>CM048649.1:99959375-102806875 GCA_026413185.1 Pueraria montana var. lobata
AGGTCACTTTCTAGACTTTGTCAATGATTTTATCTTTTATCTTAGTTTCTGAATATTACATTTATGCATAGAGATCTTTCATATAACAACTTCAGCAATGAAAGCCCCCAGCAACAGATATGCTAACAGACTACAGGAAAACAAGTGTGAGAATTCAGTATTCCAATTTTTTTTTTTTTTGTAATTTTATCAAGCTATCTGTTTGAGTTTTAATTAACCATTTCTTATATGCCATATAGGAACTTGTTTGCAAGCTTTCCAATGAGCCAAAAGTAAGTTTTTATGTTTTCAAGCTCCAAAGCTTATATCACTACTAACACACATGCACACACTTGTATATACCATTTCCTTTTCCTTTCCTCTTGTGCGTGGTGGCTTGATTTGGAATTTTAAAAATCCAAACCAAACCATTAAAATTAGTTTGAACTTCAAATTGAATACAATATTTTTTTTAAAAGGCCGGTTTAGATTTTTAATAAATCGGTTTGAAACCGGCTTTTAAACAAGTTTATGGTTTATGGTTCATGGTTTATGCTTACTTGTTCTGGTCTCCCCCTAATATTCCTCCAGTGGACCTGTTTATTGTCTGACAGCAAGCAATGGATGTCCTAAAAGTAAGTATGACTAATAATTTTTGTAAACTGAATTGTTATTGTTAAGCATTTCAACATGTTAACCAATGAATCTTATGAGGAACAAAGCAAAGAGAGGAATTATTGTTCTCCCATCAGATAATTCTATCTTAAACTCTTCACTTCTTTTTGGTATTTATAGTTCATGTCTTTCTTATAGTCGTTGGAAGTCAAATTCAAAATTCTTAAAAAAAAAAAAAATCACTCCCTCCATTCTTTTTTAATTGTTGGATTTTTATAAAATTTTTGTTTCTATTTATCAGTCATTTTACAAAGTTTAAGATTACATTAGTTACTCTTTTATCAATTATACCCTTACTTATCTCTTAAAATTATTTTATTAGAATTAAAAAAATTTATTATATTTATTAGTTTTTACGTAAAGCCTTAAAAGATATATAAAAAGGAACGAATAAGGAAGTAAGCTAATGGCTGAACAATACATTTAATGCAGAAATAAGGTTTTTTTATCCCCCATTCAAAAAGCTATTTTAAACTCTGTTTGAGTAGTTATAGAAGTTTCTATTATTAGTTTGACATTTAGTTACTCTTATGGTCTGTTTGTTTGTGGCGAAAGATAGCAAAAAATAAGTTAAATGAACATTAAAAAAGATGAGATCCACACTTTTACACTGTACTTTAATTCAAAACTTTCATCTCATTTTACTTTCATTCTATTTCATTCCACTCTACCTAACACTACATTAATGAGAATTCACTTTGTCACAAAATTATTATTATTATTATTATTATTATTTTGAAAAGTACGCATGCTTTGAGAAGATTTAACCTTCTTAATTTAAAGCACTTTTGTAAAAGTACGTCTCGAATATAGACCTCACAATTTTCTAAGACGTGAACATATCAAACTTTTCATCTGTGTGAGACACTTGATTTTTCAAACACTTGAACATGTATATGTTTTAATCTTACCAAACGTTTTAATTTTAAAAACTATTTTAATCATTTTTAATATCAGCTTTTCATAAAAAAAAAATATCAATGTTCTAATATTTTGTTATATATCAAAATTTTGTAGTGTCATCAATCATCTTGACTCTAAAAAGTTAGTTTTTAATGTACAAGCGAATATTCATCCTTTTTTTCCTTTTTTTATAAGTACTTATTAAGAAATGGCTTAAATAACTTTAATGTCCTTGATAAATTTTAAAATTTTGGTTTGGGTCCCTGATAAATTTTTTCGTTGTCAATACCTGATATATCAAAACTTTTGTTTTGAGTCCCTACCATCAGTTAAGTGATGACGTGGCACCATCCGAACATATCTTTTCAATATATATCAACCGTTGAGATGATGTCATGTCATCAATTAACTAACGGCAGGACCCAAAACAAAATTTTTAATATATCATGAACTCAAAACAACGAAAAAATTTATCAAAAACACAAAGCAAAATTTGAAAATTTATCAGGAAGTTAAAAGTTATTTAAGCCTTAAGAAATTTATTCAAACTGAACTATTATTGACCAAAATTCTTGATGCTACCTACAAACTAACATAATTTTTTATGATTTTTGAAATCTGACTTTTTTCTTTTTTGTTACAGTCTTTAACTCTTTCAATATAAACTGTGGTGGTGGAAGAGAGACGATTTAGATCTATCAGGAGCAGCAACATCTAAAGAGCAAGGAGAAAACTGGGCATTTAGCAACACCGGACACTTCTTGGATAATAGAACTGCACCAGAAACCTATATCCAACAAAATAAAACTAGGCTTTCTATGCCTAAAGATTTTAAACTGTATCAGACCACACGTATATCCCCAATTTCTCTAACTTATTATGGATTTTGTCTGGAAAATGGAGACTACATAGTATTGCTCCATTTTGCAGAGATCATGTTCACTGATGATGACAAATATAGCAGCCTAGGGAGGCGTATATTTGATGTTTATATTCACGTATTGTATAGTTAATTTAACTATTTTTCTAGTTTGGTCAGCAAAATATTTGATAGAGAATGAAATGAAGACTTTTAATTTTAAGTTCTTACCGATTGTTAATAGTTTTCCATTGTTTCATGAACATTTTATTTATGGACAAAATTTAGATGCAGTTTCTTAAGTGGTTTTAGTGTTGTTTTCTAATTAAAATTGAAGTTTGACTTTAGAAACCTATGGTGACATTTATTGTAAATAATTATTACATAAATTATAGAAGTGAAACCCTAATTTTCATTGGAAAACAATAGCGAACGGACCTAAAGATTGCATGTAATTAAGTTTTTCCCCTTTATTTAAATCTAAGTTTAAGTTGTCACATTAATTTAAGGCTAAATGTTACTTTTAGTCCTTTATGTTTTAGCGTTTTTTCGTTTTGGTATATTAAGTTTTAAAAGTTTCAGTTTGGACCTTTATGTTTTCGAAAGTTTCATTTTGGTCATTTCTTCTATTTTTCATTAGAAACATTAGTATTTCGTTAACTTTCAAACTTTGAAATAATTAGTTTAATATAGTGGCGACTAAAAACCGCCATTATGTGTTTAAAAAAAAAAAACTCTCACCTTCCGTTGTCTTCTACACGCGCCCATGCCTCCACCCCGACGAGCAACTCCGGCGTGGAGTTGATTCTATATTTTCTCTAACAGTGGTGCTGAGAGAACATCTTTTTTTTTTCTTCTCCTATATGACTAAAGAGTACCACTTCACTCAATTCAAACCTTCTAATATTGCAATGTTCGCTTTACTTGCCGTTACTTACATTGGATATCACTCAAAATTTAATGCAATTGAAAAATCAATTGACCAATCGGTACATGGAATGAAAACTTAAATGTGCTGTCCTTATTCTTAATTGATTAGATTTGTAAATTATGCCCAGGGGGTGGTGGGCTAGTGGGCTGTTGTAGCCAGCTGGTTCATCTTTGTCATAAGAGGGACATCGAGATACGTAGTGCGTCAGGAACTGAAATCTCTACAACAAATTGTGGTGAAGCTCCCAACCCAATCTAAAGAACTTGCAAACGGGAAGGCAAAGATGGGGGAGGGGGACGAGGAGAAAGGGAAACTGTGACTCACACTTCAGATCTAAGCAGCAGTGGGTCTGGAAGACGCCCTTGCCAGTTGGAGATGGGGGAGCGACGGTGGCCGGAGAACCAACCAAGGAAGAGAGGAGGTTAGAGATGGTGGCAGTGGCATGGAGTTACTCGCCAGAGCGGACGACGAAGGCACAAGCACAGTGTCAAAGAAGAGAACGGAAGGTGAGAGCACTTGCTTTTTGGAAAAAAAAACACATAGTGGTGGTTTTTAGCCGCCACTATTTTAAATTAATTATTTCAAAATTTAAAAGTTAACGAAATACTAACGTTTCTAACGAAAAATGGAATAAATGACCAAAATGAAACTTTCGAAAACATAAAGGACCAAAATGAGACTTTTAAAACTTAATGTACCAAAACGAAAAAATGCTAAAATATAAAGGACCAAAAGTGACATTTAGCCTTTAAATTTTGAAAAAGTTAACAAGAATAGAAATAGATAATAAATAAAGAAAAGATTAGAAAAGAAAGAGTAAAAATAAAATAGGCCGATTTAAGCAAAGAAAATGAAGTAAGTTCCACATTTAGTTTGTTGTACCGTTAAAAAAACATAAGTAAAAGGAATGATACAATAAAATAAATAAAATGGGTGAACGAAATTGGATATTCACAATGTTTTATGTATAGTAATGTCTATGTCATTTTATCACTTACACAATTCAATAATTGATCAATTTTTAATGACGAACTTTTGAATGTCATTAAAAATTCGTCCATAATTGAGAAATTCATTAATGATGTAGCAGTCCACAACATTGATTGCATAAATATTTATTGTAAGTGTTCCATACTATAAAGACACATATAATATTGAATCTTGCACAATGAGGATCTCTAAATATCCCTTTCAAAACAAAAACCATTTCCTAATTTGATGCTTTCCATAATTAAAATCAATCAAACAATAATTTCCAGAATGGGAATTGTCCTGTTAAGTAAAAATGAGTTTTTTTACAATTTGATGTCTGCTATAGATAAATTTATTTTGTTCCATTCTTTAACATTTTTCTTTTAAGGGATTACATTTTTTTTTAAAATATTATAAATTTACATAATTTACTTGAGGTAACCGGTTTTTCATAAATGATGTGTATTATCTTTTATATCCATGGTCAACTTTCAAACCTAAATCCTTTTTCAAAAGACCAATTTCCTGTATAAAGAGTTTCTTCACTATTTTTTAAAATAAATAAGTCTTGTGATAAATTATATTTTAATTACTGTATAGACATGACTGTCAATTTAACTTTCTGTTTTGTCTGCATTTGAATGTTGGTGGCATTCAACACAATTTTTTTAAGAAGTCCTAAACATTTAGAATAATAAAATATAAGAATGAATTAAGAGAATCCCCAATTACATAGATAAATTAGTTTAAAAACCAATTTTAATATTTTATGTCTTATTTTACTCTACATGCTGACGCTGTTAATTATGATTACTTGGTGTTTGATTTTTATTTTTTAATTTTTTATTGAGAGTAGTGTTTGAATATTCTTCAATTATTGAAAGCTAGATTAAATTATACATATTACATAATGCATGAATGCTTCTCCAAGTTGACATTTCAGCATGGTAAAGATGAATGGAACTTGAGAAATTTGGTCGTAAATTTTGAAAGAGATGAGCAAATATCCTAGCTAGTTCCACACGCCTTTGGATCCTCTGCAGCGGTGCTGCCTCTGCAGCAGTGATCTTGACCATTGGATTTACATATGATGGTTGTTAAAGATAAGAATATTTTTATAATTAATTATAAAGGGCTGAGATGTTGCTGCAGGGGCTGTAGGGCAGCAGAGAATCCAAATTCAATTGCACACAGGATACCGACATGTGAAACATGTCATTTAGACCAGTTTCATTATTATGAAATGTCATACCAAAAATTAAAATTAAAGTACAACTTTTTCCTTTTTCCTTTTTCCTTTGTTAGTTCTTTCTTCTAAATTTAATTAATCGCTTTGCTAGCTAATAGGCTCGTACACGGGAAAAGTCTTTGATTGACTAGTTTATTTTTAATTTCTCCGATCAGTCTCACCAAATAAAGACGAGGAACGTGATCAATTAAATGCCATGGGAAAAACATTAGCCGACAAGGTTGACATTGTTTTGTTCTATATTATTTTTCTAATTAAGGATTTTTATCCTCTCTATCCCTTTTCTTTTTGGACCTTTTCCAAAGTTCTCCTTTAATATCCGTAACCGCTGCTTGATCTTCACTTTGCTTTCATTAACGAAAACAATCAAACTTCTCTCATCTCTCAAATTCCAAACTTATACTTCATGAACTCTCTACTCTTATCTTTTATGCAATTGATCTGAACTTCTTTTCCATTCCTAATTTATCTTCAAATCAGCATGAAGAAGATCACTTCCTCTCAATTTCTTCTCTTCCTTTCACTCCTTGCCATATGGTTCACATCGCTTGCTTTTGGGGCCAATACCACTCAGCCAGAAGAAGGTATGATGGATATAGTAAATACTATATACAATATGCATGCATGTATATATCATTTTTTTCTCTCATAATTCCTGTAAGGCCAAAATAGAATTTTGGTTCCTTATTTATATATTTTTTTTATTTCAGTTTGGCTCTTTAAGTTTAAAAAGTTTCACTTTAGTTCCTATAATGTATCTATTAGACCAAATTTAAAAGACCAAATTGAAACATAAAAAAACATAGATAAGAGATCAAAAATCTATTTTAGTCATTCCTGTAATTAAAATCACTATAAATCAATGTATGTAAAGTTTGGAAGATAACTAATAATTAAGTACTATGCTGATGGCCCTCTCAAATTTGCATATGTATAGTGCAAGCTCTGAAAGATATAGCCAAGACTCTTGGTAAGAAGGGTTGGGACACCGATATAGATCCATGCAGTGGACTATCTCCCTGGACCACACCTAAGGTGGACAACGAAGAGAACAATGTCACCTGCAATTGCTCTATCCCTGGTGAAAAGTTCTGCCATGTTGTAATAATGTAAGTTTCTCTACCGTGTGAGTGAGTCTATCTCTTTCTATCAACAGGATTTGATCTAAAGATTTAGTGACAAAAATTTTATGCCCAGTTCCAATCTTTAGAATTAATATCTCCATTTCTCTTAATCTATTATTTTGGAAGAAAATAAAAATAGTTCTGTTTATTGTTATTTTAAAATTTGAACGTTAATTATTATTTTTAAACTAATTATATCCTTATTAAAAAAGAGAGAAACAATGGTATATGAAATATCAAAATGATAAGTGAGAAAGATAAAGACATACTAACTAACTATAAATAATTTTGTACGAATAAAAATTAATTGTATTTTTTAAGAGTTTAATGGCTATGTATTGATAGTGTAAAACAATTTTACATTATCAAGTAATCAGATAAATAACGGGTGGTATGACTTTTAAGGTAATTAATGTAAAAGTTAGCAAACTTATCATATATGGTAGTTTGTTATTGGATGACAATATAAAATTGTTTTACATTATTAGTGCATAGCTTATTTTCTCATTTATAAATAATGTATTATAATTTTAAAACTTCCTAAACTATGTTGTAGTTTTCTAAATTTATAAAATTTCAAAATAAATTTAAAATAAATATATAATTAAGTTAGTTTATCTCTTAGTCCCAAGTAGAAGTGTTTGAAGATCGGTTTACATCGATTTTGAGCCAAAAAACCATTCAATCCAAAGATCAAATGGACTTGCGGTTTGGTTCGGTTTGGATAAATTTTTTTTTTTTTTAAAAAAAAATCCAATCTCGGATGAAATCCAATGTGATTTTGATTAGATTGGATGATTCGATTTTTATCAACACATTCTTACATGTATTTTGATTTTCCTATTATGTAATAAAGCGCCTAATAAGTTTTCAAACCTTGCTTCAAGGTACTATGTTACTCGTATATTTTGCTTCATATCATGATTGTATAAGAAGAACAGTTATAGAGTTTTTGATCTATTAAAACACTCAAAAAAGTTTTTTTTTTTTTTTTGTAACAAAAGAAATAGTTAGTTCCTCCCTTACTAGGTGATCAAGTGATTAACTTAATTGAGATTTTTACTTTCAAAAAGACTATTTCAACACTTTAATAATTTCATAAATTAAATTAACATAATCTAGTAATGTTATAATTCGGTGATACCACACCTTCTGTGTAAACGTATGATTATCTCATACGAAAAAACTGTTATTTATAATGTTTTTCTAATTATTTTCAAATTTTTATGTTAAACAAATAATGGACAGATTGCTGAAATCACAAAATCTTCCAGGCAAGCTCCCATCCGAACTGATAAGGTTGCCTTACCTTGAAGAAATGTACGTAACAATTAATATTCTTCTTTGAAGGACAATAAACTTGTTTCATTTACTCAACTAGCTTACTTGTATATGCATATGTTACTCACTACTATAATGAAGCTACAATTCATTTCTTTGATTTTCTTTATTTTGATACAGTGACCTCACTCGCAACTACCTTAACGGTACAATACCTCCTGAATGGGGCTCCTCCAATCTTCGCATAATGTATTCTCTCTTTTTCCACTTTTCTTCTTTGCTCTACTTTTTGTTATATGTGATTTTTTTTTAAAAATATAATAATTTACATATATTGTATTTGTTTCATGTAACATTTATATCTAATTTATGTCTTCCATTTCCATGGTAGCTCTCTTCTTGGAAATCGACTAACTGGTCCAATCCCAAAAGAGATAGCAAACATCACCACGCTCGAAAGTTTGTGAGTTTTCGGATATTCACAAATAGATTAAGAATTTTCCCTTTCCAATTTCGCGGTATATATTGATTATAACTTATTAATGAATAGGGTCCTGGAATTCAATCAATTTTCGGGAAATCTACCTCCAGAACTTGGGAACCTTTCTAGCATTCAAAGACTGTAAGCCCTGTATTTATGCCTAGTTGATTTATTTTGATTCAATTTTGCCGTTGAAATATCAAGGTGCTGGAAGAGCGAAATTATAGAAAAAAATTTAAAAGAATAAATAATATATATCTTGATAGCATAATTTTTTTTTACCAATAATAAATTATTATGTATAGTAAGTATATTAACTTTTTATAATAATTATTTTAAAAGTTATTTTAAAAATAATTTTTTTATTAGTTAACAATATAAAAATATTTACACGTCAATGTATTTCTATTAAACTCAAATTAAAATAATATTATATATATTTAAAGCTGAAAAGTTCTTTTAATTCAATTTGATATTGTAAAAATAGTCTAAAAAGTCTATACACTATAATTTACTCCTAAATTTAACTTGTTTAAGAATAATTTTAGGTTATACAAGCCTTTTGTTCTGTCAGTACATTGTGGTTGTATTTGATACATTGGCTTGGTGCTGGTCACGGCTTGTGTCCTATCCAATGCTCTTTTAATAAAATTTCCTTTTGGCTGTTAAAAAAAAACTTGTTTAAGAATGACGTAAATGAATTATATTGCACCATATCAATAATTTCACATTTTCATTATACCAAATAATTGTAAGACTACACAAAAATATCACCATTCGATTTTTTTTTTTTTTTACTTATATTAAATATTAATGTTATTAACTGATTCATTCACTCTTTTATATTAAAAAATTATTGTCGCTACAGGCATCTTACCTCTAACAACTTTACCGGAGAGCTGCCTGAAACTATGGCGAAATTTACAACATTGACAGAACTGTAAGCTTCCCATTTTATTGTGTTTAGTTACTTTGAATTTTGCTGTTTCTTTTAGTTTCTTTGAATTTCATTCACACTTTTCATTGTTTACATGCAGCCGACTTAGTGACAATAATTTCTCTGGAAAGATACCCGATTTCATTGAAAGATGGACAAATCTTAATTTACTGTACGAACCATTTGTTTTTGGACTGAAATATAATGTTTTGTTGTTAGATATATTTCTATTGTTCATCTTTACATTTGCGGCAATTGTATTGTTATTTTACAGAGCAATCCAAGGGAGTGGTTTAAGTGGACCAATTCCTTCTGGAATTTCATTTCTGCAAAACCTAGAGGACTTGTAAGTACAGTGTTTCATAAAGTAACCATGCTTTTAAAATTAAACTGCTTTCTTATTATATATTAATTTCCATCAAAATACAAAATGCAGGAGAATTAGTGACTTGAATGGACCTGATTCTACTTTTCCACTGGTTAATAATATGACAAAATTGCAAACCTTGTGAGTTAATTAATTGCTTTCATTGCTTTTTTTTTTTTTTGTGTGTGTGTGTGTGTGTGTATGTGTCAAATGTCAATGCATATGACACTGATTTAAGAAGTACAATATGGAAATGAAGAGATATTTTTGCTGCAGAATTCACGAATTTGATATTGTTTTGTAGGATACTAAGGAGTTGCCATATTAATGGCACGTTACCTCCATATCTTGGGAACATGACAAGTGTTGACGATAATTTTCAAACCTTGTAAGTGCTTATTCACTTCTGCAGTTTCCAATATGAACTTCACTTCAATTTGTAAAATTTTCTAGTATTAACTTCTGTTAAAATACTAGCTATTTGAAATAGTCTACCGGAACTTATCAAAGTAGTAATTGAAAAGAATAGCTGAGTTGAGTTAGCTCAACAAATAGTTGACTAAATAAGTATGCTTATGAAAATTGTTTAATTTTGATTTATATATTTTAGTTAGATTCAAGTATGCGAGCACAACCATGTGTATGTTCACCAAAAAAATCATCTTCATCTTCACCAAAAAAAATATCTTAATATTTTATTCTTTCTTTTATTTAGCATTTCTTTACTCATTTTGGATAATATATATTTCTCTTTCAGAGACCTGAGCTTTAACAATTTAAGCGGAGAGATTCCAGAAACCTTTCAACCGATATCAAGATTGACCCACATGTAAGAGAATTTTAGATGTAGTTTGGTTTGAAAAACATTTTCTATTTTAAAAAGTTTTACAGAAAATAATCATTATTGGATTGGCACAGTAAAAAAAAATTATTGGATTGACATTTTTGTAATTGGCTAACACTATCAAATAGCATTCCATGATCAAAATAGCAATTTTTGGGATGACATTACTTCAAAAGTTTTCTGTTTAATGGGTTGGTATTTTTGTAATTAGCTAACCTTATCCATCTATATATCAAAAGTAATCCAACCCAATATTAGACATTTTTTTGCCTTTCAAAAAAAAATTAGACATTTTTTTTTCTGCTAAGTGGATAACATTGGGCATTGTTAACAGCATCTTAATAACTATATTTATTAATTTCCAAGCAAACCTTATTCAGATTTGGCTGGGATTTAAGATGATTAGCTAATTTATCATTTTGATGAATTGACCATTAATTGACTCTCTCTCTTTTTTTTTTTTTTATTGTTTTTCTTAGATATTTCACTGGAAACTCATTCACTGGACCAATACCCAAGTGGGTACAAGAAGCTAAATCCATGTGAGTTTTATTTCAAACGCTAATTAATTATATGCTTTATTGAATTAAATAATTTAGATATGGCTTAATTATGTTTTCAGTCCTTGAAATTTGAGACGAATTTGGTTTTGGTCTCTCAAATTTAAAAAAGATCATTTTAGTCCCACAAATTTTAAAAATTATGGTTTTAGTCTCTTAAATTTACTACACAAGGACTAAAAACAGCTTTGAAAAAATTGTTTTAGTACCTCAAATTTAGTGTCCAGGGACTAAACATATTTTTTCAAATTTGAGGAACTAAAATGATATTTTTCAAATTTGGAGGACCAAAACCAGATTTATTTCAATTTTTAAGGACTAAAAACATAATTAAGCCTTTAGATATTATTAGTTCCTAGGATTCTATATTAGCTAGCTTACCTGATGATTCATGTTGAAAATGTTGAATTTCTCGTCCTACATATTGTCTAAAGCGCATCAATTAGAAGTTGCAACAAGACAAGTTTAACGAGTGCTTTCTATTGATCACATAATTAAAGGAGATGAATATTTAACAAGACTTAGTTTTTGATAAAAATGATCAAAGAACATTGTTGGGAGCTTGATAAAAAATACGACCATGCACCAACTGGTTCTACTTCATAACTATCAATTATCATGCAATTCATTAAGTTAATATGATGTCACACCATAGCATTATATACCTACCACTGATTTGATTTACCAATATTTTAAACCGTTCTGTTATTGCACACACAAAAAATGATACTATTTTATATCAGTTAATAACTTTTTGGGTCACTTTTTAAGCTTTGTCAACGACTTTTTGTTTTATCTTAGTTTCTAATAGCATTTTACATTTATGCATAGAGATCTTTCATATAACAACTTCAGCAATGAAAACCCCCAGCAAGAGACATGCCAACATACAGGAAGACAAGTGTAAGAATTCAAGCATTCCATTTTATTTTTTTTTGGTAATTTTATCAAGCTATATGTGTAAGTGTTAACCATGTCTTATATGCCATAGGAACTTGTTTGCAAGCTTTCCAATGAGCCAAAAGTAAGTTTTATATTTTCAAGCTCCAAAGGTTATCTCACTACTCGTTCACACACATGCACACACCGTTTCCTTTTCCTTTCTCTTGTTCGTGGTGGCTTGATTTGGATTTTTAAAAATCCAAACCAAACCATTAAAATTAGTTTGAAGTTTTGAACTTAAAATTCAATCCAATATTTTTTTAAAAGGCCGGTTTAGATTTTTAATAAAATGATTTTAAACCGGTTTTTAAACAAGTTTATGGTTTATGCTGACTTGTTCTGGTCTCCCCTTAATATTCCTCCAGTGGACCTGCTAATTGTCTGACAAGCAATGGATGTTCTAGAAGTAAGTATAACTAATAATTTTTGTAAACTGAACTGTTATTATTAAGCATTTGAACATGTTAAGTATTAACCCATGAATCTTCTGAGGTACAAAAGCAAAGGGAGGAGAGTTATATGTCCTCCCAGCAAGTGTTATACTTCAATGCATTAATATGAGACAATTCTATCTTAAATTCTTCACTTTTTGGTATTTATAATACATGTCTTTCTTATAGTTGTTGGAAGTAAAGTTCAATATTCTAAAAAAAAAAATTAAGTTAATGGTTGAACAATACATGTAATGCAGAGATAAGTTGTTTTTTATCCTCTTTCAAAAAGTTATTTTGAACTCTGTAGTTAGAGGACTTTCTATTACAAGTTTGACATTCGGTTACTTTTAATGAGAGTTCACTTTGCCACAAAATTATTTTTGTGTAAAGTACATATTCTTTGAGAAGATTTAACTTTCTTTAAAACAATTTTGTAGAAATCTTGAATATAGACCTCACAATTTTCTAAGACTTGTGAACATATCAAACTTTCAATCTATGTGAGACACTTGATTTTTCAAACACTTGAACATGTAGATGTTTTAATCTTACCAAACATTTTAATTTTAAAAACTATTTAATCATTTTGCACATCTAATACACTTGTCAGCTTTTCATAAAAGAAAAAAATATCAATGTTCTAATATTTTGTTTTTTTATCAAAATTTTGTAGTGCCATCAATCATCTTGACTCTAAAAAGTTAGTTTTTAATGTACAAGCGAATTTTCATTCATTTTCTTTTCTTTACTTATAAGAATTTGTTAAGAAATTTATCCAAGCTGAACTATTATTGACAAAAATTCTTAATGTTACCTACAAACTAACACAATTTTTATGATTTCTGAAATCTGACGTACCTTTTTTTTTTTTTAACAGCCTTTAACTCTTTCCATATAAACTGTGGTGGTGTAAATGAGCCAAGCAGTGAAGGTATAGTATATGATGAAGATTTAGATCCATCAGGAGCAGCAACGTCTAAAAAGCAGGGAGAAAACTGGGCATTTAGCAACACCGGACACTTCTTGAATCATGAAACTGCATCAGAAACCTATATCCAACAAAATAAAACTAGGCTTTCTATGCCTGATTCTAAACTGTATGAGACCGCGCGTGTATCCCCCATTTCTCTGACTTATTATGGATTTTGTCTGGAAAATGGAGACTACATTGTATCGCTCCATTTTGCAGAGATCATGTTCACTGATGATGACACATATAGCAGCCTAGGGAGGCGTATATTTGATGTTAGCATTCAGGTATTGTATGACTAATTTAATTATTTTTCTAATTTTGACAGCAAAATAGTTGATAGAGAATGAAATGAAGACTTTTAAGTTTATGTTTTGAGCAACTGATTAATAGTTTTCCATTGTCTTGTGAACATTTTATTTAAGGACAAAATTTAGAAGTAGTTTCTTAAGTGTTATTGATATTTGTCAAAAAAAAAAAGTGTTATTGATATTATTTTTCAGTTAGAATTGAAGTTTAACTTTGGAAACCTATGGTGATCACATTTAATGTAAATATTTATTATTTAGATTATAGAGGTGAAATTCTAATTTTAATTGGAAAACAATAGCTAAAGCACCTAAAGAACAATATATAACTTTTTCCTTTATTTAAATTCAAGTTTGATTTGTCACATTTAAACATATAGAATATCACATAAATAGAATTGGCTCTACACATAGTGCTTTTGACTTCTCTTGCAGAATCATTCACTACTATATTTTCAATAGAATCTAGATTGTATATATTAAAAATTATAAAAGTCAAAGTCATTAACGTTTGAATTTGAAATATTGCAGGGAGATAGGGTATTGAAGGATTTTAATATTGCAAATGAAGCAGGAGGAGTTGGAAAGAATATTACAAGAACATTTCGTGCTCTTGTGAGTAATAACTCTTTAGAAATCAGGTTTTATTGGGCTGGAAAAGGAACAACAGCTATCCCATATAGATCAGTATATGGCCCTCTTATATCAGCTATATCTGTCTCTCGTGGTGAGTTGCTTCGTCTCTATTGAGTATATTCTTCTAATTTTACATTTATAGTACCAATTGACATGTATTGCTCTTGTGCAATAATGGAGCAGACTCTACAGGTGGCAGCATGTCTGCAGGGGTTGTAGTAGGAATAGTAGTTGCTGCAATTGTTCTTGTCATCCTAATTGTACTTTGCTGGAGAGTTTATATTGGGAAAAGAAATTCATTAGCAAAAGGTGATTCTCTAGAATAAAGTAACAGACTATAGATGCATGGTGAAATATGTTTCTATTTAGTTCTCCTTTCCTAGCTTTCAATTAAATTTTGATAATTCAGTTTTTTTAAAATCTTTACGAGTTTTACATCTGTCATTCAATCATAAAACATCATATATAGTAAGTTAGTTGACTTTAATAACTATTTTAAAAGTCATACTAAACATGATTTTTAATTGGGTGACAGTGTAAAAACTTTTACATCCACAATGCATATCCATTAAACTCAATTTTTATTGGGAAAAATATGTTTTTAGTCCCCTAGACTTTGTAAAATTCTTGGTTTTAGTCTTTGTATTACACATCGAACATTTTGGTCCTTGAACTTTTAAAAATAAGTGTTTTTAGTCCAAGAATTTTACAAAATACAGGGACTAAAAACATATTTTTCCCATTTTTATTTGTATCATTTACTTGGGATACCAAAGATTAAAAAAATGAATAAATGATTTTATTCCCACTTAGTATATTTTTTGGTAATTAAAATAAGGCCTAGTTTTTTAACACCATCAATAACACGAGATTTTCTCAAAATACAAAAGATATCTCATTCAGTTTCATTTTGTTGGCAGAGTTTAAGGATTTAAATCTGCAAACCGGCTTATTTACTTTGCGTCAAATCAAAGTTGCAACAAATAACTTTGATATTTCCAATAAGATTGGAGAAGGAGGCTTTGGTCCTGTTTATAAGGTATCATACAAGATACTATTTCATATAATCTCATAATTATTGTGATTGACCTAGGGTAATTGTATAAATGATCTATTAATAATTCAAAAATTCACAAAAAATGTACATCATTTCGTAAATGCAGGGCATTTTATCAAATGGCATGACAATAGCTGTCAAGATGCTTTCATCTAAGTCAAAGCAAGGAAACCGTGAGTTTATAAATGAAATAGGCATGATTTCGGCTTTGCAACACCCTTGTCTTGTTAAGCTTTATGGTTGTTGTGTTGAGGGAGATCAATTGTTGCTGGTATACGAATATATGGAAAACAATAGCCTCGCACATGCTTTATTTGGTAAATAATTGTCTTACATAATCAATTAATTTGGTTGCTTTCAATGTGACTTAATTTTCAATCTTAATAGGACCAAATGATTATGATGTTTTTTTTTAATTTCCGAAGGTAATGGAGAATCTCGTTTAAAATTGGATTGGCCAACAAGGTACAAGATTTGTGTTGGTATTGCTAGAGGTTTGGCTTTCCTACATGAAGAATCAAGATTAAAAATTGTTCATAGGGACATTAAGGCAACTAATGTGTTGCTAGACAAAGACTTAAACCCAAAGATATCTGATTTTGGTCTAGCCAAGCTCGATGAGGAGGACAACACTCACATAAGCACAAGAATAGCTGGAACTTAGTAAGTTAATTTAAGTTCTCAAACTCTTTCTATCGTGTGAATTTTACTAAATAGTAATATGAAAAGAGAATGTTTGTTAACTAACATTATTCCAATTTGGCCAACTTATGATATTTCAAACAGAAAACAAATTAAGCATATCTAATTTGAAGAATTTTGATGTGCTGATGTATTTCTTTATATAGTGGATATATGGCTCCGGAATATGCAATGCATGGTTATTTGACCGAGAAAGCAGATGTCTATAGTTTTGGAGTTGTTGCATTGGAAATTGTAACTGGAAAGAGCAACATCATCCACCGACCCAAGCAAGAAGCATTGCATCTTCTAGATTGGGTAACTTTTGTTTTCTACATTTGTTGATGTGAATCAATTATCCATGATATACTCTACTTGCGTTGTGTTATACAAGTTGTGTTGTTCAATATTCATCTATGATCATGCTAGAAATTTAAATAATGTAATAAATAATTTTCACATAATATGATTTCAAAAAAATCTACCTACATGCAAACATTAAACAAACAAATTGTCTTCTTTTCTTTTTCAAAATTATAGATTTTTGTGAACACAAACATAGCCAATGTTCTCTTACTCTAAAGAATCTTTAATTTAGGATCCTACAATTTGATAAACTTCTTGCTCAACTATAGGTATTTTAATTGTGAAGTACTTTCAAATCAAACTAATTTTGTATTTTATTTCAACAGGCACATTTATTGAAAGAGAAAGGTAACCTAATAGAGCTAGTTGATAGAAGGCTAGGTTCAAATTTTAATGAAGATGAGGTAATGATGATGATCAAAGTGGCTCTCCTATGCACCAATGCCACTTCAAACCTTAGGCCCACCATGTCATCGGTGCTTAGCATGCTTGAAGGAAGAACTACGATTCCAGAATTTATTTCAGATCCAAGTGAGAAAATGGATGAAATGAAGTTAGAGGAAATGCGACAATATTACTTTCAAGTAGAAGAAAATGAGAGAAGTGAGACACAAGCGCAAAGTCATAGTTTATCAATTGATGGGCCATGGACTGCTACATCTTCATCAGCTGTAGACCTATATCCTGTCCACATTGATTCTTCATATTGGGAGAAAAGAAATTAGCAGTACGTATAAATTGCACCTATATGTCTAGGTGGTATTCTCTATTCTTTCATGCTCATTTTTCCTCTTAAACCATAATTTCATGCATAAATTGTGATATGTGCATCACAAGGTTGTTCATATAGTTATTGAATATGGTTGACTAATGTATTATATGCTTGATTGTCTTATGCAAGATTTCGAGGTAAAGTCTTATATATAAAAAAATGATCTTGTTAAAAGAGTTATCTAGACTATACAATGATTAATATGTTTCCATTTTGAATATACTATTGTCATCTACGAAGAATACCTACAATTGAAACCAAAAAAGTTTTGGCATAAATATGTTTTTAGTTCCTAAAAAATTTTTGAATTTTGCATTTGGTCCTTAATAATTTTTCTTGACTTTTGGTTCCTAAAAAATATTTCATTTTGTATTTTGTCCATGTCATTATGTTGGCTCTGTTAAATGTTTCCTGAAATATTTTCAAATTTTTCTTTTGGTCCCTGAAAAAAAAAAATTCACAACCGTCGATATGTTTTCCATCAAATTTTTTTTTTTTAAATCGGCAAAGAAGCAATAATATTAAAACAGGTACCAGTGGTACCAAAAGATTACAGGTGAAAAGGCCACATAGCTGTCCAACAAGGTTATTTTATATTTATATCAGTAAAGGATATAAATACTAGATAACCGCATGGATTTAATACAAATGTCAAAACCCCTGCCCCACAGTTCCAAAGCCACGACCTATCCTTACATGACCGAAATAAAATTAGCAGACACCCCTGTCTAGGACAGCTGCATCTCCAACCACCAATAAATGACAAGCAATTAATTACCTCTAGCACACCGCGCACCAGTCTAACATCCATGAGAGGATCCCAATGCATGCATTTTGCATGGTATACCCCGTGCACCAAACTCCAATAGGTATAGCCTCCCTTACCTACACATGTATGCATACAAGATATTGAGCTGTACCCATTGAACATGAAGTCAACCGAGAAGGCACGCAGGCAAATTGGACACCCACTGTACATATGAGAAAAAGAAAACCCTTGAGTGTGCTATGCATCCATGACCAAGTTACAAACTTAATGTCCTCCACTAACACTTTCCAATCTGCAACTGTCTGTTTGAAGACACAATTATTTCTCAGCTTCCATACGCAGAAAACCACTGCACACCAGATGACCTGCCACATTTGGTTTTCGAATTTTGATCTTCCCAATGTTGTAACCTGCCTAAAGTGACCCTCAAAGTCTTCCGGGAGTACTATAACAAAATCTGCAGACAACCAAGTGAGGCATTCAAACCAAACTTTGACAACCACTTCACATGAGAGAAAAAGATGCTGCACCGTCTCAATATGTTGGTGGCACAGAGGACATAAAAGTTCGCTGTCCTGAGTAATCACGTTGCGTTTCTTCAGGTTGTCCTTGGATGGCAACCTATTTCTCAGGGCCCTCCAAATTAACAGAGTTCCTTTGATAGGTATTTTAATTTGCCATAGAAGTGAAAAAGTATCATTTAGCACCATCACTGTGTAAGATAGAGTATGCTGATTTTGTGGAATATTTGCCAGTGGGACACCCCTTCCATAACCAAGAATCCAAATCAGAGCTATTAGCTTGTACAGTGTTCAAAGCAAGTTGCAATTGTTGTAAGGTATCCTTTTCCCATTCAAACATACACCTCCTCCAAATAAAATTCCAATTCCATGAACCATCCCTCCAACCACCCATATCCCCAACGACACACTCCTTTTGTTCCGAGATAAGATATAATCTAGGAAAAAGAGATGCCAAACAATGCCCCTCAATCCACTCATCCACCCAAAATCTAGTTTTTTCTCCCCCGCCAATTTTCCAAGTAATCCCTTTATCAAACCATTTCTCCAAATTTTTACTACCACAAACTCTTTTCAAATCCCTCCACCATAAAGACTCCCTCTCATTATCCTCTTCTCTCAAGAGGCCTTTCCATCCCTCATATTTTGAATGTAATACGTCACACCACAATCCACTACCTTCACTACCTTTGTGAAATAAATTCCACCTCCATTTCCCCAATAATGCATCATTAAAACAAAAAATATTTTTCACCCCAAGTCCTCCCCTCTTTTTATCTTTACATATGTCCTCCCAACTCACCCAAGCTATTTTTTTATTTTCACCTCCACCCCCCATAAGAACCTCCTTTGGATCCCTACTAGCTTCAAACCAACCTCCTTTGGCATTTTAAAGAAGGAAAGATAGAACAAAGGTAGAGAGGTCAAAACGGAATTTAGTAGACAAACCCTTCCCGCAAAAGATAGATGCTTATGTTTCCAAATAGCCAATCTACTTTTGAATTTATGAATGATAGGTTGCCATGTCTCCAACTTCCTATGATTAGCACCAATAGGCAAACCTAGGTAAATAAATGGCACCACCAAGACCTTGCAATTCAACATGTCGGAGTATCTTTCCACTAAACCATCCTCCACTCCAATAGCCCCGAAGCAACTTTTAAAAAAATTCACTCTCAACCCGGAGACCAATTCAAACATCCTTAAAATAGATTTGATGATAATTACATTTCGCACATTAACATCTCCCACAAAAATAGTGTCATCGGCATATTGTAGCATGCTAATAACACAATTCTTGTCACCCACAGAATAGCCCTTGTACAAATTAATTTCTCTCATTAGCTTCTCTCATCAATCCACTCAATCCTTCCGCCGCCACTAAAAAAAGAGAAGGAGCCAAGGGATCCCCTTGACGGAAACCCCTTTGGCATTTAAATTCTTTAGAGGGGCTACCATTTACCAACACCGAGGACCAAGAAGACTCAAGGCACCCTTGAATCCAATTAATCCATTTTCCATGAAAACCCAATCTATTTAGCATGTAGAATAGGAAATTCCATGAGACGGAGTCATATGCCTTTTCAAAGTCCACCTTGAACAATAGACACTTTCTTTTCCTCCTCCTCGCATCTTCCACAACCTCATTTGCTATTAACACACTATGTAGTAATTGTCTCCCACCTAGGAAGGCACTTTGCCTATGGTCAATCACCTTCCCTAACACCTTTCTCATTCTATTAGCTAGCAACTTAGCTAATACTTTGTATAGACAACCTACCAAGGAGATAGGTCTAAACTCCCCTAGGTTTTGAGGGTTTTCACATTTAGCAATCAAAGTTATGAAGGAGGAATTTGTACCTCTAGGGAGAACCCCGTTGCTATGGAATTCCCTCACAAATCTCATGAAGTCCTCTTTCAACACGTCCCAAAACTCCTTGATGAAGAGAAAATTAAAACCGTCGGGTTCGGGGCTCTTTGAACTATCACAATCCCAAATGGCTTCTTTTACCTCCTCTTCCTTGAAATCCGAGATAAGCATATTGTTGTCTTCACATGAGATTTGTTGAAATTTTACTCCTCCAAGCTTAGGTCTCTCCCAATTGTCTTCCTTAAATCTATCTTCAAAAAACCTCTTCACTTCCTCTTTAATCCTATTAGGCTCCTCCACCCATCTCCCGTCTACGTGTAAGCCCTTCACTAAATTTTTCCGTCTCCTCCAATTAAGCAATCAAAGTTATGAAGGAGGAATTTGTACCTCTAGGGAGAACCCCGTTGCTATGGAATTCCCTCACAAATCTCATGAAGTCCTCTTTCAACACGTCCCAAAACTCCTTGATGAAGAGAAAATTAAAACCATCGGGTCCGGGGCTCTTTGAACTATCACAATCCCAAATGGCTTCTTTTACCTCCTCTTCCTTGAAATCCAAGATAAGCATATTGTTGTCTTCACATGAGATTTGTTGAAAATTTACTCCTCCAAGCTTAGGTCTCTCCCAATTGTCTTCCTTAAATCTATCTTCAAAAAACCTCTTCACTTCCTCTTTAATCCTATTAGGCTCCTCCACCCATCTCCCGTCTACGTGTAAGCCCTTCACTAAATTTTTCCATTTTCCATCAAATAATAATGTCTCAAATTAGCAGAACCAATGTAACAGCAAAAACAAAATACAAAATTAAAAAAAAAAACTCACGGACCAAAAGTTAAGGAAAAATTTAGGCTTAAATGCAATTTTGGTCCCTCTATTTTGCACAATCAGCAATTTTAGTCCCCCTATTTTAAAATAGAGACATTTAGTCTCCCTATTTTTTAGAATCTGTAATTTTAGTCCCCATATTTTAAAATAGAAACATTTAATCCTCTAATTTTGTAAAATTTGTAATTTTGATCCTTCCATCAAATTGAAAGTGTTGACTGTAACATTGGCCTTGACGTGACCAAAATATAGTGACGTGGTATGAGATTATGTGTTTATTTTTTAATTATTTTAAATAATGAATAGAATAATTGATGAAAAATATATTTTAAAAAATGTAAAATCATTTATTTTAATGGTTGGGGGTAGTCGTGAGCCTTAATATGAAAATAACAAGTCTTAATCATTTATTTTAAACTAGTTCCACGTCATTGAAGCACATGGCACGTTACAGTCAATGCTGATTTCTTAACGGGCCAATGCTTCTAATTTGACAAAAGGACAAAAATCACGGATTTAACAAAACAGGGAGACTAAATGTCTCTATTTTAAAATATGGAGACTAAAAGTGCAGATTGTGAAAAATAGGAGACCAAAATTGCATATAAGCCAAAAATATATTAGGGACCAAATGCAAAATTTGGAAAATTTTCAGGGACCAAAAACACATTTAAGCCAAAAGTTGTTCATATATAGTTTATTGGCAAACATGTAAATAAAGTACGGCTTAAATATGATTTGGGTCCCTGATAAATTAGCGAATTTTGTTTTAAGTCCCTAATAATTTTTTTTTGCGTTGAGTCCCTAATAAAATAATTTTTTTATTTGTAGTCCTTGTTATTTTGTTTTAGTCCTTCTAATATATCTATTTTTTCGTTTTTGTCTATATAATATGTAAATAATTTGTTATTAGTCTATCAAATATTTTTCAATGGGAATAATACAAAATGAAAAAAAAAAATTATAAGGACTAAACTTAGGTGAAAAACTTTTGAATAAGTTTACTCAAACATTGTGGTGGAGTTATAAAACATATATAGGCAGTCCAAGTAAAAAATGGATAGTCCAAAAGAAGGATTAGAGGTCTCTTTTAAAAGGCTTAAATATGTTTTGGATCCCTCATAAATTAGCGAATTTTGTTATGGATCCCTAATAATTTTTTTCTTTGTATTGAGTCCCTAATAAAATAAAAAATTTGTTTTGAGTCATTGTTATTTTGTCTTAGTCCTTCTAATATATTTAATTTTTCATTTGTGTCCTTATAATATTTTGTTCATTTTGAATTAGTCCCTTTGAAAATTATTTGATAGGAACTATAACAAATTATCTACATATTTTAGGAACTCAAACGAAAAAATTGATATATTAGAAGGACTAAGACAAAATACAAGAACCCGGCCAAAGCAAATTAGGAACTCAACGCAAAACAAAATTTTAAGTGTGAAAATTTTCATTATACGTCTTTATACGTCTTTAGTTTCACCATAAGTGTGAAAATACAGTCGTATGCAATTACATTAATGGCATTACTGTCAAAACAAACAGAAGAGTAATATTGAATATTTTTAGAAAAATAAAGAATCAAATTGAATATTTTAAAAATAAAAAAAAATCAAATTGAATAAATTAAATAAAAAAGAATGATTAAAATAATAATTTAACCTTAAATTTAAGTACAACTTTTTTCCTTTTTCCCTTTTTTTTTACAGTGAATAACTTTTTCCTTTGTTAGTCGCTTTCTTCTAAATTTAATCGCTTTGCTAGCTAATCGTCCATAAATCGGTCTATATATAACTCCAAGCAACTGCATCGCAATTTCTTATTTTCGGAAAAGTCATTGCTTTGACTAGTTTTACTTTTAATTTCTCCGAGTCTCACCATATAATTAAAGATGATGCATGTGAATTAAAATTTCACGGAAAAGACATTAGCCGACGAAGTTGACTGTTTTTTTTTTTTTTTTACCTATAATGATGATGTATATTGTTCTCGACTAATTTTGAGTCTGCCAGGTGCTTCGCGTTAATTAGTTAACCATTTTACCTGTCATTTACCGCTACATAAAGTGTTTCATATTTACACGTACATTTTCTAAGCCTCATTTTTTCACATATCTTACTTTTATTGACTTGAACATCAAGATATCAAGATATCTGTGTAAGTACTATAGTATTTGTAAGTTTCAGGACTCGACAGAGGTCGCTACTGCTCATTGGAGTTGTCCCTGATGCTTGAATCATTCACTACATTTGAGGTATCAACTTATCTGCGGATATATATATTGCCCGTCATTTTGTAAATGATGGATGACAATTAATGAATATGACATAGATAGGATATTATACTATTCATGATTATATTCGCACAAGTAACAACTTTAATCTCTATTCCAATACTTGTTGAGTATCTTATATACATATACCTCCACCATTACCTATATTTTACTTAAGGGTAGAGTTAGGAACTTAGCTTGAAGAGGTTCAAGAACAAAAAATAATATAATTTAATAAAAAAGTTAAATTCTTACATGCATAAAATAAACAAACTTTTTTAATGTATATCTAATATTATATAAGGAGGATCTATTTACTCCAAAGTAACTTTAACAGAGTTACTCTTCATCCTCATCTAATGATGACCATTAGATTTCAAGAAAATGAATGGTGAGGATGATGAGTAACTTTCTTAGAGTTACTCTTTGAGTAAGTGGATCTCTCCTTATATATATATATATATATATATATATATATATATATATATATATATATATATATATATATGAGTTTTCTAACTTACGCCCATTTGTTTTTTTAAAAGGAATAAGTTAGCAAGTTACACTTTAGGTGTATTTTTAAACTTTTGTAGTTATAGTTTGTTAACTTACTCCTTCTAAAAAATAAGTGGGTGTAAGTTAGCAAATCCTATAAGCATTTGCTAACAAACACCCACTCAATGGCGGATCTAGGATCCCGAGTCAGCAGGGACAATCTATTTAAGAAAATAATTTTAATAGTAATTATCATATATATGAAGATAAAGACATATATAAAGATATAAGAAGAGTGAGACAATAAGATAGTTGGTTCAAACACATAAAAATAAGAGGAGCAAAATATAAAATTTTAAGATAAATATTTATGATTTTATTAAAATAAGATGATGCATTTGTTTACCTTCATATGAAATTAGGTCAGGGGGTTCAAACACATAAAATTAGGGGTGCAAAATATAAAATTTTAAAACAAATACTTACAATTTTATTAAAATGAAGGGGTGCATCCACCCACCCTCACTTAAACATAGGTCCACCACTGCACCTATTTATTTTTTAGGAGGAGTAAGTTAGTAAGTTACACCTGAGTATATTTTAAGAAAATTTGTAGTTATAATTTGCTAACTTACTCCTTCTAAAAAATAAGTGGCTGTAAGTTAGCAAATCCCATATATATATATATATATATATATATATATATATATATATATATATATATATAGTGAAATAACTTATTTTATATGAGAGTGAGAAGAATAAATATTGACCACTATATCTTTTCTTGAATGATCGAGATTAAATTGTACCAATCGTGTGAGTTTTTGAAAAAGTTACATGACTTTTTAAGTAGTCACATGACATTAAATTTTGATCTTCTACACACACACATACACACACACACACACACACACACACACACACACATATATATATATATATATATATATATATATATATGATTATATAGTCCAGGTTTAATCCTCTTACTCCCATATAAAAATAGTCATCTCACAAGATATGTCTTTTATATACTCCCTTTGTCCTTATTTATAAAACCCTTCTCAGAAAATTGTTTGTCCCATTTTATAAGACTTTTTTTTTTCTGATTTTTAGATGCATTAATTTTTTTTTTCTATAGTACTCTTAATTAATTATTCTTTCTCCAAACATTAATTTATTAGATGAGAAGTAATTAAGTGAAGAAAGATGATTAATTTCAAAAAAAGTTAATGATACTTTTGGAAAAATAGTACACATTATTGATAAATTTAATGTGATTAATTAAATTAATTATTTTTTTAAGGAATATGAATTAGTTAAAAGAATATTATAAATAGAGACAGAGAAAGTATATATATATAGGTACCGGTATATGATAGGATAAGTATCATAGTACTCTCATTCTCATTAAATTTTGCATGCAGGGGCGCAGCTTCTAAGGGACTGGGGGAGCCATGGTCCCCCACCGAACTTTTTGAAAATTATAGGTATGGTTCATTTGTTCAGGGGTGATAAGTGCTGAGTTGCTTTAAGGGAAGAGGCGGTGGCTGATTTTGGTTGGTTCGTGCTTGTGAGTGAATGGTTTGTTAAAATTCAGATGAGTTTAGTATAATTCATCATTGATGACGTGTGAGACCATGATTACGTGGGTGGCTCAAAGATTTTCGGACTTTGCAGCGGCAAGAGATGAAAGTTTGTGGACTTCTATAAGCTTCTTTAATTTTAATTTGAAAATTACACTAAAATATTTAAGGAACGCGTCTAAATTTTTCCAATTGCAAGAAACTTCATGGAAAGGGAATTGAGGGTGAAATGTATTTCATATTTAAATCTGTCCATTATTCATTATTTACGTCTAACCATTCCAATAAATAAATTCTTTGATTTTTCTTGTGCTATTCTTCATTTTCTTTGGTTTTTGGTATAACATTACTACAAGTTTCTTTAACTTTTTCTTAATTTTTTATTTGGTCTAATTTTAGTATGATGGGCAGAAGAATTTGGTAGAAAATTATTGAATGGTAATTGAATTATTTTAAGAATTTTTTTTTTACAAAAACTAGAAAAAAAAAAGTTAGGAAATTTAAATGAAAATATAAAATAGAAAAAAATTAAGAATAGTTTTTACATTTCAAATCTTAATTTTGGCTCCCTAATATTTTTGTTCAAGTTCCGCCACTGTTTGCAGGTAAATCTGTCATCCCAAATCCATTCCTGTTAAATGAGTAATTACCATTTCTAATATGCACTTTTATCTATGTCTTCATATCATATTATACTATTATCTATTATAGTTACATTTTTTTTTCTTTTTTATTATTCCTTTTCTTTCTCGGGGTTAAATAGAATTTGATATCCACCATCCTTTAATATCTGTAACAGTAACCGCAGCTTGACCTTACTTAGTCCTCTTTGATTATAAAACATAGAAGATTAATGATCATACTATGTTGTATTACCGATGAAATTAGTTTAATGTTAATTAAAGTTCTAGCATTTGTGCGTTTATGTAAAAAAAAAAAAAAAAACCATTTGTGCGTTAATTCTCACAAAATGACTATGAAGAAGACACTTTTTTCTCTCAATAGATTTTTTTTTAGAAGACCCTCAATAGATAATGATGACTTGATGTGTCTAGTTGTCTTCTCTCCGGGTACTATAATAATTGTATTGAAAAGCATAGAGTATAAGAAGTCGTCTACGATGACTTGATGCGCTTTTTTTTTTTTTTACAAATTAAAATTAGGTTTTTGAATTTTTTTTTTCAATTGAGTTCCAGAATTTATATTTATTTTTTAAATAGGTCACGATTGTTAATTACCATTAGCTTCATTAATTGCAGGAATCCAATTAAAAAATAAATAAAAGTTCAAGGATCCAATTAAAAAAATTATTTAGAAATCTAATTAAATTTTTTAAATAGTTCAGGCACTTTTTCTAACCTTAGGTTGAGTGGTCTCCATCTTCTCTTCTTAAATTTTCTGTAACAAAAAAAAAAGTTAGTTTCTTCCTTACTATGTGACGAAGTGATTAACTTAACTGACTATTAAAATTTTAATAATTTAATTAATAGCGTCCAGTAATGTTATTATTAAAGACTAAAACGATGATTCAGCTACCAGACCTTCTGTGTAAATATATGATTATCTCAGATGACAAACTGTTATTTATAATGTTTTTCTAATTTTTTCTAATTTTTTTATGCTAAATAAAATAATGGACAGATTGTTGAAAGCACAAAATCTTCAAGGCATGCTCCCACATGAACTAACAAGGTTGCCTTACCTCGATGAGATGTACGTAACAGTTATTTTACTTGTATATGCATGTGATATGTCACTAATTAAAAATAGAATAATGATACATAAATAACTCTTTATTTTAAACACTCCATCAATACTTCTCATTTCTATTTATCTCTCTCTTCTTAATTATCATATTATAAATCTTATCATACTTATATTTTTTTTTTCTTTTTTCTCTCTCACTCCCTAGGAATTGGATAGTATATTGAGTGTCCATCAAACATTTTTCTTAAAAATAATGAAGCTAGAATTCATTTCTTTGATTTTGTTTATTTGATACAGTGACCTCACTCGCAACTACCTTAACGGTACAATACCTACTGAATGGGGCTCCTCCAATCTTCGCAAAATGTGTTCTCTTTTTCTCCACTTTTCTTCTTTGCTCTACTTTTGTTTTTATATGTGAAACATTATCTAATTTATGTCATCCATTTTCATGGTAGTTCTCTTCTTGGAAATCCACTAACTGGTCCAATCCCAAAAGAGATAGCAAACATCACTACACTCGAAAGTTTGTGAGTTTTCGGTTATCCACACATTGATTAAGAATTTTCCCTTTCCAATTTCACGGTATATTCATGATAACTTACTAATGAATAGGGTCCTGGAATTCAATCAATTGTCTGGACATCTCCCTCCAGAACTTGGGAACCTTTCTAGCATTCAAAGACTGTAAGCCCTGTATTATATTTCAATTTTGCTGTCAAGGTGCTGGGAGAGTGAAAATGTAGAACAATTAAAAGAATAAATAATACTATGCCTTGATAACATAAAGATTTTTTTGCTATCATTCAATAGTAAACTGTTGTATATGATGAGTTTTTTTTACTTTAATAATTATTATTTTAAAGTTATTTTAAAGATGATTTTTAATTAGTTGACAATGTAAAAATATTTTCACTAGCAATTGAGCTCAAATTAAATAACAAGTTTTTTTATATATATAAAGGTGAAAAGTGCTTTTAACTCAATTTTATACTCTAAAAGTATTCTAAAAAGTGAGTTTAATTTATATATATTATTAGTGTAAAATAATTTTACACATGCATTTATATCTAATAAGATTTAATTATTCAATAATAATATGATTTGGCAATATAATAAATTCTTACTAGTTGTCTCTATAAAAATATTTTACATTATATATATATATATATATATATATATATATATATATATATATATATAAATTAAGAGTTTAATTTCTATGCATTTTCATAGAAAAAAAATTTACATTGTTAATCAGTCAAAAATCATCATTTGTATAATTTTTAAAATAATTATTATAAAAGTCAACAAACTTAACATATATGTTTGTATGTAATTAGGTAATAGTGTTAAAGATATTTTATACTATCACTGCATATACACTATTTGCTCGTAAATTAATCTCGTTTAAGAATGACATAGATGAGTTATATTCCACCATATCAATAATTTCACATTTTCATTATACCATAAAAAAACATCACCATTTCATTTTTATTTTTACTTATCTTTAATATCAATGTTATTAACAAATTCTTTCACGCTTATATATTAAAAATTTATTGTTGCCACAGGCATCTTACATCTAACAACTTTACCGGAGAGCTGCCTGAAAATTTGGCAAAACTTACAACATTGACAGAACTGTTAGTTTCCCATTTTATTGTCTTTAGTTACTCTGAATTTTGTTGTTTCTTTTGGTTCTGAAATGATGGCAAAAATTTCAATGTTTATTACATGATGCAGCCGAATTAGTGACAATCAATTCTTTGGAAAGATACCGGATTTTATTCAAAGATGGACAAATCTTAAAATACTGTAAGAACAATTTGTTTTTGGACTGAATTGTAATGTTGTGTTATATTTCTATTGCTCATCTTTACATCTGCGTGCTGCAATAATTGTATTGCTATTTTACAGAGCAATTCAAGGGAGTGGTTTAAGTGGGCCAATTCCTTCTGGAATTTCATTCCTGCAAAACTTAGAGGACTTGTAAGTACAGTGTTTCATAAAGTAACCATGCTTTTAAAATTAAACTGCTTTCTTATTGTATATTAATTTCCATCAAAATACAAAATGCAGGAGAATTAGTGACTTGAATGGACCTAATTCTACTTTTCTTTCCACCAGTTAATAATATGACAAAATTGAAAACATTGTGAGTTAATTAATTGCTTTCATTGTTTTTTTTTTTTTTTTTTTTTTTTTTGTGTCAAATGTCAATGCATATGACACTGATTTAAGAAGTACAATATCGAAATGAAGAGATATTTTTGCTGCCGAATTCACGAATTTGATATTGTTTTGTAGGATACTAAGGAGTTGCCATATTAATGGCACGTTACCTCCATATCTTGGGAACATGACAAGTGTTGACGATAATTTTCAAACCTTGTAAGTGCTTATTCACTTCTGCAGTTTCCAATATGAAGTTCACTTCAATTTGGAAAATTTTCTAGTATTAACTTCTGTTAAAATACTAGCTATTTGAAATAGTCTACCGGAACTTATCAAAGTAGTAATTGAAAAGAATAGCTGAGATGAGTTAGCTCAACAAATAGTTGACTAAATAAGTATGCTTATGAAAATTGTTTAATTTTGATTTATATATTTTAGTTAGATTCAAGTATGCGAGCACAACCATGTGTATGTTCACCAAAAAAATCATCTTCATCTTCACCAAAAAAAATATCTTAATGTTTTATTCTTTCTTTTATTTAGCATTTCTTTACTCATTTTGGATAATATATATTTCTCTTTCAGAGACCTGAGCTTTAACAATTTAAGCGGAGAGATTCCAGAAACCTTTCAACCGATATTAAGATTGACCCACATGTAAGAGAATTTTAGATGTAGTTTGGTTTGAAAAACATTTTCTATTTTAAAAAGTTTTTACAGAAAATAATCATTATTGGATTGGCGCAGTAAAATAAAATAATTATTGGATTGACATTTTTGTAATTGGCTAACACTATCAAATAGCATTCCATGGTCAAAATAGCAATTTTTGGGACGACATTACTTCAAAAGTTTTCTGTTTAAAGGGTTTGCATTTTTGTAATTAGCTAACCTTATCCATCTATATATCAAAAGTAATCCAACCCAATATTAGACATATTTTTGCCGTTCAAAAAAAAAAATTAGACATTTTTTTTTCCTGCTAAGTGGATAACATTGGGCATTGTTAACAGTATCTTAATAACTATATTTATTAATTTCCAAGCAAACCTTATTCAGATTTGGCTGGGATTAAGGATGATTACCTTATTATCATTTTGATGAATTGACCAGTATTGACTCTTTTTTTTATTATTATTATTGTTTTTCTTAGATATTTCACTGGAAACTCATTCACTGGACCAATACCCAAGTGGGTACAAGAACCTAAATCCATGTGAGTTTTATATCAAACGCTAATTAATTATATGCTTTATTGAATTAAATAATTTAGATATGGCTTAATTATGTTTTCAGTCCTTGAAATTTGAGACGAATTTGGTTTTGGTCTCTCAAATTTAAATAAGATCATTTTAGTCCCACAAATTTTAAAAAATATGTTTTTAGTCCCTTAAATTTACTACACAAGGAATAAAAACAGCTTTGAAAAAATCGTTTAAGTACCTCAAATTTAGTGTCCATGGACTAAAAACATTTTTTTTCAAATTTAAGGGACTAAAATGAACTTTTTCAAATTTGGAGGACCAAAACCAGATTTATTCCAAATTTTAAGGACTAAAAACATAATTAAGCCTTTAAATATTATTAGTTCTTAGGATTGTATATTAGCTAGCTTACCTGATGATTCATGTTGAAAATGTTGAATTTCTCGTCCTACATATTGTCTAAAGCGCATCAATTAGAAGTTGCAACAAGACAAGTTTAACGAGTGCTTTCTATTGATCACATAATTAAAGGAGATGAATATTTAACAAGACTTAGTCTTTGATAAAAATTATCAAAGAACATTGTTGGGAGCTTGATAAAAAATACAACCATGCACCAACTGGTTCTACTTCATAACTATCAATTTTCATGCAATTCATTAAGTTAATATGATGTCACACCGTAGCATTATATACCTACCACTGATTTGATTTACCAATATTTTAAACCGTTCTGTTATTGCACACACACAAAAATGATACTATTTTTTATATCAGTTAATAACTTTTTGGATCACTTTCTAAGCTTTGTCAACGACTTTTGGTTTTATCTTAGTTTCTAATAGCATTTTACATTTATGCATAGAGATCTTTCATATAACAACTTCAGCAATGAAAAACCCCAGCAAGAGACATGCCAACATACATGAAAACAAGTGTAAGAATTCAAGCATTCCATGTTTTTTTTTGGTAATTTTATCAAGCTATATGTGCAAGTGTTAACCATGTCTTATATGCCATAGGAACTTGTTTGCAAGCTTTCCAATGAGCCAAAAGTAAGTTTTATATTTTCAAGCTCCAAAGGTTATCTCACTACTCGTTCACACACATGCACACACCGTTTCCTTTTCCTTTCTCTTGTTCGTGGTGGCTTGATTTGGATTTTTAAAAATCGAAACCAAACCATTAAAATAAGTTTGAGGTTTTGAACTTAAAATTCAATCCAATATTTTTTTAAAAGGCCGGTTTAGATTTTTAATAAAATGATTTTAAACCGGTTTTTAAACAAGTTTATGGTTTATGCTGACTTGTTCTGGTCTCCCCTTAATATTCCTCCAGTGGACCTGCTTATTGTCTGACAAGCAATGGATGTTCTAGAAGTAAGTATAACTAATAATTTTTGTAAACTGAACTGTTATTATTAAGCATTTGAACATGTTAAGTATTAACCCATGAATCTTCTGAGGTACAAAAGCAAAGGGAGGAGAGTTATATGTCCTCCCAGAAAGTGTTATACTTCAATGCATTAATATGAGACAATTCTATCTTAAATTCTTCACTTTTTGGTATTTATAATACATGTCTTTCTTATAGTTGTTGGAAGTAAAGTTCAATATTCTAAAAAAAAAAAATTAAGTTAATGGTTGAACAATACATGTAATGCAGAGATAAGTTGTTTTTTATCCTCTTTCAAAAAGTTATTTTGAACTCTGTAGTTAGAGGACTTTCTATTACAAGTTTGACATTCGGTTACTTTTAATGAGAGTTCACTTTGTCACAAAATTATTTTTGTGTAAAGTACATATTCTTTGAGAAGATTTAACTTTCTTTAAAACAATTTTGTAGAAATCTTGAATATAGACCTCACAATTTTCTAAGACTTGTGAACATATCAAACTTTCAATCTATGTGAGACACTTGATTTTTCAAACACTTGAACATGTAGATGTTTTAATCTTACCAAACATTTTAATTTTAAAAACTATTTAATCATTTTGCACATCTAATACACTTGTCAGCTTTTCATAAAAGAAAAAAATATATCAATCTTCTAATATTTTGTTATTTTATCATAATTTTGTAGTGCCATCAATCATCTTGACTCTAAAAAGTTAGTTTTTAATGTACAAGCGAATTTTCATTCATTTTCTTTTCTTTACTTATAAGAATTTGTTAAGAAATTTATCCAAGTTGAACTGTTATTGACAAAAATTCTTAATGCTACCTACAAACTAACACAATTTTTATGATTTCTGAAATCTGACCTTTTTTTTTAACAGCCTTTAACTCTTTCAATATAAACTGTGGTGGTGGAAGAGAGACAAGCAGTGAAGGTATAGTATATGACGATGATGACGATCTAACAGGAGCAGCAACATCTAAAGAGCAAGGAGAAAACTGGGCATTTAGCAACACCGGATACTTCTTGAATCATGAAACTGCACCAGAAACCTATATCCAACAAAATAAAACTAGGCTTTCTATGCCTGATTCTAAACTGTATGAGACCGCACGTGTATCCCCCATTTCTCTGACTTATTATGGATTTTGTCTGGAAAATGGAATCTACACAGTATTGCTCCATTTTGCAGAGATCATGTTCACTGATGATGACACATACAACAGCCTAGGGAGGCGTATATTTGATGTTTACATTCAGGTATTGTATGACTAATTTAATTATTTTTCTAATTTGGTCAGCAAAACATTTGATAGAGAATGAAATGAAGACTTGTAAGTTTAAGTTTTGAGCAACTGATTAATAGTTTTCCATTGTCTTGTGAACATTTTATTTAAGGACAAAATTTAGACGTAGTTTCTTGTGTGCTATTGATATTATTTTTTAATTAGAATTGAAGTTTAACTTTGGAAACCTATGGTGATCACATTTAATGTAAATATTTATTATGTAGATTATAGAGGTGAAACTCTAATTTTAATTGGAAAACAATAGCTAAAGCACCTAAAGAACAGTATATAACTTTTTCCTTTATTTAAATTCAAGTTTGATTTGCCACATTGAAACATATAGAATATCACATAAATAGAATTGGCTCTACACATAGTGCTTTTGACTTCTCTTGCAGAATCATTCGCTACTATATTTTTAATAGAATCTAGATTGTATATATTAAAAATTATAAAAGTCAAATTAAGGTTTGAATTTGAAATATTGCAGGGAGTAAAGGTATTGAAGGATTTTAATATTGCAAATAAAGCAGGAGGAGTTGGAAAGAATATTATAGAACCATTTCATGCTCTTGTGAGTAATAAATCTTTAGAAATCCGATTTTATTGGGCTGGAAAAGGAACAACTGCTATCCCATATACTGGTGTATACGGCCCTCTTATATCAGCTATATCTGTCACTCGTGGTGAGTTGCTTCGTCTCTATGAGTATATTCTTCTAATTTTACATTTATAGTATCAATTGACACGTATTGCTCTTGTGCAATAATGGAGCAGACTCTACAGGTCGCAGCATGTCTGCAAGGGTTGTAGTAGGAATAGTAGTTGCTGCAATTGTTCTTGTCATCCTAATTGTACTTTGCTGGAGAGTTTATATTGGGAAAAGAAATTCATTAGCAAAAGGTGATTCTCTAGAATAAAGTAACAGACTATAGATACATGGTGAAATATGTTTCTATTTAGTTCTCCTTTCCTTGCTTTCAATTAAATTTTTATAATTCAGTTTTTTTAAAATCTGTACGAGAAAATAGGATATGCATGTGTTTTTACATCTGTCATTCAATTATAAAACATCATATATGATAAGTTAGTTGACTTTAATAACTATTTTAAAAGTCATACTAAACATGATTTCTAATTGAGTGACAGTATAAAAACTTTTACATCCACAATGAATACCCATGAAACTCAATTTTTATTGGAAAAAATATGTTTTTAGTCCCTTAGACTGTGTAAAATTCTTGGTTTTAGTCATTGTATTTCACCATCGAACATTTTGATCCCTGAACTTTTAAAAATAAATGTTTTTAGTCCAAGAATTTTACAAAGTATAGGGACTAAAAACATATTTTTCCCATTTTTATTTGTATCATTTACTTGGGATACCAAAGATTAAAAAAATGGATAAATGATTTTATTCCCACTTAGTATATTTTTTGGTAATTAAAATAATGCCTAGTTTTTTTAACACCATCAATAACAAGAGATTTTCTCAAAATACAAAAGATATCTCATCTAGATCCCTTTTGTTGGCAGAGTTTAAGGATTTAAATCTGCAAACTAGCTTATTTACTTTGCGTCAAATAAAAGTTGCAACAAATAACTTTGATATTTCCAATAAGATTGGAGAAGGAGGCTTTGGTCCTGTTTATAAGGTATCCTACAAGATACTATTTTATATAATCATATAATTATTGTGATTGACCTAGAGTAATTGTATAAATAATCTATTAATAATTCAAAAATTAACAAAAAATGTACATCATTTTGTAAATGCAGGGCATTTTATCAGATGGCATGATAATAGTTGTCAAGATGCTTTCGTCTAAGTCAAAGCAAGGAAATCGTGAGTTTGTAAATGAAATAGGCATGATTTCGGCTTTGCAACACCCTTGTCTTGTTAAGCTATTTGGTTGTTGTGTTGAGGGAGATCAACTGTTGCTGGTATACGAATATATGGAAAACAATAGCCTCGCACATGCTTTATTTGGTAAATAATTGTCATACATAGTCAACTAGTTTGGTTGCTTTCAATGTAACTTAATTTTCAATCTTAATAGGACTAACTGATTATGATATTTTCTTTTTTAATTTCCGAAGGTAATGGAGAATCTCGTTTAAAACTGGATTGGCCAACAAGGTACAAGATTTGTATTGGTATTGCTAGAGGTTTGGCTTTCCTACTTGAAGAGTCAAGATTAAAAATTGTTCATAGAGACATTAAGGCAACTAATGTGTTGCTAGACAAAGACTTAAACCCAAAGATATCTGATTTTGGTCTAGCCAAGCTCGATGAGGAGGACAACACTCACATAAGCACAAGAATAGCTGGAACTTAGTAAGTTAATTTAAGTTCTCAAACTTTTTCTATTGTGTGAATTTTACTAAATAGTAATATGAAAAGAGAATGTTTGTTAACTAACATTACTCCAATTTGGCCAACTTATGATATTTCAAACAGAAAACAAATTAAGCAGATCTAATTTGAAGAATTTTGATGTGATGATGTATTTCTTTATATAGTGGATATATGGCTCCGGAATATGCAATGCATGGTTATTTGACTGAGAAAGCAGATGTCTATAGTTTTGGAGTTGTTGCCTTGGAAATTGTAACTGGAAAGAGCAACATCATCCACCGACCCAAGCAAGAAGCATTGCATCTTCTAGATTGGGTAACTTTTGTTTTCTACATTTGTTGATGTGAATCAATTATCCATGATATACTCTACTTGCGTTGTGTTATACAAGTTGTGTTGTTCAATTTTCATCTATGATCACGCTAGAAATTTAAACAATGTAATAAATTATTTTCACATAATATGATTCCAAAAAAAATCTACCTACATGCAAACATTAAACAAACAAATTGTCTTCTTTTCTTTTTCAAAATTATAGATTTTTGTAAACTCAAACATAGCCAATGTTCTCTTACTCTAAAGAATCTTCAATTTAGGATCCTACAATTTGATAAACTTCTTGCTCAACTATAGGTATTTTAATTGTGAAGTACTTTCAAATCAAACTAATTTTGTATTTTATTTCAACAGGCACATTTATTGAAAGAGAAAGGTAACCTAATGGAGCTAGTTGATAGAAGGCTAGGTTCAAATTTTAATGAAGATGAGGTAATGATGATGATCAAAGTGGCTCTCCTATGCACCAATGCCACTTCAAACCTTAGGCCCACCATGTCATCGGTGCTTAGCATGCTTGAAGGAAGAAGTACAATTCCAGAATTTATTTCAGATCCAAGTGAGAAAATGGATGAAATGAAGTTAGAGGAAATGCGACAATATTACTTTCAGGTAGAAGAAAATGAGAGAAGTGAGACACAAGCGCAAAGTCATAGTTTATCAATTGATGGGCCATGGACTGCTACATCTTCATCAGTTGCAGACCTATATCCTATCCACATTGATTCTTCATATTGGGAGAAAAGAAATTAGCAGTATGTATAAATAGCACCTATATATCTAGGTAGTATTCTCTATTCTTTCATGCTCATTTTTTCCTCTTAAACCATAATTTCATGCATAAACTGTGATATATGCATCACAAGGTTGTTCATATAGTTATCGAATATGGTTGACTGATGTATTATATGCTTGATTGTCTTATGTAAGGTTTCGAGGTAAAGTCTTATATATAAAAAAATGATCTTGTTAAAAGAGCTATCTAGACTATACAATGATTAATTAATATGTTCCCATTTTGAATATACTATTGTCATCTACGAAGAATACTTACAATTTAAATCAAAAAAGTTTTGACTTAAATAAGTTTTTAGTCCCTAAAATATTTTTTTTGGATTTTGCATTTGGTCCCTAATAATTTTTCTTGACTTTTGGTCCTTAAAAAATATTTTATTTTGTATTTTGTCCATATCATTAAGTTGACTCTGTTAAGTAATCCTTGGAATATTTTTGGATTTTTCTTTTGGTCCCTAAAAAAAAAAATTCACAACCACCGATATGTTTTCCATCAAATGGTAATGTCTCAATTTAACAGAACCAATGTAACAGCAAAGACAGAATACAAAGTAAAAAAAAAAAAAAAATTACCGACCAGAAGTTAAGGAAAAATTTATTAGGGACCAAATGCAAAATCTAGAAAATTTTCAGGGACCAAAAACACATTTAAGCCAAAAGTTGTTCATATATATAGTTATTGACAAACATGTAAATAAAGTAAGGCTTAAATGTGATTTGGGTCCATGATAAATTAGCGAATTTTGTTATAGGTCCCTAATAATTTTTTTTTGCGTTGAGTCCCTAATAAAACAATTTTTATTTTTTATCCTTGTTATTTTGTTTTAACCCTTCTAATATATCTATTTTTTCATTTTTGTCCATAAAATATGTAAATAATTTGTGTTTAGTCCTATCAAATAATTTTCAAAGGAACTAATACAAAATGAAAAAAAAAATTATAAGGACTAAAATGAAAAAATGGATATATTAGAAGTACTAAAACAAAAGAGCAACGACCAAAAATAAAATTTTTGTTTTATTATGGACTCAACGAAAAAAAATTATTAGGGATCCAAAACATATTTTTGTTATGAGTGTGTGTGTTTTCTATGTGTGTATATATGTATGTCTTTGTTACCTTTTTAGAATGTAATAACTTTTGAAATTTTAGTGGATATATTGTTAAGACTACAGCAAATATTGTACCAGTCATACAAGTAATAAAGTGAAAGAGTATGAATTATTGTATCCACAAGGATTATGATTTAATAGTGGTGCAATTAGTTAATCACTCTATTGATTCCAAAACTAAGAAACAATTGATTTTTAGAAATTTTAGGATTTAACAAAAGAACGAAGAAACTAAAAAGTTTTAAGAATTCAATTTAATAAAGGTGGTTAGGTGCCGAAATCCCATTACTTTTCCCCTAAAGCAATTTCTTCCCTTCTAAATCTCCTTTTGTTATGTATTTCACATCCAATTTCTTTAGTTTAGTGTAACTTTAATTTCTTAGGTGATAAACCATTTTCCCAATAATGAATCCTAATCCCTTAGGTGAACAAAATTAGTCATAAAAATTAGGAAATGAAAAATTACACAGAAGCATACAATGTATCCCTAGGCTCAAGAATTGTACAGTTATTGAATTTGAACAATCTAAATCCCAATTTCATAATTGCTATGTTTAGATTACAAATCAATTCTTAATGAGTGTCAATCATAGAAAAGCATTAAACATAATTTCAATAACTAAATCATCATAACAAAGAAGGATTATGACGGAAATCAATTACAAAAGTTTTAAACCAAGATGACCCAAAATGGTTTAGAAATTCATGGAATTCCTAAACATAACACAGAGATGAAAAATATATAGATAAAGCCATGAATCCTTAATAAATCAAACTTGAACTCCTTAACATCCAAAAAACAGATGGTGAATCTTTAAGCCTTTCCTCACTTTCAGTCCTCAAATTATTCCAAGAATGCTTCAAATGTGTATTGTTTTTTCCTTTTTATAACGAGTTTGGGCTTTCTACATCGTGACCTAACAAGCTCGGGGCTTAGACTCGCTGGGTGGGCCTGTAAAGCCTCTGAGTGACAATTTTTTGAAAACTACACCATGTTGACTATGAAGACATGCCCTAAATGAAGTGTTTTTATGATTACCAAGCCTCACATGATTTTTAGTGGGTGCAAGTTGTCTTGTAAGTTTATGTGTGTGTATGTGTCCTTGTTTTTGGTCTTACAAGTTATCTAAATTAATTAATTCTACCTTGGCACTTAAAAAAATTCTAAAAGCTTAACTAATAAAACTTAATGAATTAAGAAAAGTGATTAGAGTTTCTAGAATTTAAAATTGACCAAAAGCATAATTGTGATTTAAAAGAACATGGTTAATAATGAACTTAATTTTTTTTGTCAAAACTATTTCAAAATGTAAATTTGGCTTGAAGAAAAAGATAACCAATTATTGAAGGTCATAATCGATTATGTTATTTGCTTTGTTTAAAAAAAAGGATCTCATTGGCAAATAATTGATTAAGTCAAGGTATAATAGATTATTTCTTGGTTCAGAAGTGAACACATTCGCAAATAATCAATTATATGTGAAGATAATCGGTTAATTTGCTTGTTTTTCTAATTGAGGTTTTATGAAGAACAAAATAATCGATCATGGGTGGTAAATAATCGATTATTTCAATTAGTTATTTTAAATTACAAACTTAACTCTATTTCTCAGTGTAATTCCATTTTCCAAATTAACTAGAGGGTTTTTAGAGCAGAGAGAGTTGCAAAAACCTTAAAATAAAGGCTTAAATATATTTTCAATCCTTCAAATTTGAGACATTTCTGGTTTTGGTCATCCAATTAAAAATATGTTCTTTTTAGTCCCTCAAATTTGCAGAAAGTTGTTTTTACTCCCTCAACTACATTTTGGAGGACTAAAAATCTGCTTTTTTTTAGTCCCTCAAATTCAATATGGGGAACTAAACACAACATTCTACAAATTTGATGGACTAAAAAGAGCAAATTTTTAATTGAAGGACCCAAACCAAAAATATCTCAAATTTGAAGGACAAAAAACATATTTAAGCCTAAAATAAATTATATCATCATGTTTTTACATCAAAACATTGGATCATATGAGCTCATATGAATGAATCTCTTTCAAAGGCTATGAGGAGTCATCAATAGCAAGATAAGTGTACTTATATTTGTGCAATATTTCTCATAGAAATTAGGTGATACCAAAACCTTTCTTTTCTAGTAATTGTGTTCTTTGAAAAAGGGTTTTCTCAAAAGCATTTCATAGAGGTGTTTCTTCAGGTTGGTTGCAAAGGTGTCTGAAGGGGTTCAAGAACCTTGTGGGTTTTGTGATTCTTGTGTGTTTGTTTGTGTGTTTGTAAACACTTGAATTACTACTGAAAACTCTTAATCAGATTGATTAGGGAGTAGACATAGATCATAGTAGAGTGATGGAACTAGCATAAAAAATTTTATGTCCTCATTCTCTATATGTATGACATAAAATGTTGACGTGGCACTAAAGTGGATCAATGATGTGGCAGCACATGTGGATCAATGATGTGTGCTTACATGGCTAGAGGATTTATGAATTAGAAAATGGTAAGAATGAAAGGATGAGACTAGAACTCATGACCGTCCCTTTCTCTTTTACCACCTAAACTATAAGCCATTTGGCTTGTTTAATTCTTAATATGAACACTCTATTATATATAACGTTACTGCATGAGTTAATTGCTTTGTTAAAATACTTATTTAACGTTAAATCTAGTTTAAAAATAATAATTAATACAAATTTAAAAATAAAAAATAAATTATATATTTTATTATTTAATATATTTTTTCATCCAATAAATATAATAAGCATACAATCACTTTTGTCTTTCATTACCTTTTTTCTCCCATTTTATCTCATCTTTTTCTACCACTTTGCTAATAATATATTATTATTTTAATATTATAATATCTATATTATTTAATAAAAAATTTAACTAAAATAATAAAGATTAAATATTAAATAAAAATTAAATTCACATAATGGTTGGGCACAAAAAGTGCAATTAACTCATATAGTAATGTTGAAAATATATATATAATAAAAACATTTAATAAATACATTTGTCAACTTAATTTTTAATATTTTTTCATACAATTAAGAAAAAAAATATAAATATCTTTTTCATACAATATAAGCTTACTTACACTTTTGGTCTCTTAGGGATCGTAATTGTGCGATTTTATTCCTCAGGTTTCTATTGTGCCTATTTGATCCCTAGATAGTGCAAATGTGTGATTTTAGTCCTCCATATTTTGATTGCACCAATTGGATCCCCCAAGTATCACAATTGTGCAATTTTAATCCCTAAGGTATATGACATTAAATAAATGTTTTAAAAATGCAATTAATTCATCATACAACAATGTTATATATAATATAATGTTTATGACATGATTCAAACAAGCCAAATGACATAATAGATTAGGTCGTGAAATAGAAATTAGGGTCATGGATTTTAATCCTATTTCTATCACTTTTTTCCATTTTTTAAATCATAAATCCCCTTGCCGTGTTAGCACTGCGTTAGCATGTGAGTGTTATGTTAACAACCACACCAACAGTTCGTGTTGTCATGTCAACATAAGAGTGTAACGTCAATATTAAAGTGCCACATCAAAGTCAACATGCCACGTCTAAATCAACTTATGATCAACTACAAGTCAACTAAGGGGAGTCGTAATGTGGTTTTGTGGCTGGGGGAGGGGCATAAGGAAGTCATGGATTCAAATCTCTTACTAATATAACATATTAACTACTAATATTTGTCTATAAAAAAAACTACAAGTCAACTAACGGATGAACTAAAATTTCAAAAATTTGAAAATTAAAAGATAAAATTGCATAATTAAAAAAAAGAACAAAATTATGGATTGAATCTTATAAAGAGATCAAAAGTATAATTATGCTATTTTTCTCTTCAAAAGTTTCTTTTTTTTATTTTATGTTTTTATTTTTATTTATTCAAATAAAATTAGTATTCATAGTTAAATAAAAAGTATTGCTGAAATTCGGTGCACGAATAATTACTTGTAATAATGTTAAATTTTGTTAAAATTTAGGCTTTATCACAAATAATTTTGGGCTATTATATTTATCAATAAGACTTTTAATCTTTTAATATTTTTGCCAAGTGGCCCAAGTTTAATTGTTGACGTAACACTTCATTAATTATATGTCCATATTAGTATCACATCATCACTTAATAATAGAAGATTAATGTTAGTACCAATTTTACACACATTAAATTAATGAAGGGGTTAGGCTAAGGTGGAATTTGCAACACTTTCTCACCGGTGAGAAAGTGATGTTTTACCTGCTGCAACAGGTTACCCATCATTGAGAAAGTGGTTTTTACTTGCTGCAACAGGTTTTTTATCAGCTACCATCGGAAGAAAAAATAAATAAAAAAAAAATATTTTGGTAGCAGGTAAAAAACCTGCTGCAGTATATAAAAATCACTTTCTCACTAGTGAATAATTTGTTGTAGCAGGTAAAACAACACTTTCTCATCAGTGAGAAAGTGTTGCAAAGTCCACCTTAGCCTAACAAACGTGCCCCCCCCCCCCCCCCCAAAACAAAATATAGTATGCGACTAATGCTATATTATTATACTAATTAATAAAGCTGATTATATATATGATTACTTATTAATCTTTTTAATAATATAAGTCGTCATTAATTATAATCTAATCCAAAGAGATATATATACTATAAATTTGATAAGAATGACATCTTTATAGCTTTCCATCAATTGTTATTACCTAGACTAACTATGGTTTGTGTATTGTTATAAATCTTCATTTATCTATCCATATATCTAATTATTAACATTATATTATAAACATATTTATAAATATTATATATAATTGTTATAAAATTTGATGACTTTTAGTTACTATTATATCACATGAGTTTGTGACTTTGTTCCTCTTTCTTATTGTGAAACTATTGTTGCGAGTCTTGTTTGATTGTTATTGTGCATGTGAAATCGAAATGTCTTTCAAAACCTCAAACAGAAAATTAATAAAGTTTATAATATATAAATTTTTTAGCAATAATCTTTTGAAACAAATTAAGACATGTGTTTTCTTCTTGTATCATTTGAAATAAAAATTTTGATTTTAATTTTATGTGTAAAAGTAATAAATAATTGTATAAAAGTCATTATTTATTAAATATTTATTTGTTAGAAGTTAAATATTTAAATAATTAAAATAAAAAAATTCCAGCCCCCTTTGGTAATTTCCTGGATCCGTCCCTGCACATGATATTGGACGCTTATGAATACAACCATACGTATGCTTGTAATTAGACTTACTTAGCTTGAGTTGTGATATTTTTGAAAAATATTACTGTTTAAAACAATTTGATAGATATATAACGCTAATAAATATTTGCACAAGAAGCACACTGTTAGACGCAAATGTTCCCTTATAAATTTTGATATTTTTTGCTATCATCAAAATTTTAGAAATTCGACTCTTTATACGTCTTTAGTTTGACCATAAGTGTGAAAATACAGTCGTATGCAATTACATTAATGGCATTACTGTCAAAAAAAACAGAAGAGCAATATTGAATATTTTTAGAAAAATAAAGAATCAAATTGAATATTTTAAAAATAAAAAAAATCAAATTGAATAAATCAAATAAAAAAGAAAGATTAAAATAATAATTTAACCTTAAATTTAAGTACAACTTTTTCCTTTGTTAGTCGTTTTCCTCTAAATTTAATCACTTTGCTAGCTAATCGTCCATACATCGGTCTATATATAACTCCGAGCAACTGCATCGCAATTTCTTATTTTCGAAAAAGTCATTGCTTTGACTAGTTTTACTTTTAATTTCTCCGAGTCTCACCATATAATTAAAGATGATGCATGCATGTGAATTAAAATGTCATGGAAAAGACATTAGCCGACGAAGTTGACTGTTTTTTTTTTTTCCTATAATGATGATATATATTGTTCTCGACTAATTTTGGGTCTGCCAGGTGCTTCGCGTTAATTAGTTAACCATTTTACCTGTCATTTACCGCTACATAAAGTGTTTCATATTTACATGTACATTTTCTAAGCCTCTTTTACACATCATACATTTATTGGCCTGAGCATCAAATGTGTGTGTAAGTATTTGTAGGTTTCAGGACTCGACAGAGGTTGGTACTGCTCATTGGAGTTGTCTCTGCTGCTTGAATCATTCATCACATTCGAGGTATCAATTTATTCACGAACATATATTATAAAAATAAGGAAAGACAATGGATATGATCTAAATAATATTATAATACCCATCATCATATTCATATGTGAAAAAAAAAAATACTCGTACTCAGTTTTATATTCATTAGGTAACAACTTTAATCTATATCCTAATACTTGTTGGGTATCTTATATAAATTAATATACATATATCTGCACCATTACCCACACTTTAATCAAGGGTACATTTAGAAATTCAGCTCGAGGAGGTTCAAGAATAAAAAAATAATGTAATTTAATAAAAAAAATTAAATTTTTACAGGCATAAAATAAACAATCTTTTTTTAATATATATCTAATATTATATATATATGATTTTGGTTCTTCAAATATTGATCCATATTGGTTTTAGTCATCCAAAAATAATTTATTGCATTTTGTCTTTGAAAATTTCAAAATTTCCTTTTAAAGTCCTTTATTTAAAGCCATTAATTTTTTTTCTGTTAAATGTCAACTACCTCAACTTGTTGTAGATAATGCGGCTGAAACTCAAATTATTATTGTCAATGCACCTGCTGATGTTTGTTCACATAATCAAGTTCTACCAACAACATATGTAATATATGAGTTTAATTGTATATACTTGTTTAAGAATAATAGAGATGTAATTTGATTTTTTTTTTTATATTCTTACAAGGCACACTGAATGCTAAAATGAAAATATTAATGTTAGAATAACTACTGTTGTAAATTTTTAACAGAAAAAAATTAACGAAGTTAAATAAATGACTTGCAAGGAAAATTTTAAAAATTTCAAGGACCAAATGCAATTAAATTATTTTTAGAAGATTAAAATCAATATAGATCAATATTTAGAGGACAAAATAATGTTTAACACACTAATATGCACACGCACACACACATTACCATTTCTAATACACATTACATTTCTCATTTTTTTTATTATTACTTTTCTTTATCGGGGTTAAATAGAATTTGATATCCACCAAACTTTCCCCTTATTCTATAGGTCCTTTTCCAAAGTTCTCCTTTATTTTTATTTTTTTATCAGTAATGCAAGAATTTTATTCACACATCAGGTACAAGTAATACCCGTGTACAGCTACAAAGAGCACAGCAAAGGTCGCAAAGCCTTTATATGATAGCGTGCAAATAAATACAAATAACCTCTGAGGCAATGCCTACCACAGATCTAAAACAAGTCCAACAAAGCAGTGTTTTAAGAACCTGACCGGTCATCGAACCGGCCGAGGCACTACAACATTTTTGCCTTTAGACCACAACAAAAAAACCGTGCTCAGATGTGAAAAAACCGTGGTCTTAAGTTTAAGCCACAGTTTTTCAGTTGTGCTCTAAGTGGCCGTGGCCGTAGGCTTTAGACCACAGTTTTTTCACTTTTGACCACAGTGCAGAAAAAACCGCGGCCCTAGATAATAAAAAAGGCCACACTTTTTTAGATGTTGTTATTCTTTTAAGACCATGGTTTTTTAAATGTGGACAAATACTATAAGCTACATCTACAAAGTTTAAAATATGGCTCTATAACCGTTGTCTAAACCTTAAGGCCATGGTTTTTTAAGTATTGTCATACATGTTATATGTTTAAGCCACGGTTCTAGAAGTATGGACATATATTTTAGACAGCGTATTTTTTAATGTAGACAATTGTGGTCTAAACGTTTAGGCCATAGTTTTCTAAGTGTAGTCAAAGTGTTATATAGTTAAGTCACAATTATAAAAGTGTGGACAAATATATTAGACAACACATTTTTCAATGTAGGTATAGGCAATAATTGTATAATTGTTTAAACATTTAAACCATGGTTTTTTAATTGTCACTTTACTATAGGCAACGCTTATTTTATTTATTCTTATATATATAGTAAATTGGTATTTGAGCCATAATTACGTAATTATTTATCATTTATTAGTGACAATACTTAATTATTTATGTATATAAATAATTAAACAATATAGAAAAACATTTAACTCATAAAATAATTAAATTATTAAATAAAAGGTGGAAGTACTTTAAATATTGAAAATGTACTAGCTACAAAATATGCATAAACACTTGCAACATTTTTTGTCATTTATAAAAGCTTAAAGTATTAAAAGTAGTTTCTCAAAAGTATGCAACATTTGCAACTCAATAAATTTGTAAGAAATAAAGTAGTCTCTCAAAAGTCTCATCTCTAAGAAATTAAGCTAGCCTCCACGCATATGAACTTCAGTCTTCTATATCTTGATCATGAGCTTCTTGCTCTCCAACCTGCAAATATGAAAACATGAAATATAATTTTACATTTCTATTTACAAAATTCATATTTCAATCCAAGTATCGAAAGTGTCATAGTGATATGCACACATATCTAATATTTGATATCTTTTAAGAAAAAAACTTTTTTTTTATGAAATTAGTACCATGTTTAACTAGCATGTAAAACTTGCATGCTCATCTTCCATTCAGTCACATCAAGTCAACACTTTATTCAAACATTACAGTCCAATTCAAATTGTCAGATCAATTCAGCAAATTCATTTTTCAATTCTCAGTCAAGAATACCCACACCTCAAATACTTATGCAACTTAGATTAAAATACAAGCGTCAAATTATATATAGTCATCTACTATCAAAGCAGTTAAATGCTTGAACATTAGTTGATGTTGAGGAATTGAAATTATATCAAAGCAGTTAAATGCTTGAACATTACTTGATGTTCCTCAACCCATGTTTAAGCTTTAACCAAATTATATATACCTTTTTCAAAATGTGGAACATTAGTTGATGTTGAGGAACTCATTGCTGCACTGCTTTCATTCGCCACGGCATTTTCTATCAAAATATCCAAAGCTTCATCATCCAAATTTGAATTGGTTTGCTTCATGAAGCTTTTTAGAAGCGATTCCAATCCTTGAAACCTTTTAGCCCAATTATCCAACTCATTTGCATGTTCCTTCCTAAGAGCAGAAATTTCTTCCTTTCTTTTCAATTGTGATGGTATGATAGTTTTTCCATAGCAACGCACTCTACCTGGTTTTTCTTTTCCAAGTAACAATTTAAATGTTTGTTAAGCAAAACCAGAGGAATGATGAATTGAATCTTGAAGCTTTTCCTATTTCAAGTTTCAACCACGGTTTTTTAACCGTGAAAACGAAAGTGTGGCCTAAAGGCCAAAATGTTGTAGTGAGGTACTGGATTAATGGGTCATTGGTCGACCCGGTGAGTCACTGGTCGGACCGGTTTGACTCGATATATATTAAAAAATTAAAAAATATAATATAGCTAACATAATTTAACCATTTAACACTTCAAATTTTAAATTATTGTCATTATAAAGTGCTTAATATTCCAAATAAGAAATAACAATCAATAATCATGACAATACAAGTCCATAAATAAGTTTCATACACAAAAAAATAAAGAAAAATTGAAACACATCATTTCAGCACTATTTTTTCAAAAAAAAAAAAAAACATATCCCAACCCGGTTCAACCCGGGTCACCGATTTTTTCAAAAATTGGCCGGTTCAACCGGGGTCGTACTGGGTCAGATGCATAACCGAACCGGTTAAGCCACCGGATTCCGGTCGGACCGGCCAGTCCGGTCCGGTTCTTAACACACTGCAACAAAGTTCTCCTTTAATATCTATAACAGTAACCGCATCTTGACCTTACTTAGTCTTCTTTGATCCACGCACTAATCTGATAATGTTATATATATATATATATATATATATATATATATATATATATATATATATATATATATGCTTTCATTAACAAAAAAAAAAAATTAAACTCCTCTCTCAGATTCCAAACTTCTTTTCCATTCCTAATTTATCTTCAATCAGCATGAAGATCACTTCCTCTCAATTTCTCTTCCTATCACTCCTTGCCATATGGTTCACATCGCTTGCTTTTGGAGCCAATACCACTCAGCCAGAAGAAGGTATGATGTACATAAATAGTATATATACCGCATGCATGCATATATCATTCAAGTATTATATACCCTGCCACTCCTGGCTACAAGTATTCTCTAGGCCACTTCTGGCACACCTTTAATCTCCCCCTGAGATTAAAGAACACCCAAGTATTCTTTATCACTAAGCCACTCCTGACTTTCCAAACAGAAACTGTTTGAGTACAATTTAAAGAGATAACTCTCACAGAGATGATATTACAATATAATTTGAATACACATAATAACTTAGCAAAGCTAAGTAGATTGCTCTTTTTGCACAAGTGTAGGTCGTCCAATTGATTTTGCAGAGTTACAGCTCTTAGAAAAATTTGAATGCTTCATTATTTGATTTTGTGAGCTTGTTCCTCTATTTATAGGCAGCTTGCTGAAGATATCCGTTGTGGGATCTGTGCCTTTCCCAATAATCATTCTCTCACAATCATATGATCGTTGCTACATGTCAGCTTGGGGTGGAGAGATGAAGGAGACAACAGTACATATAGCGCCTCCACTACTTGTACGGTTTCTGTAGAGATAAGCTTTTCTGTCCCCTGTGGTACACTTTTCGAATATTCAAATGAAATGTCACATTAGAAAAGAGAGGGAATAACAGAACATTTCAGAGAATCATCATCGAAAAGTATAAGTGTACTTCTATTCAATCATGGACGCATTATATAACTGTTTGATAGAAAAGGTGATGTAAGTTATATAGGCGCTGGACGTTTCCTCGAATGGACGCAGTGTTTACACACTGGTTTTCACAATGCATTGGACGCATGTTTTATAATAGTGAATTGGACGCTGGGTTTTATACTTAGAAAAACAAGTTTCCAGTTGCTCATTGGATACTATACATATAGAACTATCTTGTTTGAGATTAAGAAATACAATACCTTTGAGGCATTGGACAGTGTAGTACCTATAATACTCAAACATAGATCATTAGATACTTCAAAATTTAACCTCATTTGTTATCATCAAAACCGAAGTTTGAGGGGTTGGACATCATCCAAAGTCTTAGATTCTAACAATCTCCCCTTTTTGATTATGACAAATAATACTAAATTTTGATAATCATATAACAATATCAGAGCAGATGAATAAATGATTATGTTATGCCAGTGTATGTTGACAGGGTGAAAATATATGAAATGAAGTACTCCCCCTGAGTTCAACATTTCTCATGCATTTGATAAAAATATATAACATATAATGATGCATGATAAGAATGTATCAGAGACAATAGATATCAGAGTGAGAATCATATCATAGATATGGATTCGGAACTTATGATCAATAGCACCTCATATGTATTAAATGAACAGCCAAAAGAGTTTCATAGAGTAGTGTAGCGAAAGAAAATACTCTATGACATCAAAATTCCAATTTCTCCCCCTTTGTCATCAACAAAAATTGGGTTTGAAAGATGGAAAGGTGATTTGACCATCATGGTCACCTAGGGCTGTTAAGGTGAATCTTGTGGTGGTGGTGGTTGTTGCTCTGGTGGTGCTTGAGGAGGTGGTGCAGGGTGGTCAGCTGGTGGTTGCACAGGTTGCGGCGGAGGTACGGGGTGAACCGGATGAACTGAGTGAGCAACAGTGCCAATTAGATTAGTAGTTGTGGATTGAATTTGACTCACTAGCATATGTGAAAGGCTCATTAATTGATCAGCAATAGCATTCTACATCATTAGTCGGTGTTGTGCAGCTTCTGCTTGTTGCCTTTCCTGGAAAGCAAGTAGAGCAGCCTCAGTTTCCAATTATTGTTGCCTCTGAGCCTGTTGAACAATCTCTTTGACCCTTTCTTCAAATACTCCTTGAGGTTCAACAAAGCGCAAGGGAACAATACCCCTTGGACTTGATGAACCTGCAGGAACTACCTGCCTTGTTCTAGAGTGTGCTTCAGTGGACGCATCAACAACTGGTAAGATTGTAGCACCCTCAGGAAGAGGCTTGTCAGCAGCAGATTCCATTGGTTTTGATGCTTCAACCTCAGCCATGTTTGCATCCTTGGATGGTTCAGATTGGACGGTTTGTTCCTCATGGGAGGTGACAAAGTGTTCCACGTCCACCTGTACCTTAAATTACTAACATGATCGTATTTTTTTTCTTTTTTAAAATTTATTCTTCTTAAAAGAAGCTTCTCACAATCCTTGCAGAGAAGACTCACTGAAAGACTAGAACTCTGAAAGCTATGCAAGACATGAAATCTCAAGAGTAGGGTTCAAATTTTAAATTTTAAACGCTGTTTGATACAATGTCTCTTAAAGAGAAGAAAAGTCCACTAAAAACTAACTTAGAGTATGTTTGGTTTCCCTTTTGAACCTTTTAAACATACTTTTGGATGGCTAAACTGAGTTTTGCTTTATGTTTGGTTTTCCCTAGAAGTACTTTTGCCACCTACGTTTAGAGGTAAACTGAGTTTGCTTCAAAAGCAACAAATGGGTTGCTTCTCCAAACCTCAATTTAGCCACCTATGTTTATGAGAAACAATAAATGTCCACTTCCTATTTTGCCCACTCATTATTTCCCCAACTCCTCAAAGACATGATACTTCCTTCTAACTGGGGGAAGCCATTCAAAGAGGGCCTATAATAAGTGGTCTATTTTCCTCTAAGGGAAGCCATTCAAGTGCAATGTTTTTCGTTTAAAATAAGTGGTATATTTTTCTCTGAATCTTGTTCAATCCCAATGCATTTCATGTTGTTCTGTTTTTTATAGTATTGATTGTTTCTCCCACCTATTCTTATACTCATTAAAAAGATATTTAATTGAAATTCGGCACTCACTTAGAGAAGGAAATCAAAGAGCAGATTTCTTATCTAAGCTTGGCTCTAATGCACCTCAAGTGATGGAAGATATCCTGGATGAGCTCTAGCAGTTGTTGTTAGCAGACGTAATGGGAGTTACTTTTATCATATTGTAATTTGTTTCTGTTTTCTTTTCTTTTCCTCCATGTCCCAAAAAAAATAATATAAACTTCATACCCTTTTCAGTAATTACACATTTAAAAGTACTTTAAATTAGTATTATCCAAACAAATTTCATTTCACCAAACATACTTTTGAGTGAAAAATATCCAAACATAAATCATGTTGTGTAAATTCATTTTTTATCAAACTTAAGTTTCCAATATACTTTTCATTCAAACTTAAGTTCACAAACTTTAATCCAAACATGCACTTAAATACCATCTAAATAACAAAAAAGTAGAGATAATTAAATCACTTAAGTATATAGATTAGGATTCGATTAATTTATAGTTATGTGTATGGGAAGATTTTGTTAGAAATGAAGAAACCTACTTCAATCATCTCCATCCATACTTCAAAATGAATTGGAGGGTATCCTTACTTAAAAAAAAAATCCCATCAAGTTCTTGGTTTTTTTTTTTTTTTTCGTCCTTTGACATTATACTATTAAATAATATTGGTGTGGGTTGGTCACTTGGCTGTTGGCTCTCATCTCACACACTTGGTAGTTGATTAGCATTGAATATCATTGATCATATCACAAACAAAATTAAATATGAAAGCGTCCCGCTATGTACGTGAGAGACATTCCATTCCTCGAATATGCAATATTAATTATGTTTAAATTTTGTGCCCTTTTTTGCATAGACATTAAGATCTTATTGGTAGGCATAATAAGGAAAAATAGGATAAGATATGTCACAGATAAACTTTTTTTTATAGGGTAAACTATGTTTTTGATCATTGAACTTTTCGTCATTTATGATTTTGGTCCCTAAACGTTTTGAAGACCGGTCAACGTCTCCTAACTTTTTTTCTGTCATAGTTTTAAGTCTTTTCCGTATATTTTGACCGTTAAGTAATGATGTGACATTTATTTTATTATTATTTTATTACCATTCGTTTTCTGACAGTTTAAAACCGTCAAAAATATGCTTTTGAAAGGATTAAATAATTTGTGACAGCTAAATACCACCACAAATTGCTTCATCTAACTTCCATCAGCATGACCCCTTTCTCTCATACCCAAACGAAAATACTCAAACTAGCAAATCAAACAAAGAAACATTCTTCAGCAAAAATATTCATTAAACAAGCAATTAATGTTACTACACAAAAAATCAAAGAAAAGGTTGGGGAAAATCAAAATCGAAGAAGAGTTTATTTGATCGAAAGGGATAGATCATGTGCGGACGTGGGTTCCAGATCTGGTGTCGTCGTCCAAATTGAAGCCAAATCAAAGTCGCTGTTGCCGAAAACCCGAGCACAGAGATGGCATTGGCAAACCCCTATCTTCATGAATTGCGCTGCGAGGAAACGAGGGCCTGTTTCCTTGTCATCAAAAAATCGAGGTTGTTGCTAACTTCCACCGTGCTAGACTGCGTCCAAGCTGCCACCGAATGCTCTGGCCAGAATGTGCAAGAGATTCACAGGCCTTAGATGCTTCCACGAGAACTACGTTCAGCAACTCTTCCACAAAGCTACCCAGATTAGATAGTTACTTCAAACTCATTATTCATCCTTTTTTTATTCACCCATCAATCTATTTTGAATGTAGATCTAATCTCTTAAAACTGAATATGATTCGTGTGATTTTTTTGGGTTTGTTGGTTATTGGTGTTCTTTGTTTTTTTTTTTTTTTTCACGTGGATTCTTCAATTTCTAGCGATTTTTAGCCGCTAGAAAATGAATGATAGTAAAATAATAATAAAATGAACGGCACGTCATCATCTAACGGCCAAAATAGACGGAAAGGATTAAAAAATTTGATGGAAAAAAAAGTTGAGAGATATTGACCGCTCTTAAAAAGTTTAGGGACCAAAACCAAAAAATGACGAAAAATTTAGGGACTAAAAATATAGTTTACCCTTTTTTATAATGTGTGTGATATACATAGAATAATAAAACTAGTTAATAAAAAAAACTAGATAGTATTGTCATCTGTTTAAAATAAAGTATCTTAGTTTGTAAATTGCATAAGATTAATGTTTATTTTATATAATTAAAATTTATAATACATAAATATTTTTAATATATAAATTATAATATCATTAGCCCATTCATAATAATTAAATATCTCTTAATGTATAAATTATAATTTTATATTTATAATGAGTAATTTAAATTGGGATATAAGTTTTTTTTTTAACTATTTACAATTTCTTTAAAAAAAATTGAAATTCAAAAATTTTTTTACACAATTATTTAAATATTTAACTTCTGATAAATAATTATTTAATAAATAATAAGTTTAAAAAAATATTCATTATTAATTTTATGTGTAAAACTAAAAATATGATCTACTACTAGAAGAAAATTAAACAAATATTAACTCAAAATCTATTTTTCTTATATTTTTTTTTATTAGTATTTTTTTTTTAATTTTAATTTTTCTTTTTTTTCTCATATATACATAGAGGGTCCTATGGGAGGGCAGTGCCAAGGCCCCCGCTTGCTCCCTTGGATCCGTCCCTATGTAGGGACCAAATGATTGATTAAACCTTTTTTGTTTCTAATTGTAAAAAAGATATACTTATTTTCAAATATATTAATTTTTAATTATATCATTAATTTATTATGAAATCTATTTACAAGATACTCACTAATTTCTCATATAAGTGGATGTTATTTTGATTAAATTAAATTTTGGTTAATTTTTTTTTTATTTGTAGCAACTTTGACATTTCAAAACTTATCACTTTTATCGGTAGAAAAAATTATTCATTGAACTACTAATAGTATTATTAAATACAATCATCATTTAAATTATTTAATTCTATAAATATTTTTAAAATATTTTGTCACTACATATAAACCATTTTAAAGAGGATTATATGTCGTCTTATGGTATGATAATTTTTGTTGGTACCCTATTAATACATGTTAATTAATTGACAGTCTGTTGGTTGTTTTATATACACAAATAAAGGAGGCTTGACTTATTCATCAGCTGATGAGGGAGGTGATAAATTAAATCAAATAGTTTCAAAAAAAGTTGCTCACTTACATCAACCTAAAATTTTTAAGACATACATTTTATTATTTTTTATCTAATATTATAAATGACAGTCTGTTAATATTTTTTAATATATATAATTAATTACACATCAGTTTTATTTTAAATAATACATGACAGTCTATAAGGTTTATATATCTTACATCATAGTAGATGATAGTATATTGCTTTTCTTATATTGTATATGATTTGACTTATATACAGTTTTTTATCTACTACTTCATTTTAGGTCTAAAATCTAGTACGAGAAAGAGTTAATTCTTACTTGAGGAATTCTCAATATATACATGATTCAAAATCTATCATCGCATTTGTACAAGTCATTAAGAGTCTCGTGAATCTAAATCACAAAAGGATGCAATTTCTTGTATCAAGTTTCCATTACTCTTTCTTTTGCTCAGAGAAGATAATTAAGGTTGTTAGTGGAAAAGATGCCCTATTTCAGAATCAAGACATACCAAAACCATCAAGAAAGACTTAAAATGGTATTTACAAAATAAATATCAAAGTTTTTTTATTATCAGCAAATAAATTCCATTAAAAAAGATGATAGAGGGTGTACAAGGGATACCCAACCCTTACAAAACCAGACTCATGCCCTATTTCTATGCCAACCCTGTAAATCCTCTCACCCAACAGAAAAAGACCCTACACAACAATTCTGTTCTAACAACAATTCTGTTCTAATATATATATATATATATATATCGTATTTTTATACATCATTTTTCTACCTACACAACAGAAAAATAAATATCAAAGTATGATAATTAATTAGCAAAGAATTAAACTCAAAATCCTTTTACTAACCCTGTTTAATCCTATCTGTTGAGCCAAACCTCAGTTGGCCAGATTCGATTGACTAGCAATGTTTTGGCTTACAAATTTAAGTCAAACAACCATAGCTTCTTCTAGCTTGGAAAAAGAGCATAGATCCATCCATGTTAATTAAAGAATTTAGGAGAGACCGCAACCCAAAATAGTTTCGTTATACCATAAAATATTGTTGTGTGAGCATTATTTCTTAGGTTTAACATTAGGAAAATCTAGTATTTTCTATTAAGCATTGCTTGACAGATAGTTAATACATAAATTACATAATAATCGTTCACTCAAAAGAGAAATAATTCAAACAGAGGAAAAAGTTACTCCTTCATTAATTAGATTTCTCACTCTAATTAAGCTAGATGTTAGTTAGGTACCAATCACCATAAATTAATGACAAAATGAAAAAAAAAAAATGGATAATGACCTTGTTCTAAATTGATGGAGAGATTAGAAAAGGACTTGCAATAGAGCATGGAGTAAATATTGATGAATAATACAGTAAGACTAAATGGCATAGCCAAAGGATTGACTGAGAAATTTTTAGGTGACTAAGCATTTCAGCTGTTAACATGTATACAGAGAAGACATTCTCTAGTATTAGGTGTTTCTTTAACTTAAGCGGATTCGAATCCTCTCTGGATCCAATTCTTTTCCAGCAAAATCACAGTCATTTGTTGAATCTAATAGTTCACATCAATCAGTCAATTTATTTCGCGATTGGTCTATCACATAAAATTGGTCATTATTACTAATAATTAACTTAGATATATTTTTAAATTAATCAATTGAAATTAAAATTGGTCTATTATATATATCACCAAACACATATAAATCAATTAAAATTGCTCTAACTTAACCAGTAATCTTAAGTTTGGGTTAGAGTATTCAATAACTATATTAAATACTTGAGAAAAACAAAAAATGTTTTATTGCCTATAATGATTCTATCCTGCTCAAGCATGAATATTGTCTTTGATAGAAAATAATTTTGATGTATATCAAAAATTGTTTTGTTATTTGAGATTGGTCAATTAATTGATCTCCAAAAACATTGACCAATCTATATTTATATTGATCAATCTTCATTAGCATTGATCAATATGACAACTAATTGTTGAAAAAATTAACTAATTATTGTAGATCATTAAATACAATGAATAAACAAACTGAGGTTTGACTGAAGAGATGCTGGAGAGGAAATTGGCTAGAGAGGATCTACACACTGAAATACTTGTTTAATATTGAATGAACTGCATATGCATGGCAAATAGAACATTCCTAAAACATGTTCTTTGACAATGGTAACTAGCACCATCGTCTCAATTAAGACATACAATTAATATAACAGCTGCTTATCTCAGAAAGGTCAAATACTCCTGTCACTTGATTACAAAATAGGCTTAATTGCAATTTTTACCCCCAACTTTTTAATTTTTGGTGAATTTTACCCCCAACAAATTAATTTGGCGCATTTTACCCCCAACTTTTTAATTTTTGACGGATTTTACCCCAACAAATTAATGTAGTGCATTTTACCCCCAACTTTTTAATTTTTGGCAGATTTTATCCCCAACAAATTAATGTAGCGCATTTTACCCCCAACTTTTTAAAAGTTACAAATTTTACCCAAAAATCCTAAATCCTAAATCCTAAACTGTATGGGGGTAAAATTTGCAACTTTTAAAAAGTTAGGGGGTAAAATGCACCACATTAATTTGTTGGGGGTAAAATCTGCCAAAAATTAAAAAGTTGGGGGTAAAATGCGCTACATTAATTTGTTGGGATAAAATCCGCCAAAAATTAAAAAGTTGGGGGTAAAATGCGCCAAATTAATTTGTTGGGGGTAAAATTCGCCAAAAATTAAAAAGTTGGGGGTAAAAATTACAATTACACCTACAAAATAAATCCCTATAGTATCTCGTAGCCAAATCCTTGTATCAGTATTGTGTGGTCTTAGTTGTACACTATTAACAACCCTCTCTTCTTCCCCTGTATTCACACACCCATACTTCGATCTTAAGATCCTACACCACATACTATTTTGTTCACTGAACATCCTCCATCTCCATTTTCCTAGCAATGAAATGTTCCCTGAAACTAATCTTCCAAGGGACAAAAGTCAGTATTCCGAGTCAGATATTTGCTAACTAAAGAAGAAGAAGAAGATAAAGATGGGTAAAAGTCTCCCCATGATTATTTGATTATTCTTTTTCCATGGAAGTATTAGTTACCAAATTGACAATTATTTAAAGAAAAATATTAAGACTCTTATGCTATTTTTTAATAAAATAAAGGAGGCGCGTGACTTTAAAAAGGAAGGAGTTTACTTAAAATGAACTAATAGTATATGTAAATATTTTAAAAAATATATATATATATATATATATATATATATGATAAATTATTAACTTTTTATAATAAGTATTCAATTAGAATATATTGATATTGTAAAAAAAAAAACTATTATCTACACATAAATTGTTGTGTATGCTTAAATTGTTATATTTTGTAATAATAATTATAAAAGTTATAATTAGGATGATTTCTAATTGACTAACAGTATAAACAATTTTATACTAACAAATAATGAAAATTAAACTCTTGTAGTAATTACTTTAAAAATTATATTTTAAATATTTTTTATTGATTGACAAAAAAAAATCTTGAAAAAATAGGCTCTGCACTTACAAGGTCATTAATCACAAGGATAACTTTGTTAATTTTTACAATAACTACCATAAAAATCATTTTTAACATATTTTTTTATTATTAACAATATAAAAAAAAATTACACTAATTGTACATGGTCATTATACTAAAAAATCTTTACACTTAAATAATAATAATAATAATATCAATTATCTTATTTTTTTAAGAATAATAACTTAAATTTATATCGTGGGAACGAATTACCATTTTTAAATAAAACGTCCCTACATGGTCCACTTATATATAAGAAAATCACCATTCTTTTCCATGGAAGTATTAGTTACCAAACTGACCAATCAAAAGACATCATGTTAGTCGCATTCCAGAAGGGTTAACTACCAACTAAGTATATATTAATAATGGAATTAGGAAATTGAATAGCGAAAAAGAGTTATCCACCTTCCAGAAGTGCCACACCAATTGGCAATTATAGGATATTTATAATGGAATTAGGGAATTGCCGGGTACTAAGGTACTCTCTCCGGACCTTTTTATAAGAAACAAATAACTAAATCATCAAGACCAATAAAAATAGTTAAGTTAGTTAGTTATAATTAATAATGTCATAAATTTTAATTTTATTCCAAAAGTACCTCTTACATTGATTGGTTTAAGTAGTGGTTACATTAATGACATTGCACTTTCACCAATAAGTGTAACTTGTATTGTTAATAGACCAATAAATGCATGAGAAATGAGTATGCGTCTCATTAATGGATTTCACAAGATGAAGGATTAAAAAGAAAACTAGCAATTAATACATCTTAAAGTGAGTCTATGTTTCTTATAATTAGAACAAAAAAAGAACATCATTTTGTTTCTTATAAAAAGGACCGGAGGGAGTATTTGGGCATTGTTTTGTCTTATTCAGAAGGTTACTTTCTAAGAATTTAATTAAAAGATATTGAGTGTATAAAATTTTTATATTGATATTTAATTATAAATTATTATGTATGATTAAATTAATGATTTTTTTGTAATTATTTTTAAAGTTATATGTAGGATATTTTTTAATTAACTAACAGTTTAAAAAATATTATACTAGCCGTGTTTCAAATCAAATATAAAATTATTTTCTAATGAGTAGTTTTATATATAATGATTTTTTTTCTAGATCATCGAATATCATATTAAATATTTGATTAATTAGATATAGTCGGATAATAACATTATGAATGGTAAAAACACTTTTTTTAAGTTTTATAAATAATAATCTAAAATTAATTAAATATAACTAACATTTAATTAATATTTAAGATAGATGAAAGAGTATGTACCCAAAAAAAAAAGTTCAATATGTTGGGGAAAAAAAAAAGATGGATACAGGGATAATCCTACGGAACAATAATCTTTACCTCTAATTAAGTAACCAAGCTCAAATGGATAACGTACCTCTGTTTGATTAAACATGGGTTGTCCTAATTTGCAATGGCTAAGTTTACAGCCTGAAGTAAACCCTAGCAACTCTCTGGACCCATAAAAAAAAAAAAAAAAAAAACCCTCTCCCTATTATGGCAAATAATATTCATTGGTATAATAGTATTAAATTAATATAATTAACTTTGGCTAGTGAACCAACCCTTTCTATTTAATGAGGAATTTTTGTCTCGACTATGAAGAACGATTTTTAAAATTGCGAGTTGAACAGATCTATTTGAATAAAAGGCACTGTGTCTCTTCCTTTCTCATTGGGTGCCTAAAGAGCAATGGAGAATCAGTCCTCAAATGGAAGAAGGGCAATGGAAGAAGAGCTGATCAAAGGTCATGACATAGCAAACCAGTTACTTGAAGTACTCGTTCATAAATCCAGCACTCGTCATCATGGAGATGTAGAACTAGAAGGGTCGATGCTACTACCATATGTTGAAGATCTTGTTCGCAAGGTGCTGTGTTCATTCACAAACACCCTTTTGCTATTGAACACCAATGATGTTGTCTCCAATGATGTTGTTATGCCTATCACTATCAAAGATGTCCCTTCGTCCGTGAAATGTCCAGAGCCTCAGGATACGGATGAGGCTTGCAAGAGTTTCTTCCACGCTAAAAAACGAAGAGGGTGCTACAAGAGAAAGTAAGAATTAATTATAATTAAGTCTTGCTTTTGCTATACATAACAAAATATGTGTGAAGATTAATATTGTTGATATATTATCATATATATTTGAATGCTTTTGTTGACCTTAAGAATTCGATAATATTAATTTTTGTCATGAAAGAAAGATAAAGACGCAATTTTCCTAATCAAAGAGGGGCCATCGTTTTCAACAATCATGCAGAAGCAATATTGTGCTATATTGATATCATAAATATTTTAGTTAGTAGATTACTGAATTATTATTAATTAGCCGAGCAAATAATTAAATAAGAACTTTTGTAATTGGAATTTTTCGTCTTCATGAGATCAAGTGCACCAACATGGGAGACGAACAGCTTAATTCTGATGGAAGATGGCTGTGTATGGAGAAAGTATGGACAAAAAATAACAATGAATGCAAAATACCTCAGGTATATATATATATATATATATATATATATATATATATATATATATATATATATATATTCTTCAATTTCAAACTGTAATCAACCAAAAATCCCTTTCTCTCTGTTAGGCTCTTTGTTCTTAATGATGTATCCAAATATGATCCAAAAAATATAAATGAGTATTTGCAAATGCAGGAGCTACTACATATGCACTCACAAATATGATGAGGGTTGTCCAGCAATCAAACAGGTTCAGAGAATTCAAGAGGACCCTCCATTGTACCGGACAACATATTATGGCCATCACAATTGCAAAAGCTCTTTAAGTCCTCAGATAATGATGGAACCAGCTTCTTCTTGTGGCTCTTCTATGTTGCTTAGCTTCAGTAACACCTTCCCAAGCAAAGAAGAATACCCATTTTCATCATCACTTTCTCCATCCACGAAACTGGAGCCTATGGAAGTGATTCCGGATGATCATGTTGTTCACAACCAATTACACTCATCAGATTACCTCCTGTTATGTGACTATGAACTTGATTTCAATTATTCGAGGCATGTTACTATGCTATCATCCGCAGAATCTGTTCAATTAGTTAATGGGAGCAGTTTTTATTTTGATGGCTAGGCGTGTGTTTTGGGTTCCTTTTTACAATGATTAAATTAATAAAAGTTCCTTTTACAAATTAAAAGTTAGCTTTACCATGTTTTACTTTATTGTATTAGACCTTACATTGACTTAATTAAGACTTACTTGTTATGTTTTATAATTAGTGATTGAAATTTTTTTAATAATTTTTAATATTTGATATGTTTTTAATTAGATTTCATTGTTTTGTTGATTTTTAATCGTTAATTTTAGTTTTAAAATAGTAATTTTATTTTACTAGCTAGTTTGCAAGAAAGAAGGCTCTTCAAAAGGAAAATATACATTACTTAATTAAAGTGTAGATAACGAAGATAATGATTTCTAGTATGAATATATAGATATCGATCCAATAATGAATTCTAGGATAAATATATGAGAAAAAAGGTCATACACTGATAGTGTAAAACTATTTTATACTATCATCTAATCACAATCCACCATTTATGATAAGTTTGTTGACTTTTACAAAATTATCTTAAAAGTCATTTAAATGGTGATTTATGATTAAATGACAGTGTAAAACTATTTTACATTGTTAGTACATCACCATTAAACTCTAAATATAGGTATCCAATCCAAAAAGTTTGGAAACAAAATATAAAGTTATTACACATGCAAATATATATAATTAAAGTTAAAGATGAAATTTTGTTTAGGTAAGTATGGAAATGAATATACTCTAATATACATTACTCAAACAATATCAATTGTCATTACTAAGAGAATTTAGCTCAATTGGTTAAAGAAAGTGCATGAATTATTGTAAATTTCTCGATACATATCTTCGATTCAGATAAAAAAAATGATTGTCCTCACTATATAGTGTAGAAAGGAAGGTTAAGAGAGTTTGCCAAAGCATAAAAAGTATCTTAAAGGAGTTAATTAATTTGTACATAATAGTTGTGGCTGTCTGATATATTCATGCATATGCCTTCTTTTATTTAAGTGCGTTGAGTGGGGTTCACCTTAACAATGTATTTAATACAAATTATATATATGGTTGACCTTAACATTGTATTTAATACACATATTTCATTATAAGAGTAACTTTAAGAGTTACTCCCTCTATCCCTATTTATAAGATCATTTTTAACCAATTCGCATTCCTTAGAAAAAGTAGTTAATTTAGTTAATCACATTAAATTTGTCAATAATGTTATATTGTTCTTCCAAAAATATCTTTAACATTTTTTGAAATTAATCATCTCTCTCCACTTAATTGTAATTGCTTCTTATCTAATTAATTAATGTTCGGAGAGAGAATAATTAATTAGGATACTTTAGAAAAAAAATAATTAATACATCTAGAAATTAGAAAAGTGTCTTATAACGAGGGACAAGCAATTTTTTGAAAATGGTTTTTGTCTGTCGTGAATTTTGTCTGTCGCACACCATAAGCAACTCAAATTAATCAAAATCACAATTTGAATTAATTTACAATCTGGTTTTGACGAACCTTGAATCGATCGCATCAATTTAAAATCAGCAGAAAACAAAATCACCTTGACGACAATGTTGTTTTAGCAAGCTTTCCAGACGTTAGCGACGCGCTTGGGAAGAGGATCAAAGGCCTCGATGTGGGGCGGCCAAGCGAGGTGGCTCTTCTAGCAGAGGAACACGTGGCAGTCGTAGGCATCAACGATGCCAGCAAGGTTGTCCTTGTACATCTCCGAGCAAGAGAAACTGTGCTTGGCGTCGTCGACAGTAGCGGCAAAAGCAGCCATGAGTTTAAATTGACGGTTATTACAAGAGAAAATGGGAGCGTAATAAATTCTAGCTTCGATTATATGAGCTAACGGTAGTGACATGGTGATTGCGGTGGTTACCGACTAGGAGAGGGATTGTGGAGAGTTGGAGAAGAATAATCTAGTGTAAGAGAATGCATGATATAATCATGAGATTAGATAAATCTAACCATCTATAAAAGTGATACATCATATAGATTATTTATGAAAGTGGTCCATGCTATACCACTCATCCTTTTTTTATTTATAAAAATTAAAGATAATAAGAGATTTATAATATTCACACATTCTATTCAACCAATTAAGTTATACCATCCATCTAAAATAAATTGTAAAAAATTTAATATTTTTATATTTTCTCGTTCCTTTCTATCTTCTTCTACTTTATTTTTCTTTAAACAAATAAAGATAAGTGTATTTATCACTAATTGGGGAGGAGGGGTCAGTGCAATTATCCGTAATATATTTAATTGAGTAATTAACTCATCATGGAGGTGGCTAGCTTCACAGCAGGAACCCCTTACGCAATCCTCGTGACGTCACTCTGCACATTCGTTGTAGACCATTGGTTGTGTGTCTCACACTTGGCGTTGGAGAGTGGAAAAGTTGGTTTTAGCACTTGTCTCCAGATTCCTAATTTCTTGCTAAATCAAAAGACCTAACTTCGGAACTGGTCAGCTCTGAGATGGAGAATGGCCACAGAAACTTAATTATCAGAGAACACGACTTTCCGAACCAACACTTATTCAACTTGTTGGTAAAACAAGTGCATGCAGATGAAGAAGATTACTGCCATTTGCTCAAGATCTTGCCGTTCACAAATACCATGTTGCAAGTGCTTCAAAATTCAAGATATGCAGGTAATTCATGATATTATTTTTGTTAGTAGCTTTCACTTCATAATAACCATGATAGTATTGCTTTTAATTCTTCGGTTAGTACTTTTTAAAAAAAAAACAATAATACGATATAGTTTGAAATCACATATCTATACATGAAAGATGTCAAAAAAAAAAAAAAAATTGTTATGCCGGAAGATATCCAAATATATTAAGTCACTTGTGTTGTTTTTAAATTTTAAACAATAAAACTTCACCAAAAAAAATTAAACAATAAAAACATACCAATTATTCGTGGTATTAATCAAAATTAATATTATTGCCTAATTAATTAATACGGATAATATCCATTTCTCATGACCAATTTCTTCATTTGCATTTTTTTAAAAATACTAGTAATACACTCTTTTGAATATATTTGTTTTTCTATTAGTTGAAATTTATTTAAAATCACAAAATTTTGTAAGTTTACTATATTTTATAATTTTTAATAAATTTTAATCAATAATAAAAAATATGTTATTACTAATATTCACCTCCCATTTTTTATAAACAAAATTTTATTACGAAAAAACGTAAAAGAAATACTCTAATCCAAATACAAAAGTCTTATAAGGCCAAGATCAAGAGGATAAATAAAAACAAGTTACATGGTTAATACACCAATAAAAAAAGAAAAAGAAAAGATAAACAATGTTTGTCTTTACCTTAAACCAAATCTACTTTTCTCAAGTCCAAAATATATCATTCAAGTAAAAAAGAATGAAACAATTTTGTTATCCATACTTTGCATTTATTTAAGTTTTTAACTTTTATTTTAATTAATATTAACAAATTATTTTATTACTTTTATAAAAATATATATAGATTCTAGGTACTGATTATTTATTAGACACCCATTAAGTGCAAACACACCATCAACATTTCTTATTTATGTTTATTCCTCTCTTTTTCTTCTTCTTCTTATCACATTATATCACTAATCATATCAATTACTTATCTTTCATTTTTGTCTATCTTTGTCTAAGTGTAATCTAAGAAGTGTCTAAAGATCATTTTCATAGCTTCTATCACTACCTTCCAAAACAAACAAATCATTTTTAAAATGAATTAGAACAAATTACACTCGCACCCCGTGAAATTTTTTCAATTACACATATATAACATAACTCTTTTTTTCATTCCTACACTAACTCCCTTTTATGTTTGAAAATATTGCACTGACACCCCCTTATATGTTACAATAATACCCTCTTAATGTTTGAAAATATTACATTAACACTCCCTTATATATTACACTAACACCCCCTACAAGAGATATTACTATTTTTTTTATCGATTAATGTTAGTTGTTATAGTTTGTTAGTGTTTTTGTTAGTAGAAGGGATTCGAACCCACGACTTCTCCCTTCAACCACTAAGTTAGCCTTATAACTCCAAAGGAGGTTACTGTAATGATTAAAAAATAAAAAATATTTGTGTAATTTTTTAAAACTTTAGGAATGATTAGTATAATTTACTCGATAAATTATATGTCGTCTTATGGTATGATAATTTTTGTAGGTATCCTATTATAGTATTATTGTAACACATGTTAATTAATTGACAGTCTGTTAGTTGTTTTGTATACATAAATAAATGAGGTTTGACTTATTCATCAACTGAGGTAGATGACAAACTAAATCAAATAGTCTCAAAAAAAAATTATCACTTATATCAACCTATAATTTACAATCAAATGCGTGAATCAATTAATGTGAAATTTTTTTAACTTAATCCGTAGTTTTAAGTTTGAGTTATGCAACTATTTTAAATACTCAAAATGAAAGTTTTATTATCCGTAGTAATTCTACCTAACTCAAGCGGGATTATCTTCCGTAAATAATTAATACATATGATTTCAAATAGAAAAATTTCAAAGTTTTTAAGACGTTTTATTATTTTTATCTTATAAATGACAGTCTATTAAAAGAACCCATTGGAGTCGGTCTAACAAGATAATATGTATAAGATTTTAGGTTCAAACTTTATTGTCACTGTTGTACACACAAAAAATAGTCTATTAATTTTTGTTTGTTATTGTACATAATTGTACTTCAGTTTTATTTTAAATCATACATACAGTCCATAAGGTTTATCTTACATCATCGTAGATTAGGGTATATTATTTGTTTTTCTTATAGTATATGATTTGTCTGATGCTAAGTTTTTTATCTAGCACTTCATTTTAGGTCTAAAATCTAGTACGAGAAAGAGTTAATTACTTGAGGAATTCTCAATGATCAAATAAATTATTCAAAATTTATCATTGCATTGTACAAGTCATTAATCTAATCACAAGGCTGTAATTTCTTGTATCAAGTTTTGACGACTCTTTTCTTTGGTTACAGAAAATAAGGTTGTTAATTAGAAGGAAAAGTTGCCCTATATCAGAATCAAGAATCAAGACATGCCAAAAACATCAAGAAAGACTACAATGGTATTTACAAAATATTTATCAAGTATAATCATTAGCAAGAATTAAACTCAAAACTCTTTTATTAACCTGTTTAATCCAATCTGTTGAGCTAAACCTCGTAATTTTTTTATAAGTGTAACTTTATTAATAAAGAGGGTACAAGAGTACTCTAACCCGTACACATTTTTCTAATGAACCTAAATCAATAAGATAAATACTGGAGAGCTAAACCTCATTAATTGGAATTGGCCAGATTCGATTGCCTAGCTATGTTTTGGCTTACAAATTTAATTCAGACAACCATAGCTTCTTCATGGAAAAGAGCTTAGCTCCGTCCATAACTCCATGTTGATTAAAATTTAGGAGAAACCAGACCCCAAAATAGTTTCGTTATATCATAAAATACTATTATGTGAGAATTATTTCTCAGGTTTAAGCTTAGGAAAATCTAGTGTTTTCTATATTAAGCTAGCTTGATAGATTGTTCATAGTCGTTCACTCAGAAGACAAATAATTCATACAAAGGAGAAAAAGTTACTCCATTAATTATATATAGATTTCTCACTTTGTTGAAAATTGTTGGAGAGATTTGAAAAGGACTTTCACTAGGACACATAAGAGTAAATAATCATGAATACAATACAGTAAGACTAAATGGCATAGCCAAAGGATTGACTAATAAATAGTAGAAACAGATTGCTTTGTGATGAAAGCAAATAGTCTAATTTGTTGGATTTTGTGTGGTCTTTTACACTTTTTCTCGAGTGAGTTTTACCTGTTTGGGCACCTACAATGTTTTCAGCTCTTGACAAATTACTTTCAGAAAGTATTGACAGATGCCTTGAGTTCTTTAACTTTAAATTAGCAAATATCTGCAGATTATACAGGTATTTATAAACCTATACGTAGAATCTGTAAAAGTTCATTTTCTAATAATAAAAAGTATAACTTAAAATAAAAATACAGAATTTGAAAATTTTAAAAGTTTGTTAATTAATGAATAATTATATAAAATTCTCATTATACTTAATGTAATTGAAGAAGTTATAGTTTGTTTAAAACTAAAATGTTTCGTTACTTGAAAATTAATTGAAGAAAAAATATTAATTTAACTTTATATAAAAATTAACTCTTATAAGATATTTGTAATGAAATAAAAAAAGACGCATGACTATAAAAATGAAGGAATATAATTAAAATGTACAAATAGTGTAAAGATTTTTTACATTATCATTTATTATCAATTATCATGTATAATAAAATTGTTAACTTTTGTAATAAGGATTTAATTAGAATACATAGACAATATAAGGGGGTGTTTACTTGCAATTTTATTTTCAGTTTTTAATTACAAAACTGTCACCTTATTTTTATTTTGTTTTCTATTTTCTAATATTTGTACAGGAAACACTGAAAATAATTTTTTTTTATTTTCTTTGTTTCCTGTACAAATCTTAGAAAACAGAAAACAAAATTGCAAGTAAACGTCACCTAAAAAAATGTACATTGTCATCTAATAAAAGATTGTCACATACATTAAAATTGTTAACTTTTATAATAATTATTTTAAAAAGTATACTTAAGATTATTTTTAATTGATTAAAAGTGTAAATATTTTTACACTATCAATAAATGGAAATTAAATTCAGATATATTTTTTGTTACAATATTAATTACTTTAATAATCATATTTAGAATATTTTTTAAATGATTGACAATAAAAAAAAATCTTTACAACCAAATAATAATATAAACTATCTTACTTTTAAGAAAACTTAAATTTATATCGTGGGAACAAATTACCTTTTATTAAATAAAACTTCCATACATATATAGTCCACGTATAAGAAAATCACCAGTTTTTTCCCATGGAAGTATTCGTCATCAAACTGACCAATCAAAAGGTTAGTCACATCCAGAAGGGCTAACAACCTACTAGGTATATATTAATAATGGAATTAGGAAATTTAATAGACAACAAGAGTTGTTCACCTTCCAGAAGTTCCACCAATTGGCAAAGTATAGGATATTGATAATGGAACTATGGAATTGCTAGGGTACTAAGGTGAGTTATTCAGGTATTAGTTTGTGTGATTCACAGTATTATTTTTTCTAAGAAATTAATTAAAATGTATTAAGAGTGTAAAAATTTTGTATATTAATATTTAATTGGTAAAATTGTTGTTTTTTTAATAATTATTTCAAAAAGTATATTTAAAAACAATTTTAATTGATTAATAATATAAAGTTGTTATATTAATAATGAATAAAAATTAAATTTATTTTCTAATGAATAATTTTAATCATATTTTCTAGATCGCAATATTCAAATATCATGTTAAATATTTGATTAACTAGATTGAGTAGGATAATATCATTATGAATTCAAAACTTTTTCTTCAAGTTTTATAATTAATTAAATATACCTAACATTTAATAAATTCAATAAACATTTAATTGATATTTAAGATGGATACAAGAGTGTGTACCCAAAAAATGTTCAATATGTACCAAAAAAAAGATGGATACAGGAGTAATCCTACGGACCTGTAATCTTTACCTCTAACAAGCCAAGCACCAATGGAAAACGTAAAATTGTCTTAACTTGTTGGTAGTTTCCTAATTTCCTTTAATGTGTTTGACTAAACATGGTTGAAGTAAACCCTAGCAACTCTCTGGACCCATCAAATAAAATAAAAATAAAACCCTCTACCTTGCGTAGGAAATTAATATTAATTATTGGTGTTGGTATTCAGGAAATTAACTCTTTGGCTAGTGTGCCAACCCTGTTTAATGAGAAAATTTTGTCTCAACTGAAGAACAACGATTTTTAAAATTGCTACTTGAACAAATCTATTTGAATATATAATTAAGGCACTGTCTCTTCATTTCTTATCGGGTCTCCAATCTGTTCGTGCTTCCAAAACAGCAATGGAGAATCAGTACTCTTCAAATGGAAGAAGGGCAATGGAAGAAGAGCTAATCAAAGGGCGTGACATAGCAAATCAGTTACTTGAAGTACTTTTTCTTAAATCCAACACTCATCATCATGGAGATGTAGAACTACAAGGGTCAATGCTACTACCATATGTTGAAGATCTTGTTCGCAAGGTGCTGTGTTCATTCTCAAACACCCTTTTGCTATTGAACTCCAATGATGTTGTTATGCCTATCACTATCAAAGATGTCCCTTCGTCCGTGAAATGTCCAGAGCCTCAGGATACGGATGAGGCTTGCAAGAGTTTCTTCCACGCTAAAAAACGAAGAGGGTGCTACAAGAGAAAGTAAGAATTAATTATAATTAAGTCTTGCTTTTGCTATACATAACAAAATATGTGTGAAGATTAATATTGTTGATATATTATCATATATATTTGAATGCTTTTGTTGACCTTAAGAATTCGATAATATTAATTTTTGTCATGAAAGAAAGATAAAGACGCAATTTTCCTAATCAAAGAGGGGCCATCGTTTTCAACAATCATGCAGAAGCAATATTGTGCTATATTGATATCATAAATATTTTAGTTAGTAGATTACTGAATTATTATTAATTAGCCGAGCAAATAATTAAATAAGAACTTTTGTAATTGGAATTTTTCGTCTTCATGAGATCAAGTGCACCAACATGGGAGACGAACAGCTTAATTCTGATGGAAGATGGCTGTGTATGGAGAAAGTATGGACAAAAAATAACAATGAATGCAAAATACCTCAGGTATATATATATATATATATATATATATATATATATATTCTTCAATTTCAAACTGTAATCAACCAAAAATCCCTTTCTCTCTGTTAGGCTCTTTGTTCTTAATGATGTATCCAAATATGATCCAAAAAATATAAATGAGTATTTGCAAATGCAGGAGCTACTACATATGCACTCACAAATATGATGAGGGTTGTCCAGCAATCAAACAGGTTCAGAGAATTCAAGAGGACCCTCCATTGTACCGGACAACATATTATGGCCATCACAATTGCAAAAGCTCTTTAAGTCCTCAGATAATGATGGAACCAGCTTCTTCTTGTGGCTCTTCTATGTTGCTTAGCTTCAGTAACACCTTCCCAAGCTTCTTCTTGTGGCTCTTCTATGTTGAAGATCTTGTTCGCAAGGTGCTGTGTTCATTCACAAACACCCTTTTGCTATTGAACACCAATGATGTTGTCTCCAATGATGTTGTTATGCCTATCACTATCAAAGATGTCCCTTCGTCCGTGAAATGTCCAGAGCCTCAGGATACGGATGAGGCTTGCAAGAGTTTCTTCCACGCTAAAAAACGAAGAGGGTGCTACAAGAGAAAGTAAGAATTAATTATAATTAAGTCTTGCTTTTGCTATACATAGCAAAATATGTGTGAAGATTATTGTTGATGATCATATTTGTATACTTTCATTTGTTGACCTTAAGAATTCGATAATACTCCTAATCAAAGTTCATTGTCAGATATTCGTTGCAGTTTAACAGCACGCCTTGACTTGGATATCCAGATCGAATAACCATGATATTACACAATCACTGGATTAATTGTGATATATTTTGTGCTATGGTGATAAAATCTGCAATTAAGCCTTTTTTTAACTATTGGCAATTTCTTTAAAAAAAATTGAAATTCAATTTAGAAATAAAGATAAAAAAATTGATAGGTCGAAAGAGATAAATAGTTAAGAAAACCAATGATATAAATAAAAATAAAAGGAGACTAGTTTAATAGTAGTATAATTAAGAGAGAAAATTTTTAACCAGATGAGAAGATAGTATATCCTAATACAATGCACATTCCAATAAGAGAATATTGAGAATGTTTAATTGAGAGAAGTAAAAGTTGTGTATTCTAATTTATAATATAGGAGTACATTAACTTTAAGATTTTTTATAAATTAGATTTTATATATATATATATATATATATATATATATATATATATATATATAATATGTATGTGTAGTGACATGACAATATTTCTTTAGGTAGACCTCTGAGACTTTACTTAAAGGGACTAAATTTAGTACTACGTGGATCAATGACTTATTGATTTTCTCAAAACCCTCTTAGTCTTAGCCTGTTATATCAAATAAATCTTTTTTTTTTTATTTTGCCCATAATAATTTAAAATTCAGCCTAAATTTCGGGCTATTGGGCCAGACCATACCTATATTGCCATCCTTAGTTTTGGCTGAATGTAGATTCTCTCTAGTACTAAAAAAAATTAATTTTTAATAGAAGAGAAATATACAAAAAAAAATCAAATAATAAAAAAATATTAATCTTCATTCACACACACACACACACACACACACACACATATATATATATATATATATATATATATATATATATTGTCTCCTAAAAATTCTGAGTACCGAAAAAGATACACATTGCTGGAGAAAATCCGGAAACGTCTAATAACCTAGAAGATGGCATGTGAACTGTACGAAGGAATTGTGGGGCATCGGCATCGTCAATTGATCGGCGTCGTTTCTTGCTTCTTGTAGTAAACTATTATTTATTTTTTGAATGACTGTAATAATTATCATCTGTTCGAATGCAAAAAATATTTTTAAGAGAATATTGGCAACACAATTTATAATATGCATATATTAATATCTTTTTGTTATTAAATAAAATTGTGTAAACTTTATTAATTAAATACTGAAAGTTTTTAATCAATAATTTTTACATAAATTTCATTTAATAATAAATATTATATTAAAAATATGTTAAAGATTATGTTTAAAAATATATTATTAATACTTTTTTATTTTTGATATTAAGTTAAAATGAGTAAATGAATCTATTGAATTATAAATTTGAGGTAGACTCAAAGGTATTTGAAATTTTAGGCAAAAGATATATAGAAAGTATATTTTCAATCATATTTAAAATTTATTTTTCTTGCTTTTTGTAATGGTTTTTTTTTTTTTTTGTAGACGTCGAAAATTGTTTTGTAATGTAAAACCAGTAAGTTTGGTGACTCAAAAAACCAATAAGTTTAGAAAACTATTTTTTAATTAATAAAATAATCAAATTATTATATCTTTCATAAGACATAATTAAACATAAAAAATTATTAACGTTAATATTAGCAAACATCTTTTCATTATTTAAACTACTAGGAACAATTAATAGTATTTTTATAAAAATAACTATGCATATAAAAATGAATTTATACTTTTTTTATAAAAAAATAATAATGACATTAATAAATCTTTAAAATATAAATACTAATTTTAATAAGATAACATATAATTAACAGAAGAATTATTATATTATTATTTGTACTTTAAACTATTTATTTATAAAAACAATAAAATTTATATTACTTGATATGTTTTTTCTTTACTAATATATTATTGTATGAAAAGTACGAAAAACTTGCCTTTAAAAGTTCATTTTTATATCCTTTTTAATAATGTTTTAAAAATCATAAATATAATATGATTATTTAGAGAGAAAAAAATTAAAACATAAACAAAAAGGTTAATAGATATGACCCACGTAAACGTACAAGTAGGAAACAGATAAACTATAATAATGTACCATCTCTACCACGAGAAAACATGACTTTAAAATAATAATATTTTATTATTTATTTTTTTATTTTCAGATCTGACTTAGGCGAGTCCATTTATTTACTTTATTTAAAAAGATATTACTGTTTCGTTTATTTACACGAATTAATTAATAAACAATTTATTATCCTGTCAGATTTTACACTTCTACGGTACATAAACAAACACGTTGCGCTGCGCACAGGTTTCGTCAGAAGATGTCGCTTTCAACGTTGTTATCTTCTCGTCCTTCGTGTTCGCTGTCTTTAATAATTCGTTTTGGTAAAGAAAAAAAAATCGGATAGAAATAAAAAAGGTGAATAAAAATTAAAAGTTTTTTTTATTTTTTTTAAAGAATAATAGAGAAAAAAATAAAGATAAAAAATAGATAAAATACGGAGTGAAAAAATATTAATAGGCCTTACTTTATTTTCATTTAATTAAACAATCAATAATATGAACAGATCCAGAAACCTATTATAGGAGAGTGAATTTTTTTCTTTCTTTATAATTATTTAAATTTTTAACTGTTAATAAATAATAAATTTTAAAAAAAAATTACTATTTTTACACATAAATTTAAAATTATTTTTATTTTAAATGATAATAATCTTAATCCTTACCATAATAACAACAAACACATAATTAGTTTTACATAATTTTACATTATTTATCATCTTAACTATTACAATAATAACAATAAATATAATTAATTTTACATAATTTTACACTAATTAACTTTAACTAATATTATAATAATAACATAAATAATTAATTTTATATTAATTTATTTAATATATATATATATACGAAAAATCTCGAGAGAAAAGGGGCAGGCGCAGCTACCCGCCTCCCTCTAGATCCGTCGCTGATCAATAGTATTATTTTCATTATCCTATCCTATTTCTTTGCCACCAACTATGGCATAAAAGAATAATTAATATAACTCTCCTAAAAAAAAGAATAATTATTACATTACTCCTCTAAATCTAATTGTTTTATGCTACCATTTTTATATTTATTTTATATATTCATTTAAAAAATATTTTTTTTATTCTTTGTTTGCCATTTGGGTCTTGGATGATTTTTTTTTTAAAAAAAAAAAAGGTATAAACAATGTAAAAAATAATATAAAAATATTTTCTAAATATTAGTACAGTAACATACAAAGGTTATATGATATTTATTGTTTATCATGTATGAATGAAATGCATAAAATAATTTGTACTCGGGTGTTTTTTTATTTTTTTTATTTTATAAAAGGCTGCATGATATAAAATTTTAAACTTTTTATAGATTTTTAGTCTGCAAAAATGTTTTTTTAACTTGATTTTAGATTTAAAAATAAATTATTTTTAAACATATTTTTAATTCAAAATATTTTTTGATTAAGAAATACGGACGAATGATGACATTCTATTTTAAGATATATTTACATGACAAGAAAATTTTATACGATTAACGTATTTTTATATTATCAAAACAATTTTGATTAAGACAAAATCTCTTATGATATGTTATTTTTAGTGTGAGAACATTTTTTATTTTTCTAAAATTTAAAATTTTCAAATATTAAGGTTATGTTTCATAAAAGTAGTGAATATCTAATTCAAAATTGAAAGCTATTGCACTATTATTATAATTACCTCGTTGGTTCAGGTGATATTGAGTTCGATCCCTTACTCAAGGTTTTATATTTGAGTTTTGTGTACGAAAAAAAACATGATTGGTAGGGGAGACTCTACTAAAGATGCTTAGTCAGATTTGTCGGCATAAATTAGTCATCTACAAAGTTGATTAATACTTCGTATCAATGTTATAGTGACAAAAAAGTTTAAAAATGGTTAAACTAGCTTATTGAATTAAAATTAATTGATAAAATTATCTACCAAAATAACTGGTAAATATAAAATAACAAAAATAGACAAATTTATATGATATTTTATATAAATTTTAATTTTATTGTATGGGTAATTTTTTTTGGTAATTATAATTTTGGTTTTGTAATTAATTTTGAACTGTCATAACTTTTTATGTAAAGATTCATTATTTTAATTATATTTTTAGTTTTAATTATTTATTTTTTATATTATGTATTCTATTATTAATCTCATATTATGTCTTAAAATATTCTTAATTAAATTTAAAATAAAATAAAATACACTTAAGTAGACATTAAATTTTTGTTATATAAAAATGATAAAAAAAAAAGTAAATTTAATAAAAGTTGAAAAATAAAATATAAAAAATTAAAAATTGAAATAATATTTCGCAACATTACAAAATATCAAAATATATTTATTTACAAAATATTATTAATTTCATCAAACAAGCTAAAAACTAACATACTTATCAACATACTTACTTTAACTTAGGAGTGTTTGTTTTATGGATTATTTGTTTATTTCTAAAAATATAGGGTTAAAAAATTGAGAAAAATGGTTATGCACTGACAATGTAAAATAATTTTACATTGTCATCCAATCACAACCCACCATGTATGGTAAGTTTGTTAACTTTTACAAATTTATCTTAAAAGTCATATCAATGATGATTTGTGATTGAATGACAACGTAAAATTATTCTACACAGTCAGTGCATCACCATTAAACTTTAAAAAAATTATTCTCACATTTGTTATAAGGTAATTAAATAATTATTATTGAGTATATCACACATTTTATTTTAAGTACACAAAAATAACATTATCTTTTTTTTAATAGACAAAAATAACATTCTCATATTATATTTTCAAAAATAAGTAAATAATTCATGCATGAAACGTATCTAAAAATTAGCCAATGATATAATGTGTGGTCTCTACTTACTGTCTCATACTCAACTTCACATTTTTAACGTATGATATTTTATTCCTTCGATTTAAAATTATCCCCCATTTTTAATTTAGATTAAAAATAAAAAAAATGTTATTTCGATAAATTTACAAAAGTTATAAATTCTTTAATTCAATATTCATAAAACAACGTGTGAATACCATCATTCTGATTCTTACAAAGGGGTGTTTTAAATTATGCATATTTAATTTAATTTATTAGGAAAGACAATTACTTTTCTTAATGTTTTATTTTATATGATAAAGAAAATGTAAAGAGATGATAGAAAGTAAGAATTTAACTAAAAAGAAAGTGGCAAAGAAAAAAGCAAATTTTAAAGATTGATTGTTATGAGAGAAATATAAAAGAAAAAGAAGAGAATATTTTTTTATTAAATAGACAATTATATTCCTATGAAAAATATAAAATTATAAATTGATATAAAGGTTTTTAGAAAAGATTAAAAAAAATCTTTCGTTTTCACATAAGATAGGAAAATAAAAATAATAAAATTTATTTCTTTTTACTTTTTTCTCATCTTTTCTCTTATAAAATAAAAAGCATTTCTACTTTTTCACTTTACTTTTTTTATTCTTATTTTTGCTCTTTTGTTTTTTTTTTTCCCCAACCAAACAAAGGACTGCTTTGGTGAATCTAGACGAAAATCACTTTCCGATTAAAAAAAACGTGCACTAATTGCACGGCAGCAGTTCAGTACAGATTATAATCCTATCCTGGGTCCCCCTGGTTTTTGTTCACCAATAGTATTTATTAATGTCACAACTATAATTAATATGAGACGTATAATTATCAATTATAACAGTTGAAATGTCAGTACTATTCTCTATCACACATTTTTTTAAATTTAATTTAAATATACTTGGAATAAATAATAATATACGTATGTACCCTAAAATAGTAAATAATATATTTATTGAAAATATAAAAGTTTTATTAATTATCATTCAATTATAAATCATCATATATTATAAATTATCATATATAATAAATAATATTTTAAAAGTTATATTAAGAATAATTTCTTAGAATTTATTTTTTATTCACTATCAGTGTAACAAATTTTATATTATTGATCAATAAAAAATTATTATTAATATAATTTATAAAATAATTAGTATAAAAGTTAGTCAACTTAACATATATGATAGTTTATAATTATATAACAATATATAAAAGTATAAAACCTTTTGCACTATTAGTGCATAGATTATTTTTTGAATTTCTTACATGTACAAATATTTACATTGACATGTGAGAAGTGCTAACAACACGTTTTTTTACACAATTTTTATAACACAAACATTATTATTGATTAAAATTTATTGAAAACTATAAAACTAATAAAGATAATCATTAAATATGAAGTAAGATTTATAAAAATTTGTGATTTCTATGTTGGAAACATAGAAGGGTCAATGCTACCATATGTTGAAGATCTTGTGCACAAGGTGTTGTATTCTCCAATGATGTTGTTATGCCTAACACTATCAAACATGTCCCTTCGTCCGTCAAATATCCAGAGCCTCTGGATACGGATGAGGCTTGCAAGAGTTTCTTCCACGCTAAAAAACGAAGAGGGTGCTACAAGAGAAAGTAAGAGTTATAAGTCTTGTCTTTGCTATATAGCAATTATGTGTGAGAATATTGTTGTTGATTATCATATTTGAATCCTTTTGTGGTTTGACAATATTATTTTTGTCATGAAAGATAAAGATGCTATTTTCCTAATCAAAGAGGGACCATTTATTTCCCTCAATGATGCAGAAGCTAGTGATATTATTTTTCCCTTTTTAGAGAATTGATAGATCAAAGTTGATTGTCACCCTTTCAATAATTAGGGATATTCTATTTATTAATCCATTTTCTAAACAATTTAATTCTTTGGTTATAATATATTTTGTCACTTTATTAATTTTTATAGTTATTTTTTGTCTGTAAGCGTTCAGTTATTCTAATATAGTCGTCTGCATGTGGGTATAATTTTGCATATAAATTCAAAAGCTTTTGCCATCAAAGTTCAAACATATATTGTGCTGAATTGAAAATATTCCCTTGATAGGCAAAGACTTATGCTATTTCGCCCCGTATAATTGACCAAACTAAATACTTTTAATTAGTCAATATTCCGTTGCAGCTTTTAACAGCGTATTGGCTAGGACAGCCAGAAACCATGATTATTGTTACTGGATTAATAATTGTGATATATTGCCACTGATCTAATTTCATAAATAATTTAGTTAGTATTATTAATAAGTTGAGCTTGAGCATTTTATAACTGGAATTTTTCGTCTTCACTAGATCAAGTGCACCAACATGGGAGACGAACAGCTCAATTCTGATGGAAGATGGCTATATATGGAGAAAGTGTGGACAAAAAATAACAATGAATGCAAAATACCTCAGGTATATATATATTCTGCAATTTCAAAAATCCCATTCTCTCTGTAATTTGGCTCTTAATTTGTTCTGAATGATGCATCCAAATTATAATCCAACCAATATAAATGACTGTGCGTATATATATATATATATATATGCAGGAGCTACTACAGATGCACTCACAAGTATGATGAGGGTTGTCCAGCAATCAAACAGACTAAGAGAATTCAAGAGGACCCTCCATTGTACCGGACAACTTATTATGGTCATCACAATTGCAAAAGCTCTTTAAGTCCTCAGATAATGATGGAACCAGCTTCTTCTTGTGGCTCTTCTATGTTACTTAGCTTCAGTAACACCTTCCCAAGCAAAGAAGAGTACCCATTTTCATCATCACTTTCTCCATTCACGAAACTGGAGATTATGGAAGTGATTCCGGATGATCATATTGTTCACAGCCAATTACACTCATCAGATTACCTCCTGTTATGTGACTATGAACTTGATTTCAATTATTCGAGGCTTGTTACTATTCTATCATCCGCAGAATCTGTTCAATTAGTTAATGGGAGCAGTTTTTATTTTGATGGCTAGGCGTATTTTGGGGTTACTTTTTACAATGATTAAATTAATAAAAGTTCCTTTTATAAATTAAAAGTTAGCTTTACCATGTTTTACTTTATTGTATTAGACCTTACATTGACTTAATTAAGTCTTACTTGTTATGTTTTATAATTAGTGATTGGAAATTTTTTGAATGATTTTTAATATTAGATATGTTTTTAATTAAATTTCATTGTTTTGTTAATTTTTAATCGTTAATTTTAGTTTTAAAATAGTAATTTTATTTTCCTAGTTTGCAAGAAAGAAGGCTCTCCAAAAGGAAAATATATATTACTTGATTAAAGTGTAGATAACGAAGATAATGATTCCTAGTATAAATACATAGGTATCCAATCCAAAAAGTATGGAAACAAAGAATAAAGTTATTACACATGCAAATATATATAAAGTCAAAGATGAATTTTTTTTTTAGGCAAGTATGGAAATGAATATATTTTAATACATGACTCAAATGATATCGATTGTCTTCACTGTATATGAGTAGAAAGGAAGGTTAAGAGAGTTTGCCAAAGCATAAAAAGTATCTTAAAGGAGTTAATTAATGTGTATATAATGATTGTGTTGTCTGATATATTCATGTACGCCTTCTTTTATTTAAGTGTGTTGAGTGGGGTAATATATATATATATATATATATATATATATATATATATATATATATATATATATATATAAAAGGAGGGATCATGTGTAAATTACAAACTTCTTTTATTGTATACTAATCTTTTATTTTTCGTGTTTGTATCATTAAAAACTAGACAAAACAAGATTTTTAATCATATAAATTACAAAAATCATCATGTCCAATTTCTAAATTAATTTTTTAAAAAGAAACAGGGCAAGGGTTTTTGAGCTTTATCTTGAGTCTGAAACTTAGGTTGTTAGAAATAAATTTACTGGGAACACTAGGGAAATAATTTGGGGGCAAGGATCACCCTTTTAGAAAAATAAAGATGTTACCTTTCTACTGTAAAAAGTTCAGCTCAAAACAAGTTTGGAAAGTATTAGAGAATTTAATTTCTTTAAACCATGTTCACTTGAAAGTCAAATTCGGTACTGCCAAACTTGTAGGAATTTTAGAAAATTCTCTAGATGTCTATTTAACAATTAGGATACCATTTTGAAAAATAGGATTCAAGAACTTTAATTCTATATAAAAAGTTTTTAATTATGAGGTCATTTGCTACAATCAGTCAGAGCTATTTACTTTATTTATTTTGTTTTACTCGCTTTTAAATGTATATTTACAATTAAGGTGACGATACGTAACTTTCTGAAATTAATTAATCAAAAGTTTTAAAAACTTAGTAAAATTCCAATATATGTTTTATTAACTTCACAGTTTTTGGAAAAATTTAAATTATTTAACACGTTTTCCAAATAATTTAAGGATATTTTCCTTACCTTTTCCGAAGATCGAATAAAATAACACGTCTATTGAATTAAAATGAGTTAAAATGAGAATATATGTAAATTCGGATTTAGGGTGTTACACTTCCCAATGAGTATCAGTCAAATAAGACAAATTGACTTACAACACTTATTGGAAAGACAATATGTTTTCAACTTCACTTATGGCTCCATAAGGGTCTTACATGGTTTGGTTCCCATCAAACTAGTCTCAATTAATAGGTCCAAAACATACTCCCTTTGTGAAAGGAAGATCCCCTTCTTCGAGTACATTACTTCAATACCCAAGAAGTATACTTCAAGGCCCCTAAGTCTTTAGTTTGAAACTAAGTTTGGAGGAAATTCGTCAAGTCATCAATGTATTTGCTATCACTTCCTATAATCACAATATCATCAAAATACACCACAAGTAAAATGTTGTCGAGGTTTGTTTGCTTTAAAAATATTGTATGATCACTCTGGCTTCTCTTCAATCCAAATGCCATAACCATTTCACTAAATATCGTATACCAAGATCTAGGTGATTGCTTCAAGTCGTATAACAACTTCCTTAAGTGACACCTTCCCATATCCCCCTTGAGCAATGAACCTAGGTGGTTGCTTCACACACACCTCCTCTTGTAAATCATCGTACAAGAAAACATTCTTCACATCCAATTAGAACAAAGGCCAATAATGTTTTGTGTATGATGTTCGTTCCTAGATAATCAAGTAGGATCCAAAGTCCTTGAAGTGTGTGTTCCTAGAAAATATATGCACTAACAAGTATTTTAAGAAAGCATTCAATATTTTTTTTTTCAAAAAAGATAGCAAGAAGAATCGAACTTAAGTCTTCATGCATATATTTCAACTCTTCACCACTAGGTCGATCCTACTGCATTTTATTTCAAGATTATTGAAGACTTAATGTGAGAGATTTCGAGTTTGAGTTTTAAATATGTACATTATTAAATATGGAAAAATATGTTTTTAGTTGTTATATTTTTTGTCAAAGGTGATCATCAAGGTCCTTGTACTTCCATATTAAAGAATTTTTGGTTTTCAAACTTTAAAAAATATGTGAATTTAACCTATCCTAACTTTAGAAAACATAGCGAATTCTCAAAGAGTAGAGATTAAATCGACATGTTTTTTAAAGTTTAAGAATTGAATTTCATTGATATAAAAGTATAAGGGCTTTGCTCACGTTTTATTGAATATATATAGATTTAAAATATTTTTTTCATTAAATATTTAGAGGAAGAGTTTTATCATCTATAATTGTCTTGTATAATTCAAACAAGATTAATTTCAATAAAAAAATATTATAGAACAAAAAAAATAATTATAAAAGGATTGGTGTAATTTTTCTTAGAGGTTTTTTTTTAATCAACAAAGATAATTATATATAAAGGAGAAAAAGGTACCAGTGGTACCAAAATGTCTATTACAAAACAAGTGCACAGAGAAAATCCATCCCCCCTGCCATGGTTATTTCCTATTAATATTCTAGTCTGACTATTTGTCTTTTTGTCCTTATTAGAGTAATTTTTCTTAGAGTAAATTACACCGATTTTCTTAGACTTTTTGTCCTTATTATATCTGATATCCATATATTTTTGAATCTTATAAAAATCTCTTTAATTTTTTGGTTTTCGTTATACTAACCCCCTCAACCTCCTCTTAGGCGTAAAAACATTACACCAACCCCTTAGGGGCTCAAAATAATGTAAAAAAAAAAAAAAACAAATATTAGAAGGTCAATGTAAGTTACTCACTTTCTTAATATATTGCCTAAATTATTCATATGATCCTCTATATTTATTTTAGGTTGTAATTTAATTTTGTATTTTTTAAGAGTTGCAAAATAATTTCTTATTTTTATTTTAAGTTACAATTTGATTCTTTATTTTTTAAAAGTTACAAAATAATTTTTTTAAATAATTTTTTTATAATATGTTAAAATAAAGATAAATAACCAACACAGTAATTTAGCTTAATATATTTCATTTAATTGAGTAATTAATTTATCTTGGAGGTGGCTAACGTGACAGCTGGAGGCTCATTACGCAATCCTCGTGACGTCACTCTGCACTTTCGTTGTAAACCTTAAATCCTAATTAAAAGTTGTCTCGCGCCTGGCATTGGGGAGTGGAAAAGTTGGCTTCAGCACTTGCACTTGTCGATCTTACCTCGAGATTCCTAATTTATCTCTGCTTCAAATTAAATTTTTCTGGACACAAACAGCAAATCGTTTGTTTTACATTGTGCACAACTGCACACCGTTAGTGAAATTAAAGCTTAGCATTGATTTTTTTTTTTTTATCAGAAAAAATAATAATATATTGATAATACATAGCACCGTGCACATGGCCCCATCCCCAAACATCATATTCGGTGCACCTCCTCCAACATTTCTTCATTCATTCATGCATGTTGCCAAATTCTTCAAAAACTAGATTGATAACCTACTTGCCCATCCATTGCACCAAATTTCCTCAATCAAAACTGCTTGCGCTATTAAAGCCCAAGCCTTTTGTCTCCATAATTAAAGCCAAGCCTAAAGTACCCTTTATATTTATTAATTGTATAAGACAAAAAAAGAAAAAATTGTTAAAAATAAAACTCTAATTAAATGAAGGATATTTTAGAGATAGTATTATTAAATAAAGGAAAATTAGTTAAAATTTGTTTATATTTTAGTCCATCACACATATATTTATTTTTTATTTATATTTCAGTCCGGAAGGAGTAAATGCGGTAAAGAAAAAATTTAATTGTATTTTTAGTCCTACAAATAAGATAAAAAATGTTTTTTCATCTCTAAAAAATAAATGGGATAAATGATCAGTTTTGTTTATGAAAATGTGAATTGTTGTCAATTTAGTCCTTAAAAGTAATAAAATGACAAAAAAGTATCTGAAAGTGTAATTTGTTACTCATTTTAGTCCAAAAAAAAGTTGTTTGATTTAAGTGACAATATTAACATACTTTTGGAGACTAAAAATAATAATAAGTAGTTAAATGTAAGTACTAAAGTGATAGTATAGAAACTTTCAGAGATTTTTATGTCATTTTATTACTTTCAGAGACTAAATTAATAGCGTCTTATACTTTCAAGAACAAAATTGGCCATTTACCCAAAATAAATGTCTACTATTACTCTACTAGTTTCACTCTAGCTTGGACGTTGAAGTTTCTACAAGTGGCCAACCTCTGTGACCTTTGTACCACAACAACTTGAGGCACCTTTAGCCAACCTCGTAGATTGTCCACGTAGGCACAAAGCTCAACAAGTTGTATTTCTCAATTCTTGTATCACATTTTTAAACAACATTTAAAAACACTAATATAATATTAAAAAGATTTATACGAGAATGTAAAACAAGACATAAAATTATTCCTAACTTTAATAAACACAAAATATCAATTTCAGAAGCATTTGTTTTAAGAGATGTGATATATACACGACAATTTATACAACATCATTTTTTATGCCTATCTCTCTCCATCATTTCTTCATGTAATAAATGATGTGGAGGTGATAAATAGGCACAAAAAATGTTATACAAACTGTCGTATGAATTGTTGTACATATAACATTTCTCTTTCTTTAAAGGGAAAATTTACTGCATTGGTCAAATGATTGATAGTAGGGGTTAAATTCTAAAATAGAGTACAAGTCAAATGTTAGAGTACACCCCTAAGACTGTCCAAAATGAAATTTAATTTTAAACACAAAAGTTAAGGGTGATCGTCTAAAGTTAGAAAATTAGTTGTGTTGTAACCAACGTTATTAAACTTGTATCGGACCGACTAGTTCAATAAAAAACCAAACCTATAGTCGGTCTGGTCCTTATTTCAGATCAGGCATGCATTCCACTCAAAGATGGCATCATTAACTCGATTATGAATTGGGTAAAACCAATGACTCGTTCAATACAGTGACTACTTCATCCAAGTGAAGGATTTTGCCTCATGCACGCAAAAAAAATTTGAAGGAGTAAAAAAATGATAAATTTGCCTCAAAGAGGGATATAACCCAAGATGTTGTAGATGCTTAAAGTTTATTACCCATTGAACCAACGTGACTTATTGGTTTATACATGACAAACATAAATTTTATACTATATCTTTAATATGAAATTATATAACTATATAAAATAACGATTCATGTGGTTCAATGAGTGACCTACTAGTTCAACCACTGATTCATTAACCCAGTAGCTTGACCAGGTTGATTACCATTCCAGTTCTAATGACATGGTTGTAACCAAAAGAAGAAATTAAGCTATGTCATTGAAATTTTTTCCACTACCATTTAATGATTCATCATGCCTCAAATAATTTTAGTCATTGATTATGCTTTATAATACATGTTCGACTAATTGATAACTAGAATACACTAATGTAAATACTCTTATTATATTTGAAGATGCCTGCTTTTTATTAGCATTTCTTGACTTATAGATAATTTTATTTATTTATTCAGGGATCTCAGCTTTAACAAATTAAGAGGAAAAATTCCAAGCACCTTTGAAAGGCTAGCGAATGTGAAATACATGTAAGCATGCGAATTTTTCAGTAGCTCGATGAAGTTAGTTAATTTCCAAAACTCGGACTTGCTTACAATAATTTTATGAATAAGAACAAAAAATACAGGCTTCAAACTTTGGATTTGATGTTAATAACTAATCTAATTGAATTCCTAGAAAAGAAGATTAATTAGACAAATTCAGAATGGGTGTCTTGTCATTTCCATGGTTTTGTTGTATTCACAGTTGGGTTGGCATTTGGCTTTTTAGGATTTTTAGACTAACCAAACACCTTCTAACTTTTTCTTTTACACAATACATCGCTTGTTAATGGTTTATAGTCCTCAAAGTAAGAGGTAGGCTACAATGATATAAAAGTAATGTAAAAATTTGGTCCTACAACCCATAAATGAGTCTTGCAAGTAAATGTTTTAAAAAATCATAATAGATTTTCTAAATCAATTGTTTTTCTCTATCTGGGTCATGTCCCTTCTCCTAGATAACGGTCAAAATTAATGTGTTTGTGTTGTCATTAACACATCATACCAATACATGGAAAAGGAAAAACAAGGTTTGCATTAAAGATGGCTAGCTTGTTTACCATTTTGATGGGTTTGTCATTTTGATGACTCTATTCATTTTTCCCCTTTATATATTATCTTAGATATTTGACTGGAAACTTTCTCACTGGAGAGTGGAGACAAAAATTATCCGCTAAGAACTTGTGAGTTATTTGGTTTTTTTTTTTTTTTTTTGTTAAACATATGTGTCTATTTAATCAATAGTTGTAAGCTTCCTTGAATCAAATTATTGAATTATTCTTCGTGGTAAAAATATATAATATCTTTACATATTAGTTTCTAAATCACATTTTACTTTTTTGCATAGAGATCTTTCATATAACAATTTCAGCAGTGATAACGGTGGGGCACTAGAATGCCAAGAGTCAAACACGTAATATTGCATCACCGTTCATTTTTTATTATTATTTTCATGAAGTTATTCTAGACTTATCCATTTCTTATATATTCCTAGGAACCTTTTTGCAAGCTTTTTGAGGGAGAAAAACTCGTAAGTTTAATTTTGGATAGACTAAGCTTTATCAAATGCATTAATTTTGGATACTCTTTCTTTTCTCAAGTGAAACTTGCTTTTGCTTATGAGCTGGTTATGCTGACTTGTTTTGTCCCTCCATTACACTCTTAGAGGACCCGTTTCTTGCACGACAAGCATTGAGTGTTTGGAACGTAAGTTGATTTGGCAACTAATTTCTATAAATATTGTTGTTTTAGCATTTGAACCTGTTTATCCTTTAAAATGTCATATATATAAATGTGAAGAATTAGAAATATGTATGAACCATATGTTTATGTCACCACTACAATTAATATATATATATATTTCACATCATTTGTTTTTGACATTCTATATCGATTCCACATATGGATGTGAAATCAGTCGATATGGAAGTTGATACTTTCTACATCGGTTTCACAACTGATGTAGAAAATGACTATCAACATTAGTTCTAATTACAAGTAATGTAGAAACTTGGCTTTCTATATCGGTTGTATTTAAAATTGATCTAGAATGTGGTCTATCTAAATTGGTTTCTTCCATACTCGATATAGAAAGTAGACTTTCTACATCGATTTTGGCCACAATTGATATAGAAAGTGTTTTTTTTTAAACAACACTACAACTACAATTCCTCTCTGATATACACATAATGAAACATACTCAGATGCAGAACAACACATAATTACATTTCATCATTGTATATAGATATATCGCGATAAATTTAAAGGAACTAATTTCTATTATTGAATCAAACAAAAATAAAAATAAGGTGAAAATGCACATGATTAATTAGGAGATAGTACATCTAAGAATACTAGTAATGATAGCTAGACTTCCATGATAAGGTTTATGATCAAGTGAAGATTCTTAGTATGCTTATTAAAGACATTAAAACAAAATAAGATAAGCAAATAAGATAAACAAACATAATTAAAATGACAAATTCACAATAGATAAGAAAATTAATTTACCTTTGTTCAAATTTCATATGGAGATCTTTTCCCATACCATTTCATGATGATCATCTCTTAATACATATACATTATCTTCTTCATCTTCTTCATATACTTCAAGTAGTCTTGATGAGAAAGAAACATCCTTATAAACATCAAAGCTCGATTCATCAATCTCATAACTAAAATTCATCTTTCTTCCTTGGAGAACTATAGAAACCTTTTATTAGAAAGACCAATGACATAAAACACTTGTTTTTCTTAGACTATCATGATAAAAAAAAAACTCTTCACTGTAACTTACTTTATTATGATCTACCAATGTAAATCTTAACTCATTTGTTTGTACACCATTATTACTATCAACCCACTTATATTTGAAAACAAACACCCTATAATTTAGTGTAGTCAATCTTAAAAAGCATTTCAATAACTCCAAAACAATATATGAATGTCAACACTAGTTTTTTTTTTTTCTTTTGTATTAGCAAAAAACATGAATTCAGCTACTATCTTAACCCCCACTATTTTGCATAATGCTCTTAACATCTTGGTTCTTAGTATAGAAGGAATACTCATTGATATCATATCAAACCCAACTAATGACCTCAAAGTTAGGCCATTTTCCATTTTGGACAATATATGAGAGAAACTAGGGGCAAATAAGTCCTCTTACCAACTATTTGTGGAGCTAGCTCCCTTCGTATTATTCCCATTTCAACCAAATCTAGTCTACCATTCACACCATCCTTGGTCTTACTCTATATGTTAAGATGTGAATCACATTATTACATGCATTTTTCTCTACATGCATCACATAAATACTATTTTTTTAATTCAATTTTTTTTGCATACGAACAATAAAACAAAAACCTCCTATTACAATGTATTGAAAATTTCTTTGAGCAAATTCAAAAAATTGTTCAACCCAAAGTCTCACGTTTGTCACTTGCGCATCTAACATTTGTCCAACTACAATTTGTAAGTACCTAAAAGAAACTAGAAAATAACATTCATCCTTAGCTCATAGTGTTAACTAGATGTTTGACACACGTCTATTCTATCCTACATAAGGTGGGGGTCCTATCTTATCCAAGATTGTTAAATTTGCATTAGATTATTTTCTGACTTTTATTCTTCATCTAAGAAAATTTCGACAACATTTTCCTATGCTTCACTAAGTGCATCAAATAATAAAGGTGATATTATCCAATTAGGTATATATGTGCCCAGAGAACATTGAGAAATACGATCCTACTATTCTTTACAAAATAAAGACACAATTGAAGTGAATCAGTTGGTCACTAGAAGAGAGTTGAATAGTGACAAGCAAACTAACTAGGTTATTTCCTACACAAAACACGTTTACTTATGATTTTTTCTTCTCAAGCTTCTTGCTTGGAAATCAGAAGTTGTTTAGGAGCAAGGCTTTTCCTTCTCATATACTTGGATAAAATAATAACTCAATGCAAAGTTTCTAAGTAAAACTTAATACTATTGCTTTAGAAGCTAACCTTAAAATCATATATTTTATTCTACATATTCTGGTTTTCACTTTTCTGATACAGGGTAAGTGCTGCTTTTACACATTAAAAACTACTTTGTAAAAACCTTTTGATAAAAAATAAAAGTAAAGCTTTTGTAAAACAAGGTTTTTTTAAAGATAAGAATAAATATGAAGTAGCTAAAAGTAATTGAGAAACAGTAAAGGAGGATACAACACAGAAGGAATTTATATTGGTTCACCCCAACCTGGGCTACATCCAATACCTACACCTATAGGCTTTCTCTATTAAGACCAAACACATAATCATGGTATTATTTCTTTTGAAGCCTCCACTAGCTCCTATACACCCAGTATTCTAAACCTCTGCCGGTCTCACTTAGTATTCCTTGCTTGCCTCTACAAGCAACACCCAACTAGTATTCTAAACCTATGTAGGTTTCACTCAGTATTCTCTAAGCCTTTTGCAGGCTCTTCCAAGTATTCTTTCAAAAAGCCTATTTAGGTTTCACTCAAGTATTCTTTCAAAAAGCTTCTTCAGGCTTCACACCCTTAGTAACAACTACTACTAGACTTACACAACACATGTTGTGTTCACTCTGAACTTTAGAAGTAGTAATCCCTTGATTACTCTTCTGAGTTCTTCCCTCTAACCTAAGGGGATGGACACTAAACCTTTTGGGATACCTTCTACTGAGGCTCCTCATATGAAGGTGTTTACAGACACTTCTATGGATTTGGCTCTACTTGGCTCCACCTAGAGTTTTTTGGCTAAGGAAGTTTCTTTTGATAGGGGGTATTTTAGATAGACTCTTTTTTGGTCTTACCCTATCTTTTTGACACTCCTTCCTTGCAAGTTGCTCCTTTGGATTTCATCAATATATAGAACTTTGGAGCTAGTTGTTTCTAGCAGTTAGAGGTTGAATTCAAACTTCAAATTGCTGCATGAGTTGTTCATGTTCATACAGTTAGTTGTTCTGCACTTTGTTCATCCTCTAAGTCTTCTACAACTCTTCTTGAGTTGTCTTCATCTTTGGTCTTCTCAATCGTTGTTGACAACTTGCACATTTTAATTTGAAATGTATATGTTGTGTGCTTAGTTGTATGGTCTTAGTGGTTCCTCATGATTTTTGAATTTGAATCATGGGAAGTCTTTTGAAGATTGGTCTGCAACATGTCTTCATGAGATGTAATGGTTACTGCAATGCAATGTGCTTTAATCTTTAATCTTTTGATTGCTTGTCTTGAGTCAGGACTTGTTGTCTTCTTCGAGTTCCCTTCTTCTGAAATTCTTCAAGTATAATGGAGAACTCCTAGCATCAATGCTTCAGAATCAGTGCTTCCAAACACTGAGGCATGACTTTTAACTTGTAAGAACTGGCATATTTGTGCTTATGAATAATGTAGACACGTTTGTCTTCACTAAACATTTCTGCAACGCAACTTCTGATGATCCCTTAGTCATGTGTAGCTTCTGATATCTACCCCTTGACTAAAGCTACCCCCAACACCATGCTTCTGATCATACACAGCTTCTGACATCTGCACTTTAACCTGGAAAACATGACTTTCTTTCCAGTTTCTAAATAGCTCTCCTTTTGGTAGTTCTGCTTCTCATTATGCAAAATCTATGTATGAAAAACTTCAATTGTAGGCCTATGCTTCACACATTTCTTCATGCTTTTGAATTAAGTCCTGTCTATTTAAGCACACTCAAAGCAATCATTAGTAACTAAGTTCAGATAACTTGAGGTTTGCTTCTTGATGGTTTGTCATCATTAAAACTATAGCTTTTGGAGGGACTTTGTCTCAACAACACGAAAACTACGTGTATATTATGCAAAACGTAATATACAAGTATTTTTTTTAATAGAAAACTAAGGTAAGGGCATGAGACTAACTTAACTAAAATATTACAGAAATGACCTAGTCAATATTAATTTTAGTGGAACATAATTTAAATAATAAGCAAATTACACTCACACCCCTTAAGCTTTTTTTGAATTATACACAACACCATTCTTTTTTCTATTCCTACACTAAGCCCCTTAATGTTTGAAAACATTACACTAACACCCCCTTATATATTACACTCACCCCTTTATATATGACACTAACCCCCTTAATGTTTGAAAACATTAAATTGGCACCCCCTTATATATTACACTTATACCCCCTTTAAGGGATGTTATTGTAAACATTAAAACAAGGAGGGATATTGTATGTATTTCAAAAAAAACATTAGGGGGTGTTAATGTAATTTGCTCTAATATTAAAAGGATTCTAAGCTTAGATACAATTTTTAACACATTGCATTCACACAATGTACATGTATATGTCTAAAGTTAAGAATGAGAACGTAGATTTGTCAAAGCACAAGTAAGAAAAGCACAATTACAATGGTCAAGGAAAGGTGCAGGGCATGAAGCAACAAACACATTAACAATAAAAGAGAACAAAAATGTAAGGAAGATGAAGAAAAAACGAGATAAAGATGAAGGCAAATAGAATGATATTAATGCACAAAGGTTATGAATAAGGGTTTTAACGTCAACGCAAAGAAAAAAGTATAAGATTGGAGGGAGAACAAAAGTAGAAGCATAAATCTAAAAGGGACAAATATATATTGGATTTTTTAGATCAATTGTATAAAGAACCAAGGTAGAAAGTACTTTTTAAATCGGTTCTTAGAATCACTAGTCTAGAAAATGTGCACTTTCTACATCAATTTTTATAATAATCGATCGAGAAAGTATTTTTTACATCAATTGTACACCAACAGATCTAGAATATCTTATTTGAAGTATAAAAAGTTACAAAAAGATATTAAAATTCTATACCTATTATTAAATAAATGATGAAGAAAATACGTTTTATATTGATTTCTCTAAGAACTGATCTACAATTTTTTTCTACATAGGATGTCTACAAACCAATCTAGAATCTGTATCTTAACATTACAGAATTCTCACCATGTCACATATTGCATCAATTTTACTAAAACTGATATAGATTGACAATGTGAAAATCATTTTTTTTGTAGTAGTAGTATTCATGTCATTTCATTATCTAAGTAGTTAATTAGAATCACTTTAGCAAGTAGTTACCCTACTTTTTCCTAGTTATGTTTTATTGGTGGAAGAGACAATTTTAATAAGAAAGTAGATTTTTCCAAAAGAGTCCTTTTTGGATTTGTGAATGAAGTTACATTTGATTTAAAATCAAAGGCAAATATAGGGAGATGTGGATAATTGATCTCTAATGATGGAAGGTTGAGATTAAGTTTAATGAATTGACATTAAGCGAAGGATATTTTTAAAATGGTTAGGGTATTAAATGCTATTAAAGCCCAAATTTTTAATAGTAGTTTCTAATAAAATTATTATTTAAACTTTCTTGTGTATTTCTAATAGCCATTGTATAAGGAGTTGTTTTAAATGTTTAGACTTTAACACTAATGTATTTTACAATAGTTATTTTAGGCTTTCGTGATCTTTATAAAGAGTTTGATAAAAATTGTTATGGTAAAGGTATTATTAAAATCAAATTTTGGTGTAATGGTTAATGGTTTTAATTGTGATCAGCAACTATAATTATTATTGCAATATTACTACGTTTGAGATCTAGTTAACAACTTCCTAATTTCGTTCACATTTTTTCATAATTAATTCTCACAAAATTGTTCATTGCAACTCAACATTACTACTAATACAACCATAATTTGTAAATTATGGCAACAAAATACATGTTTTCTTTTGCCTTGACTTCTACAATCTAATTTGACTCTTCCTCTCCTACATTTGCGAAAGAATAGCAAGATATGAAAAGAATAGAAAAATACAAATCAAACAATATAGTTTGAATGAACTTTTCTCTCTTGTGTCAATTTTATTTATTTATTTATTAGTGTTTGACTCCTTTAATGTTTTTTTTTTATATTTAAATTTAACCTTATTATTCTCCATTTTGTAGCCTCTTACTCCTTCCATATAAATTGTGGTGGAGACACGATAACCATTGGAGATACGACATATGATGGGGATAATTCATTTGCATCTACAGCAACAACATCTAATCTACAACGTACATCAAAATGGGCAATTAGCAATACTGGTCACTTCTTAGATAATATATTCCAATACAAGTATACAACACAAAATATGTCAAGGCTTTCTATAACTGATGCTGAAGCTAAACTATATATGAATGCACGTATTTCTCCCCTTTCTCTAACTTATTATGGATTTTGCCTGAAAAATGGAAATTATACAGTAAAACTCCATTTTGCTGAGATAATGTTCACTAATGATAACACATACAATAGCCTAGGGAGGCGTGTCTTTGACGTGTACATTCAGGTATGTAATAACGTACTTTTCACAAAGAATTTCTAACATGCTCAAACAACATGTTGTAATGTCCATTTATCTCTCTTTTTCCAATGAAATTCTTTTTGCTTTGTTCTATTATACCCTTTTAATGATCACATGATATTTTATAAGATTAGTGTTATGTGCAATAATCATGACATTAGGGATGAGTGTGCATTTTTCCTCTGTGTATCATGCATAAATATGAAAGAACATAACAAAATTGATTCACGAATTAGTTTATGGATAAATTATATTGTGTATCCCATTATAATTTAATATTTTTCAACTTACTTATTGTGGTGTGCTACAGATGATGAGTAGTGGTGCCAACCTTGTTGGGATCATTGTCGCTATTGTGACGCTAGCTCTTGCATACTTTTATGCTTAAAAAGCCCCTCAAATATTAGGTCCAAAGGAAAAATGTCATACCACTAATTTAACAAAGCTTAACAAGTATAAAAATATATATTAAAATTTAAGAAAATTATGTTGGTAGAGTTTAACATTTTTTTTCTTTTTCTCCAATTTCAAAAGGGTACTGTGATAAAAAAAATTAGGAAGGTAAGCTGAAAATATGTTAAACTACATAAGATAAAATATACTTTATCTTTAATTTTGTGACAAATTATTTTGAAATAAGGCTTAAATATGTTTTTGGTCCATGATATATAGTCGTATTTTGTTTTTTTGTCACTAATTTTTTTGCTTGACTTTTGGTCCATGTACAATTCCTTTTTCTAGTTTTGGTCCTTATAATTTTGTTTTAGTTCTTCTAATATATATATATATATATATATATATATATATATATATATATATTGTTTTAGTTCTTATAATATGTAGATCATTTGCTTTTAGTCCCTATCAAATATTTTCAAAGGGACTAATTTAAAAAAAAAAAAAAGGGTCACCGTGACATTAGTACGGAGTATCTACTAGCTTTGCTGATGACTAATCTCCGCTGAGGAACCTAACTGGTCACTTTTAGTGGGACTCCCCTCCCAACCACATTTTTTTTATTCACTAGGTTCAAACCCGATACCTTGCTTAAGAGGACTAAGCCCAATTCCACTTGGACCAACAACTTATTGGTAGGGACTAACTTAAAATGAACAAAATATTATAAGGACTAAAACAAAAACAAAAATAGATATATTAGTGGAACCAAAACAAATAACTAGGAGCAAAACCAAAAATAGAAATTTTACAAGAACCAAAAGCCAAGGAATTTTTTTTATGAACCAAAAGCAAAATACAACTATATGTTAGGACCAGAAACGTATTTAAGCCTTGAAATAATATATATGTATAATTTAATTTAACTTATGTCACCTTAATTTTCATCATATCTCATTTTAGTCCATAAGAAAAGACCATGCAACTTGGTTTGAACTTTGTGGATTAAAGAGTAAATTCTTTACATAAATAAATTCCAGCACCAGATTGTAAATGAATAATTTTCTTCTATATGAACCATAAGCTACATATTTACTTTATAAATATAAAGGAATATAGTAAATAATCATGTAGAATTGTTAGATAATGGTTCTACTAAATACCTATTACAATGTTTTCAATTGTACCTCAATGCATATGTGTGTATTAATTTCAAGAAATAATTGAGTTTGGATTTGGAATAATGAAGGGAAAACGCATATTGAAGGATTTTAATATAGCAAATAAAGCCCAAGGAGTTGGAAAGGCGCATATAGAACAATTTCCTACTTATGTGAGTAACACAACCTTAGAGATTCGTTTCTCTTGGGCAGGAAAAGGGTCAACTGGTATTCCAAATAGATCAATATATGGTCCTCTTATTTCAGCAATTTCTGTCACTTCTGGTGGGTTACCTTTACTCCAAGTTGTATTTCCTTTATGCCTATATTAACAATATCATCTTATAAATAATTATAGCTTTTGTATGATTACAAACAGACTTTAAACGCCCATCACCATCACATAGCAATAGTAGCATGCCTAAATGGCTTGTGGTTGCTATTGTGGTTGCAACATCAATTCTTATCATCTTGGTTGTTGGTACACTTTGGTGGAGATTTCATCTTAAAAATAATAATTCATTGGCTAAAGGTGAGTATGAAACATGTACTATTATTATCATGATTACCAACCTTCTAGTTGAAACATATTTGGGAATTACCATGAACACAAATATACTTGTTACATAGATATTTGCTATTGTCATAAAAACATTGAACAAAATAACATGCTTTAGATGATTAATTTAGTGAAATCAGTGGTGTCTAGTCAAATGCTTTTGTTATTTAATTTAGGGCAATTGTGACTATGGCAAAATAATTATTCTCCCAAAAGCATTAATGACACGATTTGATCTAATTGTAGAGCTCAAGGATTTAGATATGAAAACTGGTGTATTTACCTTACGTCAAATCAAAGTAGCAACAAATAACTTCAATGTTTCCAACAAGATTGGGGAAGGAGGGTTTGGTCCTGTATATAAGGTATCCTAAATGATATAATATCTCTTGTATTTTGTGATTGATTTGTTGCAATTGTTGGTATTAGTTATTGACTGATTTTTTTTTTAAAAAAATGTATATCATTCCTTAAATGTAGGGCATTTTGTGGGATGGCACATTGATAGCAGTCAAGCAACTTTCATCTAAATCAAAACAAGGAAATCGTGAGTTCATAAATGAGATAGGCTTGATCTCGGCTTTGCAACACCCTTCTCTTATTAAACTTTACGGTTGTTGTGTTGAGGGAGATCAGTTGTTGTTGGTATATGAATATTTGGAAAACAATAACCTTGCACAAGCTTTATTTGGTAAATAATTATCTTGTATGCTCAACATTGGTTACCTTTTATGCGATATTCCAACCTTATTTTAACCAATTGTTTATTTTGTTTATGTTACTTTACCAAATTCACAAAGGCCGTGAAGAATCCTGTTTAAAATTGGATTGGCCAACAAGGCAAAAGATATGTGTTGGTATTGCTAGAGGTTTGGCTTTCCTACATGAAGAATCAAGACTGAAAATTGTTCACAGGGACATCAAGGTCACTAATGTGTTGCTTGACAAAGACCTAAACCCAAAAATTTCTGATTTTGGTTTAGCCAAGCTTGATGATGAAGACAACACTCATATAAGCACTCGAATAGCTGGGACCTAGTCAGTTTCTTTTTTCTTGTCATCTTTGAATTTCTCAATTTGTTTTAAAAAGGAATTTTAGTAAAAATCTTATCATATCCAATTCAACCAACTTATGAGATACTAATTAAAAAGAAAAAAAAAAAGAAATCAAACCATTATGTATTTTTTATGTTGATTTGATTATGTAATTCAATTTTGTAGTGGATATATGGCTCCGGAATATGCAATGCATGGTTATTTGACTGAAAAAGCAGATGTCTATAGTTTTGGAATTGTTGCCTTAGAAATTGTTAGTGGAAAGAATAACACCATTCACCGATCAAGGGAAGAAACACTGTGTCTTCTTGATTTGGTAATTTTAATTTTCATTATATCCATTATTGTTCATGTGGAAGCTTTCTATATAGTGTTAAACAAATAGTGTCACATAATTTGCATCAGTGTCACTTTAGAATAACAATATGGTGATGAATTTCACCCTTGTGATTTTTTGAAATATCTTTTGGGGTTGTTAGTAGAGAGGAGTTTGTCTAGTGGAATACTATTCCTATCTTTGTTTGGGAGGTTTTTTTTAGGGACAAATGTGGGTTGCCTTTTTTTAGATTTTGTTGATTGTTTCTTAGATTTTGGCCTAGTCCCCCCAACTTTAATAAATTTTAGTGAGCTAGCAGATGAATAATAGGTCTGGGGTGCCAACGTTGTTGGGATGTCAAATTCCCTATGTGATGCCTTTGAAAGCTAAGCCTATATATATATATATATATATATATATATATATATATATATATGACATGATTGTCTTGTTATATTTTAAAATTATGGTTTCCTTTGTTTAGCTATAAGTTGTATGTTTTATTGTAAAGACTCAAAATAATTTTTTTTTTCTTTTCAATAGGCACATATGATGAAAGAGAAAGGTAAATTAATGGAGTTAGTTGATGAAAGATTATGTTCAAATTTCATTGAAGAAGAGGTAATGGTGATTATTAATGTGGCTCTTCTATGCACCAATGCCACTTCTAATCTTAGGCTCACTATGTCTTCAGTTGTAAGCATGCTTGAAGGCAAAAGTATGGTTCCAGAATTTGTTTCAAATACAAGTGAGGTAATGGATGAAATGAAGTTGGAAGCAATGCGACAATATTATAATCAAATAGCAGAAAGCAAGACAACTGTGACACAAAGTCAAAGTTTGTCAATTGAAGAGTCTATGACTGCTTCATCTTCATCTGCTGCTGACCTCTATCCGATCGACCTTAGTTCATCATACTGGGAGACAAGGAAATTAAGAGATTCTATATAAAATGTAACCGTTTGTGTGATATTAGTCTTTATAATTTGATGTATATATACTTCGAATATTTATTTCTAGTGTCTTGTAATCCAAATATGATATAACCCTAAAGAAAGAGGACAAAATGTGCGTTCTCTAAAATTACATTTATAATAAATTATGTCCTAATTGTTTCTTTCTTCTAATTAAGGATCTCTTATTCACATGAGCAAAATTATAACATTATTTTTTCATGAATAAAAAAACTTGTTTATAGTATGATTGTTTATTCAAAAGCAAAACTTATTTATACTATGGCTTAATACCCAATTTGGTCACTTAGTTTATTAAACATGCTCAACTAGCTAGGTCCCTTTGTTTTTTAAGTATGCAATTAAGTCCTTTAGTTTTTTATTTTTATTTTTACCCAATTAAGTCCTTTCCGCTAGGTCTAATATACTAAAAAAAAAAAAACCAAAGGATCTGACGGAAATGACTTAATTGGGTAAAAATAAAAAACTAAAGGACCTAATTGCATACTCATAGAACAAAGGAACCTAATTGAGCATGTTTAATAAATTAAGGGACCAAATTGGGTATTAAGCCTTTATACTATACATAAAGGAACATAGTTGGAAAAAATAGTAATAAGTGTCAAATATACATTAATTAACTTCACCCACACAATTTTCTAGAATGTTCTTGTCTTTTAAAAAAAATATCCCACACTTTTTTTTTATATAGAATTTGTATGTTTTGGGATCGTTATTTCTTTCCGAAAATTTTCAACCAATTTTTCTAAAGAATAAACAATTTATGTACTAACAATATAGAAGTTTTATACAGTGCATGCTTACTAAACTATTTCCTAAATAGCCTTTAACTTTATATATATATATATATATATATATATATATATATATATATATATATATTTGGGTAGGGAGGGGGTTGATAGTTTTTTAACATTGAATCAAATGTATTTTAAGAGGTGGTTTTAAGATCTGGTTTTTAATTGATTCATATGAAGGGGTTATGTTCTTTTTACGTGTCTTTTATTTTGACACAAAATTAATAAAAAAATTATTTATAAAAAAATACCAGGCTAATTATTTTTAGGATAAATTACCTATTTGGTCTCTGAAAGTGTAAACTGCTGACAATTTAGTCCCTAAAAGATGGAAAATTATGATTTAATCCCCGAATTTGTAAAATGTGTGACATTTTAGTCCTGCCGTTAACTTTGGGTCATTAAACTTAACGTGAGTGTACATGTGGCACACTCGTTCGTGATGGGGCAATCCATCTGTGCAAGTGGGATGACATGTCAATGCCTAATAAGCGGGACCAAATTGACAGTGGACTATTTGCTTTTTTTTTACCTCTTCGGTAACCCAATGGGTGAAGATTCATTTCGTACCTCTTATTAGGCACTGACATGTCATCCCACTTGCATAGATGGACTACCCTGTCACCAACAAGAGTGCCACGTGTACACTCACGTTAAGTTTAACGGTCCAAAGTTAATAGCAAGACTAAAATGTCACACATTTTACATATTCGGGGACTGAATCAGAATTTTCCATCATCCAGGGACTAAATTGTCAGCGATTTACACTTTCAGGGACCAAATAGGTAATTTACCCTTATTTTTATTTGGTGGGCCAAGGTCTTTGGAGATAATAATATTTTCTTGTCATTTTTTTCTTTATCATTTTTGACAAAAAAAATTATTCTTTTTTTATAAATTTTATTATAAAGATAATGATAATTTTCTTTTTTTAGACAAATAGTTATTTTTTTATAGTCTTTATTTTAAAGATAATTACATTCTTTTTTCTTTTTAGACAAATTATTCAAGTACTTTTTTGTAATAGTTTTTCCCTTTTTAATTGGTTATTACTATTTTAAAGGCTATAAGTGATTCTTATATTTGCAATCAAATGGTTTTATTAGGCTTCTATTTAAATTGATTTGAGAATTAAATATTATTTATTAACCTTTGTCATTTGGAAAAGTTTATGAATACTACATAGATATTGACAACTGAACTTTGAGATGTAATAACGAATATTCTCTCATTTTATCCTAGTTTATTGTTTTTCTCCTCTTGTTGGGTCGGGGTTCCAACCTGTTTCTAGTCTGGAGTGTACAAATTTAAACATGATTATATGTAAATATGGGAAAACAAACTGAATATCAGGTTGTATTGAAAGTTTGCTAGATTTTGCTTTTAGGGCAATGATTATTACTACATCATAATAATATTCTTTTTTTTTTCATACTTTTCTACAATCTTAAAAGTATTTTTTTAATGACCGTTAACTATCTGGTAACTAACATATCCATTTAGATTTATAAGTAAATTTTTAGAATATAGTTAAAAAAATATTTTCCTAAAATTTTATGATTATCATAAATACCAATTTTTATTTTCATTATGTTAAAATAGTGATTGTTAAATTGATTTTTGTCTATAAAAATATTCATTTTCAAAATAAAACTGCTAAAATGTTTAGTGTAGATATAGATAATTTTTGTGACATGCAAGATAGACATTTTGATAGATTATTAATATAATTAATGTTTTGAAATATAAAATTATGAGTTTTTGTATGAATTTAATGTATATATTTATTAGATAGACTTTAATTTTTTATATATGCCCCCCTTCATGTCTCACCCTGGCTCTGTCCCTGATAATGTTTATGAAACTATGTTGTTTGGTATTGTTGGTGCCTTTATCACTTACAAAATTTAATAATTCAATTTTGGCTTAAATAGGTCTTTAGTTCATCAAATTAGGGCTATATTTTTTTAGTCCTTCAAATTAAAGTTTGCTTTTTTTAGTCCCTCAAACTTGAGAAATGTTTTTTTAGTCTCTCTTCCCATATCTTAATAGTGAATGCCAAACAAAAAATAATAAATTCACAATTTGTGGGAGCTATAGACCGCCAAAATTTGGGTTCAGAGAAATGAGATGAACACCAACAACCAACAAAATTCTAACCTTTTTGTTTTCATTTTTCCAGCACCAAACAATCCAAAATCTAAAATTAAGCTTAAAAAAAGAACAAATCAAAAAAATGGAAAAAGGTGGGGTTGCAATCTTTGGGTTGCCATTGCCTCTTGGTGTAGAAGGTATCAAGCCTCCCTTCTCGGAGCAACGGAAACCTCTTCTTGTTCACGAATCTGACTTGGCGAACCACGAGACAACCCACAAATTTGACTTGGTGGCTATGATGGTGATCATGCATTTTGCAAAGGTGAGATCCTTTGCACTGAAATGGTAACCTTGGTCCTAAGGATTGAGGTGGCTACGATTTGGCTGCGTGATTCGCAGAGTTGAAGCACCATAACTAGATTCGTGACTAATCGGAGGAGTTGAACCACCCAGAAAACTCCTCATTCTCGTTATAATTTGACTTGGCAAACTTCGAGACAACCCAGTCGAGAATGCATCTAGGCGATGATTCAACGACAGTGTAAGGAAGCAAAAATGTGTGTGCAGCTCCACCATTCATTCAGTTCCCTTCTCACATCAAACTTTTCTCTTCTCACTTCCCTTCCTCCTCCTTTGCCGCCGCCACCCCATCACCTTGTCCACGATCGTCGACACCTTCTCCGAACCTTGTGAATGCGACCCCCCATTGTAGTTGCGCACGTGTGAGGGATGCAATTCGAGTTGAGTGTTTGGTCAAGGGTTTGGTGAGACTTAGATTCGTGGGGAAGCGAATTGAGTTTTTGTTTCTTCATTTTCCAGTTTGCCTTTGTGTGTGCATAGAAAAAAGCTAAAGCTTGATTAGCGATTCAGATGATGAGTGTTTTTAATATTTTTTTTATTAATTCTGGCAGTTTTAAAATCGCTAGAAATCGTATTTTAATATTTAAATTCAAAATTAAATTTTGGCGGTCAAAAGCCATTACAAATTGTAAATTCATTATTCATTGTTTGGCATACATTGATGAAAAGGCTAAAAAAAACACATTCTTCAAATTTCAGGGACTTAAACAATCAAGTTTAAATTTGAAGGACTAAAAATAACAATGACCCAAGTTTGAGGGACTAAAAACATATTTAAGTCTTCAATTTTTAATGATGAACTTTTAAATGTCATTAAAAATTCATCAATAATTGAGAAATTCATTGTAGTGATGTAGCAGTCCACAACATTGATTGTATAATTATTTATTGTAAGTGTTGTGCATACTATAAAGACACATAAAATATTGAATCTTGCACAATGTGGATCTCTAAATATCTCTTTCAAAATAAAAACCATTTTCTTATTTGATTCTTTCCATAATTAGACTCAATCAAACAATAATTTCAAGAATGGGAGTTGTCCTGTTTGATTTCCTGGATCAAACAATATTTTTTTTTGTTCCATTCTTTTTGTATTTTTATTTTAAGGAATTAAATAATGTTTTAAAAATATTATAAATTTACATAGTTTATTTGAGGTAAACGGTTTTTCATCTTTTATCCATGATCAACTTTCGAACCTAAATCCTTTTTCTAAAGACCAATTTTCTGAATAAAAAGAGTTTTTTTCAATATTTTTTTATAATAAATAAGTCTTGTAATAAACTATATTATCATTACTGTATTAACATGACTGTCAATTTAACTTTCTGTTTTGTATTCATTTGAATTAATTAATGTTGGTGTTACTTCAACACACTTTTTTTTTAAGAAGTCCTAAACATTTTAGAATAATAAAAGGCTTAAATAATTTTTAGGTCCCTGATAAATTTCCAAATTTTGCTTTGAGTCCCTGATAAATTTTTTTGTTGTTTTGAGTCCCTGATATATTACATTTTTTGTTTTGGGTCTCTGCCGTCAGTTAAGTGATGACGTGATTCCATGTCAACGGTTGATATATATTAAGAAGATATGTTTGGATGATACCATGTTATCACTTAACGAAAAAATTTATCAGGGACCTAAAAGTTATTTAAGCCATAATAAATTATGAGAACAATTATGAAAACCCTCAATTACATATGTTTGGTTTGATATTTACGCACTGTTAACATGCGTCCACCTGAAGCATTTCGATATTGCTTGATTTGGCGTGATTTTTCCTGTTTATGTGCGTTCCAAATGTTCATCTAAACACGCATATATATAGATAAAGTTTAAAAACCAATTTTGATATTTTATACCTTCTTTTAATCGACTTTTTATTTATTTATTAAAGTGCCACACTTTGCCTTCATTAATTGTGAGAATGCCACATTTTTGTTATTATATGTCAAAGTGCCACAATTTTGAAAAGCATTGGGAAATTTGTTGCCTACAAACCGATTTCCCTCTTTTATTTTATTTTTTTAAAAAAAAAGTTGCTTTGAAAAATCGATTCTTCAAAAGTCGATTTCTGAACACCTTATTTTTTTTTAGGATTTTTTTCCCCAGTTTTCAACTATGGCTTTCAAGCTTTTTTTGACCGATTTAAGTCGTCAAAGTTATACAGTTAAATTAATCTACATGAAAACTACGGCAATGCACTATTGTTCAAATAAAAAAAACCCATTCATAATAAAAAAACACAAAAACTTACTATAATGAAAAACTTTAAACACCTTCAAAATTCTATTTCATTCCAATTTAACAATTGAATTTAAAAAAATAATTATTATTCATCAGAATAATTTTTAACAAATATTAATAAAAAAAGTTAAAAAATTAAAAAAACACAAAATGAAAAATCGAAGAAAAAAACAATGTTGAGAAATCGGTTATTGAATAAGCAATTTCTCAAAGCAATTTTAATATACACACACACACACACACACACACACACACACACACACACACACACACACACACATATATATATATATATATATATATATATATATATATATATAAGAGGGAAATCGGTTTGCAGGCAACCGATTTTCCAATGCTTTTTAAAACTGTGGCACTTTGACATATAATAACTATTCCAGCATCGAGTCCGCAGGCATCGTTAGGGTCAAGCCCCCCAGTCGAGGCTAAGGGGCAAGAGTGGCCTAGGCCCTCCTTCTAGCGCCAATGTTCCGGCATTGAGTCCGCAGACATCGTTAGGGTTACCATCCGAGATATTGTCTGCTTTGGTGCTAGGAGGACTGTCACAGTTTTGTCCTTGTAAAAAGCGCTTCAGTGGGTTTGAGAGGGAGAAAGATGTTTATAAGTTATCATTGGCCTCGACTCCTAAGTGATTGGGACTTTGTGTGGCTACCGGAACAATAACTAAAGTGTGGCATTTTCACAATTAATAAATGTAAAGTGTGGCACTTTAATAAAAAAGAAGAAGTCTATTTTAATCTACATTCCGACGCTGTTATGATTACGTAGCGTTTGGATATTCTTCAATTATAGAAAGCTAGATGAAATGATACATATTATAATGCATGAATGCTTCTCCAAGTTGACTTTTCAGCATGGTAAAGATTTTTTTTTTATCAGCAAAAGAAAAAATAATATTCAAAACAGGGTCAGGTATAATTGATACCCAACCCAAAGTACAAAGGTAAAAAACACATGGCTCCCAAGATTGATTAAGGTTGCAGAGTATTTATGAAAATTGTGCAGTCATAAATACAAAATAACCAAACTCAAGCAGGGAGACCACAGGGGAAATAAATGTATGGCCATGTACACAACTATACTCCCATCTAACCATGTACACAAATGTACTCCCATCCAAAAGCTAGTTCTGCCCAAGACCAAAAACCACTATCAGTGTATAAGGCACCTAAATGCAGCTATATCAGTACATTGCAGCCTGCATAACCTGTGCCTACGTCCTGCAGAACCAATCAACCACACCTTCTCTTCAAGCAGTCCATAGGATTAGTAGACCATTCATAAAAGGATGCTTGCATCATCTTTGATTTACATGTCAGCCACAACCAAGCCCTGATTATTGAACACTACATTATTTCTATGAGTCCATAGACTCCATACAACCGAGAACCATGGTAAAGATGAATGGAACTTGACAAATTTGATCATAAATTTCCAAAGAGACTAGCAAATATCGTATAGTTGCACTCGGGATACCAACAAGCCAATTAAACCAGTTTTATTATTATGAAATGTCACACCAAAAATTAAAATTATGTACAACCTTTTCCTTTTTCCTTTGTCAGTGCTTAATTTCTTCTAAATTTAATCGCTTTGCTAGCTAATCGTCTCATAGATTGGTTTATAACTCCAAGCAATGCATTGCATAATTTCTTGCTTTCGGAAAAGCCTTTGCTTGACTAGTTTATTTTTACTTTCCTGTCAGTCTCACCAAATAAAGCCGATGCACATGCGAATTAAATGCCATGGAAAGGACATTAGCCGACAAGGTTGATATCGTTTTGATCTATATTTTTTTTAGCAAATTACTCTTGCATTTTCTGAAATTAATTTTTTCCGATTATACACTGTATCCTTCATTGTTTAATGTTTACACTAATTTCTCTTATAAAAATGCACGATATAATATTTTTTAAATAATTAGAGAATTAGTGTAATATATAAAAGGTGTGAGTGTAATATTTTTTAATCATTAAAGGAATTAGTATAGGAAAAGAAAAAAGAATAATTTTATGTATAATTTGAAAAAAAACTTAAAGATACAAGTATAATTTGCTTTATTTTTTTTAATTAAGAATTTAAATCTAAATTTAATGATGATGCAGTTTGTAACTGGATTACAGTGACAAATAGTCCCTTTTCTTTTTGGACCTTTTCCGAAGTTGTCCTTCTTTGATATCCATAAATGCGCTCGGCTTGACCTTGACTTTGCTTTCATCAACGAAGACCATTAAACTTCTCTCGTCCCTCAAATTCCAAACTTATATACACTTCATGCACTCTCTACCAATATTCCTTTTCAATAATTGATATCTGAACTTCTTTTCCATTCCTGATTTATCTTACAATCAGCATGAAGAAGATCACTTCATCTCAATTTCTCTTCCTTTCACTCCTTGCCTTATGGTTCACATCGCTTGCATTTGGAGCCACTAGGACCACTCAGCCAGAAGAAGGTATGATGTATATAGTATATATATATACGGCATGCACATGTAATTAAAAACAATACATTTATTTATTTTCTCATAATTCTTGTAATTAAAAACACTATATATACATCAAGATGTGTGTAAAGTATGGAAGATAATTAATAAATATTAATTAGCTGATAGCACTCTCAAATTAATTCGCATATATATATGTAGTGCAAGCTCTGAAAGATATAGCCAAGACTCTTGGTAAGAAGGGTTGGGACACCGATATAGATCCATGCAGTGAACAACCTCCCTGGAGAACACTTAAGGTGGACAACGTAGAGAACAATGTCACCTGCAATTGCTCTATCACCGCTGACAACATATGCCATGTTGTTTCAATGTAAGTTCTCTCTACCGTGTGAGTGAGTCGATCTATCTCTTTCTATCAACAGAATTTGATCTAAAGATTTTGTGGCAAAAATTTTATGCCCAGTTCCAATCTTTAGAATTACTATCTCTATTTCTCTTAATCTATTATTTTGGAAGAAAAAAAAATAGTTCTGTTTATTGTTATTTTAAAATTTGAATGTTACTTATTATTTTTTAAACTAATTATATCCTTATTAAAAAAGAGAGAGAAACAATGGTATATGAAATATCAAAATGATAAATGAGAAAGATAAAGACATACTAACAAATTTTAAATAATTTTATATGAATAAAAAGATTAATTATGTTTTTTAAGTGTCTAATGCATAGTTTTAAAAATCGGACCGAAATGGCCGGTCGGATCGAGAGCCGGTGGATCAACCAATTCAGTCCAGTCATCGGATCGAATATGTCATCCGCCCATTGAGACCCGGGCGAGTCTCTGGTCGAACCAGCAAATTGTGGGTAACAATCCGGACCGCTTCACCCAGACAACTAGGGGTGGAAATAGGCTGAGCCGAGCCGAGTAGGCTTTGCTAGGCCTGAGCCTAGCCTTAGTTAAAAGTACATAGCTTGAGCCTGACCTGTTTACCCGTCAAAGGCTTTTTTAAGGGCTCGGGCTTGGCCTATAAGCCTATTTAAGGGGCCTAGTTTGTGATAATTTAACACCAAAAACAGATTTGTCATCTGAGCTACAACGGCTGTTCAAAACTAGGTGCGAAAAGTAGTATATATATATATTATACGTAGGGAGCAGTCAATTTCAATTAATATACACTAAATTACAAAAATTATATAAACTAGATTTGAACCCAATACTATGTGAATTTTAAGAGAATGTCTTACCACAGCCAACATAAGTAGTTGTTATACATTTGCCAAATTTAATATATATATATATCATACAAAATTATTTATAGTATTAATTTAATATATCATACAAATTATATACTATTAAACTAAATATTACCAGTAATAATAAAATGTTATATTAATTTGTGATATTATACTAGTATTAATTTGTGATGTAATTCTTTTTGGCTTTTTTTAAGTCAGGGTATAAAATTTTCAATTTTTTTAATAAAGACCGGATCATGTGATTCAATAAGTGATCCACTGGTTCGGCCAGTGATCCAGTGCCTTGACAAGGTTGATCACTGGTTCGATTTTTAAAACTATGGTCTAATGACTATGCATTGATAGTGTAAACAATTTTACATTATCAATTAATAAGAAATTACTGGTGGTATGACTTTTAAGGTAATCAATGTAAAAGTTAACAAACTTACCATATATGGTAATTTGTTAATGGATGACAGTGTAAAACTATTTTATATTATTAGTATATAATCTATTTTCTCTTTTATAAATAGTATATTATAATTTTAAAATTTCCTAAATTGTGTTGTAGTTTTCTAAATTTATAAAATTTAAAAATAAATTTAAAATAAATATATAATTAAGTTAGTTTATCTCTTAATCCCAAATAGAAGTGTTTGAAGATCAATTTACATCAATTTTAAGCCAAAAAACCATTCAATCCAAAGATCAAATGGACTTGTGGTTCGGTTTGGTTTGGATAGATTTAAAAAAAAAAAAAAATCCAACCTTGGATGAAATCCAATGTGATTTTGATTGGATGATTCGATTTTTATCAACACATTCTTACATGTATTTTGATTTTCCTATTATGTAATAAAGCGCCTAATAAGTTTTCAAACCTTGCTTCAAGGTACTATGTTACTCGTATATTTTGCTTCATATCATGATTGTATAAGAAGAACAGTTATAGAGTTTTTGATCTATTAAAACACTCAAAAAGTTTTTTTTTTTTTTTTGTAACAAAAGAAATAGTTAGTTCCTCCCTTACTAGGTGATCAAGTGATTAACTTAATTGAGATTTTTACTTTCAAAAAGACTATTTCAACACTTTAATAATTTCATAAATTAAATTAACATAATCTAGTAATGTTATAATTCGGTGATACCACACCTTCTGTGTAAACGTATGATTATCTCATACGAAAAAACTGTTATTTATAATGTTTTTCTAATTATTTTCAAATTTTTATGTTAAACAAATAATGGACAGATTGCTGAAATCACAAAATCTTCCAGGCAAGCTCCCATCCGAACTGATAAGGTTGCCTTACCTTGAAGAAATGTACGTAACAATTAATATTCTTCTTTGAAGGACAATAAACTTGTTTCATTTACTCAACTAGCTTACTTGTATATGCATATGTTACTCACTACTATAATGAAGCTACAATTCATTTCTTTGATTTTCTTTATTTTGATACAGTGACCTCACTCTCAACTACCTTAACGGTACAATACCTCCTGAATGGGGCTCCTCCAATCTTCGCAGAATGTATTCTCTCTTTTTCCACTTTTCTTCTTTGCTCTACTTTTTGTTATATGTGATTTATTTTAAAAAAAAATATAATAATTTACATATATTGTATTTGTTTCATGGAACATTTATATCTAATTTATGTCTTCCATTTCCATGGTAGCTCTCTTCTTGGAAATCGACTAACTGGTCCAATCCCAAAAGAGATAGCAAACATCACCACGCTCGAAAGTTTGTGAGTTTTCGGATATTCACAAATAGATTAAGAATTTTCCCTTTCCAATTTCACGGTATATATTGATTATAACTTATTAATGAATAGGGTCCTGGAATTCAATCAATTTTCGGGAAATCTACCTCCAGAACTTGGGAACCTTTCTAGCATTCAAAGACTGTAAGCCCTGTATTTATGCCTAGTTGATTTATTTTGATTCAATTTTGCCGTTGAAATATCAAGGTGCTGGAAGAGCGAAATTATAGAAAAAAATTTAAAAGAATAAATAATATATATCTTGATAGCATAATTTTTTTTTACCAATAATAAATTATTATGTATAGTAAGTATATTAACTTTTTATAATAATTATTTTAAAAATAATTTTTTTATTAGTTAACAATATAAAAATATTTACACGTCAATGTATTTCTATTAAACTCAAATTAAAATAATATTATATATATTTAAAGCTGAAAAGTTCTTTTAATTCAATTTGATATTGTAAAAATAGTCTAAAAAGTCTATACACTATAATTTACTCCTAAATTTAACTTGTTTAAGAATAATTTTAGGTTACACAAGCCTTTTGTTCTGTCAGTACATTGTGGTTGTATTTGATACATTGGCTTGGTGCTGGTCACGGCTTGTGTCCTATCCAATGCTCTTTTAATAAAATTTCCTTTTGGCTGTTAAAAAAAAACTTGTTTAAGAATGACGTAAATGAATTATATTGCACCATATCAATAATTTCACATTTTCATTATACCAAATAATTGTAAGACTACACAAAAATATCACCATTCGATTTTTTTTTTTTTACTTATATTAAATATTAATGTTATTAACTGATTCATTCACTCTTTTATATTAAAAAATTATTGTCGCTACAGGCATCTTACCTCTAACAACTTTACCGGAGAGCTGCCTGAAACTTTGGCGAAACTTACAACATTGACAGAACTGTAAGCTTCCCATTTTATTGTGTTTAGTTACTTTGAATTTGCTGTTTCTTTTAGTTTCTTTGAATTTCATTCACACTTTTCATTGTTTACATGCAGCCGACTTAGTGACAATAATTTCTCTGGAAAGATACCCGATTTCATTGAAAGATGGACAAATCTTAATTTACTGTACGAACCATTTTGTTTTTGGACTGAAATATAATGTTTTGTTGTTAGATATATTTCTATTGTTCATCTTTACATTTGCGGCAATTGTATTGTTATTTTACAGAGCAATCCAAGGGAGTGGTTTAAGTGGGCCAATTCCTTCTGGAATTTCATTCCTGCAAAACTTAGGGGACTTGTAAGTACAGTGTTTCATAAAGTAACCATGCTTTTAAAATTAAACTGCTTTCTTATTGTATATTAATTTCTATCAAAATACAAAATGCAGGAGAATTAGTGACTTGAATGGACCTGATTCTACTTTTCCACTGGTTAATAATATGACAAAATTGCAAACCTTGTGAGTTAATTAATTGCTTTTTTTTTTTTTTTGTGTGTGTGTGTGTGTCAAATGTCAATGCATATGACACTGATTTAAGAAGTACAATATCGAAATGAAGAGATATTTTTGCTGCAGAATTCACGAATTTGATATTGTTTTGTAGGATACTAAGGAGTTGCCATATTAATGGCACGTTACCTCCATATCTTGGGAACATGACAAGTATTGACAATGGTTTTCAAACCTTGTAAGTGCTTATTCACTTCTGTTTCCAATATGAACTTCACTTCATTCTGTAAAATTTTCTAGTATTAACTTATGTTAAAATACTAGCTATTTGAAATAGTCTACCGGAACTTATCAAAGTAGTAATTGAAAAGAATAGCTGAGTTGAGTTAGCTCAACAAATAGTTGACTAAATAAGTATGCTTATAAAAATTGTTTAATTTTGATTTATATTTTAGTTAGATTCAAGTGTGCGAGCACAACCATGTGTATGTTCACCAAAAAAATCATCTTCATCTTCACCAAAAAATATATCTTAAGGTTTTATTCTTTCTTTTATTTAGCATTTCTTTACTCATTTTGGATAATATATATTTCTCTTTCAGAGACCTGAGCTTTAACAATTTAAGCGGAAAGATTCCAGAAACCTTTCAACCGAAATCAACATTGACCCACATGTAAGAGAATTTTAGATGTAGTTTGGTTTGAAAAACATTTTCTATTTTAAAAAGTTATTACAGAAAATAATCATTATTGGATTGGCGCAGTAAAAAAAATAATTATTGGATTGACATTTTTGTAATTGGCTAACACTATCAAATAGCATTCCATGATCAAAATAGCAATTTTTGGGATGACATTACTTCAAAAGTTTTCTGTTTAATGGGTTGGTATTTTTGTAATTAGCTAACCTTATCCATCTATATATCAAAAGTAATCCAACCCAATATTAGACATTTTTTTGCCTTTCAAAAAAAAATTAGACATTTTTTTTTCTGCTAAGTGGATAACATTGGGCATTGTTAACAGCATCTTAATAACTATATTTATTAATTTCCAAGCAAACCTTATTCAGATTTGGCTGGGATTAAGGATGATTAGCTTATTTATCATTTTGATGAATTGACCAGTATTGACTCTTTTTTTTTTTTTATTATTATTGTTTTTCTTAGATATTTCACTGGAAACTCATTCACTGGACCAATACCCAACTGGGTACAAGAAGCTAAATCCATGTGAGTTTTATTTCAAACGCTAATTAATTATATGCTTTGTTGAATTAAATAATTTAGATATGGCTTAATTATGTTTTCAGTTCTTGAAATTCGAGATGAATTTGGTTTTGGTCTCTCAAATTTAAAAAAGATCATTTTAGTCCCACAAATTTTAAAAAATATGATTTTAGTCTCTTAAATTTACTACACAAAGACTAAAAACAGCTTTGAAAAAATCGTTTTAGTACCTCAAATTTAGTGTCCAGGGACTAAAAAAATATTTTTTCAAATTTGAGGGACTAAAATGATCTTTTTCAAATTTGGAGGACCAAACCCAGATTTATTCCAAATTTTAGGAACTAAAAACATAATTAAACCTTTAGATATTATTAGTTCTTTGGATTCTATATTAGCTAGCTTACCTGATGATTCATGTTGAAAATGTTGAATTTCTCGTCCTACATATTGTCTAAAGCGCATCAATTAGAAGTTGCAACAAGACAAGTTTAACGAGTGCTTTCTATTGATCACATGATTAAAGGAAATGAATATTTAACAAGACTTAGTTTTTGATAAAAATTATCAAAGAACATTGTTGGGAGCTTGATAAAAAATACAACCATGCACCAACTGGTTCTACTTCATAACTATCAATTATCATGCAATTCATTAAGTTAATATGATGTCACACCATAGAATTATATACCTACCACTGATTTGATTTACCAATATTTTAAACCGTTCTGTTGTTGCACACAAAAATAATGATACTATTTTTTATATCAGTAAATAACTTTTTGGGTCACTTTCTAAGCTTTGTCAACGACTTTTTGTTTTATCTTAGTTTCTAATAGCATTTTACATTTATGCATAGAGATCTTTCATATAACAACTTCAGCAATGAAAAACCCCAGCAAGAGACATGCCAACCTACAGGAAAACAAGTGTAAGAATTCAAGCATTCCATGTTTTTTTTTTTTGGTAATTTTATCAAGCTATATGTGTAAGTGTTAACCATGTCTTATATGCCATAGGAACTTGTTTGCAAGCTTTCCAATGAGCCAAAAGTAAGTTTTATATTTTCAAGCTCCAAAGGTTATCTCTCTACTCGTTCACACACATGCACACACCGTTTCCTTTCCCTTTCTCTTGTTCGTGGTGGCTTGATTTGGATTTTTAAAAATCGAAACCAAACAATTAAAATTAGTTTGAAGTTTTGAACTTAAAATTTAATCCAATATTTTTTTAAAAGGCCGGTTTAGATTTTTCATAAAATGATTTTAAACCGGTTTTTAAACAAGTTTATGGTTTATGCTGACTTGTTCTGGTCTCTCCTTAATATTCCTCCAGTGGACCAGTTTATTGTCCAACGAGAAGCAAGGGATGTTCTAGAAGTAAGTATAACTAATAATTTTTTGTAAACTGAACTGTTATTATTAAGCATTTGAACATGCTAAGTATTAACCCATGAATCTTCTGAAGTACAAAAGCAAAGGGAGGAGAGTTATATGTCCTCCCAGCAAGTGTTATACTTCAATGCATTAATATGAGACAATTCTATCTTAAATTCTTCACTTTTTGGTATTTATAATACATGTCTTCTTATAGTTGTTGGAAGTAAAGTTCAATATTCTAAAAATAAAATAAAATAAAGTTAATGGTTGAACAATACATTTTATGCAGAGATAAGTTGTTTTTTATCCTCTTTCAAAAAGTTATTTTGAACTCTGTAGTTAAAGGACTTTCTATTACGAGTTTGACATTCGGTTACTTTTAATGAGAGTTCACTTTGTCACAAAATTATTTTTGTGTAAAGTACACATTCTTTGAGAAGATTTAACTTTCTTTAAAACAATTTTGTAGAAATCTCGAATATAGATCTCACAATTTTCTAAGACTTGTGAACATATCAAACTTTCAATCTATGTGAGACACTTGATTTTTCAAACACTTGAACATGTAGATGTTTCAATCTTACCAAACATTTTAATTTTAAAAACTATTTAATCATTTTGCACAACTAATACACTCGTCAGCTTTTCATAAAAGAAAAAAATATCAATGTTCTAATATTTTGTTTTTTTATCAAAATTTTGTAGTGCCATCAATCATCTTGACTCTAAAAAGTTAGTTTTTAATGTACAAGAGAATTTCATTCATTTTCTTTTCTTTAGTTATAAGAATTTGTTAAGAAATTTATCCAAGCTGAACTATTATTGACAAAAATTCTTAATGCTACCTACAAACTAACACAATTTTGATGATTTCTGAAATCTGACCTTTTTTTTTAACAGCCTTTAACTCTTTCCATATAAACTGTGGTGGTGGAAGAGAGACAAGCAGTGAAGGTATAGTATATGACGATGATGACGATTTAGATCTATTACGACCAGCAACATCTAAAGAGCAAGGAGAAAATTGGGCATGTAGCAACACCGGACACTTCTTGGATAATAATAGCAGTACTGCACCAGAAACCTATATCCAACAAAATAAAACTAGGCTTTCTATGCGTGATTCTAAACTGTATGAGACTGCACGTGTATCCCCCATTTCTCTGACTTATTATGGATTTTGTCTGGAAAATGGAGACTACACAGTATTGCTCCATTTTGCAGAGATCATGTTCACTGATGATGACACATATAGCAGCCTAGGGAGGCGTATATTTGATGTTTACATTCAGGTATTGTATGACTAATTTAATTATTTTTCTAATTTGGTCAGCAAAATATTTGATAGAGAATGAAATGAAGACTTTTAAGTTTAAGTTTTGAGCAACTGATTAATAGTTTTCCATTGTCTTGTGAACATTTTATTTAAGGACAAAATTTAGACGTAGTTTCTTAAGTGCTATTGATATTATTTTTCAATTAGAATTGAAGTTTAACTTTGGAAACCTATGATGATCACATGTAATGTAAATATTTATTATTTAGATTATAGAGGTGAAACTCTAATTTTAATTGGAAAACAATAGCTAAAGCACCTAAAGAACAGTATATAACTTTTTCCTTTATTTAAATTCAAGTTTGATTTGCCACATTTAAACATATAGAAGAATATCACATAAATAGAATTGGCTCTACACATAGTGCTTTTGACTTCTGTTGCAGAATCATTCACTACTATATTTTCAATAGAATCTAGATTGTATATATTAAAAATTATAAAAGTCAAAGTGATTAAGGTTTGAATTTGAAATATTGCAGGGAGAAAGGGTATTGAAGGATTTTAATATTGCAAATAAAGCAGGAGGAGTTGGAAAGAATATTACAAGAACATTTCGTGCTCTTGTGAGTAATAAGTCTTTAGAAATCAGGTTTTATTGGGCTGGAAAAGGAACAACTGCTATCCCATATAGTTCAGTTTATGGCCCTCTTATATCAGCTATATCTGTCACTCGTGGTGAGTTGCTTCGTCTCTATTGAGTATATTCTTCTAATTTTACATTTATAGTACCAATTGACATGTATTGCTCTTGTGCAATAATGGAGCAGACTCTACAGGTGGCAGCATGTCTGCAGGGGTTGTAGTAGGAATAGTAGTTGCTGCAATTGTTCTTGTCATCCTAATTGTACTTTACTGGAGAGTTTATATTGGGAAAAGAAATTCATTAGCAAAAGGTGATTCTCTAGAATAAAGTAACAGACTATAGATGCATGGTGAAATATGTTTCTATTTAGTTCTCCTTTCCTAGCTTTCAATTAAATTTTGATAATTTAGTTTTTTTAAAATCTTTACGAGTTTTACATCTGTCATTCAATCATAAAACATCATATATAGTAAGTTAGTTGACTTTAATAACTACTTTAAAAGTCATACTAAACATGATTTTTAATTGGGTGACAGTGTAAAAACTTTTACATCCACAATGCATACCAATTAAACTCAATTTTTATTGGGAAAAATATGTTTTTAGTCCCCTAGACTTTGTAAAATTCTTGGTTTTAGTCTTTGTACTACACCATCGAACATTTTGGTCCTTGAACTTTTAAAAATAGTGTTTTTATTCCAAGAATTTTACAAAATACAGGGACTAAAAATATATTTTTTTCCATTTTTATTTGTATCATTTACTTGGGATACCAAAGATTAAAAAAATGAATAAATGATTTTATTCCCACTTAGTATATTTTTTGGTAATTAAAATAATGCCTAGTTTTTTAACACCATCAATAACACAAGATTTTCTCAAAATACAAAAGATATCTCATTCAGTTTCATTTTGTTGGTAGAGTTTAAGGATTTAAATCTGCAAACCGGCTTATTTACTTTGCGTCATATCAAAGTTGCAACAAATAACTTTGATATTTCCAATAAGATTGGAGAAGGAGGCTTTGGTCCTGTTTATAAGGTATCCTACAAGATACTATTTTTTATAATCTCATAATTATTGTGATTGACCTAGAGTAATTGTATAAATAATCTATTAATAATTCAAAAATTAACAAAAAAATGTACATCATTTCGTAAATGCAGGGCATTTTATCAGATGGCATGATAATAGCTGTCAAGATGCTTTCGTCTAAGTCAAAGCAAGGAAACCGTGAGTTTGTAAATGAAATAGGCATGATTTCGGCTTTGCAACACCCTTGTCTTGTTAAGCTATATGGTTGTTGTGTTGAGGGAGATCAATTGTTGCTAGTATATGAATATATGGAAAACAATAGCCTCGCACATGCTTTATTTGGTAAATAATTGTCTTACATAATCAATTAATTTGGTTGCTTTCAATGTGACTTAATTTTCAATCTTAATAGGACTAAATGATTATGATGTTTTTTTTTTAATTTCCAAAGGTAATGGAGAATCTCGTTTAAAATTGGATTGGCCAACAAGGTACAAGATTTGTGTTGGTATTGCTAGAGGTTTGGCTTTCCTACATGAAGAATCAAGATTAAAAATTGTTCATAGGGACATTAAGGCAACTAATGTGTTGCTAGACAAAGACTTAAACCCAAAGATATCTGATTTTGGTCTAGCCAAGCTCGATGAGGAGGACAACACTCACATAAGCACAAGAATAGCTGGAACTTAGTAAGTTAATAAGTTCTCAAACTTTTTCTATCGTGTGAATTTTACTAAATAGTAATATGAAAAGAGAATGTTTGTTAACTAACATTATTCCAATTTGGCCAACTTATGATATTTCAAACAGAAAACAAATTAAGCATATCTAATTTGAAGAATTTTGATGTGCTGATGTATTTCTTTATATAGTGGATATATGGCTCCGGAATATGCAATGCATGGTTATTTGACCGAGAAAGCAGATGTCTATAGTTTTGGAGTTGTTGCATTGGAAATTGTAACTGGAAAGAGCAACATCATCCACCGACCCAAGCAAGAAGCATTGCATCTTCTAGATTGGGTAACTTTTGTTTTCTACATTTGTTGATGTGAATCAATTATCCATGATATACTCTACTTGCGTTGTGTTATACAAGTTGTGTTGTTCAATATTCATCTATGATCATGCTAGAAATTTAAATAATGTAATAAATAATTTTCACATAATATGATTTCAAAAAAATCTACCTACATGCAAACATTAAACAAACAAATTGTCTTCTTTTCTTTTTCAAAATTATAGATTTTTGTGAACACAAACATAGCCAATGTTCTCTTACTCTAAAGAATCTTCAATTTAGGATCCTACAATTTGATAAACTTCTTGCTGAACTATAGGTATTTTAATTGTGAAGTACTTTCAAATCAAAATAATTTTGCATTTTATTTCAACAGGCACATTTATTGAAAGAGAAAGGTAACCTAATAGAGCTAGTTGATAGAAGGCTAGGTTCAAATTTTAATGAAGATGAGGTAATGATGATGATCAAAGTGGCTCTCCTATGCACCAATGCCACTTCAAACCTTAGGCCCACCATGTCATCGGTGCTTAGCATGCTTGAAGGAAGAACTACGATTCCAGAATTTATTTCAGATCCAAGTGAGAAAATGGATGAAATGAAGTTAGAGGAAATGCGACAATATTACTTTCAGGTAGAAGAAAATGAGAGAAGTGAGACACAAGCGCAAAGTCATAATTTATCAATTGATGGGCCATGGACTGCTACATCTTCATCAGATGTAGACCTATATCCTGTCCACATTGATTCTTCATATTGGGAGAAAAGAAATTAGCAGTATGTATAAATTGCACCTATATGTCTAGGTGGTATTCTCTATTCTTGCATGCTCATTTTTCCTCTTAAACCATAATTTCATGCATAAATTGTGATATGTGCATCACAAGGTTGTTCATATAGTTATTGAATATGGTTGACTAATGTATTATATGCTTGATTGTCCTATGTAAGATTTCGAGGTAAAGTCTTATATATAAAAAAATGATCTTGTTAAAAGAGTTATCTAGACTATACAATGATTAATATGTTCCCATTTTGAATATACTATTGTCATCTACGAAGAATACCTACAATTGAAACCAAAAAAGTTTTGGCATAAATATGTTTTTAGTCCCTAAAAAATTTTTGAATTTTGCATTTGGTCCCTAATAATTTTTCTTGACTTTTGGTCCCTAAAAAATATTTCATTTTGTATTTAGTCCCTGTCATTATGTTGGCTCTGTTAAATGATTCCTAAAATATTTTCAGATTTTTCTTTTGGTCCCTGAAAAAAAAAAATTCACAACCGTCGATATGTTTACCATCAAATAATAATGTCTCAAATTAGCAGAACCAATGTAACAGCAAAAACAAAATACAAAATTAAAAAAAAAACTCACAGACCAAAAGTTAAGGAAAAATTTAGGCTTAAATGCAATTTTGGTTCCTCTATTTTGCACAATCCGTAATTTTAGTCCCTCTATTTTAAAATAGAGATATTTAGTCTCACTATTTTGCAGAATCTGCAATTTTAGTCCCCATATTTTAAAATAGAGACATTTAATCCTCCAATTTTGTAAAATTCATAATTTTGATCCTTCCATCAAATTGAAAGTGTTGACCGTAACATTGGTCTTGACGTGACCAAAATATAGTGACGTGGTATGAGATTATGTGTTTATTTTTTAATTATTTTAAATAATGAGTAGAATAATTGATATATTTTAAAAAATGTAAAATCATTTATTTTAATGGTTGGGGGTAGTCGTGAGCCTTAATATGAAAATAACAAGTCTTAATCATTTATTTTAAACTAGTTCCACGTCATTGAAGCACATGACACATTACAGTCAATGCTAATTTCTTAACGGGCCAATGCTTCTAATTTGACAGAAGGACAAAAATCACGGATTTTACGAAACAGGGAGACTAAATGTCTTTATTTTAAAATATGGAGACTAAAAGTGCAAATTATGCAAAATAGGAGACCAAAATTGCATTTAAGCCAAAATTTTATTAGGGACCAAATGCAAAATTTGGAAACTTTTCAGGGACCAAAAACACATTTAAGCCAAAAGTTGTTCATATATAGTTTATTGACAAACATGTAAATAAAGTACGGCTTAAATATGATTTGGGTCCCTAATAAATTAGCGAATTTTATTATGGATCCCTAATAATTTTTTTCTTTGTATTGAGTCCCTAATAAAATAAAAAATTTGTTTTGAGTCCTTGTTATTTTGTCTTAGTCCTTCTAATATATTTAATTTTTCATTTGTGTCCTTATAATATTTTGTTCATTTTGAATTAGTCCCTTTGAAAATTATTTGATAGGGACTATAACAAATTAACTACATATTTTAGGAACTCAAACGAAAAAATTAATATATTAGAAGGACTAAGACAAAATACAAGAACCCGGCCAAAGCAAATTAGGAACTCAACGCAAAACAAAATTTTATTAGTGATTCAAAACAAAATTCGCTAATTTATGAGAGACTTAAAACATATTTAAGCTCCTTTAAAAACACGTATTGGATGATTATGTTATAACACATGATATTGGACGCTTATGAATAAAACCATACGTTGAGCACTTGTTTGTAATTAGACTTCCTTAGCTTAAGTTGTGATATTTTTTTTTTAAAATATCACTGTTTAAAACAACTTGATAGATAACGCTAATAAATATTTGCACAAGAAACACACTGTTAGATGCAAATGTTCCCTTAATCATAAATTTTGATTTTTTTTTATCATCAAAATTTTAGAAATTAGACTCTTTATACGTCTTTAGTTTCACCATAAGTGTGAAAATACAGTCGTATGCAATTACATTAATGGCATTACTGTCAAAACAAACAGAAGAGCAATATTGAATATTTTTAGAAAAATAAAGAATCAAATTGAATATTTTAAAAATAAAAAAAATCAAATTGAATAAATTAAATAAAAAAGAAGGATTAAAATAATAATTTAACCTTAAATTTAAGTACAACTTTTTTCCTTTTTCCCTTTTTTTTACAGTGACTAACTTTTTCCTTTGTTAGTCGCTTTCTTCTAAATTTAATCGCTTTGCTAGCTACTCGTCCACAAATCGGTCTATATATAACTCCAAGCAACTGCATCGCAATTTCTTATTTTCGGAAAAGTCATTGCTTTGACTAGTTTTACTTTTAATTTCTCCGAGTCTCACCATATAATTAAAGATGATGCATGTGAATTAAAATTTCATGGAAAAGACATTAGCCGACGAAGTTGACTGTTTTTTTTTTTTTTTTTCCCTATAATGATTATGTATATTGTTCTCGACTAATTTTGAGTCTGCCAGGTGCTTCGCGTTAATTAGTTAACCATTTTACCTGTCATTTACCGCTACATAAAGTGTTTCATATTTACACGTACATTTTCTAAGCCTCATTTTTTCACACATATCTTACTTTTATTGACTTGAACATCAAGATATCAAGATATCTGTGTAAGTATTTGTAAGTTTCAGGACTCGACAGAGGTCGCTACTGCTCATTGGAGTTGTCTCTGCTGCTTGAATCATTCACTACATTCGAGGTATCAAATTATCTGCGGATATATATACTACCCGTCATTTTGTAAATGAGGGATGACAATTAATGAATATGACATAGATAGGATATTATACTATCCGTGATTATATTTGTATTTGAAAAAAAAATACTCATACCCAATTTTATATTCGCACAAGTAACAACTTTAATCTCTATTCCAATACTTGTTGAGTATCTTATATACATATACCTCCACCATTACCTACATTTTACTTAAGGGTAGAGTCAGGAACTTAGCTCGAAGAGGTTCAAGAACAAAAAATAATATAATTTAATAAAAAAGTTAAATTCTTACATGCATAAAATAAACAAACTTTTTAAATATATATCTAATATTATATAAGGAGGATCTATTTACTCCAAAGTAACTTTAACAGAGTTACTCTTCATTCTTACCATTCATTTTTTTTGAAATCTAATGATGACCATTAGATTTCAAAAAAATGAATGGTGAGGATGATGAGTAACTTTCTTAGAATTACTCTTTGAGTAAGTGGATCTCTCCTTTTATATATATATATATATATATATATATATATATAAATGAGTTTTCTAACTTACGCCCATTTGTTTTTTAGAAGGATTAAGTTAGCAAGTTACACTTTAGGTGTATTTTTAAAATTTTGTACTTATAGTTTGTTAACTTACTCCTTCTAAAAAATAAGTGGGTGTAAGTTAGTAAATCCTATAAGCATTTGCTAACATACACCCACTCAATGGCGGATCTAGAATCCTGAGTCAGCAGGGACAATCTATTTAAGAAAATAAATTTAATAATAATTATCATATATATGAAGATAAAGACATATATAAAGATATAAGAAGAGTGAGACAATAAGATAGTTGGTTCAAACACATAAAAATAAGAGGAGCAAAATATAAAATTTTAAGATAAATATTTGTGATTTTATTAAAATAAGATGATGCATTTGTTTACCTTCATATGAAATTAGGTCAGGGGGTTCAAACACATAAAATTAGGGGTGCAAAATATAAAATTTTAAAACAAATACTTGCAATTTTATTAAAATGAAGGGGTGCATCCACCCACCCTCACTTAAACATAGGTCCGCCACTGCACCCATTTATTTTTTAGGAGGAGTAAGTTAGTAAGTTATACCTGAGTGTATTTTAAGAAAATTTGTAGTTATAATTTGCTAACTTACTCTTTCTAAAAAATAAGTTAGTGTAAGTTAGCAAACCTCATATATATATATATATATATATATATATATATATATATATATATATATATATATAGTGAGATGACTTATTTTATATGAGAGTGAGAAGAATAAATATTGACCACTATATCTTTTCTTGAATGATCGAGATTAAATTGTACCAATCATGTGAGTTTTTTAAAAAGTTACATGACTTTTTAAGTAGTCACATGACATTAAATTTTGATCTTCTACACACACACACACACACACACACACACACACATATATATATATATATGATTATATAGTCCAGGTTTAATCCTCTTACTCCCATATAAAAAGAGTCATCTCACAATATATGTCTTTTATATACTCCCTTTGTCCTTATTTATAAAACCCTTCTCAGAAAATTGTTTGTCCCATTTTATAAGACTTTTTTTTCTTCTGATTTTTAGATGCATTATTATTATTTTTTTCTATAGTACTCTTAATTAATTATTCTTTCTCCAAACATTAATTTATTAGATGAGAAGCAATTAAGTGAAGAAAGATGATTAATTTCAAAAAAAAGTTAATGATACTTTTGGAAAAATAGTACACATTATTGATAAATTTAATATGATTAATTAAATTAATTATTTTTTTAAGGAATATGAATTAGTTAAAAGAATATTATAAATAAAGAAAGAGGGAGTATATATATATACAGGTACCGGTATATGATAGGATAAGTATCATAGTACTCTGATTCTCATTAAATTTTGCATGCAGGGGCGCAGCTTCTAAGGGACTAGGGGAGCCATGGCTCCCCCACCGAACATTTTGAAAATTATAGGTATGGTTCATTTGTTCAGGGGTGATAAGTCCTGAGTTGCTTTAAGGGAAGAGGCGGTGGCTGATTTTGGTTGGTTCGTGCTTGTGAGTGAATGGTTTGTTAAAATTCATATGAGTTTAGTATAATTCATCATTGATGACGTGTGAGACCATGATTACGTGGGTGGCTCAAAGATTTTCGGACTTTGCAGCGGTAAGAGATGAAGTTTGTGGACTTCTATAAGCTTCTTTAATTTTAATTTGAAAATTACACTAAAATATTTAAGGAACGCGTCTAAATTTTTCCAATTGCAAGAAACTTCATGGAAAGGGAATTGAGGGTGAAATGTATTTCATATTTAAATCTGTCCATTATTCATTATTTACGTATAACAATTCCAATAAATAAATTCTTTGATTTTTCGTGTGCTATTCTTCATTTTCTTTGGTTTTTGGTATAACATTACTACAAGTTTCTTTAACTTTTTCTTAATTTTTTATTTGGTCTAATTTTAGTAAGATGGGCAGAAGAATTTGGTAGAAAATTATTGAATGGTAATTGAATTATTTTAAGATTTTTTTTTTTTTTTTTACAAAAACTAGACAAAAAAAAAAGTTAGGAAATTTAAATGAAAATATAAAATAGAAAAAAATTAAGAATAGTTTTTACATTTCAAATCTTAATTTTGGCTCCCTAATATTTTTGTTCAAGTTCCGCCACTGTTTGCAGGTAAATCTGTCATCCCAAATCCATTCCTGTTAAATGAGTAATTACCATTTCTAATATGCACTTTTATCTATGTCTTCATATCATATTATACTATTATCTATTATAGTTACATTTTTTTTTCTTTTTTATTATTCCTTTTCTTTCTCGGGCTTAAATAGAATTTGATATCCACCATCCTTTAATATCTGTAACAGTAACCGCAGCTTGACCTTACTTAGTCCTCTTTGATTATAAAACATAGAAGATTAATGATCATACTATGTTGTATTACCGATGAAATTAGTTTAATGTTAATTAAAGTTCTAGCATTTGTGCGTTTATGTAAAAAAAAAAAAAAAAAACCATTTGTGCGTTAATTCTCACAAAATGACTATGAAGAAGACACTTTTTTCTCTCAAATAGATTTTTTTTAGAAGACCCTCAATAGATAATGATGACTTGATGTGTCTAGTTGTCTTCTCTCCGGTTACTATAATAATTGTATTGAAAAGCATAGAGTATAAGAAGTCGTCTACGATGACTTGATGCGCTTTTTTTTTTTTACAAATTAAAATTAGGTTTTTGAATTTTTTTTTCAATTGAGTTTCAGAATTTATATTTATTTTTTAAATAGGTCACGATTGTTAATTACCATTAGCTTCATTAATTGCAGGAATCCAATTAAAAAATAAATAAAAGTTCAATGATCCAATTAAAAAAATTATTTAAGAATCTAATTAAAATTTTTAAATAGTTCAGGAACTTTTTCTAACCTTAGGTTGAGTGGTCTCCATCTTCTCTTCTTAAATTTTCTGTAACAAAAAAAAAAGTTAGTTTCTTCCTTACTATGTGACGAAGTGATTAACTTAACTGACTATTAAAATTTTAATAATTTAATTAATAGCGTCCAGTAATGTTATTATTAAAGACTAAAACGATGATTCAGCTACCAGACCTTCTGTGTAAATATATGATTATCTCAGATGACAAACTGTTATTTATAATGTTTTTCTAATTTTTTCTAATTTTTTTATGTTAAATAAAATAATGGACAGATTGTTGAAAGCACAAAATCTTCAAGGCATGCTCCCACATGAACTAACAAGGTTGCCTTACCTCGATGAGATGTACGTAACAGTTATTTTACTTGTATATGCATGTGATATGTCACTAATTAAAAATAGAGTAATGATACATAAATAACTCTTTATTTTAAACACTCCATCAATACTTCTCATTTCTATTTATCTCTCTCTTCTTAATTATCATATTATAAATCTTATCATACTTATATTTTCTTTTTTCTTTTTTCTCTCTCACTCCCTAGGAATTGGATAGTATATTGAGTGTCCATCAAACATTTTTCTTAAAAATAATGAAGCTAGAATTCATTTCTTTGATTTTGTTTATTTGATACAGTGACCTCACTCGCAACTACCTTAACGGTACAATACCTACTGAATGGGGCTCCTCCAATCTTCGCAAAATGTGTTCTCTTTTTCTCCACTTTTCTTCTTTGCTCTACTTTTGTTTTTATATGTGAAACATTATCTAATTTATGTCATCCATTTTCATGGTAGTTCTCTTCTTGGAAATCCACTAACTGGTCCAATCCCAAAAGAGATAGCAAACATCACTACACTCGAAAGTTTGTGAGTTTTCGGTTATCCACACATTGATTAAGAATTTTCCCTTTCCTATTTCACGGTATATTCATGATAACTTACTAATGAATAGGGTCCTGGAATTCAATCAATTGTCTGGAAATCTTCCTCCAGAACTTGGGAACCTTTCTAGCATTCAAAGACTGTAAGCCCTGTATTATATTTCAATTTTGCTGTCAAGGTGCTGGGAGAGTGAAAATGTAGAACAATTAAAAGAATAAATAATACTATGCCTTGATAACATAAAGATTTTTTATGCTATCATTCAATAGTAAACTGTTATATATGATGAGTTTTTTGACTTTAATAATAACTATTCTAAAGTTATTTTAAAGATGATTTTTAATTAATTGACAATGTAAAAATATTTTCACTAGCAATTGAACTCAAATTAAATAACAAGTTTTTTATATATATAAAGGTGAAAAGTGCTTTTAACTCAATTTTATACTCTAAAAGTATTCTAAAATGTGAGTTTAATTTATATATATTATTAGTGTAAAATATTTTTACACATACATTTATATCTAATAAGATTTAATTATTCAATAATAATATGATGTGGCAATATAATAAATTCTTACTAGTTGTCTCTATAAAAATATTTTACATTATTAATATATATATATATATATATATATATATAAATTAAGAGTTTAATTTCTATGCATTTTCATAGCAAAAAATTTTACATTGTTAATCAATCGAAAATCATCATTTGTATAATTTTTAAAATAGTTATTATAAAAGTCAACAAACTTAATATATATGTTTGTCTGTAATTAGGTAATAGTGTTAAAGATATTTTATACTATCACTGCATATACACTATTTGCTCGTAAATTAATCTCGTTTAAGAATGACATAGATGAGTTATATTCCACCATATCAATAATTTCACATTTTCATTATACCAAATAATACCATAAAAAAACATCACCATTTCATTTTTTTTTTTTTTTACTTATCTTTAATATCAATGTTATTAACAAATTCATTCACGCTTATATATTAAAAATTTATTGTTGCCACAGGCATCTTACATCTAACAACTTTACCGGAGAGCTGCCTGAAACTTTGGCAAAACTTACAACATTGACAGAACTGTTAGTTTCCCATTTTATTGTCTTTAGTTACTTTGAATTTTGTTGTTTCTTTTGGTTCTGAAATGATGGCACAAATTTCAATGTTTATTACATGATGCAGCCAAATTAGTGTGTTAACTCTTTGACAAGTGAACCAAATCGTACAAGTAGTATCTTGGAAAGTCCAAGTATTATTTTCCAAGGGACTCACGTAATATTGGACAATTTTCACGTTAATATTAAATAAGCTAACAAATTTCACGAGAAAGCAATAAAAACATGAACTTTTGGTTGATTTTGTGAAACGTAAAACAAAACAAGTGTAGTAACAAAGTTGAGGAAACTCTTTTTGTAATTTTATAACAAAAACAAAGCTTAAAATAGAGGATTTTCGAATAACAAAGATATTGTCAGGGTTAGACTTCACCAAACTCTACTCTCTTCTTGCTTTAACACACAATACATATTCCACTTGCATTTCAATGTTAAAATCAGCCAATAAGTGCCTTCTTAGCCCTAATCGCTTAGGCAAAAAGAGTCTTAGTTCCTTTATTAAGTCTTGATCCCTCAACAACTTAAGAAAGGAACTACCTTTAAGCTTGGTGGCACAAGATAACCAATGAACTAAGCTTCATTTCTAAACGCCAAGTTCATTGGGTATTTTGTTTCAGTTCAAGACAATGAAGGCATTTTCCAACAACAAGCATTAAACAAAGAAACAAAAATACTAACATTAAACACAAATACACTGAATATATATATATATACCAAAAGGTACAAGATAGTTTGAGTAAGGTTACATCTAACCCCAACAATGGAGGAACTTAGCTACTCATAGCCATAAGTAGCTCCAAAATACATGGAAGAATGAAGAAGAAGATACAATGGAGCCCAAGTGGAGCTTTTCTCTTAATCGAACAATGAAGAAGCCCCAAAACAGTACATAATCCTGCTTAAATGACAATTAACGCTATTTATACATTAGCAAAGTTTCTATTTTAAGTGACAGTTTGTTTAAGTCGTCTCTGCTTGCTTGAGCAAAACTGCAAAATGGTAAGTTTGAAACTGGATCTTGCTCTGGCCACCTGAGGTCGCTTAAGCCACTTGTTGCACTTGATGCTTTTGCTCAACTTTAAGCTTGAGCCACTTGTCCTTGCTTAAGCCAAATAGCCAAAATTTACTTTTCACAAAAAGGGAATTTTGCTTAAGCCAGCTGAAGTAGCTTAAGCAAATTTTGCTGTTCAATACAACTCTTTAAGGCTTCAAAATTAAACTCTAAATGAATGTCTCAATTTCCAATTCTCCATTTCTACACAAAATGTAGACAAAAAATATAAGATGCAACCATAAAACTAAACAACTAGACTAGAAATTAACTACTTATGAAATTAACAACAAATTGAGTTAAACATCACTTAAAATAAGGATAGAAATGAGATAATTATCCCAAAAATCACTCAACAAATAAGTAATTATGGCACTTATCATAGTGACAATCAATTCTCTGGAAAGATACCGGATTTTATTCAAAGATGGACAAATCTTAAAATACTGTATGAACAATTTGTTTTTGGACCGAATTGTAATGTTGTGTTATATTTCTATTGTTCATCTTTACATCTGCGAGCTGCAATAATTGTATTGCTATTTTACAGAGCAATTCAAGGGAGTGGTTTAAGTGGGCCAATTCCTTCTGGATTCATTCCTGCAAAACTTAGAGGACTTGTAAGTATAGTGTTTCATAAAGTAACCATGCTTTTAAAATTAAACTGCTTTCTTATTGCATATTAATTTCCATCAAAATATAAAATGCAGGAGAATTAGTGACTTGAATGGACCTGACTCTACTTTTCCACCAGTTAATAATATGACAAAATTGAAAACATTGTGAGTTAAATGTTTTCATTGCTTTTTTGTTTTTGTTTCTTTGTATGTCAGTGCCTCAATGTGACACTGATTTAAGAAGTACAATATCCAAATGAAGAGATATTGGCATAATTTTTATGCAGACTTCACAAATTTAATATTGTTTCACAGGATACTAAGAAGTTGCCATATTAATGACACATTACCTAAATATCTTGGGAACAAGACAAACTTTAATCAGACGCAAACCTTGTAAGTGTTTATTCACTTTTGTTTCCAATTAATATGCTAATAAATTCAATTCATTTTTGAAAATTTTCTAGTATTGTTTTCTATTCAAATATTGGGTATTTGAAAAAAAAGAGTAATATTAATCTTCCTATAATTTTTTTAATTACCAAATTATTAAATATTTAAAATAAATTTATTTACTGTCTTAAAAATATAAAAAACATTTCATACTTACTAACTTATTTTGGATAATATTTCTCTTTCAGAGACCTGAGCTATAACAAATTAAGCGGAAACATTACAGAAGGCTATGAAGGACTATCAGGATTGACTTTGTAATATCCTAAAATCCTCAAATAATCATTTAGATATTTTATTAAAATAAAGATCATCTAGAAATATGATTACTTGGTTATTTAGTAAGAGAAAAGATTAGGTTGTTATAATCTTTTGGAGAGATATTAGTATAATAATTTATTAGAGTAATTTAAAGATAATAATAATAGAAATAAAAGGAAATTGGCCTTAGCCAATTTTGTTGTCCCTGTACGTGAATGTTTCACGTCATGTATTAGATAGAGAAAAAAAAAAAGAGAAACGGTTGCCTATCTTAAATTAAAAGAAAGATAAGAAATTGTGGAGATAGTTTAAAATAAATAATTAAATAAATCAAAGATAAATAAAGATTTGATCTTAAATTTCATACAATCTAATATTCTAATCATAAGTCACGCGTACAACACTTATATAAGGGATAGACAATTCCTTTCCTAGAATCACATAGACGTTGTCTCTTGGCAAATTAGTGGGCTGCTCAAGGATTGAGGAGGAGGAAGAAAGCGAGGAATTTTGTTGACGCAGCAAATAGCAGAAGAGAAAAATAACGAAGAGCATGAATTACTTGCTTCAAGAGGTGAGTAAAACACTTATCTTCTAAAATCATCCATGGTATTTATGTTGTGTTTGCTATGATAATCGCTACTTCTGGATGCATATGCTGTGAAATTTTGTGAGTGCACCTTCGTTATGCCAAGTGTGTCAATTGAGTTCACTGGTTATGGAATTCTAAGATTGTGACCCTCGTTTATAAATATATAAGCGTTGTACAATTTTTTTCTCATTATTCTCTTGAAAAATTTGTGAATTTTCCGCGACGCAATTTTAGTGTTATATACAAAAAATTGAATACGTTGGTGATTGGCTAGCCTTTTCATGGTTTATAATTTATGTACGTGATTAAGTGATTAGTTCTTAGCAATTGCAACCTGCAGTGCTTGATCATTGGCCGAAGAAAAAGAAATTGCTTTCGACACCATGAAATTTCTTACGTACAGACCCAGGACCAATTCGCTTACGGGATACATGATTTGCGTATTATTATTATTATTATTATTATTATTATTATTATTATTATTATTATTATTATTATTATTATTCCCCAGTACTAATTGATGTTGTATTGTTACAGTGTTATTATGATATGGCTTTAGAAATTATTATTGTGTTAGAGTGTGAGAATTGGATTGGAAATATCATGAATGATTATTTTCTTTATTGTAAGAGTCAGTCATTACCTTCTGGGAAGGAATGACGGTACACGTTCTGTGACACCCTTTACCCCAAATACATTATTAAATAAATAAAAGCAAAGAAAATAAATTAAAGTTCTCGTTTGCGGAAACAAATATCGAATTAAAAACTTTTTCTCATGCGGTAAAGAACATTACATTGAACATTCGTCATAAAAAAAACTTAAGAATAACTTAGTACTTGGCTCTCCAAAAGGCCACATGTAAAGTCCATAAAAAAAATAAAAAAACTTAATAATCAACCTAATAATTTAAAGTCCCAAAATCAAAGACATAAAATATCCTAGCCCCGATGTCACAACCTATCAGAGCTTTACAAGTCCCATAATATAAAATAAAATAAAAGACATAAATAGAGGTTTATGCCTCCTCTCTAACGTCATCCTCTTGGTCCTGCTAGACATCACCTGTCACCAACACATACACAGGAAAACACAAAAAAATAAAGGGAGTGAGATACATCTCACTACATGCTCGTGGTATGAAAATGGAGACAGGTAGCCACACAAACACATATGACATTTAAAATTAGTCAAACACATACGCATCAAGGTATTCATGTAATGCAATGTGTCCTATATTCTTAGTCTTGTATGCATGTGGTACCATTCAAAACTCTTTTGTGAAAGTAGCCTGAGAGTACGTGCAGTCGACGAATAGCCATACCATGGGCATCCGACACTAACAGTCTCAACCAGGATGATACCCCTAGCAGCTCGTCAGGGTTACCCAGTCTTGCAAGGAAACTCCAACCCATGTGATCAGCATGAGCTTAAAGGAGATTCCAAACCAGATAACACCCCGAAGGTCAGAACTCAACGAGTTCTTCACGACCTCCCCAGTTAGGTTCATAAACTACTTTCAAAAACACATATACATCATGTTATGGTATGATGCATGATTCACACAGATGCTCATGGCTTCTTTTAACTTATCACATGGAGGATCCTATCTCACATAGGTTTGGTCCTCATTTATTCAATATCAACACATACACCATGGCATCCTAAGTATGCACACTTCATTGTATCAAGCATATCGTATTATAACATTCATAACAATGTTCCAAGGACACAACATACACATATACTTAAAATCAAATCATAAAGTTTTCAAACTCTAACACAATAGTAATTTTCAGAATCATGCTATAGTAACATTATAACATGCTAAATATCAATTATAATATAAATAATACAACACACATAAGCAAAAACATATATATATATATATATATATATATATATATATATATATATATATATATATATATAGACACACACACACAAAAAGCAAGTAACGCAGGAAGACATAAAAGTTAAAACAAGGTATAACTTTAACTATGGCATAGTATAACTAACATTGTAGCATCTCTGGACTTACTTTTAATTATAGTATGACTAATACTATAACATTATGGACTCATAAACATAGAATAACTAATGCATTCACCAGGAATTCATAAGGGAGAAAACGACTTCAATAAAATGTAATTTCAATTGAAAACTCTTTTTTTTTTTTTCTAGACTTGAAACAACTACCGCCACCACCTATATACTTAATTTCTACATTGTATCACGCCACTCCCTAAGACTTTCGAATCGCATAATTTTTCCAGTATACATGTATATAATTGTCTGTAAAACTCCTTTAATCAAATTCAATTAAACTTCGACAAAATAAAATAATCGCTATGCAGGGACTAATATCAATCCACTATATACACCAGGTACGTGAAAGATAACCTTTAATGTAATGGAATTGATAAAATACTCCTATCACAACGATTATCACAGCAACATATATACTTAATTAAGATAGTCGGCATTTAGGAATTGTATCCCACGTACATGAATGATTAAATATAATCGATCAAAATCCCTAAATCACAAAAAGGGAAAAATACAAAATTACAATCAAACATTAATATAGTAAAATCGCAACAACAATCAAAGTGTTTCGAGGCATTCACAACTCGTCCAATTGGATTTATAACGTATCATAAGAATCAAATATAAATATACACAACCATATGGGTCTAGGGCCAACCCCACTACCCCCGACCATAGTCATACCCATGAGCAAGACAATCTCACTCTCCCCTTACCTCGAAAGAGGCAGTTCCATAGCAAGAGTGCAAGCAACGGTGCTCCTTTGCAATCCCCCTTCACTCCGTCGTTTGCAGTTCGGACGGCACAGTTCCCAAATAGAGCAAAAGACAACGTGAATGTGAGGGAAGATTAGGTTTTTAAAAACAAAACCTGAAAGCTGTAGAGACTTGAATTGGGCTTCTAAAGACTAAAGGCCCAAAACATTTAACTCAACATATTTTTTTATTATTTTTTTTTAAACAAATATATAAAATATTTATTAATAACTATTTTATATATATATATATATATATATATATATATATATATATATCTTTTTTTTAAAGAACGGGGTGTTACACGTTCTATTCCGGGAATAGGATGAGGGATGTCACCGTCTGGGATGAGATGTCTATTTATTTAAATATCCACATCTGGGATGTGATATTAGATACCTTCATCTGGGATGGGGAAGGCAGTGGGACACCATTGCATGGATATGAGCTCATAGACCTTAGTGAATATGGGATTCACAGTGGATCCGAGATTCACACTGGTTCCGGGAACCAAAGAGTCAAGTTTAGTGATTATGGGAATCACTGGGTTGTGTTCATAATATTTATTTGAATGCTTTGAGGTGTTAATGTTATTTATTGAAATATTTTCTTTATTGAAGGACGTTATGGAAATAATTGTGGTTGTTTTAATTCGACTTTTATTGGGGTATAATATAATATTTTATTTTAAAATCCTTGCGGGTACCATGGTTGAGTTTTTCCGGATTACCGCACCGGCTGAGAACAATTCTATTTGCAAATTCTTTTAGAACTTGTTTTATTCACTGGGATTATCATCTCTCATTAAAAGTGTTATTTTCAGAGCACGAGGAGGAAGCTGTTGAAACTGAGGAGACTTGAAGATCTAGTTTTATTTTGTTATATTTATTTTAGATTGGTTAGTACTTTAGAATAAATGCTGAATGTGGCTAGTGTCATTATACCTTTAGCGATGTTTCTTTTTAGATGCCCATATTTGAGGATAAGGTTTTTTTAATTATGTAAGGACTTATTTATTTTATCTTTTTCTATAATATTTGAGGTATTTCAAACCATTGAGGATTTTGAAATTTTATCTTTTAAAATATGTTTTATTATGGATTGTTATTGTAACGAAGGACATTACAGACTTACTTGTAAGAAAGTTTAAACTTTTCAACATAGTTCTCAAAACCGGACCGGACCGGCTGGTTCGACCGGGAACCGGTCTGGTGACCGGTCCAGATACTTTATAAAATCGGAGGAACTTAGAACTGATGGGAACCGGTCAAGAACCGGTAGCCAAAACCAATTTGAACCGGTTTTTTTTTTTTTTTTTAATTTTTAATTTTTTCATTTAAAATTTTAAATTTAATATAAAATATTTTAAAAATAAATAAAAATACATATTTAATAAATATCTCAAATAGATATAAATTATTTTATCAATTATTATTACTATTTTCTTGTAAAACATATAATTTGTTCATTTATATTAATTTATAATTTTTTTATATCTTGATTTTTTATAATTTTATATTATATTAATTTGTCATTTTCTTTCTTTATTCTAAATGTAAATTTGTTATTGTTAATGGACATTTTTTTATTTTATTAAAATTTGAACTTAAGTATTATGATATATTTAATTAAACTTTTAGTGATATTTTAAGTTTTATTATAGTTTTTAATGTTATAAAGTTATGTGATATTATATTTATTTAATATTATTTTATAAATTATTTTATTATTATTATTTTATTAATACCAGTTCAACCGGTTCAACCAGTGCCTTGACCGGTTCAATGACCGGTCCGGTTTTAAAAACATTGCTTTTCAATGAAGCAATCCAACCCAATATTAGACATTTTTTTTGGTAGCTGCATATATAGTGTTAGCCGATTACTAAATTCAGATTGATACCCTATACATGTAACCCATTAACCATACGTAGTTTTGTACCCTTCTACAATGTGTCTCCGAGATATTATTTTGGATATGGGGCTCCACTTAGGCATTGTTAACAGTATCTTAATAACAAATCTTTATTAATTTCCAAGCAAGGAAAAGAAAAGGACTGGGGTTAAGGATGATTAGCTTATTTATCATTTCGATTTATACCAGTAATTGACACATTCTATTTTTTTTTTTATTGTTTTTCTTAGATATTTGACTAAGAACTCATTAACTGGACCAGTACCCAAGTGGGTAGAAGATGCTGATAAATCCATGTGAGTTCTATTTCAAACGCTAATTATATGCTTTGTTGAATTAAATAATTTAGATATTATTAGTTCTTTGGATTCTATATATATTAGCTTACTTGATGATGCATGTTGAAAATGTTGAGTTTCTCGTCCTAAGTACATTGTCTAAAGTGCAACAATTAGAAGTTGCAACAAATAAGTTTAACGAGTGCTTTGTAGTGATCTCGTAAGTGAAGGACATGAATATTTAACAAGACTTAATTAGCTTGGTAAAAATTATCAAAGAACATACATTGTTGGCAGGGGCGGACCCAGACTTTGATGTTAGGGGGGGGCCAATTTCATGTAACAAATATATACATAAATTTTTTTATGAAACATTTGAAATGTTAATTACATTACTAATTTTTCAAAAATATTAATTGAAAATATATTTAAATAGAAGAAAATTCAAGATTACAAATGTTGGTCATCGGTTTCAATGTCATCAAGAACTTTAATTAATTTATACTCCCTCCGGTCCTTTTTATAAGAAACAAAATGGTGTTCTTTTTTAGTCCTAATTGTAAGAAACATAGACCCACTTTAAGATGTATTAATTGCTAGTTTTCTTTTTTACCCTTCATCTTGTGAAATCCATTAATGAGACACCTATTCTTTTTTCATGCATTTATTGGTCTATTATCAATAGAAGTTACACTTATTGGTAGAGGTGCAGTGTCATTAATGTAACCACTATTTAAATCAATCAATTTAAGGGGTACTTTTGGAATAAAATTAAAATTTATGGCATTATTAATTATAACTAACTAACTTAACTATTTTTATTGGTCTTGACAATTTAATTATTTGTTTTTTATATAAACGACCAGAGGGAGTAATAAATATTAGTATCTATGCATGTTAATCATAAATTTTAAGAAAATGTTTCATTAATTATGTTATAAAAAATGGATTTTGTTACTCACTAGACAATAGTAGCCAAGAACCATTTAAAAAGAATATGTTTTCATAGTGTGTCATGACACTAGTTACGCACTAAAAGCAAATTTTAACAAGTTTCTTATGCAACTCAATATCCAATCATCACAAAAAGAATAAAGGGAACTAAGAAAAAATACTTGTTAGTCTATCTCAAATATCAAAATGTCAAACCCTTATATAATGTTTATAATTTAGCTTACCACATTCACAAAGGTTAATAAATTGTATTTAATTCTCAAATATAAAAGGAAGGCTAATAAAGTTTTGTAAATGTAATTATTTATAATATTTAAAATAACAAATTGGATGATAAATAAATGCTATTAAAAAGAAATAAATCATATTCAAATATTTTATCTAAAAAGAGAAAGAATATAATTATTTTCGTAATATAAAGACTATAAAAAAAATATCTATCTAAAAAATAAAGAATGTCATTATCTTTATAATAGAAATTATAAAAAGAAATAAAATATTTTATCAGAAAATAAAAAAAGACATAAATAATATTTATATATTATTATCTAATTCTAAAATAGAAATAGTTATTCTAATTAATAATTTTTCTTTTAATAAGTTATCCTAATCGGACTGAATCAGCCAGTTGGACCGGAAACTAATGGTCTGGCTGGTTCGCACAGCAACCCATGTTCTTCAAATTGTTAATTAATTGATTAAAATGTTACCAAATGGACACAGGTAAGATTCGAACCACAGACCTTCAAGTTAGAGGATACGACTTTGCCACTGAAACAACATGATATTTCGATAATTAGAAGGCAAACAAATATATTTATACGTTAATTATTTAAGTGATATATTATTTTAATTCATGCTAACTTATGTGATTCAACTAGTGATTCACCGAAAAACAGAAATTTTTTAGCTTTACTAAAATAAATATTTGCATCTCATAAATCCATATTAAATTTCTATCTAAATGACTGTAAAAATAGAATAGATTATAATAAAAACAAAATACTTAAAATAGAATAACGATATGCAAATTTATTATTTATTATTATATATTTACATATAACAAAATATATTTATAAATTATTTATTTGAATATATTTATATTATTTTATATTATATTACTATTTTTTAATAATAGGTTGAGGATTACTAATTCAATTAGTGAGTTATTAATTAGTTAACTCATTTTATCATTTACATAATACATACACTTCCTTTGAGGTTGAAGAATGAGCTTGTAGAATTATATTAATTTGTGATGTGTTTTTTTTTTTTTTGGCTTTTTGTTATGGCAAGGTATGAAATTTTCAAATTTTTTAATGTAGATCGGGTCATGCGGTTCAATTAGTGATCCACTGGTTTAACCATTGACCTAGTGACCTAGTGCTTTGATCGAGTCGGTCACCAGTTCGGTTTTTCAAACTATGGTTGGAGGGCAATGTAAATACAACCATACACCAATTGGTTTTACTTCTTAATTACTCCTATCAATTATCAGGGCAATTCATTGTTTTACTAATATTTTAAACTGTTTTGTGATTGCACACCAAAATTTGTTACTACTTTTTATACCAGTTAATCGATAACTTTTATTTTCTAGGCTTTGTCAACGACTTTTTGCTTAATATATGTTTCTGAATTGCATTTTACATTTATGCATAGAGATCTTTCATATAACAACTTCAGCAATGAAAACCACCAGAACTGCCTAAGTACCAAAACAAAAGTGTAAGAATATTCCATTTTCCATTTTTGGTAATTTTGTCAAGCTATCTGTATCTGACAGTTAACCTTATCTTATATGCCACAGGAACTTGTTTGCAAGCTTTCCAATGAGCAAAAAAGTAAGTTTTATATTTTCAAGCGCCAAAGTTTATCTCACTACTCACACACGTGTGCACATGCACACTTTATATACTGTTTCCTTTATTTCTCTTATGAGGTTTATGCTGTTTATGGTTTGACTATGCTGACTTGCATGTTCTTGTATCTCCTATTCCTTCAGTGGACCTCTTAATTGTCCGAGCTTGACAAGAAATGGCTGTTCAAAATGTAAGTTTAACTATAATAAAATCTGTGAACTGAACTGCTAATTTCTTAGCTGTTATTTTTAAGCAAATGAACATCTTAACCCATTAATCTTCTGAGGTATAAAAGAAAAGGGAGGAATTGCCCTCCTAGGAAGTGTTATACTTCAATATCAAGAATTAATTGTAAGACCCTAGAAGGCTACAATTGAGAAATGACTTATGATGAACCATCATATATAAAATAGAGTTAAGAGGAATTCTAGTAACATTCTTTTTTTTTTCTTTTTTTCTTTTTTTGCTTTTCAAAAGCTTAGGAGAGTTGGGTCCCGGGAACTCATCAGGGCAAGGAAGGCCCTGAGGGCAGTCGAGGTGGGCGACCACCCAGGGTCCCAATTTTAGAGGGACATCAAAATTTTTTATTTAATTTGTATAAATATTAAAATAAAAATTTATATAATTAAAATTAAAATTATAAAAATTTTATATAAAATAAAAAATCACTAGTCATTAGTTAACTGATTATTTATTAGTGATGTTTCCACTTTCCAACTAAAATTTACTCATAATTTTGGAAAAATCAATAAGTGATGGTGTAAATTATACATAATGAATGTTGCACACAAAGAGGAAAGTGTGAATGTGAAAAGTATTATTTTTTTTCTATTTCTTGCAACGTGTGTCTCTTTGACTCTCAACGTAACAAACACTTTGAACTTTATCTCTTTCTCTCTAATATTTTCATCTTTGGTCTTTCTCTAATCAAACAAAAACAAATTATTAATGATTTTGCAACAAAAAATACAATAAGGACAATATTCAAACTAGTGCATCATTTTCTCGGTTTGCCCAGGGCACAAAAAAATTCAGGACTGGCTCTGCACCAGGGACAGGGCATGCCTCAAGACTCACTAAGCTCTTACAGAGGTACTATCGCTCACCAACAAGATTCTCACATCGCAATCTTTTAATACAATATAGGCACAGTTTGGATAAAATTTTAAACAAGTATGTGTAGAAAATAGAAGATAAAAATATAAAATGAATCAAATTTTTTTCATAAACTAAAATCAACTTATGCTCCTTAACTTATTTCGAAAGTCTCTCTCACTTTTTCAAATGCTATATGTTGAATTGAGTTTTTCTTTCTTTTTAGAACTTTTGTGGAAAAAAAAATTGCGAAACAATAAAAGATTTTTCAAAATGTTGAATGTCTGACTTGCTCAGACAATAGGTTTAAAACATTTTTAGGAACCATTGTTATAAAAGCGCTTTTTCAAGATCAAGTGTCTAACTTGTTCAAACAATAAGTTTTAAAAAACCACTGTTATAAACAATTTTCTTTAAAAAATAAAATCTCAGATCAGTATCCCCGTAAGGTTAACTAGATATCTATATAAAAAGGATGTAGAAGAACACAGAGAAATTTATACCGTAGTTCACTTTACAAATTCAGGGATTACATTCGATCTTTTATCAACTAGTCAAGATTTGTCTATCTTCAAATTGTTTCTACTTATTGTTTGTGTTTATCTTTCAACTCAAGTATTCTTTTGCTAGAATCTTTCTGCTACACCACCTAGAACTCAAAGTATAAAAGAAATTTAATGCTATCTTTAAGTATATATATATAAAAAAAAATGTTTAATGATAGCTAATAAATGAAGATTGTTCCATGTAAAAAGAATGAAAAAAAAAGGGCTTGTGTTGAATGCATTAGTATGAGATAATTCTATGTCTTAATTATTTATTTTATGATATTTGTCACTCAGTTCTTTCTTCTAAAAGTTAGAAATAAAACTTGATATTTTTCAAAGATATTATTCCCTCAATTCCAAAATAATAGTTTTTTTTAAAGGTTATGGTACACTATTAAGAAACATTCGATCGATATAAGTTTAGACAAAAATACTCTTAGTTCTTAAACTACTTTCGTCATAAATTATTTCACTATCCACCAATAACAAATGCATTCTACTATCCACCAACTTATTTTTATGACAGATGTCTCTTTTCAATGCAAGTATTAATTGATTTTCTTAATTATGTTTAAGGGTATTGTTGGAAAAAATAGCTTAAAAAAGCTGAAAGAACTATTATTTTGGAACAAAAATAAAAAGTTAAAAAGACTATTATTTTGGAATGGAGGGAGTAAGTTAACATTTGAACAATGAATTTATTCACATATAGATCAGTATATGGCCCTCTTATATCAGCTATATCTATCACTCTTGGTGAGTTGCTTTGTCTCTATGAATTTATTCTTCTAATTTTACATTGACAATTGGACAATATCAAATGACATGCATTTCTCTTGTGCAATGATGAAGCAGACTCTACAGGTGGCAGCTTATCTGCAGGGGAAATAGTTGGAACAGTAGTTGTTGCAATCGTTCTTGTCATCCTAATTGTACTTTTGTGGAGAATTGATATTGGAAAAAGGAATTTATTAGCAAAAGGTGATTCTCTAAAATAAAGTGACGGACTATAAAATATCTTTAAAGTTTCTATTTAGTTCTCATTTCCTAACTTTTCAATTAAATTTTAATAATTCAGTTTTTAAAAAATATTTAATTGTGCCATTTACTTGGTTACTAGATAACAGAGGTAAAAAAAAAAAGTGGATAAAAGATTTTATTTCCACTTAGTATAATTAAAACAATAGAGACTAATTCTAAATATTTTCATTTTTTGGTTTTTAAAATAATGCCTATTTTCATTAATTTCTATGCATTGAAATTTAAATTTTTTTACATTGTAAGTCAATCATTTAGAAATTATCATTGATATGCATTGTAAGTGATTATTATAAAAGTAAAAAAAAAAAAAAACTTACCATACATAGCAATTTATGATTAAATGTCTGTAAAAAAAAGTTACACTATTATTGTATACAATATTTAATTACACGGGATTTTCTCATGATACATAAGATATCTCATTTCACTTGTATTCTATTGACAGAGTTAAAGGATTTAAATAAGCAAACTAGTGTATTTACTTTGCGTCAAATCAAAGTTGCAACAAATAACTTTGATATTTTCAATAAGATTAGAGAAGGAGGCTTTGGTCCTGTTTATAAGGTACGTATCCTACAAGATATTACATAACATTTCAAAATTACATTGTATAAATGACCTATTAAATAATTTAAAAATTCACAAATATTGTATAACATTTCTTAAATGCAGGGCATTTTATCAAATGGCACAATAATAGCTGTCAAGATGCTTTCATCTAGGTCGAAGCAAGGAAACCGTGAGTTTATAAATGAGATAGGCATGTGTCAGCACCCAATTTTGTCCGAATAAATACAAAAAATACAAAAAATTGAAAAGTAAAAATAACAAAAAAACTAGCAAACAAGTCAATTTAAAGTTGTTTCCTAAAATTCAAAATGTAATTTTTTGTTTAATTTGCAACTCAAGTCTAAAAAGAAAAATGAAGAGAAAAGAAATAAAACGTCAAAATTAGAAAGCAAAAAAAAAAAAAGACAAACAATGAAAAAAAAACTAAAAAAAAAAGGGGGAAGAAAGAATGCTATAATTCTTGTTGATATTTGATCAAGCTTCAATTTTATATGTGAATGTTTGGCAGCCTTTTTATCATTTTGTCAATAAAAATGGCCTCTTTTCCGTAAGTTTGGGAAACATAGGTTCGTAGCTTTGTAAAGTAAGCCTAGCAACTTGCTCTTCACTTGTAAAGCACCATAGCACAGCAGCTATCTACACTCCCACCTACGGTTCTAAGATAAAAACTTTTCAGCCCAAATGGTGGATGTGGTCTCCACGGCTCACTCTCTCATTTTCACTCTCATCTCACACTCATAAAAGCACTACACTTAACCGCATTTGGGGGGGGGGGGGGGGGGGGGCTCAGAGATTCAGAACCCACATTCTCTCAAGCATTCCCATTCACTTCCTCCCGGGTACACACAGCCCTTTTGAAGCTTCTCCACCTTTCCTTCACCGAACTCACATAAGAGAGGCCACTCACATTACTTATCTCGTCATCTTCCATCACAAAAAGATTAGTGTTTAGCAGTTTTCATCTAAACCAAAAATGGCACACCTTGTTTTTGAGCCACCGTGAACACTTGCTCTCAGCCACACATTTGTGATTACCAAACTCATTGGCTACTGTTTGTAACACAGCAACCTCCACATCCGCAAGTGAAACCAGACCCCTTCTCGCCAAAGCCATAGCCATGAACCCTCTGCTAGCAAACTTTGAACCACCCTGAAACGACCTTCATCCCCTCCATTACATGACCGTAAGCCATCCATCAACCACAATCACATCAATACGAAACTGCAGCAACTCATCAATTAAAATCCTGACTCAACATCCACTCCTAAGCCAAGAACGCACCAATGCAGTAGCGACGCAAGTTCCTTTTTTCCATGCACTAGGTGGTAACGACCTTCATTTTATATTATGGTTTTTCATCTTTCCTTTTTTTGGATATGTGTTTTTGCTTTATATTTGCTTCGTACAGTTCTCAAGTTTCTGTCTAGGATCTGTTAACCATGCTAGCTTTCCTGATCTTTATTTTATTTTATGTGTTTAGTTGATTTGGTTTAGTGCTTCCTAATAAAAGTTCATGTGAGTCTTGTTAATATAATTTATATTGTTATTTTATTGTTACCTCTTTATTCTTTGTTAATTTGTTTTATTGTTAGTCATATTTTGTAGTTATGTTTTTATGCCTGCGGTGACTACTAACAAAAGTTAACAAAAATAATAAATCATAAAAGTGCTTGTTCTCTTCTCACGCTAACTAAATAGTAGCAATAAAAATTCAAGATTATAAATATTAAGTAAAATCAAGTTTTATAATATTAAGAAAGTAGTTTAAAATTAAATAAATAGGTCTTTATCAAAGGAAGGGTTAATTGGATGTGACATTCTTTTAATCCTAAGATTTTGAGACACAAGTTGTGACTGCTTGGTGTCTTGAAACTCTTTTCTAAATCAATTGTTAACCCAAAATTAAATTTCTTCAAGAATAAAAAACGGATTGGCTTAGGTGTACACCTCTGTCAATTTTATATTTTTAGGACATATGAGTTGTGACAACTCAAAAATCCTAAATTTAATGAATAAAAAGGTTTTAATAAAAATGTCAACACACAAATATTTTCTACTAAAGAACTACGTAACTCTGAATTCTCCATTGCATCTGGAGATACGTAGGAGCAGGGGACCACTCCTGTCGAGCTAAAAAATAAAAAATATATAAATTAAAAAGATAAAAAAAATACAATAATAATCCTCTCTTTCCATAATAATAAACTTCTTTTTAAATAATAAAAAATTTCATGCTAACAACAATAAATAAAATATCCAAAAATATTCTTGTTTTATTTTAAGGGGTAAAATAAATAATTTTAAAAGTTATTAAAATTTGCACGTTTAATTAGGGGTAACCGTCTCAGGACGGGCGTCATAGGGTGCTAATACCTTCCCTACGCGCAATCGACTTCCGAACCCAAAATCTGGTTTTCAAGACCATTTTCTTTTAAAGGCTTTTCCGTAGTTTTCCTTAATAAACTATGGTGGCGACTCCTCTGTTTATTTTAAAAACCTATTCTTTGCCGTCCCGCCGCGACCTTGGTTGCGACAGATGGCGACTCCACTGGGGATATTTTTTTTAGAGAGTCAAGCCTAATTAATTAAATGTGCAAAATTAATATAACTTTTTCTTTATTTATGCTACCCCTTACTTTCTTTTCATTTGTCGTTGTATATTTATTTGTCTATTTGTTTTCTTGATTGTTGTGGTTGGAAATATTATTTATTCATCAAACCTTAGGGTAGAAGATCATTGTTATATGTTGTGTGGTACTTTTCTGGCTTTGTTGCAAGTATGGGTTTGGGTAATTCTAGGTTGTGCTCCCTTCACACACTACACTTGCTTACACTTCTTCACACACTTTGAGAGTTGGGTCCTATACCCGGGCCTGAGTGCTGCTTAGGATGAGTAAGAGGTTGAGTAGTGGTAACCTTCTGGATGTACATCTTGCTGGGTTATCATGAAAGCCTTGCCTAGAGTTTGATCCTTTTGAGGGTATTATCACTTCTAATAGTTTACCTATTGTTGTGATCAATATACCAAGGGGGGATCCTCGGCTCTAGAGACCATTTTTGGTGAGATAGTAAAGCCACCCTCTGTGAGCGTGAATGGATAGATGACCTTAGATCCTTAGTATAGCGCATTAGGTGGTCCAAATTAGGACACAAAGGGGGCATTCATCTTTCTTCTCTCTAGGTTCATGTTCATATAAAAAGAAAAACCTTTTTTCTTTGAAAATAAAATGAGTTGGTCACCCAATAATTCACTTTTTCTTATCTCTCTTTTGCATTATCTCTTAAATTTCAAAAAGCAAAGATAAAAATAGTCATACATGTTGCATTCATATATTTTTATTATGCTTAATTTGTCTTTTTTTCAATATCATTGAGTAAGGAAATCAGATTTTAGTATTTAATTCTTGCATTTAGGAAAAATCATTCGTAAAAAAAAAAAACTTCAAAAATATATTCATTCTTTTTTCTTTTTCAGGCATTGCATTTAGTTCAAAATAAATAGGTTAAATCATCTTTTTAAATGTTCATTTCATGTCATTTCACATTAAAAAAAATTAACAAAGAAAATGAAAAGAAAAAAAAAAGGTCTTTCATAGCATCCTTAAAAATAAAGGTGTTCATCATGTGTTCATGTCTTGCATCCATAGATTGAGCTATCATTCTCTCATAGACATCTCATTTCATGCATTAGCATTTATCCCTCATGAAAAAATGATGAAAACAAATAACGGCAATGCTAGCCTATAGTCTTTGCTACGCATCTTCATTTCATAATTCGTGCAAAAAAAAAAAGTTCATGCTGTACGTCAAAAAAGAAAAATAGGATGACATTTGCATTTGCACCATGAATAGTATTCACTTGTAAGTTTTCATCTTTCATGTGTAGCATATAGTCTTTAGTTACATCTCTACATCCCATAATACATGCATACATAACATGCAAAGGATGCTTATGCAACATCCCGTGAAAGAAAGAAAAAAGAGAAAGATGGGGGAAAATAGGGTCATATTTTCATCTATATTGTACCTCATTACATCATCATTACTTATTTCAATAACAAAATAAGATTTTCTAGATAATTTTCTCTTTTGACACATGATTTTTCCTGGCAAAAAAAAAAAAAGATGAATGATGACAAGAAAAAGAAAAATAGAATCATGTTTGCATTTTGAACATCATGCACTGGTAACTCTCCCCTTTCATGCATGTGCATTCCCATTCATTAACATAGTAGAAAATATCCTTGTTGCATTTGCATGTTGCATCCATTCTCATATCATGCATGCCTGAAAAAGGGGCAAAAAAAAAAAAAAAAAAAGAAAGAGAAAAAGAAAAAGAAAGAAAGAGAGAAATAAAAGAACAAAAGTCCAACTGTCCAAAAGGGGACATGAAAACTTGCATAGTCATGCCTTTTTGCATTGCACGCACTGTCAATATACATCTTTGACATTCATCATCTTCCATCGTCAAAATAATGGTGTCATCTTGCATCATCATCATTAGCACGAGACTTATTGCATAACTTGATCATCTAATGCATTCATTCTTCTTCATTCCCTTATTTTTACTCTTGAATTTCATTAAAATAAAATTAATCATGCATTCTTAGCATTGTTGATGTTCATGTACTTTGCATCGTCGAAGTAATTGTATCATCATCCATCCTCGCATGTCTTGCATTTAGGGAAATTTATTTGTGAAAATTCATCAAATTCCTTTTCCTTTCTAGATTAAGTTTGCATGCGTTACATGCATAAAGAAATGTTGTCATATTTGTTTTTCATGTCTGTGTTCGTGGTTGCATTTCAAGTAATGAAAAAACACTTGCATCTCACAGTTACATTACTGACTACATTTCAGGCAAAAAAAAAAAGAAAGGCATATTTGCATTTCATGGCCGCATTATTGACTGCATAAAAACATTGTCATATTTGCATTTCATATCTGCATTGGTGACTGCATGTCATGCATAAAAAGCTTGCATTACACATCTGGATTAGTGATTACATTCCATCCATGTAAAAAATGAAAAAAAAAATGTCTCATTGGTTGCATTCACATCATTCTAGCTTTAAGTTAGTATTTTCATGGACACGATTTTCTTAGCATTTTGCATGCAAAAAGAAAAGAAAAGAAAAATAAACCAAGCATTTGTCATAGCATTGCACAAAATACATGGATCTCATTATGCATACATCATGCACCATAAAAAAAAAAAAAAAAGAGCAAGCATTTAGGACATAATTTTCTTTTTTCAACATGTTAGTTTGCATCATCTTGGCAACTTTTAGCATTTGTTTATGCATATTAGCCGCCATTTCATTTGATGCATTGCATTTCATTCATACATTTCAGCATAAAAAAAAAACTCATTGAATAAAAAAAAAAGCAAAATAAGAGAAAACTCTTGAATTGATTGTTTTTCCTTGGAAAAAGAATCAAATTTGTTGAATCACAAATTCTTTGCAAACTCAATTTAATCCGGAAAGGGAAAGAATAAAATGAGGGAAAAGAAAAAAAGAAAAAAAGAGAAGAAGGAAAAAAGAAGGGAAATAATGAGAGTATCGTCTATAACTCATCCAATTTTGAGGAATAGGCAATGATTCTCAACCGTTTTGCAACACGAAGTCTTGGGAGACCCAATGGCCTAATCTCTTGTGATTATCAGATTTAGCGGTGCAATAATTGTGAACTAGTGTTAACTTTGTTTGAAGCTTTCATTTAATAAGCTTGCATGATATGTTGCCTTCCGTTACCTCCATCTCCACACCTTGACTCAACCCCCTCCAAACTCTCCACCTCTGAATTGTTCCATAAAGGCTTGTTCCAATGATAACACATGGTACTATTTTGAATGATTCCCAATAAATAGTTTGCAAATTTAACATTGGGGCAACTTTTTCATTTTCTGGGTTTATCCAGTCAATGTCCTGAGTCCACTTGAGGCAAGTCTTTTGAGCAAAAAAAAGGGGCAAAAATGAAAAATGATCAAAAAGTCTGTTAGGCTGAAAACTCGTAAGGGCAGCTTAAGCAAAAGTTAGGACACAAAAAAAAAAGGAAAAGAAAAAGCATGCAATTCATTGTCTTAAGGTTAAAGTTTTTGAAAATAAAGCAATCATGACTTGAAATGATGTGTGACCATTCTTCTCTATCCCAAAATATGTAGATTATCCCTTGCTATCCAATTTGAGCCTAAAAAAAAAAAAAAAATCTTCAAATCACCCCAAACAAGGATCACCCTTACATTAAGGGTCAATACAGTTCTTGCATTGAGTCTACTTAATATGGGGTTCAGTTAAGACAAGTGATGACAAAAATGTCTAGTACAAAAAGAAAAAGGAAAAGGAAAATAAGACAAAAAGCAAAAAAAAAAAAAAAAAAAGAGAAAAAAAAAAGAAAAAAGGAAAGAAGTTGAGAAAAAGAAAAAGAGTACTTGGTGCAACATTGCAATGAAGATCCTTGTTTTAAATAACCTTCAAACACCCATTTGAGCCTTACATATCCTTGCTTTCATAGCCTTCTTAGCCTTTGGCCATGTTACGAGCCTAATAAAGTCCATATTGATCAAAGATTGATTGCTCTTGTTTTCATAAACCTTAATCCTACGATAAGATAACTTGACACATTTATCATTGTCAACATGCTTGCTAAAAAAAAAATGCTCTAAGACTTGTCGTTCAAGATTCCTTCAGGTAAGTTAAATACTGGGGCAAAATTTCTTACACATCAATAATCATTGATTGCCATGCTCCATTCATGAAAATCATTCAGAGAGGTTAAATAAAGGTAAATCGGGGAAATTCATAGGTCATTTGTCAGGTCCTATTCTTGTTGAGTCCAAACTGGGACACTCCCTTCCATCTTGATTTCATCCTCTAATTCCACCCCAGATCTAAGTTGGGGCAGTTCATGGGCCATACTAGCTTCATTTTGTCCCCCAATCATGTTTCTTTGAGTCCAAATCTGGGGCAGTCCCTTCCATCTCTATGCCCTCCTTTATCTGCACCCTTCAAGCCTAAACTTGGACAATTACCGTACCTATCCTTCCCTCTCCGTTTCATTCACTAAAATGGGGTAGTTGTTTCATGTTTCACTTTGTCACCGTGATTTTAAACTGGGGTAATTGTCCAATTTTCCAATCCATTCATGCTCCTCATTTCATCATAGATTGGGGAAACTCATACTTCTTTCCTCTACATTGGGGCAAATCAGAACTCATACTGGGGAAATCACTGGTTGACCTTGCATCTCCCATCAAGCATCCCCATTTCAAACCCAAAACCCTTTTCCAAAACTCATCTGGCACAGCCATGCATGTTGATCAAATAATGCTTAAAATAAAGATAACAAACTTAAGAAATGTCCTCAATCAACAAGTTAGACCAGAAAGGGTCCCATTGACTTCAAGTTGTGCATCTTGTGAAAATGAGGGCAGTTGTCTATGATTCCAAGAATTAAAAAAAAAGAGCGAAAAGAGAGTTAATAAGAAATGAGTTTGCATGAATTTGCTTTCTTCAAGAAAAAAATAATCAATTCAAAGCATTTCTCTTTGCACAAAAAGGTAAAAAAGGAAATAAAAGGCCTTTGTCAAACATCACCTCATAGTCATCTCATGACATATTCATCAATGCATCAGCATCACATCCAAATTACATCATACAGTTGTTTGGCCATCAGTCCTACCGTTTCATTCTCAAGAAAATTATTCTGTAGTCTTGTCAATACATTTAGTTGGGCGTTTGAGCCTTTTGCTTGCACCACGTGTGTTCCATTCATAATCTTGCATATCAAACATCACATCAATCTCTTTCATGTTTACTCTATCAAAGTCCAGTATTTGCCTGGCATCTGCATTTAAGTCCAGTACCCTGCCTGGCACCTGCAGTGCAGTAACCTGCCTGGCACCTGCATCAAAATCCAATACCTGCCTGGCACTAGCATTTAAGTCCAATACCTGTTTGGCATCTGCATCAAAGTCCAGTACCCAACTGGGATCAGCATCGAAGTCCAGTACCTGCCTGGCACCAACATTTAAGTCCAGTACCTGTCTAGCATCTGCATCAAAGTCCAGTACCTATCTGACACTTGCATCAAGTCCAGTACCTCCCTGGCACATACTCAAATTCAATTACCTGCTTGGGTCCCCGTGCCCACTGCATTACACATCAGGTCCCCGCACCCATTGCTTTTAAATTTTGGGTCCTCGTGCCCATTGCTTTTAAATTTTGGGTCCCCGCGCCCATTGTTTTTTAATTTCGGGTCCCTGCGCCCACTGCTTTTACATTTCGGGTCCTCGCGCCCATTGCTTTCAAATTTTGGGTCCCCACACCCATTGCTTTTCAATTTCGGGTCCCCGCGCCCACTGCTTTTCCATCCCGAGTCCCCACGCCCATTGCTTTTAAATTTTGGGTCCCCGCGCCCACTGCTTTTTACAGTTCGGGTCCCCGCGCCCACTGCTTTTACATTTCGGGTCCTCGCGCCCATTGCTTTTAAATTTCGGGTCCCCACACCCATTGCTTTTAAATTTCGGGTCCCCGCGCCCACTGCTTTTAAATTTCAAGTCCCCACGCCCACTGCTTTTACATCCAGGGTCCCCGCGCCCACTGCTTTTTACATTTCGGGTCCCCGCACCCACTGCTTTTACATTTTGGGTCCCCGTGCCCACTGCTTTTTACATCCTAGGTCCCCTTGCCCATTGCTTTTTAATTACATCTTGAGTCCCTGCACCCACTACATTTCGGGTCCCTGCACCCACTGCATATCGGGTTCTCGTTCCCACAGCATTTCGGGTCCCCACACCCACTGCATATTTGGTCCCCATGCTCACTGTCTCTACGCTTTGGGTCTCCATGCCCACCATCTTTTTCTTTCGATCTCCGAACAAAATTGGAGTTCATATCTTTACTTACCTTTTACTATGATAATAGGAAAACATGTGTTATTCATATTATCTAGTAAAACTTAAGTAAAGAGGGGCAACTGTCAGCACCCAATTTTGTCCGAATAAATACAAAAAAATACAAAAAATTGAAAAGTAAAAATAACAAAAAAACTAGCAAACAAGTCAATTTAAAGTTGTTTCCTAAAATTCAAAATGTAATTTTTTGTTTAATTTGCAACTCAAGTCTAAAAAGAAAAATGAAGAGAAAAGAAATAAAACGTCAAAATTAGAAAGCAAAAAAAAAAAAAAAGACAAACAATGAAAAAAAAACTAAAAAAAAAGGGGGAAGAAAGAATGCTATAATTCTTGTTGATATTTGATCAAGCTTCAATTTTATATGTGAATGTTTGGCAGCCTTTTTATCATTTTGTCAATAAAAATGGCCTCTTTTCCGTAAGTTTGGGAAACACAGGTTCGTAGCTTTGTAAAGTAAGCCTAGCAACTTGCTCTTCACTTGTAAAGCACCATAGCACAGTAGCTATCTACACTCCCACCTACAGTTCTAAGATAAAAACTTTTCAGCCCAAATGGTGGATGTGGTCTCCACGGCTAGAGCTGTCAAAACGGGCCAACCCGGCCCGTTGGGCCCGGCCCACCTCGACCCACCTGATAGGTGGGTCAATCCAACCCGGCCCATTTCTTGGTGGGTTGTCAAAATGCTAGCCTGACCCGGCCCACTACGGGTTGGTGGGTAAACGGGTTGGCCCACTTAAAATAAAAAATAAAAAAAAAATCATTTTTTAAATAAAAAAATCATTTTTTTAAAAAAAATCATTTTTTAAAAAAAAAATAGCTTTTATTTTCTTTTGTCATGTAAAAATAGCAACCAGAAGTTGCCAAAATACACCGAAAATAACACATTTTCAAATTTATTAACATTTTTAAATTCAGATTCATATATTCATTAACATCATACATCTTCTAACAAATTTGGATCTATCAAACATTATATATTCACTAACATTTTCAAATTCAAATTAATATATCATCAACCTCAAGGAAACTAAGACAATGTAAAATTTTCTAAGTGATCTAATGAGGCTTGTGATGTATGTGAGGGAGGGTAGTTTTTTTTTTTTTTTTTTTATAATTAAGTGGGCAACTCGCGGGCCAACCCGGCCCGGCTCGAACCCGTGGTGGGCCGGGTTGGCCCGCGGGTCACAGCCCACTTTGATAGCTCTATCCACGGCTCACTCTCTCATTTTCACTCTCATCTCACACTCATAAAAGCACTACACTTAACCACATTTGGGGGGGGGGGGGGGGGCTCAGAGATTCAGAACCCACATTCTCTCAAGCATTCCCATTCACTTCCTCCCGGGTACACACAGCCCTTTTGAAGCTTCTCCACCTTTCCTTCACCGAACTCACATAAGAGAGGCCACTCACATTACTTATCTCGTCATCTTCCATCACAAAAAGATTAGTGTTTAGCAGTTTTCATCTAAACCAAAAATGGCACACCTTGTTTTTGAGCCACCGTGAACACTTGCTCTCAGCCACACATTTGTGATTACCAAACTCATTGGCTACTGTTTGTAACACAGCAACCTCCACATCCGCAAGTGAAACCAGACCCCTTCTCGCCAAAGCCATAGCCATGAACCCTCTGCTAGCAAACTTTGAACCACCCTGAAACGACCTTCATCCCCTCCATTACATGACCGTAAGCCATCCATCAACCACAATCACATCAATACGAAACTGCAGCAACTCATCAATTAAAATCCTGACTCAACATCCACTCCTAAGCCAAGAACGCACCAATGCAGTAGCGACGCAAGTTCCTTTTTTCCATGCACTAGGTGGTAACGACCTTCATTTTATATTATGGTTTTTCATCTTTCCTTTTTTTGGATATGTGTTTTTGCTTTATATTTGCTTCGTACAGTTCTCAAGTTTCTGTCTAGGATCTGTTAACCATGCTAGCTTTCCTGATCTTTATTTTATTTTATGTGTTTAGTTGATTTGGTTTAGTGCTTCCTAATAAAAGTTCATGTGAGTCTTGTTAATATAATTTATATTGTTATTTTATTGTTACCTCTTTATTCTTTGTTAATTTGTTTTATTGTTAGTCATATTTTGTAGTTATGTTTTTATGCCTGCGGTGACTACTAACAAAAGTTAACAAAAATAATAAATCATAAAAGTGCTTGTTCTCTTCTCACGCTAACTAAATAGTAGCAATAAAAATTCAAGATTATAAATATTAAGTAAAATCAAGTTTTATAATATTAAGAAAGTAGTTTAAAATTAAATAAATAGGTCTTTATCAAAGGAAGGGTTAATTGGATGTGACATTCTTTTAATCCTAAGATTTTGAGACACAAGTTGTGACTGCTTGGTGTCTTGAAACTCTTTTCTAAATCAATTGTTAACCCAAAATTAAATTTCTTCAAGAATAAAAAATGGATTGGCTTAGGTGTACACCTCTGTCAATTTTATATTTTTAGGACATATGAGTTGTGACAACTCAAAAATCCTAAATTTAATGAAAAAAAGGTTTTAATAAAAATGTCAACACACAAATATTTTCTACTAAAGAACTACGTAACTCTGAATTCTCCATTGCATCTGGAGATACGTAGGAGCAGGGGACCACTCCTGTCCAGCTAAAAAATAAAAAATATATAAATTAAAAAGATAAAAAAAAATACAATAATAATCCTCTCTTTCCATAATAATAAACTTCTTTTTAAATAATAAAAAATTTCATGCTAACAACAATAAATAAAATATCCAAAAATATTCTTGTTTTATTTTAAGGGGTAAAATAAATAATTTTAAAAGTTATTAAAATTTGCACGTTTAATTAGGGGTAACCGGGGCGTCATAGGGTGCTAATACCTTCCCTACGCGCAATCGACTTCCGAACCCAAAATCTGGTTTTCAAGACCATTTTCTTTTAAAGGCTTTTCCGTAGTTTTCCTTAATAAACTATGGTGGCGACTCCTCTGTTTATTTTAAAAACCTATTCTTCGCCGTCCCGCCGCGACCTTGGTTGCGACAGCATGATTTCGGCTTTGCAACACCCTTGTCTTGTTAAACTTTATGGTTGTTGTGTTGAGGGAGATTAGTTGTTGTTGATATACGAATATATGGAAAACAATAGCCTTGCACATGCTTTATTTGGTAAACAATTGTCTTACATAATCAACTAAATTTCTTTTAACGTGACTTAATTTTCAATCTTCATATGACTAAATGATATTGATGTATAATTTTTGTTTAATTATGAAGGTAATGGAGAATCTCCTTTAAAATTGGATTGGCCAACAAGGTATAAGATCTGTGTTGGTATTGCTAGAGGTTTGGCTTTCTTACATGAAGAATCAAGATTAAAAATTGTTCATAGGGACATTAAAGCCACTAATGTATTGCTAGACAAAGACCTAAATCCAAAGATATCCGATTTTGGTCTAGCAAAGCTCAATGAGGAGGACAATACTCACATAAGTACAAGAATAGCTAGAACTTAGTAAGTTAATTTAAGTTCTCAAACTTTTTCTATCACGTGAATTTTACTAAAAAGTAATTTGAAAAGACAATGTATGTTAACTAACATTATCAAATCCAATTTGCACAACTTATGATATTTCAAATAAATAAAAAAAAAACAAATCAAACCACTATATGATTTGAAGAATTTGATGTGTGATGATGTATTTCAATTATGTAGTGGATATATGGCTCCAGAGTATGCAATGCATGGTTATTTGACGGACAAAGCAGATGTCTATAGTTTTGGAGTTGTTGCTTTGGAAATTGTAACTGGAAAGATCAATATTATCCACAGACCCAAGCAAGAGGCATTGCATATTCTAGATTGGGGAACTCCCATTTTCTACATTTGTTAATGTGAATCAAATTATTCATGATATACTCTACTTACACTATGTATGTCGTGTTGTAATCATTCAATTTTCATCTATATATGATCTCTCTAGAAATTTAAATAAAGCAATACATTATTCATGCATAACATGGTTTTCAAAAAATCTAGCTACCAACATGAAGATACTAAACTAACAACATTGTCTTCTTTTCATTTTTCAAAATTTTTAATTTTGGTAAACACAAATATAGCAAATGTCCTCCTACTCTAAAGAATTTTCAAATTAGGTACCTAGTCTTTGATATTCTTCTTGCTCGACTATAGGTATTTAAATTGTGAAGTACTTTCAAATCAAACTTATTTTTGTATTTTATTTCAATAGGCACGTTTATTGAAAGAGAAAGGTAACCTAATGGAGCTAGTTGATCAAAGGTTAGGTTCAAATTTTGACAAAGATGAGGTAATGATGATGATTAAAGTGGCTCTCCTATGCACCAATGCAACTTCAAACCTTAGGCCCACCATGTCATCAGTACTTAGCATGCTTGAAGGAAAAATTGTGATTCCACAATTTATTTCAGATCCAATTGAAACAATGGATGACATGAAGTTAGAGGAAATGTGACAATATTACTTTCAAGTAGAAGAAAATGAGAGAAGTGAGACACTCACACAAAATTGTAGTTTATCAATTGAAGGGCCATTGATTGCTTCATCTTCATCGGCTACAGACCTATATCCTATCCACATTGATTCATCCTTTTGGGAGAAAAGAAATTAGTAGTATATATGTATAAATTGCACCTATATATCTAGGTGGTATTGTTTGTTCTTTCATGTTTTTTTTCCCACTTAAACCGTAATTTGGTGCATAACTGCGATATATTTAAATATCACAAGGTTCTTCATAGTTACTAAAGTTGATTGACTAATTAATGTAATACATGCTTTTCTTAAATATAGTTCAAGATTAGTTACACATTCGAACCATTGGATTTCAAGAAAATGAATGGTGAAGGTGAGAAGTAACTCTAAAACTCTTACTTTAGGGTGCGTTTGATACACATCAATGCACAGAACAAGGAGGACAACACAGGATAACTACTTACAAGATAATTTTTTATCGTGTAACTTGTTTGATTCGCATGGACAACACAACTAAAATAATGTAACATTTATTAAAATATCCTTTTCAATATTAATTATTTTAATATTAATATGATTTATATTATTATTAGAAAATTACAGAGCCCAGAATATGCTATCTTCGTTCTTCTCATTCAATCGTCGAACAACTTCACGTCGTTACAACCCTGTATATAAAAACTCATTTTCTTCATAAAACTCCTTCCTTTTCATCATTGCACCGCCAATGACATCCATTGTAGCAAAATTTGTGATTACAAGTGCAAAAGGTATGGAACTTCCAAATTCCAATATCATTGTCTGTGGAGTAAACTTTTGTTCCAATTTTCACCAATCAAAAAATTTAAAATTTTGTAACAAATTTCACGCAAGTTACTCTTTTACCAATAAAAAACAAAAAAATCACTGAAGTAGAGATAAAAAAATGAAGCATTGAAGAACAACGGAAGAAAGGAGTGGGAGAAGGAAGACTTAGACGTGGCAGAGTAGTTTTGGAAAGAGACGAGATTGAGAAGGATAAATTTGACTTTTTATTTTATTATCCACGGTACAAAAATTTGTCCTTTGATTGAATGAGTTACAACTTTTCATACTTTTGTTCTATTCCTTGCTAACTTTTTTGTTCTGTCCCATATTCATTTTTTAAAACAAACATGGAACAAACAATTTTGTCCGGTCCAATCCCTTGATTTTATGCGAATCAAACGGACCCTTAGAGTAACTCTTATAAAGTTACTTCTTATCCTCAATGGTTCTAATGAATAAATAATCATAACCATTAGATTCTATGAAAATAAATGGTGAAGATGAGGAGTAACTCTTAATCTTAGAACTATTCCAAGAGTAACTCTAAGAAATTAAGTTACTCCTCATCCTTACTATTTATTTTCTTGAAATCTAATGTTAAAATTAGCTACACATTAGAACCATTAGGTTTCAAGAAAATGAATGGTGAATATGGGGAATAACTTTCTTAAAGTTACTCTTGGAGTAACTTGATCCATCCCCTATATAAATATATACATCGTTGGAAGAGTTAGATAGACCATAGCATGATTAATATGTTCCCATCTTGAATATACTATTGTCATCTATGAAGACTATATAGTTTTCGTATATTTTTGTTGTACATCATTATTAGGCCCAAATGGGTTTTTTCATAAAAAGAAAATATAATTTATAGAGGAATTAAATCATTAATTAAAAAGAAAGACAATTTATTCTCGAAACTTGTTTATTTTATTTATATTTATTTATAAACATGTTTTATTTTAGAAGGTAAATAGATGCATATTTAATTTTTGGATTTTTATAGTATTTATTTCGTAAAATGGAAACTTATTTTAAAGAAACATTAAATTTATAAAATAATTATAGTTTGATAAGGGATATCCCCTGCTTCTTCATATCTCCAGATTTAACAGAGAACTCCAAGGTTTAACAATCTGCTTTATTGGATTGAAGAAAGAAATTCATCAATGAAAAAGAATTACAAAGTAGCTCAATTGTGTTGGAGTTGTAACACCCCAAGTTTCGGGTACTAGGAATATACCTTAAGGAGAACCCTTATTAGGACTCTTTTGTTATATTTTCTATAAATTCTTGTTATTATACTTGTATATTATTGGTTTTGTCCTAAGCATGTACCTATGTTGTGATAGTGTTTGTGCTTTTCTATGCACGTGTGTCGTGTGTATTTTATTGCTGCTGTTGTTGTTATTTGTAATCTTATTGGTGTGGATATTAGATTATTATTATTATCTTTATTATATTATATTATGCTAGTGTTATAGTTATTATATTTGGTGTTAGAGGTGTTAGATTAAGTTCTTATAATTAGAATGCTTGAAAAATGTTTAAGTATAGTGACGAGCTTTATGATGAAAACCCTAGAAAGACTACGTCATATCTTGAGTTGTACTTGTCCATTTGAGGTGTTGTTTGCGTCGTTGGAAAGGTTGCTGAAAAAGCTACAATTTATCCCTACACCTTAGAAACCAAAATCGGCTTCCATCTTAGAGAAAATCGGCTCTAAAGTAGGTCACTTGATTATGAAAAACCCTTTAAGTCCCACATTGGGCAAAATAATTTCATAAATCCCTTCCTTCCTATATATATAGAGGAGATCACCAAGCCTTAGTAGCACCAAAGAATAAAGTGGGCTTAGCGTTAAGCGCGGAGCCCCTTATAGTTAATATTTTTATCTTCCCCTTAGAGTTTCCAAACTCGGGGCATATAGGCGGGGCTTGGGATCGTGTTTTTTTTTCACACCCAAGTTTTAGCCATAGTAAGAGTTGTTGCGGTGGTCATGATGGACAACGCCACCAAGCTCTCCCGGGTCAGTCGGAGATCATCTTTGTGCTTCCCAAGTGAGTGCTTTCCCCTACCCTTTGCTTTTAGATTTTAATTGGACGGGTTGTGAATACCCCGAAGCATTATGTTTTCTTTAATGCGATGATGAATTGATTATGTTTGAATTGTAGAAATCTCACCTTAGGATTTGATCATGTTTGAATTGTAGATATTTAAGTATCTTATCTTATGACCCAGATATCTCATCGTAGTTTAGGAAAATGATGTGGAAATTAAGAGATGTAAAGAGAGTAAACAGGAACGTGATTTTAATGTGAAAAACGAGTGGTGAATATGACCGAATTAGGCTTAGGTGTCTTCATAAGAGGTGTAACCCTAGATGTTAGATAACTAATGGCTTTAGTTTCATCCCAATCGGAATTCTAGAACTCTAGATATCACCCAATTAGTGAGCAAAGGTCAAGCTGTCAGGATTCTGCGATAAGTCTATGTTGTTCTTAATTTTAGGCATAGTAGATCATAATACTAGATCTTGAGGTCAACATACAAATTGTAGATAATTGTCTTAACTTTAAAACAAGATAAAATGAAACTTGATATGATTAGTATAACTCTAGATGTTTATACCTCAGAAAGGCCATACATGTGCAACATAAAATGATAGAAGTAATACTAAAAACTTAAAGGATGTTATACCAATCATAATACAAAGTAGATAGATTCTACAATTGATGTATGGCATAGGGTTAAGATGTATTTCAGGTACTTGACTTGATTGAATAATGAGATTGAATACATGTGTTGTTGTTATAACTTGAATGGTGATTTGTGAGTGTTGTGCAATCATTGAATGCTTTACATTATCCCTAAAGTGTGAATTGTAATGTATGAGTATTAAATGTCTTTGAATTTATGAGTTAAGAGGTGATGTTAGATGCCATTGAGATGGGTGATCTAGCCTATATGGGGTGAGAATGGACCCAAGTGATATTTTGACCGTGAGTGACCTAGCCCATGTGGGGCGAGAATGGGTTCACTATGTTTGATGTGAGGTTTAATGAAGTCATGAACATCTATGTGAATCATACATCATAACATGATATATATGTGTTTTTGAAAGTTGTTTATGAACCTAACTGGGGAGGTCGTGAAGAACTCGATGAGTTCTGACCTTGGGGGTGTTATCTGGTTTGGAATCTCCTTTAAACTCATGCTGATCCCATGGGTTGGAGTATCCTTGCAAGACTGGGTAACCCTGACGAGCCGCTAGGGGTATCATCCTGGTTGAGACTGTTAGTGTCGGATGCCCATGGTGTGGCTATTCGTCGACTCGCACGTACTCCCAGGCTACTTTCACAAGAATGTTTTACTGGTACCACATGCATATGAGAAAAGAGAATGGAACATCGCATTGCATACGTGCATTATTGTAAGTTTTGTCTGACTTGTGTGGTTTATGAAGTGGATGCCATGTGATGTGTGAATGATTCTATCCATAATCATAATATGTTGTGAATGTATATATATATCTAGACTTGTCATGGAATGGGATAGAATGTGACTCTTAGTGGGCATAGAGAGAGATGTACCTAGAACGACACTATGTGAGTATAGGTCATGATGTATTTTGCTATTAAGAAATAGATTGATGCAAAGAAAGTGTTAGATAGTAGAATACGAGCATGGAAAGTGAAGTTAACGTAGAGGGAGTAATGGAAGTAACTTGCTAGTTAAAGAATAAATACTAAGATACTGATGATGATGAACTAGCGTAGTAGAGTGAGCATGAGAGATGTGTTGTAGGAAAGTTTTTATGATCGATGGATGTGGACTAACTATAGAAATAATAGAGTTTTATAAAGGTTCGGAGAGGGTAAATTCATAAAGACTAATAGATGAATTGTTCGGGTAGAAGGGTTTAACCCAGCCGTAGAGTCTTAGAGCACTCACTGAGACCTTCTGTCTCACCCCTTTAAGTTCCCTCCTTTCAGGAAACAGGTGATGGCGCGTGTCGTTGGAGCATGGAGCCTCGTCATAGAAGATGTAGCTTAGTTATTTTATATTTCTATGTAATTTTCTTATATGTTGCATGATGTAAATGTTACAAGAAATAAGTTGTAATTATTAAATCAAGTTGTAATTTATATGTTTATATGTTAGCTTCCGCATGAGATTGTTGTGTAAATATTTTTAATTTTTGCCTCTTTAGAAATATTAAGCATAGTTACGATAATACCCTTAGGGTGTTACATTAGTGGTATCAGAGCAGGTCAGACCTTCCGGCTTGTGTGTTATGTGTCTTCCATGTTTTCCTATATGTGTTCTATGAAATTGTTTGACATTATTTAAAGTGTGTTTAGTGTTTTGGTCATTCGCTATACCATAGATCCTAGTTTTGTTGTCGCGAAATATTGAGACTGGCCATCTCAATAATTTGTGCGATGCGAGTAGGACATTATGGCAAACGAAAATCGAGGTTAAGAGTAGTTGTCCTTGATCTCATTCTTGTTATATGCATGTCTTAGGAGTAACATTTTCTTTTCCTATGCATGGATGATGGGGTGTTGTTTGAACTTATTAGTTCTTGCTTGAATACTTGTATGTGTGAATATAGGATGTTCTAATGTATGCCTCTTTTGATTGATGTGATGGCCCTTAAGTGAGAATTTGGTTGTGCCTAGTGTGGGTTACTCTTAAGTAATGTTTGAATGGAAAGTTCCCTTAGTTGTTACACGGGTTCTTTTTTTATTTGCTAAATGAATGATTTGGAATAAGTACATTTCCTTACATGCATCCCCTCTTCCCATATTATATCTGATTGTTCTATCCTCTTTTGAATGAATGCATTTACTATATGCTTGCCTTGTTGTTTTATCTTGATAACTTGCATGAATGCACTATGTCTGGATTTATTGGGGAGTTGAGTGATTCACATGATTCAAGGGTGAGAGACGAGGGTGTCAACATAGAAGTTTCTTACATATGAATGCTTGTGCGTGCATACTGTATATGCGCGTGTAGTTATGGGCATGCTTTGCCTGTGTGCCTTTGCGCCTGTAAGTGAGGGGAATGCGATTTTCCCCAATCCTAGAGTGCTTAAGTACTGTAATTGCTATATGTAAACAATATGTTGCATTCATATTGACATTTTAATTGTTTTGAATCACCATGATTGGGAATCTATAATGACATTATATTCTTTTAATTGTTTCTACTTGTCCTTTATGCTTTCATTCTGTGTTGCTGAGTGGTTAGTAAGGGAATATAATCGAGAGTTAGGTGTTTATCTACCTTGAGAATGAAAGTGAGGATATAGTCGTGTTGGGGATAAAGAAGTAGTAACCTTAGTCTTCTTGACTAGGCTAGACTTGGTAGAAGAGATGTTAACCTAGGCAACTCAACATAACAAACACCATGTAACAAACCCTCATAGATGCCCCTAAGATGAGATTGATAGATATAAGTGAACATAGTAACCTAGTAGAGATTAAGATAGAGTAAAGGAAGGAATAGTTAAAGGAGCATACGTTTGTAAAACTAGATTCCTTAGTATACCTACCTCCCAGGTTGACACCTGAGTTAAGTTCACCACATCAACTAGCAATTATGTTTAAGAGTTAAGCCTAGTATACAAAAAGAAAGTCGTGATGGATAGACAATAGATATAACAAACTCACCATTAAGTTACAAATCTAATGTAAAAGTTTGAGGGATCCATAGAGGCCTTAAGAGTAGAATCATCCTAAGAGGAATTTGAGAGAAGTCACTAATTAAACTCCTTATAATTAAGATTATCTAGAAGACCATTAGTGGATTAGGCTTAAACTAGCTGAGAGAAGTAGAAAGGAAGAAAAGCCCTTTTTACCTAAAGTGAGTACCTAAAGAATATATCTAATGAGGGAATGAGATGGTTTTAGCTAGTGCCTACCTAGTAAGAGATGGTGCCAAGATAAAACCATTAGATCTTTTACAGGAGAAGCTTAGTCCGAAGCCATTAGAGGAGATGATTCTATGAAAGTGCAAGAGTATAGATGGATGCCTTGTAAGAACTTAAAACCAGGATAGTGGAAGAAGAGATAGTGATAGGTATTTGCTTAAGTAAGAGTTACCCGAAAGATAGTTACCAGCAAGCCTGAGTATGGATTAGGATCCCCTTGTGGAGAGTAAAGACTTCTTGAGTAGGATTAAGGAAGGATCATAGAATCTCATAAGAATAAACCTAGTACTGAAATCCGCAAGAAGGGTAGACCAAGAAGGATAGAGAGGATACCTAAATAGAATTCAAGTGAAAGCTTAGAACCTTTTCAGTAAGATCCCGTTTAAAAATCTTTAGGAAGTTATATGTGGAGGGTTCGGAAAGGGAGTTATGAGTGAGAAACCATAAGTACGAGACCTAGTTGTGATAGTAATCAGCTTAGTTTTAACCTAAGTCTTTGAAGTACCCTTTATGACCACAGGATTCCGATCTTTAAGAAAAGTAAGAAGGATAAGAAACTAGTGGGATATTAGATTTAGTGCTACAACCTTGATCAAAAGATACATTAAGAAGTGAAAGAAGATAGATATGTGTAGTAAAAGTATGTGGATCGGCTTTGATTTTCGAGGACGAAAATCTTTTAAGGGGGGTAGAATTGTAACACCCCAAGTTTCGGGTACTAGGAATATACCTTAAGGAGAACCCTTATTAGGACTCTTTTGTTATATTTTCTATAAATTCTTGTTATTATACTTGTATATTATTGGTTTTGTCCTAAGCATGTACCTATGTTGTGATAGTGTTTGTGCTTTTCTATGCACGTGTGTCGTGTGTATTTTATTGCTGCTGTTGTTGTTATTTGTAATCTTATTGGTGTGGATATTAGATTATTATTATTATCTTTATTATATTATATTATGCTAGTGTTATAGTTATTATATTTGGTGTTAGAGGTGTTAGATTAAGTTCTTATAATTAGAATGCTTGAAAAATGTTTAAGTATAGTGACGAGCTTTATGATGAAAACCCTAGAAAGACTACGTCATATCTTGAGTTGTACTTGTCCATTTGAGGTGTTGTTTGCGTCGTTGGAAAGGTTGCTGAAAAAGCTACAATTTATCCCTACACCTTAGAAACCAAAATCGGCTTCCATCTTAGAGAAAATCGGCTCTAAAGTAGGTCACTTGATTATGAAAAACCCTTTAAGTCCCACATTGGGCAAAATAATTTCATAAATCCCTTCCTTCCTATATATATAGAGGAGATCACCAAGCCTTAGTAGCACCAAAGAATAAAGTGGGCTTAGCGTTAAGCGCGGAGCCCCTTATAGTTAATATTTTTATCTTCCCCTTAGAGTTTCCAAACTCGGGGCATATAGGCGGGGCTTGGGATCGTGTTTTTTTTTCACACCCAAGTTTTAGCCATAGTAAGAGTTGTTGCGGTGGTCATGATGGACAACGCCACCAAGCTCTCCCGGGTCAGTCGGAGATCATCTTTGTGCTTCCCAAGTGAGTGCTTTCCCCTACCCTTTGCTTTTAGATTTTAATTGGACGGGTTGTGAATACCCCGAAGCATTATGTTTTCTTTAATGCGATGATGAATTGATTATGTTTGAATTGTAGAAATCTCACCTTAGGATTTGATCATGTTTGAATTGTAGATATTTAAGTATCTTATCTTATGACCCAGATATCTCATCGTAGTTTAGGAAAATGATGTGGAAATTAAGAGATGTAAAGAGAGTAAACAGGAACGTGATTTTAATGTGAAAAACGAGTGGTGAATATGACCGAATTAGGCTTAGGTGTCTTCATAAGAGGTGTAACCCTAGATGTTAGATAACTAATGGCTTTAGTTTCATCCCAATCGGAATTCTAGAACTCTAGATATCACCCAATTAGTGAGCAAAGGTCAAGCTGTCAGGATTCTGCGATAAGTCTATGTTGTTCTTAATTTTAGGCATAGTAGATCATAATACTAGATCTTGAGGTCAACATACAAATTGTAGATAATTGTCTTAACTTTAAAACAAGATAAAATGAAACTTGATATGATTAGTATAACTCTAGATGTTTATACCTCAGAAAGGCCATACATGTGCAACATAAAATGATAGAAGTAATACTAAAAACTTAAAGGATGTTATACCAATCATAATACAAAGTAGATAGATTCTACAATTGATGTATGGCATAGGGTTAAGATGTATTTCAGGTACTTGACTTGATTGAATAATGAGATTGAATACATGTGTTGTTGTTATAACTTGAATGGTGATTTGTGAGTGTTGTGCAATCATTGAATGCTTTACATTATCCCTAAAGTGTGAATTGTAATGTATGAGTATTAAATGTCTTTGAATTTATGAGTTAAGAGGTGATGTTAGATGCCATTGAGATGGGTGATCTAGCCTATATGGGGTGAGAATGGACCCAAGTGATATTTTGACCGTGAGTGACCTAGCCCATGTGGGGCGAGAATGGGTTCACTATGTTTGATGTGAGGTTTAATGAAGTCATGAACATCTATGTGAATCATGCATCATAACATGATATATATGTGTTTTTGAAAGTTGTTTATGAACCTAACTGGGGAGGTCGTGAAGAACTCGATGAGTTCTGACCTTGGGGGTGTTATCTGGTTTGGAATCTCCTTTAAACTCATGTTGATCCCATGGGTTGGAGTATCCTTGCAAGACTGGGTAACCCTGACGAGCCGCTAGGGGTATCATCCTGGTTGAGACTGTTAGTGTCGGATGCCCATGGTGTGGCTATTCGTCTACTCGCACGTACTCCCAGGCTACTTTCACAAGAATGTTTTACTGGTACCACATGCATATGAGAAAAGAGAATGGAACATCGCATTGCATACGTGCATTATTGTAAGTTTTGTCTGACTTGTGTGGTTTATGAAGTGGATGCCATGTGATGTGTGAATGATTCTATCCATAATCATAATATGTTGTGAATGTATATATATATCTAGACTTGTAATGGAATGGGATAGAATGTGACTCTTAGTGGGCATAGAGAGAGATGTACCTAGAACGACACTATGTGAGTATAGGTCATGATGTATTTTGCTATTAAGAAATAGATTGATGCAAAGAAAGTGTTAGATAGTAGAATACGAGCATGGAAAGTGAAGTTAACGTAGAGGGAGTAATGGAAGTAACTTGCTAGTTAAAGAATAAATACTAAGATACTGATGATGATGAACTAGCGTAGTAGAGTGAGCATGAGAGATGTGTTGTAGGAAAGTTTTTATGATCGATGGATGTGGACTAACTATAGAAATAATAGAGTTTTATAAAGGTTCGGAGAGGGTAAATTCATAAAGACTAATAGATGAATTGTTCGGGTAGAAGGGTTTAACCCAGCCGTAGAGTCTTAGAGCACTCACTGAGACCTTCTGTCTCACCCCTTTAAGTTCCCTCCTTTCAGGAAACAGGTGATGGCGCGTGTCGTTGGAGCATGGAGCCTCGTCATAGAAGATGTAGCTTAGTTATTTTATATTTCTATGTAATTTTCTTATATGTTGCATGATGTAAATGTTACAAGAAATAAGTTGTAATTATTAAATCAAGTTGTAATTTATATGTTTATATGTTAGCTTCCGCATGAGATTGTTGTGTAAATATTTTTAATTTTTGCCTCTTTAGAAATATTAAGCATAGTTACGATAATACCCTTAGGGTGTTACATTAGTGGTATCAGAACAGGTCAGACCTTCCGGCTTGTGTGTTATGTGTCTTCCATGTTTTCCTATATGTGTTCTATGAAATTGTTTGACATTATTTAAAGTGTGTTTAGTGTTTTGGTCATTCGCTATACCATAGATCCTAGTTTTGTTGTCGCGAAATATTGAGACTGGCCATCTCAATAATTTGTGCGATGCGAGTAGGACATTATGGCAAACGAAAATCGAGGTTAAGAGTAGTTGTCCTTGATCTCATTCTTGTTATATGCATGTCTTAGGAGTAACATTTTCTTTTCCTATGCATGGATGATGGGGTGTTGTTTGAACTTATTAGTTCTTGCTTGAATACTTGTATGTGTGAATATAGGATGTTCTAATGTATGCCTCTTTTGATTGATGTGATGGCCCTTAAGTGAGAATTTGGTTGTGCCTAGTGTGGGTTACTCTTAAGTAATGTTTGAATGGAAAGTTCCCTTAGTTGTTACACGGGTTCTTTTTTTATTTGCTAAATGAATGATTTGGAATAAGTACATTTCCTTACATGCATCCCCTCTTCCCATATTATATCTGATTGTTCTATCCTCTTTTGAATGAATGCATTTACTATATGCTTGCCTTGTTGTTTTATCTTGATAACTTGCATGAATGCACTATGTCTGGATTTATTGGGGAGTTGAGTGATTCACATGATTCAAGGGTGAGAGACGAGGGTGTCAACATAGAAGTTTCTTACATATGAATGCTTGTGCGTGCATACTGTATATGCGCGTGTAGTTATGGGCATGCTTTGCCTGTGTGCCTTTGCGCCTGTAAGTGAGGGGAATGCGATTTTCCCCAATCCTAGAGTGCTTAAGTACTGTAATTGCTATATGTAAACAATATGTTGCATTCATATTGACATTTTAATTGTTTTGAATCACCATGATTGGGAATCTATAATGACATTATATTCTTTTAATTGTTTCTACTTGTCCTTTATGCTTTCATTCTGTGTTGCTGAGTGGTTAGTAAGGGAATATAATCGAGAGTTAGGTGTTTATCTACCTTGAGAATGAAAGTGAGGATATAGTCGTGTTGGGGATAAAGAAGTAGTAACCTTAGTCTTCTTGACTAGGCTAGACTTGGTAGAAGAGATGTTAACCTAGGCAACTCAACATAACAAACACCATGTAACAAACCCTCATAGATGCCCCTAAGATGAGATTGATAGATATAAGTGAACATAGTAACCTAGTAGAGATTAAGATAGAGTAAAGGAAGGAATAGTTAAAGGAGCATACGTTTGTAAAACTAGATTCCTTAGTATACCTACCTCCCAGGTTGACACCTGAGTTAAGTTCACCACATCAACTAGCAATTATGTTTAAGAGTTAAGCCTAGTATACAAAAAGAAAGTCGTGATGGATAGACAATAGATATAACAAACTCACCATTAAGTTACAAATCTAATGTAAAAGTTTGAGGGATCCATAGAGGCCTTAAGAGTAGAATCATCCTAAGAGGAATTTGAGAGAAGTCACTAATTAAACTCCTTATAATTAAGATTATCTAGAAGACCATTAGTGGATTAGGCTTAAACTAGCTGAGAGAAGTAGAAAGGAAGAAAAGCCCTTTTTACCTAAAGTGAGTACCTAAAGAATATATCTAATGAGGGAATGAGATGGTTTTAGCTAGTGCCTACCTAGTAAGAGATGGTGCCAAGATAAAACCATTAGATCTTTTACAGGAGAAGCTTAGTCCGAAGCCATTAGAGGAGATGATTCTATGAAAGTGCAAGAGTATAGATGGATGCCTTGTAAGAACTTAAAACCAGGATAGTGGAAGAAGAGATAGTGATAGGTATTTGCTTAAGTAAGAGTTACCCGAAAGATAGTTACCAGCAAGCCTGAGTATGGATTAGGATCCCCTTGTGGAGAGTAAAGACTTCTTGAGTAGGATTAAGGAAGGATCATAGAATCTCATAAGAATAAACCTAGTACTGAAATCCGCAAGAAGGGTAGACCAAGAAGGATAGAGAGGATACCTAAATAGAATTCAAGTGAAAGCTTAGAACCTTTTCAGTAAGATCCCGTTTAAAAATCTTTAGGAAGTTATATGTGGAGGGTTCGGAAAGGGAGTTATGAGTGAGAAACCATAAGTACGAGACCTAGTTGTGATAGTAATCAGCTTAGTTTTAACCTAAGTCTTTGAAGTACCCTTTATGACCACAGGATTCCGATCTTTAAGAAAAGTAAGAAGGATAAGAAACTAGTGGGATATTAGATTTAGTGCTACAACCTTGATCAAAAGATACATTAAGAAGTGAAAGAAGATAGATATGTGTAGTAAAAGTATGTGGATCGGCTTTGATTTTCGAGGACGAAAATCTTTTAAGGGGGGTAGAATTGTAACACCCCAAGTTTCGGGTACTAGGAATATACCTTAAGGAGAACCCTTATTAGGACTCTTTTGTTATATTTTCTATAAATTCTTGTTATTATACTTGTATATTATTGGTTTTGTCCTAAGCATGTACCTATGTTGTGATAGTGTTTGTGCTTTTCTATGCACGTGTGTCGTGTGTATTTTATTGCTGCTGTTGTTGTTATTTGTAATCTTATTGGTGTGGATATTAGATTATTATTATTATCTTTATTATATTATATTATGCTAGTGTTATAGTTATTATATTTGGTGTTAGAGGTGTTAGATTAAGTTCTTATAATTAGAATGCTTGAAAAATGTTTAAGTATAGTGACGAGCTTTATGATGAAAACCCTAGAAAGACTACGTCATATCTTGAGTTGTACTTGTCCATTTGAGGTGTTGTTTGCGTCGTTGGAAAGGTTGCTGAAAAAGCTACAATTTATCCCTACACCTTAGAAACCAAAATCGGCTTCCATCTTAGAGAAAATCGGCTCTAAAGTAGGTCACTTGATTATGAAAAACCCTTTAAGTCCCACATTGGGCAAAATAATTTCATAAATCCCTTCCTTCCTATATATATAGAGGAGATCACCAAGCCTTAGTAGCACCAAAGAATAAAGTGGGCTTAGCGTTAAGCGCGGAGCCCCTTATAGTTAATATTTTTATCTTCCCCTTAGAGTTTCCAAACTCGGGGCATATAGGCGGGGCTTGGGATCGTGTTTTTTTTTCACACCCAAGTTTTAGCCATAGTAAGAGTTGTTGCGGTGGTCATGATGGACAACGCCACCAAGCTCTCCCGGGTCAGTCGGAGATCATCTTTGTGCTTCCCAAGTGAGTGCTTTCCCCTACCCTTTGCTTTTAGATTTTAATTGGACGGGTTGTGAATACCCCGAAGCATTATGTTTTCTTTAATGCGATGATGAATTGATTATGTTTGAATTGTAGAAATCTCACCTTAGGATTTGATCATGTTTGAATTGTAGATATTTAAGTATCTTATCTTATGACCCAGATATCTCATCGTAGTTTAGGAAAATGATGTGGAAATTAAAAGATGTAAAGAGAGTAAACAGGAACGTGATTTTAATGTGAAAAACGAGTGGTGAATATGACCGAATTAGGCTTAGGTGTCTTCATAAGAGGTTTAACCCTAGATGTTAGATAACTAATGGCTTTAGTTTCATCCCAATCGGAATTCTAGAACTCTAGATATCACCCAATTAGTGAGCAAAGGTCAAGCTGTCAGGATTCTGCGATAAGTCTATGTTGTTCTTAATTTTAGGCATAGTAGATCATAATACTAGATCTTGAGGTCAACATACAAATTGTAGATAATTGTCTTAACTTTAAAACAAGATAAAATGCAACTTGATATGATTAGTATAACTCTAGATGTTTATACCTCAGAAAGGCCATACATGTGCAACATAAAATGATAGAAGTAATACTAAAAACTTAAAGGATGTTATACCAATCATAATACAAAGTAGATAGATTCTACAATTGATGTATGGCATAGGGTTAAGATGTATTTCAGGTACTTGACTTGATTGAATAATGAGATTGAATACATGTGTTGTTGTTATAACTTGAATGGTGATTTGTGAGTGTTGTGCAATCATTGAATGCTTTACATTATCCCTAAAGTGTGAATTGTAATGTATGAGTATTAAATGTCTTTGAATTTATGAGTTAAGAGGTGATGTTAGATGCCATTGAGATGGGTGATCTAGCCTATATGGGGTGAGAATGGACCCAAGTGATATTTTGACCGTGAGTGACCTAGCCCATGTGGGGCGAGAATGGGTTCACTATGTTTGATGTGAGGTTTAATGAAGTCATGAACATCTATGTGAATCATGCATCATAACATGATATATATGTGTTTTTGAAAGTTGTTTATGAACCTAACTGGGGAGGTCGTGAAGAACTCGATGAGTTCTGACCTTGGGGGTGTTATCTGGTTTGGAATCTCCTTTAAACTCATGTTGATCCCATGGGTTGGAGTATCCTTGCAAGACTGGGTAACCCTGACGAGCCGCTAGGGGTATCATCCTGGTTGAGACTGTTAGTGTCGGATGCCCATGGTGTGGCTATTCGTCGACTCGCACGTACTCCCAGGCTACTTTCACAAGAATGTTTTACTGGTACCACATGCATATGAGAAAAGAGAATGGAACATCGCATTGCATACGTGCATTATTGTAAGTTTTGTCTGACTTGTGTGGTTTATGAAGTGGATGCCATGTGATGTGTGAATGATTCTATCCATAATCATAATATGTTGTGAATGTATATATATATCTAGACTTGTAATGGAATGGGATAGAATGTGACTCTTAGTGGGCATAGAGAGAGATGTACCTAGAACGACACTATGTGAGTATAGGTCATGATGTATTTTGCTATTAAGAAATAGATTGATGCAAAGAAAGTGTTAGATAGTAGAATACGAGCATGGAAAGTGAAGTTAACGTAGAGGGAGTAATGGAAGTAACTTGCTAGTTAAAGAATAAATACTAAGATACTGATGATGATGAACTAGCGTAGTAGAGTGAGCATGAGAGATGTGTTGTAGGAAAGTTTTTATGATCGATGGATGTGGACTAACTATAGAAATAATAGAGTTTTATAAAGGTTCGGAGAGGGTAAATTCATAAAGACTAATAGATGAATTGTTCGGGTAGAAGGGTTTAACCCAGCCGTAGAGTCTTAGAGCACTCACTGAGACCTTCTGTCTCACCCCTTTAAGTTCCCTCCTTTCAGGAAACAGGTGATGGCGCGTGTCGTTGGAGCATGAAGCCTCGTCATAGAAGATGTAGCTTAGTTATTTTATATTTCTATGTAATTTTCTTATATGTTGCATGATGTAAATGTTACAAGAAATAAGTTGTAATTATTAAATCAAGTTGTAATTTATATGTTTATATGTTAGCTTCCGCATGAGATTGTTGTGTAAATATTTTTAATTTTTGCCTCTTTAGAAATATTAAGCATAGTTACGATAATACCCTTAGGGTGTTACAGGAGTGCTTGCTTCTTTTGATAGGAAAGGTCTTTTTTAAATATTTGATTTCACTTTAGAGAAGTACATTGCCATTATATTATTTGGTCAAACTATTTTATAAGTTAGTCAAAAAAGTTTATAAACTCAAGATATCATACCAAATACAAAATGTGTGTTTGGATGAATGTTGGTAAATTTGAAAGCCCAGAAAAATAGACTTTTAGACATAACCTGTAGATTATGATTTTGTGTTAAATATTGTTAAATTTAACATCAACCCCTTATTTGTTAAGAGAAAAATGGAGTAGAAGAAAATAAGGAGAGATAAGATAGAAATACTAAATTTCAACCTTTGTTTGATAGAAAAATAGGAAGGAAATGGTTTATTTTTATGAGACACATCATAAAATATTTTCTCCCAAATTGGAATGAAATATTAAAAAGGAAATGATTACTCTTTTTTCATTTTTTGATTAATTTTTAAAGTTAATTTTATAATATAAAAATTTAAAATAATAAAAAATATTATATTAAGAATTTACCTTTTTTAATTACTATAAAATCATTTTTTATATAATTCATTTATTTCTTTTCACTTTCTTTTTCTAGTCATAAAAACAATAGGAAAGAAATTCCTCCACTTTTTTTCTTTTTTTCTATTTTTAGCTATTCAAACAACATATCTTTTCATTCTATTTTTCTTTTATTTTTTATCATTCTTGTTTCTTTCTTTATTTTTTCTTCTTCTCCATTTTATTCATTATACTAGTTTCTAACTTCTTTGTCGTCATTGAAAAAAAAAAAAGAATCAATTAGTTTTATCAAATTTTACAGTGTGTTTGTGAATGCATCGATTCAAGATTGACACGCATATTATTGAAGCGTTCCAATGTAACTTTCGTGTCATTTTGGATTTTAGACGTGGAAATGCTATATATGCGCGTTTACAATGAGAAACGAGACACACAATTAATTCAAAATTGGATAAACTACCTTTTTAGTACCTGAAAGTGTAATTCAGTGTCACTTAAGTCCCTGAAAGTATGAAATTGTTACTTTAGTCCCTGAAAGTGACAGTTTTATATATTCAGAGACTTAAATAACAGTGAATTACACTTTTGAAGATCAAAGTGACTGTTCACCCTTAAAAATTTCGTTGGTTCAGTCTGTGGTAGTGCCGTAGTGGTTTCATAGTACGGGGAGTTGTGGTTATGGTAGCGGGCCACAGGTAGAGGACAAGGACAAAGACGAGAGGAATGGCACTGTCAAGGATAATTAATGGTAATACTAATGGCACATGTTTCTGACGCTGCCTATGTACCTTCGTCCTTCAACTTAATAAAAACTTAATTAACTAATGTGAAAAATGAAAATATAATTGTGAAAGTCACTGTTTAAAAATAAGCAATGTTTTTATTTAATTTAGACTAAATTACACATTAATCCTTTATCTTAGTTTTAGATTAAGTTTGGTTTCTTATATTTTAAAAAGTTAAATTTTTAGTCATTTGTGTTTTAAATTTGAGTAAATTTGGTTCTTTTTTTATTTAGAATTAATGCAATTAAATAATTTTAACATAATAACGGTTAAAAAAATGACAAAACAATATTTATTGGCCTGAACATGTTCCCACACGTGTAATTAACATAATGATATTTAAAAAATAAAAGCAATTAAAAACTTCTTTGCAAAGAACTACATAACTTTAATTTGAGTTTTTCATCACAGTGGAAAATATGTATGAGCATGAACTTGTCAAACTAAAAAATATATATTTTCATAAACTGTTCTTGATTTCATAAATAATAAAATTTGTTCTAGATAATAAAAAAATATCAAAATTAAATAAATAAAATATCTAAAAATTTAGTTTTTTTTTCTTTTAACGGGTATAATAAATAATTAAATAAAAAAATCATAACTACATTTCAAGGAGTTAAATTCAATAATACAATTCTCGATTTTGTTCAGATCTGTGTCATACATATATGTTTGGAATGGAATCAATTGCTACCCCACACTACACCGATTAAAATTTATGATTATGACTAATGAGTTAAAGTTCACCACTAAGCTTTAGCAATGGCAAAATATTAAAAATGACTATACACTATAAAATCAATCTTTTATGCCTATAGAAGATCTAGCTATTTTCTTGAGAAACATCTTCGTAATTAGTAGTGGACAAAATTCTATCATCACTACCCGCTTCTCTTTTCCTCCCATGTGAACCCCTCCTCTTTTTCTTCGTGTGTGACTCTTTTTTATTTCATTCGTTTCCTTTCTTACTTCATTGACTTGATATTAAAATTTTGGATTTAGACCTAATTCAACCATACAAAATCGATGTGTAAAGTGAGGGTGTTAATTGAAAAAAAAAAAACTCAAGTATATATCATATTAAATAGAGATAATGCCAAAATATATTATATAAATAGAGAACAACCATCATCTCATAAATCGGTTTTGTAAGGTTGAGTTAGGCTCAAATCCAAATTATAAGACTTCAATTACCAACTTTAAATTATTAATACTTTTAAATTTAAATGAAACCCATCAATGTGGACTTTTCTAACTAGAGACAAGATAACTAGTATCTGATATTTAATATCTAATTGACTTGTCGGTACATTCAGTCAACATTATAATATATATAACTCACAAATAAGCTGGCCTCATTTGTCTCTTTATGTGGGAATATATTTCTCTTCTCTTTAACTCTGTCAACATTATTATATACAATCCTCAAAGTTTCTATCTCTATAGCTGCTTCATTTCTTAATTACTCTTCTGTGAGTTTTCAAATCTAAAGCTTCTTCCAGCCACCATCATGAACATGACTTTCCCTCCACTCTTCCATCTTTGGTTTCTTGCCTTTTGTTTGATCTCTTCTTTGGCTAGGGGAGCTACTCTGCCAGAAGATGAAGGTACATAATACATTCATACATTATATATATTATATATATACAACACACCTTATATGGAGGTCCTATTTGGATGACTTTCTTAAAGTTAAAATCAATTTTTGGAAAAGCTGAATAATTTTTTTTTTTATAAATTAGTTAATGCATAAGTTAATTTCAACTTATAGAATAAGCTTAATTCATTAATTTAGTGTGTAATTGGTTTTGATATACAGTGCAAGTTATGAAAGAGATAGGTAAGACACTTGGGAAGAAAGATTGGGATTTCAACGTAGATCCATGCAGTGGACAAAGTAATTGGAATTCATCTGTTGAAAATGCTGTCACCTGCAATTGCCATTTTGCCAATGCCAGTATCTGCCACGTTGTTAGCATGTATGTCTCTGATCTCTCTGTCTGTGTTTAAAGTGTTTTTGTGTTTGTTAAACCCTGCTTTGGACTCTCACCTAGAGCCCCTATCAATTTGTTTTTGTTTCCTTGCCTTCGATTTGGTTTGTGTGGCCAAAGATAAACCACGCCAAAATTTCTGATTAAACTTACTTTTAACTAAATTTAAGTTTATAAAAATGGTACAGTGTATATAAAGAAAAAGCACTACATGTACCGTACTCAGTTTATAACTTCAGAATTAAGTTTATGTACTTTTTTCGTATGCATAAATAGATCAATTTTTATATTTAGTTTCTATAAAAAAAAGTTATTTATGATTCTTATATTAATATTTAAACCTTCCATTATTTATCTCTTCTGTTAGTCTTCGTTACAAAAATATTTACATGACTTCATCCGGCATTACCACATAAGCATTTTCGTAATGCGGTGTTGTTATGTGTTAATGTTTGATGGAACTAAGTAAGTATTTTAATAATAAAAGGACAAAAGTTTATTAGTTTGAAAAAACTTTAATTTATTAGAAAAGACAAAATTTACTTTGATCATCCCTACCCTTCAAAGATGTCAGTCTTTTGGTTATTAGTTGAGAGATATTCTTATATATACAAAAATGATTATCTAAACCTGCAAGTATTAAAACAATGACAAAATTAGTTGTTTCTTTTTCTTCACCATCATATTAGTGTGCAATATCCACCAGTTTTGCTAATAACAAAATTAACATTTAAGTCTCTACTGTCAGTTAAATGATGACGTGACACCATCTCAACCGTTGATATATATTGGGAAGATCTGTTCGAAAGGTGTCACGTCATCACTTATCTGACGACAGGGATTCAAAACAAAAGTTTTGATATATAAGGGATCCAATGTTACGAAAAAATTTATTGGGAACACAAAATAAAAATCGGTCATTTATCAGGGACCTAAAACATATTTAAGCCTTTTATTTTTTATTCATGGTTTTCGTGTTTGGATTATTAATCATCGTGCAGTGTTCTCAAGTCACAAAATCTCTCGGGCACACTCCCAAGTGAAATAGTGAGATTGCCTTACCTCCAAGTAATGTATGTCATTCTAAACCCACACTTGATCAACTAAATTTGCATGTCTTTATCATCATCATCATTCACTTGCTTGATTCTTTGACTTCAATGTGAAACAGTGACCTCTCATGCAACTACCTTAATGGTACCATCCCTCCACAATGGGGCTCCATGAAACTTGTCAACATGTACTCTCTTCCTCACTCTTTGATTTTCTGTGATTTTTCCCATGGTTAGTTATTACCATTACCATTGGTGTATGATTTTGATATATGGTTCTTTCTTTATATTATTTTAGATAAGCTAAATATGTTTGCTTTTAGGCCTTAAAAAACTATCTACAGTCTCAGGTGATGGAAATGTGCCATGTTTAGTTTGTTTGTGTTTCATTTGTAGTATGTATTATTATAAAGGAAGGAACAAAAAGAAACATTTTTTGATGAAGTACAAGGACACACATTTCCAAAAATAAGAAACCAAAAAGGACGTAAATATTTTGGAAACTAAAAGCGAACATTATTCCATTGATTCGTTCACAGGAACTAAAAACATACTTGACCCTTTTTAGATATTTTAAGAAAATATGTTCATCTACCAATTTCATGAAAGATTAAAACTAGTTATGCATGTTTCTTAATCGTGACAGTTTCATTCTTGGAAATCGGCTAACGGGTCCAATCCCTAAAGAATTGGGAAACATCACTACCCTGAAAAGTTTGTAAGTTTGTGATCATTCAGAAAGAATTTTTCCCATTTCAATTTATGAAAATTTCTGAAGGGTCAAGTGTTAAACTTGAAATGCATAGGGTTCTAGAGTTCAATCAATTATCTGAAGCGCTTCCTCTAGAGCTTGGGAATCTACACCGGCTTGAAATACTGTAAGCCCTTTGTATGGATTGGAATTTGACTACTCTAAACTAATCAACTCACTTTAAAAGGTAAAGTAATTTCAGTCATAAATGAGAAAATCAAACGATCAATGTTAAGTGCACATATATAATAAATCATGAATACATTAGAAAGTTAATTGTTTATTTTCTCATCAATAACTAAGGGCCCATTTAGGGTGATTTATAGTTGTAAGTTTCAAAGATTCTAAAAATAACAATCAATTTTTAGTTTTTAAAATTTAGTTTTAATTTTTTTCTAATTTTTAGTTTCAAAAGAAACTCATTTTGAAAGTTTTCTACCTTATTAAAATTACTTTAAGGGGTGCTTGTGTAGTGGTGATGACGACACTGACAACAATGATGGTGACAATGGTGGCGGTGCTAGTGCCGATGGTGGTGATGCCGGTGTTGATGGTGGTGGTGGCAGTGGTGTTAATGGCAATCCCAATGACAATAGTGGTGGTGGCGGTGGTAATGCTGCTAGTGGTGGCGGTGGCGGTGGCGGTGGTAATGCTGCTAGTGGTGGCGGTGGTAATGTTGCTACTGCCGGTGGTAATGTTAATCATGGTTGTGCCAATCTTGATGGTGGTGGTGGAAGTAATGCCAGTAGTAGTGGTGACAACGATGAGAAGGGACATTGTCAAATGTAGGGAGAATGTTCTTTTTAAAAACTAAAAACCAAATTCACAAATCATTTTTCTTGGTTTTGAAAATGAATATAAAAGTGTTTTGAAATTGAGTTAAAAACCTTTTTAGCTTCATTTTCACTAAACGTGTTTTGTTTTGAAAATTACATTTGAAAACCAAAACTTGCAACTACCCAAAACGGGGCCTAAGGTTACTACTTACTTTATGTTTACTCACTTTAGAGGAGTAAAATCCTTATAATTGATATGTTCTATTTTGTTTGGTTGATTAATTTTTACTATTGAAAAATGAAATCTTTATTGTTCATCGATAAAATTGTCATTCACATTCCATGCCTTCAATTTGTCTTTTTCAAAATGTGTAGATAGTCATTGATGAGAAAATTATTTCCAAATTTACATATTGCTATGGGTTACTTTTATTTTATAAAAACTTAAAAAGTGCATTATACTCTTTAGTTAATCCTAATCCCTATGCCTTATATTCTAAGTTTCTATGTTGTTATAGGCTTCTTACATCTAACTATTTTACCGGAAATTTACCTACAACATTCGCTAGGCTTACTACACTAAAGCGCCTGTAAGTGTAATTTCTTAATACTTTTATTACACTCAACTACATTCACTTTATTATGTTTCATATCAAAAGTAACATTTCTTTGTTGCATACACTCTTATAATGTAGTCAACTTGGCGACAATCAATTCTCTGGAACTTTACCTAATTTTATTCGAAGCTGGACAAGTCTTGAGAAACTGTACGAATCTTTTTCCTTGTGAAATTTTAATCTATTTATTTATTGGTTTATCGTAGGAATGGTTTTTAATTGTGATAGGGTGATGCAAGGGAGTGGTTTTAGTGGGCCAATTCCTTCTGGAATTTCATTTCTGAAAAACGTCACTGACTTGTGAGTATTTTTTTTGTTTTTTTAATTGCAAACAAGGTTTCAAAATTTAATTTTCTCTCTTATATCGTCACCATGTTTAAGAGTTAAGATATGTGATCCAGGAGAATTAGTGACTTGAAAGGACCAGATTCTCAATTTCCCCAACTTAAAAACTTGATCAATTTGCAAACACTGTGAGTTAAATGCTTGGATTATTACTATAATTTCTCATTTTCATTGTGTTAATGCCTAGGAAATGAAATGCTCTTAGAAATACAAATCAGGAAATAGAATATGTTAATGACTTTTTGTTGCTACATATTTACATATTGTTTAATTGTTTCCTAGAGTATTGAGGAGTTGCAATCTTATAGGAATGGTTCCTGAATATCTTGGAAATTTGACTAGTTTACGATCATTGTAAGTGATGTTTAATTTTTTTTCAATTACACTTGGTTAGTGTTATGTTCAAATGATCATTAGTGTTATTTATATGTATTTAGAACCATTTATAATTTTTGCACTTTATACTTATCTATTTGGTGAAGAGTATCAACATGTTTTTGTTCATTGCATTATTGGGACTAAACATTTTCATGTTGCTTTTCCGGCACTATTCTTTTTCTCTTGTATAATACTTGATCTAAACATAATTTCTTTTTTAGAGACCTCAGCTTTAACAAATTAATTGGACAGATTCCAAGAACCTTGGGTGGCTTAAAGGATATAAATTTACTGTAAGCAATATTCATTAGTTCCAATTTGATTTGTTATTTCATCAAAATGAGTGCATATGTGTGTGTGTGTGTATTGTTAGATAGTTGGGTGGTATTATTCAAGTTTATCTGTTGCCTTTAGTTCAACGGGGATTTATATAAGTTCAGGTTCCTTAGGACATTATAGAAGTAATCAATAATTCCAATGAATCAAATGAATATAGGACTCTAATACTAAGAATGGTAACTGATAGATTGAACCAATCAACAAAACCTTTTTATCTCCATTACTTGTGCAAACCAAGTTTTAGCTATAGGTCTTAACTAGAATGGCTAATTATACATCTAAAATCAACTACCTTGGTAAAGATACTCACAAAAATTAGTTTAATTTAAGTTGACCAAGACAAAGTTTGTTTTTAGATATCCACATAGTCGCTCACCATTTCGAAAGAGTGGATTTGACTTCTCTACAAATATGTTTTAATTTCAAGTTAATGAGCTTATCCATCAATTTCTTTTGTTTTATAGTTGAGACAAACATACATGTATTGTTAAAAGTACCTTGGGATAATCATGTCCCATCCTTTCGCTAAGAAAATAAATTGAATATGATTAAAAAGAGGAAAATCTATAAGGAGGGAGAAGAGAATATAGATGTAATTATTCTATGACTGGTCTAGATTGTCAACCCTGTTAAGTCAACAATATCCTTGGGGACCATCCGAATTATTTGGGAATAGGTTTTAGTTTATGTATATTTATCATTATGGTTTATCAATAATTGATGTGTTTTATAAATTGACTTTTTTATATTGTTTTTACCTAGATACTTAACTGGAAACCTTTTTACTGGACAGCTGCCTAACTGGATAGATAGGCTAAACTACGTGTAAGTAATCCTTCAAATATTATGATTTTTTGAACTAAATTATGTATTTTTCATAGTAAATTACTACACCAATATTCTTAGGATTCTTCTGTGCCACAAAGTATTACATATAATTATTTGTTTCATATTTGGTTCTGAATCACACACATAAATTTACAGAGATCTCTCATATAACAATTTGACCATTGAAAATCCAGAGCAGTTGACATGTCAACAGGGAAGCATGTAAGAATCCTTTCATTTGCATGTCTTTTTTTGGGGGAGTTTCGATATGCTATCTAATCCATGGCCATTACAATATGTGGTTTAGGAACTTATTTGCATCATCTTTGAAGAGGAATAACTTGTAAGTTTTATAGTACTCATGTTAAATCTACTTTACCTTTATATATAGCTTATATTGATTATAATGTGATAATGTTGACTTATTATACTTATTCCATTATTTTCTCAGGGGAACAATTCCATGTTTGGGGAACATTAATTGTCCTAAAAGTAAGTGGATATATTATAAATTTCTAACAAATAGTTAATATCAAGCTAATCTTTTAGAATTTGAACCTGTTTAGTGTAAATACCCAATTTCGTCCTGGTAAATGCAAATATTTGCAAAAAATGAGAAAATTTAAAAAGAAAATATAAATGGAAAAAATACAAAAAAAAATAAAAATAGCAAGAATGAATAAGAAAGAAAGAAAAAGAAAAAGAAAAGAGAAAACTTGACAGTTAATGTTGGAGCATCATGCATGCATGTCATCTGTGGTTTGTTCCAAATTCCATTTTTTTGCTTGTCCCCTGCCTTCTTCCTATTTTGGCCTAGACATTTCAGCTTTTAAGGCACCAGCCACTAATCACGTCCCTGATCTGCACCATAACAACAAAATAAGTGCATCAGAAAAGAAGAAAAGTTGTGACTATAAAGAGAGGGAAGATCGACCAACGTGAATTGTAGTGTGGTTGTAGAAAAGAGCCAATTTTCTTTCTTGGTCTTCTTTTATCTCTTTTAAATACTTTCCTTTTCATTGCAAATCATAAAGTTGCTGGTGCATGCATTATGCTCTGTGCAATGTGTTTTGCATCATCCTTAATTGTTCTGAAATTTTGGCTGTTTGTGTTTGGTCTGTCACACAACGGTGATTCAACCGACCACTGACTTCTCATTCACTCACATTCTTTTCTCTCACGCATAGCCCTCACGGTCTTAAGTTCTCACCACTCATCACTCAAAACACAAAATAACTACGGTAACAACCACCTTCAAATCACGATGAACCCCCAACAATATTACACGACCATAACCAACACAGAACCAGCAACAGTTTCTGTGACTAGCAGTTGCACAGTGCCTCCCTCAAACTGCAAGCTCCATCTGAAATGCAGTTTCGCCTTCACCGAGCACACCACCACACAAGCCATTCACACGTTGCACACTCTTCTACCTTGTTTGTGTTTCTTCTGTTCCATGTTTATAAGGTCTGTGCTTTCCTAAGTTTCATTCATGATGCTTCGCTCTTCATTTGTGCCTTTTTTGTAGGATCAGATTTTTTTTTTTTTATCATTGTACTTACTTGCTTATCTTCCGTTAAGTTTGTGATGCTCTATCTCTATTCCTTTTTATGTTTCTTGACTTTGTGTTTAGTTTGAATATGCAAGTGATAGTTAGTAATTTTAGAGCTGCAAATGTTTGATACTCTTTTTATCTAAAGCCTTTGCGCATCTGCATGGTCTTCTCTTTTCTTTTTACTTGATTCACATTGAGCCTTAAAGGTATATGAAAAATATAGAATATGTCCACTTCCAGTGTGTGACGTGAAGCCATGTGATTTCTTATGATATTTTTTATTTGCCATTTTCCTATGCTTTACATTGTTGTTATTTTATTATGTTAAATATCAAGTTAAAACTGTTTTTGTTATCAAGATCTACGTGTGCCCAAAAATACTAAAAAGAAGAAAAAGAAAATCTGACGCAGTATAATAAAACCTCCAAAATATCTTTAAAGATCTTTCCTTTAATAATAATAATAATGATGATAATAATAATAATAATAATAATAATAATAATAATAATAATAATCCCTCCGTTCCGATTTATATAACATTTAAGGTTTTGACATATGTATTAAGGAATGTGATTAATTTGTTGAATTTCCTAGAAAACATTAGATAACTTCCTACTATATCCTTTATCTCTCTAATTAATTACTCATTATACACTACTTCTACTAAGTATTGATTAAGGGTAGTCATAGAAAAAGATATTTAATGCAGCATTGATTTTGTAAAACGACATCTATTTTGGAACAAATTTTCTCTAAAACATCATATAATTTATAACGGAGGGAGTAGTAGTAGTAGTAGTAACATTAATAAAATGAAGTTTAGTGGTGACTACTTTGGATGCACTTCCTATTTAGTTACTACAAAAACTATAAGGGTTTAGTGATAACCACTTTGGATGCACTTCTAATTTGACTATTGCGGAAATCATAGAAAAGGTTAATGATAATCACCTTGAATGCACTTTCAATTTGATTTTTGCGAAAATCTTTTAAAATTAAAAATTAAAAGAAAAAAACATAAAGACAAAAGCTATAAAGGTTTAGTAATAACCACTTTGGATGCACTTCTAATTTGGTTATTGCGAAAGCCATTAAAAGTTTAGTGATAACCACTTTGGATGCACTTCTAATTTGATTATCATGAAAACTTTTAAAATAAAAAAATTTAAAGATAAAAATGATAAAAAAAAATATCAACACACAAATATTTTCTACAAAGAGCTACATAACTCTGAATTCTCCATTGCACCTGGAGATACATAGGAGTAGGGACCACTCCTATCGAGCTAAAAAGTAAAAAAATATATAAATTGAAAAGATAAAAAATGCAATGATAATTTCTTTTTCATAATAATAAACTTCTCTTTTAATAATAATTTTTTATTCATAGCAATAAATAAAATATCCAAAAACATTCTTGTTTATTTTGAGGAGTAAAATAAATAACTTTTAAAGTTATCCTGATTTTGCACATTTAATTAGAGGTAACCGTCTTCATGACGGACGTCGTAGGATGCTAATACATTCCCTACGCGTAATTGACTCCTGAACACAAATCTGGTTTCGAGACCAATTTTTCTTTTAAAGATTTTTCCGTAGTTTTCCTTAATAAACTATGGTGCATGGTGACTCGTCGAATTTTAGCATATTTTTTGGCCATCCAGTCGCCACCCCACGTTGCGACATTTAGTTTTATTTATTTGTTTTTGGGAAGGTGGGAGGTAAAAAGGGGAATTATCTTACCAAGATTGTCATACTTGTATATCACATGCTTGCTAACAAGAAATTCAAAAAAAAATATCATTTTTATTATATACCTGAGCATGCAATTTTAGCATGATGAATTTGTTTTTTTTTATAATTCCATGTTAAAATAATCACTTGTTTGTAAAAAATAATTTATTTTTCCTAAATAATCACACTCCAAACATGCATAAAAGTTATTTGAACAATTTCACTAGTAATAATTGTAAATGTTCTAGAATGCCACTTTTTTGGAAGTATTTATTGATGATTGCCCATAAATTAGATTTGCATTTGATTTTACAAGGAGATACAAACCCACTTACAACTATTAGGGACTTTGTATATTAATTTTAATTGCACTTGATGTGTACATTTTGTGTTGATCTTATTGTTCTATGAGGTTCAAGAGTTGTCCATCATGCATAATCTCTGAACATTTATGTAGTTAAAAATGTAAAAATATTGGTTGAAGAACTAAGCATCTATTTCCAAGACTGTGTTCCATATCACTTAGCGTACAAGCCACTCATGCACAAAGTTTCCTTGTTTCCTTTATAATTCTTCTAAAAGTGTGTAGATCTTACAAAATAATTTATTATTTTTCTAGTTGTGAATCACATATATCCAGCCATCTTCCCATTTCTCTTTATTCAAGAAATCGATGCTAATTGTCTGGTACTCTTAACGTCAACTTTTGTATGTTATGTCATTGAAAATTAGCAAAAAGGAATGACTAGTTTCGTATGCCCAGGCTTGTATAATTCAATCTAGCTACCTAGTTTTTTTCCGTTAATAATCAAAAGGAAAAAGAAATGTATGGAAAAGTAATGTTTGTTTGAATATTTTTTTCCCCAATGTGATCTTCTTATCATGCTTGATTCCTTTCATTGCCTTTTCACCAGTTTTTGTTTGTCACAGCTTGGTACACCCTTCGTATAAATTGTGGTGGGAAGCTTATTTCTAATGGAAGCATGACATATGATGATGATTCACAAGAAGCTGGACCAGCGAGATTTCGCCAAACTAAATCAAATTGGGTATTTAGCAATACCGGTCATTTCTTTGATAGTGGTCGCTTAGACTACTATACTTGGTCCAATACAACTAAGCTTGAGATGGACAATGTTGAATTGTATATGGATGCACGTGTTTCTGCCCTTTCTCTCACATATTATGGATTTTGCATAGGAAATGGAAACTACACAGTAAATCTTCATTTTGCAGAGATAATGTTCACTGATGATCAAACATTTAGTAGCCTCGGAAGGCGCGTATTTGACATTTATATTCAGGTGCGTGGTTTCATCATCATTTTACCTTTCTCAATAACTTGTTTAATTTTGAACAACTTAATTTCTTTTGATTGCCATAAACTATCATGAACCATTTGTATTTGGATTGAAGTATTGCAGGGAAAGTTAGTGCTAAAGGATTTCAATATTGCAAAAGAAGCTGGAGGAGTTGGTAAGGCAGTCATAAAAAATTTCACTGCTATTGTGAATAGTAGTACCTTAGAGATCCGGTTGCAGTGGGCTGGGAAAGGGACAACTGGTATCCCATTTGGATCAGTTCATGGCCCTCTTATATCGGCTATATCTGTTGATCCGGGTTAGTTCTATTTCTTTGTAGTTATATTGTCTTCTTGCATCACCCTCATCTAATCTAATATACATTCAAATCTCTTATGTCATAATAAAGCAGACTTTACACCGCCAGTGAAAAATGGAGGTGGCATAGCTATGCAATCTATTGTTGCAATTGTAGTTGTAGGAGCACTACTTATTATCATCATAGCACTTGGTATAGCTTGGTGGAGAGGATGTCTAGGACAGAAAAATTCATTAGAAAGAGGTAAGAACTAATATGCTACTTTAATTATCATTATCATTAACTTTTTTGGCTTAAACTTTTAGGAAAGTTCTTGCATTGATTAAAAATTTGGTAGCATAGAACATAAATTTAGAGGATCAATGTTTGGGAAATCTCTTCAAATAATATAGTAGTTTTACTATTGGTGTCTCGAGAATCTTAAATAATAATGCTTCAAAAATAATGTATTTTGATGAAAAAAATTTTGCACGATCCTTTTTTTTTAGACATTAACATGATTATATGGCTAAGATAGTTGCTATTTATTCTCTTATTGTATATGAATAATTAACTATTTTTGTTGTTTTAAGTGTACTCAAGAAGAATAGTTACCAAATTCCATATTTTTGGTGATTTAAACTATAGAGTAACTAAAAATGTTTATACATGACAATTGATATACAACATCAATTTATAGTAATGTTTCACACATTCATCATTTTAAATAATTATTCATAAGGAAATTGTAACACTTTTACATAACATGCCATATAAGTATATTATTTTGTAAAATCTAATTGTAACATCAATATATAGTAACGTTTGACGCATTCATCATTTTATATAATTATTCTTAAGAAAATTGTAACACACACATAACATGCTATATAAGTATATTATTTTGTAAAATTTAATTGTTATATGCATTTTTATAAATATTGTCAAAAAGAAAATTATCAAAGGCTTAATTGCATATTTTACCACTTAATTATCACCGTGTTGATAGTTTTACCACAAAAGTTTTCTTTTCCTGCATTTTGCCATCGTATTTTTCAATTTTCCCACATTTTACCACCAATTTTTTTTTCCGCGCATTTTGTCATCATATTTTTCAATTTTCGTGCATTTTACCCAATTGTGTATTACTGTTAATTTACTGTCAACTGCCACTAATTGACTGATGACGCGGCAAGTTGACTGATGACATGGCAAAATTGACTGTTGACATGGGACTTTGATATTGACGTGTCAGTACAAATGGCGTTGACATGAATTGCTAACATGGCATTGCCATGTTGATGTGCAACCAGGGGTAAAATAAGCAAAAATTTTGAAAGAAAAGTGGTAAAATGTACAAAATTTTGAAAGTAGGGGGTAAAATGCACGAAAAAAATAAATGATAAAAATGACAAATTTTAAAGATGGGATAAGAACCCTTGCCTTCTTTTTACTCTACAACTCCCACAACCACTAAGCAATTTGACTTATTTGGTTAATAAATAAAAATTATTTTTCTATGTACTATTGTTACATTTATTAATTGCACATTTGGTCTCCCAAAGTATGAACCATTGTGAGAATTAATTATAATATAATTACTTAAAAAATAAATCACTTATGAAAAATAATTTAAAACAATATATCCTTATAGAAAACTTGCAAATTACAATGGTTGTCCCTCTTAAAAATAAATTAGTTTTTTAAAAATTCCTTTTTAGACATAAACAAAAGGGCCATATATTTATTGTATGAAAAAACATATTATTTTACAAAAATAAATTATAAAAAATTATTTAATAATTTTGTATAATTTATAAATTTGTTTAATTAAAATAAAAATATTTAATCAATAAATTTATCATTATAACTTTTAATATTTTTTTCATAAAATAGTTCATTTTTTGGGAGACCAAATGCGCAATAATATTATTTTATTTTATGTATACTTTTAATTTATCATTTGAAGCAATTATATTATATTTAATTTGCACAATGGTTCATACTTTAGGAGACCAAATGTGCAATAAACAGATGTAACAATAGTATATATAAAATAATGTTGTAGAGTAAGAAGAGGGCAAGGGTTCTTAATCTATCTATAACATTTTTTCATTTTTATCATTTAATAATTTTTTATGCATTTTACCGTCCTACTTTTAATTTTTTGCACATTTTACCTTCATATTTTCAAAATTTCACATATTTTACACCTAATTGCATGTCTGCATGCCAATGTCATGTTAACAATCCATGCCAACGTCATGTGTACTGCTATGTCAGCATCAGAGTCCCACATCAGAGTCAACGTTGTCATGTCGTCAGTCAACTAATGGTAATAGATGATTTGGTAAAATGTGTGAAAATTAAAAAATATTATGATAAAATACACGAAAAATATGACTTAAACTAGAATTCTAATTTATGTGAAGTTGAATTATGCTAAGATGTCCAACATTTATTAGGAATATGACTAGAATACTCCTTGTAAGACTTAGGCATTTTTTCTTAGTATATTTATCATTTACTTAGGATACCAAAGATAAAAGAAAAAAATGGATAAAAGATTTTATTCTTACTTAGTATATTTTTGGGTAATTGAAATAATGCCTATTTTCTCAACATTATCAATAACGAGATTTTGTCAAGATAATAAGATGCTCTATTATGTTGGCAGAGTTAAAGGATTTAAATCTGCAAATGGGTTTTTTTAATATGCGTCAAATCAAAGTTGCAACAAATAACTTTGATATTTCCAATAAGATTGGAGAAGGAGGCTTTGGTCCTGTCTATAAGGTATGCTACAAGATCTTACAGAACATCTCATAATTATTGTGGTTGATCTATTGTAATTGTGTAGATGAATCATTAAATAATTTAGAAATTCATTAAAATTATATAACATTTCACAAATGCAGGGCATTTTATCAAACGGAACGATAATAGCTGTCAAGATGCTTTCATCTAAGTCAAAGCAAGGAAACCGCGAGTTTATAAATGAGTTAGGCATGATTTCAGCTTTGCAACACCCTTGTCTTGTTAAACTTTATGGTTGTTGTGTTGAGGGAGATCAGTTGTTGCTGGTATACGAATATATGGAAAACAATAGCCTTGCTCATGCTTTATTTGGTAAATAATTGTTTTACACAATCAACTAATTTGGTTGCTTTTAATAATACTTAATTTTAATCTTAATATATATATGACTAAATGATATTGATGTCTAATTTTTGTTTAATTTAAGAAGGTAATGGAGAATCTCATTTAAAATTGGATTGGCCAACAAGGCACAAGATTTGTATTGATATTGCTAGAGGTTTGGCTTTCCTGCATGAAGAATCAAGATTAAAAATTGTTCACAGGGACATTAAGGCCACTAATGTGTTGCTAGATAAAGACTTACACCCAAAGATATCTGATTTTGGTCTAGCCAAGCTCGACGAGGAGAACAATACTCACATAAGCACAAGAATAGCTGGGACTTAGTAAGTTAATTTAAGTTCTCAAACTTTTCTATCGTGTTGAAAAGAGAATGTACATTAAGAACATTATCAAATCCAATTCGGACTACTAATGATATTTCAAATGAAAAAACAAATCTAAGCACAATCTAATTTGAAGAATTTGATGTGATGTTGTATTTCAATTATGTAGTGGATATATGGCTCCAGAGTATGCAATGCATGGTTATTTGACTGACAAAGCAGATGTCTATAGTTTTGGGGTTGTTGCCTTGGAAATTATAACTGGAAGGAGCAACACCATCCATCGACCCAAGCCAGAAGCATTGCATCTTCTAGATTGGGTAACTTCTATTTTTTACGTTTGTTGAAGTGAATCAAAATTATCATATACCATACTTACGATGTGTATATTGGGTTATACATGTTGTGTCATTCAACAACAATACATTAGTCACACATAACATAATTTTCATAAAATCTACCAACATGAAGTCATTAAACTAGCAAAATTGTCTTCTTTTCTTTTTAAAAGATTTAGAATTTTGTAAACATAAAAATAGCCAACGTCCTCCCACTCTAAACAATATTCAAAATAGGAATTGAACCTACACTTTGATATACTTCGTGCTCAACTATAGGTATTTAAATTATGAAATACTCTCAAATCAAACTAATTTCTGTATTTTGTTTCAACAGGCACGTTTATTGAAAGAGAAAGGTAACCTAATGGAGCTAATTGATAGAAGGCTAGGTTCAAATTTCAATGAAGATGAGGTAATGATGGTGATCAAAGTGGCTCTCCTATGCACCAATTTCACTTCAAACCTTAGGCCCACCATGTCATCGGTGCTTAGCATGCTTGAAGGAAGAGCTACAATTCCAGAATTTATTTCAAATCCAAGTGAGAAAATGGATGAAATGAAGTTAGAGGTAATGCGACAATATTACTTTCAAATAGAAGAAAACGAGAGAAGTGAGACACAAACACAAAGTCATAGTTTATCAATTGATGGGCCATGGACTGCTTCATCTTCATCAACTGCAGAGCTATATCCTACCCACATTGATTCTTCCTATTCAGAGAAAAGAAATTAGGAGTATGTAAAAATTGTACCTATATATCTAGGTGGTATTCTTTGTTCTTTCATGCTCATTTTTTCCTCTTAAACCATAATTTCTTGCATAACTGCAAAATATGAAGTTAGTCTCACAAGGTTCTTCAAGGTTACCAAAGATGGTTAGCTCATGTGATATATGCTTGATTTTTTTAAATAATTTTTTTAAATATGATGGATATGTCATAATACCAAACTCTCACCTTAGCAAGGCTAAAGGAACAATAAGTTTAGAGACAAAACCGCAATACTGAACTACAAAAAGGGATAAAAGGAAAATGTTTAGGGCATTCTCTTGGAGGGATTTCTTATATATACGTGTATTTGGGTAGCTAGTTTCTGCTATGTAGCAGTTCCTTTTTGTTGTACTCTTGAATTGGGCACACCTTGTGATTAATTTAAGTCTCTTTCTAATAAAGTTTCGTGTATCCAAAAAAAAAAAATAATAATAACTAGCAAATGAGAGAAATGAGACGAGGTGAAAGCATGGAACAATAGTGGACACACACGAATATAATTCAAATTATGCAACAATGTTCAGTGTGATGCTCATATGTTTTTTGTTCAAATGCAAACCAATTGCCGCAAGCATGCATGGATCAATAGTGGACACACACAGATATACTTCAAATTATGCACCAATGTTTGGTGTGATGCTCATATTTTTTGTCAAAATTGCCACAAGCATATAGCAAATGATTCTCCTCAATCTGCATACACCAGTGGCACATTTATTCTGTTAGACTTGTGAAAGACAAACTTAGAACAAAGACAATAAAGACTTCCAATCCGTGTAAACCAGTAGCGCATTTATTCTATCATAATTAGAATTAACCATAATTTTCAAATTCTATACCAATCATGACACCTACAACGTGACACAACAACAACAGGTAAAAAAAAAAAAAACTACAAAAGGAAACGTGCTTCGGGTCAGTTCCGTTTTCTTTACTTCTTTTTTCTTCATTTTGGTATTTTAGTTTTCCTAAATATAGCATATAAACGAAAAATAGACCCCAGAATTAAAACAAAATGAAATAGTTGATTGACATGATTGTACTACAAAAATTACAAAAGCCAGGCCACTACTCAATTACAAAAATGCTCAATCTTTTGCACCACATTCATGGTTCCATCTATGCAAACTACAAGATTGATCTAACTGCTCCAAAACCCGAACAACCTGCGAGAACTCGGGCCTCTTCTGTGGTTTCAAGGCCCAACATTGTTGAATCAAATCTCTCAAAACATGTGGACAATGTGAAGGAACAATGAGCCTTGAATTCCTATCTGCCACCGCAACAGCAACTTGCATTGGACCCATGTCCTTAAATGACACAGTCCCACTCAAGCTCCCACAACATAAGCCCAAAACTGTATACATCAACCTTTCTCCCCAATAGCGTTTTCCTTTGATCATCTCTGGTGCCATCCAACGGTAGGTACCCCTCAATGAGTCACACTTCGTCACTCCCTCTGTCAAGTTCGTCCGTGGGAGGTTGTGACTTGCGAAGGACAACTGTGGCTAGTTCTTAGTCTTCAATCCTTTCTCTTTTGCCCTCACTTTTGACATTTCAATTTCAGGTATCATTAATTGTATCATTGTTCGATGTAGTTTAATCCATCGTGATTTCGTGTTCTCGCCATGGAAGGAAATTGTTTTGCATTGTGCAAGTGTTCGGCGAAATAAAGGGAAAAGCAAAACAAATAAAACTTATGACGGTCAAAAGTCATCACTATGTTAAAAACACTTATTCAAAATGCATATGTTTAGTGGCGTTTAAAAACTGTCAAAAAGTGTTAGCACCATTTAGAATTTAATGGAGATATGATGGAAGATAAAATTTACAAGATTTTTAAAAGTCGGGTAAATGCATCAAAATAATTTGTTGAGAACAAAATTCGTTAAAAAATAAAAAATTTAGATATAAAATGATTGAAGAAGGAGAGGTTAAAGAAGGTTTTTTCTTTTAAAAAAAAATAATAATAATCCTCCATTTTTGTCCTTACTACAGAGACGCTACGTGAAACAACAATAAGACACTACATGATACTTAATGTGTCGGATCAGCACCGTTAGCAACAAAATGAAAACATCTACTTTTAGATTAATGTGAATAAAGAAATGCAGTTTCAGATTTTTTTTTTTAATTTCCTTTACATTGAAAGACTAAACTAAAAGCCTTTTATAAATTCAGATTTCAGATATGCAAAATGATGGTTTACTCGTTATTTTTGTGTCCACGAGTTCCTCGGCTTTGTCAGAAATAAAGTTGGGCTATTATATTTATCGATAAGAATTAATAAGACCGCAAAGAAAGTATTTTCAAATCAGTAAGCAAATCATTCACAAATAAAAAATCAGTAAGCAAATCTTTCATTTTCGTACGACACTTGTAATACCGATGAAAAGTGAGGGATATATTATTTTTGTGCCCATGCGCTCCTCGGCTTTGTTAGAAATAATTTTGGGCTAATATATATTATATATATATAATATAATGTATATAAAACTGGTGCATATTGCTATAATAATCTATCAAATCATTCTACAATGAATTTAGAAAGTTGAAATTTTAAAATAATATTTAATTGTTTGGAAGCAGGTGCGATGTACATTAGAAAGTTAAAGTTTTTCAAAATAATATTATAATGGTTTTTGTTATACAAATGTTAACATAAGAGCCATAAGCTCGATAAAGTGAGCATTATTGAAAATTGCTAGTAATTAAGGGAGTCAGCCGACTCAGCCCCTAAGTCTATACATATATCATATATCCGTCCCTATCCATCAAAGTCTTGACTTTGATCAACAGTTTATCTCGGACACGTTATATATCACAATCTAGCTTACCAGCATGATTCATCTCAGACGCATCACTTTCAATTCATTATTATTTAATTATCTTTTGGATCCATCTTGACATAACAACCTTATACACGGATGGCATGATGTCCTACAGAGTGGCTAACATTTATCTTATCTTTATGTTTTAAGTAGTTTTTCTTTTATCTCTGCTTTTATATTTATCAGTTTGTTAGAATCCTTTTATCTTTCCTTTTTATTTAGATATTTATATTTATCAGTTTGTTAGAATCCTTTTATCTTTCCTTTTTATTTAGATATTTATCAGTTTGTTAGGATTCTGATAGGATTAGAATTTACCCTTCCTTTCCTTATATATTCGTATCAAAGACCTATGAAAGGCAGAGAATTTTAATGAAATATTGAGAACCTTTGTCAGTGTCCGTGTGTCAATCCCTCGGTATTCTTTGAATCAACGAGTTATTGATATTTAAAATCATTCCATCACGTACGCTGCTTCATGGCAGGACCCAAAACCAGTGTTTTAATTAAGAACTAGACCAGACCGGCCGGTCCAATCGAAATTCGGTTATTTAATCGGTTCTGTTTGATGAAAAGATCAGAAATACATCTGACTCGGTACGACCCGAGTTGAACTGGACGGTTTTTGAAAAAATCAATGACCCGGCAGGTCTTTAGTTGAACCGGATTGTGATGTAATTATTTTTTTTTGAAAAAAAGTGTTGAAACTACGTGTTTTAATTTTTTTTTTAATTTTGTTTGTGTATGAAACTTATTTATGGACTTGTATTGTCATGACTATTGGTTATTATTTCTTATTTGGAATATTAGGTATTTTATAATGACAATAATTTCAAATTTTGAAGTGTTAAATGATTAAATTATGTTAGCTATATTATATTTTTTTAATTTTTAAATATATATCGAGTCAAACCGGTCCGACTAGTGACCCACCGATCCGACCAATGACTCATTAACCCAGTACCTCGCCCGATTCGATGACTGGTCCGGTCCAAAACCGTTGACCATTGTTCAATTTTTTTTTATTTTTTCTTTTTTTTTTACTATGATATCAGTGTAGAGTATTCGTTAACTTTGTTGATGACTAATTTTCGCTGAAGAACGTAGTTAACCTTGAGTAGAGGATCGTTGTCCATTTGCCACACAATGAAAATACAAAAATAGAAACAATTAGTTGCTCTGCAAACGTTTGATTCGGTTCTAATTCAACAAGCGAGGCAATTGTAACCTCAAAAATGTCTCAAAATTTAGTTCATGTAAGTTTGCACTTTCTCAATTTTGGTTCCTGTAAATTTATTTTTTCATTTTTAGTCCCTCTAAGTTTGCATTTTTTCAGTTTTGGTTCCTGTAAATTTTTTTATTCATTTTTAATCTCTGTAAGTTTGTGTATTTCCAATTTTAATCGCTTAAAGTGCAAACTTACAAGGACTAAAAATCAAAATATTGGAATCTTAAATGGACTAAAATTGAAAGAGCTCAAATTTACAAGGACTGAAAATGAACAAAAAAAATTTACAAGGACCAAAATTGAAAAAGCACAAACTTATCGAAACTAAAAATGAAAAAATAAACTTACGGAGTTCAAAACTGAAAAAGCACAAATTACAAAGACTAAATTGATATCTAAGCATTTCTTTCTCTTCCTCCCACTTTATTAATAGGTGTAACAAGAGCCTTATGATTCACATCTAGATAGATGAGTTTCCTTACAACCATGGCTGATCAGTGTTTAACAATAATAAAGAAAAATAAAAGTATTTTTGACTATTAAATCGACCACACCTCATCTCTGTTAATTTCCAACATAATTCACGGGTTTTAGTTTTATAATATATAGAAGATTTGTTTCTCACTTTCTAAAATAACTAAATGACTAATTTATACACTTTTTATCAGAATTCTCAGATACAATGGTTTGAGAAGAAATACAAGTAACACCAACTTGATGAGACCAAACATCATAAAGCTCAAAGTAGGGAAGAGGAGTGTCATAGAATAACATTGTGTAAAATCATTGATTAAAAGATATAATTACACTAGGTAAGTGCTTTATATATAGAACTTATTCTAACAAGCTAATATTACTCCTAACACTTTTAGATATTAAGGACTGATTCACAAATGGCTGAAACGCTGAGAGATAGCGCACCTTTTTCATTAACTTTTTTAGAATTTTTAGTCCTTAAAAATAATTTAAAGTTTAATTAATTCAAATTAAATTGAATAAATTTATTTAAATATATAAAACCTTCTTATATTTTTTTTCGCAGGACTCAAACTCAAAATATACTACTTAAAAATAAGCAAAGTCTTTATTTAATTTTCTTGAACCAATTATTTGTTTGTCTATATTGTTGATAGTTAAAATAGAAATTTATTTGTATCACTAAAGTCAACTCAGTAGTGGGAGATTTGAGTAGTTTACACTAGGGTCTAAGTTCTAATTTCTTTCCCACCGGTTGTACAAAAAGAAAAGGTAAAAATTATTTCTTTGAAACTTATAGTTTTAAGTAGAATAATTTTGCCAATAGCATTAGCAGTTAAAAAGAAACCGGGATGCTATCAAAAAAAAAAAAGAAAAAGAAGAAGAAAGAAACCGGGATACTGATTAAAAATATAAAATATAATAGTTCGTTACAATAGAAAATTTTAAGTTTGAAAAAAAAAAACTTCAGGTTTAGAAGGCATTTGTTCTGTTTTTTATTTTAATTTTATCTAATATATTTTTATTTTTAAATAGGGAAATATTGTATGCATTTTTTATCTTTCTTATTTTCAATTTTTATAAAAAATAATAAAGATTTTTATTTCCGTAATTTCTTTACAAAATTTTAAAATCAGACAATAGAGTTAATTAAAATAATCTGATATTTTATAATTATTGATAAAAAAAAAGTATATTTTTAAAATAAAAAAACAAAGAATTATATGAGCTAAAACTTTGACAAAAATTAAGAAAAATTTCTCCAAAAAAAGTATATATTAAAATTGAACAAGTAATGAATGTTTACATATTTATAAATTATTAAAAAAAATATTATATAAGGTCATCTCTCTCTCTCTCTCTCTCTCTCTCTCTCTCTCTCTCTCTCTCTCTCTCTCTCTCTATTTAAAGTTCTTACACATCTTAAATGGGTCTTACTATTATACATCACTTTTTTTTATCTCATAAATGAATATTTTCTTAAATATTTTATTGTTAAAAATTATTTTTTGGACCCATGTATAGTGTTAAGCATTAGTGCTTAATAAGCATCCCCGTCTATTAAGAACATGACAAGTGTATCGATCATATAAGTATTAATAAAGTGAAAAGGTAAGAGTTATCATACACATATAAGGATTGTGGTTTAATAAAGAATCAACCAATCAATTACCATTTTGATTTGGGAATTAAGAAAGAATTGAGAGATTAAGACTTTAGAATTTTGATTTAATTGAAAGAAAGAACGCAATCAAATGATTTAAAAAAAAACTTAATTAATTAAAGCAATTAGGTATAAGAATCTCCTTTGTTGTGCATCGAGGGGGGGAGGAAACACCGGGGAGATTTTATCAATGGGCCACGAGCATACCACATAAGTGAACTTGACACCACCTTCAACCCAAAACCTTAAGGCGTTAGGTTTGCGGGTCTTTCCACTTATATGTTGCTCAACTCGCCCATTTCTACCCAATGTGGGACTTCACTTTCACACTTGTACTCCAACAATCTCCCCCTCAAGTGTGAGTCTCTTCCATATGGTAGCTCTCCCTCAAGCGGAAGTCATTTTCACCACGAATATCCAATGATGGCGCCTTTAGAGCTTAACCATGGCTGCCACCATGCTCTAGTACCTTGCACCGCCGCGCTCCACCGTTTCATGGCTACGGGACATGCTGCCTGGCCTCCATGTATGGACCCACCGCCAGGAAGACTTTCGATACAAGGGATCCCCGTGTCCATGCCTGGATCCATCGTCAATCCATCTTACTCGTCTGAGCCGGTCACCTGGTCGAACCATCGGCTCTGATACCAATTGTTGTACACCAAGGGGGATTAAACATCGGGGAGATCTTCACCAATGGGTCTTCCTCATTTATATGTTGCTCAACTTTCCCTTTCCTACCCAATCTGGGACTTCACCTTCACACTTGTACTCCAACATCCTTGATTCTCCCTTAAGGTATCTTTTTCCCTTTTAAATCTCTTATTATGTGATCAACATTTATTTTCTCTAATTTAGTGTATTCTCAATCCCTTGGGTGGTAAACCCTTTATTCCTAATTATGAACATTAATCTCTTAGGTGAGCAAAATTAGTAATAAACATTAAATTTAGGAAATTATCACAGATAGATAAAACCTATCCCTATTCCTAAGCTCAAGCTAGATCTATATGATTGTTGAATTGGAACAATCCAAACTCCAAATTTCCAAATGCAAGGTTTAGGTTACTAATCTATTTCCTTACGAGGGTCAATTGCAAATAAGTTTTAAGCATAAAAAAAATAGGAATCAGAAAGAGAAATTAATTACATTAGAATCAAATCAAGGTTCATCCTAACCTAACTCGTAGGGGATTTAAAAAGTCATGAAGTCACTAAGCATAAAACATAAAGAAGAAAAAGATAAGAAAAAACCATGAATCTTAAGAATTGAACCTGAATTCTTCAAGATCTAAAGCCGGTGATAAGTCTTCAAGCTCTTTTTTGCACTTCTAATCCTTAGATGAGTCCAAGAATCCTTAACAATATAAGTTTTTCCAATAAATAGGAAGCATAGGCTTTCTGAGATGACAAAAATCATTAGGTCAATTGAAAAATTAAGGATGGGAAGTGTTGGAGTACGGGCCTGCTCGACGACTCTAGGTTGTGCGCCAAAGGCTAGGCTTCTAGGCAGCTACGTGTAAGGTCTATTCATGCTTCTAGTGATTTTTCTTCTACAAGAAGAACTTGCTTTTGGTGCCTTCGTGAAGTTGTAGATAATTTTGTCCTTGAAAAAATGGCACTAGTCTCATGTCATTTAGATGTTTACAACTTGAGATATGGTCAAAACATTGCACCTATGTCAGGCTATCAAGACAACACATCTACTTCAACTTCAAACTCGATTTTCTCTATGATACACTTTGAATCTGATGAAACTCTCTTAATGAAAGTGTAGATCTATGTTTAAGCTTTTCATAGAGACCAATATCACCTCAATTACATTCTATGAGTCTGATTTGTGACCCAAACAAGGAGGGAAGGTCAAAGTCCAAGTTCAAATTCTAAAGTTGTTCATATTGCTCATTTTCCCTACATTAAAAAACCCAAGAAATCTAGTGTATTCTTGAACCTTTTTCCCATTTAAACTGTTTAAAACATGAATCACAAGAAAATATATACAAATATTGTGTTATTTTCTCACAATATTTGCCAAATTGATGTATTAAAACATGTCAAAATGACTCTATAAATCTACACAAGCTGTAGAATTATTAATGTCCAAATTAAGGTGAGTTTTATATAAGCATCGTTATTAATTGGGTAAGAATCGCATTCCATAACTAATGGAGATGACCTAGTACATTTTATTAAAATGAAAAAAAAATAAAAAAAAATCTTAAATATATAGTTACGTTAAATACTAAAAAGTGAGACTTTTATTATTTATAGTGGTCCTATCTAGTTTGAGCAAAATTACTTCAAAAAAAAAATATTTGTGGTCTTGTAAAAAAATTGAAAAAAATATTTATTTAGTTGCTCATTTCATATACACGGGTAGTTTAACTAAAGAAAGTCTTTTCTCACCTAATGTTATAACTTTTTTTTTTTTAATAAACTACGTCAATAATGGAGACCCTGTGAGCCCGCCATAGAACAATCAGAATCGTCACTATATAAGTGACTTCCACCGTTGATATCGGACACGTTATATGTCCCAGTTTAAGCATGGTTTCATCTCATACGCATCACTTTCAAACCCAATATATTATTTAATTATTTTTTTATCTTTCCTGACATCACAACCAAATACACGGGTGGCACGACACAAATAGTTGTGTCTAGTTGGTCTAATTCAACAAGCTAAGAGAATCTTAACCTCAATAATGTTGAGATTCTTAGGCTCAAAATAAGGCAACTTGGTCCTTTCTTTCTCTTTCTCCCACTTTAATGGGTGTAACAAGAGCCTTAACAATAATAAAGAAAAAGGTATTTTTGACTATTAAATTGACCACAACCTCATCTCTGTTGTTAATTAATTCCCATTAGAATTCACGAGTTTTATAATATAATAGAATAGAAGATTTGTTTCACACTTTTTAAAATCACTAAATGACCAATTTATACACTTTTAGATGTTTTTAAGAACTGATTCACTAGATTTTTTTTAGAATTTTAGTGTTTAAAAATAATTTAAAATTCAATTAATTCAAATTAAATTGAATAAATTTATTTAAATATATAAAAATATTTTAATTTTTTTTACAAGACTCAAACTCAAAATATTACTTAAAACAAAGTCTTTATTTAATTTCCTTGAACAAATATGTTGGTCTAGCTATATTGTTGATTGTTAAAATAATTTTTTTTGTTACAAATAAAAATTTATTTGTACTATTAAAGTGACTTAGTAGCGAAGAATTTGAGTAGTTTATACTAAGTTCTAGCTATATTGTTGATTGTTAAAATAAATTTTTTTGTTACAAATAAAAATTTATCTGTGCCATTAAAGTGACTTAGCAGCGAAGAATTTGAGTAGTTTATACTAGGTTCTAAGTTTAAATTTTATTATCACCTTTGTAAAAAAAAATAAAAACAAGTGAAAATTATTTGATTGAAACTTATAGTTTAAGTAGAATGTTTTTAAAAGAAAAAACAGAAAATTATATGAACTAGAACTTTGACAAAAAAAATTAAAAATGTCTTATTTATAAATTATTTAATAAATCAATATTATAAGGCCATCTTCAATCCAACATCTCCCATTTTTTTATACATCTTAAATGGATCTTACCATCTAACAAAAAAAAACAGAAAAAGAAAAAGATCCTACCATTACAAATAACTTATTTTTACTTTCTTATAATTTAAGCAATTCTTCTCTCCAACCAAATATTTCCATTTTTTGCCTTTTACAAATCTTAAATGGATCCCACTATTATACACCACTGCTAATTCTTTTATGTATAAAACTTACATACAGTACAAAACTACAAATGATACTGTTTTACTGTTACCCTATCATATCATGACATCTGTCTTATTTTTTTCCACGTCAATAAAATAACCTTATTCCCGCAGCATCTATTCCTCTTTCATGGTCTTCCCGCAGCATCTATGTCTATACCACCGTTCTACTATTTCTTAACCGATGTACATGACCTGGTACATTTTATTATTTCTGGTTTTAATTATAAATAATAAATTAACTTTTTTTTTATTCTAATTATAAGCAATAATTACTAATTTTTAAAATTATTCAAAGTTAATTTTTTTTTATACCCTTATTTTATTATTAACTTTATTCCCTATGCATTTATATTCACTTATTCATATGACAATCATTTAAAGTAAAAGATTTTTTTAGAATAAAAAATAAATTTATGATAGAATTAATTTAAAAAATTGTATTAATTACTTTCTTTGATATGAATGATTTGTCCCATTTATTTATAATTAAGACCAAAACATAATTATTTGACATGAACATAATTATTCCCAAAGAAGATCCACGTGGTCTTGTACCCAAAAAAAAATTGAAAAAATGTCTTTATATAATTACTCATTTAATAAACACGGGGCAGTTTAAAAAATGTCTTTTCTCACTTAATGTTATAAATTTATTTTTCTTTAATAAACTACGTCAATAATGGAGACCCTGATTCCGCCGTAGAACAATCAGAATCCTCACTATATAAGTGACTCCACCCTTCAACAACTTTTCAGGCCTCTCATTCACTTCTTCTGTCTCATTACTTGACTATCATAATGGAATTTCGTCACCTAATCATTTCTACTTATGTCCTCTTCTCTGTAAGCTTTTTTGGTTGTTTGAAGCCTTTTATTTTGATGTCCTTATCAACTTTAATTTGCCTTTATAATTTCTGTTACATGCTCAGAAACTTAATCTAAAATTGCAATAATTTTTAGCATTATTTTCATATATGTTAATTACTGACGACGATGAGACAACAACAAAACGAAATTCTTATGGTTCTATGTATTTTATATTTGATTCATGTATGGCAGTTTGTACATGCAAGAGACTATGCCCATGCATGGTTACCAGATGAAGACTATTGGCAAGCTGTTTGGCCAAACACTCCTATTCCTAGTGCTCTACAAGATCTTCTAAAGCCAGCTGGTTTTACAGGTTAGTAGTATAATTATTGATTTAATTTTATATATATATTGATTTTGATCATAAATCAGTATTTTTCTCTCTCTTATCATGGGGTAGCATATGCAAGTTAACTAATTGAACGGAATTTTCCTCGTTTATTATGATGAATGAAGGTGCAGAAATCAATGTTGATCTCCCTATGGAAATTGATGATACACAATACCCAAAAACAGTATTCCTTCAACGTGACCTATATCCAGGAAAAACAATGAACATTCAGTTCACCAACATTCCCTTTTCACAACCTATTAATCCACTTTTTCTTTATGTAAACGAAATTAAAGAGGAATATACTTTTGAGGACATGTGTGTGAATCGAGCCGTTGAGGGAGAAGACAGGTATTGTGCAAAATCTCTGGGAGCATTAATTGATTTTGTCACTTCAAAGCTGGGAAAGAACACAAAGGTGCTCTCAGGTTCCTTTGTGAAAAAGCAAGAGCAGTACACTGTGGAGGGAGTGCAAAATCTTGGAACCAAAGCAGTGATGTGTCACAAGCTGAGTTTCCAAAAAACAGTGTTCTTTTGCCATGAAATAACTGCAACAACTGCTTTTATGGTTTCACTGGCTGCTGCTGATGGAACCAAAACAAAGGCACTAGCCGTTTGTCACACTCATATTTTGGGGGTCGATGATGCTTTAATTCATCGAGCTATAAAATTTAATCCTGGAAATAACCCCTTTTGCCACTTCAGCGAAGATAAGGCCATCTTATGGGTGCCCAATGCCTACAGTAGTGACAACGTTGCTATTTAATAATTATTAGTCCATCATGGGAACCTTGGGACATTGTGTACAAAAATAAATTGTGCATGTTATGCAAGTACTACCTTTTCTAGCTAGAGCTGGAATTGGAGCTACATGTGTGTGTTGTCCGTTTTGTATCCTAAAAGAAGCAACATCTGATGATCGATCGATGTGCTTTGATGATGTGTAATACTATCTATGGAAATGAAATGTTGTGTGCTTTATATTTTAATGTGGACTTCCAATGTTATATTCTATGATATGTAAGTAGACATTTAGGTAGAGTTATAACGGTAATTCTGGTGGTGAAGGGAAGGGGAGAGAGATCGCGGGTTCGAATCCTCTCATTAACAAAAACTAACAAACTAACCATTAACATTTGTCAATAAAAAAAAAGTAGACATCTAGGTTTTCACATATTACCAGCTTAACCCTCGTTCAAAGCCACGTTTTGGATAGAAAACCAAGTCAAAAAATTGTTACTTAAATTCTATTTAATATAATGTCTTTGGCTTTGTTCAAAAAAAATTGTTACTTAAAAAATTGATTTTAGATAAGCTTAAACTCAAAAATAAATTTAATTCAAGAAAAATAATTAAAGCAAATAATAAAAAGTTCAAGTAGCTAAGAAGCTAATGGAGTTATCGGAATTACTACAAGACATCCAATAATCCACAACACAACACAATTCCCTCTTGCAGTTAGATCTCCTTTTGGCCTAGCATTTTATCAAGGTTTTTTCTGAAGAAAAGCTTATGTTTCTGACAGAAACATGATCATATGCAGGGAACAAAACTCTCATGCAACTTCAATAGGACAATAGTGGACACACCCGAACATACTTCAAATTATATATGCTCCAACGTTCAGTGTGATGCTCAGATTTTTAGTAACCATATTTTTCAAATTTCATTCCAATCATGACACCTACACCGTGACACAACAACAACAGATAAGTAAAAAAGACTTCAAAAGGAAACGTCCCACATGTCAATTCGTGTTTTCTTTGTTGGTTTTTTTTTTTTTTCCTTCATGTTAGTATTTTATTTTTCCTAAATATATCACATACACGAAAAATTGACCCCTGAATTCAAACAAAAACGAAATAGGTGACATAATAATAAATATCTAAAACAACTCTTCCTTTTCAATTACAATGAAATAAATTATTGTACTACAAGTCTACAAATTACTAAAGCCAGGCCACTACTTAATGCACATGACGGAGTTATAAAGTTTGTTTGGTGGTTAAAGGAAAAGGGAAGGAGGAATAAGTCGTGGATTCGAATTTTTCCGCTAACAAAAAAATTAACATATTAACATCTAATGTTTGGCCAATAAAAAAAAAAAACTTAATGCACATGACCAATCTTTTGAATAAAACAAATTAAGAAGGTCATTCCTAAGATGACTATGATCCTCGCTACAACTACAAGGCCTTTGCACCACATTCATGGTTCCATCTATACAAACTAAAAGATTGATCTAACTGCTCCAAAACCCGAACAACGTGCGAAAACTCGGGCCTCTTCTGTTGTTTCAAGGCCCAACATTGCTGAATCAAATCTCTCAAAACATGTGGACAATGTGAAGGAATAATGGGCCTTGAATTCCTATCTGCCACCGCAATAGCAACTTGGATTGGACCCATGTGCTCAAATGGCACTGTTCCACTCACAAGCTCCCACAAATTAAGCCCAAAACTGTACACATCAACCTTTCTCCCATAGCGTTTTCCTTTGATCATCTCTGGTGCCATCCAACGGTAGGTACCCCTCAATGAGTCACACTTTGAAGCCTCACAAGAAATTGCCAAAATCAGCAATTTTGAGGTGAAACTCCCCATCAACAAGAACATTCTCGGGTTTAAGGTCTCTATGAATGATACCTTGTGCATGTACATACTCCATTCCACGTGCAATATCCAAAGCAAAAGATATCACATTCTTTAGAGAAATTGGCTTGTGCTCTAACTTGTTCAAATACACCCTTAAAGAACCCTTTTGCAAATACTCCGTGAGAATAAAATAAAAATGTGTGTCTTTGCATGTGGCTACGAACTTTACAACATTGTGATGGTGGAGACGAGGTAGATGTGTGACTTCTCTTAAAAATTGTGTCTCCAAAAGATATGTGAGAGTTTCCTTTTCGTCAATATTATCTCGTAGCTTCACAACTTTCATGGCAACATGTTCCTCCTTGTATTTACCATGGTAGATTTGACTGTGAGCACCTTGAGAAAAATTGTGCGCGATGAAGAGATTAGAGAAGTCAAAATTCCATTGATCTTGTGCATTCCTCACAGTTGCATCTCTTCGACCACCATGGTGAAAACACTTTGTTAATGGCCATGATGATTCCTTGCGGCTCTTGCAATTATCGTGCAACATGATCGAGAACTTTCCCATAATAACTCTCTTGTGAGAAGAATGGTCTCTTGCGATTTTGGTGAATCTATGAACCCTTGATGCAAGCCTGAAGATAAAGCTTTTTAACCTTTATCTCTTCTCGTCTATCTTAAAATCAGTTAGTTCCTAGTTACTAGGATCTAATCAAATAGTTAGTTTATATCTTATATCAAGTTCCCGCCATGGTAATTAATACAAATATCCCATTTTTATAGGTAGAAAAAGAATATACTGTTTTGATATTCTCATGCTTCGTAATTAAATTTGACTTCTTAACATATTATCCTTTTTCAATTTTTTTTTGACATAATCCTTTTTCAATTTTAAAAATTTAATTTTGCATTTTTTAAACTATCTTATCATTGTATATATATATATAAAAAAAAAAAACTATCTTGTCATTATAGAATATAATTAAGGAGCATTTGGATAAGCTTTTAAAAAAATCTTTTAGAAACTACTACTTTGATTTATGAAAAAAATTGAAATTTTTTAAGTTTTTTATATTCTTAGAAAAAAATATCTACACATTATAAAATTCTTTAAACATAAATTTTAGTCATCAAAGTACAGTTTTGTTTAACAAAAAAAAAATGTACGAATGTTTCTTTGGGTTACATTATATATATATATATATATATATATATATATATATATATATATATATATATATATATATATATATAACATATTGCTTATATATTATATCATAATACATTAAAAATTAGAAAATTAGAAAATCATAAATAATTAAAAAATAATAAAATGAGATTAAAATAGTAGGAAACATCAAGTAATAATAAAACCATTTTATGAAAAAAATAATAATAACATCATAATGTTATAAGAATTTTGTAAATATTTGTAAGATAAAAAAAATTGCAACAGGATGTTATTTCATAAGTCAAAATTAATAAAATAATATTGGAATAATGTGAACTATAAAATGAAATTAAAATAATTTAAAGAAAATGAAAAATAATAAAGAATACTTATATTATATATTATATATTATAGTTAGACAATTCTTTTATAGTATATAATAGATATAATAAAATTAGAAAAATATAAAATTATAAAGAAATAAAAACAATACAATATAAATCTTAAAAAATCAGAATACTTATAAAGTCTTCGGGATCGATTGTTGAATTTTTCTAAGGTTCATTTTTCTTCTTCTATTTTTGGTTGAAGATATGACTACTCTCAACAAAAAAAAATTGTGGCTTCAAGGACTTTCGTTGTTTTTTTTCTTATATTATAGGGTTTTCATTTATTTCAAACACAATATTAACTTTTTAAACATAGTATATCTATTAATATTTTGATATAACCGTTGTTGTTATTGTTATATTAAGAAAAATAACCAAAACAAAAATAAGTTAATTTCAGTGTGACACCTTATTAATTTCATAAATTTAGGGCATCTGAGTTGTAATAACTTGATAGTTTTATTTTAAAAAAAAATTCAATTATTATTATTATTATTATTATTATCTTAAAAAATTATACAAAGATTAATTAAGACATAACACCTTATTAATCCTACATTTTAATGAGGGACATATAAGTTGTGACATTTTGATGATCTTGGTAATTTAAAAAGAAAAGTGAATTATTATTATTTTCTTAAAAATTAATTAATTATGGTGCGACACCTTTTTAATCCTATGTTTTAGTTAGGCACATTTGAGTTGTGACAATTGGATGGTGTTGAATTTAATTAAAATCTATTAACTCACATTCTCAAAAGAACTACATAGCTTTAAGTTTTTTATCACACCAGGAGATATGTAAGAGCATGGATCACCCTTATCAAACTATAATATATATATATATATATATATATATATATATATATATATATATATATATATATATATATATAGAGAGAGAGAGAGAGAGAGAGAGAGAGAGAGAGAGAGAGAGAGAGAGAGATAAACTTTCCCTTATTTAAAAAATAAAAAATAGATGATAAAAATTTCAAAAATAAATAAACAAGTATCTAAAAAATTATTTTCTTATTTTTTTAAGGGATAAAATATATAATTAAACAAAAATCATATATATATATATATATATATATATATATATATATATATATATATATATATATATTCAGATATGTGTCATACATGGTTGGAAGCAATTGCTAACCCACACCACCATTATAAGGATGGGTTTGGCTAAAGTGGAGTTCAAAACACTTTCTCACCGGTGAGAAAGTGTTTTGAATATGCTATAGCAGGTTAGTCAACAATTTTTTACCTACTGTAATAGGTAGCCATCAGAAAAAAAAAATAATAAAAAAAAATTTTATTTAAAAAATAAAATTATATAAAATTATTATAACAAAAATTAGAATAAAAATTTTCTCTTTTTTTAAAAAAGTGAAAACCACTGGTTGTGCTTGAACAAATTACTTATTATAATAGGTTGGTTAACCAGGAGAAAAAAAATCATTTTTTTATTGAACAAATTATCTACTATAATAGATTAGTTAACTGGGAGAAAAAAATCATTTTTTTATTAAATGAAATCATATAAAAATTATTAAAAAAATATTTTTTTTTCCCGGTGGGAGCATAAGAGAAATAATTTTGCTCAAATTTTTTTATATAATTTCATTTAATAAAAAAATGATTTTTTCCTAATTAATCAACCTATTATAATAGATTATTTATTCAAGCACTACCGATGGTTCCCACTTTTTTAAAAAAAAAAGAAAATTTTTGTTCTAATTTTTATTATAATAATTTTATATAATTTTATTTTTCAAATAAATTTTTTTTTCTCTAGATGTTTATCTGCTACAGTAAATAAAAAATACATTGATTAATCTGCTGCAATAAATATACCATATTTTCTCACCGATGACTCAGCCATTTAGAAGTTCACCACTAAGCTTTTAGCCACGGCGAAACATTACAAATTTGATCCTAAATTTCGAAAGAGACGAGCAATTATCCTAGTTTTTTTTTTTCTTTGAAAATATCCTAGCAAGTAGCACACGGGATACCGACAAGTCAATAATTAGATCAGTTTGATTTTTATGAATCTCCTTTTTCTTTTGTTATTAAAATCAAGGTACAACTTTCTCCTTTTTCTTTTGTTATTAAAATCAAGGTACAACTTTCAACTTTCTCCTTTTTCTTTTGTTATTAAAATCAAGGTACAACTTTCTCCTTTTTCTTTTGTTAGTGCCTTCCTCAAAATTTATATCTTATAGTCTCATATAATGGTTTATAACTCCAAGCAGCTGCATTGTAATTTCCTGCTTTGGGAAAAGTATTTGCTTGAATTGTTTATTTTTACTTTCTCCGATCAGTCTCACCAAATAAAGACGATGAATGCGAATTAAATATGCCGGCGGATTCTAGCGTGAACCTTCAAATAGGTGGTTCATCAGTGCACCAGTGTTTTTGGTTAGTAAAAAGTCCATTCTACCCTCAAATTTCACCGTTGGATATAAAAACAAATAATTGACGGTGCAGATTATAAAATAGTAATTGAATGTTTATTTAGTTAAAAAATATACTAAAATTAAATATATTATGAATAGACCATTTTAAAAATAGGAGCACGCAGCCATGGCCGCTGTAAGAAAGGAGCCCTAACGGCGGAATCCGCCGGCGCATTGGCCAACAATGTCAGTCTTAAAGTGAAGATGTTTGAATAGGATCTGCAGAGAGAGCAAACAATCATTTGGCGGCGGGCGGGTGTGTTTCTGTATCTTTGGCGTTCGAGATTTTGCAAATCAATGATAGATTTTGTGTTGTACCCACGTTATCTTCTACCCCCGTTCCCCCAGTCAATGAAAAAGTGCACATTTTGAACCGAAAATAATGTAAGCATTTTAGCTCTGTACGATGGTTTTATTGTAGGGGTTTTTGGTTTCGTCGGAGTGTTGAAAAAAATTGTCAATAGTATTCGACCAACCCCTGCACCCTGAACTGTTTAATTATCAATGCTATCCTCTCTATCATCCATCCTGTTATCAAATTTCCACCTCCATCATTAGTCTTGCTACTGCTACACAAGTGATTACCACGTGTAGTAGGTAAATAACACTACCTTTTATCCAATTTGAAATATTGCAGCTTGCTCTCCACCACCCCCTAAGCACAAAGAAGGGTGATTCCTGACACTTTATTATTCAATTATAAAAAATGTGTATATGAGTAGATGGAGGAAGTGGCATAGTTGCATTGCACTGAAGTTTTGTATGTTATATTTTTACAGATAGTTAGTGGAATATTTGTTGTACCATTAAGTATAAAGATATGCAACAATGATTAACCAGCCGAATAAGAACAGGGCTGTTGACAGAATTATTATATACATGCAACTAAATAGACTATCCAAGTAGTAATGGTGATTTTTTTCTGTTTGTGCTTCAGGGTCTTCTTGATGCATTAATGAAAGCAATGAAACTTTCTGTAGGGAGTTGTGATGTGGAGAGTCAAAACCTTATAATTCAAAAAGCTTACAATGTCATAGACTAAAAACAAAATGAAACAATATTTGAGGGACTAAAAACAGAGAAAAAATTTATGAGGGATTAAAAACAGAAATCATGGAAAAATAAGGGATCAAAAATATATTTTACCCATTAGCACTTACTCTTGGAAAATACGACATTTCCTTCAGAGATGAAGGGCTAATTTCATTATTTGCATTAGTAGATGAAGAGATACTCTAGTGATTTTACCTTGGAATAAGCTCTGGATGTTATATTCAATACAAAAATATTGTTTTCTACTACTGATATGTTGCAGAGATGTAATGGAACAAGTAATGGAAATGAAATGGTTCTTACTGATGTATGCCTAGCCATTGCAAATGATAGAATGCTTCAAATCAATGCCATTTGTGGGCTCTCATGGATAGGAAAAGGTTTACTTCTAAGTGGTCATGAAAAGATTAAAGACATCACTATGGTTTACACTAGAGTCTACGGTCATTGCTTCCTTTCATTTTCTTTCTTTTTTTTATTATGAAAAAAATCTTTTAAGAACTTGATTAGCATCTAACTTCATCACTTGCTTCACTCTGTAATTTCTTGTGTTCATTTTTATTTGTTCACTGTGAGAAAATTCTATAAAGGACTTGGTTATCTTTACAATAAAAAGTGTAAAAGAAAAGAATAAGCAAAAAAAAAAAAAGACTGTAAATGAAGTGATAAAATACAAGAATAACAAATTGGTATATATGAGATTATAACAACTTGAGATATTGGAGTTGGGTTTACAAGGAATTACAGAGTTGGGATTTCATCATATGCTTCAAAAAGCAGTAGCTATAATTCAAATAAGTTCTATGTATGAGATCCATGTGAATTATGCAAGAACAAAGCCTTTTCTGCAATTTGAGAGTTGAGCTCTGATATATAGGCATCAGGAAAAACATCAAACTTGGTCGTATGGGCAAAACAGTTTCGTGCAGCCTTCAAATCCTTCACCTTGTAGAGAAAATCTATCAAAATAGCAAAAGTCACAGTATCAGGGTGCAGGCCACACTTTAGCATTTCATCGATCACCTTGCACGCAGTTCCCTGGACGCTGCTTCAAATGTACAATGTGTATTGCAATTTCAAATTGAAATCCCAAACTCATTCAGAAACTGTAATTGGTTAACAACAAAACAGAAACAGATGAGTATTAGAGGTGACTTGCAGTGACCCTCCAGATTGCATCAGATAATGGTGTTGGCAACAGACCGTTGGAAATAGAAACACATGGAAATGTAGTAGTAAATTTAACAAGAAACCAACACAGCTCTAAAAGAAATAATCCATTAAAAGAACCAAGAATCCATTACAAATCCCTCAACAATCTATTACAAATAACCAACAAATAAAAGAAATAATTAAAAAAAGGGAAGAAAAATTAAAAAAAAAAAAAAAAAGCCACCAATGCAGCTCTACAATCTGGTTTTAAATCATTAAATTTATTAAATGATTAAATGCCGCATTACTCACCCCATGTAATGATAATGGAAATTGACTTAAACATGATTAAACTATATCCTTGGTAATAAAAATAATATAATTATGAAAAATAACTCGCCCAAGACTTTAAATTTTGACAATCATACTCAAAACATTATGTCACACGGGGTCAAAAACTAACGACACAAGTCTCAATGTCATTGATAAGATCATACAAACATATTAAAATTATTTATTAATGTTAAAGTATTCAACTTATTCAAATTCGAATGATGCCTACTCACTAAAGCAGCTTACAGCTACTACTGTTGCTTCTCAGACTATTGCTGCTTAGGTCTGATACATATTTGCAGCTACTACTGTTGCAGCTCTGCTGAAACCATACTAACTAGACAAATACTTGTGGCAGGCGCACCGGAAGAAAAATAATAAAAAAATTAAAAAATATTTTATTTAAAAAATAAAATAAAAAAGATAAATTTAAAATGAAAAAAACATTTTATCAGCAATGTTCTTTCTCATTCATCTTTTTGGGCGAACTCAAAACCCATTGTTGAGGATGAGAAGTTTCTTTCCACAAAGTCTTTCAATTTGGACACCAGCATACAATTTAACACTCTGCAGGACAAGTATCCACAGTAAGCATTATCACAAACAGTGGGTAGGCAACATAACTAAATTGAAATTACAGCCTGAACCCATCGAAGATGCAAAGGAATGCTTATATGGGTACCCAGAAATTGAATCTCATTCATTGAACATGCATCAATCACAGGAGAAAGACAAGTAAAGGAAAAAATTAACCAATAAAAGAAAATTACCAAAATGTGATATCTCAAATATCCTAATTTGATTTATCAAACAGTCCACCCAAATAAAAATAGTTGTTCAAAGTTACAATTATTTTTCAAAAGATTCAAACTTTGAACAACCACAACCTGTAACAGAAAAAAAAAAAATCAGCATAACAGTGCAAACAATAGCGAGAGAGAAGAAACAGAGAGAAAAAAACACAAAAAAAGGAAAATTAATAGAGTCGTCGGAAACTTCCGTGAAGGATCGTCGTAGGATTTCCGGCAACCGTATGTTGTGGAGCTTTTTTTTTTTTTTTTTTTTACCTTCATCGTTCATCTCTCTCGATCCTAGCAGCGACAGAGGCACTCACACCGCTGCCACCATCCCCTTCGTTGCTATCTTCATTGTCTCGTCTTCGATCTCTGACAACAGGGATGAGTCGCCGGTGCAAACGGCAGTAACCGACGACTTTTTGAGTCAATAAAAAACTATAACCACATCCAATGAATGCCTGAAAATTGAGTAACAGTATATTTACTGCGTGTCAGCAACTTTCTACGAAAGGTTCTCTCTTGCTGTCAGAGTTCATAAAACATTAAAACGTATACGACACCCACGCTCCTGCAAAGGCAGATACCGCGAGTGAACAATCTCCACATAACGACAAATCTACGTGTCAAATGCCACAGAAGATGCGTGCTATACGTGGAAAATTATTTTAGTCTAAAAATATTTTCATAATATCCATGTAAGAAAGGACTCTAAACACAATCTGGACCACTCATTTAAGAGTCAACATATCATACGGTCCAAAAAAAAATTTCGCACAGTACGAACCACTTTCGTTTTCGTACGCTAGACAACGTCTTGATCTATATTATTTTTCTAATACCAACAACAAATTGTTAGTTCTGCGCAACTTGATTTCTCTAAACAAAATCTTATATTCGAGTTTTGTTGATGAAGAAAATTTGATTGAGAGGAGAGAATCTCATTAAAGATGATCAGTCAGATTTTTTATCGAAAATTAATCATTAACAAAGTCAATGAATACTTTGTACTAATAATATTGTAACAAAAAAAATACTCTCTCGATTCCAAAATAATAATTCTTTTAGTTTTTTGTTTTTGTTCCAAAATAATAGTCTTTTTAGTTTTTTTAAGCTATTTTTTCTAATAATGTCCTTAGACATAATTAAGAAGATGAATTAATTCTTGTATTGGAAAGAGACATCTGTCATAAAAATAAGTTAGTGGATAACATGAGATTTTTGTTATAGGTGGATATTGGTATAATTTATGACAAGAGTAGTTGAAAAGTAAGGATATTTTTGTCTAAACTTGTATCAATTAAATGTTTCTTAATCAATATATCATAATCTTAAAAGATTATTATTTTGAAAGGAGAGAGTATTATTTTTCTAATTAATTAAGGATTTAAATCCTCCGCCCTTTTCCTTTTTGGACCTTTACCAAAGTTCTCCTCCTTTAATATCCGTAACCGCGGCTTGATCTTCACTTTGCTTTCATTAACGAAAACAATTAAACTTCTCTCATCTCTCAAATTCCAAACTTCATGAACTCTCCACCGCTATCTTTTATGCAATTGATCTGAACTTCTTTTCCGTTCCTAATTTATCTTCAATATCAGCATGAAGAAGATCACTTCCTCTCATTTTCTCTTCCTTTCACTCCTTGCCGTATGGTTCTCATCGCTTGCTTTTGGAGCCAATACTACCACTCAGCCAGAAGAAGGTATGATGTATGTAGTGTGTGTGTGCATATATACACACACACACACACCATATGTATATATATCATTCATTTATTTATTTATTTTTCTCATAATTCTTGTAATTAAAAACACTATACATCAAGATGTGTGTAGTTTGGAAGATAGTTAATAATATTAATTAGCTGATAGCACTCTCAAATTGGCATATATGTAGTGCAAGCTCTGAAAGATATAGGCAACACCCTTGGTAAGAAGGATTGGGACACCGATATAGATCCATGCAGTGAACAATCTCCCTGGACAACACTTAAGGTGGACAACGTAGAGAACAATGTCACCTGCAATTGCTCTATCCCCGGTGAAAACTTCTGCCATGTTGTTTCAATGTAAGTTTGAGTGAGTGGGTCTCTTTCTATACATCGAGTATCAACACTAATTGGTGCTTTAATTTGACTTGATATAAAGATTTTGTGGCAAAAATTTTATGTTCAATTCCAATCTTCAGAATTACTATCTCGATTTCTTTTAATCTATTTTTTTTTTTTTGCTATAGTCATTTAATCTATTATTTTTTAAGAAAAAAAATGTATTTCTATTTATTGTTATTTTAAAATTTGAAGAAAACATTAATTCCGTCGGTCGCTTTTTATAAGATGTTTTTTAGAAAATTATTTATCCCTTCTTATAAGACTCTTTTTTAATTATGTTGCATTAATTTTTTTTTTTTCTAAAAGTACCCTTAATTAATTAATAAATTTTTTAGCCAAAAAATAATAAATACCGGAAATTAAGGGGATTAACTCTTTTTTTCTCTCAATTGGAGAAGATGAGAAGCAACTAGGTGAGAAATAATTAAATAGAAAGAGATAGATCATTTAATTTCAAAAATATTACAGAAAATTTTGAAAGAACAATATAAATTATTGATAAATTTAATGTCACTAATTAAATTAACCAATCTTTTCTAAGGGTATAAATTAGTTAAAAGGGCCTTAAAGGGACAAATGCAGTATTATTTTTTAATTAATTGTATCCATATTAAAAAGAGAGAGAGAAACTATGGTATATATGAAATATCAAAGTGATAAATGAGAAAGATAAAAGACATGCTAAGAAAATATAAATAATTTTATATAAATAAAAAGATTAATTGTATCGTTTTAATCTGTGTATTATAACTTTAAATGGAAGATAAAAAGAAAATGAAATAATATATTAATATTATATATATATTATTTTAAATTAACTCAATCGCCACAACTTAATTATAGTATGACCTCTTCTGATTTATACATATAATTTGATGATCTTTTAAATAATTTGTTGCAAGAAAACATAGAAGATTATACTATTTTGTATTACCAATGCAATTAGTTTAATGTTAATTAAAGTTCTCACAAAATGACTATGAAGAAGACACTTTTTTCGCTCAATAGAAAAGGGGAATAAGTCAATACCATTAGTCCCATAAGTCTTCTCTAATGATAATGATGAGTTTAGTTGTCTGCTTTCCAGTTACTATAATAAATGTATTGAAAAGCATAGACCATATAAAAATATTTGTGGGTTTTTCTTAACATTTTTTCTTCTTCAAATTTTCGGTATGGGACTAATGGGCTTCGCCCAATAAAGCCAGATTAGAAACAAATTTTTACTAACATGTATCCGGCAATTATTTTTTATAATTCCTAAATAATCGTTGTAGTTTATAAAATTATAGGACATCAATTTGTTTTCTAAAATTATAAAAAGTCAAAATAAATTTAAAATTAAAGATAATTAACTTAGTTTCTCTCTTAAACCTCAAGGGTTTAGAGCTATGTGTAACAATACATGTTTCGTATTTGAGTAGTAGGTTCAAACACTCACCATCTGTCTGAGGTGAGGTAAATATAGGTTCTTTTACAAGCGCATGAGTTGGAGACTTTTTAATTTGAGTTGGGGCATCATCTCTCTTCCTAAATTTTCTGTAAAAAAAGAAAAAAAGAAAGAAAGAAAGAGAGAGAGAGAGTTAGTTTCTTCCTTATTATGTGATGAAGTGATTAATTTAATTGACGACCTTTACCTTTAAAGACTATTTTAAAATTTTAATAATATTTTCAAAATTAAATTAACAGTTACCAGACCTTCTGTGTAAAAGTATGATTATCTCAGATGAAAAACTGTTATTTATAATGTTATTGGACAGATTGCTGAAAGGACAAAATCTTCAAGGCAAGCTCCCAGCAGAACTGATAAGACTGCCTTACCTTGAACAAATGTACGAACAGTTATTTTACTTGTACACGCATATGTGACGTGATTTGTCCACTTACAATAATGAAACTAGAATTCATTTCTTTAATTTTCTTTATTTTTGATACAGTGACCTCACTCGCAACTACCTTAACGGTACAATACCTACTGAATGGGGCTCCTCCAATCTTCGCAACATGTGTTCTCTCTTTCTCCAATTTTCTTCTTTGCTCTACTTTTATTTTTTATGAAACATTATCTAGTTTATGTAATCCTTTGTCATGGTAGTTCTCTTCATGGAAATCGACTAACTGGTCCAATCCCAAAAGAAATAGCAAACATCACCACGCTCGAAAGTTTGTGAGTTTTCAGTTATCCACACATAGATTAATTAAGAATTTTCCCTTTCCAAATTCAAGGTATATTGATTATAACTTTCTAATGAATAGGGTCCTGGAATTCAATCAATTCTCTGGAAATCTCCCTCCAGAACTTGGGAACCTTTCTAGCATTCAAAGACTGTAAGCCCTGTATTATATTTCAATTTTGCTGTCAAGGTGCTGGGAGAGTGAAAATGTAGAACAATTAAAAGAATAAATAATACTATGCCTTGATAACATAAAGATTTTTTATGCTATCATTTAATAGCAAACTATTATATATGATAAGTTTTTTTTTTTTTTTTTACTTTTATAATAATTATTCTAAAAGTTATTTAAAGATAATTTTTAATTGGTTGACAATATAAAAATATTTTCACTAGCATTGCATGCCAATTGAAAAAATGCTTTTAACTCAATTTTATACTCTAAAAGTAGTCTAAAATGTGAGTTTAATTTTTATATATTATTAGTGTAAAATATATTATTAAAATGTGATTTAATTTATTAGTTTAAAATGTGAGTTTAATTATTAGTGTAAAATATTTAGTTACCAAAAATAAGATTTAATTATTCAATAATAATATGATGTGGCAATATAATAAATTTTTACTAGTTGTCTCTGTAAAAATATTTTACATTATTAATATATAAATTAAGAGTTTAATTTCTATGCATTTTCATAGCAAAAAAATTTACATTGTTAATCAATCAAAAATATCTTTTGTATAATTTTTAAGATAGTTATTATAAAAATTAACAAACTTAACATATATACTTGTCTGTAATTAGGTAACGGTGTTACAGATATTGTATACTATCTCTGCATAAACACTATTTGCTCGTAAATTAATGTCGTTTGAGAATGACATAGATGAGTTATATTCCACCATATCAATAATTTCACATATTCATTATACCAAATAACACTATCAAAAAAACATCACCATTTCATTTTTTTTTTTACTTATCTTTAATATCAATGTTATTAACAAATTCATTCACGCTTTTATATTAAAAATTTATTGTCGCTACAGGCATCTTACATCTAACAACTTTACCGGAGAGCTACCTGAAACTTTGGCAAAACTTACAACGTTGACAGAACTGTATGTTTCCCATTTTATTGTCTTTAGTTGCTTTGAATTTTGTTGTTTCTTTTGGTTCTGAAACGATGGCGAAATTTTCAATGTTTATTACACGATGCAGCCGACTTAGTGACAATCAATTCTCTGGAAAGATACCCGATTTTATTCAAAGATGGACAAATCTTGAAATACTGTACGAACCATTTGTTTTTGGATTGAATTGTAATGTTGAGTTATATTTCTATTGTTCATCTTTACATTGCTGCAATAATTGTATTGTTGTTTTACAGAGCAATTCAAGGGAGTGGTTTAAGTGGGCCAATTCCTTCTGGAATTTCGTTTCTGCAAAAGTTATACGACCTGTATGTGCGGTGTTTCATAAGTAACCATAATTTTAAAATTAAAATGCTTTCTTATTGTATACTTCCATCTAAATATTAAATGCAGGAGAATTAGTGACCTGAATGGATCTGATTCAACTTTTCCACCGGTTAATAATATGAGAAATTTGATAACATTGTGAGTTAATTGTTTTTATTGCTTTTTTATTTTTGTTTCTTTGTATGTCAGTACCTCAATATGGCACTGAATGAAGAAGTACAATATCCAAATGAAGAGATATTGGGATTGTAGTTATTTTTATGCAGATTTCACAAATTTGATATTGTTTCACAGGATACTAAGAAGTTGCCATATTAATGACACATTACCTAAATATCTTGGGAACAAGACAAACTTTAATGAGATGCAAATCTTGTAAGTGTTTATTCACTTTTGTTTCCAATTAATATGCTAACTTTGATTCACTTCCTATAATTTTTTTAATTACCAAATTATTAAACAAAATAAATTTATTTAATGTCTTGAAAATGTAAAAAACATTTCATACTTACTATACAAAGGTGTTTGTCTATTACAATTACATTCAAATTATTTTAATCTAATAATGTGATACCACTTGATTTTACAAGGATGTAAGAGATAATAGATCAAAAGTAATCTTGGAATGAAAAAACATGTCCACCAAATGTTGTTTTTAGTATTTTGAGGCCGAAAGGGGTGCCAACACATGGTCTTTGTGTTTCCTATTCTCAAATTTTTTCCTAGAAATAAGTAAACAAAAAAATTATTTGATAATAGCTTTTGAAAAAGTTACAAGAGTTAATGTAATTTGCTCTTTAAATTATAATCATGCGAATTAAATTTGGGTTTAAAAATTTGATCCCATAAACATTAGTTAGATTCAAGGCCGAGTAATCCAGCATAACGATGTGAAATATTCATCAACTGTCTTAATGTTTTGTTGTTTCTTTTAATTAGCATTTCCTAACTTATTTTGTATAACATTTCTCTTTCAGAGACCTGAGTTATAACAAATTAAGCGGAAACATTACAGAAGTCTTTGAAGTGCGATCAGGATTGACTTACTTGTAAGAAAGTTTTAACTTTTCAATAAAGCAATCCAACCCAATAATAGACTTTTTTTTTTGCCCTATACAAGTGACTCATTAACAGTACATAGTTTTTTACCCTTCTATAATGTGTCACTGTCACATTATTTTGGATATGGGGCTCCGCTTGGGCATTGTTAAAAGTATCTTAATAAAATATCTTTATTAACTTCAAAGCAAATCTTATTCTGATTTGAGGAAAGAGGAAAGAGGAAAAGAAAAAGACTAGGGGTTAAGGATAATTATATTATTTATCATTTCGATTAATGCTAGTAATTGACATGTTCTATGTTTTTTTTTTTTTATTGTTTTCTTAGATATTTGACTGGAAACTTATTCACTGGAGCAATACCCACGTGGGTATTAGAAAATACTAATAAATTCATGTGAGTTCTCTATTTCAAACACTAATTATATGCTTTGTTAAATTAAATAATTTAGATATTCTTAGTTCTTTGGATTCTATATTAGCTTACCTGATGATGCATATTGAAAATGTGGAGTTTCACGTCCCAAGTATTGTCTAATTAAAGTGCATCAATTAGAATTTGCAACAAAACAAGTTTATCGAGTGCTTTGTATTGATCCCATAAGTAAAGGATATATATGAATATTTAACAAGACTTAATTAGTTTTAGTTTTGACCTTGAACTTGGTAAAAATTATCTAAGAACATACATTGTTGGGGTCAATGTAAATACAACCATGCACCAATTGGTTCTACTTCTTAATTATCAATTGACTGGAAACTCATTGTTTTACCAATATTTTAAACTGTTATGTGATTTCATTCAAATAATAAAAAAAAAACTGTTATGTGATTGCACACCAAAATTTGATACTACTAATTAAACCAGTTAATAACTTTTCTCAGTCACTATTATCTTCTAGGCTTTGTCAATGACTTTTTGTTTATCTAAGTTTCTGAATTGCATTTTACATTTGTGCATAGAGATCTTTCATATAACAACTTCAGCAATGAAAACCACCAGAACTGCCAAAGTATAAAAAAAGTGTAAGAATTCAAGTATTTCATTTTTCGTTTTTGGTAATTTTATCAAGCTATCTGTATCTGACTGTTAACCATATCTTATATGCCACAGGAACTTGTTTGCAAGCTTTCCAATGAGCAAAAGGTAAATTTGATATTTTCAAGCGCCAAAGTTTATCTCACTACTCACACACATGCACACTTTATATATTGTTTCCTTCCTTTCTCTTGTGTGGTTTATGTTGTTTATGGTTTGACTGTGCTGACTTGCATGTTCTTGTATCTCCTATTCCTTCAGTGGACCTGTTTATTGTCCGAGCTGGACAAGAAATGGCTGTTCAAAATGTAAGTTTAACTAATAAAATCTGTGAACTGAACTGCTAATCCCTAGCTATTCTTTTTAAGCAATGAACATCTTAACCCATTAATCATCTAAGGTATAAAAGAAAATGGAGGAATTGCCCTCCTAGGAGTGTTATAGTTCAATATCAAGATTTAATTGTAGGACCTACAAGGCTACAACTGAGAAATGACTTATGATGAACCATCATATATAAAATGGAGTTAAGAGGAATTCTAGTAACATACTTTTTTAACACACTCTTTTAATAAAATATAGGCACATTTTGGATAAAATTTTAAATAAGTATGTGTAGAAAAAAGAAGATAAAAAAATAAAATGAATTAAATCTTTTCATAAACTAAAATCAGCTTATGCCCCTTAACTTATTTAGAAAGTCTCTCTAACTTTTTCAAATGCTATAATGTATATAAGTTGTGAAAAAAGGATAATTGTAAAACACAAAAGTAGATGTTGAATTTTCTTTCTTTTAAGAACTTCTGTGAAAAAACAATTGCGAAACAAAAAAAGTTTTTTTCAAAATGTTGAGAGCATGTTTGGGAAAGATTATAATCTTCCATTTTAGCTGTTTTCATGATAAAAAAAAGTTGTTTGCAAAATAATCAAGATGTTTGGAAACATAGCTGAATTTAGAAAAAGTTTTTTTTCCTGAAAATAAGTTGTTTCTTTTTAATCTGAAAATTTGTAGTTTATAATTATTTTCCAACAGCTTATTTATCTTTTCAGTTGTTTTCACACTTTTTTACTACGTAAAAGCTATTTTTTTGTTGCATTCAAACGAAATTAATTATCTTTAAATCACTTTTAACCAAACTTATCCAAACAAAAACTAATTCTGACTATAATCGATTATAAGAATAATCGATTATACATATAATCAAATTATTGAAATGATCTAATTTTCACAACTATCTCAAACAGTTTTAGGAACCATTGTTATAAAAGCGCTTTTTCAAGATCAAGTGTCTAACTTGTTCAAACAATAAGTTTTAAAAACCACTGTTATAAACAATTTTCTTTAAAAAATAAAATCTCAAATCAATATCCCTAGGGTTATATAGATATAAAAAGGATGTAGAAGAACACATAGAAATTTATACCGTAATTAACTTTACAAATTCAGGGATTACATTTAATCTTTTACCAACTAGCTAGTCAAGATTTTCTATCTTCAAATTTTTCTACTTATTGTTTGTGTTTATCTTTCAACTCAAGTATTCTTTTACTAGAATCTTTCCGCTACACCACCTAGAGGCTTTTTTACGTAATAGGCATAATTTTTTTAAAAAATTACCAAAATGGACACTTTTTGAATTTATTTTGGATATGAGCAAGTCGTGTTTTAAAACACGACTAGACTATCGTGTTTTAAAACACGACTTGTGGTATTTTTTTTTTTAAATTCAGAAGTCGTGTTTCTAAAAATGACTTTCTTAATTTTCATTTTTTTTGAAGTTAAACACTGAAGTCATGTTTGAAGTCAAGACTTTAAGGGAATTAGGGGGAGTGGACTTAACAAATACGGGGGTGCATATACAAATTGACATTAATTTTTTTTAGAAAAAAATTAAAGTCGTTCTTGGAATGACAACTTTTGTATAAAATAAAATAAAATAAAAGTAAAATCGTATTATTAGACACGACTTCTTATAGATAAAAAAAAATTAAAATTGTGTTATAAAACACGACTTCTAATGAAGAAGTCGTGTTTTAAAACACGACTTACCCATAACCCCGTAATAAATTAAAAAAATATCTATTTTGGTAATTTTTTTAAAAAAATGACCCCTATTTGGTAAAAAAAAAAGCCCCACCTAGAACTCAGAGTATAAAAGAAATTTAATGCTATCTTGTAGTATAAAAATAAAGGTTTAATATGATAGCTAATAAATGAAGATTTGATCCATGTAAAAAGAATGAAAAACAGGAGCTTATGTTGAATGCATTAGTATGAGATAATACTATGTCTTGAATTATTTATTTAATGATATTTATAACTCAGTTCCTCCTTCTAAAAGTTAGAAATAAAACTTGATATTTTTCAAAGATATTAGGTTAACATTTGAACAATGCATTTAATGCAAAAATACCATGTTTTTCCTATCCTCTTTCAAAAATTGGTTTCCCATGGTGAGCGACATGACCCCTACCTCTTTCAAAAATACCATGTTTTTCCTATCCTCTTCAAAAATCTTTATGATTTCTGAAATGTGATTTTTTTTTCTGAAACAGTCTTTAACTCTCTCTATATAAACTGTGGTGGAAGGGACATAAATAGTACTGGAGGTGTAAGATATGTTAAGGATGAAGATCCAGCAGGAGCAGCAACATCTATAGAGGGGGGAGAAAACTGGGCATTTAGCAACACCGGTCACTTCTTGAATAGTAACAATCGCACTACAGCAGAAACCTATATTATTCGAGAAAATAAAACTAGGCTTTCTATGCCTGATTTTTCCCTGTATCAGACAGCACGTGTGTCCCCCATTTCTCTGACATACTATGGATTTTGTCTAGAAAATGGACACTACACAGTAGTGCTCCATTTTGCAGAGATAATGTTCACTGATGATGACACATATAGCAGCCTTGGGAGGCGTATATTTGATGTTTACATTCAGGTACTAAATGGTTTAATTATTTTTGTAATTTGGTCAGCAAAATGTTTGATAGAGAAAGAAGACTGGTTAGTAGTTTTCCATTGTTTCATGAACATATACGTTTTATATAAATTCAATAAGTTTAATTTGCCACATTTACACATATATAGTATCACATAACATAAGTAGAATTGGCTGTAGGCTTTTTGACTTCACCTGTAGAATCATTCACTAGTCACTACAATATTTTTGATAGAATCTAGACTGCATATATTAATTTAAAACTGTAAAAATCAACAACCATTTTGGTTTGGATTTGAAATACTGTAGGGAGAGCAGGTATTGAAGGATTTCAATATTGCAAATAAAGCAGGAGGAGTTGGAAAGGAAATTAAAATACCATTTCCTGCTTATGTGAGTAATAACTCTTTAGAGATCCGCTTTTATTGGGCCGGAAAAGGGACAACTGCTATCCCAAATAGATCAGTATATGGCCCTCTTATATCAGCCATATCTATCACTCTTGGTGAGTTCCTTTTGTCTTTGATTTTATTCTTCTAATTTTACATTGACAATTGGACAATATCAAATGACACGTATTTCTCTTGTGCAATGATGAAGCAGACTCAACAAGTGACAACATATCTGCGGGGGTTGTAGTTGGAATAGTAGTTGCTGCAATCGTTCTTGTCATCCTAATTATACTTTTGTCGAGAGTTTATATTAGGAAAAGAAATTCATTAACAAAAGGTGATTCTCTAGAATAAAGTAACAGATTAAATATGTTTAATGTTTCTATTTAGTTCTCATTTCCTAACTTTCCAATTAAATTTTGATAACTCAATTTTTTTAAAATATTTATTTGTGCCATATTTACTTAGTTACTAGATAACAAAGATAAAAAAAAAAGTGGATAAAATATTTTATTTCCACTTAGTATAATTAAAACAATAGCGACTAATTCTAAATATTTTCATTTTTTTGTTATTAAAATAATGCATATTTTCATTAATTTCTATGCATTGCAAGCGTACATTTTTTTACATTGTAAGTCAATAAATTAGAAATCATCATTGATAGCATTGTAAGTGATTATTATAAAAGTAAAAAATCCTTACTATACATAGAAATTTATGATTAAATGTGTGTAAAAAATTTATACTATTATTGTATACAATATTTAATTACACGGGATTTTCTCGTGATACATAACATATCTCATTTCCTCTTCAAAAAAAAAAAAAAGATATCTCATTTCAGTTATTTTCTATTGGCAGAGTTAAAGGATTTAAATCTACAAACCAGTGTATTTACTTCGCGTCAAATCAAAGTTGCAACAAATAACTTTGATATTTCCAATAAGATTGGAGAAGGAGGCTTTGGTCCTGTTTATAAGGTATCCTACAAGATATTGCATAACATCTCATAATTATTGTAATTATATAAATGACCTATTAAATAATTTAAAAATTCACAAATATTGTATAACATTTCTGAAATGCAGGGCATTTTATCAAACGGCACAATAATAGCTGTCAAGATGCTTTCATCTAAGTCAAAGCAAGGAAACCGTGAGTTTATAAATGAGATAGGCATGATTTCGGCTTTGCAACACCCTTGTCTTGTTAAACTTTATGGTTGTTGTGTTGAGGGAGATCAGTTATTGCTGATATACGAATATATGGAAAACAATAGCCTTGCACATGCTTTATTTGGTAAACAATTGTCATACATAACTAAATTTCTTTTAATATGTGACTTAATTTTCAATCTTAATATGACTAAATGATATTTATGTATAATTTTTGTTTAATTTATGAAGGTAATGAAGAATCTCCTTTAAAATTGGATTGGCCAACAAGGTACAAGATCTGTGTTGGTATTGCTAGAGGTTTGGCTTTCTTACACGAAGAATCAAGATTAAAAATTGTTCATAGGGACATTAAAGCCACTAATGTATTGCTAGACAAAGACTTAAACCCAAAGATATCTGATTTTGGTCTAGCAAAGCTCGATGAGGAGGACAATACTCACATAAGTACAAGAATAGCTGGGACTTAGTAAGTTAATTTAAGTTCTCAAACTTTTTCTATCACATGTGAATTTTACTAAAAAGTAATTTGAAAAGACAATATACATTAACTAACATTATCAAATCCAATTTGGACAACTTATGATATTTCAAATAAAATAAAAAAAAACCAAATCAAACCATTATATGATTTGAAGAATTTGATATGATGATGTATTTCAATTATGTAGTGGATATATGGCCCCAGAGTATGCAATGCATGGTTATTTGACAGACAAAGCAGATGTCTATAGTTTTGGAGTTGTTGCCTTGGAAATTGTAACTGGAAAGAGCAATATTATCCATAGACCCAAGCAAGAAGCATTGCACATTCTAGATTGGGTAACTTCTATTTTCTACATTTGTTGATGTGAATCAAATTATTCATGATATACTCTACTTACACTGTTTATGTCGTGTTGTAATCATTCAATTTTCATCTATATATAATCTCTCTAGAAATTTAAATAAAGCAATACATTATTCATGCATGACATGATTTCCATAAAATCTAGCTACCAACATGAAGACATTAAACTAATAACATTGTCTTCTATTCATTTTTCAAAATTATTAATTTTTGTAAACATAAATATAGCAAATGTTCTCCTACTCTAAAGAATAAAAATTAGGTACCTAGCCTTTGATATACTTCTTGCTCAACTACAGGTATTCCAATTGTGAAGCACTTTCAAATCAAAATTTTTGTATTTTATTTCAACAGGCACGTTTATTGAAAGAGAAAGGTAACCTAATGGAGCTAGTTGATCGAAGGTTAGGTTCAAATTTCAACGAAGATGAGGTAATGATGATGATCAAAGTGGCTCTCCTATGCACCAATGCCACTTCAAACCTTAGGCCTACCATGTCATCAGTGCTTAGCATGCTTGAAGGAAGAACCATGATTCCTGAATTTATTTCAGATCCAAATGAGAAAATGGATGAAATGAAGTTAGAGGAAATGCGACAATATTACTTTCAAATAGAAGAAAATGAGAGAAGTGAGACATTCACACAAAATTGTAGTTTATCAATTGAAGGACCATCGACTGCTTCATCTTCATCAGCTGCAAACCTATATCCTGTCCACGTTGATTCGTCTTATTTGGAGAAAAGAAATTAGAAGTATGTATAAATTGCACATATATATCTAGGTGGTATTGTTTGTTCTTTCATGCTTTTTTTGTTTTCACTTAAACTGTAAATTGATGCATAACTGTGACATTTTTAAATATCACAAGGTTCTTCATAGTTACTAAAGTTGATTGACTAATTAATGTAGTACATGCTTTTCTTAAGTATAGGTGAAGATTAGTTACACATTAGAAACATTGGATTTCAAGAAAATAAATGGTGAAGATGAGAAGTTATCCTTCATTTTTCTTCTTCTAATCTATTGGTTCTAATGAGTAACTAATTATAACCATTAGATTCCATGAAAATAAATGGTAAAGATGAGTAACTTTAAGGGAGTTACTCCTTATCATCCTTACCATTCATTTTCTTCAAATCAAATGGTTAAGATTAGTTACTAATTACAACAATTAGATTTAAAAAAAAATGAATGGTCAAGATGAAGAGTAACTCTTCACTCTTGGAATAACTTGATCTCTCATTATATATATATATATATATATATATATATATATATATATATATATATATATGATTGCTATGACATAAATCTCTATTTTAGTTGGAGTATGTTAGCGTCCTACACCAAAATTTTAAAACAGAAAACACCCAACATGTCTTTTGTTTTAACTAATTCTTTTCAAGGATATTATAGTCATTTAACATCTATTTTTTTTAACTCTCTCTTCCCCTCTGAAATTCGTTTCTCTCTCCTCTCTCATCTTTCACACAACTGCATCTGGCCATTCCCCAAACAAGCACAAAATCTTTAGAGTGTTATATTCAAAACAAACGATTTTATACTTACAATAAAATAATTTTACCTTATAATTGATTTTATAATATGAACATGATTTCAATTTTTTTTTGTTGATAAAATAACATATCAAAAAATAACATAAAAAATTATATTAATAATTTATATTGTGATACAAGATTATTTTTAACTATTAATATTTTTTTTATAAAAAATGAAATTTAATTTAAAAGTAAAAACCAAAAAAGATAGATTTAAATATGAGAAAAGGGTGATACACTAACATTGTAAAATTATTTTACATTGTCATCCAATCACAAACCACCATTTATGGAAGTTTGTTGACTTTTATAAAATTATCTTAAAAGTCATGCAAATGGTGATTTGTGATTAATTGACAGTGTAAAACTATTTTACACCGTCAATATATTACCATTAAACTCTTGAAATATATAATTTGAAAGCCCATAAAAATAGACTTTAAGACATAACCTTAACCTGTAGATTATGATTTTGTGTTGAATATTGTTAAATTTAACGTCAACCCCTTATTTGTTAAGAGAAAAATGGAGTAGAAAAAAAATAAGAAGAGATAAGATAGAAATACTAAATTTCAACCATTTGTTTGACAGAAAAATAGAAAGGAAATGATTTATTTTGACGAGGCCCATCATAAAATATTTCCCCCCAAATTGGAATGAAATAAAAAGGAAATGATTACTCTTTTCATTTTTTGATTATTTTTTAAAAATAATTTTATAATATAAAAATTTAAAATAACACAAATTTTAGATTTAAAGTTTACCTTTTTTAATTACTATAAAATTAATTTTTATATAATTCAATTATTTCTTCTCACTTTCTTTTTCTACTCATCAAAACAATTGGAAAGAAATTCCTCTACTTTTTTTTTTCTTTCTATTTTTAGCTATTCAAACAACATATCTTTTCCATTCTATTTTTCTTTTATTTTTATCATTCTTATTTCTTTCTTTTCTATTTTTTTTCTCTATTTTATGCATAATACTAGTTTCAAACTTCTTTGTCGTCATTGAAAAAAAAAAGAATAGATTAATTTTATCAAATTTTACAGTGTGTTTGGGAACGTGTCGATTCAAGATTGATGCACATATTATCAAAACGTTCCGGTATAACTTTTACATCATTTTGGATTTTTGACGTGAAAAATGCTATATATACGCGTTTACATGAGAAACCAGACACGCATGCACTTAATTGAAAATTTCGTTGGTTCAGTCTGTGGTAGTGCCGTACGTAGTTGTTTCATAGTACGGGAGAGTTGTGGTTATGGTAGCGGGCCACAGGTTGAGGACAAGGACAACGATAAGAGAGGAATGACACTGTCAAGGATAATTAATGGCACATGTTTCTGACACTGCGTATGTACCTTCTTCCTTCAACTTAATAAAAACTTAATTAACTATTTTTTTTTTTGAGAAAAAAACAAATTATATCATTTCATTCAAGATAAGAGATTGAATACAATTGGGAATTCGTTCAAAAACATGGTTGTTAGCGAAAAATCGTGATGCTCTTACTAAGTAGTGAGCAATATGATTTGCTTGTCTCCTAACACAACTCACCAAAGAGTTTGGATGAATAAGAAAAACAACCCTACATTTAGATAAGATTACATGAAAATCAGAAGAGCCTGCTGAATTTGCTAATATTCCATCAATGACAGGTTTGCAATCTAGTTCATAGACAACATTCTGGATACCAAGGTCAGCAACCCACTGTAGTGCTTTTAGCAAGCCCCATGCCTCGGCCTCTTTTGGTTCTGGTAAACCAGATTTCCAATAAAGTATGTGAAAATATAATTGTGGAAGTCACTGTTTAAAAATAAGCAATTTTTTTTTAGTTTAGACTAAATTACACATTTAGTCGTTTATCTTAGTTTTAGATTAAGTTTGGTTTCTTTTATTTAAAAAGTTAAATTTAGTCATTTGTGTTTTTAATTTGAGTCAATTCGGTCCTTTTGTCGTTTAGAATTAATGCGATTAATAATTTTAATATAATGATAGTTAAAAATGTCACAAAACAATATTTATTGGCCTGAACATGTTCCCACACAAGTAATTAACATAGTGATATTTAAAAAATAAAATAAAAATTAAAAACTCATTTGCAAAGAACTACTCCCTCCGGCCTCCGGTCTTGATTATAAGCAAAAAAAAAGACATACTTCACACTTATTAAGGAATTAGTTAGTTGTATTAAATGGTGTCAATTCCAATTAAAAAATAAACTTTTTTTTTTCTAAATTACCTTTCATTGGAACTTGATATCAAGCATAAAAAAAAAGTCTTTGGCCTTATTAAATGAAGAATATTTTGAAGATAGTATCATTAAATAAGGCAAAGTTAGTTAAAATTTGCTCATATTTGAGACAAAAAACAAGGAATTTATGTTGCCTATAATCGAGACCGGAGGGAGTACATAACTTTAATTTGAGTTTTTCATCACAGTGGAAAATATGTATGAGCATGAACTTGTCAAACTAAAATATATATATTTTCATAAACTGTTCTTGATTTCATAAATAATAAAATTTGTTCTAGATAATAAAAAAATCTCAAAATTAAATAAATAAAATATCTAAAGATTTAGTTTTTTTTCCCTTTTAACGGGTAAAATAAATAATTAAATAAAAAAAATTCATAACTACATTCAAGGACTTAAATTCAATAGTACAATTCTCGATTTTATTCAGATCTGTGTCATACATATATGTTTGGAATGGAATCAATTGCTACCCCACACTACACCAGTCATTTAAAATTTATGATTATGACTTATGAGTTAAAGTTCACCACTAAGCTTTAGCAATGGCAAAATATTAAAAATGACTATACACTATAAAATCAATCTTTTATGCCTATAGAAGATCTAGCTATTTTCTTGAGAAACATCTTCGTAATTAGTAGTGGACACAATTCTATCATCACTACCCGCTTCTCTTTTCCTCCCATGTGAACCCCTCTTCTTTTTCTTCGTGTGTGACTCTTTTTTATTTCATTCGTTTCCTTTCTTACTTCATTGACTTGATATTAAAATTTTGACCAATTTGGACCTAATTCAATTATACAAAATCATGTGTAAGGTGAGGGTGTTTATTGAAAAAAAACTCAAGTATATATCACATTAAATAGAGATAATGCCAAAATATATTATACAAATGGAGAACAACCATCCTCTCATAAATCGATTTTGTGAGATCGAATTAGACTCAAATCCAAATTTTAAGACTTCAATTACCAACTTTAAATTATTAATACTTTTAAATTTAAATGAAACCCATCAATGTGGACTTTTCTAACTAGAGACAAGATAACCAGTATCTGATATTTAATATCTAATTGACTTGTCGGTACATGCAGTCAACATTATAATATATATAACTCACAAATAAGCTAGCTTCATTTGTCTCTTTATGTGGGAATATATTTCTCTTCTCTTTAACTCTGTCAACATTATTATATACAATTCTCAAAGTTTCTATCTCTATAGCTGCTTCATTTCTTAATTACTCTTCTGTGAGTTTTCAAATCTAAAGCTTCTTCCAGCCATCATCATGAACATGACTTTCCCTCCACTCTTCCATCTTTGGTTTCTTGCCTTTTGTTTGATCTCTTCTTTGGCTAGGGGAGCTACTCTGCCAGAAGATGAAGGTACATAATACATTCATACATTATATATATTATATACAACACACCTTATATGGAGGTCCTGTTTGGATGAATTTCTTAAAGTTAAAATTAATTTATGCACAAGTTAAAATCAATTTTTGGAAAAGCCGAATAAAAAAACTTTTATAAATTAGTTAATGTATAAGTTAATTTTAACTTATAGAATAAGCTTAATTCATTAATTTGGTGTGTAATTGGTTTTGATATACAGTGCAAGTTATGAAAGAGATAGGTAAGACACTTGGGAAGAAAGATTGGGATTTCAACGTAGATCCATGCAATGGACAAAGTAATTGGAATTCATCTGTTGAAAATGCTGTCACCTGCAATTGCCATTTTGCCAATGCCACTATCTGCCATGTTGTTAGCATGTATATACATGTCTCTGATCTCTATGTCTGTGTTTAAAGTGTTTTTGTGTTTGTTAAAGCCCTGCTTTGGACTCTCACCTAGAGCCCCTATCAGTTTGTTTTTGTTTCCTTGCCTTCGATTTGGTTTGTGTGGCCAAAGATAAACCACGCCAAAATTTCTGATTAAACTTACTTTTAACTAAATTTAAGTTTATAAAAATGGTACAGTATATATAAAGAAAAAGTTATTTATGATTCTTATATTAATATTTAAACCTTCCATTATTTATCTCTTCTGTTAGTCTTGTTACAAAAATATTTACATGACTTCATCCTGCATTACCACATAAGCATTTTCGTAATGTGGTGTTGTTATGTGTTAATGTTTGATGGAACTAAGTAAGTATTTTAATAATAGAAGGACAAAAGTTTATTAGTTTGAAAAACTTTAATTTATTAGAAAAGACAAAATTTACTTTGATCATCCCTACCCTTCAAAGATGTCAGTCTTTTGGTTATTAGTTGAGAGATATTCTTATATATACAAAAATGATGATCTAAAACTGAAAGTATTAAAACAATGACAAAATTAGCTGTTTCTTTTTCTTCACCATCATATTAGTGTACAATATCCACCAGGTTTGCTAATAACAATTATTTTGATATGTAAGGGATCCAATGTTATGAAAAAAATTATTAGGAATCCAAAACAAAAATCAGTCATTTATCAGGGATCCAAAATATATTTAAGCCTTTTATTTTTTATTCATGGTTTTCGTGTTTGGATTATTAATCATCGTACAGTGTTCTCAAGTCACAAAATCTTTCGGGCACACTCCCAAGTGAAATAGTGAGATTGCCTTTCCTCCAAGTAATGTATGTCATTCTAAACCCACACTCGATCAACTAAATTTTCATGTCTTTATCATCATCATCATTCACTTGCTTGATTCTTTGACTGCAATTTGAAACAGTGACCTCTCCTGCAACTACCTTAATTGTACCATCCCTCCACAATGGGGCTCCATGAAACTTGTCAACATGTACTCTCTTCCTCACTCTTTGATTTTCTGTGATTTTTCCCATGGTTAGTTATTACCATTACCATTGGTGTATGATTTTGATAAATGGTTCTTTCTTTATATTATTTTAGATAAGCTAAATATGTTTGCTTTTAGGCCTTAAAAACTATCTACAGTCTCAGGTGATGGAAGTGTGCCATGTTTAGTTTGTTTGTGTTTCATTTGTAGTATGTATTATTATAAAAGGAAGGAACAAAAATAAACATTTTTTATGAAGTACAAGGACACACATTTCCAAAAATAAGAAACCAAAAAGGACATAAATATTTTGGAAACTAAAAGCGAACGTTATTCCATTTATTCGTTCACAGGAACTAAAAACATACTTGACCCTTTTTAGATATTTTAAGAAAATATGTTCATCTACCAATTTCATGAAAGATTAAAACTAGTTATGCATGTTTCTTAATTGTGACAGTTTCATTCTTGGAAATCGGCTAACAGGTCCAATCCTTAAAGAATTGGGAAACATCACTACCCTGAAAAGTTTGTAAGTTTGTGATCATTCGGAAAGAATTTTTCCCATTTCAATTTATGAAAATTTCTAAAGGGTCAAGTGTTAAACTTGAAATGCATAGGGTTCTAGAGTTCAATCAATTATCTGAAGCGCTTCCTCTAGAGCTTGGGAATCTACACTGGCTTGAAATACTATAAGCCCTTTGTATGAATTGGAATTTGACTACTCTAAACTAATCAACTCACTTTAAAAGTTAAAGTAATTTCAGTCACAAATGAGAAAATCAAACGATCAATGTTAAGTGCACATATATAATAAATCATGAATACATTGGAAAGTTAATTGTTTATTTTCTCATCAATAACTAAGGGCCCATTTAGGGTGATTTATAGTTGTAAGTTTCAAAGATTCTAAAAATAACAATCAATTTTTAGTTTTTAAAATTTAGTTTTAATTTTTCTCTAATTTTTAGTTTCAAAAGAAACTCATTTTGAAAGTTTTCTACCTTATTAAAATTACTTTAAGGGGTGCTTGTGTAGTGGTGACGATGACAATGACAACAATGATGGTGGCAAAGCCTGTCATGGTGGCAATGGTGGTGGTGCTAGTGCCGATGGTGGTGATGTCGGTGTTGATGGTGGTGGTGGCAGCGGTGTTAATGGCAATCCCAATGGCAATAGTGATGGTGGCGGTGGTAATGCTGCTAGTGGTGGCGGTGGCGGTGGTAATGTTGCTGTTGCTGGTGGTAGTGTTAATCGTGGTTGTGCCAATATTGATGGTGGTGGTGGAGGTGATGCCAGTAGTAGTGGTGACAACGACAAGAAGGGACATTGTCAAATGTAGGGAGAATGTTCTTTTTAAAAACTAAAAACCAAATTCACAAATCTTTTTTCTTGGTTTTGAAAATGAATGTAAAAGTGTTTTGAAATTGAGTTATAAACCTTTTTAGCTTCATTTTTGTTAAATGCATTTTGTTTTGAAAATTACACTTGAAAACCAAAAACTTGCAACTACCCAAAACGGGCCCTAAGGTTACTACTTACTTTATGTTTACTCACTTTAAAGGAGTAAAATCCTTATATATGTTCTATTTTATTTGGTTCATTAATTTTTACTATTGAAATATTAAATCTTTATTGTTCATTGATAAAATTGTCGTTCACATTCCATGCCTTCAATTTGTCTTTTTCAAAATGTGTAGATAGTCATTGATGAGAAAATTATTTCCGAATTTACATATTGCTATTGGTTACTTTTATTTTATAAAAACTTAAAAAGTGCATTATACTCTTTAGTTAATCCTAATCCCTATACCTTATATTCTAAGTTTCTATGTTGTTATAGGCTTCTTACATCTAACTATTTTATCGGAAATTTACCTACAACATTCGCTAGGCTTACTACACTAAAGCGCCTGTAAGTGTAATTTCTTAATACTTTTATTACACTCAACTACATTCACTTTATTATGTTTCATATCAAAAGTAACATTTCTTTGTTGCATACACTCTTATAATGTAGTCAACTTGGCGACAATCAATTCTCTGGAACTTTATCTAATTTCATTCAAAGCTGGACAAGTCTTGAGAAACTGTACGAATATTTTTCCTTGTGAAATTTTAATCTATTTATTTATTGGTTTATAGTAGGAATGGTTTTAATTGTGATAGGGTGATGCAAGGGACTGGTTTTAGTGGGCCAATTCCTTCTGGAATTTCATTTCTGAAAAACGTCAGTGACTTGTGAGTTTTTTTTTTTTTTAATTGCAAACAAGGTTTCAAAATTTAATTTTCTCTCTTATATCGTCACCATGCTTAAGAGTTAAGATATGTGATCCAGGAGAATTAGTGACTTGAAAGGACCAGATTCTCAATTTTCCCAACTTAAAAACTTGATCAATTTGCAAACACTATGAGTTAAATGCTTGGATTATTACTATAATTTCTCATTTTCATTGTGTTAATGCCTAGGAAATGAAATGCTCTTAGAAATACAAATCAGGAAATAGAATATGTTAAGGCTTAAATATCTTTTTTGTTCTTGTAATTTACCTTTTTTTGTTTTCCGTCCTTGTTAAAATTTTTTTTTGCCTTTGGTCCTTGTAATTTAGCACCGTTTCGTTTTATATCCTTGTCGTTGATCTCCGTTAAAAAAAAGTGACGTGGCATAAACTTGACGTGGTACGCTGTTATTGGATGTGTGGTGTAGGCAGATGTGGCCCGCGCCAATTTACAACTTTAATATATAAATTAATTTATTTGTTGGTTTGTATAATATAGAATTTGAAAATTAAAAAGGGATTTTAATTAAAAGGCAGAAGGAATGGGTGAGTTCATAAGTGACTTTTAAAGAATGGTAGATTAGGGTTTTGGGAGAATCGTTCTCATCACTCTCTCAAGGCTGGAGTCACCATTGCTAAGCAAGGCTGTGTGACGACAAACGGTGTGGGAAGGGTCATTTGATTGCAAATGTGAAGTGGCTCTCTGGTGTGGAGCATGGCCTGTCACGAGGTAGAGGACGCGAGTAAAGGTAAGAGATGCTATTTCGTTATTTGTGTGGTGATACTGTTCATCTAATTTTTTTATGTGTGTGGGGACTGATTGGGCACGAAGCAATTTTTTTTGTTTTTTTTTTTCCGTTTAAGGTTTTGTGTGGGGACCATTTGCATATACTGCTGTGGTGTGTGTCTGTTGCTTATGGGGGAATGATTCGGTGTATTGTAGGTGGATGATGCATGTGCATTGACTTTGGTTGACATTTTTTTGTTAGGGTTTTTACTGTACGATGTCTTTTTTCGCCATTTTTCACCATGGGGGTGTTTTCAGGAAGGAAGGTGAGAATGTGGTGTATGTCGGTGGAACCAAACATGCTCACAAAGTTACTAATTTGGACAAGTGGACTTTTTTTTGAAGCTATTGGAGTTGTGAAGGACGACTTACGTTATGAGAATGCTGTCAGACTATGGTGGAAAAATGATGGTTCGAAGTCTGTTGGTGGATATAGAGCCATTAAGTGGGATACAGATGTAGTTGACCTTGGGGAATATGCTATTAATCACCAATGTCCGGTTGAGATATTTGTGGAACATGTTGGTGATGTTAGTTGGTCTGAAGACAAGCTTCCTCGCATTGTCGAGGGTGCAATTGGTGCTGAAAATAACCAAGGAAGTGGGATTGAGTCTAGTAATGTTGTTGCTAATAGGGTCAATGAAGACAGTGAGGAGGAGAGAGGTGATGGTAGTGAGTATGATCACTACAAGAAAAACTATTTTATGTGATGAAAACATTCGTCATTAAAACCTTAAAAATTTGTCACTAGATGTCTTTTGTGACGATATTTTGATTGGTCATCTGTCGTCACTAATATGCGAGTCACTAATAAATTAGTGACGAAGTTTTTACCTGCCACAAAAAATAAAATTTATTGTGATGAAAATATCGTCACTAACATTCATATATAACAGTGACAAAATCAAGTTGTCATAAATACATTAGATGATAGTGATGATTTAATCGCCACTATTAAGAAATTATAATAACAATAACTATCACTATTAGTGTCAAACTTTATTGTCACAACTTGTAATTATTTTTAATTAATAACATTTTTATTACTATTTTTTAAATAATAATGATTGTCTAATATTAATCTTAATTTTTTTCTCTATTTTTATTACTATTTAGTCCAAATATTTTACTTTTTTTTATACATTTTCCTCTATTATTGTACCTTTCCCAAATTAAAATCAATCTTATGAATGACTATAACGTCAATTCAAAATTTAATAAACAAATTTAGAAACTCTAACATAAATATGCATAATAATTCATTCATAAGAAAAGTGTACGTAACAAGTACATTAGAAGAGATAATTTAAACAATCATACTATAAATTTGTCCATAACCTAAAATAAATATTATTTTATTTAATAAAATGTAAATAAAACCAATCAAAGCTTTCAATGATGCTCTGATAGTATAACAAAAGAATATGTAAAAATAATATTTTTATCAAGTATTCCTGACAACTAAACCATTATAAATAAGCTTGCTTGCTGACGAAAGGTTTTCTCTCATTGCCTTTAACCCTGCTTTATACCACTCCTTCTCAGCCTTATGTTGCTTAATGTTGTTTGTCACGTCTTTGAGTATGCAAATCAAAGGGTGGCACCAATTCTTGGTCCCACGAGAAGGATTATTTCATAAATTTTGTAGTCTTGTGCCGCTCCATAAGGCCCATCAATTACTAGTCTTGACATTCTGCAATTTATTTTAGTTACACTAGGATTAGAAAGAAGTCATATTTGCCAATTTTAGTATCACAATCTATTGTTGATCATATATCTCTTTTTATCCATACACTTAAAAAAAATTATGTTAGCTTAGCATACCTCGGTTTGTTATTGCCATGTAGCATATCACATCTTGAAGAAGACCACTTTAGTCCTTCTCACTTGCTGGATGGATGACATGCCTGCATCAATCACATTGATGTGGTGATAAACATTTATTTTGTGTACTCAATTTGAGAAAATGTCCCGCCTATGCCATCAATAGATTCTCTAAATAAAAAAGAACATAGTATTCTCTCATGAAATATTCACCTTGGAGAAAACAACCTTCAATTGTGATATCAAGCTACCCAAAGTCCAAATATGAATGCTAAAGTAACCTACAACGCAAGATAAAACAGATCAACAATTTTCAAATACACAAAAACATTGGACATTCAAATTTCTACTTAACATTCGCCTGCATTGAATTTTCCAATATGAATAAAAGCAATACACAACAAAACAAATCCATCGCCAGCATAAAAAAAGGAGTGAAAAAATACACCCCTATACACTTCAGGGAAAAATATGTTCCCCACGCTCAATCAACAAAAATTGAAAAGAAAAAAAATACTCCCCCTCCCTAACACATACCCAATCACAAAAATCCAAAATTTTCTTTTTTTACCCACAATTTTACAGCACATATCTAGCGACAAAAAAGAAAAGGCAAGATTACCTCGTTGGTGTAAGCAAATCCAGAATGTACCACAAAATAGCAAACATTCTACTTAATTAGCCCGAACTCAAAGAAGCCATGTAACCTTCTTGCAAAAACAATGATCTTATTTGACGCCCATTGCACAATTAAACTTCTTACTTTGAAATATCATTATGGAATTATACCTTTCTGACGACGATGGACAATTAAACACTAGGCAAAGCCAAACCAAAGGCAGTAGCATCACTTCAAAAATGTCATTTTCTGACTCGAAACCTTTGTTATTGGTAGAATTAGGAGAGGGCGAGAGGGCTTTTGAGGGAAGGGGTCCAAAGTGGTGATGTTTGGGGAAGAGCGAAAATAGGGATGAGGCAGAATACGAAATCCATGATTTATTATCTTATCTCTAACGCCCAACCTGTGTGCGGGAAAGAAAAATTGAAAATCAAATATTGAAAAAGATTAGATGAACAAAAAGAAAGTGGACAGATATAGGCGGGAAGAAAAACTTTCAGCAAGTGCCAAGCGAGAAGATTTTCAATTTTTTTTTATTAATTTTAATCTCAAACAATTCAAGTAATATACTACTAAAACTAATATCAATATGTATTCTCTATTATTAATAATTATATATTATAGTATATAATATATAATATAATATACAAATAGACCTATTTATTAGACGTTAAATATTTTTAACATAAATTATATTAGTATTTTAATTTGTGGCACATGATAAATATTTATTTCATATCACTAAAATTAACAATAAATAATTATTTTTTAATGTATTATAATTAAAAACTTGTAATATTTTTTTTAAAAATTAAAATTATATTTTTGATTTATGATAAATAATTTATATTATGATACAAAGGTTGTTTTTAATTTTCGATATTTTCTTTCAAAAAAATTAAAATTTAATTTAAAAATAAAATGAAAATGATAAATTGAAAGAGATCAAATGTTTTTTGGTGTCACAAGGAAGTATTTGAGGCTTCTTATTTGACACCTAATTAATCTCTCTCCCACTGAGACGGCTTATTTTGGAGTAAAGTGGTACTTCCAATTGCGACTCTATGCCTAAGCCGGAAATCATACCCAAACCTTGCTCAAGGGACCCAAGTATCGAACCACTTGTGTCAACAACTTTCAGTGAAATAGATCAAATGTTAAAAAAATTCTTAAAAATTAATCTATAGGATAATGTGATAAAATAATCAATTTTTAATTGACATCTATGTAAAAAAAACTTTACACTTACATTATTTATAAATTAAATTCTAAAAATAATTTATACTCACTAAAAACATTAAATTTTATTAAAAATTACATTTTTTTTCAAATGCATACATTGCTTCTAAAATATTTTTGACAATACTTTTAATTTTTGTTATTGGCAAACGTAGTTTTTTTTTAAAATTTAAATTATTCAACTTTTATTTAATATTAACCGCTACCTTTGTCCATAAATATAAGACTCTTTTTAAAAATTTGTTTGTCCCTTTTTATAAGACTCTTTTCAAGTTGTCATTTGCAATAATTATTTTTTACTAAAATACCCTTAATTACTTTACAATAAATGTTTTAAATTAATAAGATAAATTCATTCTCTCTTATAAGGATTGGAGAAGAAGATTGACACACATCCATTAATTAGATAGAAAGCAATTAAGTGAATATAGATGATGAGTCCCAACTAATAAAAAAAAAATGATGAGTCCCAATAATTTTAAGGGTAATTTGGAAAAACAATAATACAAATTTAATGCTACTAACTAAATTAACCAACTTCCTTAAAAGGTGTGAATTAGTTAAAAGAGTCCTATACTTAAGGACAAAGGTAGTATGTTAAAAGATTGACAAAATGAATTTGTCTTTTAATATTTTTTTGCATATTATGGTATTGGTATGAAGTATCCATCGTCGAAAGTAGTGACTAATCTCCGTTGGAGACTGTGAGCACATACAAGGTGGGTATTCTCCTATCAACATGGTCTATTTCATACCCAAGGTTAGGATTCTAACCTTGGACAATTCGGTTAAGGGACCATGAATGCACACAAGGTGGGTATGAATTTGTTTTTAATATATTGATAGTGAAATGTTAGAAATACTTAATTATAAAACTTTGACCAATAACTTCGTAGTTGATAAAAAAAAATAAAAATGAGATTTGACAAATTATATTAAATTAAAATTTGAATATAATTTTTGTCTAAAACCTTATAATTTGTTTGTCACAACTATGCACTTAAGTAAAGTGTGAATAGTGGCACGGGTATGGGTATATTTCGTTGAAGAATAACTCCTAAAATCATTCTCATTCAATATAGTTATTCCAAGTTATATATAGAGAATAAATATTTTTTAATATATAAATTATATTCGGTTTGTGATAAATAATATATATTGTGATACACAATTATTTTATTTTTAATGTGATATATTTTTAAAAAAAATATTGAAATTTAATTTATAAATAAAAATAAAAATGGTAGATTGAAAAAGATAAGTGATTAAGAAAATTAAATATATGAATAAAGATAAAAGGATAATGGTTTAAATGGTTGGGAAAGAAACTTGTTAGGCTAGCTGTTAAATGAAATTAAATTTAAAACTAAAATTAAGAAATATATTTGAAAGAAAAAGGTAGGATTCGACTCTAAATAGTTTCAAGTAAACAAAAAGAATAAGAAACATAGAGAAAGATAAATTTAGTTTGATATATATTTACGTAATAAAAAATAAAAGATACTTACTAAAAATTAATATAGAGTATATTATATTATTAACTAAAGTTCTTAAACTTTACTATCTAAAAAGAAGCTTACCTTGTTATTAGTGTTTCTCAACTAAAAGTCCCATTTTTTAAAAAAAAAAAAAAAAAACTAAAAGTGCCACGAAAGACTTATCAAGTTATCATCCAATTTGCTGTGAATTAGGGAGTGGGTTGAGTGGATAGATTTGTAACTACCTTATTGCTGGGAATTTTCAAACGTGCACATGATAATTAAAGGTTAATTGGCAACTTCTCAATAACGTCTTTTTGATAATAAAAGATATTTATTTGAAGCTTATCTTTTAAACCACGAAGAAATAAGATACATACATAATGTCATCTTCAAAAAAAAATACATACATACATACATACATCTAAAAAGAAGCTTACCTTGTTATTAGTGTTTCTCAACTAAAAGTCCCATTTTTTTTTAAAAAAAAAAAACTAAAAGTGCCACGAAAGACTTATCAAGTTATCATCCAATTTGCTGTGAATTAGGGAGTGGGTTGAGTGGATAGATTTGTAACTACCTTATTGCTGGGAATTTTCAAACGTGCACACGATAATTAAAGGTTAATTGGAAACTTCTCAATAACGTCTTTTTGATAATAAAAGATATTTATTTGAAGCTTATCTTTTAAACCCACGAAGAAATAAGATACATACATAATGTCATCTTCAAAAAAAAATACATACATACATCTAAAAAGAAGCTTACCTTGTTATTAGTGTTTCTCAACTAAAAGTCCCATTTTTTAAAAAAAAAAAAAAAACTAAAAGTGCCACGAAAGACTTATCAAGTTATCATCCAATTTGCTGTGAATTAGGGAGTGGGTTGAGTGGATAGATTTGTAACTACCTTATTGCTGGGAATTTTCAAATGTGCACACGATAATTAAAGGTTAATTGGAAACTTCTCAATAACATCTTTTTGATAATAAAAGATATTTATTTGAAGCTTATCTTTTAAATCCACGAAGAAATAAGATACATACATATGTCATCTTCAAAAAAAAAAAATACATACATACATACATACATCTAAAAAGAAGCTTACCTTGTTATTAGTGTTTCTCAACTAAAAGTCCCATTTTTTTTAAAAAAAAAAACTAAAAGTGCCATGAAAGACTTATCAAGTTATCATCCAATTTGCTGTGAATTAGGGAGTGGGTTGAGTGGATAGATTCGTAACTACCTTATTGCTGGGAATTTTCAAACGTGCACACGATAATTAAAGGTTAATTGGCAACTTCTCAATAACGTCTTTTTGATAATAAAAGATATTTATTTGAAGCTTATCTTTTAAACCCACGAAGAAATAAGATACATACATAATGTCATCTTCAAAAAAAAAAAAAAAATACATGCATAATGTTATTTATATATTTTAATTTTTTTGATATTAGGATAAGTTATCACATTCAATTATATATATATATATATATATATATATATATATATAGAGAGAGAGAGAGAGAGAGAGGACCAAGAGAGTTACTCTTGATCCTCACCATTCATTTTCTTGAAATTTAATGGTTAAGATTAGCTATTAATTACAACCATTAGATTTCAAGAAAATGAATCGTGTGGATAATTAAGGAGTAATTCTCTTAGAGTTACTTTTGGAGATCTCTCCTTATATATATATATATATATATATATATATATATATATCAATTCACTATTTATTGCAATTCATACTTTCAAAATAATCCATTCAATTATCAAATTAAATACTTTATTTGCATACTTTTTTATATGTTTTTTTTACAACATATACATATCAATCAATTATCAATTATATTATATAAAAGAAGGTTTTGTTACACAGGTTGATGCCACGTGGCAACACCATATTGATTCTTTTTCCGCCGAAATGAAGACGGTTTTATTTTTATGATAATTTTAAATTTTAAATTGTTTAATTCATATTTAATTGATAACAATAATTTAAATTCATATTCATATTCAAATTTGAACGTGATCAATATTTTAAGATATTTATGATTTGAAATTTGAAATTGTTTAATTCATATTAATTGATAATACTAATTCAAATTCAAATTTAAAATTATAACAAATTAAAATAAAAAAATCATGCAACTAGATTTTGCCATGCAGGTTGATGCCACGTGTGAACACCATATTGATTATTTTTCCGCAGAAATGAAGACGATTTTATTTTTATGGTAAATTTAAAATTTAAATTGTTTAATTCATATTTAATTGATAACAATAATTTAAGATATTTATGATTTGAAATTTTAAATTGTTTAATTCATATTAATTGATAACACTAATTTAAATTCAAATTCAAATTCAAAATTATAACAAATTAAAATAAAGAAATCGTGCAATTAGATCTTTATCTCATATTTTTATAATGCAAATATATAATTGATAATTTAAACTATATATATATATATATATACATACATACATGTGTGGATAATAATAAAATTTGAAAATTATCAACATTTTAAGATATTTATGATTTGAAATTTTAAATTGTTTAATTCATATTAATTGACAACACTAATTTAGATTCATATTCATATGCAAATTTAAATGTGATCAATATTTTAAGATATTTATGATTTGAAATTTTAAATTGTTTAATTCATATTAATTGATAACACTAATTTAAATTCAAATTTCCATTTTAAATTATAAAGTATAAACTATTATTATAAATATTAAGCACACACGTCTATTTTTTTATTTTTAATTCATAAAATACATCAATTTTAGTAATTAAGGTGATTATTTATTTAATCATTCACAATTTAAACATTCTAATTGATAATACAATTACATATTCTAATTCAAATTAATTAATATCACTAATACATATTTTGATTCAAATTTAAATTAAATTTAGATTTAATTTTAAAAATCTCGCAAGATTCATTTTAGGCAGATACATCTCGAAAAAAAATTCTATTTGAAATACAAATAGTTTTTTTTTTCATTCTTAATTCATAAAAAATACATAATTATATTAATTAAGGTAATTCTAATCAATATATTTTTTATAATTTAAAAATTAAAATTGATAACATAATTATATTCTTATTCAAATCTTGCAATTAGATTTATTTTTATTTCATAATTTTGTAATGCCTATCTATATGTTGGTTCAAATTAATAAATAACACTATTACATATTTTGTTTCAAATTTAAAGTAAATTAAAATTTAAAAATATTGCGAGATTTATTTTAGTAGATCAATCTTTACCATTATTTTGTTACAATATTATAATCATATCATTAAAATGAATAATTTAAATTAAATTAAATAGTTAGATATCCACCCCATCTCCATTAAAAAAATCTGGATAATACTCATATCTATACCTGGTCAAAGTGGGTATTCTCATCAAAGTCGGGTCGGATTCAAGTCGATACCCATGGGTTCGGGGCTCTTTGGCATGCCTACTTGAAATTACTAAGGAAAATTGTACAGTCTCTCAATTATTAGCCTAAATAAAATATGATTAAAATATCATTATATGCATTATCTTATTTTTGTACTGATCATTAATATTTTTATTGTAAATGCCAATATCTTTATAAAGATAATAGTATTCTAAAACAAATGTTTATATAAATTAAAATGATATAAGACATGTGTAAATATAAAATTATTTAAATATATATATCAATATTCATAATTAATTTTATATATCTTTTACATATACATACTAACACATACATATATAAAAATATTAAAAATTATATATTATAAACTCAACACCCGTGCAAGGCAAGGGTTATTAAGCTAGTATTTTTATAAATTTAAATTTTTGCTTTTTAGTATTTTTATTATAATATTATTTTAAATTTAAAAATAACATGTGATGCACAAAATACTCATTAATTAATATAATGAATATTTGTGAGAATTTTTATCTTTCTAACATTGAAATTTCCTTACCTAAACTCTGTTTCTAGTTCATTAAACAAACAATTGATGGATTTCAAGGACTGATCACCAAATCATTCCATATCAAATCGGCCAGTTTGGTTTGATTTTTATAATTATGTTAATGTTATTAAATATTTATGATAAATTATTATAAAAACAAATGGTTCAAATTTTTTAATTTTGAATAATTTTTTACTTGGAATTGAAAATTTGTGACAAAGTTAACTTTTTGTTACAAATACTCTTTTTATGGTTTACTACATTTTATATTAGTGACGATTTTAAATGATGAGAAAGTAAAATTTGTAAATATTAATGATATTTATTTGTGACAAACATATTTTAGTCACTATTAATAAAGTTATAGTGACAAATTATCTATGCGTCACTTTTATAAACAATATTAGTGAGAAAATAAAATTTAGTTACAAATGATATATTATCAGTGACAAATTTTACTTTCATCACTATTTTTAGTCACTAAAAACCATAATTCTTGTAGTGGATGATAGTGATGAGGCAAATGATGTGTACTTTGAAGACAGTGAAGAGGAGAGGGCTCTGGGATTGGATGATGACTTTAGTGATGTTGCAAGTCTTGAGTATTTTTATGGTAAGGGAAAGAAAGTTATTGTGAAGCCAAGAACTGAGAGCTTGAGTTCAAAAGAGTTAATTGACAAGCTGGATAATTATTTACAATGGGATGAAGAACATGATCCTATTTTCACTGAAGACATGGAGCAAAACTATGAAAGTGAAGAATTGAGTAGTTTTGATGGTTCAAACATTGAAGAGGAAAGAGGAAAAAAGATTAAATATCCAAAGTTCAGGAAGGAAGAATTAGGAATCAACTTCAAATTTCAATTGGGATTGGAGTTTAATTCGTTGGCTGAGTTTAAGGATGTAATAAGGGAGTATTCAGTTCTCATTGGAAGGGAGGTTAGGTTCCCAAAAAATGACAAAACCAGAGTTAGAGTGTTGTGTAAGGCAAATAATTGCCCATTTAAAGCATTGGTCAGTCAAGTAGAGGACAACACTACATTCAGAATGAAGACTTTTAATGGTGAACACATGTGTGCAAGGGTCTTCAATAACAAAACTGCAAATGCAAAGTGGTTGGCTAAGAAAGTTGCTGGGAAGTTAGTGTCCACTGAAAAAGTCAATCTCAATGACATTATTAATGGTATGAGGAGGACCTACTCTACTGGTATCACTATATCCCGAGCTTGGAAGGCAAAGAAAATGGCTGAAGAAGAGGTGGAAGGAGTTGCATCAAGGCAATATAGCTTACTGTGGAGGTACAATGAGGAGTTGACATCAGATTTCAAACAAAACACATCCAAGGTCCATGTAGAGCAAATATCCCTTACATTGCCTCCAAGATTTGGGAGTTTTTTGTTTATGTTTAGATGGCTGTAAGAAGGGTTTTGTGGTAGGTTGTCGACCATTTATTGGTGTGGATGGTTGCCATTTGAAGACCAAGTATGGGGGTCAACTGTTGATTGTTGTTGGAAGGGACCCTAATGACCAATATTATCCTATAGCCTTTGCTGTAGTTGAGACAGAGACTAAAGAGTCTTGGAGATGGTTCTTGACTTTGTTGCTACAGGACATTGGAATGGATAATAAGTGGGTTTTTATAAGTGACCAACAAAAGGTTAGTTTCTCATTTTGTCATTTCTTCAGTTTGATCATTGTTCTGACTATCAAATGAATATTAACATTTGAAAACCTGTTTGTTTCAGGGGCTGGTGAATGTGTTTCAAGAGATGTTTGACAGTGTCGAACACAGGGTGTGTGTTGGACACTTGTATGCAAATTTCAAGAAAAAATTTGGAGGAGGAACCTTGATAAGAGATCTTATGATGGCTGCTGCAAAAGCAACTTATTTTTAAGCTTTTGAAGAAAAAATGAATGAACTGAAGAAGGTGAATGTGAAGGCATGGGAGTGGTTAGATGGAAAATGTAAAAAAACTTGGTGTAAGCATGCTTTTTCTTATTATCCTAAGTGTGATGTTTTAATGAATAACCTTTTTGAAGCCTTTAACAGCACTATCTTAGTTGTTAGGGACAAACCTATAGTGACAATGTGTGAATGGATTAGAATTTATTTGATGTCTAGGATTGTTACCATGAGAGAAAAAATGGCAACATATGAGCATAGAATAATGCCTAAACCTTAAAAAAGATTGGATGCTGAAGTTCATGCAAGTGGATATTGGCATGCTAGTTATGCCACAGAGCACACTTTTGAAGTGACAGATATTCAATTTAAGCATAGATTTGTGGTTGACTTACAGAAGAGGAGATGCTCATGCAGCTTTTGGGAATTAGTAGGAATACCATGCAGGCATGCGATTGCTGCCATTTCTTTAAAAAGAGAAGTTTCAATGGACTATGTGGATGACTTTTATTCAAAAGAGATGTTTAATGTTTGTTACCAACACAGTGTCAGTCCTCTCAATGGACAGGATATGTGGCCTCCTTCTACTAAGGAGATGCTACCACCAGATTACAAAAGAGGCCCAGGGAGACCCAAAAAGCTTAGAAGAAGAGAGGTTGATGAGGATCCACACCCAACAAAGTTAAGAAGGAAAAATACACAATACAGATGCACCAAATGTGATGCATATGGTCACAATAGTAGGGGATGCACTAGTCTTACTATCAATCCAAAAGCATAATTAAGAAAAGTAATGTAACTTACTTACTCTTACTAGTACCTACTTGTATTACTGTTGATTTTAACTTCTGTTGTTTAATATGAAATATATTTGTTTTTAGAGGAAGCCTAAAAAAGGAACTGTGAATGGCAACTCAAATGATGGGAATGGCAATTCAGAGGATGGAAATGGCATTGCACAGGATAGAAGTGGCAATGAAGACAGGCTAGCTAGGAATGGCAACGAAGACCTATTTGCTGTAAATGCAAATGCAAATCATGTTACCAATGCAAAAATTGATACTGCAAACAAAACATTAATTTTGGATCCAAAGAAAAAGGAAGCATTGAAGATTACGAGCAATGTAAAAAAAAAGGGCAACAACAAGGGCAAGAAGGACTTCAGCAAAGGCAACAAGGGGAAAGGAAAGGGAAATTGAAATAGGATTTAGTGGATATGGAATTGTTTTGATTGTAATGATTGCCTTATTTTGCTTGGATGAATGTTATTAAAACTGTGTTAGGCAATGACAATTTGGATTATGCTTTTTTTTTTTATTTTTTATTGTTAAGTATATGCAGTGGCCAATGACACTTTAGATTAGGCTTTATTTTGTTTTTAGTATGGTTAAATATATGTAATTAATGGCATGTGACAATTTGGTTTAAGGCCTTATTTTGTGTTATAATATTCTATGGGCAATTACAATTTGGTTTTAGTTTTGTTTCATTTTAGTCCATTTATTTATAAATGAATTTCAATCTAAAAGGAATGTGCACCACTTCATAGCCATTTATGGCAATAGCTAAATTGGTGAATGAAATTTAACTGAACCAAGTCAATTGAAATAAAACATAAATAAAACATTTGTTTCCTCACGCGACCCTCCCTCTTAAAACAAATGTTTGTTTTATTTTATTAATTAATTTATTAATTAATATAATATTCTAAAATCATATTTTAAAAATAATTAAATATAATTCACGTCAGATTCATTAAAACCCAATAATCCAGTGTCACGTACACCTCCATTAGCCATGTCACATTTTTTTTAACGGAGGTTGACAGCAAGGATGTAAAACAAAACGGCACTAAATTACAAGGACCAAATGCAAAAAAATTTTTTTACAGGGATGAAAAGCAAAACGCGGCAAATTACAAGGACGAAAAAGATATTTAAGCCATATGTTAATGACTTTTTGTTGCTACATATTTACATATTGTTTAATTGTTTCCTAGAGTATTGAGGAGCTGCAATCTTATAGGAATGGTTCCTGAATATCTTGGAAATTTGACTAGTTTACGATCATTGTAAGTGATGTTTAATATTTTTTCAATTACACTTGGTTAGTGTTATGTTCAAATGATCATTAGTGTTATTTATATGTATTTAGAACCATTTATAATTTTTGCACTTTATACTTATCTATTTGGTGAAGAGTATCAACATGTTGTTTTTGTTCATTGCATTATTGGGACTAAACATTTCCATGTTGCTTTTCTAGCACTATTCTTTTTCTCTTGTATAATACTTGATCTAAACATAATTTCTTTTTTAGAGACCTCAGCTTTAACAAATTAACTAGACAGATTCCAAGAACCTTGGGTGGCTTAAAGGATATAAATTTACTATAAGCAATATTCATTAGTTCCAATTTGATTTGTTATTTCATCAAAATGAGTGCATATGTGTGTGTGTGTGTGTGTGTATTGTTAGATAGTTTGGGTGGTATTATTCAAGTTTATCTGTTGCCTTTAGTTCAAAGGGGATTTATATAAGTTCAGGTTCCTTAGGACATTATAGAAGTAATCAATAATTCCAATGAATCAAATGAATATAGGACTCTAGTACTAAGAATGGTAACTGATAGATTGAACCAATCAACAAAACCTTTTTATCTCCGTTACTTGTGCAAACCAAGTTTTAGCTTTAGGTCTTAACTAGAATGGCTAATTATACATCTAAAATCAACTACCTTGGTAAAGATACTCACAAAAATTAGTTTAATTTAAGTTGCCCAAGACAAAGTTTGTTTTTAGATAGAGTCGCTCACCATTTCGGAAGAGTGGATCTATTTGACTTCTCTACAAATATGTTTTAATTTCAAGTTAATGAGGTTATCCGTCAATTTCTTTTGTTTTATAGTTGAGATAAACATACATGTATTGTTAAAAGTACCTTGGGATAATCATGTCCCATCCTTTCGCTAAGAAAATAAATTGAATATGATTAAAAAGAGGAAAATCTATAAGGAGGGAAAAGAGAATATAGATGTAATTATTCTATGACTGGTCTAGATTGTCAACCCTGTTAAGTCAACAATATCCTTGGGGACCATCCAAATTATTTGGGAATAGGTTTTAGTTTATGTATATTTATCATTATGGTTTATCAATAATTGATGAGTTTTATAAATTGACTTCTTTATATTGTTTTTACCTAGATACTTAACTGGAAACCTTTTTACTGGACAGCTGCCTAATTGGATAGATAGGCTAAACTACGTGTAAGTAATCCTTCAAATATTATATGATTTTTTGAACTAAATTATGTATTTTTCATAGTAAATTACTACACCAATATTCTTAGGATTCTTCGGTGCCACAAAGTGTTACATATAATTATTTGTTTCATATTTGGTTTTGAATCACACACATAAATTTACAGAGATCTCTCATATAACAATTTGACCATTGAAAATCCAGAGCAGTTGACATGTCAATAGGGAAGCATGTAAGAATCCTTTCATTTGCATGTCTTTTTTTTGGGGGAATTTCGAGATGCTATCTAATCCATGGCCATTACAATATGTGGTTTAGGAACTTATTTCCATCATCTTTGAAGAGGAATAACTTGTAAGTTTTATAGTACTCATGTTAAATCTATTTTACCTTTATATATAGCTTATATTGATTATAATGTGATAATGTTGACTTATTATACTTATTCCATTATTTTCTCAGGGGAACAATTCCATGTTTAGGGAACATTAATTGTCCTAAAAGTAAGTGGATATATTATAAATTTCTAACAAATAATTAATATCAAGCTAATGTTTTAGAATTTGAACCTGTTTAGTGTAAATATCCAATTTCGTCCGGGTAAATGCAAATATTTACAAAAAAATGAGAAAATTTAAAAAGAAAATATAAAAGGAAAAAATACCAAAAAAAAAAAAAAGCAAGAATGAATAAGAAAGAAATAAAAAGTAAAAGAAAAGAGAAAACTTGACAGTTAATGTTGGAGCATGATGCATGCATGTCATATGTGGTTTGTTCCAAATTCCATTTTTTTGCTTGTCCCCTGCCTTCTTCCTATTTTGGCCTAGACATTTCAGCTTTTCAGGCACTAGCCACTAATCACGTCCCTGATCTGCACCATAACAACAAAATAAATGCATCAGAAAAGAAGAAAAGTTGTGAGTATAAAGAGAGGGAAGATCGACCAACGTGAATTGTAGTGTGGTTGTAGAAATCAGCCAATTTTCTTTATTGGTCTTCTTTTATCTCTTTTAAATACTTTCCTTTTCATTGCAAATCATAAAGCTGCTGGTGCATGCATTATGCTCTGTGCAATGTGTTTTGCATCATCCTTAATTGTTCTGAAATTTTGGCTGTTTGTGTTTGGTCTCTCACACAACGGTACATTCTCTTTGGGGATCAACCTCACCTCACCATCACTCTTCTATAAAACCATCTATTCAACAGACCACTGACTTCTCATTCACTCACATTCTTTTCTCTCACGCATGGCCCTCACGGTCTTAAGTTCTCACCACTCATCACTCAACACACAAAATAACTATGGCAACAACCACCTTCAAATCACCATGAACCCCCAACATTACACGACCATAACCAACACAGAACCAGCATCAATTTCTGTGACTAGCAGTTGCACAGTGCCTCCCTCAAACTGCAAGCTCCATCTGAAATGCAGTTCCGCCTTCATCGAGCACACCACCACACAAGCCATTCACACGTTGCACACTCTTCTACCTTGTTTGTGTTTCTTTTGTTCCATGTTTATAAGGTATGTTCTTTCCTAAGTTTCATTCATGATGCTTTGCTCTTCATTTGTCCATTTTTTGTAGGATCAGAATGTTTTTTTTTTATCATTGTAATTACTTGCTTATCTGCCGTTAAGTTTGACGTGAAGCCATGTGGTTTCTTATGATATTTTTTTTTTGCCATTTTCCTATGCTTTACTTTGTTGTTATTTTATTATGTTAAATATCAAGTTAAAACAATTTTTGTTATCAAGATCTACGTGTGCCAAAAAATACTAAAAAGAAGAAAAAGAAAATTTGACACAGTATAATAAAACCTCCAAAATATCTTTAAAGATCTTTCCTTTTCTAAGTTAATAATAATAATAATAATAATAATAATAATAATAATAATAATAATAATCCCTCCGTTCCGGTTTATATGACTTTTAAAGTTTTGGCACATGTATTAAGGAATGCAATTAATTTGTTGAATTTCCTAGAAAACATTAGGTAAGTTTCTACTATACCCTTTATCTCTCTAATTAATTACTCATTATACACTACTTCCACTAAGTATTGACTAAGGATAGTCATGAAAAAAGATATTTAATGCAGCATTAGTTTTGTAAAACGACATCTATTTTGGAACAATTTTTTCTCTCTAAAACGTCATATAATCTGGAACGGAGGGAGTAGTAGTAGTAACATTGATAAAATGAAGTTTAGTGGTGACTACTTTGGATGCACTTCCTATTTAGTTACTACAAAAATTATAAGGGTTTAGTGATAACCACTTTGGATGCACTTCTAATTTGACTATTGCAAAAATCATAGTTTAGTGGTGACTACTTTGGATGCACTTCTAATTTAACAATAATCACCTTGAATGCACTTTCGATTTGATTTTTGCAAAAATCTTTTAAAATTAAAAATAAAAGAAATACATAAAGACAGAGCCATTAAAAGTTTGGATGCACTTCTAATTTGGTTATTGCGAAAGCCATTAAAAGTTTAGTGATAACCACTTTGGATGCACTTCATTTAAAGATAAAAACGATAAAAAAATATCAACAAACAAATATTTTCTACAAAGAACTACTCTGAATTCTCCATTGCACCTAGAGATATGTAGGAGCAGGGGACCATTCCCGTCGAGCTAAAAAGATAATATATATATATATATATATATATATATATATATAAATTGAAAAGATGAAAATGCAATGATAATTTATTTTCATAATAATAAACTTCTCTTTTAATAATAATTTTTTTATTCATAACAATAAATAAAATATCCAAAAACATTATTGTTTATTTTGAGGAGTAAAATAAATAACTTTTAAAGTTATTCAGATTTTGCACATTTAATTAGAGGTAACCGTCTTCATGATGGGCGTCGTAGGGTGCTAATACCTTCCCTACGCGTAATTAACTCCCGAACTCAAATCTGGTTTCAAGACCATTTTTTCTTTTAAAGGTTTTTCCGTAGTTTTTCTTAATAAATTATGGTGGCGACTCCTCTGATTTTAACATATTTTTTCGCTGTCCAACTGCGACCCCACGTTGCGACATTCAATTTTATTTATTTGTTTTTGGGAAGGTGGGAGGTAACAAGGGGAATTATCTTAACAAAGATTGTCATACTTGTATATCACAAGCTTGCTAACAAGAAATTCAAAATATATATCATAGTGTTGTGAATTTTACCACAAAAGTTTTCTTTTCCTGCATTTTGCCATCGTATTTTTCAATTTTCGCACATTTTACCACCAAAGTTTTTTTTTTCTGCGCATTTTGTCATTATATTTTTCAATTTTCGCACATTTTACCTGATCGTCTATTACTATTAATTTACTGTCAACTGCCACTAATTGACCGATGACATGGCAACATTGACTGTTGACATGGGACTTTGATGTTGATGTGGCAGTACACATGGCGTTGACATGAATTGCTAATGTGGCATTGCCATGTTGATGTGCAATTAGGGGTCAAATAAGCAAATATTTTGAAAGGTGGTAAAATGTACAAAATTTTGAAAGTAGGGGGTAAAATGCACGAAAAAAAATGATAAAATGACAAATTTTAAAGATAGGATAAGAACCCTTGCCCTCTTTTTACTCTACAACTCCCAAAGCCACTAAGCAATTTGACTTATTTAGTTAATAAATAAAAATTATTTTTCTATGTACTATTGTTATATTTATTAATTGCTCATTTGGTGTCCCAAAGTCTAAACATCTATAAGAATTAATTATAATATAATTGCTTAAAAAATAAATCACTTATGAAAAATAATTTAAAATAATATATCCTTATAGAAAACTTGAAATTACAATGGTTGTTCCTCTTAAAAATAAATTAGTTTTTTAAAAAATTCCTTTTTAGACACAAACAAAAGGGCCATATATTTATTGTATGAAAAAAATATTATTTTACAAAAATAAATTATAAAAATTTATTTAATAATTTTGTATAATTTATAAATATGTTTAATTAAAATAAAATATTTAATCAATAAATTTATCATTATAACTTTTAATATTTTTTCATAAAATAGTTCATTTTTTCGGAGACCAAATGCGCAATAATATTATTTTATTTTATGAATACTTTTAATTTATCATTTGAAGCAATTATATTATACTTAATTTGCACAATGGTTCATACTTTAGGAGACCAAATGTGCAATTAACATATGTAACAATAGTATATATAAAATAATGTTGCAGAGTAAGAAGAGGGCAATGATTCTTAATCCACCTATAACATTTTTTGTTTTTATCATTTAATATTTTTTTGCGCATTTTACCATCCTACTTTCAAATTTCTGCAAATTTTACCTTCATATTTTCAAATTTTCACGTATTTTACACCTAATTGCATGTCTGCATGCCAATGTCACATTAACAATCTATGTCAATGTCATGCGTACTGCCATGTCAGCATCAGAGTCCCACATCAGAGTCAACATTGTCATGTCATCAGTCAACTAATGGTAATAGATGATTTGGTAATAAAATGTGCAAAAATTAAAAAATATTATGATAAAATACGCAAAAAATATGACTTAAACTAGAATTCTAATTTATGTGAAGTTGAATTATGCTAAGATGTCCAACATTGATTAGGAATATGGCTAGAATACTCCTTGTAAGACTTAGGCATTTTTGCTTAGTATATTTATCATTTACTTAGGATACCAAAGATAAAAGAAAAAAATGGATAAAAGATTTTATTCTTACTTATTATATTTTTTGGCAATTGAAATTGAAATAATGCCTATTTTTCAACATTATCAATAACAAGATTTTGTCAAGATAATAAGATACTCTATTATGTTGGCAGAGTTAAAGGATTTAAATATGCAAATGGGTTTTTTTAATATGCGTCAAATCAAAGTTGCAACAAATAACTTTGATATTTCCAATAAGATTGAAGAAGGAGGCTTTGGTCCTGTCTATAAGGTATCTTACAATATCTTACAGAACATCTCATAATTATTGTGGTTGATCTCTTGTAATTGTGTAGATGAATCATTAAATAATTTATAAATTCCTTAAAATTATATAACATTTCACAAATGCAGGGCATTTTATCAAACGGAACAATAATAGCTGTCAAGATGCTTTCATCTAAGTCAAAGCAAGGAAACCGTGAGTTTATAAATGAGTTAGGCATGATTTCAGCTTTGCAACACCCTTGTCTTGTTAAACTTTATGGCTGTTGTGTTGAGGGAGATCAATTGTTGCTGGTATACGAATATATGGAAAACAATAGCCTTGCTCAAGCTTTATTTGGTAAATAATTGTTTTACACAATCAACTAATTTGGTTGCTTTTAATATTACTTAATTTTAATCTTAATATATATATATATATATATATATATATATATATATATATATATGACTAAATGATATTGATGTCTAATTTTTGTTTAATTTACGAAGGTAATGGAGAATCTCGTTTAAAATTGGGTTGGCGAACAAGGCACGAGATTTGTATTGATATTGCTAGAGGTTTGGCTTTCCTACACGAAGAATCAAGATTAAAAATTGTTCACAGGGACATTAACGCACTAATGTGTTGCTAGACAAAGACTTAAACCCAAAGATATCTGATTTTGGTCTAGCTAAGCTTGACGAGGAGAACAATACTCACATAAGCACAAGAATAGCCGGGACTTAGTAAGTTAAATTAAGTTCTCAAACTTTTCTATCGTGTTGAAAAGAGAATGTACATTAAGAACATTATCAAATCCAATTTGGACAACTAATGATATTTCAAATAAAAAAAACAAATCTAAGCACAATCTAATTTGAAGAATTTGATGCGATGTTGTATTTCAATTATGTATTGGATATATGGCTCCAGAGTATGCAATGCATGGTTATTTGACTGACAAAGCAGATGTCTATAGTTTTGGAGTTGTTGCCATGGAAATTATAACTGGAAAGAGCAACACCATCCACCGACCCAAGCAAGAAGCATTGCATCTTCTAGATTGGGTAACTTCTTTTTTCTACTTTTGTTAAAGTGAATCAAAATTATCTATCATATACCATACTTACGATGTGTATATTGGGTTATACATGTTGTGTCATTCAACAACAATACATTAGTCAAACATAACATAATTTTCATAAAATCTAGCAACATGAAGACATTAAACTAACAAAATTGTCTTCTTTTCTTTTTAAAAGTTTTAGATTTTTGTAAACATAAAAATAGCCAACGTCCTCCCACTCTAAACAATATTCAAAATAGCAATTGAACCTACACTTTGATATACTTCGTGCTCAACTATAGGTATTTAAATTATGAAATACTCTCAAATCAAATTGATTTCTGTATTTTGTTTCAACTTGCACATTTATTGAAAGAGAAAGGTAACCTAATGGAGCTAGTTGATAGAAGGCTAGGTTCAAATTTCAATGAAGATGAGGTAATGATAGTGATCAAATTGGCTCTCCTATGCACCAATTTCACTTCAAACCTTCGGCCCACCATGTCATCGGTGCTTAGCATGCTTGAAGGAAGAACTATGATTCCAAAATTTATTTCAGATCCAAGTGAGAAAATGGATGAAATGAAGTTAGAGGTAATGCGACAATATTACTTTCAAATAAAAGAAAACGAGAGAAGTGAGACACAAACACAAAGTCATAGTTTATCAATTGATGGGCCATGGACTGCTTCATCTTCATCAACTGCAGAGCTATATCCTGTCCACATTGATTCTTCCTATTCAGAAAAAAGAAATTAGGAGTATGTGAAAATTGTACCTATATATCTAGGTGGTATTCTTTGTTCTTTCTCATTTTTTCCTCTTAAACCATAATTTCATGCATAACTGCAAAATATGTAATTAGTCTCACAAGGTTCTTCAAGGTTACGAAAGATGGTTAGCTCATGTATATGCTTGATTTTTTTAAATAATGTTTTGAGTTTGAGCCTTGTATGTTAAAAAAGGATCTCATTAGAAGAATTAGCTAGTCTCTGAGTTAAGAATAGTTATGGAACACTCGCCACCTCTTTAGGATTCTTGATTTTAGTGTTTGTTTCTCTTTAAGCACTAGCTGTCTGTGAAATTAAAATGAACTCTAATTCAGAATGTGAATGACGACTTTGAGGGATGTCATAATACCAAACTCTCACCTTAGCAAGGCTAAAGGAACAATATGTTTAGAGACAAAACCGCAATACTGAACTACAAAAAGGGATAAAAGGAAAATGTTTAGGGCATTCTCTTGGAGGAATTTCTTATAGGTGTATTTGGGTAGCTAGTTTTTGCTATGTAGCAGTTCCTTTATGTTGTACTCTTGAATTGGGCACACCTTGTGCTTAATTTAAGTCTCTTTCTAATAAAGTTTCACGTATAAAAGAAAAATCAATAGCTAGCAAATGAGAGAAATTAGATAAGGTGAAAGCATGGAACAATAGTGGACACACACGAATATAATTCAAATTATGCAACAATGTTCAGTGTGATCGATGTTCATATTTTTTTTTGTTCAAATGCAAACCAATTGCCACAAGCATATAGCAAATGACAGATTCTCCTCAATCAGTATAAACCAGTGGCACATTTATTATATTAGACTTACGAAAGACAAACTGATCAGAACAAAGACAACAAAGACTTTAAATTCGTGTAAACCAATAGTGCATTTATTCTAGCATAATTTAAAGGTTTAAAAATATTTTTAGTCCCTTAAATTTAGGTCATTTTTTTAGTCCTACAAATTTGAAGTGTTGCTCTTTTTAATCCTTGGAATCCACATAATACTTTTTTTAGTCCATTTTCGTAGTGTGAGTCAAATAGGAAATAAGATATTTACAATTTATGATAATTTTTTACTGTCAAAATTTAATTTTCTATTTTATATTTTAAAGTATAATTTTTGACGGTTCAAAACCGCTAGAATCAAGTCAATAAAAAATCCATTAATCACTTTAAAAACAACTTTAATTTTTTTTATAGATTTGATTCTGACGATTTTTCACCGCCAAACCACCAGAATTAGAATTAACCATATTATTCAAATTCTTTTCCAATCATGACCATGACACCTACAACGTGACACAACAACAGATAAAAAGAAAACTACAAAAGGAAACGTGCCATCGGTCAATTCGCATTTTTATCTGATTTTTTTTTTATCAGTGTACTATTTTTTTTTATCAGTGGTTTTTATCTGATCTTAAAAAGCCAATTTCTAACTTGTATTTAAAATATGAGTATTTGGGTAAATTATTTTGGAGATGTGAATTTGTTTTTTTTATGATTATTATAATATTTTTCCATTATATTTATCAATAAGAGTTCATAAAACGATGAAATTCCATATCAGTAAGCAAATCTTTCAATTCCATTGACTTTTCCCTTCAACACTTTATTAAACCTTTTCTTTAGAAAAAGTAAAATAAAATAAAACGACAAAGAAATTAAGCTCAATTATAGACCGGCCAGAAGCCAAAATGTTGATCGCTGAATAGTTCAACTTTTGCGTTTTATCCATAAATGCCATTCGAAATGAGGACCCTTAATTTCCGGTTGATTATGTTTTCACCTCTACCATGTTTGATGTTCCTCCTTTATTTACTCATCAAATCTATACTATGAGGACCCTTTCTTGTTGATAATGTTTTCACATCTGCATATCAAACTTTTATAATAAATAATGAGTAAATTATGTTTAGTTCTTAAACTTTCACTAACTTTCATTTTTAGTTTCTAAACTTTTATTTGACCCGTTTGTGTCCTTAATCTATTTTTCAATTTAGTTTTTTATCTTTACATCAAGTCTCTCTCTTAAATGGTAATGTTATTGTTAATTTATGACGGTTAAAAATCGTCAGAATTTGCCACAGACCTGTGTTTTAAACTAGATCCATATGGTTTTTATTATTATTTTTTGGATAATCTAAGTGCATGGTGGTCTTTTCTTTATATAAGGGAAGGAGAAGATGCAAGAGAGTGATTTAATGTGAGACTTTTTTGAAAACAAATGCCTCATATTATTTCTTCAATAATGATAGAGTGAATACAAGCTGGTATAAATTAAAAACATGTCTACAAACATAAGATCTAGACACGCTTGCCAAACAATGAGAGACTCGATTAGCTTGATGACGAATAAATTGAAAAGTTTTGAAAGATATTTAGATCTTGATTGCAACTCCTGAGAATGCTGCCATATTCATTATTCAGGAAATTATTGGATTGGAGAGAGTCCACAACATGTTTACAATCTAGCTCAAAAACAATGTTGTCTAATTGTAAACAATCTAACTCCTGAGATCTTGATTCAATGTGAGACTTCTAAAGTAAAATTCAGAGAAAAATTTTATCATGACTAATAGCCTATTTTTAGGTTATTTTTCATTAAGATAAATATTGATTTTGGTTTACAAATCAGAAATATGAGTTATAGATTTTCCTTTTAACTTTCTAATGAAAAAAAAAAAACTCAAACGAATAAGTATATCTAAAGCTATGACCTCATATTTTCATATTTTATAATATAAAAAATAATCCATAAACTTATTTATTCATAAAAAAAATTCTTTATGTTTTTTACTTTTGTTTTTATATTTATTTATTCAAATAAAATTGAGTATTCAAATGAAAATATTGCTAAAATTTGGTGCAAAAAACTTGTAATACTAGCTGCCGACAAGTGAGAGATATATATTACTTTTGTGTCCATGTATTCCCCGGCTTCTAATTAAAATGTTAAATTTTATTAGAACTTAGGCTTTATACTTTAATATAGTTTTATACTTTTACGTTCACAAAAAATTGTCACTGGTATCAGTATACTTATCTATTTATTTATTTTTATGTTTAGTAAAAATTCAAAACATATTAGGAGGCCAAAACCAAAGCAAGTAACATGTTTTCTTTTTCTAGTTAATGTTTCTAGTGATCAGTTTTCTTCTTTTAACTATCGTATTATATTATTTTTCTTATATTAAGATTTTAGTTTTGTTTTTATTTATGTTATGAATTTTGTTTATAACAATTAATAGAAAGAATTAAAATATATATTAGGCAATGTTTTTTTTTTTTCATTTTAGAATATAATTTTACTTTTAATTGATTTTATAGACAATTTTATTGATAGAAAGAACGAATCTTTATTTTAAATTCAGAATGCTTATAATTGGTTTTATAAATTATTTTAGGTTTAAGATATTAGTATTTTAGGTTTAAGATATTAGTAGGTGCCTAAATTTTTTTTTCTAAAATTTTTAGAGTTATTAATTATGATTATTTTATTACTTAATAGAGCTTTATTAATCACAAACACCAATAATTTGATAGACTAAAAATATATTTAAGCCTAAAATAAATTATATCATCATGTTTTTACATCAAAACATTGGATCATATGAGCTCATATGAATGAATCTCTTTCAAAGGCTATGAGGAGTCATCAATAGCAAGATAAGTGTACTTAGATTTGTCCAATATTTCTCATAGAAATCAGGTAATACCAAAACCTTTCTTTTCTTGTAATTGTGTTATTTGAGAAAGGGTTTTCTCAAAAGCATTTCATACAGGTGTTTCTACAAGTTGGTTGCAAAGATGTCTTAAGGGGTTCAAGAACCTTGTGGGTTTTGTGATTCTTGTGTGTTTGTAAATACTTGAATTACTAGTGAAAACTCTTAACAAGATTGATTAGGGACTAGACATAGATCACAGTAGAGTGATTGAACATAAAAATTTTCATGTCCTCATTCTCTATATGTGTGACATAAAATGTTGACGTGGCACTAAAGTAGATCAATGATATGGCAGCACATGTGGATCAATAATGTGTGCTTACGTGGCAAGAGGATTTATGAATTAGAAAATGGTAAGAATGGAAAAGATGAGACTGAAATGTAGAGAAATACACTAGAAGGGGGGTTGAATAGTGTATTTAAATTTTCTTTTGAAAACTTTAGCTAGAGTGAAGATAGTGTATCTTTTCGTTTTACAGAAGTTTAGTAAAACAGAAAAAATAGGCTATCGTCCAGTCGATTAAAAATAACCGTCCAAAGAAACTACTCTTCTTCTTTTTCGTTTAAATACACGTAATGGATAAACTTGAATAAAAAGGTGTATAGAAACTTTTTCGTAGTATGCTGAAGAGATAGTTTAAAAGAAATTCAAGTAAGCTAGAAGGTGAGTGAATAGAATACGTAGTTTTATACTGGTTCACTCAACTGAGCTACGTCCAGTTCTCCTTCAAAAACTTTTGAAGGGTTCTACTAATCAAAACTGATTACACTCAAGTATTCTTAACTTTGCCACTTCTGGCTACAAGTATTCTCTAGGCCACTTCTGGCACACCCTTAATCTCCCCTTGAGATTAAACACTAAAACCAAGTATTCTTTAACACTAAGCCACTCCTGGCTTTCCAAACAGTATTGTTTGATATTGTAAGTAAAATTTAACTCTCAATGAGAGGATATTACAATAAGAATGAGTGTATAGACTCGCTTAGCAAAGCTAAGATGAATGCTCTTTTTCGCTTATGGTCGTCCAGTCGTTTTGACAGGGTTTCTGCTCCTTTTCAAATTCTTGTCACTTTGATACGTGAGCTCATCCTTCTATATATAGAAAGTTTGTTGAAAGATATCCGTTGAGGATTCTGTTCCTTTTCCAAGAGCGATTCTTTCTGTAGCTTATTGCCGTTGTCACATTTTGACTTAGAGTGAAATGATGGATGTGACATCCGTACTCGTAGCGCCTCTCTCCTACTTGTACTTTCTCTGCAGAGAGAAGCTTCTTCTTTTCCTGTTCAATACTTTTCGAAAAGATCATGGCATGTTAAAATATGATATAGTGAACGTTGCCTTATATTATAGAAAGCGTATTTTAAAGATAGTAACCACAGTGAGTGTTACTCAAGCGTTGGACGCTTGTTCTCCAAGGAGCATTGGACGCTGCCTGTATGTTTCTTATAAAACACAATTGGACGCTCACTTTATTAAAACATAGAGTCCAGGTTTGAGAGATACAATACCATTGCGGGATTGGACGATGTAAATCCTATAACACTCAAACTAGATCATTAGATACTTCAAAATTTATCCTTTAGTTATTATCATCAAAACCGAAATAGGAGAGGTTGGACATCGTCCAAGGTCTTAGAACCTAACAATCTCCCCCTTTTTGATGATGACAAATAATGGTAAATTTTGATGTTAACAGACACATAATCATATAAGAATACAATGAGTCAAGTCAGAGATGATTATGTTATGCCAGAGTATAAAAGTGAAATGAAGTACTCCCCCTGAGTTCAACATTTCTTATGCATCAAATAACAGATAGATATAAAGGCAAGTATAACAGATATCAGAGTGAAGAACATATCAATGATATGGATGCGGAATATATGAAAATAAACACCTCATGTTTTGATAAAGGAATCAGTATGTATATATTCAAACAAATATTTGAATACAAATGATTAGCTATTTATTCTCATCAAAAATTCCAATTTCTCCCCCTTTGTCATTAACAAAAAGGTTTGAAAGATGGAAAAAAAATGATGTGGCCATCATGGTCACCTTATGGCTGAGGAGGTGGCTCATGTGGTGGTGGTGGTTGTTCTGGTGGTGCTTGGTTTGGTGGTGCTGGTTGTGGAGGTTGAGGTTGGACTTGTGGTACTGGATGAGCAACGTGACCAAGTAAGGTGGCTGCTGTATGTTGAATCTGGTTCACAAGTGTCTGTGAGAGACTCATGAACTGCTCAGTAATTGCATTTTGCAGCACTAGACGATGTTGTTCAGCTTCAGCCTGTTATCTTTGCTGAAAAGCTTGAAATGCGGCCTCAGTCTCCAGCTGTTGCTGCCTCAGAGCCTGTTGCACAATTTCATGAACACGATCTTCTGAGACTCCTTGTGGTTCAGCAAATCGCAGGGGATTGATGCCCTTTGGACTTGAAGATCCAGTTGGAACCAGTTGATGTGTGCCTGAATGTGCTTCAGCAGAAGCCTCAACAATGGGGAGGCTTGTGACATCTTCAGCAATAGGCTGTGCTGCAGAGGCTTCCATTTGCTTGGACGCTTCAACAACGAGCTCTCTATCATCCTCGGATCTATCAGACTGGACGGTAGCTTCTTCATGTGATGTGACAAAGTGTTCTACGTCCACTGGTACTGATGGGTCCAGGTCAAGATGAGCTAGCACCTTTGTCACCTTGGCAGATGCTTCATCCAGTTCTGCCTGTGTAGCCTTTGATTTAGCAACCGTATCTTCCTTTTCCATGGTTGCTGTTTCAGCTTTCTCAAAAGCCAGCTGCTCAACACGAGCTTGTTCCACTGCTGCGGCGGCTTCTTCTGCAAGGTACTCCTCATGGAGAGTTTGGAGTTCCTCCACAAACTCTGTGCGATCCAGTGTTCTGAGGTCAAACACCTTGTTGCTTCTGATTGTTGGCAGAGTCTTCATCAACTCCAGATAATCATCTGAATCCTTCAGAAAGCAGGCAAATGTGTCTGAGAAATGATGAGTCTTGACTGGACGCAGCACTTCTATCCCATGAGGGGGATGAACAAAATCATCCTTGGAGCAGCCTGAGGATGAGGCTTGCTGGGAATCGTTCCATAGAATCTGGCGCCAAAAGGTTATGGAATCAGAGGTTCCAAGTTCACGCGTGAGCTTACCAGACTTATCAAATAAATGACCCCAGCTGTAAGAAGATTTTTGCAGGGTTTCAACTTTCTCCTCCCTGCTGGGCATCTCAATGCCGTAGAATTTGAAGCCTTTCTTGCGACCAGCATCATAGACAGGCAGTCTAGGACATACTCTGTCTGGTACAAACTTTATTTCCGTCGCTCGGCTTATGTGCATGTTTGGTGGGTAGGCGATTGCTTGGTTTGGAATGTACATCTGTTGCAGAAGCTTTCCAAGATCATCAAAGTCGCCAGGCTGGAAGTTTAGCACTGGAGTTCCAGCTGGTAGTGGCAGGAACTTTGTGATTGGAGTCCAGATTTGAACATCCCTGACCCACTCTGTGTCTGGACGCTGCTGCGTTACTGACTGGTCCAGACTTTCTTTAATTGCTAATTGCAATTCTGCATCCAGCTCACTATCTTTGTTAGCAGAAGACTTCTTGGACGGTGCCTTCTTTTTCTTTGGAGCCTTCCCTTTCTGCTCCGCAACCGTCTTGGTGAAATGAGAGGCAATTTCAACCTCTGGCTTCTGCAGATTTACAGCTGCTGGACGCACTCTCTGCTGAGTTCCAGTTGGACAGATGTAAGGATAAGGCATGCGTACTAAGTGTGGATACACTTCTCTCGTCCAACTAGGCAGAGGATTGCTGATGATCGTTCCTTTGGGCATGGCATTATAAGCAGCTGACAAAGATTCAGTGCAAACATACCTCGTCCACTCAGGTGCTGAGGCAGTTGTATAATGCCGCTTTAGAGGCTCTTGCAGAGGCCTCTGGATCACATCACCTTCTTTACAGAGATTCTGATCATTGCATGTGAGGAATGCAACTGGAAAGCGTTCTCTGTCTTTCTCTTCTTTCGTTTTCTGCTTGGGGGGGATAGTCCATGGGGACCATGTATCCCTCCATGCATCTCTTGGACGCACAAACTTGGACAGATCCAAGCGAAGAGGTTGTTGCTGGCTTGTTGATGTGGAAGGAGCACCTGATATTGCTGGTAGAAGGGTGCTGGTGGACACATTTTCGGTGTCTTGAGAGGATGATGGTAGCACTTCAGTCCTTTTTGCCCTTTTTGCCTGAGTCTTCACTCTTCTTCGTGGCACATTAGCAAGAAAAGGAGGTGTTTTAGCAGGTTGTGTCTTTTGCTTCTTTTGCTGAGGACCCTCTGTCTCTTCTGCCTTCTTCATGATTCGACCAATTGGGATCTGGTCGTCATCTTCAGAGTCGTCCAGTAATTGAAGCTTTCGTACCTTTTGCTTTTCTGGGACAACCTTTACTGAAGCTACCTTTGGACGCTTCTCCTCTTGAGCAGGTTTGGACGTTTCAGTCCTTGGACGCTTTCCTGCTGGTGACTGAGCAACAGATGTCTTAGCATGCCTTTTCTTGGTCCTTCTTTCCTTCTCAGCATCTTCCTCATGCATCTGAGATGCTTGGCGTGTGATCTTTCTGCCTTGCTGTTCTTCCATCAGCCTTTTGATTTTTCTACGAATACCCAGTAGATCAATCTCTTCTTCGTCATCATTAGAGATGATCTTGCTCTGCTAATGCCTTTGCTTGTTGATGGTGTCCTCGTCCAGGTCCCTTAAGACCTTGGCTGTGAGCTTGATCTTCATCGGCTTTATGTTGGGCTCACCAAACAACTGTTGTGTTGCCACTATTGGCCCTTTCTTCACTATGGCTTCATGGGCTTCTTCATCCAATTCATCATAGAAGCATTGATAAAGCTTCTGATCCCAGAAGATCCTGTTCAACAGGGCGGCGTAGAAGATGTCATCATTCCCACCCACGGACTTCATCATCCTCACGATATTGACGTAGATGATGTGAGGGAGATTGAAGGGAATGCCTTCCATCAGATGGAATATCACAAACTTGTGTAAGTCTGTAACTGAGTCCTTAGACCCAGCTTTGTGCAGGATGCTCTTGTTGCACACCTGCTGCCAAATTTTAGCTTCCTCGCACAGATTCTTGTACTCAATCTTCATTGTCTCAGGGGTTTTGGACTTGCAAAGCACAATTGCAACGTTATCGCCATACTTCTTGGCCCAGTTGGTTTTGTACTGGTTCTGCTCCCTGATGCAACCAGTTACCTTAGCTATGGCCTCGGTGGACAGCGTCACTTCTCGTCCAAGAATATTGGCCACGAGCTCCCTTGGGCTCTGAAACTTGACATTCTTCCAGAACATCCTGATCAACTCTGGATAGATTTTCTGGTTGTCATTGAAGTAGCCTCTGATTCCACACTTCAGTAGGCTCTCGTTCAGATTTAGTCCTAGCTTCTCGAGCGCTTCAATGTCAAAGAAGTGCTCAATGTGCACCGTAGCAGCTCCTTGGTGCACAACCGTAGTCTCAGGGTAGGTCAGGACGTCGAGTTCTGAGTTGCTTGAGTTTGTAGAGATTGCCATTCTTGTAAAGCTTGGATTTTTAGGTTTTCTGAGAGGGTTTTTGGGGTTTCTGAGAGAGTTTTTGGGGTTTCTGAGAGAGAGAGAGAGTGTTTAGGTTTGATGGGTGTTTAGGTTTTCTCCGGTGAGGATTTGATAAGGTGGTGTTTGGGCTTTGTTTGGAGAATATGAAGCGGTTTTGTTTTTATTTTTGAATATTTGAAAAAAGTAACTGACGCCATAAAACCCGCCATGATGAGACGTGCAGAGGATGTGGGTAATTGTGTACGGTTACCGCCATTTAGGTGACTCAGCATAGAGTATTAGCTCATACTTATCCTTAAAACGATCCGTTTTATTAATTTGAATCAGAAGAAAAGACTAAGATAGAACGACATCGTCCATATGTTGGACTTTAAGTGAAACGTATGTAATATATATATGCATGACTCTAGTGTTCCTTGGACGATATGTCCTTTGGACGCTATGAAGTTATTGGACGCATCATGTAGATGTTAATCATTCCTTTACAGAGGTCATGCCAAGTTTGTCCCTCAGAAGGATTAACTTGTCTTCAGTAAGGGGTTTGGTGAATATATCAGCAAGCTGATTATCTGTGGTTACAAAGTGTAATTCCACAGTTCCCTTTTGAACATGGTCTCTTATAAAGTGATGTTTAATTTCTATATGTTTAGCCCTTGAATGCAATATGGGATTTTTAGAGAGATTTATGGCAGCTTTACTATCACAGAAGATAGGAATGTTACTCTCATATATGTTGTAGTCCTCAAGTTGATGCTTGATCCACAAGATTTGAAAGAAGCATTTTGCAGCTGAGATATACTCTGCTTCAGCAGTGGACAGAGCAATAGTTCCTTGCTTCTTGCATGTCCAGGAAACTAGGTTACCACCAATGAAATGACATCCTCCACTGGTGCTTTTTCTTTCAATGCGATCTCCAGCATAATCAGCATCACAATATCCTATTAGCCTGAAATCTTTCTCCCTTTTGAAATATAACCCAAGGTTAGTGGTTCCAGCAAGATATGGAAAGATTCTTTTAACAGCAGTTAAGTGAACTTCCCTTGGGTCAGATTGAAATCTGCCACATAAGCATACGCTGAACATGGTGTCGGGTCTGGACGCAGTGAGGTACAAGAGTGATCCTATCATACCTCTGTATAGAGTATTATCTACTTCCTTTGAGTTGTCGTCCAGTCCAAGAACTGTTGTTGGATGCATAGGAGTTTTCATTGGTTTTGCATTGTCCAACTTGTACTTCTTTAGCAGCTCTTTGACATACTTAGTCTGATGTATGTATATTCCCTTTTCAGTTTGTTTGATTTGGAGTCCAAGGAAGAATTTCAGCTCACCCATCATGCTCATTTCGAACTCTGTTTGCATTAATTTGGCAAAATCTTCACAGAGAGATTCATTAGTGGCACCAAATATGATATCATCAACATATACTTGTGCAATAATAAAATCAGAAGAATAGTCTTTGCGAAATAACGTAGTGTCTACTTTTCCTCTTGAGAAACCATTTTCTGACAGAAATGTGCTGAGTTTTTCATACCAAGCTCTAGGAGCTTGTTTCAACCCATATAGTGCTTTGTTGAGTTTAAAAACATGGTTTGGAAAAACATCACTTTCAAAACCTGGGGGTTGTTCCACATAGACTTCTTCTTTTATGAGTCCATTGAGGAATGCACTTTTTACGTCCATTTGGTATAGCTTCATATTGCTATGAGCTGCAAATGACAGTAAAATGCGGATTGCCTCCAGACGTGAAACGGGAGCATAAGTTTCAGTATAATCAATACCTTCTTGTTGTGAGTAACCTTTTGCTACCAACCTTGCTTTGTTTCTCACAACATTACCATCTTCGTCCAGCTTGTTTCTGAACACCCACTTTGCTCCTACTGCTTCTTTGTCGTTGGGGAGTTCTACTAGCTTCCAGACATTGTTCTTTTGAAATTGATCAAGTTCTTCTTGCATTGCTTTGACCCATCCTTCATCTTCTAAGGCATCATCCACAGACTTAGGTTCTATTTGAGATATGAATGCTGAGTGACCTTGCTGTCGTTGAAGTGAAGATCTGGTTTTGACTCTGTCTTTTGGATCCCCAATGATTTGCTCCTGTGGATGATGTTTCTTCATTTGCCAGTTGCGTCCAGTTGGTTCTCTTTGTTCTTCGACTGGACGGTCCAGTAGTGCATTTGATTCTTCCACTGAGACATTATGGTTGGACGAGTCTGATGACTTACTTGCATCGTCCAATCTGAGATCTGCAAATGATTTGTCCAGCTCTGATAATTCCTTATCAGGCTTATTGTCATTAAACTTCACATGGATAACTTCTTCAACAACTAAGGTTCTAGAGTTATAGACTCTGTATGCCTTTGAAGTTTCAGAATATCCAAGCAATGTTCCTTCATCACACTTAGAGTCAAATTTTCCCAGGTTATCCTTAGTGTTCAGAATGAAACATTGACATCCAAATGGATGGAAGTAGGATATGTTGGGTCTTCTACCCTTCCACAATTCATATGGAGTCTTTTTCAATATCGGCCTTATATAGATTCTGTTTTGTAAATAACAGGCAGTATTCACTGCTTCAGCCCAGAAGTGTTTAGGGGTTGAATTATCATTTAACATGGTTCTGGCCATCTCCTGAAGTGACCTGTTTTTCCTCTCAACTACACCGTTCTGTTGTGGTGTTCTAGGTGTTGAGAAGTTGTGAAGGATACCATTATCCTCACAGAACCTTTGAAAACTTTCGTTTTCGAATTCACCCCCGTGATCACTTCTGATTGAAGTAATGCATACTCCTTTTTCATTTTGAACTCTTTTGTAGAGATCATAAAAAGCCTTAAAGGACTCATCTTTGTGGGATAGGAATAAGACCCATGTCCATCTAGTATAGTCGTCCACTATAACTAATCCATATCTTTTACCATTTACCGAGGCTGTTCTTGTGGGTCCAAACAGGTCAATATGTAACAGCTCTAGAGGTCTAGAAGTGGAAACAATGTTTTTACTTTGAAAAGAACTTTTCACTTGTTTCCCTTTCTGACAAGCTTTGCAAAGAAGATCATCTTTATATGACATACTTGGTAGTCCTCTTACGAGGTTGTGCTTGTTCAGCTTTGAGATTAACCTCAAGCTTGCATGACCAAGTCTTTTATGCCATAACCAATGATTTTCTTGTACAGAAACTAGGCATGATACATTTTGACTTGATAGTTCCCCAAGTTTAATCTTATACAGATTGCCTTGCCTCTTTGCAGTAAAGAGAAGGGATCCATCAGAGTTTTTGACTGTACATTCACCTTTGTTAAAGGCAACATCATATCCACTGTCACATAATTGACTTATGCTAAGTAGATTATGTTTAAGACCTTTAACATAAAGAACGTTATCAATACAGGGATAGGGTGGTATACCAATCTTACCTACGCTAGCTATCATCCCTTTCTGATTCCCTCCAAAAGTGACTGTCCCACCAGTCTTGGGTAGGAGGCTTTGGAACATACACCTTTCTCCCGTCATGTGATGTGAGCACCCACTGTCCAGGTACCATGATTGGAGTTTCTTTCCTGCTGTTAAGCATGTCTGCAACAGAAACAATTTTATCCTTAGGTACCCAGATTGACTTGGGTCCTTTTTTGTTAGCTCGAAGGGTGTTGAATGTTCCCCTCTTAGGCAGGTGTCTGCATTTGGACGTTATATGTCCAGGTTTCCCACAGAAGTAGCAAACATCTGTTTCTTCATCATGAATATATTTCTTTCCCTTGTATCCATGTCCTGACCTGTCATTTGGTCTCTTACAACCTTCATATTTTAAAAGTTTTTTTAGGTTGTCTGAGCCCTTGACAAAGTTTGACAGATCCTTCTTTAGGCTGTCAATCTCCTCATGAAGTTTTACAACATCATGCGGTTGACCTCTTAAGGAAGTATCTGCTTCAACTTTCAAAAGCTTCTCAACTAGCCTTTTATTTTCTGCATTGAGATTTCGAACCTCTATGGAAAGATTCCTTTCTCTATCCCTTGAATCCTTATAGGATTCATAGACTTGAGCAGCATCATTCCAGAGAGTTCGCCTCTCCATATTTGTAGTTTCATTTTGCCTTGAGAGCTCTACAAACTTTTCTTGTAAATCTTCCTTTTCACTTTTCAGTTGTCTAACATTTTCTTCTAAAGCTTCTTTTTCTTTTGAAAGTGATTTGGATGATTTCTTTAAAGTTCTATAGGCTTTTGACAAGATAGAAGAATTTGAAAGTAATTCATGATAAGCTTCTTGAATTGAATCTAAGTCATTAAAATCTACCTCATCTTCTTCTTCTGGTTCTGAAGAGTCAGTTGAGGTGTCCGCCATCAGACATATGTGTGCTTCCTCCTCTTCTCCCTCGTCCGATGATGAGTCATCGTCCAGATCTTCCCATGTGGACATCAGAACTTTCTTGCCCTTTCCTTTGCTGAAGAATTTCTTCTTCTTGTCCTTGCTTTTGTCAAGATCTGGGCACTCTGATTTGAAGTGTCCTGGCTTTTTGCATTCGTAGCATATAATTGGACTCTTCTCCTTCTTTTCTTTGAAGTCTTTCCTCTTCAGGTTTCTCCATCTGGATCCACCTTTCTTTTTCCACATAGAATGTATCCTTTTGGATATAAAGGATAGTTCATCATTTTCGTCTGAGTCATCATCTTCATATTGTTCGTCTGATGATGTTTCAGCTTGCATGGCTTTGGACGATGATGCTTTCCTTGGCTTCTGGACGCTGAGCGCCAGAGACTTATTTTTCTTACCATCATTATCTTGATGCAGTTCTAGTTCATGCACCTTGAGGGTTCCCACAAGTTCTTCTAAGGACATATCGTCCAGTTCCTTCTTTGTTCTCAAAGCTGTAACCTGTGGTCTCCATTTCCTAGGCAAACTTCTTAGAATTTTGTCAATATGTTCATAGTTATTATAATCTTTACCATGTGCTCTAAGTTCATTTAATATGGTTTGAAACCGTCCAAACATACTTTGTATGTCCTCATTTTCTTCCATACTAAACAACTCATATTGACGAGTAAGGAGACTGAGTTTGTTACGTTTTACCTGAGTGGAACCCTCATATGTTAATGCAAGAGTGTCCCACATTTGTTTTGCGCTTTTGAGACTGTGCACCTTGTTGTATTCTTGTTCGCTTAGTGCAGACATGATGATGTTTCTGGCTCTGGAGTTGAGATAAAATCTTTGTTTTTGCTCTTCCGTCCATCTAGCCTTTGGGATTTCGTTGAGGCTTTCATCAAGCGGAATATAATCGCCTATCTCCACAACTTCCCACATGTCAATATGGCTAGATTCAAAGAATGCTATCATTCTTTGTTTCCAGTAGTCATATTTGACACCCTTGAAGAGTGGTGGTCTGTTCACAGCTTGTCCTTCGTTTTCCATCTTTCTCAGGATCTTTCCTCTGTTCTGTTAAGAACTCAACCCAAGAGGTCGAGCTCTGATACCAACTGAAATGTAGAGAAATACACTAGAAGGGGGGTTGAATAGTGTATTTAAATTTTCTTTTGAAAACTTTAGCTAGAGTGAAGATAGTGTATCTTTTCGTTTTACAGAAGTTTAGTAAAACAGAAAAAATAGGCTATCGTCCAGTCGATTAAAAATAACCGTCCAAAGAAACTACTCTTCTTCTTTTTCGTTTAAATACACGTAATGGATAAACTTGAATAAAAAGGTGTATAGAAACTTTTTCGTAGTATGCTGAAGAGATAGTTTAAAAGAAATTCAAGTAAGCTAGAAGGTGAGTGAATAGAATACGTAGTTTTATACTGGTTCACTCAACTGAGCTACGTCCAGTTCTCCTTCAAAAACTTTTGAAGGGTTCTACTAATCAAAACTGATTACACTCAAGTATTCTTAACTTTGCCACTTCTGGCTACAAGTATTCTCTAGGCCACTTCTGGCACACCCTTAATCTCCCCTTGAGATTAAACACTAAAACCAAGTATTCTTTAACACTAAGCCACTCCTGGCTTTCCAAACAGTATTGTTTGATATTGTAAGTAAAATTTAACTCTCAATGAGAGGATATTACAATAAGAATGAGTGTATAGACTCGCTTAGCAAAGCTAAGATGAATGCTCTTTTTCGCTTATGGTCGTCCAGTCGTTTTGACAGGGTTTCTGCTCTTTTTCAAATTCTTGTCACTTTGATACGTGAGCTCATCCTTCTATATATAGGAAGTTTGTTGAAAGATATCCGTTGAGGATTCTGTTCCTTTTCCAAGAGCGATTCTTTCTGTAGCTTATTGCCATTGTCACATTTTGACTTAGAGTGAAATGATGGATGTGACATCCGTACTCGTAGCGCCTCTCTCCTACTTGTACTTTCTCTGCAGAGAGAAGCTTCTTCTTTTCCTGTTCAATACTTTTCGAAAAGATCATGGCATGTTAAAATATGATATAGTGAACGTTGTCTTATATTATAGAAAGCGTATTTTAAATATAGTAACCACAGTGAGTGTTACTCAAGCGTTGGACGCTTGTTCTCCAAGGAGCATTGGACGCTGCCTGTATGTTTCTTATAAAACACAATTGGACGCTCACTTTATTAAAACATAGAGTCCAGGTTTGAGAGATACAATACCATTGCGGGATTGGACGATGTAAATCCTATAACACTCAAACTAGATCATTAGATACTTCAAAATTTATCCTTTAGTTATTATCATCAAAACCGAAATAGGAGAGGTTGGACATCGTCCAAGGTCTTAGAACCTAATAGAGACTAGAACTGATGACCCTCCCTTTCTCTTTTACAACCTAAACTGCCATTTGGCTTGTTTAATTTTTAATATGAACACTTTATTATATATAACGTTACTCCATGAGTTAATTGCTTTGTTAAAATACTTATTTAACGTTAAATCTAGTTTAAAAATAATAATTAATACAAATTTAAAAATAACAAATAAATTATATAATTTATTATTTAATATATTTTTTCATCCAATAAATATAATAAGCATACAATCACTTTTGTCTTTCATCACCTTTTTTCTCCCATTTTATCTCATCTTTTTCTACGACTTTGCTAATAATATATTGTTATTTTAATATTATAATATCTACATTATTTAATAAAAATTTTAACTAAAATAATAAAGATTAAATATTAAATAAAAATTAAATTCACATAATGGTTGGGCACAAATTAAAAGTGCAATTAACTCATATAGTAATGTTGAAAATATATTTATAATAAAAATATTTAATAAATAAATTTGTCAACTTAATTTTTAATATTTTTTCATACAATTAAGAAAAAAATATAAATATCTTTTTTCATACAATATAAGCTTACTTACACTTTTGGTCTCTTAGGGATCATAATTGTGCGATTTTATTCCTCAGATTTCTATTATGCCTATTTGATCCTCAGATAGTGCAAATGTGTGATTTTAGTTCTCCAGATTTTAATTGCACCAATTGGATCTCCCAAGTATCACAATTGTGCAATTTTAGTCCCTTAGGTATATGACATTAAATAAATATTTTAAAAATGCAATTAATTCATCATACAACAATGTTATATGTCATGATTCAAACAAGCCAAATGACATAATAGTTTAGGTGGTGAAATAGAAATTAGGGTCATGGGTTTTAATCCTATTTCTATCACTTTTTTCCATTTTTTAAATCATAAATCCCGTTGCCTTGTTAGTACCACGTTAGCATGTGAGTGTCACGTTAACAGCCACGTCAATAGTTCGTGTTGTCATGTCAACATAAGAGTGTAACGTCAACATTAAAGTGCCACATCAGAGTCAACATGCCATGTCTAAATCAACTTATGGTCAACTACAAATCAACTAAGGGGAGTCATAATGTGGTTTTGTGGTTGGGGGGAGGGGCATAAGGAAGTCATGGATTCAAATATCTCACTAATAAACAAAAAAACTACAAGACAACTAACGGATGAACTAAAATTGCAAAACTTTGAAAATTAAAAGATAAAATTGCATATTTAAAAAAAAAGAACAAAATTATGGATTGAATATTATAAAGAGATCAAAAGTACAATTATGCTATTTTTCTCTTCAAAAGTTTCGTTTTTTTATTTTATGTTTTTATTTTTATTTATTCAAATAAAATTAGTATTGATAGTTAAATAAAAAGTATTGCTGAAATTTGGTGCACGAATTACTTGAAATTAGTTGTAATACTATTAAATTTTGTTAAAATTTTGGCTTTATCACAAATAATTTTGGGCTATTATATTTATCAATAAGACTTTTAATCTTTTAATATTTTTGCCAAGTGGCCCAAGTTTAATTGTTAACGTAACACTTCATTAATCATATGTCCATGTTAGTATCACATCATCACTTAATAATAGGTGATTAATGTTAGTACCAATTTTACACACATTAAATTAATGAGAAGCTAAAGTTAGGTGAAATTTTTTTGAAAAAGTTAACTCAAACATTGTGGTGGAGTTATAAAATATATATAGGTAGTCCAAGTAAAAATGGATCGTCCAAAAGAAGGATTAGAGGTCTCTTTTAAAAACACCTATTGGATGATTATGTTATAACACATGATCATAGTATGCTACTTTTATTTTTTGACAAAATGTAGTATGCTAATATTATTAATTAATATATATAATAATATATACTGATTAATACATTAATAAAAGTATATATATATATATAGTAATATATACTAATTAATAAATCTGATAATATATATGATTACTGATTATATATTAGTCTTTTTAATAATATATGTCGTCACTAATTATAATCTAACCCAAAGAGATATATATACTATAAATTTGATAAGAATGACATCTTTATAGCTTTGCATCAATTGTTATTACCTAGACTAATTATGGTTTGTGTGTATTGTTATAAATCTTCATTTATCTATCCATAAATCTAATTATTAACATTATATTATAAACATATTTATAAATATTATATATAATTGTTATAAAATTTGATGACTTTTAGTTACTACTAGATAGTATCCGTGTGATGCATGGGTTTATTAAGGAGGGAATGATCAGGATATATTAATTTAAAATTTGGTTATTTAAATTGGAAAGAGAAATATAAACATACTAAATGTCTTACAAATATTAAATTGTGATGTGCTAATCAATAATTAATTAATTAATAATGGTAAAATTCGGAATGAAAAAAAAAGAGAAAAAAAATGTCACCAGAATGTGACACATGTACTAACAATCCTAGTTAACAACTGTATTTTATATAACATATTGATTATATCACATGAGTTTGTGACTTTGTTCCTCTTTCTTATTGTGAAAATATTGTTGCGAGTCTTGTTTGATTGTTATTGTGCATGTGAGACCGAAATGTCTTTCAAAACTTGAATAAATTTTTTAATAAAGTTTATAATATATAAATTTTTTAGCAACAATCTTTTGAAACAAATTAAGACATGTGGTTTCTTCTTGTATCATTTGAAATAAAAATTTCAATTTTAATTTTATGTGTAAAAGTAATAAATAATTGTATAAAAGTCATTATTTATTAAATATTTATTTGTTAGAAGTTAAGTATTTAAGTAATTAAAATAAAATAAAAATTCCAGCCCCCCTTTGGTAATTTCCTGGATCTGTCCCTGCACATGATATTGGACGCTTATGAATAAAACCATACGTACGCTTGTAATTAGACTTACTTAGCTTAAGTTGTGATATTTTTGAAAAATATTACTGTTTAAAACAATTTGATAGATATATAACGCTAATAAATATTTGCACAAGAAACACACTGTTAGACGCAAATGTTCCCTTACTCATAAATTTTGATTTTTTTTGTTATCATCAAAATTTTAGAAATTAGACTCTTTATACGTCTTTAGTTTGACCATAAGTGTGAAAATACAGTCGTATGCAATTACATTAATGGCATTACTGTCAAAACAAACAGAAGAGCAATATTGAATATTTTTAGAAAAATAAAGAATCAAATTGAATATTTTAAAAATAAAAAAATCAAATTGAATAAATTAAATAAAAAAGAAGGATTAAAATAATAATTTAACTTAAATTTAAGTACAACTTTTTTTTTTTTTTTTTTACAGAGATAACTTTTTCCTTTTTCCTTTGTTAGTCGCTTTCTTCTAAATTTAATCGCTTTGCTAGCTTTTTTTTTTTTTTCGTCCATAAATCGGTCTATATATAACTCCAAGCAACTGCATCGCAATTTCTTATTTTCGGAAAAGTCATTGCTTTGACTAGTTTTACTTTTAATTTCTCCAAGTCTCACCATATAATTAAAGATGATGCATGTGAATTAAAATGTAATGGAAAAGATATTAGCCGACGAAGTTGACTTTTTTTTTCTTTTTCCTATAACTATATTTAAAACCCGTACGATGTACGGGCTCCATTAAATTATATATATTTTTTTAATATTTATATCTAGTATTTATGTAAAAAAAATAGAAAAAATGAGCTATGCATTGATATAAAATAGTTTTTATATAGTTATCCAATCACAACTCACCATGTATGGTAAGTTTGTTGATTTTTACAAAATTATCTTAAAAGTCATATCAACGGTGATTTGTGATTGGATGACAGTGTGAAATTATTTTACACTGTCAGTGCATCACCATTAAACTCAAAAAAAAAATATGTACATTAATAAAATTAATTTTTAAAATATTTAGTATAATATTAAATATAGTTGTATTAAAATTAAGGAAGATAACTAATTATATTTTTAATTGAGGAGATATTGTTTTAAAATAAATATTAAGCTTGTTGAAATTTATTTTGATTTGTTCTTTTTTTCAAATAATAATAGTGATGTAATACCTATATGAAATGTATAAATTAAAAAATATAATAAATATAAATTTATAATTATTTAAATTTGAGTATTCATTTTTGTTGTTGTACTTGAATTTTGTGTGTTTATAATTAATAATATTTAAATATTTTTATTGTAAAAATTAAAATTTTATTTTAAAATGATATTTTAACCATTTTGAAGATATTAGTTTTAATTATGTAATATTGTTGAAGTTTTGAATTGGTTAACCTTATTACGACTTAAATTGAACACTTTCTATCAATGCAATGAGATTTTTATTTTTATGTGTTTATTAAATTGATATGTGTTACTATTTTTTAATATTATTACATGTTATTTTTCATATGAAACTATAGATAGATAGATTATACTATTTTGCATACTTTACAACTATTTTATATTTATTATATGTAATAAATATTTATTACTTTGTGGTCTGAACTCTATTTGGAGCATTAAATTCAATTACATCCGACAGCTATTATAAAGTTGAATGATCGATCTAATGATTAGAAAATCTTGAAGTGAACTTTACTATATGTACAGATAGATATAAATAGATAGATAGATAATGATAGTAAAAAAAAGTGTCAATAAAAAAAGAAAGAAAAAACAGAAAAAGAAAAAAGAAAGAAAAAGCTTAAAGAAAAAAAAAGAAAAAAAAAACATAAAAATTATATTAATGTAAGGTAAAAATTATTTAATATTTCATTATTTCCATAATTATCATTATATATGTCTCATTAATTTACACAAAATATGATATAAAAAAATGCAATAAATATGACCAAATTAAGAGGTTTTTTTTGTTACCATGTTATCTGTACGGAGTATCCACCGGCTTTGCCAATAACTAATCTCCGTCAGGGAATCTGACTGGCAACCTTTAGTGGGTCTCTCCTCCCAATCACTTTTTTTTTCCATCAACAAGACTTGAATCCGAGACTTTGATTAAGAGGACCGAGTCCAGTACCACTCAGACCAACTTAAGAGATTTGATAATAGTATATAAGATCATACGAAGAATAAAATAAATAAAAGAGAAAAAAGGCAAAACTAAAAGAAAATTTTATGTACAAAATAATATATTAATCTTAAATTAAAAATAATTTATCAGGTCATTCACCAAGTTGGTTCAAATTGAAAAATTACTCGAACCAATTTAGTTTAGTTTAGGTAGTTTGGTTTGGTTTGGATTGTCAAGTTCATCATGTCAATCTGATTCAATGAATACTCTTCAGGAAATCTTGATTGAGCTAAGCAAGACCACTCTGAGCATCGAAACTCTCTATGGGTTATTTAAGATAACTACATACACATGACTCAAATTCAAGACTATTGGTTAAGCTAAAACAACTTCACACCAATTGATTCACATGCTCAATGGTCCTAACTAAACAACTTATTAAATGTTGAAGTTTTTCCTTAATATATTGAAAAATAATTATATTTTTAACCTACAACCCCCATAATGTAAATCTAAAACAATTGTTGAAATGTATTTTCGTAATGCATTCAGAAAACGAAAAAAAGAAAAAAGAAACGTAAAAGAAAAAAACATAGAAAAGAAGAAAGAAACATAAAAAAAAAAAAAACAAAGAAAAAAAAAGTGTGGGTGTTGAAGAAGTAAAAAAAAAAAAGGAATAGAAAAAAAAAGTAGTACGAATGTTGAAGAATAGAAGAAATTTTCGAAAAAAAGACGGAGAAAGAAAAAAAAGTAAAAATAAATAAATAAATAAACATTGAGCGGGCGAAAATACTGTACTATATCTAACGAGATTTTATTATAATATGGAATATGGATGATGATGTATATTGTTCTCGACTAATTGCAGAACTCGACAGAGGTCGTTACTGTTCATTGGAGTTGTCTCTGCTGCTTGAATCTTTCACCGCATTCGAGGCATCAAATTACCCACGAACATATATATTATATAAATGAGGGATGACAATAGATATGATGTAGATAGGATATTAATAATATCCGTCACCATATTCATATTTAAAAAAAAAAAATCTTAACTAGTTTTATATTCACGCATGTAGCAATCTCTATTCAAATACTTGCAAAGTATCTTATATACATATACCCGTATCATTACCCACACTTTACTCAAGGGTAGGAATTCAACTTGAAGAGGTTCAAGAACAAAAAATAATATAATTTAATAAAAAAAATTAAATTCTTACATGTATAAAATAAACAAACTTTTTTAATAAATATATATATATATATATATATAGTGAGAGAACTTATTTTATATAAGAATGGGAAGGATAAATATTAACCACTAAATTTTATTTTGATTGGTCAAGATTAAAATATACTAAATTATATAATTTTTTTTATAAAGTTACAAGATTTTTTAAGTAATCACATTAATATTAAATTTTGATCTTTTATATATAATTATATAATTCATATTTAATCCTCTTATTCTAGTATAAAAAACATCCTTTTACAAGTATTATAATACTCATGCTTGTACTCATCCTCATTAAATTTTCCAGGCAGGGGCGAAGTTTCTAACACTGTGTTTGGTTTAGAAGAGAAAAATAGGGTAGATGAAAATAGAAGAGATAATTTGAAAAAGAAGAAATAGAGTAAAAATAAAGTTGTATGTTGTGTTGTTTGTTTTAAGAGAAATAGGTGAGAAATAGAATAGAAATAATATTGTAAAGTTATTTGGTATAGATGAAATAGAGAAGAAAGAGTTAAATAGACACATAAAAATCGATTATAATACACAAATAATCGATTAAATTGATATTGTAACCTTTAAAATCGATTATAATGTACAAATAATTGATTAAATTGATCCAAAAAAAATTAATTATTTAAATAAAATAATCAATTTTTACTGTTTGAAATAATTTTTTAAAAGATAAAAATTTATAACTTAATTTTCTTCCAACTCATCGGTGCCAAACACTTGGACCTCATTTCCGTCAGCGGCATATTATCTCCGTCCGCTGAACCGTACAGAGCGTAAGGGAGTGAGAGTGGCATGACCCCCCAAACTTTTGAAAATTATAGGTATGGTTCGTTTAAGTACTGAGTTGCTTTGAGGGAAGGGGCCGTGGCTGATTTTGGTTGGCTCGTGCTTGTGAGTGAATGTTTTGTTATATAAAATTCAGATGAGTTTAGTATAATTCATCATTGATGACGTGTGAGACCATGATTACGTGGGTGGCTCAAAGATTTTCGACTTTGCAGCGGTAGGAGATGATTCTGTGGACTTCTATAAGCTTCTTTGATTTTAATTTGAAAATGATAGGAAAAAGAGATACGAGCAAGATTATATTTTTGCCTCGACCTTTACACATGTCACCATTTAAATTTTCTTTTACTTTTCTTTCTCTTTCTTTCATTTTTTTTTTTATTTTTTTTTCTTTTTTTTCTTTTTCTTATTACTATATGACTTATCAAGAATTATTTAATTAATAAAATTTAATTTTAAAGTTCAATATTATTATACAATAATATTTTTATAAGATAAAATATAATTTATTTAAATAAAAAATAATGTTAAATTATTATTGTGTTTAAAAGCCTATATAACTAAAATACCTAAGGAACGCATCTAAATTTTTCCAATTGCAAGAAACTCCATGGAAAGCGAATTGAGGGTGGAAGTATTTCATATTTAAACATTCCAATAAATAGATTTTTGGATTTTTCTCGTGCTATTCTTCACAAAATAGATTAAACCTGCCCATATATATATATATATATATATATATATATTCATTTTCTTTGGTTTTTTTTTTTTTACAATTTTACTACAAGTTTCTTTAACTTTTTCTTAATTTTTTATTTGGTCTAATTTTATTATGATGGGCAGAAGAATTTGGTAGAAAATTATTGAATGTTAATTAATTTTTTTTTTTTTTACGAAAACTAGAAAAAAGAAAGTTAGGAAATTTAAATGAAATTATAAAATAGAAAAAATTAAGAGTAGTTTTTACATTTCAAATCTTATTTTTGGCTCCCAATATTTTTGTTCAAGTTCCACCACTATTTGCAGGTAGATCTGTCATCCCAAACCCATTCCTATTAAATGAATAATTACCATTTCTAATATGCACTTTTATCTATTTCTTCATATCATATTATACTATTATCTATTATAGTTACATTTTTCTTTCTTTTTTACTATTCCTTTTCTTTCTCGGGGTTAAATAGAATTTGATATCCACCAAACTTTCTCCTTATTCTATAGGTCCTTTTCTAAAGTTCTCCTTTAATATCTGTAACAGTAACCGCAGCTTGACCTTACTTAGTCCTCTTTGATTATAAAATCCCAAACGGTGATGTTATTTTCTTCACTCTACTTTAACTAACGAAAAAAATTAAACTCCTCTCAGATTCCAAACTTCATTTCCATCCCTAATACCTCCGATCAGCATGGAGAATATCACTTCCTCTCAATTTCTCTTCCTTTCACTCTCTGCCATATGGTTCGCATCGCTTGCTTTTGGAGCCAATACCACTCAGCCAGAAGAAGGTATGATGTACATAGTATACATACCACATGCATGTATTTTTTTTATCCGTATGAATTGAAGACATATATAGGAATTATAACAACTTATATATCCTGTTCAACCACATGAGCTAGACTCTCTCGATATGCATATATATATATCATTCATTTATTTTATTTTTCTCATAATTCTTGTAATTAAAAACACTATACATCAAGATGTGTGTAAAGTTTGGAAGATAATTAATAAATACTTAGTTGATAGCACTCTCAAATTGGCATATATGTAGTGCAAGCTCTGAAAGATATAGCCAAGACTCTTGGTAAGAAGGGTTGGGACACCGATATAGATCCATGCAGAGGACAATCTCCCTGGACCACACATAAGGTGGACAACGTTGAGAACAGTGTCACCTGCAATTGTTCTATCCCCGGTGAAAACTTCTGCCATGTTGTTTCAATGTAAGTTCTCTCTACCGTGTGAGTGAGTCGATCTATCTCTTTCTATCAACAGAATTTGATCTAAAGATTTTGTGGCAAAAATTTTATGCCCAGTTCCAATCTTTAAATTACTATCTCGATTTCTTTTAATCTATTATTTTTGAATAAAAAATGTATTTCTATTTATTGTTATTTTAAAATTTGAAGAAAACATTAATTTTTTTTTTTTGGCTTAATTATGGTATATGTCTTTTTAATCTGTGTATTATAACTTTAAATGGAAGATAAAAAGAAATGAAATAGTATAGATATTAGTTTTAATTAAATTAAACGTGACAACTAATTATAGCATGACCTCTTCTGATATATACATATAATTTGATGATCTTTTAAATAATTTGTTGTAAGAAAACATACAATTATCCTAGCTATATTACATTACCAATAAAATTAGTTTGTTAATTAAAGTTCTAGCATTTGTGCGTTAATCTCACAAAATGATTAATGAAGAAGACACTTTTTTTCCTCAACAGAAAAGGGGAATAAGTCAACAACCATAAGTGGTTTCAGAATTCTACAATAAAATCAGTAATTATAATGGTGAAGCCCTTAGTCCCGTAAGTCTTCTCTAATTATAACGATGGAGTTTAGTTTTGTCTTCTCTCCAGTTACTATAACAAATGCACGAAAACATACGTGTCAGAATATTGTTCTTTTAAAATAAATATTAATCGAAAAGGGAAATAAATATAAAATAGTTATTGAATGGAAATCACGGTCGTGCGTATATGACGAATAAAAGTTCGTACTATTAAGCATTTCTCTAATAAATGAATTGTAAAGGATAGAGTAAAAGAAGTCGTCTATGATGACTGGATGCGCTTTTTCTGATCTCTTTATGGTGTTTTTGTTGACCATTTTTTTTTTCAAGTTTTCGTATCAAACTAATGGGCTTCTTGCAATAAGGCCACATTAGAAACAAGTTAGGCCATTGTTATTGCCAATACAATTTTCTTAAGTTCACCTCCATGCTTGTATCTAATTATTTTTCCGGAAAATACTTTTGACGGAAACACATTTCCATTGTTCACAACACACAACAAAAATGTGTTTCTGTTTTGTTACAGGGGTGTGTCGAAGCAATACAAATAGGAACTCACTTTCGTTTTGTATTGGTTCACAATGCTTAAAAAAGGTAACTTCTGTTGTAATTAATTTAATTTCAATTAAAAATATAATTTATAATAATTAATTCTATTACTATTAAAAGGGGTAACTTATATATCGTCATTATGATAATTTATATCATAATTAATTCTATTACAATTAAAAAGGTAACTTATATCGTAATTCAATTAAAAGGTAACTTTTTAAAAAGTAGTAACTTGTATATAATTAAATACACAACAAAAATAAATTTTCGTTGTGTTAATTGTTTTGTGGTGACTCACTGATAAATTTTTAACGGATATGTCCTATGTAGTGACTATGTGTCATTCTTTTTTTTATTGTGCCACATATACAAGAAGTTAACACTATTTCTCACAATTAGATGGAAAGTGCAATATTGCATCAATTTCAAAAAGCAAGGAACCATATTGAATTGTTTAATAATAGAGGGACCAAGTTTCCCAAGAGACTTGATGGTTAAGAGTATTGATCTCAAGCTCCGAGTCCTCGGTTTGAAGCTAGCAGAGAGGGACCAAATTGAAGTAATTAATTAAATAGAAAAACCAAATTAATAATTTAGCATATATATATATATATAGATCCACTTATTTCAAGAGTAACTCTAAGAGAGTTACTCATCATCCTTACTATTCATTTTCTTGAAATTTAATGGTTGTAATAAGTAACTAATTAGATTTCAAGAAAATGAATAGTGATGATGGGGAGTAACTATCTTAGAGTTACTCTTGGAGTAAGTGGATCCCTCATCATATATATATATATATATATATATATATATATATATATATATATATATGAGTCCCGTACAAAGTTATGCTTAGTTCAATTGTCGACAAAAAAAAGGCGGGAAAAAAACATTTTATAAAAAAAACAAAAAATATCTTTATCTATTTCTCTTTCATTTTTATCATTCTTATTTTCTCTCTCTCTATTTCACTCCTAATCTAGACAAGGCATTAGTGTGACAAGGAAGAAGATCAAATTTGGTTTCTTTTTGGTTTTTTGTTGAAAATGAGTATCTTTTCTCCTTTATTTTGGTTTCTTTTTGTTATTTTGTTATTTTTGAATTTTTTTCTTTTTATAAACAAGAGGCATGCAAAAATATCATAATAGAAACATACATCTCATCAAGGTTCGCACATCTGCCACTTCCATTCATTTGTAGAACACCAAAACTTTATTAAAAGATGGAAAAAGAGAACATAACATGAGGGACATGGACCAAACCCATAAGAACCAAAATGTTACGTAAACTTATAGTTAGGAAGAACCAAAATGTTAATTTTGAATTGAAACATGATTATTGATATTTTAGGTTAGTTTAAGTATATTTTGTGTTCTTTGACGGGTGAAGGTGATGGTGGGGCTATGAGGATTTTGGATATGTTTTCAAGTGTAAAAAATATAGTTGTCGATGAATTGTCTGATAAATTAATGGTTAAATTTAAACATTATGGCAAGTTAATGTAATGATTAACGTGTTTGGATCAATAATCATTGTGCAGCGTGTTTGGGTAGTATATTTCTATTTTTTAGTCATGATTTTCGTGTTTGGATCAATAATCATTGTGCAGCGTTCTCAAGTCACAAAATCTTTCGGGCACACTCCCAAGTGAACTAGTGAGATTGCCTTACCTCCAAGAAATGTATGTCATTCTAAACCAACACTTGATCAAATAAATTTGCATGTCTTTATCATCAACATCATTCACTTGCTTGATTCTTTGACTTCAACATAATACAGTGACCTCACCCGCAACTACCTTAATGGTACCATCCCTCCACAATGGGGCTCCATGAAACTTGTCAACATGTACTCTCTTCCTCATTCTTTCTTTGATTTTTCTGGCATTTTTTCCCTGTTAGTTATTACCATTACCATTAGTGTATGATGCTGATAAATGGGCAGGTCTTGTTTTATATGATTTTAGATAGGTTAAATATGTTTTTAGTCACAATAATTAAGGTAATGTTTGCTTTTAGGCCTTAAAAAAATCTCTCTTTAGTCTCTGTCATGGAAATGTCATGTTTAGTTTGTTGGTGTGTGTCATTTGTAGTATGTATTCTTGTAAGGGAAGGAACAAAAAGAGATATTTTCTGATGAAGTACAGGGAACACACATTTCCAAAAATGAGAAACCAAAATGGACATAAATATTTTAGAAACTAAAAGCGAACATTATTCCATTGATTCATTCACAGGAACTAAAAATATATTTGAACATTTTTAGATTTTTTTTTAAATGTTCTTCTACCAATTCCATGAAACAGTAAAACTCGTTATGCATGTTTCTTAATTGTGGCAGTTCCATTCTGGGAAATCGGCTAACGGGTCCAATCCCAAAAGAATTAGGAAACATCTCCACCCTGGGAAGTTTGTAAGTTTGTGATCATTCACATAGAATTTTTCCCATTTCAATTTTATGAAAATTTCTGAAGGGTCAAGTCTTAAAATTGAAATTCATAGGGTCCTGGAGTACAATCAATTATCTGGAGCGCTTCCTCCAGAGCTCGGGAATCTACACCGGCTTGAAAGACTGTAAGCCCTTTGTGTGAATTTACAATTAGAATTTGACTACTCTAAAATAATCAACTTCCTTTAAAAGGTAAAGTAAGTAATTTTAGTCATAGACGAGAAAATTAAATGGTCAATGTTTAGTGCACATATATAATAATAAATCATGAATACATTGAAATGTAAAATGTTTATTTTCTCGTCAATAACTAAGGGTTTAGTTACGGTGGTTTTTAATTGTAAGTTTCAAAAAATTTAAAAACAACAATCAGTTTTTAGTTTTTAAAATTTAATTTTAGTTTCTTTTACTCTAATTTTTAGTTTCAAAAGAAACTTATTTTGAAAGTTTCCTATTCTATTAAAATTAGTTGAAGGGATATGCTTGTGTGGTGGTGACGGCCGGCGACAACGACCACAACGGCGATGACAATTCAGTGGTGGTGGTAGCAGTGACAATGCAGATGATGGTAGTGGTGTTGATGATGCCGGTGGTGGTGGTGATGGTGGTGGCGGCGATACTTGTGGTAGTGGTAGTAGTGGCGGTGCGAGTGTCGATGCTAATGCGATGGTGATGGTAATGTCGATGGAGACCGTGGTGTGGTGGCAGTGTTAGTGATGGTGGTGCCAATGTTGATGGTGGTGGTGGTGATGCAAGTGGTAGTGATGGTGCTAATAGTGGTGGTGGCGATGAGAAGGGCCATTATCAAATGTAGGGAGAGTGTGAACTAAAAATCAAATTCACAAATTCTTTTTTCTTAGTTTTGAAAATGAATGTAAAAGTGTTTTGAATTGAGTTAAAATCATTTTAACTCCATTTTTGCCAAACACCTTTTATTTTGAAAATTACATTTGAAAACCAAAAACCTAAACTCGCAAACACCATAAATGGGCCCTAAGGTTACTTACTTTATGTTTACTCACTTTAGAGGAATCAAATCCTTATAATTGGTATGTTCTATTTTATTTGGTTGATTAATTTTTACTACTTAAAAAAAAATTTCATTGTTCGTTGATAAAATTGTTGTTCACATTCTATTTCAAAGTGCTTGGATTGTCATTGACGAGAAAATTATTTCCAAATTCACATATTGCTTCGGATTACTTTTATTTTATAAAAACTTTAAAAATGCATTGTACTCTATACATTATATTCTAAGTTTCAATGTTGTTACAGGCTTCTTACATCCAACTATTTTACCGGAAATTTACCTGCAACATTTGCTAGGCTTACTACACTAAAGCACCTGTAAATGTCATTTCTTAATTATACTGTTATTACACTCAAATATATTCACTATACATATCAAAAGTAACATTTCTTTGTTGCATACACTCTTATAATGCAGTAGACTGGGCGACAATCAATTCTCTGGAACTTTACCTAATTTCATTCAAAGCTGGACAAGTCTAGAGATATTGTATGAATCTTTCTTCTTATGAAATTTAAATATATTTATTTATTGGTTTATCGAAGGAATAAATTGTTTTTAATTGTGATAGGGTTATGCAAGGGAGTGGTTTTAGTGGGCCAATTCCTTTTGGAATTTCATTTTTAAACAACCTCACTGATTTGTAAGTATGGTGTTTTGATGGCAAGCTAGGTTTCAAAACTTAATTTGCTCTCTTGTCTCCTCACCATGCTTAAAAGTTACGTTATGTAATGTAGGAGAATTAGTGACTTGAAGGGACCAGATTCTCAATTTCCCCAAATTGAAAACTTGAAAAAATTGCAAACACTGTGAGTTAAACGCTTCAATTATTACTATAGTTTCTCATTTTCATTTTGTGAGTTAATGCCTCAATAATGAAATGCTATTAGAAATAGAAATCAGGAAACTCAAGACGTTAATGCCTTTATGTTGCCACATATTTACATATTGTTGAATTGTTTTCCAGAGTATTGAGGAGTTGCAATCTTACAGGAACGGTTCCTAAATATCTTGGAAATATGACTAGTTTAAAAGCATTGTAAGTGATGCTTTATTTGCTTTCAATTATACTAGGATGGTGCTATGTTCATATGTTTCTTGCATTATTTATATGTATTTAGGACCATTTATAATTGTTGCACTTTGTACTCATTTATTTGGTGAAAAGTATCAACATGTTATTTTTGTTCATGGCATCATAGGGACAAAACATTTCCATGATGCTTTTCTGGCACCATTTTTTTTCTCTTATATAATACTTGATCTAAACATAATTTATTTTTCAGAGACCTCAGTTTTAACAAATTAACTGGACAGATTCCAAGAACCTTGGGTGACTTAAAGGATATAAATTTATTGTAAGCAATATTCTTTAATTCCAATTCGATTTGTTATTTCACCAAAATGAGTGCATATTTTGTTAGATAGTTGGGTGGTATTATTCAAGTTTATCTATTGCCTTTAGTTCAACAGGGATTTAAAGTTGAGGTGCTTCCTTAGGACGTTATAGAAGTCATCAATAATTCCAATGAATCAAATGAATATAAGATTTCTAACATTGAAAATGGTAACTAACAGATTGAATCAATCAACAAAACTTTTTTTTATCTTTGTTACTTGTGTAAACCAAGTTTTAACTTTAGGTTCTAACTAGGATGACTAATTAAACATTTAAAATCAATTGCCTAAATAAAGATTCTAGCAGAAACTAGTCTAATTTAAGTTGACCAAGACAAGATTGACTTGTTTGCAACAAAATGGAAAGAATGTTGTAAATTTATAATGCCTTGGTAAAGATACCAGTAAAAACTAGTCTAATTTAACATGACCAAGACAAGATTGACTTGTTTGCAACAAAATGGAAAGAATTTTGTAAATTTATAATGCATTGATTTTTTAAATATACACAGAGTCACTCACCAATTCAGAAGAGTGGATCTATTTGACTTCTCTGCAAATATATTTTCATTTCAAGTTAATGAGCTTATCCATCAATTTCTTTGTTTTATAGTTGAAACAAACATAAATATATTGTTAAAAGTACTTGGGACAATCACGTCCCAACCTTTCGCTAACAAAATGAATTGAATACAATTAAAAAGAGGAAAATCTATAAGGATAGAGAAAAGAATATAGAAGTCATTATTCTATGACTTGTCCAAATTGTCGACCCAGTTAAGTCAACGGGATCCTTGGGGACCATCCAACTTATTTGGAAATAGGTTTTAGTTTAAAGGCATTTATCATTTTGATGGTTTATCAATAATTGATGAGTTCTATAAATTGACTTTTTTATATTATTTTGACCTAGATACTTAACTGGAAACAATTTTACTGGAACACTACCCAATGGGATAGGTAAACCGGACTACACGTAAGTAATCCTTCAAATAGTATATGATTTTTTGAACTAAATTATGTATTTTTCATAGTAAATTACTACACCAATATTCTTAGGATTCTTCTGTGTCACCAAGTGTTACATATAATTATTTGTTCATCTTTGGTTCTGAATCACACGCATAAATTTACAGAGATCTCTCATATAACAATTTGAACATTGAAAACGCAGAGCAATTGACATGTCAACAGGGACGCGTGTAAGAATCCTTTTATTTACAAATGTCTTCTTTTTGGGAATTTTGAGATGTTATCTAAGCCATGGCCATTTATTATGTGTGCTTTAGGAACTTATTTGCAGCATCTTTGAAGGGAAATAACTTGTAAGTTTTATAGTACTAATGTTAAATTAATTTTGTCTTTGTATATAGCTCATTACTCATTATAATGTGATTATGCTGACTTATCATGCCTACTCCATTATTTTCTCAGGGGAACAATTCCATGTTTGGGAAACATTAATTGTCCTAAAAGTAAGTTGATGATATGTTATTAATTTCTAACAAATAGTCAATATCAAGATAATGTTTTAGAATTTGAACTTGTTCTAGAATCCCACTTCTTTGGAAGTATTTATCGATTATTGTCCATAAATTAGACTTGCATTTGATTTAACAAGGAGATACAAGCCCACTCACAACTATTAGGGACTTAATTAGTATTAATTTTAATCGCACATGACGTGTACATTTTGCGTTGATCTTATTGTTCTATGAGGTGCAAGAGTTTTCCATCATTTGTAATCGTGGAATATTTTTGTAGTTAAAAATGAAAAAAAATATTGGTTGAAAACCTAAGCATTTGTTTTCAAGACCATGTGTTCCATATTACTTGGCGTACAAGCCACTCATGCACAACGTTTTCTTTTCTTTCCTTTATTATTCTTCTGAAAGTGTGTAGATCATATAAAATACTTTACTGTTTTTCTAGTTGTGAATCACATATAACGAACCACCTTCCCATTTCTCTTTTTTCATGAAGTCGGTGCTAATTGTCTAGTACTCTGTTACTTTCTTGGCAAGTGTACCAAGTCGTACAAGTAGTATAAAATGGAAGTCCAAGTATCGTATCCACAGGGACTTGTTCAATATTCGGTAATTTACACACTAGGAAAAATATACAGCAAAGTTGAAGTAGCAATGATTGAAAATAAAGATAAAGGTAGAGACTTTGGAAATAAAACTAATGAAAAGAGTTTTTGTCTTCAAAGATCCAAGTTGCAGAAAAATGTTATGAGAAACTATGATAATGAACATTGGGGTTTGACTTCACTAAACCACTCCCTCATGCATACACAAGCTATTAATCAATGTTTATCATTCATTTGTTATCACCAACTCATAAAAATGCTCAATCCCTAATTCCTTACAAGAAGAGCCTAAGTTCCTTGACTAAACTACCAATTCCTTGCATAGCTTAGCCAAGTTACTTGCTTTAAGAAAAGGAGTCAAAGGTGACTAATGGACTTTGCTCTATTCCTAGATACAAGACCCATTAGGTGCTCTTCTCCGGTTCATAGTTCAAATACATTTTCCAATCGCATTTAAACCATAAAATCAAGCAAAGGGTGATCAAGCCAAAGCAAGCATTAAGTAAAGAAGAAAGCACATAACGGTGAATAATAAACATGTATTAATAACTCAAAAGATATACATGAGTTTGGGTTTAGTTACATCAAACCCCAATGAAGGGGAGCTCAGCTACTCATGGTTGAGAGGAGCATCAAAAAATGGTGAAGTGAAGAAGAAGATGAAAAATGGAGAGCTTCAGAGTATCCCACTCAGCTGCTTTTGTGCCACCCTAGGTCAGAGAAATAAGAATGTCCTATTCTCCCTCCAAAAAGTCCCTTTAAAAGCTTTGTCTTTTATCCATAAAGTGCCACGCGATATTTTCAGCCCAGCTGAAATTATGTTTCAGCTGGGCCGAAACTTCAATAATGTTCACTGGAACAAGCTCGGCTGGGCTCACCAACTGGTTCGGCTGGGCTGAACTTCCTTCCTCAAAATTAGGTGCTCTCTGTCAGTTCTGAGCTGGGCTGGCCTATCATTTCAGCTGGGCCGAATTGCCTTCAACAATTTAGATGCTACTGACTTGATTTCGGCCCAGCCGGCACAAATTTCAGCTGGGCCGAATTGCCTTCAACAATTTAGATGCTACTGACTTGATTTCGGCCCAGCCGGCACAAATTTCAGCTGGGCCGATGAGAACTTTCTTCCTTGATCTTGATCTTAAGCTACTCCAAAATTCATCTCCAATTTCTATGCATCAAAAAATACTAAAACATGAGACTAATTTCCAAATTTACATAACTAAATATATCTAAAAATTAATTCTTTGTGAACTAAAAAGGGGTGTAAACAAAGGTTTAAATAAGGGATAGATGAAATAATTGCACTTAAATATACCACAAATGTAAGTATAAAATGAAATTATCAAACTCCCCCAAACTTAAATCTTTGTTTGTCCTCAAGCAAAAGAAAGCTATAAATACTTCTAAGGTGACCGACAACAACATACAAGCCATGGATTGAAAATATTTGCTTCCTAACACTTCTCATGACATCATTCTCCAATGAGACAAACCATGCAACCAATGTCCAACCTTACACCATGGTGTCCACAAATGAAATTTAGCAACATACAAAAGTGACAAGAGATTAACAAGAATGGTATTGAACAATCTTGAGGGACCCAAGAACACTTTGCTCCTCACAGGAAAGGTGTATCACTCAATAATTGTTGTGAAGGTGAGTGTTTCTCTCAATGCCACATATTGAAACCACACACACCAACTTTGCTCATCATCTCAATTCAAATCACACACTCATACACACATGCAAAGATCACTAAGGACTTTATTGGGTTGTAACTTGGCTGGGCTTACAAGAAAATTTTGGTTTTTCTGGATAAACAAATTAACACCAAGAGAGTAAGAGAGCAACCTCTAAGGATCAACAAACTTTTCCAAATTGTCTTTTTCTCTCAACTTGACAAAACCAATAAGAGTAATCCCAATTCTTTTACAACAATGATAACAAGGAGAATAACATAAAGAAAATATTTATTTTTGTGATTTTTTTTTTCTTTTTTTTTTCTTTTTTTTCTTTTTTTTTTCTTCTTTTTTTTTTTTTTTTACACAACATAATAACCACTATTACCAACCAAAAAAAGTACCCTCAAACAAATTCCTTATCTTTATGAAACCAAATCCCCCAAACTTGTGTGAGACCCTATCATACTAGTTGCTCTCTTCTCCCTAGGGTGTGGGAAGCATTTTGTTTTTCTTTGTGGCTCAAGGGTTCAAGAACAAGATTAAATCATTGTATGGTTCAAAGGGGCTTACAAAGGAAAAGAAATTTTCATCTTGGGTGAGCTTTTTGGCTAAGTGGCTAACACAACAAGCACAAAAAATAGCCTTGATCATTTCCAAGCATGCATGTGCAAAGTATAATCCACAAGAATGAAGCAAAATTAGGTGCATGAAAACAAAAGTGGCTCTCACAAGAATCAACATTAAGGCTCAACTCACATGGCAAAATGCAACGCATTCAAGAGTCCTCAATCAAGACATTCCAAACTTAGTAATCGCAACACACTACTTGCAACAAGCTAACAACAATGTGGACAACCACAAGCATAAAATTGAATCAAAAGCCACATAATTTCCTAACTATTCACACATAACCACAAACTAAGCATAAGAAGTGAAACAATGCAAGATATGAACAATCCAAAGCTGTACTCAAACAAAACATAACATAACAAAGTAACACAGTAACCACCTAAACACAATATGAAACAAACACCTGAAAGGTACTAAACACAACTAAAGTACTGAAAATAAATAACTGAAAACATAAAGACTGAAATCATAAAGTGGTCCTGATAAACAAAAAAGTTTGTAGAAAGAGGCTCCAACTAGCCCTCCATATCATCTCCTCTATCATGTGCAGTAGTATTTCCAGCACCGATAGCTCCTTGCAGCTCCTCCTCCTCCAACAAAATAGGACTGGTCCCCAGGCCAAGTAAGTAGGACGGTTGGTCAAGATAGTGCTGGCCTTTTCTTTTTGGAGCAGAGGCATAAGATTTACTTCTTTTTCTTGTTTGGGGCTTGAAATGGTATTCCTTGTCTTTAGGAGGAGCCTTCTACAATTAAAAACAAAACACAATACCAAAACAAGAAAAATACATAAAGCAAATTTAAAAGAAAATAAAATTGATAACTAACATTAGAAAGAAAAGAAGAAAGAAAGAAAGAAACTATGGAAGAAAGGAAAGGTGAAAAGAAAAAAAAAATAACATATAACAAAAAGAGAATAAAAAAAAATCAAATGAGAGCAAAGTTTTTTTTTTTTTTTTTTTTTTTTACGATTTTTTTTTTTTACGAATTTTTTTTCCAGCTGGGCTCAAAAAGTGTCCAGCCCAGCCGAAACTTGGCAGAGAGTAAATTTGGTTCCAGGGGCTTTTCGGCCCAGCTGAAGGGTAATCGAGCTGGGCTGAAACCATCCGGCCCAGCTGAAATTGAGGCAAGCTGGGCTGAAAATTATGCAGAGACATATGATTATGCAGCTTTTTGGTCTGGCCCAGCTGGACAAAGTTCTGGCTGGGCTCGAATAGTAACAGAGAGCTTTCTAAGATGCAAAAATAGAAACAAACAAGCAACAAATAGACATGACTAAACATAAACATGCAAAAGCTAATAAAAACAAACCAAACCACTAAATTTTAAGAACTAAACATAACATTTTACAATCAAGAAACACATAAAGCAATAAAGGAAACACATACTAACTCATAACACAAAAATTAAAAGGAAAGGTTAGAGAATTGGGTTGCCTCCCAACAAGCGCTTGTTTAACGTCACGAGCCTGACGTACCAAAGACCTCAAGGGTCATTTAAAAGCACAATGGTGGTAAGTCTTTCAACTTCACCACCTAGATAAGGCTTGAGCCTTTGACCATTAACCACCCAATTCCTTTGTGTGGTAGGATCTTCCACTTCAATTGCTCCATATGGCTTCACCTCTTTGACAATGAAAGGCCCAGACCACTTTGATTTTAGCTTCCCAGGAAAGAGTCTAAGTCGGGAGTTGAATAAAAGCACTTGTTGTCCCGGCTTAAACTCTCTATGGAGGATCTTCTTGTCATGGTAGACCTTCATCTTCTGTTTATAGTGCTTTGAGGACTCATAAGCATTGAGCCTCATTTCTTCAAGCTCATGCAACTGCAGCTTCCTTTTTTCTGTTGATGTGGATGGATCAAAATTCAAGAATTTGAGGGCCCAATAAGCCTTGTGCTCTAGCTCCACAGGGAGATGACAAGCTTTCCCATACACCAACTGAAATGGAGATAGGCCAATAGGCGTTTTGAAAGCCGTCCTATAAGCCCAAAGAGCATCATCCAACTTCATGGACCAATCTTTCCTAGAAGATGCAACAGTTTTCTCTAGGATGCGCTTGATCTCTCTGTTGGAAACTTCAGCTTGTCCATTGGTTTGGGGATGATATGGAGAGGCCACTTTGTGTCTAACACCATAGTGTTCTAACACCTTTTTCAATTGTGCATTACAAAAATGTGACCCTCCATCACTAATGAGCACTCTAGGAACACCAAAACGGGCAAAGATATTCTTCTTCAAGAACTTGATCACCGTTTTTGCATCACTTTTTGGGGCTGCAATGGCTTCTACCCACTTGGAAACATAGTCCACTGCCACTAGTATATATTCATTGGACAAGGATGATGGCAATGGACCCATGAAGTCTATACCCCAACAGTCAAATACTTCAACTTCAAGAATGTTTTGCAAAGGCATCTCATGCCTCTTGGAAACACCTCCAGTCCTTTGACATTTGTCACAATGAAGCACATGCTCATGAGCATCCTTGAAAATAGTTGGCCAAAAGAAACCGGATTGCAGGACTTTTACAGCAGTCCTTTCTCCATTGTAGTGCCCTCCATATGGTGAATTGCGGCAATGCCACAAGATGCTCCTTGATTCCTCCTTGCTAACACATCTTCTAAGCAAATTATCTGCTCCAATTTTGAACAAGTGTGGATCATCCCACACATAATAATGAGCATCACGGAGAAACTTTTTCTTTTGGTGCCAAGTGAAATCTTTAGGAATAACACCCGCCGCCTTGAAATTTGCCATGTTCGCAAACCAAGGGCGCTCATGCACCACCAACAAAGACTCATCAGGAAATTCATCACGAATCTCCTTCTCTTTAAAGGTAACTTCTTCATTCACCAATCTAGAAAGATGATCGGCTACAACATTTTCACAACCCTTTTTGTCCTTGATTTCCAAGTCAAACTCTTGAAGCAAAAGAATCCACCTAATCAACCTTGGTTTGGAGTCAGCTTTTGTCAAGAGATATTTGATGGCAGAGTGATCTGTGAAGATAGTGACTTTTGAGCCAATCAAATAAGGTCTGAACTTCTCCAAAGCATAGATAATAGCTAGCAATTCCTTCTCTGTGGTAGCATAATTCAACTGAGCATCATTCAACACCTTGCTAGCATAATAAATAGAATGAAAGACCTTATTTCTCCGCTGTCCTAAAACAGCACCCACAGCATAATCACTTGCATCGCACATGAGCTCAAAATCTTGACTCCAATTTGGAGCCACAATGACAGGAGCTGAAATGAGCTTCTCCTTGAGAGTGTTGAAGGCCTTTAAACAATCATCATCAAACTTGAAAGCGGTGTCCTTATTCAACAAATTGCACAAGGGTTTGGCTACCTTGGAAAAATCCTTGATAAACCTTCTATAAAACCCCGCATGCCCAAGAAAACTACGGACACCCTTCACATTAGCTGGAGGAGGTAGCTTCTCAATGACATCAACTTTAGCTTTATCTACCTCTATCCCTCTTGATGAGATCTTATGACCCAAGACAATTCCTTCTTGGACCATAAAGTGGCATTTTTCCCAATTAAGTACAAGATTAGTCTCCACACATCTCTTCAACACCAATTCAAGGTTGGACAAACAATGATCAAATGAGGAGCCAAAAACGGAGAAATCATCCATGAACACTTCAATACATTTCTCCACAAGATCTGCAAAAATAGCCAACATACACCGTTGGAAGGTGGCAGGAGCATTACACAACCCAAATGGCATCCTCCTATAAGCAAAAATACCAAAAGGGCATGTGAAAGCTGTCTTCTCTTGATCATTTGGATCCACAGCAATTTGGTTATATCCAGAATAACCATCTAAGAAGCAATAGAATGCTTGGCCAGATAACCTCTCCAGCATTTGATCCATGAAGGGCAATGGAAAGTGATCTTTTCTAGTGGCTTGGTTAAGCTTGCGATAATCAATACACATCCTCCATCCGGTGACGGTTCTTGTTGGAATCAATTCATTCTTGTCATTGCGCACAACCGTCATACCACCCTTCTTAGGGACCACTTGAACGGGACTAACCCATGAGCTATCGGAAATAGGATAAATCATCCCGGCTTCTAAAAGCTTGAGAACTTCCTTCCTCACTTCCTCCTTCATGATAGGATTTAACCGCCTTTGAGGTTGAGTGACCGGCTTATAATCTTGCTCCATGTGAATTTTGTGCATGCAATAGGATGGACTAATCCCTTTGAGGTCGCAGATAGACCACCCAATAGCTTCCTTGTTGGCCTTCAAGACTTCAATTAATTTTTCTTCCTCCAAAGGAGATATAGAGCTACTAACGATCACTGGCTTGTTGCCATCCTTCTCAAGAAAGACATATTTCAGATGTGCCGGCAACACCTTCAATTGAAGCTTCGGCTCTTCTCCTTTATCTTTTTCTCTAAGATCTTCAATTTGAATTTCATTTGGAGGAACTTCTTTCAATGTCTCCAAGCTCTTCAAGCAATCTTCAATTTCTTTTTCCTCCTCCTCATTGAGAGCTTCAAATGCATCTAGGAGGGCTTTCTCAAGAGGTGAAGCACTAGATAGTTGCTTCTTGGAGTTGATAAAGACTTCATCAAGGACATCCACCCGGAAACAACCTTCTTCATCATTTGGGTGATTCATGGATTCAAACACATTGAACTTGAGTTCTTCATCATGCACCCTAAGCTTCATTTCTCCATCATGAACATCAATCAAGACTTTAGCCGTACTCATGAAAGGTCTTCCCAAAATAAGTGGCACCTCGGAATCTTCCTCCATGTCCATCACCACAAAGTCGGTGGGAAAAAGAAATTTATCCACTTTGACTAGGACGTCTTCAAGAACACCATATGGATGCTTAATAGAGCGATCTGCCAATTGTAAGGTCATCCGAGTAGGCTTAACCTCAAGATCACCAATCTTAGCCAAGAAGGAGAGGGGCATAAGATTGATGCTAGCTCCAAGATCAAGTAAAGCTTTTCCCACCTTGAGATTTCCAATAGTGATTGGAATAGTGAAGCTACCCGGATCCTTTAGTTTTGGTGGCAAATCCTTTTGAAAAATAGCACTACATCCGGCTGCCAATTGAATGGTTTCCTTTTCAATGAATTTGGTCTTTTTAGTGAGAAGTTCCTTCATAAATTTGGCATAGGTAGGCATTTGCTCCAAGGCTTCATGAAAAGGAATGTTGATTTGCAATCTTTTGAAGATCTCTAGAAACCTTGCAAATTGCCTTTCCTTGTCCTTCCTTGTTGGAGCATGTGGATATGGAAGATCTGTGACGGGAGGGTTAACTACCACCTTCTTCTCTTCCTTGGCTAATTGACTCTTGGTTTTTATTTCTCCACCATCCTTCACTCCACACTTTTCACTCTCTTTTTCACTTTTCTTCATTTTATCACTCTCAATTTTTTCACTCTCCTCAATCTTTTTCTCACTTTCTTTTTCAAGCTCCTCTTCTTCATCATCTTTCACATCTTCAACTACTCCCTCTTGCTCACCTTTTTCTCCACTCAAGTCACCTACCATTGTACCTCTTCTTGTAGTGATAGCCTTGCAATGTTCCTTTGGATTAGTCTGAGTATTGGCCGAAAATGCTCCATTTTTAAGTTCCGCCAATTCCTTAGCAACTTGTCCCACTTGCACCTCAAGGTTCTTGATTGAAGCATCCGTATTCTTTTGGTTGGTGATAGAGACTTGGATGAATTGATTCAGAGTGTCTTCCAATTTGGAAGTGCGGTCTTGATGGAGAGGTTGATGTTGTTGTTGGCCTTGATGAGCTTGATTTCCATGAGGTGGTCTATTTGAAGGACCGGCATCTTGCTTCCAACCATAGTTGTTGTTGTTCCTCCACCCTTGATTGAAAGCATTGTTGTAAGGAGGATTGCCATAATTTCCTTGCCGATTTTGGTTTCCCATATAATTAAGCTCTTCTTGAGATTCCGGTGGCATAATGCATTGGCCACTTATATGACCACCCCCACACAATTCACAACTAAGAACTTGTTGAGCTCCCGGTTGAGTAACTTGCACGGCTTGAAGTTGTGGAATTTTGGCAATTTGCTTGGTGAGTGCATCTAGTTGTTGAGTGAGAAGTTTGTTTTGAGCAAGGATAGCATCTTGAGAATTCAACTCAAGGACTCCTCTCTTTTGCACCTGAACCGGGGTTCTATCATGTTGAACCTCATAATCATTGGAGGCCATATTCTCAATGATCTCCTTGGCCTCATCCGGTGTCTTGTACATAATTTTGCTTCCAGCTGAAGCATCAAGCATGAGCTTAGTTTGAGGCCTTAACCCCGCCAAGAAGGTGTTAATTTGAGCGGCCTCATTAATACCATGAGATGGACACCTCCTCAATAAGCCATTAAATCTCTCCCAAGCTTCACATAAGGGCTCATCTAACCCTTGGGTGAAAGTAGAAATAGCTGTCTTCCGTTGGTTGATCTTGGATTGAGGAAAGAAGCGATTCAAGAATCTATCAACCAACTCATCCCAAGTTAGAGGAGTATTTGGGGGAATGGCTCGGTACCAATCTGTGGCTTTCCCATCAAGAGAGAATGGGAAAAGACTAAGCCGGATGTAATCATCATTCACTTGATGGAGCTTCACTGTGTTGCAAACATCAATAAAATTAGCCAAGTGAGCATAAGGATCTTCATTGTCAAGGCCATGGAATTTGTTGTGCTTGATCAAATGAATGAGAGAAGCCTTCATTTCCACATTGAGGGCTTGCACTTCAGGTCTAGCAATGGTGTTGAAATATCTTGGCCCGGTGTTGGCAATGTAATCATTCAAAGTCCTCCTTAGCGGGTGAGCTTCTTCCTCCGCCATAATGAATTCCTCTTCTTCTTGGATGGGTGGCAAAGGAAGATTGGGCAAAACAGGTGAACTAGGCTGCTGGATGGCTAATGTCTCTAGTGTCTTTCTCTTCCTTGTTGAACTATTGTTCTTCCGAGCTGTCCTTTCAATCTCCGGGTCGAAATACAAGGGGTCGGTTGAGCTTCTAGTTTGCATAAACAAGGAAAATAAGACACTAAAAGAGGTAAGTTAGCACAAGAGAATAAACACAAATTAAATTAAAACCAACAAACAAAAGAATAAAAGAATAGTGCCTAAGCAAATAGAAAATGTAAATTTGTTGAATATTGAGACGCAAGTCCCCGGCAACGGCGCCAAAAACTTGTTACTTTCTTGGCAAGTGTACCAAGTCGTACAAGTAGTATAAAATGGAAGTCCAAGTATCGTATCCACAGGGACTTGTTCAATATTCGGTAATTTACACACTAGGAAAAATATACAGCAAAGTTGAAGTAGCAATGATTGAAAATAAAGATAAAGGTAGAGACTTTGGAAATAAAACTAATGAAAAGAGTTTTTGTCTTCAAAGATCCAAGTTGCAGAAAAATGTTATGAGAAACTATGATAATGAACATTGGGGTTTGACTTCACTAAACCACTCCCTCATGCATACACAAGCTATTAATCAATGTTTATCATTCATTTGTTATCACCAACTCATAAAAATGCTCAATCCCTAATTCCTTACAAGAAGAGCCTAAGTTCCTTGACTAAACTACCAATTCCTTGCATAGCTTAGCCAAGTTACTTGCTTTAAGAAAAGGAGTCAAAGGTGACTAATGGACTTTGCTCTATTCCTAGATACAAGACCCATTAGGTGCTCTTCTCCGGTTCATAGTTCAAATACATTTTCCAATCGCATTTAAACCATAAAATCAAGCAAAGGGTGATCAAGCCAAAGCAAGCATTAAGTAAAGAAGAAAGCACATAACGGTGAATAATAAACATGTATTAATAACTCAAAAGATATACATGAGTTTGGGTTTAGTTACATCAAACCCCAATGAAGGGGAGCTCAGCTACTCATGGTTGAGAGGAGCATCAAAAAATGGTGAAGTGAAGAAGAAGATGAAAAATGGAGAGCTTCAGAGTATCCCACTCAGCTGCTTTTGTGCCACCCTAGGTCAGAGAAATAAGAATGTCCTATTCTCCCTCCAAAAAGTCCCTTTAAAAGCTTTGTCTTTTATCCATAAAGTGCCACGCGATATTTTCAGCCCAGCTGAAATTATGTTTCAGCTGGGCCGAAACTTCAATAATGTTCACTGGAACAAGCTCGGCTGGGCTCACCAACTGGTTCGGCTGGGCTGAACTTCCTTCCTCAAAATTAGGTGCTCTCTGTCAGTTCTGAGCTGGGCTGGCCTATCATTTCAGCTGGGCCGAATTGCCTTCAACAATTTAGATGCTACTGACTTGATTTCGGCCCAGCCGGCACAAATTTCAGCTGGGCCGAATTGCCTTCAACAATTTAGATGCTACTGACTTGATTTCGGCCCAGCCGGCACAAATTTCAGCTGGGCCGATGAGAACTTTCTTCCTTGATCTTGATCTTAAGCTACTCCAAAATTCATCTCCAATTTCTATGCATCAAAAAATACTAAAACATGAGACTAATTTCCAAATTTACATAACTAAATATATCTAAAAATTAATTCTTTGTGAACTAAAAAGGGGTGTAAACAAAGGTTTAAATAAGGGATAGATGAAATAATTGCACTTAAATATACCACAAATGTAAGTATAAAATGAAATTATCATACTCATACATCAACTTTTATATGTTATGTCATTGAAAATTAGCAACAAGGAACAACTAGTTTCCTATGCCCGGGCTTGTATAATCGAATCCAACTACCTAGTTTTTCTCCTTAATTAATCAAAAGAAAAAAGAAATTGAGGGTTAGATACATAAGTATGCAAAAGTAATGTTTTTTTGAATATTTTTTTCCCAATATGATCTTCTTATTATTGTGCTTGATTCCTTTTATTGGCTTTTCACCCATTTTTTGTTTGTCACAGCTTGGTACTCTCTTCGTATAAATTGTGGTGGGAAGCTTATTTCTAATGGAAGCATGACATATGATGATGATTCAAAAGAAGCTGGATCAGCAAATTCTTTCCGAAGTGAATCAAATTGGGTATTGAGCAACACAGGTCATTTCTTTGATATGGGTCCCCCAGACTACTATAATTGGTCTATTACAACTAAGCTTGCTATGGAAAATGGTGAACTATATATGGATGCACGTGTTTCTGCCCTTTCTCTCACATATTATGGATTTTGCATGGGAAATGGAAACTACACAGTAAGTCTTCATTTTGCAGAAATAATGTTCACCAATGATCAAACATATAGCAGCCTCGGAAGGCGTGTATTTGACATTTATATTCAGGTGCACGATTTTATCATTTTACATTTGTCAACCACATTCTTAGTATGGAATAAATACCTTTTTATCATCATAAAACATCATGAACCATTTGTATTTGGATTGAAATATTACAGAGAAAGTTGGTGCAGGAGGATTTTAATATTGCGAAAGAAGCAGGAGGAGTTGGTAAGGCAATCATAGAAAATTTCACTACTATTGTGAATAGCAGTACGTTAGAGATTCGCTTGCAATGGGCTGGGAAAGGGACAACCGCTATCCCATTTGGATCAGTTCATGGTCCTCTTATATCAGCTATATCTGTTAATCCAAGTTAGTTCTACATCTCTGTAGTTATTTTTCTTCTTCCATCACCCTCATCTAATCTAATATATATTCAAATCTCTTATGTCATAATAAAACAGACTTTACACCGCCAGTGGAAAATGGAGGTGGCATACCTGTGCAATCTATTGTTGCAATTGTAGTTGCAGGAGCACTTATTATCATCACAGTATTTGGTATAGCTTGGTGGAAAGGATGTCTAGGACAGAAAAATTCATTAGAAAGAGGTAAGAACTAATAAGCTACTTTAACTATTACTATCATTGACTTTTTTGGCTTAACCTTCTAGGAAAACTCTTGCATTGATTAAGATTTTACTAACATAGAACATAAATTTAGAGAGGTAAAGGGAGGGGCTGGATCAATCAATGTTTGGGAAATCCATTCAAATAATATAGTACTTTTACTATTGGTATCTCGAGAATCTTAAAAAGTAATGCTCCAAAAGAATATATTTTGATGAAATTTTTTTGCATGATCCCCTTTTTTTTTTTTAATTTTTGAGACATTAACATGATTATGGCTAAGATAGTTACAATTTATTCTCTCATTGTACATTAACAATTAGGATATATTACTCACGTGGTCCCTTAACTTTATTTCAAGTTACAATTTGGTCTCTTATTTATTAAAAGTTGTAGAATGATCCCTTATGCAACACTGGTTGTTTTCAATTTTGGGGCACAATTTTGAAATTTTTTTATTGATTCAAGATGTGAAACTTGTCCCTTTAGATTCATCTACATGAAGACTATGGAACCCAACTAATGTTCAGACCAAAAAGGGACATAAACAAGGTGAGAATTACATGAAAAGTGTATCCCACGAGCAACCAAATAATTGAAAATTTTCCCATAATCAATTAGAAAATTGCTCGTGAGACTCACTTTTCATGCGATTTTCACAATGTTTATGTCCCTTTTTGGTCCAAACATTAGTTGAGTTCCATAATTTTCATGTAGGTGAATTTAATGAGACAAGTTTCACATCTTGAATCAATAAATAAAAAAGGTTAAATTGCAATTTTGGTCCTCCTAGTTTTCCAAATTCACGATTTTGGTCCCCCTAGTTTTACAAATTGATGATTTTGGTTCATCTGTTAGATTATTAAGTTAATTATACTAATAATTAACTTAATAACTCTACTAATAATAATTATTAGTTAACAATCTAACAGATGAACCAAAATCGCCAATTTATAAAACTAGGGGGACCAAATGTTTTTGGGACCAAAATCGTGGATTTGGGAAACTAGGGGGACCAAAATTGTAATTTAGCCTTAAAAAAAAGGTTCAAAATCATGCAGAAAAATCGAAAATGATCAATGTTTTTTTGAAAAGGATAAAAATGCTATAAAAGACATTAATTAAGGGACCATTTTATAAGTTTTAATAAATAAAGGACCAAATTACAATCTAAAATAAAGTTAAGGGATTATGTGAGCAATTTAACCTAATAATTAACTATTTTTGTTGTTTTAAGTGTACTCTAGAAGAATAGTTACCAAATTTCATATTTTTGGTGATTTAAATTATAGAGTAACTAAATATGTTTATACATTACAATTAATATACAACATCAATAAATAGTCATGTTTCACACATTCATCATTATATATTTATAAGGAAATTGTAACACTCTTACATAACATGCCATATAAGTATATTATTTTGTAAAATCTAATTATAACATCAATATATAATAATGTTTCACACATTCATCATTTTATATAATTATTCTTAAGGAAATTGTAACACTCATACATAGCGATAACAATGGGTAGGTCTGGGTAGGGTATTATAGTACCCGTTTCCATACCCGCATTTAAAAAACATACTTGTACTCATTTCCATACCTGCACGGGTAGCAACTTTAATTATCATCCTCGTACTAACATGTACGTATATACGCATATCTGCACCTGCTACCCACACTTTACTATGTATAAAGTTAATAAATGAATAAAATATATAAATTAAAAAAACTACTACAAGTAAATTGAAAATTCACTCTTAAATAATGCAAACATGACATTAAAATCAATCAAACATAACCTTGAGTCGTTCAAACTTAAGTCATAACTAAATAACATTATAAACATAATCATTCTTAAATTTAATGTTTCAATCGTTTAATAAAATCATTAGAAACTTAGACATCATGTGATGGTATTCTCCAAGACCTACCAAAAACGAATATTTGACCTCATCATTATAATCAACTTCTCCATATTTATGTAGACACTTATCTCCCAAGTTTAGATATTGTTTTAGTCCAGTAATACTTATAAATAATCAAGGAGGCTATTCAATCTCCTTGGTTAAGGACCATCCTTATATTATCATGTCTCGAAAGTTATCTATTTTTTTATGGTTTAAATACATATTTAGTCTTTGCAATTTAGCATTTTTTTATTTTTCGTCCTTGCAATTTTTTTTTGTTTTAGTACTTGTAAATTATGTCTTTTTTTGGTCCTTAAAGCGGATTAGATATCACTTTGAACAATGAAAAAAATACTTTGAACAGTGAAAAAAGCGCTATCTAAACCGCATTAAAGACGAAAAACAAAACAAACATAATTTGTAAGGACTAAAACCTTTTTTTTTTTTGCAAGGACGAAAAGCAAAAAAGTGCGAAATTGCATGAACTAAAAAGCTTTAAGCCTTCTTTTTATAAATATTTTGTTACCAAAGAGAAATCAAGATAGAATTCTTAACACTTGGCTTAGTCAACTTAGCTCTTAATACAAAATATTCAAGTTTCTTTTTTGGTTATTTAGATAGGTGATTTTTTTTTATTAATACTTCCTCTTAGAGAACCTGGAAATATAGTTTAGGCAACTAAAAAATTAAATATAGATAAGATGGTTTTGTATTGCCTGCGTTACAGCCTTTTAAAATATGGATTACAACACTATAAATTTAACTAATCTAGTGATTTACTATTATTCTATCAATAGGCCCTTTTATAGTATCTGACATGGTTGTTTGTGATTATTGCAAACCAATATTTTTCAAGGACTGTTTATACAGATGTGAGCGTAGGTGAAGTTATTTTTTATTTTTAATTTTTTGCTTTATAAGGTTATAAATTATAACAGTGAATGTGTGTATATAAATCTCCAGCCTGCGAGACACCCACATATGACAAAATCACAGTAATAAAAATATCCAATCACAGTAATATATATCGGCATGTGCAAATATATAATTAGTTTTTGGTACAATATATATATATATATATATATATATATATATATATATATATATATATATATATATATATATATAGTACCACTCCTGTGATAACACTTTCTTATGTGAGAACATGAGAACTAATAACAACCATCAGATCAAGATTAAAAATAATAAATGGTTGAGATTAAAATATTTAAAATTCAAATTATATTTTAGGAAGTGATAATTAAGATCTTTTATAGATTTATTTTTTATTAGATTATATATTAGATCATAATTTGAATTTTAAATATTTTAATCTCAACCGTTTATTATTTTTAATCTTGATCTGATGGTTGTTATTAGTTGTTTTCATGTTCTCACATAAGAAAATGTTCTCACAGGAGTCATACTCTCTCTCTCTCTCTCTCTATATATATATATATATATATATAACAGGGGCGGGGCGGATATATATATATATAACAGGGGTGGGGCGGATATTATAGTACCTGTACCCACACCCATCCCCATTAAAATTTTGCAAGTAAATACTTGTTTCGGACTCATCTCCAATAAACAAGTATTTACCCTACCCATTCTCGGATATTTTTCCGGGTACCCGTAGGGTTTGGATACAGTTTATCATCCCTACTCATACATAACATGCTATATAAGTATATTATTTTGTAAAATCTATTTGTTATATGCATTTATATAAATATTTTGTTAGAAAGCTAATTATCACATGCTTAAATAATTGCACATTTTACCGCTCAACTATCATCATTTCGTAAATTTTACCACCTAATTTTTTTCACACATTTTACCATCATTTTTGTGTGTGCATTTTACCCAATCATCTACTACTTTAGTTGACTATCAATTGTCATCAATTGACTGATAACATGGCAAGTTGACTGATGACACAACAACGTTGATTGATGTGAGACTCAAATGTTGATTTGGCATTACACATGATATTGACATGGATTGTTGATGTGACATTGGCGTACTGATGTGCAATCAAGGGTAAAATAAAGAGAAAATTTGAAAGTAGGGCCATAAGATATACAAAAAAAATTTAAGGGATAAAATGTGCAAAAAATAATAAATGAAAAAATGACAAAAATGTTAAAGGTGAGGTAAAAACCCTTGCCCACTTCATACTCTACAATCCCTTAAGTCACAAAGCCATCTAACTTATTTAGTTAATAAACAAAAATTATTTTATATATACTACTTTTATATTTATTAATTACACATTTTGTCACTCAAATATGAACCATTATGAGAATTAATTAAAATATAATTTATTTAAAAATAAATCACTTGTGATAAATAATTTAACATAATATATTCTTCTAGAAAACTTGAAATTACAATGGTTGTCGCTCTTAAAAAATCACTTTTTTTTAAAAAAAAATTCAGACACAAACAAATGGACCATATATTTATGGTATGAAAAACTATTATTATACAAAAAATTATAAAAAAAAATTATTTAATAATTTTGTACAATTTGTAAATTTGTATAATTAAAATAAAAATATTTAATAAATAAATTTATCATCATATTTTAAAATTTTTCATGTATTTATTCATTCTTTGGGAGACTAAATGTGCAATAATATTATTTTATTTTATATATACTTTTAATTAATCATCTTAATCAATTATATTATAATTAATTTGCACAATGGTTCATACTTTGGAAGAGCAAATGGTGTAATTAACAAATGTAACTATAGTATATATAAAATAAAATTTATTTGTTAACTAGATAAGTCAAATGGTTTAGTGGCTTTGGGGTTGTAGAGTAAGAAGAGGGCAAAGGTTCTTATCCAACCTATTATAATTTTTCATTTTTATCATTTAATATTTTTTGCATATTTTACCACCCTATTTTCAAATTTTCTCACATTATACCATCTTGTTTTCAAAATTTTTGTGTATGTTACCCCCAATTGCATGTCAGAACGCCAATGTCACATTAGGGGGCGTTTACTTGTAACTCTGTTTTCTATTTTCACTTCTTAATTACAAAACTGTCACCTTGTTTTCATTTTGTTTTTTGTTTTCTAAGATTTGTACAAGAAACACTGAAAACAACTTTTTTTTGTTTTCTTTGTTTCCTATACAAATATTTGAAAATAGAAAACAAAATGAAAATAAGGTGGCAATTTTGTAATTAAAAAGTGAAAACAGAAAACATAATTGTAAGTAAACGTCACCTTAGTAATCCATGTCAATGTCATTTGTATTGCCACGTTAGCATTAGAGTTCCACGTTAGTAGTCAATGTTGCCACGTCATCAGTCAACTAATGGTAATAGGCAATAGGCAATAGGCAATTTGGTAAAATGCAAGAAAATTGAAAATTATGATGGTAAAAAGAGGGGAAAAAACTTGGGTGGTAAATTCATGAAATGATGATAATTGGGTGGTAAAATGTGTAATTAAGTTATTATCAAATTTGAGGTTCTAAAATCTAGAATTCTAATCGATATCAAGTTGAATTATGTTAAGATGTCTCACATTGATTAGGAATATGGCTAGAATACTCATTATAAGACTTAGGCAATTTTTCTTAGTATATTTATTGTTTACTAAGATACCAAAGATAAAAAAAATGGATAAAAGATTTTATCTTACTTGGTATATTTTTTGGTAATTAAAATAATGCCTTTTTTTTTAACATTATCAATAACAAGATTTTGTCAAAATACATAAGATATCTCATTTCAATTCTATTATATTGGCAGAGTTAAAGGATTTAAATATGCAAATGGGTTTCTTTACTATGCATCAAATCAAAGTTGCAACAAATAACTTTGATATTTCCAATAAGATTGGAGAAGGAGGCTTTGGTCCAGTCTATAAGGTATGCTACAAGATATTACATAATATCTCATAATTATTGATTGATATATCATAATTCTTTAGATGAATCATTAAATAATTTAGAAATTCATAAAAATTATATAACATTTCACAAATGCAGGGCATTTTATCAAACGACATGATAATAGCTGTCAAGATGCTTTCATCTAAGTCAAAGCAAGGAAATCGTGAGTTTATCAATGAGATAGGCTTGATTTCAGCTTTGCAACACCCTTGTCTTGTGAAACTTTATGGTTGTTGTGTTGAGGGAGATCAGTTGTTGTTGGTATACGAATATATGGAAAACAATAGCCTTGCCAATGCTTTATTTGGTAAATATTACATAATTAACTAATTTGATTGCTTTTAATAGACTTCATTTTCAATCTTAACATATATGACTAAATGATATTGATGTTTGATTTTTGTTTAATTTATGAAGGTAATGGAGAATCTTGTTTAAGATTGGATTGGCCAACAAGGCATAAGATCTGTGTTGGTATTGCAAGAGGTTTGGCTTTTCTACATGAAGAATCAAGATTAAAAATTGTTCACAGGGACATTAAGGCCACTAATGTGTTGCTAGACAAAGACTTAAACCCAAAGATATCTGATTTTGGTCTAGCTAAGCTCGACGAGGAGGACAATACTCATATAAGCACAAGAATAGCTGGGACTTAGTAAGTTAATCTAAGTTCTCAAACTTTTCTATCATGTGAATTTTACTAAAATGAAATTTGAAAAGATAATGTACAATAACAACATTATCAAATCCAATTTAGACAACTAATGATATTTCAAATAAAAAAAATCTAACCACTATCTGATTTGAAGAATTTGATGTGATCTTGTATTTCAATTATGTAGTGGATATATGGCTCCAGAGTATGCAATGCATGGTTATTTGACTGACAAAGCAGATGTCTATAGTTTTGGAGTTGTTGCCTTGGAAATTATAACTGGAAAGAGCAACATCATGCACCGACCCAAGCAAGAGGCATTGCATCTTCTAGATTGGGTAACTTTTGTTTTCTACATTTGTTGATGTGAATCAATTATCCATGATATACTCTACTTACGTTGTGTTATACAAGTTGTGTTATTCAATTTTCATCTATGATCACGCTAGAAATTTAAATAATGTAATAAATAATTTTCACATAATACGATTTCAAAAAAATCTACCTACATGTAGACATTAAACAAACAAATTGTCTTCTTTTCTTTTTCAAAATTATAGATTTTTGTAAACACAAACATAGCCAATGTTCTCTTACACTAAAGAATCTTCAAACTAGGATCCTACAATTTGATAAACTTCTTGCTCAACTATAGGTATTTTAATTGTGAAGTACTTTCAAATCAAACTAATTTTGTATTTGTTTCAACAGGCACATTTATTGAAAGAGAAAGGTAACCTAATGGAGCTAGTTGATAGAAGGCTAGGTTTAGATTTTAATGAAGATGAGGTAATGATGATGATCAAAGTGGCTCTCCTATGCACCAATGCCACTTCAAACCTTAGGCCTACCATGTCATCAGTGCTTAGCATGCTTGAAGGAAGAGCTACAATTCCAAAATTTATTCCAGATCTAAGTGAGAAAATGGAGGAAATGAAGTTAGAGGAAATGCGACAATATTACTTTCAAGTAGAAGAAAATGAGAGAAGTGAGACACAAGTGCAAGGTCATAGTTTATCAATTGAAAGGCCATTGACTGCTTCATCTTCATCAGCTACAGACCTATATCCTATCAACATTGATTCTTCCTATTGGGAGAAAAGAAATTAGCAATATGTATAAATTGCACCTACATATCTAGGTGGTATTCTCTATTCTTCCATGCTCATTTTTTCCTCTTAATTAAACCATAATTTCATGCATAAACTGTGATATATGCATCACAAGGTTGTTCATATAGTTATTGAATATGGTTGACTAAATGCTTGATTGTCTTATGTAAGGTTTCAAGGTCAAGTCTTATATATAAAAAAAGATATTGTTAAAAGAGTTATCTAGACTATATGATTAATATGTTCCCATTTTGAATATACTATTGTCATCTACGAAGAATACCTACAATTTAAACCAAAAAAGTTTTGGCTTAAGTATGTTTTTGATCCCTAAAAAATTTTTGGATTTTGCATTTGGACTCCAATAATTTTTCTTGAATTTTGGTCCCTAAAAAATATTTTAATTTGTATTTCTTCCCTGCCATTATTTTGGATCTGTTAAGTGATCCCTGAAATATTTTTAGATTTTTCAAAATAATATTATAATGGTTTTTGTTATACAAATGTTAACATATTTTGGTTCTTATCATGTAATAAAATAAAAAATAATAAAATACAACATTGTCACATTAGTTCCTTAAATATAATATTATTTTATTTATTCATTATTATTATTAATTTTTATTTGCTATAATCTTGTTGTTGATTTTGCTAAATGCTTTTATAATTTTTTAAGAATTAATTATACTAATTATCCTTAAGATTTTGTAAAATTATACAAACTTTCCTGCTTTTCATTATAGTGATATTTAACCAAGAAATCTAGTGTATTCTTGAACCTTTTCCATTTAAACCATTCAAAACATGAATCACAAGAAAATATATATAAATGGGTTTATTTTCCCATTGTATTTACCAAGTTGATGTATTAAAACATGTCAAAATGATTCTATAAATCTACACGAGTTGTAGAATTATTAACGTCCAAAGGTGGGTTTTGTATAAGCATCATTCTTAACTGGGTAAGAACCGCATTCCATAATCGATGGATATATATGACCTAATACATTATATTTAAAATGAAAAAAAAATATTTCAAAATAAAATCCCAGATATACAACTTCATTAAATACAAAAAATGAGACTTTTATTGTTTATCATGGTCCTATTCGATTTGTGCAAAATTACTTCAAAAAAAATATATGATCTCGTAAAAAAATGAAAAAATATGTATTTACTTGTTCATTTCAACAGGTAGTTTAAAAAAAGTATTTTCTCACCTAATGTTATGGATTTATTTTTCTTTAATAAACTACGTCAATAATGGAGACCCTGTGAGCCCGCCATAGAACAATCAGAATCCTCACTATATAAGTGACTCCAGCCTTCAACAACTTTTCAAGCCTCTCATTCACTTTTTCTGTCTCGTTACTTGACTATCATAATGGAATTTTGCCACCTAATCATTTCTACTTATGTTCTCTTCTCTGTAAGCTTTTTGGTTGTTTGAAGCCTTTTATTTTCATGTCCTTATAATCAACTTTAATTTGCCTTTAATTTATGTTACATGCTTAGAAAATTAATCTAAATTTGCAATAACTTAAGAAACACTTAATTTTTTAGCATGTTTTTCACATATATTAGTGACGACGATGAGACAACAACAAAACGAAATTCTTATTCCCCATGATATGGTTCTATATGTATTGTGTGATTGATTAAGTGTGGCCAATGGAGAGATATTTGATTCATATATGTGTGGGTGTATGTTTATGGCAGTTTGCACTTGCAAGAGACTATGCCCATGCATGGTTACCAGAAGAAGACTATTGGCAAGCTGTTTGGCCATACACTCTTATTACTAGTGCTCTACAAGAGCTTCTAAAGCAAGGTCCTGCAGGTTAGTAGTAGTTTATATATATGGTGCCTATTTAGATAAACTTATCCGGAAGTTCTTCTAGGAAAAAAAATGAAAAGAAAAAAATGAGATGAGTTTCTCCATATGTTAAAATTAGCTTACAAACAAGCATGTGGATCAACTAGCATAGGGTTGTTCCAGCTTAACCAGTGGTCTCGGGTTTGAGTTTTGGGTATGCAGTTGCGTTAAATACTTTGAGGGAGAGCTTTGCCGCCCATAGTGATTCTACCCGGCTCAAACAGGATTGCCTCTAGTGGAGGATACCTGTGGTCTAGACAAAAAAAATGTTAAAATTAGCTTATGCATAAGCTAATTTGTAAAAGTTCTCTCGTATAACTTCTCTAAAAATGAGGGATTAGCCTATGGATAACTTTTCTTCTTATATATATAATTATCGACTTTTATTGATTTTGATAATTTATTTTTCTCTCTCTTATCATGGAGTAGCATGCAAGTTAACTAATTAAATGGAATTTTCTCGTTTATTATGATGAATAAAGGTGCAGAAATCAGTGATCTCCCTATGGAAATTGATGATACATAATACCCAAAAACAGTATTCCTTCAACGTGACCTTTATCCAGGAAAAACAATGAACATTCAGTTCACCAACATTCCCTTTTCACAACCTATTAATATACTTTTTCTTTGCACCGAAATTAATTGTGTGTGAACCTATCAATTGTGTGAACGAAATTAAAAAAGGAATATACTTTTGAGGACATGTGTGTGAACCGAGCCATTGAGGGAGAAGACAGGTATTGTGCAAAATCTCTGGGAGCATTAATGTGATTTTTTCACTTCAAAGCTCAGAAAGAACACAAGGGTGCTCTCAGCAAGTTCCTTTGTGAAGAAGCAAGAGCAGTACACTGTGGAGGGAGTGCAAAATCTTGGAACCAAAGCAGTGATGTGTCACAAGCTGAATTTCCAAAAAACAGTGTTCTTTTGCCATGAAATAACTGCAACAACTACTTTCATGGTTTCACTGGCTGCTGCTGATGGGACCAAAACACACGCACTGGCCGTTTACCACACTCATATTTTGGGGGTCGATGATGCTTTCATTCATCGAGCTATAAAATTTAATCCTGGAAATAACCCCTTCTACCACTTCTCCGAAGATAAGGCCATGTTATGGGTGCCCAATGCCTATAGTAGTGACAACATTGCTATTTAATACTCCCTCCAGATTTAAATATAAACAAAACAAATTGTTTCATGCTAACTAAGAAAGTTGGTTAAACATTTAATTGCATCAATCTCAAATAAAATATAAGTTGTTTTCCTAAACTACCCTTCATTGGAATTTGATATCAAGAATAAGAAGGAGTCATTGGAATTAAAACCCCATATTAAATGAAGGGTATTTTGGAGTTGATTTCATTAAATTAACTAAAATTAGTTGAGATTTGCTTATATTTAAATCCAAAACTCAAGTCAATTTTTTGCTTATATTTGAAGCCGGAAGGAGTAATTAATTAGTCCATCATGTGGGAACCTTGGGATATTGTGTACAAAAATAAATTATATTTCGTCTATGATATATACATGTTATGCAAGTACTACCTTTTCTAGCTAGAGCTGGAATTGGAGCTACATGTGTGTATTTGTCCGTTTGGAATCCTAAACGAAGCACAATCTGATTGTTGATCGATGTGCTTTGATTATGTGTTAACTATGAAGATGAAATGTTGTGTGCTTAATATTTTAATGTGGATTTCCAGTGTTATATTCTATGATATGTAAGTAGACATCTTAGTTGCACCTTATTCCAAGCTTGGCTTTAATTATGTTTTTTCAGTCCAAGCCCAATAAGAAAAACAAAATAGTAACTCCGACTAATAAAAAATCAACATTTAAACAATATTACCTACAGTCCTAGATACGGCATCTTGTATCTGTCATCTTCAATGGCTTGACTTAAGGGTCCAAGTCTCAGTGACAACTATCCACAACAACAATCCATCTCATCTATACTAAAAGAGTCAACTAAGCATTTTGGGAAAGTAACTTTCATTATTTTGACACGTCATTCAAAGTTAAAAACATAGGGTGGGTACTTAGGAAGATATCCAACCAAGCGAGACCCCAGGTCGCTTTAGCGGATCGAAGTTCTGGCGTGGAACTCACCCTCCCAAAGAAACCATATTTCTACAACAACTTCTCAAACTCCTTTTAAATATATAGGGACGGTTCCAACACCAAAATCACATTCACATTACACACACCATCATCATCTCTTTAATAATAAATTTGCCTCATCAATTCATTATGATAATCTCAACAAAAACTAGATCATCTTAAATTAAACATATTAAATTTGTAGAAACGTTTATAGAATTATGATTTATCTGAAAACACCTTCTTCATAACATCATCTTAAACAAAGGGAATAATCATCATTCAACAGTGATAAATCTAACGCACATCACTATATTTACATAAAACAAAACATAGGTCTAAGTGACTCATGTGGAGAAAGTGAAGGCATATTAACAACCTCGTTCCAAGAGTCCCAAGCTTAGCATGGAAGCCTATGCATATGGTAGCCAAGGAAAGGTCACCCACAACTAGAAAAAACTCCCTTACCAATATTCCCCACACTAAGCATTGTGGCCTAGCATCAAGAAATGGCCTTCTGCCATTCTCACGCCTAGCCAAAGCTCCCCTGGAGCTAAATGCTCCATTCTGTCACTTTCTAGCCTAGTCGCACAATCTTGTCACTAGGCTAAAGTCCCCTTGGAGTTAAATGCTCCATTCTGACACTTTCTAGCCTAATCACACAACTCTGTCACTGGGCCAAATCCCTTTGGAACTAAATGCTCCATTCTATCACTTTCTAGCCTAGCCGCACAATCCTGTCACTAGGCCAGAGCCCCCTAGAGCTAAATGCTCCATTCTGACACTTTCTACTCCAGTCACACAATCTTGTCACTGGGCCAGAGTCCCTTGAAGCTAAATGCTCCATTCTGGCACTTTCTAACCCAGTCGTACAACTCTGTTGTTAGGCTAGAGCCCCCTGAAGCTAAATATTCCATTTTGTCACTTTCTGGCCTAGCCGTACAATGTTGTCGTTGGGTCACAGCCTCTCCTTTGGAGCTAAATGCTCATCAATGATGCCCTCTAGCCCAGCCGCACCAAAACTCTCGTTGGGCCAGAGCAAAAATGGAGTTGCGAATCTACGAGCTTCATGGCCAGCAATGACATACCCCTTTATCCTATCCATATGGAAAGACTCATCCAAGTTCAAAAACATCAACAAACACCAAATACATCATCATTCCAAGCATAAAACACACAACCAAAGCAAGCATTCAAACCAATTTAAAGCTCCCTCAAATCAATAGCTCCACCACCTCGATCACCATCCATGGAAACAAAACCAAAACAACACTCATGAGAATTTCTACATCAAAACTCCAATGGGTCATCCCAAAGGAAGGAAAAGAGCAAAGAAAGAATAAAGAGACCAAATGGGTAAAGAGAGGTGCTTACCAACCTATAATCAATCAAAGAAGCTATAAAGGAGAAGGAGAAAGGGTTTCCCGTTTGGTGAACTTCAAAGTTTTCCTAGCTATGGGGAGGGCAGAGGGAAACATCGAGGAGAAGAAATGAGGGAGGGAGGAGGCTTCCCTGTTTTTTAGGCTTGGGAGGGTGTGTTTTTTGTTATTTCTAATTGGTCCCATGTTACCTCTAACTACACCCGCCTTCTACATAACTAAAAATCCATATCTAAGGCCCAAAGATCATGAATCCCACTAAAATTCTCACAACGCAGAAATAAAACATTCCATTTATTAATTAGCTCATTAAATAACAAAATTTTAAATTTAATTTCTTCTTGGAGTGTTCATCAAACACTTAATCATACATTATGAAAATCATAATGTTACATAATTTCTTATACCTATATTTGGGTAACTAGTTTTCTGCTATGTAGCAGTTCCTTTATGTTGTACTATTGAACCTTGTGCTTAATTTAAGTCTCTAATAAAGTTTCACTTATCCAAAAAAAAAATCAATAACTAGCAAATGAGAGAAATGAGACAAGGTGAAAGCATGGAATAATTGTGGCACACACGAATATACTTCAAATTATGCACCAATGTTCAGCGTGATGCACTGATGCTCATATTTTTTTTATCAAATGCAAACCTATTGCCGCAACCATGGATCAATAGTGGACACATACAAATATACTTCAAATTATGCACCAATATGTAGTGTGATGCTCATATTTTTTGGTTCAAATGCAAACCAATTGCCACAAGCATATACCAAATAACAGATTCTCCTCAATCTGTATAAACCAGTGGCACATTTATTATATTAGACTTACGAAAGACAAACTGATTAGAACAAAGACAATAAAGACTTTAAATCAATGTTATAAAACTCAGCTTGGCCCGACCAGTTGAACCGGTCGAACGGAGAACTGGAGATGCTACGGGGTTGAGTCACAGTATAGATCGATTATGCAACTGACTCGGCTGTGACGTCATTAACCCGATTTTAAACCGGATTAAACCGATAGACTCGGACCCGGGCGGACCATTTATTTGATGTTAAACTGCACAACCAAGGCTCTTTGTGCAGACCAAGGCACATGCAACTCGAGGTTGGAACCTGCTGGCTGGCTCACACTACCCAAGGCTTTGAATACTAGCTAGCTGCACGCGTCCCATGAAGGCTAGCTGTTGTGCACGCGTCCTGTTGAAGGCTTGAAGCATCAAGTGAGTGTGGAAACTCCAGCTTTTAATTTAATAAAAATGCAAAATTGGCCCATTGTGGATTCGAACCTGCATCCTTTAGGAGTCTTAGAGTACATCCAACCATTAAGCTAGCAGTTTCATTTGTTTAATAAACGTGAAATAAAATATATATACAGATATTAAAATTATTTTGATAATTATACTCTCATGCGGTTCAACCAGTGACTAGGGATGGCAAAGCGGGCCGGGCCAGGCGGGCCGGCCCGCCAGCCCACTACAAAATAGGCGGGGCGGGTTGGGATTCTTGGCCCACTGGCCCGTTTAGGCCCGGCCCGCCTGACCCGCCAACCCGCAGGGCCAGAGGCGGGGCGGGGCGGGCTGGCCCGTCGGCCCGTCAAACATATAAATAATATTATATAATTATTAATTATATTTTAAATTCAATAATATATTGCTTACTTTATTTTAAGTTTTTAACTTCAGTAGTTCAGTACTTCAGTTTCTTGCTTTCTTCTCACTTGGACACAGTAACATAAGTTACAATTACATAACCTAACCTAACTAAGTAATTTGTTCACTGCGAGTCACTCTGGTGCGTGCGACGCTGTTCCTTACTTCCTTTCCTACTTCGGCTTCCTAGTTCCTAATCTTCAGTTCTTCTCCTTCAGTTCTTCACTTCTTCTTCAGTTATCCGCGCCTCTGTCTTCGTGCCTCTCTCGCGAGTCGCAAAACTCCCTCTCCGGTCGTGCCACTTCACTGCTCGCGCTGTAGCCCCTAGCCTGCATCGTCGCGCCGCCTGTCGCCTGCGTCGTCGTCGCCGCCCCTTGCCTGCATCGTCGCCGTCGCCCCTCGCATGAGTCATCGTCGCCGTCGCCCCTCGCCTGCATCGTCGCCACCCCGCGTCGCTACCACCGCTGCTACGTAGATTGTTCTCTCTCTCCCACCGCATCAGGTATTTTGATTATTATAGTCATCTACTCATCTCATTCTCATGTGTGCTTGTGTTGTGTTTGTGACTGTGTGAATTTGTTGGTAGAGAAATGCTTGTGTTTATTAATCTAATCTGTTAGTAATTTACTAATTTATGGCTCTGTGACTGGATTCCCCAAAGATATTGTTCTGTTTCTGTGCTCTGTGACTTCCGACTGGATTCCCCAAAGAAATTATGTGTTGTCTTCAATGTCTTGTTTGTGAGTGTTGTGATATGTAGATAGTGTGTGTTGGTGAAGGTGGGAGTGTCTGTGACTGTGACTGTGAGTGTGACTCTGTGAGTGTGAGTTTCAAATACTAATGTCCCTGCTTCAATCATTCTGTTTGTGTGCAGAATCTGCAGATAGCCAGATAGTATGTCTGGTTTAGAGAGAACATTGTATTATTAGAGAGAACACTACAGATATTAAAAAGTTATTGTTCAAAAGATAATTAGTTTTATTATGAATCTATAATTGTGTTTCTTAATCCCTTAAATTGAAATGCTTTAGTGGTTGTCTTAGCAAACTGAAATTTTGATATAATTTGAACTGTTTAATTTTAAACAGGATTTTGATTTGGAAATTAAAATGGATGAGTCAATTAGTAAGCCCCATTGTAATGATGATGCCAATGATGATGAAGTTAGTGATGATGAAATTGAGGCTGAGGATGTTGAAAAAGAATCTGAATGTGTTGAACCTAATAAGAACAAGGTTAAGTCCACAACATCTGATTGTTGGAAATTTTACACTAAGATTGGTATGGCTAACGATGGAAAAGATAGGGCAAAGTGTAATGGTTGTGGCAAAAAATATGTAATTGGTGGAAAAAAATATGGGACTTCTCATTTAAAGCGTCATATTGCCAAATGTGAGAAAAGCAAATCTGAAGATGTGGGTCAAATGATTTTAGACATGCAAGGAAAGTTGAAGGCAAGAAAAATAGATCAAATGGTATCACGTGAGTTGTGTTCTAATCTAATAATTAGGCGTGGTTTGCCCTTCAATTTTGTTGAGTATCCAGAGCTTAGGGCTTGGATAAGTTATTTGAATCCTGATGCAATTCCAATTTCTAGAAATACAGCCAAGGGTGATATATTCAGAATTTTTATGAGAGACAAGACCAAGATTAAAGAAGAGTTGGCTGCCATTCCTAGTAGGATTTGCTTGACTTCTGATTTATGGACATCATGTAATACTGAAGGTTTTATATGTTTAACTGCTCATTTTGTTGACTTAAATTGGAAGTTAAATAGTAAGATTCTTAACTTTTGTCATATGCCTCCCCCTCACTCTGGTTTTGAGTTGTCTAAGAAAATTAATGAACTTTTGCATGATTGGGAAATAGAGAAAAAAGTTTTTTCTATCACTTTGGATAATGCTTCTGCCAATGATGTTCTGCAAAGGACTTTAAAAAGTCAACTTGTCTTGCAAAAGTCTTTGGTGTGTGATGGTGAATTCTTTCATGTCCGTTGTTGTGCACATGTTTTAAATTTGATTGTTCAAGAAGGATTGAAGGTACTTGGAAATGCTTTAGATCAAATTAGGGATAGCATCAAATATGTGAGAGGTTCAGAGAGTAGAATGATCAAGTTTAAACAATGCATTGAACAAATTGGTGACATTAATGCATCAAGTGGCTTGTGTCTAGATGTTCCTACAAGATGGAACTCAACTTATTTGATGCTTCAAAGTGCTCTTAAATATCAACGTGTGTTTCTAAGCTTACACTTGGTTGATGAAAATTACAAGTATTGTCCTTCAGAGGAAGAATGGAAAAAAGCAGAAAAGATTTGTAGGTTTTTGTTGCCATTCTATGATATTACAACCTTAATTTCTGCCACAAGTTACCCTACTTCCAACTTGTATTTTTTACAAGTTTGGAAAATTCAATGCCTCTTAATGGAAAGTGTAAAAGATGAGGATGAAGTTATAAAGGACGTGGCTGAAAAGATGATGGTGAAATTTGATCAATATTGGGATGAATATAGTGTTGTGCTTGCATTTGGTGCAATTTTAGACCCAAGGATGAAGTTGGAAACATTGGGTTATTGTTATGAAAAGATTGATCCGCTTACTTGGGAAATAAAATTGGAGAACATAAAGAAAAAATTGTACATGCTTTTCTCCCAATATTCTAGCAAAGGTTCCACCTTAAATGCTCGAAAGCGTAAAAATACTCATTCTTCATCCTCAATTGCTAGCAAACCAAGCCTTTTTGATGTAAGTTACTCACATTATTTTTCTAATTCAATTACTTTATATTTTTTCCATTATGTATCATGTATGTTTCTAACTAATTTTTTTTTTCATATTAGGAATTAAAATGCGCAAGCTTCAAGATGCTAAGAACACTGGAAGGACTCAACTAGATATTTATTTAGATGAGCCAACGTTGGATTTTGATTTCACAGAGCATATGGATGTGCTACAATGGTGGAAGAATAATAGCCAACGTTTTTCAAATCTTTCCTTAATGGCTCGAGACTTGTTAAGCATCCCTGTTACTACAGTTGCATCTGAATATGCATTTAGTATTGGTTCTCGGATCCTTAACAAGTATAGAAATCGCCTCTTACCTGAAAATGTGGAAGCAATTATTTGTAGTTCCAATTGGCAGCATGGTTTTTGTGAGGGTAATTAAAATGTAATTATTTGTATATTTTTATTATTTTGATAACCATTTCGATATTCTAATTTTGAATTGTTTTTTTTTTTTCCAATCAAATGTGATGTAGATGATGAAGAGGAGGGTCACAAAGATGGCAAAGTGGAGGCGACTTCTTCAAGGGGTGCTTCTAATGTTGTTGAAATGGAAGATGATGTTTGAATATTTTCTTGTGCTTTTCACTTTGTATTATGGATTTGACTTAGACACTTGCTAATTTGTGGTGTATTTTGTGGGGAAGACTTATTAACTAATAACTATTTGTATTTTGTGGTGTATTTGTTATAGACTATTAGTTTGTGTTGTTGTCTTGTTGAGCTTTTGTTTTGAATGAAGAGAAACATGTTGAACTTGTGGTGTATTTGTATTTTGTGGTGTATTTCAAGTATTTGTTTGTGATAGACTATTATAGTATTATTAGTATGTTATTCAATATTCATCATGTTGAACTTGTGATAGACTACTTTTATTTTGAGACAACTTATTCATGATAATGTTGAATAATTTTTATGTTATTGTATTTATGTCCATTCTTGTTTAAAGCATTAAAAAAAATTTGAAAATTTTGCCCCAAATCTGGCGGGCCAGCGGGCCAGTCCGCCAACCACTCTAGGTGGGGCGGGCCAGCATATGCAGCCCGTTTACCTCTGGCGGGCCAGCCCGGCCAGGCCCGTTTTTGGCGGGCCACAGGCAGGCCGGGCCAAAACGGGCCGGGCCAGCCCGTTTTGCCATCCCTACCAGTGACCCACCGGTTCGACCACTGACCCATTGACCCAGTGCCTCGACCGGGTCAATGACCAATCCGATTTTTATAACATTGCTTTAAATTCGTGTAAACCAGGCTTAAAAATATTTTTAGTCCCTTAAATTTAGGTCATTTTTTTAGTCCTTCAAATTTGAAGCGTTGCTCTTTTTAGTCCTTGGAATCCACATAATACTCTTTTTAGTCCCTTTTCATAGTGTAAATCAAATAGGGAATAAGAGATTTGCAATTTATGACAACTTTTGACGGTCAAAATTTGATTTTTTATTTTATATTTTAAAGTATGATTTTTGACGGTTCAAAACCACTAGAATCAAGCCAATAAAAAAAAATTAAAAACCCGTTAATCACTTTAAAAACAACTTTAACTTTTTTATAGATTTGATTTTGACGGTTTTTCACCGCCAAACCGCCATAAATCGTACTTTAAAATATAAAATAAAAGATCCAATTCTGACGATCAAAAGTTGTTACAAATTGTAAATCTCTTATTCCCTGTTCTGCTCACACTATAGAGAGAAACTAAAAAGAGCATTCTGGGGATTCTAGTGACTAAAAAAAACATCTTCAAATTTGGAAGATAAAAAAAGACCCAAATTTAAAGTACTAAAAATATATTTAAGCCTAATTAAAATTAACCATATTATTAAAATACTTTTCCAATCATGATCATCACACCTACAACGTGACACAACAACAGATAAAAAGAAAACTACAAAAGGAAACGTGCCATGGGTCAATTCGCATTTTTATCTGATTTTAAAAAGCCAATTTCTCACTTGTATTTAAAATGAGTATTTGGGTAAATGATTTTGGAGATGTGAATTTGTTTTTTTTTTATGATTATTATAATATTTTTCCATTATATTTATCAATAAGAGTTCATAAAATGATGAAATTCCAAATCAGTAAGCAAATCTTTCAATTCCATTGACTTTTCCCTTCAACACTTTATTAACCTTCTCTATAGAAAAAGTAAAATAAAATAAAACGATAAAGAAATTAAGCTCAATTATAGACCGGCCAGAAGCCAAAATGCTGATCGCGGAATAGTTCAACTGTTGCCTTTTATCCATAAATGCCATTCAAAATGAGGACCCTTAATCTCCGGTTGATTATGTTTTCACCTTTACCATGTTTGATATTCCTCCTTTACTTTTTTTTTTTACATAAGAGAATCAACTCATTTCCATTAGCATAGAATTTTGAATACATGATGGAATGCAATGGAAATAATTATTGTTAAGATTCTCTATAGACATACGGGCTAATGTATGAGCTACTGAGTTAGCCTTTCTACCAGCAAAATGAATATTATAGCCAGGATGACTTTTGAGTATCTATCTAATGCTATCCAACAAAATACCACATTTAGTAATGTTACTATTACCACCAAAAATTTGATCCACCAGCCCTTTACAATCAGTTTCAAAGATTACCGCATAATACGGAAATTGTTCCACCCATCTCATAGCTTTAAGTAAAGCAAAGGCCTCTCCTTCCTACACCTCCATACTAGATTGACACCATCCAGTATAGGCCTGAATAAAATTTCCTGAATCACCACCTAAACAACATCCAAACCCCGTTTTGTTGCTGTCATTAAAAAATGCAACATCAGTATTGCATTTTACAACCCCAAGTGTTGGTTTCCTCCAAATCGAGTCCTGAACAACACCAGGCACCTGAATCTAAAATTTTCCCCTTGTACTCTGAGCCAATTCCCAATCCTGCAACATAGAAGTAGCACGCATAATGATAGAATCAGGTTCTTTGTCCACCGATTCCCATAGCTTGGTGTTCCTCCTGCACCATAAACTCCAAAGTTTCATAGCTAGCCTATTAGCATTATCAGAATTCAACATATTGAGCAGTTTGAAGACTAGCAATGAAAAGGACTCAACAACATCTAATAGCCGTGATATCCAAGTCCACAAACCAGCCTTTTCCTAAGCCATAATACTTCCATGATAAGTAAAGAAATAGTGAAAGGAATTCTCCAACTCATTATCATAGAAAAGACATATAGCAGGACAATGAATACCTCTTGATTGTAGTTGGATTCTGGTGGGAATGCACCCTCTACAGGGTCTCCATAAAAATAGCTTTATTTTATGTGGTACTCCTAAATTCCAAATTTGGCACCAATCACCAGGAACACGATATTGGACGAACGCTTCTACACTGTACATGAAAGCCCTGTATCGACTCTTAACACTGTAGCAGCCATCCTTGGTATGTCTCCAAATTCTTCTATCTTCCACATTCTCCTCATTCAGAGGAATCTGCAGTATTTTCTCTGCCACTTGGTGCTGGACTAATGCTGATATAAAAATAGCATCCCAATTTTTAGTTCCAGGAATCATTAAATCTTGCACTGTCAAATTTGATACTGCAAAATGAGGAGCAGTACCTATTGACAAATTAACCATACCCCTAATCCACAGTTGCTACCATATACTGATCTTAGACCCATCTCCTATACACCACCTCAATCCATCTTTAACCAAGTCTCGAGAATTCCAAATGCTATGCCAAACAAAGCTTGGACTATAACCAAGATTCGAGTCCAAGAAATCCCCCGCAGGGAAATATTTGGCTTTGAAGAGTTTTGATACCATAGCATTGGGGTTTGAGATGAACCTCCACCCTTGCTTCCCAAGCATAGCAAGGTTAAATCCAGAGAGGTTGCGAAAATTCAAACCACCCTCTCCCTTCCTCACAGTTAACTTCTCCCACTTCAACCATTTCATCCCTTTGTCATTCGAACCCCACCAATAGGAGTTTAACATCTGTTGAATTTCCTCAACTAAAGAATCAGGTAATAAGTATGCACTCATAACATATGTAGGGATGGCCTGGAGGACAACTCTTTGCATAACTTCACACCCCGCCTTAGATAGAAATTTACCAGAGAAAGAATTAATTTTCTTCCAAATTCTTTCCTTCACAAAATTGAAAGTTGCCCTCTTATTACGACCAATCAAAGAAGACATTCCCAAGTACTTCTCTGATCCAATTGTTGCATAAACTCCCAGCATAGTTGAGAGAGTAGTACGCTTCAATTCCTTTGTGTTGGTACTGTAAAAAAATTCAGATTTAGTGACGTCATGACCCATCCTTGGACCGTGACCGGCGCACAGACTACATGTCTCTTAGCCTGGCTAGCTTGACAGTGAAATCACACTAAGACACAAATAAAAACCAAAAAAGTGGCTACCAAAAAAAATCCGACAAAGTCTCCCCTAAAAACAGGACAAATCATATTTTGATTTACTTGTGAAAACATGTCAGCCATATATATTTATATATCCAAAAATAGATCCAAAATACTTCAACCAGAAATCACGTAGAGCCTATATAGTAATTGTTATAACTTTTCAGAACATCATAATTACATAACTATCATTTCCATATGGTAGGATCACCTACCACTCAAAATAAAGAGGTTTTCCCCTATCTCTATCCTTATCTCTATAGCTGCATTATATTGAAGTCACCAAAAATACACCCAATTACATGCAATGGGTAAATCAACAAATCTCAGAAATTCTGCTACTCAAACACCTGTGAATCTGAGGGGAAAAAGAAATAATAGGGTAAGTCATAAAGACTTAGTGAGAGCATAATAAACAAAGTGGACAAGGAGAAACAACCATAGCACAAGTTTCTACACTCAAATAAATTATAAAGACATTTAAATAAAAGTGAAATACAACATAATTCACTTTATAAAACGCATATTTATTCTTTTAGGAATTCATGGAATATAAATAAAATCAAAATCAAGAATAGAACTTCTCTATAAAATTTCACAACACATTCTCAACGATTTACACGTGAAGGATTACATCAATACAAAGAGACAAACCAAAATCTCAGTCTAATACATTGAATGCCATACTTACCATACATAAGAGGATTTGTCTTACTCTTATCTCATCACACTATATGCACCTAAACCACATTATCTCTTCGTTGTGGCAAACGGTATCTACAGGACTACGACATTTAGTTTGTAGGCTGCATTATCTCTTCGTTGTAGCAAACGGTGATTATAGGAACTATGGATATTCAATCCATAGGCTACATTATCTCTTCGTTGTAGCAACGGAAAATATATAGGCTACATTATCTCTTCGTTGTAGCAATGAAAAATATATAAACTATAGGTATTCAACCTATAGGCTACATTATTTCTTCGTTGTAGCAACGGAAAATATATAGGCTAGATTATCTCTTCGTTGTAGCAAACGGAAACATATATACTATGAGTATCCAACTCATAGGCTACATTATCTTTTCATTATAACAAACGGTGCTCATTCACAAGACTCACAATGAGAAACCAATTTCACATTTAAACTACATCATCCAAAACTATTAAGGAATCCCAAAGAATCAAGCCCAATCAAGTAAAATAAATATTATACTTATTTTTCCTCCTTAAGTACTCGTAGGAACCAAAATCACAAAGGAAACTTATTTTAAAATTTACTTACTTCTCCTAAAAATACCAATGAATAAAGCCACTAAGTAAATTAGCTACTCACAACCAAGGAGAACCAAGTCAAACTCTTCTGATGTCGTTGGAAGGAACAACCACCATATTTTCCAAGGAATCTAGGCATTAAGAATAAGAGAACAAGAAATTAGACAAAATTCCCAATTAATAATGCCTAGAGTTTTTTAGGAAATCACAAGAATCCTATTATTTAAAATTTTCACACTTCTCACACAACTCATTACTAATCTATGCCATAAAAATAATCATCTAGCTTTGTGGGTTATGGGTTTACCTCAAAGAGCTCAAATAGAGAACCATAAAGAGATGGGTATTGTTCCCATTAACTCCAATCACCTCACATGCTTGAGTACCACAAGAGTATAAGAAATTTGATGAGTTTTGGAACAATGGAGGAAAGAAGAGTGGAAAAAAAAGAAAAAAACAATGAGAAGAAGAAAAGATGAGGGGGATCCGTTTGAAAGAAAAAGAAACACGAAGCAGCAGAGGGTGGGGGGGCTTTCGGGTTCTTCCTTTAAAAAGAAGGAGAAGATCTTTTTATTTTTATTTTTATTTTTTTATTATTAATATTTTTTTTTGCTTTTAACTAAATGGTGCGTTTCAAGTGAGGTTAATGGATTGACCAGAAGCTTCTTCATAAATCTTCAGAATTCTCTTTAGCTCCTCAACCTCATTAATAGTAGCCCTACAAAACAAAAAGCAGTCATCTGCAAAAAGAAGATGGGAAACCTCAGGAGCTCCACAACAAATGGTAACACCAAGCAATGTCCTCATCCTCTGGGCTTGACGCAGCAGAGAACTCAATTCTTCAGAGCAAATCAGGTAGAGATAAGGAGATAATGGATCTCCTTGGTGCAAGCCTTTACCAGGAATGATTGGCCCAACCAAATCATGATTAACCCTCAGTAAGTAATATATAGAACTGACGCACTGCATAATCCACCTCACCCAAGTTAAATCAAACCCAATTTTAATCATAACTGCCTGCAAGTAACCCCAGTCTACTCGGTCATATGCTTTACTAATATCAACTTTCAATGCCAAGTCCCCTCTCCTTCCAATTCTCTTGCATTTCAAGTAATGTATAATCTCCGATGCCATCAAGACATTGTCCATTATAGATCTCCCTGCCACAAAAGCTGACGGCTCTTCCGAAATGATGCCCGAAATCACTCTTTTCAACCGATTGGCTAATGTCTTGGATAGAATTTTGTATATGACGTTGCATAATGCAAAGGCCTATAATCTTTCACGGTCACGGGATTCTCAACCTTAGGTATCAGAACAATAGTAGTCTCATTAATTCCATTTGGAAAAGAGCCACATTCAAGCCAAGAGCAACATGCAATGAACACATCATCTCCACACACATTCCAAAACCTTCTGAAAAACGCAACATTCAACCCATCAGGCCCCGATGATTTGTCGGGATGCATCTGAAACAAAAACCTCCCAAACTTCCTCCTTATTCAGCTGAGCACTTAACATACAATTGTCCTCATCAGTTACTGCTGTATGAATAAATTCCAACACCGCATCATAATATCCCCAAAGACTGGTTAAAAAGATTACTAAAGTAATCTTGAACCACATGACAAACCTCTCGCTGCCCTGTAACTATTGATCCATGCTCATCACAAATCTGCTCAATTCCATTAATCTTCCTTCTAGCGGATGCCATGGCATGGAAAATCTTCTAGTTGCTATCCCCTTCTTGAAGCCAAAGAATTTTCGTTCTTTGTCTCCAATATTTATCCTCCTTCACAAGCAATTCTGCCAATTTATCTTTCAACACCTTCACTTTTGATATTGACTTAGCATCATCAAATCTTCTATACCACTCCAGATTTTTTTTTAATTTTCAAAGACTCCTCATTGAACTTCTTATTTAGACCTTTACCTCCATCTCTCCAAATCTTCTGAACACACCTTAATTTTTTCAGAGAAATCCCCAATACCTTCTCAATTCTCCTCCTTTACTTACACATAAAATCTGTACTATGAGGACCATTTCTTGTCGATAATGTTTTCACATCAACAAATCAAACTTTTATAATAAATAAAGAGTAAATTACGTTTTTACTTCTTGAACTTTCACTAACTTCATTTTTAGTCTCTAAACTTTTATTTGTCCAGTCTAGTCCTTAATCTATTTTTTGGTTTAGTTTTTGATTTGTACGTCAAGTCTCTCCATTAAATGATGACATTACAGTTAATTTATGACAATTAAAAATTGTCAGAATTTGCCATAGGTCCTATGTTTTAAACCAGACCCACATGATTTTTATTATTATTTTTTGGATAATCTAAGTGCGTGGTGGTCTTTTCTTTATATATAAGGGAAGCAGAAGATGCAAGAGAGTGATTTAATGTGAGACTTTTTTGAAAACAAATGCCTCGTTATTTCTTCAATAATGATATAGTGAATACAAGCTGGTATAGAATTAAAAACATGTCTACAAGCATAAGATCTAGACACGCTTGCCAAATAATGAGAGACTCGATTAGCTTGACGACGAATAAACTGAAAAGTTTTGAAAGATATTTAGATCTTGATTGCAACTCGTGAGAATGCTGCCATATTCATTATTCAGGAAATTATTGGATTGGAGAGAGTCCACAACATGTTTACAATCTAGCTCAAAAACAATGTCGTCTAATTGTAAACAATCTAACTCATGAGATCTTGATTTAATGTGAGAATTCTAAAGTAAAATTCAGAGAAAATTTTTAACTTGACTAATAGCCTATTTTTAGGTTATTTTTCATTAAGATAAATATTGATTTTGGTTTACAAATCAGAAATATGAGTTATAGATTTTCCTTTTAACTTTCTAATGAAAAAAAAAAAAAACTCAAACGAATAAGTATATCTAAAGCTATGACCTCATATTTTCATATTTTATAATATAAAAAATAATCCATAAACTTATTTTTTCATAAAAAAAATTCTTTTTGTTTTTTACTTTTGTTTTTTATTTTTATTTATTCAAATAAAATTGAGTATTCAAATGAAAATATTGCTAAAATTTGGTGCAAAAAACTTGTAATACTAGCTGCCGACAAGTGAGAGATATATATTACTTTTGTGCCCATGCATTCCCCGGCTTCTAATTAAAATGTTAAATTTTATTAGAACTTAGGCTTTATACTTTAATATAGTTTTATACTTTTACGTTCACAAAAAATTGTCACTGGTATCAGTATACTTATCTATTTATTTATTTTTATGTTTAGTAAAAATTCAAAGCACATTAGGAGGCCAAAACCAAAGGAAGCAACATGTTTTCTTTTTCTAGTTAATGTTTCTAGTGATCAGTTTTCTTCTTTTAACTATCGTATTATATTATTTTTCTTATATTAAGATTTTAGTTTTGTTTTTATTTATGTTATGAATTTTGTTTATAACAATTAATAGAAAGAATTAAAATATATATTAGGCAATGTTTTTTTTTTTTCATTTTAGAATATAATTTTACTTTTAATTGATTTTATAGACAATTTTATTGATAGAAAGAACGAATCTTTATTTTAAATTCAGAATGCTTATAATTGGTTTTATAAATTATTTTAGGTTTAAGATATTAGTAGGTGCCTAAATTTAACGTTTCTTCATTAAAGATATTAGTATTTTAAAGATGTCCCATTTTTATAGGTTGAAAAAGAATATATTTGTTATGATAAGATTTATTCTCATCTTTAACGTTTCTTCATTAAATTTGAATTCTTAATATATTAGCCTTGTTCAATTTTAAAATTTAATTGTGCATTTTTTAAACTATCTTATCATTATATAATATAATTGATAATTGATGAGCATTTGGATAAGCTATGAAAAATATTGTTTAGTATAATTTTTTTTAAAAATATTTTAGAAAGATTCCTCTGTACATATAAATTAGAATAATTATTTTTAATGAGAGCGTTTTTAGTAGGGATGTAAGTAAGTTGCGAGTTGAGTTGGGTCAATAGGTTGGATTAGGTTTTTTTAATGCACCCAATTAGAATTGGGTTAGGTAATGAGTTCATGAGTTTCAAATCCGATCAAATCTGACCTAACCTGACTACATAATAAATAAATATATAATTAAAAAATAGTAATTGTCTAATTATTTTTGTGGTGTATGTGAGAGATTTTGAGTAATAAAAAAATATATAAAAAAAAACCTAAACTTTTATTCTGGTTCACTGGCAAGCCGCAACAGAGGGAGTCAAACAGTTTTATGTTTTATGAATAGTAGTAAGCTCTATGTTTTAAATTTTAAACAATTGACTCAAACAATTTTATAACTTTGCACCGTGAATAGACAGAAGTTGTATCCTTGTTTGATTTTATCGAAATTATCCAGTTCCAACTTGTCCACGGGGTGTATGTATAGTAGGCCTCTTAACGACTTCTCTGGGACAAATTCTACTTGGGATTTTATTTTATTTTGGTGTTGGAGGTTGACTCAATCTAATAATTGTGACTTGTAAAACAATTTTAATGATTTTATTGAATATTAATTGTGGGATGCAAAACAATGAAACAATGAATATTAACTTCTAACTTATAAGAATTAAGAAGCAATGAAGTCATACTGAATTACTAATTTTGAGTTTTTTTTTTCTGTGTTAAGAGTTAAAGAAGTTATATCATTTTTTTTAATTACTCAACCCGATGACTCAATCCAACCCAATTAAGGTTGGGTTGCTAAAAATAGGTAAACCTTGTTTAATTGGGTTGGGTTAAAAATTAGACTAAATTTAACCCAACTTGAGTCACTTACACCCCTATTTTTAGTTGTCATTCTCTAACGAGAACATTTTTAGGAAAAATACACTACTACATGAATCACATTTTACGTTGTCTTTCTACATCAATTGTTAAAAAATCAATGTAGTAAATGATGCAGTAGCATTTTGCTATTAAATCCAACTTCGCAACATCGGTTCAAATTAAAACTGGTGTTGAAAAAATATTTCAACATCAGTTCAAATTAGAATCCATGTTGAATTGCTTTTTATACTTACTAATTGGAGAACTCCCTTTGGCTCTTGCCTCATCCTTGCACTCTCAAACCCTTGAAATCCTTTTCTCTGTAGACCTTGCTGCCACCATCTCCATTCTCTGCTCCCTCAAAATATCCTAGATCTTGTAGTCGCAACCATAACCACAACCTTGCACCGCCACCACCTTGCATTGAGATCACGAAGTCAATCGGAAATCCCGTCATGGTGGCCCCAAACCTACAGCAACAGCGCATAACCACTCCATTGATCCAATTAAACTCCAACATAGGCTCCGCCGCCACGTCCACCTACTCGAGGTCAATATACACCGCCCCATTGTATCCAAAAAAAACCCGTTGTATGAACTCTTATGATTTATTTTCTTTTATTAAATTTTGTACTCAAGGACCAATCTAAGAATGTATCAAAGGAGGGAGTGGCAAAAAAAAATTTTACACAATAAAATAAATATCTAATTTCTAATAAATAATGAGTTTCATAAAAAAATATTTAGGGTAAAATATGTTTGGGTCCCTATAAAATATTAATTTCATCCTCCAAAAAATTTTGTATTAATTTGGTCCCTCTAAAATTGAAACATATTTTTGTAGGTCATCGTTGGTAACTTCGTTAATTTGTAATCTGACATGGCTATAGATTTACACGTAGAAATAAATTATAAATTTTATATTTATCAAATTTCCAAGTTTTGTTATTGTAAATTTATAAAATTAAAAAAAGAAAATTAAGCTATTGGTAATCATAGGAACCTACAAAAATATGTTTCAATTTTAGAGGAACCAAATTAATACAAAAAAATTTTGGGGACAAAATTAATATTTTACATATTTTACAAGGACCCAAAACATATTTTACCCAAATATTTATTATTAATTTTATGTGTAAAACTAGAAATACGATACACTATTAGAAGAAAATTAAGCAAATATTAACTCAACACCCTATTTTTCTTGTTCATTTTTTCCTATTAATATTTTTTTTGGGGGGGCTTGCTTGCCCCCTGAATTCATCATTGATTAATTTATGAACTTTACACTTCAAACACAAAATACTAGAGCCTGAATCAGAACGAACAAAATCAATTATATGGAAAAATTGAGAATTTTCTTTGTTCACAAAAATGAATAAATTACCTAAAAATGGTTAAAGGTGAGAAAAGTGTAGTGGTGAACCAGTGAAAAAAAGCTACGGCAAGAGTGAGAATGAGATACCAAACTTGATTCTTGGCCTCTCAGCCAATCAAGGCTTTGAAACAAGTTAGGTCAAGCCTTAAAAAATGGCCTATGACAGGTACTTAAAGGTAGGGATGGCAAAATGTCTGGCCCGGCCCACCAGCCCACCACAAAATTGGCGGGGTGGGGTGGGGTCTTCAGCCCATGCCCCACTGGCCCGCTTTGGCCCGCCTCGCCTAGCCCGCCAACCTGCCGGGCCACAGGCGGGGCGAGGCGGGCCGGCCTGGCAGCCCGCCACTACTTTTTTTTTTAATTAATATATCTAAAATAACATAAGTTATTAAGGACTATTAATATTTTGTAGTGTACTTTTGAAAGACTATTAGATTGTGGTGTTGAACTTTTGAATGAAATGAAACAATATTTAAGCCTTTTTAAGATGTTATTCATGATGATGTTGAACTTGTGGTGTTGAAAGACTATTAGTTTGTGGTTTATTGAAGAAAATGAAACAATATTGTAATTATTTTTAATTGTGTTCACACTTCACAATAACAAAAACGCTCTCTACTGTCATTTTATGATGCAAGATCATTTTATTTATGTCTTATTTGCAATAAATAAATAAAACTACTTTATTTTTTTAATTCTGGCGGGGCAGGCAAAGCTGTCTAGCCTGTCTTCAGTATGGCGGGCCAGCCCGGCCTGACCCATTTTTGGCGGGCCGGGCCAAAACGGGCCGGACCAGGACGGTTTGCCATCCCTACTTAAAGGTCAGGTTTAGGCTTTGAAATTAGAAACCAGACTAGGCTCAAGCTTACCAAAGCCTGACTTGGCCTATTTTCACCCTTAATAGTTAGTAACTTAGTATATTTTCTTCTCATGGGACAAAGATAATACTAAACACCTATAACAACCCATCACATAAGTGCTAATGAAATATAAATTGTCTATTAGAGATTAAAATAATAATTTATTTTAAGTTATATTGATTTCAATAGTTTGCATCTAATTTAATTAATTTTTATACTTTAAATTATTCAAAGTATTGTTTATAAATTATAAAATTAAATTTTTTTTATTTACAAATATATTTGTAAAATAATTGATTTATTTTATTATTTCATATTTTAAAATTACAAAATTATTTAAATTTAATAAAATTTAAATGCTTTTAAAAAAATTACATGATAAAATTTTCATATAATTTTATAAATATTTTAAATAAAATAAGAAATATATGTGACTAGAGTTGTAATGGAGGATCATTGATTAATCTGTGAACTTTACACTTCAAACACAAAAAGCCTAGAGCGAATAGAATGAACAGAATCAGTCATATGGAAAAAAAAAATAGAATTAGATTGATCGAAAAATTGAGAATTTTCTTCGTTCATAAAAATGAATAAACTGCCTAAAAATGTTTAAAGGTGAGAAGAGTGTAGAGATGAACTGGTGAAAAAAAGCTACAGCGAGAGTGAGAATGAGAAATCATAGTTGATTCTTGGCCTATCAGGCCAGGCAAGGCTTTGAAACAAGACAAGCTAGTCCTTAAAAAATGGCCTATGACTGGTAAAAGGTCAAGTTTAGACTTTGTAATTAGAAACCTCAAGCCTACCAAAGCTTGATCTGGCCTATTTTCATCCTTAATAGTTAGTAACTTAGTACATTCTCTTCTCATAGGACAAAGATAATACTAAACGCCTATAACAACATATCACATAAGTGCTAATGAAATATAAATTGTATATTAGAGATTAAAATAATAATTTATTTTAAGTGATATTGATTTCAATAGTTTGCATATAATTTAATTAATTTTTATATTTTAAATTATTCAAAATATTGTTTATAAACTATAATATTATAAAATTAATAACTTTTTTATTTACAAACATAGCTGTAAAATAATTGATTTATTTTTATTATTTCACATTTTAAAATTAAAAAATTATTTAAATTTAACAAAACTTAAATCCTTTTTAAATTTTTTCACATAATAAATCACTCATACAATTCTATAAATATTTTTTAATAAAATAAGAAATATATGTGATACTATAACTAAATATATGTTCTCCGCTTGAGTAGTCTTTCTTATTCTTTTTGTCATTTTAAAGAACTTAATTAGTTAATTATATGTCTAAAAAATATTTAATTTTATAAATAGTTATATTTGAAAGGTTTAAATACTTTTTTATTCCTTGCAATTTAAGGATTTTTTGCTTTTCGTCTTTGCAAAATATTTTTTTTTGTTTTGGTCCTTATAAATTATGTTTGTTTTGTTTTTTGTCTTTAAAGCAGTTTAGATAATACTTTTTTGACTTTTCAAAGCGCTATCTAAACTGCTATAAGGACGAAAAATAAAACAAACATAATTTGTAATAACTAAAATAAAAAAATTTGTAAGAATAAAAAGTAAAAAAACACTAAATTACAAAAGCTAAAAATATATTTAAACCGATTTGAAACATGTGTGAAATCAGAAATAATCTGTGCGAATGCAGGTACCTTACTGGTCTTAACTGAAGAATTTGTCGGTTCAGTCTGTGCCATGTGGTAGTGTCGTTGGTTCTCATGTATGCTTGTTATGGAAGTGGGTCTCAGCCCTAGGGCCTCAGGTATACTAGTAGGAAATTAGAGAGGAATGGCACTGTCAAGCCATCAAGGATGATTAATGGAAACATTAATGGCACATGTTTCTGCGTATGTACCTTCGTCCTTCAACTCAATAATTATGTTGAGGGGTTAATTATATTTTTAGTTTTTTAAATTAAGAATTTATTTTTTTAATTTTTAAATAATTTTTTTTTTAGTTTTTTAAAATCAAAAGATATTTTTAAAATTTTTTTTTATTAGAATTTGAGAGACTAAAAAAATACACATTTTTATTCGAGAAAAATGACTAAAAAGAACATTTTTTGAATCTAAAGGACTAAAAAATGTAAATTTTTATTTGAGGGATTAAAAAAAAAATTCTAATTTGAGTGACTAAAAACATAATTAAACCTATGTGAAAATATAATCGTGGAAGTCACAATTTAAGTGCATGTTTGGATTAAAGTTTGTAAACATAGGTTTGAATCAAAAGTATGTTATAAACTTAAGTTTGATAAAAATGATTTTACTATAACATGATTTATGTTTGGGTATTTTTAGTTTAAAAGTATGTTGATAAAATGAAATTTGTTTGAATAATACCAATCAAAAGTACTTTTACTTTATGTTTCTATTGTAAATATACAAATCAAAAGTTGTTTTTTGGTCCTAGGTCAAAAATTAATCCACTCGCGATCGACAACCACAAGGAAATTTTGTATACGGAGGGAATTGAACATAGGTTCTCCCATTAAATAGATCATTCCCTCATATGTGAACATAGCGTGTCTTATACCACTGCGTCAATCCTATGAATTATATACAAATCAAAAATATTTTTACTTTAAAAGCATCAAATTTGTTGCTTCTGATCCAAATTCGGATTTATCTTAAACGTAGATTGTAGAATTAATTTTCCGAATATCCAAACATGATGATAAATTGAGTTTGGAACTCTAAAAGTATGTTTGAGTCACCCAAACGGGTATTCAAACATACCCTAAATAGAGATCCCTTGTGCCCGCGGTAGAAAAATCAGAATCCTAACTATATAAGTCACCCCACCCTTCAGCAACTTTTCAAGCAATCATACCTCTCTTTCACTTTTTCTCTCATTACTTAACTATCATAATGGAATTTCATCACGTAGTCATTTGTACTTATGTTATCTTCTCTGTAAGCTTTTTAATTTGGTAGTTTGAAGCCTTTTGTTTTCATGCCCTTATCAACTTTAAATGATTTCCCAGCTTTCTGTTACATGCTAAGAAACTTAACTACATAAAATTGCAAAAAGAGCACTTATTTAATTTTTGTTAAGAAACACTTATTTTTTAGCATTTCTTTTCATATATATTATTGTTGACGATGAGACAACAACAAAACGAAATTCTTATTCCCCATGATATGGTTCTATGTATTGTACGAGTGAGGCCAATGGAGAGATATTTGATTTGTGTGTGGATGTGTGTTATGGCAGTTTGCATTTGCAAGAGAAACCTATGGCCATGCATCGTTACCAGATGAAGACTATTGGCAAGCTCTTTGGCCAAACACTCCTATTCCTAGTGCTCTACAAGAGCTTCAAAAGCCAGGACCTACAGGTTAGGATTATAATTATCTACTTTTATTGATTTTGATCATGTTTGGATAAATTTCTTCATAAATATATACTTATAAGTTAAGAAAATAAATAAAATAAAATAAAATAAATTAAGCTTTTCCTATAAGTTAAAATAAACTTGTGTACTTAATTTTTATAGAAATTGTCTGAAAAAACTTCTTTAAAAAGTAAAGTGCATATAAGTTGATTTTATTTTTTTAGAAAAGCTCAATTCATTGTTTTCTTTTTTCTATCAATTGATGTTTATGGAAAGGTTTATCAAAAAGGGCATTTGATCATGAATTTTTCTCGTTTATTACGATGAATTCAGGTGTAGAAATCAATGATCTCCCTTTGGAAATTGATGATGCACAATATCCACAAACAGTATTCCTTCAACGTGACCTTTATCCAGGAAAAACATTGAACGTTGAGTTTAGCAAGAGTCCCTTTGCAACACCTCTTGCTTTTGCGATTCTTTTATATAAGAAAGTAGTAATTAAAGACATTGAGAAAGAGGGATATACTTTTGAGGACATATGTTTAAGTAAAATCGCTAAGGGAGAAGACAAATATTGCGCAAAATCTTTGGGAACATTAATTGATTTTGTCACTTCAAAGCTCGGAGGAAAAAACATTGAAGTTCTCTCAAGTTCCTTTGTGAACACGCAAGTGCAGTACACGGTGGAGGAGGGAGTGCAAAACCTTGGAAACAAAGTAGTGATATGTCACAGGCTGAATTTCCAAAAGATTGTGTTCTTTTGCCATGAATTCAATTCCACAACTGCTTTTATGGTTCCACTGGTTGCTGCTGATGGGACCAAAACACAGGCACTAGCGGTTTGTCACGCTGATGTTTCGTTCTTGGATCATGCTTTCATTCATCAAATTAATCCTGGAACAAAGTCTAGCCCCTTTTGCCACTTCACTGGCGATAAGGACATGTTATGGGTGCCCAATTTAGTTGCTAATAATTAATTAGTCCAAGGGAACATTGGGATTGTACTGTGCCAAAATAAATTATCATCTACTACTACTATGTATGCATGTTATGCAAATGCTTCCTTTTCTAGCTAGAGTTGGAATTGGAGCTACGTATGTTATAATTCTATGAAATATTGTGCCCTTTATATTCTAATGTGGACTTCCAATGCTATGCTTACAAACTGTTAAGTAGACTTATCAAGCCATAGATTTTGATGGACAATCTGACTTATTTTCATTTCTTAATTATTTTCGATAACATAGGTTATACGTAGACCCTTAGAGCATTTTCAATTGGGGTTGCTTAACTTAGTCATTATGGGTTCTTAACCATTGGAACAAATAAGTTGGGTTTTTTTTACAAGGACCTGTTGCTTGTATAAGTATTATATTAAACTTCTTATTCTACTCAATGAGAGACTTCTGACATAAATGCTCATGGAACATCAAACGCATACAATCAAATACATGGATATTCTCAAATTACAATGAGCAGTCAACAATAATAAAAAGAATTTAATGATCATGTATCACTGTTAATATGATTTTTAAAGTAATTATCATAAAAGTCAACAAACTATAGTGAGTTATGATAGAATGACAATGTAAAACTATTTTACACTGTCAATGCATAATTTATTTTCTCTAATAAAAATTCTGAGAAAAATAAAGATTGGATCACATTAGAAACTTATTTATTCTTAGGCCTGCGAGGATTAATGGCTGGGTTATTATAATTTGCTTCACAAAATCAGACGGCGGTAAGGGTGCAACAAAATCAAAATCAAAATAAAAATAATAAGTAAAGATCGAATAAAATAAATAGAGAAAGAAAATACATTGAAATTAAACGAATAAAAATGACAAAAATATAGTGTTCACACATCCATTAGAGTTTGTTTTTGTACAATATATAAGCTTTTTGTACAAAGCCATCTATTAACATAAAGGGTCAATTCATGTATTCTGTGCCTCTTTTTTTTTTCCTTTTTTTCATTATAGCTTTTTCTAAATATATCACATAAACGAAAAGTGACCCCGGAATTCAAACAAAATGAAATAAATTATTGTACTAGTACAAATTACTAAAGCCAGGCCACTACTTAATACACATGACCAATCTTTTGAATAAAACGAATTAAGAAGGTCATTCCTAAGATGACTATGATCCTCTCCCTACAAGGCCTTTGCACCACATTCATGGTTCCATCTATACAAACTAAAAGATTGATCTAACTGCTCCAAAACCCTAACAACATGCGAGAACTCGGGCCTCTTCTGTGGTTTCAAGGCCCAACATTGCTGAATCAAATCTCTCAAAACATGTGGACAATGTGAAGGAATAATGGGCCTTGAATTCCTATCTGCCACCGCAATAGCAACTTGGATTGGACCCATGTGCTCAAATGGCACTCTCCCACTCACAAGCTCCCACAAAATAAGCCCAAAACTGTACACATCAACCTTTCTCCCATAGTGTTTTCCTTTGATCATCTCTGGTGCCATCCAACGGTAGGTACCCCTCAATGAGTCACGCTTAGAAGCCTCACAAGAAATGCCAAAATCAGCAATTTTGAGGTGAAACTCCCCATCAACAAGAACATTCTCCGGTTTAAGGTCCCTATGAATGATACCTTGTGCGTGCACATACTCCATTCCACGTGCAATATCCAAAGCAAAAGATATCACCTTCTTTAGAGAAATTGGCTTGTGCTCTAACTTGTTCAAATACTCCCTTAAAGAACCCTTTTGCAAATACTCCGTGAGAATAATATAAAAATGTGTGTCTTTGCATGCGGCTACAAACTTTACAACATTTTGATGGTGGAGACGAGTTAGATGTGTGACTTCTCTTAAAAATTGTGTCTCCAAAAGAGATGTGAGAGTTCCCTTTTCGTCAATATTGTCTCGTAGCTTCACAAATTTCATGGCAACATGTTCCTCCTTGTATATACCATGGTAGATTTGACTGTGAGCACCTTGAGAAAATTTGTGCCCGATTAAGAGGTTAGAGAAGTCAACATTCCATTGATCTTGTGCAATCCCCATTGCTACATCTCTTCGACCACCATGGTGAAAACACTTTCTTAATGGCCACGATGGTTCCTTGCGGCTCCTACAATTATCGTGCAACATGATCGAGAAGAATGGTCTCTCTCTTACGATTTTGTTGAATCTAAGAACCCTTGATGCAAACCTCAAGATAAAGCTTTTTCACCTTTGTCTCTTCTCGTCTATCTTAAAATCAGTTAGTTCCTAGTCACTAGGATCTAATCAAATAGTTAGTTTATATCTTAATTATATCAAGTTCCCGCCATGGTATAATTACAAATGTCCTATTTTTATGGGTAGAAATATATTGTTATGATATAATCATGCTTCGTAAATAAATTTGACTTCTTAACATGTTATCCTTTGAGAAAAAAGACTATGCACTGACAGTGTAAAATAATCTTACACTGTCTTCTAATTACAAACCACTATGTATGATAAGTTTGTTGACTTTTACAAAATTATCTTAAAAGTTATGTTAAAGATGATCTGTGATTGGATGACAATATAAAACTGTTTTACTCTGTCAGTGTATCATTATTAAACTCTTATCATTTTTCAATTTTTTTTGTTAGATTCAATTTTAAAAATTTAAGTTTGGATTTTTTAAACTATCTTATCATTGTATAAAAAAAAAAAAACTATCTTATCATTATAGAATATAATTAAGGAGCATTTGGATAAGCTTTGAACAGTTTTTTTTTAGTATAATTTTTTAAAAAATATTTTAGAAACTATTACTTTGATTTATGAAAAAAAATTGAAGTATTTTTTTAAGTTTTTATTTTCTTAGAAAAATATCTACATATTATAAAATTCTTTAAACATAAATTTTTGTCATCAAAGTACAACTTTGTTTAACAAAAAAAAAAAATGCTCTTAATACCTCAAAAAATTATCTCCATATATAAATTAAAACAATTATCTTGAATTAGGATGTTTTTAGGAGTTATTCTTCAATGAGAGTGTTTTTAGAATATTTTCTTAAATGATAAGCTTTTAGGAGTTGTTATCACTCTATTATGTTTGTTTTTGTTGACTGCTTATCTCTTCCAATTTATCCTTTTCATTTTTGTTTCTAAATTAAATTTTAATATTTTAAATAAACTATCAATCAAATATTCAAATAGTTAAAAATAACCTTGTATCACAATATAAATTATTTATTATAAATAATATAATTTATATGTTCAAAAATATTTATTTATTATGAATTTAAATTATAACATAATTTTATATATTTAAAATACTTATTTATTATAAATTCAGTTATATAAAAATAAATATTTATCCTATGAATTGGAGAGGTTAAAACACTAGTTCAATATATATCTACATATGATTTTTTTTTTTAAGAATGATCTAGATATGATTATAAACTTCATATGCTTATGTAAATATATGGTCAATAATGAATTTAATTATCAAGTTACATATCGCTTATACAATAATTTTTTCACTCCAAATTCATATTCACAATTATGTATTTACCTACAAGTTTTTAGAAGGAAAGGAGAGAAGATATATAAATTTGTATAAATCAGTATTATTTAGCATCATGGATTACAACACATGTACCCAATATCTAAAAGAAAAAAGATACACTAATTTTACCTAAAGGTAAGATAAATTATGTATCTAATCACAATCGACACTCCCCTCAAGCTTGAGCATCGAGCATACATGTGAGATGCATCCAACTTGTTACATACGTAAGTTATGCCAAGAGATATGATAAGAAAGTAATCCTAAAGGATAATCTAAGGTACTTTAAGAAAACAAACTAATCCAAAGAAATCATTTTTGAACACACTATTTCTTATTGGTTGAAATTTATTGAATATAACAAAACTTTGTGGGTCTCACATTAATGTTCAATAAAATTTAACCAATTAAAGAGAATGTGTTTGAGAGTATGTTCCTAGCACTCCTCATTAAGATATTATGTGATAAAAAGACTAACAAGTCAAGTTCAACGATTGGATGTCAATGAAAAAATAAGGGTCAACTCTCACTTTTTGGCAATTGAAAAAATGAGGGTCAACTTTCTCATTCGTTGTCAATGTAAAAAAAAAAATCAATGTGAATTAATCAGAAATCATTTCATATAAGACTTTTAAAATATTTATTAAAAATTAACAAATTTATCATGAGAAAGGCTTACCAACACATTCTCTAACATATTCTTTTGTATACACTCTTAACTAATGGTTGACATTTATAAAAAAAAAAGGGTAAACACCCATTTTGGTCCCTGAAAGTGTGTGGCGCTGACAGATTGGTCACTGAAAGATGAAAAATTTGAATTTAGTCCCCGAATGTGCAAAAAGTATGACAAATTAGTCATGCCGTTAACTCATCTCCGTTAACCTTAATGGATGTGCATAAGTGGCACCTCAGTGATGATGTGACAACTGACGATTTCCACGTGTCATCCACGTGGTTGCCATGTGTCATCCGTGTTGCCGCTACGTGTCTAAAAGTTAAACTTAACAACTTACTGTCATTTTAGTCCTTGAATTTAACCACTTACTGACATTTTGGTCCCTGAAATTAACCACGTACTGTCATTTTGGTCCTGAAAGCACTTTCAAATTTTCAATTAAGTTCCATGTTGCATGTAAATAATTAGCATAGATATTATCATATTCCCTCACTTCCATTTTTTATCCCTCATATTTTTCAAATTTCTTTTACCAATTCCGCCATTTAAATTATACTATAAATATGAAACTAATTTATGAGTGACCACATAATAATAGTTAGCGGCTAAATCTATGACACTGCTAACAAGATTCTATAAGGTTCCAAACCACATCTTCTACCCAAATCAAGCTATTATGTTATATGCTATTAATATGTGTAGAATGTTAAATTAATTATTTAATTAATCTATTTTATGGAATAACATTAATCATGAAAAGACAGTTAAAACAACTCGAGAATCACGAAAGGGAGAAAAATGAAAGTGTTAGAACCATTTGCTTACATAGCCTTTCGATGGGGCAATACGAAAGTTGTGGTTTTCATGAACTACTACCGCAAGGTATATATAGACATCAAAGAATTATAAATGTAGTGGTTACTTGAGAGTATTGCTATTTGAAATTTTTTAATTGAATAAAATGTAATTTTTTAAAGAAGCTAGACAATGTTTATTAAGGAAAAAAATTAAATAGTTTTTAAAGATGTTTTTGTGTTATTTTCCTATTAGAATTGATGTTTCAGTTGAATATGGTGGATGTGAAAGTCAAGATGAACTACAAAGTGTGGAAGAGGAAGGTGAAAAATATGAGAGATATGGAATAAAATGGAAGTAAGGGGATATGATGATGACTGATAATTGTTGTGCATACTTACATTTGTACTTAATTTTCACAGCAATTATCTCACCTTCTTCTCATTTATTGCTTTGATTAGTCCCTTTTTGTTAGAAATTACTTTCTTTTAGGATTTAGTTTTCATGTAGTTAGTTTTAGGATCTTATTATCTTTTTAACTATGTTTTTGCAGAGTCCTAGTACACTGGAAGAAAAGTTGAAGATGAGGAATTCAAGACAACTCGCTCAGCGAGCTGATGCTGCTGCTTAGCGAGAGAAGTCGCTCTGAAAAGGACATATGGCAAGTTAAAGGCTAAGCAAGAAGTTTTGTTCGCTTAGCGGGATTGGAAGCTGAAGAGGCAACTTGGACACGTCAAGATCGCTTAGTGAGTTCATGCTCGCTAAGCGACCTAACCTCTCTACCTGAAGGAGAAATTGGATTTATTGTAATTCGCTTAGCGAGTTGTTGCTCGCTAAGCGAGTTGTGCCTTTATGCAGAAGCGACAAAACAAAAATTCTCAACCTATTTAAAGTGTCTTGTCATTAGGATCATCATCAGATCATTCTAGGGTTGTGTGTTGGCGGCTGAGGCTCTCACCTAACATATTCCTTCATTCGTTCACCATTTTCTATTCCATTTTTCCTTTGTTCTTGTAATTTTTGGTGGCTTCTCATGACAATGAGGAGCTAACTTCTTTGTAGTTGGGGATTTGGTGTACTAGAAACTCTCATGTAATTACTCTTACTATCTATTTAATGAATATTCAGTGTTAATGCTTTCTTCTGTGTTTAATGTTGGTTCTTGGCTTGATCACCCAAGCACTTTTCTATTTGTTTTTATTGTCACTGGGAAATGCTTTGAAATTTGAGATTTGAGAATGGTGTCTAATGAATGTCTCATCTAGGAATGGAGTGATGTTTGTTAGTCTTTTAATGATGCTTGCTCTTAAACAATCATTTAACTTCACTTGCTAAGGGATTAGGAGTAGAGTTAAGTGTTTTAGCTTCTTTCACTTGGGGAATCAAGGTTAGAAGACTTAAGTGGGTTGAGATAGCACCAAGGTTTTCATTAAATGGAGAAAAATCAATTATATTACTGAGATGTTTGCCAAGTATCACCAAATACCCCAACTAGTTCATTTTATCGTTGTTTTCAGCCGCTGTACGCCAACTGTTTGATCTTTTACTTACTTGAATTCTATTATGTTTTTAGTAGTTTATTTTAGAACTTGGAGTTTATTTCCTAAACCATTTTCACTAAACCAACATATTCTTTTGCCTAGACATTGATTTTACACAAAAACCTAGTATGAACAAGTCTCTGTGGAGATGACTTTGTACTATAATTTCGAAAATACTACACCGATTGGTGCGCTTGCCAAATAGGTGAACAAGTTTTCTGGCGCCGTTGCCCGGGACTTGTTTCTTGTATTAGGCAAATTGTGCTATTTTCATGTTCTAGGCATTGATTCTTTATTCTTTCATTATTGCTTTTATGTTATGTTTTTATTACTCTTGAGTGATGTGCTAACTTGATCTTTAGTTGCTTTGTTTCTTGTATGAAAGGCAGAGTTCATAATACAACTCTAGTTCCTTTGGATCTTGAGATTGAAAGAACTTGCAGAAAGAACAATGCCCTGAAAAAGAAGCAAAAGCAACAGGAGAAGCGAGTTAGGCAAAGAGCTCAAAGAGTTTCTTCTTCTTCACCTCCACCATAACCTACACCTCCACCTCAACCGCTTTTACTCTTACCTCCTCATATCTTTGAGGAGCCAATCATGGCCGAAGAAGAGGAACAACCAAGAAAAACTCTTGAGGATTTCAATGCTCATGCAGTGCCTCATCACTTCACAAGCATTGCAAGACCGGAGTTTGGTGTGGATAACATCTCTTATCCATCTTCACTCATTCATTTGATTCAAGTTAACCAATTCCATGGGATTTCACAAGAAGATCCTTATGCCCACCTAGCATGTTAGGTTCTAAGACCTTGGACGATGTCCAACCCCTCGGATTTTGATTTTGATGATAACAATTAAAGGATAAATTTTGAAGTATCTAATGGTCTTGTTTGAGTGTTATAGGATCTACGTCGTCCAATGCTGCAATGGTATTGTATCTCTCAAACCTCGACTTTATGTTTCAATAAGGAAAGTGTCCAGATATGCTTTGTAAAATCAAGCGTCCAATGCTCTTGTAAAAGCGAGCGTCCAATGTCTGTATAAGCTACACACTATGTTTTCTATCTTAAAATTAATATAATATAATAATACGTTTTCGATGAAGATTCTCTGTTATGCAATGAATATTCTCTCTCATTATAACATGAAAATCTATTTGAACTTTTGAATAGTATTGACAGGAACATAGAAGCTTCTGACTGCAGAAAAAGTACAAGTAGCATAGGCGCTACATGTACGGCTGTCTCCTCTATCTCTCCACCCCAAGTCAAAACATGACAACGGTCACATGCTTTGGAGAGAACCGTTTTTGGCAAAGGAACAGATCCCACAACGGATACTTTACACCAAGCTTTCTATAAATAGAGGAACCAGCTCCTGCATCAAAGAGTGACGAAAACATTGAAAAAGAGCCGAAACTCTGTCAAAACGACTGGACGATCAACACTTAAGCAAAAAGAGCTTTCTACTTAGCTTTGCTAAGCGATTCTGTGTATTCATGTTTATTGTAATATCCTCTCTGTGAGAGTTACTCTTTCTTTCTATACTCAAACATTTCTGTTTGGAAAGCCAGGAGTGGCTTAGTGTTAAAGAATACTTGGGTTTGTTTTAATCTCAGGGGGAGATTAAAGGTGTGCCAGGAGTGGCCTAGAGAATACTTGTAGCCAGAAGTGGCAAGGTTAGAATACTTGAGAGTAATCAGATCTTGATTAGTAGAACCCTTCAAAGTTTTTGAAGGAGAATTGGACGTAGCTCAGTTGAGTGAACCAGTATAAAAATAAATGTTCTATTCTCTCGCTTTCTAGCTTACTTGCATATCTCTTAAACTATCTCTTCAACATACTATGAAAGTGTTTCTTTACACATTTTATCTACGATAATCTCTTACGTGTGTTCTAACGAAAAACGAGAAAAAGCAGTTTTATTGGACTGTTGCATTTGAACCGCTGGACGATAGCATAATCTTCTGTTTTACTAAGTTCTTGTAAAACTTAAGATATACTATCTTCATATTTGTTAAAGGTTTTTGAAGAAATTATAAACACACTATTCAACCCCCCCTTCTAGTGTATTTCTCTGTATTTCAGTTGGCATCAGAGCTCAGCCTCTTGGGTTGAGTACTTAGCAGTACAGAGGAAAGATCCTAAGAAAGATGGAAAACGAGGGACAAGCTGTGAACAGACCACCACTCTTCAAGGGTGTCAAATATGATTACTGGAAACAAAGAATGATAGCATTCTTTGAATCTAGCCATATTGACATGTGGGACGTTGTGGAGATGGGCGACTATATTCCACTTGATGCGAACCTCATCAAAATCCCAAAGGCTATATAGACGGAGGAGCAGAAACAAAGATTTTATCTCAACTCCAGAGCTAGAAACATCATCTTGTGTGCACTAAGCGAGCAAGAATACAACAAGGTGCACAGTCTCAAAAGCGCAAAACAAATGTGGGACACTCTTGCGTTAACGTATGAGGGTTCCACCCAGGTAAAACGTAACAAACTCAGTCTTCTCACTCGTCAATATGAATTGTTTAGTATGGAAGAAAATGAGGACATACAAGGTATGTTTGGACAGTTTCAAACCATACTGAATGAACTTAGAGCACATGGTAAAGATTATAATAACTATGAACATATTGACAAAATTCTAAGAAGTTTGCCTAGGCAATGGAGACCACAGGTTACAGCCTTGAGAACAAAAAAGGAACTGGATGATATGTCCCTAGAAGAACTCATGGGAACTCTCAAAGTGCATGACCTAGAACTGCATCAAGATGGTGATAGCAAGAAAAACAAGTCTCTGGCGCTCAGCATCCAGAAGCAAAGGAAAGCATCATCGTCCAAAGCCATGCAAGCTGAAACATCATCAGACGAACAATATGAAGATGATGACTCAGATGAGAATGATGAACTATCCTTTATATCCAAAAGGATACATGCTATGTGGAAGAAGAAAGGTGGATCCATATGGAGAAACCTAAACAGGAAAGGCTTTAAAGAAAAGAAGGAGAATAGTCCAATCGTATGCTACGAATGCAAAAAGCCAGGACACTTCAAATCAGAATGCCCAGATCTCGACAAGAGCAAGGACAAGAAGAAGAAATTCTTTAGCAAAGGAAAGGGCAAGAAAGTTCTGATGTCCACATGGGAAGACCTGGACGATGACTCATCATCGGACGATGAAGAAGAAGAGGAAACACACATATGTCTGATGGCAGACACTTCAACAGATTCTTCTGAACCAGAAGAAGAAGATGAGGTAGACTTTAATGACATAGATTCACTTAAAGAAGCTTATCATGAACTACTTTCAAACTCTTCTATTCTGTCAAAGGCCTACAGAACTTTAAAGAAATCGTCCAAATCTCTTTCAAAAGAAAAATAAGTTTTAGAGAAAAATGTCAAACAACTTGAAAGTGAAAAGGAGGATTTACAGAAAAACTTTACAGAGCTCTCAGAGCAAAATGAATTTACAAACGCGGAGAGGCGAACTCTCTGGAATGATGCTGCTCGAGCCCATAAATCCTGTGAGGATTCAAGGACTAGAGAAAGGAATCTTTCCATAGAGATTCAAAATCTCAACGTAGAAAACAAAAGGCTAGTTCAGAAGCTTCTGAAAGTTGAAATAGATACTTCCTTAAGAGGTCAACCACATGATGTTGTAAAACTTCATGAAGAAATTGACAGCCTAAAGAAGGATCTGTCAAACTTTGTTAAGGGCTCTGACAACCTCAAAAAGCTTTTAAAATATGAAGGTTGTAAGAGACCAAATGACAGGTCAGGACATGGATATAAGGGAAAGAAGTATATTCATGACGAGGAAACAGATGTTTGCTACTTCTGTGGGAAACCTGGACATATAACGTCCAAATGCAGACACCTGCCTAAGAAGGGAGCATCCAATGCCCTTCAAGCTAACAAAAAAGGACCCAAGTCAATCTGGGTACCTAAAGATAAAATTGTTCCTGTTGCAGACATGCTTAACAGCAGGAAAGAAACTCCAATCATGGTACCTGGACAGTGGGTGCTCACATCACATGACAGGAGAAAGGTGTATGTTCCAAAGCCTCCTACCCAAGACTGGTGGGACAGTCACTTTTGGAGGGAATCAGAAAGGGATGATAGCTGGCGTAGGTAAGATTGGTATACCACCCTATCCTTGTATTGATAAAGTTCTTTATGTTAAAGGTCATAAACACAATCTACTTAGCATAAGCCAATTATGTGACAGTGGATATGATGTTGCCTTTAACAAAGGTGAATGTACAGTCAAAAACTCTGATGGATCCTATCTCTTTACTGCAAAGAGGCAAGGTAATCTGTATAAGATTAAACTTGGGAATTATCAAGTCAAAATGTATCATGCCTAGTTTTAGTACAAGAAAATCATTGGTTATGGCATAAAAGACTTGGTCATGCAAGCTTGAGGTTAATCTCAAAGCTGAATAGGCACAACCTCGTAAGAGGACTACCAAGTATGTCATATAAAGATGATATTCTTTGTGAAGCTTGTCAGAAAGGGAAACAAGTGAAAAGTTCTTTTCAAAGTAAAAACATTGTTTCCACTTCTAGATCTCTTGAGCTGTTACATATTGATCTGTTTGGACCCACAAGAACAGCCTCAGTAAGTGGTAAAAGATACGGATTGGTTATAGTGGACGACTATACTAGATGGACATGGGTCATGTTCCTATCTCACAAAGATGAGTTCTTCAAGGTTTTTTATAAATTATGTAAAAGGATTCAAAATGAAAAAGGAGTATGCATTACTTCTATCCGAAGTGATCATGGGGGAGAATTTGAAAACGAAAGTTTTCAAATGTTCTGTGAGGATAATGGTATCCTTCACAACTTCTCAACACCCAGAACGCCACAACAAAATGGTGTTGTTGAGAGGAAAAACAGGTCTCTCCAGGAGATGGCTAGAACCATGTTGAATGACAATTCAACCCCTAAACACTTCTGGGCTGAAGCAGTGAATACTGCCTGTTATTTACAAAATAGAATCTATATAAGGCCAATATTGAAAAAGACTCCATATGAATTGTGGAAGGGAAGAGGACCCAACATATCCTACTTCCATCCATTTGGATGTCAATGTTTCATTCTGAACACTAAGGATAACTTGGGAAAATTTGATTCTAAGTGTGATGAAGGAATATTGCTTGGATATTCTGAAACTTCCAAGGCATACAGAGTTTACAACTCTAGAACCTTAGTTGTTGAAGAAGCTATCCATGTGAAGTTCAATGACAACAAGCCTAATAAGGAATTATCAGAGCTAGACAAATCATTTGCAGATCTTAGGCTGGACGATGCAAGTAAGTCATCAAATACGTCCAGTCAAGATGTCTCAGTTAAAGAGCCCACTACATCACTGGACGGTCCAGTAGCAGAACAAAGAGAACCTAATGGATGCAACTGGCAAATGAAGAAACATCATCCAGAGGAGCAAATCATCGAAGATCCAAAAGATAGAGTCAAAACCAGATCATCACTTCAACGACAGCATGGTCACACAACACTCATATCTCAAATAGAACCTAAGACTGTGGATGATGCCTTAGAAGATGAAAGCTGGGTCAAAGCAATGCAGGAAGAACTGGACCAATTTCAAAAGAACAATGTCTGAAAGCTAGTAGAACTCCCAAACGACAAAGAAGTTGTAGGAGCAAAGTGGGTGTTCAGAAACAAGTTGGACGAAGCAGGTAATGTTGTGAGAAACAAAGCAAGGTTGGTAGCAAAAGGTTACTCACAACAGGAAGGTATAGATTACACTGAAACTTATGCTCCTGTTGAACGTCTAGAGGCAATTCGCATTTTACTATAATTTGCGGCTCATAGCAATATGAAGCTATATCAAATGGACGTAAAAAGTGCATTCCTCAATGGACTCATAAAGGAAGAAGTCTATGTGGAACAACCCCCAGCATTTGAAAGTGATGCTTTTCCAAATCATGTTTTCAAACTTAACAAAGCTTTATATGGGTTGAAACAAGCTCCTAGAGCTTGGTATGAAAAACTCAGCTCATTTCTGTCAGAAAATGGTTTCTCTAGAGGAAAAGTAGACACTACATTATTTCGCAAATTTTCTGATTTCATTATCGCACAAATATATGTTGATGATATCATTTTTGGTGCCATTAATGAGTCTCTCTATGAAGAATTTGCCAAACTAATGCAAACAGAATTTGAGATGAGCATGATGGGAGAGCTGAGATTCTTCCTTGGACTTCAAATCAAACAAACTGAAAAGGGCATATACATACATCAAACTAAGTATGTCAAAGAGATACTAAAGAAGTATAAGATGGACGACGCAAAACCTATGAGAACACCTATGCATCCAACAACAGTAATTGGACTGGACGACAACTCAAAGAAAGTAGATAACACTCTTTACAGAGGAATGATAGGATCACTCCTATACCTCACAGCATCCAGACCTGACACCATGTTCAGTGTATGCTTATGTGGCAATTTCAATCTGACCCAAGGGAAGTTCATTTAACTACTGTTAAAAGAATTTTTCGATATCTTGCTGGAACCACTAATATTGGTTTATTTTTCAAAAGGCAAAAAGATTTCAGGCTAATTGGATACTGTGACGCTGATTATGCTGGAGATAGAATTGAAAGAAAAAGCACTAGTGGAGGGTGTCACTTCATTGGTGGTAATCTAGTCTCCTGGATATGCAAGAAGCAAGGAACCATTGCTCTTTCTACTGCTGAAGCAGAGTATATCTCAGCTGCAAAATGTTGTTCTCAAATCTTATGGATCAAACATCAACTTGAGGACTACAACATATATGAGAGTAACATTCCTATCTTCTGTGATAGTAAAGCTTCCATAGATCTCTCTAAGAATCCCATATTGCATTCAAGGGCAAAGCATATAGAGATTAAGCATCACTTTATAAGAGATCATGTTCAGAAGGGTACTGTGGAACTACATTTTGTAACCACAGATAATCAGCTTGCTGATATATTCACTAAACCCCTTACTGAAGACAAGTTAACCCTTCTAAGGAATAAACTTGGTATGGACTTTGTAAAGGAATGATTATCATCTACATGGTGCGTCCAATAAAACCTTAGCGTCCAAATGGACATATCGTCCAAAGAACACTAAGGTTTGCACGTGCATTTCATATGTCACACGTAAGTCCAATATCTGGACGATGCTTTTATCTTAGCATTTTTTTTACTTTGTTCAAATGGCCAAAATGGTTTGTTTCAGAGTAAGTATGAGTTAATACTGTATGCTGAGTCACCAAAATGTTAGTAACCGTACACAATTACCCACATTCTTCGCACGCCTCATCATGGCGGGTTTTATGGCGAAATCCTCTTTTCAAATATTCAAAAAGCCCAAAACCGTTTCACTTTCTCCAAACAAAGCTCATATATAAAATTATCAAAACATCTCAGAAAATCCCTACCGTACATTTTCTCTCTAAGTTTATCGTCACCCTCAAGCACTCTCTCTCTCTCTCTCTCTCTCTCTCTCTCTCTCAAGAACCCAAAACCTTCTCAGAAAACCTAAAAATCTAAACTTTTCTACCATGTCAAACTCTGCGAGCTCAAGCAACTCTGAACTCGACGTCCATACCTACCCTGAGACCACGGTGGTGTGTCAAGGTGCTACTACAGTGCACATTGAGCACTTCTTCGACATCAAAAAGCTGGAGAAGCTGGGCCTGAATCTGCACGAGAGCCTTCTGAAGTGTGGAATTAGAGGCTACTTCAACGAAAACCAGAAGATATTCCCTGAGTTGATCAGGATGTTCTGGAGAAATGCCAGATTCCAGAACCCAAGGGAGCTAGTGGCCACTGTTCTTGGATGAGAAGTGACACTGTCCATCGAGTCCATTGCAAAGGTAACTGGTTGCATTAGGGAGCAGAACCAGCACAGAACGAACTGGGCCACGCAATACGACAATCACGTTGCAAACGTGCTTTGCAAGACCAAATCCACAGCCTCAATAAAGATTGAGTACAAGAACCTGTGTGAAGAAGCAAAAATCTGGCAGCAGGTGTGCAACAAAAGTATCCTGCACAAAGCTGGGACTAAGGACTCAGTCACGGACTTACACAAGTTCATGATATTCCATATTATGGAAGGTATTCCCTTCAACCTCCCTCACACCATTTACATCAATGCTGTTAGAATGATGAAGACTGTTGGTGGAAATGATGACATCTTCTACGCCGCCCTGCTAAACAAGATCTTCTGGGACCAGAAGGTTTATCAACGCTTCTTTGATGAACTGGACGAAGCCTCTTACAAAGATATTGTGAAGAAAAGGCAAATGGTGGCAACACAACAACCATTTGGCGAGTCCAACATAAAGCCCATGAAGATCAAGCTGACAGCCAAGGTCCTAAGGGATTTGGACAATGACAGCATCAACAAGAAACGACATGAACAAAGCAAGATAATCTCCAATGATGATGAGGAGGAGATTGATCTTCTTGGAATAGGCAGAAAAATCAAAAGGATGATGGAGGAACAGGGGAGCAGAAAAGTTACACGACAAATGTCTCAGATGCATGAGGAAGATGCTGAAAGGGAGAAAAGAACCAAGAAGAGACATGTTGACACCTCCACTGCTCAGTCCCCAGCAGAGAAGCGTCCAAGGACTGATGCGTCCAAAACTGCTCAAGTTGAGCAGCGTCCAAAGGCAGCTCCAGTGAAGCCTGTTCCAGAAAAGCCAAAGGTTAGGAAGCTTCAAATACTGGACGACTCTGACGATGATGACCAGATTCCAATTGGTCAAATCAAGAAGAAAGCAGAGAAGAAAGAGGTCCCTCAGCAGAAAAAGCAAAAGGTACAATCTGCTGAACCAACTTCCTTTCTGACTAACGTGCCTCGTCGAGTTAAGACTCAGGCATCAAGACCAAGGAGAGTTGTAGTTCTACCACCATCCTCCCAAGACACAGACATCATATCCACCAACGCCCCACTACCAGCTCCATCCTGTGCTCCATCCACATCAACAACCCAGCTTCCACATCTTCACTTGGACCTGACCAAGTTTGTGCGTCCAAGGGATGCATGGAGGGATGCCTGGTCCCCGTGGACCATACCCCCCAAGCAGATAACCAAAGAAGAAGACAGAAAATGTTTCCCAGTTGCATTCCTTACACGAAATGAATAGAATTACTGTAAGAGAAGCGATGTGATCCGGAGGCCTCTACAAGAGCCCTTGAAGAGGCATTTGACTACTGTCTTAGCACCAGAGTGGACGAGATATGATTATACTCATGATCCTTTAGCTGACTATGCTGCACTGCCAGAAGGAGCAATAATCAGCAACCCGCTACCCACTTGGACAAGAGAAGTGTATCCACACTTGATCTGCATGCTTCATCATTACTCTTGTCCAACTGGAACTCAACAAAGAGTGAGTCCAGTAGCAGTAGACCTGCCTGAACCAGATGTAGAGGTTGCGTCTCGATTCACAAAGACGGTTACGGAGCAGAAAGGGAAGGCTCCAAGAAAGCAGAAGGCACCGTCCAAGAAGCCCCCTGTTAGCAGGGATATTGAACTGGCCAGAGAATTGCAGTTGGTCATTAAAGAAAGCCTGGACCCTTCCAAGACGAAGTAGCGTCCAGATGTAGAATGGGTCAAGGATGTTCGCATCTGGACTCCCATCACAAAGTTCCTGCCTCTACCTGCTAGGACTTCAATCCTAAACTTCCAGCCAAGCGACTATGATGAACTTGGTAAACTTCTTCAACAAATGTATATACCAAACCAAGCCATCGCCTATCCACCAAACCTTCACATAAGCCGCGCCACAGAAATAAAGTTTGTACCAGACAGGGTGTGTCCCATACTACCCTTATATGATGTTGGTCGCAAGAAAGGCTACAAGTTCTACGGCATTGAGATGCCAAGCAGGGAAGAGAAAGTTGAAACCCTGCAAAAATCCTCTCATACCTGGGGTCATCTGTTTGACAACATTGGTAAGCTTACGCGTCCACTCGGAACCTTTGATTCCACTATCTTTTGGCGCCAGATCTTATGGAATGACTCCCAGAAGGCCTCCTCCTCCGGCAGCTCCAAGAGTGATTTTGTTCACCCCCCTCATGGTCTTGAGGTGTTGCGTCCAGTGAAGTCTCACCACTTCTCAGACACCTTTGCCTTCTTTCTGAAAGATTCAGATGACTATCTGGAGTTCATGAAGACATTGCCTATCATCAAAAGCAACAAAGTGTTTGATCTTCGAACACTGGACCGCACAGAGTTTGTGGAGGAACTCCAAACTCTGCATGAGGAGTACAAAGCAGAAGAAGCCAAAGCAGCAGAACGAGCTCATCTAGAGCAACTGGCTCTTGAGCAAGCTGAGGCTGCAACCACAGAAAAGGAAGATCAGGTTGCCAAGTCGAAAGCTACACAAGCAGAGTTGGATGAAGCATCTGCCAAAGTAACAAAGGTGCTAGCTCATCTTGACCTGGACCCATCTGTACCAGTAGATGTGGAGCACTTTGTCACTTCACATGAAAAACCTCACGTCCAATATGAAAAGTTCAAGGATGATAGAGAGCCCATTGTTGACGCATCCAAGCCTATGGAATCAACTGCAGCAAAGCCTCATGCTGAAGATATAACCAGGTTCCCCATTGTTGATGCATCTACTGAAGCTCACTCGGGTACACGTCAACTGGTTCCCACAGGATCTTCAAGTCCAAGGGGCATCCATCCCTTGCGATTTGCTGAACCTCAAGGGGTCTCAGAAGATCGTGTTCACGAGATAGTGCAACAGGCTTTGAGGCAACAACAGCTGGAAACCGAAGCAGCTCTTCAAGTATTTCAGCAAAGGCAACAGGCTGAGACTGCTCAACATCGGATGTTACTGCAGAATGCCATCACTGAACAATTCATGAGCCTCTCCCAAATGCTTGTGAATCAAATTCAAAATACTGCAGCCAACCTGCTTGGACAAGTTGCTCATGCTGTTCCACCCGTCCAACCGCAACCTCATCAACCAGCACCACCTGCCTAAGCACCACCAGAGCAACCACCACCACCATCACAGGAACCACCTCCACAGTCATAGGTGACCATGATGGTCAAGTCATCTTTCCATCTTTCAAACCCATTTTTGTTTATGACAAAGGGGGAGAAATTGGAATTTTGATGTCAATAGAAGTATATACTCTACAGTCTATGAATATACTGGCTATTTTATGAAAATGTCTTTAATACATAAAGTGTTTATTTCATATATATTCCACATCCATATCCTTGATATGTTTTACACTCTGATATCTGTTATATCTGATATATTCTTGCTGTATATTATATACTGTTATAAGATGCATAAGAAATGTTAAACTCAGGGGGAGTACTTCATGTCAACATATACATTTTCTCTGTCAACATACACTGGCATAACATAATCATCTCTTACATGTTTTATAATAGTCATATATGATTATGTGCCTGTTAACATCAAAATTTAACATTATTTGTCATCATCAAAAAGGGGGAGATTGTTAGGTTCTAAGACCTTGGACGATGTCCAACCCCTCGGATTTCGATTTTGATGATAACAATTAAAGGATAAATTTTGAAGTATCTAATGGTCTTGTTTGAGTGTTATAGGATCTACGTCGTCCAATGCCGCAATGGTATTGTATCTCTCAAACCTTGACTTTATGTTTCAATAAGGAAAGTGTCCAGATATGCTTCGTAAAAGCGAGCGTCCAATGCTCTTGTAAAAGCGAGCGTCCAATGTCTGTATAAGCTACACACTATGTTTTCTATCTTAAAATTAACATAATATAACAATACGTTTTCGATGAAGATTCTCTGCTATGCAATGAATATTATCTCTCATTATAACATGAAAATCTATTTGAACTTTCGAATAGTATTGAACAGGAACATAGAAGCTTCTGACTGCAGAAAAAGTACAAGTAGCAGAGGCGCTACATGTACGGCTGTCTCCTCTATCTCTCCACCCCAAGTCAAAACGTGACAACGGTCACATGCTTTGGAGAGAACCGCTTTTGGCAAAAGAACAAATCCCACAATAGATACTTTACACCAAGCTTCCTATAAATAGAGGAACCAGCTCCTGCATCAAAGAGTGACAAAAACATTGAAAAAGAGCCAAAACTCTGTCAAAACGACTGGACGATCGACACTTAAGCAAAAAGAGCTTTCTACTTAGCTTTGCTAAGCGATTCTGTGTATTCGTGTTTATTGTAATATCCTCTCTGTGAGAGTTACTCTTTCTTTCTATACTCAAACATTTCTGTTTGGAAAGCTAGGAGTAGCTTAGTGTTAAAGAATACTTGGGTTTGTTTTAATCTCAGGGGGAGATTAAAGGTGTGCCAGGAGTGGCCTAGAGAATACTTGTAGCCAGAAGTGGCAAGGTTAGAATACTTGAGAGTAATCAGATCTTGATTAGTAGAACCCTTCAAAGTTTTTGAAGGAGAACTGGATGTAGCTCAGTTGAGTGAACCAGTATAAAACTAAGTGTTCTATTCTCTCACTTTCTAGCTTACTTGCATATCTCTTAAACTATCTCTTCAACATACTACGAAAGTGTTTCTTTACACATTTTATCTACGATAATCTCTTACGTGTGTTCTAACGAAAAACGAAAAAAAGCAGTTTCATTGGACTGTTGCATTTGAACCGCTGGACGATAGCATAATCTTCTATTTTACTAAGTTCTTGTAAAACTTAAGATATACTATCTTCATATTTGTTAAAGGTTTTTGAAGAAATTATAAACACAATATTCAACCCCCCATTCTAGTGTATTTCTCTGTATTTCATAGCAACCTTCATTGAGATTTGCAATACTGTCAAGATAGCTAGAGTGCCGGATGAAGCCATTCATCTCAATTTGTTCACATTCTGCTGGAGATGCCAAGGCATGGCTGAATTCTCTCAAGGAGCATAGCTTGCACACTTGGGATGATGTGGTATCCAAGTTTCTCAACAAGTATTTTTCGGAGTCCAAGACCACTCAGGGGAAGACTGAAATTTCATCATTCCATCAAAAGGTTAATGAGTCCCTTAGTGAAGCATGGGATCATTTTAGAGGATTGTTGAGGAAGACACCTACTCATGGATTTAGTGAGCCGGTACAAATTAACATGTTTCTAGATGGTTTAAGGTCTCAAACCAAACTTATGCTTAATGCATCGGCAGGTGGCAAGATCAAATCTAAGACACCGGATGAAGCAATTGAACTCATTGAAAACATGGCAGCCAATGACTATGATGTCACTCATGATAGGAGCCACAATCCTCCAAAGAAGGGTATTTTGGAGCTTAATTCTCAAGATGCCATTCTAGCTCAAAACAAGTTCCTCACTCAATAAATAGATGCTCTCACAAAACAAATCTCCAAGCTGCCATAACAATTGCAATCCCTTAATTCAACCTCTCAAGGTCCTACCAAACAACATGGGGGATGCTCTTTGTGTGGTGGTGCTCATGAGCATGGCTTGTGTATGATTCAAGAAGGAGCACAACAGGAGCTGCACTACTTGGCGAACCAAAATCGCCAAGGTTTCAACCAAGGTGGCAACTATGGCTATCAAGGTCAAGGCTACAATCAAGGCCAAGGTTGGAAGACTCATCCTGGGAACAACTTCAAGCAAGACCAAGGAGGTCCCTCCAATAGCCCTCCTCATCAAGGGCCAAATCTCTGAGAGGACTAGTAAGCTTGAAGATACCTTGAGCCAATTCATGTAAGTGTCTATCTCAATTCTCAAGAGCACCGAGGCCTCAATCAAGAATTTGGAGACCCAAATAGGCCAACTTGCTAAGCAATTAGCTGAAAAATCCAATGGAACTTTGTAGCCAACACGGAGGCAAACCCCAAGGAGCATTGCAAGGTGGTGATGACAAGAAGTAGGCACTTGGCTAGTGATTCTAAAGGAGTTGAAGTTGAAAATGAGATAGTGAGTGACAAGGAGGGGGTGGTAGTTGAAGATGAGGAAGAAAAGAATAAAGAGAAAAATGTGAGTGCAGAAAAAAATATTGAAAGTGAGAAAAATTCTGAAAAAGAAAAAGAGATTGATGTTGAAAGGGGATGTCAAGGAGATGATGAGGTCTAGCTCAAAAGACCAAGAGTCAAGAAGTAAAAGATGGCAAGAAGGTGATTAATGAGGTGCCTACAAAGGAATTGCCTTATCCTTTGGTTCCGTCTAAGAAGGACAAGGAAAAGTACTTTGCAAGGTTCATGGATATTTTCAAGAAGTTGGAAATTACCCTTCCTTTTGGTGAGGCTCTTCAACAAATGTCTCTCTATGCCAAATTCATGAAGGATTTGCTCACAAAGAAGGGTAAATACATTGAGAAGGAGACTATCTTGGTGAAAGGCAATTGCAGTGCCATAATTCAAAAGACCTTGCCTCCTAAATACAAGGATCCCGGAAGTTTCACTATATCTTGCACTATAGGGGAAGTGTCGATAAGGAAAGCTCTTATTGATCTTGGGGCAAGCATCAATTTAATGCCTCTTTCCATGCTTAAAAGGATTGGAAATTTGGAGCTAAAGCCTACCCGATGACTTTGTAACTGGCAGATCGATCCATCAAGTATCCTCATGGTGTCATTGAAGATGTGCTTGTTAAAGTGGGCAAATTCACCTTTCCAGTGGATTTCGTTATCATGGACATGGAAGAGGATCGAGAAGTTCCCTTAATTCTAAGGAGACCATTTATGATGACAGCCAATGTTGTTGTTGATATGGGGAAAGGCAATTTAGAGCTAAGTGTGAAATGTAGAGATTCACACTAGAAGGGGGGGTTGAATAGTGTTTTAGTTATATGCTTTAAAAATTTTTGCAAGATGGAGATAAACTAACTTAAGTTTCACAAGGGACTTGTAAAACAAAAGATCATAGGTATCGTCCAATCGTTAAAATGACAGTTTTGTGAAACTGCGTTTTCTTGTTAACGTCCAGGCACAAATAAAGGTTTTCATAAATAAGATATAAATAAACTTGTACGCAATATGTGAATAAATAACTTAAGAGAATAGCAAGTAAGCTTGAAAGTGATAGAGTAAAAACACTTAGTTTATACTGGTTCACTCAACCTGAGCTACGTCCAGTTCTTCTTCAAAAACCTTTGAAGGGTTCCACTAATCAAAATCTGATTACAAACAAGTATTATATACCCTGTCACTCCTGGCTATAAGTATTCTCTAGGCCACTTCTGGCACACCTTTAATCTCCCCCTGAGATTAAAGAACACCCAAGTATTCTTTGTCACTAAGCCACTCCTGACTTTTCAAACAGAAACTGTTTGAGTACAATTTAAAGAGATAACTCTCACAGAGAGGATATTACAATATAATTTGAATACACAGAATAACTTAGCAAAGCTAAGTAGATTGCTCTTTTTGCACAAGTGTAGGTCGTCCAATTGATTTTGCAGAGTTACAGCTCTTAGAAAAATTTGAATGCTTCGTTATTTGATTTTGTGAGCTTGTTCCTCTATTTATAGGCAGCTTGCTAAAGATATCCGTTGTGGGATTTGTGCCTTTCCCAATAACCATTCTCTCACAATCATATGATCATTGCTACATGTCAGCTTGGGGTGGAGAGATGAAGGAGACAACAATACATACAGTGCCTCCACTACTTGTACGGTTTCTGTAGAGATAAGCTTTTCTGTCCCCTGTGGTACACTTTTCGAATATTCAAATGAAATGTCACATTAGAAAATAGAGGGAATAACAGAACATTTCAGAGAATCATCATCGAAAAGTATAAGTGTACTTCTATTCAATCATGGATGCATTATATAACTGTTTGATAGAAAAGGTGATGTAAGTTATATAGGCATTGGACGCTTCCTCGAATGGACGTAGTGTTTACACACTGGTTTTCACAATGCATTGGACGCATGTTTTATAACAGTGTATTGGACACTGGGTTTTATACTTAGAAAAACAAGTTTCCAGTTGCTCATTGGACGCACTATACATATAGAACTATCTTGTTTGAGATGAAGAAATACAATACCTTTGAGGCATTGGACAGTGTAGTACCTATAATACTCAAACATAGATCATTAGATACTTCAAAATTTAACCTCATTTGTTATCATCAAAATTGAAGTTTGAGGGGTTGGACATCATCCAAAGTCTTAGATTATAACAATCTCCCCCTTTTTGATGATGACAAATAATACTAAATTTTGATAATCATATAACAATATCAGAGCAGATGAATAAATGATTATGTTATGCCAGTGTATGTTGACAGGGTGAAAATATATGAAATGAATTACTCCCCCTGAGTTCAACATTTCTCATGCATTTGATAAAAATATATAACATATAACGCTGCATGATAAGAATGTATCAAAGACAATAGATATCAGAGTGAGAATCATATCATATATATAGATGCAGAACTTATGATCAATAACACCTCATATGTATTAAATGAACAACCAAAAGAGTTTCACAGAGTAGTGTAGCGAAAGAAAATACTCTATGACATCAAAATTCCAGTTTCTCCCCCTTTGTCATCAACAAAAATTGGGTTTGAAAGATGGAAAGGTGATTTGACCATCATGGTCACCTAGGGCTGTTGAGGTGAATCTTGTGGTGGTGGTGGTGGTGGTTGCTCTGGTGGTGCTTGAGGAGGTGGTGCAGGGTGGTCAGCTGGTGGTTGCATAGGATACGGCGGAGGTACGAGGTGAACCAGATGAACTGAGTGAGCAACAGTGCCAATTAGATTAGTAGTTGTGGATTGAATTTGACTCACTAGCATATGTGAAAGGCTCATGAATTTATCAACAATAGCATTCTGCATCATTAATCGGTGTTGTGCAGCTTCTGCTTGTTGCCTTTCTTGGAAAGCAAGTAGAGCAGCCTCAGTTTCCAATTATTGTTGCCTCAGAGCCTGTTGAACAATCTCTTGGACCCTTTCTTCAAATACTCCTTGAGGTTCAACAAAGCGCAAGGGAAAAATACCCCTTGGACTTGATGAACCTGTAGGAACTACCTGTCTTGTTCTAGAGTGTGCTTCAGTGGACGCATCAACAACTGGTAAGATTGTAGCACCCTTAGGAAGAGGCTTGTCAGCAGCAGATTCCATTGGTTTTGATGCTTCAACCTCAGCCATGTTTGCATCCTTGGATGGTTCAGATTGGACGGTTTGTTCCTCATGGGAGGTGACAAAGTGTTCCACGTCCACCTGTACCTCAAACTCTAAGTCTAAATGGATGAGCATATTAGTCACCTTTGCAGAGGCTTCATCCAATTCTGCTTGTGTGACTTTTGGTTTGGCAACTTGTTCAGTTTGTTCTTTAGCAGCAATCTTAGCTTGCTCATCTATGATTTGCACCAGGCGAGCTTGCTCAGCTTGTTCTGCTCTTTCCTGTTCCAAGCGAACTTGTTTATCTCTTTCTTTTTCAACTTGCTCTTGTAATGCTTTTTCTTCTTCAGCCTTTTGGAGTTCATGAAGCATTTGAACTTCTTTTGCAAATTCAGCGCGGTCAAGACTTCTGAGGTCATACACCTTGTTGCTTCTTATGATTGGGAGTTTCTTTAATAGATCGATATAATCGTCATCATTTGTCAGGAAGCAAGCGAAGGTGTCATAGAAGTGATGTGTCTTGACTGGATGCAGGACTTCAATACCTTCTGGAGGATGAATGAAATCTATTTTGGAGCATCCAGATGTTGAAGATTTCTGCGTATCTTTCCACACGATTTGACGCCAGAAAGTCATGGAGTCAAAAGTGCCTAGGGGCCTTGTTAGATTTCCAGTTTTATCAAAGAGATTATTCCAACTATGTGAGGAAGTCAAGAGCTGAACCTTTTCATCTCTACTAGGCATCTCAGTGCCATAGTACTTGAACCCTTTCTTCCTTCCAACATCATATAGAGGTAGTCTAGGACATACCTTATAAAGTACAAACTTGATATCAGTAGAGCGTCTGATGTGGAGGTTGGGTGGATAGGCAACAGCTTGGTCTTGAATGTACATCTGTTGGAGCAGTTTGCCAAGATCATCATAATCACTGGGCTGAAAGTTAAGCACTGGAGTTCCAGGTGATAGAGGTAGAAATTTTGTTATGGGAGTCTAGATGTGAACATCTTTAACCCATTGCACTTCTGGACGCTGCTTTGACTTGGATGGGTCCCGGCTTTCTTTAATGGCTAATTTCAGTTCAGCAGCCAATTCATCATTATTGCTAGGAGGGGGCTTCTTTGTTGCTGGCTTCCTCTTTCTTTGATTCTTTCCCTTTTGTTTAGCCACAGTTTTGGTAAAATTTGATGCAATTTCAACTTCTGGCTCAGGAAGTTCATCTTCAGCTGGACGCACCCTTTGTTGTGTACCAGTTGGACATAGATAGGGGCACTCCATCCGAACCAGGTTTGGATAAGATTCTCTCGTCCAAGTTGGTGGAGGATTGTTGATAATGGTTCCTTCTGGTAATGAAGCAAATTAAGCAGATTGAGGATGAACATAGTCATACCTCGTCCATTCAGGTGCAGATACTGGAGTCAGACTCCTCTCCAGTGGTTCCTATTGAGGTCTCCAAATAACATCACTTTTCTTACAGTAGTTCTGTCCATTCCTTGTAAGGAATGCAACAGGGAACCTTGTCTTATCTTCTTCTTCTTTCGTGTTCCCCTTTGGTGGAATCGTCCATTGAGGCCATGCATCTCTCCAAGCATCCCTTGGATGCACAAATTTTAACATATCTAACTAGAGAGTTGGACGCTGTTCTGTTGTAGATGTTGAAGGAATTGGTGGAGCAGGTTGTGGAGTGTCTTGAGAGATGGGGGAGTGAGATTGGAAGTTTCCTTGGCCTGGCTGCCTGAGTTTTTACTCTTCTAGGTACTTTAGTAGGAAAGAAAGTAGGACCAGTTTTGGATGTAGCAGATACCTTTTGTTTCTTCTGCTGTGCAGACTCCATTTCTTCAGCTTTCCTTTTAATTTGGCCAATGGGCATTTGATCCTCATCATCAAAGTCATCTAGCATTTTCAGCTTGCGAACTCTAGCTTTTTCTGATGCAGGCTTCACTGAAGCAGTCTTTGGACGCTGTTCATCCTATTCAGGCTTAGATAGAGCAGTCCTTGGACGCTTCTCAACAGGTGGATTGGATGGTGCAGAACCAGCATGTCTTTTCTTAGTTCTTTCTTTTTCTGCATCTTCTTCATGCTGTTGGGACATATGTCTTGTTACTTTCCTAGTTTCTTGTTCCTTCATCAATCGTTTGATCTTTTTCCCAAGGCCAAGAAGATCAATTTCTTCTTCATCATCATTTGAAATGAGTATGCTTTGCTCATGACATTTTTTATTTATGCATTCCTCGTCCAAGTCCCTTAGGACTTTTGCTGTAAGCTTTATCTTCATTGGCTTTATGTTTGATTCATCGAATATCTACTATGTTGCAACTATTCCTCCTTTCTTCACAATGTGTTCATGATCATCTTCGTCCAACTCATCAAAGAAACATTGATATACTTTCTGATCCCAGAGAATCTTATTTAGCAGTGCGGCATAGAAGATGTCATCATTTCCACCAATAGTTTTCATCATTCGCAGAATATTGATGTAAATGGTGTGTGGTAGGTTGAATGGGATACCTTTCATTAGATGAAATATCACGAACTTGTGTAAGTCCGTGACTGAGTCCTTGGACCCAGCTTTGTGCAGAATGCTCTTGTTGCACACTTGTTGCCATATCTTTGCTTCTTCACATAGATTCTTGTACTCAATCTTGGATGAGTCTGTAGACTTGTTCTTGCCAAGTACCTTCCCAACGTAGTTTCCATATGGCTTGGCCCACTCTGACTTGCACTGATTTTGTTCCCTGATACAGCCAGTGACTTTGGCTATAGATTCAGTGGACAAAGTCACTTATCGTCCAAGCATAGTGGCCACAAGTTCCCTTGAGTTCTGGAACCTTGCATTCCTCCAGAACATTTTGATCAGTTCTGGGAATATCTTCTGGTTTTCGTTGAAGTATCCTCTGATTCTGCATTTTAGAAGACTTTCATCAAGGTTCAGACCTAATTTTTCCAGTTGTTCAATGTCGAAGAAGTGCTCAACATGGATAGTAGCAGCACCTTGAGACATTATAGTGGTTTTAGGGTAGGTATGAATATCAAGTTCGGAGTTGCTTGAGTTAGCAGAGTTCGTCATGATGATAAAGATTGGATTTTTAGATTTTACAGAGAGTGTTTAGGTTTTCTGAGAGAGAGAAAGAGAATGCTGAAGGTAGAAGATAATCTCGGAGAAGGAAAATTGGTAAAGTATTTTTCTGAGTGGTTTTGTCAGTTTAAGTATAGGCTCTGTTTGGAGAACACGAAACGGTTTTGGGCTTTTATGAATATTTGAAATGGAGGTTATGCCATAAGACCCGCCATGATGAGGCATGCTGAGAATATGGGTAACTGTGTACGGTTACTAACAGCTAAGTGACTCAGCATAGAGCATTAACTCGCAATTACTCAAAACGAAACCGTTTTGGCCATTAAAATAATGTTAAATGAAAAACCATAAAAACATCGTCCAGTCATTGAACTTAAGTGTCACATATGCAGTGCACGTGCATAACAAAGTGACCTTTGGACGACATGTCCATTGGACGCTGTTGTCACATTGGACGCTACATGTAAATGCTAATCATTCCTTTACAAGATCCATGTCAAGTCTATTCCTTAGAAGGACTAGCTTGTCTTCAGTAAGGGGTTTTATAAATATATCAGCTAGCTTATTATATGTGGTTATAAAATGTAATTCCACAGTACCTTTCTGAACATGATCTCTTATAAAGTGATGTTTAATTTCTATATGTTTTGCCCTTGAATGCAATATAGGGTTTTTAGAAAGATCAATTGCAGCTTTGCTATCACAGAAGATAGGAATATTACTCTCATATATGTTGTAGTCCTCAAGTTGATGCTTGATCCACAAGATTTGAGAGCAGCATTTTGCAGCTGAAATATATTCTGCTTCAATAGTGGATAATGAAATTGTTCCTTGCTTCTTGCATATCCAGGAGACTAAGTTTCCACCAATGAAGTGACATCCTCCACTAGTGCTTTTTCTTTCAATTCTGTCTCCAGCATAGTCAGCATCACAGTATCCAACTAATCTAAAATCTTTCTGCCTTTTGACATATAGACCAAGATTAGTTGTTCCAACAAGATATCGAAAGATTCTTTTAACAACAGTTAAGTGAACTTCCCTTGGGTCAGATTGGAATATGCCATATAAGCATACACTGAACATGATGTCAGGTCTGGACGTTGTGAGGTATAGGAGTGATCCTATCATTCCTTTGTATAGAGTGTTATCCACCTTCTTTGAACTATTGTCCAGTCCAAGTACTTTTGTTGGATGCATAGGAGTTTGCATTGGTTTTGCATCGTCCATCTTGAACTTCTTCAGAAGCTCCTTAACATACTTGGTTTGATGTATGTATATGTCTTTATCAGTTTGCTTGATTTGCAGTCCAAGGAAGAATTTTAGTTCTCCCATCATGCTCATCTCAAACTCTGTTTGCATTAGCGTAGCAAACTCCTCACAAAGAGATTCATTAGTAGCACCAAATATGATATCATCAACATATATTTTAGCAATAATAAATCAGAAGAATAATCTTTGCAAAACAATGTAGTGTCTACTTTTCCTCTTGAAAAACCATTTTCTGAAAGAAATGAGCTTAGTTTTTCATACCAAGCTCTTGGTGCTTGTTTTAGTCCATAAAGCTTTGTTGAGTTTGAAAACATGATTAGGAAAAGCGTCACTCTCAAACCCTGGGGGTTGTTCCACATAGACTTCTTCTTTTATTAGTCCATTGAGGAATGAACTTTTTACGTCCATTTGATATAGCTTCATATTGCTATGAGCTGCAAATGATAATAAAATGCGAATTGCCTCTAGACGTGCAACAGGTGCATAAGTTTCAGTATAATCTATACCTTCTTGTTGTGAGTAACCTTTGGCTACCAGTCTGGCTTTGTTTCTCACAATATTACCTGTTTCGTCTAGCTTGTTTCTGAATACCCACTTAGCTCCTACAGCTTGTCATCAGGGAGTTCTACAAGCTTCCAGACATTGTTCTTTTGAAACTGGTCAAGTTCTTCTTGCATTGCTTTGACCCAACTTTCATCTTCTAAGGCATCGTCCACAGTCTTAGGTTCTATTTGTGATATAAATGCTATGTGACCTTGTTGAAGCGAGGATCTGGTTCTGACTTTATCCTTTGGATCACCAATGATTTGATCTTCTGGATGATGTTTCTTCATTTGCCAGTTGCGTCACGTTGGTTCCCTTTGTTCTTCTACTGGACCGTCTAGGGGTGAGTTGGACTCTTCAATTGAGACATCTTTGTTTGACGCGTCTGATGACTTCCTTGCATCGTCCAACCTGAGATCTGCAAATGATTCATCCAACTCTGATAATTTCTTATCAGGCTTGGTGTCATTGAACTTCACATGGATGGCTTCTTCAACAACTAAGGTTCTAGAATTATAAACTCTATATGCCTTTGAGGTTTCAGAGTATCCAAGCAATATTCCTTCATCACACTTAGAATCAAATTTTTCCAAGTTGTCCTTAGTGTTTAGAATGAAACATTGACATCCAAATGGATGGAAGTAGGATATGTTGGGTCTTCTCCCTTTCCACAATTCATATGGAGTCTTTTTCATGATAGGTCTAATATAGATTATGTTATGCAAATAACAGGCAGTATTCACTGCTTCAGCCCAGAAGTGTTTAGGGGTTGAATTATCATTCAACATGGTTCTGGCCATCTCTTGGAGTTACCTGTTCTTCCTCTTAACAACACCATTCTGTTGTGGTGTTCTGGGTGTTGAGAAGTTGTGAAGGATACCATTATCCTCACAGAACCTTTGAAAACTTTCGTTTTCAAATTCTCCCCCATGATCACTTTGGATCGAAGTAATGCATACTCCTTTTCATTTTGAATTCTTTTACAGAGTTATAGAAGACCTTAGAAGACTCATCTTTGTGAGATAGGAACATGACCCATGTCCATCTTGTATAGTCGTCCACTACAACCAATCTGTATCTCTTACCACTTACTGAGGCTATTCTTGTGGGTCCAAACAGGTCAATATGTAACAGCTCAAGAGGTCTAGAAGTGGAAACAATGTTTTTACTTTGAAAAGAGCTTTTAACTTGTTTCCCTTTCTGACAGGCTTCACAAAGAAGATCATCTTTATATGACATACTTGGTAATCCTCTCACGAGGTTATGCATATTAAGCTTTGAGATTAATCTCAAGCTGGCATGCCCAAGTCTTTTATGCCATAGCCAATGATTTTCTTTAACTGAAACTAAGCATGATACATTTTGACTTGATAGTTCCCCAAGTTTAATCTTGTATAGATTACCTTGCCTCTTTGCAGTAAAGAGAAGGGATCCATCAGAGTTCTTGACTATACATTCACCTTTGTTAAAGGCAACATCATATCCACTATCACATAATTGACTTATGCTAAGTAGATTGTGCTTGAGACCTTTAACATAAAGGACATTATCAATACAGGGATAGGGTGGTATACCAAACTTACCCACGGCAGCTATCATCCCTTTCTGATTCCCTCCGAAAGTAACTATCCCACCAGTCTTGGGTTGGAGGCTTTGGAACATATACCTTTCTCCTGTCATGTGATGCGAGCACCCACTATCCAGATACCATGACTGGAGTTTCTTTCCTGCTGTAAGCATGTCTGCAACAGGAACAATTTTATCCTTAGGTACCCAGATTGACTTGGGTCCTTTCTTGTTAGTTTGAAGGGCACTAGACGCTCCCTTCTTAGGCAGGTGTCTGCATTTGGACGTTATATGTCCAGGTTTCCCATAGAAGTAACACACATCTACATCCTCGTCATGAATATATTTCTTTCCCTTATATCCATGCCCTGACCTATCATTTGGCCTCTTACATTCATATTTTAAAAGCATTTTAAGGTTGTCAGATCCCTTGACAAAGTTGGACAGATCCTTCTTTAGGTTGTCAATCTCTTCATGAAGTTTTACAACATCATGTGGTTGACCTCTTAAGGAAGTATCTGCATCAACTTTAAGAAGCTTCTCAACTAGTCTTTTGTTTTCTGCTTTTAGAGTTCGATTCTCTATGGAAAGCTTCATCTCTTTAGTCCTTGATTCCTCATAGGACTTATAAGCATGATTGCAATCATTCCATAGGATTCGTCTATCCACATTTAAGGCTTCGTGTTCTTTTGAGAGTTCTACAAACTTTTTATGCAAATCTTCCTTTTCACTTTCAAGTTGTTTAAAACTGTTTTCTAAAACTTCTTTTTCTTTTGAAAGTGATTTGGACGATTTCTTCAAAGTTTTGTAGGCCTTTGACAAAATAGAAGAGTTCGAAAGTAAATCATGATAAGCTTCTTGAAGTGAATTTAAATTGGTAAAATCTACCTCATCTTCCTCTTCTGGTTCTGAAGAATCTAATGTAGTCTCTGCCATCAAACATATGTTTGCTTCTTCCTCCTCTTCATTGTCCGATGATGAGTCATCGTCCAGGTCCTCCCATGTGGACATCATAACCTTCTTGCCCTTCTTTTTGTTGAAGACTTTCTTCTTCTTTTCCTTGCTCTTCTCAAGGTTTGGGCATTCTGATTTGAAATGTTCGGGCTTCTTGCATTCGTAGCACACGATTGGACTCTTCTCCTTCTTCTCCTTAAGTCCTTTCTTGTTCAGGTTTCTCCATCTGGATTCACCTTTCTTTTTCCACATAGAATGGATTCTCTTGGATATGAAGGATAGCTCATCACTTTCGTCTAAATCATCATCTTCGGATTGCTCATCTGATGATACTTCAGCTTGCATGGCTCTAAATGATGGTGCTTTCTTTAGCTTCTGGACGTTGAGTGCCAGAGACTTGCTTTTCTTTGCATCACCATCTTGCTGCAGCTCCAGCTCATGTACTTTAAGGATTCCTACAAGCTCTTCTAATGACATATCATCCAATCCTTTGGTTGCTCTCAAAGTTGTAACCTGTGGTCTCCATTGCCTAGGTAAACTCCTTAGAATTTTGTCAATATGTTCATAGTTATTGTAATCTTTACCATGTGCTCTAAGTTCATTTAGTATGGTTTGAAACCGTCCAAACATACTTTGTATGTCCTCGTTTCCCTCTATACTAAACAATTCATATTGACGAGTAAGAAGACTGAGTTTGTTACGTTTTACCTTGGTGGAACCCTCATACGTTAACGCAAGAGTGTCCCACATTTGTTTCGCACTTTTGAAACTGTGCACTTTGTTGTATTCTTGTTCGGATAGTGCACACATGATGATATTTCTGGCTCTGGAGTTGAGATGAAATCTCTGTTTTTGTTCCTCCGGTGAATGTGAAAGGTGTCAAGAGTTTCCTTGGTCATACAAGTTTTTATAGACGGTTTATCAAGGATTTCTCCAAGAACTCCAAACCTCTCTGCAGTTTGCTTGTCAAGGAGATTAAATTCCACTTCGATGAAGACTGTTTGAAGGCTTTTAATTTGCTCAAAGAAAAGCTCATCACTGCTCCTACGATAGTTGCCCCTAATTGGACTCAAGACTTTGAGTTAATGTGTGATGCAAGTGATTATGCAGTAGGTGCAGTCTTGGGGCAGCGAAGGAACAAAGTCTTTCACTCCATTTACTATGCTAGCAAGGTGTTAAATGATGCATAGTTGAATTATGCCATAACGGAGAAGGAGTTATTAGCTATTGTGTATGCTTTGGAAAAGTTTATGTTGAGTCATAAGACGAATTAGGTCCCTCAATTATTTTGATTGTATGCAAAACAAATATTAAGTAAAAATATTGCGTCTTATAAATGCTAACAGACGAAAACGTTGTATCTGCGTCTGTAAGATACAGATGATACGCAAATAGACGCTTGAGTCTGAAGAAGCATTTAAAGACATAGTAAATGCACTATCGCTTTGTTATCTATTTTGCGGGGAATGTTCTTAGAACATCCTCCTAGGATCTGTCGAAGTGCATAAAAGGGAATAGAAAGAAGAGTCAAAGTTTCTGAAGCTTCTCATGCCTCAAAAGATGTGCTACAGCTAGCAATTAGTACTTGTCTGAGAAAGCGATGTGACCACTACAGCAGAAGGATTTGGAGTATATCTTAAGAAAGATAAGCATAATGCTTTATCAGCTCAGAATGACTAGTTGGTGACAAGCTTTTAATGCTCGCATTAAATGCCCTCAACCACCCTCCTTCAGACGATGGTCAGACGCAAGAAAGAAGACCGTTTAGAGACAACGGTTACTTCCTCAGCAAGTGTATATATAGAAGAAGATTTGAAGTGCTAAATAGAACACATGAACTTAATTCAAATTCAAGCATTCTTTCAAGCCTTCATTCTTTATCTTGTAAAAGCTCTTTTTGTAAAAAGCTCTCAAACCACTTTGTGTATCCTGAGAGAAAAAGACTTAGCTCTTAATCTTGTATATCCGTCTGTAAGACTATAGCTCTAAAGTCTGTGCGCCCTTTATAAAAACAAATCTAGTGATTTGTTTTAGAGCCAGAAGTGGCTTGGTAGTAAAGAATACTTGGGTTTTAGCTTGGAGAGGCTAAGTGTGAAATACTACTTGGGTGAGCCAGAAGTGGTAGTGAAAAATACTTGTAACTTGTGATAAGTTATTGAAACTTGGTGGTTAGCCAAGAACTGGACGTAGTCTCGGGGTGAGACGAACCAGTATAAACTCCTGTGTTATCTTTCTTTGTCTTACATCTCTTATAACTGCTTTGAACTGACTTTGGGTTGTGATTAAAACCTGTTTCATTTAAAAGGCTTTCATCTGTTGAGTTATCGTCAGCTGAAACGTTTTCTTAAAATTTCTATATCTGATCAGACGCTACACTCTATTTATAAAAGTTTGCGAAAATTTTTAAAAAATCACAATTCAAACCCCCTTCTTGTGACTTTTGCCTTTACAATTTGGTGTCTAGAGGAAAAGATTTAGATGGCCAGTCATGACAATCAATTCATTCCTGAGAGAGCCTCTTTAACAAGGCCTCCAGCCTTTCTTGGAGATGACTATCCCTACTAGAAAAATCGTATGGAGATGTACATCAAGTCCAATCAGTATCAATTATGGAACATCATCATAAATGGAGATATTCCCATTACAAGGCCTGAGGATCAATGAACTCAAGATGACTACAACATCCTTCAACTCAACAACAAGGCCAGATATACTCTGACATGTGCTTTAACCAGAAATGAGTACAATAAGGTGCGTAGACTAAAATCGACCAAGGAGATTTAGGATTCTCTCTGCACCAACTATGAAGGAACAGAAGATGTTCAACTAAGAAAAGCTGCCACTCTGACCAGACACTATGAAAGTTTCTCCATGAAAGAAGGAGAAAGTGTGGATGACATGTTTGGGAGACTTCAGGTCCTTCTCTCAGACCTGGAATCTCTTGGGCACTCGTACACTAAAGCTCAGGTCAACCTAAATATTCTTAACAGTATGCCCAAAGTGTGGGAACCCAAGACCACAGCTATCCAAGAAGCAAGGAACATGAGAACCTTGTCTTGGGATGAGCTGTTAGAAGTGCTATGAGTGCATAAAGTACATCTGCACAACAGAGATCAACTACCTGTAAACAACACTAACAATTCCACTGCTCTCAAAGTTGGTGAAACCAGCACCATCAAAGATGAAAAGAAAAGAGCCCCCAAGGCCCTGAAGGTTCAAACAGAAGAATCAGACGAAAGCTCTGCCGAATCTACAGACGATGAAGTCATTCTCATGGCAAGAAAATTCAAGCAGATGCTGAAAAAGAAAAATAAGTTCAGACAGTCCTCCAGAAAGAAAGATTCCAGATTCAAGAAGAAAGATAAGGAGGATAGTCAAGAGATCATCTGCTTCGAGTGCAGAAAGCCTGGACACATGAAATCTGAATGTCCAAGGCTAAAGAAAAAGAAGTCCTACGGTGGCAAGAAAAAGAAGAAAAGTCTGATGGCCACATGGGACGACTCAGACAGTGAGCAAAGTAGCAGCTCAGATGATGAACAAGCAAATGTCTGTCTGATGGTAGAGACAGAAGAAAAAGTTGAGGTAAAAACTTGTTTTGAATCCGAAAGCTCATCTGGTTCTTCATCAGACGATGAAGAAGAGATGCCTTATGACGTTTTACTTCAGAACTGTCATATGATCTCTCAGTAATGTAAAAAAATTAAAAAAAAACTTAAACAATTTGTTTGTGAAATAGAATTGTTGAAGAAATCAAATGCAGAACTAGAAGAAAAAGTCAAGACTCTGGAAGAGAGCCTAAGTCAAACTAGCACCCCTAGTTAAACAGACGATTCATCCATAGTTGAAAAACTAAGGGAAGAAGTAGCCTGTTTAACTAAGGACTTTGGGAAGTTTTTGGAGAGTTCTAACACTCTCACTATGCTTTTAAAATATCATCAACATCCTCATGATAAATCTGGTTTAGGCTTAGAAAAAGATGCATCTGCTTCTACTCAGTTTGATCCAGACAAATGTGACTTCTGTGGAAAATCTGGGCACTCCAAGTTCAGATGCATACATAAGAAGAAGCAAATGTCTAAGGGCACTAATGCTGTTGGACCCAAAAAGATTTGGGTACCAACGTCTCAGATTATTCCTATTTCAGATATCTTTGGTAGGAAAAGGCAAAGGTTTGAGCTGGTACCTGGACAGTGGTTGCTCACGACACATGACGGGAGAAAGGTCTATGTTCCTAGACCTAAAGTCGGTTGAAGGCAGAGCAGTTGCCTTTGGAGGCATGGGAAAAGGATGCATCACAGGCATAGGTAAAGTTGGTATATCCTCCCTAACCTCCATAGACAACGTCCTATATGTTGAAGGTCTGAGGTATAACCTACTGAGCATAAGTCAATTGTGTGACAATGGTTATATAGTCTCCTTCAACAATGACAGATGCATAGTCAAAATAGATGATGGCAAGTCTGTCTTTTCTGCCAGACGACACAACAATTTATATGAAATTGATCTTATAGATCTTAGCAAGCAGAAGGTAACGTGTCTGCTATCCAGAGAGGATGAAAGATGGATTTGGCATAAAAAGCTTGGGCACGTGAATCTGAAACACATTTCAAAAATTTCGAAAAAAGGTTTAGTAAGAGGATTGTCCGAGATTTCTTGGAAAACTCATCTTCTTTGTGAAGCATCTCAAAAGGGGAAATAAATTAAAACTTTTAAATCTAAAAATGTTGTTTCCACCTCCAGACCATTGCAACTCTTGCATATGGATTTATTTGGTCCTACTAGAACGTTGAGTCTGGGCGGAAAGAAATATGGCTTAGTCATTGTTGATGACTATTCAAGATATACGTGGGTATACTTCCTAGGCCATAAACATGAGTCTTTCAAAGTCTTTGAAATATTCTGTAAACGAGTTCAAAATGAAAAGGGCTTTTACATCTTTAGCATCAGAAGTGATCATGGAACTGAGTTTGAAAATGCTGAGTTCAAATCTTTCTGCAAAAAGAATGGAATTCTCCAAAACTTCTCTTCACCGAGAACACCTCAGCAAAATGAGGTAGTTGAAAGGAAAAACTGAACTCTACAAGAGATGGCTAGAACCATGCTCTGTGAGAACTCTCTTCCTAAACATTTCTGGGCAGAGGCTGTAAACACTGCTTGTTATGTTCAAAACAGAGTATTGATCAGACCTATGATTGAAAAGACTCCCTATGAACTATGGAGAGGAAGAAGACCCAACATTGCTTACTTTCATCCTTTCGAATGTGAGTGTTACATCTTAAACACCAAAGATCAATTGGGAAAATTTGATTCTAAAGTGGATAAAGGTGTTTTTCTAGGATATTCTGATACATCTAAGGCTTACAGAGTTTTTAATACAAGGACCTTAGTTGTAGAAGAATCTATCCATGTTAAGTTCAATGATGGACTAACATCTGATAGGAGTCTATCAAATCTTGAGGATGATTTTGCAGATATGCAGATAGGTCCGTCTGCCATACCAAAGTCAAACGAAATTCAACCCTTTCAGGAAATTCTTCCTCAGGTTGAAGGAGCGTCTGACTCTCAACCACAGACAAGAGACTGGAAATTCGTAACTTGTCATCCACAAGATCATATCATAGAAGATCAGAAAAAATGTGTAAAGACCAGATCATCCTTCAGAGACCAAGCATCTTATGCCTTCGTCTCAAAAATAGAGCCAAAAATAATAGATGAAGCCCTGACAGACGATGACTGGATCTTAGCCATGGAAGAAGAATTAAACCAGTTTACCAGAAACAACATCTGGACCCTTGTCCCCAAACCGAAGAACAAAGGCATCATTGGAACAAGATAGGTCTTCAGAAACAAACTAGATGAATAAGGAAAGGTGGTAAGAAACAAAGATAGATTAGTAGCTCAAGGCTATAATCAACAGGAAGGTATAGACTTCACAGAAACCTTTGCTCCTGTAGCTTGACTAGAAGCCATTAGAATCATGCTTGCTTTTGTTGCTCATAAAAACATTAAGCTTTTTCAAATTGATGTCAAGAGGGCCTTCTTAAATGGTTTTATTGAATAAGAAGTTTATGTTAAACAACCTCCTGGTTTTGAAGATTCCACTCTGACAGAACATGTTTTCAAACTCAAAAAGGCTCTGTATGGTCTAAAACAAGCACCTCGTGCTTGGTATGACAGGCTGAGCTCCTTTCTTTTAGAAAATGGTTTTTTGAGAGGCAAAGTAGATACTACTCTTTTCAGAAGAAAAGTTGGCAAAGATTTCATTATAGTTCAAATTTATGTAGATGATATTATCTTTGGAGCTACTAATGAATCTTTATGCAAGGATTTCTCTAACTTGATGAAAAGCGAGTTTGAAATGAGTATGATGGGAGAACTTAAGCTCTTCTTAGGACTTCAGATCAAACAAGATGCCAAAGGGATTTATATTCATCAACAGAAATATACAAGGGAGCTTCTTATGAAGTTCAAAATGGAAGACGCTAAACCAATGAAAACACCTATGCATGCTTCCAGTCCCTTGAGTAAAGACGAATCAGGTAAACCAGTAGATCAGACGATATACAGAGGTATGATTGGCTCACTTCTTTATCTTACAGCCAATATACCTAATATTATGCATAGCGACTATCTATGTGCTAGATTTCAGTCAGATCCTAGAGTGTCTCATCTTAAAGTTGTTAAAAGGATCTTACGTTATCTAGTTGGTACCACTAACCTTAGTCTGTTCTATAAGAAAAATCAAGATTTCAGGTTAATTGGATATTGCAACGCAGATTATGCAGGAGACAGAGTTGAACGAAAAAGTACAAGTGGAGGGTGCCACTTTATAGGATCCTGTCTCATTTCATGGGCTAGCAAGAAGCAGAACTCAATCGCTCTATCTACTGCAAAAGTTGAATATGTGTCTGCTGCAAGTTGCTGCTCACAACTTCTAAGGGTGAAATATCAATTAGAAGATTACTCTAGTTATGAAAACAATATACTTGTATATTGTGACAATACTAGTGCAATCAATTTATCTAAAAATCCCATACAACATTCTAAGGCAAAGCATACTGAAATCAGATATCATTTCATTCATGATTATGTTCAAAAAGGTGTTTTCGATATTAAGTTTGTAGATATAGATCACCAATGGGCTGATATCTTTACAAAACCTTTGTCTAAAGATCGTTTCGTCTATATAAGGGATCATCTGCATTTGCATTTCATCAGACGATACTCTTCGTCTTATTTTCTCTTCATTAATCTGTTCGAACAAATGTGTGTTCAAGTATACAGACGTTAAGGTGCCCACATTCTCAACGATTATAAGTCTTTTTGTTTCTCTCTCAAAACGTGCGCCGCCCTTTTTGCCATGATGAGACAGTTTTCAAAAAGTTTTTAATAATATTAAATCGCTCTTTTTATGATGTTCTCTCTCCTTTCTCATCTCTGGTATAAAAGGACGAAGTGCCTAAAGAAGAAGGTTCTTTTGCTCTTTCTTATCTCTCTGAAAAACTCTGAGTTTCTCAAAGATTTCAAAGATCAAAACTTTATCATTTCTTCTTTCTAAAAACCTAAAATCTTTCTGAGAACAATGGCACCAAGGAAGCAAATCGTATCTTCTGCTAATCCACTCATCCGTAACGTGGACGAAGCAGTTGCATCTTTTCTAGAGGAGCTTTTCATTCCTGGAAAGTGGGCGAGTCTGAACAAACTTGCAAAGGAGGGCTTTGACGTTCAGGACATGTTCACCAGGGCTGGGTGGACCAACTTTGTTGGAAAACACAGTCTTTGGTACCATGGTCCCTATGCCCTCTTCTGGGGGACAGTGAAGATGGAAGACAACCAATGCATCAAGGGGACGATTGGTCAGACGAAGATGGAGATCAGCCCTACAACCATAGCCAAGGCTATTGGTTGTACTGAAGAGGGTTTAGTCTTTGACAAAGATTGGGAGAAAACCATCACCCAAAAAATGGTGGACAAGCTTCTCTATGATAGGGTAAGGCCTATAGACAAAGACCCCGAGAAGAAAGCTGCAGTGCTAAAGAGCTTTTTTAGGTCTGCCAACATGACTCATATATGCAGACTCCTTCACAACATGCTATTCAACATCGTGCTCCCAAGGATAGGGTCAAGGGACCACGCGAGTGAAAGGGACAGATTCTGCATCTACAACATTGTTATAGGAGAAAAGATCAACCTTCCATATCTGATCTTCTATCATCTGGAGCAGGCCTTCAAGGACAGATTCTCCACAAAGAAGTAGAAGAACCCCATCCCTTACTTCATGTTGTTCACTCAACTCATAAGGGATGTTGGTGTTAATCTATCTAAGTTCGAAGCGTCTGAAGGAGTTACCCAGGTGACAGGAACAACTTTTGTGAGAATGGGAATGGCTCACAAGTTTCCTGAATGGGTAAATAAGCAAGGCACCAAAGTGAAGAAGGAGCCAATGGAGGAATCAACAGATGAACATGCGTCTGTTGCAATGGAACAGACACTACCTAAGCCCAAACCCCCACAGACGAAACCAACCACCAGACGCACCCAACCTCCCTCTGACCAACCCAAAAAGCCAAAACAACAACCTTCCTCAAACCCTCCCTCAAACTTAAAGAGAAAGGCTTCTGACACTCCATCTAAATCAATCCCTGAACCACCTCTCAAAAAGCCCTTCACCAGAGCTACAAAAATCCGCATCATCACCAAAGCCAAACTCACCACCTCACCTGAACCAATAGACACAACATCTCAAATCAAAACTCAACCTGCACCCTCCCAGACTCAAGAATCAGATGTTGAGATTCCTGGTGTACCTACCTTTGAGCCCCAAATCTCTCCTTCACCCAAACCTCACACCTCTCCCAAACCCAAGCCTTCACCCAAACCTAAAACCTCATCTTTTCCTCCTCCAGCCAACAACAAGGAAGCAGCAGCCATCAGGAAAGCTCAGGAGCTTTCAAGGAAAGAGGCTGCCAAAAGGCTAAGTTGGACAAAAGCCTTGAAGCAAAAGAACATATTGAGTTGGAGCAATCTATAGTAGAATCCGTGAAGACTCTATCAGTTGAAGAGCTGAAAAGGAAGGCTGATGAAGAAGCTTCGGTCCCTACAGACGAAGCTAAGGAAGACGCTGACATGGCAGAGGCTGTTCTTGAGTCTATTAAGACTTTTTCTTAGGAAGAACAAAAGAAAGCAGCCATGGAGGATCTAGGACGAATTGAATCTTCCCTAGTTTAAACAACAGAAATTGCATCTGCAGAAGAGGCTAACAAACAACTGACGCTTCAGACGCTCACCGTTAATGACGATGCAGACGAAGCTGAAATCGAAGAGCTAAACGAAGCCCTTCTACAATATGCTCTAGAAGCAAGTGCACAAGGTCTAGAAATTGGAGAAGATCTTGTAGAGATCGATGATTCTGGCCCACGTGCCATCTACAGACCGGTCACTGAAGAGGATGAACAACGAGTAGATGAACACTTAGCACAATCAGACGTAGACCGCGCCTCAAGGCAGATGGTCATCTATGATGGCTCATCATCTGAACCCTCCTCTGCACCTTAGACTCAGACAGATGAAGAGTTGCAGACTCTGACTGAAGACGAGTTGTTCAGACGCAGGAGGTACACTGCAAAGGTCACTCTCTCGCTGGGGTACATTTATGGAAGTCTGGCCCTAGACTTTGCTCCAAAGTATATAGGCTATAACTGGATTATCAGACGCAGCCCCAACATCCCTCTTCCTCTAGTGCAACCACCATCAGACCCCGATGTCAATGTTCGCTACTATCGTGGGTGGAAGCATCCCAAAGTCAATGAATGGGAACGCTGTAATAAGGAATAGAGACGAAAGGGGATATGCACAGATGAAGATCAAGCCTTCCTGCTTGATTCCATCAACTTCATCGAGTTATGGAAGAAGGGCGTCCCTGGAATCAATCCTTTCATTCTTCCCAACTACGAAGTCCTACCAGAGGAGGAACTGCCTGCTCTCTCATGTTATAAGGAGGAACCTCATTTCAGAATCTTTCCTCTGTGACAGACAAAATCACCAGACTTAAACTCCATTATCTTCGAGCATAATCTGCGTGGTAGACACAACTATCCATCTAGAGCCTCCATCTGGAGAAGGCTCTCAGTTCTCACAGACGAGGTTCCCTTCTATGAGCCTATTAATCTGCAATAGATGATGGGTTTGCTAGCCTACCTCAATGTGATTCTCCCCTGGAATCATGCTGAACCAAGCCATTCTGTCTATTCTGAAGACATTAACTTGGACGGTCCAGAAGCAAGTCCAACTTTTAATTTGTGGAAATCTTCAGACTCCTCTGCAGAGTTGCGTATGAAGCTACAGACGTACAAAGAGGAAATAAAGAAAAGGCAAAACTCTTTTTGGTATATCCAAAGACGAGCACAGATGATGCCTCACTTCTTAGGCATACAATTTCACTATGTGGCCTCAAAACAAACCCAATTCAAGCTTGCTCTGGACAAGGTTATTCCTATCCTTCCAATCTTGAATTATAAGGGTAAAGAGAAAGCTAAAGACGAAGATGAAGCTCCTCAAAGAAACATTCGAGTGCGAAGAGGCAGACCCTTCAGATGGGAGATTGAAGGCATCTATCAGAAGCCTGTTGCTGCAAGAACATCTGAAGATCTATGGACTATCAGACACATCAGAAAGTTTGATGCTTTTTGCTCTGGTCTAGAACCTAAGGACAAGCCTCCTGCAGACGGGTACCACTTGAAGATAGGCAGAAGCTACCAGTGCATCGGACATCAAGGGTTTCTCTCTACATCCAGTGTCTCCGAGCTCATGTCATGGAAGACCAAGTTCTACTATCAATCTGACAGGGACTTTTCCTTCATCGTGGAGCTTCCACATTCCACTTTCTTCTTTGACAAGCTTATTCTGGGTATAGTGGAAGACCCAGACGAGGTTATTGAACCATTCAGACCCTCAATCTCAAAAGAACAAGTTCATGATCTGTACGCTGAACTATGGGCAACCCGAAAAGCCCTGCATCAAGCTCTAGAGGACGGGAAAGCACTGGAGGACGGGAAAGCACTGGAGGTTGAGCTCAAGAAATGGATCAACATCGACGCCTTCTTCAAAGCACGTCACCGCAGACACACTCCCACTCCACCAAGATCCCCTATGGTGCTATCATCAGACTCTGACTCCGATACCTCTGACTCTGATGGTCCCATTCCTGGGGAACCAGGTTTTGCTGATCGCCATGCAAAAGGGGGAGAAGGGAAGAGTAAAAAGAAATGAAGATAAAGCTACATCTGAGGGGGAGCTACATCAAAGGGGGAGGCCAAGAAAAAGGAAGAGTTTCTTTTATCTATATAAACACATCATCTTGATGTGAAAACTCTTTCAATAAGACAAGTTGTTTGATTACTCATCAAACCTGAGTCTTCTTTTCTCTCTGTTTAAACTCTATGCTTACAGTTAATATTTTCTGTAGCTCTAATACACCTTTTTACAATATTTGCTTGGCATCATCAAAAAGGGGGAGATTTTTGAGTCATAAGACAAATCAAGACCCCTAATTATTTTGATTGTATGCAAAATAATTATTAAGTAAAAAGATTACATCTTATATATGCCAACAGAAGAAAATGTTGTATCTGCGTCTGTAAGATGCAAATGATACGCAGACAGACGCTTGAGTCTGAAGAAGCATTTAAAGGCATAGTAAATGCACTATCATTTTGTTATCTATTTTGCAGGGAATGTTCTTAGAACATCCTCCTAGGATCTGTCAAAGTTCATAAAAGGGAATAGAAAGAAGAGTCAAAGCTTCTGAAGCTTCCCATGCCTCAAAAGACGCGCTACAGCTAGCAATTAGTACTTGTCTAAGCAAGCGATGTGACCACTACAGCGGAAAGATTTGGAGTATATCTCAAGAAAGATAAGCATAATGTTTTATCAGCTAAGAATGACTAGTTGGTGACAAGCATTTAATGCTCGCATTACATGCCCTCAACCACCATCCTTCAGACGATGGTCAGACGTAAGAAAGAAGATCGTTTAGAGACAACGGTTACTTCCTCAGCAAGTGTATATATAGAAGAAGATTTGAACTGCTAAATAGAACACATGAACTGAATTCAAATTCAAGCATTCTTTCGAGCCTTCATTCTTTATCTTGTAAAAGCTCTTTTTGTAAAAAGCTCTCAAACCACTTTGTGTATCCTGATAGAAAAAGACTTAACTCTTAATCTTGTATATCCGTCTGTAAGACGATAGCTCTAAAGTCTGTGCGCCCTTTATAAAAACAAATCTAGTGATTTGTTTTAGAGCCATAAGTGGCTTGGTAGTAAAGAATACTTGGGTTTTAGCTTGGAGAGGTTAAGTGTGAAATACTACTTGGGTGAGCTAGAAGTGACAATGAAAAATACTTGTAACTTGTGATAAGTTATTGAAACTTGGTGGTTTGCCAAGAACTGGACGTAGTCTCGGGGTAAGAAGAACCAGTATAAAATCCTGTGTTGTCTTTCTTTGTCTTACATCTCTTATAACTGCTTTGAACTGACTTTGGGTTGTGATTAAAACCTGTTTCGTTTAAAAGGCTTTCATCTGTTGAGTTATCGTCTGTTGAAACGTTTTCTTAAAACTTTTATATCTGATCAGACGCTACACTCTATTTATAAAAGTTTGCGAAAATTTTAAAAAAATCACAATTCAACCCCCCTTCTTGTGACTTTTGCCTTTACAGTTTAGATCCTACTTGATTGGATCTAAAGTTATCATTTACACAGATCATGCAGCTATTAAATATCTCCTTACCAAGCCTGATTCCAAGCCAAGGCTAATTCAGTGGATCCTCTTATTGCAAGAGTTTGATCTTGAAATCAAAGATAAGAAAGGCTGTGAGAATTTAGTAACTGATCATTTATCCTAGTCGGTAAATGAGGACGTGACTCACAAGGAAGCTAAAATTCGAGAAGAGTTTCTGGATGAATTTTTTATGTTGGTGAAGGAGAGACCTTGGTTTGCTGACATGGCAAATTTCAAGGCAGCTGGAGTTATTCTGGAAGGGTTAAATTGGCAACAACGAAAGAAATTCTTTTGTGACACTACCTACTACATTTGGGATGATCCTTATTTGTTCAAACTTGGGGCTGACAACTTGTTAAGGAGATGTGTTTCTCATGAGGAAGCTAAAGATATTCTTTGGCATTGTCATAACTCTCCTTATGGTGGTCACTACAATGGTGATAGGACAGCTGCTAAGGTGCTTCAATCCGGATTCTACTGGCCTACAATTTTCAAAGATGATCATACTCATACTCAATCATGTGACAAGTGCCAAAAAACTGGGAGCATCGCAAAAAGGCATGAGATGCCACTACAAAACATTTTGGAGGTTGAAGTGTTTGATTGTTAGGGGATTGATTTTGTTGGGCCTCTTCCATCTTCATTTTCCAATTAGTACATTTCAGTGGCCGTGGACTATGTTAGTAAATGGGTTGAAGCTGCTGCATGTCAGAAAAATGATGCTAAGACTATGATAAAATTTCTCAAGAAGCAAATCTTCTCAAGATTTGGTGTCCCAAGAGTCCTTATCAGTGATGGAGGGACTCATTTTTGCAATACTCAATTAGAAAAGCTTCTGCAGCATTATGATGTTAGGCATAAGGTTGCTTCTCCTTATCATCTGCAAACCAATGTTTAAGCGAAAGTTTCCAATAGAGAAATTAAGAAGATATTGGAGAAGACTGTAGCATCCTAAAGGAAAGATTGGGCTCACAAGTTAGATGATGCCTTGTGGGCATATAGAACAGCCATGAAGACACCAATTGGCCTCACTCCTTTTCAAATGGTTTACGGCTAAGCTTGCCATTTGCCTATGGAAATGGAACACAAGGTATATTGGGCCTTGAAATTCTTGAATTTTGATCCGTCCCAATCTACTGAAGATAGAAGATTGCAACTCTTGGAGCTTGAAGAAATAAGAACTCATGCTTATGAGTCCTCAAGACATTACAAAGAGAGAGTCAAGGCTTCCCATGACAAAAGGTTATTGAAGAGGGAGTTCCATGCTAGTCAACAAGTCTTATTGTTCAATTCAAGATTAAAGCTCTTTCCTGGGAAACTCAAGTCTAAGTGGTCTGGCCCTTTCATCATCAAAGAAGTCAAGCCCTATGGTGTTGTGGAACTTGTTGATCCATCATCATCTGACCCTCAACGAAGCTGGGTTGTAAATGGCCAAAGAGTAAAACCATACAATGGTGGGGAGATTGAAAGGCTCACCACCATCATTCATCTTCTAGATCCCCGATCTTTTCACACATCAAGCTAGTGACGTTAAAGAAGTGCTTACTGGGAGGCAACCCAGGATTTCTATCCCTCATTCTTGCATTTTAGTTCTCCTTAATTTTTAAATTTTCTCTGCTTGCTTGCACTTGAAGTTTCTTCCTGTGCATTCTCCTGTTGAGCGAGTTGTGTGTCACTAAGTGAGTTCTAATTGTTTTTGTATCTAGTGATCATCTTGCTAACCGACATAATTGTCGCTAAGCAAGTCTACATCATTCATATCTTGCATCTATTCATTCTACATAATTCGATAAGCGATCTTTTCTAGCTTAGCGAGCATCTCTCTCTGTCTTGCCTTTAATTGTTAAAAATATGTTTTTATAGAATTCGCTAAGCGAGTTTATACTCGCTAAGTGACCAAACTTCTTTGTTTGAGTTAAAATTATTGTTCATAGTGAATTCGCTAAGCGAAACTACATTCGCTAAGCGAACTCACCTCGAAAAAAAATTAACATTTTAAATTCAAAATTGCAATTTGAAAGAGGGAAACTCTAGGGTCTCTGACCCAACGAATCCCTCCGCTAGCGAAACCATCATCTCGCTAAGCGAGAGGTTCGTAAGTGGTCAGGAGCAGTTACACAACTGCTCCCCTTCAACTTACCCTCTCTCTTACTCTTTATCTCAAAGACCTTTTCTCTCTCACTCTCTTTTCTCTTTTCTGAAAACTTCCTCTCTTCACCTCACCTTCTCTCTCTCTCTCATACGCATTGGCTTGTTTGTTGCATTCATCCTTCGCTTCTCATCTCCACATTCATCCAAGTAAGTCATCTATATCATCTTCTGATTTTGTGGTTTTGTTGTTTTAATTGTTGTTTTAATCTCATTTTGTTTTGGTAGTTCTTCTTGCGTTTCTTCCTGAGTGAGTAGTTGATGCTACATTTTGTTTGAATTTTGTTTGGTGGCTTGGCTTTTAGTTCTCTTTAGTTCATACTATCTTGTTTACACTTAAGGTTTCTTTATTGTTTTATGTTGGTAAGTAGTTTTCTTGTTTTTGTTTTGGACTGATTGAGTTATTGTGTTTCTGCTACTTTGATGCATTGAGTTCATGCATGCAAGGTGTTCGTCCGAATATCTTCCTTATTTTTCCAGAATTTGTTCATTCTACTAAGCGAATGTAACCTCACTAAGCGAGAGGATGATTTTCTGGGTTTTTGATCTTCATGTTCATGCATTGTTCTTCAGTGCAGTCATACACATTCATAAGAATCTGGGAAAATTTCCAGATTTCACCCCGTTAAGCGAGCACTTACTCGCTAAACGGGCCTTGCATCATGTTTCCTCGTATTACATGCTGGTTAAGTGAGCACTTACTCGCTAAGCCGCCAATCTTCTCTGTCATGATTAATTGAAATTTTTTTATTTTAATTCGCTTAGCGAGTTGTCGCTCGCTAAGCGGCTTCCTTGTTTTTCCCTTGTGTTCTTTGACACTCGGTAAGCGAGTTTCTTCTCTGCCTTATTTTCTTTTTACTTCCATTTAATTCGCTAAGCGAGTTTTCATTCGCTAAGCGACCCTTTTTGTTTTCCAGTGTATTTTGAGTGATTCGCTAAGCTGGAATAGTTCTGCTAAGAGAATCCTTTATTCCTGCAACTTTGTTATTTAATATTCACATTGTCAGAATTGACTTTATAGATGGCTTCACCTCGTTCGTCTCAAGCTCAGAAGTGCTTTGGGGAAATTATGCCTCGACTTTTGCTACCTGAGAGAAGGGTGACGCTCTACCCTGGATAATTTGATGATTTCCGAATTGAGTATGAACGTCGGAAATGGGACAAGGTGCTTGGTCAATTACCCGAGGATGAGATTGACGAGGCATTGGTAAAAGAATTTTATGCAAATGCTTATGATCCAGATGGTAGTGTGCCACGTCAATCCATTGTTAGGAATAAAGTAATCAAGTTTGATGCCAAGACCCTTTACCATTTCCTCAAGACCCTAGTTGTTATTGCTCCCGAGGAGCAGCTCACTGCATTTTCCCTGTTCAAGAACAGTGCCAAGAAGTATGATGAAATAGCAAACAAGCTTTTTATTCCCGGTGGATCTTTTGAGAAAGGTACCGACAGGCTGCCTTGGAAAATTTTGAGAAAAAACATGACCACCCTCACTCAGAAATGGGCCACCTTCTCATTTACCAACTTGGCACCAAACTCTCACACGTCTGATATCAACGTGGAGAGGGCAGAACTCATGTATGGAATTCAGATGAAGATGGATATGGACTTAGGGTCATTGATAGCTAAGGAAATTGCTTCTATGGTTGCTTCTAACTCATGCAGATTGGGTTTTCCTACTCTCATTACTGCCATGTGTCATGCAAAAGGCGTTGTTTCTGATTCCACCATTTTTCACAAACTCAACCCTGTGCTGGACAAAGCGTACATCCTTAAGAACTGCATCAACAAGGTAGATCCTAATGCCCATCCTCCTGAGCAACCACGTCGTCCACCCCGTGCACACTCAGCCCCCGAGGGTGACTTTGTCACCACCGAGTCCTTTCAGATTGCCATGCAGGAGCAAGCACAAAGAGAAGATGCCCTACAATTGGGGCAATTGATGATTATGGAGAACCTCAACAACCTCTCGCTCTAGCAGCCTGTTATGACCCCTAAGGAATTCTCAGCTCGCTAAGCTTGGCCTAGGGACAGGCCTAGTACTTTTGGAGGGGGTGGTGATGCTTTTGCAGGTACAACTAGAGCTGCTGGAGAGGTTGAGGCAGGTTCAGTTGAGGGTAATTGGAGGAGCGGCTGAGGAGATAGTGGAGAGAGTTTGGAGGTCGTGGCCATCTATCTAGAGGCCAAATTTCTAAAGTTTCAGGTCATCTTTTAATTTTCTTGCACTTTTAATTTTCTGCACTTTAGTTATCAGTTTCAGTTTCAGCACTTTATTTTCTGCGTTAGTTGGTACAATTCTGTTTTATTTTTCTGCTAGTACATTATGTTACTTTGAGTCCAGTTAGATTCTTGGATGCATGATGTTTACTTTAACATTCCATCTTTTTGGGGCATGATTTTAGATGATAGATCAATTTATTTTCTCTGTGATGCAATGCATGCTTTCGAGAAAAAAAATTGTTTTGTGAAAACCACGATTTCAAGAGAATATGCATAGTGGTTGCATTGATGGTTTCATAAATTGAATGCGTATGAGTGATTGCGGTTAAATTGTATGGCATGCAGCGTTTTGTGAAATAGTTTTTGAATGCTTCGCATTTACCCGTGTGAGTTGTGTGAATCGTAACTATTGAGAGAAATCGTTGGTTTTTCACACTTGATTTTTCTTGATTCTTGGATTTTGTTTGAGTGCATACATGATTTGGACATGATCAAGGCATTATTTGTTTTAATTCTCAGTCACTTAGCAAAAAAGCCAACCTGTGTCTAATGATGAATCCCTTGCTACCCCTTTGAGCCTTAACAGTGAATAATTTTGTTCTTGAACCCTTTGAGCTATAAAGAAAAACAATATGCATACCTTACCTTAGGGAATAGGAGAGCATATCATGGTTGAGGCACATTTGTTCCAAATTTGGGGGAATTCTTTATGTAAGGAAGTGATGTGAAATGGCAGCATGCATAGTTGGCAAAGCTACAATGATGTATATATATATATATATATATATATAATGTTAAAAAAAATTCAAAATCAAAAACAATTTCAAGTTTGTGTTGTTGCTTTAAGTTTGTAAATAAAAGTTTGGGAAACAAGTTGAAGTCGGTTGCCTCATGGTTTGCAAAAAGGATTAGTGAATGCTCTCATATACCCTTAGGTGCTTTGAATATCTAGAAAAACCAATTTTCTTTTGCAGCCCAGCCAAGTTTCAGCCTTAATAAGTCCTTAGTGATCCAGATTGTGTGTGTGCAATTGCATTTGAATGAGATGATGTGCAAAGTTGGGTTGTGTGATTCCAATTGGGATTGTTTGAAAATCTTTTGCAGCTAAAACACTTGTGTGCTTGAGAGAAACACAAGCCTTGTGAGTAGCAAAGTGTTCTTTACCTTTTCATTGCTAATGGCCATACTTCTTGATCTCTAGAACTCTTGAATGCAATCTTTTTATTATCCCATCATGAGCACCATTGCAAGTGTGATCTTAAGTTTGCGTGATTGACTTGTTTTGAATAAGCATGCTTGTGTCTTGGGAATGTGTTTTATCTTAGTCTTTGGTGTTGTCATTAATCTAACTTAGTTCGGTTTAGTTTTAGTTTGCTTTTGCTTAAGGACAAGCAAAGCTGTAAATTTGGGGGAGTTTGATAATTGTTGTGCATACTTACATTTGTACTTAATTTTCACAGCAATTATCTCACCTCTTCTCATTTATTGCTTTGATTAGTCCCTTTTTGTTAGTAATTACTTTCTTTTAGGATTTAGTTTTCATGTAGTTAGTTTTAGGATCTTATTAGCTTTTTAACTATGTTTTTACAGAGTCCTAGTACACTGGAAGAAAAGCTAAAGATGAAGAATTCAAGACAACTCGCTCAGCGAGCTGATGCTACCGCTTAGCGAGAGAAGTCGCTCTGAAGAGGACACGTGGCAAGTTGAAGGCTAAGCGAGAAGTTCTGATCGCTTAGCAGGATTGGAAGCTGAAGAGGCAAGTTGGACACGTCAAGATCGCTTAGCGAGTTCATGCTCGCTAAGCGAACTAACCTCTCTGCCCGAAGGAGAAATTGGATTTATTGTAATTCGCTTAGCGAGTTGTGCCTTTATGCAGAAGCGACAAAACAGAGATTCTCAGCCTATTTAATGTGTCTTGTCATTGGGATCATCATCAAATCATTCTAGGGTTGTGTGTTGGCAGCTGAGGCTCTCGCCTAACATATTCCTTCATTCGTTCACCATTTTCTCTTCCATTTTTCCTTTGTTCTTGTAATTTTTGGTGGCTTCTCATGATAATGAGGAGCTAACTTCTTTGTAGTTGGGGATTTGGTGTACTAGAAACTCTCATGTAATTACTCTTACTATCTATTTAATGAATATTCATTGTTAATGCTTTCTTCTGTGTTTAATGTTGGTTCTTGGCTTGATCACCCAAGCACTTTTCTATTTGTTTTTATTGTCATTGGGAAATGCTTTAAAAATTGAGATTTGAGAATGGTGTCTAATGAATGTCTCATCTAGGAATGGAGTGATGTTTGTTAGTCTTTTAATGATCCTTGCTCTTAAACAAATCATTTAACTTCACTTGCTAAGGGATTAGGAGTAGAGTTAAGTGCTTTAGCTTCTTTCACTTGGGTAATCAAGGTTAGAAGACTTAAGTGGGTTGAGATAGCACCAGGGTTTTCATTAAATGGAGAAAAATCAATTATATTACTGAGATGTTTGCCAAGTATCACCAAATACCCCCAACTAGTTCATTTTATCGTTGTTTTTAGCCGCTGCACACCAACTGTTTGATCTTTTACTTACTTGAATTATGTTCTGTTTTTAGTAGTTTATTTTAGAACTTGGGGTTTATTTCCTAAACTATTTTCACTAAACCAACATATTCTTTTGCCTAGACATTGATTTTACACAAAAACCTAGTATGAGCAAGTTCCTGTGGAGACGACTTTGTACTCAAATTTCAAAAATACTACACCGATTGATGCGCTTGCCAAATAGGTGAACAATGACTATGTTAATAATTTACATGTAGCGTGAGACTTAATTAAAAATTCAAAAGTACTTTCGGGGACCAAAATGACAGCACATGATTAAGTTCAGGGACCAAAATATCAGTAAGTGATTAAGTTCAGGGACTAAAATGTCAGTAAGTGGTTAAGTTCAGGGACTAAAATGACAACAAGTTGTTAAGTTCAACTTTTAGACACGTGGCAGCCACGTGGATGACACGTGGCAACCGCCAATTGCCACGTCATCACCGAAGTGCCACATAGGCACATCCGTTAAGGTTAACAGACATGAGTTAACGGCAGGACTAATATGTCGCACTTTTTGCACATTCGGGGACTAAATTTGAATTTTTCATCTTTAAGGGACCAATCTATCAGCGTCACACACTTTCAGGGACCAAAATGGATATTTATCCTATAAAAAATCATAAAATTGTGGGACCCACTTCATATTTAATGAATCTCACTAATGATTTTATAATTTTCAATAAATGTTAACCAATAGTAGAGAATGTGTTACAAAGTATATGTTGCTAATGAAATGTAAAAAAAAATGTATTGTTATTAATGTATTTTAATTATATTTTTAATTTTATATTGTCAATGTAAACTTTTTTTATTGTTAACTACTTAGAATCATTTATGATTTTTTAAAATAGTTATTATAAAAATTAATAACTTTTTTGTACATAGCAATAAAATATAAAAAATATATTTTAAACAATCATATATATCTTCTCTCTTGTGATATATTTTTCAATTTTTAAGTAATAATGTGACATTCAATGGTTAATAGAGTGTCATGTCATCAATTAAGCATGGCAAAAAAAAAGATTAAATACAGTTTAGTTCCTTAAAAAAATGTGATTTTAGTTTTGGTCCATGTTGTTTTATTTCTTTTGATCCATATTTAATTTCACAATTTGTCTTTCTCATTAATAAAACTCTATAAAATGTTCACAATTTGAATTCTATTTATACAAATAAACGTGAAAAATGTTATTTTCTCTATGAGTTCTTACAAAGCACCTGGAGTGGATGGCTTTCAGCCTGTTTTCTTCAAAATGTATTGGAATGTGGTCATTGATGATGTGTGGCAGTTGGTGGCTTCTGTTTTTTCTTCGAGATGTTTTGATCCTGCTCTTGCAAAAACTCTCATTGTTCCTATTCCCAAGGTGGATGCTCTTATTTCTTTTAAGGACTATAGGCCAATTAGTCTCTGTAACATCCTTTGCAAAGCTATTTCCAAGGTGTTGGTTAGCATAATAAAACCACATTTGGACAAGCTCATTGGGCCATTGCAAAGCAGTTTTATTCCTAAAGAGGTACTTCTGATAACACTATGATCACACAAGAGATTGTCCACCACATGCAGAAAAGGAAGGGCAAAAAAGGTATGTTATGTTTGAAATTGATTTTGAAAAAGCCTATGATAAGGTGGATTGGAATTTTCTTAGACTTACTCTTATGGAATTTGGATTTCCTTCTGCAATTGTTACGCTCATTATGAATTGCACTACTTCCACTAGTTTGTCTTTGAAATGGAATGGTGAAAAGCTTGATAGTTTTGCTCCAAAGAGAGGATTGCGTCAAGGTGATCCTATGTCCCCTTCCCTGTTTGTTCTATGTATGGAAAAATTGTCTCTCCTTATTCAACAGAAAGTCCAAGAGAATATTTGGTTGCTTGTTAAAATTCACCCAAATGCACTAGGGGGTTTCTCATTTATTTTTCGCGGATGATTGCTTATTGTTTACTAAGGCCAAAGCTTCTCAAGTGAGGCTTGTGAAAGAAGTTCTTCACACTTTCTGCCATGTTTTTGGTTTGAAGATTAATATTCAAAAGTCGATATTCATGACTTCTAAGAACATTTCCCCGTGTGAAGGTGGGGAAATATGCTTCTATTTCTCATTTCTAACATACTCGCAAGATTGGGAAGTACCTTGGATTTCCTATTTTGTCTGGAAGGGTGAGAAATAGTGATTTTAATTACATCCTTGAGAAACTTAATTCCAGATTGGCTGGGTGGAAGATGAAGCTTTTGAGTAGAGCAGGGCGAGTGACTTTAGCTAAACCTGTCCTTACTTCTATGCCTATCTACAATATGCAAAATATGTGGATACCCGAGGGAATTTGTGATAAGATTGATTCCACTATCCGTCATTTTATTTGGGGAAATAATCACTGTCTTTTGGTGAATTGGGAAACCATTTCTCTTTATAGATCCCGTGGGGGTCTTGGAATACGTCCTGCGAGAACTTTTTGCTATATTTCATGGCCTTCAAAAAACGTGGAATGATGGATTTAGGATGATTGATCATATGTGAATCTGATTCAACACTGGCTTTGGAGTTGATCCAGAAACAACAAGGTTTGATCAAGCTGATTCGTAACATTTTGGCAATGGATTTGAATGTTTAATTTCGACACACTCTTCGTGAAGCCAATGCTTGCGCTGATTGGTTAGCCATATATGGGGCAAATCATGAAGATGTCTTTCTTAACTGGACAAATTGTCCCTCTCAGATATCTCCCCTTATGCTTGCAGACATAATGGGAGTCATGCATGTTAGATCCTAGTTTCTGCTCCTTTGTCTTTAATTTTCTGATGTATAAAAAAAACAGAAACAAAAGACTAATTGATTAGCAACAAGGTTGCGAGATTAAAGCCTTGATCACGTTTTTGCAGTAATGGAAAATATACATTGGTGAATGGTGATGATGCAATAATTTTCATTTAGGTCCACGAAGTTAACATTGGGATGAGACACAAGAAGGGTTGAGTTTGAGAATAAGAGTGGGAAAAGAAGAAGTCATGTGCAAAATCATGCATGTCACTTGCTTAGTTATATTGAATTTCCATAGACAATTCGACAATGACATATGTACGTGTGACAAGTGAGGTATTAACGTTGATCTCAGCTATATAACTTGTCACTTAACAAATCTTTATCAACAGAAAGAATTAATTATGAACATTTTAAATTAAATAAAAATCAAAATGAAAAAAAAATTAACAGGAATCAAAATTGAAATTCAATAATTTTATAAAAAAATATATTTAATATCTTTTTTGTCACGCTTATCTAGCTAATTACATGACATTCTATTAATTATTTCAATGTTATCTTAACACTTAACGTATAGTTTAAAGTGCAAACTTGACGTATAATTACTATAAAAGTTTGATGTGTTGATGTGAAAACATAACAAGGGTCCTTACAAAAGTTTGATGTGTAAATAAAGGAGGAATACGTCGGTAGAGGTGAAAACATGACTTGTTATTAACATACATTAATTATTTTTATTCTATTTTTTTTCTTATTTTTCATTTTATTTTCCATCACATCTTCTAATATATTTATTACTTTTTTTTTCTTTTATTCCATTTTATCTCTCTTTTCTTTCTAACCACACATCCTAAAAATAAAGTGCACATTGAGCTTTTTGCTAAAGTATTTTTTTTTGTTTAACAGACTATCCTTCTACTGATAGTTGGAGATTAACTATCTCTCCTAACAGTTTTTTGCATACATATGGTAAAAAATCAAACATCTGACAATATAATTAAAGAACTCAACTATCGTAATAGAGATCTCATTCTTCATAGCAGCTATAGATAAAAGCCAACAGCTGCACTATTCAGCGTTTGGCTTCGTGCCCATGTGTCAAGCATTAGTTATAAACTTATAAGTTCTTTTTTTTTATAGGCACACAATCGTTATAAGTCCTATCATTGAACTTTCTTTGTCGTTTTATTAATTTTATTTTACTTTTTCTATAGAGAAGGTTAAATAATAAAGTCTTTTAGGGAAAAGTCAACGAAATTGGAAGATGTGCTCACTGATTTGAAATTACTTTTTGTCACTTTATTAATTCTTATTGATAAATATAATAGCTCAAAATTAATTCTGACAAAGCCTAAATTTTAATACAATTTAATAGTATTAGAAGTGGGAGAACCGCATGATCGAACACAAAAGTAATATATCCCTCACTTTTCAGCAGTATTACAAGTTTTGTGCACCAAATTTCAGCAATATTTTTTATTTAATTGTGAATACTTAATTTTTTTCAAATAAATAAAATAAAAAATATGAGTGAGAAAAAGAATAAAAAAAACATTTAAAGGAAAAAAGAGGTTAATGAGTTATTTTTATGTTAGGAAATATGAAAAAAAAAATATTTTTTTTTGTGTTGAAATGCTAAGAGAATGATTTACAACTTATATTTTTTTTTATTTGTAAATCAAAATCAATTTTTGTCTTAGTGAAAAATAGCTCAGAAGTAAGCTTATCAAACTAAAAAAAAATATTGTCATAAACTTTCCCTTATTTAAAAAATAATAAAAATTTGTTTTAGATAATAATTAAAATTTTCAATAATAAATAAACAAAGTATCTAAAAATTTAGTATTTCTTATTTTTTTAAGGGGTAAAATATATAATTAAATAAAAAATCATAACTACATATAAGGACTTAATTACTTTAATACTACAATTCTTGATTTTATTCAGATCTGTGTCATACATGGTTGGTAGCAATTGCTAACCCACACCACCATTATAATGATTTATTATTTAAAATTTATGATTATGAGTTAAAGTTTACCACTAAACCCAAAGGGTTGGCACAGTGATGTAAGGTCCTCTGCGTTCACATGAGGAGGAATGGTCTATTTAGAGGAAAAATTCATATTCGATTCCCTCCGTGTGCAAAATTTCCTTGAGGCAGTAGTAGTCACGCACCGCAAACACATGAGGAGGAATGATATATTTAGCGGAAGAACCCGTATTCAATTCCCTCCGTGTGCAAAATTCCCTTGAGGCAGCAGCAGTCACGCACCGCGAACGGGATTAGTCTCTGACCTAGTGGGTTGGGGAACACCCGTGGTCTTTGACTCAGAACCAAAAAAAAAAAGTTCACCACTAAGTTTTAGCCACGGCGAAATATTAAAAGTTTCTACACACTATAGAATCAATCTTTTATGCCTATAGAAGTTCTAGCTAGTTTCGTAAGAAACATCATCGTAATTAGTGGTGAATAATCTAATAATCTATCATCACAACTCCCCTTCTCTTTTCCTTCCCGTGTGACTCTCTTTGATTTCATTTGTTTCCTTTCTTACTTCATTGACTTCGTTTACCAACTTTTAATTATTATTACTTTAAAATTGAAATCAAACCCAACAAAGTCGACTTTTGTAATTAGAGGCAAGATAATTAGTATCAAATAAGGCAACTTGCTGATAAACTTAAACTAAATTGCAATGAAAATTCTGACTTAACACATATTTCAAGGTTTACAACGTGAAACCTCCTTTATACTTCATCAACATTCATATATTTTAACTCAAGTAGCGACGTAGCATGAGTTTCAAGAAATCTCAGTCTTCCCTATTCAACATTTTCTATTTGCTCCTGTCTAAACACAAGCTGGCAATCTCTCACTAATAAGCTGGCCTCATTTATCTCTTTCTGTGGGAATATATTTCTCTTTAACTCTGTCAACATTATTATATATACAATCCACAAAATTTCTATCTCTAGCTGCTTCATTTCTTAATTACTCTTTCTGCTGTGAGCTTTCAAATCTACAGCTTCTTCCAGCCATCATCATGAACATGACTTTCCCTCCACTCTTCAATCTTTGGTTTCTTGCCTTTTGTTTGATCTCTTCTTTGGCTAGGGGAGCTACTCTACCAGAAGATGAAGGTACATAATTGTTTGAAAGTCTTGTTTGGATGAAAATCTCAAAATATACAAGTTAAAATCAGCTTTCAGAGAAGCGGAATGAGAGAGTTTATTAACTTATGCATAAGTTATGGAAAAAACTTAATTCATTTTTCTTTTTCTTTTTTCTTTTTCTATAAGGTTTTTAGTGAGAAATTTATATCCAAACATGGCCAAATCTTAATTTTCACCTGGGGGTGAAAAAACAATTCAATTTGAAATTGCAAAAAAGAAAATTATGGGGATGGCATTGATTTGGTGTTTGGTTTTGATATGCAGTGCAAGTTATGAAAGACATAGCTAAGACACTTGGGAAGAAGAATTGGGATTTCAGTGTGGATCCATGCAGTGGACAAAGTAATTGGACTTCATCTGTTCAAGTGAAGGGATTTGAAAATGCTGTCACCTGCAATTGCCTTTTGGACAATGCCACTATCTGCCATGTTGTTAGCATGTAAGTCTCTGATCTATATGTGTGTGTGTTTTTGTGTTTGTTAAAGCCCTACTTTGTTTGGACTCTCACCTAGAACCTCTATGAGTTTTGCAATTAGTTTGTTTTTGTTTCCTTGCCTTGGGTTTGGTTTATGTGGCCTGAACAGGCCAAATTTTCTGATTTAATCAAAACATGTATAATGAATAATATTGGAGCAGGGCGTTAGATTTACCAAAACTAACATGAATAATGGGAAATTTTTACAGATAATAATGTAGAGGGTATACATTTCACTTGATTAATATCTTCTGAGGGTTGCACGAATGGTGAAGGGTTAAGTATGCTCTTGAAAATGAGCTTTTTTTTTTTTTTTTTTTTTTAGTTTTAGATGGAGCTGAGTTGGTTTTTGAAGCTTTTGAAAGGTATTACAGAAAGCAAAGTCCCACATTATCTAGAATAGCTTTGTCTCACTAGTTTATATATCCTTTTGTGTTAAAGGTTTTCAAAGTGGCTAGTAAGAGGTGGAAGTCTTGTACGCATGAGCTTGAGTCTTGTAATACAAATCTTATATAATTTTTACATTGATATTTAATCAAATTTCTTTTTGAGATTATTTTGAATTTAAATTTAAATTCAAAACTTATTTAAAAATCCTTGTTTTAATGTGATAGTTTTTATTTAGTCATCAATTTCGTTTTTATGGATTTTCAGTTACCAACGTTTATGTTTATTTTGTTAATTATTTTACCATTTTTATTTAATTAACGTTTAATGGGGAATTGCATGCGATACCATGGATAATTCCTTAAGGACAGTGCCCAGCATGTCTCAGGAAGTTTTCTGTTCGTGTTTTTTTGGCTGCTGGATCAACAACTGACACTTTTATTTCCTATTTTTATTTTTATTTTACTTTTTAATTTGGAGATTTAAAAAAAATACAAGAACTAAAATTATTGGTTTTAAAAGTGAGAGGTTAAAACAAAAAAAATGACTCATTTTTTAGAGATTCAAAACGCCATTAACTCTATAATAAAATTGTCAAAATAAATATTATACTTTTTTTTGTTTTCTAATAGTAATTACAATTTTATATTTTAACCTTGTTTTTAACTTTAGAGGATGATAAATCTCCATTCCATTACTTATATGTTTATATTTTATTATAAACTCCAATGGAAAAACATATAGACTCTTAATATAGACTAATTAATATAGAAGAGTAAATTTCATTTATTATACGCATATATAAAATCTTTTTTACATTATGTAAGTCTAATTTTTTATTTGGAAAAATGTTAATACTATTATCTAATCATATATCCATATATATAATTCTTTTATTCATATATACATATATAATTTAATTTTTAAACTGCATTTTTTATTATATGATAATACATATAATTCAACAATACCAAAATATCGTTGATGTAAGTGAAACTAAGCTTAGATCTGTTAAACAAGGTCTTGAATTCGAGCCTTGTAGATGGAAAAAAAATGATTGGAAGGGAAGACCCCACTAAAGATAGTCAGTCAAGTTTCTCAGCGAAAATTAGTCGTCGACAAATATGAGTGGATACTTCGCATCAATATCATGGTGACCCCAAAATAACATATAATTCAACAATCTTACCACATCAAACTTAATTTTACATATATATCTTCTTCTTTTTTTGGCTTTTCTTCTACTTTCTACATAGTCAAATAAGAAGAAAGGAAAATTTATCTTTCTTTTTTTTTTTTCATTTTTTATCATACCAAATAATCTAAAAATCATCTCACTTTTTATTCTTTTTCTTTTCATTCCCTTTCTTTATTTCTACTTTCTTTCCTAAACCAAAACATACCCTTATTATGACACAAATTAAGGAAGAGGAATTTTGTTTTCTTTTTGGTCTTTTGTTGAAAATGAGTGTCTCTTCTCCTTTATTTTGGTTTCTTTTTGGTATTTATTTAATTTTTGAATGGAAGCATGATTATTAACATTTTAAGTTAGTTTAAGTTTTATTTTGTGTTCTTGGTGAAGTTGACGAGTAAAGATGAGGGTGATGAACTATGAGCATTCTAGATATGTTCTTAAGGGGTGTTTGGTACACGGAAAATTTATTTATGTCCAAAAATCATCATTCATGGGAATCATAATTCTCAGGAATGACTAAATTTGTTTGGTTGATCATAAATATTCTCATGTAAGTTTTTTGGGAATAAAAGAGTAACATAATATTTTTACCACAAACTTTAATTATTTACCACATTAAATGATTTAATAAGAGTAATATGATATTTTTACCACAATAAAACTTGTTTTTTTTTTAACTCAAAAAAGTTAGATTCCCACCTCCCCATGGAAATATTTTCGTGGGAAACATGACAAAAAAAATTTCCGGGGAATTTGTATCCTGAGAATGTTATTTAAAAAAAAATCAAACATGAAAAATAAACTTTTCCAACTTAAGATTCTCAGGAAACTAAAAATTTTCCTTGTACCAAACGTCTCATAAATGTAAAAATCTAGTTATTGGTGAATTATTTGATTATTTAATGGTGAAATTTAAATATTATAATATGGAATTAAATAAAAAAAATAATTAGACGATCAAATTAAAAATATGTTAAATAGTCTACAAATCATTAGTCAAACAAATTTTTGTAAAAAAAAAAATCAAAAAAACTTTGGGTATGTTTGGATTTTAGGTAGGAGGGTCCAAAAGTATATTTGAGAATAAAATCAGTTTGAGACCATGTTTGGTTACTCCTTAAAAGCATGCTTGAGAGTAAAATTCTAATGCAAACTCAGTTTTAGAAAAGCATAACTTAGGATACTTTTACATACTCAGTTTGCAAACTTTAATCCAAACATGCACTTTGTTGTCTCTTAAAAAATTATTATTTTCTCAAGGTTATTGCTATATCCACTCCCCCTTTATACTAATCCACTCTCCTCTTTTTTTTTTTTTTCCAAACTACTCCACTAAAATACACTCCCTTCATCTCCTTCTCCCTCTCTCGTATATAACTCTCTCTCCAGAGAAAAAAAAACACACTCCTCCTCAATGCCTCTGCACATATAGCAACACATTGACAAATATCAATAACACCATTAACAATTCTTTCGATCTCTTCACTAATTATTCTCAACCCAAAGAATTGGTTCCAAAATACAACAAGATCGATTATGGAAGTGAAAACTGGAACATGGTACTCAACAAAGAGAGGCGTCCCTCCACGGACACTCCCACCACATTTGTTTTAGTGAAGGCAGAAGGATCCGATTTTGTTATTTTCTTTTTCTCGTTTTTTATGCAAACATTTAAAAACAAAGAAACAAAATTCGGGATTGCTCATTCTGGACACGCTAAACAAGTGATAGTGTAAGTTTTGGGATGTACTATACTATACTATATAGGACTGAGGCCAAGAAACAAAAGAACAACTAAACTATACTATATTAGAGCATAGAAACTCCTGGGACATTAAGAGAAAAAAAAAAAAAAAAAAAAAAAAAGACATTTTAGATTAAGGAAAGGGAAAGTTCCAGGTTTGCAAGTCCAAACCTTGACTAAAATTATAATTCGACAACAAATCAGCTTAAGAATTTTTCTCAGAGTGTGAAAAAATAAACTGTATTTTTTTTATTTAGGAAGAAATTATCACAGAAGTAAATTTGACGGAGTTCACGAGTTCTCACAAGAAAAATTGTTAATAGTATTATTGATATTTGTTAAATGTATTGTTATATGTGCAAAGAGACATTGAGGAGAAGTGTGTTTTCTTTTTTCTGAAGAGAGTTATATACGGGAGAGGGAGAAGGAGATGGGGGGAGTATGTTTTAGTGGGGGTAATTTTGGAGAGAAAAAAAAGGAAAAGGGAAGTGGATTAGTATAAAAGAGGAGTGGATATAACCACAGCCTTTTCTCAATTGTAGTCGTTCGTTTCATCACGGCCCATTAACTTCTGATTGCTTTTCTCAATTGTAATCGTTCGTTTCATCACGGCCCATTAACTTCTGATTGTCTGGTTTTTAAGCCCAATGAACAGTAGTACAGTAATCTTTTGAAGAGACATTCCTGAAAAAAAAACAAAGAGAAAAGAAAATCTGCATATGTTACACAAACTTAAAATATATTTCTTTTTTTTTTAGTTATGGTTTTCACATTTGGATCAATAATTATCATGCAGTGTTCTTAAGTCACAAAATCTTACGGGCACACTCCCAACTGAACTAGTGAGATTGCCTTACCTCCAAGAAATGTATGTCATTCTGAACCCACACTAAATTTGCATGTCTTTACCATAATCATTTACTTGTTTGATTCTTTCACTTCAATATGGCACAGTGATCTCTCCCGCAACTACCTTAATGGTACCATCCCTCCACAATGGGGCTCCATGAATCTTGTCAACATGTACTCTCTCCCTCATCCTTTCTTTGATTTCCTATGATTATTTTCCTGTTAGTTATTACCATTAGTGTATTATTAATTCTGACAAATGGTGAAATGGGTCTTGTTTTATATGATTTTAGATGGGTTAAATATGTTTTTAGTAATTGTATAGGGTTAAAAAAAAAAAAAAAACTCCTTGTAGTTCTTTTATGGAAATGTGTTATGTATAGTAACTATTTTCATAAATGAAAGAATAAAATGAGTCGGTTTTTTTTTAAGTATAAAAAAATACATTAAAAAAAGGCAAAAAGGAGAGGATTTTTTTATTGGCTGTAAGTGAACATTATTCTATTTATAGGAATTAAAAACATACTCTTTAACATTTTTAGATTTTTCTTAAAGGTTCTTCTACTGATTTCATGAAACATTAAACTAGTTATGCGTGTTGTCACAGTTCCATTCTTGGAAATCGGCTAACAGGTCCAATCCCAAAAGAATTAGGAAACATCACCACACTGAAAAGTTTGTAAGTTTGTGGTCATCCACATAGAAATTGTCCCATTTCAATTTTGAAATTTATACCAACTCATTGTCTTAAACTTGAAATGCATAGGGTCTTGGAGTTCAATCAATTATCTGGAGCGCTTCCTCCAGAACTTGGGAATCTCCCCAGACTTGAAAGACTGTAAGCCTTTTGTGTGTTTTATTTGATTGATTAATTTTTTCTAGTGAAAAATTAAATATTTTATGTTCATTAATAAAATTAATTTTGTTTACAGTCTATGCCTTTGATTTGTCTTCTTCAAAGTGCTTATATAATCATTAATTTTATGTTCACATGTTACTATGAATTACTTTTATTGGATAAAAACTTTAAAAGTGCATTGTACTCATTAGATAATCCTAATCCCTATGCCTTATATTCTAAATTTCAATGTTACTTATAGGCTTCTTACATCCAACTATTTTTCCGGAAATTTACCTGCAACATTTGCCAGGCTCACTAGACTGAAGCAACTGTAAGTGTCCTTCCTTTATTATACTCAATTCCATTCACTATAACATGTTACATAGCAAAAGTAACATTTTTTTGTTGTTGCATACACTCTTATAATGCAGTCGACTTGGTGACAATCAATTCTCTGGAACTTTACCCAATTTCATGCAGAGTTGGACAAGTCTAGAAAGACTGTATGGATCTTTCTTGTGAAATTTAAATATATTTATTTATTGATTTTTTTGATAGAATGGTTTTTAATCGTGATAGGGTGATGCAAGGGAGTGGTTTTAGTGGGCCAATTCCTTCTGGAATTTCATTTCTAAACAACCTTACTGACTTGTAAGTATGGTGTTTTGATTGCAATCAAGGTTTCAAAATTTAATTTGCTCTTGTGTATCCTCACCATGCTTAAGATTAAGATGTGTGATGCAGGAGAATTAGTGACTTGAAAGGACCAGATTCTCAATTTCCCCAACTTAAAAACTTGACAAATTTGCAAACACTGTGAGTTAAATGCTTGGATTGTTACTATAATTTCTTATTTTCATTATGTTTGTGCCTCAACAATGAAATGCTATTAGAAATAGGAATAAGGAAATGGAAGATGTTAATGTCTGTTTGCCGCTACATATTTACATGTTAAATTGTTTCGCAGAGTATTAAGGAGTTGTAATCTTATAGGAATGGCTCCTGAATATCTTGGAAATGTGACTACTTTACGATCATTGTAAGTGATGTTTAATTTCTTTTCAATTACACTTTGTTGGTGCTATGTTCAAACATTTCTCGCATTATTTATATGTATATAGAACCATTTTATAATTGTTGCACTTTATACTCGTCTATTTGGTGAAGAGTATCAACATGTTTTTGTTCATTGCATTGTAGGGACTAAACATTTCCATGTTGCTTTTTCGATATGATTCTTTTTCTCTCTTATGCAATAATTGTTCTAAAATTATTCCTTTTTCAGAGACCTCAGTTTTAACAAATTAACTGGACCGATTCCGAGAACCTTGGGTGGCCTAAACGATATAAATTTACTGTAAGCAATATTCTTTAGTTCCAATTTGATATGTTATTTCACCAACAGAATGCATATGTTGTTAGATAGTTAGGGGTATTATTCAAGTTTATCTATTGCTTTTAGTTTAGTGGGGATTTACAGTTTCAAGTGCACCCTAAGACATTATAGAAGCCATCAATAACTCCAATGAATCAAATGAATATAAGATTCTGACACCGAAAATGGCAACTGACAGTTTGAATCAATTGACAAAACCTTTTTATCTTTGTTACATGTGTAAACCAAGTTTTAACTATAGGTCTGAACTGGAATGGCTAAGTAAACATCTAAAATCAATTAGCTTGGTAAAGATTCTAGCATAAACTAATCTGATTTATGTTAACCAAGACAAGGTTAACTTGTTAGCAACAAAATGGCAAGAATTTTGTAAATTTATAATGCATTGTTTTTTAGATACACACATAGAGACAATTGGAAATTTAGAAAAGTGAATCTATTTGAATTCTCTACAAATTATTTTCATTTCAAGTTAATGTGTTTATCCATCAATATATTTTGTTTTATAGTTCTGAACAACATTGTATTCTTATGAGTACCCCAGGAGAATCATGTCTCATCCTTCCACTGAGAAAATGAATTAAATATGATTAAAAAAAGGATAATCTATTAGGAGAAAGAACCAGAGAGAAGAGAACATAGGAGATAGTTCTTTCCTAATGTCACTATTTTAATTATGACTAGTCTAGATTAAAAAAAAATCGATATGGTCAACCCGTTTAAGTCAATAAGATTCTACGGAACCATCCAAATTATTTGGGAATAGGTTTTAGTTTACTGGTATTTATCATGTTGATGGTTTATCAATAATTGGTGAGTTTTATAAATTGACTTCTTTATATTGTTTTTACCTAGATATTTAACTGGAAACCTTTTTACTGGACCACTGCCCAATTGGATAGATAGGCCAGACTACACGTAAGTAATCCTTGAAGAGCAACTTATATGATTTATTGAACTCAATTATATCTTCTGCATGGCAAATTGCTATACCAATATTCTTATGATTCTTTTGTGCCACCGAGTGTTACATATAATTATTGGTTTCATCTTTCGTTCTGAAACACATGCATAAATTGACACAGGGATCTCTCATATAACAATTTGAACATTGAAAACCCAGAGCAATTGACATGTCAACAAGGAAGCGTGTAAGAATACTTGCCTTTGCATATTTTTATTTTTTGGGAATTTTGAGATACTATCTGAGCCTTGGCAATTTACTGTGCCTTAGGAACTTGTTTGCATCATCTATAAAGGGAAATAACTCGTAAGTTTTATAGTACTCGTGCTAAATTAATTTTATATACGTATATAGCCTATAGTAGTTATAATGTGCTTATGCTGACTTGTTATGCCTACTCCATTATTTTCCCAGGGGAATGATTCCATGTTTAGGGAACATTATCTGTCCTAAAAGTAAGTTGATAAGTTATAAAGTTCTAACATTAATATCTAGCTAATGCTTTATTATTTGAACCTGTTCTAGGGAAAGTTGATTTATAGTAAGCTGACATGATATTTTCCATAGATAATCACTTTCCAAACATGCTTACAATTATTTAAACAATTTCACTGGTAATGATCGTAAGTGGTGCATTTTTCCATATTCCCCCTTCTTTGGAAGTATTTATCAATGATTTCCTATAAATTAGATTTGCATTTTGATTTTACAAGGAGATACCGACCCACTTAAAACTTTTAGGGACTTTGTATCAATTTTTATTGGATTTGATGTGTACTTTTTGTGCTGATCTTTGTTCTATGAGGTGCAAGAGTTTTCCATCATTTGTAATTGTTAAACATTCATATAGTTAAAAATGTAAAAGTATTGGTTGTAGAACTGAACATATGCTCCCAAAACTAAGTGTTTCATATCTCTTGGTGTACATGGGTCTCATGCTCAAGATTTTTCTTTGTTTCCTTTATTATTCTTCTGCAAGAGTACAAATCTTATAACATAATTTACTACTTTTTCCAATAGTGAATCACATATAACTAACCATCTTCCCATTTCTCTTTTTCTTGAAATTGGTTCTAATTGTCTAGTACATGGTTTTAAATTGCGGACCGCAATATTGTGGTTGCGGAGCTCACCGCAACGGCAACAGACCGTAATTGCGGTGTGAATCAAATTCACGTAAAACGCCGCAAAGCAACAGCGTCGCGTCCGCAACAAAGCCGTAACGGAGCCACAACGTCCGCAACAGAACTACAACACAATACTGGTCCTCCCTTTTTCTCAAAAAAACTAGATCGGACTTGCGAGTGTGATTCCGTTGGCGAATGTCCTTGTGTTTGCCTTTTGTTTGTGTTCCTGTTTCCTTTCTCATCTACATTCTTTTTTTAAAAAAATGGAATACTAGGTGGAGGGGTCGATATGTACCGGTGGAGAGGCGGAGAAGTCGATCTACTTCAACAGAGAAACGGAGGAGTGGCGACAGTCTCGATCCGCCGGAGAGGGAGTATCAGAAAGTGAAAAATGGAGGTGAAGCTTGAGAAAGAGGGCGTTTCTGAAAGAGAGAAACGAGAGTCTGAGAAAGAAAAATGAGAAAGTGAAAGTGTTTCTAGAAAGCTCTTGATTTTCATTTTTTTTTAAATATGCCATTTAATTTTAATTTAAACTAAAATTGGTTAAGAAAATACTGTCTGAAGCTTTAAATAAAATGACGATTCACAACCAATGGAAGATATTTTCCAAAGGCTCATCTCTAAATCACAGTTCACACTTAAAATTGCTCTAACTTAATATATGATAATTGTTATCAGTTCACAATTAAAATTGCTCATCTCTATATATTTATTATTTTAAAATTGCTTTAACTCTTATTTTAATTTTAGTTACAATACAAATAAAATAATATTTTGAGTTGAAATAAATAAAAATATAAAAAGTATTAATTAATATGTGGGATCAATTGTAGACCCAAAAATTATGTTAACCATTCACTTCAGCAATCTTTTGCATTGGAGTAAATTCTTATATAGAGTGCTTAAATCTATATGGCATTATTGACCCCATAAAATTAAGATAAACAACTCACTTAAGCAACTATGCATTGGAGTTGCTCTAAGAAAATTAAATTTAGATTTATATACCATTATTTTTATTACAAATCTATTATAAATTATTCATTAAAATGATGCAAAATCTTTAAAATGAATGAAAATTTATACAATCTTATAAATAAAAGATATTCCAATAATTACAATAATTATAGGTTTTTTTTTTCATGTTTGGTGCAAACATGAAATAATTTCACGCCTCAATCCGCATCGCAGTAGCCGCAATGTCCACAACCACAGTAGCCGCAACCGCGACCGCAATTTAAAACCATGGTCTAGTACTCTTACATCAACATTTGTATGTTATGTCATATTGAAAATTAGTAATAAGAAACAACCAGTTTCCCACGCCCAGGCTTATGTAATTCAATTACACTCCCTAGTTTTTCCCCTTAATAATTAAGAGAAAAAAGAAACTAAGAGTTAGATACATAAGTATGGAAAAGTAATATATGTTTTATTTTTTTTTCCTGGTGTAATGTTCTTATTGTGTTTGATTCCTTATATTGACTTTTCACCCTTTAATGGTTGTCCCAGCTTGGTACTCTCTTCATATAAATTGTGGTGGGAAGTTAATTTCTAATGGAAACATGAAATATGATGATGATTCACAAGAAGCTGGACCAGCAAGATTTCGCCGAACTGGATCAAACTGGGTTTTTAGCAACACTGGTCATTTCTTCGATAGCAGTCGTTTAGACTACTATACCTGGTCTAATACAACTAAGCTTGCTATGGACAATGGTGAACTATATATGGATGCACGTATTTCTGCCCTTTCTCTCACATATTATGCATTTTGCATGGGAAATGGAAGCTACACAGTAAGTCTTCATTTTGCAGAAATTATGTTCACTGATGATCAAACATATAGCAGCCTCGGAAGACGTGTATTTGACATTTATATTCAGGTGGTGCATGGTTTCATCATTTTACCTTTGTCAACCACATGTTTAATATTAACAACTATACCTTTTGATCATTATAAACCAGCATGAACCATTTATGTTTGGATTGAAGTATTGCAGAGAAAGTTGGTGCTAAAGGATTTCAATATTGCAAAAGAAGCAGGAGGAGTTGGTATGGCAATCATAAAAAAGTTCACTACTATTGTGAATAGCAGTACCTTAGAGATTCGTTTGCAATGGGCGGGTAAAGGGACAACTGGTATCCCATTTGGATCAGTTCATGGTCCTCTTATATCAGTTATATCTGTTGATCCTGGTCAGTTCTACTTCTTTGTAGTTATTTTTCTTTTACCATCACCCTCATCTGATCTAATATATATGCAAATTCCTTTTATCATAAATAAGCAGACTTTACACCCCAAGAGGAAAAAAGAGATGGCATGCGTGTGCAATTTATTGTTGCAATTGTAGTTACTGGAGCACTTGTTATCATCATAATATTTGGTATAGCTTGGTGGAGAGGATGTCTAGGACGAAAAGGTTCATTAGAAAAAGGTAAGAACTAAAAGGCTCTATAATTACCATATCATATTTTCTATTCTTCCAAATGTATTATTGTGGAAAGTTTCAAAAAAGATTTTTTTATTTTTTTATTTTTTGGCTTAAACCAACAGAGCTAAGAGGTGTAGATTTGCAAACTGGCTTTTTTAGCTTACGACAAATCAGAGCTGCAACTAAGAACTTTGATATTGCCTTCAAGATTGGAGAAGGAGGATTTGGTCCTGTTTACAAGGTATTTTAGACATCCAACATATTATTTGACCTTCATTAAAAGATCTATTATGGTTGGTAATTCTTTTCAACTTCTAAAAATAAATCAATACTTTAATATTATATTGACCCTGAAAATGTAGGGTGTTCTCTCAGATGGCACAGTAATAGCAGTTAAACAACTTTCTTCTAAATCAAAGCAAGGGAATCGTGAGTTTATCAATGAGATTGGCATGATTTCTGCTTTGCAACACCCTTGTCTAGTTAAGCTCTATGGTTGTTGTATGGAGGGAGATCAATTGATGTTGATATATGAATACATGGAAAATAATAGTCTTGCTCGTGCTTTATTTGGTAATTCTCTTTTCTTCATATTTAAGTTTAGTATCTCTTCATTAATAATCTACAATCTGGTACACATAGCATGCTTAAATTACCATATATTGTCGTCTAATTTATATGACAAATGTAAATGAAGCACAAGAAAAATGTCAATTGAAGTTGGATTGGTCAACAAGGCAGAGGATTTGTGTTGGTATTGCTAGAGGTTTAGCTTACCTCCATGGAGAGTCAAGGTTGAAGATAGTTCATAGGGACATCAAGGCCACTAATGTGTTACTTGATAAAGATCTCAATCCAAAAATATCTGATTTTGGTTTGGCCAAGCTTGATGAAGAGGGCTATACACACATGACTACCAGAATAGCTGGCACCTAGTGAGTTCTCATATATTACTATATTTTTATGAAATTTTTTTAGTAATATTTATCTTCTCTATGCAAGATCGCATGCAGTGTGAGGTAAAAATATATATACAAAGAAATAGAGGATGTATGCTGAGATACCACACCAATTTATTTTAGCCCACTTAATTTTGCTTTAAAATTTGTATTATCATTGTTAATGTATGAATTTTCAATACTGTAGTGGATACATGGCTCCTGAATACGCAATGCATGGTTATTTGACTGACAAAGCAGATGTTTATAGTTTTGGCATTGTTGCATTGGAAATTGTTAGTGGAAAGAGTAACTCCATGAACTGGCCAAAGGAAGGGTGTTTCTCCCTTGTTGATTGGGTAACCTTTACTCATATGATCTTCTACGTTTCATGCCCATATGACTGTATTTTACAATATCTAAGAAGATTGTTGTTGTTGTTGCATAAACGCTCCATTACAAATCTCATTCAATATTAATCTAGTGAAACATTTGAAGAACAAAACAACCTTAAGTCTTATATGTTGTAATATATTCAGTTGTGGATTGATAATTGTTATTTGTATTTTGTTTTTCCAGGTGCATCTCTTGAAAGAACAAGGTGATCTAATCGACCAGCTGGTTGATGAGAGGTTGGGTAAAGATTTCAAAAAAGATGAAGTAATGGTCATGATCAATGTGGCTCTACTATGCACACAAGTTTCCCCAATGCATAGACCCACCATGGCTTCAGTGGTATGCATGCTTGAAGGCAAAACTGAAGTTCAAGAAGTGCTGTCGGACACAAACCACGTATTGGATGGAAAGAAGTTAGAGATGATCCAACAATATTACCAACTAAGAGAAAAAAATAAGAACCATGAGACTGAAGAAGAAAGCATCTCAATGGGTGAAACTTCAGCATTCATGTCTGACACGGATCTATATTCTATCAACATGGATTCTTCTTACCAGGAGAAAAGTGATTAGACAATCTATCATCATCACTTTGTAGATGATATATAACTTATATTTAGGTATAACTTTCCTTCATATATATTTGTTTCCTTCATATAATCCTTCATTTTTCCTATACTACTACAAGAAATGGAAACACTTGCCAGGGAAGTTATTTATTTTGTTGCATATGTAATGTAGTATTTTATGTTGTTGAAATGGACAACTTTATTTGCACAAGGCTTTTGTAGGATCATCTTGTTATGGATGCCAATGTTCGGAGTTAACTAATACTATATACTGAACAAGTGGTACAAGCTGATTTTTGCCATTGTATTAAGTTAATATTAATTGTGTTTCTTAAAAGAGAAAGAAAAGCTAATTGCCAAACTTGTGGCACCGAAAGAAATAGTGTTTCTTAGACCTATATTGTAAGGTTCCAATTAAGTGATCGATAAATAACCTGTATACAAATTTTCTTCACTTTCCTTCTTGTGAACTTGTGAACTTGCTTTGGAGTTAGCTAGAATAGTGCAGCGAGTGGGCTCTTGTTAATTGTTAATGGCATCTTTTCCATTTCTTTGTCTTTCAAAATAATTTTACATTGATTTTGACTCAGGCCACTATACATGGCATCTTGTTAATTGTTTTTTTTTTTTTCTTTTGAAATTCTCTGTCTTCACTATGGTTGTTACTTGTCCTAACTGACAAAAGTATCGCTAAACTTATAAATATGGTTTTCCTTAATTCTTTATCTCTAATCCTGATATCAAGGACTTGTATGTACTTATAAAAACCAATATGAATTGAAGGCACGGAATCTTCATTGTTATATCCAAGATTATATTGTGAATACCGAATTCTTTTAATTATAGTAAAGTTCCCAGTTAGTGATATTGTAGACTTGAGAGGTATAAAAAGGCCTCCACTAATGCATTGGTTATCATGGGGGCATAGAATAATTGCTACAGCTATCTTCTAAGCCTTTCCAAAGTTATCACATTGTCTTTCCCGGTTCTCTTTCTTCTGCGAGATTGGGTCCTTAACTACTTTCTTTTGCTTGGAACTTGAAAGTGTTAAAATTTTAACAATTCTGATAATACAATCTAAAAATTAATTTTTAGAACTTTTACCTATTACCAAAATAAATTTCAGAACTTGATTCTCAGCCAGAGGTTATTTTAAAAAACAAAATATAAAAAAAAAACACACAAAAGAAGAGTGTATAAGTAAAAAATAAAACTGCAAAAAGCAATTACCTAAGTTTGATTCTACTAATTTTTGGCAAAAGCGAGGCTTGAAGGGTGTTGCTATTCTCACCCCAATTTTACTATTTTCACCATCCATGTGGATGGCTTTTAATAAATTTTCAAAATTACCCTTTCCACGGATTCATGTTTCCATTGTACATTGTACAACGGAATCGTGATTCCGTGTTGATAAAAGGGGTGACGAAAATACGATTCCGTTGTATTATTATACAACAGAATTGTATTTCCGTTGTTTATGAAAAGGGTGAAAAAAATTAAAACAACGAAAATACGATTCTGTTGTATTATTATATAACAAAATTGTATTTCTGTTGTTTACAAAAAGGGTGAAAATAAATTAAAACAATGGAAATACGATTCCGTTGTATAATAATACAACGAAATTGTATTTTAGTTGTTTACGAAAATGGTAAAAAAAATTGAAACAACAGAAATATGATTATCTTGTGTTATTATACAACGGAATCGTATTTCTGTTATTTCAATTTTTTTTCACCCTTTTCGTAAATAACGGAAATACGATTCCATTGTTTCAAAAAAATTTCACCCTACTGAAACGGAGATATAATTCTATTGAGACATTTGCACCATCACACACTCCGCTAGTTGCAGAGTGAAGCAATGCCCACCCTTCCTCATCGCCACAATTCACCACACCAACAAACCCATCTTCACTACCTAAACGCATTCATTCCCATCCACAAAAATAACGTTTCCACCAACCAAAAACACTTCTTCAAAGTATAAAAAGAAAATGCAAAAACAACACATTTTTACGACAACTGAAGGAGATGCAAAGAGATCCTTTTGAAGGATCTCGATAATGGAGGGGTGGTGTGGCCCGGTGATGCTTGGATCTGGACGTTCGCAAGGTGGCGCGGGGCGAGGGTGGCCCGGTGATGCTTGGATCTGGATGGAGTGAGGTGGTGCGGCATGGGGAGGCACGCAGTGGTGCGGGATGGCGCGGGTGGCGATGGTGCAGGACAGCGCTGTTGTGGGATGGGGTGGCGTGGTACACTGGGTTAGGGGAGTGAGAAGTCATAGGGGAAGGGGAGGGGTGCAGGGATTTGGTGAGGGGGCAAAAAAGATATTTCATATGTTTATGGGGTGAGAATAGCAAAGAGTGGGTAAGAATAGCAATCCCCCAACATGAATCTCATTCAAGGTTGGCCCAAGTATAACTCCAATAAATGCCTTGGTTGAGGCTCAAAATGTTATTGATTATTGATTTTTTTACTAATAAAAAATAAATAAAAAAACTAATAAGCAAGTGGGTAATGCTAAGGGAAAATATTCTTTGAAAAAAATAAGGTATTCATCTTAGAGAAAATAGGTTATGTATTGAGAGTATAAATTAGTTTTAAATTGTTATATAATTACATATCACTCTGTATGGTAAGTTTGTTGACTTTTATAATAAATACTTTAAAATTCATACTAATAGCAATTTCTATTCTAATTGATTGACAATGTAAAATTTATTACACTGACAATGTATAATCATTAAACTTTTCATCTTTTTTTTTTTTTTTTTTTTGAAGGAATAACTTTTCATCTTATTAAGCTTGGGCTAAACATAATTCTAATAAAGGCCAGTTAAGGCCCAAAGATATTATTCATCATTGATTTCCTTTAAAAGAAATAAAAAATTACTAATCAAGTGAGAAATGGTAAGAGAAATATTTTGTTAAAAAAAATAAGATCTTCATCTTATTATGACACTCTTCTTTTTTAATTAGTAGTTATCTTATTTATTTTATTAGTTGTTTTTTTATCCTATTACTTCTGATTAAAAAACATATACTCTATTATTTAATATTATAAATATTGAAATAAACCAAAGTTACTAAAATATTGATTGACGTAAATTTAATTACCTATACACATATATAATGCTTAGGGAATATTATCAACAACTTCTGTTATTTTAATAAAATAAAGAATTCCAAAAATAAACTAATAAAGTATTTACTTAAAATGAATAATATCTCAATAAAGATTTTAAATAAATTAATTTTAATATTAACTAAAAATAAATACTAAACTAAATTAATTATAATAATTTAACAAATAAATGTATATCTTTTTTTGTTAAGAAAATAAATTTATATCGTAAAATTGAAAAATAAACTTTAAATAAAGTTACATTAACAATAATAAATTATTTTAATTAATTTTAAAAACATAATCTTTAAAATTTGTTTTGGTCTGACAATAATCTCAACTTGAAAAAGAAAGATTAAAATAAATATGCATCAAATGCTTAATTGTAATGACTAGCAGTATCATTTGGACTCGGTCTAAGTTTAAAATGTGTCTCCTATGGTCCTGATTTGGAATGGTGCCAATTTCTAAGATTTAAGGTCATGTTCATTACAATGAAGCTAAACTTCTAATATTTTGAGGCAATTTTATTTGAATACATCCTGGCCAGCATAGTTGTTCCAATGTGATGGTAAAAAAGAAAGAGCTTTAGAGGGAAAAATATAAATATATTTAAGTTTTAAAGGGAGGGGAAAGTTTTAATGACTTAGAAAATTAATTCGAGAGAAAAATATATAATTTAAAAAGTTAAGATATAATGAAGGGTAAAATATGTTTTTGGTCATTAAAATATTTTAGAAAATTAGTTTTAGTCCCTATAAAAAATTTAATACATTTTTTTTTTAAAAAAAATAATACATTAATTTTTAGACTTTACAATGGTTTTAATCCTTCATCAGGGACTAAAACATGTGTTTTATTATCTCCTACACACTAAATCATCACACATGCTTATATATTAGGTTTGATCCGATAAACTTATAAACATGTGATGATTTTCAAAGCTATATTATTAGGTCATACACGTGATAATAAAATTGGGCTTACAAGAACAAATATATTAGATTATACATCAAACCTATATTTTATTTTAATAAAACAAAATTACATCAATCAATAGAAGACCGAATACTATCTAAAAGAAAAATAAAATTCTAATAACAATTTCATAGGAGTTTTTGGTATTGTTCTTCAATTAAAACTTTAATATATTTTCAAACAAATTAAATAATGCTTGTATTTATAAATAGAATCTTTTAATTTTGTGGTTATGACAGACTTTTTTATTTTCAGTTAAAAAATTAAGAAACAAGCACGTAAGAAATCAACAGGCACAACTATTATGGAAAACAAAATAGTAAGCTGAAAATGAAGTGACATTGTAGAAATATTGGGTTTGAGACTTTGAGTCTATCAGCATACTGTATATTAATGGGGACCAGAAAAGATTTTCATGTGCAGCAAACCATCGTACGGGATAAGCTCAGAAAGTGGTAATGCAATTGCAAGTTTGCAACTTGCAAACACGCAATTGAAAATCAATAAATGAAATTTGATTAAGACCTATGTGATTATCCATGTATGGCTAACCTTCATACATATCCAATTATCCATATTCCATACATGACAGTTTGAATTTTCTTTTTCTTCTTCTCTTTATCTTATCTTCCAAAACGCTTTACACTAATTTTGAACGCGTTTATTTTAGAAGAAAAAGTTTTGACTTGATATAGTTAGAAATCGAGAGTTTGGGTTCAGACTTAGACTTTAGTAGTTTAACCGTTAAGTACGATACTTGACCCAGTTAGGATTATGTCCATGTTTTCTTGCTGATCTAAAAAAAAATGTCCATGTCCTTCTTTTCTAAGTTATCCATGTCCAATTACTTTGAACATTGGTCAAAGCCTGAGCAGTTAATTGTTTCACACTTGGATCGTGATGACCGGTTCGAACTACAAATTAAGTATTTTTTTTTAATGAATGTTAAGGATATTCCATGCACAATCAATAGTTAGATATTATATTCTTTAAGTATAAAAATTATGTATGTGAATTATATCTCTTTCAATATACTTTTCTTTCTGTCAAAAAATATATATTTTTCTTTAATACAATGAGAAATTAAACATTTATTAACATGCTTAATAGATTTAAACAATTAAGTCATATTTTGTTGATATAAATTAAATATATTAACGGGAACATATTTAGTATTTTTTCTTTTATGAGTTAAACTTAATTAGAATTCAATTTATTAATATAACGTCTCATAAAAAATATTAATATAACATGACTATAGAGTGAAAATTACATTAACAATATATATAAATTAAACTCTTAAACTTATTTTTTTTAAGAGATATTTTCTTTTTTTTACATAAAAGTTTAGGTAGTGAGTTAAGTGCCGAGACTTATCAGGGTTAAGATATGCTTCAAGGATCAAATAATACTTACAAAGGTACTTACAAATCGTCCACCAACAAGATCCTCACATCGGCAGTGGAATTCAAATCACGTTTTTGTAAGATATGAGTCTGATTCTTACCAACTTAACCAACCTTTGTTAGCTTTTTAAGAGATATTTAAATTTTATCACCATTTTTTATTTTTAAAATTATACTTTTCATTACATTTTATTGTACTTTAATATAAAAGAACCTTTTAATAAGGATATTTTTCTTTCAATGATTTCTACTATCATCAATTATTAAGTTTGGATATCATTTTAGCCTTTTAAAAGATGAAATGATGTTTTAAAAACTTACATTGAATATCGAACTTCATTTCCATTTTTTTTCTTTCATCTTTTGAAGTTAATAGTAGGAGCTTAAAATTAGGTAACAGTGATAGTTAGAATTACAGCAAGAGCAAATTAATCCTGAAAAACATGTTTACATTAAATATATTGAAATGAAATACATATAATATTTTTAAAATGTAATTTTTAAAATAAAAAACAATAATATTTAAGGGAAGGGATATTGTAAGTCTTAGATACTTACTTCCTTTGTTTAATAGCCTTTAATAAATAAGATTTTAACAAATATAACTATTGAACCATGTGATATTATAAAAACGGAGGATGTAATTAATAAAAAGTGTTTTTAAAATTAATTTCCAGATTGTAATTATAGATAATGAATAATTGAATATTTAAAGATGTTTTGAAGACCAGTCATGCTGTGAAAATTTTAATTTAAACCTTTTACTTCTCATTGTTACTCTATTCAAACAAAGTCTAAGCAAATGACTTCAATTATTATTTGTCGTACTAACTCTGTTATTTTTCAATATTATTATTTGTAATGATATTAAATAAAACATAAAAAAAATAGAATGAAGAAGAACTAATTATTCCCACCCTTTATTATATATTTAAAAAGAGAATTCAGTTCTTGAAAAATAGAGATTTATTTTAGAAAATAAAACAAAGCTATAGTAACAAATTAAAAAAATAATAACTAAAATTATAATTATATACCTTTAGATAATAAGTTATATAATTATTATATTTTAATTGTTTGTTTTTTAATTAATAACTATATTTTTAGTTTTACTAAAAGAATTCCTTGCTGCCAAATAAATCCCCCCAAAGTCCCAAATTATGATAGCAAAGAAGGTAACGAATAAAGTTGCAGAGGTCGTCGTCCATGACACGCAACCCTAAAGTAGCAGCCATTCAATCGAAACCAATGTTCAGAGATTCCGTTCACCAAATAAAGTCCATTTTGATTCTATTTTATTTATGACTAAATGTTATTTTTTGTCTTTTATATTTTAATATTTTTTATTTTGATACATTAAATTTTAAATATTTTATTTTATTTTATTATATTTTCAAAGGTTTCGTTTCGATATTTTTTCAATTTTTTCATTAGAAATGTTAATATTTTGTTAAATTTTAAATTTTAAAATAATTAAATTAAAATAATAACAGTTAAAATTCTTCATTATATGTAAATTAATTATCTTAATTAATTTAAAAATAGTGCCGGTTTTTAGCTCCCGCAATCTTTCTTATTAAATTTTTAAAAAAATGCTATTACCATACTCTTGAACCCAATTTCAAAACTAACAACTAACAAGTCGTTGGTCCGAGTGATGTTAGGCTCGGTCCTCTTAAGCAAGGACTCAGATTCGAGTCTTGTGGATGAAAAAAAAAACGTGATTGGAAAGGGAGAACCCCACTAAAAGAGGCCAATCAGATTTCCCGATAGAGATTAGTCATGGACAAAGTCGATGGATACTTTGTACCAATAACATGGTAACCAAAAATTTCAAAACTAACAAAATAGATTAAGTACCATTAAACAGAAGCAGCATTTTTCAATGTCCGGACTTAATCAATTCGTGTGATTCTAGCGGTGGATTAAGAAGATACCAAATTAGCTTTTTTTAAGTTTCGTTTCATGTCTGGATGCAGTAGTTTAAAACTCTAGAGGTTATGCAGTAGCTTTCTCTTAAGTTCATTTTTTTCTCTCTTTTTCTTTTTATTTTCCCTTCATCTCCAAATCTGGTTTCAGATCTACAAAGAGAGAAACATTTTCTACCCTGATCTGGTTGCAATAAACCCCAAAAAGAAAATATCAAATCGTAACAACAAAAACCAACAAAGAGAGCAACATTTTGAACCCAGATCTGGTCAATTAACTCCAAAACGAAAATATCAAAACCCAAAAAGAAAAAAATTAAATCGACGGAGCAGCTTGTCTCGGTGCTCCTGTTCTGCCACTGCAAGGTGTGGTCCACCGAGACCTAAAGCTGCAGAACCTCCTCCTCAATGCGTGGTCCTGCGGCCTCAACATTGCCGCTGCGTTTGGCGTGGTAGCAACTCTTCTTGTGAAACTCCAGCAACGTGTCTTTGGCCTCGTCCGCGTAGAGATAATAATAATAATAATAAAAAAATTAAAATATATTTTTCGTCCTTATAAAATTAAAAAAAAATTAATTTTCGTCCTGGTAAAATTTTTTGTACGTTTTTAATCCTCGTAAAATTAAAACGTGTCAAATTTTGGCTCGAAGCTAGGTTCGGATAAATCCGAACGTACATGAGGATTTTTAGAGGTTAAAAACCACCATAAATTACCAAAAAAAAAATAATCACAAATTACAAAAAATAAGAAAATAAAAAATACAAATTGTGGCGGTTTTTATGCATTTTGTGACGATTTTTCTTTAATTTATGATGATTTTTAACCCCTCAATTTTTAACCGCCACAAATTGTTACATGTAGGTTCGGATTTATCCAAATCTTGCTCTGAGCCAAAATATAATACATTTCAATTTTAGGAGAACGAAAAACGAACAAAAATTTTTGCATGGACGAAAACTGAACTTTTCTAATTTTATGAGGATGAAAAATATATTTTAACCTAAAAAAAAGATAGTGACGATTTTTAGCTGTCATTATATTAAATTAATTTTTTTATATTTAAAAGTTAACATAACACTAATATTGTTAACGAAAAAAGAAAAAAATGACTAAAATGAAACTTTCGAAAAACATAAAGGACCAAAATGAAACTTTTAAAACTTAATGTACCAAAACTAAAAAAACACTGAAACATAAAGGATCAAAAGTAACATTTAGCCTTTATTTATTTAACTGTATTTTCCCAAAGTTTATAAAAAAAAATTAAATGTATATTCCAAAAGTTTTCTCAAACATTATATTTTTTATGCTTTTACTTTCGGTGCATTGCTTTTTTTCTTTCACAGAAAAGCAAATTGCAGAATTCAAAACATATACTTTCACATGTAAAATCATTAATATTCACAATCATTTTATACATTTCAAATAAAATTTCCAAGAAAACAGCAATTTGTGTATAAATTCTTTTATTTCTTAAATTATAGAAACCCACATCATATAGATTAGAAACTGAAAAGGCAAACAATCAATCACTAACTTTTTATACACAATTATTACATAATGATATATCATTTTTAAATAATTAATTAAGAATATATTCTGCGTACACGATCCCTTTCATTCATGTGTTATTTTTCAATAATTATGATTTTTTTCATAAAACATGAATGATTATTTTCTGAATTGATATTTGGTAGGGAAATCATTTAATGATGAATCTTCTTACAAACATAATCTCAGGATAGGATAAGAATGATTAATGATGAATCATTCGTAAAGAGATACGAATGCCTGCATGTTCATTATGCAATTTATTGAGTGATAATAAAATAATCAATCTATGAAATTATGAATATTTATTAATTTAGTTTTAAAGATTATAAAAAATATTTTAATTCTTAAAATTATTAAATGACACCCATTTACTAATGGGTTCTTGATTCGAGTAGAATTAAATTCAAATTTTTTAAGTAAAATCTCAATTTTAAGCCTTGTGAATGAAAAAAAAAATGTAATTAAGATGAGAGACCTCACTAAAAATTATCAGTCAGGTTCCTTGACGAAAATTAGTCATTCAGCAAAATTGACAAAGTTTCTCGATGCAAATTAATCATTGATAAAATCGATAGATACTTCACACTAATAATATTGTGATTTTAAAAAAATGAGTCAATTTAATATTACTTAACCTTATTAAGTGACAATCATTTTACTCTCTAGGTTAATTACATTTTTGTCCCTAAACTTCTTGCAAATTTCACTTTTAATCCTTAAATAAAAAATTTAGTGTTTTTGATCCCTATATTTTTCTTCTATTAACATTTTTAGTCTTGTTGTCACGTAGCAATGTTAACTAATGACATGATAATCACATGACTTATCATGTCATCAACTAGTTTGAAGTGGCAACTACATGTAATTTTTTAAAAACTATATTTTTAATCATTTATCAACTTATCTAACGTTATCAACTAGTCTGAAAGATGAGGATTAAAAATATAGTTTATAAAAAAAAATACATATGAATGTCATGCCAAACTCATTGATGACGTAGTAAGTCACATGGCTAGCTATTATGTCATCAATTAATGTTTCTATTTATATATATATAGAAATCAATTAATGTTTCTATTTAATAATTGAGACTAAAATTGTTAATAAAGAAAATTTATATGATAAAAAATGCTAAAAATTTTGTTTAGAAACTAAAAAAGAAAATTTGAAAAAAAAAATTAGGGACAAAAACATAATTAACCTTTATTTCCAAAATTACAAAGATAAAAATTAAAATGACCTAAATTTTTTCATTTTAAAAATTGAAATAATATATTAATAATAGAGTAAAATATGTTTTTATCCCTCTAAAGTTTTTGAAGTTTGATTTTAGTCCCTTTAAAATTTTTGTTCACTTTTCATCACTCTAATTTTGAAATACACCACTTTTGGTCCTCTAGCACTATTTAAATTATTTTTTGTTCTTCTATAAAGCAATATTTAAACCACTTTAAAGACCAAAAGTATTGCATTTCAAAATTAGAGGAATGAAAAATAGTTTAGAAGAACAAAAACGTATTTCAACATGATCCCCATCGGGCCATTGATTCCCTCAACTTTATTGGATGGGAAAGATCCCATTGACACTTCACTTAACTAACTTTCTTAAAATGTGTGAATTAGTTAAAATTGTCTTATATATAAGGACGGAGGTTGTACATTTTATATCATATAATAAATGAATGCATAATAATCAATGTGCATGTGTGTGATACTACTTTTTTTCCCTTTTATAAACATTAAGCCGTGACAATTTCAATTGATTATATAAAAAATATTATTTTATATCATATAATAAATGAATGCATAAAAACCAATATGTGATTGTAATATCCTGTGTGTGTGAGAGAGATATATACTACTTTATTATTTTGTGATACTACTTTGTTACTATTTTCATTCCTATTTATAAGACTCAAAATAGAAGTAGTGTTTGTTCCTTTTTATAAAATCATATCCATAATGTCTCTTACATTAATTATTTTTATACTAAAATACCCCAAATTAAATAAGAGATAGATTGTATTGACAAACATTTAGAAAAAAGAGAGGAACATTAATGACAATGGTATTTTTTTTGAAAAATATATAAATTTATGATATATTTATTGTTAATAACTAAATTAACTACTACTCATGTTCCTTATCTTTTGATGTTTAAGGTTAATGCACACAGCTTAAGAAACATTTAATACTACTCACAAACAACACATTTAGTCTAAAATACCCTAATTTAATATCTATGATGGAAGAAGTTGAGAAAATCTAGGTCATGTTAAATAGGGGTACATGTGAAAAATAATAATTAATGAGACTTGGAATATGTAAAAATAATAATTAAGGAACGAAAGTAGTACTTTCCTTAATCCTAATGAATTAGGTAAGTGAAACAGTGGTAGTATTTTATATCATATAATACATGAATGCATAATAATCAATTAATGAATCCGAGACATTAAATATTCATCAATAACACCATTAAAATTAGGGGTGGATAAATGGGCTGGAGCCTGCAGTTCGCGTGGATATGGGCCTAAAAAAATCAATCCGTCTAATTATAGAGGATTTCAAGTCCGGCCCATGAAGCTCGCAGACTTCGCGGGCTGGCCCACGACAACACTTAACTATAAATTTCTTATTTTTCTACATTCATAGGATTAATTAGATACTAAATTGTCATTAATGTCCTTTACAAATTGTAATTTCCAAATACCAATTAATCCAAACCTTATGATGAACCATATCTGTAATTTTGTCTTACTATTAAGTAGGTAATAAATAGTTTATCTTAAAATATTTTCTCTAACTAAAGCAAATTACTTCCTGAAATTAAAAATATTTTTTCACCGTACGTGATTTTAATTCTTTGATATAAAGTGTAAAACTTCAATTCTTACCGAAATATAATAACGTATTTAAGAGATGTTTCTTCTTATTTTTATTTTTTATAATTTATTATAGATATTAGTCTTTGGAATGTTTGATATTTTACTTAGAGTTGAATGTTTAATATTTAGTTGAATGCTTATATTTTTTTTTATGTATTCTTATTCTCTATATCTGGTTCCTTAGCTTAAAAAATATTAAAAAAAACTCCATTATTTGACAAATTTATGTTTTTTTTTAAATAAAACTTTTTTTCAACATTTTTATTGGGCTCGCGGGTCAGCCTGTTTAACTCGCAAATCGGACTTAACCTGGTCTGTAAAAATGCAAGCTTCATGGGTTGGGCATTAAATGGGTTAAGCCGACTCGTATACCCAGGCCTAATTAAAATCCATTATTCTTCCCCGAATACATAATAATAAATGGGCATTTAAAATCCACTTTTTATTAAATGTGTCATTAATTAATATGACTTATTAAAAAATAAAAAATAAAACAACTTAAAATTTTTTGTCTAAAGTGCCCTTATTTTGGGGGGAAAAATGTGTCAAAACTTTCTTACTTTATATTATAAAAGACTTTTTAAATTACAATTTATATTTTTGCATATATTTTTAAAACTATTTGTGTTTGTTGTTATTATTACAATGATTAAGGTGATAACTAGTGTAAATTTGTGAAAAACTAATTGTGTATTTATTGTTATTATGGTAATGATTATGTTATTATCATTTAAAATAAAAATTAGTTTCATTTTTACATGTAAAAATAGTAAATATTTTTTAAAAATTATTATTTTCTAGAAGTTAGACATTTAAGGAAAGAAAAAAAATTCAATCCCCCTTTAATAGGTTTCTGAATCCGTCCCTGTTTATTGGAATGTACAAAATTACGCTGTCTATAGTTTTTTTTTTTTTTGCGCTCTCCTATGATTTTCATAATAAATACTTTCTCCTAAACCCTAAAACCTTAAGGGCATTGGTTAATAAGACCTTTTTTTTTTTTTTCCCAAAACTACCATTGTCTTTAATACCCTTTTCTTTCTCTCTTCTTATTTTTTTGTCATTACAACCTCTCTTTTAATTAGAGATATTTTAGTCTAAAAATAATCAATACAAGGGACATTATGAATTGAGAGTCTTATAAAAATGACCAACACACCACTTTTAATTTGAGCCTTATAAATAAGACCAAAAGAAATATCATATAATAAATTAATGCACAATAACCAATTAATGAATACATGAAGTCAAATATTCATTAATGACATCATTAAAACCCGTTATTCTTCCCTCCATTACATAATACTTTCTCCGTTCCAGTTTATATGACGTTTAAGGTTTCGACACATGTATTAAGGAATGCAATTAATTCGTTAAATTTCCTAGAAAATATTAGGTAACTTCCTAATATACCCTTTATCTATCTAATTAATTACTCATTATATACTACTTCCACTAAGTATTTATTAAGGGTAGTCTTGAAAAAAGATATTTAATGCAGCATTGGGTTTGTAAAACGTCATATATTTTGGAACAAATTTTTTTCTCTAAAACGTCATATAATCTAGAATGGAGGAAGTAACAAGTGTGCATTTAAAATGCACTTACTATTGAATGTGTCATTAATTTTTTTTTTTGAAAAGTTATCAGAAATATTTTATTAATAAAAGGTGAAGCACAAATTGTGCCCATCTATCAGTTAAATAAATAAATAAATAATAAAAATTAAAATAATTTTCTAAAATATCCTTATTTTGGACAGAAAAAAGTGACATCAAGACTTTCTTATAAAAAATATGAGTAAATATCTCATTAATAAACTTTATAATAAATTAAAGTATAAAAAAATTAGTAATCAATATATTTAAAGTGAATATCATATTTTTTATAATTAAGAAAAAAAATACTATACTTTTTTTATATAAAAAAGGAGACATAAAAATGAAAATCTTTATGAAGAGTCAGACCCTTTAACTCTGACAACCAAATTAACACGTCATGAAAATTCAGTTTCACCTCCGTAAGTAGAATCCCACAAGTTTCCACAATTCCCTTTCATGGCTTCATTAGTTGGTGGTATAACCAACACACCTCATTTTAATTACTAAAAATTAAAAATAATAATAAAATTTGTAACTCCTTCTCTCTCCAGAGTGTCCCTATTTAATTTGCATAAACACATGCAGCCGCACTTGTATAAATGCCGCGAGCTTAGTGCGTGTAGAACAACACAAAAATACTCATAACTCATCAGAGAGAGAGAGAGAGAGGGACAAAGAGAAGAAGAAGAAGAAGAACCCTCTCCAATCTCCATACTACACAGTCCTTCCCGCATTACCATAGTATCTAAATGGGTGAGTGTGTTGTCGAACGAGGTTTCTCTTTCTCTTGTCGTGTCCAACTTTTCTTTTTCTTCTTCTTCCTCCTTGTTGGGTTGGCTTTGAAAGTGAAAGGAAAGGGTACGGGTACGGGTTCGGGTTTGGATTATGAGCAGTGCGATGTGTTCACGGGGACATGGGTGGTGGACGAATCGTACCCGCTCTATCAGCCCGCCACGTGTCCCTTCATCGAGCGCGAGTTCAGGTGCGAAGGGAATGGACGCCCTGATCTGATTTACACCCACTATAGATGGCACCCACTTGCCTGCAACTTACTCAGGTTGGTACCCCTCTTATCATTACTCTCCTTTCCTCATTGGGTCCTTTTCTTCCATCATACACTTTTTTTAATAAAAAATAACTAATCAAATAGTAGTACTAATTTCTTTTCAAATAAAATAACCTTCTGCTGTTCTGCTTGTCCATTTCTGCCAGAGAGCCAGAGTTTTTGGTTTAGTCTTAAATCAACACAACAGCATGTCTATCTTCCTATTTTATATAGCAGTTTTAAAATATTCTCTCATAGTTTAATTATCTTTAAACAAATTAATTTAAACACCTGTTATGATTATATATATATATATATATATATATATATATATATATATTGGCTTAATTATATTTTTTTGTCTCTCTACTTTCATAAATTTTGTCTTTTTATTTTTTGGTTTTTGCAATTTTGATTCATGTTATATTAATTGTTTAATTTTGATTCATTAACTTAACATTTTATATTTAACAGAAATACTAACATAACAGGGTAACAAAATGTCGTGTTAATTTTTTTTTATTAAATATTGAAAGTTAAATTATGAATCAGAATTACAGAATTAAAATATTTATAGAATTCATAAAATTGAAAAAGTACAAAAGTGAAGTACCAATATAGTTTTTTTTTTTGGACAGAAAATATAGTTTATTTTTAAAGAATACTACTTACTTTTACATACAGTAGTGTTTATCTTATACTTTTTCATGATTTTACATTAAAATTTAAGAATTATGTCTGGTAACCGATTTATTTTTATGAGCATTAATTAGTATTCAAAGTAAGTTACTACTCCTACTATACTAAGATTCATTAAATATTAATATTAAAATTAATTATATACATTAATTGGTAGTACATGGTAAGCTTTTAAATATTTATTATAAAGCCGACAGTTATTGTTGAGTAATTCTTATTCTGAAAAGTATTCTAATTAATTACTCTCAATTCATATATATATATATATATATATATATATATATATATATATATATATATATAACACTGTGGTCCTCATCTTTATTAGTTTAGTTTGGACTCAATAAATGATAAAACAAATTAACAATTTATTAAAATAAGAAATTCTTTGAAAGGGAATAAATAAATATTTTTAAATTATTAATTTTTAATAATTAATAATATTTTACTGTTATTCTCAAATAAACTAATGGTGAACTTAATAACTGCAAACATTTTCATTTCTACAAATTATCTACTTGAAAATTTTCTTTTCACTGTTGGTGAAATATAGCATATCATGTGACCTTTTTGGAATGATCCCACCATCCAGCCTGTAAAATAATAGGGAATTCTTCTTAAAAAAATGAAAAAAGACATTAGCGGGGAATTAGAGGTTCCGAATGTTTGCCTTGGGTTGGAAATGCAGCTTCACGTGCACCCATAAAAGCACTTTGGCAGCTGTTTAGGGAAAAGTGCTTTGCAACATGTCAGTTACAAACAAACAACCCAACATTTCACTAGATTTAGATTTTCATATTTTTCCAATTTTTTATGTAAAAACTACTGCGCCGATAAAAATAGTGTCGGTTGATTCACTCACGGGCTCGTCCGTTGTCGGAAACTCTTGCTTTAATTTTTTTTCCTTTCCCTTTTCCACCTTCCACATTTCATCTAATTCCCAATGAGTCCTCTTTCCTTTTTGTACCAAATTTTGCTTTTCGAGAAAATTGAAGACAACTTGAACTGGAAAGTGAAGTCAGCGACAAATTATAACAGTAATTGACGTTTCGTATGCAGTAGTTGTTTCATTTCATTAACTTTTCTGAAAAGTGAAGTCAGTGAAAGTTATAACCATAATGGACAATTCGACATAATTCGTATTCAATTGTTTCATTTATTTTTCTGAAATTTTCAGTTTTATTTTAACTTTCCAATGTTCGATTGCAGATTTGACGGGCGTGATTTTCTGGAGAAGATGAGGGGGAAGAGCATCATGTTCGTGGGAGATTCACTGAGCAGGAATCAATGGCAGTCCTTGACTTGCTTGCTTCATTCAGCAGTGCCCAATTCACCTTATACTTTGGCTAGAGTTGGAGATGTTTCTATTTTCACATTTACGGTATGATTTATAATTTTGATGACGTTATATACTAATATGAAGTCATGTTAATTAGAATTAATATTTCATTTTGATAATTTATGTTAACTTTTCATACAAAAGTTTGATTTTATATGTTGTTATTGAAATTTTATATTGTCAATTAATCAGAAATTATAGTTAATATAAATTTCAAAATAATTATAATAGAAATTAACAAATTTACTATATATAATATTTTTTTATTAAATGATTGTGTAAAAGGTAATAAACTATTTTTTTTATCAGCTAAAGCAAATTTATATTAAAAAGGTACTAGCTGTACCAAAGTTATATACAAAACACTATAAGCCACATTTAATTCCAACAGCCCCACCCGAATTGGTTAATTTGCATTTATATTTGCATGTATATAAACTATTTACTCTAATACAAAGTTTTATCATATAAATTAGGACAATGAAACTGATTGTAACTGAAGAACATGAATAAAAACACTAAAACATTTGCATCTAACTTATATCCTTTTAGTGGTCATACACATCATCATTATTTTATCTGACTTCTAAATTAAAGTGGGGGAAGAATCTTTTTTTGCGTCTAGAAAAGAGATGGTGTGGTCTAAGAAATTGTTTGTAGTGCTACCATAAGGGATGGGCAACGTGGGGTAAGGTGCAAATGTGCAATGGTTAAGTCACAAGTGGTCCCTTTGCTTGTCCATATTCATAAGTCACTTGAGGAAATCGTTATCTAATTAGCTTCCGTAATGGCTTCCGTTTTTTACATTGGTTAAGTCATGACGTGTCCCCTTTTGCCACATGCTAATTGCAACTCTAACTTCTTTCTATTTGATGTTTCTCTTGTCTTGGATAGAAAAGCTTTCAAATCGCATGAATTGAGGTTGTGTTTGTGTGTGACGTGAAAGGAAAATTTTTCACATTTGGTCAATTCTCTATTAGATTCTAACTAAAAGGGCACTATAAATCTTCAAAAACAAGCATCCTCTTTTCTCATCAAACGCATGCCAAAATTACATGGTATTTGTGATGGGTATATGTTGTGGCACCACCATGCTTTTTATTGCATTGCTTGATTCCATTTATTCATTATCTTAGGGAATCTTCATTCATATTATTTTTTTTTAAATATTTTGCAGGAGTATAGGGTTAAAGTGATGCTAGATAGGAACGTGTATCTAGTTGACGTTGTCTTTGAGAAGAATATAGGCAGGGTCTTGAAGCTTGATTCAATACAAGGAAGCAAGCTGTGGCAAGGGATTGATATGCTTATCTTCAACACATGGCACTGGTGGTCCCGTAGAGGACCCACTCAACCGTAAGTTTCTTAAACGAATTATTTTGGGGCATCTAATCAAGTTTAAATAAAATACATTTAAAAATGACCATTTACAAGGTTATAAATTATCTAAATGTGTTTGTAACGAATGAATTTTTCAGATGGGATTATGTAGAATCGGGAGGTCAACTTTTGAAAGACATAGATCGGATGAAGGCTTTTGAAGAAGCACTTAGGACGTGGGCTGCATGGGTAGACAACAACGTTGACCCTACGAGAGTGAGGGTCTTCTTTCAAGGAATTTCCCCATCTCACTACAAGTAAGTAATCATAAACCCATCCATTTTATCATTTGTTATTCAAAACCAAAGTAGCAACAAATTCATCATAAGAAAGAGATTTTACCAATCCCACTCTAGAAGTATGTTTTCTTTTTGGTTTTGAAACAGAGTCATTTGGATTTAGTTATAATCTCCAAAATTTTGATTTGGTTAAAAGGTACAAGAAACAAACTTTTCCCAAATGATGATTGGACTTTCCTAACAAAAATCCAAACACCCCATTGTTTTAGTATGCTTGTTAGAATTAAGTTCTTGAACAATTGGATCCACAATCTAAAAGTCTACAATTGATTACATTACAAAATGAAGTTCAATTTTCATACATTTGTCTTAACATTGTCGACTCGCTAGAAATTATCTTTGATTTAATTATTAAAGTAATTATTATTAAAGTCAACAATTTTACTATCGACAGTAATATATAATTGAATAATAATGTATAAAGAATAAGTTATACATGTACTATAAGTGTAAAATCGTTTTTTAATTACAAATTGTTATGTATGATAAATTTTTTCTAACTGTAAAAAATACTTTCATTACATACTAATTAAATTCCTACAAAATTTATTGGGGCATGACAAATTGACAATGTTTCTATTTGAACACTGATTTCAGTGGCAGCCTATGGAATGAACCTGGTGTAACGAGCTGCGTCCGGCAGAAGACGCCGGTGCCGGGATCAACCTATCCCGGCGGATTGCCACCGGCCGTGGCGGTGTTGAAGGGTGTGCTGAGCACAATGAGGAAACCAGTCACTCTGCTTGACATCACAACCCTCTCACTGCTAAGAAAAGATGCACACCCTTCCATTTATGGTCTCAATGGAGCTGCGGGAATGGATTGCAGCCATTGGTGTCTTCCTGGTGTTCCAGATACTTGGAACGAGATACTTTACAACCTTATTTGATGGTTAATTTTTTATTCATGATTTAATTGGGGGGGGTTTAGTCGATTCTTATACAAAAAAATGTATACAAACAGGGTTGGCTAATGGACCACACCCTGATTAATTGGAATATGCCTTGTGCCTCAAGTGAATAATAATAAAATTAAATCATTTATCTATCTATCTATAGTTTAATTCATATGCACTGTTAATCAATAAGAAATTATTATTGCATGACTTTTAAAGTAATTATTATAAATGACAACAAACTTATCATATACGACTATTTATGATTAATTGACGATGTAAAAGCCTTATAAGAGAGTATACACTATTTCCTCATCTATCTTTTTTGGTACATGTTTACTCATCTATCTATATATTCCTTTTTCAACTATCTTATCCCTTTTGTTTCTCTTAATTACTTCACCAAGCTGATCGCAAACTTTACTTGATCAACAATTTGAACCAACCATTGTAACGTATTCGAGCAGGGAACTTTTCTTTCTTTAATTTGCAAAATCGTGGGGAATGCCGATTGCTACAAAATTTAAAAAAAAAAGAAAAAGAAAAAGAATTTAATGTGATTAAAATTTGATGGCATAGTGATAGCGTACTGCGTCTTTAAGGAAAGCAAGTGTGGTTGATAATTAGGTGAGTGAGTGAGTCTCTGAAAAATATCGCGCGTTCTTTAAAGCGCTATCGATTTAAGGGTGTGCATGAAAATAACATTATAACAATATAGAGTGGCAATGATAAATGACAGCCAATAGAAAATGACGTGAAATATAATGATTAATTTTCAAGCACTATCATGTAAATTTTTTTATACTTTTAACTAATAAGAAATCATTTTAGTATGACTTTAAACTAATTACTGAATGAATTGTTTATTGTTTTTTATATGAAGATATAAATACAGCAATGCCAATGAGTAACAAATATTATTACATAAGAAGATAGATAAGATTATACACTATCCTAGCTAACCGATAAAAGTCTTAGGAATTAAAGAATTCAAAAGAAAGATAATGCTATCTTCAATCGGAGATAATTTCAGACTTGATAAGCTCATTCTATATAATTAAGTGAGAGTATAAAAAATAGTTACATTTTCAGCGTATTTTAATTAAACCCATAGAGAAGTAACCTGAAATATGTTAACAATATTGTGACTTAAAACGAAGACAAGCGGCAGTTCCATTCAGATTGCCACAACAATGGGTTCGTTTAGAATTTTCTGTTACTATATAATAATTAATTGGCAAACGAATTCACACACTAGCAAACGACACGTTATGCCAATTATAGTTAAACTAATCTTTTGAGTTTCTACTTTCTAGAAATCAACCCAATCCAAATATTTTGTTGTTAAGGAGGCATTTGGTAGAGGAGAAATTTTTAGATTTTTAGGAATGTTAGGTTGAGAATGTTAGTTTCCTATGTTTGGTTTTTATTTAAAAAAATTAAGATTCCTGGGAAAGGGTGTTTCCTGGGAATGTTTTTAATCAATTTCCCATGAAAACTTTTCTACAGGAGAGGTAGAAATCTAACTTTCCCGACTAAGGAGAAAGTTTTAATGATATGAAAAGACTACACTACCCCATTTCTTAAGTACAAAATATCCTCGTATAGGGTTCATATTTATCTATAAGCTTATCTCCATATCTCCATTGCTGAACGTTGCACTTATCCACATGATTCTATCTTTCTTTAATTTTGAAAAAAATATTAATTTTAAAATTTGTAATTTTTTATCTTTATCTTTTTTTAAACATAGATCCAACTACTTTATTATCTAAGTTTATCTCATTATTTATTATTTCATCTTTGTATTATTATATTATAATATTATAATTCAACCTCTAATATGATAGTAAGTCATAATAATATTTCAACTATGTAAAACAATGTCATAATTAAATTAAATAATTAATATTTGTAAAAAAATATTTTGAAATTAGTTTTGTTCGATTTTCTTTTGCAAATGTTTTTTCATATATAAATTTATTTAAATCTTGTAATTAAATTAGGTAAGTGTCATATTTGTAATAAAATTTCAGTGAAAAAATATTTAATGAAGTTATTTTAATAAAAGGTATATTTGTAAAAATTTCTTATGTACTCAGAAAAGTTCTACTGTAATCAAACATAGGAAACTTTAATTCGCAAGAAACATACTATGGCTAACCAAACATATTTTAACCATTCATAGGAACTATGATTTTCAGGAATTGACTTTTCCAAGAATCATCATTCCTAGATATGAAAAAACTTATCTCCTACCAAACGCCTCCTAAATGTTTTGTCAGTTATACCCATATGCATGATCACACGTTTGACACCACCCTAATTTCTTTTTGAAGTAAAAAAAAAAAAAAAAAAAATTCGTGAACTTGCTCTTCGTAATGGAGTTGAGGATCAATCAGCCCGTATCATGGACTTATAAATAGAATTGAATTAATCCATATTATGATTATGTCATGGACGAAGGATGACTAAATGAGTCAACCAAAATGTCGATGCTTTACTATCTTAGAAAGAAAAAAATATTGCTAAATTAGTACATATTATAAGGTGTGAAAGGCTACCTAGGGTAAGTGATATGTGATTATGAGAGAAAATCGACAAACTTTAAAAAATTGTGGGGATGGGGGATGTAAAAAACAGTGTCGTAAAAGATGTCACACCATGATCTTATGTAGATGGAGGCCTAGTGCTTGTGAATTGCCTACAACTCCCTTTTAAAACAAAACCTTTTCGTTTACACTAGTATGTGGGATATTATACTCAGATTATGTAGTTGTCTATACAGGAATTGTATTAGTAGGAAAAATAAAATTTCACAATCTCCACATTTTTTGGTACTATATTATGAATGCTTTCAAGTGCAATTATGAAATTCTTGAATTTTAAATATTTGGTATAACTGGGACCAGAATGTCGATCTGGTCACTTAATTTCTAAGATAAACCCAGCAAATTGTTTTTTCTTGTTTTCTGATTAGATCTGATGAGTTGTTTTTTTGTAGGAGGTAGAGCTTCTTACGTAAGTCCTATATCATCAATCTAAGATTTTTTTAAGTGTGTCAACCACTGGAAGACACTTGCATGTATGTTGGTTGTTGCAGTGCTCCAATCATAATTTAAAACAGACAAAACTAGTTTAGCTCCTTTTGTCGGTGAGATTCTCTCTTCAATCGAATATAAGGTACATTTACATCAATACATGTATTGATCATTGAATCAATCCATCAAGCTATATACAAGTACCCAATAATTCATCTCATTCTTCTTGCAATCATTGGATCCATCTAAGTCCATGAAGTAAATTACTTTCGCATACTTGTCCAAAATGGAATTCAGAAAATGAAGAGTTATGATGACTACATGGCTATTTGGTTTTGAGTTATATATTATTTTTATACAACAAATTCATATAACACTTTTTATAAAATTATTTTTTCGTATTTTTTTATTACATTCATTATCTTATTTTATATTACTCTCTTTTCTTTCTATTTCTATTTGTTATATAGTTTTTTATTTTGTACAAAAATTATATATAAATACAATTTCTCTTAAATTACAAAGTCTACTAACGGATTCCTTACGAGGTAATGTGGTTTTAACTACTTTTCTTTTAATTAAATTCTATTAATAACATATCGATATAAATATTTCTTTTTTTAAAAGAAAAAAGAGCATAACAAACTAATTCACAAGGTTGGGAGGATGATTCCACTAAAGGTGGTCAGTCAAATTTTCTTGCAAATATTAGTCATCAATAAAACTAATGAATATTTCGCACTAATATCATGGTGATAAATAAAAGCACGAGAAAACATTGTGAGGAAACATTCCTTAACAAGTGGAAGATAATATATAAATCGGGAGCGAATTCTAAAAAAAAAAAATTAATGTTATCATAAATTTTGAAAATAATAAATAAATAAAAATATTTTTTTAAAAAAATCTAACACTAAAAAAGAAAAGGAGAAAGTAGTATTTATAATATGAGGTTATGGGATGCGGTTGTGGATTTCACTTGGTGACTGAGCAATTAAGTGTATGAATTAGGGCATTGCTATTCTCACATCCAAAATTGCTATTCACACCCCGACCTTCTTAATTTTTTTTTACCGAAAATACCCTTTTTACGGAATCATGATTCCGTTGTATAAAATGTACAATGGAATCATGATTCTGTTGTGTAACTGGGGGTGCAAAAAATACGAAATGGAATTGTGATTCTGTGGGCAAAATATGAAACGAAGTCGTGATTCCGTTGGTAAAATACACAACGGAATCATAATTCCGTAGTGTATTTTGCCATGGAATCATGATTCCGTGGAAAGGATATTTTTGGAAAAAAAATTCAGAGCACGTGTGGGGTGAGAATAGCAACTCCCAATGAATTAATGTCTTGGGTTTAAGTTGTTGTGTACGTCAGTCTCAAGCCTAAATCAATAACCTGCACTTTCAAATGCATTCCGAATGTGAGAACTCTATTTAAGGTTTTTATTTTTTATTTTTTCATAATGATTATTCGGTGTTAATTTAAAAATAATTGTATAATTGTTAATTAAAGTGAGATAACAAAAATTAAACATTCTTTAGTTAAGAGTTATTGCACCCTTTGTTTTAAATAGCGGCCCGCATCACGTATTGTGGCCGTAATATTGCGGTTGCGGGCCTCTTCTCAATGACATTAGGCCGCTATTGTGGTGTGATTTGAAATCACGCGTTTTGCCGCAAAGCAACGTCGTAACGTCTGCGACACCTCCGTTATGTCTCCGCAACAGGACGCAACTCAAACAAAGGTTGCACCACTGTCACTACAGTGCCGCCGCCGCGTTTGGGTTGCACCGCTATCGCTGCAGTGCCGCCGCGTTTGGGTTGCACCGCCGTCACCGCACTGCCGTCGCGTTTGGGTTTCTGTTTCTCCCTCAGCGATTCTCGTTCCTCTGTTTTGTTTCTTTTTACTTTACCTTCTTAGCTTCTCTAATTGAAATGCTTAAGGTGAGAGAGAGATTAGGAAAAAAAATTGAAAAGATGCGCTGCTGAGTGTGTGTTGGGGGTAACAAATGTTTCATCTTTTTTATTTTAAAAAAAATGTATTAATGGTTATTAAGGTATTTTTTTTGGTTAATAATTATTATTTCTTTTGACAAATTTGTGAATAATTATTAAGGCATTTTAGCTTCTACAATTAACAGAGTCACGTGCTCTCTCAACATGTAATTACTAAATAAGTTTTTTTATAATAAGTATATATAGTTTTTTTAAAAGGAAAATTATTTGATAAAATAATTATTTGATAGGAAAATTATTTGATAAAATATAAATAAATATTAGGTGACAAAATTGATTGTGATTAAGTAGAAATTTTCTAGAAGAAATTTGCTAAATTAGAGAGAATTAATTATAATTAATTGTTAAATTAAGAATCGTAGTTTTATTTATATTTTGTATTAATATTAATAATTTTCTTGTTTATATTTAGTTTTATTTCATATCTATAAATAATTGTTTTTAAGTTTGAAATTTAATTTAATTACTGATTGATATTTCATAAATTCTAAATAGGTATATATACAATACGTATTTAATATTTGAGATTTGATTAGATTTATATACCTTTTAATTTCTTACTTTTCTATTTGAGACAATTTATCCTAAATTAAATATTTATCGACCAATTAGTTTTGTGTTCGGATTGCTTTCTATATTTGTTTAGATTTATATACCTCTATTTCCATTATAGATGTATTCTAAATTATTCATTAAAATGATACCAAGATTAAAAAAATGAATGAAAATCTATATAACCTTATAAATAAAACATATATAATTAATTATAGAACTTTTTTTTCTATGTTTGATGCAAACATATTTTAATTTCACGCCGCAATAGCAGCAATCCGCAACGCAGTAGCTGCAATGGCCGCAACCACGACTGCAATCACGACTGCAACCGCAATTTAAAACCATGATTGCATCAGTTGGGGATACTGTATAGGTGATGCTGCTGCTGATTTTGTGTTCGCCAAGTCTAATTGGATCCACCCCTGCGTTTCAGTTGCTGAAGGTGAGGCGTTGGGATTATTACAAGCAATACATTGGGCAGTTTCTTTGGATATGACACGTAGTGTTTGAACTTGACTGCAAAAAAGAGTGGTGGATCAAATTTCTGCTGCTGAATCTGATATAACAGAAGTTTGTTCTATCATTTCTAAGTGCAAGGTTCTCTTTTCTTTCCAAACTTTGATGTAAAGTTTGTGTGGAGACGAGTTAATATAGCTGTTCATACTTTGGCAAAGGTGGCTATTAATCATGCTACTCCATCTTTTTATCATTCCATTCCACATTGTATTTGGTCTTGTATTATTAATGAAATAAGACGAGTTAATATAGCTGTTCATACTTTTTGTAGTGAGAGTTATTGCACTGGTTTTTAATGTAGATGTTGTAGTTTATATTACAAGCTGTGCATCATCATTAAAGTGATACCTCCGGTTACGACTTCATGTCCAAGGTAGGGATCAAACCCTAGACATTAATTAAGGGACCAAAGTGCCGAACTACTTGTACTAACAACTTTTGATGAATAATTTAAATTATTTCAATAAATAAATGAACATTCCATATTTAATTCAATTATCATTATTTCCATTTAAAGTTGAATTAGTTATTTATGAATTACATAAGAGCATCTCCAATGGTATTCATGTAAGCAACCTAATTTATGCCATTTCAATCTTAAGCAACCCAATTAATTTTCTCTCCAATGGTAGTTTATATTAACAAGTTGCTTAACTCACAAATATCTCATTTCTGTCTCCTATATTTAATACAAAGTTAAGCAACTCATGAGCAATAGTTGCTTATATAAGCAACTACCTCCAATTTTAAGCAACTCAAAACCACATGTGACACACTAAAATAATATTTTTTATAAGCAACTCATTAAACAACTCTCATTGTAGATGCCCTAAATAATAGTTCATTTTAAATTAATAGTTGTCTAAATCTTCAACTGATCAATCAATAATTTAAATTGTTTTCATGAATAAATGAATATTCTATATTTAATTGCATTATGATTATTTTTAATTTAAATTGAATTATTTCCAAAAATATTTTTTATATATAATTATTTACAAAAATAAATGTCATAATAAAGCAATTTGGTAAATTATCATCTAATTTAAATTAATTGATCATTTTAAAATAATAGTCCATTAAGTTTTGGACTATGTCAATGATTCCATATATTTCTATAGATAAATGAATATTTCATATTTTATTTCATCTTTAAGACTGTATCCTGCAAAGTTAAAGGGAAGCTTAATCATTAAAATTGTGCCTGAGCAATATTATCTCTCGAATCGAATAACAGAAAGAGTATGTAATATATACATATTATACATTATAGAGTAAATTACACCAACCTCCCCTAAGATTTGTTAAAATTACACAAATCTCCCCTTAATTTTAAACACCTTTAAATACTCCTCTAAATGTTTACCAACTGTTACACTAGGACCCCCTCTCATGTTAACACCGTCAAATATTTTGAAGGGAGGAGTCATGTGCTTGTCACATGACTTTTAATAATTTTTGTAGACTAAAATGTCCCTTCCTTCAACCTTCAAAATACAAACCCGTGAAAAAAAAAGACGTTCATATGTTGTTGCTATGTTTGGTCGTGTAACTGTGTAAGGACCTCCATGAGTATTTTATGTTTTTCAAATTCATCTTATCCATTTTCTATTTTTGTTTGAGCTTTCCTTCCTGGGTCATGTTTTTGGTGCTTTTGGTTTTGTTAAAATAGAATGCCATATTCAAACATTAATGCACATTGGTTTCTTTAAAACAAAATGCACCAGATTGCTCAATCTACAACATAGTGCCAAAATAAAACCAGATTGGTACCTTTAAAACAAAATGCCAATAAAAAAAACCCAGATAAGTTCATGAAATCAAGCCAGATTTTAAAAATTACAAAAAAATTAATAACCAGAAACAGTAATCTCAACCAGAAAACAATAACTCTCAAATTGTATTAGGATAGTAACAATACTTTTGTACTTTTTGTTAGCTAAAAGATAGTTAGATGACAGCTGTACTGTATTGTAGTTAGTTAGATGACAACTGTATTGTATTCTATTTTCATTTTTTCCTTATTTCTGCTATACTCAACTTGCACCATATATAAGCTAGTTCTGTAACTTGTAATATAGGTTATTCATTTTAATAACACTCTTTTGCAAATCGTATTATGGTATCAGAGCGGGTTCATCCCGCTCTGCTTCCGCTCTTTGTAATTCTCTGATTCTATTCGGTGTTCGTATTCTTCTACTTACTTTACCGATCATCTTCTTCTTCCATTGAAGTTCTTGGAGACTCGATAATGGATTCTTCAACTTCCAATGGAATGCCGCAAGTGCAAAGCACGATAGATCAATCGCAAAACCCGTTAAGTCCTTACTATCTTCATCCCGGAGAGAATCCAGGAGCGATTCTCGTTATGCCTCAGTTGAATGGAGCGAATTACCACTCGTGGAGCAAAGGCATGAAACGAGCACTATTATCAAAGAATAAATTGAAGTTCGTTAATGGAGGAATTCTGATTCCGAATCAAGACGATCCGTTGCACGATGCATGGGAAAGGTGCAATGTTATGGTAATTTCTTGGATCACTCGAACTTTGGCTCTGCATATCGCACATAGTACGATTTACATTGATAATGCTAAGGATCTTTGGGATGATTTGAGGGAGAGGTTCTCGAAAGGGGATCACTTTCGGATCTCAGATTTGTTGCAAGAAATACACTCCATCAAACAGGGAGAGAGGAATGTGTCTGAGTTCTACATAGATTTGAAGATTCTATGTGAAGAACTTGAATCCTTGAGGCCTACTCCTACTTGCACATGCACTGTCAAATGTAGTTGCGATTTGGTGAAAACTGTTGCCAAGCATAGAGATTCTGAATATGTGATGTGTTTCTTGAAAGGACTTGGTGAGGTCTACAACACAATTAAAACACAAATTCTCCTCATGGAGCCATTGCCAAACATTAATCGAGAGTTTTCTCTAGTTCTACAACAAGATAGACAACTCACTGGGAGTTCTTTTGGAGATTCAAAGGCACTGTTGAATACCTCTGAGGGACAGAATAATTGGAAACCCCAAGGGAGAGGCAATGGTTACTCTTATGGAAAAGGTAGAGGAAGGGGACGAGGATCTAACTATGGGAAGCAATGCACCTTCTGCCACAAGATGAATCATACAGTTGATGAGTGTTATTCTAAGCATGGTTTTCCTCCTTGGTTCAAGCAAAGGAACAACCACACTGTGAACAGTGCAGTGGCAGAAAGTGTACCCGATCCTCCAGCATCTGAAAAGAGTGACTTGCCACAAGCAAATCAACATGATACCAGTCATATTAGTAGTACTCAGTTCACGCCTGAGCAGGTCCAACAACTTCTTAAAATGTTGCAACAGTCCACAGCTCCTTCTTCACACAGAGTTAACCAAATCAATTCCTCTTCCCTTGGTGAGTCATCTACTCACTAGTCAAAACAAGGTAATGCTAAAACCATTTTGGATTCCTGGATATTAGACACTGGTGCTACTGACCATGTTACACATACTAAGTCTCATTTTAGTAGTTTCTATAGCATTAAACCAATTCATGTAAAATTACCCAATGATTCTCATGTTGTTGCCAACTATGCTGGTACCATTCATTTCTCAGATTCCTTACAGCTCTTTAATGTCTTATATATACCAGAATTTGCCTTTAATCTCATTTCTGTCCAACAACTCATTAATTCCCTTGATTGTCAACTAGTTTTCTCACACTCCATTTGTCAAATTCAGGACAATTCTACATCAAAGATGATTGGGCTTGCTGAGTTACAAGGAGGACTTTACTGTTCGTAGCAACCAGGAGCTCCTTCATTGGCCTATCCAACTTTTGTAAATAATGCTCAAGTGGTACCTATTAACCCAGATTTTGACCTTTGGCATTGTAGATTTGGTCATCCCTCCAATAAGATCCTTCAACATATTTGTAAAACATTTCCTTATGTACATTTTGACAGTAATAAAATTTGTGATTCTTGTCACCTTGCCAAACAACATAAACTTCCCTTCTCCCATAGTAATACAGTCTCTTTACATGCTTTTGATTTAATTCATGTTGATATATGGGGTCCACTTGCTATTCCATCTATTCACGGCCATAGATATTTTCTCACCATTGTAAATGACTACACTAGGCACACATGGTTATTTCTTATGAAAAGTAAAGCTGAAACCAGATTTTTACTGTCCAATTTTATTGTTCTAATTCAAAACCAATTTGGTTCAACTGTTAAGGCCATTAGATCCGACAATGGATAGGAGTTTGCTTACAATGAATTATACAGAAAATTTGGAATAATTCATCACACTTCATGTATAGAGACTCCACAACAAAACTCAGTTGTAGAAAGAAAACACCAACATATCCTTAATGTCACACGCAGCCTCTTGTTTCAATCCAACATGCCAAAATCTTTTTGGTCCTATGCTGTTACACATGCTGTCCATATAATAAACAGATTACCATCTCCTACACTTAACCATAAATCCCCATTTGAGCTCTTATACAACCAGCAACCCACATTTCTTAACCTTAAGGTATTTGGCTCGCTTTGTTTTGCCTCCACCACTGAAAACAATAGGTCCAAACTTGACCCCAGATCAAGAAAATGTGTATTTCTTGGCTTCAAACCGGGAACTAAAGGTTATGTGGTGTTTGACCTCTCATCCAAAGAGGTTTTTATATCTAGAAATGTCATTTTCCATGAGCACGTGTTTCCATATACTTCACGTAACAGATCAGAATCAAACATGACCTCACAACAACCAGACTTTCACTTTCCTCTTGATTCCTTACCTAGCTATACCAATCCAACCTTACCTGACCATAATAATACCAATTCCCAAATATTTGATAATTCAGAACCACAAACAGAATGCACCACCACCCCTATTCTTCGTCGATCCACAAGAAATCGAAGGGCTCCTGATTACTTGAAAGATTTTCATCATAAGATCATTAACTCAGCGCAGTCCAATTCATCTTCATCCTCAGGTACTGTTACTTATCCTTTGTCTTCTGTCCTTTCCTATAATTCCTTATCTCCATCACATCTCCAATACACCTTAGCAATTTCCTCTCACATTGAGCCACAAACATATAATCAAGCCATCCAATCACCAGAGTGGGTTCTTGCTATGAAGGGTGAACTTGATGCTTTACAAGCTAATAATACCTGGTACCTTACTGATTTTCCCCTGGCAAGTTTCCTATTGGATGCAGGTGGGTTTACAAGGTTAAATATAAGGCTGATGGAACTGTGGAACGCTATAAAGCTCGCCTTGTTGCAAAAGGCTATACCCAACAATAGGGAGTTGACTACTTAGACATTTTCTCTCCTGTTGCTAAACTCACAACTGTTCGTTTGTTGCTTGCTCTTGCTGCCACTCAGAATTGGCACCTTCAACAACTCGATGTTAATAATGCGTTTTTGCATGGAGACCTCGATGAAGAGGTTTATATGTTGTTACCTCCAGGAATTGAATCTTCTAAACCAAATCAAGTGTGTAGATTGACTAAATCATTATATGGCCTGAAACAGGCCAGCAGACAATGGTTTGCCAAGCTTTCAGCCTCCTTACTATCATTTGGTTTTCTTCAGTCTCAATCTGATCACTCATTGTTTACTAAGAAAACTAACTCTTCATTCACAACTCTGCTTGTATATGTCGATGATATAATTCTTGCAGGTGATTCTTTATCTGAGATTGATAAAGTGAAATGTTTCTTGGACTCAACTTTCAAAATTAAAGATCTTGGTCAGCTTAAATATTTTTTGGGTCTTGAAGTAGCTCGCTCTCACAAAGGAATTCATATTTGCCAACGTAAATATGCCCTTGACATTCTCTCCGATTCTGGGTTACTTGCTGCTAAGCCTTGCTCCACACCTATGGTCAAGAACACAAAACTACATTTTGATCACACTGCTCCCCTCCATGATGATGCATCTTATCGTAGGCTTATTGGACGCTTACTTTATCTCACAAACACACATCCTGACATTTGTTTTGCTGTTCAGCATTTGAGTTAGTTTATGCAAGCTCCATCTATTCATCATTATCAAGCTGCTTTACGCGTGTTGCGATACATCAAATCTTCACCATCTCAGGGGCTCTTTTTCCCTTCAGACTCTGTTGTTCAACTGAAGGCCTTTAGTGATTCTGATTGGGCCTCTTGCCCAAACACTCGTCGATCAGTTATTGGATTTTGTGTCTTTTTAGGCTCTTCTTTGATATCCTGGAAATCAAAGAAGCAGACAACCGTGTCTCGTTCTTCATCCGAAGCTGAATATCGTGCCTTAGCTTCAACCACCTGTGAGCTTCAGTGGTTGACTTATTTGCTCCATGACTTGTGTACCTCTTTCATTTCACCAGCTGTACTGTATTGTGACAATGAATCAGCTAGGCACATCGCCTCCAATCCTAGTTTTCACGAGCGCACAAAACATATAGATATTGATTGTCATGTTGTTAGAGAGAAACTCCAAGCTCACTTGTTCCAGCTCTTGCCTATCAGTTCAGCTCATCAACTTGCTGATGTTTTTACTAAACCTTTGGACCCCTCTCCTTTTGCAGCAATCATCTCCAAGCTGGGAGTGCATAACATACACTCTCCAGCTTGAGGGGGGGGGGGGGGGTATTAGGATAGTAACAATACTTTTGTACTTTTTGTTAGCTAAAAGATAGTTAGATGACAGCTGTACTGTATTGTAGTTAGTTAGATGACAACTGTACTGTATTCTATTTTCATTTTTTCCTTATTTCTGCTATACTCAGCTTGCACCATATATAAGCTGGTTCTGTAACTTGTAATATAGGTTATTCATTTTAATAACACTCTTTTGCAAATCGTATTAAATTGAATTGTTCACTCTTCAGATCCCAACCCAAATCGTATTCAGCCATCACCGTAGTGTTACTGCTTATGAACTCTAACAATACCAAGAGAAGAGAGACACTGATCAACAAGGCTATGTTGCACGTCCAATCTGCTCCCTTTTGGTGCCGCTACGGTTTCAAATGTTTATGAGATGCACCACAAAGCTCCTTCCTCCTAACTCAACCAACCATCGAACCTTACCTCCTTCAACCTCCAAACACCTTTTGCATTTTCCCCCTTTTTCGAACTTGAACCTAGCTCTCATGGTTTCTAATTCAATAGTTCCAAAAAATGACAAATGGGTTTGTTAAATCACGGGCACAATGGGTATCTCACACTAAAAAGAGGGGTTTTTTTTGTCTTTGTAAGTTGAAATGTTATTGTCAATTAACACTGTTTACAGAGGAGGCTAAAAGTAATGTCTAAAAACGGAGGGGAGGCAAGTGTAATTTTGTTAAAACTCAGGGGAGATTTATGTAATTTACTCTATATTATATTATTATTTTAAGTAGTCTTAGGATTTTAAATCTTAATTATTTATATATAGTTTTATATGAACTATTCTTTTTTTTTCATTCTCATATATGTATATATAATTTCGAACACCATATATTCTAAAATAAAATTTTGACACCTCTAAATAAATGTGTACTTTCAATAATAAATAAAATATAAAATACAATTATTAATTAAAATATTTTGTATTTAATAATTCATTAAATATGTATCTATATTTCATAGATGATTTGAACAGTTAATGTTTTAATTAATTATTTTTTGAAGAGTTAATGTTTTAATTAATGAAAATAACTCCCCATTATGAAAATAACTCCCCATTTTACCTTATATGATGCACCCTTTTCTTCATATAGAAATTAAATTAAATCAGATCACATGATCTAATTAAGGCTGCGGGTTAACTTTTATTTGATGCAGCAACCATATATGAAAAATAATTTCTGCCAATATTATTTTCAATAAAGCTACAGCTAGACACGCCTATGGGACCAACCACATTTTTTTTACATATATAAAATACATAGCAAATATTGTTTTTCACGCGGTCTCAGAGGTCTCAGTACATTTTCAAATATGGTGTTCACATTGTGGTTGGGGCCTCTGGTACTAGCCTCTGTTTTTGTATGGGCAGTGGCAACTCCTCCACAGGGATGTGATTTTTCTCAAGGCAAATGGGTCATTGATGAAGCCTCCTTCCACCCTCTCTATGATGCCCCAAGGGACTGCCCCTTCATTGGATTTGATTGCTTAAGAAATGGCAGGCCTGATAAGGAGTATCTTAAGTATAAATGGATGCCCTCTAGTTGTGACCTTCCAAGGTAATGTTATATATTTTCATTGAACTTTGTTTTTGTCATAAATCAACCGGCACGAGGATGCTTTAGTTTAACTAACAGTCTTGAGTTTGAGTTTTGAATTGGCTTGAGTAAGATTGTTTTCCATGAAAAATGTGGTAATGGTATCTTTGTAATATATAATCACATGAAAATTTACCATATTTGTTTAATTTTTTTTCTGACTTGCAAGCTGGCATCTTGAAGTTCAAATTTGAATTTTTTTTTCTTCCATCTCCAAATGGTTTTTTTTTTTTTTTAACAAGAAAAATGGTATTATTTGTTAACAGGTTTGATGGTAAGAAGTTTTTGGAGAGAAGCACAGGAAAGAAGATAATGTTTGTGGGGGACTCCATAAGTAACAACATGTGGCAGTCACTCACTTGTTTGCTCCACATTGCAGTCCCAAACTCAAATTACACCTTAACAAGTCAACCACAGGAACTTTCTGTGTTCTCAATTCCGGTAGTGATTCTTTTCACTTTACATTTTCATTTCAGGAAAGTATTGAACCTTTTTGTGATTGTTTCATTGGCTTAATAATTTAGTCCAATTTTTTTTGGGTTATAGGAATATAAAGCTTCAATCATGTGGTTGAAAAATGGGTTCCTAGTGGATTTGGTGCATGACAAAGAAAAAGGCAGGATTTTGAAATTGGACAGCATTAGCTCTGGGGACCAGTGGAAAGAAGTGGATGTTTTGATTTTCAACACCTACCATTGGTGGACTCACACTGGACAGTCTCAAGGGTAATGAACCTTTTTGAATTTTTAACTACTTTTTTGGTGTTTATGAGAGGAGGTAGCCATGTGGCTAATGGCTTCATATTAATGTTTTATTGTAGGTGGGATTACTTTCAAGTGGGCAATGACTTAATCAAGGACATGGATCACATGGAAGCTTTCAAGATTGGGCTGACTACTTGGGCTAAATGGGTTGATTCTAACATTGATCCTTCAAAGACTAGAGTCTCGTTTCAGGGAATAGCTGCTTCCCATGTTGAGTAAGTTTTATGGCTGGTTTTGGTTTCTTTCCAATTGAATTTCGAATTTGCCTTATTTAAAGTGAAAAGATGAATAAAGTACATTGATTAGAAAATCAATTGTTGAGAACTGTGATAAAATCAAATACATAGATATAATAAAATGAAAATTAATTACAATCTCAACTATTGATTTTTTAATTAATGGTTGATTAGAAAACCAATTATATAAAATAAAATACACATACAACAAAATCTAAAATCTAAAATTAATTACAATCTCAATCATTAATTTTCTAATTAATGGTTGATTAAAAAATTAATGATATAAAATCAAATACATATATAATAATATCTAAAATTAATTACAATTTTAATTGTTAATTTTCTAATTAATAATTACCGTCTAAAGTACATTAAAACTTTAGAAAACGCATTAAAACTCAAATGCTTGAATTAATTAATAATTTAATTAATTAATAAATAAATAAATTAATTAATAAGTTAGAAAACGCAAATGCTTGAATCTCGCATTAAAACTCATAATAATTGTGTGTGTGAGCCATGTATATTTATTTATTATTTATTCATTTTTGGTGCTATAGTCATGCATATTTAGATATTAGTATTAAACTTTGTAGTCCGTGTGGGTGGGTTACAAAATGGGAGCTAACCATAGTAATTTTTTTTCCTCCTCCTTTCACGTGACAGCGAATTTGGTTTTGAAGTCCTTTTACTCACAGCAAAAGATTTTTACCAGCTTATTAAAATAAAATTAGGTTATATGGCAAGCCATCTTGAGTGGTATAGTGTGCCATACCTCACTTATTGAGATTTTAGTTGTCAATACAGAAGCTTCATTAGTGAAATTCCATCCCTGTCTTCTATGTTTTATGCTTAAAAGTTTTTTCTTCTTCTTGAATTTGGGATGGGTTGGGTGTGGAGAGATCGCATGACATTTTGAGACATTTTATTTTTGAATGAGTTTGAAATAACAAGACAAATGCCCCCACATGTTATTAATTAATTTGGAAAAAAGTTTCATTGACACCCAAAATGTTTCTCTACACTAGTGAGAGAGTAAAAAAAGAGAGAAAAACATAGGTATAATAGGATTTATGATGAGATAGAAAGAGAGAGATAGAGAAAAATGAGAGATGTTAGTGGAGTGTTTAAAATAAGGAAAAAACTTAGATACAATAGTATATGTATTGTTAGTGTTGTTCTCCAATCAGATTTAGAGTTTCATCTCGATAATACACGATGACATCTAATGGATTTCTTTATTTCGCATATTATCGAGATAAAATTCCAAATCCGATTGACCCTATAGTACCAACAGTACTTATGGTACTGTATCTAAGTTTTATCCTTAAAATAATACGATGTTTATGTATCATTACTCATTAATGTATTCTTTTTTTAAGGATGAATTGCCCCATATGTTATTATGATCAGTAATTATTATCAAGGACTCACTTTTTTTTTTTTCCTTTCAATTGAATGTTCCAGTAAAAAGGGGTGCCTAAGGCAAACTCAACCAGATCAAGGACCAATGCCACCATATCCTGGTTTGGACATTGTGAAGAGTGTTATAAGTAACATGGCAAAGCCAGCACAATTGCTAGACATCACTCTGCTCACACAACTGAGGAGGGATGGTCACCCTTCTATCTACACAGGGCGTGGCACTTCTTTTGATGACTGCAGTCACTGGTGTCTGGCTGGTGTTCCTGATGCTTGGAATGAAATATTGTATGCTGTTCTGTTTGGAAATTAGAATCTTCATCCTATTTGTCCTTGATTTATGTTATCCTTGATTATTTGTTGCCCTTGATGAAATAGGGCTCCCATAAATTTGGATGAGCTTCTAATTAAATTAAAAATATTAATTTTCTCAAACCAATAAGAAAATGTAGATGTATTAATGTTACTTTACAAACCCCAAAAGCTAATATTGCTTTTAACTATAGCAGAATTGCAAATTGGACTAATCTAAAAAAGTAATGAAGGCAGGAATTGGCACCTTCATGTGAAACATTGGCATTCCTTGATCTCAGTTAAGATGGAACTTACGATATATCTTTTTTTTCACAAGCTTCGTAGACTTGTAGATGATTAGAATGTACAGAAGATGCAAGTAATTATGTAGTGAACAAAATTTATTATTTGATGTAGTGAATAAAAAACTACGGAAACATCAAAATACATATTACGAGAATTTGAGGAACATAACTAAAAATCCCAAACAAACTACATTATTCTCATATGGTAGTATGCAATCCACCATTTCTTGTCAAAAGTAAACATACATATCTAACAATAGTAGTTTATTCATAAACTTCTAGTAGAACACATCTTCAAGAAATTGACCAAAGCATTTATCAAGGCACACATGAACAAAATAAAACCACTTTCTCTGCCAATGAGGATTGATCCAAAGGATTGTCACCAACACTATGAGTACCATGACATAGGATGGAGCAAAACTCCAAAAGAAGGCAGTGAAATTAATCGCAGAGTCTTTTTCCTCTCCATCATGCAATAGAGTTGGAGGTGGTGGTGTTGGGCTGCCTCTGTTACTATTATTCCAAGTAAGATATGGATTTCCTTTGTAGTTGTTCTCATCAAAGTTACCAAACTGTCCCTTATTAGGTGCTTTGCCTGACAAATTGTTGTAGGAAACATTGAAGGTAGATAAAACGTTCAAGTCCTGTAACTGAAGAGGGATTTGTCCACTCAAGTTGTTATTTGAAAGATCTAAGCTCTCCATGCTTTTTAGCTTCTGGAAGCTCTCTGGAATCGGTCCATGTAGATGGTTATGAGATAAGTTTAGTGAATGCAGGTAATGTAGATCTCCTATTTGATGTGGAATCTCTCCTATCAATTGATTACATGACAAATCTAATACTGACATATTTTGACGTTCATCACTTTTATATGAAAGATATGAATTTTTTGTTATGAGTTGCACTTCTGCATAATTAGATCTAGGATGAAATGGTGGGAAACTGTTGTCACTATTATTCAAAGGTATGGTAACCTTTCCGAACGACATATTATTGAAGCAAGAAGGTATAGAGCCAGTGAAGTTATTTCGCGAAAGGTCCAAGATGTTGATTTGTTTTAGCTGACATATTTGACTGGAAAGTTTGCCTTGCAACTGATTACCTGCCAATAAAAGACGTCTTAAAAACCAAAGCTTATATATGCCATCAGGAATAGTTCCAGTAAACTTGTTGTCACTTAAATCAATATTCCTTAGACGAGAGTCGTTGCTTAATGCTTCAGGTATCGTGCCAGTAAAACTATTTCCCTGCAAGAACAAGTAGGTTGGCGCTTTGAAGCAAGAGGGTAGTGCACCAGAGAATTTATTGTATGATAGGTCTAAGGTAAAAAACTCATATTGGCACCACTCATCTGTTATTGCACCTTTAAAGTTGTTTCTTGCTGCAGTTAAGACCTCAAGTCTAAGTTTTCTGATCACATTTAGTAGTGTTCCATTGAGTTGGTTATTATCCATCATCAAGGCATATAATGATAAGCATCCATTAAGAATATGCTGAGGTACTTCACCAGAAAAACTATTGTTCCCCAGATGCAATCTATTCAAGTGTGACATGTCTCCAATTGAAGCTGGAATATGACCATCAAACATATTGTGCGAGACGTCAAAATACTCTAAATTTGGGAAGAAGGATCCAATGTTGTTGGGGAGCTTGCCTTGGATCTGGTTGTTTGATAGGTACAAGGAGTGCATTTGATCCATGTGATGATTTAGATCAAACGGTAGTTCAAAAGGTCCAATGAAGGAATTATCAAATAAATACACTTCTTCTAAGTATGGGTGATTCACAAGCAACCAGCTGGGAAACTTACCAGCTAGGTTGTTACCCGATAAATCAATATGTCTCAAACCACTTTGATTTGAAAGGAAAGTTGGAATTACTTTTGTAGCTAAGTTTAACTCACAAGAGGAAATTGTTAGTTTTTCCAACTGAAATGGTGCGATCCAAAGCAGATTTTCAGTTTCCACTTGAAATGTTTTAGAATTCATATGCCGAATTTGTAATTTCTTAAGCTTTGAATGGTTGCCAAAGATGTTAAATGAGAATAAGCCCTCAAATTCATTGAAAGAAATGGAAAGATACTCTAGAGATGAAAAAGGAGCAACGGAAGATGCGGGATTCCCACTTAAGAAGTTGTGCGTGAGATCAAGTGAGCGAAGAGATGTCAAATTGCCAAGGCATGTATCCAAAGTTCCTCTGAAATTATTATATGACAGATCTAGCTTTTGAAGTTGCTTCATTTTACATATACCTACATTCAAAGTTGAAAAGAAAGTAATAGTATTGAAGATAAGAATACACTTGTGAGTTAAGTCTACCTAATGTACAAATATACTAAAACTCAGAGCGCAGGCAAAAAATAATTAGAGACAATAGATAAGATAATTTTGAAGATCTTTACGTTTGCTCCCCTTGATTAGGGAAATATGCATTAAAAGCTGAATTACTTTTTTTTTTTTTTTTAAGAACTTCGAGCTTGCTTTAAGGAGGATTGATTATTGATTTGTTGGCTAGATCCAAAAACTCCTTAAATAACTCTATGTCAAAAGAAATATTATAGAGATATTCATTCCATAAATGGTCTGTTTGTTTGAGTTTTCATCAAAAAGATTTTTTTTATTTAAACTAATAATAATGCAACTGTTTACTGTCAAAAAAATAATAATGCAACTGTTTTGACCAAAATAAAACTTCAAAAACTATTGTTTGAGCATTTTTTTTTATATAAGTTATAATTCTAAAAAAAGGTTGTATTTTAGAATATTCTTTTAGGTGGATTTTAGGATGAACAACTTATTAAGTAATGCACCGGTGAACCATCATCATGAACCGTTAGATATAATAATAATAATAATAATAATAATAATAATAATAATAATAATATATGGCCAGATATCTTTACTAGTTATCAATTGCTTCTGTTTTATGATAATTGCAGTGTTGTCCTAAATATTGACAAAAAATATAAAATATTCATTGTTAAGGCGCCTCCCTTCTTCAGCTCCCCAAGATTTCCATCATCAGCAAGCATTCTTCAACCCAAAAACAAGGTCGTCGAAGGGTCCATTTGTGACAATAATTACCCAAAAAAAATCTGATTATTCAATATTAGTGAAGGTCTGTTTGTGACAAAATATTATTATCCAGTGAAAAATGTTGACTTTTTGAAAATAAAGAAATTTCACTCATACGTCTTTTTTCCTTTCCCAAAATTCCAACTTCAATCCATATTTTTTTACTTTTGGTTAAAAAGAAAAAAAAAACAATTGTTACTGCTTTTTCCAAATTTATGCTTCGCTTTCCCATTAAACAATGGCTTAAGTTTACCTTTGGTCCTTATAATTTTACAATTATGCAATTTTGATTCCTAAATTTTTTTTATCACACATTTTGTCTTCCATGTTTTTAAAATTTAGTAATTTTGGCCAATTGCTTATTTGCTGTCAATTTTTTAACAAAAAGTGTTGATTTGACATGTTAGTAATAACATGATGTGATAGTTTGACACACATACTTATATGCTATATCAGCACATTATTAAAGACATGTCATTACATTGTCAGTGTCACATAAACATGTGTTGGGTTGCCAGTTATCTATCATGTTAGCATGTCATGAACATGTTATCACAAACTTGCTATATCAACAATTTATGTTAAAACTGTATAGATCAAAAGTGGATTTAAGGATTCTAAAACTCGACCCGCCAATTCCCTCTATCACCTGTACGGCATTATACAGGGGATTAGGTAGAGTCGAAGATGAAAACCCCTGTTGTGGAGACGAACAAGGAGGTGCATTATACGAGGAGTATTTGTCGGTGTACAGTGTACTATACGACCATGCAGAGTGATAGAGATTCTAGTTTGCTCGATTCCATTGTGTTCGGGAAGCTGTGGTTTGTTACAAGCATTTCAACTAAATTTTTCATTTAGGATTTAAGTTTTTTTTTCGTTGGAAGTATATGTGTGTATGTGCAGTATTGAATCGGTTTGGTTAATGCTTAACATTTCACATTTATAAAACATTTTAGGAATGCTGAAGTTGTTTGTATTATGCTATGAAATTATTAGGTAATCCTAAACCATCATTATGATCCCGATCAATTTCTATGTGACACGTATTTAAGTTTTTAATTTATGAGAAAATAATTAATAATACTTAAATATGTATCAAATAAAAATTGGTCAGGACCATAGATCATGTGGCAGTCCAAGATTACCTAATAATTTTTCATTATATGCTATGTTTTATAATATGTGTTTCAAGAATAAATCTCAAATTTTTAATGAGTTGTTAATGAAATTTAGTATGGTGTTGGTGACTAATTCCAACAATATATTAGGACTAACTAATAAATACAAAATTATATCTAATACGTCAAAATAACTTATTATACACTTTTAGTCTTTTATGTTTTTTGATTATATTTAATTTGATATCTATTTTTTAAAAAGTTTATTTTAGTCTTTTGTGATTTTAAAGTGAGCCAAAATGGGTTTTATGAAATTTTCTATTTTGGGACATGATTTTAAACCTTTTTTTATTGACTCGAATCGTTAAATTTGTCTCATTAGATTCATGTAGATGAAAACTATAGAATCCAAATGATGTTCAAACCAAACATAAATATGGTAAAAATCGTTTGAAAAGTGAATTCAACAAGCCATTGAAAAATTAAAAATCTAATATCAGATTCTTTTTCGGTTGATAGTAAGACTTATTTTTCACACAATTTTCACAATGTTTACAACACTTTTTAGTTCAAACATCAGTTAGTTTTCATGTATGTGAATCTAATGAGATAAGTTTCACGTTTCAAATTAATAAAAAAAAAATTCAAAATTATGTCCTAAAATCGAAAACATCATTATTTGAGAAGAACCGTTTTAAATATAATAAAGAATCAACTGTATAAAATAAAATAAAATAAAATAAAGAAGCAAATTAAATATAATGAAAAACATAAAACTAAAATTGTATTTTAGGCTATAAACAAACTTAGATGTGTGAAAAGAAAGAAAGGAAAAATAAACAGATAGATGAAAGTAGTTCAGGTTGTACCTTCACTCCGAATGAATCCATCAAAACAATTAGAGGACAAATCAAGACTTGTCAATTCTCTGAAGGATAGGAACAAGGACCAGTTTAAGCGGCGTGTGTGGTTTAAATTAAAACAATCTGGCATTTGATTTTCACCATATGAATATAGATCCCTGAGATCGAGATGGATGACGTGGCCCGAAGAGGAATCACATGAGACGCGTTCCCAGGCACAGCAATTGCTCTTTGGCTCATTCACCCACGAACGCAGCAGCCATGACTCGTTGGCATGAGTAGCCTTAAAATCCACCAACGCAGCTTTCTCTTGTTGGAAGCAACCACTACTACTGCCTAACACTTCACCCATAAGCATAACTGTTGCTCCCAACAATACCAATACCAACCACAGTTTCTTCCTACACAACTCCATCTGGAAGACCAACTTCAACATTAAATAATTACTACTTTACAATACCAGCAGGTATATATATAGCTCAGACCCTTTCTAGTTTCTATGATGCATTGATGCCATTGGAATGCAATGGATACATACATATATTGCTACTCAAATTATTGAAGAAAATTAGCCAGCTGTTGCCTAGAAGGACTCGTGAGTATGGGTCAAGTCAATTTAATAAAAAGCAACATGGAAACATTGTTGTCTGGTTCTTTTTACCACAAAGTACTCCTTCTATTTTAAAATGAATGTTGTATTTGGAAAAAAAATTTATCCTAAAATTAGTATCATATTTGATTTTTTAATTTAATATTAATTATTTTTTTCACTAATACTCCTAATAATGTTACTTTAGTTTTTAATGCAATGTTAATAATAAGATTAGTTTTGTAAAATTACTTTAATCTTTCTTCTATTTAATAGCTTTTTTTTATTTGTGTAAAAAAACTTAGGACAACTCTCATTTTGAGACAGAGAGAGTATATATTAAGGCAAATGCTACTGGTTAAAGAACTAAAAAAAAAAATATTTTTATTAAAAGGTACAAAATTGTGTTGCACATAATTTTTTTTATGTTTTCTTATGATTTATATAATAATTTTTTTTAATTCCTTAACCAGTACAGTATGGAAGGAAATCACCTAGCTATTGCCTATCAGGACTTTTGAGTCTGGGTCAAGTCAATTTCATAAAACGCACCAATGGAAACATGGTCATTTCGATCTTTTTTGTTTAGAGTATTATGTGGTTTGATTTAATTTGAGATAGTTGAGATATTTTTTTTAACTAATTGTAAGAATAGTATGTAAAATGCATATTTAAAAGAGAGAAAAGAGAAACATATTAAGAATTTGTAATTAAGAAAGTGAAAGTCTCAACTTCTAAATTTGTATTCTAATTTATAATATGAGATTAAATATTTTGATACAAAACATTGAACTCCAACACCTTTTAAAAATAGTACTACTATAATTGTTAATTAAAATATTAATAATTAAAGTTTTATCAATTTCTTAATTTATATAAATATGCATGTTTTTTTTATAATTTTGATCATTAATTTTATAATCTTATAACTATACTTTATTGTTTAAAGTACATTTAGTTTCTTTAAGAGTTAATTCAAAAGAAAAGAAAATACAATAAAAATAAGGTAGGAAAGAAAATTTTAAATTTTGAATTGAGGAAAAATTAAAAGAAAGAAAATTTTGAAAATTTATTTTTAAAAGTCAAATTTTCTCTTATTTTTCTTTCTACTTTCTTTTTTACTAAACAAAAAAACACATCATTATTCATGATTTTTTTCTTCTCAATCTTCTTTTCACCTAACCACACTTGCCATTAAAAAAAATCTTTCTTCTCTGTTTTACTGAATCTAAACTTGAACGGAGATCAGATCCATTAAGGAGATGAAGTCATACATACTCCTTTCTCAATATAATAAAATTTAAATTTTAAAATTAATTACAATTTCAATGTTAATTTTCTAATTAATAATTACTATAACACTTTATCGTATAAAGTACATTAAAACTTTAGAAAACTCATTAAAACTCTAATGCTTGAATTCATTAATAATTTAGAATACGCAAATGCTTGAATTTCGCATTAAAACTCATACTAATTGCGTGTGTGTGCGCCATGTATATTTATTTATTATTTATTCATTTATGGTGCTATTGCTATAGTCATGCATATTTAGGTATTAGTATTAAACTATGTAGCCTTTGTGGGTGGGTTACAAAATGGGAGCTAACCATAGTATTTTTTTTCCTCCTCCTTTCACGTGACAGCGAATTTGGTTTTTAAGTCCTTTCACTCACTGCCAAAGATTTTTACCAGCTTATTAAAATAAAATTAGGTTATATGGCAAGCCATCTTGAGTGGTATAGTGTGCCATACCTCACTTATTGAGATTTTAGTGGTTAATACAGAAGCTTCATTAGTGAAATTCCATCCCCGTCTTCTATGTTTTATGCTTAAAAGTTTTTTCTTGAATTTGGGCTAGGCTGGGTGTGGAGATTGCAAGACATTTTGAGACATTTTGTTTTTAAATGAGTATAAAATAACAAGACAAATGCCCCATATGTTATTAATTAATTAATTTTTTGATGACTGTAGTCACTGGTGTCTAGCTGGTGTTCCTGATGCTTGGAATAAAATATTGTATGCTGTTCTGTTTGGAAATTAGTATCTTCATCCTATTTGTCCTTGATTGTTATCCTTGATTATTTGTTGTCCTTGATGAAATAGGGCTCCCATAAATTTGGATATGAGATTCTAATTAAAATTGAAAATATATTGATTTTCTCAAACCAATAAAAAAAATGATGTATTAATGTTACTTTACGACCCCCAAATGCTAATATTGCTTTCAACTATAGCAAAATTGCAAATTGGACTAATCTAAAAAATAATGAAGGCAAGAATTGGCACCTTTATGTGAAACATTGGCATTCCTTGATCTCAGTTAAGATGGAACTTACGATATATCTTTTTTTTCACAAGCTTCGTAGCCTTGTAGATGATTTGAATGTACAGAAGATGCAAGTAATTATGTAGTGAACAAAATATATCATTTGATGTAGTGAATAAAAAACTACGGAAACATCAAAATACACATTACGAGAATTTGAGGAATGTAACTAAAAATCCCAAACAAACTACATTATTCTCATATGGTAGTATGCAATCCACCATTTCTTGATAAAAGTAAAAATATCTAACATTAGCAGATTATTTCATAAACTTCTAGTAGAACACATCTTCAAGATATTGACCAAAACATTTATCAAGGCACACATGGACAAAATAAAACCACTTTCTCCGCCAATGAGGATTGATCCAAAGGATTGTTACCAACACTATGAGTACCAGGACATAGCATGAATAGAATGCAGTGAAATCAATTGCAGACTCTTTTTCCTTTCCATCATGCAATAGAGTTGGTGGTGGAGGCGGTGTTGGATTGCCTCGGTTGCTGTTATTCCAAGTAAGATATGGATTTCCTTTGTAGCTACTCTCATTAAAGGTACCAAATTGTCCCTTATCAGGTGCTTTGCCTGACAAATTGTTGTAGGAAACATTGAAGACAGCCAAAGAGTGCAAGTCCTGTAACTGAAGAGGGATTTTTCCACTCAACTTGTTATTTGAAACATTGACTGTTGTCTCGAGATTGAAACAATCTCAACTAGGTTGGCACCATTTCAACCTCAAGACTGATGCAGTACCCCCTGATAAAGTATATTAAAGAAAAAAGAAGTAACAGACAACTTGGGGGGCATCGACCAAACCCAAGGATGAGACAAAGCCAAAAGAACTACCTAAATCTGTAGTTTGGTAATGTTTGTCTATCATGTACAAAAAATCTAGTGATGAAGTGGGGAATGAAATCCCACCATAAAAAAGAAGTACTAGATATACCATGAGCGGCTAATCTAAGGATTAAATGAAATTTTCTAAAATTCTAAGGATTTATTTGTGTTTTTCTTCATTTCAAGTACGTACTAAAATGACAACGGGATACAAATTTAGAGACTAAATTGATCATTTACTCTAGCCAAATGTATAATGAGAAACCTATAACAACTTCTCAACATACACCTTGCCATCACACCTGTCATAGTCTCTCATCCATTTGGGCATAATCTTATTAGGCTTTGGCCCTTGTTTAAGGTAGTGCACCATTGTTGTTAAGAGTCTCATTGTTTTGTATATCAATACTTCCTTCAGCATTTCTATGGTTCATTAAGGTTGTGTTCTAGTTTTTATTTATTTATTTAAAAGTTAATTTAATGTTAAAGATCAAAATAAGAACTTTAAAAATAAAGTAAACATGTTTCATAATTTTAATTTCTTTTAATTTTGAAGCTTGTTTTAAGCTAAAAGTTGGTTGATAGAAAATTTTAAATTTTTTAATTTCTTTAAAACTAATTGTCTCACTCAATGGAAGAATATATTCATAAAAATAAAATATTATATAAAATTAATTTAATCAACATAAATTTATTTTAATGGTAACAAAAATACATTAAAATAAATAAATTTAAAATTGTTAATTTTGAAAATTCCAAAATTATTTTAATTAATAAAAATTAATTTTAAATATGATTTACAAATATTTTATTATATATAATATTAGTTAAAGAAATTTAAGTATTAATTAAAAAAGATAAAATGTTTAAAAAAATTTATATTATTGTTTAATATTTTTTAGAAGATTAAAAAATTAAACATAATTCAACAATGTCAAGTACATTAAAAAATATTTGATAAATAACCAAAAATATATTTATTAAATATATATCTGTAATTAAGAATTCCAAAAATTAAACACAAATTAAACAGTTAAAAATTTAAATTTAAATTAAATTTAAATAACATAAATTATAAATATTTTAAAATATCAAATTTCTTTTTAACTATACTATTTAGTCATTTCAATAACGCTCTTTTATTTCAGTAATGAAAAATAATAAATTAAATAAATAATACTTTAATTTTTTTAAAATAAAAGATTTAAAAACACATTAAGACCTCACAATAAATAAACATAATTTAAAATAAACTAAAAAGTAAATTAAGACCTCAAGTTAAATAAACATAATTAAAAATAAAATAAAATTTTTGAGAATTATTTAATACGATGGAATATTTGATTTGTCATCGGGAAGTTAGTGTAAAATTAAAAAAAAAGTAAAATATATTTTTGTCCCTCATTTTATCTTGATTTCTGTTTTTAGTTCCTAATTTTATCTTGATTTCTGTTTTTAGTCCCTCATAAATTGTTTTTCTATTTTTAGTCCTTCATAAATTGTTTTTCTGTTTTTAGTCCTTCATAAATTGTTCTGTTCTATTTTTAGTCCCTCATAAATTGCTTTATTCTGTTTTTAGTCTTTGACGTTAATTTCAACTATTAAGTGATGACATGATGGTCAAAAACTGTGTGTGAAAATTTCCTTATTAAGTTTCTAATGACTTTTAACAACTACAATTTTTTTTTGTGATAAAAATTATTTACTTTTGTAACATTTCTTGTTATTTCAGAAAATTTGGTATTCGAAGTTTTTATTTTTTATTTTTTTTTAATATTTCTGACGGTTTTAGTCTGTCAGAAAATTTGCAGCAGTTAAAAACTGCTACAAACTTAAACAGAAATTTTTCAAGCGTAAATTTTGTTCCCTACGATATCACTTAACAGTTGAAATTAATGTTAGTGACTAAAAACAAAATGAAACAATTTTTGAGGGACTAAAAATAGAGAAAGATTTATGAGGGATTAAAAATAGAAATCAAGATAAAATGAGGGACTAAAAACATATTTTATCCAAAAAATGTTATTTTATATTATGTTTTTAAGAATTTTTTATGAAAAGTATTTGATCCAACAATTTCTTTAAAAACAAATTAGCCAAACAAACTCTAAATCTAACTTATTTACCAAAGGATTCTAGCGCAGTTGGTTGAGCATGATGCGTGAGTTATTATAAATCCTTTAATATGAAATATAACCTATTTAACATTCATTTCATTAATGAGTATCATGGTATCATAACAGAAGCCAACTTCATAGTTATTCGACCAATAATGTTCAAAGAGAATTATCTGTATGTATTATAAATGAAAATATGAAATATATCCAAGGGATACTGAACCAGCTAGGCAACACATACCTGTCTCATTTATATCCCCGTTGATTGGATTATAACCTAGGTACAAAGATCTGAGAGCAGGGAAAGCAACTATGGACTGGAGTATTCCCTTGTCAAAATCATTGTGAGCTAACTTGAGTGTCTTCAACTTCTTTAATACATAGGTATCTGAAAATGACGATTAATTTACTGTTGTCATTAATTATAATATATAGTTAATGCTAATTAAATTACATGGCGTGCCGACACCAAAGGGATATAGCTCAATTGGTTGAGTAGGGTGTGTGAGTATTATAAACCTCTTGGTACTGTCTTTGATCATGATTTAACTAACAAAAAGGCAGTAACACGTGTATCTATAAAGAGCCAATTTATTTAAAGTATTTTTTTTATAAAAAAAAGTGATTTTTTAAGAAGCAAATAGAATTTACTTAAAAAAATAGAAAACTGTTTGTCTTATTTAAAAAAAATGTTTTTTAAAAAAAATAATTAAACAATCATACCCAAAGTAACCTGTGTGTGGTTGGGAGGGAAGAACTCACTAAAAAGGTGGCCAGTCAGGTTCCCGATGGAGATTAGCCATCAACAAAGCCAGTGCATACTCCGTAACAAAAAAAAAGTAACCTGTGTGTGTTTATGAACCAAAAACGTAAGAGTTATTAATCCGCCTTCGTATAACAAATTTGAGTCCTCATTTGTTTAAGTGAAAAAAAATTGTATATATTTTTCTCTTCAGGGTACTCATGTATTTTCTTCATTAATTTTATGGCATAAATTTACTAAACTTTCATACCAAATTAATTTAATATTTTTCTTTTCAGTTAGTTATTTAATCAAAATATATTTATTTTTTAATTTCTTTAATATCTAAATTTTTTTAGTCAACATTAAATGTACTATGTATTTACAAATTATGTATGATTAAAATAATATTCTATTTATCATTCTACTAAAATTATTCAGTTTTAGTCGACTCTATAAAAAATTAATGTTTATAGTCCTTATATTTTAATAGAAACACGTTTTCAGTCTATAGAATGACTAAAATCACATAACTTTTGGTAAATGTAATGACTAAATGTATTAAATTTTCATAAGGACTAAAACTTAATTTCAAAATATTTTGAGAGACTAAAACCACATGAGGAGTGCTAACAACACACTCCTTTTATCATACACTCCATTATTGGTTAAAATTTATTAAAAACTATAAAATCAAGAAAGATAATCATTACGTAAGTAGTGAAATCCATAGAAAAAAAAATCAATAAATTTCAGTTAATAGTAGAGAGTGTGTTCAAAAGAGTGTATTGCTAATATTTCTTAAAGCATATTTTATCCAAAAAAGAAATTAATTAATCCATTAGAACCAGAACATACAAGAATTATTAAAAAAACAAACAAACAATCCAATAAAACATTTACATATTTAACTTATGATAATAGGTTCTTAATGTTCAATGACAATAACAAAAAAGTTCAACTCAATGGATTAACCCAACTTGTCAAGTTGACAAGTTAAATCGGATTGTGCGGATTAAAGAATTGAATTGTCTAACCAAACTCAACCTATTTTATCAAGTTAAAATAAATTGACCCAATGGTTACAACATATTTTACCATCCCTAATCAAAACTACATATAATACCCAAAAGCACTATCTCACACACACGTACATACCTCGAGTTGTAACAGGGTTTCAATTGATTATCAACTTAATGAAAAATATGAAATGTGAATATCTTTCTCGTAAAAGATTTCAATTTTTCCACACCCACTTTTGTTGTCTTTTGAACAGAAGTAAAATGCTCAATAAACTTTGTATCTACGAATAAAGTTTAGTTCATTGATTATCTTGAGTCATTAGATTTAAATCTAGTTCCTTTTTTAAGTTTTTGAATAATCGAAACTTAATGATGAAACTAAGACTCTTTTCATAATGTAAGTGTTATGAACAAAATAAAACTTTAAAAATATTGCTTGAACATTTTTTTTTCATAAGTTTTTTTTTAGGTCATATTTTTAAGCATGGATAAACAAATCTAGACAGATCAAAAGAAAGAACGTGAGAGTGGTTCAGACTGTACCTTGTGTCCGAATGAACCCATTAAAACAATAATAGGACAAATCAAGACGTATCAATTCCCTGAAGGATAGGAACAAGGACCAGTTTAAGAGGAATGGGTTGTTAATAAAACTATCTGGTTCCATGTTGTCACAATATGAATCTAGAGATGGTTCCATTTCACCATATCCATATAGATCCCCAAGGGCAAGATGGATGACGTGGCCTGAAGATGAATCACATGTGATGCGTTCCCAGGCATAGCAATTGCTCTTTGGCTCATTCACCCACGAAGCCAGTAATGATGATTCATTGGCATAAGTAGCCTTGAAATCCAACAGCCCAGCCTTCTCTTGTTGGAAGCAGCCACTACTACTACCTAACACCACCCATAACTATTACTCCAAACAATACCAATAACAACCACGGCTTCTTCCTACACAACTCCATGTGGAAGATCAACTTCAACATTGTTCTTGCCTGAGGGTAACGATGTAATCTTCCGTTGATGTCTCCGGTCCGAGGTCTCCTGCTGACGTCCGAATCCCTCTATGTGAAGGAGGGGTGAGTACCTGCAAAAGGCACTCCAATGTTCAAGTCAGTTTTTGGCTCAAAGTATTTAATAAAGGGTAATAAATGAGAATCAAAAGTTACCGTACTTCGAGGATCGTACTCCTTTTTGTACTAACCTTACTGGGCCTTTGGACTTTTATGGGCTTTGATTATGTTAATGATTTATCATTGTTAACCAAGGTTACTTAATTACCTTTTAATCTTTGGTTATCTCAGTAATATCTTTCTAGCAAGTTTTACCTTATCCGAATACTATCCATGGTATCTGGCCATGATACTGAATACTTTTCTAATCGCGAAGGATCTTCGGTTATTCCCCAAGCCTAAGACTTACAGTGTAGAAGGTATTCGACTACTTTCTTGCCGAATACTTTATTTGCTGTGAAGGGTATTCGGCTAATTATATAACCGAATGCTCTTCTGGTATAAAAATTAATTAGTACTTTACAATACCGGGTGTGTAAAGCTCTCACTCTTTCTATGCCATTGCACTACAAGAAAAGTGCTAATTACTGACGGAAATTTACTGACGGACTAAAATTCGTAGATAATTTTAAAATTCCAACGGAAAATTACCGACGGCACATAATCCGTAGGTAATTTTAATTTTCCGACGGAAAATTACCAACGGTCTTTAAATCCGTAGGTAATTTTAATTTTCCGATGGAAAATTACCGACGGAGTATAAATCCGTAGGTAACTTTAAATTTCTGATGGAAATTTACCGACGGATTTATATCCGTAGGTAATTTTGTATTTATTGACGAAAATTTACCGACGGATTTTTGTCCATAGGTAATATAAGCCTTCCGACAGATTTTCTATGGGTAATATACATCCATGGGTAATATGGAAAGTTTAAATATATGTTAGATTTGCATATATGTTAAATATGGAGTTGTTTTTTAAAATACAAAAATTGAAATATATATTATAGAAATATAGATTAAATGATAAATATATAATACAATTGATTTTTCTAATTTCTACTCTTAATTATAATTTTAAATAAATTGCTATATATAAATTATTTTAGCTTTAAATAAATTACTCTTAATTATACTCTAAATTAACATATGTAGTTAGGGCCAGACTTTCTTCGTGACTTATTTGGAGGGTCACGCGTTCCACGCATGCCCCTTGTCTGTATAAGCGTCTCAGGATTGTTGGTGGGGGACCGACTCCAAGAACCGGTTATGAGATGCCACTCTATAACACCATCAACAACATTAAATCCTGTCAATTTATTTTAAAATTCATATATTCATTAAACTCATAGTCTCCATATGCTACAAAGTCACAAACAGAATCACCACACACTAAAATTCAAAATTTATTATCAAAATTTAATAATATAACATTTATAATAATAAATTACTATTTTGGTCATCTAATTTATTTTTTTGGTTCAATTTGGTTCTCTCATTTTTAAAAGGCTCAATTTGTCCCCTTAAATTATTTATTAGGTTCAATTTAGTCCATTTGTTTTGAAAAAGGTTCAATTAGATCCTTTATTTTTTTGGGATAGTTCAATTTAATTGGTCTCATATTTCTTCCATCAGCTCTGAACATTTTCAAAAAATGGAACCAAATTAAACACTTTTTAACAAATAAGGGACTTAATTGAAATTTTAAAAATAAAAGTACCAAATTGAATCTATATTATCAAATTAAGGAATTAAATTGAATCTTTTTAAAAACAAAAGGATCAAATTTAATTTAAAAAATTAATTAGAGAATCAAAATAATAATTAATTAAACCTATATTATATATTAATAATTTATATAACATATATATATATATATATATATATATATATATATGTATAAAAAAAAGGAAAAGGATATAGGCAAAATGTTAGTGCGTGAGACTATTATTTAAAATTCAGCATTAAATTATTAATTTGAAAACAAACAATTTTTGACAAATAATATAATAACAAAGTTACTACAGTTTTTTTATTAGTATATATCGAAAAGATTACAAAGTTACAAGTATTAGTAAGGTATTATTAGTAATTACTAATGCAGTATTTTTTGATACATATTACTAATGCAGTATACAATCTGTAGGTGCCAGTAATTCAATAATAATAATAATTAATTAACAATTGAAAATCTAAAAGAACCCACCGAATTCTCTTACTCTTGCGTCTCTTTAGTGTGACCTAGCCTAAAAGGAACTCCGCAAACCACTATCGCAACTCCACACCCGCATCGCACCACTGCCTTCGTCTGAGGTAATTGCGTTTGAAATTGTTCCGTTCACCCCCATTGCAAATCCACCGCATCGCACCACTGCCTTCGTCTGAGGTAATTGTGTTTGAAATTGTTCCGTTCACCCCCTTGCAAATCCACCGCATCGCACCACTGCCTTCGTCTGACAGTTCCGTTTCTCTTTCAGGTGGTCCAGTTTCACGCCGCCTCCACCTCGTCCAACCTCGACGCCGCATTGCTCACTCTGAGGTAATATCATATTCGTGCCTTCGTCCAGTTTGTCTTATAATATAAAAATTGAGGGATTCTTAATCGTCAGATTTCTCACAAACTAGTGAGAGTTGATTTATTTATTTTACATTAATTTAAAATATTGGATAATAAGCTAGGAATTTTTCACAAATAAGCAGTCAATTTCGGTTGTATATGAAAGCTTTTCTTACAGCCATTTTACTTTGCCATTCCACACAGGTTCCATTGCAGATTGAAGCATTCTAGGCACTCAACAACCTCCTACTGCTTCTTGCTTCCTTTTGGTATGCAAACTATTTTCACTTCCTTTCTATATTCAATTTTATTTCAAGAGTATATAAAAGCCTGCAGTTTTCTATTGGTATTGTCTTTCAAGAGTCTTATTTTTTATTTGTTTCGGAGGTGTTAATACTCCCATGTTGTGTGTAATCCCAATTTGAATTGTTACTTATTGTATCATTAAAGTCCCTGAGGGGAAGTTGATATATGTAGTATCTTGGGCATATTTTTGGTATGTCCTTTTGGACTTTGTTTGTAGCCTCTACGAATATTTTAAGATACTTTGGAAGGAAGTGCGCTGTTTTATTATTTTTAACACCCACCTCTGGAGGGTGATGCATTTAAGTCCTAGGAAGCATTTTTTAACATGCCAAAATTTAGCATCATAGAAGTGTCCTAGGAAGCATTTAAGTCCAAACATATAAATGCAGTGGGTAAATCATACCTTGTTTATGTTATGATAGTGTTAAACCTTAGTTGGGTTCTTGGATTTGGAATTCCAAGGAATCATATAAATTATTACTATGTATAATTTTTAAATATATATATAAAAAGAAGTACTATTAGCAAGGATGGGGAGAGTAAAAAATAGGTGAAAGAAACATTTTTTCACATACCGCACATTCTGTACATAACTTTTCAATTCCCATAATGCAAGGTGAATAGCAGTATAATGGCGAAAAGGATTGGAGAACATTTTGGAAGGAGCAGATGAAACTGCAACCAAGTCCTCTGATCCTGCAGCAGTATTGGAAGGTTCTGGCAATCGCCTCTATCAATTTAAAATTATACATAGTAATAATTTTAAATCTCCAACAGAGATTTAAAAATTATACATAGTGTTCTATAATCTGTATGCTGTTACAGGCTTATATGGTTGAGTAACTAAATTGATGTCAATTTTCTTCAAGGACATAATTGATATTGCTTTATATGGTTGAGGGTCTAAATTAATGTTGGAATTGTTTAGAGGACTGAACCAAAGTGATAGTTTTTATATCTTCAGAGGATTGCCACAAGGGTTTACTCTACTATTAACCTTTTTTGCGCTGCCCCACAATGGTTTTGCATGTTTGGAAAGTAGAAGCTATGTGTTTGGAATTGGATTTGTTAAAACTTAAAACACTCTATAAGCTGACCTCCCTGGTCAATCAATGAACAACTACTTGGTAGTACACATGACTCAAGTTTCTTACTCGCTCATTCTGCCATAGTTTAGAATAAATAGAAGCACACTGTGTAAAGTTCTTCTATTTTACCCTTTTGTCTCCTGAATGTCTATTTCCTTGTGTTTTCTTCCAGATGCTATATGTAGGTCTTGGAAGAATTGTTACTTTGTTAGAAGTCATTATTCCTAATTGGATTATATCTTCATGGTTATCATCTTTTTGTTCAAACATATATTGATATACATCCTTGGTTCATTGGTTGTCTGCCTTTTTCTTACATCCGTGTTTATTTCATGCAGAGCTTCTATACTTGAGAAAGCCTCAAAATCAGTTTGGGATTTAATTTTAGAAAAGCACAAGGAATCACTCTTGGTATGCTAAATATGAATAAGAATGTAGGATTATTTGATTCATCCTTATCAGAGACTTCTTTAGAATTTCTTTATGGAGAAATTTCTTAACTGATTTGTCTCATTGCTCATGACAGTTTGAGATTTTCGCCATTTGGTTACTGCACTGGACATTGCTAGGAGACATTACTGCATTGCACTGGACATACAAGGTAAGTTCTCCATTTTTTTTAATTGAAATTGAAATCTCATCTTATACTTCCAAATAATTTTTAAAGTTTGGTATTTTGCTTACAAATTGGTCTGGTTTGTTGTCTTTCTTACATTGATTAGTGATATGCATATTTCTCTATGTTTCCTTTGTCTCTTTTTTTTATTGGCAAGTGCCTTAGTTAATGCATCTAGCCAGGTTCTGTATTAGAGACACATTATATGCAAGCTATATTGTTTCAAATGGGTGTTTTATGCAATTTCTATGGGTGCCATTGTAAATTCTTCAATGTTGGCTGAATTTTATCAATCAAACAAGACAATGTAACTGAAAAATTTGAAGCTAAACTTAATTGTAAATTTACAGAATTGTTATTTTCCATGTTGATCATTAAGTGTTTTATTAAGCCTTGGTTCACAAAGAGCATTAAGAATTACTTTTCTATGCTTGTTTTGAACATGTTTTAACATGTGAAATTGTTTTGAATATACAGAACATGGATTCTTTTTCTATGAATCGTTGTTGGATGTACGATAGGTGTTATAGTGGTAGAAGAGTTTTGAAAGAATCTTTTGTATTGGGGGTTGAAGAGTTTGTAAACAAAGCTTGACAACACAAATATTATAAACTTGATGGGGGGATTAGATGTCCATGCCTTAAATGTGATTGTACAAGGATTCTGAAGGATGAAATTGTGAAGGTCCACCTTTACAAAGTTGGGTTCAAACCTAATTATTGGATTTGGACTGATCATGGTGAAGAGATGCCACATGTTGAAGATAATTGTGTGGGAGCTTCAAGTAGTGGTGTACAAGCAGCTCAAGGGGAACAACTTATATCAATGCAGGACACGGTGTCTGATGCTCTCGGGCAGCATGCTTCTTTTGAAGCACCAGAGTCAAATAACATGGAAGAGCCTCCAAATGAAGCAACTCAGAGATTTTATAATCTGTTGGAAGAGTCAAATATGCCATTGTTTGAAGGGGCTTCAGACTCTAAATTGTTAATATGCGTCAGGCTTTTAGCTTGCAAGTCCAATTGGAACGTTCTCGATCAATGCTTAGAGTTTATTACACAAATGCTTTTGGACGTAACACCCATGAAGGAGAGTTTGCCAAAAAGTTATTATGATGCCAAGAGATTAGTATCAAGGCTGAGATTGGAAGCTAAGAGGATTGATTGTTGTGTGGATGGCTGTATGCTCTTTTATGACAATGAATATGGAAAAAATGATGGAACATTAGTTGAATGCAAATTTTGTAACAAGCTGAGGTATCAAGATTGCAACACTGGAGCAAGTAACAAAAAACAAGTTCCAGTCAAGGCCATGTTCTATTTGCCTATAATTCCTCGATTACAGAGAATGTTTGCATCAATGCAAACTGCAGGACGAATGACATGGCATCATGAAAACAGAAGAAGTTTGGGAGTGTTACGCCATCCATCTGATGGGGAAGCTTAGAAGCACTTTGATCGGGTACATCCAACTTTTGCTGCTGATCCACGTAATGTACGACTTAGTTTATGCTCTGATGGGTTTAACCCGTATATCCAAGCATCATCTTCACCTTATTCTTGTTGGCCTGTAATTGTTACCCCATACAATCTTCCTCCTGAAATGTGCATGTCAAAAGCTTATATGTTCTTCAGTTGCCTAATACCGGGCCCATCTAATCCGAAGGCTGGTATTGATATTTATTTAGAGCCTTTGATTGACGATCTGAAGAAGTTATGGAGTGGTGTTTTGACATATGATGTTTCAAGGAAGCAAAATTTTATGATGAAGGCAGCTTTGATGTGGACTATTAATGACTTCCCTACTTATGGCATGTTGTCTGGTTGGGGGACTCATGGTAGATTTGCCTGTCTTCATTGCATGGAGCATAGAAGGTCGTTTACATTACATTACGGGAGGAAAAGTTGTTGGTTTGACTCACATCGTAGGTTCTTACCCAATGATCATCAACTTAGAAATAACATAAAAGCATTCAAAAAAGGGGAAGAAGAACACGATGGGCCGCCACCTAGGTTGACACCTGGTTAAGTGTGGCGTAGAGTCAGGAATTTGCCAAAAGTCACAAAAAGTGGTGTCTCAATAATAGAAGGACATGGGGAGTGGCATAACTGGACAAAAAGAAGTATTTTTTGGGATCTTCCATACTGGAAAGATAATTTGTTGAGACACAACCTTGATGTTATGCACATAAAGAAAAAAAAATTTGACAACATATTCAACACTGTGATGAATGTGAGTGGCAAGACGAAAGACAATGAGAAGGCAAGGAAGGATTTAGCTTTGTATTGTAGGCAACCAGACTTGGAGTTGCAGCCACATGCGAACGGGAAGATGTTAAAGCCAAAGGCAAATTACACTTTAACTCCAGCGGAAGCAAAGTTAGTTTGTTGTTGGATAAAAGAACTAAGGATGCCCGATGGTTATTCTTCTAACTTGGCAAGATGTGTCGATTTTGACAAGGGAAGGATGCACGGGATGAAGTGCCATGATTGTCATGTATTCATGGAGTGTTTACTTCCTATTGCATTCAGTTCCTTGCCGATGCATGTGTTAAATCCACTTATTAAAATTAGTCATTTCTTCAAAGATTTATGCTCTGCAACGTTGAAGGAGGATGACCTAGCTAGGATAGAAGAGAACATTCCAATAATTCTCTGTAAGTTGGAAAGAATATTCCCTCCTGGATTTTTTGATTCAATGGAGCATCTTCCTATTCATCTTGCATATGAAGCAAGACTTGGTGGACCGGTGCAGTATAGGTGGATGTATCCATTTGAGAGGTAATACAATTATCACCATATTTGATTTAAATTTCATTTTTTATACTTGCCAATCATCACCTAGTTATTTTAATTTTATAGATTCATGGGCATTTCTAAACAATCAGTGAAAAATAAGGCTAGGGTTGAAGGATCAATTTGTGCGGCTTACTTGCATCGTGAGACAACTCATTTTTGTTCCCATTATTTCAACAACTTCATGTTGTCATCGAGGAGTACTAGAAATGAAATGGAAATTCAAAGTGAAAGCCATCCACCAATGTTATCCGTCTTTAACCAACCTGGTCGATGAACAACATAAATCAGCCCATGTTCATGTGTTGATCAACTGCACTGAAGTTAAACCGTACCTTGAGTAAGTATCTAAGAACAATTTTTTTTCATTATATATAGTTCAAACCTTGGAAGGTCCTCTTAAATTCACCCTTTGAATGATATATTTGGGCAGTTCATTCTTACAATCCCAACAAATAAGGGGATCAAATGCTTCCTCTCGTATACATGCAGATTTTCCTACATGGTTCAAGGAACAAGTATGCATCTTGCAATTTATTTAATTTTTCCATTATCTTACAATTCCTAAGTGGTCCTCTCAAATTCACCCTTGTCATGTCTCTTACATTCATAGGTCCACAACGAGCATTTAAATGAAAGAAACCAACACTTAAGGGATTTATCAAATGAGCCTTTGAGATGCGTTAAAGAATGGCACACATACTTTGTCAATGGGTACAAGTTTCAAACGCATGCATGGAGCAAGGGCAAAAAAATGGTAAACAGTGGGGTTTATGTGAAAGGCCTTACAGAAGGAGGTGAAGATGATTTCTATGGGGTCATTCAACACATATACGAGCTTGAGTACAATACTTTAAGCTATCCTAAGAAAGTGGTGGTATTCTATTGTGATTGGTTTGATCCATCGAGAAGAGGTACAAGAGTGGATCCTAAATTTAATGTTGTGGATAGTCGAATGGATGTAAGATATGAACTGTTTGATCCATTTATCATTGCGCATAATGTAAGGCAAGTGTATTATGTCCCATATCCAGCATCACGAACGGACAAACGTGGTTGGTGTGTTGCAATCAAAACAAAGCCAAGGGGTCGCATAGAATGTCATGGTGTGGAAGATGATGAGCCTTACCAAGTAGATGAAATGTCACATTCTAATGAAGTCATTGAAGTTGAAGGTATTTTTGGATTACAATATGTAGATGCTGATCCTGAAGAAGTGGAAGAGCCAAGAAGAAGAAGAAGAAGAAGAAGAAGAATTGTTGCAGCCACACCACCACCATCCCCAACTGCTGCAGTCACACCACCACCATCCCCAACTGCTGCAGCCACACAATCCCCATCCCCAACTGCTGCAGCCACACTACCATCACAGCAGGATATTCCATCATCCTCTGGAGTTAATGTTGAGAACTTGTCTACCAATGGACATAATTCAGACCTAGAAGAGGAAGAATTGCCACCTAATATGCAGCCTATGATTGAACCCATTGGTGGAGGGTAAGAATTAATTAAATTCTAAAAAGTTTTCACTATATATTCAATTAATTATCTTTTAATTTTGCATGACCTTTTGTATTTAGGTTTAATCCATGCAGGGTTGCATCACAGGCCATCACAAAGACCATTAAGCAGCAGTTTCTTCATCCATGGGCTACATGGGGAGCCATGAAAGAGAATGAAAAGGATGCCTTTTTCCAGCGTTTTAAGGTAAGTTAATTATTTTTGTAAGATGAGTTGCTAATTAAAGAAGCCACTTAGTTGAAATTTAGTTATATATAAACAGTTTCTGTGTATTCATGATACTAGTAATCCACCATACAAAGGTTTGTGTTCTGATGCTGCCTAAAGAAGGCACTTAGTTGAGTTTTAGTTACATATAAACAGTTTCTGTTTTTAACTCAGATTGATGTTTGTCTTGCGATATCCTTTATGAATGCATTGGAGTTTTCGTACTTTTCATTATATTAGTGAAGCACCATGAGTTAATCTTGCATGGTTCAACACTCAGCAATTTGACCCCCTAAAGTTACAAACTGTGGCATAAATTTAATCTCTTGTGCATGTGTAGAAAGCCCCCCCTTATAGAGTCAATAAGCACAACTTGGTAAGTTCAAGTAGTTGAGTTGTAGACTTTTGAATGACAATAGGTATGTTTGTATTCCTGTTGGAGCACATTGAATGTGAATCCATGTGAGAGATGGATTCACATTCAACATGCTTTGGAATGTGTGATAGCCCAAAAACACACACACATACTAAATGACGTTTTTGCAATTGACCTATATAGTTTACAGGAGTTCCTTACATTTTAGCCACTACATATTGAAGGACACTTGTAGAATCCTACACTAAAACTATTTATAGTTCTTACCCTCTCACAGTTCAATATATCGTTTATTGCATTTAGTTTTTATTAAATTCTGTGCAATGACACCTCTGATTGGTTTTGAGTGAATCAATGATGGCTTGGAACAAATTTGAGATTGTGCAGATATTTTCCCTATCTAATTATGAACAATGATTCATTTTGCTCCCCTCTTTTGGTTCACTACAATATACTCATACCTGTATTATCTACATATATTTTCTTTATTTTGAGTTTGCTTTTAGTTTGTTCAATACGAAGACTGCTATTGCTGTTGGTAGGTTTTTTATATATGTATTTCCTCCTTGAGTCCCAACCTTGACATGTTTCTCCCTAGCCTTTTTAAAATATTTTATGGTCTCATAAAATTCTTTCTATTTGTCTTGATTCCTAAATCTGCAAATAAATATTTAAATTTTGTTTTGTTCTTTACTCCAAATGGATAGAAGTTTTTTTATATTGACATTAATTTTTTCTCCTCATACAGAGGATGGTGATGTGGAGACCTGAGCATGAGGATCAAATCAGGAGAAATTTTCATTCCAAAGTTTCGCATAGATTGTCTGAAATGTTTTAGGGATGCTCGACTGACTAATGAGAGGCCATATTGGCTTGGAGATGATGTGTGGAACCGTTTGTTAGCACATTGGAATTCAGCTTCTTTCCGATTAAAGTCTACACAGGCCTCCAAAAATCGGGGGTCCGAAAAGGGTGGGACCCTACATACAGGTGGCTCCATTAGCACACATGATCACGCCATGCGCATGGTGTGTACATCAAATATTTCTGTGGTATTTTGTTCAAAACTTAATAATTGTATATTAAATGTGTATAATTAATTATCAATGTTTTTTTTTTATTTTTGCAGGCAAAGGAGTTTGGTCGGTCTGTAAATATTGATGAGGTCTTTCAACAGACACACATAAGAAAGGATACTAACGAATTTGTAGATGAAAGATCTAGGAAAACACATGTGAGTCCGTTGAATAATATCTTTATTTTTTTCATTATTTTATTAATGTTTACTATATTAATGAAATAACGCCTTTTCTTTTGTCAAACACAGGAAGATTTTCAAACTAAACTTTCTCAGGCTAGGTCCGAGGCTTCATCATCTGTTGGTGAATCAGAGACCAGCCCTCTTGACCCTGCTTTGGAAGAGAGTATTAGGACTCGGTGTTGGGTCCAAGCTACTGGTGGCAAGCACAAGGGACGGCTCTACGGGGCTGGAGAGCTTGCTCACGGTTATCGAGATGGGGATAGCAACCTCATGCTTAAAAGGAAAGCACCGACTAGTAGCTCAAATGATTCAGATGAGATTAACCAACTGAAACAAGAGGTTCGTCGAACGAGGGAGGATAATGATCGGTTGACTTGTCAGTTTCAGTCATTTGTTGGTGCTGTCTTACAGTTCCTACCAGCTGATGCACAAACTATCGTTCAACAACACCAGCTGCAGTATAACCAACAAGACCAGCAAAACCACCGCCAGGACCAGTAAGACGACCACCAACAGGATGACTAGCACCAGGATGACCAGCACCAACAAGATGATCAGCAGCAGCAACAACAGGATAACCAGCAGTAGCAGCAACAACAACAACATTCTCCAGATTATTTTGATTATTAAGATAGTATCGTGAACAATAAATTACTTATCATTTTAATCTTTTTTATGTAGTTTTTAAATTTGACATGTTTTTAAATTATGAATATTTGGAGTTGATAAACATAATTTATATATGATTCTAATTATTATAACACCAAGTGATCTTTTTAAATGCTAACATAGTTATTTTATATTATTATTATTAATAAGCAGGTTCTGTATATATTTAAGCGATATTATCAAATTTAAAAATGGAAAAAAATGAAAATACATTACCGACGGATTTATCTGTCGGTAATGTACCAAATAAGTTACCTACGGAAAAGCCCGTCAGTAATTACCTACGGAAATTTCTGTTGGTAATTAATTACCTACGGAATTTTCCATCGGAAATTACCTACGGAAAATTCCGTAGGTAATTACCGACGGAAAATTCCGTCGGTAAAGGAAAAATTCGTTTCCTACGGAAATATCCGTCGATAATTACCTACGGAAAAATTCGTAGGTAATTACCTACGAATAATACCTACGGAAATATCCGTCGGTAATTACCGACGGATACTAAATATCCGTCAGTAAATATTTTCTGACGAGTAAATTACAGACAGAAGTTTACCCGTCGGTAATCCGTCGGTAAAAAAGAATTACCGACGGGTTTTCATAGTTTCCGACAGATTTTGTCCGTTGGTAATTACGACTTTTCTTGTAGTGTTGGAATGCAATGAATACCTATATTAATACCCAAATTATCGAAGAAAATTAGTCAGTTATAGCCTATAAGATTCATGGTTCAAGTCAATTTGATAACAGCAACAATGGAATCATTGTCATTTTGGTCTTTTTTTGTTTAGAGTATATTGAAGAAATGGAATCATAAGTAAATCATTGAAGAAAATTAGCCAGCTATAGCCTATAAGGACTTATGAATGTGGGTCAAGTCAATTTGATAAAGCAGCAACCGAATCATTGTCACATGGGTCTTTTTAGTTTAGAGTATATTGTGGGTTTGGTTGAATTTATTTTAAGAGAATAATTATATATATTTTTTAATTTTTTAGAGTTCACAAGAGGTATTTTTCTAAAATGATATTTTTTTTTGTCAATCAGAATAATTAAATATAAACGTGCACGTAATTCACAATCACATAAAATTGAGTTATTCATGGTAAACTTTATATTGTATATGTTTGCTTATTTCTCAAACCTAAAACTTGAGTGTATCTTTAATTTATATATATGAAGAAAAAAACTTATGTGTATCTTATTTTGTGGCATAAGCCATTTTAAGGACATAATTTGGGTGTTTTAAAAGTTTGACATAGTCTGAAACCCCCTTTTCAAGATCTACCTCTTAATGAAGCCTTATAAAAAAGCTAACGGCTAACAGATTAATCTCTAAATAGGTTAAAACATCTAAACTTTTATATAAGCAATAAGTATATAGTTTCAAAAGACATAATCAAAAAGCATATTATTATTATTATTATTATTGTTGTTCTTGTTGTTGTTCTTGTTTAAATCTCCTTGATATACTCAAAATATTTTGTCATAATCTGTTGATTATTTTTAGTTAAATAACAAATTTTATTAAATTCTTAACTTATATAACTTATTTAATAAATAAACTTAAATTAAGCTTATAAATTAGATCGTGGACACCAACAATTCGTTTAATCTATTTTTATCCATATCCAAAGTCCATTACGACATAGGAAAAATGCAACAAATCATCTTAGTTGTACAAGATTAAATTTTAATTTTGAATGAAGTTTATATGTTAAATTAATTCTGGTCAGAAATGAATATATGATAAAATTATTTATGTTTTTTTCATAATTATTTTAGAAATATTAATATTACACATATTGTTATAAAAATTATTTTTCAATATAATTATGGATAATATAATTTTCATATTATTTTATAAATATTGTCCATTTTTTAAATATTGAGTATATTTTTTTGAATAACCATGTTAATTGTATAAAGTATATATTCGTTAACTTTTTCGATGACTAACCTTCATAAAAAACCTGACTGATTAATTTTAATAAAAAAATTTCCCTTAATTATATTTTTTTTATTTATAAAACTCAAATATGAGATATTATTTAAAAAATCTTAGTCAAATTTCACTCCGACCAACAAAATGTCAGTAATGTTAAGCATTTTCTGCCCTTTGTAGAACGCAATGGCTGCATTGATTAATGCCCAAATTATTGAAAAGAAGTAGCCAGTCTAGGATAAGATAGAAACACTCTGGGTCAAGTCAGTTTGCATTGCTAGGCGAGAGTGGCATCTCTGTCAATTGGAGTGGGGTAGTCATTTCTCAATTTTCTGTGTATTTGGATTGCATTATTCATTATCGTTATCATGTTGAAATAATAACGAATGTGATTGTGATAAAGATTTGTGTGGCTAGTTTTATATTGAAGAACTGGTCATTTTATGTCTCAAATTAATTTTAAATTGATATAATTTTAGATAATTTTTATCTTGAATTAAAAAATTATTTTGAGTTTTATTATTAGCTAGCTTTTTAAATAAAATATATTTAAACATATATTATTTCATTTCAAAAACAATTTTAACTAAAATTAATTTTATAAAATTAAATTCATTCAAAACCAATTTTACAAACAGTTACCTATACAGTTGGAAATGGTAGAGAATAGAAATTATTTAGGAGTACAAGAACAAATTTATTATTTTTCAATCAACGTTATTTTTTATATCAATTCTAGTAAAAAAAATTATTTTTTTAATATTTTTTTTATCTTTTCTTTCTGCAGTTCTCGCACCATGACATGGGATGTTAGACAAACATTACTCATTCAGAAAAACCAAACATTTAGCTTTTGGAAATAACAAGAAACAAAATTAAAGAAATTGCAGTAGAGGTTTTTGCAATTTCTATAAACAAAGCCAAAACCAATTAAGACACAGCACAAGATGTGCAGGTGAATGGCAGCCACATAATTACAAAAGCAATTGTATCTCCAATAATACAACCCTGGCAGTAGCAAACACACACAAAATAGTGATCATCAGACAATACCGGTAGTGTGATGTGATACTTGTTGATGCTAGATTGTACAGTCAACGGGGCCTTGGTTGCTCTTATGAAAAATATATTCTAATTAAAAAAGGTATAATTTGTTGGAGATCCATAGTAAAGATTTAACTGGGTTAGTTTTAAGTCATTCGCAATTGCAAAATTAAGAATTTTACTTTGTTAAACATAAAACCCCCAGACCCCTACTGCATTTGATTTCAACACGGATGAACATGTGCTTAATGGTACCATAACTCTAGAAGAAGTAAATGCCAAACTTTATTTGACAAGGAATTTGTCTTCTTTTTACAATATAAATCCAAATCCTCTAATATATGCAAGTGTGTGTCCTTTTAGCATAAAGATGGCAAGTTCTCATTACAGGAAAGATATATTATTGATGTGGTGAATAAAAAGCTACGGAAACATAAAAATACATTGCGAGAATTTCAAGAACTTCATAAAAAACCCCAAACCAACTACATTATTCTCATTTGGCAGTTTGCAAACCACCAGTTCTTGTTACAAGCAAACATATCTAACATGAGCAACTTATTTCACAACTTTCTAGTAGAATAATGCATCTTCAAGAAATTGACCAAAACATTTATGAAGGCACACTTGGACAAAATAAAACCACCGTCTCCGCCAATGAGGATTGATCCAAAGGATTGTCACCAATACTAATTGTACCATGATATAGCATGAAGCAAAACTCCAATAGAAGACAGTGAAATCAATTGCAGAGTCTTTTCCCTCTTCATGCAATAGAGTTGGTGGTGGCGGAGGTGTTGGATTGCCTCTATTACTGTTATTCCAAGTAAGATATGGATTTCCTTTGTAGTTGTTCTCATCAAAGTTACTAAACTGTCCCTGATTAGGTGCTTGGCCTGACAAATTGTTGTAGGTAACATTGAAGATAGACAAAAAGTTCAAGTCCTGTAACTGAAGAGGGATTTGTCCACTCAATTTGTTATTTGAAAGATCTAAGCTCTCTATGTTTTTTAGCTTCTGGAAGCTCTCTGGAATCGGTCCATTTAGATGGTTGTGAGACAAGTTGAGTGAATGGAGGTAAAGTAGATCTCCTATTTGCTGTGGAATCTCTCCTGTCAATTGATTACTTGACAAATCTAATTCTGACATTTTTTGAAATATACCACTTTTATATGAAAGACATGAACTTTTTGTTATGAGTTGCACTTGTCCAAAATCAGGTATAGGGTTAAACTGTCTGATTAAGTCATAACGATGCAATGTTATGCTAACATTTCCAAACGACATACTACTAAGGCAAGAAGGTATAGTGCCAGTGAAGTTATTTCGTGAAAGGTCTAAGATATTGATTTGTTTCAGCTGACATATTTGACCAGAAAGATGGCCTTGCAACTGATTACCTGCCAATAAAAGAAATCTTAAAGACCGAAGCCCATATATGCTATCAGGAATAGTGCCTGTAAATTTGTTGTCACTTAAATCAAGGGCCATTGCTGTTGAGTAGTTTCTTGTTAATGCTTCAGGTATCGTGCCATTAAGATTGTTTCCCTGCAATAACAAGTAGTCTGGCACTTTGAAGCAAGAGGGTAATGCACCAGAGAACTTATTATTAGATAGGTCTAAAAGTAAAAGCTTGTGCTGGCACAATTCATCTGCTATTGCACCTTCAAAGTTGTTCCTTGATGCAGTTAAAATTTGAAGTCTAAGTTTCCTGATCACACTCAGTAGTGTTCCATTGAGCTGGTTATTATCCATCCTCAAACCTTTTAATGAGAAGCATCCGTTAAGAATATGCTCTGGTACTTTGCCAGAAAAATTATTGTTTCCCAAAAACAATCCTATCAACCTTGACATCTCTCCAATTGAAGCTGGAATAGGACCATGAAACATATTGTTTGAGACATCAAAAGACTGTAAATGTCGGAAGAAGGATCCAATGTTATTGGGGAGCTTGCCTTGGATCTGGTTGTTTGATAGGTACAAGGAGCGCATTTGATCCATGTGATGATTTAGATCAAATGGTAGTTCAAAAGGTCCGGTGAAAGAATTATTCGATAAATGCACAACTTCTAAATTTGGGTTGTTCAGAAGCAACCAGCTGGGAAACTTACCAACTAGGTTGTTACCCGATAAATCAATCTCTCTCAAGCCACTTTGGTTTGAAAGGAAAGTTGGAATCACTTTTGTAAATAAGTTTAACTCACAAGAGAAAATTACTAGATATTCCAACTGAAATGGTGCGGCCCAAGGTGGATTTTCAGTTTCCACTCGAAATGTTTTTGAATACATGTGGTCAATTAGCAAAACTTTAAGTTTTGAATGGTTGGCAAAGATGTTAAATGAGAACAAGCCCTCAAATTCATTGGAATAAATGGAAAGATACTCGATAGATGCAAGGTGAGCAATGACAGGTGCTGGATTCCCACTTAAGAAGTTTGATGAGAGATCAACATAGCGAAGTGATGTCAAATTGCCAAGGCATGTACCCAAAGTTCTTGTGAAATTATTCTGTGACAGATCTAGCTCTTGGAGTTGCTTCATTTTACTTAAACCTAGATTCAAAATATTGAAAATAAAGTTATAGTATTTGAAATAATAATACACTTAAGAGTTGACGCTACCTAATGTATAAATATATACCAGATTCAGAGCGCAGGCAAAAAATAATCACAGAGATGATAGATATGAAAATATTAAAGATTTTTATGCATGCTTACCTTGATTTGGGAAAGATCCATTGATAGCTGAGTTATGTAGTTCAAGAACTTCCAGCTTGCTTAGATTAGCCAAAACTTCAGAAGAATGAAAAGAGATATATTTAGACACGTTTATTAAATTAATTGTTGTGAACTCTTAATTCACACTTCAAATGCAGCAACCAAAGTAGAAGAACCACAGATTAGTTTAAAGTGTATTACACAATTGACTGTAAAATCCTGATGCTTTTCTTCTAAGCACCTTCATATTAATTTCATAAATGAGTCTATCACGAAATCATTAGATAACATGAGCCAAATAACTATTCTTCATATTCAAACAATATTGTTCAAAAAGAACTATTTATATGCACTAGAAATGAAATATCTGATGATGATGATGATGAAGAAGAAATGAAATATATATCTGATGGAAACTAAGTAGGCAGCACATACCTTTGTCATCAAGATTCCCTTTGATTGGATTAAAAGCTAGGTTCAAAGATCTGAGAGCGGGGAAAGCAACTAAAGACTTGAATATTCCCTTGTCAAAATTATTGTCAGCTAAGTTGAGTGTCTGCAACTTCTTTAATACATAAAGCTCAGCTCTAGAATGGGTATCTGAAACGACTGTTAATTATTTTTGTCATTAATAATAATAATAATAATAATAATAATAATAGTTATTAATTTAATTACATGACTGTTGCAACTAGCAAAAATGCAGTAACTTGTATGGGTCTGTAAAGCTAAAGTTATTAATCTGCCTCCACATATTCCTCGTTTGTTTATGTAAAGAAAAATAAATTTTTAACTTTGTATATACTTTCCTCCTCGTGTACTCGTGAATTTTCTTCATTTTATGACATAAATTTTCTAAACTTTTATATCAAATTAATTTAATAATCTTTTCTTGTTAACTAGTTATTTAATCAAAAGATATTTTTATTTTAAAATTTATGTACTAACATCTAAATTTCTGTAGTCAACATTTTAAATGTAATGGTATACTCACAAATTAAATATCATTAAAATGATGTTCTATTTTAATGTGTGTGTAACTCATACTCACAGGCGTAGAACAAAAGTTGAAATGTGAAACTCATACTCACAATGTTCTACGCTTGTTAACAATGATAATACTCTCTCTAGTCTTTTTTTATAAAAACTAAATTATAGTCTAGGTCCTTTTTATAAGAGTTAATCTAAAATATCTTTTGTATTATTTTTTTTATAAAAATATCTTTAATTATAAGTCATTTTTCCAAGTTCAATAAATAGTAAATGAAATGTATTGATGTCTTAAGTTCTTTAAGAGTCTAACTTTTTCTTGTATAAGGAGAATTTTTAAAACCTTAATTTGATTATTCAATGTATAACCAATAAAAATTAAAGAAGTAAATATATTAATCATGAGAGAGATTAAAAGAATTAAAACTAATAAAAATATTTTAAAAAATAAAATTATATCACATTAATGATAGGAATAAATTTAGAAAAATATATAAATTTGGACAAATTTAATTCTTTTAACTAAATTATTTAATTTCTTTAATCCTAAAAAATTGGTTAATTGGTCTTATAAAAAGGATCAAATAGAATAAGTAAGGTAGGAGGGGAAAAAAAGTCAATTTGGAGGGGAGGGGAGGGGTGTGCAATCTTGCAACTCAATGACTCATCAAAGCAATTTGGAGGTCGAAGTACAAATAATACCCAAAAACAGTGACACACACACGTACGTACCTCGAGTTGTAATGGGGCTAACAAGAAGATTCACGCTCAAATCCAACACTTTCAAATTTTGTAAAAGTGATAATTCTTAGAAGAAAAAATAAAGCAAATCAGAACAGGTAGAAATCTACAAAATGCGAAACATATAATTAATCACCTACATTCATACCTTTCATAGGAAAGGGTCCACCAATAAAATTGAAACTAAGAGTTAAATTCTTGATGGAAGGGAGAACACCAACGAGTTCCATTATGCTCTCATTTAGAATATTGAAACTGAGATCCAACGTCTCCAACTTTTTCAATGCTGACTTTCTTTTATAATCTGAAAGAATACTTCAAAAATTCACTTCAACAATTCATGCATAAAAGAAAATATGAAATATATATTAATATCTTATATTCTTTTACATTATTTTCAATATAATTGACTCATCTAGCTCCACACTCACTTCCACAGACATATATAAAAACAAACTTGTTAGTTAAATTATGTTTCGACCTGCAAAATTGTAGTAACCAATATCTATTTTTTTTTTTTAATTAGTAACCAATATCTATTACTCTAGCCTTCAAAATCAATTCCAATTATATTAGCTTACTTTATATGAAACCAATTTCATTAATTGATGTTAGTAGGAATCACGTCTTAGTAAGACTGTGTTTGGTCCAGCATTTTTTTTTTCCTTACAAGGAGAAGCTGGGCCAAACACTCTTTATGATAGTATGAGGAGATTTTTTTACAATTTACACGAAGCTTATTCACAAAGTCTTCTCCACTCCACCATTTTTTTTTTCTCATTGATTTCCATATTTGAGTATTTCACCCTTCTTCCTCAAAAAATAATTGTCACATAATTATTTTATTTTAAAATATACTTATTTATTGTGAGGTCTTAATTTATTTTTAAATTAAGAATTTTAATAAATTAAAAATATTATTTTTTAATTTTCAAAATTTTCATTACAGGAAATAAAAGAACAATACTGGAATGAATAAATCATATAAATAAAATAAAACTTCTATATTATAAAATATTTATACTTTTTTTCTTTAAATTTAATTTAAATTTCATGTTTTTTTAACTTTTATTTGTACTTATGTTTATGAATTTTTAATTACAACAATATATTTATTAAGTACTTTTTAATATATATTGACATTTTTTTATTATGTTTAAAAAAATTATATTTATCTTCTAAAAATATTATTAAAAATTAATATGGAAGTTTTTACATATTTATATTTTTTTAATTAATAATTCAAATTATTCTATTAATATTATACATAATAAAATATTTGTAAATCATCTTTAAAATTAATTTTTATTAGTTAATACAATTTTTGACAGTTTGAAAATAAATAAAAAATTATAAATGTATTCTTTGCAGGAAATAAAAACAACCTTATTAAAATGAGTAAATAATATTGTTAAGCAAAATTTTGACATTTTAAATATTTATAAATTTTATTCTTTAAATTTCGTATATATTTCAATATTTTAAAAATAATAATTTTTGTTATGCTATTAATTCTTAATTACAAAAAAAATATTTATTAAATATTTTTTAAATTATTTATTAAATATTTTAAATATATATTGATATTATTAAATTCGTTTTAAATAAAACAGTTTTCTCTTTAAAAATATCATTTGACAATAAAATATGAGTTTTGAAATATTTTTGCTTTTTAAATTAATACTTAAACTTATTTAATCAATATTATATATAATTAAATAATTGTAAATCATATTAAAATTTAATTTTTATTAATTAAAATAACTTTTAAAATGAAAATATTTAAATATATACATATTTATTAATACTTATATATATTTTTTTTAACGTTAAAATAAATTTATGTTAATTAAATTAGTTTGATATAATATTTTTTATTTTATCAATATATTCTTCCATTGAGTGAGACAATCAGTTTTAAATAAATATAATATTTTTAAATTTTTGTATCAAACAACTTTTAACTTAAAATGAGCTTTAATACTAAAAATAGAAAATTATTAAACAACTTTTACTTTATTTTTCAAATTCTTATTTTAAGCTTTAATTTTAAAGTACTTACTTTTAAGCCCAGAAATAATTGTGCCAAACATAACTTAAGTTAATTGTGTTAAAATGCTAAATTTCATCACCGTGTTTGGATGTATTTTTGGAGACACATTTAACGTAAATTTTTATGCTTCACCAGAAGTTACAAGTTCTGATGTAAATTATATCACGTCATTGGATGTGATAAATTACGTTGGAAATATATTTCCAAAAACGTGCTATATGACTGCTAACAAATAATGAAGAATAAAAAAAATATAGTTGAAATTGGTGCAAGTTATAGCATCATATGAATATTTAGGTATGTGACACGATAATACTGTAATAGCTAGGCAGGGTCGTTTTTAGAAATTTTAGAGATTTTAGGGAAAACTATTAAACTAATGTCGAAGAACTAATCCAATAATATGTATTTTACTTTTTAAACGTTTTAATTAACTGGAAAATTATTTATGTATTTGGTTAATTCATTCAATACATTTTAATATATAATTGATCTCTAAATAGATTCAAATGATTTTAATTATATAGAAATTTTCTTTTGACATAAACAATATATATATAGTATTGTCACTAATATTTTATAAGTAACGCATGTCTTTAGAAAATAATTTAATCATTTGATATTTCTAATTAAGTATTAATTTATTTTATTATCACTTTTTTAATATTTTAAATTTTGAAAATAAAATAAAATATTATCATTCATATCATTTTTGGTAAACCACTTTAACTCTTCAAGATTTCAACAATGGTAAAGATCAAACTCATATCTAATAAAGTTGTGAATTCAAACTTTACTATCAATGTGAGATAAATGGGCCCATTTGTTTAATTGTTTTTTCATAAAATAATCACTTCTTTTTTAAAAAATAATCACTTTTTTTTTTTGTTTTTATATGTTTGTCACAACCTTTCAAAATAATCAGAAGTCGAAAAGAATTAGAAATCAAAAGCTATTTGAAACAACTTCTCATAAAATCAATTACTTTTTTTTTTTATAAAAAAAGGGTAATTTTTCTTATGGTAACCAAACATGAATCTACCTTTTCTTTTAAAAAAAAATCTCTAGAAAATATTCACTAAATTATTTTATACAATAATCACTTCTTTTTTTAATCTTAAACAAACTATCCGGCCCATTGTTGGTTGGTAATTTTATAAGTACTCTATAAGTGGTATTTTTAATCTTGAGGGTTGTCCTAATCCTAATAGTTTACGAGATTCAACCCACCTAAACTTTAAAATATAAAAAAAAAAAAAAAAAACTCCATACACCTAATGGGCTCATCATTCAAGTCTTTAACGAATTGTCTGCCCTACGAATAATACCCAAAAGCAACACGTACACACACATACGTACCTTGAGTTGCAGAGAGGTTGACATTGCTAAGACGATTCATACTCAAATCCAACACTTCCAAGTTTGGTAAAAGTGATAATTCTTGGAAGAAAAAATAAAGCAAATCAGAACGTGGGAAAATATGCAAGTGTGAAACATACAATTACTTACGTAGTTATTCATACCTTTCATAGGAAAAGGGGAACCAATTAAATTACGAGCTAGAGTTAAATTCTTGAGAGATGGGAGGGCACCCACGAGTTCCATTATGCTCTCGTTGAGAAAATTGGAACTGAGATCTAATATTTCCAACTTCTTCAACGTTGATTTGCTATCATCTGAAAGATTACTTCAATATTCACTTTAATAATTCATGCACAACAGAAAATATAAGACATTAATATCTTATATTATTTTTAAATTTTCAATTTAATTAACTCGTCTTCACACCCACTTTCCACACATATATATGAATACAAAATTGTTAATTAAATTACCTAGAAGATTGTTGTGGCCAGCAAAATTGTAGTAACCTATATTTATTATCAATAGAATCTCGAGCCGATGATATTTAGCTTGAGTAATATTATATCTTTGTACAAATTATCGTCCTACTTTATATTAAAGCATTAATAAAAAAAAAAGTAAAGTATTTAATGTCTTAGAAAAATGAAATACATTTAATATTTACCATATAAAAGAAGTATGCGAATTAGTAAGAGAATGTTGTAGAAGAATTTAAAATTATTCATTTTTTTAGACTATATGTATTTTTTTTATGGAAAACAATATGTTCAAACAGGATATGACTATTGTGGAGTAAAACTTTTTCTTTAAATATTTAAGGCAACTGCATAGTCAGGACGTTGTTGCAGGAGGGTGCGGGTTCTTTGTTGAACTGCAGGTGATTCATTCTTTGAAGCATTGATGAAAAAATCTAGACAAGTCAAAAGAAGGAAAATAAAAGTAAATAAATATACGAGATGAATTAATTGAGATTGTACCTTGTTTCCGAATGAATCCACGAAAACAATAATTAGACAAAGCAAGACTTCTCAATTCCCTGAAAGAAAGGAACAAGGACCAGTTTAAGAGGCGTGTGTGGTTGAAATAGTAATATCGTTGCATTTCAATGATTTCACCAAGTGGATATAGATCCCCAAGAGCGAGATGGATAATGTGGCCTGAAGAGGAGTCACATGTGACCCGTTCCCAGGCACAGCAATTGCTCTTTGCCTCATTCACCCACGAAGCCAACAATGATGATTCATTGGCATAAGTAGCTTTGAAATCCAGCAACGCACTCTTCTCTTTTTGGAAGCAACCACTTCTACTGCCTAACACTTCACACAAAACAATTGCTCCCAACAATACCAATACCAACCACGCCTTCTTCCTGCACAACTCCATATGGAACATTAACTTGAACATTAGTACTTTACAATACCATGTATATATAATAGCTCCAAATTACCCTTTTTAACTTTTTGTGCCATATATTGGAATGCGATGGATACATATATTACTACTAAAATTATTGAATAAAATTAGCCAGATAAAGCCTAGAAAGACTCATGAGTGGATGGAAATCTTCAGTCCCAAAAAATCTGTCCCAATTGCCGACCTCAAATAAAAATGTGACCTCAATTAATTGTCTACATCACTTTAACATTAAGAAAAATAAATCTTTAACGTTGTTAATTTGCTATTCATAGATATTAATCATTACATTTCAATTCCTTTCCTATGTCTCTTAAGGAAAATATCGAATTAGATTCTAAATTGATGGACTAGTGTGAACTTATCCACGCGATTATGTTTAAACAACTTCGCTGTCGCTGGTGAAGCAGACCGGGAATCTATTGGATTCACTTCTACAAGACTTGCCCTTACCTCAAGTTCACACACTTCACTAAGAAACAGCCCATTCTCAATCTGGAAGAAACCAAGGGATGCATGCAATGGTGTTGATAATTGACGTAGAGTTCGAGTACATAGGCCAACAAAATGACAGAGTCGAAGACCAACAAAATGACACACTCGGAGACCAACGGAAACAAAACAACGTGCACAATTAATTGAGGTGGCACAATATTTTTAATTTTTTGTTGGGCAGACAAGGATTGGTACAATCTTTTGGGACACATGATTTTCATCCCTCGTCAGCTTGGATCGAGTCAATATGAAAAAAACAGCAATAAGGTCATTGTCATCTAGTTTGGTTTTTTTTTTTTTTTTTTTTTAGTTTAGATTATAATGCGCGTTTTGCTAAATTTGTTTTAAAAAATGTAGTAATTACTTTTTAAATAATCAAAATTAGCTAGCTAAGAAGGGACTCATGAGTTTGAATCAAGTCAAATTTGTAAAATACAGCAATGGAATCATTGTCATTTTTTTTTTTTTTGGTGAAAGGAATCATTGTCAATTGAATCTTTTGAGTTTAGAATATATATATATATATATATATATATATATATATATATATATATATATATATATATATATATTTTGCGTGTTTTGCTGAATTTATTTTAAAAAAATAACTATTTTTCAAGCTTTTTAGAGTTAAAAAGTAATAAATATTTTCTAAATAATCAAAATTATTCAATTATGATAATTGCCATTATGCTTACCTTTTTGGTGCATAATTGAGCAATTACCTTATCTTTTTTATAACTTAAAGCTTGTGTTTTGATCCTTTTTCATGCATTTATGTAAGTAATTAGGATTAGTTATCTTTTTGTTAAATTAATAGGTTTTCTTAGTTTTATCTTTCTTTTTGTATAGGATTTGATGAAGGAGAAGAAGTACCACTTTTGAAGATCCTTTGAAGGATTTTGGACTTTTACTATAGTACCCGTCCCTATACCCGCACTTTACAAAAATTTCTGTACCCTATACCTGTGTGGGTAGTAACTTTAATACTCATACCCTTCCCGGTTGGGTACCTAAATGCACGTACCCATACTCGTTATCCATACTTTTAATTATGAAAAATTGAAAAATAAAATATTAAAAATAGAATAGTAATTAAATTAAAATCTCATTCAAATATCTTTTATAAAACATAATAAATAGGAAAATTTGAGAAAAAAAGCAAATAAGGAAGGTGATATTTTTCGAAATTAAGGAATGTAATCTATCTCTAAATAAATAAAGATCATGATCTATCTCTATAAGAAACATAATCTTTTTTTGTGAATTAAATAACATCATTTATCTCTTAGCAAATAAAGAAAATGATCTTTTATTTATTTTTGATTGATTAAGGAACATGATCTATCTCTCAGATATTATTATTATTATTATTATTATTATTATTATTAAGAATATGGGTATGGGTAGGGTTGGGTACTAAGGTATCCATACTCGTACCCGTTAAAATTTGTGGGTAATTATCTATACCTGAACCCATATTCATTAAGCGGATAATTACCCAATCCATTATGGGTAATTTTTGCGATATCCATAGGGTCTGGGTAGAATTATCATCCCTAGTTGTGCTTAGCCCAAGAAGATACACGCTTAGCACAGGGTTTCAGAGAAAAAGAAGGTCCTTTGCTTCTTTGGGGCACTTTAACCCACGTCATATGTGTGGAGCTTGGTTGAAAAGTTTCTCAAAGAATTTTAATTACTCCTACACCGCATGGCATAGCATCCTGGAGCGTCCTTGGATATATATATATATCGGCTCTGGAAGAATCTGATATAACAGTCTTGGTTCGGGTGGTATACTGGTGATGGTCTTGGTAATGTGTAAGGCTCAAAATATATGTGCTGCCGCAGTTGGGATGGACGTGGTACTGCAGTGCACATGACTCATAATCCATTTTTTTGGACCTAGTAAAGGGGTCGAAGTTAGTACAGGGGACTGGAATATGGGGATGGGTGAATATATTCTACATGTACATGGTATATGACAGTGATTATACTTACAAACCATGCTTTTGTGGGTATAGAGGATAGGATCTTGTAAGGGTGGGTACCCCTTGTACTTTTATCCTCTATTTTAATGAAATTTTCTTTGTCAATTAAAAAAAAATGCGTGGAGCTTTAGAAAGCAACAATTGTTTCATGCACATTTGTACTTATGCTCTATTTGGTAGAGATAAAAGAAATAAAATAAATGGAAATAAAAAAGAGATGATGGAAATAGGTAAAAAAATAAAGTGGAATTGAGAAGTGTTTGATTGAAGAGAAATAAAAAAGAAATGAAGAAAATGATAGACAGATGAGAAGAAATAGTATAGTAGGTCCCATTAAATTTTAAATTATTTCTCCTTAATCTCCCTCCTACCAAACAACCAAGATTAATTTCATCCTCCCCTCCATCCTATTTCTCTGCAAACAAATAATACCTCTGATCCTAATTATAAACAACAAATTGAGTTTTTCTTTGGTCCTAATTATAAGCAACAATCACTAGTTTTTAAAGTAAATTTCTTTTGTACCCTTACTTTATTGTTTCTTCTATTCCCTATGCACTATGACAACCACTAAAAGCAAATGGTGTTTTTGGAATAAAATTTGAATTTATGGTAGAATTAATTAAAAAAAAGCTATAATAATAATTACTTTTCTTGATATTGGTGATTTGTCTTATGTTGCTTATAATTAGGACCAAAAGTGAGGTAGTATAGGATTACCACATTACCTGTTACTTAATGAGAGCGAGACAAAAGGCATAATGGACTCTTTGACAAGACAGCTAAAAAAACACTAATTCTCTGAAAACACTTACCTAGGGTTGTGTGTGGTAGCTTATGCTCTCCAATGTCTCTTCCATCTTCATTCTTCATCTCTTCACCTTTTTTAGCTTTTCACATGTCTAGGAGAAGCTAAGGGGTATTTTAGTTGAGTGGAATGAAATAAAATGAAGAAGAAATATTTAAATTAAAGTAGTATAGTGGAGACGTGAAACCCACTAAAAATTTCACCTCAATTTCCTGGTACAGTAAAACATCCAAACGGACACTAAATCCTCCTTTACTGGGGTTGAATGTAACTAGCTGAACCTCATGTATCTCTTTAGCTTATTAATCTATGTTTATGCATGCTTTCCTATGAATGTACTTTTCAGATTGGTGTATAGATCTAGTAGCTTGTCTCTTTCTTTTTCATTTGATATGACTAAGATAGTCTAGAACATAGTTTTAAAAATTGGTTCGGACCGGTCAGTCCGGCCGGTTGGACCGGGAACCGGTCATATGACCGGTCTGAACCACTTAATTGATCGGATATGCTTTTGAACTGGCGTAAACCAGTGCGACCCGACCGATTTTATGGTTCAACCAGTGAACCGGTGGATTTAACCCGGACCGGTTCACACGTTTTTTTAATGAGAAATTAACCCAGCAGTTGGCAACTGGTATGCGCGCGGGGCCCAAGACTTTGAAAGCAACTGCTGTTGTCTGTGCTTTACGCAGCCCAATGTGCTGCAGCTTCCACATGGGCACGCGGCTCAAGGGATGTTGTGTTGTTGAACGTTAGGCTGCTTTAAGGAAAATAGAAAAAATACTTGCAAAAACAACATTGGCACAGTTCGAACCCATGCCTTCTCACTCGCGTGTGTGATAGCTAACCACTAAGCTATTATAGCTTCTGAGTAAATAAATGCTAAAATAATATATATAGTATATACGTTTATTTAATTTTTTATACTACTTATACCGGTCATGCGGTTCAACTAATGATCCACTGGTTCAACCATTGATCCAGTGATCCTTGATCGGGTCGATTACCGGTTTCGTTTTAAAAATTATGGTCTATATTGTATACCGGTTGTATCCTTGTACTATGTTGTCTAAAATATTTTGCTATTAAAAGAAAAAAGTCATGCATGCGAGCCCTAGATACACAAGCCTGGGCGGAGGGTATGTATGACCCCGGACAAAAAGACCTTTGAGCAAATTCCATAGAAGGTCAGTTTCTCATAATCATCTCCAAGAGAAAGTTGTGTTGTATTCATTTCTTTTACCGCTAACAAAAATTAACAAACTAGCATTTGCGGATAAAAAAAAACTACTCAAGGGTTGCCATGCTTCCCATTTCATTTCTACACACGTCCCGTTAATTAAGATCCCTTTAAGCACATGCAGTCTTAGAAATGATTAAAGACTAAAATCTGATCTAAAACAATGGGGAATTCAACTTTTGTTCAGCAAACAGCAGCAAGTGGACTCAGTTGAAGTTGAATCACATTACATCACCTTTGTTTATAACTACTTCATGATCGAAGTTGAATTAATGTTGGTCTAGCTTGATGAATTAGACTGCATCATGCACGTTGACAAATTCTTTCCGTGCTTAGCTATGTTAATTAGTGGGGAAGCTAATAAGCCTGCGATCATCGATACTAGCTACGTTCTTTTTCTTTTTTTCTTTTTTTTTCTTCTAAATGTAAGAATGTAGTATAAATCTTTCCATAAAAAAATGTAATATAAATACTCCAAAAATTTAATGCTAGTTCGGTCCCTTTACCTTTATTTACCAAAAGTAGTAACAAAATATTTAAAACTAATTTTAAAATTTTTCTTTTTAGTATAACCCTTAATCCTAAACACATCTATACTGAAGGCAATACATTATATATAATTGATCTCTAATAGAATTCAAATGATTTTAATTACATAGAAATTTTCTTTTGGCATTGTCACTAATATTTTATAAGTAACGCATGTCTTTAGAAAACAATTTAATCATTTGATATTTCTAATTAAGCACTAATTTATTTTATTATCACTTTTTTAATATTTTTAATTTTGAAAATAAAATTAAAAAAAATCATTCATATCATTTGAAAATTTTGGTAAACCACTTTAACACTTCAAGATTTCAACACTTCTCTAACCCACTTAATTACTTCAAACAAGCACCTCAAATCTTCATTTGAATTGGCAAATGTAATGAATTCGAATGACTGATATGGAATAAATTAAAAAAGAGAATTGTAGACAGTTATCTTTGAATTAACTCACATGTTTCAAAATTAAGGAGATAAGATTATCATTTTATCATTTAAATATAGAATATCAACTTTTTTACTTTCTTCGTCTCATTAAAGATTTTTTTTCCTAATTATGTAAGATTCTACTTTATATGATTTTATGAAGACTACAAATGTTGATTTAATTGGTAAGGATTAGATTCATATTTTATAAGGATGTTAATTCAAATTTCGGTACTAATGTGAGGACAATGGACGTACCCATTATTTAAGTGTTTTCTTTTTCATCAAATAATCACTTTTTTTTTTTGTTTTTATATGTTTATTACAACTTTTCGAAATAATCAGAAGCCAAAAAGAATTAGAAATCAGAAATTATTTAAAACAACTTCTCATAAAATCAATGACTATTTTTTTTTTTAAAAAAGTAATTTTTCTTATGGTAAGCAAACAGGAATCAACCTTTTCTTTTAAAAAAAAATCTTTAGAAAATATTTAGTAAATTATTTTATACCATAATAACTTCTTCTAATCTTTAAACAAACTATCCCATTGTTGGTAGGTAATTTCACTAATTTGTAAGTACTCTATGAGTGTTCTTTGACCCTTAGAGGCTTGTCCTGATCCCAACAAGTCTATGAGACTCAATTCACCTAAACTTTTAAATAAAATAATAATAATAATAATAATAATAATAATAATAATAATCCATAGTCCTAATGGGCTCATCATTCAAATCTTTAACGGATGGTCTGTTCTAAGAATAATACTCAAGCAACACACACACATACGTACCTTGAGTTGCAAAGAGGTTGACATTGCTAAGATGATTCATACTCAAATCCAACACTTGCAGGTTTGGTAAAAGTGATAATTCTTAGAAGAAAAATTAAAGCAAATCAGAACGTGCAAAAATCTACAAGTGTGAAACATACAATTATGTATGTATAGTTACATTCATACCTTTCATAGGAAAAGGAGAACCTATTAAATTACGAGCAAGAGTTAAATTCTTGAGAGATGGAAGAGCACCCACGACTTTCATTATGCTCTCATTGAGAAAATTGGAACTGAGATCTAATGTTTCCAACTTCTTCAATGTTGACTTGCTATCATCTGAAATATTACTTCAACATTCACTTTAACGATCCATGCATTGCAAAAAATATAAGACATTTAATTAACTCATCTTCACACCCACTTTCCACACATATATATGAATACAAATTTTTTAATTAAATTACTTACAAGATTGTTGTGGCCAGCAAAATTGTAGTAACCTATATTTATTATCAATAGAATCGAGCCCAATGATATTTAGCTTGAGTAATATTATATCTTGGTACAAATTATCCTCCTACTTTATATAAAAAGTATTAATAAAAAAGTAAATTAGAAAAATAAAATGCATTTAATATTTATCATATAAAAGAAGTATGAGAATTAGTGAGAGGATGTTGTAGAAGAACCTAAAATTATTCATTTTTCAGATCATATGTATTTTTTATAGGAGACAATCGTGTTCGAACAAAGTAGGACTGTTATGGACAGTAAAGTTCTCCTTCTAAATATTTAACGTAACTATATAGTGCTCATTGTATAACAACTGCTACAGGACAATTATTTTTTTTTGTTTACAAAAAGTTTAGGTGAGTTGGGAGGGCAAGCCTTAAGGCTCACTGAGCGCTTACAGATGTACTTACAGATTACCCACCAACAAGGTCCTCACATCGACAGGAATCAAACCTACATCCTTGTGAGATATGAATTCGTTTCTTCCCAACTAGACCAACCTTTGTTGGCGGTGTAGTTCTTTTTTGAACTGCAGTTCTTTGAAGCATTGATGGAAAAATCTAGACAAGTCAAAAGAAAGAAAATAAAAGTAAATAAATACATGAGATGAATTAGTTCATGTACCTGTCCGAGGGTACGGTGGTAATCTCTTCCTGCTGTGCCGAGCTCTATCCATCTGTCCTTGTCGTTTTCCACTGAGGAGGGGGTGGGTACCTGCAAAGGTACTTCGGCGCTCAAGTCAGATATCATCCCAATATAATAAAAATGAGTAAAATATGATAATGAACAGCAGTTTTTATCTCGAGAGTCTCGCCCTTTATATACATACATTAATGGGCCTTACCTTGTTACTAATGCGATGTTAATCCGTGATTATGTGATAATTACTTTAATCCCGAGATTATTATCGTAATGCTGACGTTACCATTTATAATAGATCAAGTAGTATTAGGATGTCTGAATACTGTTCGGTTATGTAGTTGCCTAAGGATCCTAGGTCCTCTTATAGGGCACACATGCCCCCCAAGCCTCGAAGCCTTCGTAGAAGAGATGAAGAGGGTTTACAATATAAGGATGTCGAGGGGTGTTCTTTGGCATTCGAATACCTAAGGGATGGATGTTTGAGGGTCTCGAGGTGCGGAGGTGTGGTTTCGACACTTTGCCTTTCCTAGTAGGTGCCGAGGTGTACTTCCTAGTAGGTGCCAAGGTGCACTTCCTAGTAGGTGTTAAGGTGCACTTCCTAGTAGGTGCTGAGGTGTGGTCTCAGCACTTTGCCTTTCCTAGAGGGTCCCGAGGTGACCTTCCTAGTAGGTGCCGAGGTGTGGTCTCGGTCTTTTGGCCTTTTCTAGAGGTACCGAGATGACCTTCCTAGCAGGTGTCGAGGTGTGGTCTCGGTCTTTTGGCCTTTCCTAGAAGGTACCAAGATGACCTTCCTAACAGGTGCCGAGGTGTGGTCTTGGTCTTTTGGCCTTTCCTAGAAGGTGCCAATAAGACCTTCCTAGCAGGTGCCGAGGTGTGAGATGACCTTCTTAGCAGGTGCCGAGGTGTGGTCTCGGCACTTGCTCTCCTAGGAGGGGGGTCTGGTCGAGGGAGGAAGGCATATTGGTCATTGTTGCATGTGATAACTTTGAAAGTGCATAACTTTTGACTCATATATCCGATTTTAGCTTATTATATGTCTATTTCATATAACTTTTCGAGACGAACGCGTGGCAAATTTCCAAAGGGGATTTGGTCTAACATTTTCCCCAAAAAAGCCCTCCTTCTATGAGAAAAAAGGCCGGAAAGGGATTTTTAGGCCGAGTGCCGATAGTAGGTCTCGTCCTTTGCTATCCAAATGGCTTCCGAGACTGGCCTTCGGCCTAGGAGGTTTCGAGATGGGTCTTCGGCCTAGGAGGTACCGAGATGGACATCAGTCTATGAATTTTGGAAAGGGTCGAGATAGGGTCTCGGCTTAGTGTCTACGGAGACTAGATTTTTGAATTTTGAATTTCAAATTGTGATTGGGACGCGAACAATTTTATATTAATAGCAGTTGATCTCCAGATATCTAACGGTCATCATAGCTTGGCCCATCAGGCCCAAAAGCTTCATTTTGATTATAAAGTATACCTAGTCTTCCATTGTCTTCACCATTTCCACCAAATCTGAGTGCCGAGATTTCCCTTGCCTTTTCCATTCTGAGTGCCGAGTTGTGTCCCAGGTATGTGGTAATTTATTCTCCCCCTTCCCCCTTTCTTTTTTCTTTATATGGCTTCTGAGTTGAGATATGGGGAGTCTGAGTTTGAAGAGTCTGAGTCTGCGAAACTCAGAATGTTGCCGGCCGAGGTTCATGGCATTGATGATCCAGATTCAAAGCCAAATGCTGACGAGGAGTCGAGTTGGAGTGATGATGACTCCTCGACCTCTGATGAGGGAGACGAAACCCAGAGTGAGAATGCAAATGCCATTGTAGACAGGATGCTAGGGTTGAAGTGGATGTCGAAATTGAGGCTAGCGAAGATGTCGGTTTGAAGGCATATGCTGAAAGGGTTGCTAGTTCATCAGAGGCCTGTTCCAACAATAGAGATGACAGACAACCAACTGATTACATGTGGTTGAGAAAAGGAGTATGGGGATACTATTCTCGGTATAAATGGGATTCGGTCCTTACATCCTACATTCAATCGCAGAGATTGGTGGAGTGTTCAGAGGAGAACATATTCACTGTAGAGACTCCACGCAGGATGAACAAGTATTCATTGGTCCTCGACCTGACGAAGATCCATTTTTTTCATGTACGAGTCCTTGTTCCACCGTCTTTATGTGCGGATACCCTTCGATGAGTTTACTGAGGGTGTACTGCGGGTTCTGAATGTGGCTCCTTCCCAACTTCACCCGAATAGTTAGGCACTCATTCAGTCATTCAAGTTTTTGTACAATTCACTGTGTATTCGACCGACGCCTGGAGTGTTCCTACATCATTACAAGACTCGTCCTGGGGACGGGGTAGGATGACTGTCTCTTATGAGCAGGATGAATTATCCTCTTTTTACTGCTTTCAGTACCTCTTACAAGAACAACTTCAAAACCGGCTTTTTCAAGGTGTCGGCCACTGAGGATGGCAAGAAGTATATGTTTTTTTATGATAATAGGCCGAGGTTTCCTCTTTACTGGACAAGGAAGACTACGAGGTATGATGAGTACCCATTCTCCATGATGACTGAAAGGGAGCAGAAAAACTTACGGATTTTGGATCAGCTCCCCAGATCTCTTCCTAGTAAATATTTTGTTCCCTTGTATATAGCTCCTCACCCTGATGTGGACTTGGTTGGCTAGTATTCAGTCTTTTTTCTACCATCTGCTTACTAATATCTCTGTCACTAACTTGTTGTTTTTAAGTTGTGCAGGAATTTTCATGACTATGTTGGACGACCCCTTTGACTACCAGAGTATGCGGTCCGCATAACTTTTGGAACATGAGGCTGAGGTGGCTGCTAGGAATGCAGATACTGGTCCCATGCCTGAACATGTTCCTCCTCCTCTTGATCCTAAGAGAAAGAACCAGAAGCATAACAAGAACAAGAGTAAAGATAAGTCTAGGAAACGGCACAATGGACCAGCCCATGCCGACCAAGACCTACCCCGTACTCAACGTCTAAGGCAGTCTACTCTTGATGCTAGCTTGGTACCCCCTCCTACCAACATAGTTGGTTCTTCTCAGAGTTTTGGGAGGGATATCTTCAGCCGAGGATTCAATCCTATCACAGCGTTAAATGCTGTCACCTCTTTTGCTAGAAAGGAAGTAATTGCTGCTGCTGGTCCTGCCAAAGGTTTGGAGGATGTCGCCGAGATGCAGGCTAAGTCTTGGGCAATCATTCAGCATTGGCTTATTGAACAGTCCAAGGTTCCTTCCCAAGTGGAGGAATTGGAAAAGATGAAGAAAGAGGTTGCTGATTCTGTTGAGGCCCTTAAGAAGGCCCCTGAGGCCAACTGTGAGCTGACTACCGAAGTGGTTAATTTCAAGGATAGGGTGAAGGAGTTGGAGGGTAGGGAGGCTATTTTTATTGCAAAGGCAAAGAAGGCCAAGTCTTCGGCTGCTGTTTTGCAGCTCGAGGTTGAGAAATTAACTAAGGCACTAGCTGATACTAAGATTTCTCTTGATGCTGAGAAGGTAGCAAAGGATAAGGCCAACAAGCTTGTTGATCTTGCCAAGGCTGCTATTTTTAGAGAGCACAGAACAGGTTTTGATAAGGGTATTCGTCAAGCCAAGTTTTTTGGACTTACTGACATTGCTGGGTTCGATGTTGATAAAGATGTGTGGCAGGGTGCTCTTCGGCCATTGACCTGCATCTGTACCTGCACCTGCACCTGCACCTGCACCTGCTCCTGTACCTGCACCTGCTCTTTCTGCCAGTACCTATAGTGGATTGCCTTCTACTCCTACTACTACTGGTGCAACTGTTGATGCTTCCGAGGAGACCAACGAGGTCGATCAAGAAGATGAGGAGGAGCACACCATGGAGGATGGGGCTTAAAATTTACTTATTTATGTAATCATGGACCGATAGTGCCCCTTTTGTTATTTTCGTTAATGTACTTGTCGGTTGTTGTACTTGCCGGTTGTTGTACTTGTCGGTTAATGAATGCTGGCCTTTTATTATTTATGTTGCTGGCCTTTTATTAATGAATTCTTCTTTCATCATATACTTTTATTGTGTTTGACTATCATGTTCAACTTAATAGTTTTACTCATACTGCCAACCTGGTACATATAGTTGTGCTTACACTGCCGAGGTGTGTGGTACTTGGGCAGGGCACTTCGTAGTACTTGTGCTTACACTGGCAAGGTGTTGTACCTTGGCAGGGCACTTTGTAGTTATCAATAGTCAAAGATGAGCAGTGAATATGGCACGATTACTTGCGTAGAGAGGAAAGAATTTGATTAGCTTTTCAAGTGTGCCTCGTTAAAACCTCCTCGGCCAAAACCCTTTCACGTTCTTATAGGGAGAAAAGACCGTGGTAGAAAAAAGAGTACCCCACTTGCATGATTACAGCTTAACTATAATAAAACTTCAAGTGGGTGCTGTTCCAAGTCCTAGGAACTGCCTCCCCTGACAAATACTCCAACTTGTAATCTCCGTTGTTCAAACATTGTGTGATACGGAATGGTCTGGCCCAATTAGCTGATAACTTCCCCTCTTTAGAATCCTTACGTGCTTCACTCTGAACTCTCCATACCAAGTTTCCCAGCCTGAAGTCTCTTGGTTTCAACCTTGAATTATACCTTCTAGAGGCTTTTTGTTTGCTAGCTTCAATCCTTACATTTGCCATGTCTCTGGTTACTTCAATGAAGTCCAGTTCTCTTCTTAATGAGGCATCATTCTCCTGCTCATTATAGAGGGTCCTTCGCAGTGAAGGCTCTCCTACCTCTGCTGGAAGCATAGCATCCACTCCGTATGTTAGACGAAACGGAGTTTCTTTAGTTGTCGATTGAGGAGTGCATCTGTATCCCCACAACACTTCAAGTAATTCTTCGGCCCATCTTCCTTTTACATCCCCCAACCTCTTCTTAAGTTCTCCTAAGATAACTTTATTGGCTGCTTCAGCTTGGCCATTTGACTGAGGGTGCTCTACTGACGTCACCCTACGGCGAATACTCATCCCTTCAAGAAACTCTTGAAGCTTTCTATCAGTGAATTGTCGGCCGTTATCAGTAATGACAATGTTGGGGATGCCAAAGCGGGTAATAATATTCTTCCATATGAATGTTTGCACGTTCTGGGCCAAGATAGTGGCCAGGGGCTCAGCTTCAATCCATTTGGTGAAGTAGTCTACTGCCACCAACAGGAACTTACGTTGGCCTTTTGCTAGTGGGAAAGGTCCGAGGATATCCAATCCCCACATCGCGAAAGGCTATGGGGGCACAATGATGTGTAACTCATTTGCGGGCTGGTGTACAAGGTTACCATGCCGTTGACAGTTAGAGCATCTCTTTACATATTCATGACAATCACTCTGGATGGCAGGCCAATAATAATCGGCTCGTAAGACACGTGCTGTCATCGATCTCCCACCCGAATGCATTCCACATATACCTTTGTGAATTTCTTCCAAGATATACTGTGATTGCGCCTTTGTAAGACACTTGAGGAGGGGTGTCGAGAACCCTATTTTATACAGCTCTCCCACGATGATAATATACCTTGCAGACTGGACTTTCAACTTCTGTGCTTCTTTCGGGTTTTCCGGCAGGGTGCCCTCCTTTAGGTAAGCCATGATAGGTGTCATCCATTCTACTTGTTCTGCTGTCACCTCCATGCATTCCTTTCCTCCAACACTTGGATCCATGAATGTATGCTGAATAATAGTGTGATGTTGCCCCGGCTTCTTGGTGCTTGCTAACTTAGCAAGTTCATCAGCCCTAGAATTTTGATCTCTCAGGATATGCTTAACTTCTGCCTGATCGAACTCTTGCATCAAATTCTTGACTTTGTGATAATACCCAAGGAGGTGAGGCTCTTTTACTTGGGAAGCCCCGGATATGTGGTATGTTGCCAACTTAGAATCAGTTCGACATAGGACTTTCTTGGCTCCCATCTCTTGTGCCAAGAGTAGGCCTGTTATGATTGCCTCGTACTTAGCTTGGTTGTGCGAGGTTTTAAAGTCAAACCTCAGGGATTGTTCAAGGACTAATCCTCCCGGTCCTTCTAGTATAACTCCTGTCCCACTACCTAGGCGGTTAAATGAATCATCCACATGCACTATCCAGCATGACTCCTCACTCTGAACTACGGGGTGAAGTTCACTTATGAAATCAGCCAAGCATTGAGCCTTTATGGGTCCTCTTGGTTCATACTTAATGCCAAACTTCGACAATTCTATCGACCACGCCACTATTCTTCCTGCCAACTCGGGTTTCCGCAATACCTTAGCTATTGGATAATCTGTTCGCACCACAACCTGATGCCCCTGAAAGTATTGCCGAAGCCTTCTTGATGCGTTTACTAACGCCAGAGCGAGCTTTTTAATCTTCTGGTACCTAAGTTCCAAGTCTTGGAGTACTCAGCTTGTATAGTATATGGGGACTTGAGTATGTTCCACTTCTTGTGTTATGACTGCACTAATTGCTTCATCAAAAACTGACAAGTACAGAAGCAGGTCTAGATCTATATGTGGTTTAGTAAGGATAAGAGGAGCTACTAAGAAAGTTTTCAAGTCTTGAAAGCAACGTTCACAATCCTCATCCCACTGAAATGTCTTCGCCTTTTTAAGTAGCCTAAGTATAGGCTTAGTCTTCTTGGCCAACCGAGGTAGAAACCTTGTTAGGGAAGCAAGTCTGCCGGATAGTCGTTGGGCCTCCTTTAGGTTAGTGGGGCTTCTCATGTCAATCACTACCTGACATTTATCCGGATTGGCTTCTATGCCTCTGTGTGTGAGCATAAAGCCTAGGAACTTGCCTCCTTCAACTCCGAACACGCACTTCTCGGGGTTCAAACACATTATGCTTACGGATTTCATCAAAAACTTCTTGCAGATCATCTGCATGTGAAGTGTTTGCTTTAGACTTGATCACCATGTCATCTACATATACCTCTAAGTTTTTTCCAATCTGCCTTTTGAACACCTTATCCATCAACCTTTGGTAGGTCGCACCAGCATTCTTCAATCCCAAGGGCATCACTCGGTAACAAAAATTTGCCGAATCGGTGATGAAGGCTGTCTTATCTTCATCATGAGGACACATCCGGAATAGGCATCTAAGAAGTTGAGTAGCCGATGCCCCGCTACTCCATCTACCAAACGATCGATGTTCGGTAATGGATACGCATCCTTCGGGCATGCTTTGTTGAGGTCGGTATAGTTTGTGCACATCCGCCACTTACCATTGCCTTTTTTCACCATAACGACATTAGCTAGCCAAGTAGTGTACATAACTTCCTGTATAAATCCTGCTTCTAGCAACTTTTCCGTTTCTTCCGCTACGGCCTTTCTCTTTTCCTCCCCAAGCTTCCTCTTTTTCTGGGCGACAGCTCTCGCTTCCGGACATATAGACAGTCGGTGACTATGAAAATTTGGATCAATACCTGGCATGTCAGCAGCCTTCCATGCAAAAAGATCTGCATTTGCTTGTAAAACCTTCGTAATTTGTTGTCGACATTCATCCGACAACCGTGTACCCATCCTTGTACATTGTTCAGCCTTTCTTCCTAACTGAAGTTGACATGTATCTTTGTTGGGTTCTACCCTCTGGTCATCATCCAATCGAGGATCTAACTCCATACTCCCAACCATAGCAACCATAGCTGGGTTCCTTTGTTGCCAGGATGCTTCCTTGTTCCCCAATGGTGTCATCTTAAGACTTGCTGCATAACATTCCTGGGCAGTCTTCTGATCAGCATGAACAGTGACAATTCTTCCTTCGATGGATGGGAACTTCATTGCCAAGTGTGGTGTTAACACTATGGCCCCAAGAGTGTTGAGAGAAGGTCGCCCCAAGAGGATATTATACGAAGTGCTAGCGTTGACCATTATATACCGAACACAGACGATTCGGTAATCTCTATCCCTAGTACCACACTTGGTGTAGAGGTCAATATACCCCCTGGTATCTACTCTCTCACCTGAGAATCCGATCAATTGATCATTGTACAGCCTTATCTCTGCCTCAGAAATTTCTAGTTGCTTGAAAGTTTCCCAATAGTTGAACTGCCTTGGTCTACCAGTGTCTTCATTACAATGCAATTGGCCACTTCCACTGTGATAACCATAGGGTGATCCTGGATGGGATCTAGGCCTTTGAAGTTTGCATTTGTGAAGGTAATGGTCGGCATGGTTTTGGGCTTTCGACTAGATACTACATTCACAGATCTAACCATCCTCAGGTGTCTTTTACGGGAAGATGTCGTAGCTCCCCCTCCTACAAACCCCCCGGTAATCATGTTGATGACCCATCGGGCAGGTTGATTGCTTTGATTATGATCATCTTGCCTTCTTTCTCGGTGATCTTCCCTTTTGTCATCATGACCTCTCCTGTCTCGATCCTCCCTTCTTTGATCTTGATCATAATAATCTCTTCGATACTCGTGCGTGGCATGCCTTGAGTTTTGGGTTTTATGAATAAAATCCTTTAACTGTCCATCCCTTATCAAATCTTCTTTTTGTCTCTAAGGGTGGTGCATTCCTCAGTTGTGTGACCATAATTATGATGGAACCGGTAATGCTTGCTCTTGTCTGCATTTGGCAAGGTACGTCCTCTCTTTGGAACTTAGATGATCTCAGAACTGAGGGCTTGCTCTAGGATGCGGGTCCGGTTGGCATTCAGTGGAGTGTACTGAGTATATCTAGGACGAAGGGGTCCCCGATCACTATAGGCTTCTCTACTTCTTTTCTTTCCTTCCTTGTTAGCTTCCTTCATTTCACCTAACTGTTCCGCCCACGCTTGATTCTGAAACTCAGCCAACTCTTCTATCTGCATATATTTGGCTGCTCTTTGGCGCAACTCATCCATGTCAGAGGCCGGTTTCTTAAATAAACTGTTCACAAAGGGGCCGGGTCTTAGGGTTGTGACTAAATGGTGCAAAGCCACCGCCGGGTCTAAGTTTCTGATATTGAGAGTGACCTTGCTGAATCTTTCCATAAACGTCCTGAGGGGCTCCTTCTTCTCTTGTCTGATGCTGACTAGAGCTACCGAGATCAAGTGATGTGGGCGACTAGTTGCAAACTGAGTGTCGAACCATATTGCTAACGTTTCAAATGAGTCAATGGAATAGGGAGGAAGCCTGGTAAACCGACTTAATGCCGCACCTTTCAGCGATGTGGGAAACACACGGCATAAGATAGCATCATAATGCTTATACAAATTCACCTGTGTAACGTAGACGTCCAGGTGCTCGTCAGGGTCTGTGGTGTCGTCATACCTATCCAAGGTTAAACTCTTCCACGATGTAGAGAGGGGAGTCTCTATGATCCCGTCCACAAAAGGGTGTCTCCTCGACCCAACTGCCGAGTTCGTCAAGGCCGAGGTTCGTGGAGTCTCACCCTGCCAGCTTGCCTCTGGCGGTATCCTACTACCTGTAGGTGCTTGAAAGGTATGATTAGCTCTCGTATCACCATGAAAGCCATCTGTTTGATGAGATGGTCTCCATGTAGGGTCTTGTCGTTGCTTCTGCAATACTTCGTGTTGTTGTCGAAGGAGTTGCATCTCCTCGGCATGACGCTTGCGCATAGCTTCCATCTCTGCGCGCAATTCTCGAATCGTGTCTGATTGGTCTGGGACCTCCTCCACTTGTATCGAGTGGTTATGAGCGGGTTTTTGACCACCTTCCATGTTCGTTGTTCTCCTTGTAGTTACCATACCATGACCTATGGGCCAAAAGAAAATTCAACTCGGCCCACGGTGGGCGCCAAAATGTACCTGTCCGAGGGTACGGTGGTAATCTCTTCCTGCTGTGCCGAGCTTTATCCGTCTGTCCTTGTCGTTTTCCACCAAGGAGGGGGTGGGTACCTGCAAAAGTACTCCGACGCTCAAGTCAGATATCACCCCAATATAATAAAAAGGAGTAAAATATGAGAATGAACAGTAGTTTTTACCTCGAGAATCACACCCTTTATATACATACATTAATGGGCCTTTGGGATCCATGGGCCTTACCTTGTTACTAATGCGATGTTAATCCGTGATTATGTGATAATTACTTTAATCCCGAGATTATTATCGTAATGCTGACGTTACCATTTATAATAGACTAAGTAGTATTATGATGTCCGAATACTGTTCGGTTATGTAGTTGCCTAGGGGTCCTAGATCCTCTTATAGGGTACAGTTCAAATTGTACCTTCTTTCCGAATGAATCCACCAAAACAATAATTAGACAAACCAAGACTTCTCAATTTCCTCAAGGAAAGGAACAAGGACCAGTTCAAGCGACGTGTATGGTTTACACCATATGGTGGCAATTTTATGTGATCAATATATGGTCCCATTTCACCAAATGGATATGCCAATGGTCCCATTTCACCAATTGTATATAGATCCCCAAGAGCGAGATGGATGACATAGCCAGAAGAGGGATCACATGTGACGCGTTCCCATGCACAGCAATTGCTCTTTGGCTCATTCAACCACGAAAGCAGCAATGATGAGTCGTTGGCATAAGTAGCTTTGAAATCCAACCACTACTACTACCTAACACTTCACACAAAACTATTGCTCCCAACAATACCAGTACCAACCACGGTTTCTTCCTACACAATTCCATATTAGATCAATAACTTGAACATATTAGTACTTCATAATACCAGGTATATATAGCTATATATGACCCTTTCTAGGCCATTGGATGGAATGTAATGGATACATATTTCATTACTCGGATTACGGAAGAAAATTAGCCAGCTAAAGCCTGGAGGGACTCATGACTTTGCGTCAAGTCATTTTGAAACAAAAATAAAATAAAATAAACCACAATCAAATCATTGTCATTTGGGTATGTTAGTATATGGCGTGTTTTTTTAATTTGTTTTAAAAAAAAATTGTTGAGAGATAAAAAAAAGTAAGACTTTTAACACAAAAAAAATAAATTAAATAACACCAAAAAAAAGTAAGATGTTAATTGATATAGATTGTCAATGTAAAGTTTTTTACATTATCAAGCAAGCACAATTCATAAAATGTGTGACTTTTAAGGTAGTTAGGATAAAATTCAAATTTTTTAAAAAATGTGACATTTTGTTATTTGTCGATGGTGTAAAAAATCTTTACATTGTTGGTACAAATCCAAAAAGTAATTTTTACTTTTAAATAATAAAAATGAGCTAGTTATAGCATAGAAGGAATTATAAGTTTGGGTAAGTCAAACAAAAAAACTAGTAAGGGTAAAGTATGTTTTTTGTCTCTCAACTTCTGTCAAATCTCGTTTTTAGTTCATAAACAATGTGACTACCACATCATACTAGTAGTTCGCATGGCTGCTACATCATCACTTAATAATGATACTTGAAGAGAAAGACTAAATACAATGACGGACAAAAGTTGAGGGAGCAATACTAGCAAAAAAATTGTTGATATTAAAAGTAAATTTTGTAACAAGATAGGGACTAAAAACATAATTTACTCAAAAAAATTACATGTGGTCACGTCTAATTAATAGTCCACAAGCAAGCCACGTGACTGTTACATCATCACTTAATGGTGATACTTGACAACAGATACTACAAATATTAACGAAGAAAAGTATAAGAACTAAAATTAATAGTCCACAGGCAAGCCACACATGGTTGTAACATCATTACTTAATGATGGTATTTGATTTTAGAATTTTAAAAATATATTAATAATTATAATATTATTTACTAATTAAAATGAGAAAAGAAAATAATAAAAAAGAAATATGAATTAAGAAATGTATTCTAATTTATTAAATTAGTATATATTAATAAACAATACCAGAAATATAAATATAATTCATATTTATTAATTTATTATATTATATTATTAATATAAATTTTAATATTATTAGTATATATTTATTAATACTTAAAATCATTATTATATTCATTAAATATATTTAATATTATTGAAAATAAATATATTTAATATTATAATAAATTCATATAAATAAAAATTAATCTTTGTTTTTTTTCTTATTTTTTTTTATCCAACTAACATATATAAATATTTTTTCTTATTTCCCTTATTCTTATTTCTTTTTTGCCTTATTTCTTTTCTCCCTAGCTATTTCACTTGTATTTTAAACATAAAGAAAAATTCTTTTGTCTGTTTCACTGCATCCAAACCGATTGACGAGATTATAAGATATTACTATTTCTAACTCTATTTTCTACAATTCTTTCCTTCTCAAATCCACCACTCAAAACGCAGTGTTACTTCCATAGCACGCTTACTTGCAAGCCACTTCTATCATTTTTTGACGGAAAAAACACGTAAAGAAGATGAATACACAAATCACGGCACAGATTCATCGGCTAAGTCTAGTATTGCCCGTGTTTGTTTTTATGAATGTATTTGGGTGTCTTCAGGGTAGAAAGATTCTTTGCGTGGATCATGTATTGGGGTATATGCACATCATGTCCTTCTCAATAAAATTTTTCATTACTGATAAAAAAGAAAAGAAAAGAGAGAGACTAAAGTGTGAATAACATCAATCACTCTATTACAACTAAATATCAATTGTAATATTTCTTATCAGCGAGCGAGTAACATCAATCACTATATTACAAATAAATATCAGTTGTAGTATTTTTTTTTTGTCACAATTTTTAATATATATATATATATATAAAAGAACAGTTTAATGGTTATATAATGTTAGTATAAAAACTTTTACATTGTTAATTAATCATAAATTACAGTTAATTAATAAAACTTTTAAGGTAACTATTATAAAAGTTAGCAACCTTTTTTTGATCAGTCAAATATTAGTTGTTAATTAGTTAACTTTTATTAGCGGGAGATTCAAACCTACAACCTATCTCTCCTTCCTTTTTCCCTTCACCACCAAGTTAACAAGCTTATATATATAGTAATTTATGATTTGATAAAAATGTAAAACTAAAATTATTTTATACTGCTTGTGTATAACATATTTTCCTTATAAAGTATGTATTTCCAAAGAAAGCCATTTTTATATGTAAGCAATAGAAATAAATTTATATCATACAATCATAGTAAATCTGAATATTTATTCCCAAGTGAGAGTATTTTGAAGAACTACTCTCGTCCTTAATAAGTTAAGTAACTTCTTTTCTGGTAAGCATTTTTTTCACTTTAATTTGATTTAAATTTTAAATTTTGATACAATAATATACTATTCTAATCCTATATATAAGAAACAAAAATCTAATTCATCAATATCAATAAAAGTGATCAAATTAGTTAATTTTAATTAATATTATCATAAATTTAAATCTTATCTTAGAACTACCCTTATAATTAAATGATTTTAGTGGTGGTTACATATTATGACACTACTCATAATTCAAGGAATGATTTTTTTAACCAATGAGTCTAAGTTATATTGACAATAGCTCAATAAATGCATCATTTTCATGGGAAATTGGTGATATCTCATTAATAGACTTCACAATAAATTAAGGGTATAAAAGAAAATTAGTAATTACTCCCTTCGTTCCTAAATTATTGATGTTTTAACTTGTTATTTTTGTTCCTAAACTCTTGATATTTTACACATTTCAAGGCTCATTAATTTTTTTCATCCACATATACCCATATTTAACATGATCTAGATTTTCACAACTTTTTCCATCATAAATATTAAATGAGGGTATTTAAGACTAAATGTATTATTTGTGAGTAGTATTAAATGTTTCTTAAGCGGTATGCATTAACCTTAAATATCAAGAGTTTAAGAACAAAGGAAGTATTACAATTGAAAGTTGTCATATGTTTCTTATTATAATTAGAACAAAAAAAAAAATACTAGTATTTGTTTCTTATATATAAGACCAGAGGTAGTATCAATTAAAAGTATATTTGAGGAGAGACAATAAATTTTAAGTGTGACTAAGTCTTAAATTAATAATTAGTCTCATAGTTAATTAAAAGGACCAAATCGTGTAGAGATACTTTGAGAATATCCTACCAATGAGTCATAAATCCTAATTACGGTAGTTAAAAAAAATTAAAAGCATATTTGTTTTTTAGATAAACTAAATTTTTATATTAATATAACACCAATCAATCATGATTTAAATTTAAGAGATAAATATGTTTTAGTTTCTAAAAATATCTTTAAGCTCAATTTTAATCTCTCAAATTTTGGTCCTCTATTTTAAAAAAGTGTCATATATAATATCTTTCACTAACATTCTAGCAACATTAACTTGAATAGACACAAAAGACATGTCCTTTATTGTCACATGAGTCAATAGTGTTACGTAAATCAAGTTGTGGCATAGTAGTTCCTTGTCATATAATTGAGAAGAACTGAAATCGAACTTTTACAAATTTAAAAAAGACAAACTAATTTTTACATATAGGATGGCGCGATCTTACGTGCTTCCTTCTTTTATGAATATAAAATAAAATAAACAATGAGCATAAGGAATGCCGGTCCTTTGCATCCAAAAGTACAGTATCAGGTCTCAAAACAAAATGCTAATCTAATAAAGCAATATTCACTTGATTGAAACATTCCACTGTGCCTGGTATGCATATGCGCCTCAGTAGAAATACAAAAATGTTACCAGTCCAGTTAAACACCTTCATATATATTATGATTTTTTTTTTTTATTCTTACTGTTATTTAAGCATTTAATTTGTTTTACTTATTTTAATATAACACAATATAATCTATAAAAAGTTATTTATAATTAAAAATAACAATTAGCCATGATGAGGTCATCAGTAATAATCGGTGAAAATTTAACAGTTGTTACTGAGATATCGACAACAACCAACTCCTTTCAAATAGTCGTCGTCCGGTGTGGACTGTGGACTAACCAATAATTTTACTCTGGCCATTGAAAATTTGTTTTAACGCGCTTTGCTTGTGGATTAAAGTCAACAAAATAACAATTCCCACTATTAGCAACAACAAATTTATAGATTTTTTTAAGAGGTTGCTAACACCTGCTACACCCAGCTATGCCAAATTGGTTAGCTTATTATTGATTGGCTTCACCAAGTACCTTCAAGACTAATATATGGACCAATTTCTACATAGAAGACCATGTATATATCCGCAAGTAAGCTCCACAGTTTGGAAATCAATCTCAATGATGCTGTGGATGAGATGATGAGCTTCTCTATAGGTTGTTTCACAAACCACGTTTCCCAAGCAATAAAATGGCCAAATGATCCTTGTTATTTAAGCCTTTAATTTGTTGGCAAATTCTCACATGAAAATATATTATTGATGTAGTGAGTGAATAAAAGAAACTACAGAAACATCAAAATACATTTCGAGAATTTGAGGAACTTAATTAAAAATCCCAAACAAACTACATTATTCTCATATGGTAGTATGCAATCCACCATTTCTTGTTACAAACAAACATATCTAACATGAACAATTTACTTCACAACTTTCTAGTAGAACGCATCTTCTAGAAACTGACCAAAACATTTATGAAGGCACACTTGGACAAAATAAAACCACCTTCCCCGCCAATAGGGATTGATCCAAAGGATTGTTACCAACACTATGAGTACCACGACGTAGCATGAAGCAAAACTCCAATAGAAAGCAGTGAAATCAATTACAGAGTCTCTCACAGGAAAGAAGATAATGTTTGTGGGGGACTCCATAAGTAACAACATGTGGCAGTCACTCACTTGTATGCTTCACATTGCAGTCCCAAACTCAAATTACACCTTAACAAGTCAACCACAGGAACTTTCTGTGTTCTTAATTCTGGTAGTGATTCTTTTCACTTTACATTTTCATTTCAGGAAAGTATTGAACTTTATAATAATTGGTTCATTTGTTTAATAATTTAGTCCATTTTTTTTTTTTGGGTTATAGGAATATAAAGCTTCAATCATGTGTTTGAAAAATGGGTTCCATGTGGATTTGATTCATGACAAAGAAAAAGGCAGGATTTTGAAATTGGACAGCATTAGCTCTGGGGACCAGTGGAAAAATGTGGATGTTTTGATTTTCAACACCTAACATTGGTGGACTCACACTGGACAGTCTCAAGGGTAATGAACCTTTTTGAATTTTTAACTACTTTTTTGGTGTTTATGAGAGGAGGTAGCCATGTGGCTAATCGCTTCATTTTAATGTTTTATTGTAGGTGGTATTACTTTCAAGTAGGCAATGACTACTTGGGCTAAATGGGTTGATTCTAACATTGATCCTTCAAAGACTAGAGTCTTGTTTCAGGGAATAGCTGCTTCCCGTTGAGTAAGTTTTATGCCTGGTTTTGGTTTCTTTCCAATTGAATTTCGAATTTGCCTTATTTAAAGTGAAAAGGTGAATAAATTACATTGATTAGAAAATCAATTGTTGAGAACTGTGATAAAATTATATACATATATAATAAAATGAAAATTAATTATAATCTCAACTATTTATTTTTTAATTAATGGATGATTAATTACAACAATATAAAATCAAATAGACATACAACAAAATCTAAAATATAAAATTAATTACATTCTAATTAATGGTTGAAAAAAAATTAATGATATAAAATCAAATACATATATAATAAAATCTAAAATTAATTCCCAGGCACAGCAGTTGTTCTTTGGCTCATTCACCCACGAAGCCAGCAATGATGATTCATTGGCATAAGTAGCCTTGAAATCCAACAGCCCAGCCTTATCTTGTTGGAAGCAGCCACTACTACTGCCTAACACTTCACCCATAACTATTACTCCAAACAATACCAATAACAACCACGGCTTCTTCCTACACAACTCCATGTGGAAGATCAACTTCAACATTGTTCTTGCCTAAGGGTAACGATGTAATCTTCCGTTGATGTCTCTGGTCCGAGGTCTCCTGCTGACGTCCGAATCCCTCTATGTGAAGGAGGGGTGAGTACCTGCAAAAGGCACTCCAATGCTCAAGTCAGCTTTCGGCTCAGAGTATTTAATAAGAGGTAATAAATGAGAATCAAAAGTTACCGTACTTCGAGGATGATACTCCTTTTTTATACTAACCTTATTGGGCCTTTGGACTTTTATGGGCTTTGATTATGTTAATGATTTATCATTGTTAACCAAGGTTACTTAATTACCTTTTAATCTTTGGTTATCTCAGTAGTATCTTTCTAGCAAGTTTTACCTTATCCAAATACTATCCATGGTATCTGGCCATGATACCGAATACTTTTCTAATCGCGAAGGATCTTCGGTTATTCCCCAAGCCTAAGACTTACAGTGTGGAAGGTATTCGGCTACTTTCTTGTCGAATACTTTATTTGCTGTGAAGGATATTCGGCTAATTATATAGCCGAATGCTCTTCCGATATAAACATTAATTAGTACTTTACAATACCGGGTGTATAAAGCTCTCACTCTTTCTATGCCATTGGAATGCAATGAATACCTATATTAATACCCAAATTATCGAAGAAAATTAGTCAGTTATAGCCTATAAGATTCATGAGTTTGGTTCAAGCCAATTTGATAACAGCAGCAATGGAATCATTGTCATTTTGGTCTTTTTTGTTTAGAGTATATTGAAGAAATGGAATCATAAGTAAATTATTGAAGAAAATTAGCCAGCTATAGCCTATAAGGACTTATGAATGTGGGTCAAGTCAATTTGATAAAGCAGCAACCGAATCATTGTCACATGGGTCTTTTTAGTTTAGAGTATATTGTGGGTTTGGTTGAATTTATTTTAAGAGAATAATTATATATATTTTTTAATTTTTTACAGTTCACAAGAGGTATTTTTCTAAAATGATAGTTTTTTTTTGTCAATCAGAATAATTAAATATAAACGTGCACGTAATTCACAATCACATAAAATTGAGTTATTCATGGTAAACTTTATCTTGTATATGTTTGCTTATTTCTCAAACCTAAAACTTGAGTGTATCTTTAATTTATATATATGAAGAAAAAAAAAACTTACGTGTATCTTATTTTGTGGCATAAGCCTTTTTAAGGACATAATTTGGGTGTTTTAAAAGTTTGACATAGTCTAAAACCCCCTTTTAAAGATCTACCTCTTAATGAAGCCTTATAAATAAGCTAACGGCTAACAGATTAATCTCTAAATAGGTTAAAACATCTAAACTTTTATATAAGCAATAAGTATATAGTTTCAAAAGACATAACCAAAAGGCATATTATTATTATTATTATTATTATTATTATTATTATTATTATTGTTGTTGTTGTTGTTTAAATCTCCTTGATATACTCAAAATATTTTGTCATAATCTGTTGATTATTTTTAGTTAAATAACAATTTTTATTAAATTCTTAACTTATATAACTTATTTAATAAATAAACTTAAATTAAGCTTATAAATTAGATCGTGGACACCAACAATTCGTTTAATCTATTTTTATCCATATCCAAAGTCCATTACGACATAGGAAAAATGCAACAAATCATCTTAGTTGTACAAGATTAAATTTTAATTTTGAATGAAGTTTATATGTTAAATTAATTCTGGTCAGAAATGAATATAGGATAAAATTATTTATGTTTTTTTCATAATTATTTTAGAAATATTAATATTAATATTATACATATTGTTATAACAATTATTTTTCAATATAATTATGGATAATATAATTTTCATATTATTTTATAAATATTATCCATTTTAAATATTGAGTATATTTTTTTGAATAACCATATTAATAGTACAAAATATTCATTAACTTTATTGATGATTAATCTTCGTGAGAAACCTGACTAATTAATTTTAATGATTTTTTCTCTCAATTACATTTTTTTTATTTATAAAATTCAAATCTGAGATATTATTTAAAAAATCTTCGTCAAATTTCACTCCGACCAACAAAATGTCGGTAATGCTAAGTATTTTCTGCCCTTTGTAGAACGCAATGGCTGCATTTATTAATGCCCAAATTATTGAAAAGAAGTAGCCAGTCTAGGATAAGATAGAAACACTCTGGGTCAAGTCAGTTTGCATTGCTAGGCGAGAGTGGCATCTCTGTCAATTGGAGTGGGGGTAGTCATTTCTCAATTTTCTGTGTATTTGGATTGCATTATTCATTATCGTTATCATGTTGAAATAATAACGAATGTGATTGTGATAAAGATTTGTGTGGCTAGTTTTATATTGAAGAACTGGTCATTTTATGTCTCAAATTAATTTTAAATTGATATAATTTTAGATAATTTTTATCTTGAATTAAAAAATTATTTTGAGTTTTATTATTAGCTAGCTTTTTAAATAAAATATATTTAAACATATATCATTTCATTTCAAAAACAATTTTAACTAAAATTAATTTTATAAAATTAAATTCATTCAAAACCAATTTTACAAACAGTTACCTATACAGTTGGAAATGGTAGAGAATAGAAATTATTTAGGAGTACAAGAACAAATTTATTATTTTTCAATCAACGTTATTTTTTATATCAATTCTAGTAAAAAAAAATTATTTTTTTAATATTTTTTTTATCTTTTCTTTCTGCAGTTCTCGCACCATGACATGGGATGTTAGACAAACATTACTCATTCAGAAAAACCAAACATTTAGCTTTTGGAAATAACAAGAAACAAAATTAAAGAAATTGCAGTAGAGGTTTTTGCAATTTCTATAAACAAAGCCAAAACCAATTAAGACACAGCACAAGATGTGCAGGTGAATGGCAGCCACATAATTACAAAAGCAATTGTACCTCCAATAATACAACTGTTAAAAAAAACAGAACAGGCATATAAGAACAGAACAGTTATAAACGTATAAGGAAGAAGAGGAGCAGAGGAGCAATCTGTTTTCTGATGTATATCAGATTTTTCATTACAACTGAAGCATAACCTCTAAACTGTTACAGCAAGTGAATTAAGTACAAAGCCAACTAGTTCTAATTAGGTGAAACAACCAGCAAAATAAAGGCTAATTAAAACTAGGCATCATTAGCCTACAGCTAGCTATTAATTAAAAGCATGCTTAAAAGTAAACAGACATGTTGCAGTGGTATTAAATAAAACAGTTGGGAAAATCTCATATTCTAACACTCCTCCTTGAGATTTTTCTTCAATACTCCAAGCTTTGATCTCAATTCTTCAAACTTGCCTTTGGAGAGTGCCTTTGTCATAATATCTGCAATTTGATTTTCTGAATTGCAGTGTTCCAAACTGATTTCTTTTGATTTTTCAACTTCTCTAATAGCATGATACTTCACTTTAATGTGCTTGGTCCTTCCATGCTGAACAGGATTCTTTGCTATAGCAATAGCTGACTCGTTGTCCACCCAAATGACAGTAGCTGCATCTTGAATTTGCCCAACATCTAATAGAACTTTTCTTAGCCAAATGGCTTGATTTGCTGCAGCTGCAGCTGAAATATACTCAGCTTCAGCTGAGGATTGGGCCACCACCTCTTGTTTCTTCGAATTCCAAGAGAAAATACCACTGCCAAAGGAGAAAACATAGCCTGAAGTGCTCTTTGCATCATCTAAACTTCCAGCCCAGTCACTATCTGCATAGCCTTGAAGCTCTCCACTTTCATTCTTCAGGAACCAAAGACCATAGTCAATTGTACCTCTTATGTATCTCAAAACTCTCTTTGCTGCACCATGATGAACTTGACTTGGAGAACACATAAACCTGGACAATAAACTTGCAGCAAACATTAAATCTGGTCTAGTGGCAGAAAGATACAACAGGCTCCCAATTAAACTTCTATAAACAGAAGCATCTGCTCCAACATCATCATCATTCTTCGATAGCTTTTCATTAACAACAAGTGGAGTGGCTACGGGCTTGCATTTCTCCATGTGAAATTTTCTCAAAACCTCCAAAGCATACTTCTTTTGTGAAATGAAAATTCCAGCATTTGTTTGGAAAACTCCATTCCAAGAAAAAATTTCATTTCACCCAAATCTGTCATTTCAAATTCTTTCTCCATATCCTTCTTGAATTGGCTTAGGGAATTTGATTCACTTCCTACCACCAATAAATCATCGACATGTAAGGAAATGATGAGCTGCACTTCATTTTTTGACCACTTCACATATAAAGTGGCTTCATTATCACTCCTTTTAAAGCCATTTTGCAGAAGATAACCATCAATTCTGCTGTACCAGGCCCTTGGTGCTTGTTTTAGGCCATATAAAGCTTTGTGAAGCTTGTAAACTTTATTTTCCAGAACCTGAAAACCTTCAGGTTGTTCAACATAGATGTCTTCCTCAAGCAAACCATTTAAGAAAGCTGACTTCACATCAAAATGATATATTTTCCAGCCTAACTTGGCTGCCAAGGCTGCAAGCAATCTAATTGTATCATGTCTTGCTACTGGAGCAAATGTATCAGAAAAGTCAACACCATGCTGCTGAAAATAGCCTTTTACCACCAATCTAGCTTTAAGTTTGTTCACAGAACCATCAGAATTGAGTTTAGTTATGTAAACCCACTTAACACCAATTACCTTTTGATTTTTTGGTCTGTCCAGCAGCTGCCAAGTGTTGTTTTTCCTTATCATATTGATCTCCTCCTGCATGGCAGCTCTCCAACCTTCTGTTTCAGCAGCTTCGTCATAGTTTGCAGGCTCTAATGCAGCCACATTGCATCTAGCATAAACATCCTCCAAGCTTCTGCTACCTCTGACTGGAAACTCAGTGTCACTGTCATAATTTTCTCCTTCATTTTCAGAATCTTGCTCTTGCAAATTTTCATCTCCAGGCAGCCCATTACTTAGGCCTTCAGCTTGACTTTTCTCCCAATTCCATTTTGACAGCTCATCAAATTTCACATCTCTGCTGACAAGAATTTTTTTGGTCTCTAAATTGTATATTCGATATCCTTTGGAGTTGCTACTATACCCCAAGAAGATACCAACCTCAGATTTATGATCAAGCTTGCCCCTTTTCACTTGTGGAACAAGAGCACAACACACACAACCAAAAACTTTTAGATTCTCCATTGAAGGCTTCCTTCCATTCCACACTTCAAAAGGTGTTTTTCCTTTCAAAGCTTTGGTGGGCAGCATATTCAGCAAATGAACTGAGGTATTAACAGCCTCAGCCCAAAAAGTTTTAGGAAGGCCTTTTTCAAACAACAAACATCTGGCCATCTCCATAGTTGTTCTGTTCTTCCTTTCACTCACTCCATTTTGTTGAGGAGTGTAAGGAACAGTCAATTGATGTTGAATTCCAGCTTGCTCACAAAATTTTTCAAACTCCCCTGCTGTATACTCAGTTCTATTATCAGATCTGAGCACTTTAATTTGACAGCCAGCCTCCTTTTCAACCATGGACTTAAATTTCAAAAATACAGCAAACACCTCTGACTTTTGCTTCAGAAAAAATACCCAGCACATCCTTGTAAAATCATCTATAAATAACAGAAAATACTTACTGTCATTTAAGGATGATATGCTCATGGGTCCACACACATCAGTGTGTATAAGCTGCAATTTTTCTGTTGCTCTCCAGCTTGCTGCAGTTGGAAAAGGCAATCTACTTTGCTTTCCATATTGGCATACATCACATACATCAACATTATCTTCAATGGCAGGAAAATTTTCAACCAAGTCATTTGAACTCATTTGCTTCAGAGTGGAGTAGCTAAAATGACCAAGTCTTTTATGCCATAAGGAGGAATCATCTACTTTACTTGGGAAAGCATGCATATTTGTCTTCTTCCACTCTATTGGAAAGCTTTTATCTCTCATTTTAATGGACATAAGTTCACACCCGGAAGGGTAAAAAATAGTGCATCTCATATCTTCAAAGCATAAAGAATAATTTCTTTCTAGCATTTGTCCCACACTCAAAAGGCTTTGATTTAACTCAGGCACAAATAAAACATCTGAAATATATTTGCTACCTGAAGAAGTTTCAATAGCAACTACTCCTTTGCCTTTGACATCAACACATTCTCCATTGCCAATGGTGACTTTGGAGAAGTGGGACTGATCAAGTTCCTTAAAAATGCTAGCATTATGAGTCATATGGTTTGTGCACCCGCTGTCTATTAGCCAAGCTTCTCTGCTGTTGCTGGCTGAATAACACGTAGCAACAAATAACTGCTCCTCAATTTGTTGGTGATGCTCAACAACTTGAGCTTGCTGTCCCTGCTGGTTTGCTTTATTTTTGCAAACCTTCTCCACATGACCAAGTTGATTACAAGCCTTGCATTTAACTCCTGGCCTGAACCAACAAAAGTTTTCAGTATGGTTACTCTTTTTACAGTGGGAACAAGGCGGAAAGTTATTTTTCCAGCCTCCTACTTTCTTGTTGCTTTCTTCCTCCTTCTTTTCTTTTCCTTTTTTTCCACCAAATGGCTTTTTTCCAGAACTGTTCCAGCCTTGGGCTTTGCCTTTGGAGTGTGCCACAAGAGCACCTTCCATACTTTCTTCCATTCTCAGAGATCTCCTGTGTTCGGTGGCTTGCAGAGCATTCACAAGCTCTGCAATAGATATTTGAGAAAAATCCTTATTTTCTTCTAGAGAGGAGATTTTTGACTCAAACCTCTCTGGAAGACACACTAGGATTTTCTCCACAACACGTTGATCACTTAGCTCTTCACCAAGCAATCTGATTTGTGTAACCACCTTTGAAAGTCTGTCAGTAAAATCTTTGACAGATTCACTTTCCTTCATTTTCACAGCTTCAAACTCCCTCCTTAGGTTCAGAACCTGCATCCTTTTTGTTCTTTCACTTCCTTGGAACTCCTCCTTCAGCTGATCCCATGCCTCTTTTGCTGTCTCAAGAGTGAGGATCTTGATAAAAACATCATCATGTAGTGCTGCTTGTATAATGGCAAGTGCTTTGCCTTCCTTTGCCAATTCCTCATTATGACTCCTCATTTGAGCTACTGTTGGGTTATTTGGTAATGGAGGTGGGTTACTTCCATTTTCTACCACATCCCACAAACTTTGAGCTCTGAGATAAGTCCTCATTTTTGCAGCCAACAAGTGATAATGTTCACCTGCAAATATAGGAGGTGGAGGTAAAGAACTACTGCTGAAAGCCATTTGTGTTTGAAGGTTTTTTTGTATGGGATTTTTTTCTCACTCACTGACTCTGGTTTTTCACTCCCTCACAGTCCCTTAAAGATCATTTAAGCTCTAGATACAATGTTAAGAAAAACAGAACAGGCATATAAGAACAGAACAGTTATAAACGTATAAGGAAGAAGAGGAGCAGAGGAGCAATCTGTTTTCCGATGTATATCAGATTTTTCATTACAGCTGAAGCATAACCTCTAAACTGTTACAGCAAGTGAATTAAGTACAAAGCCAACTAGTTCTAATTAGGTGAAACAACCAGCAAAATAAAGGCTAATTAAAACTAGGCATCATTAGCCTACAGCTAGCTATTAATTAAAAACATGCTTAAAAGTAAACAGACATGTTGCAGTGGTATTAAATAAAACAGTTGGGAAAATCTCATATTCTAACAACAACCCTGGCAGTAGCAAACACACACAAAATAGTGATCATCAGACAATACCGGTAGTGTGATGTGATACTTGTTGATGCTAGATTGTACAGTCAACGGGGCCTTGGTTGCTCTTATGAAAAATATATTCTAATTACGTAAGGTATAATTTGTTGGAGATCCATAGTAAAGATTTAACTGGGTTAGTTTTAAGTCATTAGCAATTGCAAAATTAAGAATTTTACTTTTTTAAACATAAAACCCCCAGACCCCTACTGCATTTGATTTCAACACGGATGAACATGTGCATAATTCCACGTCTGTCACAGACTGCATTGGTGCAGTCTCTTCCTAGACTGCACCGAAGGAAAAACCAACATAAAAATACATTACGAGAATTTCAAGAACTTCATAAAAAACCCCAAACCAACTACATTCTTCTCATTTGGCAGTTTGCAAACCACCATTTCTTGTTACAAGCAAACATATCTAACATGAGCAACTTATTTCACAACTTTCTAGTAGAATAATGCATCCTCAAGAAATTGACCAAAACATTTATGAAGGCACACTTGGACAAAATAAAACCACCGTCTCCGCCAATGAGGATTGATCCAAAGGATTGTCACCAATACTAATTGTACCATGATATAGCATGAAGCAAAACTCCAATAGAAGACAGTGAAATCAATTGCAGAATCTTTTCCCTCTTCATGCAATAGAGTTGGTGGTGGCGAAGGTGCTGGATTGCCTCTATTACTGTTATTCCAAGTAAGATATGGATTTCCTTTGTAGTTGTTCTCATCAAAGTTACTAAACTGTCCCTGATTAGGTGCTTTGCCTGACAAATTGTTGTAGGTAACATTGAAGGTAGACAAAAAGTTCAAGTCCTGTAACTGAAGAGGGATTTGTCCGCTCAATTTGTTATTTGAAAGATCTAAGCTCTCTATGTTTTTTAGCTTCTGGAAGCTCTCTGGAATCGGTCCATTTAGATGGTTGTGAGACAAGTTGAGTGAATGGAGGTAAAGTAGATCTCCTATTTGCTGTGGAATCTCTCCTGTCAATTGATTACTTGACAAATCTAATTCTGACATGTTTTGAAATATATCACTCTTATACGAAAGACATGAACTTTTTGTTATGAGTTGCACTTCTGCAAAATCAGATCTAGGGTTAAACTGTCTGATTAAGTCATAACCATACAAGGTTATACTAACATTTCCAAACGACATACTACTAAAGCAAGAAGGTATAGACCCAGTGAAGTTGTTTCGTGAAAGGTCTAAGATGTTGATTTGTTTCAGCTGACATATTTCACTAGAAAGTTGGCCTTGTAACTGATTACCTGCCAATAAAAGAAATCTTAAAGACCAAAGCCCATATATGCTATCAGGAATAGTGCCTGTAAATTTGTTGTCACTTAAATCAAGGGCCACTGTTGTGGAGAAGTTGCTTATTAATGCTTCAGGTATCGTGCCAGTAAGATTGTTTCCCTGCAAGAACAAGTGGTCTGGCACTTTGAAGCAAGAGGGTAATGCACCAGAGAACTTATTATTAGATAGGTCTAAAAGTAAAAGCTTGTGCTGGCACAATTCATCTGCTATTGCACCTTCAAAGCTGTTCCTTGATGCAGTTAAAATTTGAAGTCTAAGTTTTCTGATCACACTTAGTAGTGTTCCATTGAGCTGGTTATTATCCATCATCAAACCTTTTAATGAGAAGCATCCATTAAGAATATGCTCTGGTACTTTGCCAGAAAAATTATTGTTTCCCAAAAACAATCCTATCAACCTTGACATCTCTCCAATTGAAGCTGGAATAGGACCGTCAAACATATTGTTTGAGACATCAAAATACACTAAATGTGGGAAGAAGGATCCAACGTTATTGGGGACCTTGCCTTGGATCTGGTTGTTTGATATGTAGAAAGAGCGCATTTGATCCATGTGATGATTTAGATCAAATGGTAGTTCAAAAGGTCCAGTGAAAGAATTATCAAATAAATACACAACTTCTAAATTTGGGTTGTTCAGAAGCAACCAGCTGGGAAACTTACCAACTAGGTTGTTACCCGATAAATCAATATACCTCAAGCCACTTTGATTTGAAAGGAAAGTTGGAATTACTTTTGTAGCCAAGTTTAATTCACAAGAGGAAATTGCTAGTTGTTCCAACTGAAATGGTGCTGCCCAAGGTGGATTTTCAGTTTCCACTCGAAATGTTTTTGAATACATGTGATCAATTAGCAAAACTTTAAGCTTTGAATGGTTGGCAATGATGTTAAATGAGAATAAGCCCTCAAATTGATTGTAAGAAATGGAAAGATACTCTAAAGATGTAAGCTGAGCAATGACAGATGCTGGATTCCCACTCAAGAAGTTAACGGAGAGATCGAGAGAGCGAAGTGAAGTCAAATTGCCAGAGCATGTATCCAAAGTTCCTCTGAAATTATTCCGTGACAAATCTAGCTCTTGAAGTTGCTTCATTTTACATAAACCTAGGTTCAAAATATTGAAAAGAAAGTTATAGTATTTGAAATAATAATACACTTATGAGTTGATGCTGGCTAATCTATAATTATACCAGATTTGGAACGCAGGCAAAAAATAATCAAATAGATGATAGGTATTAAAGATTTTTATGCATGCGCTCACCTTGATTTGGGAAAGATCCATTGATAGTTGAATTTCTTAGTTCAAGAACTTCCAGCTTGCTTAGATTAGCCAAAACTTCAAAAGAATGAAAAGAGATATATTTAGACACGTTTATTAGCTTAATTGTTGTGAACTCTTAATTCACACTTCAAATGCAGCAACCAAAGTAGAAGAACCACATATTAGTTTAAAGTGTATTACACAATTGACTGTAAAATCCTGATGCTTTTCTTCTAAGCACCTTCATATTAATTTCATAAATGAGTCTATCACGAAATCATTAGATAACATGAGCCAAATAACTATTCTTCATAGTTATTCAAACAATATTGTTCAAAAAGAACTATTTATATGCACTAGAAATGAAATATCTGATGATGATAATAAGAAAGAAATGAAATATATATCTGATGGAAACCAAGTAGGCAGCACATACCTTTGTCATCAAGATTCCCCTTGATTGGATTAAAAGCTAGGTTCAAAGATTTGAGAGCGGGGAAAGCAACTAAAGACTTGAATATTCCCTTGTCAAAATGATTGTCAGCTAAGTTGAGTGTCTGCAACTTCTTTAATACATAGAACTCAGCGCTAGAATGGGTATCTGAAATGACTGTTAATTATTTTTGTCATTAATAAATAATAATAATAATAAAAATAATAATAATAATAATAGTAATAGTTATTAATTTAATTACATGACTGTTGCAACTAGCAAAAATGCAGTAACTTGTATGGGTCTGTAAAGCTAGAGTTATTAATCTGCCTCCACATATTCCTCGTTTGTTTATGTAAAGAAAAATAAATTTTTAACTTTGTATATACTTTTCTCCTCGTGTACTCGTGAATTTTCTTCATTTTATGACATAAATTTTCTAAACCTTTATATCAAATTAATTTAATAATCTTTTCTTTTTAACTAGTTATTTAATCAAAAGATATTTTTAGTTTAAAATTTTTGTAATAACATCTAAATTTCTGTAGTCAACATTTTAAATGTAATGTTATACTCACAAATTAAATATCATTAAAATAATGTTCTATTTTAATGTGTGTGTAACTCATACTCACAGGCGTAGAACAAAAGTTGAAATGCGAAACTCATACTCACAATGTTCTATGCTTGTTAACAATGATAATACTCTCTCCAGTCTTTTTTTTTTTTTTTTATAAAAACTAAATTATAGTCTAGGTCCTTTTTATAAGAATTAATCTAAAATATCTTTTGTAATATTTTTTTATAAAAATATCTTTAATTATAAGTCATTTTTCCGAGTTCAATAAATAGTAAATGAAATGTATTGATGTCTTAAGTTCTTTAGGAGTCTAACTTTTTCTTGTATAAGGAGAATTTTTAAAACCTTAATTTGATTATTCAATGTATAACCAATAAAAATTAAAGAAATAAATATATTAATCATGAGATAGATTAAAAGAATTAAAACTAATAAAAATATTTAAAAAATAAAATTATATCACATTAATGATAGGAATAAATTTAGAAAAATATATAAATTTGGACAAATTTAATTCTTTTAACTAAATTATTTGATTTCTTTAATCCTAATAAATTGGTTATAATTGGTCTTATAAAAAGGATCAAATAGAATAAGTGAGGTAGAAGGGGGAAAAAAAGTCAATTTGGAGGGGAGGGGTGTGCAGTCTTCCAATTCAATGACTCATCAAGCAATTTGAAGGTCGAAGTACAAATAATACCCAAAAATAGTGACACACACACACGCATACGTACCTTGAGTTGTAATGGGGCTAACAAGAAGATTCATGCTCAAATCCAACACTTTCAAGTTTGGTAAAAGTGATAATTCTTAGAAGAAAAAATAAAGCAAATCAGAACAGGTAGAAATGTACAAAATGCGAAACATATAATTAATCACCTACATTCATACCTTTCATAGGAAAGGGCCCGCCTATAATATTGAAACTAAGAGTTAAATTCTTGATGGATGGGAGAACACCAACGAGTTCCATTATGTTATCATTTAGATAATTGAAACTGAGATCCAACGTCTCCAACTTTTTCAATGCTGACTTTCTTTTATAATCTGAAAGAATAGTTCAAAAATTCACTTCAACAATTCATCAATTCATGCATAAAAGAAAATATGAAATATATATTGATATCTTATATTCTTTTACATTATTTTCAATTTAATTGACTCATCTAGCTCCACACTCACTTCCACAGACATATATAAAACACAAACTTGTTAGTTAAATTATGTTACGACCTGCAAAATTGTAGTAACCAATATCTATTATTCTAGCCTTCAAAATCAATTCCAATTATATTAGCTTACTTTATATGAAATCAATTTCATTAATTGATGTCAGTAGGAATCACGTCTTAGTAAGACTGTGTTTAGTCCAGTTTTTTTTTTTTTTTTTTTTTTTCCCATACAAGGAGAAGTTGTGCCAAACACTCTTTATGATAGTATGAGGAGATTTTTTACATTTTACACGGAGCTTATTCACGAAGTCTTCTCAACTCCACCAAATTTGTTTTTTTTTTCATTGATTTCCATATTTGAGTATTTCACCCTTCTTCCTCAAAAAATAATTGTCACATAATTATTTTATTTTAAAATATACTTATTTACTGTGAGGTCTTAATTTATTTTAAATTAAGAATTTTAATAAATTAAAAATATTATTTTTTAATTTTTAAAATTTTCATTAGAGGAACTAAAAGAACAATACTGGAATGAATAAATAATATAATTAAAATAAAACTTCTATATTATAAAATATTTATATTTTTCTTTAAATTTAATTTAAATTTCATGATTTCATGATTTTTTAATTTTTATTTGTACTTAAGTTTATGAATTTTTAATTACAACAATATATTTATTAAGTACTTTTTAATATATATTGAATTTTTTTATTATGTTTAAAAAAATTATATTTATCTTCTAAAAATATTATTAAACAATAATATGGAAGTTTTTACATATTTATATTTTCTTATTTAATAATTCAAATTATTCTATTAATATTATACATAATAAAATATTTGTAAATAATCTTTAAAACTTAATTTTTATTAATTAATATAATTTTTGACAGTTTGAAAATAAATAAAAATTATAAATGTATTCTTTACAGGAAATAAAAATAACCTTATTAAAATGAGTAAATAATATTGTTAAACAAAATTTGGACTTTTTAAATTTTTATAAATTTTATTCTTTAAATTTTGTATATATTTCAATATTTTTAAAAAAATAATTTTTTATTAAGCTATTAATTCTTAATTACAAAAACATATTTATTAAAAAGTTTTTAAATTATTTATTAAATATTTTAAATATATATTGATATTATTAAATTCGTTTTAAATAAAATATTTTTCTCTTTAAAAATATCATTTGACAATAAAATCTAAGTTTTTGAAATATTTTTTCTTTTTAAATTAATACTTAAACGTATTTGATCAATATTATATATAATTAAATATTTGTAAATCATATTCAAATTTATTTTTTATTAATTAAAATAATTTTTAAAATGAATTTTTTTAAATATATACATATATTTTAATACTTTTATATATATTTTTTTAACATTAAAATAAATTTATGTTAATTAAATTAGTTTGATATAATATTTTTTATTTTTATCAATATATTCTTCCATTGAGTGAGACAATCAGTTTTAAATAAATATAATATTTTTAAATTTTTGTATCAAACAACTTTTAACTTAAAAAATGAGCTTTAAAACTAAAAATAGAAAATTATTAAACAACTTTTAAGTTACTTTTGAAATTCTTATTTTAAGCTTTAATTTTAAAGTTACTTTTAAGCCCAGAAATAATTGTGCCAGACATAACTTAAGTTAATTGTGTTAAAACGCTAAATTTCATCACCGTGTTTGGACGTATTTTTGGAGACACATTTAACGTAAATTTTTATGTTTCATCAGAAGTTACAAGTTCTGATGTAAATTATATCACGTCATTGGATGTGATAAATTACGTTGGAAATATATTTCCAAAAACGTGCTATATGACTGCTAACAAATAATGAAGAATAAAAAAATATATAGTTGAAATTGGCGCAATTTATAGCACCATATGAATATTTAAGTATGTGACACGATAATACTGTAATAGCTAGGCAGGGTCGTTTTTAGAAATTTTAGAGATTTTAGGGAAAACTATTAAACTAATGTCGAAGAACTAATCCAATAATATGTATTTTACTTTTTAAACGTTTTAATTAAACTGGAAAATTATTTATATAAAAATTTATGTTCGAAATTGAATAATTATAACATATTTGGTTAATTCATTCATATATTTTAATATATAATTGATCTCTAAATAGATTCAAATGATTTTAATTATATAAAAAATTTCTTTTGACCTAAACAATAAATATATAGTATTGTCACTAATATTTTATAAGTAACGCATGTCTTTAGAAAATAATTTAATCATTTGATATTTCTAATTAAGTATTAATTTATTTTATTATCACTTTTTTAATATTTTAAATTTTGAAAATAAAATAAAATATTATCAATTGAAAATTTTGGTAAACCACTTTAACTCTTCAAGATTTCAACAATGGTAAAGATCAAACTCATATCTTATAAGAACATGAATTTAAATTTTACTATCAATGTGTAATCAATGGGCCCATTTGTTTAATTTTTTTTCATAAAATAATCACTTTTTGTTTTTGTTTTTATATGTTTGTCACAGCCTTTCAAAATAATCAGAAGTCTAAAAGAATTAGAAATCAAAAGCTATTTGAAACAAGTTCTCATAAAATCAATTACTTTTTTTTTAAAAAAAGGTAATTTTTCTTATGGTAAGCAAACATGAATCTACCTTTTCTTTAAAAAAAAAAAAAACAAATCTCTAGAAAAAATTCACTAAATTATTTTATACAATAATCACTTCTTTTTTTAATCTTAAACAAACTATCCCATTGTTGGTTGGTAATTTTATAAGTACTCTATAAGTGATTTTTAAATCTTGAGACTTATCCTGATCCTAACAAGATAACAAGTTTACGAGACTCAACTCATATAAACTTTAAAATAAATAAAAAATAAAAAATGAAAACTCCGTACACCTAATGGGCTCATCATTCAAGTCTTTAACGAATTGTTTGTCCTACGAATACTACCCAAAAGCAACACGTACACACACATACGTACCTTGAGTTGCAAAGAGGCTGACATTGCTAAGACGATTCATACTCAAATCCAACACTTCCAAGTTTGGCAAAAGTGATAATTCTTCGAAGAAAAAATAAAGCAAATCAGAACGTGTGAAAATCTGCAAGTGTGAAATATACAATTACTTACGTAGTTATTCATACCTTTCATAGGAAAGGGGGAACCTATTAAATTATGAGCAAGAGTTAAATTCTTGAGAGATGGGAGGGCACCCACGAGTTCCATTATGCTCTCGTTGAGAACATTGGAACTGAGATCTAATGTTTCCAACTTTTTCAACGTTGATTTGCTATCATCTGAAAGATTACTTCAATATTCACTTTAATAATTCATGCACAACAGAAAATATAAGACATTAATATCTTATATTATTTTAAAATTTTCAATTTAATTAACTCATCTTCACACCCACTTTCCACACATATATATGAATACAAAATTGTTAATTAAATTACCAACAAGATTGTTGTGGCCAGCAAAATTGTAATAACCTATATTTATTATCAATAGAATCTCGAGCCGATGATATTTAGCTTGAGTAATATTATATCTTTGTACAAATTATCCTCCTACTTTATATTAAAGTATTAATAAAAAAGTAAAGCATTTAATGTCTTAAAAAAATAAAATACATTTAATATTTACCATATAAAAAGAAGTATGCGAATTAGTAAGAGAATGTTGTAGAAGAATTTAAAATTATTCATTTTTTAGACTATATGTACTTTTTTATGGGAAACAATATGTTCAAATAGGATATGACCAGTGTTATCAGACCCGGCCCGGTCATCGACTCAGCCGGGGTACTGGGTCACTGAGTCAGGAATCAACTCGATGAGTCAATAATTGACCTGCATGACTCGGTTTGTATTAAAAAATAATAAAAAAATTCATAACCTATAAATTTTTTAATAAAAAAATTCTAATAATTTCATAAACTGTAAACTTGTACACTTTTTTTCTTGTGCAAAAAAGATAGCTTATAAACTTATACCCTTAAATATTTAAAGTTTAACAAAATTCAACATATTTAGAAGAATAGTTATGAACTTGTTTAAAAATCTTTAGCAGCATATTTTTTTTCTTCTAGAATTCAACATACACAACCTTAAGTTATAATTTAAAATATATCATTATCATCTATTTATTAAAACTATCATCGTTGTACACCGACAGACATAATCTAATATATATATATATATATATATATATATATATATATATATATATATAGACAATACAATTTTTTCCTTCATCTCATTATTGCTCTGATAAAAAATAATCATTTTTCAAACCAGTAAGTATATTGGATGAAATAAGATAAATACAAGTTTTACTTGTAGATGACAATATAAGCCAAGGAGAAAAAGCCAAATTGAAAGTGACAATAGCTTGATCATCTCAAATCCTAAGATGTGATTATGCTTGGTAAAAAAAAAAAAACAAATTTATAAATAACATAAGTGTAAGATATAAATGGAATTTTCTCATATGAGTGTTGTTGTTCTCCTGTAAAAAAAAAAAAAAACTCAAAATTGTATGACCCACTGAGTCAACCGGGTCACCGAGTCATCGGTTCAAGCATCAAACCTGCCGGATCGTTCCGGGTCACACCGAGTCGTATGCATACCCGGTTCAAATGATAACTCGGACCGGTTAGGTGCCCGGTTCCCAGGTTAATGGGTCGAACCGACTGGTTTGAGCCGGGTCTGGTAACATTGGATATGACTATTATGGAGTAAAAATTTTTCTTTAAATATTTAAGGTAATTGCATATTCAGGACGTTGTTGCAGGCGGGTGCGGTTCTTTGTTGAACTGTATGTGATTCATTCTTTGAAGCATTGATGAAAAAATCTAGACAAGTCAAAAGAAAGAAAATAAAAGTAAATAAATACACGAGATGAATTAGTTGAGATTGTACCTTCTTTCCGAATGAATCCTCCGAAACAATAATTAGACAAAGCAAGGCTTCTCAATTCCCTGAAGGATAGGAACAAGAACCAATTTAAGATGCGTGTGTGGTTTACACAATATTGTTCCATTTCACCAATTGTATATAGATCCCCAAGAGCGAGATGGATGACGTGGCCTGAAGATGAATCGCATGTGACGCGTTCCCAGGCACAGCAATTGCTCTTTGGCTCATTCACCCACGAACGCAGCAATGACTCGTTGGCATAAGTAGACTTGAAATCAAGCAACGCACCCTTCTCTTGTTGGAGGCAACCTCTGCTGCTTAACACTTCACACAAAACTATTGCTCCCAACAATACCAATACCAACCACGCCTTCTTCCTACACAACTCCATATTAGATCAGTAACTTGAACATATATATTATTACTTCATAATAACAGGTATATATAGCTATTATGAAGCCGTAAAGCCACTTTTGTGGCATAAGTCAAAAGGGCATGGAATAAACATTCTAACTCTACTATGCTAGGCCGGTAAAAATTAGTTGGATGGAGAAAAATATTGTAATGCATTAAATGTTTAAGCTTCCATCTTTAGCTATAAATAACACCTTCCCTCCATTAGATTTTGCACCCCACTATAATTGTAGTAATTTCATTTGAGAGTTAGCAACACTAGTGGTGTGTGTTCTCTTATTATAAGAGAGAGTATAATTGTTCTCTCCTTAGAGTTAGAGAGAAGTTGTAATTTTCTTCTTCTTAATAAAAATATTTCTCTGGTCATATCCGTAGTTTTTTCCTTATCTGTTGAGGATTTTTCATGTTAAAATATTATGTGTCAATTTTTATTTTTCTCATATCTTATTTTAGTTGAATTATTATTTTGTTACTCTGATACCCAGTAGCTATGACCCTTTCTAGGCCATTGGATGGAATGCAATGGATACATATTTCATTACTCAGATTACGGAAGAAAATTAGCCGGCCAAAGACTCGTGACTTTGCGTCAAGTCATTTTGAAAGAAAAACCACCCCCGGTCTGTTAGTATATGCTATATGGCGTGTTTTTTGAATTTGTTTTAAAAAAAAATTGTTGAGAGATAAAAAAAAAGTAAGAGTTTTAACACAAAAATTAAATAACACCAAAAAAAAAAGTAAGATGTTAATTGATATAGATTGTCAATGTAAAGTTTTTTACATTATCAAGCAAGCACAATTCATGAAATGTGTGATTTTTAAGGTAGTTAGGAAAAGATTCAAATTTTTTTAAAAAAGTGACATTTTGTTATTTATTGATGGTGTAAAAAATCTTTACATTATTGGTACAAATCCAAAAAGAAATTTTTACTTTTAAATAATAAAAATGAGCTAGTTATACCATAGAAGGAATTATAAGTTTGGGTAAGTCAAACGAAAAAACTAGTAAGGGTAAAGTATGTTTTTTGTCTCTCAACTTCTGCCAAATCTCGTTTCTAGTTCATAAACAATGTGACTACCACATCATACTAGTAGTTTGCATGGCTGCTACATCATTACTTAACGATAATACTTGAAGAGAAAGACTAAATACAATGACGGACAAAAGTTGAGGGAGCAATACTAGCGAAAAATTGTTGAGATTAAAAGTAAATTTTGTAACAAGATGAGAGACTAAAAATATAATTTGCTCAAAAAAATTACATCTGGTTATCATGTCTAATTAATAATCCACAAACAAGCCACGTGACTATTACATCATTACTTAATTTTGATACTTGACAACAGATACTACAAATATTAACGAAGAAAAGTATAAGAACTAAAATTAATAGTCCACAGGCAAGCCACACATGGTTGTAACATCATTGCTTAATGATGATACTTGACGACAGAGACTAAAATATTAAAGCAAAAAAGTATAATAACTAAGATTGGTCATAATTTTGTTTAGAGATTATAAACGAAATTTGCCAAAAGTTGAGGAATGAAAAACATATTTTATCCAAACAACAATGAAATCAGTGCTATTTGGTTTTTTTATTATTATATTGTATGTTTTGCTAAATTTGTTTTAAAAAATATATTTGTTTTTTTAATTTTAAAAATATATCAATAATTTAATATTAATAAATATAAATTAATATTAATAATTATAATATTATTTACTAATTAAAATGAGAAAAGAAAATAATAAAAAACAGATATGAATTAAGAAATGTATTCTAATTTATTAAATTAGTATATATTAATAAACAATACCAGAAATATAAATATAACTCATATTTATCAATTTATTATATTATATTATTAATATAAATTTTAATATTATTAGTATATATTTATTAATACTTAAAATCATTATTATATTCATTAAATATATTTAATATTATTAAAAATAAATATATTAAATGGACATAATAATAATCTTAGTAGTAAATATTATTACATTTATTAATATTATTTTGCTGATATATTTATTAAAATTAATTTTATTATTTGTATATATTATAATAAATTCATATAAATAAAAATTAATCTTTGTTTTTTTTTCTTATTTCTTTTTATCCAACTAACATATATATATATATATATATATATATATATATATATATATATATATTTTTTTTTTTTTTCTTATTTCCTTATTCTTATTTCTTTTCTCCCTAGCTATTTTACTTGTATTTTAAACATAAAGAAAAATTCTTTTGTCTGTTTCACTGCATCCAAACCTACGAGATTATAAGATATTACTATTTCTAAGAGTTTGGCTAAAGTGGAGTTTGGAACAAGTGAGGCATCGGTGAGAAAGTGTTTCTTACCTGCTGCAACAGGTTAGTTACCGGTTTTTAACCTGCTATACAGGTTAGCCATAAGGAGAAAAAAAATAAAAAAAATATTTTTTATTTAAAAAATGAAATTATATAAAATTATTATAATAAAAATTAGAATAAAAATTTTCTCTTTTTTTAAAAAAAGTGGGAACCATCAATGGTACTTGAACAAATTATGTACTATATAAAATTATTATAATAAAAATTAGAATAAAAAAATTTTCTTTTTTTTTTTTTTATAAAAAAAGTGGAAACCACCGGTGGTACTTGAACAAATTACCTACTATAATAGGTTGGCTAACCGGGAGAAAAAAATCATTTTTTATTAGATGAAATTATATAAAAATTATTAAAAAATATTTTTTTATTTTTTTTCTCCCGGTGGAGCATAAGAGAAATAAAAAAATGATTTTTTTTCTCCCGGTTAACCAACCTATTATAGTAGATAATTTGTTCAAGCACCACTTGTGGTTCCCACTTTTTTTCGGTGGTTCCCACTTTTTTAAAAAAAGAGAAAAAATTTATTATAATAATTTTATATAATTTCAGTTTTAAAATAAAAAATATTTTTTTAATTTTTTTTTCTCCTTATGACTAACCTGCTACAGTCGGTTAAAAACCGGTAACTAATCTGCTATAGCAGGTAAAAAACATTTTCTCACCGGTGCCTCACTTTTTCCAAACTCTACTTTAACCAAACCCCTATTTCTAACTCTTTTTTCTACAATTCTTTCCTTCTCAAATCCACCACTCAAAACGCAGTGTTACTTCCATAGCACGCTTACTTGCAAGCCACTTATATCATTTTTTGACGGAAAAAAACATGTAAAGAAGATGATTACACAAATCACGGCACAGATTCATCGGCTAAGTCTAGTATTGCCCGTGTTTGTTTTTATGTATGTATTTGGGTGTCTTCAGGGTAGAAAGATTCTTTGCGTGGATCATGTATTGGGGTATAGTTTCCTTGTTCTCTGTTATGTTTCTGTACCTTGATATGCACATCTTGTCCTTCTCAATAAAAATTTTCTTTACTGATAAAAGAAAAAAAAGAGAGACTAAAGTGCGAATAACATCAATCACTATATTACAAATAAATATCAGTTGTAGTATTTTTTTTGTCACAATTTTTAATATATATATATATATATATATATATATATATATATATATATATAAAAGAAGAGTTTAATGATTATATAATGTTAGTATAAAAACTTTTACATTGTTAATTAATTATAAATGACAGTTAATTAATATAACTTTTAAAGTAACTATTATAAAAGTTAGCAACCTTCTTTTTTTATCAGTGAAATATTAGTTATTAATTTGTTAATTTTTATTAGCGAGAGATTCAAACCTACGATCTATCTTTCCCTTCTTTCTCGTTTCACCACCAAGTTAACAACCTTACATATATAGTAATTTATGATTTGATAAAAGTGTACAACTAAAATTATTTTATACTGTTTGTGTATAATCTATTTTCCTTATAAAGATATGTATTTCCAAAGAAAGCCATTTTTATATGAAAGCAATAGAAATAAATTTATATCATTAAATTATAGTAAATCTGAATATTTATTCCCAAGTGAGAGTATTTTGAAGAACTACTCTCGTCCTTAATAAGTTAAGTAACTTCTTTTCCGGTAAGCATTTTTTTCACTTTAATTTGATTTAAATTTTAAATTTTGATACAATAATATACTATTCTAATCCTATATATAAGAAACAAATATTTAATTCATCAATATCAATAAAAGTGATCAAATTAGTTAATTTTAATTAACATTATCATAAATTTAAATCTTATCTTAGAACTACCCATAGAATTAAATGGTTTTAGTAGTGGTTACATATTATGGCACTACTCATAATTCAAGGAATAATTTTTTTAACCAATGAGTCTGAGTTATATTGACAATAGCTCAATAAATGCATCACTTTCATGGGAAATTGGTAATATCTCATTAATAGACTTCACAATAAATTAAGGGTATAAAAGAAAATTAGTAATTACTCCTTTCGTTCCTAAACTATTGATGTATTAACTTGTTATTTTTGTTCCTAAACTCTTGATATTTTATACATTTCAAGACTCATTAATTTTTTTCATCCACATATACTCCTATTTAACATGATCTAGATTTTCACAACTTCTTCCATCATAAATATTAAATGAGGGTATTTTAGACTAAATGTATTGTTTGTGAGTAGTATTAAATGTTTTCTTAAGCTGTGTGCATTAACCTTAAACATCAAGAGTTTAGGAACGGAGGGAGTAATACAATTGAAAGTTGTCATATGTTTCTTATTATAATTAGAAAACAAACAAAAAATATTAGCATTTGTTTCTTATATATAAGACCAGTATCAATTAAAAGTATATTTGAGGAGAGACAATAAATTTTAAGTGTGATTAAGTCTCAAATTAATAATTAGTCTCATAGTTGATTAAAAGGACCAAATCGTGTAGAGATACTTTGAGAATATCCTACCTATGAGTCATAAATCCTAATTACGGTAGTTAAAAAAAATTAAAAACATATTTCTTTTTTAGATAAACTAAATTTTTATATTAATATAACACCAATCAATCATGATTTAAATTTAAGAGATAGATATGTTTTAGTTTCTAAAAATATCTTTGAGCTCAATTTTAATCTCTCAAATTTTGGTCCTCTATTTTAAAAAAGTGTCATATATAATCTCTTTCACTAACATTCTAGCAACATTAACTTGAATAGACACAAAAGACATGTCCTTTATTGTCGCATGAGACAATAGTGTTACGTAAATCAAGTTGTAGCATAGTAGTTCCTTGTCATATAATTGAGAAGAACTGAAATCGAACTTTTACAAATTTAAAAAAGACAAACTAATTTTTACATATAGGATGGCGCGATCTTACATGCTGCCTTCTTTTATGAAAAAAAATAATAATGAGGTAGTGCCATGTGACTAGGTGTGTCTTGCTATGAATGAAGCAAAAGAGCATAAGGAATGCCGGTCCTTTGCATCCAAAAGTACAGTATCAGGTCTCAAAACAAAATGCTAATCTAATAAAGCAATATTCACTTGATTGAAACATTCCACTGTGCCTGGCATGCATATGCGCCTCAGTAGAAATACAAAAATGTTACCAGTCCAGTTAAACACCTTCATATATATTATGATCTTTTTTTTTTTTTTTTTACTGTTATTTAAGCATTTAATTTGTTTTACTTATTTTAATATAACACAATATAATCTATAAATAGTTATTTATAATTAAAATTAATAATTATCAAAATTTTACAAAATAACAATTAGCCATGATGAGGTCATCAGTAATAATCGGTGAAAATTTAACAGTTGTTACCGAGATATCGACAACTACCAACTCCTTGCAAATAGTCGTCGTCCGGTGTGGACTGTGGACTAACCAATAATTTTACTCTGGCCATTGAAAATTTGTTTTAACGCGCTTTGCTTGTGGATTAAAGTCAACAAAATAACAATTCCCACTATTAGCAACAACAAATATATAGATTTTTTTTTAAGAGGTTGCTAACACCTGCTACACCCAGCTATGCCAAATTGGTCAGCTTATTATTGATTGGCGTCACGAAGTACCTTCAAGACTAATATGGACCAATTTCTACATAGAAGACCATGTATATATCTGCAAGTAAGCTCCACAGTTTGGAAATCAATCTCAATGATGCTGTGGATGAGATGATGACCTTCTCTATAGGTTGTTTCACAAACCACGTTTCCCAAGCAATAAAATGGCCAAATGATCCTTGTTATTTAAGCATTTGATTTGTTGGCAAATTCTCACATGAAAATATATTATTGATGTAGTGAGTGAATAAAAGAAACTACAGAAACATCAAAATACATTTCGAGAATTTGAGGAACTTAATTAAAAATCCCAAACAAACTACATTATTCTCATATGGTAGTATGCAATCCACCATTTCTTGTTACAAACAAACATATCTAACATGAACAATTTACTTCACAACTTTCTAGTAGAACGCATCTTCTAGAAACTGACCAAAACATTTATGAAGGCACACTTGGACAAAATAAAACCACCTTCCCCGCCAATAGGGATTGATCCAAAGGATTGTTACCAACACTATGAGTACCACGACGTAGCATGAAGCAAAACTCCAATAGAAAGCAGTGAAATCAATTACAGAGTCTCTCACAGGAAAGAAGATAATGTTTGTGGGGGACTCCATAAGTAACAACACGTGGCAGTCATTCACTTGTTTGCTTCACATTGCAGTCCCAAACTCAAATTACACCTAACAAGTCAACCACAGGAACTTTCTGTGTTCTCAATTCCGGTAGTGATTCTTTTCACTTTACATTTTCATTTCAGGAAAGTATTGAACTTTATAATAATTGATTCATTTGTTTAATAATTTAGTCCATTTTTTTTTTTTTTGGGTTATAGGAATATAAAGCTTCAATCATGTGGTTGAAAAATGGGTTCCATGTGGATTTGATTCATGACAAAGAAAAAGGCAGGATTTTGAAATTGGACAGCATTAGCTCTGGGGACCAGTGGAAAAATGTGGATGTTTTGATTTTCAACACCTAACATTGGTGGACTCACACTGGACAGTCTCAAGGATAATGAACCTTTTTGAATTTTTAACTACTTTTTTGGTGTTTATGAGAGGAGGTAGCCATGTGGCTAATGGCTTCATTTTAATGTTTTATTGTAGGTGGGATTACTTTCAAGTGGGCAATGACTTAATCAAGGACATGGATCACATGGAAGCTTTCAAGATTGGGCTGACTACTTGGGCTCAATGGGTTGATTCTAACATTGATCCTTCAAAGACTAGAGTCTTGTTTCAGGGAATAGCTGCTTCCCATGTTGAGTAAGTTTTATGCCTGGTTTTGGTTTCTTTCCAATTGAATTTCGAATTTGCCTTATTTAAAGTGAAAAGGTGAATAAAGTACATTGATTAGAAAATCAATTGTTGAGAACTATGATAAAATTAAATACATATATAATAAAATGAAAATTAATTATAATCTCAACTATTGATTTTTTAATTAATAGATGATTAATTACAACAATATAAAATCAAATAGACATACAACAAAATCTAAAATATAAAATTAATTACAATCTCAATCATTAATTTTCTAATTAATGGTTGATAAAAAATTAATGATATAAAATCAAATACATATATAATAAAATCTAAAATTAATTACAATTTTAATAGTTAATTTTCTAATTAATAATTACTATTACACTTTACCGTATAAGTACATTAAAACTTTAGAAAACGCATTAAAATTCAAATGCTTGAATTAATTAATAATTTTATTAATTAATAAATTAATTAATTAATAATTAGAAAACACAAATGCTTGAATTTCGCATTAAAATTTGGTGCTATAGTCTTGCATATTTAGATATTATTAAAGTTTGTAGTCCGTGTGTTTGGGTTTCAAAATGGGAGCTAATCATAGTACTACTTCCGTCCCTAAATATAAGACTTTTTTCTATAACCCTTCTATCTACACAGGGCGTGGCACTTCTTTTGATGACTGCAGTCACTGGTGTCTGGCTGGTGTTCCTGATGCTTGGAATGAAATATTGTATGCTGTTCTGTTTGGAAATTAGTACCTTTTTATCTTATTTGTCCTTGATTTATGTTATCATTGATTATTTATTGCCCTTGAGGAAATAGGGCTCCCATAAATTTGAATATGAGCTTCTAATTAAATTGAAAATATATTGATTTTCTCAAACCAATAAAAAAAAAAATGATGTATTAATGTTACTTTACGACCCCCAAATGCTAATATTGCTTTTAACTATAGCAAAATTGCAAATTGGACTAATCTAAAAAAGTAATGAAGGAAGGAATTGGCACCTTTATGTGAAACATTGACATTCCTTGATCTCAGTTGAAATGGAACTTACTATATATCTTTTTCTTTTCACAAGCTTCGTAGCCTTGTAGATGATTAGAATGTACAGAAGATGCAAATAATTATGTAGTGAACAAAATATATTATGTGATGTAGTGAATAAAAAACTACCGAAACATCAAAATATACATTACGAGAATTCGAGGAACTTAACTAAAAATCCCAAATAAACTACATTATTCTCATATGGTAGTATGCAATCCACCATTTCTTGTCAAAAGTAAACATATCTAACATTGGCAGTTTATTTCATAAACTTCTAGAAGAACACATCTTCAAGATATTGACCAAAGCATTTATCAAGGCACACATAGACAAAATAAAACCACTTTCTCCGCCAATGAGGATTGATCCAAAGGATTGTCACCAACACTATGAGTACCATGACATAGGATGGAGCAAAACTCCAATAGAAGGCAGTGAAATCAATTGCAGAGTCATTTTCCTCTCCATCATGCAATAGAGTTGGTGGTGGAGGCGGTGTTGGATTGCCTCTGTTACTGTTATTCCAAGTAAGATATGGATTTCCTTTGTAGCTACTCTCATCAAAGGTACCAAATTGTCCCTTATCAGGTGCTTTGCCTGACAAATTGTTGTAGGAAACATTGAAGACAGCCAAAGAGTGCAAGTCCTGTAACTGAAGAGGGATTTGTCCACTCAAGTTGTTATTTGAAAGATCTAAGCTCTCTATGCTTTCTAGCTTCTGGAAGCTCTCTGGAATCGGTCCATGTAGATGGTTGTGAGATAAGTTGAGTGAATGGAGGTAATGTAGATCTCCTATTTGGTGTGGAATCTCTCCTGTCCATTGATTGGATGACAAATCTAATACTGACATATTTTGACTGATATCCCTTTTATAAGAAAGTTGTGAATTTTTTGTCATGAGTTGCACTTCTTCAAAATTAGATACAGGCGTCAAAGGTATAAACGTATCGTCATTAGTATAAAAAGGTGTGGTAACATTTCCAAACGACATATTATTGAAGCAAGAAGGAATAGAACCAGTGAAGTTATTTCGCGAAAGGTCTAAGATATTGATTTGATTTAGTTGACATATTTGACTGGAAAGTTGGCCTTGCAACTGATTACCTGCCAATAAAAGACGTGTTAAAGGCCTAAGCTTATATATGCCATCTGGAATAGTTCCAGTAAACTTGTTGTCACTTAAATCAATATTCATTGTATCCATTAGGTAGGAGTCTTCCATGCTAAATGCTTCAGGTATCGTGCCAGTAAAACTATTTCCCTGCAAGAACAAGTAGTCTGGCACTTCGAAGCAAGAGGGTAGTGGACCAGAGAATTTATTGTAAGATAGGTCCAACATTGAAATCCCATGTTGGCACCATTCATTTGTTATTGCACCTTCAAAGTTGTTTCTTGATGCAGTTAAGACCATAGGTCTAAGTTTTCTGACTACATTCAGTAGTGTTCCATTGAGCTGGTTATTATCCATCATCAAGACACCTAATGATAAGCATCCGTTCATAATATGCTCAGGAACATTGCCAGAAAAATTATTGTTCCCCAGAGACAATACCTGCAAGGTTGACATCTCTCCAATTGAAGCTGGAATAGGACCATCAAACATATTGTTTGAGACATAAAAAAAAAAAAATGTGGGAAGAAGGATCCAATGTTATTGGGGAGCTTGCCATGGACCTGGTTGTTTGATAAGGACAAGAAGCGCATTTGATCCATGCGATGAATTAGATCAAAGGGTAGCTCAAAAGGTCCAGTGACAGAATTATGAAATAAATACACTTCTTCTAAATTTGGGTTGTTCAGAAGCAACCAGCTGGGAAACTTACCAACTAGGTTGTTACCCGATAAATCAATATATCTCAAGCCACTTTGATTTGAAAGGAAAGTTGGAATTACTTTTGTAGCTAAGTTTAACTCACAAGAGGAAATTGAGAGTAGTTCCAACTGAAATGGTGCGACCCAAGGCGGATTTTCAGTTTCCACTTGAAATGTTTTAGAGTTCATGTGCCGAATTTCTAATCTCTTAAGCTTTGAATGGTTGCCAAAGATGTTAAATGAGAATAAGCCCTCAAATTCATTGAAAGAAATGGAAAGATACTCTAGTGATGAAAGATGAGCAATGAAAGATGCTGGATTCCCAGTTAAGAAGTTGTGCGTGAGATTAAGTGAGCGAAGAGATGTCAAATTGCCAAAGCATGTATCCAAAGTTTCTCTGAAATTATTATATGACAGATCTAGCTCTTGAAGTTGAATCAGTTTACATATACCTAGACTCAAAGTTGAAAAGAAAGCAATCGTATTTAAGATAAAAATACACTTATGACTTAAGTCTACCTAATATATAGTACTAGATTCATAGTGCAGGCAAAAAATAATCAGAGATGATAGATAAGATAATTTTGAAGATCTTTACATTTTCTCACCTTGATTAGGGAAAGATGCATTAATAGCTGAATTACTTAGTTTAAGAACTTCGAGCTTGCTTTAATTACTTAGCCAAAACTTCATAGCTTGATTTTTTTGGCTAAAAGGAGGATTGATTATTGATTTGTTGGCTAGATCTAAAAACTCCTTAAATAACTCTATATCAAAAGAAATATTATAGAGATATTTCATTCCATAAATGGTCTGTTTGTTTGAGTTTTCGTCAAAGATTTTTTTTTATTATTTAAACTAATAAGAGTACAACTGTTTTCACCAAGATAAAACTTCAAAAACTATTGTTTGAGCATTTTTTTTATATAAGTTATAATTCTAAAAAAAAAGGTTGTATTTTAGAATATTCTTTTAGGTGGATTTTAGGGAACCACTTATTAAGTAATGCATTGGTGAACCATCATCTTGAATGATGACGACGACGACGACACATATTTAAGTTTTTATAAAAAAAAACAATTAATAATACTTAAATATATGTCATATAGAAATTGGTGGTCCATGACTACCTAATAATTTCTCATCATATGCTATTTGTTATAATTTGTGTTTCAAGAACAAAATCTACGAATTCTTAATGAGTTGTTAATGAAATTTAGTATGGTGTTTGATGACTAATACCAACAATATATAGGGATTAACTAATAAATACAAAATTATATCTAATATGTCAAAATAACTTATTTTTTTATGTTTTGGATTGTATTCAGTTTGGTATATGATCTTTTAAAAAAATTAATTTAGTCCTTTATAATTTTAAAGTAAGTCAAAATCGTCCTTATGAAAATTTCAATTTTGGGACATAATTTTAAACCTTTTTTTATTGAATCGAGTCGTTAAACTTGTCTAATTAATTAGATCATTGTATATGAAAACCATAAAACTCAAATGATGTTCAAACCAAACATAAATATGGTAAAAATTGCGTGAAAAGTGAATCCAATATGCGATCAAAAAATTGAAAAATATAATTTTAGATTTTCTGGTTGCTCGTGAGACTCATTCTTCACGCAATTTTCATCGTGTTTATGACACTTTTTAGTTTGAACATCAGTTGATTTTCTTTTATGTGAATCTAATACAATAAGTTTCACGTCTCAAATTAGTTTTAAAAAAAAAAGTTCAAAATTTTACTCCAAAATCAAAAATAGTAATTGTTTGAGAAAGACAATTTTGACTCACTTTAAAACATAGAAAACTAAATTGAACATTTTAAATGATAAAGATAAGAAACCAAATGAAATATAATGAAAAACATAAAGGACTAAAAATATATTTTAACCGATAAACAAACTTGGCCGTGCCAAATGAAAGAAAGGAAAAATAAACAAATACATGTACCTTCACTCCGAATGGATCCATGAAAACAATTAGAGGACAAACCAAGGCTTCTCAATTCCTTGAAGGATAAGAACAAAGGACCAGTTTAAGAGGCGTGTGTTGTTAAAACAATCTGGTTGCATTTCACTATAAGAATATGTTTGTCCAAGAGCGAGATGGATGACGTGGCCTGAAGAGGAATCACATGTGACCAGTTCCCAGTCACAACAATTGCTCTTTGGGTCATTCACCCACGAATCCAGCAGCCATGAATCGCTAGCATAAGTAGCCTTGAAATCCAGCAAAGCAGCCTTTTCTTGTTGGAAGCAACCACTACTATTGCCTAACACCTCACTCAAAACTATTGCTCCCAACAATACCAATACCAACCACAGTTTCTTCCTACACAACTCCATTAATTAGTACTTTACAATACTAGCTGGTATATTTAGCTCCGACCCTTTATATATATGCCATTTACTACTACTCGAATTATCGGAGAAAATTAGCCACAAGAAACTCGTGAGTTTGGGTCAAGTCCATTTGATAAAAGCAACCATGGAATCATTGTTGTTTGGGCCATTTTACTTTAGAGTATATTTAATATTATTTATGGAAGAAAATTAGCCAGCTATAGCCTATAAGGGCTTTTGAGTTCGGCTCAAATCCATTTGATAAAAGCACCAATGAAATTATTGTCAATTGGGTCTTTTTAGTTTAGAGTATAATAATTAGCAGCACTATAGGATAGATTAATTGTTTTGCAAACTCAATGTTTTGCAACATGATTGATTTTTAAACTCCACATGGCTAGTTCCTTCATGTCTAATATTTGTTATATATAACATTTGGCTAATGTTGAAGGGTCACAAATTTGGAAAGGCTGACTAGTGTTTGAGATATTTCATTGAAATGTCATATAGTGCTTGCATAGCTTTTTACTGGGTGATGCCTTTATGCAATTTCAGGGTAACTTAATTGTGTTAAGTGGTCAAGATCCCACAAGTTCATTCTTCTTTTCTGAAGATATCACTGCCAAGGTAATATTAGTAACTGATTTTATCCTATTTACTGTTCCATAAAAGTGTGATATGATACTTGTTGGTTAGATTGTACAATCAACGAGGCCTTGGTTGCTCTGAAAAATATTTTCCAATCACGCAAACTCGCAAAGTATAATTTGTTGGAGATCCATAATAAAGATTTAACTGGGTTAGTTTTAAGTCATTAGCAATTGCAAAATATTAGGAATTTACTATTTTAAATATAAAGCCCCTAAACCCCGTGAATATGTATTGCATTTGGTTTCAACAAAGATGGACATATATATGCTTCATGGTAGTGGTACCATAAATTAAGAAGAAATAAATGCCTGACTTTATTTGACAGTGATTTTGTTTTGTTTTAACAATTTAAATCCAAATGCGCTAATATATGCAAGTCTATGTCCTTTTAGCATAAAGTTGGCAAGTTCTCACAGGAAAATGTTATTGATGCAGTGAATAAAAAAACCTACAAAAGCGTCAAAATACATTACGAGAATTTGAGAAACTTAATTAAAAATCCCAAACAAACTACATTCTTCTCATATGGTAGTATGCAATCCCCCATTTCTTGTTACAAACAAACATGTCTAACATGACCAATTTATTTCACAACTTAATAGTAGAATACATCAAGAAATTGACCGAAACATTTATGAAGGCTCACTTGGACAAAATAAAACCACAGTCTCCGCCAATGAGGATTGATCCAAAGGATTGTCACCAACACTATGAGTACAGTGATGTAGCATGAAGCAAAACTCCAATAGAAAGCAGTGAAATCAATTACAGAGTCTCTTTTCTCTCCATCGTGCAATACAGTTGGTGGTGACCGCATGGTTGGACTGCCTCTGTTACTGTTATTCCAAGTAAGATATGGATTTCCTTTGTAGCTACTCTCATCAAAGGTACCAAACTGTCCCTTATCAGGTGCTTTGCCAGATAAATTGTTGTAGGAAACATTGAAGACAGCCAAAGAGTGCAAGTCCTGTAACTGAAGAGGAATCTGTCCATTCAAGTTGTTATTTGAAAGATCTAAGCTCTCTATGCTTTCCAGTTTCTGGAAGCTCTCAGGAATCAGTCCATTTAGATGGTTGTGAGACAAGTTCAGTGACTAGAGGTAATGTAGATCTCCTATTTGCTGTGGAATCTCTCCTGTCAATTGATTGGATGATAAATCTAATATTGACATATTTTGACTTGCATCGTATCTATATGAAAGATATGAATTTTTTGTCATGAGTTGCACTTCTGCAAAATTAGATATAGGCATCAATGGTGGGACCCTATCGTCATTAGTATAAAAAGGTGTGGTAACATTTCCAAACGACATATTATTGAAGCAAGAAGGTACAGAGCCAGTGAAGTTATTTCGCGAAAGGTCTAAGATATTCATTCTTTTTAGTTGACATATTTGACTGGAAAGTTGGCCTTGCAACTCATTACCTGCCAATAAAAGACGTGTTAAAGGCCTAAGCTTATATATGCCATCTGGAATAGTTCCAGTAAACTTGTTGTCATTTAAATCAATATTCATTTCGTAGGTGTCTTATTTGCTAAATGCTTCAGGTATCGTCCCAGTAAAACTATTTCCCTGCAAGAACAAGTAGTTTGGCACTTTGAAGCAAGAGGGTAGTGGACCAGAGAATTTATTGTAAGATTGGTCTAACGGTAAAAACTCATGCTGGCACCATTCATCTGTTATTGCACCTTCAAAGTTGTTCCTTGCTGCAGTTAAGACTATAAGTTTTCTTATCACATTCAGTAGTGTTCCATTTAGCTGGTTATTGTCCAGAACCAATCTTTGTAGTGAAAAGCATCCATTAAGAACATGCTCAGGAACATTGCCAGAAAAATTATTGTTCCCCAGATACAATGTATCCAAGCTTGACATCTCTCCAATTGAAGCTGGAATAGAACCACCAAACATATTGCGTGAGACATCAAAATACTTTAAATTGGGGAAGAAGGATCCAATGTTATTGGGAAGCTTGCCATGGAATTGGTTGTTTGATAGGTAGAAGGAGTACATTTGTTCCATGTGATGATTTGAATCAAACGGTAGTTCAAAAGCTCCAGCGAAAGAATTATCCAATAAATACACTTGTTCTAAATTTGGGTTGTTCACAAGCAACCAGCTGGGAAACTTACCAACTAGGTTGTTACCCGATAAATCAATATATCTCAAGCCACTTTGATTTGAAAGGAAAGCTGGAATTACTTTTGTAGCTAAGTTTAACTCACAAGAGGAAATTGTTAGTTCTTCCAACTGAAATGGTGCGATCCAAGGTGGATTTTCAGTTTCCACTTGAAATGTTTTAGATTTCATGTTGCCAATTTTCAATACCTTGAGCTTTGAATGGTTGCCAAAGATGTTTAATGAGAATAAGCCCTCAAATTCATTGTAAGAAATGGAAAGATACTCAATAGATGCAAAGCGAGCAATCAGAGGTGCTGGATTCCCACTTAAGAAGTTATTCGAGAGATCAAGATAGCGATGTGATGTCAAATTGTCAAGGCATGTATCCAAAGTTCCTCTGAGATTATTCTGTGATAGATCTAGCTCTTGAAGTTGCTTCATTTTACATATACCTAGATTCAAAATATTGAAAAGAAATGTATAGTATTTAAAATAAGAATACACTTATGAGTTGAGGCTACCTAATGTATAAATATACTAGGTTCGGAGTGTAGGCAAAAGTATTCATATAGATGAAAGGATAAGAGACTATTGATGATTTTTATATTTGCTCACCTTGATTTGGGAATGATGCATTGATACCTGAATTACTTAGTTCAAGAACTTCCAGCTTGCCTAGAGTATCCAAAACTTCAAAGAATGAAAATAGATATTTAGACAAGTTATTTATTAGCTTAGTTATCGTGAACTTGTAATTGGCACTTCAAATGCAGCAACCAAAGTTAAAGAACCACAATATTAGGTCAAAGTGTATAACATTTGACTGTAAAATCTAGATTCTTTTTCTTCTAAATTATTAATAACCAAATGCAAAATGATAAACTCATAACAACCTTCTCAACAAACGTACACCTCGTAATCACACTTGTAGCACATGATCTACTTATTTAGGTCCATTCACAATCTCTCGTATCTATTTGGGCCAAATCTTATTATGCTTGGCCCTTATTAAAGGAATTGCACCACTGTTGTTAAGAGTCCCATTGTTTTCTATATCAATACTTTCTTCAACATTTCTATGGTTCATTAAGGTTATCTTCCTCCATCAAAAAAAAAAATTAAGGTTATATTCCATTTTTTTATTTCTATTACTTTAAAGTTCAGAATAAGAACTTAAAAAAATTAAAATAAAACTTTTATGATAATTTTAATTTTTAAAATTTTTAAATTTCTTTTAAGCTAAAAGTTGGTTGATAGAAAATTTAAAAAAATTTAAATTTATTTAAAACTAATTGTCTCTCAATGGAAGAATATATTTATAAAAATTAAAAATATTATATATAATTAGTTTAATCAACACATATTTATTTTAACAGTAAAAAATAAATAAATACATTAAAATATATAAATTTTAAATTTTAAATTTTGAAATTGTAAAAAATTATTTTAATTAATAAAAATTAGTTTTCAAGATGATTTAAAAATAATTTATATTATATATAATATTAATTAAGGAAATTTTAGTATTAATTACAAAAGGTAAAATGATTAAAATATTTTATATTGTGGTTTAACATTAGTTTTAGAAGATTAAAAAAAAACAGAATTCAACAATGTCAAATACATTAAAAAGTATTTAACAAATAGTCCAAAAATATTTAGTAAATATTTAGTTTTAATTAAGAAGTCAAAAAATCAACCACAAATTAAAAAAATTTAAAAATTGAAATCTAAATTAAATTTAAATAATGTAAATTATAAATATTTTAAAAAATTAAAATTTTATTTAACTATATTATTTACTCATTCGATAATGCTCTTTTATTTCAATAATGAAAAGTAAAAAATTAAATAAATAATATTTTTTATTTTCTAAAATAATTTAAAAACACACTAAGACCTCGCAATAAATAAACATAATTTTAAATGAAATAAAATTAAATTAAGACCTCTCATTAAATAAACATAATGTAGTATGATGGAATATTTGCTTTGTCAACAGGAAGTTAGTGAATAATTAAAAAAAAAAATCTATTTTAGAATCAGTTGAGATTCGAAGAAGTGACTGAGTAAATAAACACCATGTAAGATATGAAAATGTTCTTCCTAGCAACTTAATTAAAAATTCTTTTCAAGTTTATTTTATGAAAATAAATTAGTTATTTTTTTAATAACTTTTTATGAATAATATTTGACCTAACTCTTTCTTTTAAAGATACACTTTTTAAATAAAAAAAAAATAGAAGAAATCAGCACTAGGTAATCTTCATAGTTATTTGAACAATAATATTCATTTCATAAATGAGTATCACGGTAACTTAACAGAAGCCAATTAACATTCATTTCATAAATGAGTATCACGGTATCATAACAGAAGCCAACACTAGGTAATCTTCATAGTTATTCGAACAATAATATTAAAAAAGAACTATCTATATTGTACTACAAAAATGAAATATCAAGGGATATATACTGAACCAACTAGGCAACACATACCTGTCTCATTTAGATCCACGTTGATTAGATTATAACCTAGGTACAAAGATCTGAGAGCAGGGAAAGCAACTTTGGACTGGAGTATTCCCTTGTCAAAATGATTGCGAGCTAACTTGAGTGTCTTCAACTTCTCTTTAATACATAGAAATCAGCATAGGTATCTGAAATGACAATTAATTTACTGTCGTCGTTAATTATAATACTTACTAATTAATTAAATTACATGACCAATTTATCTAACAAAAATGCTGTAACTTGTGTGTTCTATAAAATAACTTGTATGTGTTTATATACCAAAAAAGAAAAAGTTATTAATCCGCCTCCGTATAACAAATTTGAGTCCTCATTTGTTTAAGAAAAGAAAAATGTATATATTTTTCTCCTGATGGTACTCACGTACTTTCTTCATTTTATGACATAAATTTTCTAAACTTTCATATACCAAATTAATTTAATAATTTTTCTTTTTAATTAGTTATTTAACCAAAGGATGTTTTTATTTTTTTAATTTCTTTAATTAATATCTAAATTTCTTTAGTCAACATTAACCGTAATATATATTTACAAATTATGTATGATTAAAATAATATTCTATTTATCAATCTAATTCTAATGTCTCTTCAGCGTGAAAGCTCCCACTCCTCAAAAGCATCCAATACTTCTTTTTTTTTTTGTTGGTTCTTGAGTCTCTGCTAAGTGTTAACTATCCGTTTGCATGTTACTCAAAATTAACCTACAGTGCTGTTGTTGTCCAAACATGGATAAATCTACATTGCACTCCCTAAGAGGTTGTCCAAGAGTTCAGAGGTTTTGGGGTCTACCAGGTTTTGACAAGTGCAACGATTCATTGTTATATATTTTTTGGAACAAAATTCTTTGGTATATATGAACCATACAAATTAGTCCCTGGAGTTTTCAAAGGCAATATGGGTTTTTTTTTTATTTGCTTTGAACCATTTGAAAAAGAATTATTATATTCATATATTTAACATCTTTTACAACTTATTTTTACTCTATTTTTCTTTTTATTTTTTTCTTTATTTCTGGTCACATCATTATCATTTATCATATTTGTTAGTGTCCCTCTATTTTTTTTCTCTCTCTCGTCTTTTTACCCATAAACCCTATTTTTTAATGTACTTTTAATATTTTTCTTTGGAGTGAGAAATGCAAATGTGTTTGAAGATGGTTTGTGGTGGCAGGATCAAACAATTCTTATAAAAAATATATGGTCTTATGCACAGGACACGTTCACCAAGTGTATTGGAAGAGGTAAAAGATGTCCAGTACATAAATTAAACATTTAATATTGGTTCATATTTCTAAAACTCAAGATGCATTTTTACTACAAAGCTCACAAAATAAAAATTAAAAGGGTCCGCTCTTTATTGTTTCAATATAAATTTTTATATACGTATCAAAAAAAAAAAAAAGGTACGTATAAAAAATATAAATTTTTATATAATATCTAAAAAAAATATAAATTTATATATATTTTTTTAAAAAAGATTCAAAAAGTTTGGGAAATCCATGGTTCCCACTTCCCATTATCATAACTGTTCTCCGCCAATTAATGTCTCTCTCTCTATATATGACTGTAATTATATATAAATAATATATACTACTGACTTTTTTTTTCTAAAAGTACCTGCATATTAATATTTTCTTAAAAGGGAGGTCAGAGTTGTAGTGTGAAACTCATATACTCGAGCATTTTACGATTGTTAACAATGATGATAATAAGTGAGGTGGGAATAAAAATAAATAAAAAATAATTTTGGAGGGAGGAAGGGTGTACAGCTAGCCTTGCAACAACCTACGAATGGCTCATCAAGCCTTTGATGAAAGGTTCCAATTAGAGATGGAAAAGGAGCCAATACAATCAAATTCAATTCGTCCTCAATCTATTAAAAAATGGGTTAAGTTGAGTTGAATTTGTTTTAAAAATGGGTTAAAATCTTAATTCAATCTTGATGAATTGTGAGTTATATTAGATTGGTTTGCCAAAAAATTTATAATAATAATAATAAATAAATTATGAAAAATGAGTGATTTATAAATTGTTTCATCAAATAAATAAAAAATATAAATCATTCAAACATAAATATAATATCACGATCACAAGAGTGTTAACCTACTAAATTGTCTTTGACACAAGTGTTTTCTAAAATCTACCCTCAAGAGTTAAATAAATATATTGTAAAGAAAAGAAACAAAAAACAACTGGCATAAAACCAAAAAGTGCAGTGTATATATAGTATTTATTTTCTTGAAATTTAATTTAAGCATATACAAGAGATACACTACAATTCAACATATGATTTGATAATGATACGCTCAAAACACCAGCATAGGATCATGAAAATTACTACAATGGTACTTTCCTCTCTAAAGCTACAACTTTTTTCATTAAACATAAAGGATAAAATATGTTTTTACTCTCTCAAAATATCTTCAATTTCAGTTTTAGTAATCTCTATAAAAAATTAATATGTTTTTAGTTGTTATATTTTAACAAAAAACACATTTTTAAGTCTCTAAAAAAGGACTAAAATCACACCATTTTTGGTAAGTTTATGACTAAATGTATTAAATTTTCATAAGGACTAATTCTCAATTTCAAAATATTTTGAGGGACCAAAACATATGAGTGCTAGCAATACACTATCTAACATACATTCTACTATTAGTTAAAATTTATTAAAAACTATAAAATTAAATATATATATATATATATATATATATATATAATTTATTAAAAACTATAAAATTAAATATATATATATATATATATATATATTATTTATTTTTTTCTTACAATGGGGCCTAAATGACCATTAAGTTAATGGCCCGCTGAGGTACTATAAGAAAATAATTTATTAGTGACAAAATTCAGTGATAAAAATGTAATTTCCGTCACTAATATTGATGTCAGCAAAATTTTAGTGACAAATTTTTAAAAATTACATATAAATTGATTTGTCACGTTAATTTTTTGTAATTGTCATAACAAGGGGCAGCAAGAGAGAGAACAATTAATTAAATAAGTAGTGGAACTCACAAAAATTTGAAATTTCCAATAAATTTTAGCCAACATAGATAATGTGTTTAAAAGAGTATGTTGCTAGTATTTCTCAAAATATATTTTATCTAAAAGAGAAATTAATTAATCCATTGAAACTAAAAAATACTAGAATTACAAAAAAAAAAAAAAAAAAAAGCATTCCATTGATACATTTGTATATTTAACTCATGATAATAGGTTCTTAATGTCCAACAACAATAACAAAAGAGCTCTACTCAATGGATTAACCCAACTTATCTAGTTGACAAGTTAAATTAGATTTTGCATATTAAAGAATTGAATTATCTAACCAAACTCAACCTATTTTAACGTGTTAAAAAAATTGACCCAATGGATTCAACATATTTTACCATCCCTAATAGAAACTACACGTAATCCCTAAAACAACATCTCACACACACGCACGTACCTTGAGTTGTAACGGGGCTTAACAAGACGATTTCCACTAAAACTCAACAATTCCAAGTTTGGTAAAAGTGATAATTCTTGGAAGAAAAAAATAAAGCAAATCAGAACGTGCAAAAATCTCAAAGTGAAACATATAATTCCCTACATTATAATTTCATACCTTTTATAGGAAAGGGTCCATCAATAACATTATCAGCAAAAGTTAAATTCTTGATAGATGGGAGAGTACCCATGAGTTCCATTATGCTCTTGTTGAGATGATTGAAACTGAGATCTAATGTCTCCAACTTCTTCAACGTTAACTTCCTATCATCTGAAAGATTACTTTCAAATTTTACTTTATTCTTGCACACAACGAAAAATATGAAATGTTTTTGTTTTTTTCATAGAGTTCTGTTTTTTCTTCTTTGTTCTCATGGGTTTGGTTTTATGTCCCTCCATGCTTTTGTTAATGTGTTCATTTTCATTTTAATATAATCAAGGGCAAGCAGCTTGTGGCATTTCACAACAAGAAATTTGCGAGGGAAATAATATCTCGCTAATCCCTCACAATTTAGTGAAAGTTTAGCGAAGGAAAAGTTGCCTTGTTATTCCTTGGCTAACTAGCGAGGGATTTGCGTAGACATACGATTCCCTCGGTAATCCCTCGCCAAATTGGAAAATAATTTAGTTAGGGAAATTATCCCTCGATAAAAGCATTATAAAAAATGTAAACAATTTTTCTTACTTACCGAGGAAATATTTCCCTCGCTATTTCCACGCTAATTGGTGAAGGAAATATCCATCGCAAAACTGTCGTTAAATACATTGACAAATTAGAATGTAGTGTTGCGAGGGAAACGTCCCTCGCAAATCCTTCGCAATTTTGTGAAGGATTGTTTGCCTCGCAATTTTGTCAAAACGATAAAAGCAGACTATGTTATTTGGCGAGGGAAGTTGTCCCTTGCAGTTCCCTCGCTATTGATATTTAATTTTGTTAAAGTTTAACTATTTTATAGTTAGATGATATTATAATTTAGAAACCCAATTGAAATTATGAAATAACATAAAAAAAGTTGTCAGGTGTAAATATATTTATATTATTATTAAAAGCATAACATTTGACACTTAATAATATTGTAATTTTTTTAAATAAAACATAATTTAGAAAAAAGAAATTAATGTATAAAAATTAATTTATAATTTGATAACGGAGGTCCTTGTATATGTTTATCTATCAGTAATCAGTAATCTAAAAATTTAAAAGCCAAATGTTTTCTTAAAAATAATTGTGAATTAATTAATTAATTAGTTATAATTTTATTAAATAATTTCTATTAATATATGTGTATAAGGGTGACTTTGAATAACCATCTATAAGCAATAATGTTGAGTTCTCCAAAGTCTACGAAGAATAACAACGAAGTATTTTTTTTTTTTTGGTGCTTGTTCTATTTTAAGTGATGAGTTGTAAAATATATATTATATGGCAGGTTCGATAATGAGAAAGTTACTCAAGTCGTCCATCGTGGGAAAGTAACTTCACATGGTTAGATTTTTAAAGTTGATTTTAACTTATGCATAAACTAATTTCTGGAGAAATTTATTTCATTTTTTCTTTCTTATTTTCTTTTCCTATAAATATTTTTAGTGAAATTTATCCAAACAGATCCAAGAGGTTGGTAGGTTTTGGAGAGTTTAGAAATGGGAGTGTTCTGAGACTAGATGAGGACTTTTTAACTAAAATAGGAAGAAAAAAAAAACTATATACCAAAAACGTATACTTTTAAAACTTTTTACATGACATGGGTTGTTTTTGAAACGTCGGAATAACGAAAGGCACCAGATGGTGTGTCTCCTCCTGTGCTACGAATTTTTTTACATAGGAGGCCCCACCCTGTGTGGCGCCTTGTGTTACTTTTTTCGTAACAGGTGGCGCCACACTATGAGTTGCCACAGGAGGTGCCACCTAGTTCGTCTTTTCCTGTTACTAACAAGCAGCAGAGCTAGCAGTGCAAGAGGCACCAGCCAATGAGTCTTCACCTGTTCATAATAAAATAATAGGAGGAGACTGACAATGTGATACCTCCTGTTATAGTCTCATCTTCACCTGTTGTAATTTTAATATTGATGTAGTAGGAAAAAATATAGCAGAAAATATTTGTTGTCATTTTGTTTTGTTTTGGTGTTTTAATAATGTTGTAATTTTAATATTGATGTATTATTTTTCATAGGATAGCAAGTTGTTCATTGATTTTTAATATTGATGTAAATAGCGATGAATTAAAAAATAACAATAGTGTTGTTTTGAATGTTTATGTAGTAGGAAAATATATATTTATATTTATATTTTTTGTTGCTTAAATATTGTTGTAATTTTAATATTGATGTAGTAGGAAAAAATATAGTAGAAAAAATTTGTTGTCATTTTGTTTTGTTTTGGTGTTTTAATAATGTTGTAATTTTAATATTGATGTATTATTTTTCATAGGATAGCAAGTTGTTTATTGTTTTTTTTGTGTGTAAATAGCGATGAATTAAAAATAATAATAGTGTTGGAAATTTTTTTCCTACGTCAGTTAATATTTTTTTATTTTGAATACAAAATGAATGCACTATTTAGTGCTTACAAATTATTTTGGTATTATTAAATATTATATATTCTACCATTTAAATTTCATACATATTTGAATATTAAATATTTATTTAGGCACCATACTATCAGTCTTCTCCCTTTTTTGTTTACCTTGTGTAAGGTGAGGGTGAGACTATAACAGGAAGCTCCACATTGTTTGCCTCATCCTATTATTTTATTATGAACAGGAGGTGTCACACTGTTGGCCTCTTCCTATTATTTTATTATGAACAGGTGAAGACTCATTGGCTGGTGCCTCCTACACTGCTTGCTCTACTACGTGTCAATAACAGGAGAAGAAGAACTAGGTGACGCCTCCTGTGGCAACTCACTGTGTGGCGTCACCTGTTACGAAAAAAAGCAACACAAGGCGCCACACAGGATAACGCCTCCTGTGTAAAAAACTTTGTAGCATAGGAAGAGACACACCATCTGGTGTCTTCCATTATTCCAATGTGACAAAAATAACTGATGCCATGTAAATAGTTTTAAAAATATACGTTTTTGGTATATAGTTTTTTTTTATTTTCTATTTTAGTCATTCTCAGAAATTGGAGTGTTCAAAAGTGAAGGGAGTATTGGAATTTTGTATCGCAAGCCATGGCTTTTGATTTGAGAAAATTAATTGTTTGAAAGTGTTACAATTTTAATATTTCTTGAATTTAATTTCTGGAACATCTACCAATTTTTAAAACATTTTCCTATCAGAAAAATATGATTTGGAAATTAGTTTTCGAGAAAGGTATTTTTAACACACAAAAATGAAAGGTTCCAAAAAAAAGGGTGCAAACAGAATTTCCATAAAATAAAATAAAGAAATGCAATTTCTAACACAATCTCTACCATTAAAGATTTTTCATTTAAAATGATAATAATTTAATTAAAATACATTGATAATATAAAAAATTACAATTTATTAAATCATAAATTATCATCCATACCAAATTCTTGACTTTTATAATAATTATTTTTAAATCATTTTTAATTAGTTGATAGTGTAAAATTGTTTTAAACTATTTTAAAATATAATTTTTAATATAATTTTTGTAAAAGTTAGCAAACTTACTACTTCCACCATTCCTTAATTGATGTTTTAGCTTATTGATTTTGTTCCAAAACTCTTGATGTTTGACACATTCTAAGTCTCATTAATCATTATTTTTCACATGTACCCCTATTTAACATATCCTAGATTTTCACAACTTCTTCTACCTCCCTTCCTTAACTGTTGATGTTTTAGTTTCTTGTTTTTGTTCCAAAACTCTTGATATTTTATAAATTTCAAGTATCATTAATTATTTTCTTCCACATATACTCTTATTTAACATGGTCTAGATTTTTACAACTACTTCCATAATACATATTAAATGAGGGTATTTTAGATTAAATGTATTGTTTGTAAGTTATATTAAATGTTTCTTAAGATGTGTACATTAACCTTAAACATTAAGAGTTAATGAACGAATGTAGTATCATGATATTAAATGAGTGTATTTTACATTAAATATATTGTTTATAAGTGGTATTAAATGTTTCTTAAGCTATGTGCATTAATCGTAAATATCAAGAGTTAAAAAATGAAGAAAATGTATATTACAAGTCATGATTAGAAGATAGTGTATACTATTTTACAAATATCAGTGCATAACTTTTTTTTCTTATTTTTTTAACCATGGATAGATAAACAAATCCAGACTACAAATCAAACGAAAGAACATGAGAGTTGGTTGAGATTGTACCTTGGGTGCGAATGAACCCATCAAAACAATAATTGGACAAACCAAGGCTTCTCAATTCCCTGAAGGATAGGAACGAGGACCAGTTTAAGCGGCGCGTGCGGTTAAAACAATCTGGTCCTGGTCCCATTTCAGTATCATATGCATATAGATACCCAATGGCGAGATGGATGACGTGGCCCGAAGAGAAATCACACGTGACTCGTTCCCAGGCACAGCAATTGCTCTTTGGCTCATTCACCCACGAAAGCAGCAATGACTCGTTGCCATAAGTAGCCTTGAAATCAAGCAACGCACTCTTTTCTTGTTGGAAGCAACCACTACTCCCTAACACTCGACACAGAACTATTGCTACCAACAATACCAATACCAACCACGCCTTCTTCCTACACAACTCCATCTGGAAGAGTAACTTCAACATTATTTTGTTACTACTTTACAATAGCAGCAGGTATATATAGCTCCGTCCCTTTATATGCCATTGGAATAATGCAATGGATACATACATTACTGCTCAAATTATCGGAGAAAATTAGCCACTAAGGAATCGTGAGTTTGGGTCATGTCAATTTGATAAAAGCAATCACGGAATCATCGTTGTTGTCTTTTTTTTTTTTTATTCAGTGTGTGGCTGTCATTGGTTCAAGAAAAATTTGCAAAATCGAACATATTCTTTCACTAAATTGATCGTTCCTCATATGTAAACACAATGATACATTACACCAACCCTTTAGTTTAACGTATTTTTATTTAATTATTAAAGTAAAGTAGCCCACTATAGCCTGTTAGGCTTTTTGAGTTCGGGTGAAGTCAAATCGATAAAAAGCACCGATGAAATTATTGTCCTTTGGGTCTTTTTAGTTTAGAGTATAATGTGGGTTTGATTGAATTTATCTTAAGAGAATAATTGCTTTTTTTTTTTTTAGTTTTAAAAAAGTAATTGCTTAAAAATAAGCGAAGGTCCCGTTGAGATTAGTCTTTGAAGATTGTTGAACATCCAACGCGGATTGATAAGACAAGAGTAGAAACAGGAACAACTAAACGATGAATCCAACAACAGTTACTACCACTATTAATTTGTGACAAGTGACGACGACCCTGATCGGTAAGATAAGGATTATGCTTTTTTGATTTAAATGGAAGACTCGAATTCTAGTTCTAGTATTAAAAAGTTTACAACATATGTGAAACAAGCTAGCCTTAAACTTCTAGTCTTGTACAGTATTATTTTATTTTTATACTGTGATTTTTGGATAACACTTTTCATTTATATTTACATTATATTTTTTATTTTTATTGTTAATTATAATATTTATTTTATTATATTATAAGTATTTTAAATTTGTTTTATTGACTTTAATATAACATAATATAATATGTACTAAAAATAATTTAAAATTGAAATTAATAATTATCAAAATTTTAAAAAATAACAATTAACCATGAACAAGTCATCATCAATAATTGTTGAATGAAAATATAACAGCTGTTACTGATTTACAGACATGGACAATTAACCTATAATTTTGTTGAAAATTTGTTTTAACCTCTTGTTTCCAGTGGGATGGATTTGGGTTGTGGATTAAACTTCAAAAAATAACGATTTCTACTATTACCAACAACTAATATTGAACATTCTTGTAGTGGTGGGTATGTAGCCCTATATGAGAAGGCCATGTTCCCAAGCAATAAAAAGGTCATATGATTCCTGTTAGCTCCAATTGACATAAGCTTTTTGGTTCAATAACAATCTACTTAGGTTGATTTCCCTGACCAGCTGAGGTATCTGACTACATAGGTGGAATTCTTATAAAAATTTCCAGCACTATAGGATTAATTGTTTTGCAAAGTCAATATTTTGTGACATGTTTGATTATAAACTCCAGTTAACTAGTTTCTTCATATCTGATATTTGTTATAACAATTGGCTGATGTTGAACGGTTACAAATTTGAAAAGGTTGACAAGTGTTTGAAATATATTAAGTTGAGATATTTCAATGAAATGCAATATAGTGCTTGCATAACTTATTATACGGTTTGATAGATGATGACCTTTCTGCAAGTTAATTGTGTTAAGTGGTCAAAATCCCACAAGTTCATTTTTAACTTTTTGTTCTGAAGATATCACTGCAATGGTAATATTAGTAACTGATTTTATCCTATTTATTGTTCCATAATGGTGGGATATAATATGATACTTGTTGGTGCTAGATTGTACAGTCAACGAGGCCTTGGTTGCTCTGATGAAAAATATATTCTAATCACCTATGGTATAATAATTTGTTGGAGACCCTGATAAAAATATAACTGGGTTAGTTTTAAGTCGTTGGCAATTGTAAAATATTAAGAATTTACTATTTTAAATATAGACTCCTAAACCACGTACGTGAATATGCACTGCATTTGATTTCAACACAGACGGACATACATATGCTTCATGGTACCATAACTCTAGAAGAAATAAATGCCTAACTTTATTTGACAAAGATTTTGTTTTGTTTTAATTAACAATTTAAATCCAAATTCGCTAATATATGCAATTCTGTCCTTTTGGCAAATTCTCACAGGAAAATATATTATGGATGTAGTGAATAAAAAAACTACGGAAACATCAAAATACATTACGAGAATTTGAGGAACTTAATTAAAATTCCCAAACAAATTACATTATTCTCATACTGTGGTACGCAATCCATTACTTCTTGTTAAAAGTAAATATATTTAACATGAGCAATTTATTTCACAACTTTCTAGTAGAACGCATCTTCAAGAAATTGACCAAAGCATTTACGAAGGCACACTTGGACAAAATAAAACCACAGTCTCCGCCAATGAGGATTGATCCAAAGGATTGTCACCAACACTATGAGTACCGTGACATAGCATGAAGCAAAACTCCAATAGAAGGCAGTGAAATCAATTGCAGAGTCATTTTCCTCTCCATCATGCAAAACGGTTGGTGGTGGCGGCGGTGTTGGACTGCCTCTATTACTGTTATTCCAAGTAAGATATGGATTTCCTTTGTAGTTGTTCTCATCAAAGGTACCAAACTGTCCCTGATCAGGTGCTTTGCCAGACAAATTGTTGTAGGAAACATTGAAGGTAGATAAAAAGTTCAAGTCCTGTAACTGAAGAGGGATTTGTCCACTCAAGCTGTTATTTGAAAGATCTAAGCTCTCTATGTTTTCTAGATTCTGGAAGCTCTCTGGAATCTGTCCATGTAGATGGTTGTGAGATAAGTTCAGTGAATGGAGATAATGTAGATCTCCTATTTGGTGTGGAATCTTTCCTGTCAATTGGTTAGATGACAAATCTAATACTGACATATTTTGACCATGGTTTTAAATTGCGGTTGCGGTTGCGATTGCGGTCGCGGTTGCGGCCATTGCGGTTGCGGGCATTGCGGTTGCTGCGATGCGGATTGCGGCTATTGCGGCGTGAAATTATTATATGTTTGCACTAAATGTAAAAAAGAATTTTACAACTATTTTAATTATTGGTACATCTTTTATTTATAAAATAACATAACTTTTCATTCATTTTAAGATTTGGTATCTTCCAACATCTCATACAGTCAAACCCATTCGACCATTGACACTTAGAAGTTCAAAATAGAATATTGAACTCTAAATTTTATTTTATTTTTGACAAAAAAAGTAGAATAGAACAATGTTAAGGCTCTATTGCGGCTCCGATGCGGTTCCATTGCGGCTACGTTGCGGTATTTTATGTGATTGAAAATCACACCACAATTGCGGGCCGATGCGGTTGCGGACACCACCGCAACAGCAATATTGCGGCCACAATTGCGGTTGCGGACCGCTATTTAAAACCATGATTTTGACGTTCATCACTTTTATATGAAAGATATGAATTTTTTGTCATGAGTTGCACCTCTGCATAATTAGATCTAGGTCGAAATGGTGGGAACGTGTCGTCATTATTATGCAAGGGTGTGGTAACATTTCCAAACGATATATTACTGAAGCAAGAAGGTATAGAGCCAGTGAAGTTATTTCGCGAAAGGTCTAAGATATTGATTTGATTTAGTTGACATATTTGACTGGAAAGTTGGCCTTGCAACTGGTTACCTGCCAATAAAAGAAGTGTTAAATAAGGCCTAAGCTCATATATGCTATCAGGAATAGTTCCAGTAAACTTGTTGTCACTTAAATCAATATTCATTAGGGAGGAGTCTTCCATGCTCAATGCTTCAGGTATCGTGCCAGTAAAACTATTTCCCTGCAAGAACAATTGGTTTGACACTTTGAAGCAAGAGGGTAGTGGACCAGAGAATTTATTGTAAGATAGGTCCAACATTGAAATCTCATGCTGGCACCATTCATTTGTTATTGGACCTTCAAAGTTGTTTCTTGATGCAGTTAAGACTATAAGTCTAAGTTTTCTGACCACATTCAGTAGTGTTCCATTGAGCTGGTTATTATCCATCCTCAAGACAATTAATGATAAGCATCTGTTAATAATATGCTCGGGAACATTGCCAGAAAAATTATTGTTCCCCAGATACAATACCTCCAAGCTTGACATCTCTCCAATTGAAGCTGGAATAGGGCCATCAAACAAATTGTTTGAGACATCAAAATACTCTAAATGTGGGAAGAAGGATCCAATGTTATTGGGGAGCTTGCCTTGGAACTGGTTGTTTGATAACCACAAGATGTGCATTTGTTCCATGTGATGATTTGAATCAAACGGTAGTTCAAAAGCTCCAGCGAAAGAATTATCCAATAAATACACTTGTTCTAAATTTGGGTTGTTCACAAGCAACCAGCTGGGAAACTTACCAACTAGGTTGTTACCCGATAAATCAATATATCTCAAGCCACTTTGATTTGAAAGGAAAGCTGGAATTACTTTTGTAGCTAAGTTTAACTCACAAGAGGAAATTGTTAGTTCTTCCAACTGAAATGGTGCGATCCAAGGTGGATTTTCAGTTTCCACTTGAAATGTTTTAGATTTCATGTTGCCAATTTTCAATACCTTGAGCTTTGAATGGTTGCCAAAGATGTTTAATGAGAATAAGCCCTCAAATTTATTGTAAGAAATGGAAAGATACTCTAATGATGCAAGATGAGCAATAAAAGGTGTTGGATTCCCACTTAAGAAGTTATGCGAGAGATCAAGTGAGCGAAGAGATGTCAAATTGCCAAGGCATGTATCCAAAGTTCCTCTGAAATTATTGTTTGACAGATCTAGCTCTTGAAGTTGCTTCATTTTACATAAACCTAAATCCAAAATATTGAAAACAAAGTTAAAGTTTTTAGGATTAGATACAATTTACTTGTGAGTTGGAGCTACCTAATTAATGTATATACTAGATTCATGATATGCAAAAAAATAATCACATAGATGATATATAAGAAAATAGAGCAAATTATACCAACACCTCCTAAGATTTCATGTAATTACACAAGCACTCCCTACTTTTTAACCATTATTTTCACCTCCCTTGTACGGGATGTTAGTGTAAGGTTTGAGGGGGTGTCAGTGTAATGTTTTCAAACATATAAGGGGTGCTAGTATAATATTTTCAAACATAAAGAGATGTTAGTGTAGGAAAAAAAAAAGTGGAGTTATGTGTAATTTGATAAAAGCTCAGGAAACGTTGCTGTAATTTGCTCAAGAAAATATTGAATGTTGCTCACCTTGATTTGGGAAAGATCCATTGATACCTGAATTACTTAGTTTAAGAACTTCCAGCTTGCTTAGATTAGCCAAAACTTCACAAGAATGAAAAGAGATATATTTAGACACGTTATTAGCTTAATTGTTGTGAACTCTTAATTCACACTTCAAATGCAGCAAACAAAGTTAAAGAACCACATGATTAGGTCAAAGTGTATTAAACTTGACTGTAAAATCTTGATGCTTTTTCTTCTAAATTATTAATAACCAAATGAGTAAATGGTCAATTTAGTCCTTAAATTTATATCTTACAGTTATTTTAGTCCTTGAAAATAACGAAAACTTAAATAAGTCATTGAATTTCTTTAGGTTTCATTTAAGTTCTTGAAGTTCACTTTTTTTTTTGTCCCTAAATTTGTATTATTATTATCATTTAAGTTCTCAGAATAAGGACCAAAATGAGAAAAAGGAATTAATTTTAAGGACATTTTTTTTAAACAAAAGAGGGGGAAATGACTGTTGTCTCGAGATTGAAACAATCCCAACTAGGTTGGCTCCCTTTTAACCTCAAGACTGATGCAGCACCCCCTGATAAAATATATTAAAGAAAAAAGAAGTAACAAATAACTTGGGGGGGCATTGACCAAACCCAAGGATGAGACAAAGCCAAAAGAACTATCTAAATCTGTAGTTAGGTAATGCTTGCCTATAATGTACAAAAAATCTAGTGATGAAGTGGGGAATGAAATCCCACCAGCAAAAGGAAGTACTAGATATATCGTGAGCGGCTAATCTAAGGATTAAATGAAATCTTCTAAAATTCTAAGGATTTATTTGTGTTTTTCTTCATTTCAAGTACGTACTAAAATGACAACGAGATACAAATTTAGAGACTAAATTTATCATTTACTCTAGCCAAATGTATAATGAGAAACCCATAACAACCTTCTCAACATACACCTTGCCATCACACCTTTCATAATCTCTCATCCATTTGGGCATAATCTTATTAGGCTTGGCCCTTGTTTAAGGTAGTGCACCATTGTTGTTAAGAGTCTCATTGTTTTGTATATCAATACTTTCTTCAGCATTTCTATGGTTCATTAAGGTTGTGTTCTAGTTTTTATTTATTTATTTAAAAGTTACTTTAATGTTAAAGTTCAAAATAAGAACTTTAAAAATAATGTAAAACATGTTTGATAATTTTAATTTCTTTTAATTTTGAAGCTTGTTTTAAGCTAAAACTTGGTTGATAGAAAATTTTAAAAATTTTAAATTTATTTAAAACTAATTGTCTCACTCAATGGAAGAATATATTATTAAAAATAAAATATTATATAAAATTAATTTAATCAACATAAATTTATTTTAATGGTAACAAAAATACATAAATACATTAAAATAAATAAATTTAAAATTGTTAATTTTGAAAATTCAAAAATTATTTTAATTAATAAAAATTAATTTTAAATATGATTTACAAATATTTTATTATATATAATATTAGTTAAAGAAATTTAAGTATTAATTACAAAAGATAAAATGTTTAAAAAAATTTATATTATTGTTTAATATTTTTTTAGAAGATTAAAAAATTAAACATAATTCAACAATGTCAAGTACATTAAAAAATATTTGATAAATAACCAAAAATATATTTATTAAATATATATCTGTAATTAAGAATCCAAAAATTAAACACAAATTAAAAAGTTAAAAATTTAAATTTAAATAACATAAATTATAAATATTTTAAAATATGAAATTTCTTTTTAACTATACTATTTAGTCATTTCAATAACGCTCTTTTATTTCAGTAATGAAAAATAATAAATTAAATAAATAATACTTTAATTTTTTTAAAATAAAAGATTTAAAAACACATTAAGACCTCACAATAAATAAACATAATTTAAAATAAACTAAAAAGTAAATTAAGACCTCACGTTAAATAAACATAATTTAAAATAAAATAAAATATTTGAGAATTATTTAATATGATGGAATATTTGATTTGTCACCGGGAAGTTAGTGTAAAATTAAAAAAAAAATGCTATTTTAGATTATGTTTTTAAGAATTTTTTATGAAAAGTATTTGACCCAACAATTTCTTTAAAAAAAATTAGCCTAACAAACTCTAAATCTAACTTATTTAGCAAGGGATTCTAGTGCAGTTGGTTGAGCATGATGCGTGAATTATTATAAATCCTTTAATATCTGTCTTGATTAAAAAATCTAACCTATTTAGCATTCATTTCATTAATGAGTATCATGGTATCATAACAGAAGCCAACTTCATAGTTATTCGAACAATAATGTTCAAAGAGAATTATCTGTATGTATTATAAATGAAAATATGAAATATATCCAAGGGATACTGAACCAACTAGGCAACGCATACCTGTCTCATTTAGATCCCCGTTGATTGGATTATAACCTAGGTACAAAGATCTGAGAGTGGGGAAAGCAACTATGGACTGGAGTATTCCCTTGTCAAAATCATTGTGAGCTAACTTGAGTGTCTTCAACTTCTTTAATACATAGGTATCTGAAAATGACGATTAATTTACTTTCGTCATTAATTATAATATATAGTTACTGCTAATTAAATTACATGGCCGACACCAAAGGGATATAGCTCAATTGATTGAGCAGGATGTGTGAGTATTATAAATCTCTTGGTACTGTCTTTGATCCTGATTTAACTAACAAAGAGGCAGTAATATGTGTATCTATAAAGAGCCAATTTATTTAAAGTATTTTTTAAAAAAAAAGTGATTTTTTAAGAAGCAAATAGAATTTACTTAAAAAAATAGAAAACTGTTTATTTTATTTAAAAAAATGTTTTTAAAAAAAATAATTAAACAAACATACCCAAAGTAACCTGTGGTTGGGAGGGGAGAACTCACTAAAGGTGGCCAGTCAGATTCTCCGACGAAAATTAGTCATCGACAAAGCCAGTGAATACTCCGTACCAATAACATGGTAACCAAAAACAAAAAAAGTAACCTGTGTGTGTTTATGGACAAAAAACGTAAGAGTTATTAATCCGCCTTCGTATAAAAAATTTGAGTCCTCATTTGTTTAAGTGAAAAAAAATTGTATATATTTTTCTCTTGAGGGTACTCATGTATTTTCTTCATTAATTTTATGGCATAAATTTGCTAAACTTTCATACCAAATTAATTTAATATTTTTTCTTTTTAGTTAGTTATTTAATCAAAACATATATATATATATATATTTTAATTTCTTTAATATCTAAATTTTTTTAGTCAACATTAAATGTAATATGTATATTACAAATTATGTATGATTAAAATAATATTCTATTTATCATTCTATTAAAATAATTCAGTTTTAGTCAACTCTATAAAAAATTAATGTTTATAGTCCTTATATTTTAATAGAAACACATTTTTAGTCTATAGAATGACTAAAATCACATCACTTTTGGTAAATGTAATGACTAAATGTATTAAATTTTTATAAGGACTAAAACTTAATTTCAAAATATTTTGAGAGACTAAAACCACATGAGGAATGCTAACAACACACTCCTTTTAACATACATTCCATTATTAGTTAAAATTTATTGAAAACTATAGAATCAAGAAAAATAATCATTAAGTAAGTAGTAAAACCCACAGAAAAAAAAAATTCAATAAATTTCAGTTAATAGTAGAGAGTGTATGTAAAAGAGTGTATTGCTAATAATTCTTAAAGCATATTTTATCCAAAAAAGAAATTAATTAATCCATTAGAACCAGAAAATACAAGAATTATTAAAAAAAAAAAAAAACCAATCCAACAAAACATTTACATATTTAACTTATGATAATAGGTTCTTAATGTTCAATGACAATATCAAAAAAGTTTAACTCAATGGATTAACCCAACTTGTCAAGTTGACAAGTTAAATCGGATTGTGCGGATTAAAGAATTGAATTATCTAACCAAACTCAACCTATTTTATCAAGTTAAAATAAATTGGCCCAATGGTTACAACATATTTTACCATCCCCAATCAAAACTACATGTAATACCCAAAAGCACTATCTCACACACACGTACGTACCTCGAGTTGTAACAGGGTTAACAAGGCCATTTGCCCTCAAATCCAACACTTCCAAGTTTGGTAAAAGTGATAATTCTTGGAAGAAAATATAAAGCAAATAAGAACGTACAAAAATCTCCAAGTATGGAACATATAATTACCTACATTTATATTTTCATACCTTTCATAGGAAAGTGTCCACCTATTAAATTACCAGCAAGAGTTAAATTCTTGATAGATGGGAGAGCACCCACGAGTTTCATTATGCTGTCGTCGAGTTCATTAAAACTTAGATCTAATGTCTCCAGCTTCTTCAACGTTGACTTCCTATCATCTGAAAGATTACTTTCAAAGTTCACTTTATTGATTCTTGCATGATGAAAAATATGAAATGTTAATATCTTTCTCTTAAAAGATTTCAATTTTCAATTTTTCTACACCCACTTTCATTGTCTTTTGAACAGAAGTAAAATACTCAATAAACTTTGTATCTACGGATGAAGTTTAATTCATTGATTATCTTGAGTCATTAGATTTAAAGCTAATTTTTTTTTCTTTTTAAGTTTTTGAATAATCGAAACTTAATAATGAAACTAAGACTCTTTTCATAATGCAAGTGTTACAAATGAAATAAAACTTTAAAAATATTGTTTGAACATTTTTTTTTTCATAATTTTTTTTGAGGTCATATTTTTAAGCATGGATAAACAAATCTAGACAGGTCAAAAGAAAGAACATGAGTGGTTCAGACTGTACCTTGTGTCCGAATGAACCCATTAAAACAATAATTGGACAAATCAAGACGTCTCAATTCCCTGAAGGATAGGAACAAGGACCAGTTTAAGAGGCGTGAGCCGTTAATAAAACTATCTGGTTCCATGTTGTCACAATATGAATATAGATCAGATGGTTCCATTTGGACCATTTCACCATATCCATATAGATCCCCAAGGGCAAGATGGATGACGTGGCCTGAAGATAAATCACATGTGACGCGTTCCCAGGCACAGCAATTGCTCTTTGGCTCATTCACCCACGAACGCAGCAATGTCTCGTTGGCATAAGAAGCCTTAAAATCCAGCAACGCACCCTTCTCCTCTTGGAAGCAACCACTACTGCCTAACACTTCACCCATAACTATTACTCCAAACAATACCAATAACAACCACGGCTTCTTCCTACACAACTCCATGTGGAAGATCAACTTCAACATTAATTAGTACTTTACAATACCGGCTGTATACAGCTCTCACTCTTTCTATGCCATTGGAATGCAATGAATACCTATATTAATACCCAAATTATCGAAGAAAATTATTAGTCAGTTATAGCCTATAAGATTCATGAGTTTGGGTCAAGTCAATTTGATAACAGCAGCAATGGAATCATTGTCATTTGTGTCTTTTTTGGTTTAGAGTATATTGAAGAAATGGAATCATAAGTTAATTATTGAAGGAAACTAGCCAGCTATAGCCTATAAGGACTTATGAATGTGGGTCAAGTCAATTTGATAAAGCAGCAACCGAATCATTGTCATATGGGTCTTTTTAGTTTAGAGTATATATATTATGGGTTTGGTTGAATTTATTTTAAGAGAATAATTATTTTTTTTTAATTTTTGAGTTTAAAAAAGGTATTTTTTAAAATGATAATTTTTTTGTCAATAAAAAATGATTAAATATAAACGTGCACTTAATTCTCAATGTTACACATAAAATTAAGTTATTCACGGTAAACTTTATCTTATATATTTGTTTGCTTATTTCTCAAACCTAAATCTTGAGTGTTTCTTATTTTGTGGCATAAATCAACATGTTGGTTCAATTAATGAAACTATGCTCAGTCTCCTTAAGCAAGGTTTGAATTCGAGTCTTGTTGATAAAAAAAAAACATGGTTGGAAGGAGAAATCCCAGTGGATAGTCAGATTCTCCGACGAGGATTAATCATCAACAAAGCTGATAAATATTTCGCACCAATGTCATGGTAGCCTAAAATAACTCTGACATAAGCCTTTTTTTAAGGACATATACAATTTGGGTGTTTTAAAAGTTTGACATAGTCCAAAAACCTTTTTTAATGATCTACCTCTTAATGAAGCATTATAAATAAATAAGTTAAAACCTAATAGATTAATCTCTAAATAGGTTAACACATCTAAACTTTTCTATAAGCAATAAGCATATAGTTTCAATAGACATTATAAAAAAAAGCATATGATATATTATTATTAGGCTTAAATACTTTTTTAGTCCTTGCAATTTAGCATTTTTTTACTTTTCGTCATTGCAATTTTTTTTTTTGTTTAAGTCCTTGCAAATTATATTTGTTTTGTTTTTCGTCCTTAAAGCAGTTTAGATGACCTTTTTTTATTGTTCAAAACGCTATCTAAACTGCTTTAAGGACGAAATATAAAATAAACATAATTTGCAAGGACTAAAACAAAAAAAAATTGCAAGGATGAAAAATAAAAAAATGCTAAATTACAAAGACTAAAAAGATATTTAAATCTTATTATTATTATTGTTATTGACTTTGTCGATAACTAATCTTTATGAGAAATCTAACCGGTCAATTTTAATAGAATCTACTTTTTGAATTATATTTTTTTTATTTATAAGACTTAAATTCTAGACATTATTTAAAAAATCTGAGTCAAATTCTATTCACCAATAAAATGCTGGCAATGTCAAGCATTTTTCTGCCCTTGTAGAACGCAATGACTGCATTTATTAATGCCTAAATTATTAAAAAAAAGAAAAAAGTAGCGGTCTAGGATAAGATAGAAAACGCTCTGGGTCAAGTCACTTTGCTAAGTGACAGTGGCATCTCTGTCAATTGGACTGGGGTAGTCATTTCTCAATTTTCTGTGTATTTGGATTTGTCTCGCATTATTCATTATCGTTATCATGTTGAAATAATAACGAATGTGATTGTGATAAAGATTTGTGTGGTTAGTTTTATTTTGAAGAATTGATCATTTTATGTCTAAAATCAATTTTAAATTAAAGTAATTTTAAATAATTTTTATCTTGAATTAAAAAATTATTTTGAGTTTTATTATTAGCTAGCTTTTAAAATAAAATATATTTAAACTTATATTATTTCATTTCAAAAACAATTTTAACTAAAATTAATTTTATAAAATTAAATTCATTCAAAACCAATTTTACAAACAGTTACCTATACAGTTGGAAATGGTAGAGAATAGAAATTATTTAGGAGTACAAGATCAAATTTATTATTTTTCAATCAACGGTATTTTTTATATTAATTCTAGTAAAAATATAAAAAAAAATTACAATAAAATGATTTTTGATTAGACAGAAAAATAAATATTTTTTGGACATAAAACTCTAGTTACTAATTACTAGTTTTTATTTGTCATCTCAAACCAATGGTAAATAAATATTAATTAATTTAAAGTTCATTATTTTTTTTAACAGAAGTTCATTATTGTTGCTTCTTATTGAAAAACAGAAATGATATTACGATTCAAACTTAGGGTTTAAAAAAAAAACTTATTGTTAGTTAATTTAAATTAAGTTCATTATTGTTCTTTCTTATTCTCAAACAGAAATGAGGTTAGCGACATCAGTGCTGACCTCAATACCTTCTTATTGCATGCAAATCTATAGTGTCCCCAGCCCCATTGGTGTTTGTGATGCAATTGATTGTTAATTAATTTAAAGCTCATTGTTGTTCCTTCTTATTGAAAAACAGAAACGATATTACGATTCAAACATATAGTATTATTGAATCTAAAGTTCATAATTTGTTCTTTCTTATTCTCAAACAGAAATGACGTTAGCGACATACCTCAATACCTTCTTATTGCATGCGAATCTATAGTGTCCCCAGCCCCATTGGTATTTGTGATATATGCAATTGTCAGGAACTTTATCTGGAAGAATAATTGAGGGAGTGGAGTGAATTTGGTTGCATGGGAAAAGAATTGCTAAACTTAAAATCTATATGGTGGTTTGGGAGCTGAGTGAAACGTACGTGCCAGGGAAACAACAAAAAATTTCAGTAGAATTTTATTGTAAAAAGAAAAAAAAGAAAAACAATAAAAAAAATAAAAAAAAAGAAGGTGAACCAAACAAATTTTCTATTATCTCGTTATCACATTCTCACTTTTTTCTCTTTTCTTTCTGCAGTTCTCGCACCATGACATGGGATGTTAGACAAACATTACTCATTCAGAAAAACCAAACATTTGGCTTTTGGAAATAACAAGAAACAAAATTAATGAAATTGCAGTAGAGGTTTTTGCAGTTTCTATAAACAATACAAAGCCACAAAACCAAGACACAGCACAAGATGTGCAGGTGAATGGCAGCCACATAATTACAAAAGCAATTGTATCTCCAATAATACAACCCTGGCAGTATCAAACACACACGAAATAGTGATGTTAACTCTTTGGCAAGTGAACCAAATCGTACAAGTAGTATCTTGGAAAGTCCAAGTATCATTTTCCAAGGGATTCACGTAATATTGGACAATTTTCACGTTAATAATAACTAAGCTAACAAATTTCACTTGAAAGCGATAAAAACATGAACTTTTGGTTGATTTTTTAAAATGTAAAACAAAACAAGTGCAGTAACAAAGTTAAGGAAACTCTTTTTGTAATTTTATAACAAAAACAAAGCTTAAAACAGAGGATTTTCGAATAACAAAGATATTGCCCGGGTTAGACTTCACCAAACTCTACTATCTTCTTGCTTTAACGCACAATACATATTCCACTTGCATTTTAATGTTAAAATCAGCCAATAAATGTCTTCTTAGCCCTAATCCCTTAGTCGAAAAGAGTCTTAGTTCCTTTGTTAAGTCTTGATCCCTCAATAACTTAAGAAAAGAACTAGCTTTAAGCTTGGTGACACAACATAACCAATGAACTAAGCTCCATTCCTAGACACCAAGTTTTTTTTTAACAGAAGTTCATTATTTTTTTTTAACAGAAGTTCATTATTGTTGCTTCTTATTGAAAAACAGAAATGATATTACGATTCAAACTTAGGGTTTAAAAAAAAATCTTATTGTTAGTTAATTTAAATTAAGTTCATTATTGTTCTTTCTTATTCTCAAACAGAAATGAGGTTAGCGACATCAGTGCTGACCTCAATACCTTCTTATTGCATGCAAATCTATAGTGTCCCCAGCCCCATTGGTGTTTGTGATGCAATTGATTGTACGATGTCAGGAACTTTATCTGGAAGAATAATTGAGGGAGTGAATTTGGTTGCATGGGAAAAAAAATTGCTAAACTTAAAGCCTATGTTGGTTTGGGAGCAGAGTGAGACGTGCCAGGGCCCAGGATACAAATCTAGCTCTCCTCGGGAAACTAGTTTTCTATTATCTTTTTTCTCACTTTTTTCTATTTTTTTTATCTTTTTCTTTCTGCAGTTCTCGCACCATGACATGGGATGTTAGACAAACATTACTCATTCAGAAAAAACCAAACATTTGGCTTTTACAATAACAGGTGTATAAAGCTCTTACTCTTTCTATGCCATTGGAACGCAATGAATACCTATATTAATACCCAAATTATCGAAGAAAATAATTAGTCAGTTATGGCCTATAAGATTCATGAGTTTGGGTCAAGTCAATTTGATAACAGCAGCAATGGAATCATTGTCATTCGTTTCTTTTTAGTTTAGAGTATATTGAAGAAATGGAATCATAAGTTAATTATTGAAGAAAATTAGCCAGCTATAGCCTATAAGGACTTATGAATGTGGGTCAAGTCAATTTGATAAAGCAGCAACCGAATCATTGTCATATGGGTCTTTTTAGTTTAGAGTATATTGTGGGTTTGGTTGAATTTATTTTAAGAGAATAATTATATTTATTTTTTTAATTTTTGAGAGTTTAAAAAAAGTATTTTTTAAAATGATGATTTTTTTTTGTCAATCAAAATAATTAAATATAAACGTGCACTTAATTCCCAATGTTACACATAAAATTAAGTTATTCATGGTAAACTTTATCTTATATATACGTTTGCTTATTTCTCAAATCTAAATCTTGAGTGTATATATATGAAAAAAAACTTGAGTGTATCTTATTTTGTGGCATAAATCAACATGTTGTTGGTTTAAGTGAAACTTTTAAGTAAAATCTTGGATTCTAGTCTTGACGAAAAAAATTGATTGAAAGGGAAAATCCTAGTAAATAGTCAGGTTATCCGACAAACATTAATCATCAAAAAAGCTCTCACCAATATAATGGTGGCCTAAAATAATTTGACATAAGCCGTTTTTAAAGACATATACAATTTAGGTGTTTTAAAAGTTTGACATAGTCCAAAAACCTTCTTTAATGATCTACTTCTTAATGAAGCATTATAAATAAATAAGTTAACACCTAACTGATTAATCTCTAAATAGGTTAACACATCTAAACTTTTCTATAAGCAATAAGCATATAGTTTCAATAGACATTATAAAAAAACATATGATATATTATTATTATTATTATTATTATTATTATTATTAAGTAATCTTTATGAGAATCTGATTGATCAATTTTAATAAAATTTTCTTTCTGAATTACATTTTTTATTTATAAAACTTAAATTTTAGATATTATTTAAAAAATCTGAGTCAAATTCTATTCTGACCAATAAAATGCTGGTAATGTTAAGCATTTTTCTGCCCTTGTAGAACGCAATGACTGCATTTATTAATGCCTAAATTATTTATAAAAAAAAAGTAGCAGTCTAGGATTTGTCTTGCAGACTACAGTGGCATCTCTGTAAATTGGAGTGGGGTAGTCATTTCTCAATTTTCTGTGTATTTGGATTTGTCTTGCATTATTCACTATCATTATCATGTTGAAATAATAACGAATGTGATTGTGATAAAGATTTTTGTGGTTAGTTTTATTTTGAAGAATTGATCATTTTACGTCTAAAATTTATTTTAAATTGAATTTAAAATAATTTTTATCTTGAATTAAAAAAATATTTTGAGTTTTATTATTAGCTAGCTTTTTAAATAAAATATATCTAAACATATATTATTTCATTTCAATATCAATTTTAACTAAAATAATTTTTGTAAAATTAAAATAATTTAAAATCAATTTTACAAACATTTATCTAAACTACTGTTTTTGGAAATGGTAGAGAATAGAAATTGTTTAGGAGTACAAGATCAAATTTATTATTTTTCAATCAACGTTATTTTTTTTATATTAATTATAGTAAAAATAAATAAATTTACAATAAAATGATTTATGATTAGATAGAAAAATAAATATTTTTTGGACATAAAACTCTAATTACTAATTACTAGTTTTTATTTGTCATCTCAAACCAATGGTAAATAATTGTTAATTAATTTAAAGTTCATTGTTGTTCCTTCTTATTGAAAAACAGAAACGATATTACGATTCAAACATATAGTATTATTGAATCTAAAGTTCATAATTTGTTCTTTCTTATTCTCAAACAGAAATGACGTTAGCGACATACCTCAATACCTTCTTATTGCATGCGAATCTATAGTGTCCCCAGCCCCATTGGTATTTGTGATATATGCAATTGTCAGGAACTTTATCTGGAAGAATAATTGAGGGAGTGGAGTGAATTTGGTTGCATGGGAAAAGAATTGCTAAACTTAAAATCTATATGGTGGTTTGGGAGCTGAGTGAAACGTACGTGCCAGGGAAACAACAAAAAATTTCAGTAGAATTTTATTGTAAAAAGAAAAAAAAGAAAAACAATAAAAAAAATAAAAAAAAAGAAAGGTGAACCAAACAAATTTTCTATTATCTCGTTATCACATTCTCACTTTTTTCTCTTTTCTTTCTGCAGTTCTCGCACCATGACATGGGATGTTAGACAAACATTACTCATTCAGAAAAACCAAACATTTGGCTTTTGGAAATAACAAGAAACAAAATTAATGAAATTGCAGTAGAGGTTTTTACAGTTTCTATAAACAATACAAAGCCACAAAACCAAGACACAGCACAAGATGTGCAGGTGAATGGCAGCCACATAATTACAAAAGCAATTGTATCTCCAATAATACAACCCTGGCAGTATCAAACACACACGAAATAGTGATGTTAACTCTTTGGCAAGTGAACCAAATCGTACAAGTAGTATCTTGGAAAGTCCAAGTATCATTTTCCAAGGGATTCACGTAATATTGGACAATTTTCACGTTAATATTAACTAAGCTAACAAATTTCACTTGAAAGCGATAAAAACATGAACTTTTGGTTGATTTTTTAAAATGTAAAACAAAACAAGTGCAGTAACAAAGTTAAGGAGACTCTTTTTGTAATTTTATAACAAAAACAAAGCTTAAAACAGAGGATTTTCGAATAACAAAGATATTGCCCGGGTTAGACTTCACCAAACTCTACTATCTTCTTGCTTTAACGCACAATACATATTCCACTTGCATTTTAATGTTAAAATCAGCCAATAAATGTCTTCTTAGCCCTAATCCCTTAGTCGAAAAGAGTCTTAGTTCCTTTGTTAAGTCTTGATCCCTCAACAACTTAAGAAAAAAACTAGCTTTAAGCTTGGTGACACAACATAACCAATGAACTAAGCTCCATTCCTAGACACCAAGTTCATTGGGTATTTTGTTTCAGTTCAAGACAATGAAGGCATTTTCCAACAAGAATCATGTCCTAAAATCATGCCATGGTTGACCATTCCACAACAAGCATTAAACAAAGAAACAAAATACTAACATTAAACACAAACACAGTGAATATATATATAAAAATACCAAAAGGTACAAGAGAGTTTGAGTAAGGTTACATCTAACCTCAACAATAGAGGAACTTAGCTACTCATAGCCATGAGTAGCTCCAAAATACATAGAAGAATGAAGAAGAAGATACAATGGAGCTCAAGTGGAGCTTTTCTCTCAATGGAACAGTGAAGAATCCCCAAAACAATGTAGAGAGCTTCACAACTTAGTTTATATAGACCAAAAATAGAGATAACCGATTATTTCATTCTTCACATTTATTTCATTCTTCACATCACTTGGGTAACAAAAAGGTCAAAATAATTGATTATTTTGCCAAATAATCGATTAATTGTGAAAGGCTTATTTTTCTTCATGGTCAAATAATCTATTATCTTTAGTGGATAGTGGATTATTTGAGTGCATAGATAATCAATTATATTGTTCATTTAATCGATTATTTTGTTCTTGATTCAAAACTTATGATTTTCAAAATGGTTTTCAATTTAGAATTAATTATAAGTTCCTATTCAACTCTCTCACCCTAGAACCTATCATATTTCTTATTTGCAACAAAATATTCTTGATTTCTTGAAGGTTAAATAGCATGTGCAACGTAAGCATGAGATACATAGACTTCAAGAGACTTGATAGCATGGGTTGGGAAACACGTGAGACAGACAAAAATAGAAAGAAACTTGGAAAGCGTGAGACAATAGTTAGACCTTGGAAAGTTGAAAAGCCTGAGATGATGTGTGTGCAATTCCCTCAACTGGGCGGTTCGCTTGACCGGGTTTGTACCGGTTGAATCCAATTTAAAACTAGTTTAATGATGTCAGACCCGAGTTGATGACAGATTTGATCAGATGAATGAATAGAATCGAACAAGGGTCTAATTCATGATAGAACGGCCCGGTTCGGTTCAGGTTTAATAACACTAGTAAAAAGAAATAAAAGTAGAATTTAAAAAAACTAATTAAAATATGTTATACAAATAAGTTGTATGCCTTGTCTCTCCTTTTCATTCTAATCTAATTGACACGAGACATGAAGCAAAAGAAGATAGTTTAAAAGGAGTTTTGAAGCTAAATCTTCTGAACAACTTATACTTTATTTTTAAAGCTCTTATTTTTTAATTTTAACTTTAAAATTGATTTTGAGAAAAAAAAAAAAAAAAGAGGAGGGGTGGGGGTAAAAATATCCTAAATGTTAATAGGGATGATTTTTTAAGAAAAAAAAATTATAAAGGCAAAAAAAAACTAAAGTTTTTCCTGAAAACTAAAACCATATTTAAAAGAATTGAACACATATTTACATTTTAAATATATAGTGTTACATGATTTTTTTTATCCGTTAGTGTCACATGATTTAAAATTACATAAATTTTACTATTTGTTTTTTAAATTGTATAGTAACTACTGAAATATAATGAGCTTTTATTTATAAATTAATTTTATATTTACAAAATATTGAATTCAAGTTTTATTAGAAAAATATATATTTGAATATTTACTACTTTAGGATTGAACAACAAGTAATTAAGTAGAGGATATAGAAAGAGAAAAATACATTACCATTTAGATCATAGAAGGTTTACACCACCACATGCTCAACAATAACTTGAACTAGGATAACTTCACTTCAATTTGAGACAGAACTGTCATAGAAATATGAGTCAATCAAAATCATTTAATCATTATATAAATTTCTATGTTATAATATATGATATTTCACTGAATTTATAGCAAGATTTTATAAACACTAATTTATTCTTCGTCGAAAATTCAAACATATAAGGTCTCATCCAAGATGAGTAAATCAACATAGTCTAATCATTATATAAACTTCTATTTTTCTTATAAAAAAAAATATATGTATAAACTTCTATGTTATAATATATGATATTTTACTGAATGTATAGCAATATTTTATAAATACGAATTCATTCTTATTAGTTGAAAATTCAATCCTACGTAGTCTCATGATTTAGAAAAAGTGATTATTTAGAAACATATATCCTCTTTAAAAAAATATTATCCAAGAACGAAGTGGATACTTAATTTCAAATAATATTAAATTTTCTTTTTCGTATAACAGCTGTAATAAAACTAGCGTTAACTCTAATTTCTTTGTTAGCTTTCAAGATTGATATGAATATAAAAATTGTAACTCGAAAATTATATTATTAGCAAAGTTCTAGTAAAGGAACGGTAGCTTAGAATTCTTATCAGAAAACGTTTCAGATTCTAGATAAATTTAAACATGCTTTATATGTCTAATATGTTTCTTCAGAGGAGCAAATGAACAAGATGACTAGCACAGTGACAAACCTCAACTTTCAAATAGGAAGGATCAAGTTTTCATTAGTGCTTACCTGACCACTACGAAGAAGGCAACAAAAACAACTAGATCTCCCTGAAGAAAGCTTTAACGAAAACAGTGAAAGGAAAAAAAATAAAAAAAAAAGAAGGCTAAATTATATTAAAGAATCCTTCCTCCAATCACTTCAAAGCATTGAGATCACTTTGAAAATGAAGTTACAAAATTGGCACAATGAAATTTGTATCACAAATCCTGTGACAAGAGGAATCGGCATTTAATCATCATTTGCTTTGAAAATATGGGCATTTATGTACTTGGTTAATTAATTTGCCTCTCTTTTCTTGTTCACGTGCTACGGCTTTGTAACTACCACCAAATGCGTTGAATTGAGGTATATACTATATACTTTTGTAATTATTGTTGATTTGTTGTCGTTATTATACATTTGCTTATGCAATTGGAATGTTAAAAAGTTAAACGTGGTGCAGCTGTGAGAAGGACTTTTGGCGTATAATAAAACATGTTGCCCTTAAACATTAGTTTGATCTATCTAGATCCTGTATTGGTTTTTTCAATTATTCTTTACATGACTAGTTTTAACGACTTCTGAAGTCGACTTGGGAAATTGTTAAATGAGCCGGCCGGCCGTCCAACTAGACAGCCACCATCAACCAATCAAGTAATCAATTATATATACTCTTTTTTTTTTTTGGCTAAAATACACTCTTTTAATTCTTTATGTTTTTTCAATATATTCAGTTTAATTTTTTTATCTTTTAAAAAGTTTAATTTAATCCTTTATGTTTTAAAATTTAAAGTGAATCAAAATAATATTTCCGAAATGATGATCGTTTGGACTTTGGTTTTATGATTGTGTCTTTGGGCTTTGGTTATTTGTCCAGCCTATTTCGAAGGGTAGTCCAATTTTTTTTTTTTAATTTTCTTAATTCATTTTATATCTATAGATTAATTTTTATGTTATTTTATTAAAATATAAATACTAATTATCTAAAATATTTATTTTATTATAAAATTACTGAAATAAATCAATTTTATTATTATGTACTTAAAAATAATTTTTTTTAGAATTTTGACTGTTCGATCATTTGGACACTTTTGGACATAAGTTTTTACTGTCTTTCAGGGACATTTTCACCTTTTTATACTAAAATATTGAAAAATTCTAGAAAAATTTCTAAAATTATCTTTGATTATTCTAAGTATATTTTTAAGCTTAAAATTTATATTTTTCACTATCTACTGTGATTTTTAATTTATTAGAGTTTTGTTTATTTATGTTAGGGAGGAATTTGTTATTTTTACAATTGTTTGTTCTAGTTTTGTAAAAATAATTAAAAGTCCTTTTTCTAAGTTTTCAACCTAACAAAATTGCGTAGTCAGAATTTTGAAATTCTAACTCAATTTATTAATCAATAATTTTGAGAAAATAGCAAAACTTTGTATTTCAATTAAGGGTTAAATATGTTTTTGGTCCTCCGCAAATATACCAGATTTGATTTTAGTCCTTTGAAAATTTTTCTTTGCATTTGATCCCCTGAATTTTAAAAATACTAGATTTTAGTCATTTTCTTAACTCTGTTAAGAGGTAGGAGATAGTGTGGTGAGCTGATTCGATGGGGATGATAAGATGAACCAATTGCATCGACTCCGAATGGAACAAATCCTTCAGAGGAACATTGCCTTCTCCAACCTTATACTTTTATTACTTTTTTTTACTTGTTTTCTAATCCTTTTTTAATTAGTTAATTTAATTATGTTTTTAATTTTACTTGTCTTCTGCTCTGTTGCTATGCTTGATAAAAAGAAGAAAACTAGTTTTCAAGGGTAGTATGAGCTAATGCAATGACAATAAGCTTCTCTCACCTGGCAACAATTTCCTGAAGCAAATTATATAGCAAAAGTGAGGTGAGTAGAGATGACCAAACATATTGGTGTAACATGTATATTTATTTAACATTCCAAAATCTTCATTTATGTAGAAGACAGAAACAAATAAATGTTATTAGAAGATGAATGCCTTCTCACTCAGGATCAACATATACTAATTGCATGTCTATGAGAAATAGCTAATCATATATGTACTTACAAACAAATCAAGGGAATTTGTCACCAAAGTAACTCAGGCTGCCTCCTCCTCAAACCGTGGCATGATCACAGATTTAATATCACCTTCCCAATCGACTCCATCTATTGTCACCTTCAATTCTGTTGGCACTTGGTCACCATGACGGAAAAGTTTCGTGCTGTAGCATTCGGTGAACCCCACTTCTTTCAAGGATGGGAAATTCAAAGTGGAACTCCCTGTGTAAAAGCTTTCAAATTTTGGTAACGAGCCAAAAGTCAAAATCTCAAGCTTCCCAAATATCATCTTATTTTCATATTTATCTTTATCTTCACCTTCACCTTCACCTTTGGGTTCATCTTCATCTCCCTCTTTGGCCACTATTTATGGACTGTGATCTCCTCAAGGTTCATCAACTGTTTTACTGCCGAAGATGTAAATAAATACTGCAATTGGGGACAGTTGGATATAGACTCTTTTTTAAGACAACAGCAAGATACTGTGGAAGTAGAATGTACTAATGCTGTCAATTGAGGACATTGGTAAACATTTAATTGGTGGAGCTTGTCAAAGATTGTGTTTAACCATGATGAGTCCTCTGAGTCCATGGACTGGAGCATGGATACATAGCGCAGTGTCAATGTTTTTAACTGTCCCGTCTTCACCAATAGGGTTTTGAGTAAGGAATATCTCAGGACCATTGCAATTGTTTATATTCATTTCTGTTAAATTGGGTGTCTTTTGGAGTATTTCAATGGGCAACATAGGCTTGTCATTCTCATCATCAGCAGCAAAGTCAAGCATTTGAGGCCTTCTGCAAATTGCTCTGATTTAACCCATAAGCTTAATGCCGAAATGTGTCTCCAATCAAGACTCAATTCTTTCAGGTTGGAAATGACCTAACAATTAAAAGCAAAACAAATCAGATAGAACTGACTTTGTTAGAAGAGAAAAAAAGTTGAGAGTAGATATTATATGATGCTTACCTTTAGATCTGAGATAAGAGACAGTCTGTCAATTGAAGTACCTTCACCCTCATCCACGGGATGCGCACTTTGAAATAACTCCAGAACATGACAATCCAACACAGATAAGATTTTTAAGGCAGGACATTCCAGACTGAATGAATGTTTGAGGGTAAAAGGAAGTGACCTGTGGCAAGTTACAAAGATTCAACTTCTCTAAACCAGGGAATGCAAACTTCTCTGTTATATTTTCTGCTGTGCCTTCTTCCTTTTCAACAATTTCTTGCAGTTTATCACAAGATTCTATTTTAAGTTTTTGAAGGTGCTCAAGATTTTTTGCCAGGGAATAAAGTTTTCAGATTTCCACAGTTCCTAACAAAGACCACTTGCAGATTTCCAAAGATGAGAATCCCTTCACTATTCTTTCCCCAAACATGTTTCAGCTCCGATTGCCCATCTAAAATCAAAGTCTTCAGTGACAGTGAGGATGCTGTTTTCAACATCTCAGTGTCATTCATATCAAAGATCTCTACTTTGTCGCTATCTTTCACTACCAAGTGTTTTAAGTTAAGTAGACGAGGAAGAATAACAGATGGAATTACGTATGGTAGAGTACACTTGTCCAGCTTGAAAACTACCAAATTGAACAACCATGCGCCTTGTAGAACAACGTTAACATTACCATGGCAGTCTGCTTGTAGGTCAAGTTTCTCAGGAAAACTCTTCTTGACTGAGGCTTCAAAAAATTCCTGTAAATAAGTTTATCATCAGATGTATCATATCTATTATTGCTTGCTCTGCGGGACTGCGTCTGCCTATAAACAAAGTTACAATTTTACAATGCTTTTCGTTTAACATCTTCACATTGAAAGGAAAAAAACAGAGCAAGTAATAAAATTGATTATAGTTGAATCTCAGTTGCAAATCACGATTTTAATTCATTTATCTTTAATTTCATAAAAACTGGGATATATTACACGGTTTCAATTTAAGATATTTTAACTTACAAATACCTTTTAAGTTTAAAATATTATAAAAACAACTTTTGTTTTAAATTCTAAATAGACTAGACCAAACACTATCTTTATAAATAGAAAAAATGGAGTATTATATTCAGGGACGGAGGCAGGGTTAAATGACAGCAGGGGCCAAATAGCGAATATATATATATACATATATATATATATATATATATATATATATATATATATATATATATATAGTTTTATATGATAAAAAAATACTTTATAATAAAATTTGGTATTTATAATAATTATTTTTTTTTACAAAAAACTACTAATTATATTCTAAAAAATACTAAATATTAGAAAAAATTATATTACTCACTATATTATCTTTTACAGCAATAATAACCAACAAGCATTGGAAAAAATGCTTTCATATATGTTGAATTGTGATAATGATCACTGCTCTAGAAAGCAAATTTCGGTAAATGCCTAATACAACATAATAATTACTCCCTCCGTTTATTTTTATATGTCGTTTAAGGTCATCATGTAGAAATCATAAAATGCAATAAATTTTCTTGATTTCAATAAAATAATTGTGGGGCTTCCTATTTTACCCCTTTTCTTTTCCACTTCACAATAAATGTATGTGTATAATAATTAAAGATTAGGAGACAAGTAAGGGTATAATTGATAAAAGAAATTAATGTGATCTTGAATTTTGCAAACGATAGATAAATAGAAACAAAAAATCTTCAAAAATCCGATAGTTAAAAAAAGAAACGGAGGGAGTACTTTATTGTCCTACTGTTTACATAGTGGTGTTTCTAGACTTGTGCATTCAAGCTAAAACAACATTGGAGCCTCATAGATAAATGCAAGAAAAACAAAGATGAGAGGAAAGAAACAGAAAATGTATATGAAAAATATTGGTACTAACAAAAAAATATGTAGTCTCCGGTAGAGAATATTTATGGTTTAAACCAAAAACAAAAAAAATATACTGATAGAAAGAGAAATTATTTGTTTGTGCTTCTCAAAGTTTAAAATGCCAATCCCTTATATAGTGGTAGTGGTACTAAGCTTACCCTATTAGCAATTGTTAATAAAATAGGCTTTAATTCTCAAATAAATTAGATTCAAATCAATATAAAAGAACGATTAATAAAGTTATTTGATTGCTAATGCAATCATTTATAGAGTTTAAAATAACAATAATAAACTATTAAAGGAAACGAATATAAAAAGAAAAATTAATAATACTTGAATATTTTGTCTAAAAAAAGTAACTATCTTCACAATCAATACTATAAAAAGGAAACTAATATATTTGTCTAAAAAGAAGAAGAAGAATCTTATTATGTTCACAATATATACTATAAAAAGAGAACAAAATATTTTGTTAAAAAAACATTTAAATGGTATTATTTCTATAATTAAATCCGCAAATAAAATAATTAACTTAATATTAAAATTATATATATTAAAATTTTAAATTATAGAAAAAGTCAGGTGGCCAAGGCCCCCCCAAGCTCCTTAATAAATCCGTCCTTGGTTATATTATCTTAATAAATTTGTAACTTTTATTAATAAGTTTATGACGGTATTTAAGGTGGACCACTTTCATAAGAAAAAGTTGAGCCAAATAGGATTTTAAGAAAATAAATTTTAGAAGATATAATTTTTCAATGAAGAAAGAGCGTTTACAAAGTTAGTTTTAGAAATTTTTAGCTTCCACTTTTCCTTTTTTTCTTTATTTAAAATTAATTTCAAAATACTCCTTTTGTTCCTTTTTAATTATTGGATTTTTAAAAAAATGGTTTCTATTTATATGTTGTTTACAAATTTTAAGATCACATTAATTACTCTTTTGTCAATTGTACCCTTACTTTTCACCTAATCTTTAATTAATTTACACACATGCATTTATTGTGGATTAAAAATAAAATAGGGTAAAATAAGAAGTCCAACAACTATTTTATTAGAATAAAAAAATTATTTCATTTCTTAGTTTCTACATAAAAATCTTAAAGTATAGATAAAAAGAAATGGATTGAGTAATACACTATTAAAAAATTTAACTTAAAATTACCAAACAATTTTAACTTTAAATTTACAGCTTTTACTGTTAGTCTTAATTTTTAAGAAACTTTTAAATTCCCAAAAAAAGTTATATTAAATACTTCCCTCCAAACTCAAATATAAGCAAAATTAACAAACATTTGCGCCAATTAAGAAAGTTAATTAATGTCATTGAAATCTACTAATCACAATTAAATCTAAACATTTTTTCTAAAATACTTTTATTGGAACTTGATATCAAGAATAAAAAAGAGTCATTGAAAATAAATATCAAGAATAAAACAGTAGATAAAATTTAGGGTAAAATATGTTTTTTGTCCCTCATTTTATCATGATTTCTGTTTTTAGTCCTTCATAAATTTTTTTACTGTTTTTAGTCCCTCATAAATTGTTCTGTTTTGTTTTTAGTCCTTGACGTTAATTTCAACTGTTAAGTGATGACATGACATACATAATCTCTGTGTGTGAAAATTTCCTAATTAAGTTTCTAGTGACTTTTAACCGCTACAAATTTTTTAGCAGTCAGAAATGTTTACTTTTGTAACATTTCTTGTGATTTCAGATAATCTGGTGTTCAAGGTTTTTATTTTTTTATTTTTTATTTTTTTAACATTTATGCCAGTTTTAGTTTGCCAGAAAATTTGCAGTAGTTAAAAATCGCTAGAAACTTAAACAAAAAAATTTCAAGTACAAATTATGCTCATCACGACATCACTTAACAGTTAAAATTAATGTCAGTGACTAAAAACAAAAGAAAACAATTTTTTAGGGACTATAAACACAGAAAAAATTTATGAGGTACTAAAAATAGAAATTTAGATAAACTGAGGGACCAAAAACATATTTTACCCTAAAATTTACTTATATTTAAGTTAAAAAAACTTTTCTTTTCTTGTTGCTTATAATTGAGTCCGGAGGGAATATCACCTTAGTAGTGCCACAACAATTTTGTAATAACGATTGGTTGACTATCTCCTCCTTTAGTGAGAAAGTGAATAAAGTTGATACTTCCTCCATCTCATTTTTTAGTTGTTTAAGGTTAATTCACATAGACTAAGAAATATTAATGAAATTAAAACATTATTATATTTGGCTAAAATATCCTTATTTAATACCTTGATCTTTGGTGCGTGCATAGGGTTGGCAAAATGGGCTAGCCTGGCCCGCCTGTGGCCCGCTGAAAATGGACCGGGCCGGGCTGGCCCCCCTAGCTGCCACGGGCTGCTTGTCCTGGCCCGCCCTGCCAGTTTTTTTTTTAATTTATTGTAAATAAGATATAAATAAAATGATCTTGCATCACTTGTATCATAAAAGGAAAATAGAGAATATTTTTGTTACTGTGAAGTGTGAACACAATTAAAAATAATTGCAATATTATTTCATTTTCTTCAATAAACCACAAACTAATAGTCTTTTAACACCACAAGTTCAACATCATCATGAATAACATCTTAAAAAGGCTTACCACAAACTAATAGTCTTTCAAAAATACATCACAAAATATTAATAGTCCCTAATAACTTATATTATTTTAGATATATTAATTAAAAAAAAAGTGTTGGCAGGCTGGCAGGGCGGGGCGGGTTGGCGAGCCAGGCGGGGCGGGCCAAAGCGGGCTGCAAACCCCACCCCGCCCCGCCAAATTGGTAGCAGGCTGGCGGGCCGGCCCGCTTTTCCATCCCTATCGTGCACTGCTAGTAGTGAGTATTAAATAAGAGTATATTTGGAAACAAAAAAAAAAAAACATTAACTAGACTTTGAAATTTTAAAACGACAATTGTTTTGGAAGAAAAATAGAGGCTAAAACAACTAAAGTTATGGGATGGAGTCATGGAGGGAGTATATTGAATGACCTAATCTAATAAAAAGCTGATTCTAATAATTCGTATGACCAATTAATTAAAAATGTTAATATAAAAATATAGATAAAGAGTAGCCATTTATGTCCACTCAAAGAGGTGGATTGAGAAAGCGATAGATTGAGAAAGTGATAAATATGACAAATACTTCCTTTGGTATCGAATATAAGAAAGAAAGAAAAAACTAACTTACACTTATTAAAAAAGTTAGTTAGAATCATTTAATTATACAAATTTCATTATAAGATAAACTTTTTCCTAAATTAGCCTTTGAACTTAATATTAAGAATAAAAGAGTATCATGGGAAAGAAAACCTCAATTACATGAAGAGCATTTTAGGAATGATCTCATTAAATAAGGTTATGAAGTTAGTTAAGATTTACTTATATTTGAGACAAAGGAAATTTTTTTTCTTATATTCAAGACCAAATAAAGTAACGTGATGAAAAGGAAGTGAGAGGTGAGGAAAAAGGACTGAAATTGAGATGAAAGAAAAAATGAGTGGATGTTTATAATAAATGAGTTGTAAATGCTAATATATTTAGTACTATAAATAAATTGTAGAAGACATTAAATTCACATAATGATAAATAGTGTATGCATTAGCAATGTAACTATCTCACTTGTCAAAAACACCAAAAAAAAAAAAAAAAGTGGACCCCCGAACCCAACTCACCTAAACTTTTGTTTAAGAAAAAAAAATCACTTGTAAAAAAAAAACAATGTAACTATCATTTAATAAAAAATTGAGTAAATTTGTTGCCTCTTAGAATAATCTTAAAAGTTATATAAATAATAATTTTTTTTATAGTGTAAAACTTTTTATACTTACATAAAAATTAAACTCATATTTTCTGTAAAAAAAAAAGAAATTAAACTCATATTTAATCATTTGATATGATAATGAAGTTCTTACTCGTCGTTGCGACATCCCTTTTATAGTGGCGTTAAGATCTTGGTGGAAGAGCAAATCTTGTTTTGATTTGGACGACATTTGAATTCCCCGAAACAATTCTGCAGATATGACTCCTTGGGAGAAAATCTTGATATTGGGGCATTTCCTTATATGCACCGTTATCAAAGACGATAATTGCATAGTGTCACTACCCGGGTAAAAACATATCAGACTTGGTAAAGAATGAAGAACAATGGTGTTAAGTCGCTCAAATTTAATGCTTCCAAAAGTCGCATCTCCCTCTTTAGCCACTATTTCTTTCAATGATTTACATCCCTTGACTGTGATCTCCTCAAGGTTCATTAACTTTTTGGCTCATGAAGATGTAAATAAATACTGCAAGTCGGGACAGTTGGATATGGACACCCTTTTTGGACAAGAGAAAGACACTGTATGTACTAATGTTCTCAAACAAGGACATTGGTCAACATTTAATTCATGTAGCTTCTCACACATTGTGTTTAACCAGGATGAGTCCTCTGACTCGATGGACTTAAGAGTAGATACTTTCCACAGTGTCAATATTTTTAACTGTCCAAGCATCCCGTCCTCGCCAAGTTTGGGGTTTTGAGCAAGGAATATCTCAGGACTATCACATTTGTTTATACTCATTTCTATTAAATTTGGATGCCTTTTGGAGCATTTCAATGGGCAACATAGCCTTCTCATTACAACCAGCATCAAAGAACAAAGAAATTTTCTCAAAATACTTGAGGCCTTCCGTAAATTGCTCTGACCTAAACCTAGAGCTTGATACTGAAATGTGTTTCCAATCAAGTTTTAATTTCTTTAGGTTGGAAATGACCTAGCAATTGAAGGGAAAACAAATCAGATAGGAAGAAATATGAATTCGAAGAAGATGAAATGAGAAAAAAAGTTGAGAGTACAGATTCTAGGATGGTTACTGTACTACTCGGACTCGGACCCCACCGAATAGTTGACCTGGTCGAGTAGAGATCTTTTACTCGGACCAGAGAAATAATAACGGAAAACATATCTTACTATAAGATAAGATAGAGAAAGATCAGAATATAAGACAATGATAGAAGATAGAATTATCTCTATCATAATCACAAGATTTGAGGAGATTTGATAGGAAAATAACCCTATCTAATCTCCCATTTACTCCTATAAATACAACAACGATCCAACCCACCAAGGTACAAAATTATGAATCCCAATGGTGATACCTCTCCTACCTCTACACCTCTAACATGAGTGTCGGAGTGTCTTTGCAGGTACACCCCCACCAGTTACAGAAGAGATCCTGGCGGAGCCGTCGCACCGGAAGACTTACCAAAACTAGGTAAGAACATTTGGCGCCCACCATGGGGCCCTGTGAAACTATTCCCAGCCACACCGATCAATACGATGCAATCACAATGACAACAACCTAGGGAAAAACAGCGAATCACGAAGCCGATAAAAAAAATGTGACAGATAGAGAGAAATGAGATTCTTAGTTCTTTTTCGTCTCTTTTCTTAGTTCTTCTTTTGCTATTTTATGTCTTCTTGTTGCATAGAGGCAGAGAGGCAAATTACTCTTTTTTTGTTTCCACTATTCCTCCTTTCTCACTTAATTTTCAAGCGATTTGTTTCACTCTCTCTGAAGTTTCTCAAGTGGCAACCTCTCTTCTGGTTCATCGTCTTTGTGAATTCAATGACGAATTCTGGCGACCTAGTACGAAAACGAACTATGAATTGGCACTTATAAACCAATTCGCGGTTCTATGGTGGATTGAACAAATTATCTTTCTATGCTCCAATCTCCCTAGCCTTGCTATACACCACACCATCGTCATTAGGAAGTCTAAACCATTAACACTAACATATCTTGAGGAAATACAATTAAACTTTATATATGAAGCACTCTTTGTGTAATTTAAAAACCATACATACTTCCTATTAATTTACAAGGACAACTTTATTTAAAAAACCAACCCTTTTACAACTTTAAACCATAGTACACACACATGGAAATACATGTCATGTCAACATTATTAATGAAACACCTTATTACTTGAAAACCATACACAATATTTGTAGAAATGCATGCCAAATTGCCAACTTTCTCCATGGAGCATCCTTATTCAAAAATACATTCATAGAAAACCCTTCAACAACTTAATTTAAAACAATGTAAACCTCTTGTAACAATACAGGTCAAATCTATAAAACACCCTTATAATTTAAAAACCACACACACCTCTGTTCCTGTATAAATACAGGACCACTTTAATCATAAAACAACCTTGTATAACTACATAAATATTTGCGTTTCCTATAGGTATATAGGGAAACTTTATTCATGAACACCACACTTAAACAGAAAAGAAAAGCCATCGATTTGTCGATAATTGTTGTCATGATGCTATCATTACCTTCTTCGAGCCCCCAGATTCCTTGAACCTTGAAATTAAAAAAAAAAACCAATTACATAAGATAGTAGCTAAAAGTAAAATAGTTTCAAACTTTTAAGAAAATAAGTATATGTTCATGAGTACAGCGAGTGGAACCCCAACTTTGATAAGTAAAAGATTCACAACATTTAAGTGCAACGTTTGGATTTTAGTTAGGAGAGTGATGTTTGCCTTGTGAACTTAAATTGTTGATAAAAATTGTAGACAATTATCTTAATAATTCAAACTTTATAACTTTGATTTGATCTCTTTGATAATTAATTTGTAAAAAATTAGATTAGTTTTAGAGTAGTGAATTAGTTAAATTTTCATCTAATTAGGTTTTCTTTTACTGTAGAAGTAAGAGTAACAAGGTGACAAATGAAGTTGGAGCTCAGGAAAAGTTCAAGTTGGAGACTGACCCACGCTTAAGCGAGCCCTTAGCCTCACTTAAGCAATGATTCCAGTAACTCTCAAGGTTGCAGTGAAGGTCACGCTTAAGCACCCTTTCACCCACACTTAAGCGTGGATCTCTGGTTGGACTTTGCCTCGGAGTTGTCACGCTTAAGCGTGACATAACCCACGCTTAAGTGTGACTTGTCCAGATCATCCAGTTCTTCAGTAACACTCACGCTTAAGCGAGCTATATTTGGCACTTAAGCGTGAGTGCATCACGTGGGTTTTTAAAGAGGCACGTGGCATGTCCTATTTAAGGAAAATATCCCATGATTTGACCTAGGTTACATTAGAGAACAATCCCCTTGAAGTTTGTGCTGCTGTGAAGACTCTTCCATGGCTCTCCTTTCAAGATTTTGCTTTCCTTCTTCATTTTTAGAGCTTTTAGTGTCTATGGTTGGAAGAGATCTCCAATGGCTCCCTCTCCAAAACTCTTCATTTTTGCATCAAATTTTCTTCTTCTTCTTTCAGCTATGAGAAGCTAGGCTCACTCTCGTTGGAGTTTGATGTAACTAAACTCAGCCTCATATATGCATTTTATGTTATTAATATATATTTATTGTTCATTATTAAGTGTTCTCTTTTGTACTTAATGCTAGCTTTGGCTTGATCTCCCTTTGCTTGATTTTGTGGTTTGAATATGATTGGAAAATGTGTCTGAACCTTGAAATAGACAAGAACACCTAATGGACTTTGTGTCTAGGGAAAGAGCAAAGCTAGTCATCTTTTAACTCTTGTTCTTAAAGCAAGTTACTTGGCTAAGTTACTCAAAGGATTGATAGTTTAATCAAGGAACTTAGGCTCTTATTTCTAAGGGATTAAGGTTTTGAGTGTTTTATGAGTTAATGATAATAAATAAACTTTAAGTTAATTGAGTGACTCTTGTATACATGAAGGGATGGTTTAGTGAAGTCAACCCTAACTCCTAATATCATTGTTATTTTAAACCCATTTTCCTACTCTTAAGCTATTTGAGAAAAATCCTAAAACAAATTTTCTTAGCTTTTATTGCCAGTGTTCTGTTTTTACTTCATTGTTGAGTCTTTAATTCTATATTGCCTTTAAATTCATGTTTTATTTGTTGTTCTAATAAGTAAGATGTGTGAAAATTGCTAAAAGTTGCACAAGTCTCTTGAGAAACCATATTTGAACTTTCCATGTTACTACTTGTATGACTTGATTCACTTGCTAAGGAGATAACAAGTACCTAGATTTTACATTTAGTATGCTAAATAGTATTTGAACATGAAACTTAGGATGCTTTGAACTTTTGAATATCCTGTCAGAACAAGTTTTCAATATCACATAACCCATATAATAACGAGAGATTTCAAACCCATACAATTATCTAGGTCATATTAAAGAGGGGTATATGTGAAAGAAAAAAATTAATGAGACTTGGACATTGTAAAACATAAATAGTTTTGGAACAAAAACAAAAAGTTAAAACATCAATAGTTTTGATCTGGAGGGAGTAACATGAAAGATATTGGGGGTTAATAGAGATCTAAAAGTCAAATCTAATCCGACCAACCTACTTACCTCCATTTGCGGGCAATCGGGAAAGATGCTTCTCACCTTCTAACATACACTCACAAAAAGGCTTTGAAGACTAGCCAGACTCTTTGCCATTGAAAATGATATTAAATATTGTAATTTCCAACAACCATTAACATCCAAATGTGTCAAATTTTTAAAAGAGGAAATTCGTGAAGATTGGTTGACACTCCATATTATGTCAATCGGGATTGAGGACAACTCCATTCTCTCTAATTTTGAAACTTCAATCTGCAAAGAGACACATGATTAGTGTATCCAAAAATTAAATATATTTTGAGTTTCTCAACTTAATTTTGCAATAGATAATATGTCTTTTTTTTTTTTTTTAAAGTCTAACACCTTATAAACTCCTTCCTTTCAGTTTTAACAAAAAATGTGTAAAAGAAGTTTGAGCTGTAAAAGATAAAGACATTTAGAGGATAATTTTAGACACACCTTTTTGTTGAAGAGTTCTTTTTCCTTTCTCGATGGAATGGGATAAAATCCAATAAATTGAGATAAAGACTGTAGCTTCAAAAAGCGTAATTCATGAAACATTAGCTTGTCTTCACCAGTGCTTTGCGTTCCCACATGATGGACAATCTCCTTCAAAGAGTTACATTCTGAAACTTCAATTGTTTCAAGAACAGATAAAAGGCTAACCACAGAAATTGGCCACAGATATTGATCTTGATGACTTTCAGTTTACCAAAAGAGGGTTCTGAAAGTTTACAGGAGCATATATTATCAATCTTCTTGAGATTATTGAGATACAATGGTTCCAATTTAGGAAAAGCTTTCTCAGGGTGTTGTGACTGTTCTCCGTCCTTTGGATGGATGAGAGATTCAATTGTAGAATTGTTTACAATCAACAGATGTTTTAGATATGGAAAACCCTTTAAATTCAATCTATAAAAAACATCTTGGACAGCATTAAGCTCTTCCAGAAACAAATTTTCAACTCTTTCAAACAGCATTTTGATCCCCTTTAGAGAATGAATATTGTCATTGTCACCTTTCAATCGAATTGCCAAGAATCTCGATGTTTCATACTTCTCTGGCATCTTGAAATCAGTCTCTAAATATGCAGTCAAATCTCCAATAACAATCTTGTAACTATATAATTGGTCAAAGAACAAGTTTTTCGGCAAATATGAAACATCTGGGATTTGTATGTCTAGAGTTATCAATTGATTCAAATGTTTCAACTCAGATAGACTAGCTTTTTCACTTTCATGCGCATGTCCTTCAACCTCCCATTGAATCAGGGTGTTTCTCATATACAGCTCCTCCAAACTTACCAGGCTTGATATGACACCAGATGGAATTTCTTTAAGTTTAGAGCAATTACTTATGTCAAAAATTTGTAGCTTTTCTAACTGTTTCAATTCAACTGGCAAATTTTCAATATCAGATCCTGAAAAACTTAGAATTCTTAACTTTTTCAGCTTGCCTATGATGGACAAATCCTTATCTAGCATGCATTGCTCCAAACAAAGCATTCTAAGTTCTGTCAAGGATGAAATTGACAACTTCAAGAGGGACAGATGAATGCCAGTCAATATCAACAGTTTGAGTTCTTTCATTCCTTTAAAAAAGTTTTTGGTTATTTCGAGATATGGATTATTATTGTTAACGTGGAAGACTCTAAGTCTTCCATAGTTTCTTTTCTTAAGAAAACCCTCAATGAAGTCACAATGATGCAAGCAAATAGCAGCATACCTTTCAAGTTTATCAGGCCATTCATCTATTTTTCCCTTTGTCATTGTAAATAAATGATTTTCCTTGTATGCTATTGACAAACCCGCATTGCGAACAGTATCTTGCATGGTAAAATGATCAGTTGAATAACCGTCAGACAACAAACCTGACTCTTTTAGCTTTGTAATCAATGCATATACTCTGTCTCTAGTTTCCCTTACTGTATAGATCCCTTGAAGAAAACCCAAACCAATGCAATATTTCAACAAGTCCATAATCAATGCATCACGACCCATGCGAGCACAAAGTAAGAAAGTATATTTGAGTTCCTCATCTTCCAAAAGATCATAACTCAGCTTTGTAGAAAATTCAGGGGATCCGGTTAAATTCTGCCATTCAAGTTTTCGACGAATATCCTCCCATACAGAGCAGCTCTGATTTGTTAAGGCCATTGCAGTTGTAACTATTGACATTGGCAACCCGTTACACTTACTGGCAATTTGAGCTGCTAACTTTACAAATTCAGAATTCTTGTCACCTATTCCAGCCTTTTTCTTGAACAGCATCTCTGCTTCCTTCTCCTTCAAGACTTCCAAAGAGAAAATAGAGTTTGCTTTCCCTTCCATTTGTCTTAATAACGCTTGTTTGCTTTCAGAAATCATCAAAATTTTGCATCCCTTGTACTGACTAAAAGTTTCTTCTGTTCTCACCCCTAAGATCAATAGGGGATTTTCCTTGTTTGACATCCTTCAAGCCATCAGTGCCGAAGGATTTTCCTTCTTTAACATTCTTTTGGCTGCCATCATTATCTATTTCATATGGAATCCCTAGCATATTCAAGTCCATTTTTTCCCAAAGATCATCTAGGAGTACAAGCGTGTTCTTCTTCTCATTCTTTAATATCTTTTGTATTCTAGCAGCTCTTGCAATGTCACTTTCCTCATCCAATGTAACCCCCAACGTGTCAGCAATTCTTATGTCAGGATTTTTTGTTACGCTTGCCATGGTCACAACATCAAACATCTTTTCTTTCAAGGCTTTCTTAACAACTTCTTTGACTAAAGTGGTCTTGCCCACGCCACTCAACCCATGAAGGCCAGTCATTCCAACACTTGGGTCTTCCAATGCTTCAATAATCTTTCTCATTTTTTCTTCTCTCGATGGATAGCTTTCATAACCAACGTTAGAAAAAAAGGCAACCATAGAAGGTGGGCCAGGCCAATAAGACAAGGTGTCAAACTTTGCCGTTTGCAATAACCCATTGGCCTCCCTTATAATTTCATACGCTTTTCTGCTTCGGCCATACCTTATCCCTGGCTTGGGAAGGTAACCACTTTGGAACAAGTTAAACTCCGCAAGTTCACGATATCTGTCGTTGTTGAAATCCTCGTATTTAAAAATAAGTTTATCCACTCTGTCTTTCCATTCTTCAACTTCAACATGAATTTCTCTTCCACGTCGATGTTCTTCCTCATCAATTGTACGTTGAATTACATCTCTCTTTTTCTTGAGATTCTGAACAACACTTTCTAATTCACGAACTCTTGCCTCGTATGACTTGAGGTGAATCCATTGCTCCTTTAGCCAAGCCGATAAACGAGGTGATGACACATAACAATTAGAGAACCCATGCTACATCTCAACTACATCTTCTTCTGCATGTGCATAAATAGTAAAATAATATTAATTAAGAAAATACATGTGAAGTAATGAATCTGAAATAATAGGTGAGAAGATGAGCTTTGTTGTTCTTTGTTCTTTGAGCAAGAAATTTCAAGTTTTGTAATACAAATGCGTTGTGTGATGTGATGGTATCGCATAAGCTGTTTCAGTTGGTGCTAGAGTAAAAATTTTATAAAAATATATAAAGATAACCAAATCAAGGCTTGACCACATAGCACTTGGCAGCAATAGATTTGTGTTTCATTGCTCTATGCTAAGCCCAATGGAAAGGGACGAACCAAAACAAGCCGACAATGCGTGCAAAAGTAATTATGACTTGTTATTATTTGTTTTGCAAAATTTTATATTAAAATTATAATTTCAGCCAAACAAGGAATTTTACAAGTGAATGCAATTAAAGGACATGACTTAATTCCCTTACATTGTGGTAAGTCTTGTGGCTGAGGAGTCACATGTTTGTGGGTTGAATTCAAGTGGGTATTTGGTTTGTAGAGGAAGTAACAATTTTGGTCAAATTGATGTTCCTGAAAGAAGGACTTTGGAGTTTTCTTTCTTTTTTTTTTTTTTTTTTAATCAGAAAGTTGGCCTAAGCCATTACACTACTCTAACTGCACGAGGATGAAATCCTGCCACAGCAGATCCATACAAAACAAAGTCTTCTATCAGACCATGGGCTGAATCACTCTGTTCGCTTCTCTGTGGACATAAGTAATCTTAACAGATCAGTTCCTTTGTATTAAAGTCTTCTATCAGACTTTGGAGTTTTCTGGTTTGCTGTTCCTTATGACTTAATTGCATTTTTTACCTTCAACTTTTTATTTTTTGACAAATTTGACCTCCAACAAATTAATTTGGCGCATTTTATATCCAACTTTTTAAAAAATTTGCAGATTTTACTTTCCGTCATTGAGTTAACGTGACATGTTAAAATAATTGTACTTTTTACTTTTAGCGAATTTTACCTCAACTTTTACGCTTATGTTAGCATGTCATGTTAGCTCAAATGTGCCAAATTAGGGTAAAATGTATCAAATTAATTTGTTGGAAGTCAAATTTGTCAAAAAAAAAAACAAAAGTTGAAGGTAAAAAGTGCAATTAAGCCATAAGGAATAGCAAACCAGAAAACTCCAAAGTCTGATAGAAGACTTTAAAATTTGTAAGTTATTTTAAAAGTTAGGGGTAAAATGTGCCAAATTAATTTGTTGGAGGTAAAATTCACAAAAAATAAAAAATAAAAAGTTTGGGGTAAAAAATACAATTAAGCCTAATATAATCAGCGTAAGTATCTATAAATTTGTAAAAAAAAAATATATAATCAGTTAATAATTTATACAAATAGTTGTTGCAATAAAACATAATCAATCAAACAATAAATTAATTCAAATAATTTAATTAATTAAGTTAAGGTAAAAAAATCATTGATTACAAACAAATATATTTAACTTAATGTTATTATATATATTTTACTAATTTCTATTATAAAGAAATGTAAAAAGTAATTTATTAATAATTCCATAAATAATCAAAGGATAAAGTCAAAGCAATAAAATTAAATGATTTAATTGATTAATTATAGTTAATTATTTGATTATGAGAAAATATGTCAAAGTTACTATATATTTTAAGTCATATAAATCGTAGAATAATTCTATCTTAATGGTTTGGATCTGATGTAACCCTTTTAGAATTACACTTGTGTCATTTATCCCTTCCCGTATGTGTGTGTAGTTTATTGGAAATTTTTCATAAAATACATTACTTTTTTTAAAAATATAATCACTTTTAAAAATAATTCCAAGCATTTTAAATAATCAAAAGCTAAAAAAAGATCTAAAATCTTAGTAAAATCAAAAGTTATTTTTGTATAACTTCTCATAAAAATCAGCCACTTTTTTTTTTTTTTTTTTAAAACAATGCTACTTTATAATTTTAAATAAAAGTAAAATAGTTTATGTAAAAAAAACATAAATTAGCTTTTTTTTTCTTTCAAATAATCACTAAATTATTTTATAGGAGAATCACTCTTTTTTTTTTTTTTTTTAATATCTAACTAACATTTAACGAACGGGATCCCATTTAGCCAACATTTTGAGTATGATTAAATAATCTTTTCATCTATAAAAAATAGGATTTTTTTTAATTCTTTAAAGATTTTTGTTTTAATTTTAGTCTTTTAAATTTTTTTAGTCTTAAATGATGACATAAACATTAGCAACCCATTGATTTGATATGCCATCCTGTCAGAACAATCACATGTAATATTATTGGTAAAATATGTTTACCAAAAAAAAAAATGACATGTGCCTATCCTATGAGATTTCTTTGTTGTGACAAATCAATAGACTGCCAACATCTTTATTACATCATTTACTTGAGCGCAAAGATTAAAACAAAAAATTTAAATATTTAAAAGACTAAAAAAGAATTTTAAAGGAATAAATTAAAAAAAAATCATATTTTATAGGAAACAAAAGATTATTTAAACCTTTTGAGTATAATGAAAAATGAAAACGATTGAATAGTACACTCGCACATTTATTTTATCTGATCCATTTACTATAATCAAGCAAGGACCACAGAAAATACATGCCATAAATTTAGTCCACTAGGAAGCAGGTCCACACAAAAACTATCATTAGCCCCAAATCCTGTTACCAGATAAGATTTAAGTTTAACACAGGAGCGTCCAAAAAAAAAAAAGAAAAAGAAAACCCATCAAATCCACATCAGACTTTGGTAAATCCAAGCCAAACAGAACAGATTCCATTCCAATGACCAAAAGAGAATCAAGAATTCCAATTAGACACAAACCGCAGCAGCGAGAGATGAAGAAGAAAATATAATAAAAACCCTCAAATAATCATATGCAAGCAACAAACCACATAAGCATAATCAATCAACCAAGGAAAATGGGAAAAAACCGAAACAAGAGAGCATATCACGCTAAGTTGAAACTAGTGAGCATCGACAAATCCGGGAAGAAACTGTCCTTGAATTTCGTAGCCGCTTATGTTGTGTTTAGTTAAGATAAAGGTAACTAATATCTGATTATATTTGCAACAAAAATATTGCTAGGTAAAAAATAATTATGAATATTATTTGTGATATTAAAATATAATTAAAATTTTAATATAATTGATTTCGAAAATCTTTTATAAAATTATTTCAATCTCTAATATAATTATTCTAAAAAATAATTAACAAAATTTATTTAATATCCAAAATTAATTTTTTCCTTATTAATTAAATCTATTTTACAGAATCTTAATACTGATGTTATTTTATGGAATCAAAATCTAATCATTATTTTACGGAATAAATTTTACAGAATTAAAATAAACTAAATAATATGAATATTAAAATAAAATCAAAATTCATATTATCTTATAATATAAAAATATATTAAATTACTCAAATAATTTAAATTAACAAATAAAAAAGTAATAATAATTAATTAACTTTGACTGATATATTATAATTTTATTTTTATTTATACAAAAAAAAATCTTATCATTAAGAAATCAGTGTAACTAATATCTAATTATATTTGCAACGAAAATATCTCTAGCTAAAAAAATCATGAATACTATTTGTGACATTAAAATATAATTAAAATTTCATTATATTTGATTTCGAAAATCTTTTACAAAATTATTTCAATCTCTAATATTTCCTTAGTCTGACACAAGTATTGGAAATGAAAAAAAAAAGTATTATTCGTCAATAATCAATAATAATTTTAATTATACATAAATATATAAATTCTTCTTAAAAAATTACTACGAAGTAACTTAAATTATTAATATACATAACACCAAAAAAAATTAATTTAATACAATATCTATTAATATATTGATAAACAACTGAAATTAAAATTAATTTAATATGATTAAAATCTCTTTATAAAAAGTAAGATCAATTTAATATGGCTAAATATAAATCTATTATTAATTACATGTTTAATTTATTTTATGTATTATTCATTCTATTATTCTATTACTTGTTAATAAGTTATTATGTTTCCTACCAAAAAAATATTATGTTTCCTTAAATATTAATTAATACTATACTATTACCTTAAATATTTTAAACAACTATCAATTCTATTATTGAATTATTACAAACAAAAATTCTTAATACTTTTTTTCATTGATCTTACCTTTTTTTCACTAATTTATTTTTAATACCATATTTTCCTTTTTAAAAATTACAATTTACTAAAAGTTTTTAATTTATTTTTATTTTAATGTATTATAAATTCAAATAGTGGTTTTTATTACTTTTGATATTATTAAATTAAATATTTCAATTTACTAATTTTGATTGTTTGTAATATAGTTTTGATTTGATTATAAGGAATATAAATATAATTTAAATAATTTATTTTAATATACCACCAACTATGATTTTGTCTTCAAAAGATGAATATTGTACTTTCCTTTTTAAAATATTTAATTGTTATTATAAATCTTTAGCACAATGAATTCAGACCATGCAATTTTAGACTTTGCAATAAACTTCTTATGTTCTACGTCATGTTTTCTAATCTTGATTCAATTGCAGACATTATTTAAAAGAAAAGAATGAAAGCCAACCATGATTCCACTCTACTTTCACACCATATGAAGATATTTTCAAAGCAAATACAGAAAACAAACTTATTTGGTAATGTTACAAACTCTATTTTTTATCATCATATTTTATTTATTTGAAAAAAAATGAGAAAACCTGATACCTACTTTGTATGAAGTGATTATAGATTGTTTTTTCCAATAATATAAAGAAATTAATAAAATTGCCAATATAATTTTGTATATAATCCAAAAAAATTCTTCCTTCAAATTTACATGTGTATCGCACACGTACTATCTAGTATTATATATATTTATGTGGTTCATTTGAATTTGTGACAATAGAAGAATTTGATTCTCAATTGTCTTTTTTTCACATTATCCTTTGAAAAAAATAAGTATTTGATACTTTATTTATATTATTTAACACATGAAAAGATAATAGTTTTTAAATAAATTTTATTAATATTTTTAAGTAATATAACAAATTAACTATATTTATATTCATTAAATAAACTTTATTTATATTCATTAATAAAAATTAACAAATTAGTTTTAGACTTTTTAAGTAATATAACAAATTAACAACATTGTCAACATACTTTATACATACAAAAAATTCATTCCCTCCTCAATAAACTCGTGCATCGCACAGGTACCATCTAGTTCATTTATATTCATAAGGAGAGATTTTACACAATCATCTAATCACAAACTACAATATATGGTAAGTTTGTTGACTTTTACAAAATTATTTTAAAAGTCATATCAACAATAATTTGTGATTGAATTACGGTGTAAAATTCTTTTACATTGTCAGTGCATCATTATTAAACTCTTAGAATAAATTAATATTAGTTATTAATTTTGATAATTACCCTAATTAAATTATATTAGAATAAATATTAGTTATAATTATCTTATTTATATTTATTAATAAATTTTTTTGTTACAATCCAGTAGTAGAAAAAACACAACTTTATCTTTGGGATAATTGTTGTGCATACTTACATTTGCACAACATTATCTCACTTTCTTCTCATTTATTGCTTTAATTGGTCCCTTTTAACTAGGAATTACTTTACTTTAGGATTTAGTTTTCATGTAGTTAGTTTTAGGAACTTATTAGCTTTTTAATTGTGTTTTGTAGAGTTCTAGTACACTAGAAGAAGAATTGAAGTTGACGAATTTAAGACAACTTGCTCAGCGAGCTGATGCTGCCACTTAGCGAGAGAGTTCGCAATGAAAGAGGACACGTGACAAGTTGTAGGCTAAGCGAGAAGTTATGCTTGCTTAGCAGGATTGGAAGCTGAAGAGGAAACTTGGAAGTGTCAAAGCCGCTTAGCGAGCTCATGCTCGCTAAGTGACTTAATCTCTCTGCCTGAAGAAGAATTGCAAATTAATGTAATTCGCTTAGCGAGCTGTTGCTCGCTAAGCGAGTTGTACCTTTATACAAAAGAGACAAAACAAAGATTCTCATCCTATTTAAAGGGTCCTTTCATTGGGATAAGGAGAGGCATCATTCTAGGGTTTTGTGTTGCGCCTCCAGCCCTCACCTACTGCACCTTCTTCATTTTCCTTTATCTTCTCTTCTCCATTTTTTGTATTTTGAGCCTTTTGGATGCCTCTCATGACAATGAGAGGCTAGTTTATCCTTGTTGGGGGTTTTGGTGTACTAAGCTACTCTCATGTAATCAATATTACACTATTTATTCAATATTAATTCAGTGTTATTGCTTTCTTCTGCTTTTATTTGCTTGTTTATGGTTTGATCACCCATAAGCATGATTTTGTAGTTTAAATATCATTGGGAAATGCTTTTATTCTAAGAACTAAAGTTAGCATCTAATGGGTGTTATGTCTAGGGATGGAATAACATTTATTAGCCTTGTTTTTAACCTCTGTACCAAGATTGAAGTTATTTAGCTTGACTCGCTAAGGGATTAGGAGTTGAGTTAAGCAACTTAGACCCTTTCATATTAGGAATCATGGTTAGGATATTTTAGTAGGTTAACGTAACACTAAATCTAATATTGAGTAAAGAAAAACCTTTAATATTACTAGATAGAGTAGCTTGGTGAAACCAAACCCCCAACATCTCCATTACTCTGCAGTTAGACCCTTTGCACACCATCTGTTTGTTGTTTTGTTTATTTTAAATTTGTCCTGTTTTTAGTTATTCTTTTCTTGATCTAAACTTTATTTTGTACACCTTTAAAACTCAAGTTTATATTTCATTACCTAGACTTTGGATTTACACAAAAGCTTAGCATGAACAAGTCTCTGTGGAGACGACTTTATACTTATTTTTCAAAAATACTACATTGATTGGTGCGCTTGCCAACGACGTGAACAAGTTTTCTAGCGCTGTTGCCGGGGACTTGTTTCTCGTATTAGGCGATTTATGCTATTTTCATATTCTAGGCATAAATTCTTTATTCTTTCATTCTTTGTTCATATTTATGTTTTTTTATTATCTTTATTGCTTAAAAAAAAAAGATTACTCTTTTCTTTTGAGTCCATGCATGCAGGGTGGAATCTCTTAGAACTATGCTCACACAACAATCGCTTCTTAGTACTCAATTAGGGATGTTGTCTGCACATCTTGCAATCATGTAGCTGAGAATCAGTCACCCACAACTTATCAATTGTGATTTTTGTGGAGGAGAACATTTAAATGATGATTGCCATCTTTACTCCATGCAAAATTCTTGGTGGAAGCAAGAGTCACACCCTTGCAATGAACTTGAAGAAAATAGACTCTCCAATCTTGAGAATGTGCTGATGCAATTCATAGAAACTTCCCAAGCTAGCTTTGAAGCCAATTGAAATTCCATTAAAAATCTCGAGATTCAAGTTGGTGAGCTAGCAAAACAAATAGCTGAAAGGTCTTCTATGGCCATAAGGAAGAAAATTCAATAGAGGTTAAAGCAAATGAGGAGAGTCTTGAAGAAGTGCATGCTTCAAGAGAAAAGAGTGAAGAAAAAGAAGAGAAAGATGAGGAGAGATCATAACAACAGTGTAAGACATGCTTGCAAGTAGATATCCAACAAGAAAGCCTTATGCAAGTCAATATCTCTCTCATCCAACTGATTAGCAAGGAGGAAAGGCATGAAGAACATGTCAAATCTATATATGCCCATTTTGCCTTGTTCATCAACACTTCCTCTGCAGCTAAGTGGAAGCCACTTCATGAATCCATGATTTTCATGGAGTTTTTAACTAAGAAGTGGAAATGCAAGGAGGATGTGCTCTTCGTGACTTATATGCCACCTTAAGCAACATTGTTTTGTCAAGCTAATGACGTTAAAGAAGTGCTTACTAGGAGGCACCCAGGATTTCTATCCCTTTCTCTTAATTTTCATGCTTTTGATTGTGTTTGCATTTATTGTGTCCTATTTTGCTTGTTTATGCAGTTTCTGCATTTGCATTGACTCGTTGAGCGAGCATTATCTCACTAAACAAACTTATCATGATTTTGCTCCCAAGGACTAGCTCGCTAAGCGACACCATTGTTGCTAAGTGAGTCTGGATAATCCATTTAATGATTTTGTTCACTCTGCATAACTTGCTAAGCAAGCTCTCCTAGCTTAGCGAGCAAATCTCTCTGCCAAGTTTTTAATTGTTCAAATTGTTTTTATTTTGAATTCGCTAAGCGAGCATAGCTCGCTAAGCGACCATTATTCTCTGACTAGTTTTTATTTGAAATTGCATTGAATTCGCTAAGCGGCCTGTTGTTCGCTAAGCAACATGTGTCTGTTTCTCTTGTCTTTTGCATAACTCGCTAAGCAACACTTGTGTCATAAAGCGAGTTCATCATGTCTGCATCTTTGCTTTGTTGGTTTTAATTCTTTCAAATCTCATACTTGTTCATTCCTTTCTTTTTCCTCTTCTATTTCTAACTTGCTTTTTATGTCATATGGTACAGATGGCTCCTCCAAGACCCCAAGGAACTAGCACATCAAGGAAGCGGAGGGCACCCAACCCTCAACCTTAGCCTTCTCCACAGGTACAACCTCTACCTCCAACAGTTTGTGATGATCCTTGAGGACTTCTTTGCTCATCTTGCTTGGCTTGGGGACAAGCCTAGTTCTTTTGGAAGGGGTGGCACTACACCTGCTAGTGTTGGAGTAAGTCTACTGAGGAGGATGTTGATGCTAGTGGAGTTGCTAAGGACATTGTAGAGGGGGCTTGGAGGCATTGGCCATCTGTCTGAGGCCATTTTTATTGATTTCAGGACACATTTTATTTTTCTGCATTTGGTTTTATTTTCCTGCACTTTATTTTCTATCTTAGCTTATGGTACATTTGTTTATGTTGGTATAGTTAGATTTTGGTATGTGGATGCATAATATTTTGACACATTTTGGGACATGATGTTGGATGATGGGATCAGCTGACTGCTTTCTATGATATAATGCATGTTTGTTTTGAAAAAAAAGAGTTTTGTGAAAACCACGATTTCAAGTGAATAGTGTAGTGGTTGCGGTTTCATAAATTGATGGTTTCATAAACTGAATACTCGTGAGTGATTGCGGTTAATTCGTATAGCATGAAGTTATTGTGAAAAGTTTTTTGAATGCTTCACATTTACCCGTGTGAGCTATGTGAATCTTAATTGTTGAGAGAAACCATTGGTTTTACACTCTTGAATTTGCATGATTCTTGGATTTTGTTTGACTGCATACATGATGTGGATATGATCAAGGCGTTGTTTGTTTTATTTTTCAGCCACTTAGCCAAAAAGCCAACATGTGTTTAATGATGTATCCCTTGCTAACCCCTTGAGCCTTAACAATGAATAATTTTGTTCTTAAACCTTTAAGCTTAAAAGAAAAATAAATGCATACCTTACCTTAGGGAATATGAGAGCATACCATTGGTTTGAGGCAAATTTGTTCCAAATTTGGGGGAGTTTACTTTGTAACATTCATATGCAGGGAATTGAAGTGAAATGGTAGTATACACAGTTGGTAAAAGCTACAGTGTTAAAAAAAACCACAAAGTCAATTAAAAAAAAGTTTGTGCTGTTGTTTTAAGTTTGTAAATAAAAGGTTGGGAAACAAGTTGGAGTTGGTTGCCTCAAGTATTGAAAAAAAGGATTAGTGAGTGCTCTCCTAGACCCCTAGGTGCTTTGATTATCTAGAAAAACCAATTTTCTTTTGTAGCCCAGCCAAGTTACACCCTTAATAAAGTCCTTAGTGATCTATGTTGTGTGTGTGCAATTGCATTGAATAAGATGATATGCAAAGTTGGGTTGTGTGATTCTAATTGGGATTGATTGAATGATTGAACAACTGAAACACTTATGTGCTTTAGTGAAATAGTAGCCTTGTGAGAAGCAAAGTGTTCTTTATCTTTTCATTGCTAATTGCCATGCTTTTTGATCTCTTGAACTCTTGAGTGCATTATTTTTATGATTTTTATCATGAGCACCATTGCATATATGATCTTGAGATTGTGTGATTGACTTGTTTTAAATAAGCATGTTTGTGTCTTGGGAATTGTGATTAATCCTAGTCTTTGGTCTTGTCATTAATCTAACTTAGTCTAGTTTGGTATAGTTTAGTTTACTTTTGCTTGAGGACAAACAAAGTTGTAAATTTGGGGGAGTTTGATAATTGTTGTGCATACTTATATTTGCACTTAATTTTTACAACAATTATCTCACTTTCTTCTCATTTATTGCTTTGATTGGTCCCTTTTAGTTAGGAATTACTTTATTTTAGGATTTAGTTTTCATGTAGTTAGTTTTAGGAACTTATTAGCTTTTTAATTGTGTTTGCAGAGTTATAGTACACTGGAAGAAGAATTGAAGTTGAGGAATTCAAGACAACTCGCTTAGCGAGCTGTTGCTGCCACTTAGCGAGAAAGGTCGCACTGAAAGATGACACGTTGCAAGTTGTAGGTTAAGCGAGAAGTTCTGTTTGCTTAGCGGGATTGGAAGCTGAAGAGGCAACTTGTAAGTGTAAAAGCCGCTTAGCGAGCCCATGCTTGCTAAGTGACTTAATCTCTCTACTTGAAGAAGAATTGCAAATTAATGTAATTGCTTAGCGAGTTGTTGCTCACTAAACAAGTTATGCCTTTATGCAGAAGAGACAAAACAGAGATTCTCACCCTATTTAAATGGTCATTTCATTAGGAAAAGGAGAGGCATCATTCTAGGGTTTTGTGTTGCGCCTCCAGCCCTCACCTACCGCACCTTCTTCATTTTCCTTCATCTTCTCTTCTTCCATTTTTTGTATTTTGAGCTTTTTGGATGCCTTTCATGACAATGAGAGGCTAGTTTATCCTTGTTGGGGGGTTTTGGTGTACTAAGCTACTCTCATGTAATCAATATTACACTATTTATTCAGTATTAATTCAGTGTTAATGCTTTCTTCTGCTTTTATTTGCTTGTTTATGGTTTGATCACCCATATGCATGATTTTGTAGTTTAAATGTCGTTGGAAAAAGCTTTTATTCTAGGAACTGAAGTTAGCATCTAATGGGTGTTATGTCTAGGGATGGAATAACATTTAATAGCCTTGTTTTTAACCTTTGTACCAAGATCCAAGTTATTTAGCTTGACTTGCTAAGGGATTAGGAGTTGAGTTAAGTAACTTAGGCCCTTTCATATGAGGAATCATGGTTAGGGTATTTTAGTAGGTTAAGGTAACAATAAATCTAATATTGAGTAAAGAAAAACCTTTAACATTACTAGAGAGACTAGCTTGGTGAAACTAAACCCCCAACATCTCCATTACTCTATAGTTAGTTATTATTTTAAATCTGTCCTGATTTTAGTTATTATTTTCTTGATCTAAACTTTATTTTCTACACCTTTAAAACTCAAGTTTATATTTCATTGCCTAGACTTTAGATTTACACAAAACTTTAGATTTACACAAAAGCTTAGCACGAACAAGTCCTAATGATGTGAACACTTTGTCATAATAAAAGTAAATATGGATAATTTGATAATTTATCAGTATAACATAAAATAAATAAATCTTCAGTGAATATTTCTTTTTAAAGATACTTGATTTCATTAGAATCAGATGAAATTAAAGACAAAAATCTTTCTTATTTATAATTTCAAATTTGATTTTTTTTTGTTAAATTTTATTTTGTTTCTAAACTAATTATACTCAAATTTAAGTCAAATATATGTTTTGGAAAACCCCTTATTTCCTAGAAATATTGCCTTCCCCTATGGCGGCAGAACCTCCCATTTGCCCATGGGCTTTCCTAGAACCTGCCATTCCTTCTTCTTCTCCACCTCCGCTAACCGAAAAAACACATCCGTGGCAGAATCGCTCCTTTGTGCAAGCTCTGAAAAATTCACGTGCCATTCCTATTAACCAACTTCCTAAGCCCTGTTTAAAAGGAGATGCTATCTCCATCAAAATTTCAGAGGAGGAATATCAACAAGGATTACAAAGTTGTCAAAACAGCTTACACGATCGTCTCGTCTTAGCCAAAGGATGTAACCCTGTCAAAGCTGAAGAGCTACGCCAAAAGCTTGCAAAGTTGTGGAAGCCCATTGGCCAGTGGAAGATGGTACCCTTAGGCAGAGGTTATTTTGAGTTCAGTTTTGCATCCTTAGAGGACCTTCGTAGTGTTTGGACAGTGGGGACGTGGAGCCTTCATCCCGGTTTGCTCAGACTGTCCCAATGGAGTGCTGACTTCAATCCCAATAGTATGAAGCAAACACACATTCAATGTTGGATTCGTATTCAAGGGCTTGCCCAAGAATACTGGCGATCAAAAATTCTTTTCGAGATTGCTGGAGCAGTAGGCACTCCGATAGCTATAGATGAGACCACCAAGTTGAGGACCTTTGGCCATTTTGCTAGAGTGCTAGTTGACGTTGATCTTTCAAGTAATCTGCCAAATGAAATTCTAGTTGAAAGAGATTCTTATGCCTTTTTCGTTGGAATAACCTATGAGAAATTACCTTTGTTCTGTAACTTTTGCAAAAGTATTGGTCATGTAGTGGCTAACTGTAACAAGAAAGAAGGTTCATTAGATGATAAGATGAAGAAAGATAAGCAATCAATAGGCAAAGATCCTATTATCTCTGAGTATGTTGTGAAAAATGCAGATAAACAAAGATCAAAGAATGAGGGGAATACTGTGCACAACATCTCTCGTAATTTGGTTGCTGGTCAAATTATTACAGACAAGCTGTTTGACAAAATGCCTGAACAAACTGGCCCTCTTGGGGATCATCCAGACTCTGCTGGGGCTTAACCAGAAACTGTTGGGGCCAAGCAAGTACAAACTGACCCCTCAGTTGTTCGACAAAAGTCCCCAGACCACACTGTCATTGTCTCAGAACAAGTCAATGAACCACAAAAGAATACACCTTCTAAGGCTATGGAAGCAATCAATGATGAAGTTGCTCAAATTTACTTAGAAGAAGTGCAGAGTACTGTTGTTGCTGCAAATTCAGAGGTTGGACTCTCAATAGATGTTTCTTTTCATGACTATGCTTTGCAACCAATAGTTCAGAATGACATCAGAACCTTGTCCAGGTCTTGGGCTGATATAACTGACAACGAATCAGAATATGATATATCAAACCCAGATAATACAGAGGTAGAGTGTGGCAACTCTCAAAATTTCCATTTAGTTCCCACCAAGTCTCAAAAACAGCAACTGGAAAAAATAGGAAGAAAGGATGCCCCTGAATCGCCTTTTCCAGAGGTTGTACAAAAGGATCTTCAAATCCTTGCAAATTTTTGGGGACAAGTGGAGAATGATGAAATAGATATGGCGTCAAACATGAACAACTCTGCAGCCACAACAAACAACTTTCAAGTGGTTCTTCCAACCACTCAGCGCAAGAGGACTTCCAGGAAAAAATAATCATTCTGTTTATGTTCAGTCCTAGAGTGCTTTTTTGCAGGCTGGTTCCACTTGTTTTGCTTGGTAATGACTCTCCTTTGGATAGTTAGGGATGTGAGTTTTCTATAGGACTCATATTTTCCTTTAGCTTACAGTGGTATACGACATCATAGCTCTTCTTGATGTTACTATGCTCCTCCTTTTTGTTTGGAGGATTTCTATAGCTTTTGCTTAGGTCTTCCTAGCTAGCTACAGATTATCTTGTTTTTATTTTCATGGGTATTGGCTTGGTCCCCCCATGTTTTGTTGTTCTGTTTTTCTTTTTTCTTTAATATATTTTCTGTTTTCTGCTAAAAAAAAAAAAAGAGTCAAATATATGTTTTAAAGATATGTGATTTTGTTGGTATTAGATGAAATTAGTGGCTATTTTTTTTCTTATTCGTATATATTCGATTTTTTTTTCCGTTTTGGTATCTTTATCTTTATTTTTATTATAATTATAATTATTATAATTATAAAAAAAGTAAAGTAGCATAAATGCGGAATGCTCAACACAATTGAGTATTATTTCAACTCAAAATAAAGACAATTTGGTAATTTCTTAGTATAAAATAAAATAGAAGAAAATAAATCTTGAATCTGAAAATATTCTTTTTAAAGATACATGAATTCGTTGGTATGATTTTATTATATATTTTATTATATATATATATATATATATATATATATATATATATATATTATATATAACAGTAAAAGTAAAGTAAAGTAGTATAGGCAAAAAACCTCTTAACACAATTGAGTATTATTCTCACTCAAAATAAAGATAATTAATTAGGTAATTTCTCAATATAAAATAAAATAGAATAAAATAAATCTTAAATCTATGGCTGAATATTTTTTTTTTAAAGATTCGTGATGTCGTTAGTATTAGATGAAATTAAGGACTAGTTTTTTCATATTTGAAAATTTGAATTTGAACTTTTTTTTTTATCGGTATCTTTATCTGTATCATTATCAGTTTTCACGTGACATTTAACTAATTATTCAATTTATGAGATAAAGATAATAATAAAATAAAATTTTGTTACATAAAAAAAGTAATACGGAATAAAAAAAATTCATTCATCATCCTCTTTATATAAGTAACTCAGTCTCTGCCTACAGTAAAACAAACTCAGTCTCTGCTTAAACCCTAGCTACCACTACGTAGGGATTATCATATTCATTCATAACAAAACAACGTTGGCTCTTGTCTTTACTTATGGCCGCGGAATCTTGGCATCTCCGCAAACTCAAGCGTCGATCACACGATGACGATGAAAAACCAGCGATAAATAGTCACCAGCATTCTAAGTACAATGGTTGGAAGTTGTACTTATCTACGAAAGATGTTGCATTGGTGACCGATTTCCTTTCTTCTCATCCCAATATACGTTTGCGTGTTTCTTCCGACGCCGAGGCCACCGTTGCCTACACTAGTCTTGCCAAGCTTTTGCGGGTTGTTCAAACACTTTGAAGCTGCTGTACGAACTTCGTAGCTTTTCTGTGGATGGTTCTTGGTTGGATTCCCTCGAGCACTCTCTCACTGTTAATTCCCATGTCGACTCTAAATTGTGACGTTGAAGATTTTAATGCCGATATTGAGAAGATTCGTGAGAAGGAGAAAGCTCTTTTAGAGGCCAGAGCCGCATTGAAAGTTAATATCATCCTATGATCTTCCAGAGGGACCTTTGTTCTCGATCGTAAGAGAAGAATGAGTAGAATAATTCGTCTTCTTTAGGTTTTGAATTGTATATATGCACGCAAATGCGTACGTACTTTTCTGTTCAAATCTAAATAATGCCGTTTTTTTTCGAGGTGATAAATAATACTACCGTTTTAAGAATTTAGAATTATTAATTAGCCGAACTATGTTCTTGATATACCCCTCAATTCAGTATTGTTATCATATCTCTTGAATCTTAAAATTTAGTTAACATTCATTCAGCAGTGGTTTCTGTTTTTTCTTTTGCTAGACAAGTTTGTGTGTTGTGATCATTCTTGGTTGTTTCAAGAGTTCCTCTATATATGTTTGTTTTGCATTAGTCTGTAAATTATTTTTGGATAATTTCTCAAATATTATTATTGTTCAAGTTGGTGCAAACCCAAACCACTTGGACATTAGGTCTTCTAGGCCAGGGGTTCACTGTCCTTGTTCATTTAATGGAAAGAGTGATGATACTTGAACATCTGAGTTTTTTAAACACTTAACAAATACCTATCATTTTTCTCTATCTCTTCATGTCACATCATATTATCTATAATACTTATATTTTTCTCACTTTTATCTCTCTTTTACTAGGTGTCTATTGGTATGTTGGGTGTTTATGAATAATTTTCCTAATGGAATGGAAATTAGCTTTTATCAATGTTTTTTCTGGTTTTGGAATGACATAAAGAACTTTTAATATGAATATATGATAATATTTTTGCATGGTGTTTAAGTATAAAACTGTGAGTCTGCAGAGAGTTGCAGACAAATTTTGCTGCAGAGGATCCGGATGTGTTTTTGATACTATATATTGGAAATCTGATGAATATTGTAAGAAGAGAACAATTTTCAAAGGAATTTAAAGATCTTTGAACTAGAATTTGTTGTTTGGATATTTTATTAAATGAAATTTAAAATTTAAGATTTTAAAAGAAAACTTTAATTAACTAAAATTCAAAAATTCTAAATTTCATCTAAAAAATATTTCAGACTTCTTCTCCCTATATTTCAGAATTATATATATATATATATATATATATATATATATATATATATATATAGGGGATCTTTCAAATGAGAACACTTTTTATTATGAGAAATGAGAACATTTACTAATAGCCCTTATATTATAATTAAAAAATAATTAACCGCTCAGATTAAAACTCACTTAAAACCAGTCACGTGCCTTTCTTTCTTTCCCGTCTTTTTTTTTTCCACGATTGATCACGTAAAGAAATTAGGATCAAACGGAAGCCTGTGTTTAATATCACTTGCACAATTCTTCCGCTTCCTATTCATATTCATGTTCACGAATGGTTGGTGTGCAGTTTCAATGTCCTTTGCCGTATGCATGCATAAGAGAATTCCAAACATATAAATGATTTTAAAATTCAAGATTAGGGAAGCTGCAAGTTACTTTTCCCAATGTAATTGATCCTAATTTCCCAAAATTTTCAAAAAGAATGAGAATGTGAAATTAGGCCTTTTTTGTTTGACTAATCCCTGAAGCCTATGATCATGGTGCATCACATAAATGCATCGAGTTTATGCAGCAGAATTGTACAAGTAAAAATTGCTTTGGCAATCGTTAGTGTGAGGAAGAAGATGTATACGGGAATCTGAATAGGAAGAGAAATAAAGAAAAGCATGTGTGAATAGTTTTAAGCGAGTTTTAATCTGAGTGGTTGGTTGTTTTTTAATTAAGATCAAAGGACTATTAATAAATATTCTCATTTCTCATTAGAAACATCCCCTATATATATATATATATATATATATATATATTGACAGTTCTCCCTTTATCCTATTCTTTCTTTATATTTTGTATAGCTTATCTATTTTTCCTTTTTTTTAAAAATAATTTATACTCTAATTTTTTAGGGATAGATTTTTTTTTTAAAATTTCTTTCTATTGACTATATAAACAAGATAGTGAAAATTTAAATAAACTTGTACATTGTACGGATTAAAACACTAGTTATTGTATAATTCAATTAATTAGAAAGTTGATTGAGAAGATTAGTTCAAGGAAGGAAGAAAGGGATTGCTACATTTAGAAGCGGGCCGAGGACAAGACCTTGATCCATTTTAGAAGAGAATCTTAAGCTAATAAAAGTACTGCTAGCAATTGTTAAGCGGACTTTCATAATGCTTAGTATATATGTGGCCTTCTATAAATGTAATACGCAGCTTCCTGTATTACTTTGTAGTCTTTCATATTACGAAGCCTTCTCAAAGTAACGCGTGGTATGATCCTAATCGGTGAGAACTAGGTTGTGCAAAACTTCCTGCCGTTCTTCTCAGGACCAGAAAAAAAAAAGTTTATTGTTTCTTTATAGTTCTTATAAATGGACAGACGGATTATGGATGATCTAATCGAGTAATTAGTGTTCATAGTTTTTAGGTTTGATGCTTGATGAAATGTGAACTGATTGATTATAGATTATTTGATCGAGTAAGTATTTGTCTTTTATATTTGACGCTTGAAAAATTGTGAATAATTCGATTGAGTATAGATGATTTTTTTTATCTTTAGACCAAATACAGTAGGTTATAGAGAGTACACTCAATAAATAAATATGATCTCTGTTAATTACGTCAAGTCACAGTAGAGCTAGTTGAAGTTTTTTTGTGTTTGCAACTGATTTTAAGATCTTACTGTGTTCTTTAGTGTGAACATTACTTATAATAAATCAATATTTATTTTAAAAAAATCATTTTATTTTAGTTATTTAAAAAAAACATTTTTTTTTTTTAATTTTGAAACTACTAAGAACCTCTCAAATCACCACAAGTTAACACATGCTTAATCAAACCAAATTAAAGTTAAAGTTTATTTAAATTTTGAATTTCATTAACTTATTAGTTCATCAGACAGCCTATTTCCACACCTTGATTTTATGGTGTTACTTCCAAAAAAACCATCCAATGCATGAATGCAATGTGCAAAAGAAAAGAAAAGCAAAACACTGCCGTTTTGAAGTGTTGGACACGCCCACATGGCGGTCATATCAGAGGGGCCCAAAGCCCACAGCCTCGGATATGGATACATCAACCTTTCTTAGGCATGGCAATTTGGCAACGGACCTCAAATCCACGGGTATTTACCCGAACTATCACAACTTTGATGAAAAATACATGTTTTGACCTGCTATGGGTACGTGTACTGTATTACTGAATTTTGTAAATAAGAATGAGTATCTAACTATCCATGTACCTGTACCCGGCACTGTTACATATTTTTTATATTTTTTTACAACATATACATACATATAATATATATAAGATTTTGTCGTTATAATTTTATTTTTGATATTTTTTAAAATATAAATTAATTAATTTGATAATTAAATAATTTAAGTTATAATAATAATAATTAAATAACAAACTTAAAATTATACTTAACTAAAAATATAATTTAATTCTTAATTTTTTTATCTTTAATTTGTTTGTTATTTATTATTTTTATAGGCTTAAATATGTTTTTATTACCTCAAATTTAAAGTAAATTTGTTTTTGGTCCTTCAAATTTAAAATTGATATTTTTAGTCCTATTATTTAAAAAAAAACTTGTTTTTAGTCACTCTAACTAGACGTCTTCCAACTAAATGCCGTCAAAATGAATATTTTGAAAGGAAAACAAACATGTAGTATGGTGTTTGATGATAAAAATACATAATCAAACTAGATTGTCATATAAACAATTTGTAATATATACGCTACCCTCATAGAGGATAGAATTCATTGGAGCAACTGAAAATGCACCTAGAATGACATTATTTTCTACAACAAAACTTGGGAGGATTAGATATACACTCCCCATAACTGAATTATCTTAAACTTCTATTTTTCCACAAGCATATCCATTGGAATAATGGAAACTGATTATTATCTTGCTAAAATCACCAAGATGGACACCATCACATATTGACATTAACTATGGGTTTGAAACTGGGTTGATGGCTCTAATGGAACAGTGCTGGTTAATTCTATCACTGAAAAATGGTTAACTATACGTCATAAGTCGTTAATTCTATCACTAATAAAGTGGATTAATGAAATAATGCTGGTTAATTCTATCACTGATAAGTGGTTAACTTGATATCATAATTGGTTAATTCTATCATTGATATAGTGGGTTAACTACATGTATATGTATGGTCAATAATATATCACAATTGGTTAACATATTCATATTTATTAACTAGATAAATTGTTATATACATTGATTTATATGGGGTTGAGCATAATAGATTGGATCATGCTAGTGCAAACAAAACATTAAAGATAGTAAAAACTCCATCAATACAATAAAAACTCACTAAACACCTAACATGGAAACTACTTCACAATGAAATCCCAAACATTGTAAATAGTTTCTGCATAATATACGATGAAATCGGCACATAAACATGAAATTTACACAATGATGCGTAAAATGCGTTCGCAAAGGGCAAGCGTACCCTACGCAGTAGTAACAGTGGATTCTAGGAGTCCAGATATCGAACCCAAAGGACCAGTCGCGTTCCCAAATAATTAATTTCGCAAATAATCAAACAATTCAGAATTTAAAACCAAATTGTGGGGAATTGTGTTCAATTATTCTTTTCAAAAGAAAGAGAATCAGAGCAGAAAGATTAATGTGAGAACAATTATAATAAAGAAGCCTAGGATTGTGATTTCACATGTACCCCTTTTTCTCCCCAATTCTAATCTTAATAAAATCCCTAAATGCGTTACTTGCCAGTGACCTCTTAAATTCGTTAATTAACAATTGATCATAGTTAATAACGCTATTTCCCCTAATTTAATTCCCAATTGATCATAGGTGAATTAATTTAGAGCAAATGATGAATCTCAGAGAGGTTGATTAACAGGTTAATCTACTGAAAATTCATACAATATATTTGATCATGCAAATTGTATGAATTCAATCACTTCACAGTTCAGTTAATCGCAAGCAATTGATCATAGACAAGAGATTAACTTATATTTAGACTGATCGGTCCTAAAAAGCAATAAAAGCAGTGAAGAGATACAATTAACTGAATAACATCGAGGTTTTATTAAAATCAGAACCGGAGTACAAAGGTACAGTTACATCACAATCCGGGGCTAAGAGAAACTAGCCACTCATGTTCATGATTAAGCTAGAAAACTCAAAAGAAGACATAAATATTACAAAAGGGAAGAAACTTTATAGTGGTGATCCCCAATGGTGCTCTCTACGTTCTCCCGCAGCTCAGAGTCTCTCACAGGACCTCTTTCTCACTCCGAACCCTACGGTTGATCTTGAAGTCCCATCATGGTTAAAGTTGAATTCAAAGGCTTCTATTAATGGTATAATGCAGCAGACTGCCAATTGGGGCAATGTCTTAACAGCTAGGGATTTATTGTGTGGGGTCAAGCCAAATTCTAGGTACAATAAGACCTTAGTGGAGCCTTACAACCCACAATTCTTTGCTCACCAATTTGACCTAGCTCAACATATCCCTATGATGTTTCTAACCAAGACAGAACCCAATAATCGGCCAACTTTATTAGTTGGTGAAATAACTGACATAGCCTGCTGAAATACCAAGAAGCTGCATGAATTTGAATCCAGCCTCTTTCAACCCATTCCTCGAGAAACAACCTCATATATAAACTGGTGGCCAACAATTAGGGAAAAGATGTTTCCCAAGTCATTGCTCACATACATGTTAGTTGCTGTAATTACTTTTCAAGTGGTTTTTAAAGCAATTATCTATCTTTTTCTCTCATTTGGAGTGTTGTTTTACTCAATTTGCTTTAATTTCGTAATATAGTTAAGTTTAGTTTAATTTTCTAGTTTTATGGTTATATCTTAGTGATTTGCCCCACTTTTTGTAGGAATTGGAAATTTAAGTTGAAGAACGCATTTTGGGGCTGCATTTTGAAGTTTTGGAAGCAGTGAAGGGTCTTTTGCAGTAACAATCTGTTGAAGTGCAGAAATTGACAATCAGCCAAGCCAAATTTCCAGGCTGGGCGAAATGTCACTTTGAAGGAATTTTGCACATGTATATAAAGAGTTGACCCTCACTTATGAAAGGGGGTTGGAACATTTTCAGAACTCATTCTCTGTAGCTCGTTTTGTACTGTTTTAGTGGAGAGAAAAACTCTCTCTTTAGTTCTTAGTGTTTCTCTTCATCTTCTCCCCTTCCATGTGTATTTTCCAGCTGCTCATGCCTATGAGTGGCTAATTTCTTTAGTTGTAAGGGGTTAGATGTAACCATTCTTAAACTCTCTTGTATCTTCTGATATTATCTATATATATTATGCATATTTGTGTTTAAAGTTAGTATTTTTCTTCTTTTCTTAAAGCTTGTTGTGGCTTGATCACCCACAGCATGATCCATGGACATGATTGTTATTGGGAAACACTTTTGTTGTCTAGATTTGAAGCAATATACCTCATGAACTTTGTGTCTAGGAATGGAGCTTAGTTCATCGGTTATCTTGTGGTCACTAGACTTAAAGCTAGTTGCTTCGTTAAGTTGTTGAGGAATCAAGGCTTGGGGAAGTAATCTAAGACTCTCTGCACCTAAGGAATTAGGGCTGAGAATGTTTTTATTGACTGATTTTGACATTTAAATGTAAATAGAATATATACTATGCGTGCATGCAAGAAGAGAGTAGAGAGTGGTGAGATCTAACCCCTGCAACATTCTCATTTATCTGTTTTAACATCTGTCACAGCTGTGTTTTATCTTAAAAACCACAAAAATATCTTCTTTATTTCTGTCCTGCACTAAATCTGTTCTAAAATCCCACAAAACCAACCAAAGTTTGTGTTTTTATACCTTTCTTATGAAAATCAGTGCCGTTTAGCTAGTATTTATGTGAACATTGCCTATATTAAGCAAATCCCTTGGGAAAATGATACTTGGACTTATTCATTTACTACTTGATCGACTAGTGCACTTGCCAAATCCGTCTAACAATACCTCTAGCAAATTGAAGGCTAAATTGAGGTTGAAGCTCCCCCGGCCAAGCCAGCACCATCAACTGCAACTCCTGGTAAACAAAAGACCTCTCAAAAGATTGTTGCTTCTTCCACCGCAGCTTCCAAATTAGCTCACCAGAAACCAACATCCTCTACTTCCAAAGTTATGATTTTCACTTAATTTATTTGCTTTATTCAACCAAGTTTAAGTATTAACAATTGATTTCGCCAAACAGTTCCAGCTAAAAGGCGGGTAGAAACTATTGACCTTGATGAACCTGCAGAGATTGAGGAAGAAGAAGCATCCCCTAAAGCTCCTCTTCAATTTAAAAGGAGAATCAGGGCTTCAACAACTGCTGCCACTCCATCCAAGGCACCATCGACTTCCAAGGTATGTCATATTCTAGTAGTCTCTTCTTCCTTTACCAAATTAATATTCTAATCTTTGACTCATTTAAGCAGAAGACAACTCCTATTAACACATCAAGCCGAAAACTGAAATGACTAAAGCTGGGTACTTCTACCCTTATCACTTAGGTAGATTCTTTAATCATTCTTCTTGCATAATTTATCATTAATTATATCCTTCTCACATTGCTTAACACAGGATCCTCTTCAAGAAGAACCAACCGATTTGCCAGCTGAACCAGCATCTCCAATGGTTAACATTCCATCTACCACAGCTCCTGCTTCATCGTCAGCCTTTGCCCGACCCACACTTCCACATGTTACTGAGGAGACTTTGGCACAATACTTCCACATGTTTTGCTTGATTTACGTAAGACAGTGACTTACACAATTTTATTAAGGCTAAAATATGCTTTTCGTCCTCACAAAATTGGAAAAGTACGCTTTTCGTCCTTGCAAAATTTTTTCTACGTTTTTCGTCCCTACAAAATTGAAATATGTCAAATTTTGGCTCGGAGCTAGGTTCAGATATATCCAAACCTACATTTTGCAATTTGTGGCGGTTTTATTTTTTGCGGTTAAAAAACTGGCACAAATTGCATAAAAACCACCACAAATTGAAGAAAACCGTCACAAGTTGTACAAAAACCGCCACAGAATGTTTTTTTTTTTTTTACAATTTGTGACGGTTTTTAGGCAATTTGTGGCGATTTTTAACCGCCAAAAATCCAAGTGTAGATCCGAAGCTAGCTCCGAGCCAAATTTTGACACATTTCAATTTTGCAGTACAAATTTTTTTGCAATGACTAAAAACGTACTTTTCCAATTTTGTGAGGACGAAAAACATATTTTAGCCTTTTATTAATTGGTTTGTGTTATTTTCTTTGGTGTAGCTTTATTCTTTCTTTTTTAAGTTTTACCAACTTTAATTAAATAGTTCCCAACATTTTCCCATTCAAATCCCGGTGCCGTTTCTGAACCACTCCGATTTCATACATGTATAAACCATGAGTTGGTGGTAGTGCGTTCAAACTTGACTCTCTAGCTTTTTTTTAGAGAACAATGTACACGTATAAAACAGGTTAAATAATGTATTTATCGAGGACTAAACTCAAAATTCGATCATTTATCAAGGATTAAAATATATTTAAGTTTAAATTTAATATATTAAATAATGTACAAGTATAAAACAAGTCAAGTTGGGTAATAAAGTACCTATACCTATACTTATTCTTAAATATTTTTGCAAAAAAATATTGGTATCCACATGTCCATACCTATTTATTAGGTAACATTTTTCTCTATTATGCATTTTTTTTACATGTACTAGTACGTGTACCCTTTAAGGGCAAATTATGTTTGGAGAGTGATATTTTTTTATTTATTTTAATAAGTAAATATATTTAAAACATAAAATTAATGGCAAACTAAAATATTAAATAAAAAAAGAACTATTATACACAACAAGTTTGATTGATTCTTATAACTAAATTTAAAACAAACATTAAATTTATTTATTTATTAATATTTAGTAATTTCATTTTAAATAATTTACAAATAACTCATGTCATTTACTTAATTGGTTGTAAAAATGTCTATAAAAAAATGTAAGGAGGATAAATTATTCGATATAAAGAATCTCAAAAGGAGATTTGAGATAAGTGATTTGACTCAAACCATCTTATTTGAAATTTTGAATACACTACATAAAAATTATGATCACTGACACATCAACTATGAAGAATTCGTCTCGTATGATTGGTGACATTGAGAAATTCTTAGTTAGGCACAAACTCAACACATCATCCTTACACACAATTAATAAAAAATTTACAACTAATAAAAAAAAAACAAATAAATTCAACCTAAAAAATAAAGAAACTAATATTTAAAACAAATAATCAAATCTCACGATTTTCTCTCCAATATTTATCTGTAACGATATCTCTTTCGTTTTATTTCTATATATATCAAAACCGTTACTGTAACGATTTGTAAATTATTTATGGATCTGAGTTTGATTGATTGTTTTTTTGTTGGTTTTTTTGCTGTAAATGGTGGCATTGCCGTAGGTGATGGCGGCGGCGACCGCAGAGGTGAGGCCAATGACATTGACGGTGGTGATGATGAGAGACAAAGATGGAGAAGGAGAAATTGAAGGGTGTTCTCAAAGGGCAAAATAGGATTATCATATTATTATAATTCAGTTATTTTCTTTTATTAAAATAAATAATAGAAGACACGTTGTTAAGTCAAGGGTCTAAAAGTAATGTAAAAAGAAGACAGGGATGTCAGGTGTAATTTAAGCAAATCTCAGGGGAGGTTGTTATAATTTACTCTTTATTTTATCTCTATTGTTTCAATAATGGCAATCTTGGAAGAGAAAAGTGTGAACTACCAAGTACTAAGTTACCAAGTACCAACGAACAAAGAAAAACAAAATTAAAGTGGGACATGTGGTAAGATCAAGATCATTCATTTGATCCAACGGCTAAGACCTTTTTAACTGGTCCTCCAACTCCCTCCAATTATGGGAGAGGATCCGTGCCCCCAAGGGCACCCCACCTAAACACCATCACCTCAACCACCCAATGCCACCTCCACACCACATCAAAACCCACCACTGCGCCACCACCCAACCACCCACCACTGCCATGCGCATCACTGTGAGCCACGAACCTCCATGTCGTACCAAACCCACCACTGCACTATCGCACCACTGCCATATAGTTTACGGATTGACTAATCCGTAATATAAATGTATTACGGATTGAGTAATCCATAATATCTGTAATTATATTTTTAACCATAATTTTCTAATGGTTGTAACCTGGAAGTACACTTTACCCAATAAGATGCTCCCTCCCCACTTAAAACAAAATCAAATTGTGAGAATTTAAACCCTACAATGCACTTAACCCATTTGTTCTTCTCCCTCATGGAGAGGCTCTTATAGTCTTTCCTAGGATCCACCGCAAGAGAGAAGGGACAGGGAACATGGGTTTTAAATTGCGGACCGCAACATTTGTTGCGCTCGCAATATTGTGGTTGCGGAGCTCCCTTCAACGGTAACAGACTGCAATTTTGTGTCTGCAATTGAGCCGCAACGTTCACAACATGATCTTGGTTCACCTTTTTTTCTCAAAAAAACCAGATCAGACTTACGAGTGTGGTTCTGTTGGTGAGTGCCCTTATGCATGCTTTCTGTTTGTCTCCCCTTTTTCACCTATGTTATTTGTAGAAAGTGGATCACTAGATTTCAAAGGGGAAAGGGAAAGGGTGAAATAGGAAAAGGGTGAAGTCGTGGGGAAGGGGAAGGGGGAAGACAAAGGGAGATCACGAGGAGTCTGAATGAGAAAGTGATTATTTTAATTAGTCTATTTTATTTTTAGAGGGGTGGGCCTGGGCTTTTTACGGTGAAAAGGGATTTTCCAATGAAAACTTCAAACTGGAAATTTTAGAGAGAATGGAGAGCTTATTTTGTTGAGGGATTAGAGGAAAAAAAAATTAGAAAATAGGCTTAAATAAGTTTTGGATCCTTGATAAATTAGTCAATTTTGTTTTGGGTTCCTAATAATTTTTTTTCTTTGCGTTGAGTCCCTAATAAAACAAAAAAAATTGTTTTAAGACCTTGTTATTTTGTCTTAAATCCTTCTATTATATCTATTTTTTTCATTTGAGTACTTATAATATTTTTTTTCATTTTGTATTAGTCCTTTGAATTTTTTTTGATAGGGACTAATAACAAATTATCTACATATTTTAGGGACTCAAACTTAAAAATAGATATATTAGAAGGACTAAAACAAAATAACAAGCACCCAAAACAAATTTTTTGTTTTAATAGGAACTCAACACAAAGAAAAAATTTATTAGGGACCCAAAACAAAATTCGCTAATTTATCAATTATATAAGGACCCAAAACAAAGAAAAATCTATATAATTTTTTTATATTTGGTGCAAACATGAAATAATTGCATGTCACAATCTGGATCGCAGTGGTCACAACGTCTGCAATCGTAGTTGCTGCAATCGCGACCGCAACTACAATTTAAAACCATGAACAAGTATTCATTCATCTGCAAGAGAGATGATAATTGTTGTGCATACTTAAATTTGCACTTAATTTTCACAGCAATTATCTCACTTTCTTCTTATTTATTGTTTTGTTTGGTCCCATTTAGTTAGGAATTACTTTCTTTAGGATTTAGTTTTCAGGTAGTTAGTTTTAGGAACTTATTAGCTTTTTTAATTGAGTTTTTTTGCAGAGTCCTAGTAAACTAGAAGAAAAGCTAAAGATGAGGAATTAAAGACCACTCGCTCAGCCAGTTTTGTTGTCGCTTAGCGAGAGAGCTCGCACCGAAGAGGACACGTGGCAAGTTGTTGGCTAAGCGAGAAGTTCTGTTCGCTTAGCGAGATTAGAAGTTGAAGAGGCAACTTGGGTGTCAAAGCCGCTTAGCAAGCTTATGCTTGCTAAGCGAGTTAATCTCTCTGCCTGAAGAAGAGTTGAAATTTAATGTAATTCGCTTAGCGAGCATAAGCTCGCAAAGCGAGTTGTTTAACACCCTAAATCCGGGTTTACATATAATCCATTTATTTTATTTTACATTAATAAAATGTGATCATTTTGTTCAATTTTGCATTCGTTGGAACATGAAAGAGACAAGTAATTAAACAAAAATAATAGTAGATTTAAAACATTTTCAAACTCAACTTGCAATAAAATAATGCAGTGCAAAACCACATTTTATAAAAGTCGCACAACCGTTTTATCGAAAATAAACATTCATTGGAATAACAACGTAAAACAAATATAAACAAGGTGTGTCTCCGTGGCCACCAAAATATACATATATAAATAAGTTTATGAGAATAAGGGTTAGAAGTGTCTCACGCATAGGATTAATATCATGTACAGCCCAAGTCTAAAGTAGTAAATACACCGAATAAGAAAATAGATGACTGAAACAACATACAAATTTTTTGAATCTAGGCCTACCCATATGAAAGTACAAAAGAAGGGAAAAACCTATGACTCAGAGCAGTCATCTCTAAACCCTACCCCTATGTCAGACTATACCCATAGAGAAAAGATGTCAGAGGAATCTCTAGCAAGATCCCTGAGAAGAGATCTCATGGCCCTCGTCCATGGGATCTTCCTCAGGATCCTCCTCCGAGTCCTCCTCCGGATCCTCCTCAGGGTCTTCCTCGTCCTCAGTGTTATGGCCCTTTACGACTACACCCATGACCACTCCACGATGAGCGCCTGTCCCAACCGGAAGCAACCTAGGGCGGAAGGGAGGAAACACCGACCTCAGAGTAAGGTCGTCAGAAAGTGTGGCATCTGGATCAGTGCGAGGAAGAGACTGGCCATCTGATGGCGAATCAGAAGAACATGAGGATGACGACACAGAAGTGTCTGAAGAGAGCTCCACAATCTCCACCGGCGCAGTATGACGATAGTACGGTGGAGTAGGCTGAGTAAACCACAAAAAGAAGTCGTAGTATGTTAGCTGTTCAAACTGGCGCGTGAGTGACACCACCCCAAAACGCACGTGGCCCACGAAGTGATCCTCGTCGAGTACCCCGTCGTGGTTCCAGTGACCCTCAAACGTCACTACCCATACCCTCGTGGAGGGCCTCTGCTGCGCCATCGATATCTGGAAAAATAAATGTATGGAGTGAGTCCCTCTCCTCCACTAAACTAACAAACAAACGACCGACGGTCTCAAGCAACATACAACAATCAACTACATTGCAAAGATGCTCTCACGAGTCCCACTCGAAGTTCCTAATCTATTATACTATTTCTCTAGATCATACCATCTCAACATAACTCGAGCCCGCTGCCACTGGAACTCCTAGAACTATGTGGACTTACACAATTTAAGTTGGATGACTTGCTGGGAGTACACCCTTCACCACGGTACAATGGTAGGGCTCTCACCAACACGATTGTGCCTCGCATTTGTCGGGATTGCCAAGTCGGCACTATGGAAACATGACCACAAACTCGGCGCCAGATCCCCAAGAAACAGCAAGTCAGCAAGCACACCTCAGGTACCACTCTGTGAGGTCATCCAATCTCTGAGGACTGACTCCTCAACCACTCCCTCACATCGGGTTAATCTCTTATAGGTTGGTGTGGCTTCTCTGCCAAAGGTACCGAACGATGGTCTTCCACGACGTATGTCCCCGACATACCATACGGAGATTCACTCTCCACCACCACAGTGGTCACACATTTCGACCCCATTCCTCATGAGCATATTGCTCACCACAGGTGAAGCCCCCACACAACCTCTTCCACAATTGTCATTCAAGCTTTGTCCACGAACAAATTCGTTCAACCGTCTCACACGACTTAGCGCTGGAGGTTCCTTCCTCCTTTTGGTTCTCACCACGATTCGGACAATCACAATTTATAAACTTTCAATCATATGTGCATATTGCACGTTACCCAATCATGACCCACATCATGATCTTAACTGTCTTACTTTGTTTTATTGAAATCCTCACCCATTCTCACGTTTTATGCTTACTTAAGTCATTTTGTCCAAATCCATGCAAGGGTCCTAGATTTCTTTCTAAGTCCATTATCCGATGTCCTCTGTGTGCATAAGAAATTCCTAGTTATTAACTCGTAATATTATTAAGTTCCCACTCTTTAATTATAATTAATTCACTATTTCACATAGTGAATGTCCTCAATTACTAGAATAATTTTCTAGTATCTACAAGTGTACTCCGTTTGGAGTTCACTTGCTCCCACACAAGAATGAATTATTCTTGTCCCCACAACCACAAAACATTGCAAACAAGTCACATGCACAAGAAAATTTCAGCACTCTTTGCCCGAGGATCACGCTCCTCCCGGTCTCCAATTTACAGTTAATAACATAATAATCATTAACAAACAATAATTCAATAATTCAACATAATCCATTAAACAACATTGCACACACATTTTCAATAGAAATTTTCCTTTTGAGGTGAAATGTCCATTAGCAAATCCAACGAATGACATTAGGCACAATTACACAATCACACAATTAAATTTCATGCATATACCTATAGTTGTGCACACATACAAAAAATTATTTAACTTAGCAAATTAACGTAGAATTTCGTAAGATTTTACAGCATAATAAATCACATATATTTCATTATATAAATTTTCTCCCAAAAATTCCACCCATAATTATTATTTTTGAATTATTTATGGTTGCTGGACAGGCTCTGTAAAATGCACTTCTACATTTTTGATAAATAGCAAATCAACTCTTTTTTCTGTACTCCTTCACAGGGAATGTCCCCAACATGTGGGAAAACATATCAAATTTTCTCAGAACCAAATTAATACCGGAAATGCCCTTTTTATATTGCTAAAACATTATTGCTTCAGAACAGAGTTTTCCATACAAAAATGTAAATAATTACAAAAAGTGTTCATAAAATTCTGATAAAATTCATAGGCAGTCCAAAGAGTCCAAGTAGTGTTAAAAATTTTCTCAAGGCAAAATTCTCATAAAAAGATATTTTCTACATTTAAATACTCTGCTGTCTAGTTTTTTGGTTTTCACAACATTAATTTCCTAAAAATGCTTCCCGATTTGTTCTGACTTTAAAAAAATTCAGGAATGACCCTAGTAACATATAAATCGAATTCATGAGCCCAGTTTTCCAAAAAAATATCCCAAAAGTTTTATAAAATCCGAAACAGCCCCTTTTACAGAATCAGCAACATTTGAAAATAATTCCAAAAAAAATAGTTTCACTGTTCATAAAATTCTGAAAAAAAAACCATGATATCCAGAGGTTCCAAAACATAGGAAAAAATATTTACATTGAAAAATAATGCACGAAAATATTTTCGAAAAAATTGAAAACAGCTGCAGTGCAAAATTTACAAACAACACATTTCAACATGATTCACATGCTCTTGAGACACCCATGGTGTCAAGAGACTCACAATCACATGAACAGCCCAGAAACATCAAAAGAAATAAGAAATAGCTTAGGGAAAATAGAAACCCCTCCATACCTCTTTGGTTCCTCACTCAAAAGAAGAAAAATTGGTGTTGTCGGGTAGCCCTTGCCCTCCTCAACAATATATCCGAATTTAATCGGTGGAAACTTTGATTTGAGTACTTGAATCTTAGAGAGAAGTGGCAGAATTTTAGAGAGAAGGAGGAGAAAATAAGAGACTTAGGGAAGAAGAAAAGTGAAAATGAGAGAAAAGCTCTCTTGCTAGGGTTTTTAAAAAGGAAGAGAGAGAAAAGTGAAACTTTTAAAAAAACCCCCCCTATGTCCTTAGTTAGGGTTTTTGTTTGTGTTGGGCCCACATGGGCCCACTAGGTCTAGGGTTAGGGTATTTTCTAGTTTAGGGTTTTGGGTCTCTGCGGGATTTGGTCATCTGGTCTTTAATCAACGAGAAAAAAAGATTTTTAATTCACTCTCATTCTATTTAATACTTTTCTAAAGCATATAATTAATTAATTAATTAATTAAATCTTCACTAAATTTATTTTCATCAGTAATTGTATTTCTTTAATTATTCAAACACTGAGAATTGATTTAACAAAGAAATAATTAATTAAAGCTATAAATTATGTACTTGACTCTAATTCACACAAAGTTTAATTATTTTCATTTAATGAAAATAATTTCACAGATACTTAATTGAAATCATACCACTTCACACATGATAGGCATAACGAGTGTAAATTTTTAGGGTGTTACAAGTTGTACCTTTATGCAGAAGCGATTAAAGTGTCTTGTCATTGGGATCATCATCAAATCATTCTAGGGCTGTGTGTTGGCGGCTAAGACTCTCACCTAACATATTCCTTCCATTCTTCACCATTTTCTCTTCCATTTCCTTTATTCTTTGTAATTTTTGGTGGCTTCTCATGACAATGAGAAGCTAACTTCTTTGTAGTTGGTGATTTGGTGTACTAGCAACTCTCATGTAACTATTTATTACTATCTATTTAATGAATATTTAGTGTTAATGTTATTTCTCTGTGTTTAATGTTGGTTCTTGGCTTGATCACCCAAACACTTTATCTATTTGTTTTTATTGTCATTGGGAAATGCTTTGAAAACTGAGATTTGAGAATGATATCTAATGAATGTCTCATCTAGGGATGGAGTGATATTTGGTAGTCTCTTAATGATCCTTGCTCTTAAACCAATCATTTAACTTCACTTGCTAAGGGATTAGGAGCAGAGTTAAGTGATTTAGCTTCTTTCACTTAAGGAATAAAGGTTAGAAGACTCAAGTGGGTTGAGATAGCACTAGGATTTTCATTAAATGGAGAAAAACCATTTATATTACTAAGATGTTTGCCAAGTATCACCAAATACCCCAACTAGCTTGTTTTATTGTTGTTTTTAGCCGCTACACACCAACTGTTTGATCTTTTGCTCTTTTGAAATCTATCCTATTTTTAATAGTTTATTCTAGAACATAGAATTTTATTTCTGAATCATTTTCACTAAAACAATATATTCTTTTACCTAGACTTTGATTTTACACAAAAGCTTAGTACGAACAAGTCCATGTGAAGACGACTTTGTTCTCAAATTTCGAAAATACTACACCAATTGGTGCATTTGCCAACGATGTAACAAGAGACATACATCTATGTGGAAATTCAATATAGAAGCTCCATATGCATTCTTGTGTCACGAGATGTACAATAAAAATATAAATATTAGCACAATCTAGAACATTTTTTAAAATGCATTTTGAACACAAAATGTTAACCAATGCCTTAACTGATAACTGATACACTTAAGCTATATAAGTTCATGTTTAGTATGTTTATAAAAGTATTTGAATTGACACAATACTTGTAAGAATGAAATTGCCGGTTAGCAAAAGTTGAAGAGTTAGATGAGAGGTACTATTAATTAACCACATCTAAGTCCTATTAAAAATCTACCTGACAGAGGTAAAGAAAGAGATGAACGATATATCATTTCAAGTTTTCAACGGTTACATATTCATCAAAACTATCAAGTGGAATATTTTTATTATGGACAAGAACTCATCATAAAAGAAAATCCACAAAAAAGATAAATTATCCATGCATACCTGCTGTGCATCGGAGGGGGAGGAAACACCGGGGAGATCTTCACCAATGGGCCACAAGCACACCACATAAGTGAACTTGACACCATCTTCTACCAAAAACCTTAAGGAATTAGGTTTGTGGGTCTTCCTCACTTATATGTTGCTCAACTCGTCCATTTCTACCCAATGTGGGACTTCACCTTCACACTTGAACTTCAACAATCTCCCCCTCAAGTGTGAGTCTCTTCCACATGGTAGCTCCTCCTCAAGCAGAAGCCATTTTCACCACGAGTATCCAATGATGGTGCCTCTAGAGCTTAAGCATGCTCTCGTACCTTGGACCGTTGTTCCACCATTCCACGGTGCGGGACACGCTGCCTGGCCTCCATGTATGGACCCACCACCAGGAAGACTTTCGATACAAGGGATCCCTATGTCCATGCTCGGATCCATCGCCAATCCATCATACTCGTCCGAGCCGATCACCAAGTCAAACCATCGGCTCTAATACCAATTGCTGTGCAACGAGGAGGGCTAAGATGCAGGAGGGTTCTGATTTGCAACAGCATATCAATGTCTTCAATCAGATTATTAGTGATTTATTGAGGCTTGATGTGAAGATTGAGGACGAGGATAAGGAAATAATTCTATTGTGTTCTTTGCCTAATTCCTACAAGCATTTAGTGACCACCCTAACGTACGGGAAAGACACCATTAGTCTGGATGAGATCACGGCTGCACTTATGTCCCACTGTCAACGGAAACAGAATGCAGGGGAGTGTTCTCAAGGCAAGGGTCTATATGCAAAGGGGAATAAAGAACGTGGGAGGACGAAAGGCAAAGGGGGTTTTGGGAGGAGGAATAAGTCCAAAACCAGACACGGCAAATCAATTCTGTGCTACAATTGCAAACAACAAGGGCATTTCAGAAATAATTGTCCAAAGTTGAAGTAGTCTGGTGAAAGGGCATCCTGCTCTGCGAATGTGGCAGAGACTAATAACTCAGACTACTACAGTGAGGGAGATGTTCTCTCGGTTTCATGCAGTCAGCTTACAGATGCGTGGATTCTTGATTCCGGATGTTCTTACCATATGACTCCCAATAGGGAATGGTTCACCACATACAGGTCAAGCAATTTTGGCAGTGTCTATTTGGGTGACGACAAAGCTTGTGCCGTTGTTGGAATGGGACAAGTGCAGATTACTATGGATGATGGTGGAGTGAGAACGTTGTGTGATGTCCGGCATATCCTTGAGTTGAGGAAGAATCTGATCTCACTTGGTACTTTGCAGGCCAATGGTTTCAGTTACATGACTGATGGAGATCGAGATACCCTCAGAGTGTGTAAGGGTGCATTGGCTGTGATGAAAGCATAGCGGACTGTAGACAATATTTACAGACTGTTGGGAAGCACAGTTGTAGGTTGCGTTGTATCTGTTGAGTCTGATGATGATGCTACCAGATTATGGCACATGCGTTTGGGCCATCTCAGTGAGCGTGGGATGGTAGAGCTTCATAAGAGAGGACTCTTGAAGGGAGTTCAGAGCTGCAAGTTAGACTTGTGTGAGTATTGTGTGCTTGGGAAACAGTCCAGAGTGCGGTTTAAAGCTGCGAAGCACACCACCAAGGGGATCCTTGATTATGTGCATACTGATGTGTGGGGTCCTACTAGAGATTCGTCCTTGGGTGGTTCCCATTATTTTGTCACCTTCATTGACGATTTTTCTCGCAAGGTTTGGGTGTACTTCATGAAACAGAAATCCGAAGTCTTTGATAGGTTCAAGCTATGGAAGGCTGAGGTGGAGAACTAGACAGGCAGAAAAGTCAGGTACTTAAGGTCTGATAATGGCAGGGAGTACACAGACTCACGATTTCAGAAATTTTGTGAGGAACATAGCATTCAGAGACACTTCTCAGTGCGGAAAACACCATAACAGAATGGTGTTGCAGAGAGGATGAATAGGTCCCTTACTGAAAGGGCCCGGTGTCTGAGGTTGAATGCTGGCCTTTCCAAAGGCTTTTGGGCAGCGGTGGTGAACATGGTGTGTTATCTGCTCAACCGATCACCACGAGCTTCATTGGATGGGAAAGTTGCAGAGGAAGTCTGGACAAGTAACCCAGTTGATTTTAATAATCTAAGAATATTTGGGTGTCCTACTTTTGTGCATATATCCAGTGATGAAAGATCTAAACTTGATCCAAAGTTGAAAAAGTGTGTTTTCGTAGGTTATTCCAAAGGCGCGAAGGGCTTCAAGTTTTGGGATCCAGCTTCCAAGAAGATGGTGATCAGCAGGGATGCAGTGTTTGATGAGCAGTCCATGATGCCACAGACAATTGAGACACATGAGTCAGTGCCAGATGGAGCTTCCCCTAGCTCCGTGGAGGTTTAGGTGGACTTTGAGCATCTGCCGGTGATTCCTGAGAGGGCAAAATCATGCAGTCCAAGACCTGAGGCCACATGAGCCCTGGATACCAATTGTTGTGCATCGGAGGGGGAGGAAATACCGGGAAGATTTTCACCAATGGGCCACGAGCACACCACATAAGTGAACTTAACACCACCTTCAATCCAAAACCTTAAGGCATTAGGTTTGCAGGTCTATCCACTTATATGTTGCTCAACTTTTCCATTCCTACCCAATGTGGAACTTCACCTTCACACTTGTACTCCAACAAAAATAAAAAGTCCAGCAAAAATAGTGTTCTGTATTTCAACGCATAAAGATAAAACACAACAAAACAAAGTCAAGCCTAGGCCAGTTCTATATATTATCAGCGCATTCAGCATGAGTAGTATAGTTTCACTGACAGTAATCTCACCTTGACTTTTCAGTTGAAATGCGACTCCAATATCTGCGATCATCTATCCCTGTAATCCTTGACGCTTGGGAAGAAATTGCCAAACACACTACCCAACCCATCCTCTTAACTAGCCAAATTTAGCATGATCTATCTTGGTCCCGATAATTGGCTTTTTAATTAATTCTTTACATGAGACTAGTTCAAACCACTTTTGCAATCGTCTTAGAAAAATTGTTACTACACGAGGCTGTATTCTCCGTGAAGAGAGATAATTATCTGATTGGAATACTAAAAATATTAAACATGATGTTGCTGTGAAAAGGATTTTTGGCATATAACAAGAAACATGTTTCCCTTAACCATTAGCATGATCTATCTTGGATCATATATTGGCTTTTTAATTACTTTTTACATGACTAGTTCAAACAACTTTTGAAGTCATCTTAGAAAATTGTTAGTTTGTTACTACATGAGGCTGTATTTCCGGTGAAGAGAAATAACATACCGCGTAGAATTCTCCAGCCAATAGTTGAAGGAACAGAACATTTGACGATCCCAAATTTACAAGCCGATCAATCCACCTAGCCAGCCTACTATCAAGCAATCAAGTAGTCAAATATGGTCAAGAGTTTAAAAAAAATTAAACAAATAATAATCAGTGTCTTGGTAAGAAATCAAAAGTAAAAAAAAGATTATTAGAAAGAGTTATTAATTCACTCTTATTATAATTTTCTATATATTTTAGTGTGATTTTTATTGAAAAAATCTTTTTATTTATTAATTTCTTAAGAAATACGTACACTGAAGACACTAAGAAAAATACACTCTACGACCGGCTCTATTTTTGTTTCTCTCTCGCTTATACTATGTAAATCTTGTTATGAACTTCTCTTTCACAAAATAAAAAATAGAAAAATTCACATCTCACTGTCTTGCATCACCAAAATCACATTCTAACTGTGATTAGAAGGTTACAATATGAGTAAGGCCACCCTCATTCAAAAGTGTGATTAGAGGGTTACAACGAGTAAGGCTACCCTCCCTAAAGGTGAACGATGCTGTCTGGTAGAGGCTCAAGTTGAGATGCTAAAGTGGCTACGGAGAAAGCCCATGCATGCGGAAAGCTACCCAAGACACAATAATAGGAACGTGTTTATTAGGTGGCTGATTGTGGACATTAGGGAAATAATTAATTATATATGTATGCACTATCTAAAAATGTAAATTGCATTGGAGTCCAACAAGGCAGCACTGCACATATAGGGGAGAGGCAAGCTAAAATTCAATTGTTAATCTACTAGTAGTAGTTAACAATATGCAATCCACCTGGCCATTAAATTTTTAATTGGTATAAAGCCATCAGTTTATAAGGATTGAAGCGGGTTATGTGCCAAGCAAGAAACCAGAACATGTGTATGAGATGCTACCATAAGGAGGCACGTTAATTCATACTCATACTAGGTGGCCAATTCGTTTAATATGGAATATAGAAATCTGGTGTGTTTCAATGGTAATTGGGAGACAGGTGCATACACTGCCTCTCATTACGGTCCAAAATGTTGATAACTATTAAGGGTGTGTTTGTTTCCCCGTTCTGCACCCCTCAAATAGCCATTCAGGCAAAAGTAAAAATTTGTTACTTCTCACAAAACGCTGCTTTGGAATGTGCGCCCGTCCATCTAAATGGTAAACCAAACATACACTAAGCCCTTGGATCATACTGAATTAAGCGGGATTAAGTGACCATTGACAGACTCACCCTGTCTTAGTGATTCACAGTCTAGGCAGACAGGATTCAGATCCGCTAGAAATTGCTTGGATTACTTGTTTGGAAGGTCATAAACATATTCCCGAAAACTTTCGAATCAAATTGCTCTCATATGGATAATCCTTTTTCAAAATTGATAGAGGGCTTTAGTAGATCTATTAATTTCGAGCAAAACCCATACTTAAACTTGGATTTTCATTAAAAAATGAGAGATTATTTGCAAAAAAATTGATTTTGGGCACTATTCGCAAACACGATTTCGTTCTTCCCAGATTTCTCCTTCATTGTCCAATGATCTTCAAAATTGATTGAGGGGTTTAGTAGATCTATTAATTTCGAGTAAAACCCATACTTAAACTTAGATTTTCGTTCAAAAATAAGAGATTATTTGAAAACAAATCGATTTTGGGCACTATTCGCAAACGCATTTTGTTTTTCCCAGATTTCTCCTTCAATATTCAATGATCTTCAAAATTGAATGAGGGGTTTTGTTCCCCATGAGTAGACGATCAAAACGCATGCTCATATGCCTGATTTCGTTGCCTGAGCTGCAAGAACAAAACGGAACTTCTTGCGGGTCAAATGCAACCCGATTCACTGTTAGTAACCCAAGTCATTTCTGGTGATTAAAAACATAAATAATAATAAAACTAATGCCACGTCATCATTTAACGTCCAAAATAGACGGGAATGACTAAAATCATGGACAGAAAAAAAAGCATGAGGACTTTGACTGACCCTAAAAAAGTTTAGGGAGCAAAACCATATATGTGAAAAAGTTTAGGAACCAAAAACATAGTTTGCTCTTTTTTAAAATAATCAGAAGTTGAAAAGAATCAGAAACTTGATTATAATCAGAAGTTATTTGAAACAACTTCTCATAAAATCAATTACTGAAAAAGTGATTTTTCTTATTGTAAATAAACATGAATCAACTTCTACATTTTTTAAAATCGATCTCTAGAAAATAATCACTAAATTATAATTTAGTGATTATTTTTGTTAATCGCGATTGCATAAACATTTGTTAATTTCATGTCTTATGTGTGCTTAGGGGTCTATGTTGAACACACTTGTTGGAATACACGTTTAAAATCACTTAAATGAGATTGAGACCATTCTCCCTTGAATCTGCTCGTTTTCTTCTGAAAAGTATTCTTTGTTTTTCTGGTTTTATAACAGGTTTTAGATTGATGGATTTTGTATTTGAAAGTACCAATTTCAGAACATGGCCGACATGCTTCAAAAAATGAATTGTATTGTTTTTAAAATAGATAAAACTTTAGGGGAGAAATCCTTTGAAATGTGTTTGGATTAAAAAATTTAGCAGGGGAATGAAGTTTGGGGGAGAGAAATTTAAATTTTTGTTATAAAATATCTTATTTATAAAAATTGTTAAAATTCTAAAACATTCTTATTGTCTAAAATATATAATTTGAAATTTCACATTAGATAGGATTTCTAGAATTATAGTTATCTCATGATCAACAGAAAAACAACCTTTTTTCTTATTTCATTTGGTTGTCTTTGCTCTCAATCCTAGTTGCAGTGCGGATATTGTCATTTTGTATTTAGCTTTCTTTCTACAAATTTTTCTACAAAAAATGGTGCCTACGGAGAGAAATACATGTCAACATTATTCATGAAACATGTTACAACTTCAAATTTAAAAACCATACACAACATCTGTAGAGATGCATGCCAAGTTGCCAACTCTCTCCATGGAGCATCCTTTTCTAGAAATACATTCATGTCAACTTTATTCATAGAGAACCCTTCAACAACTTGGTTTAAAACAATGCAAATCTCTTGGAGCAATACATGTCAAATATATGAAACATCCTTCTTATAAATTTAAAAACCACACACACCTCTAATCCTGTATAAATATAGGACTACTTTATTCATAAAACACGCTTGTATAACTTAAGAACCATTCACATTTCCTGTAGGTATATATGGAAACTTTATTCATGAACACCACACTTAAACAGGAAAAAAAAATTAAAGCCCTCGATTTATTGATAATTGTTGTCATGATGCTATGATTGCCTTCTTCGAGTCCCATGATTCCCTGAACCTTGAAATTATTTTTAAAAAATAATAATTACATTAGATAGTTGCTGAAAGTAAAACAATTTCAAACTAATAGAAAAATAAGTATATATGTTCATGAGTACAATGAGTAGAACCCCAACTTTGATAAGTAAAAGATTCACAACGTTTAAACCATATTGTGTAAGGCATGAGAAAACTTGACACTATCAAGTTTCGGCATTTTGTGATTAATTTTTTCACTAGCCTCATTTTATAATTCTAGTTATGATGATTATGACTTTGTGCCCATGTTTTATCAACTTGCAGTCCACTATCATATTTGAACTTTTTTTCCTTAATTTCTCAAAACAAACTTGTCATTTTATCATTTATTATGTTCTCATCCATGTTTTAATAAGATGAAAATTATAAATGCAAGAAAGAAAACAAACTCACTAACATTCCAAGTCTTCTGCTCTGTTGTTGTGCTTAATAAAATGAAGAAAACTAGTTTTCAAGGGTACCATGAGCGAACGCAATGACAATAAGCTTCTCTCACCTGACAACAATTTCCTGAAGCAAATCATTATAAACAATTAGGTGATTAGAGATGACAAAAACATATTAGGGTAAAAATATATATTCATTTAACATTTCCAATTCTTCACATATGTAGTATTGAGAATATGCATGATATCTTTAGTTTAAAAAAGAATAATTTAGTTTATTTTTTAATAATATTATGTAGAAGACAGAAAGAGAGAAAAGTTATTAGATGATGAATGCCTTCTCACTCAGCTAGTAGCAGTTGATCAGCATATATTAATTGCATGTCCATGAGAAATAGCTAATCATATAGTACTCACAAACAAGTCAAGGGAATTTGTCACCGAACTAAATCAGGCTGCCTCCTCAAACTGTTGCATGATTGCAGAATTTATGTCACCTTTCCAACGGACTCTATCTATTGTCACCCTCAATTTTGCTGGCACTTTGTCGCCAAGACGGAAAAGCTTTGTGTTGTAGCATTCAGTGAGCTCCACTTCTTTCAAGGATGGGAAATTCAAGGTGGAACTCCCCTTGTAAAAGCTTTCAAATTCTGTTAATGAGCCAAGATTCAAAAACTCAAGCTTCCTGAATATCATCTCATTTTCATATTTATCTTCACCTTCGCCTTTGTTTTCATCTTCATCTCCCTCTTTAGCCACTATTTTTTTCATTGACTTACATTCCCAGACTTTGATCTCCTCAAGGTTCATTAACTTTTTGGCCATTGAAGATGTAAATAAATACTGCAATTCGGGACAAGAGAAAGATACTGTATGTGCTAATGTAGTCAAATGAAGACATTCGAAAACATTTAATTCATGGAGCCTCTCACAGATTGTGTTTAACCATGATGAATCCTTTAACTCAATGGACTTGAGAGCGGATACTCTCCTTAGAGTCAATATTTTTAACTGTCCAAGCATCCGGTCCCCACCAATTTTTGGGTTTTGAGCACAGAATATCTCGCCATTATTGCAATTGTTTATACTCATTTCTATTAAATTGAAGGCCTTAAACATTTCAATGAAAAACTTAGGCTTCTTATTCTCATAACCACCAAAGAACAGGAAAAGTTTATTTAAATATTTGAGGCCTTCCATAAATTCCCCTGACCTTAACCTTAATCTTAATGCTAGAATGTGTTTCCAATCAAGTGTCAATTCCTTCAGGTTGGACATGACCTAACAATTGAAGGCAAAACAAATCAGATAGAAAGGACTTTGAATTAGAAGATGATAACAGAAAGAACAAAAGTAGTTGATGGTACAGATTCTATGATGCTTACCTTTTGATTTAAGATTTGAGAAAACTGCAACTTGTGACAATCCAACACATGTAAGCTATTTAAGGCAGGGCATGCCAGAGTTAATGTTTGAGGGTAAAAGTGAGTGAGCTGTGGCAAGTCATAAAGATCCAACTTCTCTAAACGAGGGAAAACAACGTGTTCTGTTTTGTATGTATCTTCTTCATTTTCAACAATTTCTTGCAATCTATGACAACATTTTATTTCAAGTTTCTCAAGCTTCTTAAGATTTCTTGCCAGGGAAGCAGGAAATAAAGTTTCCAGCTTTTCACCATCACTGACAACAGTCTCTTGCAGATTTGGAAAGATAAAAACTCCTTGTCTGTTCTTTGCCCACACAAGCACCAGTTTAGATAGCCCATGTAAAGTCTATTTCTTCAAACGGGATGCTGTTTTCATAATCTCAGTCTCATTCATATAAAAAATTATCTCTACTTTGTCACTATCCTTCACTTCCAATTCTTTTAAGTTCTTTAACCAAGGAAGAATGCCAGGTGGAATTGCATATGGTAGAATACAATTGTGCAGCTTCAAAGTTACCAAATCACCCAACCATAAGTTTTGTAGATCAACAGCAACATTACCATGCCTATTTGCTTCTAGCTCAAGATTCTCAGGAAAACACTTCTTGATCAAGTCTTCAAATATTTTAAATATTTCCATATATTCTAACATTTGACACTCATTAGCTTCAAAGGTAAAATTAGAAAGGAAAGAGCTTGAAGTATCTTACATACCATGTCATTTTTGTGCGGTCACTGCAAACAATAAATACCAGAATATGGAGTTAATTGGAAACTACGTCCCCTTCTTAGAGATGCTAAGATATGCTAGCTAGAGAAGATACACATTAATATATGCTATGCAAAATATGATTAATACACAAATCTTAAACCCTAAAAAAATACCAGAAGATTGAATTATTTCCTATGCTTATAGAGTCTGTTAGTACTCCACTTATGGATCGGTCTACAACTTGCAACAATTTGTCATTGTTTCAGGTGTATGAATGGCGTAACTTAATTTATTGTCTGTCTAAAAAATGACTGTAATCGTGTATTGTCAAATAAATCAGTTCTTGCTGTCAAAAAATTAAAAAAAAACAAAATCAGTTCTTGAATTTGCTAAACAGATGCCTATCACTACAAGACTATTCAGAACACTGCACCATTAGAAAAGTTGTTAGATACCATTTTTGAAATATAAGGAAAGGATTATGAATATTATTCTACGATTCTAAAAGATACAAGATCTAACAAGAATATATAAACTAATTTCAAAAAATGAAAATTAAGAAATATGACAGTAAAATTTATTTATTCATTCCAGTCAAAAAAAATATTCATTAAACATTCTGCATTATCTTTAATAGTATTAATAAATATCATATTTAATATTTTTAATAAATATAATTGTATTTGGTAAAAAAAAAAAATATAGTATTAAATTTGTGCCTATTCATATCATATATATATATATATATATATATATATATATATATATATATATATATATATATATATATATATATATATATATGTTAGAAATCAAATAAAGATTAAAAATGTAGATTGAAATAGATAAGTAATTGAGAAAATCAAGTATAAAAAGAATAAAAGAAAAGTGGTTTAAGATGGTTGAGAAAGAATTTTTTTAATTAGTTGTTAAATTAAATTAAATTTAGAATTAAAATTATAAAATATTTAAAAGGAATAAAAAATAAAACTAAATGTTCAACATATAGGATTAGGATAAAACACATGACTCAATGAGAGTGAAATAACTTCTAAAAATGTTCTTATCCAAGAATAACTTCTAAAAAGCTCTCATTTAAAAATGCTCTTATTCAAGTATGATAATTCATATTTTATAATATAAGAGTAATTTTTAATTGAATTAATATTGAAGATTTAAAAAAAAAATATATATTAACAAAATAAATTTAGTTTGAAAATATTGTTTTTTGTGAATCTGGAGTATCATTCGGTCGAGAGCCAAGAATTAATCTTCGAAGTAATAAGATCTATTTAAGAAACTGGCATCTCCTAACATATGTTTAAAAATGAGATAGAAGAACTAAATTTATTCAAATAATAAAATAAAATATTTACAGTGTAAATATGAATATATAATTATACGATAGCAAGCCCCACAAGTATTCGTGAACGTAATCCAACTAACAAATAAATGAGTGTATGTTAGTAATATACATTGTGAGTGTATTTTAAGATAATCTTTAATTATATTTTATCGAATATTCTAACAAAAAAAAAAAACAAATGAGTATAAGTTAGCAAATTCCCATTTAAAAATATTTATTTATTATAAATTTTAAATATATAAAAATAAGAGAAAAACTATGCTCTGACAATTTAAAACAGTTTTACATCGTTATCTAATCACGACTCATCGTGTATGGTAAATTTGTTGACTTTTACGATAATTACTTTAAAAGTTATATCAACAATAATTTGTTATTGGATGATATTATAAAACTATTTTACAATGTAAGTACATGACTATTAAATTGTAAAAAAAATATTTATTGTGTGTATAATTCATAAACTAAAATACAAATTTAATAAGAAAAAGTTTATCATTGTTAATGATTTAACTGATTTGAGCTTGGATAACATTCGTTTTTAATTTTTAAATAAAAATGCTGGTGCCACACAGGCTCACACAGATGTTTCTTATTCATTCAAGTATCTAAGAAAGTAACATGATCCGATCGTACGCTTGTTCTTTCTCGGTGCTTTTGTGATACACGATGAAAGGACATGCACGCACGTGCTAGCTGTTACATACACACTTAATGGATAGTTGATAGTTGTATTGTATATATGCATAAACATGAACATGTTTGCAAATTGCCATTGGGATATCACCTTTCACTTTAGCCAAAGGCAAATAGAGAGGCCAAGTTGGTGCACGTGCACCAATTATGCATGTTAGTCAGTAAGAGATACAGTGGATTTGGATTTCACTCCCCTAACTAAAAGCAAGGGCGCATACATTACATAGTTCCCCCCAACATAACTTAGCCAGGTACAAATAACCTTGTTCTTATCAGATTTGGTAGGTCCTTCGGTGCGGTAGCTCCGCCGGGATCTCCTTGGTGTATGGTGGGGGGTGTATCTGCAAAGACACTCCGACGCTCAAGTTAGAGGCGCAGAGGTAGGAGACAGGTATCACTAATGGGTGTCGAATTTCATACCTTGATTTAATGGGATGTTGTTGTATTTATAAAGTGTAAAGAGATAGATTTGAGAGCATTATTTTCCTATCAAATCTCCTCAAATCTCGTAATTCATGATAGAGATAGTCTTATCTTTTATCATGATCTTATTATATCTTATTTCTCAATAAGATATATTTTCCGTTTATAACTGCCTAGGTCCGAGTAATCTTATCTTACTCGGCCAGGTCAGCTGCTCGGTGGACTGCCAAGTCCGAGTAGTACACATGTCCCCCAAGCTCTGAAGGTAGGCAAGAGCTTGAGTGATGGTCTCGCCTTATTCAAGTTTCTATTTAGCCGAGTCGATGTTGTGTCCCACTCACTTCGTCACATTGGATTCGGTTCCCTGGTTTGATGTAATAGCGTGACTTCATTTTCGAGTGGTCGGGTCGTTTCGTTTTCGAGTGGTCACGTGACTTCGCCTTTAAGTGGTCACGTCGTTTCAGACCCATTAAATTGTAACGTTTCTCGAGGGTGGCGATAATGATTAATTTTGAATTTCAAAAACGTCTTCGAGATACCCAAAGGTCTCGAGCCTCCCTAGCCGTTGATTCGTTTGGCAAAGGGTCTCGATCCAACGGTCCGAGTCATTTCGTCCTTTCTCGTTCAAGGCTTTTGGCCCTCTATAAAAGGGTTACTGTGTAACCTTCATTCATTTCTGCTTCTTCTTTGTGCTTTTCTTCTCCGAGGACCTCTGTGTTTTTGCTATTCTTTCTTCCTCTTCCTTGCCTTCTTTGCTTTTTTTCTTAGCTCAGGTAAATCCTTTGTTCCCCTTGTTTTGCTCTTTTCATTTGAGAATGTCTTCTTTTTTCGGGGAATCGGGGTGTTCCGGCGATGGTCGCATGCTATCGCCAGAGGTTCACCTCATCAGAGAAGGCTCTGATGATGGTCCTTCCTTGCACCATTCAAACTCTGGTGGAGATAGCGATGGCGCATCGGTGGCAAATGTCGTTGCTGCGAATAGGGGGTAGTTCGCCCCTCTACTGCTTATGCGCAAGTGCCTTTGGCCCTTCCTATTGGGGGGGTTGTAGTCTTGGATGGTTCCGAGGCTACTGAGGTGTGCCTTCTGGTTATTCGGTGTACTCGGCCTCTTCTCCCTCCCATTCTCCCCTAACCCAATGAGCTTAAGGGTTCGAAGAAATCTTTTCCTCTCATTACTACTCCAAGTTATCTATGGGTGGCCGATGAGGTGGGGGCCTATTCTTCTCGATATCAGACTGAGGAGTCCTTATCTTCCCTCCTCCGGGAGATCGATTTATGTCACTTGAAAAGGCCGGGTATGGTTTAAGCCGAACCCTGTGGTCCTGACGAGTGTGTTTTCCATTCTTCTTTTTCATGTCAGTCTCATTTTACTTATGTACATGAGGCTTTGTTTTTAGCTCTCGGCATTACGGTGCCATTTGATAAATTTGAGACTGATGTTCTCCGCGAGCTTAATATTGCTCCTACTCAGCTACATCCGAATGCCTGGGCTTCTCTTCAGGCTTTCCGGGTGCTTTGTAGTAAATTTTTCATCACCTCGACTGCTCCCAAGTTTCTGCACCATTATTCTGTTAAGGAGAGTAAGAAGGGTGGTTGGGTTTCCCTGACCAGGATCCCTGGTCGGGCTATTCTTGGTCCATACACCTCCTCTTGGAAGAATCTTAAGAGTGTTTTTTTTTTTTTTGTGGTCGGGTTCAGAAGGAGAGATTGACGTTTTTGATAGTCGTGGGAAACCAAGGTTCCCTCTTTACTGGACCCGAGCTCCGAATAAGTAGTCTTCTTGGCAAGTCGTGGACATGTCTCCTGAGGATCAGGATAACATGGTTACCCTATGCAAGTTGTCGTATTCCCTACATTGTAAAACAATAGTGGGGATTCCTGCTTCTCGGACTCCGAGGGAGGATTGGGATCGTGAGTGTTCTTTTTTCTTTATTCAGTTTCTTTTCTTCTTTACTTGTCTATTTTTGTTAACCTTTGTTTCTTTTACAGTTGTGATGGGAAAATTTGATTACAAGATCACCAAGAAACAAAGGCTTAAGAAGTTGAAGAGCAGGGACGCTGTCGTTGAGGGGGTCCAGATTCCTTCTCCTGTTCCTTTTCCTCCTCCTCCACCTTCTCTTCCTTCGCCGAAGAAAAGCGTCAAGAGGTTGCTCAGAGGGGAGACGGTCCTTCGAAGAGGGCAAAGCCGAGTCCTCCTACTACTCAGGCTGCTACTTCTCCCGTTGAAAGGCACCCAGCCTTTCTTTCCATGAAAGATGGGCGGACTTCACTTTGGGGGAAGGACTTAAACCCTTAGGCCCTTATCTGCGCCAACAATCTCAGTCAAGCCGATTGGGATATGCTGAGAGATGCAGGGCCTCTTCTTTCGATGGAGGCTATTTCGTGCTTCCAGGCTCGTTCGTGGGCCATTGCCCAATATTGGGCTGAGGAGTTTGACCGCGGCCACTAGGAGCTTGTCTTAGTCAAGGAGGCTGCTTCTAAGGCTGAGCAGACTTTGGTTAATGCTAACCAAGCTAACGAGACTTTTCTTCAGTCGGTTGAGGAGTCTCGAAGGTCCCTTGAGGTAGCGGAGGCTAAGTTAAAGGAAGCTGAAGGCCGGGGAAGGGCTCGCACGGGTGAAGTTAGAGGTTGCTAATGTCGAGGCTAAGCTGAAGGCTGACTAGGACGAGGCTATGGATGAAGTCATTTCAACTCATGAAGCCGGGTTCAAGAAGGCGATTCGCCAAGTCTGGTATTTTTTCAAGGATGCTGACACCTCTCTTTTTGATGTTGATAAGGATATCAACAAGGAGGGGGAGTTGGTGGACAAGTCTACCAGTTCAGGCGAGGAGGCTTCTGGTGGCTCAGCTCAGCCTGCTGCTTAGCTTTAGGGATTTTTATGTATTTCTCTTTAAAGGCTCGTACCCGGCCCATCTAACAAGGTGCTTTTATCTTAATGAAATATGATTTCCTTAAGTATTGCCCCCTCGACTTCCGTGTGTGTAATATTAGTTATTCGTATCCGATCGGGGTCTACGTTTAATTAAAACTCATTTTTCGTATCCTTTTAAAGGTCTACACGGCTTTTAGGTTAACTCATTTTTTGTATCCTGTAAGAGGTCTACATGGTTAGCTTGTTTTCGTAACTTAGTCTTTAGCAATCTAGTTATCGAGATTACTCAGTCATTCCTTTTTCCGGGTGCCGAGTGCCGGGCATCCAATTGGTCTACTCAGTTTCATGCAAATTAGAATAATGTAGTAAAAAGGAACTTTTATTAATATTGAAGGTTGGGTGTGCCTCATTAAAACCTCTTTGACAAAAAACCTCCTGGGAAAAAATGTCAAAGTAGAAAAAAGAGTACATCACCGCTTACACTTTTCTAGCTGTAATAAAACTTCAGATGAGTGGCATTCCAAGTATGAGGGATGGCTTTGCCGGATGGATGCTCTAGTCGATAGGCTCCATTTCCTAGTGACTCGGTTATTTTGAAAGGGCCTTCCCAGTTGGCTGCCAACTTGCCCTCTTCGGTTGCTTTTCTCGCTTCTCCGCATTTTCTCCAAACGAGATCTCCGACTTCGAAGTTTCTTGGTTTGACTTTGTTGTTGTATCTCTTCTCGACTCTTCTTTGCAAGCTTCTGTTCTGATTTGGACCTCGTTGAGGGTCTCTTCGGTCATGTCGAGTGCATGCCTTAGTAACTGGTCGTTGTTCTCCTGAATAAAGTGTGTTCTTCACAAAGAAGGTTCTCCGACTTCTACTAGTATCATGGCATCTGATCCATATGAGAGCCGGAAAGGTGTTTCCCCAGTCGTGGATTGCAGCGTGCAACGATATGCCCAAAGGATTGTCGGAAGCTCTTCGGCCCAGCTTCCCTTGCCATCGCCGACTCGCTTTTTTAGTTCTCCCAGTATGTCTTTGTTGGCTACTTCAGTTTGCCCACTGGTTTGGGGATACTCTACTGAAGTTACCCGATGCCGAATCCCTAGGTTCTTGAAGAACTCTTCTAGGATCTTTTCAACGAACTGCTTTTCATTGTTGGATACCAGTGAGTGGGGGATGCCGAATCGGCATATGATATTTTTTCATATGAATTTTTGTACATTGTTGGCCATGATGGTGGCCAGAGGTTCGGCTTCAATCCACTTTGTGAAGTAGTCTATTCCGACCAGGAGGAATTTGACCTATCCCTTGGCAAGTGGGAATGGTCCTAAGATATCCATTCCCCACATGGCAAAGGGCCATGGGGCCGTAACGGTGTACAACTCTTTTGCTGGTAGGTGAGATATGTTGCCATATTTCTGGCATTCTTCACATTTCTTTACGTACTCGGCGCATTGTCGGCCAGTAGTACCCGGCTCGGAGGACTCGAGCGGCCATGGCTTTTCCTCCTAAGTGCATTCCACATAGTCCTCTATGCATCTCATTTACCACGTACTCGGCCTGTGTCTTTGTAATGCATTTCAATAGTGGTGCGGTGAAGCCTCTTCTATAAAGGTTTTCTCCCTCTATTACGTAGTAACTTTCCCTTCTTCTGATCTTTCTGGCTTCCTCTCAATTTTTGGGGAAAGTTCCTCCTTTCAGGAAGTTTCATACCTCCGTCATCCACTCTCGGTCTGCTGGGTTGATATTGGAAACTACTTTGTCAATACTTGGAGTGGAAACCGTCTCCTGTATGACAGTTCAATGTTGTCCATTTTTCTTTATGCTTGCTACTTTCGATAGCAGGTCGGCTCTTTCGTTCTGTTCTCTTAGAATGTGGTTGAGTTCAAACTCAGTGAACTCGTTCTTTAAATGGGAGGCCAAGTGGTAGTACCTTATCATCTGGGGGTCCTTCATTTGGTAAGATCCGTTCATTTGCCCCGTGACAAGTTTTGAGTCGCTCCAGCACCGAAGGTGCTTTGCCCCTACTTCTTTGGCGATTTTCAACCCGGCTAGCAAGGCTTCATACTCGACTTGATTGTTAGAAGCATCAAAGTCAAACCCGAGTGATTGTTCTAGAACAATCCCTTCGGGACTTTCGATGATGACGCCTGCTCCACTACCTTTGACATTAGAAGAACCATCCACATAGAGGGTCCACCATGGGGAGGGTACCTATTCTACTGGGGCTAGTTCTGCGATGAAGTTTGATGCATTCTGCTCGGGTCTAGAACCTGAAGACAAACCTCCAGCAGAAGGCTATCACCTGAAGATTGGTAGATGCTATCAATGCAAAGGGCATCAACCCTTTCTCTCTGCGTCCAGCACCTTAGAGCTTATGCCCTGGAAATCCAAATTCTACTATCAATCTAACAGGGAGTTCTATTTTGCCGTCGAACTGCCCTATTCAACTTTCTTTTTCAACAAGCTCATTCTGGGTATTGTGGAAGATCCAGACGATGCCATTGTTCCATACAGACCCCCCATCACCGAGGAAGAAATCTATGATTTGTATGCTAAACTCTGGGCAACCAGAAAAGCCTTATGTCAGGCTCTAGAAGACAGAAAGGCACTTGAGGCTGAGCTCAAAAAAGTGGATCAATATTGATGCCTTCTTCAGAGGACGCCGTCGCATACACACTCCCACTCCACCAGGATCCCCTATGGTGCTATCATCAGATTTTGACTCCCACACCTCTGACTCTAATGGTCCTATTCCAGGGGAGCCAGGTTTTGATGATCACCATGCAAAAGGGGGAGAAGAGAATAGTAAAAAGAAATGAAGATAAAGCTATGGGGGACCTACATCTGAGGGGGAGCTACGCTACATCAAAAGAGGAGGCCAAGAAAAAGGAAGAGTATTTTTTCTCTCTCTTTTCATTTGTATAAACACATCATCTTGATTGAAAACTCTTTCAATAAGACAAGTTGTTTGATTACTCATCAAACCTGAGTCTTCTTTTCTCTTTGTTTAAATTCTATGCGTATAGTTAATATTTTCTGTAGCTCTAATACATCTTTCTACAATATTTGCTTGGCATCATCAAAAAGGGGGAGATTATTGAGTCATAAGACAAATCAGGACCCTCAATTATTTTGATTTTATGCAAAACAAATATTAAGTAAAAAGATTGCGTGTTATAAATGACAACAGATGAAAACATTGTATTCGCGTCTGTAAGATACAGATGATATGCAGACAGACGCTTAAATATGAAGAAGCATTTAAAGGCATAGTAAATGCACTATCGTGTTATTATCTATTTTGCAGGGAATGTTCATAGAACATCCTCCTAGGATCTGTCGAAGTGCATAAAAGGGAACAGAAAGAAGAGTCAAAATTTCAGAAGTTTCCCTCACCTTAAAAGATGCGCTACAGCTAGCAATGAGTATTTGTCTGAGCAAGCAATGTGGCCACTGCAGTAGAAGATATGGAGTACTTCTCAAGAAAGATAAACAGAGTGCTTTATCAACTCATAATGACTAGTTGGTGACAAGCATTAAATGCTCGCATTAAATGCTCCTTAACCACCTTCTTTCAGACGATGGTCAGATGCAAGAAAGAAAATCGTTTAGAGACAGCGGTTACTTCCTCAGCAAGTCTATATATATAAGAACATTTGAAGTGCTGCATAGAGAGAACAACACACAAACTGAATTCAAATTCAAGCATTCTTTCAAGCCTTCATTCTTTCTCTTGTAAATTTCCTTTTGTAAAAGCTCTCAACTTACTTTGTGTATCCTGAGAGAAAAAGACTTTGTTCTTAATCTTGTATAAACGTCTATAAGACAATAGTTAAAAAGTCTATGTGCCCTTATAAAAACAAATCTTGTGATTTGTTTTAGAGCCAGAAATGGCTTAGTAGTAAAGAATACTTAGGTTTTTAGCTTGGAGATGCTAAGTGTTAAAAACTACTTGAGTGAGCCAGAAGTGGTAGTGAAGAATACTTGTAACATGAAAAAGTTAGTGGAACTTGGTGGTTAGCCAAGAACTAGACATAGTCTCAGGGTGAGACGAACCAGTATAAACTTTTGTGTTGTCTTTCTTGCTCTTTCTCTATTTATAACTGCTTGAACTGACTTTGTCTTATGATTTAAATCTATTTTCTTAAAAAGGGCTTTCATCTGTGCAGTATCGTTTGTAAAAGGTTTTCTTCAAAAATGATCTCTTTTGTTCAATAGACGTTACAAGCTATTTTTAAAACATTTGTGAAAATTTTTATAAATCACAATTCAACCCCCCTTCTTGTGATTTTTGCCTTTACAGTTTGGTATAAGAGCTCAGCCTCTAAGGGTTGACCACCTGACCGTGTCTAGAGGTAAAGATCCAGATGGCCAGTCACGACAATTAATTCATTCCCAAGGGAGCTTCTCTAACAAGGCCTCCAACCTTTCTTGGAGATGACTATCCCTACTGGAAAGATCACATGGAGATGTACATCAAGTCCAACCAGTATTAACTATGAAACATCATCATAAATGGAGAAATTCCTATCACAAGGCCCGAGGATCAATGGACTCAAGATGATTACAACATCCTTCAACTCAATAACAAGGCCAGATATACTCTGACATGTGCTTTAACCAGAAATGAGTACAAGAAGGTGCGTAGACTAAAATCGGCCAAGGAGATTTGGGATTCTCTCTGCACTAACTATGAAGGAACAGAAGATGTTCAACTAAGAAAAGCAGCCACTCTGACCAGACACTACGAGAGTTTCTCCTTGAAAGAAGGAGAAAGTGTCGATGACATGTTTGGGAGACTTCAGGTTCTTCTCTCAGACCTGGAATATCTCGGGCACGCATACACTAAAGGTCAGATTAATCTAAAGATTATTGACAGTATACCCAAAGTGTGGGAACCCAAGACCACAGCTATCCAAGAAGCAAGGAACATGAGAACCTTGTCTTGGGATGAGTTGCTGGGAGTTCTACGAGTGCATGAAGTACACCTACAGAACCGAGACCAACTGCCTACAAATAACGCTATCAAATCCGTTGTTCTCAAAGTTGGTGAAACCAGCACCATCAAGGAAGAAAAAACAAGAGCCCTCAAGGCTCTGAAAGTTCAAACAGAAGAATCAAACAAAAGCTCTGCTAAATCTACAGACGATGAAGTTATCCTCATGGCTAGAAAATTCAAGCAGATGCTGAAAAAGAAAAACAAATTCAAACAATCCTCCAGGAAAAAAAGATTCTAGGTTCAAGAAGAAAGATAAGGAGGATAGTCAAGAGATCATCTGCTTCGAATGCAGAAAACCAGGACATATGAAGTCTGAATGCTCGAGATTAAAGAAAAAGAAGTCCTACAGTGGCAAGAAAAAGAAGAAGAGTTTGATGGCCACATGGGATGACTCAGACAGTGAGCAAAGCAGCAGCTCAGACAATGAACAAGCAAATTTCTGTCTGATGGCAGGGACAGAAGAAAAAGTTGAGGTAAAAACTTGTTATGAATTTGAAAGCTCATATGGTTCTTCATTAGACGATGAAGAAGAGATGCCTTATAATGTTTTACTTCAAAACTGCCATATGATCTCTCAGCAATGTAAAAAATTTAAGCAAAAACTTAAACAATCTGTTTGTGAAATAGAATTGTTGAAGAAATCAAATGCAAATCTAGAAGCAAAAGTCAAGACTCTGGAAGAGAGCCTAAGTCAAACCAGCACCCTTAGTCAAACAGATGAATCATCCATAGTTAAAATACTAAGGGAAGAGGTAGCATGTTTAACTAAGGATTTTGGGAAGTTTCTGGAGAGCTCTAACACTTTCACCATGCTTTTAAAATATCATCAACATCCCCATGATAAATCTGGTTTAGGGTTAGAAAAAGATGCATCTACTTCTACTAAGTCTGATCCAGAAAAATGTAACATCTGTGGAAAATCTGGGCACTCCAAGTTCAGATGCATACACAAGAAGAAGCAAGCGTCTAAGGGCACTAATGCTACTAAACCCAAAAAGATTTGGGTACCAAAGTCTCAGATCATTCCTATTTCAGATATCCTTGGTAGGAAAAGGCAAGGGTTTAAGCTGGTATCTGGATAGTGGCTGCTCACGACACATTACAGGAGAAAGGTCTATGTTCCTAGACCTAAAGCCAGTTGAAGGCGGAGTAGTTGCCTTTGGAGGAATGGGAAAAGGATGCATTTCAGGCGTAGGTAAAGTTGGTATGTCCTCCTTAACCTCCATAGACAACGTCTTATATGTTGAAGGTCTAAGGTATAACCTACTGAGTATAAGTCAATTGTGTGACAATGGCTATATAGGCTCCTTCAACAAGCACAAATGCATAGTCAAAATAGATGATGGCAAGTCTATCTTTTCTGCTATGACACAACAATCTATATGAAATTGATCTTATAGATCTTAGCAAGCAGAAGGTAACGTGTTTGCTATCCAGAGAAGATGAAAGATGGAATTGGCATAAAAAGCTTGGGCACATGAATTTGAAACACATTTCAAAAATTTTGAAAAAGGGTTTAGTAAGAAGATTGCCCGAAATTTCTTGAAAAACTCATTCTTTGTGAAGCATTCAAAAGGGGAAACAGATTAAAACTTCTTTTAAATCTAAAAATGTTGTTTCCACCTCCAGACCGATGCAACTCTTGCATATGGATTTATTTGGTCGTACTAGAACGTTAAGTCTGGGCGGAAAGAAATATGGCTTAGTTATGTTGATGACTATTCAAGATACACATGGGTATATGTCCTAGGACATAAACATGAGTCTTTCAAGGTCTTTGAAATATTCTGTAAATGAGTTCAAAATAAAAAGGGCTTTTGCATCTCTAGTATCAGAAGTGATCACGGTACTGAGTTTAAAAATTCTGAGTTCAAATCTTTTTGCGAAAAGAATGGGATTTTCCACAACTTCTCTTCACCGAGAACACCTAAGCAAAATGGGGTAGTTGAAAGGAAAAACCGAACTCTGCAAGAAATGGCTAGAACCATGCTCTGTGAAAACTCTCTACCTAAACACTTCTGGGCAGAGGCTGTGAACACTGCTTGCTATGTTCAAAATAGAGTATTGATCAGACCTTTGATTGAAAAGACTCTCTATGAACTATGGAGAGGAAGAAGACCCAACATTGATTACTTTCATCCTTTCGGATGTGAGTGTTATATCTTAAACACCAAAGACCAATTGGGAAAATTTGATTTTAAGGTGGATAAAGGTGTCTTTTTAGTATATTCTGATACATCTAAGGCATACAGAGTTTTCAATACAAGAACCTTCATTGTAGAAGAATCTATCCATGTCAAGTTCAATGATGGACTAACGTCTGATAGGAGACTATCAGATCTTGAGGATGACTTTGCAGATATGCAGATGTCCGTCTGTAGCACCAAAGTCAGACGAAATTCAACCCTCTCAGGAAATTCTTCCTCAAATTGAAGAAGCGTCTGACTCTCAACCACACACAAGAGACTGGAAATTCGTAACTTATCATCCACAATATCAGATCATAGGAGATCAGAAAGTAGGCGTAAAGACCAGATCATCCTTCAAAGATCAAGAATCATACGCTTTCGTCTTAGAAATAGAGCCAAAAATAATAGACGAAGCCCTGATAGATGTTAACTGGATCTTAGCCATGGAAAAAGAATTGAACCAGTTTACCAGAAACGACGTCTGGACCCTAGTCCCCAAACCAAAAAACAAAAGCATCATTGGAACAAGATGGGTCTTCAAAAACAAACTGGATGAACAAGGAAAGGTGGTAAGAAACAAAGCTAGATTAGTAGCTCAAGGCTATAATCAGCAGGAAGGTATAGATTTCACCGAAACCTTTGCTCCTGTAGCTAGATTAGAAGCTATAATCATGCTTGCATTTGCTGCTCATAAAAACATTAAGCTTTTTCAAATGGATGTTAAGAGTGCCTTTTTAAATGGTTTTATTGAAGAGGAAGTTTATGTTAAACAACCTCCTGGTTTTGAAGATCCCACTCTTACAGACCATGTCTTTAAACTCAAGAAGGCTCTGTATGGTCTGAAACAAGCACATCATGCTTGGTATGATAGACTAAGCTCTTTTCTTTTAGAAAATGACTTTATGAGAGGCAAAGTAAATACTACTCATTTCATAAGGGAAGTTGGCAAATATTTCATTATAGTTCAGATTTATGTTGATGATATTATCTTTGGAGCTACTAATGAATTTCTTTGCAAGGATTTTTCTTATATGATGAAAAGCGAGTTTGAAATGAATATGATGGGAGAACTCAAGTTCTTCTTAGGACTTCAGATCAAGCAAGATAGTAAGGGAATCTACATTCATCAGCAGAAATATACAAGGGAGCTTCTTAAGAAATTCAAAATGGAAGATGCTAAACCAATGAAAACACCTATGTATGCTTCCAGTCCCTTGAGCAAAGACGAATTAGGTAAACCAGTAGATTAGACAATCTACAGAGGTATGATTGGCTCACTTCTTTATCTTACAACCAGTAGACCTGATATTATGCATAACGTCTGTCTGTGCGCTAGATTTCAATCAGATCCTAGAGAGTCTCATCTTAAAGCTGTTAAAAGGATCTTACGTTATCTAGTGGGAACCACTAACCTTAGTCTATTTTATAAGAAAAATCAAGATTTCAGGTTAGTAGAATATTGCAATGCAGACTATGCAGGAGACAGAGTTAAACGAAAAAGCACAAGTGGAGGATGTCACTTTATAAGACCCTGTCTCATCTCATGGGCAAGCAAGAAGCAGAACTTAATCGTGTTATCTACTGCAGAAGCAGAACATGTGTCTGCCGCAAGTTGCTGCTCACAACTACTATGGGTAAAATATCAGCTAGAAGATTACTCTAGTTTTGAAAACAATATACCCGTATATTGCGATAATACTAGTGCAATCAATTTATCAAAAAATCCCATACAACATTCTAAGGCAAAGCATATTGAAATCATATATCATTTCATTCGTGATTATGTTCAAAAAGGCTTTTCAATATTAAGTTTGTAGATACAGATCACCAATGGGTTGATATCTTTACAAAACCTTTGTCTAAAGAACGTTTCATCTATATTAGGGATCATCTATATATGCACATGCTTTCAAATTAATGTTTGCATTCATCAGATGATACCCTTCATCTTATCTTTTTCATTAATCTGTTGGAACTAATGTGTGTTCAAGTGTACAGACGTTAGAGTGCCCACGTTTACAACGGTTATAAGTCTTTTCATTTTTACTCAAAACGTGCACCGACCTTTTCACCATGATGAGATAGTTTTCGAAAAGTTTTTAACGTTTTTAAAATCGCTCTTTTTATGACTTTCTCTCTCCCTTCTCATCTCTGGTATAAAAGGATGAAGTGTTTAAAGAAGAAAGTTCCTTTGATCTTTCTAATCTCTCTGAAACTTTCTAAGCTTCTCAAAGATGTTAAAGATAAAAACTTTCTTATTCCTTTCCTAAAAACCTTCTATGTGAACAAAAATGGCACAAAAAAAGCAAGCATCATCCTCTGCTACTCCTCTCATCTGCAACCAAGACGAAGCATTCGCAACGTTTCCAAAGGAGCTTTTCATTCCTGGAAAATGGGCGAGTCTACAGGAGCTAGCAAAGGAAGGGTTTGATGTTCTTAACATGTTTACCAGAGTTGGGTAGACTAACTTCATTGGAAAATATAGCATTTGGTACCATGGTCCATATGCCCTCTTTTGGGGCACTGCAAAGATGGAGGATGACCAGTGCATTCGAGGCACTATTGGTCAGACGAAAGTAACCATCAGCCCTGTAACCATAGCCAAGGCTATTAGATGTGCTGAGGAAGGGCTGATTTTGGACAAAGACTGGGAGAAGACCATCACTCGGGAGACGGTGGAGAAACTTCTCTACAACGTAGTGAGGCCTACAGATGAAGATCCAAAGAAGAGGGCTGCAGTATTGAAAAAAATTTTAAGGTCTGGAAAGATGACTCATGTCTGCAGACTTCTCCACAACATGCTTTTCAACATTGTTCTTCCCAGAATCGGATCTCGAGATCATGTCAGTGAACTAGACAGGTTTTGTATCTACCACATCATGATAGGAGAAAAGGTCAATCTCCCTGATCTTATCTTCTATCATCTGGAGCAAGCCTTCAAGGACAGGTTTTCCTCAAAGAAGCAGAAGAACCCCATCCCTTACTGCATGCTGTTTACTCAACTCATGAGGGATGCCGGTATAGATGTAACAAAGTTTGAGGCATCTGGAGGAGCCACTCAAGTCTCAGGAACCACTTTTATGAGGATGTGAATAGCTCATAAATTTCCTGAGTGGGTAAAGAGACAAGGAGAAAAGGTGAAAAAGGAGCCCAAAGAGGAATTGTCTGAAGTTTCTGCATTTGAGGTTCCTGCGTCTGAAGCAGACACTCAGACTCAAACCAAGCCTTTCACCAGACCTACCCAACCTTCATCTGACCAAATCAGGAAACCCAAATAGGTATCATCCTCTGACTCTCATTCAACGACGAGCACAGACGATGCCTTAGTTCCTAGGCACACAATTTCACTGTGTGGCCTCAAATCAGACCCAGTTCAAGCTTGCCCTAGACAAGGTTATTCCCATACTTACTATATTAAATTATAAGGGCAAGGAGAAAGCTGAAGACGAAGATGAAGCTCCTCAAAGAAACATTCGAGTGAGAAGAGGTCGACCCTTCAAATGGGAGATTGAAGCCATCTTTCAAAAATCAACTGTTGAAAGAATGTCTGAAGATTTAAAGACTATCAGATGCATCAGGAAATTTGATACATTCTGCTCTGGTCTAGAACCTAAAGACAAACCTCTAGTAGAAGGCTAACACCTGAAGATTGGTAGATGCTATCAATGCAAGGGGCATCAACCCTTTCTCTCTGCGTCCAGCACCTCAGAGCTTATGCCCTGGAAATCCAAATTCTACTATCAATCTGACGGGAGTTCTCTTTTACCGTTGAACTACCCTATTCAACTTTCTCTTTCGACAAGCTCATTCTGGGTATTATGGAAGATCCAGACAATGCCAATGTTCCATACAGACCCCCCATCACTGAGGAAAAAGTTTATGATTTGTATGCTGAACTCTGGGCAACCAGAAAAGCCTTGCGTCAGGCTCTAGAAGATAGAAAGGCACTTGAGGCTGAGCACAAAAAGTGGATCAATATTTATGCCTTCTTCAGAGGACGCCGCCGCATACGCACTCCCACACCACCAGGATCCCCTATGGTGCTATCATCAGACTCCGACTCCGACACCTCTGACTCTGACGATCCTATTCCTGGGGAGCCAGGTTTTGCTGATCGCCATGCAAAAGGGGGGAAGGGAAGAGTAAAAAGAAATGAAGATAAAGCTACGGGGGAGCTACATCTGAGGGGGAGCTAAGCTACATCAAAAGAGGAGGCCAAGAAAAAGGAAGAGTATTTTTTTCTCTATTTTCATCTGTATAAACACATCATCTTGATGTGAAAACTCTTTCAATAAGACAATTTGTTTGATTACTCATCAAACTTAAGTCTTCTTTTCTCTTTGTTTAAATTTTATGCTTATAGTTAATATTTTATGTAGCTCTGATACATCTTTTTACAATATTTGCTTAGCATCATTAAAAAAGGGGAGATTGTTGAGTCATAAGACGAATCAAGACCCTTAATTATTTTGATTTTATGCAAAACAAATATTAAGTAAAAAGATTGTGTCTTATAAATGACAACAGACGAAAACGTTGTATCTGCGTTTATAAGATATAGATGATACGCAGACAGACGCTTAAGTCTGAAGAAGCATTTAAAGGCATAGTAAATGCACTATCGTGTTATTATCTGTTTTGCAGGGAATGTTCATAGAACATCCTCCTAGGATCTATCGAAGTGCATAAAAGGGAACAGAAAGAAGAGTCAAAGTTTCAGAAGTTTCCCTCGTCTTAAAAGATGTGCTATAGCTAGCAATTAGTACTTGTCTGAGCAAGCGATGTGACCACTGCAGTAGAAGGATATGGAGTACTTCTCAAGAAAGATAAGCAGAGTGCTTTATCAGCTTAGAATGACTAGTTGGTGACAAGCATTAAATGCTTGCATTAAATGCTCCTCAACCACCTTCTTTCAGACGATGGTCAAACGCAAGAAAGAAGACCGTTTAGAGACAACGGTTACTTCCTCAGCAAGTCAATATATAGAAGAAGATTTGAAGTGCTGCATAGAGAGAACAACACACGAACTGAATTCAAATTCAAGCATTCATTCAAGCCTTCATTCTTTCTCTTGTAAATTTCCTTTTGTAAAAGCTCTCAACTCACTTTGTGTATCCTGAGAGAAAAAGGCTTAGTTCTTAATCTTGTATATATTCGTCTATAAGACGATAGTTAAAAAGTCTGTGTGCCCTTACAAAAACAAATATTGTGATTTGTTTTAGAGCTAGAAGTGGCTTGGTAGTAAAGAATACTTAGGTTTTTAGCTTGGAGAGGCTAAGTGTTAAAAACTACTTGGGTGAGCCAGAAGTGGCACTGAAGAATACTTGTAACTTGAAAAAGTTAGTGGAACTTGGTGGTTAGCCAAGAACTAGACGTAGTCTTGGGGTGAGACGAACCAATATAAACTTTTGTGTTTTCTTTCTTGCTCTTTCTCTGTTTATAACTGCTTGAACTGACTTTGTCTTGTGATTTAAATCTATTTTCTTAAAAGGACTTTCATTTGTGTAGTATCGTCTATAAAAAGGTTTTCTTCAAAAAGGATCTCTTTTGTTCAACAGACGATACAAGCTATTTTTAAAACATTTGCAAAAAATTTAATAAATCACAATTCAACCCCCCTTCTTATGATTTTTGCCTTCACAACTTCCCTTTGCAGGGCTTGGATCAACGGGTGATTCTCAAGCACCTAACACGGTATGGACGCCACATTATTGGGGTTGCCCTCGTGGGCATCCCCTGTTGCCGATGTTCCCTTAGCTAGGGTTTCCAGACCATGTGGTCGTTTTTCATGGTTCGCTGTGTTGCCTTGGGTTGTTGCCATCACGACTGTTTCTCGTTGATTGGTGTGGTTGGGAAAGGTTTCACCGAGCCCCACAGTGGGCGCCATATGTTCTTACCGGATTTGGTAGGTCCTTCGGTGCGATAACTCAATCTGGATCTCCTTGGTGTACGGTGGGAGGTGTACCTGCAAAGACACTCCGATGCTCAAGTTAGAGGCACAGAGGTAGGAGACAGGTATCACTAATGGGTGTCGAATTTCGTACCTTGATTTGATGGGATGTTGTTGTATTTATAAAGTGTAAAGAGATAGATTTGATAGGGTTATTTTCCAATCAAATCTCCTCAAATCTCGTAATTCATGATAGAGATAGTCTAATCTTTTATCATGATCTTATTATATCTTATTTCTCAATAAGATATATTTTTTGTTTATAACTGCTTAGGTCCGAGTAATCTTATCTTACTCGGCCAGGTCAGCTACTCGGTGGAGTGCCAAGTCCGAGTAGTACAAACCTTAATCATTTTATGTCCTTAATTATTACAATATCTCTGTTCTGTCTCACACCCCTTCAACACGCTTTGGCTCCACTTCTCTTCCTTCTTCCTTACATATAATAACCTCCAACACCCATCTTAATCCATACCATACTCCCTCTCCATGACATCATTAATTAATGACTCTAGCAAGTTTCACAGAGCAGATGTATCTTTGTCTTGCAATTTCTATACTGGTGATTTTGTATGTCTTTCTACTAGCCCTGGATTCCCCATGGACCAACAAAGGAGTCTCTTTGATGTTGCAAGATTGCACCTTCCCGGTTCTCATAGAAACTATGTCAACAACTCACAACAAGAGGGAATGAATCATGCAAGACATAGATTTCAGATATGCCTTGGATCTTGTTCACTTTTTAATATTCAACTATCTTTGCTTCTTTCTATTTGGGACTATTTACTTCACTGTGTGTGTGTGTGTGTATATATATATATATATATATATATATATATATATATATATATATATATATATAACTTTTAATTATCTGAGTGTCCATGCTAAGAGAGTTTCTGATCAGTTTCTTAATTTCTACAATAATACAAATCATAAGTCAGAGGTATATATGTTTGTCTGTTCACCTCTTGTGTCGTACAACCTTCATCTTTAATTATCATTTACTGCTTCTAAAATAATAATAAAATAAATATATCAAACTTGGTCTTCACACATCAACAGAATCAATTGCCGCTAGCGATTCAAAGACAAAAATTGAATATTGCAAGGTAATTTGTTTTGTAATTCTGCTTTTATTATTGTTGGGCAGAATTGAAAATTATCACTCTATTTTGACAAAGTATTTGATTAATTGAAGACATTGAATGCTATGATGTAATGACGTAAAGGGATTAGGCATTGATAGAGAAAACGGAATATTGACTCCGAAAACACATGAAGTCTAAGTTCTAATAATGGAATTATTGTTGGAAAAAAGAAAAAAAAGAAAAAATAGACAAGGTTGTTTTGAAAATTTTATAGCATGTTTGGAAAAGCATTATCCCATTTTTTGATGCACGAGACTACGAACACCGATCCTTCTCTCATGTTGGATTATTCTAGTGATGAAACGGTGAATCAAACAAATCATTATTCACCTTTTGCCAATATATTTTTAATAATGTAATTATTCCCAAGATACAACAAACTCATTTTGAGATAAACGCAAGAGATAGAATTAGAAGAAAATATAATTTGATAGAACAATCGCATAAGTGAGAACTAAGAAGAAGACGGTAGAAGGGAATGGAGAAACTATGCATGTGATTGTAAGAGGAAAGAGAGGATAACATTGAACAAAATGATAAAAAAATGCTTTGAACAAAAAAAAAAAAAAAGGATTCAACATATGTTATATTATATAAAATTTGACTAAATAAAAAGGATAGATTAAGTCAAAAACTAATTCAAAAAGAAAAAATAGATAGAATAATTTTTAATTTAAAATAAAATAATTTTTAAGACTCCTCGTTTGGTCAATGTCTTTGATTTTTGTAATTCTAGTCTCTGGGCCATTTACTAGACATGGGTGGGTCTAACACCTCCAAGTTCCAACTTAACAACAACTTTGTCTTCCTACTAGTGGAATCCTTCACTATTGAATTGACTATTCTTTTGTCACCTAACTTGCTGTTGTTTTGTCATAGGATTTGCGGAATCTGAGCAAGCTTGGATCCTCTTAACAACCTCACCAACCAACTTCTCAAAAACAAAAGCCATTGTAAATTGTCTTAATTAATGTGGCCATAGTTTCATCAATCACATTATAGTTGAAGATTGATGATGCAGAATATTTTCGCATTGCATGTCATTGGACAAAATATTCTGGCTAGTTTGAGTTTCACATGAAGCTGCTTGGTTTCCATTTATTGGACTTTTCTAGTGAAACTCACTCCTCTTCCTCTTCTGGAGATGATCTAGTTTAATTGTTGAAGTATAATATCATATAATATTTATTTTTGAATATTTATGTATTATAGTATTTTATGGTGAGATTTTTTGTCATGCTGAATAATTTAATCTCATTTTGTTATAAATTATGCTTATGGGTGTTTTTTAATTATTTATACAATTTAGTCATGTTTATATAAATTATATTTTATAAACTTACATTAATTTACTCGTACTTAAATTTTTGAAAAATCTTACATCTCGTACCCATACCTATATCTAATGATACTTACCCACATCCATGCAATGTGGGCTTAAACTTAATTTGTCATTTGGGGCGTCAATTTTTCTTCAATCAACTCAAGTTATAATTGGAGCTTCTTCAAGAATAAAAATAAATAAATAAATAAAAAATCTCTACACATATTACAACAATTGCCAATGAAGAGCATTCAAGCATTCACAAGAATCGTGAATCAACACAGTTGGATAAAGATCAGATGGTTTAATATTAGATACAAAATTTAAATTGAGAAAATAAGTTATAAACTAATAGTATAAAATAATTTTACATTATCATTTAATTACAAACTACCGTGATAAGTAACTCTCACTATATATAGATAGATTCATCAAATTACACTGCTATAAGATACATCAACTTCGCACCAATAAAAAAAATTATGTAGTTAAACTCTTCATTCGCACCAATAAAAAGTTCACAAGTATATAAATCCGAGTGATAAAGTATGGTATCTCTGTTAAATAGTCCCTTTATTCGTCGAGATTTTTTTAAAAAACAACCAACCCCAAGCTTATACACAACTGACTCAAGGAAAATTAAGAAGCTGCAGATTTACTAGAAGAAATCAGGACACAAACAAGCACATTTGTGTTCATCTCCAGCATGTGTTGTATATGATATTCAGTTAGAGAAGCCTGTTGCATAAACCCCATGCGTAAATTTTAAGATAAAACATTATATACATTAAATTGGGATGTATTCAATAGGAGTGCAAGGAGGATAACCTTTCTTACGCGACTTAACCCCCTTTCACAGTAAATAGCCTTACAAAAAAGAGCCAGCATATGATATAACTATAAGCAATGACTCCATTTGAACTTTTGATGCATTGGCCTTGGGCAGAAGACATGTGTTTCTAATGAAGGATCCAAGTTTCATCGACGCTGTTGATTGCACATTTAGCATGTGGTGGTAGACCTAACATTTGCATAAGTACAATGCTCACAAGACCAATGATTATCATCAGTCATTCTGCTGGATATGATAGTTCGAATAGTCGCTTTTCCTCTTCCACCTCTCCCCTTGCTGCTCCCTGCAGCATTTTTTGAGCTCGTTGCTTTGCTAGAAGCAGCTCCATTACTATCCACATCAGCTAAACCATTCTCTAATGCCCTCACCAAATTCTCAAAGTAGTTTCTAGTCACACTGCCATAACAAATGGATTAGAAAACCAAACCACACAATATGGGCAAGATCAATACTGATGCCACAGATATACTATATTCATTATAACTACCTGCTTACTGAAACCAAATTGATAGACAAGAGAATTGACATTCGGGAAATATATACAAACATTGTGGGGAAGGGGGTAATTCCCCAGTATCCAAACACTTAAGAATGGATTTTATTGGTGTATCAGATATGTGTAATATATACAAAATGTATTTTTCTCGTCATTGTATTCCAACTTGAGGTTGTAGATTTACCACAACTAATTCCAAAATAAGATGTCCATAGCATGTCTCTTTTTCAAGGAAACTATAGGAAAACACAAGGTACATAACCAATTTAAAGTCAAACTCCAATCAGAACCCATGACAAACATAAATAAATTAATAAAAGGAAGGGCGCAAGGAATTCTTAATAAATCAGGAACAACATCTACCTGGTCAATCCAGCTAGTTTGGTACAAAAGTCCTTGAATTCTCTAGATGGGCCATCAGCATTGAGGAATAGCTGTAGTTCCTTTTCAGCACATTGATCAAGTCTCTCCGAACCAAATTCTGCCTCACCTGTAGGGAAAAAAAGTACCATTTGTAGGCGAACTGCCACAAATGCAAGACATTTCAAATTAAAATTCAAGTTGACAAATAAAACCTTGTAAGTACTCAAAGAACTATTTTTTAGCATGTTCATGCTCGGGTAAATAGTAGCCATATGCATATGTCCATTTCAGCACCCTCCTGCATTCAACTATCTGCCAACATGAAATAGAAATTAGAAAGCCCTCCATTTTCAACAGTAAAAAAATTATCATCATATGACCAGCTTCACAAAATAGTTCAATTAACAGTGACGTCATCTGTGCCCCAGGGGACAGGGTTACATTACATAAACTGACTACTAACAGTCCAAAAACATGTGAAAGCTTCATAAAACAATCTGCAAATATTACAATTTATTAAACCAGGTAAACTATAAAACATTCATTTACCTGTAACAAGGACTCCGTTATGAACTTAAGCTGTGATTCAGGCTGGCACTGTGTGTCACTAAGCTTCTCAATCTATCAAAGGAAAAAGGGACAATTACTGAACAATTTTACAATTCCTAGAAGCAGATATTAAGTTCTACTCATAAGCAAGCCAGAGCAATCCAGCAGAAGGTATATTTAGTTATTTTTTTTGGTTTGAGTGTATATAGTGACAGACATCTAACAGTGAAATAATCAAAAGACTAAGAAAGAAGCAAAAAAAGTATTTAAAAAAAAATAGATTTGCAACTGTGAGGTATGCTGAAAAGACTAAGACCTTGGCTAGTTATTTTTAGTCAGTTTAATTATATAACAAAAAATTAATCCAAGGTTCAATTCTTTATTATTGTACAATGAATAATTTAAAATTTTTACTTTCCTGATTTATTACAAGGAAAAATAAAATTTGCAATTTCATATTCTATTATTCCTGAAAGTTGCAAAACATGCTTAAAAAACAGATTTACCTAGTGCTTTAAATTTTTTATTTTCCTGATTTATTACAAGGAAAAATAAGAATTTAATATTTGCCATTTCACATTCCATTTCTGCTGAATGTTGCAAAACATGCTTAAAAATCAGATTTGCCTAGTGCAGAAAATTCTTTCACTTTGGGAAAAGGAGGGAGGAGGGGGAGATGGGTGAAAACAAAAGAAAGTGTGTAACATACATGAACAATTTGCATCTGGTGTAGATCTGCTAGAGCTTTTTGCCTTGACTGCAAGAGAAAGAAAAAGAAAATTAATCATATAGCCTTACACCAAAGGAATTCAAGAAAAATAAAAATTAAACAGTGAATTTGGACATTGTTGATAAAAAAAATCAGTGATATATGATAACGAACAGAAAAAGTATGGAGTGGTGCGTATAGATTGGTTGCTGGCCCACCGCTCATAATAATGTGTGTACCTCTCCAACGAATTCTTTGCCATTTCTCTTCTTCTTTCAGTTTCATCATACTACATGCAACAAGATTTAGTTCATAAGCAGATATCATTACCAAAATACATGTAAGGGGGTAGTGGGCTAATGGTAACTTGAAACCTGAATCAAGAGAAGTGGGGTATTTCTAGGTCCCTTACCACTCCCTCTTGTTTAGCTGCTTCATAACAATTGCAAGCATAAAAACCAGCAGTCCTTTCACCATGGTCTGACCATGCACCAAGGCATAGCCTATGTAGATAAAGTGGTTCGTCAGCATTGAACTCTTCTTCTACATCTGCAGTTTCTATTAGATACTCCACTGAAATATTGTTGTCTTTTGGGTTGCCACAGTGTACTCCAGTGAATGAGGACCACGATACTCCAACTACTTGAATCTGAGAGCCACTCAAAGTCTTAATCTTCAAGAATGAGTAGGGAATGCAAGTAACTTGCTTTGTCCAAATCTGAAATCTCATAGGAAGCATCAAACTTGTAGCTAAGAGGAGTTGAATTTTCAGATGAACATCCATAAGACTTAGAATCTGAGAGCCAGTCAGAGTCTTCATCTTCAAGGCTGATTAAGGAATGCATGTAATTTACTTTGTCCAAAATTGAAATATCAAAAAAAGCATCACACTTGTAACTAAGAGGAGTTGAAGGGTTCTCAGATGAGCATCCAAAAGACTTCGAATCTGAAAGCCACTCAGAATCTTCATCATTAAGACTGAGTAAAGAAGGCATGTAACTCCCTTGCTCAAAATCTAAAATCTCATAGTAAGCATCACATTGTAGCTAAGAGGAGTTGAAGGGTTCTCAGATGAGCATCCAAAAGACTTTGAATCTGAGAGCCAGTCAGAGTCTTCATCTTCAAGGCTGATTAAGGAATGCATGTAATTTACTTTGTCCAAATCTGAAATATCAGAAAAAGCATCACACTTGTAGCTAAGAGGAGTTGAAGGGTTCTCAGATGAGCATCCAAAAGACTGAAAGCCACTCAGAATCTTCATCATTAAGACTGAGTAAAGAATGCATGTAACTCCCTTGCTCAAAATCTAAAATCTCAAAGTAAGCATCACACTTGTAGCTAAGAGGAGTTGAAGGGTTCTCAGATGAGCTTCCAAAAGACTTCGAATCTGAAAGCCACTCAGAATCTTCATCATCAAGACTGAGTAAAGAATGCATGTAACTCCCTTGCTCAAAATCTAAAATCTCATAGTAAGAATCACACTTGTAGCTAAGAGGAGTTGAAGGGTTCTCAGATGAGCATCCAAAAGACTTTGAATCTGAGAGCCACTCGGAGTCTTCATCTTCAAGACTGAGTAAAAAATGCAAGTAACTTTCTTTGTCAAAATCTGAAATCTCAGAAGCAGCATGAAACTTGTAGCTAAGAGGAGTTGAAGGGTTCTCAGATGAACCTCCAAAAGGCTTCGAGTCTGAGAGCCACTCCGAGTCTTCATCTTCAAGACTGAGTAAAGAATGCAAGTAACTTGCTTTGTCCAAATCTGAAATCTCATAAGCATCACACTTGTAGCTAATAGGAGTTGAATGGTTCTCAAATGAACATCCATAAGGCTTCAAACCTGAGAGCCACTCAGAGTCTTCATCTTCAAGACTAAGTAAAGAATGCATGTAACTTGCTTTGTCAAAATCTGAAATCTCATAGTAAGCATCCCACTTGTAGTTAAGAGGAGTTGAAGGCTCCTCAGATGAACATCCAAAAGACTTCGAATCTGAGAGCCACTCAGTGTCTTCATCTTCAAGACTGAGTAAAGAATGCATGTAACTTGCTTTCTCCAAAGCTGAAATCTGAGAGAAAGCATTACACTTGTAGCTAAGAGGAGTTGAAGGGTTCTCTGAAGAACATCCAAAAGACTTCAAATCTGAAAGCCACTCAGAATCTTCATGATCAAGACTGAGTAAAGAATGCATGTAACTCACTTGCTCAAAATCTGAAATCTCATATTTAGCATCACACTTGTAGCTAAGAGGAGTTGAAGGGTTCTCATATGAAAGTCCACAAGGCATTGAATCTGAGAGCCACTCAAAGTCTTCATCTTCGAGACTGACTAAAGAATGCATGTAACTTGCTTTGTCAAAATCTGAAATCCCACAGTAAGCATCACACTTGGTGCATAGCTCACTCCAGCTATTATTGGATAAAATTCTATGAGAACAGCTAAACGTATCATTTGCAGCAGTTGCATCATTCTCTTTGCTTGCATTTGAGATAGTTCTGTCAGATGAAGAAACTTTATGTGCATGTTTTCCTCTACAACCACAAAAAACATTGACATTTTTGCTCAAGAGAAAGTAAGAGCTTGCCACCAAGAACAACCAAAAAGCGAACAACACATCAAAAAGATGAAATGAATTAACAGCATAACTTTTGTCCTCAACAGATAGAGATTGCCGTTTCCTGTTGCTGTCAGATGATACTCGCAGGCAAATAACATCCACTTGGTTTCTAAGATTACAAAATTGACCTGTCATTTTATGTTCAGGTGCCATGCAGCAGCCAGTCATATTTGCAGTCAAACTCATTCTGGTAGCTATCCTCATTAGGAATCAATGACACACTGTTACATTGGTTTAACCAAAGAAAAAAAAAGGATAAATATAATTGACAATTGCGGGAATAAAGAAAGAGCAAAAATGACAAGAAAAAAGAACAGAAAAAAAAATGAAAATATCACTCTCAAAACTCAAAACAGTTCACTACCCTCAGTCTCTGAAAGAGAACTCCAGCATAATTAATGCTTGTTTGAACTTTGATTTCACATTTAATCATCCAAATTCACATTATTAAAATACCAAATAATCAGTTTTTAAATTAATATTTACATGTATTCTATTTGAAAATTGATCATGAATCCAAAATTGATTGAGTTAAAATAATTTCAGATAGGTTTTATATTAGGTAAAAAAGCATACAAATATAATTTTTTATTTTAAAACTAATTTTAATCAAAATAAAATTTATTCAAAATTAATTTTTCAAAAGCTCTCCTAACAAACAAACACACAATGAAAAACAGATATCAAAGACGAAAACTTAAAGAAAAAATAAATTCACAAAACATATTGTAGGACCCAAAATGTAAACAATGGTTACAGATTATAACGGTCAAGTGCAATCGTTGGTATACCATGTCAACTATGTCATTTTATTTTTAACATTTGAAAGAGGAATAAACAAAAAGAAAACGTCAAACATGTCAATGAATGAGAAAGCTAAAGAGTAGAACGCGACATCATCACAAAAAAATAAGGGCTAAAAAGATTGGACGGTTGGACCAAGTCTAAACAGCGAATAAGCTAGGAAGTAGTATCTAATATATTGAATCAATAGGTAACAATTAGATAAAAGTAATTGATCAAACACTGTAAATCTGTAAATTAACCGATTGATATTTTCCTATGGACTAAAAGGCATGATCTATGTGAAGAACAAAAACACAGCATGCAAGGCTTAGAATGAAAGTATATAACCGTCCATTGATAAATTCATAAGAGATGATAATTTGTCAATTGGAAAAATCTAAAATGAAAGAGAAAGCAACCTTGATATATACACATTTAAAAAATCTGAATAATAAAAAAAATACTGAATAAAAAAAATACACATTAAAAAATAGTCATAGGGATAGGCACATAGAGTTAAGATGAAAAAGAAAGAAAGACGAAGAGATGAAAAGAAAAAAGGGTTACCTTTGCATGCAGTTCTAAATAGCAAGACATTGGAGAAGAGAAATACCCATAAAAAACGGGATTAGTGGGAATGAATTACGAGCAAATCACGCCACTAAAATGGTATAAATTAATCTTTAAAAAAAATGGTATAAATTAAGAGAAGGGTGGTGTACTGAAAAGTGATAATTGGAGTTTAATATGAATTCAATCTTGAGTAAAACCAATGCCAACAAACATGGTAGCTTCGCGCTTTGGATTAGAATAACCACAACCAATGTTAAAAAAGTTCAGTACCGATATTACAATGTTGTGAGATTAATTCTGGAAAGATTTAATTTAATTCAAGTACATGTAGTGAAAATGTGAAAAAAAAAATTATATGTTTTCTAATCACAAACCATCTCTTGTTAATTAAAATTTCTTAAGTTTTGCAATAATCATTTTAAAAATAATATTATTCGTTAATTGTATATATTTTTTTATTTTTATACTGACCGTATATAACAATTTATTATATATAATAATTTATAATTGAATGATATTCTAAAAAAAATTTACTATCAGCGCATATATTATTTGTTTCCAATTAAATGATTTCCAAATTCATTTTATATCAGGATGACGTCATTTATTGCCTTTTAATCCCCCCCAAATATAAAGTAAATCCACAAAAGGAAACTGCAGTAATTTTGCCCTTCATTTTATTTCGTATATTTAATGCACACTAAATACATTTTGTTAAATTATATATATATATATATATATATTCCTTTTTATTAAAATTACATAATTTATCTCTTAATTTCTATTCTTAATTAATTATTATTTTAAATAAATTATTATGAATTACTTTGAATTTTACTATATATTTAAAAATATTAATTTTAATTATTATTAATCATGAAATATACTTTATATTGATTAAGTTAAGAAAAGTAAAATATACTTAAAAGATAAGTATTAAGGTAGTATTTATATAAATACATAAATAAGAAGATTTTTTTCCTTATATATTTGTTGAAATATGAGGAAATGATTATATATAAGGAGTATTATTTTATGATTTCTAAAAAGAAAAAACTCTAACAAGAATATATAATTAAGATATTTTTAAATATTTCCATATAATTCAACATTTCCATTTGTAATTTGTTTACTCACTAGGCTTCAAAGGTGTTAAAATTGAAGAGAAAGGACTCACCAGCTGGCTTCAAAGGAATTAAAATTGAAGAGAAAGAGTTTGGAATATCTTCTGCATCATTTTTGTGAGGTTACTGCAAATAAAAAACATAATGGAGATTGATGAGATGCTAAAATATGCCATAAAAAATACACATTATCTGCTACATACATATATGATTTAATGAGGATTAAGTTATTTTGTTGTCTGCGTAGACAGGGGCGGACGGACGTTGAGCGGAGGGGGGGCCTTGCCCCTGTTGACTTTTTCCCAAATTTTAATCTCAGTAGAAATGGCTTTTAGTTTTCCCAAATTTTCCCAAATTCTGCAATCAATTTTTAGTTTAGGGAAGTTTCAGCATGCCTTTAAAATGGATACCTAGTTAAATTTGTCAACTGCAAACATCAACAAATTTAGGCACGTGTAACTATATAAGCATGGTTTTAGATTGGTCTTATTTTATTATTATTATTATTTATTATTTTATATAATTATAGAATCACAGTAGCGGAGCAGCAGCGTGGATCAACATCCAATGCCTATAAAAATTAGATTATTATTTACTTTTGAAAAAAATTTGATCTAAAAATTATATTTGACTAAATTTTAGTTAATATATAATCTTTTTTTATCTCTTAGACTTTTTTTTTTGTAAACTATCAAATCAATAGCAATCTTATTTTTTTAAGAAATCTTATTTAAATATTATATTTGATCAAATTTTATTTTAATTATTATACAACCAGATTTTATCCCTAGATTTTTTAAATTATAAAATCAATAGTAATTTTATCTTTTTTTTTAAAAAATCTTATCTTAAGATTATATTTTATTAATTTTGGTTATTATATAATTTTTTTAGAGTTTAATGGTGATGACTATACACTAACAGTGTAAAATAGTTTTACACAGTCATCCAATCACATATCACCTTTGGTATGACTTTTAAGATAATTTTTTAAAAGTCAACAAACTTACCATACATGATGGGTTGTGATTGGATGACAATGTAAAACTATTTTACATTGTCAATGTATAGTCCTTTTTTTTTTTTTTTTTATCTCTTTACTTTTTTTCTAAACTATAAAACCAATAAAAATCTTATCTTTTTTTTTAAGAAATTTTATTTAAATATTAGATTTGATCAAATTTTAGTTATTATCTAATCAATTTTCATCTCCTAACTTTTTAAATTATAAAATTGATATCTTTTTGTAAAGAAATTTTATCTAAATATTATATATAATTGAAGGAGTTTTTGTTTCACAAAGTGCCATTAGAATGATATATTATTAATATAATTAATGCTTTATAATATACAATTACAAAGATTATATATATAATCTTTGTAATTGTACATTATAAAGCATTAATTGTATTAATAAATATTAGATGAACAAGTTTTTGGCCTCCCCTCACCTCAAGGTCTAGGTCCGCCCCTGCACGTAGAAGATGATCATATATATAGGGACCTTTACTTCACCAAATGGACATAATTGGCTTGTAGTAATAAACATTTGTTTAACAATTTCAAGAATATATATATATATATATATATATATATATATATATATATATATATATATATATATAATTGGCTTGTAATAATAAGCATTTGATTAGTAATTTCAATAATAGATTTATTTGAATATAAATCTATTATTGAAATTGCTAAACAAATGTTTATTACTACAAGCCAATTATTATTATTATTATTATTATTATTATTATTATTATTATTATTATTATTATTATTATTATTATTGAAATTGTTAAACAAATATGTATTACTACACGCAAATTATGTCTATTTGGTGAAGTAAAGGTCCTTATACATCGAACACAAAATCGATATTGCTGTCAACACTATATGGCTTTCTATTCAGAATTGTGCGCTATTAATTTGAAGAAGTTGCTCAGATACCATGTAAAATATAAGGAAAAACTTGAATATTATTTTACAATTCCTAAAATTACAAACTCTAATAAAGATATATATATATATATATATATATATATATATATATATATATATATATATATATATATATATATATATATAGCGTGTTTTAATAATTTAATATGGTAATAAATTATATTTTAATAATTACACATATATAATAAATAAGAAAAAAATTAAGAGATGATTTAAAATATTATGAAATATAATCAAGATATTTTTAATATCTCCATATACTCTAACTACAATATATACATACAATTCTAACGATAATACATAAAAACCAATTCTAATAAATGAAAATAAAAATATGGTAGCATTAATATCTGCATATACTACATAAAGAAACTAATTAATTGTAAGAGATAATTTAGAATATTACAAAATATAATTAATATATTTTTAAATATTTTCATACATTGTAACCGTAATATTAATTATATTATTTATTATTTTGACAGAAATTATATTATTTATTAAATATTATATTTAATTAAATAAATTGAATAGTAATATTAAATACTATACTTGTTAAATTTAATAAATATAATACATATTTATCATATGTATCACTATTGATATAAATCTATATATATTAAAAGTCAATTCTTAAATAAAAAGTAACTATTACAAAATTTAATATCAATATATTTTATGGAATTATATTAAATATTATTTTTATTATTTAAAAATTATTTTATAAATATTTTTAAAATTGAAAATTTAAATGTATATTAATATAATTAATCTAATATATTTAAATTGATATATATATATATATATATATATATATATATATATAACACTTTATCTCTTCACTTTTAATTTATTTTTAAAATAAAAACATCCAAACACAAATCACTTCATTTCAAAATTAATTTCAACTAAAATCAATTTTACAAAATAAATTTCATTCAAAATCTATTTTGCAAACTCACTCAAACACACACTTAATGGAAAACAGATACCAGAGAAAAAAAGTTAAAGAAAAGAAAAATAAAAAAACAGTAGTATATATATATATAACACTTTATCTCTTCACTTTTAATTTATTTTTAAAATAAAAACATCCAAACACAAATCACTTCATTTCAAAATTAATTTCAACCAAAATCAATTTTACAAAATAAATTTCATTCAAAATCTATTTTGCAAACTCACTCAAACACACACTTAATGGAAAACAGATACCAGAGAAAAAAACTTAAAGAAAAGAAAAATAAAAAATAGTACTATTTGTTAGACCAAATGTAGCGACCCAATTTTTCCTGCTTAGGAATTTAAATTGTTTGATATATTTTAAGAGATGTTATTACTTTTTAAAATAAAATTTGATTGAAAGGAATTAGATGGGCGGTAAAATGCGGTTGATTCCTTAAGTATTTAAAGAAAACGGGGTTTTAAGAATTACTTATTTGTTATGAAATATAGGACATGATGTGTGATTAAATATTTCAAGCTTTGATTGAATTTTAATTGTTTTGAATTGCTTAACTTGGGTGTATTTTAGTTTGATGTTTGAAATTAATTAAATTAGCATATGGATGTAATTTTATGAAATTTAATTATTTGACTTAGTATGATAATTAAATAGACATGCTTTGAATTATATAAATATGAACCTAGAGAGATAAAATAAGAAATTGGGCCTAAGATTTAGAAAACCAAAAATCTGCCAGGGGATGTAGTCAGCGAAACAGGGGGTGCAGCCAGTAAAACTGGTCTGTTGCACTTTGAGGCCCAGGAAGCAAAATAGAGGTGCAAACAAGGATAGTTGGGCTGTTACATGTTTTTTTGGCCCAGAATGCTTAAAACAGAAAACAAATTGGGCCTTTTTGTTCTAAAACACCTAAACCCACCCAAAATGCAAATAAATTAGAAAAAAATAATATGAGAGAGAGAGAGAGAGAAGTGACGTGGGGAGAGATTCTGAAATTAAAATCACTATTCACACATGCATAAGTCATTTCAATCTCCTCCAACACTCCAATTTTTCATAATTTGATCAAGCCTTATTTTGCTCCAAGAAAAGCCATCCATTGGTCTCCATCGCCACCCCACATGCAAGAGTGTTCAGCCAAAGCCTTCTAGGACCTTCATCCTTCCCTATAAATAGAGCTCACTTGAAGCTCACTTCACACCACAAACAACTAGCCTTCTAGTGCTAAGTTGGGAGAAAGTTTGAAGAAAGTTTTGTGAGGTTTTGAGTGTTGGAAGAGAAGCTTGAGTTAGCTTCTCCCCTTGGTGATTTCGGCAGCCCTTGGAAGAGGAGAGGGAAAGAACTTCAAGCAACATTGTCTCCCTTGATCATCACAAAATTAATTTATGGGGGGAGTGGGGTTTATTCTTTCAAATGTGATGTTTTTCCATGGTTTGGGTAGTGGTGGTTCTTGAAGAACCTCTTACTTCATGTTCATGTTTATATACTATCTTGAATCTGAAATGCTAAGTTTTTTTTTATGACTAAATGGTGTGTTGTGGCTGCCATAGTGTTATACGTATGCAAAATGTTAAGTTTGATGCATGAAACATGCAAGTTTATGGTGTAAATGTGTTATTGGGCTGCTGCCATCTAAATTGCAACATGAATTGATGATGTTTTGAGACTGGAAATAAATTATGTAATTGGGCCTTGTTGTGTCCACGAAATGAAAAAAAATGGACTAACGGGGTGTGTGTAGCGAAAGGAGGGGGTGTGTTAGCAAATCTTGTGAATTAATTATGTGTGTGTGACGTGAAGGAATAGGAATGTGTTAACAAAATTTACCTTAAATGGTTAAAGTAAGTATTAAGTGATAAAATAATTTTTCTAATTATAATTATATAATTTTGTTAAATAATATTCCCCAAAAAGTTATTCATTTGTTGATTAATTGATTTTGAAATGATTATTTATTTGGTTAAATAATATTCCCTAAAAAGTTATTCATTTGTTGATTAATTGATTTTGAAATGATTATTTATTTGGTTAAATAATATTCCCTAAAAGGTTATTTATTTGTTGACTAATTGATTTTGAAATGATTATTTATTTTGTTAAACAATATTCCCTAAAAAGTTATTTATTTGTTGAATAATTTGATTTTGAAATGATTATTTATTTTGTTAAATAATAAATATTCCCTAATAAGTTATTATTTTATGTGAGGGAAATAGTAATGTATGTGAAAAAAAAAATTACTACTCTATGTGAAGTAATATAATAAACTTTTGAAGGGATTTTTCTCTTTGAACGAATTCACTCAAATTATTAAAGTTAGATAATAAGTATTATTTCATGAGTAAAATGTAAAGGAATTATTATGAAAAATATTTTACGTATAGAATTTTATAGAGTATCCGTATGTGAAATTAATTCTAAGAGAAAAAGTTATTATTTTATGTGAAAATATAAAATTTCTTATGGATAGTCTTATTTTGAAGAAATATACAAGAAAAGAAATTTATTATGATATTGTCACTTACGCGTATTAAGTTAATAATTACCTCATAAGAATTAATATTTCAAATATTAATGATATTCTTTAATATGGTGGTATGAGGCTTAAATAAAATATTTAGTGACAAGGCCATAATATATTTGACTAGAAAACGCTTAACTAAGGATTAAGTTAAGTAATGGTTAAAGTGGGAAGTGTATCATTGATGTGTATTAATGCTTCTTGCACTATGTCCTTGTGAATGATTATTTATAATTAAAGTATGTTATAACTGTGGAAGGGTGAGAACGACCCTTGTAATATTTAGTGAGTACCTTAGAGCCTAAATGGCTTGGACTTAGCCAAGCTAGATGGAAGGTATGTTTGGACGTGGTGCGGGAAGCTACAGTGTGGTACACTGTAGATGGTTTAGGGCATGACCTTTTGTGGGTCTAAGGGGTGAGTGGAGTGCGTGGAATCCTAGGGGTAGGCTAGCTACCTACGAGCTGGGATGAGCGATGCCAGCTTGCACACCTCGATAAATGTCGGGCTATCTGTGATGGAGTGGAGGGTATATCTCTTGCGGGGTTTCGCCCGAAGGAATAATGCGTTATAAGTTGAAATATGGATATTGATAACTGACGTGCCGGGATGTGGTGCCAGTGTACCAAGGATTGAAAGATCAGAGATATACTTACCCCCCCTTGCTTCCCAAGGATGAAATATGATTGAAGGTTGATCAACTGAGAGTATGGATCCATACGATGACGATGATAAGGACAATGATGTTAGTAAAGAGAGTTAGACACGAATTAGGTCCCCCGTAAACATGTGTGCTTGATTGATTGTTTGTTGGAGTGAGAAAACATCACAACTCTTTCAATGGAAACAACATCGAAAGAATACAACCTCACTCCATATCTTTCTGTTTCTTTTGTATGTATGTACTCCGAAGATGGAACCAACGTTTTGGCACGCGGAGGTGGAGTTCAGCCTGATGGGGCACTGGACTTACTACCCTGAGTGTCGTAGGCACTACCAAGGAAACTTGATCGTTCGCTTCCAACTCCTGCAAGGAGCACCACTAGCACCACTGGTAGAATGGACGTTTCATGTCCGCCTATTCTTCAACGCGGATTTGGAGTTGGTTAATGACATGAACGACGAGGAAGGGCTTGCAATGCAACATGATTTCGACGATGAGGAAGAGGAAGATCCAGAAGAAGACCCAACAGAAAATATGGAGGAAGACCCCGAGGAAGAAATGGAGGAGCCTTGGGAAGAGGCCGCAGAGCCAAAGGGTGCTATCTCAATCACTGTGGAGTACCCTCCTATGCCAGTCGACTCTGAAGACACCGTCGAGGGATCATCTTATTCTTCTGATGGTTCATCGGTTCACCGGATTATACGCCATCTTCCCCTATGGAAGAATGGAGATCCTTCTTGGCTCCTGATCCTTATGGCGATGAAGAAAGTTACTCTGGGGATGATGAGAGAAAGGATTAGATTAGTATATTAGGTGCTGCTCTGCTAGGGTCATAGGTTGAGATGGTTATTGTCTCGTTGGTAGTTGTGTTATTTATGTATTTCCTTCATTTCCATGTATTCTAATTTCAGTTGTAATCTTTTCAAGTTGATGTCCTAAACGTATTTGGTGGTTATGTTAATGTTATGTTCCCATAGTATTGATGTTTAAATTAAATTATCTTTTTATTAGAAATATTTGTCGCGCGAAAATTTTTTACGGTTTTCACAACGAAAGTAAATAAAGAGTATTATTAAAATTAATACAAGCTTTCGAAAATGATTATTGATTAAATGAATATAAGGGGTGTTGCATTTAGTGGTATCAGAGCATTTCAGTCCTAGTCAAGGCCTGGGGTTGTGGACTTGACTATTGTTTGCTTGTTGTGTGTTCTTGCATTCTCTGTTGAAAGACAGAAGTGTGAGAGGTAGATATAAGTTTTTAGTGTAGGAACGTTCTGAGAACAACGATACAACTACTAAAGAGGAATTACTCTTGCTATAGGAAAATGGCGGCTCAAGGACCACGAGGAGGAGCAGGAACTCAGAGATTGCTAGAAAGGATGACTGCGATACTCGAGGTCATAGCTCAAAACAAAAATGTTGAACCTACAGAATATCGAGGGTTAACTGCTTTCAAGAGGAATGACCCACCCCAATTTAAAGGTGAGTACAACTCGAAAGGAGCACAGTGCTGGCTCGAAACTATAAAGAAGATCTTTGCTGCAATGGGATGTGTTGAGGGACAAAAAGTGAATTATGCTACCTTCATGTTTGCTGGGGAAGCTGAACACTGGTGGAGGAACACCAGGTAGCAACTGATCGCTGAAGGAAGACAAATCAACTGGGGGGGTATTTCGCCAAAAGTTTTTGGAAAAGTATTTCCCGGAAGATCTTAGGAGGAGAAAGGAGATTGCGTTTCTGGAGTTAAAGTAAGGGACAATGTCTGTTGGGGAATATGTTACCAAGTTTGAAGAACTGTCAAAGTATTGTCCTTATTATGGGGACATGGATGAAAGGTCAAAATGCTCAAAATTCGAGAACGGGCTATGGCCCGAGATTAAGCAAGCTGTGGGATATCTAGAGATTGCTCAATTCCCAGTTTTGGTGAATCGTTGTCGCATTTATGAAGAGGATACTCGAGCAAGACAGGCTCAGTGGAAAACTAGAGGGTTTCAGAAGTCTGGAGGAAAGGGATTTCAAGGAAAGAAGAGGCCATTTCAGGCATCAATAAGGACTGTTGGGAATCCATCAGGACAGAAGATCGCTAAGCATCACAATGGACCGCTTCAGTGCTTCAAATGTGGAGGCGCCCATCTGAAGAGAGATTGCCCAAGGAACAAGGATGTAACTTGCTTTAGCTGTGGGAAGCAAGGCCATTATAGCAACAACTGCACTGCAGTGAAGCAAGAACCCAGCAATGGCGAAAGGAACAACGGGAAGGCACTTGCTGAGAGGCCTAAGGCTCAAGGCCGAGTATTCACTAAGAGTGGAAGCGAAGTTATGAAACCTGAAGACCTTATTCAAGGTAAGTGCATCATAAATGGGAAACTATTGAATGTGCTATACGATTCTGGTGCTACCCATTCGTTTATTTCTTACGAGTGCATGAGATTCTTGAAACTATCTGTGTCTGCATTGCCTTTGGAATTGGTGGTTTCTACACCTACCAATGTTCCTGTGATCACTTCTCAAGTGTGTTTGAATTGCCTATCTCTATCAAAGATAGAGACTTTGTCTCTAATTTGATATGTTTGGCACTATCCCATTTGGATGTTATATTGGGAATGGACTGCTTATCTTCCAATCATGTCCTTCTTGATTGTCGCAACAAGACTTTGATCTTTGATTCAAAACCTATGTCGCTAAGATAGGACTCTGCTATACAAGAAAGCGCTTCAAAGAAAGCTCAAGTCTATATGATCATCTCTTCCTTGAAAGCCGAGGAAAATCGAGACATGAGTAAATTACCAATAGTCTTCGATTTCTCTGACGTTTTTCTAGAGGATGTTCCTGGTTTACCACCTGTTAGAGAGATAAAGTTCACAATAGATCTAATGCCTGGATCTGGACCTATTTCTATAGCTCCTTGTAGGATGTCACCGTTAGAACTATCTGAGTTGAAGACTCAACTTGAAGAACTTTTGGAGAAGCAGTTTATTAGACCTAGCGTATCCCCTTGGGGTGCACCTGTGTTGTTAGTGAAGAAGAATGATGGAAGTATGAGGCTGTGCGTTGATTACCGTCAACTCAACAAGATTACCATCAAGAATAGATATCCACTTCGACGAATAGACGACCTCATGGACCAGTTAAGAGGGGCAAAAGTGTTCTCAAAGATCGACTTGAAGTCCGGGTACCATCAAATATGAGTGAAGGTGGAAGATATACCGAAGACCGCATTTCGCACAAGGTATGGTCACTACGAGTACTTAGTGACGCCTTTCGGAGTGACGAACGCACCTGCAATCTTCATGGACTATATGAATAGGATCTTTCATGAATACTTGGACAAGTTCATAGTAGTATTCATTGACGACATCTTGGTGTACTCAAAAAGTGAGGAAGAACACAGAGCATTTGAAGATCGTATTACAAATCTTGCGAGAGAGGCAACTATATGCCAAACTGTCAAAGTGTGAGTTTTGGCTAAAGGAGGTGAGTTTCTTAGGACACGTTATTTCACACGGAGGAATAGCTGTGGACCCTTCAAAGGTAGAGGCCGTGTTACAATGGGAACAACCAACGAAGATTACGGAGATACGAAGTTTCCTAGGATTGGTTGGCTACTATTGGAAATTCATAGAAGGATTCTCAAAGTTAGCATTACCATTGACAAAGTTAACTTGTAAAGGACAACCTTTCTTATGGATGGAGCAATGTGAGTGCAGTTTCCAAGAGTTGAAGAAAAGATTGACATCTGCACCAATTTTGATCCTCCCTGGCCTAACAAGGAAGTTTGATGTCTACTGCGATGCATCGGGACAAGGACTAGGATGTGTTCTAATGCAAGGAGGAAAGGTAGCTACTTACGCTTCTAGACAATTGAGGATGCATGAAGTGAACTACCCAACGCATGATTTGGAGCTTGCTGCTATAGTGTTCGCCTTGAAGATTTGGAGGCACTATTTATATGGTGCAAGATTTGAAGTTTATAGTGATCACAAGAGCTTGAAGTACCTGTTTGATCAAAAGGAGTTGAACATGAGGCAAAGGAGATGGATGGAATTCCTCAAAGACTATGACTTTGAACTGTACTACCATCCAGGGAAAGCAAATGTAGTAGCAGACACTTTGAGCCGAAAGTCCTTACATATCTCAAGGATGATGGTAAAGTAGATGGAACTGATTAATGATTTCAGAAACCTGAACTTAGCTGTAGACGTGAAGCCAAAGAGTATATTCATTGGAATGCTCAAAATCTCTAATGAATTCTTGAAGGTGATAGAGGAAGCTCAACGTGAGGATCAATTCCTACAAGAAAGAATGGAAGAGCAAAGAAGGGACGAGTCTTTTACTAAAGGTCCCGATAGGATCATTAGATTCCAAGATAGGATCTGTGTACCTGAAAATGAAGAACTTAGGCGATTGATCTTGGATGAAGCCCACAAAGGGAAGCTAAGCATCCATCCTGGAACCACAAAGATGTATCAAGATCTAAAAGGAATGTTCTGGTGGCCTGGAATGAAGAAATCAGTAGCGGAATATGTAGCTGCGTGTTTGGTTTGCCAAAAAGCCAAAGTGGAGCATCAAAGACCGCCTAGAGAAATGCAACCTCTAAGCATTCCAAAATGGAAATGGGAAAGCATATCAATGGACTTTGTCACTAACTTGCCGAGGGCGCCTGGTAACTATGATGCCATATGGGTCATAGTGGATCGACTTACAAAGTCTGCGCATTTCATACCAATTTACATTCGTTATCCTTTGGAAAAGTTGACCCAACTTTACATCAAGGAGATCATTCGACTGCATGGAGTGCCGACAAGCATTGTGTCAGATAGAGATCCCCGTTTCACTTCACGATTTTAGGGAAGCTTACAAGAAGCTCTAAGAACTAAGTTGAGGCTTAGTTCGGTGTATCATCCGCAGACAGATGGACAAATGGAGAGGACAATACAATCTCTTGAGGATTGCTTAGGGCATGCACCTTGGAATGGAAGGGTAGCTGGGATCGATTCTTGCCATTAGTCTAGTTCACTTACAACAACAGCTATCACGCTAGCATTGGGATGGCTCCGTACAAGGCTCTGTATGGAAGGAAGTGTAGAACTCCAATATGTTGGCACGAGACTGGAGAATCTTTTGTTAGTTGGACCTGAGATGATCCAAGAAACAACAGAGAAGATCAAGTTGATTCGAGAAAGGATGAAAACATCTCAAGACAGACAAAAGAGTTACTATGATAAGAGGAGGAAGCCTCTAGAGTTCCAAGAAGGAGATCATGTATTCTTGAAAGTTACTCCGGTAACTGGTGTAGGCAGAGCACTCAAATCCCGAAAATTGACTCCTAAATTCATTGGTCCTTATCAAATTCTGGAAAGAATTGGTACTGTTGCTTATAGGATTGCCTTGCCACCTGATTTATCCAATCTTCATGATGTGTTTCATGTATCTCAACTTCGTAAATATATTCCTGATCCTTCACATGTTATTGAGTCTGACGAGGTACAAGTAAGAGAGAATCTTACTTATGATGTACGGCCGGTGAGGATAAGTGATCGAAGGATTAAACGGCTTCGTGGAAAGGAAATCCCATTAGTCAAGATCGTTTGGAATCAAAAAGACGAAGGAGACACCACTTGGGAACTGGAAGACAAGATCAAGAACTCTTTTCCTTATTTATTTCAAAGTAAGAATTAATTTCGAGGACGAAATTCCTAAAAGGTGGGGAGAGTTGTAACGTCCCAATTTTTCCCTCTTAGGAATTTAAATTGTTTGATATATTTTAAGAGATGTTATTACTTTTTAAAATAAAATTTGATTGAAAGGAATTAGATGCGCAGTAAAATGCGGTTGATTCCTTAAGTATTTAAAGAAAAATGGGGGTTTTAAGAATTACTTATTTGTTATGAAATATAGGACATGATGTGTGATTAAATATTTCAAGCTTTGATTGAATTTTAATTGTTTTGAATTGATTGAAATTGATTTGAATTGCTTAACTTGGTGTATTTTAGTTTGATGTTTGAAATTAATTAAATTAGCATATGGATGTAATTTTATGAAATTTAATTATTTGACTTAGTATGATAATTAAATAGACATGCTTTGAATTATATAAATATGGACCTAGAGAGATAAAATAAGAAATTGGGCCTAAGATTTAGAAAACCAAAAATCTGCCAGGGAGTGTAGTCAGCGAAATGAGGGATGCAGCCAGTAAAACTGGTCTGTTGCACTTTGAGCCCCAGGAAGCAAAATAGAGGTGCAAACAAGGATAGTTGGGCAGTTACATGTTTTTTTGGCCCAGAATGCTTAAAACAGAAAATAAATTGGGCCTTTTTGTTCTAAAACACCTAAACCCACCCAAAATGCAAATAGATTAGAAAAAAATAATATGAGAGAGAGAAAAGTGACGTGGGGAGAGAGAGAGGGAGAGATTCTGAAATTAAAATCACTATTCACACATGCATAAGTCATTTCAATCTCCTCCAACACTCCAAATTTTCATAATTTGGTCAAGCCTTATTTTGCTCCAAGAAAAGCCATCCATTGGTCTCCATTGCCACCCCACATGCAAGAGTGTTCAACCAAAGCCTTCTAGGACCTTCATCCTTCCCTATAAATAGAGCTCACTTGAAGCTCACTTCACACCACAAACAACTAGCCTTCTAGTGCAAAATTAAGGTATGGGGGGAGTGGGGTTTATTCTTTCAAATGTGATGTTTTTCCATGGTTTGGGTAGTGGTGGTTCTTGAAGAACCTCTTACTTCATGTTCATGTTTATATACTATCTTGAATCTGAAATGCTAAGTTTTCTTGATGACTAAATGATGTGTTGTGGCTGCCATAGTGTTATACGTATGCAAATTGTTAAGTTTGATGCATGAAACATGCAAGTTTATGGTGTAAATGTGTTATTGGGCTGCTGCCATCTAAATTGCAACATGAATTGATGATGTTTTGAGACTGGAAATAAATTATGTAATTGGGCCTTGTTGTGTCCACCAAAAGAAAAGAAAATGGACAAGGGGGGTGTGTGTAGCGAAAGGAAGCGATGTGTTAGCAAATCTTGTGAATTAATTATGTGTGTGTGACGTGAAGGAATTGGAATGTGTTAACAAAATTTACTTTAAATAGTTAAAGTAAGTATTAAGTCATAAAATAATTTTTATAATTATAATTATATAATTTTGTTAAATAATATTCCCCAAAAAGTTATTCATTTGTTGATTAATTGATTTTGAAATGATTATTTATTTGGTTAAATAATATTCCCTAAAAAGTTATTCATTTGTTGATTAATTGATTTTGAAATGATTATTTATTTGGTTAAATAATATTCCCTAAAAGGTTATTTATTTGTTGACTAATTGATTTTGAAATGATTATTTATTTTGTTAAACAATATTCCCTAAAAAGTTATTTATTTGTTGAATAATTTGATTTTGAAATGATTATTTATTTTGTTAAATAATAAATATTCCCTGATAAGTTATTATTTTATGTGAGGGAAATAGTAATGTATGTGGAAAAAAAAATTACTACTCTATGTGAAGTAATATAATAAACTTTTGAAGGGATTTTTTTCTTTGAACGAATTCACTCAAATTATTAAAGTTAGATAATAAGTATTATTTCATGAGTAAAATGTAAAGGAATTATTATGAAAAATATTTTACGTATAGACTTTTATAGAGTATCCGTATGTGAAATTAATTCTAAGAGAAAAAGTTATTATTTTATGTGAAAATATTTAATTTCTTATGGATAGTCTTATTTTGAAGAAATATACAAGAAAAGAAATTTATTATGATATTGTCACTTACGCGTATTAAGTTAATAATTACCTCATAAGAATTAATATTTCAAATATTAATGATATTCTTTAATATGGTGGTATGAGACTTAAATAAAATATTTAGTGACAAGGCCATAATATATTTGACTAGAAAATGCTTAACTAAGGATTGAGTTAAGTAATGGTTAAAGTGGGAAGTGTATCATTGATGTGTATTAATGCTTCTTGCACTATGTCCTTGTGAATGATTATTTATAATTAAAGTATGTTATAACTGTGGAAGGGTGAGAACAACCCTTGTAATATTTAGTGAGTACCTTAGAGCCTAAATGGCTTGGACTTAGCCAAGCTAGATGGAAGGTATGTTTGGACGTGGTGCGGGAAGCTACAGCGTGGTACATTGTAGATGGTTTAGGGCGTGACCTTTTGTGGGTCTAAGGGGTGAATGGAGTGCGTGGAATCGTAGGGGTAGGCTAGCTACCTACAAGCCGGGATGAGCGATGCCAGCTTGCACACCTCGATAAATGTCAGGCTATCTGTGATGGAGTGGAGGGTATATCTCTTGCGAGGTTTCGCCCGAAGGAATAACCCGTTATAAGGTGAAATATGGATATTGATAACTGACGTGCCGGGGTGTGGTGCCAGTGTACCAAGGATTGAAAGATCAGAGATATACTTACTCCCCCTCGCTTCCCAAAGGATGAAATGTGATTGAAGGTTGATCAACCAAGAGTATGGATCCATACGATGACGATGATGAGGACAATGATGTTAGTAATGAGAATTAGACATGAATTAGGTCCCCCGTAAACATGTGTGCTTGATTGATTGTTTGTTGGAGTGAGAAAACATCACGACTCTTTCCATGGAAACAACATCGAAAGAATACAACCTCACTCCATATCTTTCTGTTTCTTTTGTATGTATGTACTCTGAAGATGGACCCAATGTTTTGGCACGTGGAGGTGGAGTTCAGCCCGATGGGGCACTGGACTTACTACCCTAAGCGTCGTAGGCACTACCAAGGAAACTTGACCGTTCGCTTCCAACTCGTACAAGGAGCACCACTAGCACCACTGGTAGAGTGGACGTTTCATGTCCGCCTATTCTTCAACGCGGATTTGGAGTTGGTTAATGACATGAACGACGAGGAAGGGCTTGCAATGCAACATGATTTCGACGATGAGGAAGAGGAAGATCCGGAAGAAGACCCAGTAGAAGATATGGAGGAAGACACCGAGGAAGAAATGGAGGAGCCTTGGGAAGAGGCCGTAGAGCCAGAGGGTGCTATCTCAATGACTGTGGAGTACCCTCCTATGCCAGTCGACTCTGAAGACACCGTCGAGGGATCATCTTATTCTTCTGATGGTTCATCGGTTCACCGGATTATACGCCATCTTCCCCTGTGGAAGAATGGAGATCCTTCTTGGCTCCCGATCCTTATGGCGATGAAGAAAGTTACTCTGGGGATGACTAGTGGGAGGATTGGATTAATATATTAGGTGCTACTCTACTAGGGTCATAGGTTGGGATGGTTAATGTCTCGTTGGTAGTTATGTTGTTTACGTATTTCCTTCATTTCCATGTATTTTCATTTCAGTTGTAATCTTTTCAAGTTGATGTACTAAACCTCTATGGTGGTTATGTTAATGTTATGATCTCGTGGTATTGATGTTTAAATTAAATTCTCTTTTTATTAGAAAATTTTGTCATGCCAAAAATTTTCACGGGTTTCACAAGGAAAGTAAATAAAGAGTATTATTAAAATTAATACAAGCTTCCAAACATGATTATTTATTAAATGAATATAAGGGGTGTTACACCAAAAATGTAAACAAGGGTTACAGATTATAAAGATCAAACGTAGTCAATGGTATGTGATGTCAAATACGTCTTCTTATTTTTAATGTTTTTTTTTTAAAAAGGGACATCTAATATCAAACAAAAAAAAACCCTCAAATATGTCAATTGTCAATGAATGAGAAAACCAAAGTGTTCTTAAAAAAAACAAACCAAAGTGTAGAACGGGATACCATCACACAAAAAACAAGGGATAAAAAGATTGGACCAAATCTAAATAGAGAATAATCAAGTGAGTATATGATACGTTGGGCTAAGTGAAGAACAAAAACGCATGCAGCCGGTAAAATGAAAATATTCCATTCATAAATTCATAAGAGATGATAATTGCTAATATGAAAATCGAAGATGAAAGAAAAAGCAACGTGGATACAAACACGTTAAAAAAATAGTCAACAGGGGTAGGCACATAAAGTTAAGATGAAAAAGAAAAACAAAAATGAAGAAATGAAAAGAAAACATGGTTACCTTGTATTATGTTGTAACGCACTAACGCAATTCTGATGAACTTCTGAATGATAACCATCAAGAGATTTGAGAGAAAAAGGGAATTACAGGGAATGATTTACGCAAGAAAGAGCAAATTATGGCAATAAAAATGAAATAGAACAATTGGATTTTAATCTAAATTCAATCTTAAGCAAAACTAACGCCAAAACAAAATAAGGTAGCTTCGCACGCTCGTGGTAGCTTTCACGCTTTAGATTGGAATAAAATAACCAATATTAAAAATGTTTAGTCACGTTAATTTAAAGTTGTAAAATTAATTCTTGATTTTTTTTAATAAAAATATGCAAATATTTCATTTAAGTTTTTTATTTTATTTAACTATTGGAAATTAATTTAATCAAAATTAATTTTATAGAGTTTTTTTATGCATTTTTTATAGAGTTTTAAACCAACACGCGTGCTTGAAAAGTTGCATTGCAATAGACGTGTACTTGTTATTTTTTCCTTCCTTTTTTATCGTGTTGGTATCTAAATCAAGAGATTATTTTTTTTTTATGAATTGCTAGTTTAAATATTTTTATACTATTAACTAATACGAAAATATTTTAGATAAGGTTTTTAAAATAATTATTATAAAAGTTAATAAACTTATCATTTGTAACAATATTTGATTGTATGATAGTGTAAACAAGTTTTACAAATTTTAAATGAATTCTTAAATAATTATTTCTAAATAAATTATAAAATTAATTATTTCCAAATTCATCTAATATTGAGATCGAATCATTTACCATTTGATTTAGTGCCTTTTAATCCCCGAAACAAATTCAATTATGTTAAGTTCTAAGACTTTGGACGATGTCCAACCCCTCGAATTTCGGTTTTGATGATAACAAATAAAGGATAAATTTTGAAGTATCTAATGATCTTGTTTGAGTGTTATAGGATCTACGTTGTCCAATGCCGCAATGGTATTGTACCTCTCAAACTTAGACTTTATATATCAATAAGCAAAGCGTCCAAATATGTTTTGTAAAGAACAACATCTAGCGTCCAATGCTTCTGCAAAGCAAGCGTCCAATGCCTATATAACCTATACTCTATTTTCTATCTTAAAAGTTATATAATGTGACAATATGTTTTCAATGATGATTATCTGGAATGTTCGATTATTCTCTCTCATTCTAACATGACATTCTATTTGAATTTTCGAAAAGTATTGAACAAGAACAAAAAAGCTTTTCTCTGCAGAAAAAGTACAAGTAGCGGAGGCGCTACATGTACGGTTGTCTCCTCTATCTCTCCACCCCAAGCTGAAACGTGACAACGGTCACATGTTTTGGAGAGAACCGCTTTTGGCAAAGGAACAAATCCCACAACGGATACTTTACACCAAGCTGCCTATAAATAGAGGAACCAGCTCATGCATCAAAAAAGAGACGAAGATTGAAAAAGAGCCGAAACTCTGTCAAAATGACTGGACGATCCACACTTAAGCGAAAAAGAGCTTTCTACTTAGCTTTGCTAAGCGATTCTGTGTATTCATTTTTATTGTAATATCCTCTCTGTGAGAGTTACACTTTCTTTCTATACTCAAACAATTTCTGTTTGGAAAGCCAGGAGTGGCTTAGTGTTAAAGAATACTTGGGTTTGCTTTAATCTCAGGGGGAGATTAAAGGTGTGCCAGGAGTGGCCTAGAGAATTCTTGTATCCAGAAGTGGCAAGGTTAGAATACTTGTTAGTAATCAGATTCTGATTAGTAGAACCCTTCAAAGGTTTTTGAAGGAGAGCTGGACGTAGCTCAGTTTGAGTGAACCAGTATAAAACTAAGTGTTCTACTCTCTCGCTTTCTAGCTTACTTGCATATCTCTTAAGTTATCTCTTCAACATAACACGAAAGTGTTTCTTTACACATTTTATCTACGAAAATATTTTACGTGTGTTCTGACGAAAAACGAGAAAATGCAGTTTCATTGAACTGTTGCATTTGAACCACTGGACGATAGCATAGTCTTCTGTTTCACAAGGTTCTTGTAAAACTCAAGATATACTATCTTCATATTTAATAAAGGATTTCTAAGAAAATATAAACACACTATTCAACCCCCCCTTCTAGTGTGTTTCTATGTATTTCAAATTAGTCCATAAAAGTAAACTTCAATAATTTTCTCTTCATTTTATTTTATTTTGAGTTTTTGGAAAATCAGAGATAAGATATAAAAATTAGATAAAAGTAGGGTATGATAAGAGTGTGACAAATTTTTATACTAATTAATTTTGATGCCTATCAAATAATCTATTGAATAATAAATATATTATTCTATCTTAGAGCATCTACAATGCATGATTGCTTAAATGAGTTGTATATCTTAAATTTGTGAGTCCTACAATGCCACATATATTTAAGAACTTTACACAAAAATTTACTCTAATGGTAAAGTTGTTAGAGTGAGTGCTTAACTTGAGTTACATTAAATTTTGTAATTGAAAAATGGTTCTTTAATTGGTAAGAATGAATTATGCAACGGTTGCTTATATAAGCAACTCACTTAAGCAAGCAGTGATGGAAAATTAAGGATATAACAAATATTAAGGATATGGGACCTATACTTAACAAATCTTAAGGATATAACAACAAATAGTCTCTAACTCTAATCACAAACTATGATGGACATAAGTTTATCTATATATCCCAATTTAAAGCATATAGCTTTAACAAAATTACGATCTGAAATACCATAAGCAAGCATACAAAATATGGTATAGAGAAATTAATCTCTTCAATTTTGGGATTCCTATATTGTCCTATCAAGAATTGTCTACTAAAAATATATGACAATAAAGAGTTATCACACAACAATATTCTATAAGAGACTATCACAAAATCCTTAATGTAGGTCCTAATGACAAAGTGATTACAATTAGTATGTGACAAGAAAACCATTTTATCAAGATAAATAAATTTGGTTGCTCATGTATGATTAATTGGGCATTTGAGGTAGAGATCTTGTATCAACACAATCCATTTATAGGACATTATTTTCAAAATGCTAGATTCTCCCACTTGATAAAGAAAAAATAGTTGACTTAATTTTAAGCAAAATATCCAAAGAGTTAAACAAAAAATTCAACTATTATCTTTATCACACTAGAACCATATCGAGTAATGTCATACCGATAGGGTATGTCCACTACCCACATGATAGCAATTTGCTTCTATAAAATATTCCATTAAACAAATTTGCATTGTGATAAGTAAATGAAAAAATTTTAGAATATTGGATTGCATAAAAAATAATGCCCAATTAATTGGTTAGACAATGAGGCTAGTATGGAACAACAGGAAACATGTGTGTAAATTGTCACATACTCAGAGAGTTAAATGTTTCCATGCAAATACAACCAAACATGCCTCATTAAAGAGAATTTCTTATTTGTTGAGATCTCTCTCAAGAATCTCAAAAAACACAATAAATAAGAAATATAATACTATAATGCACAAGAGAAAACTTATATCATCAAAAACTCCAATGTTGATTGGCTACTCAAACAAAAAATCTGATATAAGTGTAGGACAAATGGTGCATTGTATCTTAACAAATTATATCAATAATAACACACCGATAGGGTATAATTGTCATCAATATAATAGAATTATGCAAATTATCAAAAAATTATGCCAAAAAGAATATGATATTCAACAACAATCGTATTCAAAGAAAATCAAAACATGCTTAACAACACTTTGACTTAGCATGTAATAAACACGACTTTATCATCGTAAGAACCATGATATTAATTTCATGATCTCTATATTGGAGAGAGTATAATAACAAAGTTGTTGGTTTTATTTAATTGAGTCAAGATTACAAAAGTACACAAAACAATTTTATATTTATTTCAAAATAGAACTCTAGAACTAGTAAGATGCAAAACACTCCCACGATAAATCAAAATTAGAATATGATTATGAAAATGCAGTATTATAACAAGCAACCAAAAAGGATTGTAGAGTTCTGTTAGAAAATTTTGAGAGATAGTCACACTCGTATATAATTGCACATTTATAACCTCAAAAGGATAAGAATAATCTATTTACAAATTTATCCATATTTGCAATCATAATCAAGTTAGAAGGTTCAAAGTGTCACTCATCTTTGTGTATAAGACCAATGAGCTTTGATGACTTAAAGAGTATGTGTAACATCCCGAAAATTTAAAACCCAATAAGTATGAACGTGAGAGATTTAATTAGAAATTTTCTTGTTGGGGAGAATTGTAACACTGTGATTTTTCGTAACGTATATTAAGTGCTTGATAAATACTGAAAAAGGAAATTAAATTTAAATTCATAGTGTTATTGTGAATTTTTTTAGACTTTTACGTGAGTTCTGTAAGTTGTAGAAAAAAAAAATAAGAGAAGGGGGTGTCCTTAGAGGAAGGGTGGCTGCAAATAGCAAAATATGAAATTTTACCCGACTGTATACGTGAACGAGCTTCTCTCTTCTCTCATTTTCTTCAATTTCTCCTTTTCACGAACACCCTCTGCTCTCTCTTCTTCTGCTTGAATATTATCTTCTCTCTAATATTTGAGCCTCCAAATCAAAGTTTCTACCGATTAATCTTAGATATATTATAGAGGGAGACTAGAGCTTCAAAACCCACCGATTGGATTTCGATTTTGTCGAGGTATGGAGGGGTTTCTTTTTTTTTCCCTAAGCTATTTCCTTGTTTTCTTGTTAAATATGGATTGTGGCTGTTGTTGATGGTATGTAAATACCATGGTTATTTTGAAAAACCCGAAATGAGCTAGTTGTGATTTGTGTCCTGTGACTGTGTGAGATTTTTATATGTTGTCTTTGGATTGTTTTAATCTTTGAAATTGATTGGGAAGGCTCCTAAAACAAAGGAGACCATGCCCAAATTTTCTTGAAATTATTTGATAAGTTTTGCATGTGAAAAACAAACCCAAAACCAATGTAACAGTGACTGTCAGATTCGCGTGTCCCCGAACAGCTCCCACGGTTTTGTGATTTTTAGAAGATCTAACCGTTGGTTTTTCATGAAATTTGCTTTGAATGAAAATAGACACGAAATGGAGAAACTTTCATTTTTACACCTTAGAGAGAAAAGCTCATCTTGGGGTTCATCCATGACTCCAAAAATGGTTGTTCTGTTTTCGAGTTTCCCTTGGAACATGTCTCAGTTTTTCTCAAATTCCCACTTGTGTGATTAATGTTTCTTTTTCGTTTTTGAACCATTCAAAACTATACAAAACAAACTTTTTAAAAATATACATTACAAAAATTATCATATCCAATTTCTAAATTAACTTTTAAAAAGAAACAGGGCAAGGGGTTTTGAGCTCTGTTTTGAGCCTGAAACTTAAGCTGTTAGAAACAAATTTACTGGGAACAATAGGGAAAGAATTTTGGGGCAAGGGTTATCTTTTTAGAAAGATAAAGATGTTACCTTTCTACTGTAAAAAGTTCAGCTCAAAACAAGTTTGGGAAGTGGGAGAAATTTACATTTCTTTGAGCTATGTTTAGTGAGCACTCAAAATTCAGGGCTGCTGACTTAGAAAATTTTTATAAAATTTCCTAGATGTCGATTTTATAAGTGGGATACCTTTCTATAAAATAGATTTCAAGATCATTTGCTTGATATAAAAATTTTTAATTCCGAGGTCATTTGCTATAATCAGTGAGAGCTCATATTCAGTACTGTCAAAGAGAAATAGACTTTATTTGGTCAATTTGGTTAATATGATATAATTATTAGAATGGTGATGTTTGTTTATTGAGGTGTGAATTTTGTAAGTAAGTTTATTCTATGAGCAAATGACTTTGTTGTTGAGATTGTTATATTGTTGATTAAGGTGCTTAAAATTTTGTTGAGAACATTATTTATTATTGAGATGTATTTGGAACCGTAAGTCTGACCATTGGAGATTGCGGGTACTGAGGTGCCGTATCTAAGAATGTAAGGATCATGACATTTAATTTCATTTTAGACCATTTGGAATGTAGAAAAATATGTTGTTAGGTTTAGATTCAAGATTTAATCAAGAACCATGAAAAGGTGAAATTGATTAGGGTTTTTATATAATTGATATTAGAAGCTTGAAATAATTGTTTGGAAACATGTTTGATTGATTGAATGATGTGTTGTGATGGATTGAAATTGATTGGTTGGTTTGTTGTTGGATTGAAATTGCTTGATTTGTCTTGATTGTGTTGTGAATGATGTTAGAAATTGTTGAATGTTTATATTTTTGTAGGTGATTGTTTAAAATTACTTATTTAATTGTGATTATTAACATATTGCATATGCATGAGTCTTTTTGGGGGGTTTTACAAAGATTCAAGTGAAAAATAATTGATGTTGGCTAACCGGGACTGCGGTAGCCATGGAAATGAAAAAGAAGAAAAGAAAAGAAAAGAAAGAAAAGAAAGAATAAATGTTGGCTAACCAGGACTGTGGTAGCCATGAATGTTAAAAGATCAATGATGTTGACTAACCGGGACTGCGGTAGTCATGTGAAATGAATATGATTTGAGAATTGAATCTTTGGGGTGAGCAGAATAAGTTAGACAGGACTGTATAGTCTGTGATTATATAGTCTGTGGGGTGAAGGATATTGGCAATTCCACATGTGGCTGGAAACTGGACTGAGTTGCGGTCGTGGTGGCCTTCCGGGTATCCTGATCTCCTAATTCTGCTAGCTTATTCGCGTTTAGTAGGGGTTGATAGCTGAATTGCAGTATGTAATGGTAGGCCAGTTACTTACTAAACACTCAAAGGGGAAGTCTCCATGGAGCAGGGTCAAAAAAATGAATTTGAGTCAAAAACTGCATTTGCATAAATCATACTACATTTAATTATATGTGTAACTAATTAATTTGTTATGATATGTATTTGTTTGAAATTGTTTTAATTGTATGAGAAATTAAATGCCTGATCCGGTAATGCTGTCCCCAGATTCTAGGGGAGTGTGAATTGCAGGTATTTTGAAGATTAATTAGAAGTTAAAGATGCAGATATTTTCCAGAGCTATAGGAATGGGTGTTTTTGGCTTTAGATACTTTTGTATTAATTAGAAATAAATTGGTAGTAGCATTTTCTGTAAATTTTAATAATGTAAATTATAATGACAAACTTTAAATTTTAATGGAATGTATTTATTTTAATGGTAAAATTCATTTTATAAATTTTAGATGGAAATTAATTAATTAGAAGGAGGGTTACAGTATGTAATGTCATCTCAAGAGAAAAGCTCCAAATATAAACCAATATAACTCAACGTTTTTATGAGACCGAATGAGCTTTGATGACTAAAGAGTATATAATGTCATCTCAAGAGAAAAAGCTCCAAACATAAATCAATACGATTCATCTAAAATACATGAATGATATAGTTTGTAATTGCCTTAAAGAGTATTCAACAAAATATTTTCAATAATTTCACAAGCGAACACTTTAACGATAACAAGGCAAAAGGGAATTTAATCCAGACTTGGATCCACTTGGCATAAAATGATTTGAAATAATGCACAATTGCAAAATTCACTTTATATGTTAATTAACATAAAACAAATAAAATTATAATCCAAAAATTTTTTTTGACCAAGGCACATGATTAGAGAAAATATATACTTGGTACATATTTGTCACAAATTAAAAAAAATAAATGGGTCTAAATTTGAACATTGTAATAGTGAAAAAAATATAATGTATATTAAAACATTAAATTATGCCAATTTTAGATTTACTTGATATAGAGAAATGGCATAAAGTAATATACACTTCACTACATATATTTATTTAATTTAAAAAAAGGTAATCTTCAACCCAAGTAATAATAAGGAAGAAAAAAATAGTGACTAACACTAATCATTATAGAGAGTGCCTGAAAAAAAAAATTGTGTCTCACAGTTTGTCCCATTCAAAGTTTTGATAGAACTAGGGAGGAAAACTGAACATCACAAAACATTGTGTGATTTGAAAGAAAAGTTCAGTCAAAAAAGAGAGTCTCTAAGCAAAAGTGCAACAATACAATGTACTATAACTTTTATTACCAAGATTCTAATACCGATAGGGTACCTAGAAATTGATTAACATAGGCAAAGAAAAGCACATTGTGCAACAACAAATCACACTAACAACAACATACTGATAGGGTATAATTATTATTAATGTCATAGAACTAACAAAATTCACATAAATATACCTACGATAGGTGAGATTACAATTATGTAAATTAAGAGAAAATTATGCTTATCACAAAGTTTGTCATTTATACCATGCATAATTGTATAACAAATATATAAATTCACATCACTATACCCACGATAGGCAAGTTATAATAATGTAAATGAAGAGAAAATTATGCCTATCACAAAATTGGTAATTTATACCATGCAAAATTGTATAACAAACATATAAATTCACATAACTATACCCACGATAGGCGAGTTATAATAATGTAAATTAAGAGAAAATTATGCATATAGGGGAGAATCATAATATTATCATGCATAATTATAAAATAATAAAATGACCTCAAATTAATTCCTCAATGGTGACAAAATATTAGAGAGTATCCCATACTAGCCACTAAAATAGTAGGAAATTGTCACATAAAAATTGAAGTCCAAAATCCGAGAGTACGATATCTAAAAATATTGAATTAAGTATCGAATTAATCAAATTAATATTTTCTGATGCCCAAAAAATTCCAGAAAAAATAGTAATAGTCTCAAAATATTAAATAAATAATATCTGGAATAAAACGGAACAAAATTGGACCCGGGAGGTGGGACCACACTCCCCACGCACTGGGCACGTGAGTGGGCTTCGCGAAAGTCATCTTCCTCACCTAGAAGCAATTGAAACAGGTCGCGTTTGAACCGCGATGGAGATCAGACGAGATCTCCTTCTTTCGGCTGCCAAATAGGACGCTTGAGGATGTGTTTTGATTGTCTAGATATCAGGAAGAAAACCCCTTGAGAAATTTTGAATTTCATTGAAAAACATAAGATAAATCGAGGAAAAATGGAGAGGGAGCAAATCGCGTTTGACAAACAATTTCCCGAATCATGTTTTTGCAATTACTCTCTTGTTTTTTAACTAAAATGCACATTCCAACATGTGTTTTGCTCGAAATTGATGGATCTACAAAAGCCCTCAAGCAATTTTGCAAATTGTTGAAGAATCGAAGAGAAATCAGGGCAAAACAAAACGCGTCTTCGCGGACCAAAAAAACCCGAAATTAATTTTGCTGAATTCTCTCAAATTCTTGATTGAAAAACTGTTTTCTATAATGGATTTTGATCTAAATCTCCCGATCTACAAAAGCCCTCATTCAATGTCACAAAAACAAGTCAATGGGGCGAAATCGAAAATGCAAAAGGGAAAACAGGTCGCAACCGTTTGTGCGTTTTAAATCATTAAATTCTCTAAATTTACTCGAGGAAATTTTGTGATTCTTGACATGTTTCCATTGTAATATTATGGCAAACAAAATCCCTCAATCAATTTTAGATTTCATTCATAAAATATAAAAGTTTTTGTTTGATGAAATTCAAAGACAAAGGGGCACAAATTATTTTATCGCATACTGAATTTAAATAAATTAAATCAATAGAACCACTAATTTTAATTTCATGAATAGGAATGAAGAAATTAAAATCATAGGGTTCATACAATTAACAGCTATAAAATGTATCTAAGTTGGTTCTGATACCAATTGATGGAAAATTATAAAAGAACATATATAGATACAAACTATAGCATGTGTTTATAGCGATAAAACTTAAGGTTATCAAATACTAACCTGAATTTGCGTTCAAGCAGTACCAAATAATCTACTCCAATGGTAAAAATTTGTTAAGCAACATTGCTTAACTTTAAGTAACTTATGAAGCACCCGCGTTGAAAATGCTCTTATGTGTGAGGTGGATTAGACAGGTAGTATAATAAGTTGATCATACTTTGTCATGCACTAAATAACTGCTTAAAACATAACCATAGTTTATTATGTTTCTATATAATTTTGTGTGCATAAAAATAAAATAAAGTTGAATATAGAGTTTAATGGTTATGCATTAATAATGTAAAATAATTTTATATTATTAATTAATTAAAAATTATTATTGATATGACTTAAAAAGTGATTATATTAAAAATCAATAAACTTAACGTACATGATAATTTGTGATTCAATGACCATGTAATTTTCTCATATAAATATTAATGTAATATAAAATTTGACATACATGATAGTATTGTTAGTTCCATGTAGGTATCCTTCCTTCTCCTAGAAACAAAATGTTTGATTTTTTTCGGTGAGACTTGAACTTTAGTTTACCATAACCCTAAAGGGTTGGTGTAACGACCCGTCTATGTTACATAACTATTAAAGCTAAGGTTCTTTGATTTCCTTTTCTTTAAGAAAACCCTTTCATTATTTTACTTTATGAAAATATTGCGTGAACTTTTCGCATTTCCATAAGTAATAATTAAAGTTCAAACCTAAAAGAAAATATAATTTTAACTACAAACAACTCTTGGAGCTTATACATGAGACAAACCTAAGTTGGTCATCTCTATACATAACTCAACTAGGGAAAAGAAAGTAGGAAAAACATCTTCAATCTCAGGCTCACTCTATCTACCATGCCTCCAAGAGGAAGATCCACCTAAAAAGCCATCTGCTCCCCCAAACATGATGTCCGAGATCATCACAGGCACAAACCACACGTGCAAACATTGCAAGGGTAAGCTTATCAAACAAAACTATACATATAACTGAAACCGTTATACAAAACTTAATTCATCAATAAACACCAATAAATAACAATTTCATGGCTCAACCATCTCAAATAGTTCATACAACATAGTTATATCACCAATTATTAACATGACTCATCACATCTCGTGGATTACATCAATTCAACAAATGTCATAAATCCTCAACTAACATCAGCAACATAAACCACTAGATAACCTTAGTCAACAAGATTGACTCTACTCCATGGAGTTTCAACATCATATGAGCGGTCCTCATAGGCCCGATCCCCTACCATAGTCTCACCTTTGACCATTCGGGGAGTCCCTTGAGCTACCCTGTGGAGGAAGTGTGGGTATTGGCTTACCTTTGTAAGGCTTGTAAAACCTTACATCTATAGGAATTCGCCCACTTGGCTATTCTATAGGCCCACCGTTGGCCACCACGAAAAACCTCTGGCACTAGGTTGAGAGCCTACCTAGCACCCTCAACTTACGTGCCTACCCATATGTCTGTGCACCAACTGTGCACGCCTATGCACCAATTCTGCATATACAACATTCAAAATATTTCTGTACACCAACTGTGTGCACCCACCGTATTCCAGCAACAAACATATTTGGAGTCCCTTATAGTCTTAGATACAGCACCTCCGTACCCGCCATCTCCAATGGCTAGACTTATGGGTCCAAACACATCTCAACAATCCACAACCATGATAACAATCCATCCCCTATACACTAAAAGGGTCACTAAACCTCTTGGGAAGTAGTTATCAACACTCCATCACGCCATTCGGAGTCAAAACATAGGGGTGGTACTTAGGAAGATATCCCACTAGGCGAGACCCCCAGGTCGCTTTAGTGGGCTGGAGTTTTGGTGTGAAACTCACCCTCCCAAGTATACCATTTTCTGTAAAAATCTTCCCAAAGGACATAGCTAACTCCTCTTTAACATATAGGGATGGTTCCAACACATAGTTCACATACACATCATCATCATCTTTTCAAAATCATACTCATTAATATTTCATTTCAAATTCTTAAAACATCATAATCTTCTCAATGTTACATTCAGCAAATAACAATTACATTTCTTCATGTACATGTAATATACTTCAACACATAATGTTTATAATTCAACCTATTATTCATCCATCTCATAACATCATCATCAATTTATAGACATCTCAACAAAACATAAACATCATCAACAAAGTATTCATTTATAGCATTCACAACTCACCTAAGTTCACCCTTTTCATAACCACTTCTCAAAGAATGTAATAATCCCCATATAATTGTGGTAATTCTAATTGAAATTCATTTGGAAACCATTCTAATTAAGTTTGCAAAATGAATTCTCGCTTAAGCGCAACTTTCAGGAATTATTTGTTTACTTCCAGGGTTCCTCGCTTAAGCTAGGATTTTCCTTGCTTAAGCTAGGACTTTTGGCGCTTAAGCTAGGACAACTTTCTGACCAAAAATGTTCTCTGTCCCCTGTTTCGCTTAAGCGAGAACCACTCTGTTCTTAAGCGAAACAGGGTTGTAGGACCTCGAAAACATGCTTAAAACTTCCCAATGGCTACCAAATTCATTCCAATTCGAATTTTACATCAAACATAACATATATACATCATTCCACACTCAAAAACAACATTCTAAGCATAGAACATACAAATACGCATTCAATCATATTAAAGCTTCCCTTACCTAAACTTTTTGACTCAAAACCTTGAGGAAGAAGCTAGGGAGGAGACTTGGTGATTCAAGAATGATCTCTACTCAACTCTGGCTATGAAATCAACTATAGGACACCTAAATCAATCCCAAAATAAGCTTCAATCAAAATTTTACCCACCAGCCAAGATTCAACTTGAAACCCATTTCTCAAGTTCTTGGTAGGAGTTGAGAAAGAAACTAAGAGATCAAGAATCGAACTTACCAACTAGAAATCAACTAAGGAGGCTCTAGAGAAGAAGAAATCAAGCTTCAACAGGATGTAAGAATCAATCTTCCATTCAAGAGAAAGAGAGAAAGCTTAGAAGGGAAGAAAGATGAACGGACAAGATAAGGGAGAGGAAGCTTCTTCTACGTTTAAGCTTGGGAGAATTCAAATATTTGCTATCAACACCTATGTTTCCTTTAAGAACACCCCCTCCTCTTATTTTTTTTTTCTCTACAACTCACGGAACTCACGTAAAATCCTAACAACAACCTTACCCTCTAAGCCCAACCGTACATGAAATATTATCAACAACATTTTAGTACATAACAAAATGATCTATTTATTAATTCTTTTATACATATTATAAATTTTAATTTTAATTTCCTCTTGCATTATTAATCATACAATTAGGAAAATCACAACGTTACAGTTGGTCGAGTGGAGCAAGGCAGGTTGCAAGTTCAAACTTTCACTTGTCTCCTTGAGGTGAGGTAAATGTAAATATCTCTGTAAATGTTCTTTAAGTCCAGAAGTTTTCCCTATGTTGGGTTGGACAACATTTCCTCCCCCTAAATTTTAACTCTACAAAAAAAAAAAAAAGTTTACCATGTTGTATTATTGTATGTTATTTTATATTATTAATGTAATATTTATATAAATGTATAAATAAACAATTATTATTTTATATACTATTAATTATTGTACTTAATAAATATAATATACAATTAATTTCAAAAATATTATTAAATATAATATATTTATAAAATGTTTGACTTTTCATACCCAAAAAAATTATTTATTGTATTTAAATATATGATTAAATACAATATTTCATGCATTTTAAATTTTTTTATTAATTATTAATTATAAATATTATTGTATTTCTTAAACATAATATATAATTATCTTTAATAATATTATTTTTTGAAGATATTTAATAATATTATTAAAGATAATGTATTATTAAATTTATTAAATATTTTTTATATTTATTAAATTAAATAAAAATAGTATGTATTTATTAAATTTAATAATATTGAATATATTTATTAAATGTATTATTACTTTTTATATGTATCTATATAGTAAATATTTTATTAAAAAGTAATTATTAATATATATATATATATATATATTAAAATTTTATTATTATTTTAAAATAATTTTATAAAACATATTTTAAAATAGAAAAATTCAAATGTCCATTTTTTTTGGTATAGTAGGCTAAACAAGCAACAAACTGAAAAGAAAAGAAATGAAATTACATCCTCAAGAACGGAACACTCCTAGCTTCAGCCAAGATAACCGATTACATCCTCAAGAAATGTACATTAATATAATATATTTTAAAAATTCTCATTTTTAATTTTTTTTTTCATAAAATATATTTTAAAATAATTAAATTAAAGAAATGTGAGAAACTTCAACTCAAGTATTATTGTAGTATTTATATAAATATATAAATAATAGATTTGTTCTTATATATTTGTTTAAATACGGGGAAAGAATTCTAAGTATTATCTTGTGATTTTTAAAAGGCAGAAACTCTAATTATATAAGTTAATCAATCTGAATAAATGAAAAATAAGGAAAAATATTACAATATAATATATTTTAATAATTATGAATACTAAATAAGGTAATTAGTCCTAAGAAATATAATTTAAAATTTTCTAAAATATAATTAATATATTTTTAAATATTTCCATATATTCTAACATTTGACACTCACTAGCTTCAAAGGTAAAATTAGAAAGGAAAGAGCTTGAAGTATCTTACATACCATGTCATTTTTGTGCGGTCACTGCAAACAAAAGAATACCAGAATATGGAGTTAATTGGAAACTACGTCCCCTTCTTAGAGATGCTAAGATATGCTAGCTAGAGAAGATACACATTAATATATGCTATGCAAAATATGATTAATACACAAATCTTAAACCCTAAAAAAATACCGGAAGATTGAATTATTTCCTATGCTTATAGAGTCTGATAGTACTCCACTTATGGATCGGTCTACAACTTGCAACAATTTGCCATTGTTTCAGGTGTATGAATGGCGTAACTTAATTTATTGTCTGTCTAAAAAATTAGAGCAATCGTGTATTGTCAAATAAATCAGTTCTTGCTGTCAAAAAATTAAAAAAAAATTAGTTATTGAATTTGCTAAACAGATGCCTGTCACTACAAGACTATTCAGAACATTGCACCATTAGAAAAGTTGTTAGATACCATTTTTGAAATATAAGGAAAGGATTATGAATATTATTCTATGATTCTAAAAGATACAAGATCTAACAAGAATATATAAACTAATTTCAAAAAATGAAAATTAAGAAATATGACAGTAAAATTTATTTATTCATTCCAGTCAAAAAAAAAAAATTCATTAAACATTCTGCATTATCTTTAATAGTATTAATAAATATTATATTTAATATTTTTAATAAATATAATTGTATTTGGTCAAAAAAATAAATATAGTTGTATATTTATTAAATTTGTGCCTATTCATATCATATGAATATATATATATATATATATATATATATATATATATATATATATATATATATGTTAGAAATCAAATAAATATTAAAAATGTAGATTGAAATAGATAAGTAATTGAGAAAATCAAGTATAAAAAAAATAAAAGAAAAGTGGTTTAAGATGGTTGAGAAAGAATTTTTTTAATTAGTTGTTAAATTAAATTAAATTTAGAATTAAACTTATAAAATATTTAAAAGGAATAAAAAGTAAAACTAAATGTTCAACATATAGGATTAGGATAAAACACATGACTCAATGAGAGTGAAATAACTTCTAAAAATGTTCTTATCCAAGAATAACTTCTAAAAAGCTCTCATTTAAAACTGCTCTTATTCAAGTATGATAATTCATATTTTATAATATAAGAGTAATTTTTAATTGAATTAATATTGAAGATATTTTTTAAAAAAATATATTTCAACAAAATAAATTTTGTTTGAAATTTTTTTTTTTTGAATCTGGAGTATCATTCGGTCGAGAGCCAAGAATTAATCTTCGAAATAATAAGATCCATTTAAGAAACTGACATCTCCTAACATATGTAAAAATGAGTTAGAAGAACTAAATTTATTCAAATAATAAAATAAAATATTTACAGTGTAAATATGAATATATAATTATATGATAGCAAGCCCCACAAGTATTCGTGAACGTAATCCAACTAACAAATAAATGAGTGTATGTTAGTAATATACATTGTGAGTGTATTTTAAGATAATCTTTAATTATAATTTATCGAATATTCTAACAAAAAAAAAACAAATGAGTATAAGTTAGCAAATTCCCATTTAAAAATATTTATTTATTATAAATTTTAAATATATAAAAATAAGAGAAAAACTATGCTCTGACAAGTTAAAAAGTTTTACATCGTTATCTAATCATGACTCATCATGTATGGTAAATTTGTTGACTTTTACAATAACTACTTTAAAAGTTATATCAACAATAATTTGTTATTGGATGATATTATAAAACTGTTTTACAATGTAAGTAGATGACTATTAAATTGTAAAAAAAATATTTATTGTGTGTATAATTCATGAACTAAAATACAAATTTAATAAGAAAAAGTTTATCATGGTTAATGATTTAACTGATTTGAGCTTGAATAACATTCTTTTTTAAGTTTTAAATAAAAACGTTGGTGCCGCACAGGCTCACACAGATGTTTCTTATTCATTCAAGCATCCGAGAAAGTAACATGATCCGATCGTACGCTTGTTCTTTCTCAGTGCTTCTATGATACACGATGAAAGGACATGCACGCACGTGCTAGCTGTTACATACACACTTAATGGATAGTTGATAGTTGTATTGTATATATGCGTAAACATGAACATGTTTGCAAATTGCCATTGGGGTATCACCTTTCACTTTAGCCAAAGGCAAATAGAGAGGCCAAGTTGGTGCACGTGCACCAATTATGAATGTTGGTCAGTCAGAGATACAATGGATTTGGATTTCACTCCCTTAACTAAAAGCAAGGGAGCCTACATTATGTAGTTCCCCCCAACATAACCTAGCCAGGTACAAATAACCTTGTTCTTACTGGATTTGGTAGGTCCTTCGGTGCGGTAGCTCCACCGGGATCTCCTTGGTGTACGGTGGGGGGTGTATCTGTAAAGACACTCCGACGCTCAAGTTAGAGGCGCAGAGGTAGGAGATAGGTATCACTAATGGGTGTCGAATCTCATACCTTGATTTGATGGGATGTTGTTGTATTTATAGAGTGTAAAGAGATAGATTTGACAGGGTTATTTTCCTATCAAATCTCCTCAAATCTCATAATTCATGATAGAGATAGTCTTATATTTTATCATGATCTTATTATATCTTATTTCTCAATAAGATATATTTTCCATTTATAACTGCCTAGGTCCGAGTAATCTTATCTTACTCGGCCAGGTCAGCTGCTCGGTGGAGTGCCGAGTCCGAGTAGTACACATGCCCCCCAAGCTCTGAAGGTAGGCAAGAGCTTGAGTGATGGTCTTGCCAGATTCGAGTTTCTATTTAGCCGAGTCGATGTTGTGTCCTACTCGCTTCGTCACGTTGGATTCGGTTCCCTGGTTTGATGTAATGGCATGACTTCATTTTCGAGTGGTCGCATCGTTTCATTTTCGAGTGGTCACGTGACTTCGTCTTTGAGTGGTCACGTCATTTTAGACCCATTAAATTGTAACGTTTCTCGAGGGCGGCGATAATGATTAATTTTGAATTTCAAAAATGTCTTCAAGATACCCAAAGGTCTCGAGCCTCCCTATCCGTTGATTCGTTTGGCGAAAGGTCTCGATCCAACGGTCCGAGTCGTTTCGTCCTTTTGCATTCGAGGCTTTTGGCCCTCTATAAAAGGGTTACTGTGTAACCTTCGTTCATTTCTGCTTCTTCTTTGTGCTTTTCTTCTCCGAGGACCTATGTTTTCTGCTATTCTTTCTTCCTCTTCCTTGCCTTCTTCGTTTTTTTTTTCTTAGCCCAGGTAAACCCTTTGTTCCCCTTGTTTTTCTCTTTTCATTTGAGAATGTCTTCTTTTTTCGGGGAATCGGGGTGTTTCGGCGATGGTCGTATGCTATCGCCAGAGGTTCACCTCATCGGAGAAGGCTCCGATGATGGTCCTTCCTTGCACCATTCAAACTCCGATGGAGTTAGCGATGGCGCGTCGGTGGCAAACGCCGTTGCTGCGGATGGGGGGTAGTTCGCCCCTCTGCTGCTTCTGCGCAAGTGCCTTGGGCCCTTCCTGCTGGGGGATTGTAGCCTTGGATGATTCCAAGGCTACTAATTAAGGTGTGCCCTCTGGTTATTCGGCCTACTCGGCCTCTTCTCCCTCCCATTCTCCCCTAACCCGATGAGCTTAAGGGTTCAAAGAAATATTTTCCTCCCGTTACTACTCCAAGTTATCTATGGGTGGCCGATGAGGTGGGGGCCTATTCTTCTCGGTATCAGACTGAGGAGTCCTTATCTTCCCTCCTCCGGGAGATCGATTTATGCCACTCGAAAAGGCCGGGTATGGTTTACGCCGAACCCTGTGGTCCCAACGAGCGTGTTTTCCATTCTTGTTTTTCGTGTCAGTCTCATTTTACTTATGTATATGAGGCTTTATTTTCAGCTATCGGCATTACGATGCCATTTGATAAATTTGAGACTGATGTTCTCCGCGAGCTTAATGTTTCTCCTACTCAGCTAGATCCGAATGCCTGGGCTTCTCTTCAGGCTTTCCGGGTGCTTTGTAGTAAATTTTTCATCACCCCGACTGCTCCCAAGTTTCTGCACCATTATTCTATTAAGGAGAATAAGAAGGGTGGTTGGGTTTCCCTGATCAGGATCCCTGGCCGGGCTATTCTTGGTCCATACACCTCCTCTTAGAAGAATCTCAAGAGTGTTTTTTTTTTGTGCGGCCGGGTTCAGAAGGTGAGATTGACTTTTTTGATAGTCGTGAGAGACCAAGGTTCCCTCTTTACTGGACCCGAGCTCCGAATAAGCAGTCTTCTTGGCAAGTCATGGACATGTCTCCTGAGGATCAGGATAACATATTTACCCTATGCAAGTTGCCGCATTCCCTACATTGTAAAACAATAGTGGGGATTCCTGCTTCTCGGACTCCGAGGGAGATTGGGATCGTGAGTGTTCTTTTTTCTTTATTCGGTTTCTTTTCTTCTTTACTTGTCTATTTTTGTTAACCTTTGTTTCTTTTATAGTTGTGATGGGAAAATTTGATTACAAGACCGCCAAGAAACAAAGGCTTAAGAAGTTGAAGAGCAGGGACGCTGCCGCTGAGGAGGTCCACATTCCTTCTCCTATTCCTTTTCCTCCTCCTCCACCTCCTCTTCCTTCGCCGAAGAAAAAGTGTCAAGAGGTTGCTCAGAGGGGAGACGGCCCTTCGAAGAAGGCAAAGCCGAGTCCTCCTACTGCTCAGGCTGCTACTTCTCCAGTTGAAAGGCACCCAACCTTTCTTTCCATGAAAGATGGGTGGACTTCACTTTGGGGGAAGGACTTCAACCCTCAGGCCTTATATGCGTCGACAATCTCGATCAAGCCGATCGGGATATGCTGAGAGATGCAGGGTCTCTTCTTTCGATGGAGGCTATTTCGTGCTTCCAGGCTCGTTCGTGGGCCATTGCCCAATATTGGGCTGAGGAGTTTGACCGTGACCACCGGGAGCTTGTCTTGGTCAACGAGGTTGCTTCTAAGGCCGAGCAGACTTTGGTTAATGCTAACCGAGCTAATGAGACTCTTCTTCAGTCGGCTGAGGAGTCTCGAAGGTCGCTCGAGGTAGCGGAGGCTAAGTTGAAGGAAGCTGAAGGCCGGGAGGAAGTCTTGTAGCTTTCCTTGTCCACGGCTAAGAATTCGGCTCAGGGGCTGTAGGCCGAGGTGGAGGGCCTTAATGAAGGGCTCGCGCGGGTGAAGTTAGAGGCTGCTAGTGTCGAGGCTAAGCTGAAGGCTGACTTGGACGAGGTTATGGATGAAGTCATTTTGACTCATGAAGCCGGGTTCAAGAAGGTGATTTTCCAAGTCCGGTATTTTTTCAAGGATGCTGACACCTCTCTTTTTTATGTTGATAAGGATATCAACAAGGAGGGGGAGTTGGTGGACGAGTCTAGCAGTTCGGGCGAGGAGGCTCCTGGTGGCTCAGCTCAGCCTGCTGCTTAGCTTTAGGGTTTTTTATGTATTTCTCTTTAAAGGCTCATACCCGGCCCATCTAACAGGGTGCTTTTATCTTAATGAAATATGATTTCCTTAAGTATTGCCCCCTTGACTTTCGTGTGCGTAATATTAGTTATTCGTATCCGATCGGGGTCTACGTTTAATTAAAACTCATTTTTCGTATCCTTTTAAAGGTCTACACGGCTTTTAGCTTAACTCATTTTTTGTATCCTGTAGAGGTCTACACGGTTAGCTTGTTTTCGTAACTTAGTCTTTAGCGATCTAGTTATCGAGATTACTCAGTCATTCCTTTTTCTGGGTGCCGAGTACCGGGCATCCAATTGGTCTACTCGGTTTCATGCAAATTAGAATAATGTAGTAAAAAGGAACTTTTATTAATATTGAAGGTCGGGTGTGCCTCATTAAAACCTCTTTGATAAAAAAACCTCTTGGGAAAAAATGTCAAAGTAGGAAAAAGAGTACATCACCGCTTACACTTTTCTAGCTGTAATAAAACTTCATATGAGTGGCGTTCCAAGTACGAGGGATGGCTTTGCCAGATGGATGCTCTAGTCGATAGGCTCTATTTCCCAGTGACTCAGTTATTTTGAAGGGGCCTTCCCAATTGGCTGCCAACTTGCCCTCTTCGGTTGCTTTTCTCGCTTCTCCGCATTTTCTCCAAACGAGATCTCTGACTTCGAAGTTTCTTGGTTTGACTTTGTTGTTGTATCTCTTCTCGACTCTTCTTTTGCAAGCTTCTGCTCTGATTTGGACCTCGCTGAGGGTCTCTTCGGTCATTTCAAGTGCATGCCTTAGTAACTGGTCGTTGTTCTCTTGAATAAAGTGTGTTCTTCACAAAGAAGGTTCTCCGACTTCTACTAGTATCATGACATCTGATCCATATGAGAGCCGGAAAGGTGTTTCCCCAGTCGTGGATTGCAGCGTGCAACGATATGCCCAAAGGATTGTCGGAAGTTCTTTGGCCCAACTTCCCTTGCCGTCGCCGACTCGCTTTTTTAGTTCTCCCAGTATGACTTTGTTGGTTGCTTCAGTTTACCCATTGATTTGGGGATGCTCTACTGAAGTTACCCGATGCCGAATCCCTAGGTTCTTGTAGAACTCTTCTAGGATCTTTTCAACGAACTGCTTTTCATTGTCGGATACCAGTGAGTGGGGGATGCCGAATCGGCATATGATATTTTTCCATATAAATTTTTGTACATTGTTGGCCGTGATGGTGGCCAGAGGTTCGGCTTCAATCCACTTTGTGAAGTAGTCTATTCCGACCAGGAGGAATTTGACCTATCCCTTGGCAAGTGGGAATGGTCCTAAGATATCCATTCCCCACATGGCAAAAGGCCATAGGGCCGTAACGGTGTACAACTCTTCTGCTGGTAGGTGATATATGTTGCCATATTTCAGGCCTTTTTCATAATTCTTTACGTACTCGGCACATTGTTGGCCAGTAGTACCCGACTTGGAGGACTCAAGCGGCCATGGCTTTTCCTCCTGAGTGCATTCCACATATTCCTCTATGCATCTCATTTACCACATACTCGGCCTGTGTCTTTGTAATGCATTTCAGTAGTGGTGCGGTGAAGCCTCTTCTATAAAGGTCTTCTCCCTCTATTACGTAGTAACTTTCCCTTCTTCTGATCTTTCTGGCTTCCTCTCGATTTTCGGGGAAAGTTCCTCCTTTCAGGAAGTTTCATACCTCTGTCATCCACTCTCGGTCTGCCGGGTTGATATTGGAAACTACTTTGTCAATACTTGGAGCGGATACCGTCTCCTGTATGACAGTTCGATGTTGTCCATTTTTCTTTGTGCTCGCTAATTTCGATAGCAGGTTAGCTCTTTCGTTCTGTTATCTTAGAATGTGGTTGAGTTTGAACTCAGTGAACTCATTCTTTAACTGGGAAGCCAGGTGGTAGTACCTTGTCATCTGGGGGTCCTTCATTTGGTAAGATCCATTCATTTGCCCTGTGACAAGTTTTGAGTCGCTCCAGCACCTGAGGTACTTTGCCTCTACTTCTTTGGCGAGTTTCAACCCGGCTAGCAAGGCTTCATACTCAGCTTGATTGTTAGACGTATTAAAGTCGAACCTGAGTGATTGTTCTAGAACAATCCCTTCGGGACTTTCGATGATGACGCCTGCTCCGCTACCTTTGACGTTCGAAGAACCATCCACATAGAGGGTCCACCATGGGGAGGGTACCTCTTCTACTGGTGCTAGTTCTACGATGAAGTTTGATGCATTCTGCTCGGGTCTAGAACCTGAAGACAAACCTCTAGTAGAAGGCTATCACCTGAAGATTGGTAGATGCTATCAATGCAAAGGGTATCAACCTTTTCTCTCTGCATCCAGCACCTCAGAGCTTATGCCCTGGAAATCCAAATTCTACTATTAATCTGACAGGGAGTTCTCTTTTTCCGTCGAACTGCCCTATTCAACTTTCTTTTTCGACAAGCTCATTCTGGGTATTGTGGAAGATCCAAACGATGCCATTGTTCCATACAGACCCCCCATCACCGAGGAAGAAGTCTATGATCTGTATGTTGAACTCTGGGCAACCAGAAAAGCCTTGCGTCAGGCTCTAGAAGACAGAAAGGCACTTGAGGCTGAGCTCAAAAAAGTGGATCAATATTGATGCCTTCTTCAGAGGACGTCGTTGCATACACACTCCCACTCCACCAGGATCCCCTATGGTGCTATCATTAGATTCTGACTCCTACACCTCTGACTCTAACGGTCCTATTCCTGGGGAGCTAGGTTTTGCTTATCGCCATGCAAAAGGGGGAGAAGGGAAGAGTAAAAGGAAATGAAGATAAAGCTACGGGGGACCTACATCTAAGGGGGAGCTACGCTACATCAAAAGAGGAGGCCAAGAAAAAGGAAGAGTATTTTTTTTTCTCTCTTTTCATCTGTATAAACACATCATCTTGATGTGAAAATTCTTTCAATAAGACAAGTTGTTTGATTACTCATCAAACCTGAGTCTTCTTTTCTCTTTGTTTAAATTCTATGCTTATAGTTAATATTTTCTATAGCTCTGATACATCTTTTTACAATATTTGCTTGGCATCATAAAAAAGGGGGAGATTGTTGAGTCATAAGACAAATCAAGACCCTCAATTATTTTGATTTTATGCAAAACAAATATTAAGTAAAAATATTGTGTCTTATAAATGACAACAGGCGAAAACGTTGTATTCGCGTCTGTAAGATACAGATGATACGCAAATAGATGCTTAAATCTGAAGAAGCATTTAAAGGCATAGTAAATGAACTATTGTGTTATTATCTGTTTTGCAGGGAATGTTCATAGAACATCCTCCTAGGATCTGTCGAAGTGCATAAAAGGGAACTGAAAGAAGAGTCAAAGTTTCAGAAGTTTCCCTCGCCTTAAAAGATGCGCCATAACTAGCAATGAATACTTGTCTGAGCAAGCGATGTGACCACTGCAGTAGAAGGATATGGAGTACTTCTCAAGAAAGATAAACAAAGTGCTTTTTCAGCTTAGAATGACTAGTTGGTTACAAGCATTAAATGCTTGCATTAAATGCTCCTCGACTACCTTCTTTCAGACGATGGTCAGACGCAAAAAAGAAGACCGTTTAGAGACAACAGTTACTTCCTCAGCAAGTCTATATATAGAAGAACATTTGAAGTGCTACATAGAGAGAACAACACACAAACTGAATTTAAATTCAAGCCTTCTTTCAAGCCTTCATTCTTTCTCTTGTAAATTTCCTTTTGTAAAAGCTCTCAACTCACTTTGCGTATCCTGAGAGAAAAAGACTTAGTTCTTAATCTTGTATATCTGTCTATAAGACGATAGTTAAAAAGTTTGTGTGCCCTTACAAAAATAAATCTTGTGATTTGTTTTAGAGCCAGAAGTGGCTTGGTAGTAAAGAATACTTAGGTTTTTAGCTTGAAGAGGCTAAGTGTTAAAAACTACTTGAGTGAGCCAGAAGTGGTAGTGAAGAATACTTGTAACTTGAAAAAGTTAGTGGAACTTGGTGGTTAGCATTTATAGCATTCACAACTCACCTAAGTTCAACATTTTCATAACCACTTCTCAAAGAATGTAATAATCCCCATATAATTATGGTAATTCTAATTGAAATTCATTTGGAAACCATTCTAATTAAGTTTGCAAAATGAATTCTCGCTTAAGCGTCGCTTTACTCTTGCTTAAGCGTAACTTTCAGGAATTATTTGTTTACTTCCAGGGTTCCTCGCTTAAGCTAGGATTTTTGGCACTTAAGCTAGGACAACTTTCTTACCAAAAATGTTCTCTGTCCCCTGTTTCGCTTAAGCGGGAACCACTCTGTTCTTAAGCGAAACAGGGTTGTAGGACCTTGAAAACATGCTTAAAACTTCCCAATGGCTACCAAATTCATTCCAATTCAAATTTTACATCAAACATAACATATATACATCATTTCACACTCAAAAACAACATTCCAAGCATAAAACATACAAATACGCATTCAATCATATTAAAGCTTCCCTTACCTAAACTTTTTTACTCAAAACCTTGAGGAAGAAGCTAGGGAGGAGACTTGGTGATTCAAGAATGATCTCTACTCAACTCTGGCTATGAAATCAACTAGAGGACACCTAAATCAATCCCAAAATAAGCTTCAATCAAAATTTTACCCACCAGCCAAGATTCAACTTGAAACCCATTTCTCAAGTTCTTGGTAGGAGTTGAGAAAGAAACTAAGAGATCAAGAATTGAACTTACCAACTAGAAATCAACTAAGGAGGCTCTAGAGAAGAAGAAATCAAGCTTCAACAGGATGTAAGAATCAATCTTCCATTCAAGAGAAAGAGAGAAAGCTTAGAAGGGAAGAAAGATGAACGGACAAGATAAGGGAGAGGAAGCTTCTTCTACGTTTAAGCTTGGGAGAATTTCAAATATTTGCTATCAACACCTATGTTTCCTTTAAGAACACCCCCTCCTCTTATATTTTTTTCTCTCTACAACTTACGGAACTCACGTAAAATCCTAACAACAACCTTATCCTCTAAGCCCAACCGTACATGAAATATTATCAACAACATTTTAGTACAATAAAAAATGATCTATTTATTAATTCTTTTATACATATTATAAATTTTAATTTTAATTTCCACTTGCATTATTAATCAAACACTTAATCATACAATTAGGAAAATCACAACGTTACAGCTGGTCGAGTGGAGCAAGGCAGGTTGCAAGTTCAAACTTTCACTTGTCTCCTTGAGGTGAGGTAAATGTAAACATCTCTGTAAATGTTCTTTAAGTCCAGAAGTTTTCCCTGTCTTGGGTTGGACATCATTTCCTCCCCCTAAATTTTAACTCTACAAAAAAAAAAAAAAAAGTTTACCATGTTGTATTATTATATGTTATTTAATATTATTAATGTAATATTTATATAAACGTATAAATAAACAATTATTATTTTATATAGTATTAATTATTGTACTTAATAAATATAATATACAATTAATTTCAAAAATATTATTAATATAATATATTTATTAAATGTTTGACTTTTCATACCCAAAAAAATTATTTATTGTATTTTAAATATATGATTAAATACAATATTTCATGCATTTTAATTTTTTTTATTAATTATTAATCATATAAATATTATTGTATTTCTTAAACATAATATATAATTATCTTTAATAATATTATTTTTTGAAGATATTTAATAATATTATTAAAGATAATGTATTATTAAATTTATTAAATATTTTTTATATTTATTAAATTAAATAAAAATAGCATGTATTTATTAAATTTAATAATATTGAATATATTTATTAAATGTATTATTACTTTTTATATGTATCTACATAGTAAATATTTTATTAAAAAGTAATTATTAAAATTTATATATATATATATATATATATTAAAATTTATTATTATTTTAAAATAATTTTATAAAACATATTTTAAAATAGAAAAATTCAAATGTCCATTTTTTTTTTTAGTATAGTAGGCTAAACAAGCAACAAACTGAAAAGAAAAGAAACGAAATTACATCCTCAAGAACGGAACACTACTAGCTTCAGCCAAGATAACCGATTACATCCTCAAGAAATCTACATTAATATAATATATTTTAAAAATTCTCATTTTTAATTTTTTTTTCATAAAATATATTTTAAAATAATTAAATTAAAGAAATGTGAGAAACTTCAACTCAAGTATTATTGTAGTATTTATATAAATATATAAATAATATATTTTTTCTTATATATTTGTTTAAATACGGGGAAAGAATTCTAAGTATTATCTTGTGATTTTTAAAAGGCAGAAACTCTAATTATATAAGTTAATCAATCTGAATAAGTGAAAAATAAGGAAAAATATTACAATATAATATATTTTAATAATTATGAATACTAAATAAGGTAAATATTAAAATAAATTTATCATCAGATATATCATATCCATTGCGTGCCCTATGTGACTAAAGCAACACTCTTCGTTTTAGCATTTTTAAATTGAAAGGAAAAACTATGAAATGGATCAGAGTTGAATCTAAGTTCCGAATCATGATTGTCATTCATTTATCTTTCATTTCATATAAACCAGGGTCTATTACATTTACATGGGTAAGAGCAATACTTCTTGTTTGAGAAAAATATATTAATATTATGTTAATTAATGTTGATATATATTAACTAACTTCTGAATGAATATGTTTTTATTTTTATGAATATTTGGTGTCAAATTTCATGCTTACACAAAATCTCATTTCTTTATTTTAATTGATTCATAAAGCTGAAATTTATTCATTAACTCGTTCAGATGACCCCCTGGCTAGGGTCACTTTTCTCTTTCTCAATCCATCTCTGGGAAGAACACACCACAAAAAAAAAACTCCAATGTTACTTAATCTAGTAGTAAGGCAAGTTTAAGCATATGTTATTTCCATTTAAAAACTTATATAAACCTACCAAAGGCTATTAGAAAACAAGTAAATCTAATCCGATAAACTATACATTTCTTGTACAATGGCGGCATTGAGGTTAGAACCTAAGAGGCTAAGACCTCATGCAAACTAGTCAAACTCTCCCACCACTAGGCCTACCTATACATTTATTATTTAAAATCGTTTGATATAATAACTTATCTATGTTTATAATTTTAACGGTACAAATGAAGTAAATAATTTCTAAAATTATATAAATAAATTGTCAAGATAATTTATTATACAAAAAAAAAAGTTATGCACTAACAATGTGAAATAGTTTTATACTATCATCCAATCACAAACTACCATGTATGGTAAGTTTGTTGACTTACAATAACTATTTTAAAAGTCATACCAAGGGTAATTTGTAATTGAATGATAGTGTAAAACTATTTTACACTGTTAGTGCATGACCATTAAACTTAATTTATTATGTATCTTATATATGTTTATAATTTTAACAATAAAGTCTTGTACTTTTATTATCTTGTAGCAAAACGACCCAATATTTTGCATGTTGTAAGTATCATCTCCAGGTTTTACATTGTGCAAGAGAAATGCATCTTTAAGCTACTAAACATGTGCTTTGATATATCAAATGAACTCTTGATTAGGGTGTCTGGTTCAATTATAATCAAGAATATACTCTCTATGGATTCTCTTAAAGTGATTGGGGAGGATCATCCAATGAAAAGCACTTTAGGTTATTTCTTTACATTGGGTTCTTGAGTGTTTTCTTGGACTTCAAAGTAGCAATATATTGTGGCACAATCAACTATTGAAATAGAATGCATTACTGCAACTGTAATCAAGATTTGTGGTTGAGAAAAATTCTAGTTGATCTACAAATGGCTCAATCAGATTCAACTAAGGTGTTTGTAGATAATTAAGTAGTGACTACAATCTCAAATAATTTAGTTTTTTGTGGGAAAACTGAGGACTTCAATATTAAACTCTATTTTCCTAAGAAAAGTACAAAAAGAAGGGAAAGTTCTGTTGCAATATTATAAGACAGAAAACCAATTGTTAGACATGTTTATATTGAGGCATTTTCGAAAGGAAGGTTCCAGAAGTTGTGAGAGAAACTTGGAGTTAATAGCTATTGATGCAATGAAGACTGTTGACAATATGAATGTGTCTATTATTATTAGTGTATGGTAGAATTTCTACTGCCATGGCTGTTGTGACTTTTTTGTTATAGTGAGAGTTTATGGGTTGTTACAAATTTATGGGTAGTTTTATTTGTCCTTAATTTCTAGTTATGCATTTCCTGTATTTAAAAGTTATTGTAGTGCGAAGGAAAGTCTTGTAGAGGATGATGCTCTATGCAATGGCATCTTGAAGAGGGGATCTGAGGAAATGGAAGGGCGAGGGAAGTCTTGCTTGAGAGGAGCATTTGGCCTATTTCCACACTTAGCCATAACAATGCATCAAAAGAGATGTTTGGATAAGGTTAGTTTAAGACATTAAATTCACACAAAAGTTGAAGTCATAATTAGTTGATTTGGAATAAGTGGTTACCTGCAGTAGAAACACCTTTTCTACTGAGGAGTTAAGATCATTGTAGAAGACCAATTCATATAAGTTGTTCGAAGCTTGAATTCCTCAAAAAGAATTCGCATGTATAGATCCTTGAGAGAAAATTTCCATCTTGGGGCACTTCCATATGTCCACTCGTATCAAAAAGGGTAACTGCAAAGCGTCGTTGCCTGAATAAAAACATTCCAAGCTTGATAAAGACTTTAGATATATGCGGCAAAGCCGCTCTAATTCAATCCCTCCTGAGGTTGTTTCATCTTGCTCTTCTGCCACTATTTCTTTTATTGACATACAATCCCTGACTGTTATCTTCTCAAGGTGCCTTAACTTTTTTGCTGCTGAAGATGTGAATAAATACTTCAATTCATGACATTTGAATATGTACAATTCTTTCAGATAGGAGAAAGATACTGCAGAAGCAGAAGGCACTAATGAGGACACCCATTAACATATAATTCATGGAGCTTCTCACAAATCATGTTTAACCATGGTGAGTCCTTTGTCCCAATGGATGGGAGCTTCCATACATCATTCAGTTCCAACATCTTCAAGTGTGTATGCATCTTCTGTTCATCAATTTCGGGGATTTGCGTGAGCAATACCTCGAGGTCGACACAGTGGCAAAATTCTATAGTCATTTCTTTTAAATTGCGAGCCTTCTGGAGTATTTCAATGGGCAAAATAGGCTTCTCAATCACATCAACATTATAGAACAGGCGAATATAGTTTAAATATTTGAGGTATGTGTTTCCTGTCAATTGTCCAAACCATGACTTTAACACCAAAATGTGTTTCCAATCTATTGACAATTCCTCAATGTTCGAAATGTCCTAACGAAAACAAAAAAATAAAAATAAAAAATAAGAAAGAGAGAGCATGTATTAGAAGATGAAATGTAAAAAAAAAAAGAAAAAGGAAATATTGAGAGTGTAGATTGCCTGTTACTTACCTTTAGATCCAAGAAAAGGGATTGTCTGTTAGCATTTTCAAATAGCTCCAACTTTGGGCAATCAAAGGCACGTAAATTATTTAACACAGGGCATTCCAGAGTGAATAATTCAGGGTAAAAGTAAAGGAGCTCTGGTAGGCTAAGAAGATGCAGTGTACTTAACCAAGGGAACACCAACTTTTGTGTTACATCCAACTGTGCTTCTGTGCCTTCCTCCTGTCCTACAATTTCTAGCAACCTAGGACAATTTTCTATCTCAAGTTTGTCGAGCTTCTTGAGATTTTTTGCCACGGCCGCAGGAAACACAGTTTGCAGGTATTTACAGCGACTAACAGACACTACTTGCAGGTTCTGAAAGCTGTGAGTTTCTTTACCATTCATTTTCCACACATGCGTAAGATATGTTAGGTTTTGTAAAATCAATTTCTGCAATTGGAATGTTGTTCCTGCACCCTCTTCGACATTCATCTAAAAAATTACCATTATGTTGTAGCAACCTCGTACTTCCAGTTCTTTTAAGCTCTTTAAACAAGGAAGAGCATTAGATGGAATTGCACATACTAGGCTTTCACGGTTATCCAGCTTCAAAATTTTGCAAACTATAAAACCAACTATTGTGCAGAACTCCAGTATGCCAGGCTTCATGTAGCTCAGGATGTTCGGAAAGACACATCTCCTCCATGCCTTCAAAAAATTTCTGTGAATATATATTACGAATAAATTTATCATCAGATATGTCAATCAAGTCGGTCAATCAATTGTCATTCACTTTTCTTTATTATTTTCTTTATATTACATGGGTGTGACTAAAATTTCTTATTTGTGAAAACAGAGCTTCATATTAAGTAAATAAAAATAATGTGGGGTTAAATAATACGACAAAAAAATATAGATATTACATACCGCTTCCATGAATATCTTTTGTATTGTAGCATTTAAATCGCCTTCCCAGCAACATATTTTCTTCTCTTTTTCATGTACGACATATATCTTTTGTAAAATTGGGGTGCTCGGGACTTCTTCAGAAAATTTTCTCATATTATGACATGCACTCACAACTAATTTTTCCAATGATGGGAACGCAAAGACACAATTATCAGAGCTACAAAAACTCTTGAGGTTCTTTAGTGAAACAAGTTCCAGGGATTTCAATTGTTTAAAAACAACTTCGCCAGCATTTTCTCCTTCCTTTCCTACTATTTCCATCAGAGATTCACATTTGATTACCTTCATGGTGTTGAATTGAACCAAACTTTTTGCAGCAGAAAATGACATCAGATTTTTCAATCCATCACAATTAACCACTTCTAGATTTGTCAAGCGAGTGAGAGATGGCGAGGAAGGCACTGCAGTGGTCATACAAGGACAATTCTTTAAAATCAAGATCTCTATCCTTTCAATAACTACGTCTAGTTCAAAGCCTATCCCTTTGAGATAAGGCAAGTTTATTAATTTCAAACTTTTCAGCCTTGGAACTACTCCCAATGTTTCAATTTTATTAAGTATTAATTGGGGAGGCACTATCTCTTCAAAGAAACAATTATTCAATGATAGGCTTTTTAGATTAGGATTTCTATGAAGGAAAGAATATAAAATCTCAGTATCCATTAATCTAAATAAGCAAAGCTCTTCTAGGTTATCCCTTCGATGGTTCCCTTTCCCCATATAACTACTCGGTGACTTTGCATGCCAAGACTCAATTTGCATGGACTTCAACTTATTGATTACCTATAAGAAATAAATAATGAAAAAGAAGAGTAAGTTTATGCAAATGTAAATGTAAAAGAAAAAAAAATACAGCTTCCATGCCAAAGAGAATATTCTTCTATTTTTATAATTTTTTATTTATTTTTGCATGAATCAGAAAGAATTGTTAAAAGAGTTGGAAGGCTTAGTAGTACCTCTTCAGGAAAGAGGACAGGCTTTCTTTGTGCATCTTCGGTTTTTTAGTTGAATGGTTCCAGCTTGTCACAAAGTTCAATAGACAGGTCATTCAACGTTGGACATGATAAATCATATGCTCCTGGTCCTGGATAGAAATTTGTAAGTCGTGGTAGTTCTGAAAATTTGATGCTGCTTAGTTTAGGGAAGTGAAATGATACTTTATCAGTGTTGGCAGCTTCACTTTTGGCCACAATTTCCCTCAATTCAAAGCAATCACACACCACAAGGTATTCAAGGTTAAGAAGACACTTGGCTACAGTAAATGGAAATATGTTTTCCAAGCTGTAACAGTCTTGAACCCATATCTTCTGCAGATTGTTCCAGTTAAGAATCCCTACTCGGTCTTCACTCAATTTCCACACATGCTCCAATTTTGGGAGTGTTTCTAAATGAACATCTTGCAAATTAGCTACATCCCCAACTTGTACACGTATATTAAATATTGCTTTCATGGACCTGCAATTTGTAACTCTCAAATTGCATAGATTCTGAAATATTCCCTCAATGTAACAAGGAAAAACGTTGGCTAATTTATCACACTCCTCAATGATTAGCGTGTCCAGTTTGCTAAAGGAATCTGAAGGGAGTTTCAAATTCCATATCTCTCTCAAACTCTTCATGCTACTAAGTTTGATATTATTCAATTTTGGAAAGATGTTACCCTGTTTTGGTTCACAATAGCCATAAGTTAAATTAGATGTCAAACATATAGCAAACCAAATCAATGCAAAAAGTACTTCGATTATAATAAAACATTATAAATCACTGTTTGAGTTAAGAAATTATGTATTGCTATCATATAAACTGCGACAAAATTAAAAAGGACGAATATTAATCTATATGAACTACATAGCAAACAAAATTAATCATTGTTATTCTTGAAACTACGATTGTGGGTTGCAATTTGAAATCATAACTATAAAAGAGATTAGTGACATGTATAACGAGTTTCTGATATTATATGACATAGAGTACCTAGATTTCACATTTAGTATGCTAACATAGTATTTGAACAAGAAAATTAGGGTGCTTTGTACTTTTGCATATCCTGTCAGAATAAGTTTTCAATATCACAAGACCCATAGTAACGAGATATTTCAAATTCTATAACATGAAAGATATTGGGGGTATTAGTTTTCATATTATTAAAAGATTGATAATTGCCTTATATTTCTGCATTTTGTAGTGATTCAGGGGTAATTATTCGATATTTTCCATGCTTCGGAGCTTTGTTTATCCTCAATTTAGTTGAGTTTTAATGAAAGTTTAGTTTAGTTAGGAAATTCTAGTTTTTACCCTTTTATCCTTGATCTTGGGTTGTTTTCTTGTGTTTTCAGGAACTTTGTTGAAGCTTGGAGTAAGCAATAGGGATGTTCCAAGAGAGATTTGATGCATTGAAGACCATTTGGGTTGAAGTTTAGAGCTTTGGAAGTCTTGCGAAGGCAAAAGAGCATCTTTTTGGAAGTCCTGAGAGCTTTGCACACCTGTGCATCGAGCTCAGCAAGATTTATCTTTATTTTTTTTTTTTTTTCGTTCTCTTTTGGGCTTGAACCATTATTGGCCCATAGCTTTAAATAGAAATCTATGTTCTAGCCTAGGGATCAGATACGTAGTGCGTAGAGTGAAACAAGAGGTCCGACGACAGCTTAGAACGCGTTTGGCTCGGTTCTCCATGCTTTCATCATCTCCTGCTTCTTCCCCCATGGCTATGCATAGCTAAGTCCATTCTTCGTTGGGGTTTAATGTAATTGAGTCTACTTCCATGTAATTACTCTTTTATTATTCAATTAAGTATCGTTATTGTTTCTCTTCTATGCGTAATGCTTGTTTTTGGCTTGATCACCCGAATGCATGATTCTATATATTCAATTATAATTGGGAAATTTAATTGAATTGCGAACTGGAGATAACACCCAATACTTTTTATGCCTAGGGATAGGGTAAAAAGGATTGGGCGTCGTTAGAACCTCTATTCCTAATGCAAGTACTTTGGTTTCACTAATTCAAGGGATTGATAGTGGAATCAAAGGACTTAGGTTCTCTCACTTAAGGGATTAAGGTTTGAATAAATTTGTGGGTTGATGATAACAAAAGCTTATTTGATTAAGAAAATTAGTGATTGCATGTTAGGATGACTTGATGAAGTTAAACCCCGACGTAATTCTTCTATTGATTTAAACCCAATTTTCTGCACACGCTACGTGTTTGGTGAATTTACCCAAATCCAATTTCTCTTCTTTTACTCATTTAATTTTTCTGCAATTGTCTTTAAATTTAATTACTTAAATTTCCTCAATATTCGTAGTCTACTTAATTTACGAAAATTACCCAATTATCGTACAAGTCCCTGTGGATACGATACTCTACTTATCATTGTGTTACTTGCACGATTTGGTACACTTGCCAAAATCGCAACAAAGATATATAAAGAGATCTAAAAGTCAAATCTAATCCGACCAACCTACTTACCTCCATTTTTGGGATATCTCGTCCTAGGGGAAAGATGCTTCTCATCTTCTCACATTCGCTTACAAAAAAGGCTTTGAAGACTTACCAGACACTTGGCCATTGAAAATGATATCAAATATTCTAATTTCCAACAACCATTAACATCCAAATGTGTCAAATTTTCTAAAGACGAACTTTGTGAAGATTGCTCACTCCATATTTTGTCAATCGGAATTGAGGACAACTCCATTCTCTCTATTTTTGAAACCTCAACCTGCAGAGATACACACATAATTAGTGTCTCAAAATGTTAAATAATTGATTTTGAATTTGTCAACTTAATCTTCGCTATGTCGTTCTTTTCAGTTTACCGTCTAAAAGATAAGATATTAATTTTGATACATTGTAAGTGTAAAATGTTTTTTACACTATTAACCAACAAGATAACACCTTATGTTACCGAAAATACAGAAGAAGCTACTGACAGTTGGTTCCAGTTAACTAACTCTAACAGTTAGTAACTATGTTAACTACTTTAGGAGTTAGTTAGATAGGCAATTATCATGATGGTGTATAGTAGATATTGTGTAACCTCATGAATCTATAAATTCTGTAATCATGTATTTCTTCATGAATGAATGTGCTATTCAGTTCTTTCTCTTGAATATCAATTTCAGTTCTGTTATTTCTTGTTACCTTAAGTATGAATTTTAAAATAATTGTCACAAAAGTCGATGATGATTTTCAATGATGGCAATCTAGGATTGATTGAGAGTGCAAAAACATGTATTCTAATCAAATTCAAAAGATAAAGACATTTACAGTATAATTTGAAACATACCTTTTCATGGAAGAGTTTTTTAGGCCCTCCTTCTATTGATGGAATGGGATCAAATCCAATAAATTTAGGTAAAGACTGTAGCTTCAAGGAGCGTAATTCAGGAAACATAAGCTTGGATTCCTGAGTGTTGCTTTGCGTTCCCACATGGACAATCTCCTTCAAAGAGTTGCATTCAGAAACTTCAATTGTTTCAAGAACAGTTAAAAGTCCAACCACAGAAATTAAGAAGACATTCTTCAATTTACCACAGAGATTGATCTTGATGACTTTCAGTTTACCAAAGGAGGGTTCTGAAAGTTTACAGGAGCATATATTATCCATATCCTTGAGATTATAGAGATACAATGACTCCAATTTTGGAAAAGCTTTCTCAGGGTGTTGTCTATCCCCTGGACTGATGAGAGATTGAATGGTAGAATTATTCACAATCAACAATTTTTTAAGATATGAAAATCCTTTTAAATTCAATCTATAAAAAATATCATGGACAGTATTAAGTTCTTCTAGAAACAAATTTTCAACTCTTTCAAACAGAATTTTGATCCCCTTTTGAGAATGAATGTCAGAGCCAGCATTCAATTTTGAAATTGCCAAAAATCTCAATGTTTCATACTTCTCTGGCATCTTGAAATCAGACTCTAAATATGAGGTCAAATCTCCAATTACAATCTTGTAACTATATAACTGGTCAAAGAGCAAGTTCATTGGCAAATAGAAAACCTCTGGGATTTGTATGTCTAGAGCTGTCAATTGATTCAAATGTTTCAACTCAGAAAGACTAGCATTTTTACTTTGATGTGTATGTTCTCCATTCCCCCATGTAATCAAGGTGTTTCTCATATACAGCTCCTCCAAACTTACTAAGCTTGATATGACACCAAATGGAATTTCTTTAAGTTTAGAACAATTACTTATGTAAAAAATTTGTAGCTTTTCTAACTGTTTCAATTCAACTGGCAAATTTTCAATATCAGATCCTGAAAAACTAAGAATTCTTAACTTTTCAGCTTGTCTATGACGGATAATTCCTCATCTAGCATGCAACATTGCTCCAAACAAAGCATTCTAAGCTTTTCCAAGGATGAAATTGACGATTCTACGAGGGACAGATCAATGCCAGTCAATATCAACACTTTGAGTTCTTTCATTCCTTTAAAGAAGTTTTTGGGTATTTTGAGACTTGGATCACTATTGATAACCTGGAAGACTCTGAGTCTTGGGTAGTTTATTCTCCCAGGAAACCGCTCAATGAAGTCACAATGATGAAAGGAAATAACAGCATACCTTTCAAGTTTATCAGGCCATTCATCTATTTTCCCTTTGTCATTGTAAATAAATGCTTTTCCTTATATGCTATTGACAAAGCTGCACTGCGAACAGTATCCTGCATGGTAAAATAATCACTTGAATAACTGTCAGACAACAAACTTGACTCTTTTAGCTTTGCAACCAATGCATGCACTCTGTCTCTAGTTTCCCTTACTGTGTAGATCCCTTGAAGAAAACCCAAACCAATGCAATATTTCACCAGGTCCATAATCAATGCATCATGACCCAAGTGAGCACAAAGTAAGAAAGTATACTTGAGTTCCTCGTCTTCTAAAAGATCATAACTCAACTTTGTAGAAAATTCAGGTGCTCCAGTTAAATTCTGCCATTCAAGTTTTCGATGAATATCCTCCCACACGGAGCGGCTCTGATTTTTTAAGGCCCTTGCAGTTGTAACTATCGACATTGGCAACCCATTACACTTGTTGGCAATTTGAGCTGCTAACTTTTCAAATTCAGAATTATTGTCACCAATTCCAGCCATTTTCTTGAACATCATCTCTTCTTCCTTGTCCTTTAAGACTTCCACGAAGAAAATAGAGTTTGTTTTCCCTTCCATTTGTCTTAATAAGACTTCTTTGCTTTCCGAAATAATCAAAATTTTGCATCCTCTGTACTAAGAGTTTCTTCTGTTTTCACCCTATTGGAAGCATCAAGGAGTTTTTTCCTTTTTGTTATACGAAGATCCATAGGGGATTTTCCTTCCTTAACATTCTTTAGGCCATCATCTTTATCTACATCATATGGAACCCCCAACATATTGAAGTCCAATTTTTCCCAAAGATCATCAAGGTTTATAAGTGTGCTCTTCTTCTCATTCTTTAATATATTTTGTATTTTAGCAACTCTTGCAATGTCACTTTCCTCATCCAGTGTAGCCCCCAACATGTCAACAATTTGTCCTTGAATTTTTCTTACGTCAGGATTTCTTGTCACGCTTGCCATGATCACTACATCGAACATCATAGCTTCTAAGGCTTCAAAGACAACTTTGACTAAAGTGGTCTTGCCCACATGCACTCAACCCATGAAGGCCAATCATTCTAACACTTGGCTTTTCCAACTCTTCAATAATCTTTCTCATAGTTTCTTCTCTCGATGGAAAGCTTTCATAACCAACATTAGAAAAAAAAGGAAGCCATAAAGGGTGAGTCAGAACGATAAGAAAATGTGCCAAACTTTGCCTTTTGCAATAACCCATTGGCCTTCGTAGTAATATCACATGCTTTTTTGCCTTGACGATACCTTATTCCCGGCTTGGGCAGGTAACCACTCTTTAACAAGTCAAACACCGCAAGTTCATGGCATGTGTAGTTCTCGTTGAAACCCTCATATTCAAAAATTAGTTGATCCACCGTCTCTATCCATTCTTTAACTTCAACTGGAATTTCTCTTCCATGTCGACGTTCTTCCTTATCTCTCACTTTCTTGAGATCCACGACGACAACATTCAGTTCTCAAACTGTTGTCTCATAGTCGTAACGCTTGAAGTGATTCAATTGCTCCTTTAGCCACGCCTTTAATTGAGGTGACGTCAAGAATTGATGACAGGTGACTTCAGGAATCAATGACAGTAACTGATGACAGGTGACGTTAGGAGTTGATAACACACAACAATTAGAGAACCCATGCTACATCTCAATTACATCTTCTGCATGCACGTAAATAGCAAAATAATATTAAAAGAAAACATATGTAAACTAAGGAATCAAAAATAAAATAAGATGATGAGTTTTGTTGTTCTTTGAGCAAGAAATTTCAAGTTTTGTAATATATACAAGATGGTTTGTGTGAGTGTGATTATTGTGAAAAAACTGCCTTTGACGAAAAAAAACTTAATGCTATAAAATATAAGTAACACAAAAAGTAATTTCATGTATGAAAGAAGAATGAAATTACAAGAGAAAACATTTCTAAAAAAAATTATCTCAAAGTTCTTATCTTCAAAGGATTGAATTCTCTTTTTTTTTGTCTGAATAAATTTTACAATTCTTTTATATTTATTTGTATTACACTATGGGTCCATTTGATTTGTTAAAATGATGGTACTCAATAGCACATAACAGAACAAATATTGAAGTTACTAGACAACTTTTTTATCATGTACATTGTTTGATAAATAATAGACAGCACAAGCATAACAATATAAAATTTACTAAAATACCTTTTTAATATTAATTATCTTAATATAATTTGCATTATTATTATATATTGGGTGTGTTTGATACCCGCTATGGTACAACACAAAGAGAACAGTACAGGACAAATCCTTGAGTTACAGAACAAGCTTTTGTCCTATACATTGTTTGATGGATAATGGACAACACAAGTAAAAAATTGTGAAATTTACTCTAATATCCTTTTCATTACTATTAATTATCTTAATATAATCCATATTTATTATTATTATTATACATTATAAAATAATATATACTATTAAATATTTTAATCTTTAAAAAAATATGTATTTTAAATATTATATAATATATATCATAAATATTATATTATATTATATATAATATATAACTATAATATATATATATATATATATATATATATATATAACGTTATAAAACAAAAAAATGTAACAGTAAGAAGATGTGAAAGAGCGGTTTTTTTTTACATAAGTTATCAATAGAACAAGAGAGAGAGAGAGGAGGGGGGGGGGGGAGGGAGTGGGGAGGGAGAGTGGAGAGAGATGAAAACAAAAAAAGGTATAGTAAAAGTTTGTAAAACCTTGCTCCTGTGATATTTGCAATAGTCCAAAAGTGTTCAGAAAAAAAAAATTTAACCTCAAGAAGATGTGAAAAAGCGATTTTTTTTTACGTAAGTTATCAATAGAACGAGAGAGAGAGAGTGGGGAGGGAGTGGGGAGGGAGAGTGGAGAGAGATGGTGGATGTTTATGTCTTTTGCATGTTTTGTACTTGGGACAAAAAGTTGTCCTTTGGTTGAGTGGATAACAACTTTTTATGTTTTTGTTCTGTCCTATACCATGTATTTTGTTCTATTCCATAACCATTTTTGCAATCAAACACGGGACAAAAAATTTTGTGTTGCCCTGTCCTTCATTTTTTAGCAAATCAAACGGACCCTGTAAGTTAAACAATATGGTGATGGGGGAATATTATCCTAAGTCATCTTTTATGAATGACTTATATTGGTTGAACCACTAAACGTTTTACTATAGGGTGTTCATAGATTAGTTTAGATTAGATCAATTATTAGGGAGGAAAATCATCCGATCCAATCATTTTGGTTCTATTTTTTTTAACATCTAATCAGTTTCATTTTAAAATCAAATTCAATCCGAGATCTGATTCAATTTATTTTGGTTTGGAATTAGATTGGTTTTTCAGTTTTTGAAAACAAAATCTACAAATATTAAAATAAATGATGAAATATTCAAATGAATTCAACATAAAACATTAAGTTCCTAGTTCATACTATGGATAACAAATTCCTAATGCATACAAGTTCTTGAACATGACCATGTAACTAATTATTGAATAATCTTGAATACACAACAAAGTTCGATTTGGTTTGGATAGGATCGATTTTCTATATAGAATCCAAATTTTGATTAAATCCAATTAAAAAACCTAATTCAATATGATTGATTTTCGATTGTTTTTGTCACATAAAAGAATAAAAAGTTCTAGCTACTTTCATCTCCTAAAAACTCCTAAAAAACAGAAACAACATTTGCAGTATAATTATAGGTGGCAAAATAGGCTTGGCCCGATAGGCTAATCTGACTAGCCTTTAAATAGGGTTGGGCTGGGTTGCAAAAAAAGGTGGCCTAAAATGAAACAAGCCTTTCTGACACAGCCTGTTTAGCCCAACAATCCAATTGAGCTTAGGCGGAGCTCGCCTAATAATTAAAAAACATTAAACATTTAGAGTTTAGACAGTGACTGTGTTACACAATAGTGTTGGTCCATGTTGAACCAAGACCAATCTTCTTTGATTTTGGCAAGTGCCCTAGTGATTGAGATTTGAGACAGTGGCTGCCTATTTTTCGCTACCATGGACTGTCCATTTCTCATATTCTTACTAATCACTATATGTGTAGGTACCAACCTTATCAATTATAGGCTTTTTTACGTTATAGGGGTTATTTTTTAAAAAAATGACCAAAATGGGCACTTTTTTAATTTATTATGGATATGGGCAAGTCGTGTTTTAAAATACAACACAACTTCATATAAAGTCATGTTTTAAAATACGACTTGTGGTACTTTTTAAAAAAAAAAAAAATCAGAAGTCGTGTTTTTGAAAATGTCTTTCTTAATTTTTTTTTTCCAACTAAACACTGAAGTTGTGTTTGAAGTCATGACTTTAAGGAAATTAGTGGGAGTGGACTTAACAAATATGGGGATGCATATAGAAATTGACATTAAATTTTTTTAAAAAACAAAACAAAGTCATTCTTATAACGAGGACTTTTGTATAAAATAAAAAATAAAAAAAGTATAATTGTGTTATCAGACACAACTTCTTACAATTAAAGTAAAAAGGAAAATAAAGAATCAAAGTCGTATTTTAAAATACGATTTCTTTATTAGAAGTCGTGTTTTAAAACACAACTTACCCATAACCCCGTAATAAATTCAAAAAATATTCATTTTGGTAATTTTTCAAAAAATTACCTCTATTTGGTAAAAAAAAAAAAAGCCTCAATTATATCATACTTAAATCACTTATCAATTGGGTCATATGTATTAATGTATATTAGTTTTTTTTAAAAAAAATACTCATAAGCGGTAAACTTCATATTTTAAAAAATTAAAAAATATTCATAATATATCTTATTTTTTTTATTTTTATTTAAAGCTAATTTGGCCTGGGCGACCCATTTTGACAACTCATTATATGACCAAAAATTCAAAAACATTAAATGCACAATTTTTTTATATAAAATTAGTGTGAAACCATCACTGGGCAAAAACATCCCAACTATGTTGGCACATTTCAAGTGAGGACACACCAAATATCTTTAAAAGAAAGAACCGAAAGGATGCACAAGAAAGGGGGACTAGGCCATGACCCATCATCAAAAGGAAGAAAACCTATAATTAGGTAGTTGCTGTCTGTTGCGAAGGGATGGTCCCCTAACAAAACTCGGGGTATAATCCCACCAAAAAAATTATATGCTAGAGCTAGCACCATGATTAGCTAAGAGGTCAGCGCAAGAGTTACCTTCCCTATAAATATGGGAGTAAAGCTAAACTATATCTTTACAAAAATGAAGACAATTTTCCCATCTTCTGCGAAGGCGCCAAGGGACTAAAGAAGGATTTTGAAAAACCTGAATTACCAGAGTAGAGTCGCATTCCAACCACAACCTGCGCCAGTTTTTTTGAGCTGCAATCTCCAAGGCTAAAATGACAGCAGCAAGCTCTGCAAAAAAGGAAGAGTGTATCCCCAGGTAGGAGGAGAAACAGCCAATGGTGCCCCCTGTATGGTCCCTGAAGATGCCCCCACTACCGGCATGCCCAGGGAAACCTTTAGCAGAGCCGTCAGTATTGCACTTAATGGTGCTTTCGGGGGTGGATATTGATGGAAAGAGATTTTAAAAGAGCAAATTCCTCTATACTATTTTTTAGGGTCCCCTTGGATGAAGATCCTGCTAAAGTGGCAGCAGATGAGATCAACAGAGTGGCCGCGTGGAAGCTGACAGATTTGTTGTTGAATCTAAAAAAGAATGGATGATGAGAGATAGAATAGTATTTCTGGCTTGACTACTCCAAGGAAGCTGCATCAATTGTAAAACGGAGAGACAATTATGCAACTGAATTTTTCTATTGATCTTGGATTCCAACCACCTCCAAATTTTGATAGCGAAACTGCAATCAAAGAAGAGATGAGCTGAGCTCTCCTCGGCACAGCCACAAAGGGGACAGACTGAGACAATGTAGCAGCCTCTTTTTCTGAGGTTTTCATCTGTAGGGACTCTGTTGTGAAGAAGTCTCCAAATAAGGAATGATCTGGATGGTGGCACACTCTTAGACCAAATCCACTTGGCCCAGGGTGGCATAGGAGAAGAGGGACATAAGTGACTGAGAGCCTGCTTAAAAGTCAGGATCCCATCATCAGCAGGGCGCCAAACAGGAAGGTCCTCAACTTGATTAGGAGGAAAACAGATTTGGTTGATAGCGTCTGTAAGATTAGGAATTCTGGAGAAAAGAATACTTGGTATGCTCCATCTATCAGAGGTATTGTAATCGTGCACAGTAGAAGCAAGAAGCTTACTTATGGAGGGAAGGATTTGCATAATCTTGGTGAAGGGAGCCTCATGACACCAAGAATCATTCCAGAAGTTGACTCGAGATCCTGTGCCAATAACCCAACTAGTGTTTCCAATAACATAATGGAAGTTAGCTTTGAAAGAAGGCCATAAAGAAGATTTTCTATACATAGAAATAGGGAACCTATTAGCTCTGAGGAATCTCTCTCCAAGAAATTTTGCCCATTGCTCCTCAGAGTGGACAAATTCCCAGCAAAGCTTGAGGCTAGCAGCATCATTGATGGCCGAGATGGAGCAAACTTTAGACCAATTCACAGTACAGATTTTCCTTTGCTCTGGATGGCCAGCCCAAACGAAATTTCTTATCCAGCTTTCCACTAAATGCGCAGTAAATGCATCCAACATTCACATTTTGTAGAAGAAGTGGTCTTCGACTAAAACTCCCCAATATCTCTCAAGAAGAACAAATATTATAAATAGAGAAAAAGAATTAAAGAAACATTTAGTATTGCAGGCTGCTTTGAAAATGCACTTACTCTTATTCCATCTATCTTGTTAACATTCTCTCTACGTGCATTAATGCATATCCTTAGTGAGAGACTTAAAGTGAAGATAAAAGGATTATCGTTACAAGGGGAAATCTGCCTTTTGCTTATGGGTCGTCAAACTACTCCAAAGAGTATTTGAAATTTAGGATAAGGTGAAAACAAGATTAAGGAATTTGAACAAGTAAAAGTTTAAATTTTAAATTACAAGCAACTGAAAGCAATAACTGAAAGTAAATAAACTGAACTAGAAAAATAAGCAATTTCATTGATTGAATGGTCGAAAGTCCTTTTACAATGATTTTCAGCATCTATTTATACTAAACTACAAAGCTTTATGCTGAAATAACTGCCTAGGTTCGTGCACCAATTGCCACTAACACCTCATTTCAGCTAGCTTTGGCTTGTTAACAACTCAACTCGTGGTCTGTTACCTCTCCTATTTTTTAGGCACGTTCTTGAAACTCCTTGGATTGTGCTATTTGCAAAAATTCAAAACATTTTTCTACCATCAACCAATTTCCACTATCTTAGGAACCTCTTCAGCGCCCTTTATCAATTTCAAATATGGCCCATGTATTTTACAATATTAACCCCGAACCTATTATTTCTAATAATAGCCGAAAATAATTACGTACTAGCCAAAAATTTCCCCTACTCATCTCTTTGTCTATTTTGGCCAATTTCAAATTTCGGCTACTTTGCAGAATTTGGGTGTTAACAATCCCTCTTCATAAGGGTTTCTATATTTAGTCCACCCTTTCCTTGATAATCCTAACTTTGCATCCTCATCACCTACATCTAGTCCATCTCATCATATTACTTCTACTTCCATTTTCACTATATATAAAGATACTGATTATGCTCCTTTGATCAGCATTCTCACTTTTTTTCCCAACTTTTGTTGAACTTGATAATTCAAGTGCTCCTTAAATTAGCCAAAAAAAAATGTACATCCTATGGTCACTCAAGCTAAGGAAGGAATTTTCAAACCTAAAATTGTTACTATTGATGCTATTCCACCCTTCTTAGATGTACTCATTAAACCCAAATCAGTGAAAGAGACCCTCTCCAATCCACAGTGGAAAGCAACAATGCTATAAGAATACATGCTCTACTCACTTATAATAGATGGTTTCTTGTTGGCTTCCCACCTAATTGTCAACCCATTGGATGTAAATGGATCTTTAAGGTCTAAAAGAATGTTGATGGGTCACTCAACAAACATAAAGCTCGACTAATTGCATAGGGTTTCCACCAAAAAAGGATGCTTTAATTTCTCTAAACCATTCAGACCAGTTGTCAAGCTTTCCACCATTCAAGTTATGCTCACTTTTGCCCTCTCTCAAAACTGGTCATTCAGATAGATAAAAACATCAACAATGCTTTTCTTAATGGGAGGTGTTTGTGGTTCAACCATCTGGTTTTGTACAAGGCAATGGCTCTTTACTAGTAAACTAAATAAGGTTGTTTATGGCCTTAAACAAGCCCTCCTGCCTAGTTCGAGAAACAACAACCACTTTTTTTCACCTAGGTTTGCTTTTGCCATTTGGGATAATTCTCTCTTTATGCAATTCGTTCCTCATAGACAATATATACGTCCTAGTTTATGTCAATGATATCATCAATAGTAGCAATTTCCCTATTGCAATTAATGATCTTATTTCTATATCTCAATTTCCATTCAAAGACCTAAACCTACTAAATTTCTTTGTAAGGGTTCAATGTCTTCTCCACGCCCACTGATAGGTTGCACCTATCTCAAAAAAAGTACATTACTAATCACATACTCAAGGTTGGTATTTCCAATGGCAAGCCAATATGAACTCCTATTGTATCAGTCTCAAGTAGATTACTGGTGATGGCCTTGACTTTGATAATCCCAGCTTCTATTGATCAATTATTGGTGGACTCTAATATGCAACTATCACACAATCTAAAATAGTCTTTGCAGTTAACAAAAGTGTGCCAATACATGCATGCACTCTTCCAAGGTCTTTCACTAGAAAAAGCTGTAAAGCTTATCCTATGCTACTTAATTGGTGCTCCCTATTATGGCTTCACCCTCTCCAAACCTTCTAATCACCATATTTCTACCTTTTTTTGAAGATGACTAAGATTTTGATATTGATGATAAAAAATATCCACCACTAATATCTATGTATTTCTTGGATCCAACTTAATCTTTTAGCAATTAAAGAAATGTGTGTTGTTTCCAAGTCTAGCAGAGGCTGAGTATTGTAGTCTAGCTATTATGGTTGTTGAACTTGCTGGCTTTAGTCCCTACTATTTGAACTGAGGATTCCCCCTTCCTCCCGAACCACCTCTAGTTTATTATGACAATTTTAGTGTAGTTTTGCTTTCAACCAACCTACACTTCATTCACATAGAAAACACTTCAAACTTGATTTATACTTTGTCTGTGATAAGATTCAACGTAAGAAGCTTTCTGTTCACCATATTCCTCCAAGTGAACAGACAACAAATGTTCTTACCAAGGTTATCTCTTAATTTGTGTTTGATCAATACAGATACAAACTCAAGTTGCAACCTTCACCCGTGAGTTTGATGTGGGTGTCAAGGGATTATTAGTCAATTAATAATGTTAGTTTAGTTGGCTTATGAATATCTCCTAGTTAGAATTAATCGCAGTTATGCACGATTATACTCCAGCACTTATGTATATATAAACCTTTCTTCACGTACTTCACTATTGATGATGGAATACAACATCAGTTTTCCATTGCTCATCAATTCCATCTGCTATTACTACTTAGACACCTTTATAATAAATTATTTAATTTTAAATAAAATATTTTTACCTTTTTGTAACCTAAAGACATTAATTAGTGTTGAGATGGAAGAAATTATTATTTTTCACACTAATATTCACATGTCTATGTAAATTAGTTATAGGCTTAAATATGTTTTTAGTCCCTAATAAATTTTGAATTTTATTTTTGGTCCCTAATAATTTTTTAACTTTTTTATCTCTAATATTGTATTTTATTTTTTGTCCCAAAAGCGCTATGTAAATAATTTTATTTCACTTTTCAAATCATTATTCAAACAAATGTAGGGACAAAAATAAAATAAAAATTTATTAGAGATCAGAGAGTTAAAAAAATATTAGGAACCAAAAATAAAATTTGAAACTTTATCAAGAACCAAAAACATTAAGCCTTATTTATATACAAGTAAATCCTTAGCAGAAAAAGAAAATAATAAATCCTAATTGATCCTATAACTAAGGTAAGTAAAAAAGTCTAAATCGTTATCATAATTATAATAATTAGAAAAGCCTAAATCATCTGTAAAAAAAAGCCTAAATCAATTTCCTAATTACAGTAATTAAGAAAGCTAATGATTATAGCAAATCATGGAAACAAAATAATTTCCCTCATTAATTAGCATTTGTCATTTTGAATTTAGTGATATATTAAAAAACTGAACATGCGTCAATAGTTTTTTTTTTAAGAGGCAAAACGGATTATAACACATAAGCATTGGATGGAACACAACGTGTGGCCTCACCAAGCCAAGAAAACATTACAGCAAAAACTATTGTCCATAACAAATTTGCACTACAAGCACATCTAAGCATCCCTGCCAGCACTAGCTTGTATCTCCTAACTAAATAGCTACATGCTCTCTTACCGGATCTCATGTATACAGGCACTGCACTTCATTCCCAAACATTGAGAAATCCATGGAACAAGCTACTATTTTTTAGGAATACGTTTCATCTATCTTGTACCCTGTATTACTTTTAAATTCTTATTCACATACATGATATGCTCTAAGCCTCAAACGACATCTGAACTCGATCGTCTAGCAAAATTTTATTAGATCTTGTATATTTTTCTTTATATAAGATGGTTTGCAGATATAAAATAACAATTGAACTAAATGATGAAGAGAAACAATATAACGTACCGTGATGCTCGAATTATCACTAATACACTTGACTTAAGCTCGAATTTTATAAGCAGGTCCCATAGCTCGCTCGCTAGAAAACAATCTAGTAATCAAATATGGACATGAATTATTTAGAACAAATAACGATCCAAATTATAGTAAAAGCAATTAATTTCAAATATATATTAAGTAAAAAAAAATTAACACACTTCATGTGAATTAATGAATTAATAATAGAGTTTAATTTTCATATATTATAAGGGTAGATTTTTTTTTTCATTGTCAACTAATTAAAAATTATTCTAAACATGATTTTTAAAATAATTTTTATTAAAATAAAAAATTATATAATACATGAATTTGTGTGTGTGTCTACGTGTGTATAGCTAGATTTTAGAAATATTAAGGGCCGTTTGGGATTATTTTTAATTGTAGGTTTCAAAAATTTTAAAAACAACAACCAGTTTTTAGTTTTGTAGTTTCAAAATTTTAAAATCAGTTTTTAGAATTTAGTTTTAGTTTCAAGATAAACTCATTTTAAAAGTTTTCAACCCCATTAAATTTAGCTCAACTTGCTCATTTCTACTAAGACTTCATTTTCACACTTATACTCCAACAATTTCATATCATCATTTATTAATGACTTGACATGAATTTAAACATGTCAAATCATGTTGTTTCATATAGTCATTAACATAACATGATTAGATACATGTCATGTTACCATTGAGAGGTGATATTCAGTATTTTAAAAAATTTAAAATTGACGAAGACCTTAACTAATTAAAAGAATTTAGAAAACTAAAATCAAATTTACTCCAATTTACAATGACTAAATATATATTTAAATTATAAATATATAATATCACATGATTTAAAACTACATAAAAAAATTACTTAAATTTTCTAAAATGGTATATAAGAGCATTTTTTTTTTCCGTAGGAATTAAAGACAGTATCAAGGGGTTTACAACACTCATGCATCCTGCTCAACCAACTAAGCTTGATCCCTTTGGTATATAAGAGTATCTTTAATGGGTGTAATTTAAGCAATACATTTTGAGTATTTTTTATTTCCTATTAATTGGTCCCCACAATGTCACATCATAGTTAAACAATATATATACACATTTTGCTCCAATAGTATAGTTTAAACTTTAAAGCAACCCTTAAATGACTTGTCCTTAACTGACCCTTAAATGGAAAAAAAAAATATATATTTCTTTAATCATAAGCAACTATTGCTTATAGAAGTAATGAAGCTTAATTTTAAGCAACCCAATATGACATGTAAATCTCCTCCAATAATAAAAAAATAAATAAATAAATAAATAAAAACTAAGTAAGGGTATCTTAAAATAAACAAGTCGTTAAGCAACAAACACTTTTTTTTGTTAATGTTAAGCAACAAACACCGCAGATTCTCTAACAAGCTTTTGTTTATAAATCATTTTATATTTACTGAATATTGAATTCAAATTTTATTAACAGATTATGAGATTCAATTTATAATTGATCAACAAGTAACTAAACGGAGGATATAGATCAACAAGTAACTAAACGGAGGATATAGATCAACTAGTAACTAAATGGAGGATATAGATCAAAGAAGGTTCAGAATCGCCACATGCTTGAAAATAACTTGAATTAAGAAAAATTTAATATACTTCAGTTGACGAAATAGACTTGTCATATAAAATGAGTAAATCAAGATCATTTAATCATTATATAAACTTTTATCTTATATCTTCTGAGGCAAAGCATTCTTAAAATTATAACCACACATAAAGGAGTTAAAACATTTTCTTAATCAGCAGATGCAATGAAAAAACATGACCAACAGGATTACTACAATACTATGAAGTTCAAAACCTTCAATATACTCTACATGTCCAACCCTACCCCAGAGAGTGAGACGGGAGAAGGATCACATGTAACTGCACAAAGAGTAAAGACTAAAGACAACTAATTCAATTCAGTAACTCTCTACACTGTTCTGGAACAAAATACGATAAAACTGTACAATCACATAAAAGAAAGAAGAAAAAAAATTGCTTACCAATGTCCATTGAAAGCCACATTCTACCTGACATACAAATAAAACAAATATTAGGAAATAACTGTGGGATTGGAAAATGATATGCATAATGGGAAAGAATGGTCACTAACCTTTTATACAAAGCTTTTACATCCTCCCCTAATAGTGCACTTTCAAGAAATAGATCACCACACTCTTTCACCCCAACTGCCTCAACTTCAAAAGCTTGATCACCACAATACTCGTTCCATTCAAACCACATTTTTGAAATTAATTCCTTCTTGAAACAAGTACTGTGATCTTCCTCTTCTGGAGAATCAGCAGATACCAAACGATACACAAACACCTTCTTCATCTGGCCCGGTCTGAATGCACGACCTATAGCTTGACGTGTAACTGATGGATTGAGATGTACGTCCAAAATAATTATGCGGGAAGCCCCAGCCAATGATATACCCTCTCCACATGCCTTTATTGAGCCAAAGAAGACTTTGGCATCAGGAGAATTGTTAAATTTTTCCATGAACCTTTCTCGTTGCTCAGAGCTTGATTCCCCCAAGATTACAAAAATTTCTCTTTCAAGACTCCAGCCCTTCCACTTCATAGTCAACCTTTCTAAATATTTCAAAGGTAACAGATACTGACTGAAAACTAGAAGCTTCTCCCCAGCTGATTCACACAGATTTAGCATGTTGTAATAGAATTTTGACTTCACACCATCTCTCATATCTAGTTTCTCTATCAAATCATCCATTATATTATTAGATATAGAATTTTCACCACATTTTTCTGCTAGTGGTTTTAGTTTAGGATGCAGATAGACAGCACTGCCTACAGAACTTATCTTGAACTTCCTAGATATCTGGTTTTTTAATTTCTCAACTTCGGGCTTCTGTCTATCGCTAAGAGTGAGCACCACAGTAAAATCAACAAGACCAGGAAGCTCATCAAGAAAATCTCCCTTATAATAGTGAAGTACCTTGCTCGTCATCTTACGCAAATCTTGTATAACAGCCACTTTCCTTTTAAAATCTGTGTCCTTCTGCAAAGTGTTTTCAACTAAATCACAGAAGCTTCTCACCCCTGCTATATGAACTCTACTATGAATGCGCCTCACAATAGGCCTTGATGTTTCCATCTTCAAAAATTTTGGCCGAACAAGATTTAAAATCTTGAACACCTCCCTGACATGATTTTGATATAGGGTTCCTGACAGTACAACTTTTCTAGGCGTTTGAACTTTCACAAGGGACTGTACCATATCTGTGTTTTCATTCCTAGGATTGTGTCCCTCATCTAAAATAAGAATTGAAGGAACCTTGAGTAAAATATCTTGGCAAGATAACGATGCACTGCTGGTCCCATTATCACAGACAATAGAGGAGAACTGTTTGTATCCTAAGAAGAGGATACTCTTCTGCTCCATCCATTGCTTCAACACTTCTAGTTGTTGACTTCTACTGTCTGCCTTCACTGTGTAAAAGTCATACAGAGGTATGTCCTCCACTTGCCAAGTTTGAAACTCCTTCTTCCATGTTGACAATATTCCCTTAGGAAGCACCACTAAGGGTCTTGCATTAGGATACTTGCCCAGAAAACTTTGCATGAAACTGATTATCATGAATGTTTTCCCAGATCCAGGGGCATGGGCTAAGATGCAGCCACCAGGATGGTCACCCGCAAGATTTCTAACAAGAAAATTGAATCCTTCAACCTGATGGGGTTTCATCTGTTTCACGTGTCTAGGATGTGCTGAGATTTCAGTTACTATGAGGTCATCTTCAGCAACATTAATTCCAAATACATCTGCTTTTCCTTTGGTGTTCCATGAATCAGATGCATAAGTTCTTGTGCTCTGTTTAACCTTCAATAAAATTAATATGATAATTGAAAAAACAATTTTGAACACTTCCTATCTCAGCCATAAGTAATCTAACTAATCTTAGATCTTAGTCCAGAATATATATCATGAGAATAATGAATGAGCTATACATTATTTTAATAAATCAACTAAGCCCACATGATACGAATAATGGTCTACCTGCTATTATATTATTTTGGTTTAATAAAGAGGTTCGTGAATCCTTAAAGAAAATTAAGATGAATCAAATAAAATAAACATTTTCCAGCAGGAGGTATGGGAAACATTAAATTATCAAAAGAGTCTCATTAACAAAATAAGTATAGGAAACTTTAACTATTCACTTGTCATATTGTTATGCCCTGCTCAAACATTCAACCTGTACAGCTAATTTCAAGCCCCATACTTAAAACACGATTTTCACAGATTCAATAAGTTTTTATTATCATGATTTATATAAAAAAGCAATAAATGCAGAAACTAGAGTCTAACCTTGTACTGAAACTCAAATATGGTTTCAATTCGTCGGTCAATAACCCCACAAACGCGACAAACATAACCAAGATCATCTTTTAATACAAAAGAATGATCACAATTGTCATCTTCTTCCAGTTCTTCATCCGGCAGAGGATCCACAGAAACATCCTAGTAGAGGTAAAATTAAACTAAATCAATGGCAAAGGACCTCTAAAAAATGCTATTTGCGAGTAGAATTCAAAATAAGAAATATTGTACATAAAGCTAAATAAGTATGACATGTGTGCAAGTAAATTTTCCTGAGCTGAAAAGAAAAGCATATGTGATATTTACATGTGATGGGGGCATTACATGTTATATGCATACAACAGGTATAACATAGAAAGATTAAGTGAGAGAGCAAAATAATAGACGCCAATAAGGATAATTGTATGTCATAGCACACAAGGTTTCAACACATAAAATTACATTCAATATGCATTTAGTGAACTACTGTACATCTAGGTTATGCAATACACATAAACAACGTGTGGTTTGGTCAAAGTGAGAACACAAAGGGGAAATAGTAAGGAGTTGTTTTCCTTAAGATAAAAGAGTTTTTACTAAAAAGGGATATAAAACAAAGAAGAAAATAACTTGGGGTCATGGTCCTGGCTGTTAGTATTAGATCGGTGAATGGTGTTTCTAGAACAAGAATAAAACCTTTATCACTTTCTTCTCCTAATCCAAATTTCTATTAGCTAAAATTAATTAAATAAAAGTATTTGTGTGTAAAGGGTTCGTGAGGATTAGAAGGCTTTGAAACAAAGAAGTTATTACTACATGTTTTACTTGGAAATAACTCATATGCAATGAAAGAAATTAAAAGTATATTAGATATGTATATTTGAGGGCTGTCGTGGGTAGACAAAGAAAAAGGCGTAGTTCAAATTTTATAAAACTCAATCTGAAACAATTTAATGAAATTGGAATTGTGTTAGTAACTATTTACAATTTTAGTTTTGAGAAATAAAGAAAATTTGAAGTTAATTTATTTAAGATATATAGTATAATCCTCACAAGATGTTAAATGAGAATTCTATTATTGGCACAATTGTGTTTGGTCTGCAAGATTAAAGTTTAGATTTTTTCATAGTCTTAAGTTATAAGTATGTGACATATGGTAAAACTTACCTTTTAAAATTTCTATCACCTTCTCCTTAGTATTTTACCAGAAAAATTCGGGTAATGATTTTTTCAAGGAAAACAGATTTCTAGCTTCTTTACTCAGAAATGGCCACTACCTTCTAGCCCATTTTACAAAGCTTTGATGTTTTAAAATTGTGCAGCTATTTTATAAGATTGTTTTCTTTCTCACAACAATTTGATTCTTTCTTTCCTTTTGTTCTGGGTCCAGTGTGAAGTAAATGGAAAACTTGCCAACTTTCATTAATTATTTAACACTATATTCCAACAATTTAAATTTAAAAATGAGTTTAAAAAAGTAGATCTTATCTTTCTTTTCTCTATATGTTGATTCGGGCTTGGGAAGAGATTAAGGAAACTATGATTACAAATTGTTATATTAAAATGTAAACACTAGATCTAATTAGTATCAAGTCTTAAAAGATTGAGACTTCACTTCTTCTTGTTTAGTTTTGGGTTAGGTAATATAGGAAGGAAGAATTGTGTTTTGTTACTAATAACTCTAAACACCTAGTTATGTTGTTTACAATTATATTAAATGAAATTTTGACAAAATTTTTCTTTACTAACTTCTCACGTCTCTGATTAGGAAAGGTAATAAGCCATTAACTTAAATTAGTTAAATGTCTATAATAATCAAATTAAGTAATATTAGTATCTTTTAATTTTAGAAAAAATGGATATGTTTATAAGCCTTAATAAGTAATCAAGGTTAGGAGAATCAAATTTAGGCATCTAATAATTCATTAATGTTTTTGAATATTTACTTATTTCGGTATGGTGGAACATATGTGTGATATTGTGAATTTAATGTGTTAATAGGTAACATGATATGATGATCATACTCTGATAACATTGTTTATCTGTTTGTAAGGCATATGTGCTAATATACTGTACTGGTGCTCAGAGATGCTAAGACCATAGATATTTCTGAATCTTATGATTGTTATATTTTGCTGTATCTCTATACGATGATGATGAACCTCTGTTTGTTGAGGTAGAGATATGTTATATACATATATGAATGAGAATGACCCTTGAAAGATGATAACTCTCTGCGATGTATTCCGAGAATGCGTTTTAGTTATGTAACTTGGTGTAGCCAAGTTAAGCAGAAGGTCTGATGGGAGATGGAGCAGGAAGTTACGGTTTGGTACGTCGTGAGTTGATATGTGTGACCTTGGCTAAGGTCTAAGGGGCATCGAGTGTGTGACGTCCCAATGGGTAGGTCGGCCCCCTACGTTCCGGGACTGATAGTGCCAGCTCATACACCTCGATAAGCACAGAGACAACTTCATGATGACACGGAGGGTATACCTTGTAATGGGGATGTGACCCCGTGTGGAGATTGCCCCGTGCAGAAGGGTATCACTCCTTTTTCTTTCTTGTTATGTATGTACTTGTTGATTGGATACGTGAAGATGACGGTCATGCCCAACGATCGAACTCTCCTGTGGACACGGTTATTTCAGGGATTGCGGAGACTGACGAGAAGATACGAGACTTAAAGGCTAGTTTTATTCATTCTTGTTTTTGGGTAGAAATTGTGTACTGCTCTGACTAGGATTATTTGATGTATGGGTTAAGACTAGCTAGTACATAATTTCTCTGCATTTATTTTGTCATATGAACTGATTTTTATTTAAAAGAAGATCATGGTTCTTTATAAAATATTTTCCATATCCTGAATATGCTAAATAAATATTTCCACTAAACGAGAAAAGTTTACCCTAACTTTATAATAACTAAAACAGATAAAACATTAGTGTGGATTGTGTCTAATGTAACGGGGTGTTACATTTAATGGTATCAAAGTAGTTAGTCCTGTCAAGACCTGGGTTATGGACTTGACATTCTTTTGCTATGTTCTTATATTCATTGTTGATGAATAAGAATATAGGATACTCTGTATGTTCTTATATTCTCTATTGAAAAACAGAAGTATAAGATAAGTTTAGATGAATGCAAATGCAAATTTCAAGACTTGTAGAAAGAAAACGTACCCGAGAAATAGGATTTCAAGGAAGTGATTTGCGCACACATTAGAAGATTGAACTATGATATTGTTAGCTACTGAGTTGGTGAGAAGTGACTAAGTGCATGTCTGGATAGGTTCTGGCTAAGGAAAGACTTGGTATTTAAGCTGTCCGTTGAGACGCACCTTTCTTTCCTGGGAAGTTATCCGGTGTACTGAAATCACTAATTGCTTTACTCATTTCTAACAAAAAGGGTTTTCACCGTGAATTGCAATGAGGTAGCAGTGTCTGGAGATTAAGCTGATGGATATCCACCTGAGAATTTCGAAGTATTGAAGATTTAAAAGAAGACCTTTAGTTGTAGGTTGTTTATGTTTGTGTTCCTTATTTTAGGAAATGTGGACCCTAGTATGCCTGAGATATGTTCCTTTCTCGTATAAAGCCTTTTTCTATTTCCATCTAAATATCTCAGTTTGACATATGTGTTCTCTTTTGTATTAGAAATTCTTCCTCCATCAAAGAAAAGTTTCTTTGAATGAATATCAAACTTTGTTGACTGAATACCCCTTTGTATTGAGAAATACTTCCATCATCAAATTCAAAAATTTATATCTGAACAATTTGCTTAAGTTTATCATCACCTTAGTTTCTATGATGACTATTTCCTTAAAACTTTCTTGATTAATTAAAAAGACCAGTTGAAATCATTTGCCTTGTAATTAACCTAGTCATTTCCTTCAATGGTGCATGGTGCATTTTTGTGCCAAAATAAGACTTTTGGGTTTTGTTGCCCTATGATCCCTGGTGCATTCTTATGCATAAAAAATCATAAGGCTTGGAGCACTTTTCAGTTTTGAGGTCAGTGGAGCCCCGTGGTCCAATTTGGGTGCCCATTGGTGCATCTTCGCCCTATGGTGCAATATTCGTGCCAAAATAAGACTTTTGGGATTTGTTACCTCGTGATCATTGGTGCATCCTTATGCATAAAAAACCATAATGCTCGGAGCACTTTTCAGTTTTGAGGTTCGTGGTGCCTCGTGGTGCATTTTTGGCCCATGGTGCAATTTTCGTGCCAAAATAAGTGTTTTGGGTTTTGCTGCCCTGTGATCCCTAGGGCATTCTTATGCATAAAAATCCATAAAGCTTGAAGCACTTTTCAGTTTTACGATCCATGGTGCCCGATGGTCCAATTTTGGTGCCCCTGGTAGATTTTCGGCAGATGGTCCAATTTTCGTGCGAAAATAAGACTTTTGGGTTTTGGTGCCATGTGATCCCTAGTGCATTCTGAAGCATAAAACACCTTAATGCTCAGAGCACTTTTCAATTTTGAGGTTCATGTTGCCCCGTGGTCCAATTTTGGTGCCTGTGATGCATTTTCAGCACAAGGTGCAATTTTCGTGCCAAAATAAGACTTTTGCATTTTTGTGTCCCGTGATCCTTGGTGCATCCTTATGCATAAAAAATCAAAATGCTTGGAGCAATTTTCAGTTTTGAGGTCTGTGGTGCCCCGTGGTTGAATTTTGGTGGTCGTGATGCATTTTTGGCCCATTATGCAATTTTCGTGCGAAAATAAGACTATTCGGTTTTGGTGCCCCATGATCCCTGGTGCATTCTTATGCATAAAAAACCGTAAGGCTCAAGGAACTTTTCAATTTTTAGGTTCATGGTTTCTTGCTGTCTAGTTTTGGTGCCCCATGGTGCATTTTTGGCCCATGGCGCAATTTTGGTGCAAAAATAAGACTTTTGGGTTTCGGTGCCCCATGATCCCTAGTGGATTCTTATCCATAAAAAACCATAATGCTTAGAGAACTTTTCAGTTTTGATGTACGTGGTGCCCAGTGGTCCAATTTGGGTGCCCATTGGTGAATTTTCAGCCCATGGTGCAATTTTCATGCCAAAATAAGACTTTTGGGATTTGTTACGCAAACAAAACCATAATTTTTGGAGCACTTTTCAGTTTTGAGGTCCGTGGTGTCCCGTTGTCCAATTTTGGTGCCAGTGGTGGGTTTTTGGCACATGGTCCAATTTTCATGCCAAAATAAGACTTTTGGATTTTGATGCCCTATGATCCCTGGTGCATTCTTATGCATAAAAAACCATAATTCTCGTAGCACTTTTCAGTTTTTAGGTCCGTGTTCCCCGGTGGTCCAATTTTGGTGCTCGTGGTGCATTTTCGGCCATTTATGCAATTTTTGTGCGAAAATAAGACTTTTGGGTTTTCATGCCCCATGATCCCTAGTGCATTCTTATGCATAAAAAACCATAATGCTTGGAGGACTTTTCAGTTTAGAGGTCCGTGTTGTCTCGTGGTCCAATTTTGCTGCCCGTGGTGCATTTTCGACACATTATGCAATTTTCGTGCGAAAATAAGACTTTTGGGTTTTCATGTCCCATGATCCCTGGTGCATTCTTATGCATAAAAAACCATAATTCTCATAGCACTTTTCCATTTTTAGGTCTGTGGTGCCCCGGGGTCCAATTTTGGTGCCCATGGTGTATTTTTGGCACAAGAGGTCCATGGTCTCCAGTGGTCTAATTTTGGGGCCCCGTGGTTCATTTTTGGCCAATGTGCAATTTTCGTGCGAAAATAAGACTTTTGGGTTTTTGGTGGCCCATGATCCCTGGGGCAATCTTATGCTTAAAAACCATAATGTTAGGAGCACTTTTCAGTTTTTAGGTCTGTGGTTTCTTGTGGGTCAATTTTGGTACCTCGTGGTGCATTTTCGTGCCAAAATAAGACTTTTGGGTTTTGGTGCCCTATGATCACTGGTACATTCTTAAGCATAAAAAACCATAAGGCTCAGAACACTTTTCAGTTTTTAGGTCCGTGGTGCCCCGTGGTCCAAGTTTAGTGCCCATGGCGCATTTTCCACACAAGGTGCAATTTTCGTGCCAAAATAAGACTTTAGGGTTTTGGTGTCCCGAGATCCTTGTAGCATCCTTATGCATAAAAAACTATAAAGCTCAGAGCACTTTTCAGTTTTGAGGTCCGTGGTGTCCCGTGGTCCAATTTTTGTGTCCGTGGTGTATTTTCTACACATGGTGCAATTTTCTTGCCAAAATAAGACTTTTGGGTTTTGGTGCCCTGTGATCCTTGGTGTATTATTATGCATAAAAACCCATAATGCTCATAGCACTTTTCAGTTTTAAGGTCCGTGGTGCCCCGTGGTCCAATTTTGGTGCCCGTGGTGGATTTTTGGCACATGGTCCAATTTTCGTGCCAAAATAAGACTTTTGGGTCTTGGTGCCATGTGATCCATGATGCATTCTTATGCATAAAACACCATAATGCTCGGAGGACATTTCATTTTTGAGGTTCGTGATGCCCTGTGGTCCAATTTGGTGTCTGTGGTGCATTTTCGGCCCATTATTTAATTTTCCTGCGAAAATAAGACTTTTGGATTTTGGTGCCCCATCATCCCTGGTGCATTCTTATGCATAAAAAACCATAAGGCTCGGAGCACTTTTCAGGTTTTAGGTCCGAGGTGTCCTGTGGTCCCATTTTGGTGTCTCGTGGTGCATTTTTGGCACATAGTGCAATTTTCGTGCCAAAATAAGACTTTTGGGTTTTGGTGCCCTGTGATCCCTTGTAGATTCTTATGCATAAAAACCATAATGCTCGGACCACTTTTCAGTTTTGAGGTCCGTGGTGCCTCGTTGTCCAATTTTGTTGCCTGTGTTGCATTTTTCGTGCCAAAATAAGACTTTTGGGTTTTGGTGCCTTGTGATCCTTGGTGCATCCTTATGCATAAAAAACCATAATGCTCAAAAGACATTTCAATTGTGAGGTCGGTGGTGGCTCGTGGTCCAATTTTGGTTCCTGTGGTGCATTTTTGGCCCATTATTTAATTTTCCCGCGAAAATAAGACTTTTGAGTTGTGGTGCCCCGTGATCCCTGGTGGATTCTTAGGCATAAAATACCATAATTTTCAGAGTACTTTTCAATTTTGAGGTCCATGGTGTCCCGTGGTCAAATTTTGGACCCCATTGGTGCATTTTCGTCCCATGGTGCAATTTTCGTCCCAAAATAAGACCTTTGGATTTTTGTGCCCCGTGATCCTTGGTGCATCCTTATGCATAAAAACCATAATGCTCAGAGCACTTTTCAGTTTTGAGGTCTGTGGTGCCCCATGGTGCATTTTTGGCCCAAGGTGCAATTTTCGTGCGAAAATAACACTTTTGGGGTTTGGTACCCCAAGATCCCTGGGGCATTCTTATGCATAAAAACCATAATGCTCGGAGCACTTTTCAATTTTGATGTCGCTGGTGTCCGGTGGTCCAATTTTGGTGCCCCGTGGTACATTTTTTGCACATGGTGCATTTTTCGTACGATGTAAGACTTTTGGGTTTTGGTTCCCCGTGATCCTTGGGGCATTCTTATGCATAAAAAACCATAAATCTCGAAGCACTTTTCAGTTTTGTGGTCCGTGGTGCCTCATGGTCCAATTTTGGTCCCCGTGGTGGATTTTCGGCACATGGTGCAATTTTCATGCCAAAATAAGACTTTTGGGTTTTGGTGCCCCGTGATCCCTAGGGCATTCTTATGCATAAAAAATCATGATGCTCAGAGCACTTTTCAATTTTGAGTTCCATGGTGCCCCATGGTCCAATTTTGGTGCCCATGGTTCATTTTCAGCACATGGTGCAATTTTCGTGCCAAAATAAAACTTATGTGTTTTGGTGCCCTGTGATCCTTGGTGCATTAAAAAACATAAGACTTTTTTTTTTATTAAGTTTTATGCATAAACCATCAAAGTTCTCTGACTTCCCAATCCTCCATAACTTCGAATTTAGTCTCCTGAAATAAAGAACATGCCACCTTGATCTGATTACACGTCGTTTTGCTTGATCTCTCAATCCCCTGACATTAAGAGAAAGAACCTTCATAGGGGCACATGATTAAGACCCCCTGTACCTTGGCGTCCTTGTCTCTACATTCACACACTTGGATTTGTTGCAAGAACCTCTCGTCAAGCCTATCACCCCCAACTCCAATTTGCTTTGCTAATTCCCAGGCCTTCCTGGCATCAGCATCGTTCGGTGTATCCCTGATCCTTTGATTGCTTCTGGCAATATCAAATTGTGGCGCATCTTTGATATAGCAAATTTTGGAAATGGGATAATTCTGACTAGGTCCCCGACCTTCTGATAAGGAGCACTGTACCCTATTAAGGCTTCTCCTATCTCCAAAAAAGTTACCATCATTGCTATGTGTCCTGCGACCCTCGCTGTGAGGTTCGCCATTATTGTAGGAAAAAAGGTCATTACTAGTTTAGTGCAGTGAAGCGATGACACATGCAGGTGAGAAGATGAGGGCACCTTTTACGTAGGGCCAGAAACATTAGGAGACTTTAATTGGGCCGAAGGATGAAGCGATTCACCAACAAGCTTAATGGGGTTAGGTTCCTTTGCACCCTCATTTGGAGGAGTGCCCAAAAAACTATTGTGGGCTGGCCCACTAAAGTCATTGACAAGCTAGACCTTCTAACCTTCCTACCCAGTAGAAAGAATTCTTCCCACACCCTTGGGTAGATGACATTTGAATTTTTTGAATTCAAATTCGGTCTCGCAGGTGCCGCCAAGATATCCTCCCAAACGTCCCCCCTTGAGAGCCTCCCATAGCTGACTCTTCGGAGCTCTCTGACTCCGAATCTTCCTCTACCTTTCTATTACAACAACTGAGGCAATTAGCACACTCCTCTATAGCCTCCTCTACCAATTTAAGGACAAAGAAATCATCACCAATGCGAACCTTGACTGAGTAATTAATGAGATCCTGGACCTTGGTTCTAATGACAAAACAAGCGACATCAAGGCACTCTCTTGAAATAGTAACTTCATCAGCATAAAGAAAATCTCCATGATCGGATCCAAGTAGTTTGAAGAAACTCTCTGACCACACATGTACTGGTATACCATGACATTTTAACCATACAAGCCTCTCATTGTCGATTGTGTTTGGTTTCCACCTAACGACCTCTTCAAACCACTCCAAGAACCACTTAATTCCATCATTGATGTAGTCTGAAACATCCTTGGCATCATCTGTTTCTAGTAGAAAAAGTTGTGATCCCAAGGGGATAGCCCTTATCCCAAAAAGACCTTCCAAGTGCAGTTTTTTCTGTGTCAAATAAGAATCTCCCTAATTCAAAACTCTCCTTACATATGCATTGCTGAGTTTTCCAATAACCTTCTTCTCAGCTGCGAAATCCAGGTTGAAAACTGGCCAAGGTTTATGTCTCCCTCCCACATATCTCTGATCCACACCCTTTTGTATCCTTCCTTTGGTAACATTGGCATATGATATATTTGGTCGCACACTATAGTTCGCACTAGTATACCGCATCTTCGTGGGTGGGTTCTGCTTGACTTTAAGCTCTGCTAGCCAAAACTCACTTTTTCTTTCTCTAGCGAATCTTGGTAAATTGACCATCAACTTCTGCTCACCAATGAAAATTTTGTCCAATTCCAATGCCAAGATCCTTGGGTCATGAACACCTGTGAATCTTGCGAAACCAAACTATTTACCTTGATGATCCCTCTTGCCCGGTAAAAACACTTCCTTAACATCTGCAAATTTTCTGAAAACATTCCATATCTCCTTAAACTTGAAATCATCTGGGAAGTTGGTAAAGAAAAGGGTTGACAGATCCTGCTCGAGTCCTTGATAGATCTCCTTCTTTGCATCTGGTTTTCCACCTCCTACTTTAGATCCCATACTAGTAACTTTGCCTTATCGCTTCTGATGAACCTGCTCCTAATCGCTCTCTCCCATTCGCTCCTCCACACCCGAAGAATTGAGAGTCTTAAATCAAACTCTTAGATAGTTTTTTTTAATATAATTAAAATTTATAATAAATACACCTTTTTGATTATATAAACTATCCTTTAGATTTATAATGAATAATTAAATTTATAATATAAGGTTATTTTTACTTATGGACAATTAAAAAAAATGATTGAAATTCAATTTAGAGATAATGATAAATGGAGAGTATTTTTATTTTGTAAAATGGTGACAATGAGTATCGAACCTAGGACTTTGTACATTTACCCTAACCTCTACCACTAGGACAACCCTAGTGGGTACAAATGGAGAATATTTTGAGATGATTAGAATTTTTTTTTAATCTAGTTACAGGAATAATGCGTGAAAACACATTTAAAAGAGAGAACATAAAAATATTAAAAATGCAGTGAAAAGAGTGATAATCTAGCTCTTCAAGTAATGTATTCTAATTGTCAATTTCTTGTTGTTGGACTCCTCCGCTAGGTGGTTTTAAGCTTAATTATGATGCAGCTATGACAATGGGTGGACAAGCAGCATGTGGTGGGGTTCTGAGGGATGAAAATGGTTATGTCATTCTATCCTTCACTTTCAAACTTTGGTCTTGTACCATAACACAAGCCGAGCTCTGGGCCATTGTTATTGGAATCCAAGTTGCTTGGTCTAGGGGTTATAAGGTATTAATGGTTGAATTTGACTCCAAAGTAGCCCTTTCCCTCATCCAGGTTGGTTGCATATCGTCTCATTGTGCTTCCAGCATGTGAACTGGATTCGAAACTTCGAGACTTAAGGAAGGCGGTTTTTATAGAAACATATATTTCATGAAGCCAACCAGGTTGTAGACATATGCTGTTATGGCGGATGTATCTTCTGTTCATTTGCCTCATGGTTATTAATAAATCTTCTCTGTTGGGGTGTAAATTATAGCAACACCCCCTAAGCTTTTATCAAATTATACATAACTCCACTCTTTTTATTTTCCTACACTAACCCCCTTTAAGTTTGAAAAATTTACAGTAACACCCCTTATATGTTTGAAAACATTACACTGACACCCCCTACACTAACACCCCTTACAAGGGAGGCAAAAGTAATGGTTAAAAAAAGCAGGGAGTGCTTATGTAATTACACGAAACCTTAGGGGTGTTATTGTAATTTGCTGAAAAATGTATTATAATTTTCACGTGGTTATCAATAAATCTTCTCTGTTGGGGCACTAGCCCCTGCTTGTCAATAAACAAATTATGTATTCTAATTTTCAATACAAAAGTAGATGTGTGATTTTGGTTTCCTGATAATTTGTTAGGTGAATTTAGTCTTTCAATTTTTCAAATGTTACAGTTAAATCCCTTCCTCACTTTTCTTTATTTTGAATTACTTATATTCACATTTTCATTAAATTTTTCACAAATTAAACCACTTTGCAGGTTCAAAACCTACTACCACTGAAGAACCCGCAAACCAGAGCAGAGGAAGAAACGCAACCATGAGAATAAGATAACAAAGAAAAGTGTAGTGCGTCAGATCACATCCTTTGTTGTCTGTGACCGATTTGCTTTGAATTTTTGTTAAAATTTTATGGCTTAGCTTCTCATTAGTTTCGACTTTCAATTTTGTTTGTTGGCCTTATATTTTGATGCATGTGGTCATGTTCCTTATATTTGAGTTTCTTTTAGCAAAAATGGATCATAACATCGCTTAATATATTTCATGTGTCCATGAAAAGAAATTAGTTAATCATTTGCTACCCACTGTAATGTAAGTAATCAATGGTGAACATTCATTGCTCATGGATTAGCTTCATTTGGTGAACTGAGGGATTTATGTATAAACTATAAAGGTTTACTCTATTTGGAAAATTTAAAATAAAATATTTTGATGTGGTTGCAACTTCAGATTCAGAATTCGCTGTTTCATTTTCGTGGATAAGGAATTTTCAAATATGTACATCATTGTTTCCCTTCTGTAGACCAAACCTTATTTACATAAAATTCTTCTAATTTATTACAGTTACCTATTTTTCTACAGTGCCCATTGATTAAGAGGCTATCAGATTTATAGGAAACTGTTTGAAATTGTTGTGTCAAAATTTGGTTCTTTCATCATTGCTTGGGTTATTGAGGCTTCTGTTTTTAATGGACCTTTTTTCTGTCTATAAGGACTTCATACCATCCATGAATCAATATGGAGAGCCAAGTTCATACCATCCAATTGGATTCCCATAATCTACATCAACTTTTTCACTCTTATCTAATTGCCTTGAAGAAGTATGATCTGTCTCACTCTTATCTAATTGCAGTGTAGGTTCAACAAAAGAACGTGTAATGCTCATCACTGGAGTCAAAGTCACAAAACTAAAAAGAGAAACCTTTTAATTAAGTCACAAGACTTTTGAAAACAACTTGCTAAACAAGTAAAATAATAAAATGCAAAACCCCAGAAAATTATTATTAATGCTCATTACTTAAGTCACATTTTCCATCTTCCAAGCCTACCAATTTCACATGAAAAACTGAATTATTTTATGTTGCAAAGATAATGAATGCTCTAGAATCTATTATTTTCTGTTTAATTCAGATATATATATATATATATATATATATATATATATAGTTTAGAAAAATCCAAATCTAATTGCACCAAAACCCTAGATAGTCATGTTCAAACTTTGTAAAAACTTATATAGAAATTTCTCACCTAACTACATTAAACATCACATAAGTAAACAAATAAAATCTAACTTCTAATTGTTTATATTTTAAGATAACTTTAACTCTTTTATCCTTCATTTTCAACTCTACTACTAACATGGTAGAATTACAATACTAACAAAACTAACAAACTAAGGTTGGCTTGGTGATTGGGAGGTGGGTTTAAGGTTGAAGGGAGAAGGGGAGAGGGAGTGGTTGCAAGTTCAAACTCCTTCTACTAACATTTCTAAAAAAAAACTAACAAACTAACATTTGCCGATAAAAAAAAGGTAGAATTACAATACGAGATCATAGTTTGAGCAAAATCATGTGTGGTTGCAAGTTTTTAGTTTTCAAATGCAATTTTCAAAATAAAACGCATTCAACAAAAATGGAGTTGCAATGGTTTTTAATTCAATTTTGAAACACTTTTACCTTCATTTTCAAAACAAAGAAAAAAGATTTTGTGAATTTGGTTTTTAGTTTTAAAAAACAATCTCACCACCACCATTCCACCACTACAACAACTAAGACCACCATTTTGCCCCCGCGGCCGCCACCACCACCACGGACCTCAAAATGGAAAAATGCTCTGAGCATTATGGTTTTTATGCATAAGAATGCAATAGGTATCAAGGGGGACCAAAACCCAAAAGTCTTATTTTGGCACGAAAATTGCACCATGTACCGAAAATGCACCAATGGGCACCAAAATTGGACCACGGGGATCCGTGATACCTGGTGGATTCTTATGCATAAAAACCATAATGCTCGGAGCACTTTTCAGTTTTGAGGTCCGTGGTACCCTAAAAACTGAAAAGTTCAAAAATCGACCACGGGGCACCATGGACCTTGAAACTAAAAAGTGCTTTGAGCATTATGGTTTTTTATGCATAAGAATCCACCAAGGATCACAGGGCACCAAAACCCAAAAGTCTTATTTTGGCAATAAAATTGCACCATGTGCCAAAAATGCACCACAGGGAACCATGGACCAAGGATCACAGGGCACAAAAACCCAAAAGTCTTATTTTGGCACGAAAATTGCACCATAGGCCACAAAAGCACCACGAGACACCAAAATTGGACCACAGGGCACCACAGACCTCAAGACTGAAAAGTGCTCCGAGCATTATGGTTTTTTATGCATAAGAATGCATTCGGGATCATGGGGCACCAAAACCAAAAAGTCTTATTTTCGCACGAAAATTGCACAATGGGCCAAAAATGCAGCACGAGGCACCAAAATTGAAGTATTGGACACCACGGACCTCAAAACTGAAAAGTGCTCCAACGATTATGTTTTTTTATGCATAAGAATGCACCAGGGATCACGGGGCATCAAAACCCAAAAGTCATATTTTCACACGAAAATTGTACCATGTTCCAAAAATGCACCATAGGGGCACCAAAATTGGACCACAGGGCACGACGGACCTCAAAACTGAAAGGTGTCCCAAGCATTATAATTTTTTATGCATTAGAATGCACCAGGGATCACGTGGCACCAAGACCCAAAAGTCTTATTTTGGCACAAAAATTGCACCATGTGCCAAAATTACACCCGGGGCACCAAAACTGGACAAATTGCACCATAGGCAGAAAATGCACCTCGGGCACCAAAAATGGACCACGGGGCACCACGGACCTCAAAACTAAAAATTGCTCAGAGCATTATGATTTTTTATGCATAAGTATGCACCAAGGAACACATGGCACCAAAATCCAAAAGTCTTATTTTGGCACAAAAATTGCACCATGGGCCATAAATACACCACAAGGCACTAAAATTGGACCACTGGATACCACGGTCCTTTAAATTGAAAAGTTCTATGAGCATTATGGGTTTTTATGCATAAGAATGCACCAGAAATCACGGGGCATCAAAACCCAAAAGTGTTATTTTGGCACGACAATTGTACCATGGGCCAAAAATGCACCACGGGCCACCAAAATTGAAGTACTGGACACCACGGACCTCAAAACTGAAAAGTGCTTCGAGAATTTTGATTTTTTATGCATAAGAATCCACCAGGTATCACGGGGCATCAAAACCCAAAAGCCATATTTTAGCACGAAAATTGCACCGTGTGCCAAAAATGCATCACGGGGGCACCAAAATTGGACCACTGGATACCATGGACCTCAAAACTGAAAAGTGCTCTGAGAATTATGATTTTTTATGCATAAGAATGCACCAGGGATCACGGGACATCAAAACCCAAAAGTGTCATTTTGGCGCGACGATTGTACCATGGGCCAAAAATTCACCACGGGGCACCAAAATTGGACCACTGGACACCATGGACCACAAAACTAAAAAGTGCTCCAAGCATTATGGTTTTTTTTGTGCTAAGAATGCACCAGGGATCATGGGGCATCAAAACCCAAAAGTTTTATTTTTGCCCGAAAATTGCACCATGTGCCGAAAATGCACCACGGGCACCAAAATAGGACCACTTGGCACCACGGACCTCAAAACTGAAAAGTGCTCCGAGCATTATGATTTTTTATGCATAAGAATCCACATACCTCAAAATTGAAAAGTTCTATGAGGATTATGGTTTTTTATGCATAAGATTGCACCAGGCATCACGAGGCATCAAAACCCAAACGTCATATTTTCGCACGAAAACTGCACCATGTGCCATAAATGCATCACGGGGGCACCAAAATAGGGCCACTAGATACCACGGACCTCAAAACTGAAAAGTGCTCTGAGCATTATGGTTTTTTATGCATAAGAATCCACCAGGGAGCACGGGGCACCAAAACCCAAAAGTCTTATTTTCGCACAAAAATTGCACCTTGTGCCGAAAATGCACCACGGGCACCAAAATTTGACCACGGGGCACCACGGGCCTCAAAACTAAAACTGCTTTAAGCATTATGGTTTTTTAAGCATAAGATTCCACCAGGGATCACGGGGCACCAAAACCCGAAGGTCTTATTTTTGCACGAAAATTGCACTATGGGCCAAAAATGCACCACGGGGCACCAAAATTGAAGTACTGGCCACCACAGACCTCAAAACTGAAAAGTTCTATGAGGATTATGGAGTTTTATGCATAAGATTGCACCAGGGATCACGGGGCATCAAAACCCAAAAGTCATATTTTCGCACGAAAATTGCACCATGTGCCATAAATGCATCACGGGGGCACCAAAATAGGGCCACTGGATACCACGGACCTCAAAATTGAAAAGTGCTATGAGCATTATGGTTTTTTATGCCTAAGAATGCACCAGGGATAACGAGCCATCAAAACCCAAAAGTGTTATTTTGGCACTACAATTGTACCAAGGGCCAAAAATGCACCGCGGGGCACCAAAATTGGACCACTGGACTCCATGGACCACAAAACTGAAAAGTGCTCTGAGCATTATGGTTTCTTTTCTTCTAAGAATGCACTAAGGTTCATGGTGATCAAAACCCAAAAGTTTTATTTTCACACGAAAGTTGCACCATGTGCCGAAAATGCACCACGGGCACCAAAATAGGACCACTGGGCACAACGGACCACAAAACTGAAAAGTGCTCTGAGCATTATAGTTTTTTATGAATAAGAATCCACCAGGGATCACGGGGCACCAAAACCCAAAAGTCTTATTTTCGCACGAAAATTGCACCTTGTGCCGAAAATGCACCACGGGCACCAAAATTTGACCACGGGGCACCACAGACCTCAAAACTAAAACTGCTCTAAGCATTATGATTTTTTAAGCATAAGATTCCACCAGGGATCACGGGGCACCAAAACCCGAAGGTCTTATTTTTCCATGAAAATTGCACCATGGGCCAAAAATGCACCACGGGGAACCAAAATTGAAGCACTAGACACCGCAGACCTCAAAACTGAAAAGTGTTATGAGGGTTATGGATTTTTATGCATAAGATTGCACCAGGGATCACGGGGCATCAAAACCCAAAAGTCATATTTTCGCACGAAAATTGCACCATGTGCCATAAATGCATCACGGGGGCACCAAAATAGGGCCACTGGATACCACGGACCTCAAAATTGAAAAGTGCTATGAGCATTATGGTTTTTTATGCCTAAGAATGCACCAGGGATAACGAGCCATCAAAACCCAAAAGTGTTATTTTGGCACTACAATTGTACCAAGGGCCAAAAATGCACCGCGGGGCACCAAAATTGGACCACTGGACTCCATGGACCACAAAACTGAAAAGTGCTCTGAGAATTATGGTTTCTTTTCTTCTAAGAATGCACTAAGGTTCATGGTGATCAAAACCCAAAAGTTTTATTTTCACACGAAAGTTGCACCATGTGCCGAAAATGCACCACGGGCACCAAAATAGGACCACTGGGCACAACGGACCACAAAACTGAAAAGTGCTCTGAGCATTATAGTTTTTTATGAATAAGAATCCACCAGGGATCACGGGGCACCAAAACCCAAAAGTCTTATTTTCGCACGAAAATTGCACCTTGTGCCGAAAATGCACCACGGGCACCAAAATTTGACCACGGGGCACCACGGACCTCAAAACTAAAACTGCTCTAAGCATTATGATTTTTTAAGCATAAGATTCCACCAGGGATCACGGGGCACCAAAACCCGAAGGTCTTATTTTTCCATGAAAATTGCACCATGGGCCAAAAATGCACCACGGGGAACCAAAATTGAAGCACTAGACACCGCAGACCTCAAAACTGAAAAGTGTTATGAGGGTTATGGATTTTTATGCATAAGATTGCACCAGGGATCACGGGGCATCAAAACCCAAAAGTCATATTTTCGCATGAAAATTGCACCATGTGCCATAAATGCATCACGGGGGCACCAAAATAGGGCCACTGGATACCCAGGACCTCAAAACTAAAAAGTACTCTGAGCATTATGGTTTTTTATGCATAAGAATGCATCAGGGATCACGTGGCATCAAAACCCAAAAGTGTTATTTTGGAATTGTCCCATGGGCCAAAAATGCACCACTGGACTCCATGGACCACAAAACTGAAAAGTGCTCAGAGCACTATGGTATTTTTTTTTCTAAGAATGCACTAGGGATCATGGGGATCAAAATCCAAAAGTCTTATTTTCGCACAAAAATTGCACCATGTGCCGAAAATGCACCACAGGCACCAAAATTTGACCACGGGGCACCACGGTCCTCAAAACTAAAACTGCTATGAGCATTATGGTTTTTTAAGCATAAGAATCCACCAGGGATCACCGAGCATCAAAACCCAAAGGTCTTATTTTTGCACGAAAATTGCACCATGGGCCAAAAATGCACCACGTGGCACCAAAATTGAAGTATTGGACACCACGGACCTCAAAACTGAAAAATGCTCTGAGGATTATGGTTTTATATGCATAAGAATGCACTAGGGATCATAGGGCATCAAAACCCAAAAGTCATATTTTCGAACTAAAATTGCACCATGTCCCAAAAGTGCACCACAGGGGCACCAAAATTGGACCACTGGATACCACGGACCTCAAAACTGAAAAGTACTCTGAGCATTATAGTCTTTGATGCATAAGAATACACCAAGGATCACGGGGCATCAAAACCAGAAGTGTTATTTTGGCACGACAATTGTACCATGGGCCAAAAATGCACTACGGGGAACCAAAATTGGACCACTGGACACCACGGACCACAAAACTGAAAAGTGCTCCAAGCTTTATGGTTTTTTATGTCTAAGCATGCACTACGGATCATGGGGCATCAAAATCCAAAAGTTTTATTTTGGCACGAAAATTGCACCATGTGCCAAAAATGCATCATAGGCACTAAAATTGGACCACTGGGCACCACGGACCTGAAAACTGAAAGTTACTCTGAGCATTATGGTTTTTTATGCATAAGAATCCACCAGGGATCACGGGGCACCAAAACCCAAATGTGCTATTTTCGCATGAAAATTGCACTCTGTGCCGAAATGCACCACAGGGGCACCAAAATTGGACCACCGGGCACCACGGACCTCAAAACTAAAAAGTGATTCGAGCATTATGGATTTTTATGCATAAGAATCCACCCGGGATCACAAGGCGCCAAAACCCAAAAGCCTTATTTTTGCACAAAAATTGCATCAGGGGCCAAAAATGCACCACGAGGCACCAAAATTGAAGCACTGGACACAACAGACATCAAAACTGAAAAGTGCTTCGAGGATTATGGTTTTTTATGCATAAAAATGTACCTGGGATCAAGGGGCATCAAAACCCAGAAGTCTTATTTTCGCATGAAAATTGCACCATGTGCCAAAAATGCACCTCGAGGGCACCAAAATTGGACCACGGGGCACCACGGACCTCAAAACTGAAATATGCTCGGAGCAATATGGTTTTTTATGCATAAGAATGCACCAGGGATCCCGGGGCTTCAAAACCCAAAAGTCTTATTTTCGCACAAAAATTGCACCATGTGCCGAAAATGCACCACAGGGGCACCAAAATTGGACCACGGGACACCACGGACCTCAAAACTGAAAAGTGCTTCGAGCAATATGGTTTTTTATGCATAAGAATGCACTAGGGATCCCGGGACATCAAAACCTGGAAGTGTTATTTTGGTACGACAATTGTACCATGGGCCAAACATGCACCACGGGACACCAAAATTGGACCACTGGACACCACTGACCACAAAACTGAAAAGTGCTCCAAGCATTATGATTTTTTATGTCTAAGCATTCACTACGGATCATGGGGCATCAAAACCCAAAAGTTTTATTTTCGCACGAAAATTGTACCATGTGCCGAAAATGCACCACGGGAACCAAAATTGGACCACTGGGCACCACGGACCTGAAAATTGAAAGTGCTCTGAGCATTATGGTTTTTTATGCATAAGAATCCACCAGGGATGACGAGCACCAAAACCCAAAAGTCCTATTTTTGCACGAAAATTGCACCATTTGCGAAAAATGCACCACGGGCACCAAAATTTGACCACGGGGTACCACGGACCCCAAAACTAAAAAGTACTTTGAGCATTATGGATTTTCAGCATAAGAATCCACTAGGGATCATGGGGCACCAAAACCCAAAAGTCTTAATTTTGCATGAAAATTGCACCAAGGGCAAAAAATGCACCACAGGGAACCAAAATTGAACAACGAGGCACCACGGACCTCAAAACTGAAAAGTGCTCCGAGGATTATGGTTTTTTATTCATAAGAATGCACCAAGGATCACGGGGCATCAAAACCCAAAAGTCTTATTTTTGCAGGAAAATTGCACCATGTGCCAAAAATGCACCTCGGGGGCACCAAAATTGGACCACGGGGTACCACAGACCTCAAAACTGAAATATGCTCTGAGCATTATCATTTTTTATGTATAAGAATGCACCAGGGATCCCGAGGCTTCAAAACCCAAAAGTCTTATTTTTGCACGAAAATTGTACCATGTGTCGAAAATGAACCACAGGGGCACCAAAATTGGACCACGGGGTACAACGGACCTCAAAACTGAAAAGTGCTTCGAGCATTATGGATTTTTATGCATAAGAATCCACCAGGAATCACAGGGCACCAAAACCCAAAAGTCTTATTTTGGCAAGAAAATTGCACCATGGGCCAAAAATGCACCACGGGGCAACAAAATTTGGCCACTGGACATCACGGACCTCAAAATTGAAAGGTGCTCCGAGCATTATGGATTTTTATGCATAAGAATGCACCAGGGACCATGGGTCATGAAAACCCAAAATTCTTATTTTCGCACGAAAATTGCACCATGTGTCGAAAATGTACCACGGGGCACCACAGACCTCAAAACTGAAAAGTACTTCAAGCATTATGATTTTTTATGTAGAAAAATGCCCCAGGGGTCATGGGGCATCAAAACCCAAAAGTCTTATTTTCACACGAAAATTGTACCGTGTGCCGAAAATGCACCACGGGGCACCAAAATTTGACCACGGGGCACCAAAATTTGACCATGGGGCACCAAGAACCTTAAAGTTGAAAAGTGCTTAGAGCATTATGGTTTTTTATGCATAAGAATGCACCAGGGATGACGGGGCACCAAAACCTAAAATTCTTATATTGGCACGAAAATTGCAGCATGGGCCAAAAATGCACCACAGGGCAACAAAATTGGGCCACTGGATATCACGGACCTCAAAACTGAAAAGTGCTCCAAGCATTATGGTATTTTAACCATAAGAATGCGCTAGGGATCATGGGTAACCAAAACCCAAAAGTCTTATTTTCGCACGAAAATTGCACCATGTGCCGAAAATGCAGCACGGGCACCAAAATTGGACAACGGGACACCGCGGACCTCAAAACTGAAAAGTGCTCCAAGCATTATGGTTTTTTATGCAGAAGAATACACCAGGGATCATGGGCATCAAAACCGAAAAGTCTTATTTTTGCATGAAAATTGCACCATGTGCCGAAAATGCACCACGGGCACCAAAATAGGACCACTGGGCACGACGGACCTCAAAACTGAAAAGTGCTCCGAGGATTATGGTTTTTTATGCATAAGAAAGAACCAAGTCTCACACGGTACCAAAACCCAAAAGTCTTATTTTGGCACGAAAATTGTACTATGTGCCAAAAATGCACCAATGGGCACCAAAATTAGACCCCAGGGATCACAGGGCACCAAAACCAAAAAGTCTTATTTTCGCACAAAAATTTCACAATGGGCCAAAAATGCACCACAGGGAACCAAAATTGGACAATGAGGCAGTACGGACCTCAAAACTGAAAAGTGCTCCGAGGATTATGGTTTTTTATGCATAAGAATGCACCAGGGATCATGGGGCATCAAAACCCAAAAGTCTTATTTTCGCACGAAAATTGCACCATGTGCCAAAAATGCTCCTCGGGGGCACCAAAATTGGACCACGGAGCACCACGGACCTCAAAACTGAAATATGCTCTGAGCATTATGGTTTTTTATGCATAAGAATGAACCAGGGATCCTGGGGATTCAAAACCCAAAAGTCTTATTTTCGCACGAAAATTGCACCATGTGCCAAAAATGCACCACAGGGGCACCAAAATTGGACCACGGGGCACCATGGACCTCAAAACTGAAAAGTGCTCTGGGCATTATGGATTTTTATGCATAAGAATCCATCAGAGATCACGAGGCACCAAAACCCATAAGTATTATTTTGGCATGAAAATTGCAGCATGGGCCAAAAATGCACCACGGGGCAACAAAATTGGACCACGGGACACCACGAACCTTAAAATTGAAAAGTACTCCTAGCATTATGGATTTTTATGCAAAAGAATGCACCTGGGATCACGGGGCACCAAAACCCAAAAGTCTTATATTGGCACAAAAATTGCACCATGGGCCAAAAATGCACCACGGGGCACCAAAATTGAAGTACTGGACTCCATGGACCTCAAAATTGAAAAGTGCTTTGAGGATTATGGTTTTTTTTGCATAAAAATGCACTAGGGATCACGGGGCATCACAACCCAAAAGTCATATTTTCGCACGAAAATTGCACCATGTACCGAAAATGCACCATCGGCACCAAAATTTGACCACGGGGAACCACGGACCTCAAAACTAAAAAGTGCTCAGAGCATTATGGTTTTTTAAGAATAAGAATCCACTAGGGATCATAGGGAACAAAACGCAAAAGTCTTATTTTTGCAAGAAAATTGCTGCATGGGCCAAAAATGCACCACGAGGCACCAAAATTGAAGCACTGGACACCACAGACATCGAAACTGAAAAGTACTCTGAGTATTATGATTTTTTATGCATAAGAATGCACCAGGGATCACGGGGCATCAAAACCCAAAATTCTTATTTTCGCACGAAAATTACACCATGTGCCAAAAAATGCACCTCGGGGCACCAAAATTGGACCACCGGGCACCATGGACCTCAAGACTGAAATATGCTATGAGCATTATGGTTTTTTATGCATAAGAATGCACCAGGGATCCCGGGGCTTCAAAACCCAAAAGTCTTATTTTCGCATGAAAATTGCACCATGGGCCAAAAATGCACCTTAGGGGAACCAAAATTGGACCACGGGGCACCACAGACCTGAAAACTGAAAAGTGCTATGAGCATTATGGTTTTTTATGCATAAGAATCCACCAGGGATCATGGGGCACCAAAACCCAAAACTCTTATTTTCACACGAAAATTGCACCATGTGTCGAAAATGCACCACGGGCACCAAAATTTGACTACGGGGCACCATAGACCTCAAAACTAAAACTGCTCTAAGCATTATGGTTTTTTAAGCATAAGATTCCACCAGGGATCACAGGGAACCAAAACCCAAGGGTCTTATTTTTGCCCGAAAATTGCACCATGGGCAAAAATGCACCATGAGGCACCAAAATTGAAGTACTGGACACCACAGACCTCAAAACGGAAAAGTGCTACGAGAATTATGGTTTTTTATGCATAAAATTGCACCAGGGATCACGGGGCATCAAAACCCAAAAGTCATATTTTCGCACGAAAATTACACCATGTGCCATAAATGCATCATGGGGGCACCAAAATTGGGCGGCCATTGGATACCACAGAACTCAAAACTGAAAAGTGCTCTGAGCATTATGGTTTTTTATGCATAAAAATGCACCAGGGATCACGAGGCATCAAAATCCAAAAGTGTTATTTTGGCACAACAATTATACCATGGGCCAAAAATGCACCACAGAGCACCAAAATTGGACCACTACACTCCATGGACCACAAAACTGAAAAGTGCTCTGAGCCTTATGATTTTTTTTTCTAAGAATTCACTAGGGATCATGGGGCATCAAAATCCAAAAGTTTTATTTTCGCACGAAAATTGCACCATGTCCTGACAATGCACCACGGGCACCAAAATAGGATCACTGGGCACCACGAACCTCAAAACTGAAAAGTGCTGCAAGCAATATGATTTTTAATAACAATCCCCCAGGGATCACGGGGCACCAAAACCAAAAATCTTATTTTCCCACAAAAATTGCTCCATGAACAGAAAATGCACCATGGGCACCAAAATTTGACCACGGGGCACCACGGTCCTCAAAACTAAAACTGCTATGAGCATTAGGATTTTTCAAGCATAAGAATCCACCAAGGATCACCGGGCACCAAAACCCAAAAGTCTTATTTTTGCACGAAAATTGCACCATGGGCAAAAAATGCACCACGGGGCACCAAAATTCAAGTACTGGACATCACGAACCTCAAAACTGAAATGTGCTCCGAGGATTATGCTTTTTATGCATAAGAATGCACCAAGGATCATGGGGCATCAAAATCCAAAAGTCATATTTTCGCACGAAAATTGCACCATGTGCCATAAATGCATCACGGGGGCACCAAAATTGGGCCACTAGATACCACGGACCTCAAAACTGAAAAGTGCTCTGAGCATTATGGTTTTTTATGCATAAGAATGCACCAGGGATCACGGGGCATCAAAACCCAAAAGTGTTATTTTGGCATGACAATTGTACCGTGGGCCAAAAATGCACCATGGGGCACCAAAATTGGACCACTGGACTCCATGGACCACAAAACTGAAAAGTGCTTTGAGCATTATGGTTTTTTTTTTGTAAGAATGCACTAGGGATCATGGGGCATCAAAACCAAAAAGTTTTATTTTCGCACGAAAATTGCACCATGTGTCAAAAATGCACCACGGGCACCAAAATAGGACCACTGGGCACCATGAACTTCAAAATTGAAAAGTGCTCCAAGCATTATGGTTTTTTATGGATAACAATCCATCAGGGATCACGGGGCACCAAAACCCAAAAGTCTTATTTTCGCACGAAAATTGCACCATGTGCCGAAAATGCACCACGGGTACCAAAACCACTGGGCACCACGGTCCTCATAACTAAAACTGCTATGAGCATTATGGTTTTTTAAGCATAAGAATCCACTAGGGATCACCGGGCACAAAAACCCAAAAGTCTTATTTTTGCACGAAAATTGCACCATGGGCCAAAAATGCATCACAGGGCACCAAAATTGAAGTACTAGACACCACGGACCTCAAAATTGAAAAGTGCTCCAAGGATTATAGTTTTTTATGCATAAGAATGCACCAGGGATCATGGGGCATCAAAACCCAAAAGTCATATTTTCGCACGAAAATTGCACCATGTGCCATAAATGCATAAAGGGGTCACCAAAATTTGGCCACTGGATACGACGGACCTAAAAACTGAAAAGTGTTCTGAGCATTATGGTTTTTTATGCGTAAGAACGCACCAGGGATCACGGGGCATCAAAACACATAAGTTTTATTTTGGCACGACAATTGTACCATGGGCCAAAAATGCACCACGGGGCACCAAAATTGGACCCATGGAATCCATGGACCACAAAACTGAAAAGTGCTTAGAGCATTATGGTTTTTTTCTTTCTAAGAATGCACTAGGAATCATGGGACATCAAAACCCAAAAGTTTTATTTTCGCAAGAAAATTGCCCCATGTACCGAAAATGCACCACAGGCATCAAAATAGGACCACTGGGTACCACGAACCTCAAAACTGAAAAGTGCTCCATGCATTTTGGTTTTTTATGCATACCAATCCACCAGGGGTCACGGGGTACCAAAATACAAAAGTCTTATTTTCACACGAAAATTGCACCATGTGCCGAAAATGCACCACGGACACCAAAATTTGACCACGGGGCACCACGGTCCTCAAAACTAAAACTGCTATAAGCATTATGGTTTTTTAAGCATAAGAATCCACCAGGGATCACCGGGCACCAAAATCCAAAGGTCTTATTTTTGCATGAAAATTCCACCATCGGCCAAAAATGCACCACGGGGCACCCAAATTGAAGTACTGGACACCACAGACCTCAAAACTGAAAAGTGCTCCGAGGATTATGGTATTTAATGCATAAGAATGCACTAGGGATCACGGGAAATCAAAACCCAAAAGTCATATTTTCGCACTAAAATTGCACCATGTCCCAAAAATGGACCACAGGGGCACCAAAATTGAACCACTGGATACCACAGTCCTCAAAACTGAAAAGTGCTCTGAGCATTATGGTCTTTTATGCATAAGAATGCACCAAGGATCACGGGGCACCAAAATTGCACCACTGGACACCACAGACCACAAAACTGAAAAGTGCTCCAAGCATTATGGTTTTTTATGTCTAAGCGTGCACTACGGATCATGGGGCATCAAAACCCAAAAGTTTTATTTTCGCACGAAAATGCACCACGAGCACCAAAATTGGACCGTTGGGCACCACGGACCTCAAAACTGAAAAGTGCTCTGAGCATTTTTTTTTTTTATGCATAAGAATCCACTAGGGATCACGGGGCACCAAAACCCAAAAGTCTTATTTTCGCACAAAAATTGCACCATGTGCCGAAAATGCACCACGGGCACAAATTTGACCACGGGACACCACTGACCTCAAAACTAAAAAGTGCTTTGAGCTTTATGGTTTTTTAAGCATAAGAATCCACCAGGGATCACGGGGAACCAAAACCCAAAAGTCTTATATTGGCACGAAAATTGCAGCATGGGCCAAAAATGCACCATAGGGCAACAAAATTGGGCCACTAGACATCACGGACCTGAAAACTGAAAAGTGCTCCGAGCATTATGGTATTTTATGCATAATAATGCACTAGGGATCATGGGTAACAAAAACCCAAAAGTTTTATTTTCGCACGAAAATTGCACCATGTGCCGAAAATGCCGCACAGGCACCAAAATTGGAACACGGGGCACCGCGGACCTCAAAACTGAAAGTGCTTTGAGCATTATGGTTTTTTATGCAGAAGAATACACCAGGGATCAAGGGGCATCAAAACCCAAAAGTCTTATTTTTGCACGAAAATTGCACCATAGGCCAAAAATGCACCACGGGACACCAAAATTGAAGTATTGGACACCACGGACCCCAAAACTGAAAAGTGTTCCAAGGATTATGATTTTTTATGCATAAGAATGCACCAGGGATCACGGGGCATCAAAACCCAAAAGTCATTTTCGCACGAAAATTGAACCATGTGCCAAAAATGCACCACAGGGGCACCAAAACTGGACCACAGGGTACCACGAACCTCAAAACTGAAAGGTGTCCCAAGCATTATAGTTTTTTATGCATTAGAATGCACCAGGGATCTCGTGGCACCAAAACCCAAAAGTCTTATTTTGGCACGAAAATTGCACCATGTGCCAAAATTACACTACGGGGCGCCAAAATTGGACCAATTGTACCTTGGGCAGAAAATGCACCTCGGGCACCAAAAATGGACCACAGGGCACCACGGACCTCAAAACTAAAAATTGCTCAGAGCACTATGTTTTTTTATGCATAAGTATGCACCAAGGATCACAGGGCACAAAAATCAAAAAGTCTTATTTTGGCATGAAAATTGCACCATGGGCCATAAATACACCACGGGGGGCACTAAAATTGGACCATTGGATACCATGGACCACAAAACTGAAAAGTGCTCTAAGCATTATGATTTTTTATGCATGAGAATGCACTAGGAATCACGGGGCATCAAAACCCAAAAGTGTTATTTTTGCACGACAATTGTACCATGGGCCAAAAATGCACCACGAGGCACCAAAATTGGACCATTGGACAACACAGACCACAAATCTGAAAAGTGCTATGAGCATTATGGTTTTTTATGTCAAAGAATGCACTAGGGATCATAAGGCATCAAAACCCAAAAGTTTTATTTTGGCATGAAAATTGCACCATGTGCCAAATTTACACCACGAGGCGCCAAAATTGGACCAATTGCACCATGGGCAGAAAATGCACCTCGGGCACCAAAAATGGACCACGGGGCACCACGGACCTCAAAACTAAAAATTGCTCAGAGCATTATGATTTTTTATGCATAAGTATGCAATAAGGATCACAGGACACCAAAACCCAAAAGTCTTATTTTGGTACGAAAATTGCACCATAGGCCATAAATACACCACGGGGCACTAAAATTGGGCCACTGGGTACCACGGACTTCAAAACAGAAAGTGCTCTGAGCATTATGATTTTTTATGCGTAACAATGCACCAGGGATCACTGGGCATCAAAACCCAAAAGTGTTATTTTGGCATGAAAATTGCACCATGTGCCGAAAATGCACCACGGGCACCAAAATTGGACCACTGGGCACCACGGACCTCAAAACTGAAAAGTGCTTGGAGCATGATGGTTTTTTATGCATAAGAATGCACCAGGGATCTCAGGGCTTCAAAACCTAAAAGTCTTATTTTCGCACGAAAATTGCACCATGTGCCGAAAAGGTACCACAAGGGCACCAAAATTAGACCACGGGACACCACAGACCTCAAAACTGAAAAGTGCTACGAGCATTATGATTTTTTATGCATAAGAATCCACCAGGGATCACGGGGCACAAAAACCCAAAAGTCTTATTTTGGCATGAAAATTGCACCATGGGCTAAAAATGCACCATGGGGCAACAAAATTGGGCCATTGGACATCACGGACCTCAAAACTGAAAAGTGCTCCGAGAATTATGATTTTTTATGCATAAGAATGCACCAGGGATCATGGGTCATGAAAATCCAAAAGTCTTATTTTCGCACAAAAATTGCACCATGTGCCGAAAATGTACCACGGACACCAAAATTGGACCACAAGGCACCACGAACCTCAAAACTGAAAAGTACTCTGAGCATTATGGTTTATTATGCATAAGAATGCACCAGGGATCACGAGCATCAAAACCCAAAAGTCTTATTTTCGCACGAAAATTGCACCATGTGCCGAAAATGCACCACGGGGCGCCAAAATTGGACCACGGGGCACCACGAACCTCAAAACTGAAAAGTGCTTCGAGAAGTATGGTTTTTTGTGCATAAGAATCAGCCAGGGATCACGGGGCACCAAAACCCAAAAGTCTTATATTGGCACGAAAATTGCAGCATGGGCCAAAAATGCACCACAGGGCAACAAAATTGGGCCACTGGACATCACGGACCTCAAAATGTAAAAGTCTTCCGAGCATTTATGGTATTTTATGCATAAGAATGCACAGGGATCATGGGTAACCAAAACCCAAAAGTCTTATTTTCGAACAAAAATTGCACCATGTGTCGAAAATGCAACACGGGCACCAAAATTGGACCACGGGGCACCCCAGACCTCAAAATTGAAAAGTGCTCCAAGCATTATGATTTTTTATGCATAAGAATACACCAGGGATCACGGGGCATCAAAACCCAAAAGTCTTATTTTCGCACGAAAATTGCACCGTGGGGCGAAAATGCACCACGGCGGCACGAAAATTGGACCATGAGGCATGATGGATCTGTAAACTGAAAAGTGCTCTGAGCGTTATGGTTTTTAATGCATAAGAATGCACCAGGGATCACGTGGCACCAAAACCCAAATGTCTTATTTTGGGACAAAAATTCCACCATTGGCCAAAAATGCACCACGGGACACCACGAACCTAAAAACTGAAAATTGCTCCGATCATTATGGTTTTCAATGCATAAGAATGTACTAGGGATCATGGGGCACCAAAACTGAAAAGTGTTAGACACCACGGACCTAAAAACTGAAAATTACTCCGATCATTATGGTTTTTAATGCATAAGAATGCACTAGGGATCATGGGGCACCAAAACTGAAAAGTGTTATTTTCACATGAAAATTGCACCATGTGCCGAAAATGCACCAAGGGCACCAAAATTGGACCACGGGGCACCACGGACCTCAAAACTGAAAGGTGCTCCAAGCATTATGGTTTTTTATGCATAGGAATGCTATAGGGATCATGGGGCACCAAAACCCAAATGTCTTATTTTTGCACGAAAATTGCATATTGGGCCGAAAATGAACCACGGGATCCAAAATTGGACCGCGAGGCACCACTGACCTCAAAACTGAAAAGTGCTCTGAGCATTATGATTTTTTATGCATAAGAATGTCCCAAGGATCATGGGTCACCAAAATTGGACCACGGGGCACCACGAACCTAAAAACTGAAAAGTGCTCCAAGTCTTGTGATTTTTTATGTATAAGAATGCACCAGAGATCGATTTTTTTTTAATCTTTATCTGTCGAATTCCCTCAACACCACAGGATACTCTTATATTTTTTGATACAATTTCGTATATTTTTATCTTCTTGTATATTCTCGGAATAATTTGTTTGTTGTGTAAACCAAATAGAATCATGACTTTGAGTTGTACCAAGTTAGAAACCAAACGGATTTATTTTTTGTCCCACAATTCCCCACTACTATACATAAAATGATACGTCTTATTTGTGTATTTTCTTTTTTTTTTTTTAAGATATCTATAGAGATATATATCTATTGATATCTTTATAACCCATTATAGCTCATTGACTAAGTTTTGTGACTAGCATTAGCTACTGTAAAATAAACCAATTCAAAAAATCGAATAAAACACAAATAAATTAATTAATTTAAATATTTACTTAATTTATTAATTATATAAAAAGAATTTTTTTTATTAATTATAAAATAAATGATTTGAACTTCATTTTAATAATAATTCAATTTTGTAATATTTACTTCTAACACTACAAAAAAAAGGTATTATACCAACGGATTCTTAGCCGCGGTTTTGTTAACCCTCGAGAACGTCAATACTTACTACGGTGTAAGAAACCTGTGTTAAATTGTTAACATTAACGGCGGCTCATGTAAAACACGTCGTTAAGTACCCGCGTTTATGTTAAAACCGTAGGAAAATCTTAAATAATTATTTAATTTTTTCATTTCCCTCTCACTCCCAAAATTGTGGCGTCTAAAGTGTCTAGTGTTCCCTTGCTCCCAATATTTCGTTTCCCCACAAACTCTGTCTCATTCCTTTTCTCACTTCACTTCAATTGCGACTTACCAAATCTAAATCTCGCTGAGAAACCTTAGGCTTAGGCACAAAATTCCTTCCCCCCTTGGCACAATTCCAAACCCTAAGACAATGACATACATCGTTGCATTGTGGGCCATGATTAATTCTGCCACCAACTCACACTCCTCATCGAAGTGCAAGTCCCTAACCATCGTCAATCTTGGACTCTGACGATAGCCGTAAGGTGGTGTATGACTCCTGGTCGTATTGGTCGCCACAGATTGTCGCGAGGACGTGTCTTTCTGAGGAAAGCTGTCATCTCGAGTTGGTCAGAAGCGTGCAGAGGACATCGTCGTTGAAGGTTTTCTCGTCGTCGGAGATCAAGAAGAGGCCAAAAGCTGTTACACCCTGCGGTTTTCGGGAGGAACGGAGTGGAGAAGGAGAACGACAACTGCCAATTCACAACCTGTCATGTTTGCGAACACCTTTGTTGATGGCACTAACCTTGTTAACCTCTAACTCTTTGCCTCTTCTGGTAAATCTTAAAACCCTAACTCTTCAATATTTATTTTAATAAATCAACTTCTCTTTCTTTGACCTGCGTTGTTGTTGGGGCTGTGCTGTGGCCAATCAGTGCTGCAATTTTCTTTTGCAACTGGATGTTTCTTTCTTCCTATGTTGGGGCTATGGAAAATCTACTATTCAGAACAAATAAGTCGTGGTTGATGATCCTCGCTCTTTTCTAATCAGTAGGACCAATACTTTGGTGTTTTACACTTGAATTACAGAGGATAGTAAGATTCAATACTTTGTATCCTGCTTAAAGATGACAGCGGCTTGAATCCAGATGGCTAAAGTCTCCAGAACGAATTATGTATGAGTAAAGTAGAATGAATATTTGCCTCTAATGAAATCTGATAGTCCTGTGTGTTAATTTAATGAGAGTCTCCAGAACTTTAGTTTTTTTAGTGCCTTTTGGATCACACACATCTGTTGCAGTCAAGGTTCTACACCTTGATGCAGCACAAAGGAAGATCAGAGTTTCAATGAGAGGTAAGCATATAAGGAAAACACTACAAATTCAACTCAATGATAAATGGTGCTCATAAATGTGAAATAGATTGATGTTAATAAATAGAAACAATGTATTCCATTGTTGTTGGTGTATTAACATTAGCTACTGAGTTTGTCTCTTTCAATATTTTGTTAGGTTGAAGAGCTTCTAAAGGACTATGAAAATATATGCACCCTCAAAATCCAATTACCGGTATCCTCTTAGCAATTCACACAACTTGATCACAAAGATGATAGATGACACAAGTTAGGGAGATGCTGTACAGAAGGCAGAAGGAATGGCTTTTCATAGATATTGTGCACGCTTTGGGCTCGGGTCCCACCTTTATCATGAAGATGCATCATAATCAAGCAGTTCTATATCACAGGTCTAATGTTTCGATCATTGCCATTGTTTCCTTTTTGTTTTTAGCCTATTAACAGAAAAGAGATGTATGATAATATCCACTATCCAGCTTTCATTAAGATTTAGTATTTTTAAATATGCTCTGTTCTTTTATCACAGATCAATGGTTCATTGGTTCTTTTTAATTTGATTTCAGTACAATATTTTCTAAAATTTAATTTGATTTCAGTTTCTCTCTCTCTAATAATGTTACAGCTTTCTCTCGTGATAATATGATTCACACTCAAAAAAGTTAATTTGGGTTACAAGTTAATTTTTATTTTCAGGGGCTCTATGGACATGGAAAGATATTGACATGTAACATTTTTTGGTTCAATTTTTAAATTAAAAGATATATAAAACCAAATGCCTGACATTTTAAATTCTGATCACCTTGTCTTCATTTTAATCTTTAACACAAATGCTAATATGCTATATATATTAATTACTACCAAAAATGCAATTATCCACCTTTTGTCTTCATGTTGTGCATTTCAAGATATATACCATTCTAGTGTTCTATTTGCAACTTATATTTAGTTTTTATTTTTGTTTACTGAGATACTCATTATCCTTTATTGATGCTTTTTTTAATTAGTAAACTCAAGTATATCGTTGCTGCAGAGAAAACATTCCACCTCCTGACATTGCTGCAGAGTCATGCTCAACCAAGTCATCGTCTTCACTTTCATGGAAGCAGATATGTCAGTAGGAGTTTAAAAACTCTTTTCTAAACCACCCTTTTCTTTTTATTTTTAAGAGAAAATTGAATTTGTGTTATTCTATATGTTATGTTTGTTTGGTCTTGTACTAAGAAAATTGCGTAGATTGCTATCACTAATATGAAAAATATGACTACTTTAATCTTTCATTCCATATTCTACTTTTGTTACTTAGTTCTAGACTTGTTTCACGTATTTGGAATACGTCATTTTTTTTTACTGATAAATTAGTTATATTAAAAGCTCACTTAATGTGATGAAACTTCTATTTAATTAGTTCTTTTTGTTCTATGTGAAGGTTTTCTTAAGTACAAGTCTTTGATGATATGTGATATTCGGATATGGAGAAGGTTGCAGAGCCAAAGGCTAAAGGGACAAGACGTTTCAAGTTTGCATGGGATTTCAGTAATAGAAGGGAATAAATATTTAAAGTCACTAGAATTTAAAGTCACTGGATGTTATGACACACGTATGGCCTCCACCAGAGAAGTGGCTCAGTTATCAAATGGATAAATACTATCAGGGATTCACTGGGGCATAATCACAAGGCAAAACAGTGACAACCTCATATTTTAAATTTTTTTTCATTTTCTTTTATATGTAGCAATTGACAATTTGAAGACTTTTTTTTTTTTTAAATGTATATTATTACTTTTGTACGAATAGTTTGACTATCAATAATGATAAAGTATTTTTTATGCCAGTCTAATAATCATCATTTGAGTTTTGAATTTCTATTCCATTTTTTCGTAACAGCAGATATAATTTTTTGAAAAAGAAATAACACGTTAACAGGGGTTAAGAACCATTGGTAAGTGCAGGTGATCAACCGCAGGTTAGTATCACGGGGGTCAAAACCCCCGGTAAGTGCCAGGGGTTTCTAAACCGCAAGTAACGTCACCGTTTTCGAGGGCTGCTTAAAATCGCCGGAAATGTGCTAGCCACAGACATTTTCCCAACGTAAAGGCCAACTGCAGGTAACGTATTTAATGGGGGTTAACCCTAGTTAAATCCATATTTTCTTGTAGTGTAAATTACGATTTAAAAATTTTGTTAAAATGAACGTTAATGGCGAGATCTATTATCATTTTTCGCATGTCCTCGAAGGTTTAGAATAGGTGAAAATTCTCCTAATTTATGGCCTACCAAACAATCTGTTATATAAATAGGTAAATGCTCTTTTCCATTGTGGATAGCAATGGTATGGCCAATCATTGTAGGTATAATGGTAGATGCTCTGGACCAAGTTATTATTATTACTTTTTCTGCTTTTGTGTTAAGTTTATTTATTTTTCTTAATAAATATTTGCTACAAAAGGATTTTTTTTAGTGAATGTGTCACAGTTAATTACTCCATTTTCTTGTAAAGACAAAGAAACAATTTAGATTTTCTCTACTATTTAGTACGATGACGAAGAATCAAATTATCACTATATTTCTTCCTTTATCTACTTCTTCCAAGTGCAGGAAAACCCCAAGGAGTTGTGGGTTTTTTTTCTACCAATTGGGGCCCTCCCTTCACCACCCCCATGCAGATGGTCTACAAGGTTCATAACTACTCCTCTTACTACAGGACGCTTACCTAGCCAACATTTAGATCCAGCTCTACCAAAATTTTTCTAGTTTACTCCAACATTTCCCACTTGTCTGACTGTTGCCGAACAGTTTTTGGATATCAAACGAACATTTCCCCTCTTTTGCAATTAGTTTCACTACAACACTGACTGCTCTAGCTAATTGTCCACCCTTTCCGAGTGTGATTTCTATGTTATGTATGGTCGCGCCTAAGGGCATATCGGTTGAAGTAGATTCTTCTTTTTGATCAATCAAAACCTCTTCCAAAATTGTATAAGCTTCTTACAAAGCATACGACTTTCTAGATGTAGATGATGATATCTATACAGATGGATCTTATATATCTATATATCTATAGATAGATATAGATATCTATCTATAGATATGTAGATATAGATTACCCAATGAAGTACCGCACAGGTGGGTATATAGGAATCCAAATCTGTCAAATCACTCATGTTATGATCTTCTACATCCTAGGTCTTCCCTTTACTTCATCTGGCTTATGTTCTTCATGTAGCATTAAGACCGAATGACTCTATGAAATTAAGTCGCTACTTCCACGGGTAACGTAGGAGACATCTCTCTTTTTCCAGGGGAAAATCCTTAGAATTACCACAGCGTAGCTTTCAATTCGCCTCTGACCATCAAATGAAATGTGAATAACCCGTCCTCCCCTCTTTGAAAGATACAGTGGGATGCACGATGGTGTTTTATGCATAAGTCCTTTTCTTGATATTAATCCTAATGCATAAGTAATTACCCATTGGTGCATTAAGGGACAAATTCTTTCCCTCCAATTGAAACTTTGGAAGGGGGGAATTTGAGTGGTGCTTCATCCATCACTTCACTGTCTAACCAATCCTATGATTCACTGACAAATATACACTCTCAAGGACTTATTTTTACAAATAATTCAAGACAAATGAGCAATAATGTGGTGCCATTTCAAGGGTGGGATGAGAATAATCAAGATAGTAGTTACCATTCAAATGTTATTGGTAACTCAATAGACTCTCTGATTGATCTAGAAGGCCACACTTCTATTAACTCAACCTACAATAGAAACCTAGACTTCAATTTTTGTGATCTCTTACAGATGAGGCATGATGGAATTATGGGATTGAGTGAGGAAAACTCATTGAAACAACAACAGGGGTAAATCATGAACCAGTAGAAGTCTCAAAATAGTTGCACAGCTAATAATCTTGGTTCACTGGAAGACTTTGTCAGTTTGGTGCAAGAAAGCATTTTGGTTGCGCCCGTGGTTACGATTGACCAAGGTAGAACTCAAGAAAGAACAAAGAGGACAAGAAATGACCATGAGAGAAAAAAACAAAGATGAAACATGGCTTGGAATCAATTAAGAAGGGATCTTGATTCCTTTTTTCATTTCCTCCTTGTTGTCTTGCTTGAAACATTGCTTCCTTTGTTAACAAGAAAGAAGTCAACTAAGCTTCTTGACTTCTTCTTTCTTGGTTGCTTGTTCTTGGTTGCTTTCTTGAATAAAGATCGCAATCAAGATAGCATCTTGATTGTGCCCATGGTTACAATTGACCAAGGTAGAACTCAAGAAAGAACAAAGAGGACAAGAAATGACCATTAGAGAAAGAAACAAAGAAGAAACATGGCTTGGAATCAATCAAGAAGGGATCTTGATTCCTTTCTTCATTTCCTCCTTGCTTTCTTGCTTGAAACATTGCTTTCTTGGTCAACAAGAAAGAAGTCAACTGAGCTTCTTGACTTCTTTCTTGGTCGCTTGTTCTTGATTGCTTTCTTGAATCAAGATCGTAATCAAGAAAGCATCATGATTGCGCCCTGTGGTTGCGATTAACCAAGGTAGAACTCAAGAAAGAACAAAGAGGACAAGAAATGACCATGAGAGAAAAAAGCAAAGAAGAAACACAACTTGGAATAAATCAAGAAGGGATCTTGATTCCTTTCTTCATTTTCTCCTTGCTTTCTTGCTTGAAACATTGCTTTCATGGAAAACAAGAAAGAAGTAACCTTAGCTTCTTGACTTCTTCTTTCTTGGTTGCTTGTTCTTGGCTGCTTTCTTGAATCAAGATCGCAATCAAGAAAGCATCTTGATTGTGCATATGGATGGATTAACCAAGGTAGAAGTCAAGAAAGAACAAAAATTGCACTATGGGCCAAAAATGCACTACGGGAACTAAAATTGGACCACGAGACACCATGAACCTCAAAACTGAAAAATGCTCTGAGCATTATGGTGTTTTATGCATAAGAATGCACCAAGGATCACGTGGCACAAAAATCCAAAAGTCTTATTTTGGCACGAAAATTGAACCATGTGCCGAAAATCCACCACGGGCACCAAAAATGGACCTAGGGGCACCACGAACCTCAAAACTGCAAAGTCCTCCGAACATTATGATTTTTTATGCATTAGGATGCACCAAGGATCACGGGGCACCAAAATTGGACCATTAGATACCACAGACCTCAAAACTGAAAAGTGCTCTGAGTCTTATGGTTTTTATGCATAAGAATGCACCAAGGATCATAGGGCACGAAAACCCAAAAGTCTTACTTTGGCTCGAAAGTTGGACCATGTGCAGAAAATCCACCACAGGCACCAAAATTGAACCACGCGGCACCACAGACCTCAAAATTGAAAAGTGCTCTGACCATTATGATTTTTTATGCATAAGGATGCACTAGCGATCACATGGCACAAAAACCCAAAAGTTTTATTTTGGCACGAATATTGGGCCATGTGCCAAAAATCCACCACGGGCACCAAAATTGTAGCACAGGGCACCGCGAACCTCAAAACTGAAAAGTGCTCCAAGCATTATGGTTTTTTATGCATAAGAATGCACTAGGGATCACAGGGTACCCAAACCCAAAAGTCTTATTTTGGGACGAAAATTGCACCATGGGCCGAAAATGCACCAATGGGCACCAAAATTGGACCATGGGGCACCACGGACCTTAAAACTGAAAAGTGCTACAAGCATTATGGATTTTTATGCATAAGTATCCACTAGGGAGGAAGTGAAGAAAGGAATCAATATCCCTTCTTGATTGATTCCAAGCCGTGTTTCTTCTTTGTTTCTTTCTATCATGGTCATTTCTTGTCCTCTTTGTTCTTTGTTGAGTTCTACCTTAGTCAATCACAACCACGGGTGCAATCAATACATTTTCTTGATAAAGATCTTGATTCAAGAAAGTAGTCAAGAACAAGAGACGAAGAAAGAAGAAGTCAAGAAGCTCAGCTGACTTCTTTCTTGTTGACCAAGAAAGCAATGTTTCAAGCAAAAAAGCAAGGAGGAAATGAAGAAAGGAATCAAGATCCCTTCTTGATTGATTCCAAGCCGTGTTTCTTCTTTATTTCTTTCTCTCATGGTCGTTTCTTGTCCTCTTTGCTCTCTCTTGAGTTCTACCGTGGTCAATTGCAACCATGGGCGCAATCAACATGTTTTCATGATTGTGATCTTGATTCAAGAAAGTAGCCAAGAACAAACGACCAAGAAAGAAGAAGTCAAGAAGCTTAGTTGACTTCATTCTTGTTGACCAAGAAAGCAATGTTTCAAGCAAGAAAGTAAGGAGGAAATGAAGAAAGGAATTAAGATCCCTTCCTGATTGATTCCAAGTAGTGTTTCCTCTTTGTTTCTTTCTCTCATGGTCATTTGTTGTCCTCTTTGTTCTTTCTTGAGTTCTACCTTGGTCATCCCCAACCACGGGTGCAATCAAGATGCTTTCTGGATTGCGATCTTGATTCAAGAAAGCAGTCAAGAACAAGCGACCAAAAAAGAAGAAGTCGAGAACCTCAGTTGACTTCTTTCTTGTTGACCAAGAAAGCAATGTTTCAAGCAAGAAAGAAAGGAGGAAATGAAGTAAGGAATCAAGATCCCTTTTGATTGATTCCAAGTTGTGATTCTTTTTTGTTTCTTTCTTTTATGGTCAATTATTATCGTGATTATTCTTTCTTGAGTTGTACCTTGGTCAATTGCAACCATGGGTGAAATCAAGATGCTTTCTTGATTGTGATCTTGATTCAAGGAAGCAGCCAAGAACAAGTGACCAAGAAAGAAGAAGTCAAGAAGCTCAGTTGACTTCTTTCTTGTTGACCAAGAAAGCAATGTTTCAAGCAAGAAAGCAAGGAGGAATTGAAGCAAGGAATCAAGATCCCTTTTGATTGATTCCAAGTTGTGTTACTTCTTTGTTTCTTTCTTTCGTGGTTGTTTATTGTCATGTTTATTCTTTCTTGAGTTCTACCTTGGTCAATCGCAACCATGGGCGAAATCAAGATGCTTTCTTGATTATGATCTTGATTCAAGGAAGCAGCCAAGGACAAGTGACCAAGAAAGAAGAAGTCAAGAAGCTCAGTTAACTTCTTTCTTGTTGACCAAGAAAGTCATGTTTCAAGCAAGAAAGTAAGGAGGAAATGGTGAAAGGAATCAAGATTGCTTCTTGATTGATTCGAAGCCGGGTTTGTTCTTTGTTTCTTTCTCTCATGGTCGTTTCCCATCCTCTTTGTTCTTTCTTGAGTTCTACCTTGGTCATTCACAACCATGGGCGCAATCAAGATGCTTTCTTGATTGCAATCTTGATTTGAGAAAGCAGCCAACAACAAGCAAACAAGAAAGAAGAACTCAAGAATCTTAGTTGACTTCTTTCTTGTTAACCAAGAAAGCAATATTTCAAGCAAGAAAGCAAGAAAGAAATGAACAAAGGAATCAAGATCCCTTCTTGATTTATTCCAAGCTGTATTTCCTCTTTGTTTCTTTCTGTCATGGTCATTTCGTGTCCTCTTTGTTCTTTCTAAAGTTCTACCTTGGTCAATCGCAACCACAGGCGTAATCAAGATTCTTTCTTGATTGCAATCTTGCTTCAAGAAAGCAGTCAAGAACAAGTGACCAAAAAAGAAGAAGTCGGGAATCTCAGTTGACTTCTTTCTTGTTGACCAAGAAAGCAATGCTTCAGGCAAGAAAGCAAGGAGGAAATGAAGCAAGCCATCAAGATCCCTTTTGATTGATTCCAACTTGTGTTTCTTCTTTGTTTCTTTCTTTTGTGGTCATTTATTGTCGTGTTTGTTTTTTCTTATGTTCTACCTTTGTCAATTGGATCCGTGGGCGAAATCCAAATGGTTTCTTGATTGCGATCCTGATTCAAGGAAGCAACCAAGAACAAGTGACCAATAAAGAAGAAGTCAAGAAGCTCAGTTGACTTCTTTCTTTTTGAGCAAGAAAGCAATGTTTCAAGCAAGAAAGCAAGAAGGAAATGAAGAAAGGTATCAAGATCCCTTCTTGATTGATTCCAAGCAGTGTCTCTTCTTTGTTTCTTTCTCTCATCATCGTTTCCTGTCCTCTTTCTTCTTTCTTGAGTTCTACCTTGGTCAATCACAACCATGGGTACAATCAAGATACTTTCTTGATTGCGATCTTGATTCAAGAAAGCAGCCAAGAGCAAGTAACCAAGAAAGAAGAAGTCAGGAAGCTCAGTTGACTTCTTTCTTGTTGACCAAGAAAGCAATGTTTCAAGCAAGAAAGCAAGGAGGAAATGATGAAAGGAATCAAGATCCTTTCTTGATTGATTCCGAGCCGTGTTTCTTCTTTGTTTATTTTTCTCATGATCATTTCTTGTCCTCTTTGTTCTTTCTTGAGTTCTTCCTTGGTCAATCGCAACCACGGGCGTAATCAAGATGCTTTCTTGATTACGATCTTGCTTTAAGAATGCAGTCAAGAACAAGCAACCAAAAAAGATGAAGTCAAGAAGCTCAGTTGATTTCTTTCTTATTGACCAAGAAAGCAATGCTTCAAGCAAGAAAGCAAGAAGGAAATGAAGAAAGGAATCAAGATCCCTTCTTGATTGATTCCATGCCCTGTTTCCTCTTTGTTTCTTTCTCTGATGGTCATTTATTGTCCTCATTGTTCTTTCTTGAGTTTTACCTTCGTCAATCGCAACTGCGGGCGCAATCAAGATGCTTCCTTGATTTAAGAAAGCAGTCAAGAATAAGTGACCAAGAAAGAAGAAGTCAAGAAGCTCAGTTGACTTCTTTCTTGTTGACCAAGAATGCAATGATTCAAGCAAGAAAGCAAGGAGGAAATGAAGAAAGGAATCAAGATCCCTACTTGATTGATTCTGAGCCATGTTTCTTCTTTGTTTCTTTTTCTCATGGTCGTTTCTTGTCCTCTTTGTTCTTTCTTGAGTTCTTCCTTGGTCAATCGCAACCATGGGCGCAATCAAGATGCTTTCTTGATTGCAATCTTGATTCAAGAAGGCAGTTAAGAACAAGCCACCAAGAAACAAGAAGTCAAGAAGCTTAGGTGACTTCTTTGTTGTTGGCCGTGAATGCAATGTTTCAAGCTAGAAAGCAAGGAGGAAAGGAAGAAAGGAATCTAGATCCCTTCTTGATTGATTCCAAGCCTTGTTTCTTCTTTGTTTCTTTCTCTCATGGTCGTTTCTTGTGCTCTTTGTTCTTTCTTGAGTTCTACCTTGGCAATCGCAACCATGAGCACAATCAAGATACTTTCTTAATTGCGATCTTGATTGAAGAAGGCAGCAAAGAACAAGCGACCAAGAAAAAAGAACTTAAGAAGCTCAATTGACTTCTTTCTTGTTGACAAGAAAGTCATTTTTCAAGCAAGAAAAGAAGGAGGAAATGAACAAAGGAATTAAGATCCCTTCTTGACTGATTCCAAGCCGTGTTTCTTCTTTGTTTCTTTCTCTCAATGTCGTTTCTTGTCCTCTTTGTTCTTTGTTGAGGTCTATCTTGGTCAATTGCAACCATGGACACAATCAAGATGCTTTCTTGATTGCGATCTTCATTCAAGAAAGCAGAAAAGAACAAGCGACCAAGAAAGGAGAAGTCAAGAAGCACAATTGATATCTTTTTTGTTGACTAAGAAAGCAATGTTTTAAGCAAGAAAGCAAGGAGGAACTGAAGAAAGGAATCAAGAACCCTTCTTGATTGATTCCAAGCATTGTTTCTTCTTTGTTTATATCTCTCATGGTCATTTCTTATCCTCTTTGTTCTTTCTCGAGTTCTACCTTAGTCAATCCCAACCATGGGCACTATCAAGATGTTTTCTTGATTGTGATCTTGATGCAAAAAAGCAGCAAAGAATAAGCGACCAAGAAAGAAGAAGTCTAGAAGCTCAGTTGTCTTCTTTTTTATTGAAAAAGAAAGCAATGTTTCAAGCAAGAAAGCTTGGAAAAATGAAGAAAGGAATCAAGATCCCTTCTTGATTGATTCTAAGCCATGTTTCTTCATTGTTTGTTCCTCTCATGGTTGTTTCTTGTCCTCTTTGTTCTTTCTTGAGTTATACATTGGTCAATCATAACCATGGGGGCAATAAAGATGCTTTCTTGATTGTGATCTTGATTCAAGAAAGCAGCCAAGAACATCGACCAAGAAAGAAGAAGTCATGAAGCTCAGTTGACTTCTTTATTGTTGACCAAGATAGCAATGTTTCAAGCAAGAAAGCATGGAGGAAATGAAGAAAGGAATCAATATCCTTTCTTGATTAATTCCAAGCCGTGTTTCTTCTTTGTTTCTTTCTCTCATGGTTGTTTCTTGTCCTCTTTATTCTTTCTTGAGTTATACCTTAGTCAATCACAACCAAGGGCGAAATAAAGATGTTTTCTTGAATGTGATCTTGATTCAAGAAAGCAGCCAAGAACAAGTGACTCAGAAAGAAGAAGTCAGAAAGCTCAGTTGACTTCTTTCTTGTTGACCAAGAAAGCAATGTTTCAAGCAAGAAATCTAGGAGGAACTGAAGAAAGGAATTAAAATCCCTTCTTGATTGATTTCAAGCCGTGTTTCTTCTTTGTTTCTTTCTCTCATGGTCATTTCTTGTCCTCTTTGTTCTTTCTTGAGTTCTTCCTTGGCCAATCGCAACCACGGGCACAATCAAGATGCTCTCTTGATTGCGATCTTGATTCAAGAAAGCAGTCAAGAACAAGCGACCAAGAAACAAGAAGTCAAGAAGCTCAGTTGACTTGTTTCTTGTTGACCAAGAATGCAATGTTTCAAGCAAGAAAGCAAGGAGGAAATGAAGAAAGGAATCTAGATCCCTTCTTGATTGATTCCAAGCCGTGTTTCTTCTATGTTTCTTTCTCTCATGGTCGTTTCTTGTGCTCTTTACTCTTTCTTGAGTTCTACCTTGGTCAATCGCAACCATGGGCACAATCATGATGCTTTCTTAATTGCGATCTTGATTCAAGGAAGCAGAAAAGAACAAGCGACCAAGAAAGAAAAAGTCAAGAAGCATAGCTGATATCTTTCTTGTTAACCAAGAAAGCAATGTTTCAAGCAAGATAGCAAGGAGGAACTGAAGAAAGGAATCAAGATCCCTTCTTTATTGATTCCAAACCTTGTTTCTTCTTTGTTTCTATCTCTCATGGTCATTTCTTGTCCTCTTTGTTCTTTCTTTAGTTCTACCTTAGTCAATTGAAACCATGGGCGCAATCCAGATGTGTTCTTAGATGTTATCTTGATGCAAGAAAGTAGCCAAGAACAAGCGACCAACAAAGAAGAAGTCCAGAAGCTCAGTTGACTTCTTTTTTATTGATAAAGAAAGAAATGTTTCAAGGAAGAAACCAAGGAGAAAATAAAGAAAGGAATCAAGATCCCTTCTTGATTGATTTCAAGCCGTGTTTTTTCTTTGTTTCTTTCTCTCATGGTCGTTTCTTGTCCTCTTTGTTCTTTCTTGAGTTCTACCTTTGTCAATTGCAACCATGGGCACAATCAAGATGTTTTCTTGATTGTGATCTTGATGCAAGAAAGCAGCCAAGAGCAAGCGACCAAGAAGGAAGAAGTCAAGAAGCTCAATTGATTTCCTTTTTATTGACCAAGAAATTAATGTTTCAAGCAACAAAGCAAGGAGAAAATGAAGAAAGGAATCAAGATCCCTTCTTGATTGATTCCAAGCTGTGTTTCTTTGTTTTTTTCTCTCATGGTCGTTTCTTGTCCTCTTTATTCTTGCTTGAGTTATACCATGGACAATCATGATCATGGGCACAATAAAGATGTTTTCTTCATTGCGATCTTGAATCAAGAAAGTAGCCAAGAACAAGCGCCTAAGAAAGAAGAAGTCATGAAGCTCAGTTGACTTCTTTATTATTGACCAAGAAACCAATGTTTAGGGCAAGAAAGCAAGGAGGAAATAAAGAAAGGAATCAATATCCCTTCTTGACTGATTCCAAGTCGTGTTTCTTCTTAGTTTCTTTCTCTCATGGTCGTTTCTTGTCGTCTTTGTTCTTTCTTGACTTTTACCTTGGTCAATCCAACCATGGCCACAATCAAGATACTTTCTTGATTGCAATCTTGATTCAAGAAAGCAGCCAAGTACAAGCGACCAAGAAAGAAGAAGTCAAGAAGCTTAGTAGACTTCTTTCTTGTTAACCAAGAAAGCAATGTTTCAAGCAAGAAAGCAAGAGATAATGAAGAAAGGAATCAAGAACCCTTCTTGATTGATTGCAAGACATGTTTCTTCTTTGTTTCATTCTCTTATGGTCTTTTCTTATGCTCTTTGTTCTTTCATGAGTTCTACCTTGGTCAATCATAAACACGGGCACAATCAAGATGCTTTCTTGATTGTGATCTCGATTCAAGAAAGTAGCCAAGAACAAGCGACCAAGAAAGAAGAAGTCAAGAAGCTCAGTAGACTTCTTTCTTGTTGACCAAGAAAGCAATGTTTCAAGCAAGAAAGCAAGAGGTAATGTAGAAAGGAATCAAGATTCCTTCTTGATTGATTCGAAGACATGTTTCTTCTTTGTATCTTTCTCTCATTGTCGTTTCTTATCTTGTATGTTCTTTCTTGGATTCTACCTTGGTTAATCGGAACCATGGGCGCAATCATGATGCTTTCTTGATTGCAATCTTGATTCAAGAAAGCAGCCAAGTACAAGCGACCCAGAAAGAAGAAGTCAAGAAGGTCAATGGACTTCTTTCTTGTTGACTAAGAAAGCAATTTTTCAAGCAGGAAATGAAGAAAGGAATCAAGATCCCTTCTTGATTGATTCCAAGCTGTGTTTCTTCTTTGTTTCTTTCTCTCATGGTTGTTTCTTGTCCTCTTTGTTCTTTCTAGAGGTCTACCATAGTCAATCGCAACCGCGGGTGCAATCAAGATGCTTTCTTGTTTTTGATCTTGATTCAAGAAAACAATCAAGAACAGGCGACCAAGAAAGAAGAAGTCAAGAAGCTCACTTGACTTCTTTCTTGTTGACCAAGAAAGCAATGTTTCAAGCAAGAAATCATGGAGGAAATGAAGAAAGGAATCAAGATCCCTTTTTGATTAATTCCAAGCTGTCTGCCTTCTTTGTTTCCTTCTCTCATGGTCATTTCTTGTCCCCTTTGTTCTTTCTCGAGTTCTACCTTTGTTAAACATAACCACAGGCACAATCAAGATGCTTTCTTGATTGCGTTCTTGATTCATGAAAGCTGTCAAGAATAAGCGACCAAGAAAAAAGAAGTCAAGAACCTCAGTTGACTTCTTTCTTGTTGACAAGAAAGCAATGTTTCAAGCGAGAAAGAAAGGAGGAGATGAAGAAAGGAATCAAGATCCCTTCTTCATTGATTCCAAGCTGTCTTTCTTCTTTGTTTCTTTCTCTCATGGTCATTTCTTGTCCGCTTTGTTCCTTCTTGACTTCTGTCTTGGTCAGTCGCAACCATGGGCACAATCAAGATACTTTTTTGATTGCGATCTTGATTAAAGAAAGTAGCCAAGAACAAGTGACCGTCAGTTGACTTCCTTCTTGTTGACCAAGAAAGCAATGTTTCAAGCAAGAAAGGAAGAGGTAACGAAGAAAGGAATCAAGATCGCTTCTTAATTGATTTCAAGCCTTTTTTCTCCTTTGTTTCTTTCTCTAGTGGTCATTTCTTGTCCTCTTTGTTCTTTCTTGAGTTCTACCTTACTCAATTATAACCAAGGGCGCAATCAAGATGCTTTCTTGATTTTGATCTTGATTCAAGAAAGCAGCCAAGACCAAGAGACCAAGAAAGAATAAGTCAAGCAGCTCAGTTGACTTCTTTCTTGTTGACAAGAAAGCAATGTTTCAAGCAAGAAAGCAAGGAAGAAATGAAGAAAGGAATCAAGATCCTTTCTTGATTGATTCAAAGCCGTGTTTCTTCTTTGTTTCTTTCTCTCATGGTTGTTTCTTGTCCTCTTTGTTCTTTCTTGAGTTCTACCTTGGTCAATCGAAACCATCGATTAATCAAGATGCTTTATTGATTACGATCTTGATTCAAGAAAGCAGTGAGGAACAACCGACCTAGACAGAAGAAGTCAAGAAGCTTAGTTGTCTTCTTTCTTGTTGACCAAGAAAGCAATGTTTCAAGTAAGAAAGCAAGGAGGAAATGAAGAAAGGAATCAAGTTCCCTTTTCTTATTGATTCCAACCATCTTCTTCTTTGTTTCTTTCTCTCATTTTCTTAACCTCTTTGTTCTTTCTAGTGTTCTACCTTGGTCAATCACAACCACGGGTGCAATCAAGATGCTTTCTTATTTTTTATCCTGATTCAAGAGAGCAGTCAAGAACAAGCGACCAAGAAAGAAGAAGTCAAGAAGCTCAGTTGACTTCTTTATTGTTGACCAAGAAAGCAATGTTTCAAGGAGGAAATCATGGAGGAAATGAAGAAAGGAACCAAGATCCCCTTTTTTTTTATTGATTCCAACCATCTTCTTCTTTGTTTCTTTCTCTCATGGTCATTTCTTGTCCTCTTTGTTCTTTCTTGAGTTCTACCTTGGTCAATCATAACCACGGGCACAATCAAGATGCTTTCTTGATTGCGATCTTAATTCAAGAAAGCAATAAAGAATAATGACCAAGAAAGAAGAAGTCAAGAAGCTCAGTTGACTTCTTTATTGTTGACCAAGAAAGCAATGTTTCAAGGAGGAAATCATGGAGGAAATGAAGAAAGGAACTAAGATCCCTTTTTTTTTTATTGATTCCAACCATCTTCTTCTTTGTTTCTTTCTCTCATGGTCATTTCTTGTCCTCTTTGTTCTTTCTTGAGTTCTACCTTGGTCAATCATAACCACGGGCACAATCAAGATACTTTCTTGATTGCGATCTTGATTCAAGAAAGCAATAAAGAATAACGACTAAGAAAAAGAAGTCAAAAAGCTCAGTTGACTTCTTTGTTGTTGACGAGAAACCAATATTTCAAGCAAGAAAGCGAGGAGGAAATGAAGAAAAGAATCAAGATCCCTTCTTGATTAATTCCAAGATGTGTTTCTTCTTTGTTTCTTTCTCTCATGGTCATTTCTTGTCCTCTTTGTTCTTTCTTGATTTCTACCATGGTCAATCGCAACCATGGGTACAATCAAGATGCTTTATTGATTGCGATCTTGATTCAAGAAAGCAGCCAAGAACAAGCAACCAAGAAAGAAGAAGTGAAGAAGCTCAGTAGACTTCTGTCTTGTTGACCAAGAAAGCAATGATTCAAGTAAGAAAACAAGAGGCAATGAAGAAAGCAATCAAGATCCCTTCTTGATTGATTCCAAGGCTTATTTCTTCTCTAATGGTTGTTTCTTGTTCTCTTAGTTCTTTCTTGAGTTCTAACTTAGCCAATCGTAACCATGGGTGCAACCAAGATGCTTTCTTTATTGCGATCTTGATTCAAGAAAGTAGCCATGAACAAGTGACCAAGACAGAAGAAGTCAAGAAGCTCAGCTGACTTCTTTCTTGTTGACCACGAAAGCAATCTTTCAAGCAAGAAAGCTAGGAGGAAATGAAGAAACAAATCAAGATCCCTTCTTGATTGATTCCAAGCCATCTTTCTTCTTTGATTCTTTCTCTCATGGTCATTTCTTGTCCTCTTTGTTCTTTATTGACTTCTACCTTGGTCAATCGCAACCATGGGCGCAATCAAGATGCTTTCTTGATTACGATCTTGAATCGAGAAAGTAGCTTAGAACAAGCGACCAAGAAAGAAGAAGTCAAGAAGCTTAGTTTATTTCTTTTTTTTTGAGCAAGAAGCAATGTTTCAAGCAAGAAAGCAAGGAGGAAATGAAGAAAGGAATCAATATCTCTTCTTGATTGACTCCAGGCCATGTTTCTTCTTTGTTTCTTTGTCTCGTGGTCATTACTTGTCTTCTTTGTTCTTTTTTGAGTTCTACCTTGGTCAATCAGAACCATCGATGAATCAAGATGCTTTCTTGATTGTGATCTTGATTTAAGAAAGCAGAGAGGAACAACCGACCCAGATAGAAGAAGTCAAGAAGCTAAGTTGACTTCTTTCTTGTTGACCAAGAAAGCAATGTTTGAAGCAAAAAAGCAAGGAGGAAATGAAGAAAGGAATCAAGATCCCTTTTTAATTGATTCCAAGCTGTGTTTCTTCTTTGTTTCTTTCTCTCATGGTCATTTCTTAACCTCTTTGTTCTTTCTAGTGTTCTACCTTGGTCAATTGCGACCATGGGTGCAATCAAGATGCTTTCTTGTTTTGGATCTTGATTCAAGAAAGCAGTCAAGAACAAGCAATGAAGAAAGAAGAAGTCAAGAAGGTCAGTTGACTTCTTTCTTGTTGACCAAGAAAGAAATGTTTGAAGCAAGAAATCATGGAGGATATGAACAAAGGAATCAAGATCCCTTTTTTTATTGATTCCAAGCCGTCTTTCATCTTTGTTTCTTTCTCTCATGGTCGTTTCTTGTCCTCTTTGTTCTTTCTTGAGTTCTACCTTGGTCAATCATAACCACGGGCACAATCAAGATACTTTCTTGATTGCGATCTTGATTCAAGAAAGCAATAAAGAATAACGACTAAGAAAAAGAAGTCAAAAAGCTCAGTTGACTTCTTTGTTGTTGACGAGAAACCAATATTTCAAGCAAGAAAGCGAGGAGGAAATGAAGAAAAGAATCAAGATCCCTTCTTGATTAATTCCAAGATGTGTTTCTTCTTTGTTTCTTTCTCTCATGGTCATTTCTTGTCCTCTTTGTTCTTTCTTGATTTCTACCATGGTCAATCGCAACCATGGGTACAATCAAGATGCTTTCTTTGTTGCGATCTTCATTCAAGAAAGCAAGCCAATAACAAGCAACCAAGAAAGAAGAAGTCAAGAAGCTCAGTAGACTTCTTTCTTGTTGACCAAGAAAGCAATGTTCCAAGCAAGAAAATAAGAGGTAATGAAGAAAGGAATCAAGATCCCTTCTTGATTGATTCCATGGCTTGTTTCTTCTTTGTTGCTTTCTCTAATGGTCGTTTCTTGTCCTCTTAGTTCTTTCTTGAGTTCTAACTTAGTCAATTGCAACCATGGGCGTAATCAAGATACTTTCCTGAATGCGATCTTGATTCAAGAAAGCAGCCAAGAACAAGCGACCAAGAAAGAAGAAGTCAAGAAGCTCAGTAGACTTCTTTCTTGTTGACCAAGAAAGCAATGTTTCAAGCAAGAAAGCAAGAGGTACTGTAGAAAGGAATCAAGATTCCTTCTTGATTGATTCGAAGACATGTTTCTTCTTTGTATCTTTCTCTCATTGTCATTTCTTATCTTGTATGTTCTTTCTTGGGTTCTACCTTGGTCAATCGGAACCATGGGCGCAATCATGATGCTTTCTTGATTGCAATCTTGATTCAAGAAAGCAGCCAAGTACAAGCGACCCAGAAAGAAGAAGTCAAGAAGGTCAATGGACTTCTTTCTTGTTGACTAAGAAAGCAATTTTTCAAGCAGGAAATGAAGAAAGGAATCAAGATCCCTTCTTGATTGATTCCAAGCTGTGTTTCTTCTTTGTTTCTTTCTCTCATGGTTGTTTCTTGTCCTCTTTGTTCTTTCTAGAGGTCTACCATAGTCAATCGCAACCGCGGGTGCAATCAAGATGCTTTCTTGTTTTTGATCTTGATTCAAGAAAACAATCAAGAACAGGCGACCAAGAAAGAAGAAGTCAAGAAGCTCACTTGACTTCTTTCTTGTTGACCAAGAAAGCAATGTTTCAAGCAAGAAATCATGGAGGAAATGAAGAAAGGAATCAAGATCCCTTTTTGATTAATTCCAAGCTGTCTGCCTTCTTTGTTTCCTTCTCTCATGGTCATTTCTTGTCCCCTTTGTTCTTTCTCGAGTTCTACCTTTGTTAAACATAACCACAGGCACAATCAAGATGCTTTCTTGATTGCGTTCTTGATTCATGAAAGCTGTCAAGAATAAGCGACCAAGAAAAAAGAAGTCAAGAACCTCAGTTGACTTCTTTCTTGTTGACAAGAAAGCAATGTTTCAAGCGAGAAAGAAAGGAGGAGATGAAGAAAGGAATCAAGATCCCTTCTTCATTGATTCCAAGCTGTCTTTCTTCTTTGTTTCTTTCTCTCATGGTCATTTCTTGTCCGCTTTGTTCCTTCTTGACTTCTGTCTTGGTCAGTCGCAACCATGGGCACAATCAAGATACTTTTTTGATTGCGATCTTGATTAAAGAAAGTAGCCAAGAACAAGTGACCGTCAGTTGACTTCCTTCTTGTTGACCAAGAAAGCAATGTTTCAAGCAAGAAAGGAAGAGGTAACGAAGAAAGGAATCAAGATCGCTTCTTAATTGATTTCAAGCCTTTTTTCTCCTTTGTTTCTTTCTCTAGTGGTCATTTCTTGTCCTCTTTGTTCTTTCTTGAGTTCTACCTTACTCAATTATAACCAAGGGCGCAATCAAGATGCTTTCTTGATTTTGATCTTGATTCAAGAAAGCAGCCAAGACCAAGAGACCAAGAAAGAATAAGTCAAGCAGCTCAGTTGACTTCTTTCTTGTTGACAAGAAAGCAATGTTTCAAGCAAGAAAGCAAGGAAGAAATGAAGAAAGGAATCCAGATCCTTTCTTGATTGATTCAAAGCCGTGTTTCTTCTTTGTTTCTTTCTCTCATGGTTGTTTCTTGGCCTCTTTGTTCTTTCTTGAGTTCTACCTTGGTCAATCGAAACCATCAATTAATCAAGATGCTTTCTTGATTACGATCTTGATTCAAGAAAGCAGCGAGGAACAACCGACCTAGACAGAAGAAGTCAAGAAGCTTAGTTGTCGTCTTTCTTGTTGACCAAGAAAGCAATGTTTCAAGTAAGAAAGCAAGGAGGAAGTGAAGAAAGGAATCAAGTTCCCTTTTCTTATTGATTCCAACCATCTTCTTCTTTGTTTCTTTCTCTCATTTTCTTAACCTCTTTGTTCTTTCTAGTGTTCTACCTTGGTCAATCACAACCACGGGTGCAATCAAGATGCTTTCTTATTTTTTATCCTGATTCAAGAGAGCAGTCAAGAACAAGCGACCAAGAAAGAAGAAGTCAAGAAGCTCAGTTGACTTCTTTATTGTTGACCAAGAAAGCAATGTTTCAAGGAGGAAATCATGGAGGAAATGAAGAAAGGAACTAAGATCCCTTTTTTTTTTATTGATTCCAACCATCTTCTTCTTTGTTTCTTTCTCTCATGGTCATTTCTTGTCCTCTTTGTTCTTTCTTGAGTTCTACCTTGGTCAATCATAACCACGGGCACAATCAAGATGCTTTCTTGATTGCGATCTTAATTCAAGAAAGCAATAAAGAATAATGACCCAGAAAGAAGAAGTCAAGAAGCTCAGTTGACTTCTTTCTTATTGACAAGAAAGCAATGTTTCAAGCCAGAAAGCAAGGAGGAAATGAAGAAAAGAATCAAGATCCCTTCTTGATTAATTCCAAGCTGTGTTTCTTCTTTGTTTCTTTCTCTCATGGTCATTTCTTGTCCTCTTTGTTCTTTCTTGACTTCTACCTTGGTCAATCGCAACCATGGGCACAATCAAGATGCTTTATTGATTGCGATCTTGATTCAAGAAAGCAGCCAAGAACAAGCAACCAAGAAAGAAGAAGTGAAGAAGCTCAGTAGACTTCTGTCTTGTTGACCAAGAAAGCAATGATTCAAGTAAGAAAACAAGAGGCAATGAAGAAAGCAATCAAGATCCCTTCTTGATTGATTCCAAGGCTTGTTTCTTCTCTAATGGTCGTTTCTTGTTCTCTTAGTTCTTTCTTGAGTTCTAACTTAGCCAATCGTAACCATGGGTGCAACCAAGATGCTTTCTTTATTGCGATCTTGATTCAAGAAAGTAGCCATGAATAAGTGACCAAGACAAAAGAAGTCAAGAAGCTCAGCTGACTTCTTTCTTGTTGACCACGAAAGCAATCTTTCAAGCAAGAAAGCTAGGAGGAAATGAAGAAACAAATCAAGATCCCTTCTTGATTGATTCTAAGCCATCTTTCTTCTTTGATTCTTTCTCTCATGGTCATTTCTTGTCCTCTTTGTTCTTTATTGACTTCTACCTTGGTCAATCGCAACCATGGGCGCAATCAAGATGCTTTCTTGATTACGATCTTGAATCGAGAAAGTAGCTTAGAACAAGCGACCAAGAAAGAAGAAGTCAAGAAGCTTAGTTTATTTCTTTTTTATTGAGCAAGAAGCAATGTTTCAAGCAAGAAAGCAAGGAGGAAATGAAGAAAGGAATCAATATCTCTTCTTGATTGACTCCAGGCCATGTTTCTTCTTTGTTTCTTTGTCTCGTGGTCATTACTTGTCTTCTTTGTTCTTTTTTGAGTTCTACCTTGGTCAATCAGAACCATCGATGAATCAAGATGCTTTCTTGATTGTGATCTTGATTTAAGAAAGCAGCGAGGAACAACCGACCCAGATAGAAGAAGTCAAGAAGCTCAGTTGACTTCTTTCTTGTTGACCAAGAAAGCAATGTTTGAAGCAAAAAAGCAAGGAGGAAATGAAGAAAGGAATCAAGATCCCTTTTTAATTGATTCCAAGCTGTGTTTCTTCTTTGTTTCTTTCTCTCATGGTCATTTCTTAACCTCTTTGTTCTTTCTAGTGTTCTACCTTGGTCAATTGCGACCATGGGTGCAATCAAGATGCTTTCTTGTTTTGGATCTTGATTCAAGAAAGCAGTCAAGAACAAGCGACGAAGAAAGAAGAAGTCAAGAAGGTCAGTTGACTTCTTTCTTGTTGACCAAGAAAGAAATATTTGAAGCAAGAAATCATGGAGGATATGAACAAAGGAATCAAGATCCCTTTTTCTATTGATTCCAAGCCGTCTTTCATCTTTGTTTCTTTCTCTCATGGTCGTTTCTTGTCCTCTTTGTTCTTTCTTGAGTTCTACCTTGGTCAATCATAACCACGGGCACAATCAAGATACTTTCTTGATTGCGATCTTGATTCAAGAAAGCAATAAAGAATAACGACTAAGAAAAAGAAGTCAAAAAGCTCAGTTGACTTCTTTGTTGTTGACGAGAAACCAATATTTCAAGCAAGAAAGCGAGGAGGAAATGAAGAAAAGAATCAAGATCCCTTCTTGATTAATTCCAAGATGTGTTTCTTCTTTGTTTCTTTCTCTCATGGTCATTTCTTGTCCTCTTTGTTCTTTCTTGATTTCTACCATGGTCAATCGCAACCATGGGTACAATCAAGATGCTTTCTTTGTTGCGATCTTCATTCAAGAAAGCAAGCCAATAACAAGCAACCAAGAAAGAAGAAGTCAAGAAGCTCAGTAGACTTCTTTCTTGTTGACCAAGAAAGCAATGTTCCAAGCAAGAAAATAAGAGGTAATGACGAAAGGAATCAAGATCCCTTCTTGATTGATTCCATGGCTTGTTTCTTCTTTGTTGCTTTCTCTAATGGTCGTTTCTTGTCCTCTTAGTTTTTTCTTGAGTTCTAACTTAGTCAATTGCAACCATGGGCGTAATCAAGATACTTTCCTGAATGCGATCTTGATTCAAGAAAGCAGCCAAGAACAAGCGACCAAGAAAGAAGAAGTCAAGAAGCTCAGCTGACTTCTTTCTTGTTGACCAAGAAAGCAATGTTTCAAGCGGCAAAGCAAGGAGAAAATGATGAAAGGAATCAAGATCCCATCTTGGTTGATTCCAAGCCATGTTTCTTCTTTGTTTCTTTCTATAATAGTTGTTTCTTGTCCTATTTGTTCTTTCTTGAGTTCTACCTTGGTCAATCGCAACCATGGGTACAATCAAAATGCTTTCTTGATTGCGACGTTGATTCAAGAAAGCAGCCAAGAACAAGCGACCAAGACATAAGAAGTCAAGAAGCTCAGCTGACTTCTTTCTTGTTGACCAAGAAAGCAATCTTTCAAGAAAGAAAGCAAGGAGGAAATGAAGAAAGGAATCAATATCCCTTCTTGATTGACTCCAGACCGTGTTTCTTCTTTGTTTCTTTCTCCGATGATCTTTTCTTATCATCTTTAATCTTTCTTGAGTTCTACCTTGGTCAATCGCAACGATGGCGCAATCAAGATGTTTTTTGATTGCGATCTTGATTCAAGAAAGTAGTCAAGAAGAATCGACCAAGAAAAAAGAAATCATGAAGCTCAATTGACTTCTTTCTTTTTGACTAAGAAAGCAATGTTTCAAGCAAGATAGCAAGGAGGAAATGAAGAAAGGAATCCAGATCACTTCTTGAATGATTCCAAGCCGTGTTTCTTTCTTATTGACCAATAAAGCAATGTTTCAAGCAAAAAAACAAGAGGTAATGAAGAAAGTAATTAACATCCCTTCTTAATTAATTCCAAGGCTTGTATCTTCTTTGTTTATTTCTCTAATGGTCATTTCTTGTCCTCTTAGTTCTTTCTTGAGTTCTAACTTAGTTAATCACAACCATGGGCCCAATCAAGATGTTTTCTTGAATGCGATCTTGATTCAAGAAAGCGGCCAAGAACAAGAAACCAAGAAAGAAGAAGTCAAGAAGCTCAGCTGACTTCTTTCCTTTTTACCAAGAAAGTAATGTTTCAAGCAACAAAGCAAGGAAAAATGAAGAACGGAATCAAGATCCCTTCTTGATTGATTCTAAGCCGTGTTTCTTCTTTGTTTCTTTCTCTAATGGTTGTTTCTTGTCCAATTTATTATTTCTTGAGTTCTACCTTGGTTAATCGCAACCATGGGCGCAATCAAGATATTTTCTTGATTACAATCTTGATACAAGAAAGCAGCCAAGAACAAGCGACCAAGAAAGAAGAAGTCAAGAGGCTTAGTTGACTTCATTTTTATTGACCAAGAAAGCAACGTTTCAAGCAACAAAGCAAGGAGAAAATGAAGAAAGGAATGTAGATCCCTTCTTGATTAATTCGAAGCAATGTTTCTTCTTTGTTTCTTTCTCTGATGCTCTCTTTGATCTTTCTTGAGTTCTACCTTGGTCAATCGCAACCATGGGTGCAATCAAGATGCTTTCTTGATTGCAATCTTGATTCAAGAAAGCAGCCAAGAACAAGCGACCAAGAAAGAAGAAGTCAAGAAGCTCAGTTGACTTCTTTCTTGTTGACCAAGAAAGCAATGTTTCAAGCAAGAAAGCAAGAGGTAATGAAGAAAGGAATCAAGACCCTTTCTTGATTTATTCCAAGCGTTGCTTCTTCTTTGGTTCTTTCTATCATGGTCGTTTCTTGTACTCTTTGCTCTTTCTTGAGTTCTACTGTAGTCAATCATAACCATGGGTGCAATCAAGATGCTTTCTTGATTGCAATCTTGATTCAAGAAAGCAGCCAAGAATAAGCGACCAAGAAAGAAGAAGTCAAGAAGCTCAGGTGACTTCTTTTTTTTTTTACCAAGAAAGCAATGTTTCATGCAAGAAAGCAAGGAAAAAATGAAGAAAGGACTCAAGATTCCTTCTTGATTGATTCCAAGCCATGTTTCTTCTTTGATTCTTTCTCTCATAGTAGTTTCTTACCCTCTTTGTTCTTTCTTGAATTCTACCTTGGTCAATCGCAACCACAGGGGCAATAGAGATGCCTTCTTGATTGTAATCTTCATTCAAGAGCACAACCAAGAACAAGCGACCAAGAAAGAAGAAGTTGAGAAGCTCATTTGACTTTTTTCTTGTTAACCAAGAAGGCAATGTTTCAAGCAAGAAAGCAAGAGGTAATGGAGAAATGAATCAAGATCCCTTCTTGATTGATTCCAAGCCTTGTTTCTTCTTTGTTTCTTTCTCTTGTGGTCATTTCTTGTTCTCTTTAATCTTTCTTGAGTTCTACCTCAGTCAATCACAACCATGGACGCAATCAAGATGCTTTCTTGATTGCGATCTTGATTCAAGAAATCAACCAAGAACAAGTGACCATGAAAGAAGAAGTCAAGAAGCTTAGTTAACTTCTTTTTTATTGACCAAGAAAGCAATGTTTCAAGTAAGAAAGCAAGGGGAAAATGAAGAAAGGAATCAAGATCCCGTATTGATTGATTACAATCCGTGTTTCTTCTTTATTTCTATCTCTCATAGTCATTTCTTGTCCTCTTTGTTCATTCTTGAGTTCTACCTTGGTCAATTGCAACCATGGGCACAATCAGGATGTTTTCTTGATTGTGATCTTCAGTTAAGAAAGCAGCCAGGAACAAGTGAACAAGGAAGAAGAAGTCATGAAGCTCAGCTGACTTCTTTCTTGTTGACCAAGAAAGCAATGTTTCAAGCAAGAACGCAATGAGGAAATGAAGAAAGGAATCAAGATCCCTTTTTGATTTATTCTAAGCCATGTTTTCTTTTTTGTTTCTTTCCTTGATGGTCATTTCTTGTCCTCTTTATTCTTTCTTGAGTTCTGCCTTGGTTAATCGCAACCACGGGCACAATCAAGATGCTTTCTTGATTGCGATCTTGATTCAAGAAAGCAGTTAAGAACAAGCGACCAAGAAAGAAAAGTCCAAAAGCTCAGTTGACTTTTTTGTTGTTGGCAAGAAAGCAATGTTTCAAGCAAGAAAGCAAGGAGGAAATGAAGAAAGGAATTAAGATCCCTTCTTGATTGATTCCAAGCTGTGGTTCTTCTTTGTTTCTTTCTCTCATGGTCGTTTCTTGTCCTCTTTGTTCTTTCTTGAGCTCTACCTTGGTTACTCACAACCATAGGCGCAATCAAGATGCTTTCTTGATTGTGATCTTGATTCAAGAAAGTGGCCAAGAATAAGCGAGCAAGAAAGAAGAAATCAAAAAGCTTAGTTGACTTCTTTCTTTTTGACCAAGAAAGTAATGGTTCAAGCAAGAAGGCATGGAGCAAGGGATGAAAGGAATCCAGATCCCTTATTAATTGATTTCAAGCTGTGTTTCTACTTTGTTTCTTTCTACCATGGTCGTTTCTTATCCTCCTTGTTCATTATAGAGTTCTGCCTTGGTCAATCGTAGCCATGGGCATAATCAAGATGCTTTCTTGATTGCAATCTTGATTCAAGAAAACATTCAAGAATAAGCGACCAAGAAAGAAGAAGTCCGGAAGCTCAGTTGACTTCTTTATTTTTGACTAAGAAAGTAATGTTTCAAGCAAGAAGGCATGGAGGAAAGGATGAAACGAATCAAGATCCCTTCTTGATTGATTCTAAGCTGTGTTTCTTCTTTGTTTCTTTCTTTTGTGGTCATTTCTTGTCCTCTTAGTTCATTCTTAAGTTCTACCTTGGTCGATCGCAGTCATGGGCACAATCAAGATGCTTTATTTATTGCAATCTTGATTCAAAAAGCAGTCAAGAACAAGCGACCAAGAAAGAAGAAGTCAAAAACCTCAGTTGACTTATTTCCAGTTGACCAAGAAACCAATGTTTCATGCAAGAAAGCAAAGAGGAAATGAAGAAAGCAATCAAGTTCCCTTCTTGATTGATTCCAAGCAATGTTTCTTGTTTGTTTCTTTCTCTCAGGGTCATTTCTTCTTCTCTTTGTTCGTTCTTGAGTTCTACCTTGGTCAATCATAACCACGGGCACGATCATGATGCTTTCTTGATTGCGATCTTGATTAAAGAAAGCTGTCTAGAACAAGTAACCAAGAAAGAAGTAGTCAAGAAGCTCAAATGACTTTTTTCTTGTTGACCAACAAAGCAATGTTTCAAGCAAGAAGGCATAGAGGAAAGGATGAAAGGAATCAAGATCACTTCTTGATTGATTCGAAACTGTGTTTCTTCTTTGTTTCTTTCTTTCGTGGTCATTTCTTGTCCTCTTTGTTCTTTCTTGAGTTCTATCTTGGTCAATCACAACCATGGGCACAATCAAGATGCTTTCTTGATTGCCTTCTTGATTTAAGGAAGCAGCCATGAGCAGGCGACCAAGAAGGAAGAAGTCAAGAAGCTCAGCTGACTTCTTTCTTTTTTACTAAGAAAGCAAAGTTTCAAGCAAGAAGGCCCGGAGGAAAGGATGAAAGGAATCAAAATCCCTTCTTGATTAATTCCAAGCTGTGTTTCTTCTTCTTTTATTTTTGTCGTGGTTATTTCCTATCTTCTTTGTTCTTTCTTGAGTTCTGCCTTGGTCAATTGCAGCCATTGTCACAATCAAGATGCGTTCTTAATTCAAGAAAGTAGTAAAGAACAAGTGACCAAGAAAAAAGAAGTCAAAAAGCTCAGTTGAATTCTTTCTTGTGGACCAAGAAAGCAATGTTTCATGGAAGAAAGCAAGGAGGAAATAAAGAAAGGAACCAAGATCCCTTCTTGATTGATTCCAAGCCGTGTTTCTTCTTTGTTTCTTTCTCTCATGGTCATTTCTTCTCCTCTATGTTCTTTCTTGAGTTCTACCTTAGTCCATCATAACCACAAGCACAATCAATATGCTTTCTTGATTGCAATCTTGATTCAAGAAAGTAGTCAAGAACAAGAAACCATGAAAGAAGAAGTCAAGAAGCTCAGTTGACTTCTTTCTTGTTGACCAAGAAAGCAATGTTTCAAGCAAGAAGGCATGGAGGAAAGGATGAAAGGAATCAAGATCCCTTCTTGAGTGATTCCAAGTTGTATTTCTTTTTTGTTTGTTTCTATCCTGGTCATTTGTTGTCCTCTTTGTTCTTTCCTGAGTTCTACCTTGGTCAATCATAACCACCTGCACAATCACAATGCTTTCTTGATTGCAATCTTTATTCAAGAAAGTAGTCAAGAACAAGAAACCAAGCCAGAAGATGTCAAGAAGCTCAAATGACTTTTTTTCTTGTTGACCAAGAAAATAATGTTTCAAGAAAGAAGGCATGGAGCAAAAGATGAAAGGAATCAAGATCCCTTATTGATTGATTCTAAGCTGTGTTTCTTCTTTGTTTCTTTCTTTTGTGGTCGTTTCTTGTCCTCTTTGTTGCTTCTTGAGCTCTACCTTGGTCAATCGCAACCTTGGAAAAAATCAAGATGCTTTCCTGATTGCCTTCCTGAATTTAGGAAGCAGCCAAGAACAAGCGACCAAGAAAGAAGAAGTCAAGACGCTCAGTTGACTTCCTTCTTATTAACCAAGAAAGTAATGTTTCAAGCAACAAGGCATGAAGGAAAGGATGAGAGGAATCAAGATCCCTTCTTGATTGATTCCAACCTGTGTTTCTTCTATGTTTCTTACTTTCGTGGTCGTTTCTTGTCCTCTTTGTTCTTTCTTGAGTTTTACCTTGGTCAATCATAACCACGAGCACAATCAAGATGCTTTTTTTATTTCAATCTTGATTCAAGAAAGTAGTCAAGAACAAGAAACCAAGAAAGAAGAAGTTAAGCAGCTCAGTTGCCTTCTTTCTTATTGACCAAGAAAGCAATGTTTCAAGCAAGAAGGCATGGAGGAAATGATTAAAGGAATCAAGATCCCTTCTTGATTGATTCCAAGCTATGTTTCTTTTTTGTTTCTTTCGTTCGTGGTCGTTTCTTGTCTTCTTTGTTCTTTCTTGAGTTCTACCTTGGTCAATCACAACTACGGGCATAATCAAGATGCTTTCTTGATTGTGATCTTAATTCAAGAAAGTAGTCAAGAACAAGCGACCAAGAAAGAAGAAATCAAGAAGCTTAGTTGACTTCATTCTTGTTGACCAATAAATCAATGTTTTAAGCAAGGAAGCAAGGAGGAAATGAAAAAAGGAATCAAGATCCCTTCTTGATTGATTCCAAGCTATGTTTTTTCTTTGTTTCTTTCTCTCAAGGTCATTTCTTCTCCTCTTTGTACATTCTTGAGTTCTACCTTGGTCAATCATAACCACGGGCACAATCAAGACATTTTCTTCATTGCAATCTTGATTCAAGAAAGTAGTCAAGAACAAGAAACCAAGAAAGAAGAAGTTAAAAAGCTCAAATGACTTCTTTCTTGGTGACCAAGAAAGCAATGTTTCAAGCAAGAAGGCATGGAGGAAAGGATGAAACGAATCGAGATCCCATCTTGATTGACTCCAAGCCATGTTTCTTCTTTGTTTCTTTCTTTGGTGGTCGTTTCTTGTCCCCTTTATTTTTTCTTGAGTTCTACCTTGGTCAATCGCAACCATGGACACAATCAAGATGCTTTCTTGATTACGATCTTGATTCAAGAAAACAGTCAACAACAAAAAACCAAAAATTAAGAAGTCAAGAAGCTCAAATGACTCCTTTCTTATTGAGCAAGAAAGCAATGTTTCAAGCAAGAAGTCATGGAGGAAAGGATGAAAGGAATCAAGATCCCTTCTTGATTGATTCCAAGCTGTGTTTCTTCTTTGTTTCGTTCTTACGTGGTCGTTTCTTGTCCTCTTTGTTCTTTCTTTAGTTCTACCTTGCTCAATGACTCCCACAGGCATAATCAAGATGCTTTCTTGATTGCGATCTTCATTCAAGAAAGCAGTCAAGAACAAGCTACCAAGAAAGAAGAAGTAAAAAAGCTCAGTTCACTTCTTTCTTATTGACAAAGAAGGCAATATTTCAAGGAAGAAAGCAAGGAGGAAATGAAGAAAGGAATCAAGATCCCTTCTTGATTGATTCCAAGTCGTGTTTCTTCTTTGTTTCTTTTCTCTCATGGTCGTTACTTGTCCACTTTTTTCTTTCTTGAGTTCTACCTTGGTTAATCATAACCACGAGCACAATCAAGATGCTTTCTTGATTACGATCTTGATTCAAGAAAATAGTCAACAACAAAAAATAAAAAATTAAGAAGTCAAGAAGCTCAAAAGACTTCTTTCTTGGTGACCAAGAAAGCAATGTTTCAAGTAAGAAGGCATGGAAGAAAGGATGAAATGAATCAACATCCCTTCTTGATTGATTCCAAGCTGTGTTTCTTCTTTGTTTCTTTTTTTTTTGTGGTTATTTCTTGTGCACTTTGTTCTTTCTTGAGTTGTACCTTATTTAATTGCAGCCATGGGCACAATTAAGATGCTTTCTTGATTCAATCTGGATTCAAGAAAGCAATCAAGAACAAGCGACCAAGAAAGAAGAAGTTGAAAAGCTTAGTTGACTTCTTTCTTGTTGACCAAGAAATCAATGTTTCAAGGAAGAAAGCTAGGAGCAAATGAAGAAAGGAATTAAGATCCCTTCTTGATTGATTACAAGCCGTGTTTCTTCTTTGTTTCTTTCTCTCATGGTCGTTTCTTCTCCTCTTTGGTCTTTCTTAAATTCTACATTGGATAATCATAACCACGGGCATAATCAAGATGATTTGTTGATTGCAATCTTGATTCAAGAAGGCAGTCAAGAACCAGAAACCAGGAAAGAAGTCAAGAAGCTCAAATGACTTCTTTCTTGGTGACCAAGAAATCAATGTTTCAAGCAAGAAGGCATGGAGGAAAGGATGAAACGAATCAAGATCCCTTCTTGATTGATTCGAAGCTATGTTTCTTCCTTATTTCTTTCTTTCATGTTCGTTTGTTGTCCTGTTTGTTCTTTCTTGAGTTTTACCTTGGCCAATCGCAACCACGGGCAATCAAGATGCTTTCTTGATTGCAATCTTGATGCAAGAAAGCAGTCAAGAAAAAGCGACCAAGAAAGAAGAAGGCAAAAAGTTCAGTTAACTTCTCTCTTGTTGACCTAGAAAGTAATGTTTCAAGCAAGAAAGCAAGGAGGAAATGAAGAAACGAATCAAGATCCCTTCTTGATTGATTCCAAGCTGTGTTTCTTCTTTGTTTCTTTCTCTCATGGTCGTTTCTTGTCCTCTTTGCACTTTCTTGACTTCTATCTTGGTCAATTATAACCACGAGCACAATCAAGAAGCTTTCTTGATTGCGATCTTAATTTAAGAGACCAGTCAAGAACAAGAAACCAAAAAAGAAGAAGTCAAGAAGCCCAAATGACTTCTTTCTTATTGAGCAAGAAAGCAATGTTTCAAGTAAGAAGGCATGGAGGAAAGGATGAAAGGAATCAAGATCCCTTCTTGATTGATTCTAAGCTGTTATTCTTCTTTGATTCTTTCTTTCATGGTCATTTGTTGTCCTCTTTGATCTTTCTTGATTTCTACCTTGGTCAATCGCAACCACGGGCACCATTAAGATGATTCCTTGATTGCCTTTTTGATTTAAGGAAGTAGCCAAGAACAAGAAACCAAGAAGGAAATTCTTAAGAAGCCCAGTTGACTTCTTTCTTGTTGACCAAGAAAGCAATGTTTAAAGCAAGAAGGCATGGTGGAAAGGATGCAAGGAATTAAGATCCCTTCTTGATTGATTCCAAGCTGTGTTTCTTCTTTGTTTCTTTCTTTTGTGGTCGTTTGTTATCCACTTTGTTCCTTCTTGACTTCTACGTTGGTCAATTGCAACCATGGGCACAATCAAGATGCTTTTTTTATTACGATCTTGATTCAAGAAAGCAGCCAAGAACAAACTACCAAGAAAGAAGATGTCAAGAAGCTGAATTGACTTCTATCTTGTTGACCAAGAAAGCAATCTTTCAAGCAAGAAAGCAAAGAGGAAATGAAGAAAGGAGTCAAGATCCCTTCTTTATTGATTCTAAGGCGTGTTTGTTCTTTGTTACTTTTTCTCATGGTCTTTTCTTATCCTCTTTGTTCTTTCTTGAGTTCTACGTGGTCAATCACAACCATGGGTGCAAACAAGATGCTTTCTTGATTGCGATCTTGATTCAAGAAAGTAGCCAAGAACAAGCTATGAATAAAGAAGAAGTCAAGAAGCTCAGTTGATTTCTTTCTTTTTGACCAACATAGCAATGTTTAAAGAAAGAAAGCAAGGAGGAAATTTAGAAAGGAATCAAGATCCCTTTTGATTGGTTCTAAGCTATGCTTCTTATTTATTTCTTTCTTTCGTAATCGTTTATTGTCGTGTTTGTTCCTTCTTGACTTCTTCATTGGTCAATCGTAACCATGGGCACAATCAAGATGCTTTCTTGATTACGATCTTGATTTTAAGAAAGCAGCCAAGAACAAAATAGCACGAAAGAAGATGTCAAGAAGCTAAATTGACTTCTATCTTGTTGACCAAGAAAGCAATGTTTAAAGCAAGAAAGCAATGACGAAATGAAGAAAGGAATCAAGATCCCTTCTTGACTGATTCCAAGCCATGTTTCTTCTTTGTTTCTTTCTCTTATGGTCGTTTCTTGTCCTCTTTGTTCTTTCTTGAGTTCTACCTTGGTCAATCACAACCATGGGTGCAAATAAGATGCTTTCTTGATTACAATCTTGATTCAAGAAAGTAGCCAAGAACAAGCCACCAATAAAGAACAAGTCAAGAAGCTCAATTGATTTCTTTCTTTTTGACCAACAAAGCAATGTTTAAAGAAAGAAAGCAAGGAGGAAATTTAGAAAGGAATCAAGATCCCTTTTGATTTATTCTAAGCTATGCTTCTTCTTTGTTTCTTTCTTTCATGATCGTTTATTATCGTGTTTGTTCTTTCTTGAGTTCTACTGTTGTTAATCGCAACCATGGGCACAATCAAGATGCTTTCTTGATTGTCATTTTGAATCAAGAAAGCAGTCAAGAACATGCGACCAAGAAAGAAGAAGTCAAGAAGCTTAGTTGACTTCTTTCTTATTGACCAAGAAAGCAATCTTTCAAGCAAGAAAGCTAGGAGGAAATGAAGAAAGGAATCAAGATCCCTTCTTGACTGATTCCAAGCCGTGTTTCTTCTTTGTTTCTTTCTCTCATGGTCGTTTCTTGTCCTCTTTGTTCTTTCTTGAGTTCTACCATGGTCAATCGCAACCATGGGTGCAAACAAGATGCTTTCTTGATTACGATCTTGATTCAAGAAAGTAGCCAAGAACAAGCCACCAATAAAAAAGAAGTTAAGAAGCTTAGTTGATTTCTTTCTTTTTGACCAACAAAGTAACGTTTAAAGAAAGAAAGCAAGGAGAAAATTTAGAAAGGAATCAAGATCCCTTTTGATTGTTTCTAAGCTATGCTTCTTCTTTGTTTCTTTCTTTCTTGATCGTTTATTGTCGTGTTTGTTCTTTCTTGAGTTCTACCTTTGTCAATCGCAACCATGGGCATAATCAACATGCTTTCTTGATTGCGATTTTGAATCAAGAAAGAAGTCAAGAACATGCAACCAAGAAAGAAGAAGTCAAGAAGCTCAGTTGACTTCTTTCTTATTGACCATGAAAGCAATGTTTAAAACAAGAAAGCAAGGAGGAAATGAAGAATGGAATTAAGATCCCTTCTGGTTTGATTCCATGCCGTGTGTCTTGTTTGTTTCGTTCTCTCATGGTCAATTATTGTCCACTTTGTTCCTTCTTGACTTCTTCGTTGGTAAATAGCAACCATGGGCACAATCAAGATGCTTTCTTGATTGCGATGTTGATTCAAGAAAGTAGCTAAGAACAAACTACCAAGAAAGAAGATGTCAATAAGCTAAATTGACTTCTATCTTGTTGACCAAGAAAGCAATGTTTAAAGCAAGAAAGCAAGGACAAAATGAAGAAAGGAATCAAGATCCCTTCTTGACTGATTTCAAGCCGTGTTTCTTCTTTGTTTCTTTCTCTCATTGTCGTTTTTTGTCCTCTTTGTTCTTTCTTGAGTTCTACCTTGGTCAATCGCAACCAAGGGTGCAAACAAGATGCTTTCTTGATTGCGATCCTGATTCAAGAAAGTAGCCAAGAACAAGCCACCAATAAAGAAGTCAAAAAGCTCAATTGATTTCTTGCTTTTGACCAACAAAGCAATGTTTCAAGAAAGAAAGCAAGAAGGAAATTTAGAAAGGAATCAAGATCCCTTTTTATTGATTCTAAGCTATGCTTCTTCTTTGTTTCTTTCTTTCGTGATTGTTTATTGTCGTGTTTGTTCTTTCTTGAGTTCTACCTTTGTCAATCGCAACCTTGGGCATAATCAAGATGCTTTCTTGATTATGATTTTGAATCAAGAAAGCAGTCAAGAACATGCGACCAAGAAAGAAGAAGTCAAGAAGCTCAATTGACTTCTTTCTTGTTGACCAAGAAAGCAATCTTTCAAGCAAAAAAGCAAGGAGGAAATGAGGAAAGGAATCAAGATCCCTTATTGATTAATTCCAAACCGTGTTTCTTCTTTGTTTCTTTCTCTCATAGTCGTTTCTTATCCTCTTGGTTCTTTCTTGAGTTTTAACTTGGTCAATCGCAACCACGGGCGCAATCATGATGCTTTCTTGATTGCGATCTTGAATCAAGAAAGCAGTGAAGAACATGCCACCAAGAAAGACGAAGTCAAGAAGCTCATTTGACTTCTTTCTTGTTGACTAAGAAAGCAATGTTTCAATCAAGAAAGCAAGCAGGAAATGAAAAAAGGAATCAAGATCCCTTCTTGATTGATTCCAAGCCGTGTTTCTTCTTTGTTTCTTTCTCTCATGGTCATTTCTTATCCTCTTTATTCTTTCTTGAGTTCTACCTTGGTTAATTGCAACCACGGAGGCAATCAAGATGCTTTCTTGATTGCGATCTTAAATCAAGAAAGCAGTCAAGAACATGCCACCAAGAAAGAATAAGTCAAGAAGCTTATTTGACTTCTTTCTTGTTGGCCAAGAAAGCAATGTTTCAAGCAAGAAAGCAAGGAGGAAATGAAGAAAGGAATCATGATCCATTCTTGATTGATTCCAAGCCATATTTCTTCTTTGTTTCTTTCTCTCGTGATCGTTTCTTATCCTCTTTGTTCTTTCTTGAGTTATACCTTGGTCAATCGCAACCACGGGGGCAATCAAGATGCTTTCTTGATTGCGATCTTGAATAAAGAAAGCAGTCAAGAACATGCCACCAAGAAAGAAGAAGTCAAGAAGCTCATTTGACTTCTTTCTTGTTGACCAAGAAACCAATGTTTCAAGCAAGAAAGCAAGGAGCAAATGAAGAAAGGAATCAAGATCCTTTCTTGATTGATTCCAAGCCGTGTTTCTTGTTTATTTGTTTCTCACGTGGTCGTTTCTTATCCTCTTTGTTCTTTCTTGAGTTCTACCTTGATTAATCGCAACCACGGGGGCAATCAAGATGCTTTCTTGATTGCGATCTTGAATCAAGAAAGCAGTCAAGAACATGCTACCAAGAAAGAAGAAGTCAAGATGCTCAGTTGACTTCTTTCTTGTTGACCAAGAAATTAATCTTTCAAGCAAGCAAGGAAGGAGGAAATGAAGAAAGGAATTAACATCCCTTCTTGAATGCATCCAAGCAGTGTCTTTCTTTGTTTCTTTCTCTCATAATTATTTCTTGTCCTCTTTGTTCCTTCTTGATTGTCAATCGCAACCCTGGGCATAATCAAGATGCTTTCTTAATTGCGATCTTGATTTAAGAAAGCAGCCAAGAACAAACGACCAAGAAAGAAGATGTCAGGAAGCTTAGTTGACTCCTTTTTTGTTGACCAAAAAAGAAATGTTACAAGCAAGAAAGCAAATAGGAAATGAAGAAAGGAATCAAGATCCCTTCTTGATTGATTCTAAGGCATGTTTGTTCTTTGTTACTTTTTCTCATGGTCTTTTCTTGTCCTCTTTGTTCTTTCTTGAGTTCTACATTGGTCAATCGCAACCATGGGTGCAATCAATATGCTTTCTTAATTGTGATCTCTATTCAAGAAAGTAGCCAAGAACAAGCCACTAGTAAAGAAGAAGTCAAGAAGCTCAGTTGATTTTTTTCTTGTTGACCAACAAAGCAATGTTTCAAGTAAGAAAGCATGGAGGAAATGTAGAAAGGAATCAAGATCCCTTCCAGATTCATTCCAAGCAGTGTTTCTTCTTTGTTTCTTTCTCTCATGGTTGTTTCCTATCCTTTTTGTTTTTTCTTGAGCTCTACCTTGGTCAATCACAACCATGGGCGTAATCAAGATGTTTTCTTGATTGCGGTGTTGAATCAATAAAGTAGTCAAGAACATTCGACCAAGAAAGAAGAAATCAAGAAGCTCAGTTGACTTCTTTCTTGTTGACTAAGAAATAAATGTTTCAAGCAGGAGGAAATGAAGAAAGGAATCAAGATCCCTTCTTGTTTGATTCCAAGCCGTGTTTCTTCTTTGTTTCTTTCTCTCATGCTCGTTTCTTGTCCCCTTTGTTCTTTCTTGAGTTCTACCTTTGTCAATTGCAACCATGAACACAATCAAGATGCTTTCTTGATTGCCTTCTCGATACAATGAAGTAGCCAAGAACATGCGACCAAGAAGGAAGAAGTCAAGAAACTCAGTTGACTTCTTTCTTGTTGACCAAGAAAGCAATCTTTGAAGCAAGAAGGCATGGAGGAAAGGATGAAAGGAATCAAGATCCCTTCTTGATTGATTCCAAGCTATGTTTCCTCTTTGTTTCTTTCTTTCGTGGTTGTTTCTTGTCCTCTTTGTTCTTTCTTGAGTTCTACCTTAGTCAATTACAGCCATGGGCACAATCAAGATGCTTTCTTGATTGCCTTTTTGATTCAAGCAAGCAGCCAAGAACAAGCAACCAAGAAGGAAGAAGTCAAGAAGCTCAGTTAACTTCCTTCTTGTTGAGCAAGAATGCAATGTTTCAAGCAAGAAAGTAAGGAGGAAATGGAGAAAGGAATCAAGATCCCTTCTTGATTGATTCTAAGCTGTCTTTCTTTCTTTCGTGGTTGTTTCTTGTCCTCTTTGTTCATTCTTGAGTTCTACCTTGGTCAATTGCAGCCATAGGCAAAATGAAGATGCTTTCTTGATTGCCTTTTTTATTCAACCAACCAGCCAAGAACAAGTGACCAAGAACGAAGAAGTCAAGAAGCACAGTTGGCTTCCTTCTTGTTGACCAAGAATGCAATGTTTAAAGTAAGAAAGCAAGGAGTAAATGAAGAAAGGAATCAAGATCCCCTCTTGATCGATTCCAAGCTGTGTTTCTTTGTTTCTTTCTCTCATTGTAGTATCTTGTCCTCTTTATTCTTTCTTTAGTTCTACCTTGGTCAATCGCAACCATGGGTATAATCATGATGGTTTCTTTATTGTGATCTTGATTCAAGAAAGTAGCCAGGAACAAGCCACCAATATAGAAGAAGTCAAGAAGCTTAGTTGATTTCTTTCTTGTTGACCAACAAAGCAATGTTTCAAGCAAGAAGCAAGGAGGAAATATAGAAAGGAATCAAGATCCCTTCTTGATTGATTCCAACCTGTGTTTTTCCTTTGTTTCTTTCTTTCGTGTTCGTTTATTGTCATGTTTGTTCGTTCTTGAGTTCTACCTTGGTCAATCGCAACCATGGGTGTAATCAAGATGCTTTCTTGATTGCGATCTTGATTCAAGAAAGCAATCAAGAACAAGCAACCAAGAAGGAAGAGGTCAAGAAACTAAGTTAACTTCTCTCTTGTTGACCAAGAAAGCAATGTTTCAAGTAAGAAAGCAAGGAGGAAGACCAAGAATAAATGACCAAGATAGAAGAAGTCAAGAAGCTTAGTTGACTTCTTTCTTGATTGATTCCAAGCCGTGTTTCTTCTTTGTTTCCATCTCTCATGGTCCTTTCTTGTCCTATTTGTTTTTTCTTGAGTTCTACCTTGGTCAATCACAACCATGGGTACAATCAAGATGCTTTCTTGATTGCCATCTTTATTCAAGGAAGAAGCTAAGAACAAGCGACCAAGAAGGAAGAAGTTAAGAAGCTCAGTTGACTTCTTTCTTGTTGACCAAGAAAGTAATGTTTCAAGCAAGAAGGCATGGAGGAATGGATGAAATGAATCAAGATCCCTTCTTGATTTATTCCAAGCTGTGTTTCTTCTTTCTTTCATTCTTTCATGGTTGTTTCTTGTCATCTTTTTTCTTTCTTGAGTTCTACCTTGGTCAATCGCAGCCATGGGCACAATCAAGATGCTTTCTTGGTTAGCTTTTGTTATTCAAGGAAGCAGCCAAGAACAAGCGACCAAGATGGAAGAAGTTAAGAAGCTCAGTTGACTTCTTTCTTGTTGACCAAGAATGCAAAGTTTCAAGCAAGAAAGTAAGGAGGAAATGAAAAAAGGAATCAAGACCCCTTCTAGATTGATTCCAAGCCGTGTTTCTTCTTTATTTCTTTCTCTTAGGTCATTTCTTGTCCTTTTTTATCTTTCTTGAGTTCTACGTTGGTCAGTCATAGCCATGGGCATAATCAAGATGCTTTCTTGATTGCCTTTTTTATTCAAAGATGCTGCCAAGAACAAGTGACCAAGAAGGAAGAAGTCAAAAAGCTCAGTTGACTTCTTTCTTGTTGACAAACAAAGCAATGTTTCAAGCAAGAAGGCATGGAGGAATGGATGAAAGAAATCAAGATCCCTTCTTTACTGATTCTAAGCTATGTTTCTTCTTTATTTCTCTCTTTCGTGGTCATTTATTGTCCTCTTTATTTTTTCTTAAGTTCTAGCTTGGTCAATTGCAAAAATGGGCAAAATCAAGATGCTTTCTTGATTACGATCTTGATTCAAGAAAGCAATCAAGAACAAGCGACCAAGAAAGAAGAAGTCAATACGCGCAGTTAACTTCGGTCTTGCTAACCAAGAATGGAATGTTTCAAGCAAGACAGTAAGAAGGAAATGAAGAAAGGAATCAACATCCCATTTAGATTGATTCCAAGCCGTATTTCTTCTTTGTTCCTTTCTCTCATGGTCGTTTGTTGTCCTTTTTGTTCTATCTTGAGTTCTACCTTGGTCAATTGCAACCGTGGGCACAATCAAGATGATTTCTTGAAATCAATCTTGATTTAAGAAGGCCTCAAAAACATGCGACCAAGAAAGAAGAAGTCAAAAATCTTAGTTGACTTCCTTCTTGATGACCAATAATGCAATGTTTCAAGCAAGAAATCAAGGAGGAAATGAAGAACGAAATCAAGATCCTTCTTCATTAATTCCAAGCTGTGTTTCTTCTTTGTTTTTGTCTCTTATTTTCATTTCTTGTCCACTTTGTTCTTTCTTGACTTCAACCTTGGTCAATCGCAACCTCGAGCGCAATCACAATACTTTCTTGATTGCGATCTTGATTCAAGAAAGCAGTCAAGAACAAGCGACCATGAAAAAAAAGTCAAAAAGTTTAGTTGACTTCTTTCTTGTTGAGCAAGAAAGCGAGGTGGAAACGAAGAAAGGAATCAAGATGCCTTCGTGCTTGATTCCAAGTCGTGTTTCTTCTTTGTTTCTTTCTCTCATGGTTGTTTCTTGTCCTCTTTGTTCTTTTTAGAGTTCTACCTTGGTCAATCGTAACCACGGGCACAATCAAGATGCTTTCTTGATTGCAATCTTGGTTCAAGAAAGCAATCAAGAATAAGACACAAAGAAAGAAGAAGTCAAGAAGCTCATTTGACTTCTTTCTATTTGACCAAAAAAGCAATGTTTCAAGCAAGAAGGCATGGAGGAAAGGATGAAAGGAATCATGATCCCTTATTTACTGATTCCAAGCTGTGTTTCTTCTTTTTTACTTTCTTTCATGGTCATTTATTGTCGTGTTTGTTCTTTCCTGAGTTCTAGCTTGGTCTATCGCAACCATGGCGCAATCAAGATGCTTTCTTGATTGTAATCTTGACTCAAGAAAGCAGTCAAGAACAAACGACCAAGAAAGATGAAGTCAAGAAGCTTAGTTGACTTCTTTCTTATTGACCAAGAATGCAATGTTCCAACCAAGAAAGCAAGGAGGAAATGAAGAAAGGAATCAACATCCCATTTAGATTGATTCCAAGCCGTATTTCTTCTTTGTTCCTTTCTATCATGGTCGTTTGTTGTCCTCTTTGTTCTTTCTTGAGTTCTACCTTAGTCAATCGCAACCATGGACGCAATCAAGATGCTTTCTTGAAATCAATCTTGATTCAAGAAAGCAGTCAAGAACATGCTACCAAGAAAGAAGAAGTTAAGAAGCTCAGTTGACTTCTTTCTTGTTGATTAAGGATGCAATGTTTCAAGCAAGAAAGCAAGGAGGAAATGAAGAACGGAATCAAGATCCTTTTTTGATTGATTCTAAGCCGTGTTGCTTCTTTGTTTCTTGCTCTCATGGTTGTTTATTGTCCTCTTTGTTCTTTCTTGAGTTCTACCTTGGTCAATCACAACCATGGACGCAATCAAGATGTTTTCATGATTGCAATCTTGATTTAAGAAAGCAATCAAGAACAAGCCACCAACAAAGAAGAAGTCAAGAAGCTCAGTTGACTTCTTTCTTGTTGACCAAGAATGCAATGTTTCAAGCAACAAAGCATGGAGGAAATGAAGAAAGGAATCAAGATCCCTTCTTGGATGATTCCAAGCCGTGTTTCTTCTTTTTTTCTTTCTCTCATGGTCGTTTCTTGTTTTCTTTGTTCTTTCAAGACTTTTACCTTGGTCAATCGCAACCACGGGTGCAATCAAGATGCTTTCTTGATTGCGATCTTGATTCAAGAAAGCAGTCAAGAATAAGCGACCATGAAAGAAGAAGTCAAAAAGTTTAGTTGACTTCTTTCTTGTTGAGCAAGAAAACGAGGTGGAAATGAAGAAAGGAATCAAGATGCTTTCGTGCTTGATTCCAAGTCGTGTTTCTTCTTTGTTTCTTTCTCTCATGGTTGTTTCTTGTCTTCTTTGTTCTTTCTAGAGTTCTACCTTGGTCAATCGCAACCACGGGCACAATCAAGATCCTTTCTTGATTGCGATCTTGATTCAAGAAAGCAGTCAAGAACAAGCGACCAAGAAGGAAGAAATCAAGAAGCTCAATTGACTTCTCTCTTGTTGACCAAGAAAGCAACGTTTCAAGCAAGAAAGCAAGGAGGAAATGAAGATAGGAATCAAGATCCCTTCTAGATTGATTGCAAGCCGTGTTTCTTTTTTTTTTCTTTTCTTACTCTCATGGTCGTTCCTTGTCCTCTTTGTTCTTTCTTGAGTTCTACTATGGACAATCGCAACCAAGTGCGCAATCAAGATGCTTTCTTGATTGCGATCTTGATTCAGGAAAGCAGACAAGAATAACCTGAAATGTAGAGAAATACACTAGAAGGGGGGTTGAATAGTGTATTTAAATTTTCTTTGGAAAACTTTAGCTAGTGTGAAGATAGTGTATCTTTTCATTTTACAAAAACTTAGTAAAACAGAAAAATAAGCTATCGTCCAGTCGATTAAAAACAACCGTCCAAAGAGACTACTCTTCTTCTTTTTCGTTTAAATACACGTAATGGATAAACTTGGATAAAAAGGTGTATAGAAACTTTTTCGTAGTATGTTGAAGAGATAGTTTAAAAGAAATGCAAGTAAGCTAGAAGGCGAGAGAATAGAATACGTAGTTTTATACTGGTTCACTCAACTGAGCTACGTCCAGTTCTCCTTCAAAAACTTTTGAAGGGTTCTACTAATCAAAACTGATTACTCTCAAGTATTCTAACTTTGCCACTTCTGGCTACAAGTATTCTCTAGGCCACTTCTGGCACACCCTTAATCTCCCCTTGAGATTAAACACAAAAACCAAGTATTCTTTAACACTAAGCCACTCCTGGCTTTCCAAACAGAATTGTTTGATATTGTAAGTAAAATTTAACTCTCAATGAGAGGATATTACAATAAGAATAAGTATATAGACTTTCTTAGCAAAGCTAAGATGAATGCTCTTTTCGCTTATGATCGTCCAGTCGTTTTGACAGGGATTCAGCTCTTTTTCAAAAATTGACTCTTTTAATTTCACCAATCTGATATGTGAGCTCATTCCTCTTTATATAGGAAGCTTGTTGAAAGATATCCGTTGAGGGATCAGTTCCTTTTCCAAGAGCGATTCTTTCTGTAGCATATGGCCGTTGTCACATTTTGACTTAGAGTGAAGTGATGGAAGTGACAGCCGTACTTGTAGCGTCTCTCCTACTCGTACTTTTTCTGCAAAGAGAAGCTTCTTCTTTTCCTGTTCAGTACTATTCGAAAAGATCAAACAGAGTGGCATGTTAAAAATATGAGAGAGTGAACGTTGCCTTATATCATAGAAAACGTATTTTCAAGATAGTAACAACAGTGAGTGTTATTCGAACGTTGGACGCTTGCTCTCACAGGAGCATTGGACGCTGCCTGTAGGTTTCTTATAAAACACATTTGGACGCTCACTTTATTAAAAACATAGAGTCCAGGTTTGAGAGATACAATACCATTGCGGGATTGGACGATGTAAATCCTATAACACTCAAACTAGATCATTAGATACTTCAAAATTTATCCTTTAGTTATTATCATCAAAACCGAAATTCGAGGGGTTGGACATCGTCCAAGGTCTTAGAACCTAACATAACCAACCAAGAAAGAAGAAGTCAAGAAGTGTTAGGTTCTAAGACCTTGGACGATGTCCAACCCCTCAAATTTCGGTTTTGATGATAACAACTAAAGGATAAATTTTGAAGTATCTAATGATCTAGTTTGAGTGTTATAGGATTTACGTCGTCCAATTCCGCAATGGTATTGTATCTCTCAAACCTGGACTTTATGTTTTTAATAAGAAAAGCGTCCAATTGTGTTTAGTAAGGATTCTACAGGCAGCGTCCAATGCTCATGTGAGAGCAAGCGTCCAACGTTTAAATAACCCTCTCTGTAGTTTCTATCTTAAAATAATATTATAAGGAAATACGTTTTCAATGTTGATTCAATATAAGGCAACGATCACTCTCTCATATTTTAACATGCCATTCTATTTGATTTTTCGAATAGTACTGAACAGAAAAAGAAGAAGCTTCTCTCTGCAGAAAAAGTACAAGTAGGAGAGGCGCTACAAGTACGGCTGTCACTTCCATCTCTCCACCCTAAGTCAAAACGTGACAACGGTCATATGCTACAGAAAGAACCGCTCTTGGAAAAGGAACAGATCCCTCAACGGATACCTTTCAACAAGCTACCTATATATAGAGGAATGAGCTCACATATCAGACTGACGAAAAATTTATAAAGAGCTGAATCTCTGTCAAAACAACTGGACGATCTATACTTAAGCAAAAAGAGCATTCTTCTTAGCTTTGCTAAGCGATTCTGTATATTCGTACTTACTGTAATATCCTCTCTGTGAGAGTTAAGTCTTACTTTCTATCTCAAACAATTCTGTTTGGAAAGCCAGGAGTGGTTTAGTGTTAAAGAATACTTGGGTTTGTGTTTAATCTCAAGGGGAGATTAAGGGTGTGCCAGGAGTGGCCTAGAGAATACTTGTAGCCAGAAGTGGAAAGGTTAGAATACTTGAGAGTAATCAGATATTGATTAGTAGAACCCTTCAAAGGTTTTTGAAGGAGAATTGGACGTAGCTCAGTTGAGTGAACCAGTATAAAACTAAGTGTTCTATTCTCTCGCTTTCTAACTTTCTTGCATATCTATTAAACTATCTCTTCAACATACTACGAAAGTGATTCCTCACACATTTTATATACGATTATCCTTTACGTGTGTTATAACGAAAAGCAAGAAAAAGCAGTTTCATTGGACTGTTGGTTTTTAACTGCTGGACGATAGCATAATCTTCTGTTTTACTTAAGTTCTGGTAAAACTTAAGATATACTATCTTCACATTAGTTAAAGTTTTCTAAAGAAATTATAAATACACTATTCAACCCCCCTTCTAGTGTATTTCTCTATATTTCAGTTGGCATCAGAGCTCGACCTCTTGGGTTGAGTACTTAGCAGTACAGAGGAAAGATCCTGAGAAAGATGGAAAATGAAGGACAAGCTGTGAACAGACCACCACTCTTCAAGGGTGTCAAATATGATTACTGGAAACAAAGAATGATAGCATTCTTTGAATCTAGCCATATTGACATGTGGGAAGTTGTGGAGATGGGTGACTATATTCCACTTGATGCGAGCCTTAACGAAATCCCAAAGGCTAGATGGACAGAAGAGCAAAAACAAAGATTTTATCTCAACTCCAAAGCCAGAAACATCATCATGTGTGCACTAAGCGAACAAGAATACAACAAGGTGCACAGTCTCAAAAGCGCAAAACAAATGTGGGACACTCTTGCATTAACATATGAGGGTTCCACTCAGGTAAAACGTAACAAACTCAATCTCCTTACTCATCAATATGAGTTGTTTAGTATGGAAGAAAACGAGGACATACAAAGTATGTTTGGACAGTTTCAAACCATACTAAATGAACTTAGAGCACATGGTAAAGATTACAATAACTATGAACATATTGACAAAATTCTAAGAAGTTTGCCTAGGAAATGGAGACCACAGGTTACAGCCTTGAGAACAAAAAAGGAACTGGACGATATGTCCCTAGAAGAACTCGTGGGAACTCTCAAGGTGCATGAACTAGAACTGCATCAAGATAGTGATGGTAAAAAAAATAAGTCTCTGGCGCTCAGCGTCCAAAAGCCAAGGAAAGCATCATCGTCCAAAGCCATGCAAGCTGAAACATCATCAGACGAACAATATGAAGATGATGACTCAGACGAGAATGATGAACTATCCTTTATATCCAAAAGGATACATGCTATGTGGAAGAAGAAAGGTGGATCCAGATGGAGAAACCTAAAGAGGAAAGACTTCAAAGAAAAGAAGGAGAAGAGTCCAATTGTAGGCTACGAATGCAAAAAGCCAGGACACTTCAAATCAGAATGCCCAGATCTCGACAAAAGCAAGGACAAGAAGAAGAAATTCTTCAGCAAAGGAAAGGGCAAGAAAGTTATGATGTCCACATGGGAAGACCTGGACGATGACTCATCATCAGACGATGGAGAAGAAGAGGAAGCACACATATGTCTGATGGCAAACATCTTAACTGATTCTTCTGAACCAGAAGAAGAAGAAGAGGTAGATTTTAATGACATAGATTCAATTCAAGAAGCTTATCATGAACTACTTTCAAACTCTTCTATTTTGTCAAAGGCCTGTAGAACTTTAAAGAAATCATCCAAATCACTTTCAAAAGAAAAAGAAGCTTTAGAAAAAAGTGTTAGACAACTGGAAAGTGAAAACGAGGATTTACAGAAAAAGTTTACATAGCTCTCAAGGAAAAATGAAACTACAAATATGGAGAGGCGAACTCTCTGGAATGATGCTGCTCAAGCCTATAAATCCTATGAGGATTCAAGGGCTAGAGAAAGAAATCTTTCCATAGAGATTCGAAATCTCAACGCAGAAAACAAAAGGCTAGTTGAGAAGCTTTTGAAAGTTGAAGCAGATACTTCCTTAAGAGGTCAACCACATGATGTTGTAAAACTTCATGAAGAAATTGACAGCCTAAAGAAGGATCTGTCAAACTTTGTCAAGGGCTTTGACAACCTCAAAAAACTTTTAAAATATAAAGGTTGTAAGAGACCAAATGACAGGTCAGGACATGGATATAAGGGAAAGAAATATATTCATGATGAGGAAACAGATGTTTGCTACTTCTGTGGGAAACCTGGACATATATTGTCCAAATGCAGACACCTGCCTAAGAAGGGAGCATTCAATGCCCTTCGAGCTAACAAAAAAGGACCCAAGTCAATCTGGGTACCTAAGGATAAAATTGTTCCTGTTGCAGACATGCTTAACAGCAGGAAAGAGACTCCAATCATGGTACCTGGATAGTGGGTTCTCACATCACATGACGGGAGAAAGGTGTATGTTCCAAAGCCTCCTACCCAAGACTGGTGGGACAGTCACTTTTGGAGGGAATCAGAAAGGGATGATAGCTGGCGTAGGTAAGATTGGTATACCACCCTATCCTTGTATTGATAAAGTTCTTTATGTTAAAGGTCTTAAACATAATCTACTTAGCATAAGCCAATTATGTGACAGTGGATATGATGTTGCCTTTAACAAAGGTGAATGTACAGTCAAAAACTCTGATGGGTCCCTTCTCTTTACCGCAAAGAGGCAAGGCAATCTGTATAAGATTAAACTTGGGGAACTATCAAGTCAAAATGTATCATGCCTAGTTTCTGTACAAGAAAATCATTGGTTATGGCATAAAAGACTTGGTCATGCAAGCTTGAGGTTAATCTCAAAGCTGAACAGGCACAACCTCGTAAGAGGACTACCAAGTATGTCATATAAAGATGATCTTCTTTGTGAAGCTTGTCAGAAAGGGAAACAAGTGAAAAGTTCTTTTCAAAGTAAAAACATTGTTTCCACTTCTAGACCTCTTGAGCTGTTACATATTGATCTGTTTGGACCCACAAGAACAGCCTCGGTAAGTGGTAAAAGATATGGATTAGTTATAGTGGACGACTATACTAGATGGACATGGGTCTTATTCCTATCCCACAAAGATGAGTCCTTTAAGGCCTTTTATAATCTCTGCAAAAGAGTTCAAAATGAAAAAGGAGTATGCATTACTTCTATCAGAAGTGATCACGGGGGTGAATTTTAAACGAAAGTTTTCAAAGGTTCTCTGAGGATAATGGTATCCTTCACAACTTCTCAACACCTAGAACACCACAACAAAATGGTGTAGTTGAGAGGAAAAATAGGTCGCTCCAGGAGATGGCCAGAACCATGTTGAATGATAATTCAACCCCTAAACACTTCTGGGCTGAAGCAGTGAATACTGCCTACTATTTACAAAATAGAATCTATATAAGGCCGATATTGGAAAAGACTCCATATGAATTATTGAAGGGTAGAAGACCCAACATATCCTACTTCCATCCATTTGGATGTCAATGTTTCATTCTGAACACTAAGGATAACCTGGGAAAATTTGATTCCAAGTGTGATGAAGGAATACTGCTTGGATACTCTGAAACTTCAAAGGCATACAGAGTTTATAACTCTAGAACCTTAGTTGTTGAAGAAGCTATCCATGTGAAGTTTAATGACAACAAGCCTGATAAGGAATTATCAGAGCTGGACAAATCATTTGCAGATCTCAGATTGGATGATGCAAGTAATTCATCAGATTCGTCCAACCATGATGTCTCAGTTGAAGAGTCAAATGCACCACTGGACGTTCCAGTCGTAGAACAAAGAGAACCAAATGGACGTAACTGGCAAATGAAGAAACATCATCCACAGGAGCAAATCATTGGGGATCCAAAAGACAGAGTTAAAACCAGATCTTCACTTCAACGACAGCAAGGTCACGCAGCATTCATATCTCAAATAGAACCTAAGACTGTGGACGATGCCTTAGAAGATGAAGGCTGGGTCAAAGCCATGCAAGAAGAACTTGACCAATTTCAAAAGAACAATGTCTGGAAGCTAGTAGAACTCCCCAACGACAAAGAAGCTGTAGGAGCAAAGTGGGTGTTCAGAAACAAGCTGGACGAAGCAGGTAATGTTGTGAGAAACAAAGCAAGGTTGGTAGCAAAAGGTTACTCACAACAAGAAGGTATAGATTATACTGAAACTTATGCTCCCGTTGCACGTCTGGAGGCAATCCGCATTTTACTGTCATTTGCAGCTCATAGCAATATGAAGCTATATCAAATGGACATAAAAAGTGCATTCCTCAATGGACTCATAAAGGAAGAAGTCTATGTGGAACAACCCCCAGGATTTGAAAGTGATGTTTTTCCAAACCATGTTTTTAAACTTAACAAAGCATTATATGGGTTGAAACAAGCCCCTGGAGCTTGGTATGAAAAACTCAGCACATTTCTGTCAGAAAATGGTTTTTCAAGAGGAAAAGTAGACACTACGTTATTTCGCAAAGACTACTCTTCTGATTTTATTATTGCACAAATATATGTTGATGATATCATATTTGGTGCCACTAATGAGTCTTTCTGTGAAGATTTTGCTAAATTAATGCAAACAGAGTTCGAGATGAGCATGATGGGTGAGCTGAAATTCTTCCTTGGACTCCAAATCAAACAAACTGAAAAGGGAATATATATACATCAGACTAAGTATGTCAAAGAGCTACTAAAGAAGTACAAGTTGGACGATGCAAAACCAATGAAAACTCCTATGCATCCAACAACAGTACTTGGACTGGACGACAACTCAAAGAAAGTAGATAATACTCTATACAGAGGTATGATAGGATCACTCCTATACCTCACAGCGTCCAGACCTGACACCATGTTCAGCGTATGCTTATGTGGCAGATTTCAATCTGACCCAAGGGAAGTTCACTTAACTGCTGTTAAAAGAATCTTTCGATATCTTGCTGGAACCACTAACCTTGGGTTATATTTCAAAAGGCAGAAAGATTTCAGGCTAATAGGATACTGTGATGCTGATTAAGCTGGAGATCGAATTGAAAGAAAAAGTACTAGTGGAGGGTGTTACTTCATCGGTGGTAATCTAGTCTCCTGGACATGCAAGAAGCAAGGAACTATTGCTCTGTCCACTGTTGAAGCAGAGTATATTTCAGCTGCAAAATGCTGTTCTCAAATCTTGTGGATCAAACATCAACTTGAGGACTACAACATATATGAGAGTAACATTCCTATCTTCTGTGATAGTAAAGCTGCCATAAATCTTTCTAAAAATCCCATATTGCATTCAAGGGCCAAACATATAGAGATTAAACATCACTTTATAAGAGACCATGTTCAAAAGGGTACTGTGGAATTACACTTTGTAACCACAGATAATCAGCTTGCTGATATATTCACCAAACCCCTTACTGAAGACAAGTTAATCCTTCTGAGGGACAAACTTGGCATGGACTCCATAAAGGAATGATTAACATCTACATGATGCATCCAATAAAACCATAGCGTCCAAAGGACATGTCGTCCAAGGAACACTAGAGTCATGCATATGCATTACATATATTTCACTTAAGTCCAATATGTGGACGATGTCTTTTTTATCTTAGTCTTTTCTTTTGATTCAAATAATCAAAACGGATCGTTTTAAGAGTAAGTATGAGCTAATACTCTATGCTGAGTCACCAAAATGTCAGTAACCGTACACAGTTACCCACATTCTTCGCACGTCTCATCATGGCGGGTTTTATGGCGTCAGTTACTTTTCAAATATTCAAAAAGCCCAAAACCGTTTCATATCCTCCAAACAAAGCCCAAATATACTCTTATCAATTCATCACAGAAAAACACCACCATATCAATCCTCTCTGAGAATATCATCACCCTAAACACACACACACTCTCTCTCTCAAAAACCCAAAACCCTCTCAGAAAACCTAAAAATCCAAACTTTACTAGCATGGCAAACTCTGCAAACTCAAGCAACTCGGAACCCGACGTCCTCACTTACCCTGAAACCACAGTTGTGTGCCAAGGAGCTGCTACAGTGCACATTGAGCACTTCTTCGGCATCGAAAAGCTTGAGAAGCTGGGACTGAACCTGAATGAGAGCCTTCTGAAGTGTGGAATCAGAGGCTACTTCAATGAAAACCAGAAAATATTTCCTGAGTTGATCAGAATGTTCTAGAGAAATGCCAAGTTCCAGAGCTCAAGGGAGCTCATGGCCACGATTCTTGGATGGGAGGTGACTCTATCCATCGAGACCATTGCAAAGGTAACTGGTTGCATTAGGGAGCAGAACCAGTACAGAACAGACTGGGCCAAGCAGTACGGCAATCACGTTGCGACCGTGCTTTGCAAGACCAAATCCACCGAGTCAATAAAGATTGAGTACAGGAACCTATGTGAGGAAGCAAAAATCTGGCAGCAGGTATGCAACAAGAGTATCCTGCACAAAGCTGGGTCTAAGGACTCAGTCACAGACTTACACAAGTTTGTGATATTCCATCTTATGGAAGGCATTCCCTTCAATCTCCCTCACATCATCTACATCAATATCGTGAGGATGATGAAGTCTATGGGTGGCAATGATGACATTGTCTATGCCGCCCTGATGAACAAGATCTTCTGGGACCAGAAGGTCTATCAACGCTTCTTTGATGAACTAGAAGAAGAAGCTTACGAAGCTATTGTGAAGAAAGGGCCAATGGTAGCAACACAACAGATGTTTGGTGAGTCCAACATAAAACCTATGAAGATCAAGCTAACAGCCAAGGTCTTAAGGGACCTGGACGAGGACACCATCAACAAGCAACATCATGAACAGAGCAAGATCATCTCCAATGATGATGAAGAAGAGATTGATCTTCTTGGCATTGGCAAAAAGATCAAAAGGCTGATGGAGGAACAGAAAGGCAGAAAGATCACACACCAAATGTCTCAGAAGCATGAGGAAGACGCTGAAAAGGAAAGAAGAACCAAGAAAAGACATGCTGACACATCCACTGCTCAGTCCCCAGCAGGGAAGCGTCCAAGGACTGATACGTCCAAACCTACTCAAGTAGAGCAGCGTCCAAGAGTAGCACCAGTAAAGCTTGCCCCAGAAAAGCAAAAGGTACGGAAGCTTCAACTACTGGACGACTCTGATGATGACGACCAGATCCCAATTGGTCAAATCATGAAGAAGGCAGAGGAGACAGAGGGTCCTCAGCAAAAGAAGCAGAAGGCACAACCTGCTAAAACACTTCCCTTTCCTACTAACGTGCCACGATGAGTAAAGACTCAGGCAGCAAGGCCAAAGAGAATTGCAGTTCTACCATCTTCCTCTCAAGACACCGATAACATATCCACCAGCACCCTTCTACCAACAACACCCAGTGCTCCATCCACATCAGCAACCCAGCATCCACCTCTTCGCTTGGACCTGTCCAAGTTTGTGCGTCCAAGGGATGCATGGAGGGATACATGGTCCCCATGGACTATACCCCCCAAGCAGAAAACCAAAGAAGAAAAAGACAGAGAACGTTTCCCGGTTGCATTCCTTACACGAAATAACCGGAATTTCTGTAAAGAAGGTGATGTGATCCAGAGGCCTCTACAAGAGCCTTTGAAGCGGCATTTTACTACTGCCTCAGCACTAGAGTGGACGAGGTATGCTTGCACTCAAGTTTTTTCAGCTGCTTATTCTGCTATGCCAAAAGGAACAATCATCAGCAACCCTCTGCCCAATTGGACGAGAGAAGTGTACCCACACTTGATACGCATGCCTCATCCTTACTCCTGTCCAACTGGAACTCATCAAAGAGTGCGTCCAGCAGCAGAAAATCTGCAGAAACCAGAAGTGGAAGTTGCCTCTCGATTCACCAAGACAGTTGCGGAGCAGAAAGGGAAGGCTCCAAGAAAAATGAAGGCACCGTCCAAGAAGTCCTCTGTTAACAAGGATATTGAACTGGCTGCAGAGTTGCAATTGGCCATTAAAGAAAGTCTGGACCCTTCTATAACGAAGCAGCGTCCAGATGCAGGGTGGGTCAAGGATGTTCAAATCTGGACTCCAATCACCAAGTTCCTGCCTCTACCAGCTGGAACTCCAGTGCTAAACTTCCAGCCAGGCGACTATGATGAACTTGGAAAACTTCTGCAACAAATGTATATACCAAACCAAGCCATCGCCTACCCACCAAACCTGCACATAAGTCGTGCCACAGAAATAAAGTTTGTACCAGACAGAGTATGTCCTAGACTACCTGTATATGATGTTGGTCGCAAGAAAGGCTACAAGTTCTACGGCATTGAGATGCCCAGCAGGGAAGAGAAAGTTGAAACCCTGCAAAAATCCTCTCACACCTGGGGTCATCTATTTGACAAGACTGGTAAGCTTACGCGTTCACTTGGAACCTTTGATTCCATTATCTTTTGGCGCCAGATCTTATGGAACGATTCCCAGCAAGCCTCTTCCTCAGGCAGCTCCAAGGATGACTTTGTTCATCCCCTTCATGGTATAGAGGTGTTGCGTCCAGTCAAGACTCACCACTTCTCAGACACCTTTGCCTGCTTTCTGAAAGACTCAGATGATTATCTGGAGCTAATGAAGACTTTGCCAAAAATCAGAAGCAACAAAGTGTTTGATCTTCAAACACTGGATCGCACAGAGTTTGTGGAGGAACTCCAAACTCTGCATGAGGAGTACAAAGCAGAAGAAGCCACAGCAGTAGAACAAGCTCGTCTAGAGCAGCTGGCTCTTGAGGAAGCTGAGACCGCAACCATAGAAAAGGATGATACGGTTGCTAAGTCAAAAGCTACACAAGCAGAGCTGGATGAAGCATCTACCAAAGTAACAAAGGTGCTAGCTCATCTTGACCTGGACTCATCTGTACCAGTGGACGTGGAACACTTTGTCACGTCACATGAAGAACCTACCGTCCAATCTGGAAAGTCCGAGGATGATAGAGAGCTCGTTGTTGAAGCATCCAAGCCGATGGAAGCAACTGCAGCAAAGCCTATTGCTGAAGATATCACCAGCTTCCCCATTATTGATGCATCTACTGAAGCACATTCGGGCACACGTCAACTGGTTCCCACTGGATCTTCAAGTCCAAGGGGCATCCATCCCTTGCGATTTGCTGAACCACAAGGAGTCTCAGAAGATCGTGTTCACGAGATAGTGCAACAGGCTCTGAGGCAACAACAGCTGGAGACCGAAGCCGCTTTTCAAGCTTTTCAGCAAAGGCAACAGGCTGAGGCTGATCAACATCGTTTGATGCTGCAAAATGCCATCACTGAACAGTTCATGAGTCTCTCCCAGACGCTTGTGAACCAGATTCAAAATACAGCAGCCACCTTACTTGGACAAGTTGCTCATGCAGTTCCACCCGTCCAACCACAACCTCCCCAACCAGCACCACCAATACAAGCACCACCAGAACAACTACCACCACCACAAGAACCACCTCCACAGCCATAAGGTGACCATGATGGCCCAATCATTTTTTTCCATCTTTCAAACCTTTTTGTTAATGACAAAGGGGGAGAAATTGGAATATCTTGATGTCATAAGAGTAAATAGCTAAACACTCTGTATTAAAAAAATATATATATATTGGCATATATTGGCCTCTTTATCAAAACATGAGGTGTTTATTTCATAAATTCCGCATCCATATCATTGATATGTTTTCACTCTGATATCTGTTATACATGACATATACTTGCCTTTTATATTTCTCCGTTATCAGATGCATAAGAAATGTTGAACTCAGGGGGAGTACTTCATTTCACTTTTATACACTGGCATAACATAATCATCTCTGACATGATTCATTATATTCTTATATGATTATGTGTCTGTTAACATCAAAACTTACCATTATTTGTCATCATCAAAAAGGGGGAGATTGTTAGGTTCTAAGACCTTGGATGATGTCCAACCCCTCAAATTTCGGTTTTGATGATAACAACTAAAGGATAAATTTTGAAGTATCTAATGATCTAGTTTGAGTGTTATAGGATTTACGTCGTCCAATTCCGCAATGGTATTGTATCTCTCAAACCTGGACTTTATGTTTTTAATGAGAAAAGCGTCCAATTGTGTTTAGTAAGGATTCTACAGGCAGCGTCCAATGCTCCTGTGAGAGCAAGCGTCCAACGTTTAAATAACCCTCTCTGTAGTTTCTATCTTAAAATAATATTATAAGGAAATACGTTTTCAATGTTGATTCAATATAAGGCAACGATCACTCTCTCATATTTTAACATGCCATTCTATTTGATTTTTCGAATAGTACTGAACAGGAAAAGAAGAAGCTTCTCTCTGCAGAAAAAGTACAAGTAGGAGAGGCACTACAAGTACGGCTGTCACTTCCATCTCTCCACCCTAAGTCAAAACGTGACAACGGTCATATGCTACAGAAAGAACCGCTCTTGGAAAAGGAACAGATCCCTCAACGGATACCTTTCAACAAGCTACCTATATATAGAGGAATGAGCTCACATATCAGACTGACGAAAAATTTATAAAGAGCTGAATCTCTGTCAAAACGACTGGACGATCTATACTTAAGCAAAAAGAGCATTCTTCTTAGCTTTGCTAAGCGATTCTGTATATTCGTACTTACTGTAATATCCTCTCTGTGAGAGTTAAGTCTTACTTTCTATCTCAAACAATTCTGTTTGGAAAGCCAGGAGTGGCTTAGTGTTAAAGAATACTTGGGTTTGTGTTTAATCTCAAGGGGAGATTAAGGGTGTGCCAGGAGTGACCTAGAGAATACTTGTAGCCAGAAGTGGAAAGGTTAGAATACTTGAGAGTAATCAGATATTGATTAGTAGAACCCTTCAAAGGTTTTTGAAGGAGAATTGGACGTAGCTCAGTTGAGTGAACCAGTATAAAACTAAGTGTTCTATTCTCTCGCTTTCTAACTTTCTTGCATATCTATTAAACTATCTCTTCAACATACTACGAAAGTGATTCCTCACACATTTTATATACGATTATCCTTTACGTGTGTTATAACGAAAAGCAAGAAAAAGCAGTTTCATTGGACTGTTGGTTTTAAACTGCTGGACGATAGCATAATCTTCAATTTTACTTAAGTTCTGGTTAAACTTAAGATATACTATCTTCACATTAGTTAAAGTTTTCTAAAGAAATTATAAATACACTATTCAACCCCCCTTCTAATGTATTTCTCTATATTTCAAGAAGCTCAGTTGACTTCTTTCTTTTTGCCCAAGAAAGCAATGTTTCAAGCAAGAAAGCAAGGAGGAAATGAAGAATGGAAGTAAGATCCCTTCTTGATTGATTCCAAGCCGTGTTTCTTCTTTGTTTCTTTCTCTCATGGTCATTTCTTGTCCTCTTTGTTCTTTCTTGACTTCTACCTTGGTCAATCACAAACATGCGCATAATCAAGATGCTTTCTTGAATGCGATCATGATTGAACACGAAAGAAGAAGTCAAGAAGCTCAGTTCACTTCTGTCTTACTAACTAAGAAAGTAATGTTTCAAGAAAGAAAGCAAAGAGGAAAGGAAGAAAGGAATCAAGCTCCCTTCTAGGTTGACTCCAAGCCGTGTTTCTTCTTTGTCTTACTTTCATGGTCGTTTCTTGTCCTCTTTGTTCTTTCTTGAGTTCTACCATGGTCAATCTCAACCTCGGGTGCAATCAAGATGCTTTCTTGGTTGTGATCTTGATACAAGAAAGCAATCAAGAACAAGCGACCAAGAAAGAAGACATAAAGAAGGTCAGTTAACTTCTTTCTTGTTGACTAAGAAAGCAATCTTTCAAGCAATAAAGCAAGGAGAAAATGAAGAAAGGAATCAAGATCCATTCTTGATTGATTCCAAGCCGTGTTTATTCTTTCTTTCTTTCTCTCATGGTCGTTTCTTGTCCTCTTTGTTCTTTCTTGAGTTCTACCTTCAACAATCGTAACCACGGGCATAACCAATATGCTTTCTTGATTGCGATCTTATTTCAAGAAAGTAGTCAAGGACAAGACACCAAGAAAGAAGAAGTCAAGAAGCTCAGTTGACTTCTCTCTATTTTACCTAGAAAGCAATGTTTCAAGCAAGAAGGCATGGAGGAAAGGATGAAAGGAATGAAGATCCCTTCTTGATTGATTCCAAGCTGTGTTTCTTCTTCTTTTATTTCTTTTATGGTTTTTTCTTATCCTCTTTGTTCTTTCTTCAGTTCTACCTTGGTCAATCACAACCATGGGCGCAATCAAGATGCTTTCTTGAATTCGATCTTGATTCAAGAAAGTAGTCAAGAACATGCGACCAAGAAAGAATAAGTCAAGAAGCTCAGTTGACTTCTTTCTTGTTGACCAACAATGCAATTTTCTAGTCAGAAAACAAGGAGGAAATGAAGAACGGAATCAAGATCCCTTCTTAATTGATTCTAAGTAGTGTTTCTTCTTTGTTTCTTTCTTTCAAGGTTATTTCTTCTCCTCTTTGTTCTTTCTTGAGTTCTACCTTGGTCAATTGTAGCCATGGGCACAATCAAGATGCTTTCTTGATTGCCTTTTTGATTCAAAGAAGCAGCCAAGGACAAATGACCAAGAAGGAAGAAGTCAAGAAGCTCAGTTGACTTCGGTGTTATTGACCAACAAAGCCATGTTTCAAGCAAGAAGGCATGGAGGAAAGGATGAAAGGAATCAAGATCCCTTCTATACTGATTCCAAGCTGTGTTTCTTCTTTGTTTCTTTCTTTCGTGGTCATTTATTGTCGTGTTTGTTCATCCCTGAGTTCTACCTTGGTCTATCGCAACCATGTCGCAATCAAGATGCTTTCTTGATTGCAATCTTCACTCAAGAAAATAGTCAAGAACAAACAACCAAGAAATATGAAGTCAAGAAGCTCTGCTGACTTCTTTCTTATTGACCAAGAATGCAATGTTCCAACTAAGAAAGCAAGGAGGAAATGAAGAAAGGAATTAACATCCCATCTAGATTGATTCCAAGCCGTATTTCTTCTTTGTTCCTTTCTCTCATGGTCGTTTGTTGTCCTCTTTGTTCTTTCGTGAGTTCTACCTTGGTCAATCGCAACCATGGGCGCAATCAAGATGCTTTCTTGAAATCGATCTTGATTCAAGAAAGTAGTCAAGAACATGCGACCAAGAAAGAAGAAGTCAAGAAGCTCAGTTGACTTCTTTCTTGTTGACCAACAATGCAATTTTCTAGTGAGAAATCAAGGAGGAAATGAAGAACGGAATCAAGATCCCTTCTTGATTGATTCCAAGCAGTGTTTCTTCTTTGTTTCTTTCTCTCGAGGTTGTTTCTTCTCCTCTTTGTTCTTTCTTGAGTTCTACCTTGGTCAATCGTAGCCATGGGCACAATCAAGATGCTTTCTTGATTGCCTTTTTGATTCAAAGAAGCAGCCAAGAACAAACGACCAAGAAGAAAGAAGTCAAGAAGCTTAGTTGACTTCGGTGTTATTGACCAACAAAGCCATGTTTCAAGCAAGAAGGCATGGAGGAAAGGATGAAAGGAATCAAGATCCCTTCTTTATTGATTCCAAGCTGTGTTTCTTCTTTGTTTCTTTCTTTCATGGTCATTTATTGTCGTGTTTGTTCTTTCCTGAGTTCTAACTTGGCCTATCGCAACCATGGCACAATCAAGATGCTTTCTTGATTGCAATCTTGACTTAAGAAAACAGTCAATAACAAACGACCAAGAAAGATGAAGTCAAGCAGCTCAGTTGACTTCTTTCTTATTGACCAAGAATGCAATGTTCCAACCAAGAAAGCAAGGAGGAAATAAGAAAGGAATCAACATCCCATCTAGATTGATTCCAAGCTGTATTTCTTCTTTGTTCCTTTCTCTCATGGTCGTTTGTTATCCTCTTTCTTCTCTCTTGAGTTCTACCTTGGTCAATCACAACCATGGTCGTAATCAAGATGCTTTCTTGAAATCAATCTTGATTCAAGAAAGTAGTCAAGAACATGCGACCAAGAAAGAAGAAGTCAAGAAGCTCAGTTGACTTCTTTCTTGTTGACCAACAATGCAATTTTCTAGTGAGAAATCAAGGAGGAAATGAAGAACAGAATCAAGATCCCTTCTTGATTGAGTCCAAGCAGTGTTTCTTCTTTGTTTCTTTCTCTCATGGTTGTTTCTTCTCCTCTTTGTTCTTTCTTGAGTTCTACCTTGGTCAATCGTAGCCATGGGCACAATCAAGATGCTTTCTTGACTGCCTTTTTGATTCAAAGAAGCAGCCAAGAACAAATGACCAAGAAGGAAGAAGTCAAGAAGCTTAGTTGACTTCGGTGTTGTTGACCAACAAAGCCATGTTTCAAGCAAGAAGGCATGAAGGAAAGAATGAAAGGAATCAAGATCCCTTCTTTACTGATTCCAAGTTGTGTTTCTTCTTTGTTTCTTTCTTTCGTGGTCATTTATTGTCATGTTTGTTCTTTCCTGAGTTCTACCTTGGTCTATCGCAACCATAGCGCAATCAAGATGATTTCTTGATTGTAATCTTCCCTTAAGAAAACAGTCAAGAACAAACGACCAAGAAAGATGAAGTCAAGAAGCTCAGTTGACTTCTTTCTTATTGACCAAGAATGCTATGTTCCAACCAAGAAAGCAAGGAGGAAATGAAGAAAGGAATCAACATCCCATCAAGATTGATTACAAGCCGTATTTCTTCTTTGTTCCTTTCTCTCATGGTCATTTGTTGTCCTCTTCGTTCTTTCTTGAATTCTACCTTGGTCAATCGCAACCATGGGCACAATCAAGATGCTTTCTTGAAATCAAACTTGATTCAAGAAAGCAGTCAAGAACATTCTACCAAGAAAGAAGAAGTCAAGAAACTCAGTTGACTTCTTTCTTGTTGACCAACAATGCAATGTTTCATGCAAGAAAGCAAGGAGGAAATGAAGAAAGGAAGTAAGATCCCTTCTTGATTCATTCCAAGCCGTGTTTCTTCTTTTTTTCTTTCTCCCATGGTTATTTTTTGCCCACTTTGTTCTTTCTTGACTTCTACCTTGGTCAATCACAAACATGCGCATAATCAAGATGCTTTCTTGAATGTGATCTTGATTGAAGAAAGTAACCAAGAACAAAAGACCATGAAAGAAGAAGTCAAGAAGCTCAATTCACTTTTGTCTTGCTAATTAAGAAAGCAATGTTTCAAGCAAGAAAGCAAAGAGGAAAGGAAGAAAGGAATCAAGCTCCCTTCTAGGTTGACTCTAAGCCGCGTTTCTTCTTTGTCTTACTTTCATGGTCGTTTCTTGTCCTCCTTGTTCTTTCTTGAGTTCTACCATGGTCAATCTCAACCTCGGGCGCAATCAAGATGCTTTCTTAGTTGTGATCTTGATTCAAGAAAGCAATCAAGAACAAGTGACCAAGAAAGAAGACATCAAGAAGGTCAGTTAACTTCTTACTTGTTGACTAAGAAAGTAATCTTTCAAGCAAGAAAGCAAGGAGAAAATGAAGAAAGTAATCAAGATCCATTCTTGATTGATTCCAAGCTGTGTTTATTCTTTGTTTCTTTCTCTCATGGTCGTTTCTTGTCCTCTTTGTTCTTTCTTGAGTTCTACCTTGGACAATTGTAACCACGGGCATAATCAAGATGCTTTCTTCATTGCAATCTTATTTCAAAAAGCAGTTAAGAACAAGAAACCAAGAAAGAAGAAGTCAAGAAGCTCAGTTGACTTCTTTCTATTTTACCTAGAAAGCAACGTTTCAAGCAAGAACGCATGGAGGAAAGGATCAAACGAATTAAGATCCCTTCTTGATTGATTCAACGCTATGTTTCTTCTATGTTTCTTTCTTTTGTGTTCGTTTCTTGCCCTCTTTGTTCTTTCTTGAGTTCTACCTTGGTCAATCGCAACCATTGGCACAATCAAGATGCTTTCTTGATTGCCTTCTTGATTCAAGGAAGCTGCCAAGAACAAACGACCAAGAAGGAAGAAGTTGAGAAGCTAAGTTAACTTTTTTCTTGTTGACTAAGAAAGCAATGTTTCAAGCAAGAAGGCACGGAGGAAAGGATGAAAGGAATCAAGATCCCTTCATGATTGATTCTAAGCTGTGTTTCTTCCTCTTTTATGTCTTTTGTGGTCGTTTCTTATCCTCTTTGTTCTTTCTTCAATTCTACCTTGGTCAATCACAACCATGGGCGCAATCAAGATGCTTTCTTGAATTTGATCTTGATTTAAGAAAGTAGCCAAGAACACGCGACCAAGAAAGAAGAAGTCAAGAAGCTCAGTTGACTTCTTTCTTGTTGACCAACAATGCAATTTTCTAGTTAGAAAGCAAGGAGGAAATGAAGAACAGAATCAAGATCCCATCTTGATTGATTCTAAGTAGTGTTTCTTCTTTGTTTCTTTCTTTCAAGGTTGTTTCTTCTCCTCTTTGTTCTTTCTTGAGTTCTACCTTGGTCAATCGTAGCCATGGGCACAATCAAGATGCTTTCTTGATTGCCTTTTTGATTCAAAGAAGCAGCTATGGACAAACGACCAAGAAGGAAGAAGTCAAGAAGCTCAGTTGATTTCGGTGTTATTGACCAACAAAGCCATGTTTCAAGCAAGAAGGCATGGAGGAAAGGATGAAAGGAATCAAGATCCCTTCTGTACTGATTCCAAGCTATGTTTCTTCTTTGTTTCTTTCTTTCGTGGTCATTTATTGTCGTGTTTGTTCGTTCCTGAGTTCTACCTTGGTCTATCACAACCTTGTCACAATCAAGATGCTTTCTTAATTTCAATTTTCACTCAAGAAAATAGTCAAGAACAAACGACCAAGAAAGATGAAGCCAAGAAGCTCAGCTGACTTCTTTCTTATTGACCAAGAATGCAATGTTCCAACCAAGAAAGCAAGAAGGAAATGAAGAAAGGAATCAACATCCCATCTAGATTGATTCCAAGCCGTATTTCTTCTTTGTTCCTTTCTCTCATGGTCGTTTGTTGTCCTCTTTATTCTTTCTTGAGTTCTACCTTGGTCAATCGCAACCATGGGCGCAATCAAGATGCTTTCTTGAAATCGATCTTGATTCAAGAAAGCAGTCAAGAACATGCTACCAAGAAAGAAGAAGTCAAGAAGCTTAGTTGACTTCTTTCTTGTTGACCAAGAATGCAATGTTTCAAACAAGAAAGCAAGGAGGAAATGAAGAACAGAATCAAGATCCCTTATTGATTAATTACAAGCCGTGTTGCTTCTTTGTTTCTTACTCTCATGGTTGTTTCTTGTTCTCTTTGTTCTTCTTGAGTTCTACCTTGGTCAATAGCAACCATGGGCACAATCAAGATGCTTTCTTGAAATCAATCTTGATTCAAGAAAGCAGTCAAGAACATGCTACCAAGAAAGAAGAAGTCAAGAAGCTCAGTTGACTTCTTTCCTGTTGATCAAGGATGCAATGTTTCAAGCAAGAAAGCAAGGAGGAAATGAAGAACGGAATCAAGATCCTTTTTTGATTGATTCCAAGCCGTGTTGCTTCTTTGTTTCTTGCTCTCATGGTTGTTTATTGTCCTCTTTGTTCTTTCTTGAGTTCTACCTTGGTCAATCGCAACCATGGACGCAATCAAGACGTTTTCATGATTGCAATCTTGATTTAAGAAAGCAGTCAAGAATAAGCCACCACAAAGAAGAAGTCAAGAAGCTTAGTTGACTTCTTTTTTGTTGACCAAGAATGCAATGTTTCAAGCAAGAAAGCATGGAGGAAATGAACAAAGGAATCAAGATCCCTTCTAGGATGATTCCAAGCCGTGTTTCTTATTTGTTTCTTTCTCTCATGGTCGTTTCTTGTTCTCTTTGTTCTTTCTTGAGTTCTACCTTGGTCAATCACAACCACGGGTGCAATTAAGATCCTTTCTTGATTGCGATCTTGATTCAAGAAAGCAATCAAGAACAAGCGACCAAGTAGGAAGTAATCAAGAAGCTCAATTGACTTCTCTCTTGTTGATCTAGAAAGCAATGTTTCAAGCAAGAAAGCGAGGAGGAAATGAAGATAGGAATCAACATCCCTTCTAGATTGATTGCAAGCCATGTTTCTTCTTTTTCTCTTACTTTAATGGTCGTTCCTTGTCCTCTTTATTCTTTCTTGAGTTCTACCATGGACAATCGTAACCAAGGGCACAATTAAGATGCTTTCTTGATTGCGATCTTGATTCAAGAAAGCAGTCAAGAACAACCAACCAAGAAAGAAGAAGTCAAGAAGCTCAGTTGACTTCTTTCTTTTTGACCAAGAAAGCAATGTTTCAAGCAAGAAAGCATGGAGAAAATGAAGAATGGAAGTAAGATCCCTTCTTGATTCATTCCAAGCCATGTTTCTTGTTTGTTTCTTTCTCTCATGGTCATTTCTTGTCCACTTTGTTCTTTCTTGACTTCTACCTTGGTCAATCACAAACATGCACATAATCAAGATGCTTTCTTGAATGCGATCTTGATTGAAGAAAGTAGCCAAGAACAAAAGACCACGAAAGAAAAAGTCAAGAAGCTCAGTTCACTTCTGTCTTACTGACTAAGAAAGCAATGTTTCAAGCAAGAAAGCAAAGAGCAAAGGAAGAAAGGAATCAAGCTCCCTTCTCTGTTGACTCCAAGCCATGTTTCTTCTTTGTCTTACTTTCATGGTCATTTCTTGTCCACTTTGTTCTTTCTTGAGTTCTACCATGGTCAATTGCAACCACGAGTGCAATTAAGATGCTTTCTTGGTTGTGATCTTGATTCAAGAAAGCAATCAAGAACAAGCGACCAAGAAAGAAGACATCAAGAAGGTCAGTTAACTTCTTTCTTGTTGACTAAGAAAGCAATATTTTAAGCAAGAAAGCAAGGAGGAAATGAAGAAAGGAATCAAGATCCATTCTTGATTGATTCCAAGCCGTGTTTATTCTTTGTTTCTTTCTCTCATGGTCGTTTCTTGTCCACTTTGTTCTTTCTTGAGTTCTTCCTTGGACAATCGTAACCACAGGCATAATCAAGATGCTTTCTTCATTGCGATCTTATTTCAACAAAGCAGTCAAGAACAAGAAACCAAGAAAGAAGAAGTCAAGAAGCTCAGTTGACTTCTTTCTATTTTACCTAGAAAGCAACGTTTCAAGCAAGAACGCATGGAGGAAAGGATGAAACGAATCAAGATCCCTTCTTGATTGATTCAACATTGTGTTTCTTCTTTATTTCTTTCTTTTGTGTTCGTTTCTTGTCCTCTTTGTTCTTTCTTAAGTTCTACCTTGGTCAATCGCAACCATTGGCACAATCAAGATGCTTTCTTGATTGCCTTCTTGATTCAATTCAAGGAAGCAACCAAGAACAAACGACCAAGAAGGAAGAAGTCGAGAAGCTCAGTTAACTTCTTTCTTATTGACCAAGAAAGCAACGATTCAAGCAAGAAGGCATAGAGGAAAGGATGGAACGAATCAAGATCCCTTCTTCATCAATTCCAAGCTGTGTTTCTTCTTCGTTTATTTCTTTTGTGGTCGTTTCTTGTCCTCTTTGTTCTTTCTTCAGTTCTACCTTGGTCAATCGTAGTCATGGGCACAGTCAAGATGCTTTCTTGATTGCCTTTTTTAATCAAGGAAGCAGCCACGAACAAGTTACCAAGAAGGAAGAAGTCAAGAAGCTCAGTTGACTTATTTCTTGTTGACGAGAAAGCAATGTTTCAAGCAAGAAGGCATGGAGGAAAGAATGAAAGGAATTAAGATCCCTTCTTGACGGATTCCAAGCTGTGTTTCTTTCTTTCGTTGTCGTGTCTTGTCCTCTTTGTTCATTCTTGAGTTGTACCCTTGTCAATCACAACCACGGGTGCAATCAAGATGATTTCTTGATTGGGATCTTGATTCAAGAAAGCAGTTAACAACATGCGACCAAGCAAGAAGAAGTCAAGAAGCTCAGTTGACTTCTTTCTTTTTGACGAAGAATGCAATGTTTCAAGCAAGAAAGCAAGGAGGATATGAAGAAAGGAATCAAGATCCATACTTGATTGATTCCATGCCGTGTTTCTTCTTTGTTTCTTTCCCTCATGGTCGTTTCTTGTCCTCTTTGTTCTTTCTTGAGTTCTACCTTGGTCAATCGCAGCCATGGGCACAATCAAGATTCTTTCTTGATTTCCTTTTTTATTCAAAGAAGCAGCCAAGAACAAGCTACCAAGAAGTCAAGAAGCTCAGTTGACTTCTCTCTTGTTGACCAAGAAAGCAATGTTTCAAACAAGATGGCATAGAGGAAAGGATGAAAGTAATCAAGATTCCTTCTTTACTGATTCCAAGTTGTGTTTCTTCTTTGTTTCTTTCTTTCGTGGTCGTTTCTTATCCTCTTTGTTCTTTCTTGAGTTATACCTTGGTCAATCGCAACCATGAGAGCAATCAATACGCTTTCTTGATAATCTTCTTGATTCAAGGAAGCAGCCAAGAACAAGCGACTAAGAAAGCAGAAGCCAAGAAGCTCAGTTGATTTTTTTCTTGTTGACAAACAAAGAAATGTTTCAAGTAAGAAAGCAAGGAGGAAATATAGAAAGGAATCAAGATCCCTTTTAATTGATTCCAAGCTGTGTTTGTTCTTTGTTTCTTTCGTGGTCGTTTATTATCGTATTTGATCTTTCTTGAGTTCTATCTTGGTCAATCACAACCACAGGCTAAATGAAGATGCTTTCTTGATTTCGATCTTGATTCAAGAAAGCAGTCAAGAAGAAGTGACCAAGAAAGAAGAAGTCAAGAAGCTCAGTTCACTTCTCTCTTACCGACTAAGAAAGCAATGTTTCAAGCAAGAAAGCAAAGAGGAAATGAAGAGAGGAATCAAGATGCCTTCTAAGTTGATTCCAAGCCATATTTCTTCTTTATTTCTTACTCTTATGGTCGTTTCTTGTCCTCTTTGTTCTTTCTTGAGTTCTACCACAGTCAATCGTAACCACGGGCGCAATCAAGATGCTTTCTTGGTTGCGATCTTGATTCAAGAAAGCAGTGAAGAACAAGCGACCCAGAAAGAAGACATCCCGAAGCTCAGCTGACTTCTTTCTTGTTGACTAATAAAGTAATGTTTCAAGCAAGAAAGCAAGGAGGAAATGAAGAAAAGAATCAAGATCCATTATTGATTGATTCCAAGCCATTTTTCTTCTTTGTTTCTTTCTCTCATGGTCGTTTCTTATCCTCTTTGTTCTTTCTTGAGTTCTATCTTAGTCCATCGTAACCACGGGCATAATCAAGATGCTTTCTTGATTGCGATCTTAGTTCAAGAAAGCAGTCAAGAACAAGAAACCAAGAAAGAAGAAGTCAAGAAGCTCAGTTGACTTCTTTCTATTTGACCAAGAAAGCATTGTTTCAAGCAAGAATGCATGGAGGAAAGGATGAAACGAATCAAGATCCCTTCTAGACTGATTCCAAGTTGTGTTTCTTCTTTATTTCTATCTTTCGTGGTCATTTCTTGTCCTCTTTGTTCTTTCTTGAGTTCTACCTTGGTCAATCACAACCACGGGCACAATTAAGATGCTTTCTTGATTGCGATCTTGATTCAAGAAAGCAATCAAGAACATGCGACCAAGAAAGAAGAAGTCAAGAAGCTCAGTTGACTTCTTTCTTTTTAACTAAGAATGCAATGTTTCAAGAAAAAAAGCAAGGAGGAAATGAAGAAAGGAATCAAGATCCCTACTTGATTAATTCCAAGCCGTGTTTCTTCCTTGTTTCTTTCTCTCATGGTCATTTCTTGTCCTCTTTGTTCTTTCTTGAGTTCTACCTTGGTCAATCGCAGCCATGGGCACAACCAAGATGCTTTCTTGATTGCCTTTTTAATTTAAAGAAACAACCAAGAACAAACTACCAAGAAGGAAGAAGTCAAGAAGCTCAGTTGACTTCTCTCTTGTTGACCAAGAAAGCAATGTTTCAAGCAAGAAGGCTTGGAGGAAAGGATGAAAGTAATCAAGATCCCTTCATTTCTGATTCCAAGCTGTGTTTCTTTGTTTCTTTCTTTTGTGGTCATTTCTTGTCCTCTTTGTTCTTTCTTGAGTCCTACCTTAGTCAATCGCAACCATGGGCCCAATCAATATGCTTTCTTTATAACCTTCTTGATTCAAGGAAGTAGCTAAGAACAAGTTACCAAGAAAGAAGAAGCCAAGAAGCTCGTTTGATTTCTTTCTTGTTGACCAACAAAGTAATGTTTCAAGAAAGAAAGCAAGGAGGAAATGTAGAAAGGAATCAAGATCCCTTTTGATTGATTCCAAGCTGTGTTTCTTCTTTGTTTCTTTCTTTCGTGGTCTTTTATTGTCATGTTTGTTCTTTCTTGAGTTCTATCTTGGTCAATCATAACCATGGGCGCAATGAAGATGCTTTCTTGATTGCGATCTAGATTCAAGAAAGCAGTCAAGAACAAGTGACCCAGATAGAAGAAGTCAAAAAGATCAGTTCACTTCTCTCTTGCTGACTAAGAAAGCAATGTTTCAAGAAAGAAAGAAAAGAGGAATTGAAGAAAGGAATCAAGATCCCTTCTAGGTTGATTCCAAGTCGTGTTTCTTCTTTGTCTCTTACTCTCATGGTCGTTTCTTGTCCTCTTTGTTCTTTCTTGAGTATTACCATGGTTAATCGCAACCACGAGTGCAATTAAGATGCTTTCTTGGTTGCGATCTTGATTCAAGAAAGCTGTCATGAACAAGTGACTAAGAAAGAAGACATCAAGAAGCTCAGTTCACTTCTTTCTTATGGACCAAGAAAGTGTTGTTTTAAGCAAGAAGGCATGGAGGAAAAGATGAAACGAATCAAGATCCCTTCTTGATTGACAAGCTATGTTTCTTCTTTGTTTCTTTCTTGTATGTTTGTTTCTTTCTTGTATGTTTGTTTCTTATCCTCTTTGTTCTTTCTTAAGTTCTACCTTGGTCAATCACAACCATTGGCACGATTAAGATGCTTTCTTGATTGCCTTCTTGATTCAAGGAAGCAACCAAGAATAAACGACCAAGAAGGAAGAAGTCCAAAAGCTCAGTTAACTTCTTTCTTGTTAACCATGAAAGTAATGTTTCAGGCAAGAAGGCATGGAGGAAAGGATGAAAGGAATCAAGATCCCTTCTTGATTGATTCCAAGCTGTGTTTCTTCTTTGTTTCTTTCTTTTGTTGTCGTTGCTTGTCCTCTTTGTTCTTTCTTAATTTCTATCTTGGTCAATCGCAGCCATTGGCACTATCAAAGATGCTTTCTTGATTGCCTTTTTTAACCAAGGAAGCAGCCAAGAACAAGCTACCAAGAAGGAAGAAGTCAAGAAGCTAGTTGACATCTTTCTTGTTGACCAACAAAGCAATGTTTCAAGCAAGAAGGCATGGAGGAAAGGATGAAAGGAATCAAGAACCCTTCTTGACTGATTCCAAGCTGTGTTTCTTCTTTGTTTCTATCTTTCGTGGTCGTTTCTTGTCCTTTTTGTTCTTTCTTGACTTCTACCTTGGTCAATCACAACCACGGGTGCAATCAAGATGCTTTCTTGATTACGATCTTGATTCAAGAAAGCAATCAAGAACAAGCGACCAACAAAGGAGAAGTCAAGAAGCTCAGTTGACTTCTTTCTTTTTAACTAAGAATGCAATGTTTCAAGCAAGAAAGCAAGGAGGAAATGAAGAAAGGAATCAAGATCCCTACTTGATTGATTCCAAGCCGTGTTTCTTCTTTGTTTATTTCTCTCATGGTCATTTCTTGTCCTCTTTGTTCTTTCTTGAGTTCTACCTTGGTCAATCGCAGCCATGGTCACAATCAGGATTCTTTCTTGATTGCCTTTTTAATTCAAAGAAACAGCCAAGAACAAGCTACCAAGAAGGAAGAAGTCAAGAAGCTCAATTGACTTCTCTCTTGTTGACCAAGAAAGCAATGTTTCAAGAAAGAAGTCATGGAGGAAATGATGAAAGTAATCAAGATCCCTTCATTACTGATTCCAAGCTGTGTTTCTTCTTTGTTTCTTTCTTTTGTGGTCATTTCTTGTCCTCTTTATTCTTTCTTGAGTCCTACCTTGGTCAATCACAACCATGGGCGCAATCAATATGCTTTCTTGATAACCTTCTTGATTCAAGGAAGCAGCCAAGAGCAAGCGACCAAGAAAGAAGAAGTCAAGAAGCTCAGTTGATTTCTTTCTTGTTGACCAAAAATGTAATGTTTTAAGAAAGAAAGCAAGGAGGAAATGTAGAAAGGAATCAAGATCCCCTTCGATTGATTCCAAGCTGTGTTTCTTCTTTGTTTCTTTCTTTCGTGGTCGTTTATTGTCGTGTTTATTCTTTCTTGAGTTCTACCTTGGTGAATCGTAACCATTGGTGCAATCAACATTTATTGATTGCAATTTTGATTCAAGAAAGCAGTCAAGAACAAGCGACCAAGAAAGAAGAAGTCAAGAAGCTAAGTTTACTTCTTTCTTATTGACCAAGAATGCAATGTTTCAAGTAAGAAAGCAAGGAGGAAATGAAGAAAGGAATCAAGATCCATTCTAGATTGATTCCAAGCCGTGTTTCTTCTTTGTTTCTTTCTCTTATGGCCATTTCTTGTCCTCTTTGTTCTTTCTTGAGTTCTACCTTGTTCAATCGCAGCCATGGGCACAGTCAAGATGCTTTCTTGATTGCCTTTTTTATTCCAAGAAAAAGCCTAGAACAAGCTACCAAGAAGGAAGAAGTCAAGAAGCTCAGTTGACTTCTCTCTTGTTGACCAAGAAAGCAATATTTCAAGTAAGAAGGCATGGAGGAAAGGATGAAAGTAATCAAGTTCCCTTCTTTACTGATTCAAAGTTGTGTTACTTCTTTGTTTCTTTCTTTTGTGGTTGTTTCTTGTCCTCTTTGCTCTTTCTTGAGTTCTACCTTGGTCAATCGCAACCATGGGCGCAATCAATATGCCTTCTTGATAACCTTCTTGATTCAAGGAAGCAGCCAAGAACAAGTGACAAAGAAAGAAGAAGTCAAGAAGCTCAGTTGATTATTTTCTTATTGACCAACAAAGTAATGTTTCAAGCAAGAAAGAAAGGAGGAAATGTAGGAAGGAATCAAGATCCATCTTGACTGATTCCAAGTTGTGTTTCTTCTTTGTTTCTTTCTTTGGTGGTCGTTTCTTGTCCTCTTTATTCTTTCTTGAGTTCTACCTTGATCAATCACAACCATGGGTTCAATCAATATGCTTTCTTGATAGCCTTCTTAATTCAAGGAAGCGGCCAAGAACAAGCAACCAAGAAAGAGGAAGTCAAGAAGCTTAGTTGACTTATTTCTTGTTGATCAAGAAAGCAATGTTTCAAGCAAGAAAGCAAGGAGGAAATGAAGAAAGGAATCAAGATCCCTTCTTGATAGATTCCATGTTGTGTTCCTTTCTTATGCATAAAACACCATAATGCTCAGAGCACTTTTCAGCTTTGAGGTCCATAGTGCCCCGTGGTCCACTTTTGGTGCCCGTCATGCATTTTCGGGACATGATGCAATTTTCGTGTGAAAATAAGACTTTTGGGTTTTGGTGCCCCGTGATCCTTGGTGCATCCTTATGCATAAAAAATCATAATTCTCGGAGCACTTTTTAGTTTTGAGGTTCATGGTGCCCAGTGCTCCAATTTTGGTGCCCATGGTGGATTTTCGGCACATGTGCAATTTTCGTGCCAAAATAAAACTTTTGGGTTTTGGTGCCCTGTGGCCCTTGGTGCATCCTTATGCATGAAAAATCATAATGCTTTGAGTACTTTTCAGTTTAAGGTCTGTGGTGCCCCATGGTCCAATTTTGGTGTCTGTGGTGCATTTTCGGCCCATTGTGCAATTTTTGTGCCAAAATAAGACTGTTGTGTTTTGGTGCCCCATTATCCTTGGTGCATCCTTATGCATAGAAAACCATAATACTCGGATCACTTTTCAGTTTTGACGTTCGTGGTGCCCCGTGGTCCAATTTTGGTGCCCGTGGTGCATTTTCGGCCCATTGTGCAATTTTCGTGCCAAAATAAGACTATTGTGTTTTTGTGCCCATTATCCTTGGTGCATCCTTATGCATAAAAAACCATAATGCTCGGATCAATTTTCAGTTTTGAGGTCCATGGTGCACCACTCATGATTTTGCAATCAATATTGTTCGGCTAGAGAGAAGTCTGAGGCCACGTTGTCATCATAGGCCACATGTATCAAAAGCAAACACAAATTGTAAAGATGCTGATGTTCCACCAGGATTTTCTCCTTTGGTAACTGTTCCATCTAGAAATTCCGCTTAAGAAAACACAAATGGTAATGATGCTGATGTTCCATCTGGTTTTTCTTCTTTGGAAACTGTTCCATCTAACAATTCAACTCAAGACACCGATGAACCATTGACGGAGGCTTTGGAGGAAGATTATGAAGATGGAAATGCATGGTATGAATCAATGATGCAGAGAGTAATGGAATTTGAACAGATTATGGACAGACAGGAGAGAATGATTAAAAAACTAAAGATAGCAAAGCTTGGTCATTGTTGAACAAATTATTAGCTTATGAAACCAAATCCTTACCATTTGTTACATGACATGAATGTTCAGAAAAACAAAATACAACATGATCTTGTAGGATTTAGCACCAATATATTGTCTTGGTTTCACATCTTCACTTAGAAACATGTTTATCAATTGGTAGCTAATTTGTAGAAACACAACTTGCTATTTGTTTCTTTGCTTTTAAAGATTCAAGGAATGCTAGCAACACTTTTTTTCATGATTTTTTTTTCTTAATTAGTGAAATTCATGTGAGACACTATAAGTGTGTTTGAGTATGCGTTACTTTGTTTCAAACATGGATTATTGCACCATAGGCCGAAAATGCACCATGGGCACAAAAATTGGACCACGGGGCACCGCGGACCTCAAAACTGAAAAGTGCTCTGAGCCTTTTGGTTTTTTTTCGCATAAGGATGCACCAAGGATCATAGAGCACCAAAACCCAAAAGTCTTATTTTGGCACGAAAATTGCACCATGTGCCGAAAATGCACCACGTGCACCAAAATTGTACCACGGGGCACCACAGACCTCAAAACTGAAAAGTGCTCCGAGCATTATGGCTTTTTATGCATAAGAATGCCCCATGGACCACGGGACACCAAAATCCAAAAGTCTTATTTTGGCACGAAAATTGCACCATGTGCCAAAAATGCACCACGGGGCACCAAAATGGGACCACTAGGCACCAAGGACCTCAAAACGGAAAAGTGCTCCGAGCCTTATGGTTTTTTATGCATCAGGATGCACCAAGGATCATAGGGCACCAAAACCCAAAAGTCTTATTTTGGCACGAAAATTGCACCACGAGCACCAAAATTGGACCACGGGACACCACGAACCTCAAAACTGAAAAGTGTTCCTAGCATTATGGTTTTTTATGCTTAAGAATGCCCGAGGGGTCACGGGGCACCAAAACCCAAAAGTCTTGCTTTTGCACAAAAATTGCACTGAAAAGTGCTTGTAGCATTATGGTTTTTTATGCATAAGAGTGCCCCAGGGATCATGGGGCACCAAAATCCAAAAGTCATAGTTTGACACAAAAATTGCACCATGGTCCAAAAAGGCACCAATGGGCACCAAAATTGGACCACGAGGAATGACAGACCTCAAAACTGAAAAGTGCTCTGAGCATTTTGGTGTTTTATGCATAAGGATGCACCAAGGATCACAGGGCACCAAAACCCAAAAGCCTTATTTTGGGACGAAAATTGAATGATGAGCCGAAAATGCACCACGGGCACCAAAATTAAACCACAGGACACCACAAACCTCAAAATTGAAAAGTGCTCCGAGCCTAATGGTTTTTTATGCATAAGGATGCACCAAGGATCATGCAGCACCAAAACCAAAATGTCTTATTTTGGCATGAAAATTGTACCATGTGCTTAAAATGCACCAAGGCACCAAAATTGGATCACGGGCACCACGGACCTCAGAACTGAAAAGTGCTCTGCATTATGGGTTTTTATGCATAAGGACTCCTTAAGGATCACAAGGCACAAAAACCCAAAAGTCTTATTTTGGCACAAAAATTGCACGTTAGGCCAAAAATGCACCACGGGCACAAAAAAAGGACCAGAAATGCACCACGGGGCACCAAAATTGGACCACTGGACACCACAGATCTCAAAACTGAAAAGTGGTCTGAGCATTATCATTTTTTATGCATAAGGATGCACTAAGGATCATGGGGCACCAAAACCCAAAAGTCTTATTTTGGCATGAAAATTGCACCATGTGCCGAAAATGCACCACGGGCTCCAAAATTGGACCACAGGACACCACAGACCTCAAAACTAAAATGTGCTTCAAGCATTATGGTTTTATATACATAAGAATGCCCTAGGGATCACAGGGCACCAAAATCAAAATGTTTTATTTTTGCACGAAAATTGTACAATGAGTCGAAAATGCACCACAGGCACCAAAATTGGACCACGGGGCACCATGGACCTCATAACTGAAAAGTGCTTCGAGCATCATGGTTTTTTATGCATTCCACCACAGGCACCCAAATTGGACCACTGAGGCATTGTTATGCATAAAAAACCATAATGCTCGGGGCACTTTTCAGGGCAATTTTCGTGCAAAATAAGACTTTTGGATTATGATGCCCCGTGATCCCTGGTGTATTCTTATGCAAAACAAACCATAATGCTCAGAGCACTTTTTAGTTTTGAGGTCCGTTGTGCCCCGTGGTCAAATTTTGGTGCCCGTGGTGCATTTTCCACCCAACGTGCAATTTTTATGCCCAAATAAGACTTTTGGGTTTTGGTGAACCGTGATCCTTAATGTGTGCTTATGCATAAAAAACCATTATGCTCATAGCACTTTTCAGTTTTGAGGTCGGTGGTGCCTCAGGGTCCAATTTTGTTCCAATGGTGCATTTTCGGCAATTTGTGCAATTTTCGTGCGAAAATAAGACTTTAGGATTATGGTGTCCCGTGATCCCTGGTGCATTCATATGCATAAAAACCATAATGCTCATAGCACTTTTCAATTTTGTGGTCTGTGGCGCCCCGTGCTCCAATTTTGGTGCCTGTGGTACATTTTCAGCCCAATCTACAATATTCGTGCAAATATAAGACTTTTGGGTTTTGCTGCCCCATGATCCCCGGTGCATTCTTATGCATAAAAAACCATAATGCTCAGAGCACTTTTTAGTTTTTAGGTCCGTGGTGCACCGTGGTCCACTTTTGGTGCTTGAGGTGCATTTTGGGCCCATTTTGCAATTTTAGTGCGAAAATAACACTTTTGGATTTTGGTACCTCGTGATCCATGGTTTATTCTTATGCATAAAAACCATAATGCTCGAAGCACTTTTCAGTTTTGAGGTCGGTGGTGCCCCGTGGTCCATTTTTGGTGCTCGTGGTGAATTTTCGGTCCATTGTGCAATTTTCGTGCGAAAATAAGACTTTTGGGTTTTGGTGCCCCGTGATCCTTGGAGCATTCTTATGCATAAAAAATCGTAATGCTCGGGGCACTTTTCAGTGCAATTTTCGTGCAAAAATAAGACTTTTGGATTTTCGTGTCCCGTGATCCCTAGTGCATTCTTATCCATAATAAACCATAATGCTCGGAGCATTTTTCAGTTTTGAGGTTCGTTGTGCCCCATGGTCAAATTTTGGTGCCCGTGGTGCATTTTCGCTCAACATGCAATTTTCGTGCCCAAATAAGACTTTTGGGTTTTGGTGACCCGTGATCCTTAATGTGTGCTTATGCATAAAAAAACCATAATACTCGAAGCACTTTTCAGTTTTGAGGTCGGTGGTGCCCCAAGGTCCAATCTTGTTCTGGTGGTCCATTTTCGGCAATTTGTACAATTTTCGTGCGAAAATAAGATTTTAGGGTTATGGTGCCCCGTGATCCCTGGTGCATTCATATGCATAAAAACCATAATGCTAGAAGCACTTTTCAGTTTTGAGGTCCGTGGTGCCTGTGGTCCAATTATGTGCTTGTCGTGCATTTTTGACCCAATCTACAATATTCGTGCAAAAATAAGACTTTTGGGTTTTGTTGTCCCGTGATCCCCGGTGCATTCTTATGCATAAAAAACCATAATGCTCATAGCACTTTTTAGTTTAGAGGTCCATGGTGCCCCGTGGTCCAATTTTCATGCCAAAATAAGACTTTTGGGTTATGGTGCCCCGTGATCCCTGGTGCATTGTTATGCATAAAAAACCATAATGCTCAAAGCACTTTTCAATTTTGAGATCCAAGGTGCCCCGTGGTCCAATTTTGGTCTCTATGGTGCATTTTCGGCCCGTTGTGCAATTTTTGTGCAAAATAAGACTTTTGGGTTTTGCTACCCCGTAATCCCTGGTGCATTCTTATACATAAAAAATCATAATGCTTGGAGCACTTTTTAGTTTTTAGGTTCGTGGTGTCCCGTGGTCCACTTTTGGTGCTCGAGGTGCACTTTGGGCCCATTGTGCAATTTTTGTGCGAAAATAATACTTTTAGATTTTGGTGCCTCATGATCCATGGTTTATTCTTATGCATTAAAATCATAATTCTAGGATCACTTTTCAGTTTTGAGGTCGGTGGTGCCCCGTGGTCCATTTTTAGTGCCCGTGGTGCATTTTTGGTCCAATGTGCAATTTTCGTACGTAAATAAGACTTTTGGGTTTTGGTACTCCGTGATCCCTGGTGCATTCTTATGCATAAAAAACCATATTTCTCAGAGAACTTTTTAGTTTTGAGGTCAGTGGTGCCCCGTGGTCCAATTTTAGTGCCCATGGTGCATTTTTGGCCCATTGTGCAATTTTCGTGCCAAATTAAGACTCTTGGGTTATGGTGCCCAGTGATCCCCGATGCATTCTTATGCATAAAAAACCATAATGCTCTAAGAACTTTTCAGATTTGAGGTTTGTGGTGCCTCGTGGTTCAATTTTGGACCCTATGGTGCATTTTCAGCCCATTGTGCAATTTTCGTGCCAAAAATAAGACTTTTCGGTTATGGTGCCCTATGATGCCTGGTTCATCCTTCTGCATAAAAAATCATACTGCTTGGAGCACTAGTAAGTTTTGAGCTTCTTGGTGCCCCGTGGTCCAATTTTGGTGCCTGTGGTGCATTTTCGGCCCATGGTGCAATTTTTTTGCGAAAATAAGACTTTTGGATTTTGGTGTGCTGTGATCCCTAATGCATTGTTATGCACAAAAACCTTAATGCTCATGTCACTATTTAGTTTTGAGGTCCGTGGTACCCCACGATCCAATTTTGGTGCCTGTGGTCTATTTTCGGCCCATTGTGAAATTTTAATGCGAAAATAAGACTTTTGGATTTTGGTGCCACGTGATCCCTGGTGCATTCTTATGCAGAACCATAATGCATGGAGCACTTTTCAATTTTGACATCCGTGGTGCCCCGTGGTCCAATTTTGGTGCCCATTGGTGAATTTTCGGACCATGGTGCAATTTTCGTGCGAAAATAAGACTTTTGGGTTTTGGTGACCCGTGATCCCTGGGGCAATCTTATGCATAAAAAACCATAATACTCGGAGCACTTTTTAGTGTAATTTTCATGGAAAAATAAAACTTTTGGGTTTTGGTGCCCCGTGATCCTTGGGGCATTCTTATGCATAAAAAACCATAATGCTCGGGGCACTTTTCAGTGCAATTTTCGGGCAAAAATAAGACTTTTGGATTTTCGTGCCCCGTGATCCCTGGTGCATTCCTATGCATAACAAACCATAATGTTTGGAGCACTTTTCAGTTTTGATTTTCGTTATGCCCCGTGGTCAAATTTTGGTGCCCGTGGTGCATTTTCTACCCAACGTGCAATTTTTGAGCCCAAATAAGACTTTTCGGTTTCGGTGACCCATGATCCTTAATGTGTGCTTATGCATACAAAACCATTATGCTCATATCACTTTTCAGTTTTGAGGACGGTGGTGCCCCAAGGTCCAATTTTGTTCCGGTGGTGCATTTTCGGCAATTTGTGCAACTTTTGTAAATAAGACTTTAGGGTTATGGTGCAACTTTCGTGCGAAATTAAGACTTTTGGGTTATGGTGCCCCGTGATCCCTGATGCATTCTTATGCATAAAAAATCATAATGCTCAAAGCACTTTTTAGGTTTGAGGTCCGTGGTGCCTCGTGGTTCAATTTTGGACACTATGGTGCATTTTCAGCCCATTGTGCAATTTTCGTGCCAAAAATAAGACTTTTTGGTTATGGTACCCTGTGATGCCTGGTTCATCCTTATGCATAAAAAATCATAATGCTCAGAGGACTTTTCAGTTTTGAGGTCCGTGGTGCCCCGTGGTCCAATTTTGGTCCCTATGGTGCATTTTCGGTCCATTTTGCAATTTCCATGCGAAAATATGACTTTTGGGTTTTGGTGCCCCTTGATCCCTCGTGCACTCTTATGCATAAAAACCATATTGCTCGGAGCACTTTTCGGTTTTGAGGTTCATCGTGCCCCGTGGTCCAATTTTAGTGCTTGTGGTTCATTTTCAACCCATTGTGCAATTTTCGTGCCAAAATAAGACTTTTGGGTTATGTTGCCCCGTGATCCCTGGTGCATTCTTATGCATAAAAAACCATAATGCACATAGCACTTTTCAATTTTCAGGTCCGTGGTGCCCCGTGGTCCAATTTTGGTCCCTATGGTGCATTTTCGGTCCATTGTGCAATTTTTGTGTGAAAATAAGACTTTTTGGTTTCGGGACCGTGTGATGCCTTATGCATTCTTATGCATAAAAAACCATGTTGCTCAGAGCACTTTTCAGTTTTGAGGTCAGTGGAGCTCCGTGGTCAATTTTAGTGCCCATGGGGCATTTTCGGCCCATTGTGCAATTTTCGTGCCAAAATAAGACTTTTCGGCTATGGTGCCCCGTGATCCCGGTGCATTCTTATGCATAAAAAACTGTAATGCTCAGAGCACTTTTCGGTTTTGAAGTCCACGGTGCCCCGTGGTCCAATTTTTGTCCCTATGGTGCATTTTCGGTCCATTATGCAATTCTCGTGTGAAAATAAGACTTTTTGGTTTTGGTGCCCTGTGATCTCTGGTGCATTCTTATGCATAAAAACCATATTGCTCAAAGCACTTTTTAGTCGTGAGGTCCGTGGTGCCCCGTGGTCCAATTTTAGTGCCCATGGTGCATTTTTGGCCCATTGTGCAATTTTCGTGCCAAAATAAGACTTTTGGGTTATAGTGCCCCATGAACCCTGGTGTATTCTTATGCATAAAAAACCATAATGCTCAGAGCACTTTGCAGTTTTGAGGTCTATGGTGCCCCAGGATCCAATTTTGTGGCTCGTGAAGCATTTTCGACCCATTGTGCAATTTTCTGCGAATATAAGACTTTTGAGTTTTGGTGCCTCGTGATCCCTGGTGCATTCTTATACATAAAAAAATAATGCTTAGATCATTTTTATGTTTTGAGATCTGTGGTGCCCTGTGGTCCAATTTTGGTGCCTTTGGTGCTTTTTTGGCCCAACATGCAATTTTCGTGCGGAAATAAGACTTTTTGGATTTTGGTGCCCTGTGATCCTTGGTGCATTCTAATGTATAAAAAATCATAATGCTCGGAGCACTTTTTAGTTTTGAGGTCTTTGGTGGCCCGGGGTCCAATTTTGGTACCCGTGATGCATTTTCGGCCCATTGTGCAATTTTATGTGAAAATAAGACTTTTGAGTTTTGGTGCCTCGTGATCCCTGGTGCATTCTTATGCATAAAAAACCATAATGCTTAGAGCATTTTTCAATTTTGAGGTCCCTGGTGCCCTAGGGTCCAATTTTGGTGCCCGTAGTGCATTTTTTGCCCGGCGTGCAATTTTCGTTCAAAAATAAGACTTTTGGATTTTGGTGCCCCATGATCCCTAGTGCATTCTAATGCATAAAAAACCATAATGCTCATATCACTTTTCAATTTTGAGGTCTACGGTGCCCTGGGATCCAATTTTGGTGCCCGTGATACATTTTCGGCCCATTGTGAAATTTTGTGCGAAAATAAGACTTTTGGATTTTGGTGCCTCGTTATCCCTGGTGCATTGTTATGCATAAAAAACCATAATGTTTGCAGAATTTTTAAGTTTTGAGGTCATTGGTGCCCCGTGGTCCAATTTTTGTGCCCGTGGTGCATTTTTGGCCAATCGTGCAATTTTCGTGCAAAAATAAGACTTTTGAATTTTGGTGCCCCATGATCCATGGTGCATTCTTATGCATAAAAAATCATAATGCTCAGAGAATTGTTCAGTTTTCAGGTCCGTGGTGTCCGGTGGTCCAATCTTGGTGTCCCGTGGTGCATTTTTTACCCATGGTTCAATTTTCGTGCCAAAATCAAACTTTTGGGTTTTGGTGCACCGTGGTTCAATTTTTTTGCCCATGGTGCATTTTCAGAACATCGTGCAATTTTCGTGCCAAAATAAGACTTTTGGGTTATGGTTCCCTGTGATACCTGGTGCATCCTTATGCATAAAAAACCATACTGCTCGGAGCACTTTTCAGTTTTGAGGTTTGTGGTGCCCCGTGGTCCAATTTTGGTGTCCATGGTGCATTTTCGGCCCATTGTGCAATTTTTGTGCAAAAATAAGACTTTTGGATTTTGGTGCTTCGTGATCCTTGGTGCATTGTTATGCATAAAAACCATAATGCTCGGCGCACTTTTCAGTTTCGAGGTCCATGGTGCCCCGTGGTCCAAGTTTGGTTCCCGTGGTGCATTTTTGGCCTATTATGCAATTTTCGTGCCAAAATAAGAGTTTTTGGTTATGGTGCCCCGTGATCCCTGATGCATTCTTATGCATAAAAAACCATAATGCTCATAGCACTTTTCAGTTTTGAGGTCGGTGGTGCCCCGGGGTCCAATTTTGGTGCCCGTGATGCATTTTCCGCCCATTGTGCAATTTTTCTGCGAAAATAAGACTTTTGGTTTTTGGTATCCCGTAATTCCTGGTGCATACTTATGTATAAAAAACCATAATGCTCGAAATACTTTTCAGTTTTGAGGTCCGTGGTGCCCCGTGGTCCAATTTTGGTGCCCGTGGTGCATTTTTAGCCCATTGTACAATTTTTGTGCGAAAAGAACACTTTTGGGTTTTGGTGCCCCGTGATCCATGGTGCATTCTTATGCATAAAAAACCATAATGTTCAGATCACTTTTCAGTTTTCAGGTCCATGGTGCCCCATGTTAAAATTTAAGAATTTGGACGATGTCCAACCCCTCAAACTTCAATTTTGATGATAACAAATGAGGTTAAGTTTTGAAGTATCCAATGATCTATGTTTGAGTATTATAGGTACTACACTGTCCAATGCCTCAAAGGTATTATATTTCTTAATCTCAAATAAGATAGTTCTATGTGTATAGTGCGTCCAATGAGGAACTGGAATCTTGGCTTTCTAAGTATAAAACCCAGCGTCCAATACACTGTTATAAAAATGCATCCAATGCATTGTGAAAACCAGTGTGTAAACACTGCGTCCATTCGAGGAAGCTCCAGTGCCTATATAACTTACATCACTTTTTCTATCAAACACTTATATAATGCGTCCATGATTGAATAGAAGTACACTTATACTTTTCGATGATGATTCTCTGAAATGTTATGTTATTCCCTCTCTTTTCTAATGTGACATTTCATTTGAATATTCGAAAAGTGTACCACAGGGGACAGAAAAGCTTCTCTCTATAGAAACCATACAAGTAGTGGAGGCGTTGCATGTACTGTTGTCTCCTTCATCTCTCCACCCCAAGTTGACACGTAGCAACGGTCATATGATTGTGAGAGAACGATTATCGGTAAAGGCACAGATCCCACAACGGATATCTTCACCAAGCTGCCTATAAATAGAGGAACAAGCTCACGGAATCAATAACGAAGCATTCAAATTTTTCTAAGAGCTGTAACTCTGTAAAATCAATTGGACAACCTACACTTATGCAAAAAGAGCAATCTACTTAGCCTTGCTAAGTTATTCTGTGTATTCAAGTTATATTGTAATATCCTCTCTCTGAGAGTTATCTCTTTAAATTGTACTCAAACAGTTTTTGTTTGGAAAGCCAGGAGTGGCTTAGAGACAAAGAATACTTGGCTGTTCTTTAATCTCAGGGGAGATTAAAGGTGTGCTAGAAGTGGCCTAGAGAATACTTATAGCCAGGAATGGCCTAGAGAATACTTGTAGCCAGGAGTGGCAGGGTATATAATACTTGTTTGTAATTAGAATTTGATTAGTGCAACCCTTCAAAGGTTTTTGAAGGAGAACTGGACGTAGCTTAGGTTGAGTGAACCAATATAAACTAAGTGTTTTTACTCTATCACTTTCAAGCTTACTTCCTATTCTCTTAAGTTATTTCTTCACATATTGTGCACAAGTTTCTTTATATCTTATTTACGAAAACCTTTATTTGCGCCTGGACGTTAACTAGAAAACGTAGTTTCACAAAACTGTGATTTTAACGATTGGACAATACCTGTGATCTTTTGTTTTACAAGTCCCTTGTGAAACTTAAGTTAGTTTATCTCCATCTTTGCAAAAAGTTTTTAAAGCATATAACTAACACACTATTCAACCCCCCTTCTAGTGTGAATCTCTACATTTCAGTTAGCATCAAAGCTCGGCCTCTCGGGTTGAGTACTTAGCAGTATAGAGGAAACTAGATCCTAAGAAAGATGGAAAACGAGGGAAAAGTTGTGAATAGACCACCACTCTTCAAGGGTGTCAAGTATGATTATTGGAAACAAAGAATGATAGCATTCTTTGAGTCCTGTCATATTGATATGTGGGACGTTGTGGAAATGGGCGACTACATTCCATTCGATGGGAATCTCAATGAGATCCCAAAGGCTAGACAGATGGAGGAGCAAAAACAGAGATTTCATCTCAACTCCAGAGCCAGAAATATCATCATGTGTGCACTATCCAAACAAGAATACAACAAAGTGCACAATTTCAAAAGCACGAAACAAATGTGGGACACTCTTGCATTAACGTATGAGGGTTCCACCCAGGCAAAACATAACAAACTCAGTCTTCTTACTCGTCAATATGAGTTGTTTAGAATGGAGGGAAACGAGGACATACAAAGTATGTTTGGACGGTTTCAAACTATACTAAATGAACTTAGAGCACATGGTAAAGATTACAATAACTATGAACATATTGACAAAATTCTGAGGAGTTTACCTAGGCAATGGAGACCACAGGTTACAGCTTTGAGAGCAACCAAAGGATTGGATGGTATGTCATTAGAAGAGCTTGTAGGAATCCTTAAAGTACATGAGCTGGAGTTGCAGCAAGAAGGTGATGCAAAGAAAAGCAAGTCTCTGGCACTCAACATCCAAAAGCCAAACAAAGCACCATCGTCCAGAGCCATGCAAGCTGAAGTATCATCAGATGAGCAATCCAAAGATGATGACTCAGACGAAGGTGATGAGCTATCCTTCATATCTAAGAGAATCCATTCTATGTGGAAAAAGAAAGGTGGATCCAGATAGAGAAACCTGAATAAGAAAGGACCCAAGGAGAAGAAGGAGAAGAGTCAAATCGTGTGTTATGAAAGCAAGAAGCCCAGACATTTCAAATCAGAATGCCTAGACCTTGAGAAGAGCAAGGAAAAGAAGAAGAAACTCTTCAACAAAAAGAAGGGCAAGAAGGTTCTGATGTCCACATTGGAGGACCTGGACGATGACTCATCATCGGATGATGAAGAGGAGGAAGAAGCAAACATATGTTTGATGGCAGACACTACATCAGATTCTTCAGAACCAGAAGAGGAAGATGAGGTAGATTTTACCGATTTAAATTCACTTCAAGAAGCTTATCATGATTTACTTTCTAACTCTTTTATTTTGTCAAAGGCCTACAAAACTTTGAAGAAATCATCTAAATCACTTTCAAAAGAAAAAGAAGTTTTAGAAAATAATTTTAAACAACTTGAAAGTGAAAAGGAAGATTTGCAGAAAAAGTTTACAGAACTCTCAAAAGAACATGAAGCCTTAAATGTGGATAGACGAACCCTATGGAATGATTGCAATCATGCTTATAAGTCCTATGAGGAATCAAGGACTAAAGAGATGAAGATTTCCATAGAGATTCGAACTCTAAAAGCAGAAAACAAAAGACTAGTTGAGAACCTTCTGAAAGTTGATGCAGATACTTCCTTAAGAGGTCAACCACATGATGTTGTAAAACTTCATGAAGAGATTGACAACCTAAAGAAGGATCTGTCCAACTTTGTCAAGGGATCTGACAACCTTAAAATGCTTTTAAAATATGAAGGTTGTAAAAGGCCAAATGACAGGTCATGGCATGGATATAAGGGAAAGAAATATATTCATGACGAGGATGTAGATGTGTGCTACTTCTGTGGGAAACCTAGACATATAACGTCCAAATGCAAACACCTGCCTAAGAAAGGAGCGTCCAGTGCCCTTCAAACTAACAAGAAAGGACCCAAGTCAATCTGGGTACCTAAGGATAAAATTATTCCTACTGTAGACATGCTTAATAGCAGGAAAGAAACTCTAGTCATGGTACCTGGACAGTGGGTGCTCGCATCACATTACAGGAGAAAGGTGCATGTTCCAAAGCCTCCAACCCAAGACTGGTGGGATAGTCACTTTCAGAGGGAATCAGAAAGGGATGATAGCTAGCATGGGTAAGATTGGTATACCACCCTATCCCTGTATTGATAATATCCTTTATGTTAAAGGTCTCAAGCACAATCTACTTAGCATAAGTCAATTATGTGATAGTGGACATGATGTTGCCTTTCACAAAGGTGAATGTATAGTCAAGAACTCTGATGGATCCCTTCTCTTTTGCTGTAAAGAGGCAAGATAATCTATATAAGATTAAACTTGGGAAACTATCAAGTCAAAATGTATCATGCTTAGTTTCAGTTAAAGAAAATCATTGGCTATGGCATAAAAGACTTGGGCATGCCAGCTTAAGATTAATCTCAAAGCTTAACAAGCACAACCTCGTGAGAGGATTACCAAGCATGTCATATAAAGATGATCTTCTTTGTGAAGCTTGTCAGAAAGGGAAACAAGTGAAAAGCTCTTTTCAAAGTAAAAACACTATTTCCACTTTTAGACCTCTTGAGCTGTTACATATTGACCTGTTTGGACCCATAAGAACAACCTCAATAAGTGGTAAAAGATACGGATTGGTTGTAGTGGATGACTATACAAGATGGACATGGGTCATGTTCCTATCTCACAAAGATGAGTCTTTTAAGGTCTTCTATAACTTATGTAAAAGAATTCAAAATGAAAAAGGAGTATGCATTACTTCGATCCGAAGTGATCATGGGGGAGAGTTCGAAAATGAAAGTTTTCAAAGGTTATGTGAGGATAATGTTATCCTTCACAACTTCTTAACTCCCAGAACAGCACAACAGAATGGTGTTGTTGAGAGGAAGAACAGGTCACTCCAAGAGATGGCCAGAACCATGTTGAATGATAATTCAACCCCTAAACACTTATGGGCTGAAGCAATGAATACTGCCTTTTATTTGTAGAACAGAATCTATATTAGACCTATCATGAAAAAGACTCCATATGAATTGTGGAAAGGGAGAAGACCCAACATATCCTACTTCCATCCATTTGGATGTCAATGTTTCATTCTGAACACTAAGGACAACTTGGGAAAATTTGATTCTAAGTATGATGAAGGAATATTGCTTGGATATTCTAAAACCTCAAAGGCATATAGAGTTTATAATTCTAGAACCTTAGTTGTTGAAGAAGCCATCCATGTGAAGTTCAATGACACCAAGCCTGATAAGAAATTATCAGAGTTGGATGAATCATTTGCAGATCTCAGGTTGGACGATGCAAGGAAGTCATCAGATGCATCCAACAAAGATGTCTTAGTTGAAGAGTCCAACTCACCCCTGGAGGGTCCAGGAGAAGAACAAAGGAAACCAACTGGACACAACTGGCAAAAGAAGAAACATCATCTAGAAGATCAAATCATTGGTGATCCAAAGGATAAAGTCAGAACTAGATCTTCGCTTCAACAAGGTCACACAACATTCATATCAAAAATAGAACCTAAGACTGTGGATGATGCCTTGGAAGATGAAAGCTGGGTCAAAGCAATGCAAGAAGAACTTGACCAGTTTCAAAAGAACAATGTCTGGAAGCTTGTAGAACTCCCTGATGATAAAGAAGATATAGGAGCTAAGTGGGTATTCAGAAAGAAGCTGGACGAAACAGATAATGTTGTAAGAAACAAAGCCAGGCTAGTATCCAAAGGTTACTCATAACAAGAAGGTGTAGATTATACTGAAACTTATGCACCTGTTGCACGTCCAGAGGCAATTCTCATTTTATTATCATTTGTAGCTCATAGCAATATGAAGCTATATCAAATGGACGTAAAAAGTGCATTCCTCAATGGACTAATAAAAGAAGAAGTCTATGTGGAACAACCCCCAAGGTTTGAGAGTGACGCTTTTCCTAATCATGTTTTCAAACTCAATAAAGCTTTATATGGACTAAAACAAGCCCCAAGAGCTTGGTATGAAAAACTAAGCTCATTTCTGTTAGAAAATGGTTTTTCAAGAGGAAAAGTAGACACTACATTGTTTCACAAAGATTATTCTTATGATTTTATTATTGCTCAAATATATGTTGATGATATCATATTTGGTGCTACTAATGAATCTCTTTGTGAGGAGTTTGCTAAGCTAATGCAAACAGAGTTTGAGATGAGCATGATGGGAGAACTAAAATTCTTCCTTGGACTACAAATCAAGCAAACTGATAAGGGCATATACATACATCAAACCAAGTATGTTGAGGAGCTTCTGAAGAAGTTCAAGATGGATGATGCAAAACCAATGAAAACTCCTATGCATCCAACAACAATACTTGGACTAGAAGATAGTTCAAAGAAGGTGGATAACACTCTATACAGAGGAATGATAGGATCACTCCTATACCTCATAGCGTCCAGACCTGACATCATGTTCAGTGTATGCATATGTGGTAGATTCCAATCTGATCCAAGGGAAGTTCACTTAACTGTTGTTAAAAGAATCTTTTGATATCTTGTTGGACCAACTAATCTTGGTTTATATTTCAAAAGGCAGAAAGATTTCAAATTAGTTGGATATTGTGATGTTGACTATGCTGGAGACAGAATTGAAAGAAAAAGCACTATTGGAGGATGTCACTTCATTGGTGGAGACTTCGTCTCCTGGATATGCAAGAAGCAAGGAACAATTGCACTATCCACTGTTGAAGCAAAATATATTTCAGCTACAAAATGCTGCTCTCAAATCTTGTGGGTCAAGCATCAACTTGAGGACTACAACATATATAAGAGTAACATTCCTATCTTTTGTGATAGCAAAACTACAATTGATCTTTCTAAAAACCCTATATTGCATTCAAGGGCAAAATATATAGAAATTAAACATCACTTTATAAGAGATCATGTTCAGAAAGGTACTGTGGAATTACATTTTGTAACCACAGATAATCAGCTAGCTGATATATTTACAAAACCCCTTACTGAAGACAAGCTAGTCCTTCTAAGGAATAGACTTGGCATAGATCTTGTAAAGGAATGATTAACAACTACATGTTGCGTCCAATGTGACAACAACGTCCAATGGACATATCATCCAAAGGTCACTTTGTCATGCACGTGCGCTGCATATGTTACACTTAAGTCTAATGACTAGACGATATTTTTATGATTTTTCATTTAACATTGTTTTAATGGCCAAAACGGTTTCGTTTTGAGTAATTGCGAGTTAATGCTATATGCTGAGTCACTTAGCTGTTAGTAACCGTACACAGTTACCCATATCCTCAGCACGCCTCATCATGGCGGGTCTTATGGCATAACCTCCATTTCAAATATTCTTAAACGCCCAAAACCGCTTCATATTCTCCAAATAGAGCCCATACTTAAACTGTCAAATCCACTCAGAAAAATACTTTACCAATTTCCCTACTCTCAGATTATCTTCTACCTTAAGCATTATCTCTCTCTTCCTCAAAAAACCTGAAACACTTTTTGCAAAACCTAAAAATCCAATCTTTATCATCATGACGAACTTTGCTAACTCAAGGAACTCCGAACATAATATTCATACCTACCCTGAAACCACTATAGTGTCTCAAGGTGCTGCTACTGTCCACTTTGAACACTTCTTCAACATTGAACGGCTGGAAAAATTAGGTCTGAACCTTGATGAAAGTCTTCTAAAATGTGGAATCAAAGGATACTTCAATGAAAACTAGAAGATATTCCCAAAACTGATCAGAATGTTTTGGAGGAATGCAGGGTTCCAGAACTCAAGGGAACTTGTGGCCACTATGCTTGGACGAGAAGTGACTTTGTCCACTGAATCTATAGCCAAAGTCATTGGTTGTATCAGGGAACAAAATCATTATAAGTCAGAGTGGGCCAAGCCATATGGAAACTATGTTGGGAACTTTGCAAGAACAAGTCTACAAACTCATCCAAGATTGAGTACAACAATCTATGTGAAGAAGCAAAGATATGGCAACAAGTGTGCAACAAGAGCATTATGCACAAAGCTAGGTCCAAGGACTTAGTCACGGACTTACACAAGTTCGTGATATTTCATCTAATGGAAGGTATCCCATTCAACCTACCACACACCATTTACATCAATATTCTGCGAATGATGAAAACTATTGGTGGAAATGATGAAGTTTTCTATGCCGCACTGCTAAATAAGATCCTCTGGGATCAGAAAGTATACCAATGTTTCTTTGATGAGTTGGACGAAGCTGATCATGAACACATTGTGAAAAAAGGAGGAATGGTTGCAACACAGTAGATATTTGGTGAATCAAACATCAAGCTGATGAAGATAAAGCTTACAGCAAAGATCCTAAGGGACTTGGATCAGGAAAACATAAATAAAAAAAGTCATGACCAAAATGTGAATTTAATAATGTGAACAAACTATGCACTAAAGTTGCAAAGCAATATGAAGCACTAATGTAACCAACCTGGATTATCTGCCAGGAATCTGATAGCAACCCATCCACCAGATGGGACACCAACTGTGTTTCTCTCAATTGGCTCAACAAGATTGAAGTTTGCAGGGTCCTTATTTGGATCAAAGTTACCAAATCCTTGGCCAACAACAAAGAAGTTAAAGCCATGCAAATGGAGAGGGTGACTTTCAGCACCAAGAATGCTGGTGTCCTGCATCACAAGCTCTACACTTGTGTTGAAGGGAACAACCACAACCTTTGTCCCATTGCTCACCATGGTGTTGTTTGGTGGGGTGCCTGTATAGTTGAATGGAACCAATGGTTTGGTTGGGAAGTCAGGGGTGTAAACCCCATTGGATTGCCCAAAGAAGTGGGCTTGAACAAGTGCAGTGGTTGGTTGTATAAAAGAGACATTGTTCACTGATGTTGAAAACATTGTTCTATTGGTGGGTCCTTGACAAGTTTGGTTTTGCTGGCAGGGAGTTGTGCCAAGGCCTATTGTGAAGAAAAAGTGCCTATCAACTTTCTGAGGAACATTTGCACGAAACTGAGCACTTGCTAAGCTGCGGAATTTATTGCTAAATTTGGTGGCAAAAGAAGTGTCATTGAGTGCAGGGAGAATAGGTTTGAGGAGTGGAAGCTTTTTCAGTGAAGCAGCTGAATGATAAGTATTTGGTGGGATTTTGTATTCCAATATGCCAGCCACAATTGTGTTGTCAAAAGTGCCAAGGCCAGTAGCATATGGTCTAGCAGTCATGAGAAATGTGGCATTGGGGTAGTGAGACTTGGTTTTGAGAAGAACATTAGTGGTTTGGCCAGGGGTAATAAGGATGGTGTTGGTTACAAAAGGTTTTACATAAACTGCATCTGCTTCAACAACTGTGAGGGTGTGATTTGCAATGCTGAAGAATAGCTCATCATTGAGAGCAGCATTGATCAGACGTAGAAGGTAAATCTTCCCTGGCTTCACCTTCAGCTTGAATGTATCTGTGAACAATGACATCTTACATTGAATCAAGACATATTGTTGATAGTTTGATAGATAACATTTCGTACCAAGTCTATAATTTCTTGTAGTGAGTACTATGCTAATGTCCAAATTGGTGCCAAAAATAGTTAATGCTTTCTTTAAGGCAGTTCTTGTTGAGTGCCATTTTTTCTCCTATTGGCTATTGTGTTGTTCTGATTGTTGTAAATTAATTATTTTCTTTAATCTTCTAGCATCTAGTGACTATATATTTCTAAAACATTTATTTTGATTAGCACTTGATACCTTTGTTAGAGCAGTTATACAATGGCCCTGGAAGGCCATTAATAGTGTAGGCATCAGACACATTTGGTCCTCCACCGGTTTGAAGGGCTTGGGTTATGACTGCCTCAGGATCTGCATTCTACCATTCTCCTGAAAAAATATTATGTGAAAGCATGATTAGCTTATGAAAATTAAGAAATGGGTGGACCAAGGTTGATCTCTCTAGTAATTTGCTTACCAAATATGAAAGGAACTTCCTTGTGGGGTTTAGCAAAAGGATATTGAGCATTGAGCTTGGGAAGAATGATGAGAGGACCATACAAAGTTGATCTTAACCAAGAAATGTGGGCATGCCACCAGAGAGTGCCTCTCTGGCCAACAATGGTGTAATTGTAGACATAACTTTGGCCTGTTTGAATGGGGCACTGAGTCACATAGGCAGGTCCATCAGCCCACCCTGATTGAAGCTGTCGAATGCCATGCCTATTTCAAACAATGACAAGTTTTTGATACATTACTGCTATGTTCAAATCATAACAAGGTCAGTACAATTATTCTTCTAGAAACTTTTCTTTTTTTTTAATGTCAAAACAAAATGCTATTTACCAGTGAATGGAGATGTTGTTCTGCACATGGTTAGTCACTTTGATAATAAGACGGTCTCCCTCTCTGGCTATAATGCGAGGTCCTGGAAACTGGCCATTCACTGTCACCATGCTCTTTGTGTGGCATAGTCGTGTCACATTTTGGTGCCTTATCTGTGTCAGTATATAAACTCAATTTATTACTTACAGAGCCAACAGAGGAACAAAAGAACTAAAAACAAGGAAATGTAAAATTGAAAAAGGTAATGAGTCTTATAAGGAAGTACTTCAAAATGGTAGTGTCTAGTAGTGCCAGCCAAAGCATGCTCAAACATGCAAAAAATGATCAATGACAAAAGGAATAATGGGATTTTTACAAGGGAAACACCCATATTTCTCTCTCAACGTGTGAATTAGATCTTGAAAGTTGAAACTCTTAGTTATTATATTAGACTAGGAGTTTGAACTGAGAGTTGATGTAATGGGACAAAATGGTGGGCTATATATATAGGAGTGGATCAGTGGAAGGATGTTATTAGGTGAATCAATATTGTTGTGTTTTAACGAGTACAGTTGTAGAACAACTTTAGAGTAGTGTCAAAGACATTCAAATTAGTTTGACCTCCTTCTTGTGAAAGTTTAGCTCCTTGACCAAACAATTTGGTGTTGCAAAACCCATTAGTAATGTTGTGTTTGCAAGATGGCATCTGAAAGGAACTGAAGTGAAGATTGAGAACATCATTGGTCACATGTAACTCTCTCAACCAATGTTCTTGTTCCCAAAGTAATATTGTTTCTATCTAGCCGTTACTTTCTAAGTTCAAGGCCAAATATTGGTGTTAGATTTTTTTTTTTTTATTACCTTTAAAGAGAGATCTAATTTGCACGGAATGAATATAGCCGAAATTTAGTTGAAGCTATTTTCTTCAACTACACACATTCATAGACATACAACAAGCCTTAGGTGTGGCCTCGTGTGCATGGAAACATAAAACAAAAGGAAAAAATAAAAAAATTAGCATTACCAATTTACCCTTTTTAGTTTGTTCTCATTTCAATTAAATGATTAGTTACATCGTCACTAACAATATACAAATCATATGCCTCCATCCTAATCATTTCTTTCATTCCATTAATTTTCTGATTCTTCTCACTCAAATTTTCTCCTCTCTACCATGATTTCAACAATCAGTTTTTCAAATATGAAATTAATACATTAAAGGAACAAAGCAAAAGCCATGTGTCATTTTTAAATTAACTATTTATTCAATTCGTGGATACTGATGTTCAGTTTTGATATATGATTCACAACAAGTCGTGTATCTTTATGTATTGTTTGTGTAAATTATTTTACTGCCCATCATTTGAATCTGGTTGTCTTGGTATGATTAAATAACTTTTTTTTTTTTTTTGAGAAAGACTAAATAACATTAACAAAGAGATTTTGTGTTTAAATTTTGTTGGTAGCCTTTTTTAATAATTCATCTATTAGCATTATAGTAAATTCTCATTTAGGTGGGCATTTGTAAAAGCTTATTAGAAATTTGGTTAAACTTATGAAAACAGTTTATTATTTTTATTAGCTTTTAATTTATTTTAAAAAAATTAAAAACAAATTTATGATATGTTTTATAAAATAAAAATTTACTAATTATATTTTATATAAATTGTTTGATAAAACGCATCCATAAACTTACAGTATGCCATGAATAAAAAAAAATTATGAATAAAAAAAAACCTTACAGTATGCCGTTAATTTTAAATTAATGCAACAAAAACTACTCTTGAAACATTGAGCATTAGAAAACAATGATGCTTCCAACATGACTAGAAAATTAATGCAAATCAAACTAAACCCAAACTAGCAACATCTACAAGATATAAAACCACTACGCCACGACCCCAGCTTGGTACGACTCATTAGTATTTTTAAAAAGTGTGATAAAATGTTTATATTATACAACCTTCTTTTCTTTTTTGAGTTTCAAATCACTATTACATTACAGAATAACCATGCCAAGCAATATAGAAAGCAACTGCTTTATTGAGATGTCCTTTACCTAACAAAAACTTTATTTAGTATATATTTTTTGAATAAATAAAAAAGTTGGGACCAAATTAGAACTTCTCCTCTTTCTTTCAAAATATTTATTTAATTAAATTAAATCCTTAAAAATATATACTACTAAAGTAGATTATGTCATTTAGCATGAACAATAATTGTTTTAGACCTAATTAACCTAGGCCTCAACCGGTATCACTTCGAAAACAGATACCACTACGTTAACAGCCGTCTCAATGAGTTAGCACCACATGACATCATGAGTTGCCGACTTGGGGGCTACTATTCTAGACCTAGCCCAACCTAGGCCCAATAAAGTACAATCCCCCTATTATAATACTCTATAGGGCATTATCATAACTTAATCTATATTACTTTTAAATGTGAAAGTTTTAAACATGAAAACATAACCCACTATTATTGACACCACCGCCACTATTACCATCACCATCATCACCATTGACACTGCCACCATCACCACCATCAACACTGCCACCACCAATACCATTGATATCGCTACCACCGCCATCAGCACCACTAACACCACCGTCATCATCACCATTGGCACCACCACCGGCACACCACCACCTCCGACATTACCACCACGACCACCAACATCGGCACACCACCACAACTAGGCCTAGGTATACGGGTCAACTTGGTCCACGAATTAAATGAACTTAAATTTTGGGTCCACGTCCACCCTGGAAAGCTCGCGGTTAAACGGGCCAGCCCATGGACCCAATAAAAATGCTGAAAAAAAACTTTTTTTAATAAAAAATCGTAAATTTGTCAAATAATGGAGATTTATTTTTTCTTTCATTTTTTTAAGCGGAGGAACCAGATATAGAAAATAAGAATGCATAAAAAAATATAGAAATATAAGCATCCAATTAAATATTAAACATTCAACTCTAAATAAAAATATCAAACATTCTCAAGACTAATACCTAATAATAAATTATAAAAAAATAAAAAATAAATAAAAAACATCTCTTAAGTAGGTTATTATATTTTGGTAAGAATTGAAGCTTTATACTTTATATTAAAGAAATTAAAATTGTCAAAAAAGATTTTTAATTTTAAGCATTAATTTGCTTTAGTTGGAGAAAATATTTTAAGATAAACTATCTATTACCTACTTAATAGTAAGACAAAATTATAGAGGATGGTTCAACATAAGATTTGGATTAATTGGTGTTTGGAAATTACAGTTTGTAAAGGACATTAATGATATTTTAGTATCTAATTAATGCTATGTATATGAACGTAGAAAAATAAGAAAATTTATAGTCAAGTGTTGATGTGGGCTAGCTCGTGGGCTTCGTAGATTAAGCTTGTGAAATCTGCGGGCTACAAGCCAGGCTAGAAATCCTCTATAATTAGACGAATTGGTTTTTTTTTTAGGCCCATATCTTCATGGGCCGCGAGCTAAACGAACCGGTCCACGGGCTCGAGCCCATATACCCACCCCTAACCATAACCACCGCCACCACCACTATCGACACCTCAACCACTGGCACGCTACCACTACCATTACCATCAACATCACCATCACCACCACCACTAACACACCACCACCACTACCATCAACATCGCCATCCTCCCCACTACCATTGACATTGCCACCACCACAATCATCATCACCATTAGCACCACAACCATGACCACCACCATCACCACCGTCACCGCTACTGGTACCACCATTGCCACCAACCACCATTACCAACATTGACATTGCCACCACCACCACCAACAATAACACACCACCACCATCACTGGCACTAACACTGTCGTCGTTACCACTGACACAAGCATTGGCATCGTCACCACCATCACTGGCATCGTCACCGTCGTTGTCATCTCATCATCACTATCACACAAACACACCCTTAAACTAATTTTAATATGATAAGAAACTTTCAAAATAAATTTATTTTGAAACTAAACATTAGAGAAAAAAATAAACATAAATTTTAAAAACTAAAAACTGATTGTTGTTTTTTTTTTAATTTTTGAAACTTATAACTAAAAACACCTCAACAAGCTTAAGTTTCTTATATTTTTACTACAAAATATTAATGAAAAAACACAATAACATAAGTTATTTTCATATGAAGACATTATTTTTAATATATAAATAAACAGATATTCATTAATTATACAGATGAATTCAGAATCAAAATTATATAGATGAATTAGTTAACTTGTTATATTTACCTGTCATTTCAACATAAATGTAAAGATAAATGCGACCCTCGCATGTCAACATAATAGTTTTCCACTAAACTCTTCATGCAGAGATATTAAAAATGATGAAATTACACTTGATGAACAAGAAATGCTTAATTCAATGAATCATGTAACCAGAACTATCTGTCCATATGTATGCATGCTTCAGAGAGAAGGAGATTGCATGATAAAGACAGCAGGCAGCAGCTAATGTAACTTAAAAGTTCAATTTGGCTAATTATATTGTTTAAACAGTGCGGCTACAAATTTTAAGTAAAATAGAGGAAAGTTAGAGGGAACTGAGGCCTGTTGAACTTTCTGGAAGTGATAGGTGAATGGTGCATGTGTAGGGGAGGGGATTAAGTGTAGAAAGGACAAAATAGTTGTATCATGTTTTTCTAAGAATATGATGCAGTGGAATATATTACTTTGCTCCTTCTGGATAGTGCTTATACATTAGCATGCTTTCTTGAAAACAAATTGCATTAATTGAAGTTTCCTTACTAAGCATAAGTGTTATCTGTAATGTAGTTTGTGATAATGTAAAATAATAGGTTTAAATATGTTTTTAGTCCTTGCAATATAGTGGTTTTTTTGCTTTTCGTCCTTGCAAATTTTTTTTTTTGGTTTTAATCCTTACAAATTCTGTTTGTTTTGTTTTTCGTTCTTAAAACAATTTATATAACGCTTTGAACAGTAAAAAAAAGCTATCTAAACCATTTTAAGGATGAAAAACAAAACAAACATAATTTGCAAGGACCAAAACCAAAAAAAATATTTTACAAGGACTAAAAATATATTTAAGCCAAAATAATATGGCAAACAACTCGTCTACAGTGACGACCTGATAGATCCCCCATCTCAATTACTTTGTCTCCAAGAACATCGGTTGTGAGAGTTACGTCACACCAAAATTGTTTAAGGTTTATCTGCTAGTAATGAATCCTCATTGGTAATGGCATTGGAGTTTCAAAACAATTTAAACTTGTGGTAAAAAGAGTCCAATCAAATTGATTTGAATATCATACATAAGGAATATATATATATATATATATATATATATATATATATATATATATATACCCTTTTATCAATTCAAGAAAACAACTGATAGGAAACAACAGTTAAGAATTGCATGATGAATTAAAAAGTTTATAACCTTTTATTTGATGTGCAATGACTTTTACTTATTTCACTTTTCACTTTTTCTATTTTACTAAATTTACTCACAAGTTCCTACTTGAACACTATTAACATGACGCTTTAGGATATGTCATTTTTAATGCACTAAAAAGTGTGTCAAATATATTGGAAATGAGTTTTCCAAGAATAGTATTAAAAAAGGCAAATCTAAAAAAGGTTTGACTTCTACAAGAAGGAGGTCAAACGATCAAGTGAAATTGACTGTCTTGGACACCACTCTAGAGTTGTTCAAACAACTGATCTCATTAAAAAAATGAGAAAGAAACACCTGAAGATCTTATGGAGACAGACTTTGTACATTGCAACAACCACATGGTAGCATTCCTCTATAAATTACCTATGATTGAGCTCTGTTGCTTCCACAGTTCAGGCTCAAACAGTGTTTAAAGATTACATTTTCTGTCCTGCACTCTCTAGAACAAAGAAATATGGGTGTTCCTCCTCTTCAATCATTTTCATTGCCAGCAATGCTTCGTGTTCCTGTCTGAGGATGTTAGGGTGATCTTCTACTCCTTACTTCAAGGTCTTCTGTAGGTGTCCGAATCCTTATACGCAAAAGGTGGGAGGGTACATGCAAAAGGCACTCCAACGCTCAAGTCAGGTTTCGGCTTAGAGCATTTAATGTGAGTAATAAATGAGGGTCAAGAAGTCCTCTACCTTGAGGGGTGTATCCCTTTTTATACTTATCTTACTGGGCTGGACCTCTGATGGGCCTTGACATTTCCTTGATGACTAATCCGTACTAATTAAGGCTGCTTAATCATCTTCTAATCTTCGATTTACCTTGGTAATAGCCTCTTAATGGGATTTGCCTTGTCCGAATACTAACACTTAGCATTTAGCTGTAGTGATACCGAACACACCTATCATGGTATTCGGCAATATAGCCAGCTGAGGGTAATTAACTAGTGTTCAGCCAGATTTAGGCCGAACACCTTCCCTTTATTCCCCCAAACAATATAAAAAAAATGGTGGCTAGAGAGGGCCTTTGGATCTCACCTATGATGTATCATGTATGGACCAAATGCCATGGTTAATGAGTTCCTCAGGAAGAGATGGAGACATGTAAGTTTTTAACTAATCTATATGTTTATTTTTATGCCTTCCTTATATAGAAATAATTTGATATTTGGATGTATTTTCATATGATAGGTTCTACCTAACTCAACGGAGCCACTAGGAGTTGAAGTTTTGAAATCCTGGGGATTCTTCACTCAGTCATACTGGTACTCGATAGGTGTTGGGGTTTTGATTACTTTTCAACTTTGGCCACATCCTTGCTCTCACGTCATGAGTGTTTTTACCTTTAATATATAACAAACCAGCTAAGGTAGGCCTATGTACTAATATCACAAAATTGATTAAGCAGCTTTTGTGGGAAACATCAGGATGTTATATCAGAGGAACTTCAAAGCAACAAGCAGAATGGTGGTAGTAAAAAAGGAACTATATTTTAAAGAACATAAAAATATAGCTTTTCTCAGCACTCAAATAGAGGTAGTTCATCTCGTAACATCTAAAAATGAAGTAATGTCTAGATCTACATGAGTAATAGTTTATTTTCAATTCACATGACACCTTACGGCTAACATTGGAGCTACTTCACAGTGAGAAATGGTGAAAGTATAAGTGGAACACCTCTCGTACTTTTTTCTACTAGGCATCAAGCAGTTGCTGCAGAGACAGATCATAACAGGAAAAGAGGAATAGTTCTTCCTTTTGAACCTCATTCTGATGATGTAACATATTTTGTCAACATGCCAATGGTAATGTAGAAGCAAAACAAACAAATTGAAAAAGCTTGTATTCAATTTTATATCATTATTGTTGAGGATAAATTGGTTCTTTTGAAGGAATAGAGGTGTTGTTGAGGATAAATTGGTTCTTTTGAAGGGTGTTAGTGGAACTTTCAGGCCAGGTGTTCCCACTGGTGCTGGAAAAACAACTCTGATGGATGTAATTGCTGGTAGAAAAGCTGGGGGGATACATTGGGGGGAATATAACAATTTCTGGTTATCCGAAGAAGAAAGAAACATTTGCACAGATTTCTGGATACTGTGAGCAAAATGATATCCACTCTCCTCATGTTACTGTATATGAATCCTTGCTTTATTCAGCATGGCTTCAATTGTCCGCAGATATCAGTGCTGAAACCAGGAAGGTTAGTACTGTATCTCATGCATTTTCTTCATTTTTATGTTTATTGTTTTTAGTTTAACATACGATGTTAACTAGTTCGAACAGTTGAGATTTGCTTGAGTAGCCATTGTAGCTTATTCAAAGTTTCCAGCACTTCCCTTCTACATATTGAGATGCTATGACAAATATTCATATTAGTGCAAGTAAATTTTCTCAGTAGCCGAGTGTGTAAGCACCACAACTAGTATTATTTACCATTCTTGGTTGGAATTATTAAGTCATCAAGTAACCCAGGAAACAAAAAAGATGAGTGTTACAAGGAAAAAAAGAACTTGTTTGTTAAATCAACATTACCAAGTTTAAGTGTTTCATTGTTGCGGATGTTCATTGAGGAAGTTATGGAACTGAAACCACTAAGGCACACATTAGTTGGATTGCTTGGTGTTAATGGTCTCTCAACAGAGCAATGCAAAAGGTTGACTATTACAGTTTGAACTTGAGCCAACTTCTAGGCTAGATGTCATGGGAACAGGTTGGAACACAGTAGAGACGGGAAGAACAATTTTATGTACCATCCATCAGCCAAGCATAGATATATTTGAATCTTTCGATGAGGTGAAATAGGCAGAATTAAGAAAGTAGCAATTTCTAATCTTTTCATCACAGCGAAATGCAACTTTTGCTAATGAAGCAAGGAGGGCAAGAAAGATATGTGGGGTCACTTGGACATCATTCTTCCCATTTAATTGGTTACTTTGAGGTAGAAAATACAAATGCAATGAAAAAAAAAATAAGGAATATTGAATTCATGTTTTGCTTCAAATCATTATTAAACATTTCACTCATTGCATACTTTTTATCTTGAAGGGAATCCAAGGTGTCAGTAAGATATGGCTATAATCCGGTAACATGGATGTTGGAAGTCTCAACTTCAGCAAAAAGAAATGAATTGGAGATTGATTTTGCTAAGGCGTAAAAGATTCAATTATGCAGGTATTTTCAATTGTGTGAAGTCTAATCAAACTATATACCTCGGAAATAATCCATTTGAAAGAAATTAAATGCCAAAAGGTCAAGAAGACTTTTGTTATACGTTGTTATTCACAGTATGGAATGCTGATATTTGGTCTTTGGCATTTTGTTTAGGGGAAACAAAGCACTGATAAAAGAATTGAGTACTCCTGCTCCTGGTTCGAAAGACCTTTATTTTCCTTCACAGTACTCAACGGTCCTTCCTCACTCAATGCATGGCTTGCTTATGGAAACAACATTGGACTTACTGGCTCAATCCACCATACATTGCCATAAGATTTCTATACTTAACCGCTGTAACTGTTGTGCTTGGTAAGCATGTTTTGGAACCTTGGCTCCAAAATGTAACATCAAACTCTTATGAACAGTATCTTGTATTTGATTTAACAATAAATTTTGACACCAATCTTTGCAGTGACAAACAACAAGATCTTTTTAATTCCATGGGCTCCATATATGTTGCTCTCCTTATTAGCATTAAGAATGCTAATGCAGTGCAGCCAGAGGTTGATGTTGAGCAAACAGTCTTTTATAGGGAAAAGGCAGTTGGAGTGTATTCAACTTTGCCATATTATTTTGCTCAGGCAAGCAATTCCTTATTTTAAAAACTAGTCTTTTGAGTGTTGCTATATCCTCACAAAACATCATCCTAATAAGTTTTTCAATACTTAATAAAGAAAATATTAAATAAAAAATATATGCTTTTAATATCTTACAAATATAACCTTTGCATTCTTTCTAATTTATCTTCTTTTGCAGCTTCTAATTGAGCTACCATATCTTATAGTACAAACTGTGATATATGGATTGTAATTTATGCCATGATAGGAGATTGGTTTTGAGTGGACTATTGCTAAACTTTTCTGGTACTTATTCTTCATGTGCTTCAGCTTCTTGACCTTCACCTACTATGGCATGATGTCAGTGGCAGTGACCCCAAACCAACACATTTCTTCTATAGTTTCCTCTTCATTCTATGCAGTGTGAATCTCTTCTTAGGATTCGTAGTCCCATAACCACTAAGTTTTGGCTTCTTTTCATATTTATGCATTGTAGATCTGTACTTTCCAATTGTAGAAGTAGATCCTGTTTTATTTTAATTTACCCTTTTCTTTTATATATAATAACAGAGGATCCCAGTGTGGTGGAGATGGTATACTTAGGCAAATCCAGTAGCATGGAGTTTGTGTGGATTGGTGGCTGCACAATTTGGAGATATACAGCGAAGCATTGAATCCAGTGATGGGAGAACAATAGTTGAAGGCTTTGTAAGAAGCAACTTTGGGGGATGCTTACATGAAGTTTGTGATTGTTGCATTTCTTGTAGTTTGATCCAGATATTGATGCCTACATGAAGGTAAAGAAGAGGTCATCTTTTGTGGGGGATGTGTTTTTCATATTTGACATGCATCCGTTAGCCTTCGTTTTATATTATTGGATAGTTGGTAGCCTTTCAAACCAAAGAGAGAAAAATATGTCACCTTTACAATTTTAAATTTATAATATCAATAGCTGTTTGGTTTTAGAGATTCCATACTTCTTGTTATTTATTTCAAAATTTCTCACCAGTTCAAGAAACTTGTAATGAAGAAATTGCAGATGATAAATTAGTTGTAACAGCAAACAATGCAGCTAAGTCTAATCTTACACTGGTAGTTAGTTATCTTGAAATCAAGTGGATCATCTATTTCTCTTCCATACAAAATAGAAATGACTGATAATTAAGTGGTTGTTATTTTGACTCATAATGCATAAAATATAACATCTGAAGGCCAGAACCAGAAGGCAATTTTGATAACAGATTATGCCTTAAGGGTAAGATTTATAATTTAGAAGTCATCTCTGATCTTCAAGAATTCATCATAATATTTTGTTTAAAAGTCTCTCGCTTATTTGTAGGGTAGACGCTGGTTGGACCAGCTAAAGCTCTTTTCATGGATGAAATATCCACTGGTTTGGATAGCTCAACAACTTTTCAAATTGAGAATTCACTCAAAGCAATATGTTCACATTCTCAAAGGAACGGCCAAATGGGAAAAGATACTGTTCTCAATCTCAGAAGCTTGCCAATTAACCTTGTGAAGGATGGAGTTCTTTGAAAACACAAAGTCATTTCTTGGAAGCCAAATGTCATCCTATACCCCCCATTTACTTGAAAACACAAAGTCATTTCTTGGAAGCCAAATGCCATTAATAATGATTCCAAACAGAATGGACCACGATCTATGATTAGAACTTTTGAATAAAAGGTTTTCCATGAGCCAAGTTTGGAGATTTTGAGAACAAAAGGCATAAAGTTTATGTTGAGGGACAATCTTACACCAAATAGGAAGCACAGCTACAGAGTCCCTTAAAACATGTAAAGAATCCTCAGGCAATTGCATGCAGATTGGGCACAAGTTGCTATATATTATGCCCTGTTACCACCTTAAAAAATTAGTAGGCAAGGCATCTCTATCCACTCACCCAAAGGAAGGCTCAAATTCTCTCTGGGTCAAGCCAATTCCAACTGATGAAGTTGATTCTTTTGACAATTCATACTTCATAGAACCAGAACAAAAACTATACGCTGACACCATGTAAAGGAACCATCCTGGGAATGCTTCCAAGCAAGGACTTAATCAGTGTTGCTATGGTGAGGGGGAACCATAGCTAACGTTTTATTCCTAACTTCTTGGGGGCGGTACCTGCATAAATAATAACAATTCCATTCACCTGTATGGTTTAACACTTCACAAACCTTAATGTTCAACTCAACATCTGAGATAAGTCTTGAAGCTTCATGGATTAGCAAACCAACTACAGGGACTCAATAATCCAGCCAAAAGAGAGTTCAATATAGTTCATATTTTATTAAAATTTTATTGATATAGGGTGTAAGCCATATTGATATAGTTCATATCTTACTAAAATTTTATTAAATATGTCAAATCAACAACTTTGACCGACTGTTATGTAGCTGGAAAGTCCTCTGAGCAGTATACCTTAGCCTAGCTCTAGCAAACATTTCTTGTAGTTTGGCGGTTTCATATTCATATGTAGGTTCTATCTCAGTGTTTACCTCATTTACCTGATACTGGCTAGTTCCTATGTAAGATTCATTAAGCTCAAGAAGCAAGGACATGATTAGAAGGTTATAGTAATATGCAGGTAACTAGTGATCTATTATGTCAAGGATTTAGATCACCTTGGCCAGCATTTCTGCATAGGAGTATTTCCCTGTTCTGTTATGTTTGTTATCATGTTTGGGCTTTTATACAATTGAAATGTTCTAGTTTCCTGTATTTTTTAAAATATATTTTAGATTAGGCTATAAAAGAGGAGCTTGGTGATAATGATGAGGATGACCAGGCTGCTGTTCAAAAGGAGACATATGAAGATGTATTATTAATTTTACTTGGTTTAGATAAATGTATGGGTTAGCAATAATTTTTTTAGTTATCATTCATTCATTCCCGTTGATCTCTTTTCTCAGTCTGCACAATCTTGGAAAATTAGTGGTTTCTATGTTTTGGACTTGGCTCATACATTTGTTGATTGAACATTAAAATTCTCTTTTCTAGTCCTTGCAATTGCAGCCTTTCCTTCTATAATGTCCATTGTACTAAAAGGAAACAATAGAATAGATTAATTGAAGAAAATGAGACATAATAGTCACATTGAAATAATTTAATGCCATTTGTACTTTAGAAAGCAATTTTGTTGTATAGAATTCTAATTAAAAATTATCTTGATGTAGGCAATGATGAAGTGTATCATTTGGATATATATTAGGGAAGCAGGTGTACGAAGTTTGGAGAGGAACCTAGTAGTCCTAGCTCATGGTACAATAGTAAGTATTGTAGAGAGAGAATAAATAGTTCCATCAAACAAAGGGATGCAGGGACTTGTTGCACACTTCAAGAAAATAGATGTGATGTTGGAATTGAAGTGATAGCAATGGGTGTCAGTTGCTGAAACACCTCAAAATGTTTAGGATTGCCTCTCCATTGCTTGAAAATGTTCTTAGGGTAACTAACATGCAATACTATTAATGCAGCTGAAATTCCTGATACATTGCTGAATTTTCTGATATGTATTTATTTTTATGCTTTATGCCAGTGTTATCAAACTCGACTCGGACCAGCCGAGTCGATCCATTAACTCGGGAACCGGACACCTACCTGGTCCGAGCCACCATTTAGATCGAACATGCATCTGACCCGGTGAGAACTGGTCAGACTCGGTGAGTTTGTTAATTGAACCGGTGACTCAGGTGTCACAGTGACTCGACTGGGTCACGCATATTTAAAAAAAAATCCCAAAATCAAAAGTTTCCCAAATGAACCCTGAACCCTCACTCACTCATGGATTGCGGATCCCTCACACTCACTCGGAACCCTTTCTCACTTGAAATCCTCACCTCACTACGGCAACCTCCCTCACTGGCACAACCTTCGTCACTGGCAGCGCCAATGCCAGTTCCTGAAAATCGTGTAGTCGCACACACCTGTGGCCCTGAAATCGTGAAGGGTTTTGGAACTTGGCAACAAAGAGAAAAACAAAAATGAAAGTTTGAGAGAGGGGAAGAAGATAACAATAGCGTAAAGAACTGAATGGAAAGAAAACACGAACGAAGTAAGGAAAGAAGAAACAATTAAACATAATTCTCACTCATCTTTTGTTTTAATTTTAATGTTTAGAATTCAAAAATGAAAGGACAGATGTGTGTTGCTCTGCACGGGCACACTGCCCCATCTCTAATTTTAAACTTTTAATAAAGTTCCTCATTTCCAATGATTCAATATTATAATATATATTTTTTATAGTATATATTATATAGATTACGGGTATAGTAATATGTATTTATTATTATAATATATATTAGTATATTATATATTAAAAGAATGGAAAGACAATAATATATATTTGCTATAATATGTATCAATATTAATATAATATATAATAATAATTTCATACAAATGGACACATATATAGTAGTATATGTATTATTTATAATATAAAAATTTACAGGTTAAATAATTTGTAAATTTTTTAAATATAGACCGAGTCGTGCGGATCAATTAATGACTCACCGAGTCGACCCGTAACCCAATGACTCAGTACTCCGACCGAGTCAATGACCGGTCCGAGTCTGATAACATTGCTTTATACAGTATATTTAATGTATTTTCAGACTAAGTATGATGACTTGTACCCTTAGAATGTGTTTTAAGCCTTGTAATTAAGATGGGCAGCTGGCTCATTAATCTGTTAGGTAGTAGCAGAGCTACTGTTCTGTTTTAAGAAAAATATATGTATCAGAAACACAACATACTGTAGCTGGATGAATGAAATATTTTTACGTTTTTGATTTCCAAAGACCTTCTTATGCCAACAATTGGTATCTAGAGCTATTTTGATCTTGAGGGACTGTGAAAGAACCTGAAAGAAGAGAGAAAACCAGAAACCAGAAAATAGAGAGGAAAGAAAACCAAAAACCCAATCTGTTTTCAGAATACCCAACCTTCTAAATGGCTTCGAACAATGTCTCACTAGCTACCAACACCTCCTGTATTCATAGGAAAGAACTACGAAATTTGGGCTGTAAAGATGAGAGCTCAGTTGAAAGCTTATGATCTTTGGGAAGCAGTGGAGACAGCTGAACCACCAACTTTGGAAGAAAATTCCACTGTTGCTCAGATGAGAGTTCACCATGAGCAAGTTGCCGAAAGAGCAAAGGCTCTTACCATCTTGCATTCAGCTGTGGATGATGATGTTTTTATGAGAATCTCAAACTTGTATACAATAAAGGAAGTTTGGGAGAAGCTTGAAGAACAGTTTTTTGGAAATGAAAGGACTAAGCAAAATGCAAGTTCTCAACCTCAAAAGAGAGTTTGAAGCCTTGAAGATGAATGAGGCTGAAAACATAAAAGATTTCATGACCAGACTGGTGAAGGTTATGAACCAGATCAGATTGCTGGGGGAGAAATTTCCAGACAGCAGAATAGTTGAGAAAGTCTTGGTTGTCTTACCCAAAAGGTTTGAATCCAAGATTTCTTCACTTGAAGAGTCAAAGGATCTCTCCAAGATAAGCTTGATAGAGCTTATAAATGCTCTTCAAGCTCAAGAACAATGGAGGCTTCTCAAACAGGAGGAGGCAATAGAAAGTGCTCTACAAGTTAAACACAAAGGGAAGGCTGTAGCAGCAAAAGGAGAGAAGAAATATGTTGGAGAACACTCTGGAAATGATTTAAAGAGAAGAGAAAATTTTCCAATATGTGGGATTTGCAAGAGAACCAGACACAAGGAGAGTGATTGCTGGTACAAAGGGAAGACACCACCACCTATTCAATGCAGATACTGCAAACAAAATGGCCACATAGAGAGGCTTTGTAGGCTGAAACAGCAGCAGCAAAATCAGCAAAATCAGACCACTCAAAAGGCAAATGTCACTGAAGCTAAAAATGATGAAGATCTATTGTTCATGGCCAAGACTACAAGGAGTTTGGAGGATGAAAATACATGGTTTATTGACAGTGGCTACACTCAACACATGACAAGTAGACCAGAATTCTTTTCTAAGCTGAAACCCGCTGGAGGATCGGTAAAGATTGGAAATAGAGACAAACTTGCCATCACTGGTAAAGGAGTTGTGGGAATTCATACTGCAACAGGTATCAAGCATATTTCTGATGTTCTTTTAGTGCCTGAACTTGATTAAAACCTATTGAGTGTGGGTCAAATGATGCAAAGTGGTTATTGCTTATTGTTTAAAGAAAAAAGTTGTGTAGTTACTGTTGTTGATGGTCATGAATTATTTGAAGTAGAGATGAGAAAAAGAAGTTTTCCTATTAATTGGAATTTAATTTATGAACATGAGTGCAATATTAGCAAGATTGAACTTGATTCTAAGCTATGGCGCAAGAGGTTTGGTCACTTTAATTTGAGATCCATTCAGTGTGCTCAAAAGCATGAGTTAGTCCTAGATTTTCCAAATATTCAAGTTTCTTCAGAAGTATGTGAAGGCTGTCAACTTGGTAAGCAACATAGATTGCCTTTTCCAAGTTCAACTACATGGAGAGCAAGTGAGAAACTTGAGTTAGTGCATTCTGATGTTTGTGGACCTATGAAAACTACTTCACTCAATGGCAACAAATACTTTATTCTCGTCATAGATGATTTTACAAGAATGACTTGGATTTACTTTCTTAAACAGAAATATGAAGTTTTTTATGTTTTTAAGAAGTTTAAAGCCCTTGTTGAAGATGAAAGTGGTTGTCTTTTGAAGAAACTCAGAACCGACAATGGGAAGGAGTATACCTCTACTGAATTTAATTCATTTTATGAAGATTTGGGAGTTAAGCGCCAACTTACAGTGACCTATTCACCCCAACAAAATGGAGCAGCAGAGAGGAAAAACATATCAGTCGTTGAGATGGCTAAATGCATGATTTTTTAAAAGAAAATGCCAAAGTCTTTTTGAGCAAAAGCTGTAAACACAGCTGTCTACCTCCAAAATAGACTTCCTACAAGAGCAGTAGAAGGAATGATACCCATTGAAGCCTGGGGAGGAATTAAACCATCCATTAGATATTTAAAAGTGTTTGGTTCACCTTGTTACTGTCATGTGCCAGATGTGAAAAGAAGCAAATTGGATGAGAAAGATGAAAAAGGAATTTTAATAGGCTATAGCTCAAAGCCTAAGGGCTATAAAGTCTATAGAATTGATTCAGGCAAAGTTTTTGTCAGTAAAGATGTGAAGGTGGATGAAGATTCTTTTTGGAATTGGGAGACTTCTCAAATGGAAAGGCATGCAGTTTTGCCTTCTTTGGAGAGCACCGATGAAGATCAAGAAGAAGAGGTTGATGATGATTTTGTTGTGAGTGGCACTAGACTTCTTTCAGAAATTTATCATAGATGTAATGTTGTAGTTGAACCTAGCAGCTTTGAAGAAGCTAGTAAGGTTGAAGAATGGAACTAAGCAATGAAGGAGGAGATCACCACCATTGAAGACAACAAGACATGGCAGCTGGTTGACAAACTAGAGGACAAAAATGCTATTGGAGTTAAATGGGTCTACAAGGTAAACCTGAATTCTAATGGATCCATTAACAAATACAAGGCCAGACTTGATGTTAAAGGCTATGCTCAGCAGCCAGGAATTGATTATGCATAAACATTTGCTCCAGTTGCAAGAATGGATACTATTCGCATTCTTGTAGCTTTGGCAGCTCAAATGAAATGGAAAATTTGGCCTTTAGATGTAAAATTTGCATTCTTAAATGGGAACTTGACTGAAGAAATTTATGTAGCTCAACCTAAAGGTTTTGTTGTGAAAGGAAGTGAAGACAAGGTGTATAAGCTTCATAAAGCTTTGTATGGGTTGAAACAAGCTCCTAGAGCTTGGTACAGCAGAATTGATGGCTATTTTTGCAGTCAAGGTTTTAGGAGGAGTGAAAATGATGCAACTATTTATGTGAAAAGGTTGCTGGATGGTGGCTCTTTAATTGTTTCTTTGTATGTTGATGATTTGCTAGTGACTAGCAATAATCAACAAGAAGTGCAGTAGCTTATGGAGGAGATGCAAAATCAGTTTCAGATGTCTAGCTTAGGAGAAATGAATTATTTCTAGGCTTGGAAGTGCATCAAACTAAAGATGGAATTTTTCTAAATCAAGAGAAGTATGCTTATGAAGTTTTGAAGAAGTTCAGAATGGAAAGTTGCAAATCTGTCCCAACTCCTCTTGTGCAAAATTTGAAATTGTCCAAGGATGATGGAGCTGAAAAAATGGATGCTTCTCTTTATAGAAGTTTAATTGGAAGTTTGCTTTATCTCACTTCATCTAGACCCGATCTCATGTATGCAGCCAGCTTACTCTCAAGATTTATGCAGAGTCCAAGTGTGATTCGATTTGCAGCAGTGAAGAGAGTGCTTAGGTACTTGAAAGGCACTACTCAACTTGGAATCTGGTATAAGCCAAGTGAAAATGGAAATTTATTTGGCTATGTTGATAGTGATTGGGCTGGAAACCTTGATGACATGAAGAGCACTACTGGTTATGTTTTTTCTTTAGGCTCTGGCATGTTTTCTTGGAACTCAAAGAAGCAAGACATTGTAGCTCAGTCCACTGCTGAAGTTGAATATGTTGCAGCAGGAAACCAAGCTATTTGGTTGAAGAAAATTCTATTTGATTTGGGAGTAGAGTAGCTGGAAGCTATTGAGATTTATTGTGACAACAAATCAGCAATTGCTATTGCAGAAAATCTAGTTTAGCATGGAAAGACCAAGCACATTCAAGTGAAATTTCATGTTGTTCGTGAGGCTGTTAAGAATTGTGAGATCAAACTAATTCATTGTTGTTCTGATGTTCAAGTAGCTGATATTCTGACTAAAGCTCTACCTAGAGCAAGATTTGAAAGACTTAGAGATTTGCTCGGACTGTCCATCAAAAATTTCAAGGAGGAGTGTTAATGCAGCTGAAATTCCTTATGCATTGTTGGATTTTCTGATATGTATTTATTTTTATGCTTTATGCAATATATTTAATGTATTTTCAGACTAAGTATGAGTACTTGTACCCTTAGAGTGTGTTTTAAGCCTTGTAATTCAGATGGACAGCTGGCTCATTAATCTGTTAGGTAGTAGTAGACCTACTGTTTTATTTTAAGAAGGATATATGTATCAGAAACACAACATACTGCAACTGGATGAATGAAATATTTTTACGTTTCTGATTTCCAAAGACCTTCTTGTGCCGACAAATACTACAAAGTTTCCTTGGTTATGAATGCTATCATGAAAGATTTTTCATAAGCAAAGAGATCTCAAAGGAAAACTAATTTGACGATATGCTTAAAATGCACTTTCCAAGATTTGTTGGTAGGAAAGATGCAGAACATGTAGCTACCCTCTGTAGTATCTGTTGGGTAAGTTTGGACTGCTTTTGGTGAAGTTCAATCTTTAAAGTCTACAGCAAACAGTAGAGGGGCGAATGGCATCTCACTGGACAACTTGGTGATGAAATGAAAGAATAAGTTCGGATTGCACTACCATGGGTCAAAAAAGCATATCTAATTGAAAAGTAAAATCTTTCTTCTTTTGTTAATGATAATTGATAATTGATTTTAGTGTGAACCACATAAAATAATTACAAAAAACATATTTTTTTCATTTCAAAAGTGGTGATATTTTATCATTTAAATAAAATTACTTTTTTTCTTCAAAATGTTATTTTAGATTTAAATTACCTTTTCAATGCTTTTTTTTATAATTTAATTTACTCTTATATTTTAAATTAGAAGTAAAGGTGAAAATATTTTCTCTTCTCACAATTAGGCTCTCTCAAAAAACATTTTCTATAGTTTTTTTTTCTTATTTAGAAGTGCATTTTGCACACTACTTCCACAAATATCCAAAAAAAAAAAAATCTCTTTCAACTATCTCCAAAACTACCATTCTTTATCTTTATCTATATATCTATATATTTAATTTTCTCGATTTGTGTATTTCTTTTACTTTACCTTCTTTTATCTTTATATATAAATTGAACTTCAATAGTTTATTAAAAGTGTACCCTCCGGTCTCCATTGGGCCGACCCCAATCTCTGGTCTCCATTGGGCCAAGCCCAATGGACCGAGTCCATTACCTAACTAGACAAGTTAGATGCCGACCGACCCAACCGGAGCGTAGAGGATCTTATATCATATCCTAATCATATATAATCATATCTTACTTGATCATATCTTATCACCGAGAATTGTGGAGATAAGATATGATTAGGCCTTACCATAACAATTAAGGAACTACTATATAATCCACACTTAATCTAAGAGCAAGGTAGAATACACTTTTATGCTCTGGCTGACAACCTCTACTCAGGAGGAACCCTAGACCAGAACAAGAAGAAATTGTCAATGGTTAAAAATAACTTTATATCACAATTTAAAATATTATTTGTAAATCTTAAATATAATTTATATATTTTATATCACATTCATATCACAATAGTAGTTTTCCTCTAAGAATGGAAAATTCTCATTATTGATTGCTCTATAAATAATTAAAAGCGAATTAGATTACATGATTAGATTTTACCTAAAGTACAATACTATTTTTAGATTACATGATTAGATCGATACATATCTATGGATAATTGGTTTATTGTCAATTTAAAAATATTTACCAAAAAACTTTAAAAGTTTGTATTATTTCATACACGTTTATCATCATTCTAACTAAAATCAATATAATTTACTTTAAATTATTTGGATTTTCTTTTACTTTAGTTTTATTTTTTGGACAGAATTCATTTACTTTAGTTAATGAGGTAAAAGAAATAAATTAAAGGCTTAAATATGTTTTTAATCCTTCAAATATGAGTCATTTCTTTTTTGGTCCTCTAAATTAAAAATTACTTATTTTAGTCCCTGAAAGTCAAAAAATGTTTTTTTTAGTCTCTCTATAGTAGGTGCCAAACAGGGAATAACGGATTTATAATTTGTTGTGGCTTTTAGCTGCTGAATTTTGATTTTATAATTTAAATTTTAAAGCACAATATCTGGAAGTTTAAAACTGCCACAAATTGTGAAAATCCGCCACAAATTTAAATTTTATAATTTACTATCGCCCTCCTCTTCCACCGACGCCTTCTTTACTCTTTTCCCAATTGTTAAATCCATTTCTCCAAAATCGAAATCGCAAGACCAATGACGCTACAGATTCGGACCCAAGTAGAGGTGGAGGTGGACTCGCCCACAGTAAGACCCGCCCTCCAAGGTGACCCAATTCGCTGCCATTGAATTTTGGTAGTTTGTATTACTCGCTGATGAACCCTAAAGAACGCGTCCTGCGCGAGTGAAACGAGATCGTCGGTGTTGTCGATTTGGTTGGTCTTGTCATCGGAGTTGTGGATGGTGATGACGCGCTTGTCGTAGCCAGGGAGCGCGTTGTCTATGTGGATCTGGTGTCAATGCGGAGTTGCTTGACGATGTCGTCGTCATGGCCGACGCTACTGCCGACATCGGCAGAACACCATCTTTGTTTCGCTCTTCATGATTTAGAGATCGAAGAGACCCAGGACATTCAACGATATAGCGAATGCGTAGGAGATAAGAACTGAAGTCGCGTTGGTGTTTCTATTAGTAAAAGCTTTCTGGTAAAATTCACTGAGTTTGACGAACGCTGCTAGTAGCAACTACAGCTATTATTGACACAATTACAAAAGAAATTTAAATTTTTTATTATTAATTAATGACTCTTTGTTCCTGATGCGTAATTTCTTACGTTAACTCAATTAATTTGTTGAGAATGGGAAGATCCGTTGACGTTGAGGAGGTTCAATTCCCATGGTTCAATTCTTCCCAAATTTTGCGGCTTTTTACGTTGAGGAGTATTACTTTTTGATGAAAAATTTTGTAATATTGAGATTTCAATTGATGCTCAGTATAGAAGATCTGTGACAATTGTTAGTCATTTTTGTTAGTTTGCTACTTTTTCTTTTTTTTTTTAAATTTGTGATGGTTTTAAACTCCCAAAAATCATACTTAAAAATTTAAATTATAAAATCAAATTTTGGCGACTAAAAGCCGTCACAAATTGCTAATCCGTCATAAAAAGCGACTTTTAATTTGAGGGACTAAAATAGACATACTCCAACTATTATTTTAGGTGGCATTTACTTGCAATTTTGTTTTCTGTTTTCAGCTTTTAATTACAAACTGTCACCTTGTTTTCATTTTGTTTTCTATTTTCTAAGATTTGTATAGGAAACAGAGAAAACAAAAAAAAATTGTTTTATAATATTTTACGTGATGAACAAAGCCCGTTGGCTTATTTAGGCTTGTTGGCCTAGTTAGGCCTATTGGCTTGTTTTTAGGCCCTTCTATAGAATAGACCACGTGAACATGCTTTCAGGCCAGGCCAAGCTTTTAAACAGGTCAAACTAAGGTAAATAGGTCAGACCCAGACTTAACCCGCGAAAGCTTGGGCTGACCTGTTTCCACCCTTACACATACACCAATGCACTATATAATATACATGCTCCTTTTTTGGTATTTCATTATCTCTACATGGGTTCATACACTTCTGTTTCAAGTTTCAACCATTGAGATTTTGAACCATCTAATCTCAATGCAGAAAGTTCGACTAAACTCATTCATGCAATAACATGGAAGTCCATTTCATCTAGGCAATCATTCATGCAATGTAAGGCGGGATAATTTACAAAAAAAAAAAATTCAAATTCATGCAAAACGAACAAGTAGTGATGAACATTTAGATCATTCAGATTATGATTACATTGAGACAAAAAATAACCTAGTAATGAAGACAAATCGCACATGTAGTATGAATAAACGTGAACTGTAATCATGCAATAGTGTTGTTTTCTATCCATTCAAGGCACTGAAATCTATGATATCTAAAACACTTATGCATGTTTGTCAACAAACACATGGGTCAACTATAGAAAATTGAACCCAACGCAGGTTTGTTTTGAAACTATTTTTAAAACTAATGCATAAAATACACTTTTAGTGAGTAAATCACGTTGTTGGGTTGATATTTTAAATTAGTAAATTAAATTATTAAAAATAATATAATGCATGTATTCTGCAATGTCAAAATGAAAATTTTCTTAAAAAATCCAACACACCAAATTAAGTATCTTATAAGTATAAAAATACCAAATTTCCTGAAAATATCCTTAAAATATTGTTTTATGAATTCTTTTTAGTATTTTAAAAGTATAATAAAGTATATAAAACTAATATAATGCATACATATTGGATTATCAACATGAAAATTTCCTTAAACTATCTAAAGTAATTTAATTTTATCTGACCATGAGTTTCAGAATTTGATAAGTAAACATAAACTTTAATAGGTTGTTCCACTTGACATTTGAACATAAAATTAATTTATCCAAATGTATTAAACTAAATTTGTTCATGATAATGGTCATTTCGGTCATGACACTGTTATTTCAACAGTAACCAAATAGCCATGAACATAATATCCATGGTTGTTAGAGTATAGATTTCAACAATAGCCAAATAGCCATGAACATGAGTGGTTGTTGGAGTATAGATTGGACAATTGAAATAAAGGGTGTAAGGGCCAAACTAATATGTAAAAAATCTATTGCATCTTGTGCATATAAGATCATTTTAGTGTTGTCATTTGCTAATAAACATTGTATTTTAAGGCTCATTTGTTTCCTTTAAGAACAACAAGATAAAATAGATCTCAGCATGGAATCTATCAAGAGTGAATTTTGTTTTATGAAATAAAAATAGAAAAAAAATCTTTAAATTGTGTCTCGCAGAGCATAAAAGTTGAGGCTACATGATATGTTTCATTACACATTGACTATCATATTTGTTTGCATTGAACACTTGCCATCTGATTGTCATATATGCCCAACACGTGGATTAAATAATTTATTTTATTTTATGGTTACATTATAATATATAAATATTAATATTTAAAATAGTAATATTACAAAGAGATACTGTAAAAATAGACTCTAAAAAGAGTTAATAGTGAATGAAAATGCTATCTATTTATTCAGTCTCTAAATTAGTTTCTATAGTGACTGAAAATATTTAGTCTCTAAATCTTCTTAATTTAATGAATTTCTTGTAGTGGTAATTGATGAAAAATTGAATTAAGAATAAGAAATTGAATTAAGAGACATTATAATTAACTTGTTCTTTTAATTGTGTTTTTAATCCTTCATTAACTAGTCCTTCATGAATATATTAGAGGGATTAAAAAGATAATTTATTTAAAAAAAAAATTACATGTGGCTATCCTTCTAATTTTTTATGACGTGTGACAAGTTATTGAGTTATCAACATTGTTGTTACGTCATTCTTTTACTTGATAAGATACTAAAAGTGGGCCAATTCTAGGGTGGACCACCTTGATAGGTGCTCCATTTTGAACCATGATTCATGACCATTAGATTAATCTTAGTATTGTAGGTCATCCCACACCAAATCCCTCACCCCCTCCCAACAATCGCCGTTCACACCACTGCACACCCAATCCCCCACCCCCTTCCCAGCAATTGCCGTATGAACCATTCCCCTCCCTCCACAACGTTCACGTTCTCCTCGGCCTTCTACCTCTCCACCAAACCCAAGCATGGTAGTTGCAGATTGACAGTGTTTCCTTTGCCATTGTCGCACCGTCATTCCACCGTCAAAGCCGTTCTCCACCTCGACGTCGCACCTCTCCACCGCAAACCCAAGCGTCGCACTCCCCGATTGACGGTGTTTCTCTCGCTATTGCCGCTCCGTCATTCCGTCGTCACAACATAATCAAAAGGAACCAACTCTTGGTTAAAGTTGTTCTTGATTAAATGACTCAGAACCTAGTTTCCAAATCTGAAGGAAGCTCGTGGCGGAACTTGGAAAAGAAAAGGAAATGTATGTGTATTTGACAGTGAAGAAAAAGCTATTCTCTCACTCTCTCTCTTACTCTCTTTCCCGCCGCTGCCACCGGAGGTGATTCTCGACAGTAGCGAATGGCGATGGCTGGGAGGGAGTGGTGATTTGGTGTGGGAAGGCCTACAATACTAAGATTAATCTAACAGTCAGGAATCATGGTCCAAAATGGACCACCTATCAAGGTGGTCCACAGTAGCAATGCCCACTAAAAGTGATAACGGAAAAAAAAGTTCAAGAATTTTGACCTATCAAAATTTAGATTAGAGAGTAAAAACATAAATTCAAAAAAGATTAGGGACAAAAAATAATAAATCTCAAAAGCAAGATAAGATACTGAGAGTTATTCAGAAAAAAAAAAAAAAAAAAAAAAAGATACTGAGAGTTGGAGTTATTTTATCTCATGTGGTTGATTTCCCCATGCGATCTTTCAAACTAGTAATTCACAACAACGGGTATGCCAATTGCCAAGCTAGAAGCCAACATATACAATACACTAAAGTGGGGGTTAAAGTTGGTGATTAATTCATTATTTGATAGAGACTGATATTAGCTTCTCCCTTTGATTCATTGTAATTGTTATCCTAGATTTATATATCTTTTTCGTGGCAGAAAGGAAGATGAATGTGTCTTCTTTGGTGTCATTAAGGAAAGTAGTGAGTACCATTCCATAATATCTTTTTGTCAATATCACTCACCGTGCAATATCAGTACTGCAGGGATTTTAATGTAAAATATTGAAAATGACTTTTGATTGAGACTTCTTCATTAGTTAATTCATATATCATGTTCATGAAGTAGAAGCAAAATCTCATTTTATGTTTATAATTTTTATTTATTGACTATTGTTATTATTTGTCAGAAATACTAGTGTACATTCAGGTACGTCACATACCACAGATGAAAAAATAAATAAGATAAATTTATTTATTATAAATAAATTTTCAAATGAAGTAAATACTGATAATATAATAAATATAATATAAATAATAATTTAAAAAATATATTACTATTTTTTAATAATGTAATATGATATAATAACATGAAATTGAATAAGAGATAGTTTACTTTTTTATTATTTAAAAGAAGCTGGTGACACCTGCTTGTTAAGTATCATCATTGTTTTTTTTTTTTTTTTTTACCTTTTTACATTTTTAAGTATAATATAATATAATATAATATAATATAAAATTTAAATTGTTAATACCATAAGATAATAATACATAAATATAAATTCTAAAATATTAAAATAAAAATATAGAAATTATAATATAAATAATAATTATAAAAATATATTAGTACATTATAATTTTTAACAAATTGAAACAGTTAAACGCTAAAACAACAGAGATTCCTAAGAGATTCTTGATAACTAGCAGCCTAGCTGAACATGCTACAAAATATTATGCATTTTATTTTTTTTAAACTTTAAATGAATTTTAGAAAATAAACTCCCCTTTTTTTTTCTATTTTTCTCTCGAATAAAATAAAAATTGAGATTTTGTTTATTTTCCATTTTTGAAAATTATTTTGTTTTTAAAATAAAAAACAAAAATAAACTTATCTAATACAAGTAATTTTAAAAATTGTTTAAAAAATAATATGTCTTTTTCAGTTTTAAAAAAAATAAAAATTGCTCTAAATTATTTAGATTTTTTATTTTTGTTTTTTATATTCATGTTTTCTTTGTATTACCATATCTTTTTTTTTTTTGGGGTACAGTTACCATATCTTATTCTCTCATATCTATTCCCTAAATTTAATTTTTTTTATATTCTAAATTTAATTTTTAAAACACTCACTTTGCCAAGAAAGTGAGCTTTTATCAATTGAATTGCAAATAAAGATCGCCACATGTGGAGTCCAAGAATGATACAGAGTATCTATTAAATGGGTATTTATGATTTTTTTATATATTTGCAGGTCTTTCATGTGTTTTCATAGATATTTGATAAAATATAAATTTTTAAAATAAAAATAAAAAAAATTATTTTTAAACATATATTTATAATAAAAAAATAATTTTGTAACATATTTACTTTAACATATATTCATGTGTAACATATATTTTAAAACATAATAAATAATTTTAAAATACATATATATATTAAAAATAAATTAAAACAATTTACTTTATATATAATTAAAGATATTTAAATAATTTTAAATTGTGAATACTCATAGGTACGTACGGATACCTTACAACTTGTCCCCATCTCATTAATAAGCAAGTATCTATTTAATTATTTATTTTCATTCCATAGCAAATTTTTCCTATGCATATTTGTGGATATGGTCTTTTTTTTTTAATCCCTATTCCCTAATATTGTGTTTGGTATAAGTGAAAAGCAAGAGAAAAGAAAGGAATGAAAAGAATACATACTTATAAAAAATCTTTCCCTCCTTTGGTATACTAGAAAATAAGAGAGGAAAGAAAAGAAAAAAAAAATGGCAGGCCCCTTCTAAAATTATTTTCTTCCAATTTGAAAAGAAAGCTACGTGAAAAAAAGAGAAAAACTAAAAATATATTTGTACCCTTTATGATTATACAACATATGCAAGTAAAATTACTATATTTTATTTTTATGTAAGAATATTTATGTCATTTTATAAATATGTTACTTTCCTTCCTTTTACTATTTTATTCTCTTTTCTCTTCAACCAAACAATTAAATAATCATGTCATTTTCTTTTTATTTCTCACTTTCTTTCCTTTCAATTTTTTTTTAATGTTGCTTTTGTAAATCAAACAAAACATAAGTCCAAGATAGTCAAGAACTTCTAAAAAAAAAATAATAAAGAAAAAAGAACGAAAACCAAAAGGCAACGAAAAAAATAATAAAACAAAGAAAAAAAAACAAAAAAAAAGCAGAAAAGATAAGTGCAAGCAAATTGCAAACACCACATCAATTTTCAAAAGTTGCGACATTGCTTTACTTAACTCAGTGGGTTTTAATCACAGTGGAAAAAATTAACTAAACTATACTTCTTTTAATTAAATCACAGCCACCTTTTTGGTTTTCCATCCCTTCAAGTCCTAATCACTACACTACACCACACCACTTGCCCCCTCCTCCACTCTTTCCATAAATGTTCCACTCTTTAGTTAGAATACAATAATACAACACAATCCTAGATTAGATAAACACCATCACCATGTTGCTGCCTCAATCTCTATGTTAGATTAATGTTTTAAGAGTTGGCTTAATTGAACTGAGAATCCAAAATGGAGGGATTTCATCCTTTAAACTGAAGAGTGAACTTTGTTGTAGCAATGAAGTGTGTTGTTCCCTCTACTGTGTTTCATTTGCTCTTCTTCATCTTCCCTCTTGTAGTCTCTGTTCACTTAATTTCAGCTTCTTCTCCAAGTGGGTCTGCTAAACATCCCATAAAGTTTGTCCTAGGTTGGTGCCTCTTGCACATATCTCTGTAACCTTGAATATGGTGAACGTGTTAATAATTATGGATCTTGTTTTCTGACAATTGTTTGGTTTCTTTGAAAGATGGGAATGTAAAGACAAACAAATATATGAGACAGTACCAACTAATGTTTCATTTCATATTTAATATCTAGAAAATTCGATCACATAAGCTGATCAAATTGACAATTATTGATAAATGCTTACCTGAATTTTGACATCTTCCACAGTGGGAAAACATGGCAGCTTTTTTCATTCCATAATTTATGCATTTGGATTATGTGTATTTGTGCAATGTTTAGATGCTTTTCTTTAGTTACTTTTTGGTATTGTTCTCTAATTAGAATTCAAGTTTCACCTGTATAATCTGTGAAATCCTTAATGCAGACATTTATTATGCTAATTACCGAGGTGAAACTCGAATTCTGATTGGAGAACAGTAACAAAAGTATCTAAGGAACTGCATCTAAATTTTGTCCATATAAACATACTATGTTTTGTTCTTACCTTTTGTCCTTTTTGTTTTAAGTGGGAGAGAATTTGGGTCCATGGAGGAATGAAGTCACACAAGTAGCTCAAGCAGCACGTCCTAGAACTAAGGGTACTCTTGTGCTAGCAGGAAACAGGACCAATGGGCCTGACATTCTACGCAGATTTCAACGTTACCAAGGTGGCTGGGACATTGCAAATCGACATTACTGGGCTGTAAGTAAATAATTCATTTTCATCATCTTCTTATCCCAATTATATTTGATATTCTAGTACGTTTCCTCCTTGCATCTCCTACTGACCACTCTGCATCTTTGGTCAGTTGGGTTGAATTGGACTTGGAGGATGTTCTGGTTCAACTTGTTTTATTTGTTTGCCTATTTATATGTTTCATTTTTTCTTCTGCTTTTATGATACAAGGGTCAATCTGTAGATGCAATAATTGAGCAAAAGAAAAAAGGGAATTGTTATAGTTAGGCACTGTTAATTTTCCTCACGCTTGAGACATGGTAAATATGGTGAATCTCGATGCTAAAGTTATTGGATAAATAGCTGATATTTACTTTACTCTCAGTACATTTGTATTTCTACATGCCACACTAGTATAGTTCTTTGCACATTACAATTATAACCACTTGAAATTTCGTTGCATTTTTTTTTTTTCTACTCTTGTTCAGTTATGTTGTTCTTTCACGAATTTGTTTTCCCTCTTATTCCTAATAGCCTCCAAATTCTGGTGTTCACTTCAACTAAATTAATCAGTTTTTAACTATTATTTGTTCAGTCAGTTGGATTCACTGGTGTGGCTGGTTTCTCCCTTGCTGTCCTATGGTTTATTTCATTTGGCTTGGCACTTGTGATTCATCTATGCTGCGGATGGGGAATTAACATCAAGGATAAAGGTTCAAATCGTTTGCAAAGAATTTGGCTTGTGTTGCTGTTGTTATTCACCTGTGTTGTAACGTAATTCTCTCAACCTTGGTTTTATGTCTCTTTGTTAAAACTTCACTAGAGTGCTTTATTTCCTCATACTCTCCTTCCTATGCATTGATGATAGATTAGTGTGATAAAATCATTTAATTGCTATGAAATTTTAAGAATCAGCATTATGAAACATGGACATATTTAATTTTAGCTTATGGGAGAAGCTTATTTTAAAAAGAAATCTAGGGCCAAGAAGTATTTTCACTGTCTTGTTTTACCTGGCTCTTGTGTAGTTACTAGTTAATCTTGCATTTAGCCTAAATTTTTGAAGTTGACACTTGAAAGAAGACCATTGACAAAAATCATCAAATTCCAATCCCTGGAACCAGAACTTAAAATCATTGATTATTATTTATTCCATTCAAGCTTTGCAGGTAAATGTTGCCTAGTTTAACATTTTGTATCCTCTCTTAATTCCGCAGGACTGGATGCATCGTTCTTTCTTTTGGGCAGGATAAATTCCATGGTGAGGCAGTGGATACCCTCCATTATGTTGTCAATCAGTCAGACTACACAGTGCAGACTCTAAGAAATGTTACAGAGTATCTCGTGCTTGCCAAAACTATCGTCGTGGCACAGATGTTTCTTCCATCTAATATCATGGATGATATTGACAAATTGAATGTGGATCTAAATTCTGCAGCAAATACACTTTCTGAGCAGACAAATGAAAATTCTTTTAAAATACGAAAAGTATTCAATGCTGTGTATGCTTTCATAAACTTCACACTGTTCATATTGGCAATTGGCATTTGGCATCCATATATATAGTAAACTGATCCATTTTGCAGGCGTCTAGCTTTGATTATGATGGCAGCAATGATGCTTCTACTGGCTCTAATTGGGTTAAGTATGTAGTGATTGATGATAACATCCATCTTAAATACCTTGAGCAAATTTTATAATTATATTCTTTCCTCCTCATGATTTACTTATATGTTTTCTTCAGTCCTGTCTATCCTTGGATATCAACATGCAATCCTTGTGTAAGTTATGACTTATGATAATTAATACCTTTGCTTATTGCTTCTGTCTCAAGGACCCTTTTCATATTTTAATATTTCATTGCAGATTTGTTATCAGTGGATGGCTATTGGTTGCAACCACATTCATTCTTTGTGGAGTGTTCACAATCCTTAATAAGTAAGGGCATTGGATGTGAGATCAATGTTATGTAACTTGCTCATTAAGAATGAACTAGCTATACCTTTTCTTAACTTCTTGAAATTCAATTATCTGGAATTTATTTCTTTTGTCATCTATTATAGTGCAATTTGTGACACCTGCATGGCCATGGGAGAATGGGTGGAGAATCCACATGCAGAATCTGCTCTTAGCAATATCCTTCCATGTGTTGATCAGAGAACCACAAACAAGACACTCTTTCAGAGTAAACAAGTTGTTACCAATATTGTTAGGGCGCAGGCTATTTTGGGGGACCTTATAATGTCCCCCACCGTGGAAAACTAATTTTAGCCATAGGATAAGTCTATTTTTTGAGATTGATGTGGGACTACTGTAACCCCCTTTTCTTATAAAACATAATTTAACTATTTAATTTATTTTATATATTTATTTCAAAGTTCTGATACGTTCTCTTACAATCCAAAATATGTTCTGTAATTTACATCATTAAAATTTATATAAACACTGTTACAAAATAATTCTAAGTACTACAAATTATTGTCTACCCAAAATAGTCCCATCCTATATGCTCTGGAATTTCTGCATCTTCATCATTTAACTATATCTTCAGACACCTGCAATTCACACTCCCCTAGAATCTGGGGACAGCATTACCGGATCAGGCATTTAATTTCTAATACATAGAAAAACAATCACAATCAATGACATTTCATTTCATAACTAAGAATTCACATAAATAATGCAAATGCAGTATGCTTTATGAAAATGCAAGTTTATAAAGCACATGCAGTTTTGACTCAAAATCATTTTGACCCTGCTCCATGGAGACTTCCCCTTTGAGTGTTTAGTAAGTAACTGGCCTACCATTACGTACTGCAATTCAGCTATCAGCCCCTACTAAACGCGAATAAACTAGACAGAATTAGGAGATCAGGATACCCGGAAGGCCACCACGACCGCAACTCAGTCCAGTTTCCAGTCACATGTGGAATTGCCAATATCCTTCACCCCACAGAGTATATAATCACAGACTATACAGTCCTGTCTAACTTACTCTGCTCACCCATTTCTCAGGACTATCATATTCTCTATTCATATTCTCAATCATCTTTTCAAATACATGACTACCGCATTCCGGTCAGTCAACACAGTTCTCTGTTCATAATCTCAATCATATTTTCAAATACATGACTACCGCAGTCCGGTCAGTCAACACAGTCCTGGAAATCAATTCCCCCAAACATACTCATTTTTCATGACTACCGCAGTCCCGGTTAGTCAACAAAATCATTTCTCATTTAAAAACTCATTTCTCATTTGAAATCTTTGTATTTTCCAAGAACTCAGACTTATGCAATATGATAATGATGCTAATAAACAAATAATTAATATTAATCAATCACATTAAAATTATAAAATTCACTAATTAACATTATAACATCAATACCTTAATAAATTACTAACTAGTCCTTTACTAGGTAAAATTACTAAACTTTTACTAAAATAATAATTATGTATTTACTATGAAAATTACTAAACTTTTACTAAAATACCAATTAAGTCTTTAATATGGAAAATTACTAAAATACCCCTATCTTTTTATAAATTTCCAATTTTGCCCTCAAAGGTGAAATTACTAAATTACCCTTACTATTTTCTAAAATTTCCCATTTTACCCTTGATCTTTTTATAAATTTCCGAATGTGTCCCTAATTCTTCTAGAATCTATGAAATTACCTAATTATCCTCAATCTTTTTATAAAATTCCAATTGTATCCTTTAAATGTGAAATTACCTAATTAACCTCAATCTTTTTATAAAATTCCAATTGTATCCTCTAAATGTGAAATTACCTAATTAACCTCAATCTTTTTATACAATTCCAATTGTATCCTCTAAATGTGAAATTACCTAATTAACCTCAATATTTTTATACAATTCCAATTGTATCCTCTAAATGTGAAATTACCTAATTACCCTTATACTTTTTAATTATTGCCAAAAATGCCCTTAAACTTTTTCTAAAATTCCCAATGTGTCCCTACATGTGAAATGACTATTTTACCCTTGGTCATTTGAAAAATTCCACATGATATCCCTATCATTCTCATCATGGCCGTATGGCCTCCTTCACATTTCCAACAACATTTCCAAAACAACCAAGCAACTTTCCAATCAATAATCAACCAAATCAAGAAATCTCAATCAAGAACAAATTTCAATTTCCAATCAAGAACAAGCCAATCAATTAATTCCAATCCATCACAACACATCATGAATTCAATCAAACATGGATTCAAACAACAATTTCAAGCTTCTAACATCAATCATCTAAAAGCCCTAAATCAATTTCATCTTTTATTGAATCTTGATCAATTCTTGAAATTAGACCTAAGAACATGTTTCTATCAACTCCAATTGGTTTAAATTGAAATTAAATGCCAAGATCCTTACCTTAGATCCTTAATTTGATGAAGAACCCTTGAATCCCTTTTCTCCCTTTCTCCTTGTCTTCTTGAAATTTTTGGGGTTTTCCTCCTAAATCTTTCTCTTTGGCCTAAGACATATTGAAATTTGGGAGGATTTGGTTGGTTTAATTCTTGATTTTGGAAGAAAGAATGAAGAAGAAATGGAGGGGCTGCTGCTGTCCACTCTCACGGTTCTTAGTTTTGGGGAAAGCTAGCTTTTGTGCTTTTTCCTTTGCATTGAATTTCTTATGCTTTTTAATTAAATTTTCCTTCACCCAATTCAATTAAAACCTCACGTCCAGCCCTCTGTCCAGAGCAGTCCATTTGCTTAAGGAAACCAGCCACTTGGACGTACCAAATATGTTCCCTACGTGACTTGCCATTTGCTTGGCCAAAAGTCAAAGATTGTAGGCAATTAATAGAATTTTCTAGAATAATTTAGGGTTTTTAATTATCTTACAAACTAATTAGAATTTGAAGAAACTAACACCACCATTGGATTCCTCACTATCAAAAACCTTGGGGTAGTGTCTTACTTATCTCTTAATCCAAGTCTAATTAGCTTAATTTAATTACATTAGAAATGTCAATTTGTCAAATTTTGATTGGTTAATACTTTTATTTTTCTTTTTCTTAGTTAAACAATTTTAATAATTATTCTAAGTATGTTATAATTAATAGATAATTCTATAGATGTCATATAGATTTTATCTTAATTTTCTACCTTAAAATTTTACCGTAATAATTCCTCAGAGTCCTAATTCTCAGAAAATTCTAATAATTCGAAACTAGCATTTTGATTCTTCAACTGTATATATATTTCATCTATATTCAATTACTTTTTTATTAGGTTACAGATTAGTCCAAAATTTTACACTTGAAAATTTATCCTGGACAGCCGTCAGACACAACGGTCCAGTCAACAAGTAATTCATTTCTCAACTGTATATATTTTAAATCTACATTAAATTCTTGATTTATTAGAGTACAGTTTAATCCAAAATGTTACACTGGAAAATCTTATCCTGGACAGCTGTCTGACACAACTGTCCGGTCAACAAGAAATTTAGGTATAAACAAAAGTATTAAAAGACTTAGAAAATTTTGCTGAGTAGAGCTGTATAATTTTTTAATATGAAAATATGTACAGAAAGTTTCTATAAAATACAGTATATAATTTCTCATAATTATTTATATAAAAATATTTACAAATGGTAAAATAATAAAAATGAGGATGTTACAACTACCGTACAACCGCTTACACTAGATTTTTTTTTTTTTTTTAAAAAGGGATCTTTTTTTTCTGTTTAAGTTTTTTTTTTATAAAAAAAAAATGACCCTTCTTCTCCGTTGTTGTTTATTGATGTGGGACTACCATACAACTGCTTACACTAGATTTTTTTTTTTTAAAAAAAAAGGATCATTCTTCTTCTGTTTAAGTTTCTAATGGTTTTTAACTACTGAAAATTTTTGGCAAACTAAAACTGTCAGAAATGTTAAAAAATAAAATAAAAAATCAAAATCTCGAACACTAGATTTTCTGAAATCACAAAAATAAACATTTCTGACCACAAAAAAATTTGCAGCAGTTAAAAGTCACTAGAAACTTAATTAGGAAATTTTCACACACACAGTTTATGTATGTCATGTCATCACTTAACAGTTGAAATTAATGTTAGGGACTAAAAACAAAACAAAACAATTTATGATGGACTAAAAATAGAACAGAACAGAACAATTTATGAGGGACTAAAAATAGTAAAAAAAATTATGAGGGACTAAAAATAAAAATAAAGATAAAATGAAGAACAAAAAAATGGGAAGAGAGGCAGAAGCAAAGCAACAACGGAGAAGAATGGTCATTTTTAAAAAAAAAAAAAAACTTAAACAGAAAAAAAAAGGATCCCTTTTTAAAAAAAAAAATCTAGTGTAGCCGGTTGTACGGTAGTACCGCATCAATCTCAAAAAATAAACTTATCCTATGGCTAAAATTAGTTTTCCATGGTGGGAGACATTACAAGGTCCCCCATAATAGCATGCGTCATATTGTTAGTATTGTCAATCGGTTCATCTATGACACTGCAGATGCAAGTCCATCACAAGGTAGTATGAATTATTACAATCAATCTGGACCTGCAATGCCCCCTTTGTGCTATCCCTTTGACTCTCAGTTTCGAAAACGCCAGTGTACGCCTCAAGAAGTTTCCTCGGCCAATGCTTCATTGGTATACTTTTTCTCCGTTCACTTTTGAAATTTGAGAGGGAAATGAACTTGTATGTAGATCAATCACTTTTTTAATGAAAATTGATCTAGGCACCTATTATAGGAAGTTAAAATTATTTTCAAAATTAATCAATCACTTTTTGAAAAGGAAGTTTTAAATGAAAAAAGAAATTATTGAAAACATGACATGCACTCAATATATTATATGGGAATGTAGAATTATTCATTTTTTGTTGGTGCTTGTTTAGGCCAATAATCAACTTTAAGTTTCATTGCCCTTTTGGTGATTGAAAAGTTCTACTGGCAGTCTTGCATTTTAAACCTAGGCTTGTTGGTGTTTCTATAGCAGAGCATGATTGAGTAAGAAATAATACTTAACAGTTAAACTACAAATGTGTTATATAATTCTGATTTCTTCATGTCATTGAACTAAACTTAAGTTATTGATGAGAAGTGGTATCGCCAAAATTACTCTTGTAAGATTTGAATTGTTTTTATATTTATGTTATAGTTTTTATTTGGACAAAACTTAGATCCAGTAATGCTTTTGGTGTTGTTCATCAATCAGAATTAGAGTTTCACATCAGGAACATACGCTGACCTTTAATGTAAAAATTTATTATCTGGATTATCAAGATGAAACTCCAATTCTAATTGAAGAACAACATTAAAAACACCTAAAGAATTGATCTAGGTTTTGTCTCTTTTATTCCTTCCAATGGCGTACAGGCAATTCATCAAATTCTTTGTTTGAACTTTTTTTAGGTTTGGAAGAGGTAAGAATGTAAGACATCTGAATATGGTCTTTGCACCACTATTGGAAGGGTTACCCCAGAGATTTACTTGGAGTTAGTACAAGTAGTTAACGAAAGTTATGCATTGGAACATTATACTCCACTTTTACTTAACCTACAGAATTGCAATTTTGTGAGGCATACATTCAAAGAAATCACTTCACATTACTGTCCTCCATTGAACCATTATCTTGAGGTTATCAATGTAGGATTGGGCCTAATTTCAATTGGTGTCTTGCTTTGTCTCGTTCTCTGGATACTCTATGCAAACCGCCCCCAAAGGGAGGAAGCGTTTTGTTAGGCTCTACATAGCTAAAAAACTAAAGAACAAATTTAGCAAGAACCCCAACAGAAATTCATCTTTGTCAATAGCAATGAGTGAAGTATAGTTGTACAATGGAAAGAAAATTAATTGGAAAAAAAAAATCAAAAGTAGTGTTTCACTGGACCCCATAACAGAGAAAAAAACAACCAAGGTGAAGCGAAGCTACATCTTGATCGAGTTAGAAGACAATATAGTCAAACCTAGTGTACTATACAAAATTATTCATAAAAGGAAGAAATCAATTTGTGTTCATTGAGTACATAGTTGATGCAATTACAATGTAAAAGATTTGTACACTTTCGTCTAATCATAAATCAATATGTATAGTAAGTTTATTGACTTTTACAAAAATTATTTTAAAAGCCATACCTACTATGAATTTTGATTGGTTGATAAAGTAAAAAATTTTGAACTGACAATGGATAAGCATCACTCACTTTCTACTGTTGCTTTCACGTTGTCAATGCAAAAATGTTGTAGTTACATTTCTCTCTTTTTTTTTTCTTTTTTGGTTTACTTTTGCTGAAATTGTAACATTGTTTGTATTTAATAGCTACAGAAGCACATCATGTGGGAAATCAAAGCCTTATATCTATTTATCTATTTTCTGAAGCACGAAATATTTGAGTGACACTAGGAACATACATTATCCCATAAGTTCTCCAATCGGTTACTAAATAAATTATCCTTTAGAAAATTCTTTTTGCCACTAATTTAGTCTTCCATTTAGTTATTTGAGAGAATAATTTGGTGACAAGTTAATTTTTGAGCAAATTATACTAACTAGCTATTTCTAAGATTTTGTGAAATTATACAAATTCTTCCTACTTTTATGTGCTCCTACATTAATCTTTTCTTAATTTTTGAAAAATGCACGCTGACCTCCCTTTATACATTACACTGACCTCCCTTAATTATTTGAAAAACATTACATTGTGCTCCCTTATAAGAAAGGTTACTGTAAATGTTAAAAAAAGTAGGAAGTGAGTGTTTGTGTAGTTTCATGCAATTTCAGGAATAGTTAGTATAATTTGCTTCTTTTTTTTTTTTAATAAAGTAATGTATTGATAAAATCTTAGAGGACTAAGATGATGACACTTTAAATCTTTAATTTTTTTAAAAAAAATAAATAAAATAAGCCAACACATATAACTTTGAAGGACTAAGTTAAGAGTTTCTTCTAATTTATATGTTATATGATAACATGATATCACACATGGAAATTAGTAAATGCAATTATTCAATTCCTTTTATTCAAAATAAAAATGGAAACAAAAGATCTATCAGGCAAATCGCACAAAGAATACGAAATATTCTTAAAAGTACTTTGCATTATTGTAGTGTCTTCTTGCCCTGGTCTGCGGTCACTCTGTGTTTTCTGACTCACCTAAAACTAATAGTGTGGCTTCAATGTGTTTCCAATGTCAATCACAAATCGATATTTAACATCAGATTTTTTGAGACGCTCCATCGCTGTGTTCACATAATCCATAGGAATTACCTCAATTTCTGGTCTAGCATTGTGTTCAGCAGCAAAATCAATCATTTCTTGTGTCTCCTTGATTCCTCCAATGTAACTACCGACTATACTTTTTCTCCTTACCAATAATACGAAAAAGCTTTATAATTTGGTTTTAATCTTCAAATGATGCAATAGTGCATTCTATATCAAAAACATCCTCCTCTTACAACAAAGAAAGAAGCATATGAAAATGATAGTGAAAATTCCACAAGTGAATTTCTCTGTGTCAATGTTTTAGTAAAACTATTTTTATGAAAAGAAGAAAGTATGTAAGCTCCTTGCCAACATGATTATGATTAAAATAGCCAAACCATTGTAGGATATATAAGCTATTGAAAGGTATACCAGATAGGTATTCAGCATAACCATAACCGAATACCCTTAAGCCTTTTCGACCTAATACACAGCCAAACATATAAGTTGCAGAGCAATAGCCGAATACCACTTGAGGGTATTCAGATAACCGAATGCAACGCCTCCCAAGATAATCAAAACGTCAGAAGGAGATTAGTAATTGTGATTAGTAGATAATTACAAACCATCAAAGGTTGATCAAAAGGCCCATAAGTCCAAGGCCCAATAAAGTAAGTATAAAAAGGGAACAACTCTCGAGGTACGATCGTCGTTTTTACTCTCATTAAATGTTCTAGGTCGAAAGCTTACTTGAGCGTTGAAGTACCTTTTGTAGGTACCGCCGCCCCCTTTTCACCAAGGAGGATTCTAACATTTGGAAAAGATCTTGGACTAGAAGTATCAGCATAGAGTGATTTATCCTACTATCCTCAGACAGGAACAAAAGGTAATAAATGTGTATTTGGTCACGGAACCAATACAAAAACTAGGTAGTCCTATAAATGTGTAGTTGGAGTACCTTTTGCAGGTACCGTTGCCCCCTTTTCACCAAGGAGGATTCTAACATTTGGAAAAGATCTCGGACTAGAAGTATCAGCATAGAGTGATTTACCCTACTATCCTCAGACAGGAACAAAAGGTAATAAATGTGTATTTGGTCACGGAACCAATACAAAAACTAGGTAGTCCTAATTCAAGTCTTAGAATATTTAAGATTGAAAAATAAATTCACTTGACTTTTCTAAGTAATCATTTCATTTTTTTTTTTACAGAAGTAATCATGTCATTGTTAACTAATAGTTTTAACTATTCATATATTGTATAATCTAGATTTATAAATTTTAAAAAAATGAGAATTATTGTCATTATATATATCCCCAATATGCTATATGATATTTAAGGAGCGAAAATGTTTAGGTGTCAAAAAGTTGTCTCTTATTATTAGTTATTTGCATAGCTAGAATTCATTTTGGTTTGAAGGGGTATTGTTGGGTTGCGTATTATTTGTTTGGTATGCGTGGTTAAATTTTATTTATACTCATCCTGTTGGTATAAATAGGAATTAACTATTGGGAGATAGGTGAATGTGTACATGTGCTCCTTGTATATGGTTTTTTTTTTCCTGGTTAAAGATTATGGGTGTCTCCTAATCCACTAGGTCAAAGACTAATGCTACTCGCAGCGCATGGATGTCGTTGGTCCAAGGGAATTTTGCACGTGAAAGGAATCGAATATGGGTTTTCTTGTTAAATAGATCGTTCTCCCTCATGTGAACATAGTAGAACCTTACATCACTGTGCCAACCCTATGGGTTAATCCCTTGTATATGGGATTTTGGTACTCCTTGTACCTAGTATTAATATAATATTTTATTTGCTGAAAAAAAAAAAAAAGGGTTGTCTCTTTCCCTGCAGGGAATTGAGATAAAATAAAGCATGTGTTTGGTTGTTCTATCCTTGTGAACTATGCCTTCAAGTGAGTGACAAATTGAGCATAATAAATCAATGAAAATATTTTTGCATTCTTACCCATAATTAAAGGCGGGAGTAGCAACTCCAGAGGCTTTTCTGGTGCCCCAACCGTTCTTAGTTTCCCATGAGACTTCAATAGATCAATTAAAGGCATGATAGGATGGACTGCAGAAACAGTAACAATTATACCATCCAAGGTGACCATTGCAGCCTACATATATAGTTACAAAAGAACATTATAAGCCATCCATTTACTATTTCTTGTGTAGATGCATGTTTGGCATAGATTGTTTTAAGTAAAATATATTTTTTTTTCAATGGTTTTGTTAATGCCAACCTTTACATATTAAATATTTTTTTCTAATAAAAACTTTTTACTTTTAGTTTCTTAAAATCAACCCAAAGTTTGGTGTTAACAAAATCCTTTTTTCAAAATTGTCAAACAAGGTTTTAAATTGCAGTCAAAATCGCGCTTGTAGTTTTGTCACGTTTCTTGATATTACAGAAAGTTGTAGACAAAAAGTAGCCACAATTACAGTCGCATTGCGGTTGCAAATACTTAAAAAATCTTGACTTTGCAGCTAAAATCACTATTGCAGACCATTTTTTAAAACCATGCTGTCAAAGAAAAACAATTATTAACAGTAATTAATAATAGGCACCTGCATTTGATCTTGGTCTCTACTGACCACAAAGGAATCAGCTCCAAGATGTTGTATGGCTTCATTCTTCTTATTAGGAGAGGTACTGATGACAGTGACCTTCAAGCCAAGGGCTTTTGCAAACTTGACAGCCAGATGGCCTAGTCCACCAAGGCCAACCACACCCAGATGCATGCTAGGTTTGTCAAGCCCAAAATATCTCAAAGGGCCATACACTGTGATCCCTGCACAAAGGAGAGGAGCAGCAGCATCAAGAGGTAGGCCACTTGGAATGTTGACAACAAAGTGCTCATCTGCAACCATGAAGTCAGAGAATCCCCCATATGTGATGGTGCCATCCACATACTTGGCACCATATGTGGGAATCCCTTGTTGGCAGTAATTCTCAAGATTGTTGACACAGTTTTGGCATGAGTGGCAGGACCCAACCAAGACTCCTACAGCCACCTTGTCTCCAACCTTGAACTTGTCCACTTTGCTTCCCACCTCTGTCACTTCTCCAACAATCTCACGACTGTAATTTGTTCATCCATTATCATCAACTCAATTAGGCTCTTCAAGCTTCTTACACTTGATTGATAAAAGCATTATTGAAAAAGACACAAACATTGTTAAAAAGCAGAAATCATCATACCCAGGGACAAGTGGATAGATGGAATCACTCCATTCATTCTTCAACTTGTGAAGGTCCCAGTGGCATATTCCACAGTACAACACTTTGAATGTCACATCTTTTTCTCCTGTTTTCCTGTGATTCAAAAAGACCATTAATAAATAAATAATACACTTTTAAAGCATATAGCTCCTAGAACTATGAAATTGCTCAATTGGGAATTAAACTTAATGGAAAATTACTAACATAAGATGAGTAATATCTTAAAAATGAAACTTTTGGTAATAAATGTAAAAATTGACTAAACTTCTAGTGGTTACTTGCAAATGTTTTTATTTTTCAGTCTAACACCCACTTTGATAGTTTCATAATTTAACAAAGTTCGAGAACATTTTGTGTTACAAATAAATTTTGAGCTCCCAACATGAAAATGAACTAAACTTCCATTACAAAAAATATAATTTATTAATGAATAAAAAATGTTAAGCATTAGGAATGTCTCTATTGATATAATCTCTGGGTATCATAAAATAAATTATTAATATAGATATATATCATACTAACATTTAATGTGCTGATAGTATATTTCAATTATTTATACCAATAAAATTGTCTGTTAGTATTACGTATTTTACTACATGTATAAATTTGCAACGTTTATACTAATAATTTAATTTCTATAAGATAAAAGGCTATATCAAGGAAGGCGATACTAAACCTTTTTAGTGTGTGACATTTTTTTTTTTTTTTTTTGACATGGTGTGTGACATTTCTTTTTATAGTATTTATAATGTAATAACTTTACCCTGTTTAAAAAAAATAAAAAATAAAAATAAAAAAATAAAAAAAATTTACCCTGTTTTAGGTAGTTTGTATAGTGGTGAGGGTTATTTTTGGATAGTTTATATATACTCTTAGTTCAAACACTGTCGCAGTTATAAAATAAAAAAAAATAATCCTATTTTAAGTAAGGCATAGATTGAGAGAAGAATGAATAACCTTCTAGAGAAGCAAAAAGGGGAGAGAACACCAGATGTATCCCTAGCTGCCCATCCTAATCCTTCCTGGGATGCTCAACTTCAGGTTGCACTGCCATTTCAATCAATCAGATAGGAATAACAAAAATTGTGCCAAGTGTGTCTCAATTGGAACTCAAGTGTTTTAGGAAAGCTAAATAATTAGAGCTATTTATAAGTTGGAGAGTGAGGGTCCTCTACTGTCTGCTGCCTGCTGCATTGACGTATTTGATGACCTCCTCCTCCATTTACTGTTCAGTATCTCTTTTTTTTATTATTGACCTAAATATGAAAAGCAAATTATGTACTTAGCATAAAAAGTTAATTTGATCTGCACCTAGAAATATAAAACTCCTGTAATGTCTTATAATGCTATGAATCAGTGAATAGTTAATACAATTATAGTGCTATCAGTTGATAGAAGCACCGTGATTTTCAACAGTTTCTTGACCAATGCTACAGCCGCCACCAACGGTATGTGCATAGAATAATAAATAAATAAATATATATATATATATATATATACATAAGGTACAACCTCTGGCGTGTGCAATTTTACTCGTATCAATCAATGAACCCAACCCTGTCTGTAATTTAAAGTTCAACGCTCCCTTTCCAGATTGTCGTACTTCAAATTTTGATTGGAAATTACTAATAAAGAATTTAATTAGAATGTTCTCCAATTTTTTATACCTCCATTCAATCATATATTGTGATATCGTGATATTTATCTAACGATCTAGTGGGGTTTGCTAATATATTCATAACTTTTTTTTAATGGGAATTGCATTAGCAATTTACATCATAAATTTAGGATAAAAACTTATTATTTTAATTTTAATTTATTTATTTTAAGGTAGTTTATATTTTTAAATCACCTGATACTTTACTTGAGAGATTCAAACTTAGTGCCATTAGAACCAAAGACAAGGCAGCATTTTGCTCGTGTACATGAAGTTGAAGTAAAATGGGTACTAATAGATTCCAATTTGATTGTCTTCCCTTGTGCACTCTTCACTTTCACTACCTCTTTTTGTCGAGTTTAGATTTTCTAATGTGATTCTGCTTTTACAACAAAAATATCTATCGGTAAATTTGCATCTAGTAATTATAAAGGGAAAAAATATTTTTATAATTGATTATGAAGGATTAATATCTTTGTTGCAGAGACAGCTGCATTGGATCCAATCTTTTTCTTCTCGTTGCTGCTGCTATATACATATATATATATATATATATATATATATATAGGCAGAAGAATGTTCAAATACCCGGATAATTAAAACCATAGATTCCTCATTGAAATGAAAAAAATATTACAATATTGAGAACACAGTTGTTATTTTTGACACATCTTGATACATTCCACCCTTTTATCTATTCTCCCGAAGGAAAAAAATGGCAGTAGTGACAGTCAGTTAGCCCATGAAGAATGCCAAAAGAGGCCATTTAAAGGAGAATTAAAAAAAAAAAAAGGGGTGGAAAAAGATAAAAACACAACAACAGAGTAAAAAAAATAAATAAAGTTATGACCACAATTACTAGTGAATATTTAACACTTTGGAAGATCAGCTGGTGGTGGAAGCAGCTTCTGATTTGGAAGTTTTCCATCCAACACAATCCAGGCCATTTTCAGACCCCAGCTGGTGTGGACTTCAAGATGGCAATGCATGAACCATACCCCTGCATACATAATTTATAGTCAAATCCAAAATGTTCAAATCAGCAAAATAATGAAAATTTCAGTCTTATTATGTTCATGTCCAATGTCTTTTGTGGTGTGTATGACTCTATGTTGGAGAATATTATTTTTCACAACTATGTCTATGTTAGACAAAGTACCTCATTCTTTTTTCTTTTATATTTTAAACTTCTTATGTGAATGACAAATTAAGGGACCGTTTCAAATAAGTAATAGCCTACAATATTGCAAAGCGATGACAAGAGGGAATTAAACCACTAGTACCTGGATTATCAGCTAGGAATCTGATTGCAACCCATCCACCAGATGGAACACCAACTGTGTTCCTTTCAACAGGATCAACAAGATTGAAGTTTGCAGGGTCCTTATTTGGGTCAAAGTTACCAAAACCTTGACCAACAACAAAGAAGTTAAAGCCATGCAAATGGAGAGGGTGACTTTCAGCACCAAGAATGCCAATGTCCTGCATCACAAGCTCCACACTTGTGTTGAAGGGAAGAACCACAACCTCTGTCCCATTGCTCACCATGGTGTTGTTTGGTGGAGTGCCTGTATAGTTGAATGGAATCAAGGGACTAATAGGAAAGTTAGGGGAGTAAACTCCATTGGATTGATCAAAGAAATGGGCTTGAAGAAGAGCAGTTGTTGGGAGTGTGAAAGATACATTATTCACTGATGCTGCAAACTTTGTTCCATTGGTGGGTCCTTGACAAGTTTGGTTTTGCTGGCAGGGAGTTGTGCCAAGGCCTACTGTGAAGAAAAAGTGCTTATCAACTTTCTGGGGAACACTTGCAGAAAACTGAGAGCTTGCCAAGCTACGAAGCTTGTTGGCGAAGTTTGTTGCAAAAGAAGTGTCATTAAGGGCTGGGAGGATGGGCTTGAAGAGTGAAAGCTTCTTGATTGAAGATGTTGAGTGAAGAGAGTGTGGTGGAACTTCATATTCCAAGATATCAACAACAGTTGAGTTATCAAAAGTGCCCTGGCCAGTCGCATATGGTCTAGCACTCATGAAGAATGTGGCATTAGGATAGTGAGATTTAGTTTTGAGAAGAACATTGATGGTTTGTCCAGGGGCAATGAGAATAGTGTCAGTGTCAAATGGCTTAACATAAATTATATCTACATCAACTACTGTGAGGGTGTGATTTGCAATGCTGAAGAAGAGTTCATCATTGAGTGCAACATTGATCAAACGGAGAAGGTATGTCTTCCCTGGCTTGACCTTTTGTGAGAGATTTTCAAAATTAATGAAAGGTTGTATTCTTTCATGAAGTTATGTGTCTATTCATATAAAGGTGTAAATATGAATATATACGACTCTTCTTCAAGAGACATGAGATGAGACTATTTGTCAAGAGTCACGAGATGTGACTCTTCACTAAGGGTCATGAGATGCGACTCTTCACCAAGAGTCATGAGATGTGTCTCTTTGAAAGGTTAAATCTCTTCACTAAAAGACATGAGATGGTCTATCAATAGAACCAATCTACATGCAGAAAAATAGAATACTATATGACAAAAATAGAACAACAAACATAGAAATCACCAGATTCTATGTATCCAAATCATTTCCTTTCTTCCCTTATGCTCAGAGAGAATTAAGGAAACTATTATTCTGTAAACTGCCATTGACGATACGGTTGATGTGGGTATGCAAACCATGTCAACGGACTCCATGTATCCTGAAGGGGATTCGCCAAGACACCCTATTGCATCCAATTCTATAGAGATTGGTGGGGGCGAATCGAACCTAAAGGTTAGTGTTTTACACACGCCTTGGAGAATTGCGCCTTTCTTTGTTGTTTCTTCTTTCTTGCAGGACCATCACAGTCAGTGGTTTCTTCTTTGATATTTCTTCATTGTTGCGGAGCCATTACCACCAATTTGCACAAACAATCTTTTGCTTGGAGTACCAGCCAATGAAGATTGTTCTAACAATCTTTAGGTTCGATTACCAATCATTAAAGATTGTTCCAACAATCTTTAGGTTGGAGAATCAGCATATAAAGATTGTACCAACACCTTTAGCTTGAATGTATCTGCAAAAGGCCAATATTTTCATATAGATTCACAATATATTATATATACAATTTTAATTCATAAGCATATGGTAATGTACTACTCTTCATAATCTTGGGGATTTAACCACTAGTAATCACATAAAATGGAGTATTCTTGGGTTAGCCTTTTATTTTTAGTATTTGATACCTTTAGCAAAATAGTTATACAATGGCCCTGGAAGACCATTAATCGTGTAGGCATCAGACACATTTGGCCCTCCACCTGTTTGCAATGCTTGTGTTATGACTGCCTCAGGATCTGCATTCCACCATTCTCCTAAATTTTTTTTGTTATATGTCAAAGTAAGGTCATTCCTAAGTACATGCATGTAATATGGGAATACTATGGTATGATGTTACAATCACTTTCTAATTACCAAAGATGATGGGAACTTCCTTGTAAGGTTTGGTAAAAGGATATGGAACTCCATGCTTGGGAAGAATGATGATAGGACCATACAAAGTTAGTCTTAACCATGAAATGTGAGCATACCACCAGAGAGTGCCTCTCTGGCCAACAATGGAATAATTGTAGACATAACTTTGGCCTGTTTGAATGGGGCACTGAGTCACATAGGCAGGTCCATCTGCCCACCCTGATTGAAGCTGTCGAATGCCATGCCTATTTGGAAGATAACCAAGTTTTTTAAACACATGAAAGTTCAATTCACAAACTATGTAATATGTTCAATTTCTTTTTAACTAAGAATTTTAAACAAATTAATTTACCAATGGATGGAGATATTCTCCTGAACATGGTTAGTCAATAAGAAGACGGTCACCCTCCCTGGCTACAATGCGTGGCCCAGGAAACTGACCATTCACTGTGACCATGCTCTTTGTGTGGCATAGTCGTGATACATTTTGGTACTTTATCTACATCACAAAGCCAAGCCATTAGATACAAAGCAAACAGACATAGGAAATTAGTAATACTAAAAGAATGTTAAATGCAAATGTATTTTTATATGTTTTAAGCCAACTAGCTTAGATAAAGATATCAAGTCCTTCTGAGATATACATCAAAATGGTAGTGCCTGGTAATGCCCCCTAGTGCAAGCTAAGGGATGATGATCAATGGGAAGAGAAGCATTGCTGGCATTGCAAATGATTGAAGAGGAGGAGCACTAACACCCATATTTCTTTGTTCTAAAGAGTACAGGACAAAAAATTTAATCTTTAAACACTGTTTGTTTCAGTCTGAACTGTGGATGTAACAGAGCTCAATCGTAGGTAATTTATAGAGGAATGATACCATGTGGTTGTTGCAATATTCAAAGTCTCCATAAGATCTTCAGTTTTTTTTTTTTCTCATTTTTTAATGAGATCAGTTGCTAGAACAACTCTAGAGTGGTGCCCAAGACAATCAATTTCACTTGACCCTTTGACCTCCTTCTTGTAGAAGTCAAACCTTTTTCCAGATTTGCCCCTTTTAATACTGCCCTTGCAAAACTCATTTACAATATATTGGACACTTTTGGGTGCATTAAAAATGACATATCCCGAAATAGTCATGTCTGTCAAGGGTGTTCAAGTAAAAAGGAACTTGTTAGTAAATTTAGTTTAATAGAAAAAGTTAAAAGTGAAAACTCATTTCACATCAAAGAAAAGGTTATACACTTTTCAATTCATCATGCAATTCTTAACTCCTGTTCCCTGTTAATTGTTTTTCTGAATTGATTAAAGGGTATTCCTCCCTTATATGACATGTACAAATCAATTTGATTGGGCTCTTTTTACCACAAGTTTAAAATGGTTTGAAACCCCAAAGCCACCACTGATGAGGGTTCATTACTAACAGAAAAACCTCAAGAAATTTTGGTGTGATGTAACTCTCACAACCGATGTTCTTGGAGCCAAAGTAAATGAGAAGGGGATTCTATCGAGTTGTCACTGTAGACGAGTTGTTTGCCATATTCTTTAACATCACCACAAACTACATGATAGATAACATGCATGTCATAGCAAGGAAACCTTAACGAACTTAGTTCCTTTTCATGAAAGCATGCTAAGCTATAAGCACCATCCAGAAGGAGCAAAGTACTAATATACACTGACTGCATCATAATCTTAGAAAAACATGATACAACTATTTTGTCACTTCTAGACTTAATCCCCTACACATGCACCATACACCTATCACTTTCAGGAAAAGAAAAAAAATCAACAACCCTCAATTTCCTTTAGCTTTTCTCTATTTTTCTCAAAAATGGTAGGTGCATGGGTTTAGGTGTGAAAAAAATTGTTTAAACGATGTAAATAGCCAAATTGAACATTTACGTTGCATTAACTTCTGTCTTTATCATGCAACCTCTCTTCTTCTCTCCGAAGCCTACATACATACATATGGCCAGATGGTTCTATTTACATGATTCATTCAATTAAGCATTTCTTGTTCAACAAATGTAATTTCGTAATTTTTATTCTCTGCATGAAGAGTTCAGTAGAAGATTTACAATTGCTTTACTTGGCTGTGATGTTCGTCTCCACAATACATAAAGGAGAGATTTTAGCATTAGACTTGCATTTTAGACACAGTGAGTGTGTAATTTTGGCCTCCCAGATTTTAAAGTGTCAATTCTCAATGGGACTCACAAGTTTTCTCTCATTTATATTCAGTTGCTCCATTTTGATTTTATCCAATATTTTAGGGAATTAGGTGACGTTACAAATTGAGCATGACATGCTGCGAGTAAATGCAATGTACCAACTAAAAAATAAAGAATATTTGAACTATAATGACCAAGAAAGATCTCAAATTATTAATTTTGTGGGTAAATTATTATTATTATTATTATTATTATTTTGCTGAGAGTAAGGTATCTTCGTAGCTGGAAATCATAAGACTAATCAGATGTAGAGATCGCCAAAGTGAGTTTTGCCTCTTTCAAAAAAAGTTTTTTTTTCATACAATGACAACAACAAAAAGAATGTCTTTCCATTTTGAATAAATTTATGACTTAAATAGAGGGAATCAAAATAGAGGGATCTAATTGTGAACGATAAAAAATTTAAATTTTGGCAATTAGAATCTAAGACCAAAAGTTCACATTGCAATATCTAGAGGACTACACATGCAATTAAGTCTTGAGCAATGTTTAAAAGGAAAAACTAAGTCAAATACTCTTTATATAAAAACTCTTTTTTTTTTTTTTATAGAAAGACTTTATATAAAAACTCTTAAAAATATTTAAATTTTTTTTAAACAAGTTAATTTTAGTAGTTCTACCGAGAATTTAGGAGTGGTTGAGGAAATGGCAATTGATCATGGGTAGTTATTTTAACTCAAGGACTAAGACAATAAAGAGGAATCTACCGAAAGTGAAGCAAGGCCCTTGTTATTCTCACCCCCTGAATTGCTATTTCCACTCCCTACTAGAGCTGTCAAAATGGACCAGTCTGGCCCACCACAACTCCCTTAATAGGTGGGTCAACCTAACCCGGCTCACCTCTTTGTGAGTCTATAAAATTCTAGCCCGGCCCGGCCCACCACGGGTTGGCCCACCTAAAATAAAAAATAAAGAAAAATTATTTTTTAAAAAAAAAAGAAAAATCATTTTAAAAAAAAAAATTCCAGCACACAAAATCATTTTTAAATAAATAAATAAATAAATGTCAGCACTTTAGAAATTCTACCTATGGTCCAATAATGGCACAAGAAGAAAAAACGAAGGCTGAACATCAAATGACTCTCGATCCTTTCATAACGAAAACTAGTGCAGCATAACAAATTCAATAAAAATGTAAGGAAAATGCAACTTTTAGTAGTAAGAGATCTGGAACATAGTAAGTAACATCAACCTTAGGAGTGAATGGGCCCAAATAGAGAGTGTTATTGGGCTGTCACTAGATTTTTTTTTTTTTTACTTATGAAAACTAACTCGCGGGTCAACCCGGTTCAACCTGGGTGAGCCGGGTTGTAAGTGGGTCAGGTCAAATTTTCAAAATAATTGTAATTTGCAATTTTTTTTCAACCCGGCCTGGCTCAAACCCGTGGTGGGCCGGGTTGGCCCGTGGGTTTCGGCTCGTTTTGACAGCTCTACTTGAAGCTTCTTCAAGCTGTCATTGCATCACAAATTCAATTTGTCAATTAGTCTAGCAACTATTATACTATAACACACATCATTTTAAATGGGGAGAGAAAAAAAAAAAGAGTATTATATTACCCTTCCAAAATTACCAAACAATTTGTTAGCCATATCAGTTAGTTGCTGCTTATCATCCACTGGAGTGGCAGAGATAACCTTGCCAAAATCATAGTACATGAAGGTGGACTTGAGTCTTAGGTACTTCCTCACATAGTTGAGTGTGTCTTCTGCTATCAAATCCGCCATTGCCAGAAGATCAAAGGCATATTTCTTTATCCTAAACACACTTCCTTCCACTCCAATATCTGCCATGTAGAGCCCCCTCTTAAGAAAAGAACGTGTCCTCATTTTCTCATTTGCAATATCTAACCAAATAATCAAACATTCACATCAAAAGATAGAAAATAATCCCCTATTTGGCTCATCAAAAGTACAGTATATAAAAATTAGAGTTTACTTTCTATGCATTGTCAATGTAACAATTTTGATATTATTAATTAATTAAAAATCATGCTAGAAATAAAGCTAATAAAATTACCATACATAACAATTACTGACAGTGCAAAAACTCTTTATACTATCCGTACATATATTATTTATTTAAATTTTTTTTTCACTTTAGACAATAAAATACAGTAATGAGTCTAATGACAGTTAATTAAAAACTCAATGATTGATATAAGTGTGTAAAATAAATTATGAAATTATTGAAATTTGAATTTTGAATTTGTTAATCAATAGTTATTGTATCTTTATCTTTTAAAGTACAAGATGCAAATTTTAGAGGGCCAAATCCAGAAATCCTATTCATAATCCCAGTGAGCAATGAAACATCAATCAAGTACAAAAGCTTGGGCACAATTAAAATCAATTAAACATGAATGGAAATAAATATAAAGGGGACAATACTACATATTTATTATTAAATTAATGCTATATATCTTAAAGAAATAACGAAATGAAATATAATTTGTCAAATAAAGATTAACATGTTATGTATACTTATGTGGTTGATTTGAATTTGTGACAATAGATGGATGTGATTCTCAATTGTCTTTTTTTCGCATGTATCTTTTAAAAAATAAATAAATATTTGATAATTTATTTATATTATTTAATACATGAAAAGACAATAGTTATTCAAATAACTTTTAATAAAATTATAATGAAAATGTTAAATTGTTGTTTATCAAAAAAATATATTAAATTGTTATTTTTAATTTTTAAGTTAATTATAGTTTCTCTTTCAAAATATTAGAAAATGTCTCTCCCAAACATAAAATATTACATTATCATATCAAATTTAATATAAATGAATGTGATATATAACATTGCGCTTATATTTAATCATTTAAATATATGTTCTTCAATTTATATTGTTTCATTCATTCGCTTAATTTTGTTTTCAATATTTTTACAAGATGTTAAATTAATGAATTCCATAAAAAAATAATGGAACAATATGTTAGTTCCTTTAGTTAAAATTATTTTTCTTATTATTTTCATCTTATTTTTGTTATATAGTTTTATTTGTATATATCTAGAAAATTCTTTACTTCAAGCCATTGTGAAATTTATATTTATAGTTGCAATATAATTTTTTTAAATGAGTTGTATTATAAAATAAACACATCTAATTATCTTTTATTATTTTTATTAATGAATAAGTTCCTTATTGCAGAAATTTGAATTAGTTTTAGATTTTTTTTAAGTAATATAACAAATTAACAACATTATCAACATACTTTATACATATAAAAAATTCATACTCTCCTCACTCAATAAATTCGTGCATCGCACAGGTACTATATCTAGTTAGAAATTAGAAATTACAATATAAGTTTTGGTGATTTTTTTGAAAAAGACAAATGAAAAATGTAAAGTTGAAAAAGACTTATTAAATAAGAGAATTTCTATGGTACCCCCATAAATTTTGGGGGTTTTGGTGCTATTAGTTTTTTAAACCAATAGTTATTAAGTTTAATTGTTATATCATTATTTTAATATTTAATAATAAATTTATTATATATTTCAATCTAATCCCTATTTAATTAAAATACTTTTTCTGGGCATATAACCAAACCCTAAATATGTGGTTTAGTTCCTGTGGAAAAATATATATATAAAAAGAGATTAATCTCTTAAATAAATCTGTATATTTAGAGAGATTAATATGTAATTCTTAGTGTCAAAAGATACCCTACACATCTAAAAATTGAATCAGGCTATTATTTTCCATTAAGTGTAAAATGAGAAACTCTTGCATGAGTTGCTAAATTGGAATATGAGAGAGTTGCTGGAATTATGAATACATGATCAATGCTTTTGTATGTCTTTGTCAATCATAGAATAAGAGATAAGTTTTTTATTGATCGATGTTTAAAGTGACAGAGATGCTTAAAGTGTAAAATGAGAAACTCTTGCATGAGTTGCTAAATTGGAATGTGAGAGAGTTGCTGGAATTATGAATACATGATCAATGCTTTTGAATGTCTTCGTCAATCATAGAATAAGAGATAAGTTTTTTTATTGATGGATGTTTAAAGTGACAGAGATGCGTAGCGTATTTGTACTCGTAAATCGTAATTATTCTGATGATCCCCTCAAGAAAAAGAAACACAACACGCGAGAGAATTTTTGCCACAAATTTGAAATTTAATCCAAATAACAGAAAAAAAATATTTTAATTAGACAGGAACTAGATTGATTTAATCCAAATATATAATAAATTCATTACTAAAATAATATGATTCATTTAAAAATCAACGGTAACAAAACTCTCAAAATCCTTCCCATATCAATTGGATATCCGAACTTTCCGATACTGAATATCCGATACTGATAGTCTGGTGAGCTTCAAAATGGAGACCATGAAGTTGAACTTCTCTCAAACCATCACTCACCTTCACACCTTCAATCCCCTTCAAGGTTCAAAGGTACCTTCTTTTCTCATTCCCATGATTTGTTTTTTCTTTTGTCACCTCAGTTTCAGTCATGGGTTGTTGTTTGTTTGTTTCCCTTCACATTTTGTTCGGTGCAAGTGAAGTGTCACGGTTAAAAAAGTGATCTTTTTGTTGTGGTTTTCCAAGTTTGTGGGTGACAAGCTTCTCATAGACAAAGACCAACGAACTGGGGCAGAGAGAAGAAGAGATGGCGGGAACTCCAATTAATAGAAGAACAAGGCCAGCTTTTGGTGTTGTGAATGGTGGCCATGATCTTGGCCCCAGTAGTGCTCCACCAAGCAATGCTGGCTCAGATTATGGCATTATAGAGTTCATAAGAGACGATGTGGAGGCCTTGCTGAATGAAAAGTTCAGAAGGAAGGACACATTTAATTATAGGGTTAGTTGAAGTTTTTTGTCTTAATGGTATTTGTGTTTCTATTATTTGTATTGTTTTCTTGGTACTTGTTTTGGCTATTTGTGTTTGAGATCGAAGGGGGTGTAAAGTTGTATGTGCAAGTTTTTGGTCCTTAATTAGTTTGTACTTAATTATGTATAGCACATAGTGCTGCTTGAATTGCTGCTTGGTTGGTTACTATTGCGTTATGTTAACATCAGATTTTGTGTTTTTAGGAAAGATTCGAAAATATCATGGATTATGTGAAAAGGCTGATGGTTTGCCTCCAGTGGTTCCTAGACCATGAGATTAGCTACTCAATAGAGCAAGAAAAATTGAAGAGTTCGTTGGAATTGGCCCAGCAAAAATGCACGGAAAGAGGTTGAGATTGCGGGGGGATATTAGAGATATAGGATATTAGTGCTATTGAGATTGCCTATATAAGCCATAGTCTACTCCTTGTAAATTGATTTTCTCATTTGAGTAAAATTCACTTTCACTTTTATCTCTTTCTCTATTTTCTCCACCTCTGAGCCATGATTTCTAACAAGTAGCTTTCTCTTTCTCTACAAGCTTAAGTTCATTTTCAACTGCAGAAAGCTCTGAATAGAGTTTTCCATTGTACTGCTGCAAGCTTTCTGTGTAATACTGTAACCGCTTATAAACGCCATCGAGTGATGATAACTGCAGAAATCCATTGATGCAGACATTTAGTTATAAGAATAATTCCTGACATGACTAACATCATCAGATAAGAAGTATAAAAAATATTGAATTGAGACTGTGCCGTTATCTTACCTTTCGATTTGCACTTTGGAGCTCTCGTTGTGCTCGCCCAAGATCCTCCTGTAGTGTATTCTGTGACCTCTCAAAGTTAAGCCTAGCCTCTCTCTCCTTAACAAGAGATTCTGCTGCCGCCTAGTGTTTTCAAAGATAATAAAAGGTATAATTTTATTATCAACCGTTAACCTTTCCCTTGCATTTTGCACCAAAAAATTCACCCTTGAAATTCCACTTACTTGACTTGACTTGAAGATCTCACTTACCGTTTTTTCTAATTCTTCCTTCACTAATTTCTCTTGTAAAGAAGTGCAATTCCTTCTCATTTCCACAATAAATGAGTTTAGCTCTTCTTCCTTGATTTTGAGTAGCTGCTCTGCAATTTAATGAAACTTACCGCATTCGTCCACAAACTTGATGAGGACTTTCCTAAAAAAGAAACGAAAAACAATCTCAACCTCTTTCCGTGCATTTTTGTTGGGCCAATTCCAACGAACTCTTCAATTTTTCTTGCTCTATTGAGTAGCTAATCTCATGGTCTAGGAATCACTGGAGGCAAACCATCAGCCTTTTCACATAATCCATGTTATTTTCGAATCTTTCCTAAAAACACAAAATCTGATGTTAACATAACGCAATAGTAACCAACCAAGCAGCAATTCAAGCAGCACTATGTGCTATACATAATTAAGTACAAACTAATTAAGGACCAAAAACTTGCACATAGAACTTTACACCCCCTTGGATCTCAAACACAAATAGCCAAAACAAGTACCAAGAAAACAATACAAATCATAGAAACACAAATACCATTAAGACAAAAAACTTCAACTAACCATATAATTAAATGTGTCCTTCCTTTTGAACTTTTCATTCAGCAAGGCCTCCACATCCTCTCTTGTGAACTCTATAATGCCATAATCTGAGCCAGCATTGCTTGGTGGAGCACTACTGGGGCCAAGATCATGGCCACCATTCACAATACCAAAAGCTGGCCTTGTTCTTCCATTAATTGGAGTTCCCGCCATCTCTTCTTCTCTCTGCCCCAGCTCGTTGGTTTTTGTTTATGAGAAGCTCGTCACCCACAAACTTGGAAAACCACAACAAAGGGATCACTTTTTTAACCATGACACTTCACTTGCACTGAAGAAAATGTGAAGGGAAACAAACAAACAACAACCCATGACTAAAACTGAGGTGACAAAAGAAAAAACAAATCATGGGAATGAGAAAAGAAGGTACCTTTGAACCTTGAAGGGGGTTGAAGGTGTAAATGTGAGTGATGGTTTGAGACAAGTTCGACTTCATGGTCTCCATTTTGAAGCTCACCAGACTATCAGTATCGGATATTCAATATCGGAAAGTTCGAATATCCAATTGATATGGGAAGGATTTTGAGAGTTTTGTTACCGTTGATTTTTAAATCAATCATATTATTTTAGTAATGAATTTATTATATATTTGGATTAAATCAATCTAGTTCCTATCTAATTAAAATATTTTTTTTGTTATTTGGATTAAATTTCAAATTTGCGACAAAAATTCTCTCGCGTGTTGTGTTTCTTTTTCTTGAGGGGATCATTAGAATAATTACGATTTGCGAGTACAAATACGCTACGCATCTCTGTCACTTTAAACATCCATCAATAAAAAAACTTATCTCATATTCTATGATTGACGAAGACATTCAAAAGCATTGATCATGTATTCATAATTCCAGCAACTCTCTCACATTCCAATTTAGCAACTCATGCAAGAGTTTCTCATTTTACACTTTAAGCATCTCTGTCACTTTAAACATCGATCAATAAAAAAATTATCTCTTATTCTATGATTGACGAAGACATACAAAAGCATTGATCATGTATTCATAATTCCAGCAACTCTCTCACATTCCAATTTAGCAACTCATGCAAGAGTTTCTCATTTTACCTTAATGGAAAATAATAGCCTGATTCGATTTTTAGATGTGTAGGGTATCTTTTGACACTAAGAATTACATATTAATCTCTCCAAATATACAGATTTATTTAAGAGATTAATCTCTTTTTATATATATTTTTCCACAGGAACTAAACCACATATTTAGGGTTTGGTTATATGCCCAGAAAAAGTATTTTAATTAAATAGGGATTAGATTGAAATATATAATAAATTTATTATTAAATATTAAAATAATGACATAACAATTAAACTTAATAACTATTGGTTTAAAAAACTAATAGCACCAAAACCCCCAAAATTTATGGGGGTACCATAGAAATTCTCTTATTTAATAAGTCTTTTTCAACTTTACATTTTTCGTTTGTCCTTTTCAAAAAAATCACCAAAACTTATATTGTAATTTCTAATTTCTAATTAGATATAGTACCTGTGCGATGCACGGATTTATTGAGTGAGGAGAGTATGAATTTTTTATATGTATAAAGTATGTTGATAATGTTGTTAATTTGTTATATTACATAAAAAAAATCTAAAACTAATTCAAATTTCTGCAATAAGGAACTTATTCATTAATAAAAATAATAAAAGATAATTAGATGTGTTTATTTTATAATACAACTCATTTAAAAAAATTATATTGCAACTATAAATATAAATTTCACAATGCCTTGAAGTAAAGAATTTTCTAGATATAGACAAATAAAACTATATAACAAAAATAAGATGAAAATAATAAGAAAAATAATTTTAACTAAAAGAACTAACATATTGTTCCATTATTTTTTTATGGAATTCATTAATTTAACATCTTGTAAAAATATTGAAAACAAAATTAAGCGAATGAATGAAACAATATAAATTTAAGAACATATATTTAAATGATTATATATAAGCGCAATGTTATATATCACATTCATTTATATTAAATTTGATATGATAATGTAATATTTTATGTTTGGGAGAGACATTTTCTAATATTTTGAAAGAGAAACTATAATTAAACTTAAAAATTAAAAATAACAATTTAATATATTTTTTTGATAAACAACAATTTAACATTTTCATTATAATTTTATTAAAAGTTATTTGAATAACTATTGTCTTTTCATGTATTAAATAATATAAATAAATGATCAAATATTTATTTATTTTTTAAAAGATACATGCGAAAAAAAGACAATTGAGAATCACATCTATCTATTGTCACAAATTCAAATCAACCACATAAGTATACATAACATGTTAATCTTTATTTGACAAATTATATTACACTTCGTTATTTCTTTAAGATATATAGCATTAATTTAACAATAAATATGTAGTATTGTCCCCTTTATATTTATTTCCATTCATGTTTCACTACAAAAATAAAGTGGTGATTTGTGGAGGCTAAAATTGCAGTTTCTAGCGGCTAAAAACCGTCACAAATTACAATTTTGACAGCTAAAAAAACTGTCAGGAGTACGCACGTCACAAACAGCTTTTGACGGATTTGAAATAGCCGCTGGTATTGATTGAATGTACGCCATCAGAAAATCCTCAACATTTACTCACGGCTAAAAGCCGCCAGAAAATGCATTCTGAATCTGTTTTAAACTAGCATTTACTGGTAGCTAATAACCGCCAGAAAATGCATCCACAATTTTTTTAAAAATTTGCTAGGGGAGGAATTGGAATATTCGATGGTGTTACAGAGATTAAATAAACAGTAAATAAATCATAGTCAGAGAGTACAATGCAACAATAAAGAAACCTCTTAATACAAATTTGGTATCCCATACAGGACAAGAATTGTATTTTCTTAATTTCTTCTATATATTATTGTGCAAATACAGAGTATCAGATGTATTATCTATATATATAAATGAATGGCACTACTTCACGCACAAGAGACTAATATCTACTGATATATTAAAATATTGAAGTCCTTAATCACCATTAAAAAATTAAATGCAGTATGTGCCCAAGTAAAAATTGTATTCTTTTAAGAAACAGAATTCCATCCTTACCTTGAGGCACCGGCTGGTTTCTTGAAGTATAACAATTAAAGCAGAGTAATATTGTTAAACCCCTGCTACAGTTTTTGCTTCAGAACCCGACTTCCCCTGTGATACATATTAAACAGAACAACCATTACTCATATGCAAGTTTATTATACAAATTTACATAACTAGCAGTATGAAATTAGAATAAGTGCACGTATCATCAATGATGAAAATTACAGATTTTCAAATGAGTGTCACATTGCTAGACCTAGGTAGGGAAATACAACAGGCAGGCTGTTGATTTGATAGACAGTCGCACATACATGGCAAGCACAGGGCAGCCCTAGCTATGTTTTATTTTGTTATTTTTTCAATAAATCTAGTGCCCTTCAATTCCCAGGATCAAAGTAAGGATAGTTGATGTATTCACTACCACTTAAATCATCAAAGTATTCATTTTATTGACCAAAATGCAGGATTTTCTGGACAATATACCAACTAAAGACTCAAGCTGAGAACCATTGACTTACCTCAGACGATTCACTCTTTCGAATCTTCCCAGTAGGAGTCCTCATGTTAACAAATTCCTCAGCGGCACTTGGGTGAATGCCTACCGTGGCATCAAAGTCAGCCATTTTAAATGAGATCAAAAATAATTTTGCTATAAAATGATGATATTCATCACATTTCTTAGTATGTTATCTTTCTAAGTAAACAGATATAAAGAAATGAAAAAAATGATAAAGGGTAATTAGGGGGGAGGGGAGTAAAAGGTTTCAAATGAACACAATGCGATGTGCTCAGGGAAAACAAATGAAAACAAATGCCTATAGTGGCATCAAAGTCAGCCTTGGTCAAGAGAGCTTTAATAGCAACTGCAAACCCCTGGGTATCAAGCAAATGTATATCAAGTGAATTGAAAACTCATGTATCATTATCAAAGCAATATAGAGCAGTAGTTGTCAATATCTCCATATTGTTGTACAGCCTGTGCAAATCACCAAAATGTTAGCAAAACATTAATCTGCATAATTCACTTATACATAGAACAAGTTGGAAAATAAGTATAGATATAACTATATGTTAACAGAAGCAAGCAAATCTAGTGTAATGCTTAATGTAGGAGCTGTGAGCCTCCATTTTGTCCTTTATCTGCTGCATTGGCAGAACCATACTTTAATCAAATGCGTGAAAATTGACATTTTAATTAAAAATCATCAAACTAATCTCTAGAACCACTTTCAAAGTAGGATAGTTCTTAAACATAAATATATATACTCATTAAGCAGTAAGCACAGCCATACAAAAAGAACATGAATAGCTTACTAGCTCAAAATACTTGTGCCTTTCCTTGGAACTTGGAAGCACTGCTAGCTGCAATCAAAACCTTTAGTCAAACATGAAAGCAACAAAACAATGTCAAAGTCAATTCAATTCTTAAGATTCAAATGAGAAAGTGAGAGGTATTTTCTAATTGTGGAACTTAAATTATGTGGCAAGACCCCTGATCTACTTTACCTCACCTTATTATTAAATATATCAGAATGCTTATCACCTTGCTAATTATAATTTTAAGTTTCTACTATAATTACCTATAATTGAGGGTGCAAGACCAATTTCATGAGCCCCAGTCAATGTTGCTGGGTCAACTATTTGAAGAATAGTTTATTAACTTGTTAGTAGAGTTTTAAAACCGAACTGTACACCTAACAAGTAGCAAGCTTGTTTAAAACATTACATGATTAAAATCAAAAGCTAAAAATGAGGGGAATTAAGCCCTAGTTGAAGAATTTGAATGGAATGAATCAATTGAGGAAACCTGTTTGGCTCAAACGGCATTTTGAACCTAGTGCAGTTCCCTTCTTTCAGATAATTACAGCAACTCCCTTCTTCACACCACCAATATCTTTCAGATAATTTGCAAGCTGAAACAAGAAAAATATTAAATTACTCTGCCAATTTCCATTGTGTTTTCAGGCATGAAAGACAAAACATATTAGCTCTTTGTATACAAACAGAGGAAAGTCATAACTAACCTGGTAAACTACCTGATCATGAACAAGGGAAGCTTTCTCAAAACCTTTGAGCTTCCTGCAAGCATCAATTGAAGCATTAAAAGTGAAAATGAAATACAAGTTGGTTTTATGGTTGTAGAATCATAGAGCAGCCTCATCCAAGTTGCATGTATAGTGAATAGTGCTATCTAAGTTTAACATTTTGTGAATAACAACTTTGGTCACTAGGCACTCACCCAATTTGGATGTATCTCATTGCTTTTCATCACAAACCTGTGAACCAGAAGGCAAAATTCTCATATGTCAAAGGCCATATAATTTGAAGATAGTGAAAAACGTCCCCTTCAAGTGTACAAGTAATTTCATAAAATAAAATGTATATACCTTTATAATTGTGCTGATTGTAAAGACATCTAATTTTAGCTGTCCCACTGATTCCAATGCTTAAGTTCCCTATACCAGATTCTGAAAGCACACTGCAAGTAATACACACTTACAAACACAGGCTCATAATTGAGTGATTATTACATAAGCATGGCTTCTTCCAAAGGGTGAAACAATTTATCTCTACCAAAAAGAAGAAAAAATAAGTTACTTCAAATGAAAATCACATTGAGTCTGGGTTGAGCCTTGCTTTCATTTTAATTAGCCACTGGGTGAACTAACTCTACTTTCCTCAATCAATTAGTAATAGTCCAAGTCTCTAGTTTTTATCTTCTCCATATAACTACAAAAGTTATGGTTAATTAAAGATTAACATACCGATAACAAATTTATGAGTTTCAGAGAGAACAACTTGCATGCGTCGATACAAACAAAAGACCAACCTAAACCTAACAATGAAATTGACACAAAGTATATTCTATTAATCTTCCCTACTTAGACAAAAACATTGCATCACATTTAACAGTGAGATCTCACAAGGTTCATTTTGGAAAATTTTCATGAAAGATAGAAAAAATGCCATCAGGATCTTAGATCCGAGATCTTCAATTTCATCTAACAAATAATCAGAGTCACAAGGTGTTACCTTAGAAACGACGTGAAACTTCAACAGTTCTTAATGGCAACAAGCGAAACTTTGACGGAGTTTCAATCTCTCGGAATCGCGATTATTTGCTCGATCTTCTCTCGGAATCGCGGATGAAGGAGTTTCGATCTCTCACTCCTCTGAATCGCACCCTCCTTTTCACGAAACTTCAACGGTTCTTAATGGTGACAAGCAAAACTTCGACGGAGTTTCAATCTCTCGGAGCCGCAGTTCTTTGGTCGATCTTCTCTAGGAATCTCGGATGAATGAGTTTCAATCTCTCACTCCTTTTCACGAACAACCCTAATTGCGCCTTCTGAGTCTCGCCCTAAGCTTTATTTATTTTATTTTTTTAATAATTAAGTTAGCCACCGTCAACTAATAATACGGAGACACCGAATATTTTAAGTTGGTCACGTTGTGACGGTTAAGAAATTCGCCAGTATTGTAAAATTTTCTGGCGGTTTAAATAAACCGCCAGGAATAAATAGTCACTAATCAACTATTTTTTTTGTAGTGTTTAATTGATTTTAATTGTGCCCAAGCTTTTGTACTTGATTGATGTTTCATTGCTCACTGGGATTATGAATAGGACTTTTGGATTTGGCCCTCTAAAATCTGCATCTTGTACTTTAAAAGATAAAGATACAATAACTATTGATTTACAAATTCAAATTTCAAATTTCAATAATTTCATAATTTATTTTACACGCACTTATATCAATCATTGAGTTTTTAATTAACTGTCATTAGACTCATTACTGTATTTTATTGTCTAAAGTGAAAAAAAAATTTGAATAAATAATATATGTACGGATAGTGTAAAGAGCTTTTGCACTATCAGTAATTGTTATGTATGGTAATTTTATTAGCTTTATTTCTAGCATGATTTTTAATTAATTAATAATATCAAAATTGTTACATTGACAATGCATAGAAAGTAAACTCTAATTTTTATATATTGTACTTTTGATGAGACAAATAGGGAATTATTTTCTGTCTTTTGATGTGAATGTTTGATTATTTGGTTAGATATTGCAAATGAGAAAATGAGGACACGTTCTTTTCTTAAGAGGGGGCTCTACATGGCAAATATTGGAGTGAAAGGAAGTGTGTTTAGGATAAAGAAATATGCCTTTGATCTTCTGGCAATGGCGGATTTGATAGTAGAAGACACACTCAACTATGTGAGGAAGTACCTAAGACTCAAGTCCACCTTCATGTACTATGATTTTGACAAGGTTATCTCTGCCACTCCAGTGGATGATAAGCAGCAACTAACTGATATGGCTAACAAATTGTTTGGTAATTTTGAAAGGGTAATATAATACTCTCTTCTTTTTTTTTTCTCTCCCCCTTTAAAATGATGTGTGTTATAGTATAATAGTTGCTGGAGTAATTGACAAATTGAATTTGTGATGCAATGACAGCTTGAAGAAGCTTCAAGTAGAGCTGTCAAAATGAGCCGAAACCCACGAGCCAACCCGACCCACCATGGGTTTGAGCCAGGCCCGGTTGAAAAAAAAATTGCAAATTACAATTATTTTGAAATTTTGACCCGGCCCACTTACAACCCGGCTCACCCGGGTTGAACCCGTGGTGGGCCGGGTTGACCCGCGAGTTAGTTTTCATAAGTAAAAAAAAATAATAATCTAGTGACAGCCTAATAACACTCTCTATTTGGTCCCATTCACTCCTAAGGTTGATGTTACTTACTATGTTCCAGATCTTTTACTACTAAAAGTTGCATTTTCCTTACATTTTTATTGAATTTGTTATGCTGCACTAGTTTTCGTTATGAAAGGATCAAGAGTCATTTGATGTTCAGCCTTCGTTTTTTCTTCTTGTGCCATTATTGGACCATAGGTAGAATTTCTAAAGTGCTGACATTTATTTATTAATTTTTTTAAAAATGATTTTGGGTGCTGGAATTTTTTTTTAAATGATTTTTCTTTTTTTAAAAAAATAATTTTTCTTTATTTTTTATTTTAGGTGGGCCAACCCGTTTAACCCACCAACCCGTGGTGGGCCGGGCCGGGCTGGGCTAGAATTTTATAGACTCACAAAGAGGTGAGCCGGATTGGGTTGACCCACCTATTAAGGGAGTTGTGGTGGGCCGGGCTCAACTGGCCGGGTTTGCTCGTTTTGACAGCTCTAGCTTCAAGGAAGAAAAATCTACCTGAAACAAAATCAACCTATTAGGAAACTGAAGTTATGCTTAAAGAGGTCATGGACCGGATGGATATAATGTACAAAACAATTTGACATTATCTTAATCAAGTTGTGTTATGATTTCTCTTATCAAAATCAATTTTACGTTTTTGGTATACCATGCTGATTCCAAGAGAAGGGTACCCATCAAGAATATAGGAAAGTGTTATTTAATAGGTGAGTTTCAGCATATTGCAAATGTATGATAGTGTCAATTATTATATTTTCAATTATTGATGGATATCAGGATATGTACCAACACCCTGGTGAAAATGTTTCATGCCTAAGATCTGGCATCCAAATCTTCTAAGAAGCAAAAAGCTGCTATGCTCACATCCCTATACATGCTCAGGAGTTTGGACCGATTTGGAAGTCCCACAAATTTGACTTGAAAAATATCATATTAGTTTTAAAATTTAATTTACAGTATCAGCTAATCATATATTATTATATTATTAAAAACCTTAACTTTATAGAATTATATTTTAAAGGTCATTCATATTAATAGTATAGTCTGTTTGGTAACACGTTTCTTTATAAGTGAATGATGATCCAACAGAAGCTACAAAGAGTATTACTTAAATCTTTCGGAAAAAAATTATTATTTAAATCGGTTATAAATGTAATCAAAATCAAAATGAAACTCATAGATAACCAAAATTTAAATATACACGGCCAGGAAAAAAGTTATAGTCTCTTACCAAAAGGTACAGCTTAATTGACCGATTAATTTCCACGCAGATGCATGCAACATTAGAAACACACTAGTTCTACATGATAGCTGAATGGCCAAGTCGATGCTTGCGTGAAAACCAATCCAACACTTAAAAAAAAAAGTATAGAAGCACATGATTATCTCAATAGTAGAGTATGTTAACAATTTCGAGGGTGGTTTTAGTGCGTCTGATTTGTAAAACATTCTCGAGATAATAATGACCATCACTTTGACTCTTACACGTTTGACTAAATTAAATATTCTGAGACTGACAAATATGTCTACTGATAATATAGTAGAATAATAGTATGAAATTATGAAAATATAAAGAATTGCAAATGGAACTATGATAATTAGATATTTTTAACTTGACTAAATGCATACTTAGTAACTTGTTTACTATACATTACAATCTATACGCATGATGTTAGAATTGGAGTTATTTTGGTTGTAGTAGTGATGACACAAATAGGTTAAACAATATAATCATTCGTGTATTGGATTTGGAGAGATTAGAACTAGGTCAAGCGAGATTCTATAGGACGTCCATTGGTGTGACGGCGAAGTGTCCCAATTTTACAAGCATTGACTCTTGATGCAAACCGGAGTGAGCACAGTGACTCTCCAGCTGAAGCTTGGTCAGGAGAGATGTTCACAAACATTAATGTCTTTGAGTCCCCACCTAGACAAGGTTGTGTTCAACAAAACAAATGATTAGAAGACAGCAACAAAGATGCAATCAATATTGTTCATTGCAATTCTTGTTTAAAAATCAGTTGATTGATTGCCTATATAATATAGTAATATCCCAGCTACATGAATTATCTTTGATCTCTTGTAATATAATTTTATGATTTAATTTTCCAATAAAGGGATACTAACAATGCATAGCATATAAGTCCCTCATGTGCATTCAAATAAATGGCTTTAGGATAACACGTTAGTTTTGTTTTATTAGTAGTTAGAGATGCTTGTGCTTCATCAAGGTAAGAAAATTCTGGGATTATTATGAATTTAATATAGTAAATAACAGGATATTTTAAAATATTAACAAAAAATAATTACCTGAAGTAGGTATGTAAGCTTTGAGTTCCTGAATGGGATATGATCCCCCTTCTTGGCCAAGGCAAATATAACATCACTTAATGATGACAGACTTTTGTTTATTGCCTAATTAGCAATGACAGAAAGTTTAGATTAATAGAAATCAAAGAAGCATAACTACATGAAATAGAAAACATCACGGATTTACATACTTGAGTCTCTTTCAGTTGACCCGCTCCTTGAAAGACGCTCACTCCCAGCAAGATCAATGAGATTTAGAATGCCTTGTACTTGTTGGTCAGTGCTCTAGCAGAACAACATAGGTTGCAATTTGAATGCATGTTAGATTGTTATTGAGTGTATGAAACATGGTTCAATTATTGTCACAGGAGAAACAATCATATCTCATTTACACCATATATTCGAAGAGTGAATACAAAATGACTTCTAGAAGATTGTCCATTCATCTGAGTTTTTCCCACAGATCTAAAAGAAAACAAAAAGAAAGCAAATACAGTTAAATTCAACATCCAAAGTCAAAGGATTTTAACTTCTAGAAGTAAATAAATCAAAATATTTTATTGCACTAGAACTATGTCAATTTTTTTTTTGTTTTGACAGAGAACTATGTCAAATTTTATTTTTCCAAAAATTAGCAGCCAATTCATCTTGATCCTATATATAAGTAACAAAAAGATACTATGAATACATTAAGAACTAGGAAGTGAAACATAATGTAGCCAGAAAATGTCAATCACTGTGTCTTATTGATGTAGTGGACACAACCACCTAGAATAAGCACTAGAAGCCTATGAAGGAACCTTGTGAAGTAATTACCTGCTATTTGCAGCTTGATTTAAAAGAAATGCAACCTCTTTTAAACTCTGAACATCCACTACTGTGAGGTCAGTAACGTGTGTATTTCCATTGGCATCATGTTTGATTGTGTATTGCTTTTCAGGAGTACCATTTTCCACTTTAGTTGGTGTTCCATCTGAAGATGACTTATTTGTAGATAACAGATCACGAATGGTTTCATTGTATATTTCCAACATTGACACCTGTTAATTTTTAAGAAGGAAAAACCTTCTTAGACCTCAACGCCGCAATTTATGATCTGTGAATAAAGAAGAATATACTCTATATCACCTGCATTTCATATTTCCAGCCTTGGGGTTGCTGAGATTGTTTCGTTTGAAATATTTGTTCTAACGAACGAGGGATCAAGCCCTTTTCTTCTGGATGTCCAGGCCTGCCCATCATTGTATAAGTTTTCCCTGACCCTGTCTGACCATAGTCAAAAATGCAAACCTGGAAAAGGAAAGAAAATGTCCATCATATTTCATTGGTCTTAAAATTTTATGCATACAAATTGGTAAAACATGCATGTTATAAATCAAAAGCCTTTTCAATCTTTCATTTTGTTCTATATCTGACTAGCAATTGTTCAATTGCTCGCAGCTATGCAATAGTATGCATATAATATAATATAATTTGTAATGATATAGAAGGAATAAAAGATGAACTTAAGAGATTACCTTATAACCATCAAGAGCACTTTGCACAAGCTGTGAAATTTCAATAAAAACTTCTTCTTGTGATGCATCAGGTGCAAAAACTTTATCATATGTGAAAGAATGTTTTTGGCCTAAGACAACAATAGCAACATAAGTTACACCATAGTTAAATAATAAACTATAACAATCATACATCATTTAGAAAAAGAAAAACTTCAAGGTCAGTATCATGAGATATACCATTTTGTGTCAATTCAATGCCCCGTCCAGAAGCTTCCATCGATGTGGGATAAGATATAATCTTTCCTTCTGTGCTAGAACCTGGGTTTTAAATAGCGGCTTGCATCACGTATTGCGGCCGCAATATTGCGGTTGCGGAGAGCTCCGCAACGGTATCGGGCCGCTATTGCGGTGTGACTTGAAATCACGTGTTTCACCGCAATGCAACGCCGTAACGTCCGTGACACGACCGCTATGTCTCCGCAACGGGGATCGTAGTAGAATCGCAAGCTTGCTCGTAGGATCGTGGGATCTTCGATCCCGTCCGAGCTCTGTGGGTGAGGAAAAACTGAGTCGTCACCGCCGTCGCATATGAAATCGTCATCTTTCCCATCGTGTTTGGGTCGCACCTCCATCGCCGCAGTGTCGTCGCGTTTGGGTTTCTCCCTCAGTGACTCTCATGCTTCTCTGTTTTGTTTTACTTTACCTTCTCTCGTTGGACCTCTCCTTCGCAATCACCAAAGCTCCACCTCGTACTGTGACCACCGCAGTGGGTCGCCATTGCCGTCGCGTTCCGAGACAGCGGTGGCTAGCTCTTAGATAGCAAAGAAGAGATGATGGTAGGGTTTCAGAAATTCAGAATTGGGCGTTTGGGCCAATATTTTTTTATCCTTTACTGGTTTATTTTGTGCAGCCAGGCCCAATTTGGTTCCTCTTAAAAATTTTGGTTGTTTTTCTTATCTTTTTTGATCAATAGTTGTTTCTCTTATCTAAATAATTGAATAACAATAATAAAAAATATAATAGTATTAAAAATATAATAAATTATTTAGAACATGATATATAATATAATACACTAAATAATAATCAGAAAAAACTAAAAATGCATTATATATGATATAATAAATTAAAAAATAACAGTAATAAAAACATGCATTATATATAAATATTTTAGATTTATATACCTCTATTTCATTATAGATGTATTCTAATTATTCATTAAAATGATACCAAAATTAAAAAAATAAATGAAAATCTATATAACCTTATAAATAAAACATATATAATTAATTATAGAACTTTTTTTCCTGTTAGGTGTAATCATATTTTAATTTCACGCCGCAATGGCCGCAATCCGCGTCGCAGTAGCCGCAATAGCCGCAACCGCAATGACCGCAACCGCTACCGCAATCGCGACCGCAACCGCAATTTAAAACCATGGCTAGAACCTTCGTCAGATAACAAAGGCCGCACTCTACAGAACACACGGATGTTCCCTTTTAGTTCCTGTTAAAATGGAGATTAGTATGGTGTGGATTTTATTTTATCTTTCAGTGTAACACCCTAAAAATTACAACTCAATAAATATATATTTGTGTGATTGAGTTATGATTTAATTGAAATTTATGTCTTTTAAATAAGAAAAGATATGTTTGAGTAATTAAAATATAGTTAGTATTATTGTGAGATTTTCGAAACTTTTACGTGAGTTCCGTAAGTTATAAAAAAAAAAAAAAAAAAAAAAGAAAAGAGAGAAGGGGGGTGTTCTTAGAGGAAGGAAGGTGCGAAAAGTAAAAATTCAATTTAAAACCGCCTTCCGTGCGTGAAGCTTCCCGTAGCTGAGTTTCTTCATTTCTGCTTCTGTTTTCTCTCTACCGGAGCTCTAACTTCTCTCTAAGTTTTGAGCATCAAATTTTCATCTTTCACCGTTCATTTTTGGATATGTTAAAGAAGAGTTCAAGAGCTTCAATACCCACCGATTGGATTTTGATTTCGTCGAGGTATGGAGGGGTTTCTTTTTTTTTCCCTAAGCTATTTCCTTATTTTCTTGTTAAATATGGATTGTGGCTGTTGTTGATGGTCTGTAAATAATTTTGAAAACCCGAAATAAGCTACTTGTGATTTGGGTCCTGTGACTGTGTTGATTTTTTGTCTCGGTTTTCGTACATGTTTTTGATGATATAAATATATTTTTCTATGTTTTGATGCCTCTGGATGTCGTGGTATTTTTCTCAGATTTTTTTGAGTACTGTAACTATTTTTACCGGAATTATTTTCAAAAACTGTTAATTCTGAGAATGGGACTGTTTTGATTTTTACAAGAATTTTGGGACATGATTTTGGAAAACTGGAACCATGAGTTCATTTTATGTATTATGAGGGTCATCTATGAATTTTTTCAAGGTTAGGAAAAGTCGGGAAGTAATTTTAGAAAATTATTGTTGTGAAAAACGAAAACTGGACAGTGGAGAATTTAAATGGGGAAAATATCATTTTTGAGCGAATTTGGCTATGAGAAAAATTTGTAAACTTATTTGAATTATGTAGAACATCTCTGAATTTTATCGGAATTTTATAGGAAATTTTGGTAATTATTTATGTTTTTATATGGGAGACTCTGTTCTGAGACAGAAATGATTTAAAAATTCAAAAAGGGTATTTTTGGTTTGTTTTTGATACTGAGGAAATTATATGTGATGATCCACATGTTAGAGATATTCTCTGTAAAATTTCACATAAAACGAATTTGATATGCTATTTTCTAAAAATATGGAATTGTGTTTTATAGAGCATGTACAGACACTGTTTTTAATTCAAAAATAATATTTGTGGGTTAAATTTTCGTGAGATAAATTTATATGATGAAATATATGTGATGTATTATGTTCCTGTAAAATTTCACGAAATTCTAAGTTAATTTGCTAGGTCAAATAATTTTTGGTATGTATGTACAGCTATAAGTATATGCATGAAAATTAATTAAGTGATTTCGTAATTATGCCTAAGGTCATTCGTTGGACTTGCTAATGGATATTTCACCTCAAAAGGGAAATTCCTATAGAAAATGTGTGTATGATGTTGTTTAATGGATTATGTTGAGTTATTGAATTATTGATTATTAATGATTGTTCTATTATTAACTGTGAATTGGAGACCGGGAGGAATGTGATCCTCGGGCAAAGAGTGCTGGAATTTGTTTGTGCATGTGAATTGCTTGTGATGGTTTGTTGATTGTGGGAACAAGAATTTTTCATTCTTGTGTGGGAGCAAATGAACTCCAAATGGAGTACATTTGTGAATACTAGAAGGTCATTCTAGTAATCAATAATATTCACTATGAGCAATAGTGAATCAACTATAATTAAGAGTGTGAACTTAATAACATTATGGATTGGTAATTAGGAATTACCTATGCACATGGAGGACGATGGATGTTTGGACTTAGAAAGGAATTTAGGACCTTTGCATGGATTTGGACAAAATGACTGAAATAAGCATAAAATGTGAGGGTGGGTGAGGATTTCCATAAAACAAAGTAAGACAGTTAAGAATCATGATGTGGGTCATGATTGGGTAAAGTGCGATACGCACATGTGTTTGAAAGTTTGTGAATTGTGATTGTCCGAATCGTGGTGAGAACCGAAAGGAGGAAAGAACCTCCAATGCTAAGTCGTGTGAGACGGTTGAACGGATTTGTTCGTGGACAAAGCTTGAACGGATAATTGCGAGACAGGTCGTGTGGAGGCTTTATCTACGGTGAGCGTTGTGCTTGTGAGATGACGGGGTCGTGATGTTTAACCACTGTGATAGTGGGAGAGTTTGATCTCCGCGTTGTATGTCTGGGACATATGTTGATTGAAGACCGCCATCGAGTACCTTTGGTAGAAAAGCTCACACAAACCTGTGAAAGGTCGCGTGGGATATTTCAGCTGTGAGTTATCTGTGAACCAAGGTCGGATTGCGAATGACGCGTCACTTGAGGTGATGAGATCGTTACGATGTAGCGATAAAGGCAAAGTCCTTATTTATATATGCATATGTGAGCGTAGAGGTGGTACCTTTAGCTCGGCGTCAATTCGTCCGCACCTGTACCATGTGCAGCGGGAAACCCACATGCGACGAAGAAAGAAAATAAACTCTGTGAGAGAGTGTTGAGGAGTCAGTCCTCGGAGTAATGGATGACCATAGTTGGTACCTGGGAGATGATCGTAAGGCAGGTTGACCTTGGAGGGTAAGACACTGAGTTGTGACGATAGATCACATAGCTGACTCGGCCACCCTGACAAAAATACGAGCCATCATCGGTTGGTGAGAGCCCGCCATAGTACCATGGTGAGAGGTGTACTCCCAACAGTCATCCAACTCAAAAATATGTAAGACCACTGAGTTCTGGAAGTTCCAGTGGCAGCTGGCCAGTGTGAAATAATTTACAAGAATAGTTGTGGAAACGAATAGGTTTCGAGTGAGACTCGTGAGAGCACCACTGTGAAGTGGTTGATGTTGTATGTTTGTTTGAGACCGGAAAGTCGTTTGGTTGTTGGTTTAGAGGAGGAGAGAGACTCACTCCATACGCCTTTATTTTTCAGATTTAGACAAATGATCTTGTGCAGACAACAAAGATGGAACGAAAGGCTACAACAAGCACTGTGAACACGAGTGGATGTTTTAAGAGAAAGAAGAGGATCTTCTAGGATGCTACTTGGATTTATTGGGTATTTTTGAAATTTTCATTGAGTCACTGCTCTGAGTCTTAGTACTTTCTTGTATAAAAAGGGGTAGACTTGGTTTTAATATTATGATGTACAACTCCTTATACGTGGCTCAAATGAATAATGTGTTAAATTCCAATAAGGTAAATGCATGAATATATTCGGTGTAATAGAATAGTATAATGCTGGATCTGAGGATGTTTTTAATCATAGAAGATTTTGTTATGTTTTATGGTTTGCATCGAAGTTAATGTCTTATAAAATGAGTCTGATTTATTAAGACTGATATTTCATTAAAAGGAATTTTTATATATTAATAAGTTATTGGGGATGATTTTGTTTGGAGTTTTAAGTAACAACCTTTTTAAAGGAAAAACAAATCTTCCCGAATTATAAAGGCTATTTTCAATAATTGGATATCGAATTACTTCACAAATTTCTTAATTAATAAGAAAATCTTTAATAGTAAAAAAGGTGTTACATTAGTGGTATCAGAGCAGTTCGTCCTACCAAGACTGGGGTGTGGACTTAACCATTGCTTGTGTTATGTTTGATCTGGTATGTACTGTTGCTTGACAGTAGTATGGATGAATTGTGTGTTTTTGCATCATCTGTGGAAGACAGTGATGTGAGATAGAAATTGCTTCTATTGATTGCTTTGTATCTGCCATCGAAAGATGGAGGTGTGAAATGGGAATTGTATGTTGTGTGAGTTTGCATTGATTATTCAGTGGTAGTGGTGTAAAGTGTAAAACTGTTTGTGACAAGGTGTTCTTGCATTGACTACTAGGGTAGAAATGTAAGATTATTTAAACTATGTATGAAATTAGTTTGATACAATGTCGTTTAAAAGAAATGCCGACATCTTAACGATGTATTAGTATTCCCTTGGAATTGCCAATAGAAGTGTGAGATTAGTTAGATGTTGCGAAGCTAAGAGATAAAGTCGTTTTGTTAGACTATACCTTATCTTGAGAAATTCTTAGGATCTTACCATCTATAGTGGGATAATGGGTTGAGTGTGATAGAGAAGTCTATGCATTATGCATGAGTTGTCCCTCTTGTTATCAAGTTGTTTTGACTTCTTATGAGTAAATGCCTTATGCATTCTATTCTCTTGCAAGTTGTACAATGATATTGGATATTTTATTTTATCATTGCTTTTCTTGTAAGAATGAGTCGATTGGACGTGTTTCAAGTAGTCTACTTTTGAGTAGCCTACTATTCTTGTAAATGAAATATCTCAATTCTTAGTGGGGTCATTCATTTCGTATGAATGATGCATTGCACATGATTTTTTTTTATCATATGGTAACCTGAGCTTCTTTCAGTGTCTATGTCTCCAGTGGAAATAAATTTATTGATCGTGTTCTGAGAAACTATATCAATCGTGATTGAGTTGTCTTCAATCCCAATGAGAGTCATTTACTCCATGGGAATGTGTTGTTCTCAAGTCTTATGAGTCTTTTGATCCACATGGAGGAGTTGCTTCTTCTATCTTTCTTGCTTTTGAAGCAAGATGGATGTTTTCAAAGAAGAAATGATTCGTGATAGAGTTGTGAGATGCGCACTCAGGACTCCGTCTAGATGACTTTCCCTCCTAATACTAAATTTCTTGAAATATTGTCTAAGTTGTGTTGTTGTTATTGTTATTCATGTTCTGAGAGTATGAGTTCGTATCCTTGAGGTGATTGAGAAAGAAGGTTCAAAACTCTGAGTTTGTAGAATCAGAGTACGTAGCGGAAGCATAGAGTGTAGGTACGATGGTTCTTGATGGTTAAATTAAGATTTAGTGGGAAGAATAAGATACAAATGCTAGAATAGTAGCAAAATATTTAAGATGGGGAAGTAAGTGATTGCAAAGTTTGAGAGTGTGATTGGATGTTAGAAGTCGAATTCAATAAGTGATTAAATTGGTGATAGTAGATTGGAATGGTTGGAGACAATTTAGAAGACATCCAAATGGTGAATTGGTTGGAATTATGATAATAGGATGTAGCTGTAAGTTAGAGACTTAAATCATATTTAGAATACCTTCTATGAAGAGAAAAATGTGAGGAAATGATAGGAAAAGTCTTTGGTAGTGTTTAAACATAGAAAGTTGATGTCTAGATATGTATAAAGGGTGTTGGAAGTGTTGTTGAGCTAAGTATTGTGTTTTAGTATCATGCCATACTCAAATTGGTGAGTGCTAGCAAGTAAAACTAAAACAAGATGATAAGAGTCAAAACTACACATTCTAGGTACCTTAGAAATGACCCGAAATGGAAAAAGGGCAAACTTTGACACTGCATAATTCCTTGCATAGGACGAGTTTTAGAACGAAACATTTTTCAACAGTTTTGTATTACCAAAGTCTAGTTCTCCACAAAATTTCATAGCCATTGGAATTACATAGATCATTTTGGATCCCTAAGTTCATTTTGAACCAAAACTAGTTCCTTAAGTGACCCAAAAAGCCTAGATTTTGATCCTAGAGAAATTTTGAGGTGAGACCAATTCCTACAATTCTATTTTTAGGTTTATAAAATCTGTTTTGAGGATTTACAAAGTTTCTCCCTATGAATTTTAGATTCATCTTTGAAAATCATGTATTTTCTAAGCCGTTTTTGACCTGAAATTTGAAACGTACGCCATTTTCAAACTGTTTGAGCTTTTAGAGTGAAACCAAAGCCCAAATCTTTGTTTTAGTACCCTCTAAATCTGTTTTGAGGTCCCACATAAGTTTAAGCATTATACAATGAATTTGGTAGAAAAACCCGTTTTCTAGAAACATGCATTTTGCAAACTTATAATGCGCGTCATTTCCAAACCGCTTTGAGTTTTTGAGTCAAACCAAAGACATTAGGTCACATTTAATGCATATTAAATCTGTTTTCAAGTTCCAAAATATTTCAAGTTTTGTAGCTCAATTGGCGTAGAAAATCGTTTTCTAGAATTCCTTAAAATCGCAAACTTAAAACGTGTGTAGTTTTCAAACTGTAACTCCGATTTGGATGAAACCAAAACTCATGATCTTATTTTTAAGTGAAATAAATCTGTTTTTGGGTTCTAACATGAAAAGTATCACTGTATGATAGGGTTGCTTCCCAAAATTACCTCTTAGAAAACTCAATTCAAAGGAAATCCTTAGGTGAAAGATTTGTTCTTGACCTAGAGACCTACCTAGTAGTTTACCTACAACTTATATAGGATACATTAACTCTAAATCTTCAATGTTGAGTAGAATTAAGTACTTCCTTGAAGATAGCTGTATTGTCTATCTAGTAGCTTAGATAGATTTCTATCGAATCCATTCTATGTTAGTAAACTTTTAATTTAAGAATGAATTTGCATAGGTAGACCTAGTTTATGTTCTTTATTTATGAATCTTACCTAACCTTTATTTTGAAAAGGATAGTAAGTTAGAAACAAACTTTGTTAATAGAAATAACTTATTATAGGAGTCGTATGAGACTAAGTTGTAGAGTAATGGATTAATCTGGGAATAGATAAAGTAGATTATAGTTATAGATCACCGTATGTTAAGCATAATTTCGAGGACGAAATTCTTAAAAGGGTGGGAGAGTTGTAACACCCTAAAAATTACAACTCAATAAATATATATTTGTGTGATTGAGTTATGATTTAATTGAAATTTATGTCTTTTAAATAAGAAAAGATATGTTTGAGTAATTAAAATATAGTTAGTATTATTGTGAGATTTTTGAAACTTTTACGTGAGTTCCGTAAGTTATAAAAAAAAAAAAAAAAAAAAAAAAAAAAGAGAGAAGGGGGGTGTTCTTAGAGGAAGGAAGGTGCGAAAAGTAAAAATTCAATTTAAAACCGCCTTCCGTGCGTGAAGCTTCCCGTAGCTGAGTTTCTTCATTTCTGCTTCTGTTTTCTCTCTACCGGAGCTCTAACTTCTCTCTAAGTTTTGAGCATCAAATTTTCATCTTTCACCGTTCATTTTTGGATATGTTAAAGAAGAGTTCAAGAGCTTCAATACCCACCGATTGGATTTTGATTTCGTCGAGGTATGGAGGGGTTTCTTTTTTTTTCCCTAAGCTATTTCCTTGTTTTCTTGTTAAATATGGATTGTGGCTGTTGTTGATGGTCTGTAAATAATTTTGAAAACCCGAAATAAGCTACTTGTGATTTGGGTCCTGTGACTGTGTTGATTTTTTGTCTCGGTTTTTGTGCATGTTTTTGATGATATAAATATATTTTTCTATGTTTTGATACCTCTGGATGTCGTGGTATTTTTCTCAGATTTTTTTGAGTACTGTAACTATTTTTACCGGAATTATTTTCAAAAACTGTTAATTCTGAGAATGGGACTGTTTTGATTTTTACAAGAATTTTGGGACATGATTTTGGAAAACTGGAACCATGAGTTCATTTTATGTATTATGAGGGTCATCTATGAATTTTTTCAAGGTTAGGAAAAGTCGGGAAGTAATTTTAGAAAATTATTGTTGTGAAAAACGAAAACTGGACAGTGGAGAATTTAAATGGGGAAAATATCATTTTTGAGCGAATTTGGCTATGAGAAAAATTTGTAAACTTATTTGAATTATGTAGAACATCTTTGAATTTTATCGGAATTTTATAGGAAATTTTGGTAATTATTTATGTTTTTATATGGGAGACTCTGTTCTGAGACAGAAATGATTTAAAAATTCAAAAAGGGTATTTTTGGTTTGTTTTTGATACTGAGGAAATTATATGTGATGATCCACATGTTAGAGATATTCTCTGTAAAATTTCACATAAAACGAATTTGATATGCTATTTTCTAAAAATATGGAATTGTGTTTTATAGAGCATGTACAGACACTGTTTTTAATTCAAAAATAATATTTGTGGGTTAAATTTTCGTGAGATAAATTTATATGATGAAATATATGTGATGTATTATGTTCCTGTAAAATTTCACGAAATTCTAAGTTAATTTGCTAGGTCAAATAATTTTTGGTATGTATGTACAGCTATAAGTATATGCATGAAAATTAATTAAGTGATTTCGTAATTATGCCTAAGGTCATTCGTTGGACTTGCTAATGGATATTTCACCTCAAAAGGGAAATTCCTATAGAAAATGTGTGTATGATGTTGTTTAATGGATTATGTTGAGTTATTGAATTATTGATTATTAATGATTGTTCTATTATTAACTGTGAATTGGAGACCGGGAGGAATGTAATCCTCGGGCAAAGAGTGCTGGAATTTGTTTGTGCATGTGAATTGCTTGTGATGGTTTGTTGATTGTGGGAACGAGAATTTTTCATTCTTGTGTGGGAGCAAATGAACTCCAAATGGAGTACATTTGTGAATACTAGAAGGTCATTCTAGTAATCAATAATATTCACTATGAGCAATAGTGAATCAACTATAATTAAGAGTGTGAACTTAATAACATTATGGATTGGTAATTAGGAATTACCTATGCACATGGAGGACGATGGATGTTTGGACTTAGAAAGGAATTTAGGACCTTTGCATGGATTTGGACAAAATGACTGAAATAAGCATAAAATGTGAGGGTGGGTGAGGATTTCCATAAAACAAAGTAAGACAGTTAAGAATCATGATGTGGGTCATGATTGGGTAAAGTGCGATACGCACATGTGTTTGAAAGTTTGTGAATTGTGATTGTCCGAATCGTGGTGAGAACCGAAAGGAGGAAAGAACCTCCAATGCTAAGTCGTGTGAGACGGTTGAACGGATTTGTTCGTGGACAAAGCTTGAACGGATAATTGCGAGACAGGTCGTGTGGAGGCTTTATCTACGGTGAGCATTGTGCTTGTGAGATGACGGGGTCGTGATGTTTAACCACTGTGATAGTGGGAGAGTTTGATCTCCGCGTTGTATGGCTGGGACATATGTTGATTGAAGACCGCCATTGAGTACCTTTGGTAGAAAAGCTCACACAAACCTGTGAAAGGTCGCGTGGGATATTTCAGCTGCGAGTTATCTGTGAACCAAGGTCGGATTGCGAATGACGCGTCACTTGAGGTGATGAGATCGTTACGATGTAGCGATAAAGGCAAAGTCCTTATTTATATATGCATATGTGAGCGTAGAGGTGGTACCTTTAGCTCGGCGTCAATTCGTCCGCACCTGTACCATGTGCAGCGGGAAACCCACATGCGACGAAGAAAGAAAATAAACTCTGTGAGAGAGTGTTGAGGAGTCAGTCCTCGGAGTAATGGATGACCACAGTTGGTACCTGGGAGATGATCGTAAGGCAGGTTGACCTTGGAGGGTAAGGCACTGAGTTGTGACGATAGATCACATAGCTGACTCGGCCACCCTGACAAAAATACGAGCCATCATCGGTTGGTGAGAGCCCGCCATAGTACCATGGTGAGAGGTGTACTCCCAACAGTCATCCAACTCAAAAATATGTAAGACCACTGAGTTCTGGAAGTTCCAGTGGCAGCTGGCCAGTGTGAAATAATTTACAAGAATAGTTGTGGAAACGAATAGGTTTCGAGTGAGACTCGTGAGAGCACCACTGTGAAGTGGTTGATGTTGTATGTTTGTTTGAGACCGGAAGGTCGTTTGGTTGTTGGTTTAGAGGAGGAGAGAGACTCACTCCATATGCCTTTATTTTTCAGATTTAGACAAATGATCTTGTGCAGACAACAAAGATGGAACGAAAGGCTACAACAAGCACTGTGAACACGAGTGGATGTTTTAAGAGAAAGAAGAGGATCTTCTAGGATGCTACTTGGATTTATTGGGTATTTTTGAAATTTTCATTGAGTCACTGCTCTGAGTCTTAGTACTTTCTTGTATAAAAAGGGGTAGACTTGGTTTTAATATTATGATGTACAACTCCTTATACGTGGCTCAAATGAATAATGTGTTAAATTCCAATAAGGTAAATGCATGAATATATTCGGTGTAATAGAATAGTATAATGCTGGATCTGAGGATGTTTTTAATCATAGAAGATTTTGTTATGTTTTATGGTTTGCATCGAAGTTAATGTCTTATAAAATGAGTCTGATTTATTAAGACTGATATTTCATTAAAAGGAATTTTTATATATTAATAAGTTATTGGGGATGATTTTGTTTGGAGTTTTAAGTAACAACCTTTTTAAAGGAAAAACAAATCTTCCCGAATTATAAAGGCTATTTTCAATAATTGGATATCGAATTACTTCACAAATTTCTTAATTAATAAGAAAATCTTTAATAGTAAAAAAGGGTGTTACATTCAGCAACAACAAATTTTGGCACAAGGAATTACCAAAATGGTATTGTGTAATTCTTTCCTCAGCTTCTCCCCTTCTATAACTTTATATTCTGCATCTGCCAAACGTCTTTGCATCTCAAGTACAAGTTTCTGTCGCCCTTCAAATTCTGTTCTTGTCTCACTTGCAGATATGTCAGAAACCTGATAAGGCACAAAAACTCAACGTATCATATCATAAGTCCAATGAGCCTTCCTTTTTCTTCTAAGTTTACGCCTTGTTCATTACCTGCAGTTTCTCCTCTGCAGTAGGTAGCTGCTCTTGTAGTACCATTATCCGCTCATCTTGCAAGGCACATTTTGCCTGTGCCGAAAAGTGATCATCTCAGGCTTACAATAATAGCAAGGGGATGTGATGTGACATTTACCAAAAAGAAAAAAAGATATAAACCAACCTCCAGTTCATTTGTTCTTACAGTCAAGTCGTTCAGTTCAGAGCAGGACTTTTCTGTAGAATCTTTAGACTTCTCTAATTCAGATGTTAAAGTTTGCACTTGAGATAATTGGCGGTCTCGATCATCCCTCACTTGTTGCAACTCTACTCGAAGAGATGTAACTTCACCAGCCAAGGTATCCTTCTGTTTTGTGGCCTCTTCTTGAGAAGACTAATAAAACAACCAATTAAACTACGTAAGATACTGGTGGCCTGTTAAGAAGAATGGGTTTCTGAAATTTCAAGAAGGATAGTAATAACATATCGGTATTTACTTATAGTTAAAATTTATAAAACACACAGAAGAAAAATAAATGCATATCACATCAGCTCTGGAAACTCTACTACTTTTTTTAATTGAAAAATAAATTAAACATGGGCCGCTCTTATGTGGATGCAAACCCACTTTTTTTTAGCCTATTTTAATCCTTTTAAAACATGTAGGTATATATACCCTTGAAGATAGGCTAAACCACCCAATGTAGGACTTGGAACCTTTTGAAATATTCAAAAAGATACAACATTCTTTTACTTGAAAAGGTTGAAAGAAGATTGTGAAGATTCTAACTATGTAGTAATGCTTTAGGGGGAAGAAATCACCCCTGTAAATCTATCATTGAAGGCTTGTTATCATTACAAGAACCATGTCTATTTGTTTAACAGTAAACATTTTCCATGAGAATGTACTTCAACTACAAATCACTCATCCTAAACCAAACTAAACATACATCTTATCCTTATGTGGATAGCTCAAGAACTCTACAAGCATCATTTTGATTTTTAAGTAAACGCCCTAAAGTTGAGGTTGTGTACAATAAGATCAACCCTTTGTGAGATAGTAACATACAGAGAGGAAAGAAAAAGCTGGGCCAAGAATGAAGACATGGTCAAGTCATTAAAAACTTAAAGAAGATTTTTCAAAAATCTACTGCATTCAATGTATTCTAGAAGTATCATCTTCATCTAAACATTTTCATTAGCCAAAATCAAGAATAAATTAGTCATAAGATTATTTCCAACCGTCTATCCTCATAAAAAAAATTGAACTTTACGCATTCCTATGCTTATTAGAAGAGTTGTAGGTATCTACTAAGATTCCAAGAATTTCTTGCTCTCTTACCCATGACTACTTGAATTTGGATTGAAACCGTTCACACTCCAGAGGAGCAAACTTACCATAGACAAAGTAAGCTGACCCTTTAACATGGTAAGGGTCTCCACTACAGTAGCTTTCTCTTTCTCTACAAGCTTAAGTTCATTTTCAACTGCAGAAAGCTCTGAATAGAGTTTTCCATTGTACTGCAGCAAGCTTTCTGTGTAATACTGTAACCGCTTATAAACGTCATCGAGTGATGATAACTGCAGAAATCCATTGATGCAGACATTTAGTTATAAGAAAAATTCCTGACACGACTAACATCATCAGATAAGAAGTATAAAAAATATTGAATTGAGACTGTGCCGTTATCTTACCTTCCGATTTGCACTTTGGAGCTCTCGTTGTGCTCGCCCAAGATCCTCCTGTAGTGTATTCTATGACCTCTCAAAGTTAAGCCTAGCCTCTCTCTCCTTAACAAGAGATTCCGCTGCCGCCTAGTGTTTTCAAAGATAATAAAAGGTATAATTTTATTATCAACCATTAACCTTTCCCTTGCATTTTGCACCAAAAAATTCACCCTTGAAATTCCACTTACTTGACTTGACTTGAAGATCTCACTTACCGTTTTTTCTAATTCTTCCTTCACTAATTTCTCTTGTAAAGAAGTGCAATTCCTTCTCATTTCCACAATAAATGAGTTTAGCTCTTCTTCCTTGATTTTGAGTAGCTGCTCTGCAATTTAATGAAACTTACCGCATTAATCCACAAACTTGATGAGGACTTTCCTAAAAAAGAAACGAAAAACAATCTCAACCTCTTTCCGTGCATTTTTGCTGGGCCAATTCCAACGAACTCTTCAATTTTTCTTGCTCTATTGAGTAGCTAATCTCATGGTCTAGGAACCACTGGAGGCAAACCATCAGCCTTTTCACATAATCCATGATATTTTCGAATCTTTCCTAAAAACACAAAATCTGATGTTAACATAACGCAATAGTAACCAACCAAGCAGCACTATGTGCTATACATAATTAAGTACAAACTAATTAAGGACCAAAAACTTGCACATAAAACTTTACACCCCCTTGGATCTCAAACACAAATAGCCAAAACAAGTACCAAGAAAACAATACAAATCATAGAAACACAAATACCATTAAGACAAAAAACTTCAACTAACCATATAATTAAATGTGTCCTTCCTTTTGAACTTTTCATTCAGCAAGGCCTCCACATCCTCTCTTGTGAACTCTATAATGCCATAATCTGAGCCAGCATTGCTTGGTGGAGCACTACTGGGGCCAAGATCATGGCCACCATTCACAACACCAAAAGTTGGCCTTGTTCTTCCATTAATTGGAGTTCCCGCCATCTCTTCTTCTCTCTGCCCCAGCTCGTTGGTCTTTGTCTATGAGAAGCTCGTCACCCACAAACTTGGAAAACCACAACAAAAAGATCACTTTTTTAACCATGACACTTCACTTGCACCGAACAAAATGTGAAGGGAAACAAACAAACAACAACCCATGACTAAAACTGAGGTGACAAAAGAAAAAACAAATCATGGGAATGAGAAAAGAAGGTACCTTTGAACCTTGAAGGGGGTTGAAGGTGTGAATGTGAGTGATGGTTTGAGACAAGTTCGACTTCATGGTCTCCATTTTGAAGCTCACCAGACTATCAGTATCGGATATTCAGTATCGGAAAGTTCGGATATCCAATTGATATGGGAAGGATTTTGAGAGTTTTGTTACCGTTGATTTTTAAATCAATCATATTATTTTAGTAATGAATTTATTATATATTTGGATTAAATTTGGATTAAATCAATCTAGTTCCTATCTAATTAAAATATTTTTTTTGTTATTTGGATTAAATTTCAAATTTGCGGCAAAAATTCTCTCGCGTGTTGTGTTTCTTTTTCTTGAGGGGATCATTAGAATAATTACGATTTACGAGTACAAATATGCTACGCATCTCTGTCACTTTAAACATCCATCAATAAAAAACTTATCTCTTATTCTATGATTGACGAAGACATTCAAAAGCATTGATCATGTATTCATAATTCCATCAACTCTCTCACATTCCAATTTAGCAACTCATGCAAGAGTTTCTCATTTTACACTTTAAGCATCTCTGTCACTTTAAACATCGATCAATAAAAAACTTATCTCTTATTCTATGATTGACGAAGACATACAAAAGCATTGATCATGTATTCATAATTCCAGCAACTCTCTCACATTCCAATTTAGCAACTCACGCAAGAGTTTCTCATTTTACCTTAATGGAAAATAATAGTCTGTTTCGATTTTTAGATGTGTAGGGTATCTTTTGACACTAAGAATTACATATTAATCTCTCCAAATATACAGATTTATTTAAGAGATTAATCTCTTTTTATATATATTTTTCCACAGGAACTAAACCACATATTTAGGGTTTGGTTATATGCCCAGAAAAAGTATTTTAATTAAATAGGGATTAGATTGAAATATATAATAAATTTATTATTAAATATTAAAATAATGACATAACAATTAAACTTAATAACTATTGGTTTAAAAAACTAATAGCACCAAAACCCCCAAAATTTGTGGGGGTACCATAGAAATTCTCTTATTTAATAAGTCTTTTTCAACTTTACATTTTTCATTTGTCTTTTTCAAAAAAATCACCAAAACTTATATTGTAATTTCTAATTTCTAACTAGATATAGTACCTGTTCGATGCACAGATTTATTGAGGAGAGAATGAATTTTTTATATGTATAAAATATGTTGATAATGTTGTTAATTTGTTATATTACTTAAAAAAATCTAAAACTAATTCAAATTTCTGCAATAAGGAACTTATTCATTAATAAAAATAATAAAAGATAATTAGATGCGTTTATTTTATAATACAACTCATTTAAAAAAATTATAATGCAACTATAAATATAAATTTTACAATGCCTTGAAGTAAAGAATTTTCTAGCTATAGACAAATAAAACTATATAACAAAAATAAGATGAAAATAATAAGAAAATAATTTTAACTAAAAGAACTAACATATTGTTCCATTATTTTTTTATGGAATTCATTAATTTAACATCTTGTAAAAATATTGAAAACAAAATTAAGCGAATGAATGAAACAATATAAATTTAAGAACATATATTTAAATGATTATATATAAGCGCAATGTTATATATCACATTCATTTATATTAAATTTGATATGATAATGTAATATTTTATGTTTGGGAGAGACATTTTCTAATATTTTGAAAGAGAAACTATAATTAAACTTAAAAATTAAAAATAACAATTTAATATATTTTTTTGATAAACAACAATTTAACATTTTCATTATAATTTTATTAAAAGTTATTTGAATAACTATTGTCTTTTCATGTATTAAATAATATAAATAAATTAACAAATATTTATTTATTTTTTAAAAGATACATGCGAAAAAAAGACAATTGAGAATCACATCTATCTATTGTCACAAATTCAAATCAACCACATAAGTATACATAACATGTTAATCTTTATTTGACAAATTATATTTCATTTCGCTATTTCTTTAAGATATATAGCATTAATTTAATAATAAATATGCAGTATTGTCCCCTTTATATTTATTTCCATTCATGTTTAATTGATTTTAATTGTGCCCAAGCTTTTGTACTTGATTGATGTTTCATTGCTCACTGGGATTATGAATAGGATTTTTGGATTTGGCCCTCTAAAATCTGCATCTTGTACTTTAAAAGATAAAGATACAATAACTATTGATTAACAAATTCAAATTTCAAATTTCAATAATTTCATAATTTATTTTACACGTACTTATATCAATCATTGAGTTTTTAATTAACTGTCATTAGACTCATTACTGTATTTTATTGTCTAAAGTGAAAAACAAAATTTGAATAAATAATATATGTACGGATAGTATAAAGAGCTTTTGCACTGTCAGTAATTGTTATGTATGGTTATTTTATTAGCTTTATTTCTAGCATGATTTTTAATTAATTAATAATATCAAAATTGTTACATTGACAATGCATAGAAAGTAAACTCTAATTTTTATATACTGTACTTTTGATGAGCCAAATAGGGAATTATTTTCTGTCTTTTGATGTGAATGTTTGATTATTTGGTTAGATATTGCAAATGAGAAAATGAGGACACATTCTTTTCTTAAGAGGGGGCTCTACATGGCAAATATTGGAGTGAAAGGAAGTGTGTTTAGGATAAAGAAATATGCCTTTGATCTTCTGGCAATGGCGAATTTGATAGTAGAAGACACACTCAACTATGTGAGGAAGTACCTAAGACTCAAGTCCACCTTCATGTACTATGATTTTGACAAGGTTATCTCTGCCACTCCAGTGGATGATAAGCAGCAACTAACTGATATGGCTAACAAATTGTTTGGTAATTTTGAAAGGGTAATATAATACTCTTTTTTTTTCTCTCCCCCTTTAAAATGATGTGTGTTATAGTATAATAGTTGCTGGACTAATTGACAAATTGAATTTGTGATGCAATGACAGCTTGAAGAAGCTTCAAGTAGAGCTGTCAAAATGAGCCGAAACCCACGGGCCAACCCGGCCCACCATGGGTTTGAGCCAGGCCGGGTTGAAAAAAAATTGCAAATTACAATTATTTCAAAAATTTGACCCGGCTCACCCGGGTTGAACCCGTGGTGGGCCAAGTTGACCCGCAAGTTAGTTTTCATAAGTAAAAAAAAAACAATCTAGTGACAGCCCAATAACACTATCTATTTGGGCCCATTCACTCCTAAGGTTGATGTTACTTACTATGTTCCAGATCTTTTACTACTAAAAGTTGCATTTTCCTTACATTTTTATTGAATTTGTTATGCTACACTAGTTTTCGTTATCAAACGATCGAGAGTCATTTGATGTTCAGCCTTCGTTTTTTCTTCTTGTGCCATTATTGGACCATAGGTAAAATTTCTAAAGTGCTGACATTTATTTATTTATTTATTTAAAAATGATTTTGTGTGCTGGAATTTTTTTTAAAATGATTTTTCTTTTAAAAAAATAATTTTTCTTTATTTTTTATTTTAGGTGGGCCAACCCGTTTAACCCACCAACCCGTGGTGGCCCGGGCCAGGCTAGAATTTAATAGACTTACAAAGAGGTGAGCCGGGTTGGGTTGATCCACCTATTAAGGGAGTTATGGTGGGTCGGGCTCAATGGGTAGGGTTGGCCCGTTTTGACAGCTCTACTCCCTACATACAAGATAAGACCCCCTTACCCCTCGGTCCTCCTCCCACCCCACCTCACCCTCTTCCCCCCACCCCCCCCTCCCCACCCCCACCTTCCCCACCCCCATACCCACCACCTTATTCTCACCTCTTCCCCACTTTCTCTGTCTCGTTGCCTCTCCCTCATAGTTCTCCCTCAGTCACCCCATTATCTTCCTCTCATTGTCCTCCATCTCTCCCTCTCATTTTCCCCATTTTCCTCTCTCACTCCCTCACAACAGGTTGGTGGTTTCTTTTTTTTTTTTGAATTTATCGTAATACAACGGAATTGCGATTCTGTTGTATCGAGTACGTACAGGGGATCCCTCCACCACCACCTCCTCGTCCTCCATTTGAGACATCCATTCAGACGTGGCCCGAGTGGGAGCAGCATACAGTGTAGCTGCACGAGCATGTGCTAGAGGATGCTGCATGGGCCTACACCTCCGACTACCTGGCATGGTATTATGAGTATTCACATCCATATGTGATTCTGCCAGAGGAAGGAGAGGCAGCACGGAGCCCAGTACATATGCCCGACCCTATTCCTCAGCCTCAGCCTCAGCCTAGTGACCCTCTGCCAGAGTTTCTGGATGGTGTAGATTACTCGTGTGAGGTAATGTAATGCAAACACTTTTTCCATAATTATTTACATTTATTTCGATTTGAAATTATTAATTTTAATTTTCGTTTATGTAGGATCGGTACTGGGTGATGTCTGCGTTTGCAGAGAGGTTGTTGCATACCATAGCCATTCCTGAGGGCACACATGACCATGAGTTGGTGCAACGACTATTGCTCATTGCACAGGATGGCTTAGGTGCTGGGTGCAGAAGCCAGGGACGCAGACAGAGGAGGAGGACCGAGGGCGGTGGTCACAGAGGTGGCTGATTTTTTATGTATTTTTTATATTTGTATAAACTTTTATTTTGTATATACATTTTATTATATAAATTATATTGATTTTTCAGTTTATTACATTTTTCTTTGTAAATTCTATAAACAACACGAACGCGCCTGCTAATATAATGAAAGAACGAACGATTTCTCTATTAAAATTATATAACAAACAACAATAACAACAACAACAATGTGCAACATCATAGCACTAACAAAATATAGGATTTTTGCCTAGTATTATTTTTTCCAACTAGTTAAAACCAACTATCTATATGAATCCTATAAGATACATAAACCAATGTGCATTAAATTGGTATATTTATTTTGGCCAAGTCTTTAAAACCTAAATTTATTCATTTCAAAAAACATTACTCATTATAAAAAATTAAAAAAATTAGAATAAATTTAAAAAATTGTGCAACGGAATCACGATTCCGTTGTACAATGTTGTACCCTTGTACAGCGGAATCGGGATTCTGTTGTACAATGTACAACAGAATCGCGATTCTGCTGTACACTGTACAACGGAATCACGATTCCGTTTTGCAAGGGGGTGAAAAAAATTTGTACAACGGAATCATGATTCCATTGTACACTTGTTTTCCACCTCTTGCACAATGGAATCACGATTCCACTGTACACTGTACAACAGAATCGTGATTATGTTGTACAGTGTACAACGTAATCGCTATTCTATTATACAAGGGTATTTTGGGAAATCAAGAAAAACCCACCCACGTGGGTGGTGAGAATGGTAATGTTCGTGAAGCAATTGTAGTGATATTCTAACCCTTAGTTAAAGTGACAAGTGATTGGGTTATGAGTTGGTTATAGTGGATATTAGTATATACCTCTTGTATGGTTGAAAAATATACCTTCAATAAAATCAAAAACTTCAAGCATTTATCTTGTTTTCTTTTATCTTTTCTGTAATTTACTATTTTTCTATTCCTTTATGTTATTTTCTTATTGTTTCAAACATTCTTCTCCTCACCCCTACATCAAGTGGATCTTTAGTAACTTGGGAACTCATAATGGAGAGACAAATGCCCTTTCTTGGTGTCAATTGTTTGATTTTATTTTGGAATCTTGGAGGACTCGCCCGATTCAATCGGTTGATTTTCACGCCACAATAGGATCAAAACAGAAAAAATGCAAAAAAATGTAATGGAGCAAAACAGTATTTTAACTTTTTTTAGGCTTTTGCTATATCTACACCCATTTTTTCTAAGTACACTTCATTTGTTTTTTTTAGTTTTTATTATCATATATACCCTTTATACCCACAACGTTGATACATAACCATTATTCCATAATGTATTTTCTAGAACAATGTTTTGTTTTTAACATTCCAGAAAGTACTTTCCAAAATACTTTTTTGTGTTATGAAAAGTATTTTCCATAATGTTAAAAAATAAGCATGTGTTCCGAAATGTACTTTCCAGCATAATGTTTTGTGTTTTAAAAAGTATTTTATAGAATGTTAAAAAAAATCCTAAAAAATTTAAGTAGAACCCTAGAACCATTAAAAATCTTATATAAAGGAAAAATTGTACAATAGTGAAGCAATTGAAGTAGAGAAAGCATATAATTGACATCAGTCCTTCAATTTGGACAACTATAAGAGGTGCTCCATGGCAGCAACATGAACAAATTTAAGATCTAGCAATGCGTTGATATGTGAGTGGACAAAAATAAAAGGAAGAAAAGCAGTTGGGAGTGTAAACATACTACATTGGTGTTTAGAGGATGAAAAAACCCTAATGTTGAAGCAAGAGATCGAGCAATAGAGGGATAAAGGGAGATCGAAGCAAGAGATCAAAAGGGTATAAAGGGAGTGAAAGAGAGGAGGGAGTGTGATGAAAGAGGAGGGGATGAGTTGTGGCTATGAAAGAGAGAGTGTGCAAAGGAGAGAAGAAGATTTGAAAAGAAAAGTTTATTTAAGTAATTTGATTTTAAAAAAGAGAAGAGGAGTGTACTTAGTAAAAAAATGGGTTTGGATATAATTCAACCTTGTCCCGTGATGGGCCCTAACCTGTATTCACAAACATCTTTCTGAAGTGCTCTTTCACGAAATTTGACCTGCTGCCTTCAATCACAGGCTATGTATGCACTACCTTCTTTTATTCACACAAGAATCAAGAATTGGAATCACCCTCCTTAAGCCAAGACATATCCTAAATCTTTTTTGAGCTACACTCTCCTCCAAAATTTGCTTGCCCTTAATGTCACAAGGAGCATAAACATTGACAATAATATTACATAAATTTCTTCTTTTAAGATGAAGTTTTTTTTTTTTTTTTTTATCAACAAAAGTAAATTTTTTAGTTTTGTTGTAAATGTCAGTAAAGATGAAGTGGCTTTCAATATAAATCTTCAAGTTGAAACATGCATGATCTCCATAATGTATGGTTTCAGTTTTAGTGTTTTTTTTTTTAAGTGGCTCCCAATATAAATATTCTAAAGCATGTTCTATTATTTATTTTTATAATTAGCTGTATGGTTTCAGTTTCACACATAACACCTAACTCTGGAAACAAACCTTCCAATTTTCAAAGCTCAATCCCCTCCTTAACCTCTCAATTAATCTCTACCTCATCGTAATATATTTTTTATTTTGACCTCGCACTATAATCTTAGATAATCCATTATACAACAAACAACTTTGCAATGTGACTAGCATGTCTAGATTAATATATAGCCTTCTCGATCCATTATCGATAAGGCTTGCGTTTTTTCTGTAAACATTATAATTTTCTGGTTTGGCTAGTAATTTACGACTTCTTTGAACAAAAAAAGCAAGAATTTTTTTACCGTTATAAACCAAGATTAATGATTTTATCATTTTTTGCACCAATACTAGCGATTAAGTAAACATCGCCAAAAATAAAAAATTAAAAAAATCACTTTAACATTTTGTAAAATTAGCAGTTGTTTCAACAATAAAAAATATATTTGCGATAAATTTTTAATCGCCATAAAAATGTATTCTTTAACACCAAAAATCATCATTATTTTTTGTAGTGATTGATGCATCCTTCTAGGTTAATCAATCTGTCCTTAATTTTTGTAACTAAACATGTTAATTTATCGAGGAGGTCTAGCTCAGTTAGTTAAATAGGATGCGTGGTTGTTGTAAATCCCGGTACCTATCTTCGATTCCTACTAATAAAAAAGCATGTTAATTTTACCAGACATATGTTATGAAGTCAATTCATCACATTTTTTTTAAAAAAATATATAATATTTTAGAACATATTTAAAATAAATAATAAATAAAATCAAAATAGAAATAGAAATGTTCACGTCCAGATCCTATAGACTCCAAAGTCGAGGCTCTAGAACCCTCCACAAAATCCTAGTGTGCGTGTGAACTTAGGATGACATAAAGAGGGTTATTCTTATTTATGAAATATGACTGGGCCAAAGGTCGTAAGCCCAAATATTATTAGAGGCCCAACTATCACACTATAGTCAGTCCACTACTCTTGGTCAGCCTATTTGGTCGGACAGTTCATAGCCCACCAAATGCCGAACCTTTAGGCATGAGTGCTTAAGCATGTAAGTATAAGTTGATCTTGATGGAGCGATCTCAATCGGACAGTCCACGAGAAACAACAATGATCAAAATAATATATTTTTTTATATAATGAATATAAAACTATGCACCAACAGAGTATAAAAGTTAATCCAAAAAATACAAATTTTGAATGCCCTAGTTTAACTTTCTTTTTCCTAGTTTTGTATTTCCTTTTTGGTATGTGAAATTCTCCGGTTTTTTCAAATTAAGTATTTTTGTTTGTTTTTTCTTTTTTTTTAAAAAGGAAGTAAATTGACAAATTAAATATGCTTTTACCACTGAAAGCGTGGATCAACTTGTGTGAAATTGTTCCAACTTAAGTAGAAATCTCATGTTTGAGTCCTAAGTAGACAGTTGTGTTAAATATTTAGAACAATTTTATTATCCATAGTAATCCTATCTGACTCGAGCAGGATGACCTAATGAAAGATACATTTAATTTTTAAAAAAATTATCCTTTTGGTCAGTCGTCAAGTATATGTTTATAAGAACTACAATAAAATAGAGATAAATAAACTATTGATATTTTAAGTCGTGTTTGTAGCTTATAGATGCAGTTGCAATGTCCAGTTGGCACGTGGGAACTTATCAACTGTAAACATCATTAGCATATCAATGAGTCATTCCCTTTAATGAAATTTTTCTAATGACGTGTTGAGTTTGTGTCTAACTAAGAATTCCTCCCCCTTCAATAAAACCCAGCGTCCAATACACTGTTATAAAACATGTGTCCAATGCATTTTGAAAACCAGTGTGTAAACACTGCGTCCATTCGAGGAAGCATCCAGCGCCTATATAACTTACATCACCTTTACTATCACACAGTTATATAATGCGTCCATGATTGAATAGAAGTACACTTATACATTTCGATGATGATTATCTGAAATATTCTATTATTCCCTCTCTTTTCTAATGTGACATTTCATTTGAATATTCAAAAAGTGTACCACAGGGGACAGAAAAGGTTATCTCTACAGAAACCGTACAAGTAGTGCAGGCGCTGCCTGTACTGTTGTCTCCTTCATCTCTCCACCGCAAGCTGACACGTAGCAACGGTCATATGATTGTGAGAGAATGGTTATCGAAAAAGGCACAGATCCCACAATGGATATCTTCACCAAGCTGCCTATAAATAGAGGAACAAGCTCACGAAATCAATAACGAAGCATTCAAATTTTTCTAAGAGCTGTAACTCTGCAAAATCAAATGGAGAACCTACACTTGTGCAAAAAAGAGCAATCTATTTAGCCTTGCTAAGCTATTATGTGTATTCAAGTTATATTGTAATATCCTCTCTGTGAGAGTTATCTTTTTAAATTGGAGTCAAACAGTTTCTGTTTGGAAAGCCAGGAGTGGCTTAGTGACAAAGAATACTTGGGTGTTCTTTAATCTCAATCGAGATTAAAGGTGTGCCAGAAGTGGCCTAGAGAATACTTTTAGCCAGGAGAGGCAGGGTATATAATACATGTTTGTAATCAGAATTTGATTAGTGGAACCCTTCAAAGGTTTTTGAAGGAGAATTGGACGTAGCTCAGGTTGAGTGAATTAGTATAAACTAAGTGTTTTTACTCTATCACTTTCAAGCCTACTTGCTATTCTCTTCAGTTATTTCTTCACATATTGCGCCCAAGTTTCTTTATATCTTATTTACGAAACCTTTATTTGCGCCTGGACGTTAACAAGAAAACGCAGTTTCACAAAACTGTCATTTTAACGATTGGACGATACCTGTGATCATTTGTTTTACAAGTCCCTTGTGAAACTTAAGTTAGTTTATATCCATCTTTGTGAAACGTTTTTAAAGCATATAAGTAACACACTATTCAACCCCCCTTCTAGTGTGAATCTCTACTTTTCACCCCGTGGTCCAACTTTGGTGCCCATTGGTGCATTTTCGGCCCTTGGTGCAATTTTCGTTCGAAAATAAGACTTTTGGGTTTTGGTGCCTTGTGATCCTTGGTGCATCCTTATGCATAAAAAACCATAATGCTATGACCACTTTTCAGTTTTGAGGTTCGTGGTGCTCCGTGGTGCAATTTTGGTGCCCGTGGTGCATTTTTAGCCCACAGCATAATTTTCGTGCGAAAGTAAGACTTTTTGGTTTTGGTGCCTCGTGATCCTTAGTGCATTCTTATGCATAAAAAACCATAATGCTTGGAGAACTTTTCAGTTTTGAGGTCCGTGGTGCCTCGTGGTCCAATTTTGGTGCCCGTGGTGCATTTTCAGCCTTGTAATTTTCGTGCAAAAATAAGACTTTTGGGTTTTGGGGCCCCGTGATCCCTAGTGGATTCTTATGCATAAAAAACCATAATGATTAGAGCATTTTTTAGTTTTGAGGTCCGTGGTGCCCGTGATGGATTTTCGGCACAGGGTCCAATATTCGTGCCAAAATAAGACTTTTGGATTTTGGCTCCACGTGATCCCTGGTGCATTCTTATGCATAAAAAACCATAATGCTCAGAGCACTTTTAAGTTTTGAGGTCCGTGGTGCCTTGAGGTCCAATTTTTGTGCCCGTGGTGCATTTTCGGCCCATTATTTAATTTTCGTGCAAAAATAAGGCTTTTGGGATTTGGTTCCCTGTGATCCCTAGTAGATTCTTATGCATAAAATACCATAATGCTCTGAGCACTTTTCAATTTTGAGGTCCGTGGTGCCCTGTGGTCCAATTTTGGTGCCCATTGGTGCATTTTCGGCCCATGGTGCAATTTTTGCCCCAAAATAAGACTTTTGGGTTTTGGTGCCCTGTGATCCTTGGTGCATCCTTATGAATAAAAAATCATAATGCTCTGAGCACTTTTCAGTTTTGAGGTCTGTGGTGCTCCGTGGTCCAATTTTGGTGCTCGTGGTGCATTTTTGGCCCATGGAGCAATTTTCGTGCGAAAGTAAGGCTTTTGGATTTTGGTGCCTCGTGATTCCTGGTGCATTCTTATGCATAAAAAACCATAATGCTAGGAGAAATTTTAAGTTTTCAGATCCGTGGTGCCCCGTGGTCTAATTTTCGTGCTCGTAGTGCATTTTCGGTGCATTATGCAATTTTCGTGCAAAAATAAGACTTGGGTTTTGGTGTGCCGTGATCTTTGGTGCATTTTTATGCACAAAAAACCATAATGCTCAGAGCACTTTTCAGTTTTGAGGTCCGTGGTGCCTCATGGTCAAATTTTGGTGCCCGTGGTGGATTTTCGGCACATGGTCCAATTTTCCTGCCAAAATAAGACTTTTGGGTTTTGATGCCACGTGGTCCTTGGTGCATTCTTATGCATAAAACACCATAATGCTAGGAGTACTTTTCAGTTTTGAGGTCTGTGGTGCCCCATGGTCCAATTTTGGTGCCAGTGGTGCATTTTTGGACCTTTAAGTAATTTTCGTGCAAACATAAGACCTTTGGGTTTTGGAACCCCGTGATTCCTAGTGCATTCTTATGCATAGAAAACCATAATGGTTGGAGCACTTTTAAGTTTTGAGGTCCATGGTCCAATTTTGGTGCCCGTGATGGATTTTTGGCACATGGCCTAATTTTCATGCCAAAATAAGACTTTTGGATATTGGTGCCATGTGATCCCTGGTGCATTCTTATGCATAAAACACCCCAATGCTTACAGGACTTTTCAATTTTGAGGTCTGTGATGCCCCATGGTCCAATTTTGGTGCCCGTGGTGCATTTTCGACCCTTTACGTAATTTTCGTGCAAAAATAAGACTTTTGGGTTTTGGTTCCCCGTGATCCCTAGTGGATTCTTATGCATAAAAAACCATAATACTTCAAGCACTTTTCAGTTTTGAGGTACATGGTGCCCCGTGGTCAAATTTTTGTGCCCGTGGTGCATTTACGGCCCATGGTGCAATTTTCGTGCAAAAAGAAGACTTTTGGGTTTTTGTTCCCTATGACTCCTAGTGGATTCTTATGCATAAAATACCATAATGCTCTGAGCACTTTTCAATTTTGAGGTCCGTGGTGCTCCATGGTCCAATTTTGGTGCCCATTGGTGCATTTTCGGCGCTTGGTGCAATTTTCGTCCCAAAATAAGACTTTTGGATTTTTGTGCCATGTGATCCTTGGTGCATCCTTATGCATAAAAACTATAATGCTATGAGCACTTTTCAGTTTTGAGGTCCGTGGTGCTCCGTGGTCCAATTTTGGTGCCCGTGGTGCATTTTTGGCACATGGCGCCATTTTCGTGCGAAAGTAAGACTTTTGGATTTTGGTGCCTCGTGATCCCTAGTGCATTCTTATACATAAAAAACCATCATGTTGAAGAACTTTTCAGTTTTGAGGTATGTGGTGCCCCGTGGTCCAATTTTGGTACCCGTGGTGCATTTTCGGCCTTTTATATAATTTTCGTGCAAAAATATGATTTTTGGGTTTTGGTGCCACCTGATCCTTGGTGCATTCTTATGCATAAAACACCAAAATGCTCGGAGGACTTTTCAGTTTTGAGTTCCGTGGTGCCCTGTGGTCAAATTTTTGTGCCCGTGGTGCATTTTCGGCCCTTTATGTAATTTTCGTGCAAAAATAAGACTTTTGGATTTTGGTTCCCTGTGATCCCTAGTGGATTCTTATGCATAAAAAACCTTGATGCTCCAAGCACTTTTCAGTTTTGAGGTCCGTGGTGCCCCATTGGTGCATTTTCGGCCCTTGGTGCAATTTTCGTCCAAAAATAAGACTTTTGGATTTTGGTTCCCTGTGATCCTTGGTGCATCCTTATGCATTAAAAAACTTAATGGTTGGAGAACTTTTCATTTTTGAGGTCCGTGGTGCTCCGTGGTCCAATTTTGGTGTCTGTGGTGCATTTTTGGCCAAAAATGCAATTTTTGTGCAAAAGTAAAACTTTTGAGTTTTGGTGCCCAGTGACAATTGGTGCATTTTTATGCATAAAAGTCCATAATGCTCAGAGCACTTTTCAGTTTTGAGGTCCGTGGAGCCCCGTGGTCCAATTTTGGTGTCCGTGATGGATTTTCGGCACATGGTCCAATTTTTATGCCAAAATAAGACTTTTGGATTTTGGTGCCACGTGATCCCTGGTACATTCTTGTGCATAAAACACCATAATGCTCGAAGAACTTTTCATTTTTGAGGTCCGTGGTGTCCCGTGGTCCAATTTTGGTTCCCATAGTGCATTTTCGGCCCATTATGTAATTTTCATTCGAAAATAAGACTTTTTGATTTTGGTGCCCCGTGAACTCTGGTGGATTCTTATGTGTAAAAGACCATAATTCTCGGAGCATTTTTAAGTTTTGAGGTCCGTGGTGCCCCGTGGTCCAATTTTGATGCGCATTGGTACATTTTCGGACCATGGTGCAATTTTCGTCCCAAAATAAGACTTTTGGGTTGTTGTGCCATGTGATCCTTGGTGCATCCTTATGAATAAAAAAACCATAATGCTCTGAGCACTTTTCAGTTTTGAGATTCATGGTGATACATGGTCCAATTTTTGTACCCGTGGTGCATTTTCAACCCATTGTGAAATTTCCATAAGAAAATAAGACTTTTGGGTTTTGGTACCCCATAATCCCTAGTGCATTCTTATGCATAAAAAAGCATAATGCTCTAAGCACTTTTCAGTTTTGAGGACCATGGTGTCCAGTGGTCCCATTTTGGTGCCTCATGGTTCATTTTTTGCCCATGGTGCAATTTTCGTGCAAAAATAAGACTTTTGGATTTTGGTTCCCCGTGATTCCTGGGGCATTCTTATGCATAAAAAATAATAATACTTAGAGCACTTTTCAGTTTTGAGGTCCACGGTGCCCCGGGGTCCAATTTTGGTGCCCATGGTGCATTTACGGCACATGGTGAAATTTTTGTGCCAAAATAAGACTTTTGGGTTTTGGAGCCCCGTGATCCTTGGTGTATCCTTATGCATAAAAAATCATAATGCTCGAACCACTTTTCAGTTTTGAGATTCGTGGTGCCCCGTGGTCCAATTTTGGTGCCCGTGGTGCATTTTCGGCACTAGGTGCAATTTTCGTGCCAAAATAAGACTTTTGGATTTTGGTGCTACGTGATCCTTGCTGCATCCTTATGCATAAAAAACCATATAGCTCAGATCACTTTTCAATTTTGAGGCCCGTGGTGCAACCTGGCCCAATTTTGGTGCCCGTGATGGATTTTCGACACATGGTCCAATTTTCATGCCAAAATAAGACTTTTGGATTTTGATACCACATGATCCCTGGTGCATTCTTATGCATAAAACACCATAATGCTCGAAGCACTTTTCAATTTTGAGGTCCGTGGTGCCCCTGGTGCATTTTCGGCCCTTTATGTAATTTTTGTGCAAAAATAAGACTTTTGGGTTTTGGTTCCCTGTGATCCCAAGTGGATTCTTATGCATAAAAAACCTTGATGCTCCAAGCACTTTTTAGTTTTGAGGTCCGTGGTGCCCCATTGGTGCATTTTCGGCCCTTGGTGCAATTTTCGTCCAAAAATAAGACTTTTGGGTTTTGGTTCCCTGTGATCCTTGGTGCATCCTTATGCATTAAAAAACTTAATGGTTGGAGCACTTTTTAGTTTTGAGGTCCGTGGTGCTCCGTGGTCCAATTTTGGTGTCTGTGGTGCATTTTTGGCCTAAAATGCAATTTTTGTGCAAAAGTAAAACTTTTGAGTTTTGGTGCCCAGTGATCATTGGCGCATTTTTATGCATAAAATTCCATAATGCTGAGAGCACTTTTCAGTTTTGAGGTCCGTGGAACCCTGTGGTCCAATTTTGGTGTCCGTTGTGGATTTTCAGTACATGGTCCAATTTTTGTGCCAAAATAAGACTTTTGGATTTTGGTGCCACGTGATCCTTGGTGCATTCTTGTGCATAAAACACCATAATGCTCGGAGAACTTTTCAGTTTTGAGGTCCGTGGTGCCCCGTGGTCCAATTTTGGTTCCCATAGTGCATTTTCGGCCCATTATGTAATTTTCATGCGAAGATAAGACTTTTGGGTTTTGGTGACCCGTGAACTCTGGTGGATTCTTATGCGTAAAAGACCATAATTCTAGGAGCAGTTTTAAGTTTTGAGGTCCGTGGTGCCCCATGGTCCAATTTTAGTGCGCATTGGTCCATTTTCGGACCATGGTGCAATTTTCGTCCCAAAATAAGACTTTTTGGTTGTTGTGCCATGTGATCCTTGGTGCATCCTTATGAATAAAAAAAATAATGCTCTGAGCACTTTTCAGTTTTGAGATTCATGGTGCTACGTGGTCCAATTTTTGTGCCCGTGGTGCATTTTCAACCCATTGTGAAATTTCCATAAGAAAATAAGACTTTTGGGTTTTGGTGCCCCATAATCCCTGGTGCATTCTTATGCATAAAAAACCATAATGCTCTAAGCACTTTTCAGTTTTGAGGACCATGGTGTCCAGTGGTCCCATTTTGGTGCCTCGTGGTTTATTTTTTGCCCATGGTGCAATTTTCGTGCAAAAATAAGACTTTTGGGTTTTGGTGCCCCAGGGTCCCTAGGGCCTTCTTGTGCATAAAAAACCATAATACTTAGAGCACTTTTCCAGTTTTGAGGTCCACGGTGTCCCGGGGTCCAATTTTGGTGCCCATTGTGCATTTACGGCACATGGTGAAATTTTTGTGCCAAAATAAGACTTTTGGGTTTTGGATCCCCGTGATCCTTGGTGTATCCTTATGCATAAAAAATCATAATGCTCAAACCACTTTTCAGTTTTGAGATCCGTGGTGCCCCGTGGTCCAATTTTGGTGCCCGTGGTGCATTTTCGGTACTAGGTGCAATTTTCGTGCCAAAATAAGACTTTTGGATTTTGGTGCTACGTGATCCTTGCTGCATCCTTATGCATAAAAAACCATATAGCTCATATCACTTTTCAATTTTGAGGTCCGTGGTGCAAGCTGGCCCAATTTTGGTGCCTGTGATGGATTTTCGGCACATGGTCCAATTTTCATGCCAAAATAAGACTTTTGGATTTTGATACCACATGATCCCTGGTGCATTCTTATGCATAAAACACCATAATGCTTGGAGCACTTTTCCATTTTGAGGTCCGTGGTGCCCCTGGTGCAATTTCGGCCCTTTAGGTAATTTTCGTGCAAAAATAAGACTTTTGAGTTTTGGTTCCCTGTGATCCCTAGTGGATTCTTATGCATAAAAAATCATAATGCTCCGAGCACTTTTTAGTTTTGAGGTTTGTGGTACCCCGTGGTCCTATTTTGGTGCCCATTGGTGCTTTTCGTCCCGAAATAGACTTTTGGGTTTTGGTGCCTCATGATCCTTCATGCATCCTTATGCATAAAAAACCATAATGCTTTGAGCACTTTTGAGTTTTGAGGACCGTGGTGCTCCGTGGTCCAATTTTGGTGCCCGTGGTGCATTTTTGGCCCATGGCGTAATTTTGGTACGAAAGTAAGACTTTTGGGTTTTGGTGCCCCATGATCCCTGGTGCATTCTTAGGCATAAAAAACCATAATGCTCAGAGAACTTTTCGGTTTTGAGGTCCGTTGTTCCCCGTGGTTGAATTTTGGTGCCCGTGATGCATTTTTGGCACTTTATGTAATTTTCGTGCAAAAATAAGACTTTTGGGTTTTGGTGCCCAGTGATCCCTAGTAGATTCTTATGAATAAAAAATCATAATGCTCAGAGCACTTTTCAGTTTTGAGGTCCGTGGTGCCACGTGGTCCAATTTTGGTGCCCGTGATGGATTTTCGACACATGGTCCAATTTTCGTGCCAAAATAAGACATTTGGATATTGGTGCCATGTGATCCCTGGTGCATTCTTATGCATAAAAAAACCAAAATGCTAGGAGAACTTTTCAATTATGAGATCCGTGGTGCCCCGTGGTCGAATTTTGGTGCTCGTGGTTTATTTACGGCTCTTTATGTAATTTTCGTGCAAAAATAAGACTTTTGGGTTTAAGTGCCCTGTGATCCTTGGTGCATTCTTCTGTATAAAAAACAATAAGGCTTGGTGCACTTTTCAATTTTGAAGTTCGTGGTGTCCAGTGGTCCAATTTTGGTGCCCCGTGATGCAATTTTTTGCCCATGGTGGAATTTTCGTGCGAAAATAAGACTTTTGGGTTTTCGTGTCCAATGATCCATGGGGAATTCTTATGCATACAAAACCATAATGCTTAGAGCACTTTTCAGTGTTGAGGTCCAAGGTGCCCCGTGGTCCAATTTTGGTTCTCGTGGTACATTTTAGGCGCATTATGCAATTTTCGTGCGAAAATAAGACGTTTTGGTTTTGGTGCCCCGTGATCCCTAGTGGATTCTTAAGCATAAAAAATGATAATGCTCAGAGCACTTTTAAATTTTGAGGTCCGTGGTGCCCCGTGGTCCAATTTTGGTGCCCATGGTGGATTTTCGGCACATGGTCCAATTTTCGTGCCAAAATAAGACTTTTGGGTTTTGGAGCCACGTGATCCCTAGCATATTCTTATGCATAAAACACCAAATTGCTTGGAACATTTTTCAATTTTGAGGTCCGTGGCGCCCCGTGGTCCCTAGTGGATTCTTATGCATAAAAAACATAATGCTCAAAGCAGTTTTTAGTTTTGAGGTCTATGGTACCCTGTGTTCCAATTTTGGTGCCCATTTGTGCATTTTCGGCCCATGGTGCAATTTGCGTAACAAAATAAGACTTTTGGATTTTGGTGCCCCGTGATCCCTGGTGCATCCTTATGCTTAAAAAACCAAATTGCTCGGAGCACTTTTCAGTTTTGAGGTCCATGGTGCCCCGTGGTCCAATTTTGGTGCCTGTGGTGCATTTTCGGCCCATTGTGCAATTTTCGTGCCAAAGTAAGACTTTTGGGTTTTATTTCCTCGTGATCCCTAGTGCATTCTTATGCATAAAAAACCATAATGCTCGAAGTACTTTACAGTTTTGAGGTCTGTGGTATCCAGTGGTCCAATTTTTGTTCCCGTGATGCATATTCGGCCCATTATAAATTTTTCCTGCAAAAATAAGACTTTGGGTTCGGTGCCCCATCATCCATGGTGAATTCTTATGCATAAAAAACCATAATGCTCGAAGCACATTTCAGTTTTAAGGTCCGTGGTGCCCCATGGTCCAATTTTGGTGCCCATAGTGCATTTTCGGCCAGTTATGTAATTTTCGTATGAAAATAAGACTTTTGGGTTTTGGTGCCCCGTGATCCCAGGTGAATTCTTATGCATAAAAAATCATAATGCTCAAAGCACTTTTCAGTTTTGAAGTCAATGGTGCCCCGTGGTCCAATTTTGGTACCTATTGCTGCATTTTCTGCCCATGGTGCAATTTTCGTGCCAAAATAAGACTTTAAAGGTTTTGGCGCCTTTGATCCCTAGTGGATTCTTATGCATAAAAAATCTTAATGCTCGGAGCACATTTTAGTTTTTAGGTCCACGGTATCCAGTGGTCCAATTTTGGTGCCCGTGGTGCATTTTTGGTACATGGTGCAATTTTCGTCCCAAAATAAGACTTTGGGTTTCGTTGCGTCATGATCCCTGGTGCATTCTTACACATAAAAAACCGTAATGCTCAGAGCACTTTTCAGTTTTGAGGTCCGTAGTGCCCTGTGGTCCAATTTTGTTGCCCGTCGTGCATTTTCGGCATATGGTGCAATTTTAGAGTGAAAATAAGACTTTTGGGTTTTGGTGCCCCGTGATCCCAGGTGCATTCTTATGCATAAAAAATCATAATGCGCAGAGCACTTTTCAATTTTGATGTTCGGGGTGTCCAGTGGTCCAATTTTGGTGCCCCATGGTGCATTTTCGACACAGGATGCAATTTTCGTGCCAAAATAAGACATTTGGGTTTTGGTACCCTGTGATCCTTGGAGCATCTATATGCATAAGAAACCATAATGCTTTGAGCACCTTTCAATTTTGAGGTTCGTGGTACCCCGTGGTCTAATTTTAGTAATCTGTGGTGCAGTTTTGGCCCATGGTGCAATTTTTGTCGCAAACTAACACATTTGGGTTTTGGTGCCTCGTGATCCCTGGTGGATTCTTATGCATAAAACCATAATGCTTGGAGCACTTTTCAATTTTGAGGTCCGTGGTGCCCCGTGGTCCAATTTTGGTGCCCGTGGAGCATTCTCGGCACATGGTTGAATTCTCGTGCCAAAATAAGACTTTTCGGTTTTGGTGCCCTATGATCCTTGGTGTATCGTTATGTGTAAAAAATAGTAATGCTTGGAGTGCTATTCAATTTTGAAGTTCGTGGGGCCCCGTGGTCCAATTTTCTTAAACGTGGTGCATTTTTGGGACATGGTGCAATTTTCGTGCCAAAATAAGACTTTTGGATTTTGGTGTCCCATGATCCTTGGTGCATCTTTATGCATAAAAAACAATAATGCTCGGAGAACTTTTCAGTTTTGAGGTTCGCGGTGCCCCGTGGTCCAATTTTGGTGCTCGTGGTGGATTTTCGGCACATGGTCCAATTTTCGTGCCAAAATAAGACTTTTGGGTTTTGGTGTCACACGATCCTTGGTGCATCCTTATGCATAAAAAACCATAATGCTCAGAGCACTTTTCAGTTTTGTGGTCCGTAGTACCCCGTGGTCTAATTTTGGTGACCCGTGCTGTATTTCTGGCCCATGGTGCAAATTTCTTGCCAAGATAAGACTTTTGGGTTTTGGTGTCTTGTGATTCCTGATGTATTCTTATGCATAAAAAACCCTAATGCTCGAAGCACTTTTCAGTTTTGAGGTCCGTGGTGCCCCGTGGTCCAATTTTGGTGCCCGTAGTGCATTTTTGACTTATTGTGCAATTTTCGTGTGAAAATAAGACTTTTGGTGTTTGGTGCCCCGTGATCCCTGGTGCATTCTTATGCATAAAAAATCATAATGCGCAGAGCACTTTTCAATTTTGATGTTCGGGGTGTCCAGTGGTCCAATTTTGGTGCCCCATGGTGCATTTTCGACACAGGATGCAATTTTCGTGCCAATATAAGACATTTGGGTTTTGGTACCCTGTGATCCTTGGAGCATCTATATGCATAAGAAACCATAATGCTTGGAGCACCTTTCAATTTTGAGGTTCGTGGTACCCCGTGGTCTAATTTTAGTAATCTGTGGTGCAGTTTTTGCCCATGGTGCAATTTTCTTGCCAAAATAAGACTTTTAAGGTTTGGTGCCCCATGATCCCTGGTGCATTCTTATGTATAAAAAGTCATAATGCTCAGAGCACTTTTCAGTTTTGAGGTTTGTGGTGTCCAGTGGTCCAATTTTGGTGCCCCGTGGTGCATATTTTGCCCATGGTGCAATTATCGTGCCAAAATAAGGCTTTTGGGTTTTGGTGCCCTGTGATCCCTAGAGCATTCTCATGCACAAAAAATCATAATGCTCGGAGCACTTTTCAGTTTTGAGGTTCGTGGTGCCCCGTGATCCAATTTTGGTGCCCTTGGTGGATTTTCAGCACATGGTCCAATTTTCGTGCCAAAAAAAGACTTTTGGGTATTGGTGCCACGTAATACGTGATGCATTCTTATGCATAAAACACCATAATGCTCGAAGCACTTTTCAGTTTTGAGGTCCGTGGCGCCCCGTGGTCCAATTTTGGCGCATGTAGTGCATTTTCGGCCCATTATACAATTTTCGTGCCAAAATAAGACTTTTGGGTTTTGGTGCCACGTGATCCTTGGTGCATTCTTATGCATAAAACCCCATATGGCTCGGAGCACTTTTCAGTTTTGAGGGCCGTGGTGCCCCGTGGTACAATTTTGGTGCCCATTGGTGCATTTTCAGAACATGGTCCAATTTTCGTGCGAAAATAAGACATTTGGATGTTGGTGCCACGTGATCCCTGGTGTCGGAGTACTTTTCAATTATTAGGTCTGTGGTGTCCAGTTGTCCAATTTTGGTGTCTCGTGGTGCATTTTCGGCCCATGGTACAATTTTCGTGTCAAAATAAGACTTTTTGGGTTTTGGTGCCCCATGATCACTGGTGGATTCTTATGCATAAAAAGCATAATGCTCGGGACACTTTTCAATTTTGAGGTCCATGGTGCCCCGTGGCCCAATTTTGGTGCCCGCTATGCATTTTCGGCCTATGATGCAATTTTTGTCGCAAAATAACACTTTTGGGTTTTGGTGCCCTGTGATCCCTGGTGGATTCTTATGCATAAAAACCATAATGCTTGGAGCACTTTTCAATTTTGAGGTCCGTGGTGCCCCGTGGTCCAATTTTGGTGCCCGTGGAGCATTCTCGGCACATGGTTGAATTTTCGTGCCAAAATAAGACTTTTGGGTTTTGGTGCCCTATGATCCTTGGTGTATCGTTATGTGTAAAAAATAGTAATGCTTGGAGCGCTATTCAATTTTGAGGTTCGTGGGGCCCCGTGGTCCAATTTTCTTAAACGTGGTGCATTTTTGGGACATGGTGCAATTTTCGTGTCAAAATAAGACTTTTGGATTTTGGTGCCCCATGATCCTTGGTGCATATTTATGCATAAAAAACAATAATGCTCGAAGAACTTTTCAGTTTTGAGGTTCGTGGTGCCCCGTGGTCCAATTTTGGTGCTCGTGGTGGATTTTCGGCACATGGTCCAATTTTCGTGCCAAAATAAGACTTTTGGGTTTTGGTGCCACACGATCCTTGGTGCATCCTTATGCATAAAAAACCATAATGCTCAGAGCGCTTTTCAGTTTTGAGGTCCGTAGTACCCCGTGGTCTAATTTTGGTGACCGTTGCTGCATTTCTGGCCCATGGTGCAAATTTCTTGCCAAGATAAGACTTTTGGGTTTTGGTGTCTTGTGATCCCTGGTGAATTCTTATGCATAAAAAACCCTAATGCTCGAAGCACTTTTCAGTTTTGAGGTCCGTGGTGCCCCGTGGTCCAATTTTGGTGCCCGTGGTGCATTTTCGACTTATTGTACAATTTTCGTGTGAAAAAAAGACTTTTGGTGTTTGGTGCCCCGTGATCCCTGGTGCATTCTTATGCATAAAAAATCATAATGCGCAGAGCACTTTTCAATTTTGATGTTCGGGGTGTCCAGTGGTCCAATTTTGGTGCCCCATGGTGCATTTTCGACACAGGATGCAATTTTTGTGCCAAAATAAGACATTTGGGTTTTGGTACCCTGTGATCCTTGGAGCATCCATATGCATAAGAAACCATAATGCTTGGAGCACCTTTCAATTTTGAGGTTCGTGGTACCCCGTGGTCTAATTTTAGTAATCTGTGGTGCAGTTTTGGCCCATGGTGCAATTTTCTTGCCAAAATAAGTTGAGGTTTGGTGCCCCACGATCCCTGGTGCATTCTTATGTATAAAAAGCCATAATGCTCAGAGCACTTTTCAATTTTGAGGTCCGTGGTGTCCAGTGGTCCAATTTTGGTGCCCCGTGGTGCATTTTTTGCCCATGGTGCAATTATCGTGCCAAAATAAGGCTTTTGGGTTTTGGAGCCCTGTGATCCCTAGAGCATTCTTATGCACAAAAAACCATAATGCTCGGAGCACTTTTCAGTTTTGAGGTTCGTGGTGCCCCGTGATCCAATTTTGGTGCCCTTGGTGGATTTTCAGCACATGGTCCAATTTTCGTGCCAAAAAAAGACTTTTGGGTATTGGTGCCACGTAATATGTGATGCATTCTTATGCGTAAAACACCATAATGCTCGGAGCACTTTTCAGTTTTGAGGTCTGTGGCGCCCTGTGGTCCAATTTTGGCGCATGTAGTGCATTTTCGGCCCATTATACAATTTTCGTGCCAAAATAAGACTTTTGGGTTTTGGTGCCACGTGATCCCTGGTGCATTCTTATGCATAAAACCCCATATGGCTCGGAGCACTTTTCAGTTTTGAGGGCCGTGGTGCCCCGTGGTACAATTTTGGTGCCCATTGGTGCATTTTCATAACATGGTCGAATTTTCGTGCCAAAATAAGACATTTGGATGTTGGTGCCACGTGATCCCTGGTGTCGGAGTACTTTTCAATTATTAGGTCTGTGGTGTCCAGTTGTCCAATTTTGGTGTCTCGTGGTGCATGTTTGGCCCATGGTACAATTTTCGTGTCAAAATAAGACTTTTTGGGTTTTGGTGCCCCGTGATCGCTGGTGGATTCTTATGCATAAAAAGCATAATGCTCGGAGAACTTTTCAATTTTGAGGTCCATGGTGCCCCGTGGCCCAATTTTGGTGCTCGCTGTGCAATTTCGGCCCATGATGCAATTTTTGTCGCAAAATAACACTTTTGGGTTTTGGTGCCCCGTGATCCCTGGTGGATTCTTATGCATAAAAACCATAATGCTTGGAGCACTTTTCAATTTTGAGGTCCGTGGTGCCCCGTGGTCCAATTTTGGTGCCCGTGGAGCATTCTCGGCACATGGTTGAATTTTCGTGCCAAAATAAGGCTTTTCGATTTTGGTGCCCTATGATCCTTGGTGTATTGTTATGTGTAAAAAACAGTAATGCTTGGAGTGCTATTCAATTTTGAGGTTCGTGGGGTCCCGTGGTCCAATTTTCTTAAACGTGGTGCATTTTTGGGACATGGTGCAATTTTCGTGCCAAAATAAGACTTTTGGATTTTGGTGCCCCATGATCCTTGGTGCATCCTTATGCATAAAAAACAATAATGCTTGGAGAACTTTTCAGTTTTGAGGTTCGTGGTGCCCCGTGGTCCAATTTTGGTGCCCGTGGTGGATTTTCGGCACATGGTCCAATTTTCGTGCCAAAATAAGACTTTTGGGTTTTGGTGCCACACGATCCTTGGTGCATCCTTATGCATAAAAAACCATAATGCTCAGAGCACTTTTTAGTTTTGAGGTCCGTAGTACCCCGTGGTCTAATTTTGGTGACCCGTGCTGCATTTCTGGCCCATGGTGCAAATTTCTTGCCAAGATAAGACTTTTGGGTTTTGGTGTCTTGTGATCCCTGGTGTATTCTTATGCATAAAAAATCCTAATGCTCGAAGCACTTTTCAGTTTTGAGGTCCGTGGTGCCCCGTGGTCCAATTTTGGTGCCCGTGGTGCATTTTCGACTTATTGTGCAATTTTCGTGTGAAAAAAAGACTTTTGGTGTTTGGTGCCCCGTGATCCCTGGTGCATTCTTATTCATAAAAAGCATAATGCCTGAACCACTTTTCAGTTTTGAGGTCCATGGTGCGCAGTGGTCCAATTTTGGTGCCCTGTGGTGCATTTTTGGCCCATGGTGCAATTTCTGTGCCAAAATAAGACTTTTGGGTTTTGATGCCACGTGATCCTTGGTGCATCCTTATGCATAAAAAATCATAATGCTTGGAGCACTTTTCTGTTTTATGGTCCGTGGTGCCATGTGGTCCCATTTTGGTGCCTATGGAGCATTTTCGGCCCATATGCAATTTTCGTGTGAAAATAGGACTTTAGGTTTTTGGTGCCCCGGGATCCCTGGTGCATTCTTATGCATAAAAAACCATAATGCTCTTAGCACATTTCAGTTTTGAGGTCCATGATGCCCTGAGGTCTAATTTTGGTGCCCTTGGTGCAATTTTCATGCCAAAATATGACTTTTGGGTTCTGGTGCCCCGTGATCTTTGGTGCATCGTTATGCATAAAAAACCATTATGCTCAAAGCACTTGTCAGTTTTGAGGTCCTTTGTGTCCCGTGGTCCAATATTTGTGCCCGTGGTGCAATTTTCGTGCCAAATAGGACATTTGGGTTTTGGTGCCCTGTGATCCTTGGTGCATCCTTATGAATAAAAAAGCATAATGCTCTGAGCACTTTTCAGTTTTAAGGTCCGTGGTGCCCCGTGGTCCAATTTTGGTTCCCATGGTGCATTTTTGGCCCATTATGCATTTTTTGTGTGAAAATAAGGCTTTTGGGTTTCGGTGTCCTGTGATCCCTAGTGCATTCTTACGCATAAAAAACCATAATGCTCGAAGCACTTTTCAGTTTTGAGGTTCGTGGTGTCCAGTGGTCCAATTTTGGTGCCCTGTGATACATTTTTGGCTCATGGTACAATTTTGGTGCAAAAATAAGACTTTTGGGTGTTGGAGCCCCGTGATCCTTGGTGCATCCTTATCCATAAAAAACCATAATGCTCGGAGCACTTTTCAGTTTTGAGGTCTGTAATGCCCCGTGGTCCAATTTTGGTGCCCGTGGTGCATTTTCGCCCCATTATGGAGTTTTCGTGCACAAATAAGTCTTTTGAGTTTTGGTGCCCCGTGATCCCTGGTGCATTGTTATGCATAAAAAACCATAATGGTCGGAGTACTTTTCAGTTTTGAGGTCCGAGGTGTCCAGTGGTCCAATTTTGGTTCCCCGTGGTGCATTTTTGGCCCATGGTGCAATTTCCGTGCCAAAATAAAACTTTTGGGTTTTGGTGCCCCCTAATACTTGGTCCATCCTTATGCATAAAAAACCACAATGCTCAGAGCACTTTTCAGCTTTGAGGTCCGTTGTGCCCCGTGGTACATTTTCTGCACATGGTCCAATGTTCATGCCAAAATAAGACTTTGGGTTTTCATGCCTTGAGATCCCTACTGCATTCTTATGCATAAAAAATCATAATGCTCGGAGCGCTTTTCAATTTTGAAGTCCATGGTGCCCCGTGGTCCAATTTTGGTACCCGTGGTTTATTTTCGGCACATGGTGCAATTTTCTTGCCAAAATAAGACTTTTGGGTTTTGGTGCCCCGTTATCCTTAGTGCAACGTTATGCAAAAAAATTAATAATGCTCAGAGCACTTATCAGTTTTGAGGTCCGTGGTGCCCGGTGGTCAAATTTTAGTGCCCATGGTGCATTTTAGGCACATGGTGCAATTTTCGTGCCAAAATAGGATATTTGGGTTTTGGTGCCCTGTGATCCTTGGTGCATCCTTATGCATAAAAACCCATAATGCTCTGAGCACATTTCAGTTTTGAGGTCCATGGAGCCCCGAGGTCCAATTTTGGTGCCCTAGGTGCAATTTTCGTGCCAAAATATGACATTTGGGTTTTGGTGCCTTGTGATTCTTGGTGCATCCTTATGAATAAAAAAGAATAATGCTCTGAGCACTTTTCAGTTTTGAGGTCCGTGGTGCCCCGTGGTCCAATTTTGGTGCCCATGGTGCATTTTCGGCCCATTATGCAATTTTTGTGCGAAAATAAGACTTTTGGGTTTTGGAGCCCCATGATCCCTAGCGCATTCATGCATAAAAAACCATAATACTTGGAGCACTTTTCAATTTTGATGTTCGGGGTGTCCAGTGGTCCAATTTTGGTGCCCCGAGGTGCATTTTTGGCCCATGGTGCAATTTTCAACCCAAAATAAGAGTTTTAGGTTTTGGTGCCCATTGAGCCCTAGGGCATTCTTAAGCATAAAAAACCATATTGCTATGAGCACTTTTCAGTTTTGATATCCGTGGTGCCCTGTGGTCCAATTTTGGTGCCCGTGGTGCATTTTCGGCCCATTGTGCAATTTTCGTGCGAAAATAAGTCTTTTGGGTTTTGGTGCCTTGTGATCCCTAGTGCATTCGAGTTTTGGGGCCCTGTGATCCTTGGTACATCCTTACGCATAGAAAACCATAAATCTCTGAGCACTTTTCAGTTTTAAGGTCCATGGTGTAACATCCTCATTTTTATTATTTTACCATTTGTAAATATTTTTATATAAATAATTATGAGAAATTATATACTGTATTTTTTAGAAACTTTCTGTACATATTTTCATATTAAAAATTATACAGCTCTACTCAGCAAAATTTTCTAAGTCTTTTAATACTTTTGTTTATACCTAAATTTCTTGTTGACCGGACAGTTATGTCAGACAGCTGTCCAGGATAAGATTTTCCAGTATAACATTTTGGATTAAACTGTACTCTAATAAATCAAGAATTGAATGTAGATTTAAAATATATACAGTTGAGAAATGAATTACTTGTTGACTGGACCGTTGTGTCTGACGGCTGTCCAGGATAAATTTTCAAGTGTAAAATTTTGGACTAATCTGTAACCTAATAAAAAGGTAATTGAATATAGATGAAATATATATACAGTTGAAGAATCAAAATGCTAGTTTCGAATTATTAGAATTTTCTGAGAATTAGGACTCTGAGGAATTATTACGGTAAAATTTTAAGGTAGAAAATTAAGATAAAATATATATGACATCTATAGAATTATCTATTAATTATAACATACTTAGAATAATTATTAAAATTGTTTAAATAAGAAAAAAGAAAAATAAAAGTATTAACCAATCAAAATTTGACAAATTGACATTTCTAATGTAATTAAATTAAGCTAATTAGACTTGGATTAAGAGATAAGTAAGACACTACCCCAAGGTTTTTGATAGTGAGGAATCCAATGGTGGTGTTAGTTTCTTCAAATTCTAATTAGTTTGTAAGATAATTAAAAACCCTAAATTATTCTAGAAAATTCTATTAATTGCCTACAATCTTTGACTTTTGGCCAAGCAAATGGCAAGTCACGTAGGGAACATATTTGGTACGTCCAAGTGGCTGGTTTCCTGAAGCAAATGGACTGCTCTGGACAGAGGGCTGGACGTGAGGTTTTAATTGAATTGGGTGAAGGAAAATTTAATTAAAAAGCATAAGAAATTCAATGCAAAGGAAAAAGCACAAAAGCTAGCTTTCCCCAAAACTAAGAACCGTGAGAGTGGACAGCAGCAGCCCCTCCATTTCTTCTTCATTCTTTCTTCCAAAATCAAGAATTAAACCAACCAAATCCTCCCAAATTTCAATATGTCTTAGGCCAAAGAGAAAGATTTAGGAGGAAAACCCCAAAAATTTCAAGAAGACAAGGAGAAAGGGAGAAAAGGGATTCAAGGGTTCTTCATCAAATTAAGATCCAAGGTAAGGATCATGGCATTTAATTTCAATTTAAACCACTTGAAATGTAGAAAAACATGTTGTTAGGTTAAATTTTCAAGTTTGATTAAGAAACATGAAAAGATGAAATTGATTTAGGGCTTTTGTTAAATTGATGTTTGAAGTTTGAAATAATTGTTTGGAACAATGTTTTGATGATTTCATGATGTAAATTGATGGATTGAACCTTGTTTGATCTTGATTGAATCTTGAATTGGTTGATTTGGTTGATTTTGTGAAGATGTTGGAAATTGGTAGAAATGACTCACGGCCATGGTGGGTTTGGAAGGATATCATGTGGAAATTTTTTAAAAAGACCAAGGACAAAATAGTCATTTCACATGTAGGGACACATTGGGAATTTTAGAAAAAGTTTAAGGGTATTTTCGGCAATAATTAAAAAGTATAAGGGTAATTAGGTAATTTCACATTTTGAGGACACAATTGGAAATTTATAAAAAGATTGAGGGTAATTAGGTAATTTCATAGATTCTAGAAGAATTAGGGACACATTCGGAAATTTATAAAAAGATCAAGGGTAAAATGGAAAATTTTAGAAAATAGTAAGGGTAATTTAGTAATTTCACCTTTGAGGGCAAAATTGGAAATTTATAAAAAGATAGGGGTATTTTAGTAATTTTCCATATTAAAGAATTAATTGGTATTTTAGTAAAAGTTTAGTAATTTTCATAGTAAATACATAATTATTATTTTAGTAAAAGTTTAGTAATTTTACCTAGTAAAGGACTAGTTAGTAATTTATTAAGGTATTGATGTTATAATGTTAATTAGTGAATTTTATAATTTTAATGTGATTGATTAATATTAATTATTTGTTAATTAGCATCATTATCATATTGCATAAGTCTGAGTTCTTGGAAAATACAAAGATTTCAAATGAGAAATGAGTTTTTAAATGAGAAATGATTTTGTTGACTAACCGGGACTGCGGTAGTCATGAAAAATGAGTATGTTTGGGGGAATTGATTTCCAGGACTATGTTGACTGACCGGACTGCGGTAGTCATGTATTTGAAAGGATGATTGAGATTATGAACAGAGAATATGATAGTCCTGAGAAATGGGTGAGCAGAGTAAGTTAGACAGGACTGTATAGTCTGTGGGGTGAAGGGTATTGGCAATTCCACATGTGGCTGTAATCTGGACAGAGATGCTGCCGTGGTGGCCTTCCGGGTATCCTGATCTCCTAATTCTGCTAGCTTATTCGCGTTTAGTAGGGGCTGATAGCTGAATTACAGAGCGTAATGGTAGGCCAGTTACTTACTAAACACTCAAAGGGGAAGTCTCCATGGAGCAGGGTCAAAATGATTTTGAGTCAAAAAAATGAATTTGAGTCAAAAACTGCATTTGCATAAATCATACTGCATTTAATTATGTGTGTAACTAATTAATTTGTTATGATATGAATTTGTTTGAAATTGTTTTAATTGTATGAGAAATTAAATGCCTGATCCGGTAATGCTGTCCCCAGATTCTAGGGGAGTGTGAATTGCAGGTGTCTGAAGATATAGTTAAATGATGAAGATGCAGAAATTCCAGAGCATATAGGATGGGACTATTTTGGGTAGACAATAATTTGTAGTACTTAGAATTATTTTGTAACAGTGTTTATATAAATTTTAATGATGTAAATTACAGAATATATTTTGGATTGTAAGAGAACGTATCAGAACTTTGAAATAAATATATAAAATAAATTAAATAGTTAAATTATGTTTTATAAGAAAAGGGGGTTACACATGGTGCCCTGTGGTCCAATTTTGATGCCCGTGGTGCATTTTTGGCCCACGGTGCAATTTTCGTGCCAAAATAAGACTTTTGGATTTTGGTGTCCCATGATCTCTAGTGCATTCTTATGCATAAAAAACCATAATGCTCGGAGAACTTTTTAGTTTTGATGTCCGTGGTGTCCAGTGATCCAATTTTGGTGCCTTGTGGTGCATTTTTTGCCCACGATGCAATTTTCGTGCCAAAATAAGACTTTTGGGTTTTGGTGCACTATGATCCTTGGGGCATTCTTATGCATAAAAAACCATAATGCTCAGAGCACTTTTCAGTTTTGAGATCTGTTGTGTCCAATGGTCCAATTTTGGTGCCCCGTGGTGTAATTTTGGCCTATGATGCAATTTCCGAGCCAAAATAAGACTTTTGGATTTTGGTACCCTGTGATCCTTGGTGCATCCTTATGCATAAAAAACCATAATATTTTGAGAACTTTTCAGTTTTGAGGTCCGTGGTGCCCCGTGGTCACATTTTTGTGCCCGTGGTCCATTTTCGGCACTTAGTCCAATTTTCGTGCCAAAATAAAACTTTTGGATTTTGGTGCTTTGTGATCCCTCTTGGATTCTTATGCATAAAAACCATACTGCTCAGAGCACTATTCAGTTTTGAGGTCCATGGTGTCCAGTGGTCCAATTTTGGTGTCCCGTGGTGTATTTTTGGCCATTGGTGAAACTTCCGTGCCAAAATAAAACTTTCGGGTTTTGGTGCCCCGCGTCTCTGGGGCATTCTTATGCATAAAAAATCATATTGCTTGGAGCATTTTCAGTTTTGAGGTCCGTGGTGCCCCGTGGTCCAATTTTGGTGCATGTGGTTCATTTTTGCAACATGGTACAATTTTCATGCCAAAATAAGACTTTTGGGTTTTGGTGCCCCATGATCCTTGGTGCATCCTTATGCATAAAAAATGATAATGATCGGAGCACTTTTCAGTTTGAGGTCGGTGGTGCCCCGTGGTCAATTTTTGGAGCCCGTGGTGTATGTTCGGCACATGCTTCAATTTTTGTGCCAAAATATGACTTTTGGGTTTTGGTGCCCATGATCCTTGGTGCATCGTTATGCATAAAAAAACCATAATGCTCGAAACACTTTTTAGTTTTGAGGTCTGTGGTGCCTCGTGGTCCAATTTTGGTGTCCATGGTGCATTTTCGGCACAAGGTGCAATTTTCGTGCCAAAATAAGACTTTTGGGTTTTAGTGCCCCGTGATCCTTTGTGTATCCTTATGCATAAAAAACCATAATGCTCTGAGCACTTTTCAGTTTTGAGGTTCGTGGAGTCCAGTGGTCCAATTTTGGTGCCTCGTGGTGCATTTTCAGCCCATGGTGCAATTTTCGTGCCAAAATAAGACTTTTGGGTTTTCGTTCCCCATGATCCTTGGTGCATCCTTATGCATAAAAAACTATAATGCTCTGAGCACTTTTCAGTCTTGAGGTCTGTCGTGTCTAGTGGACCAATTTTGGTGCCCAGTGGTGCATTTTCGGCCCACAGTGCAATTTTCATGCGAAAAATAAGACTTTTGGGGTTTGGTGCCCCATGATCTGTAGTGCATTCTTAAGCATAAAACACCATAACGCTCATAGCACTTTTCAGTTTTGAGGTCCGTGGTGCCCCGTGATCAAATTTTAGTGCCTGTGGTGGATTTTCGGCACATGGTCAACTTTCGTGTGAAAATAAGACTTTTGGGTTTCGGTGCCCCGTGGACCCTGGTGCATTCTTATGCATAAAACCCCATAATGCTCTGAGCACTTTTCAGTTTTGAGGTTCGTGATGCCCCGTGGTCAATTTTGGCACTCGTGGTGCATTGTTAGCACATGGTGCAATTTTCGTGCCAAAATAAGACTTTTGGGTTTTGGTGCCACATGATCCCGGGTGCATTCCTATGCAAAAAAAAGCCTTAATGCTCGGAGCACTTTTCAGTTTTGAGGTCTGTGGTGTCCCGTGGTCCAATTTTGGTGCCCGTGGTGCATTTTCGGCACATGGTGCAATTTTCGTGCCAAAATAAGACTTTTGGATTTTGGTGCCCGGTGATCCTTGGTGCATCCTTATGCATAAAAAATCATATTAGTCTGAGCACTTTTCAGTTTTGAGGTCCGTGGTGTCCCGTGGTCCAATTTTGGTGCCCATGGTGCATTTTCGGCCCATTGTACAATTTTCGTGCGAAAATAAGACTTTTTGGTTTTGGTGCCATATGATCCCTGGTGCATTCTTATGCATAAAACACCATAATGCTTGGAGCTCTTTTTAGTTTTGAGGTCCGTGGTGTCCCGTGGTCCAATTTTGGTGCCCGTGGTGGATTTTCGGCACATGGTCTAATTTTCGTGCGAAAATAAAACTTGAGTTTTGATGCCCCGTGATCCCTGGTGCATTCTTATGCATAAAAACACATAATGCTCAGAGCACTTTTCAGTTTTGAGGTTTGTGGTGCCCTGTGGTCAAATTTTTGTGCCCGTGGTGGATTTTCGGCACATGGTGCAATTTTCATGGCAAAATAAGACTTTTGGGTTTTGGTGCAACATGATCCCTGGTGCATTCTTATGCATAAAAAACCATCATGCTCGAAGCACTTTTCTATTTTGAGGTCCATGGTGCCCCGTGGTCCAATTTTTGTGCTAGTGGTGCATTTTCGGCACATGGTGCAATTTACGTGCCAAAATAAGACTTTTGGGTTTTGGTGCCCTGTGATCCTTGGTGCATCGTTATGCATAAAAAACCATAATACTCTGAGCACTTTTCAGTTTTGAGGTTCCTGGATCCCCGTGGTCCAATTTTGGTTCCCGTGGTGTATTTTCGGCACATTGTGAAATTTTCATGCGAAAATAGGACTTTTGGGTTTTGGTGCCACATGATCCGTGGTGCATTCTTATGCATAAAAAATCATATCAGTCAAAGCACTTTTCAGTTTTGAGGTCCATGGTGCCCCATGGTCCAATTTTGGTGCCCGTGGTGGATTTTCGACACATGGTCTAATTTTCGTGTGAAAATAAGACTTTTGGATTTTCGTGTCCCATGATCCCTGGTGCATTCTTATGCATAAAACACTACAAGAAAGTTGCTAATTAGCGATCGAAATTAGCAAGGGATGAATTCCCACGCTTATCCGTCGCTAATTTGCAATGCATTAACGACTTATTTGGTCCCCACGGTGCTCCCTCGCAATTTAGCGAAGGATTAACAAAGACCATTTTTCCCCTCGCTATTACGTCGTAAGTAGAGTCAATTATTTTGCGAGGGAAGTTTTTTCTCGCAAATCCTTTGCTAAAAAAAAATAATTATTGTAAACAAAAAGTTTAAAGTTTGCGAGGGCTTATTTCCCTCCCAATCCCTTTGCTAATTTGCAAAGGAAATCTCCCTCGCGAAATGGGTAGTCAAAATAAAATTGAGTTTAGCGAGGGAAGTTTTCCTCGCAAATCTGCCTGAATTTTGTGAAGGATTAATTGCCTCGCAAATCGCTTGCAAAATGCAGATGTAGAATAATGTCATTTAGCGAGGGACATTTTCCCTTGCAATTCCCTCGCTATACAATTTTGAGAAACTTTAATTTAATTATGAAATAAATTAAAAGTTTGCGAAGGATAATTTGCCTTGCAAATCTATCGCAAAATGTAGTATCAGACTATTGTAATTTAGCAAGGGACGTGTTCCCTCGCAATTCCTTCGCTATTCGAGTGTGGAAAAATTTAATGAAAGTATCAAATAATTTAATATTATTTAGATGATAACCTAAATGAGGAGATGAATTGAAATTATAAATTAAATTAAAGTATAACATAAATTTACATGTGTATCTATTTTTTTTTTTACAGAATATGTGTATCTATTAGTGATGTGAAAATTTAAAGGTTAAATTACTTTTTGGTCATCTAATTTATTGTTTAGGTTCAATTTGGTCATCTTATTATTTTAAGTTTCAGTTAGGTCTTCTATTTTTTAAAAATGGTTTAATTAGGTCCTTTATTTTTAAAAATTGGTTCAATTTGGTCCCATTTTTCTTCCATTTGCTCTGAAAATTTTAATAAAAAAATATCAAAATTGGTTTTAAATAAGACCAAATTGAACACATTTTAATGAAATAAAGGACCTAATTGAACCATTTTAAAATTAATATATATGATATGCATAAAAAATTAAGGGCAAAATATGTTTTTGGTCCCTCATTTTATCTAAATTTCTGTTTTTAGTCCCTCAATTTTTTTTTGTGTTTTTAGTCCCTCAAAAATTGTTTTCTTTTGTTTTTAGTCCCTGACATTAATTTTAATTGTTAAGTGATGTCGTGACGAACATAATTTGTGCATGAAAAATTTCTATTTACGTTTCTAGCGATTTTTAACTACTGCAAATTTTCTGGCAAACTAAAACTATCAAAAATGTTAAAAAATAAAATAAAAAATCAAAACCTTGAACACCAGATTTTCTGAAATCACAAGAAATGATACAAAGTAAACATTTTTTATCGCCAAAAAATTTGTAGCGGTTAAAAGTCACTATAAACTTAATTAGAAATTTTTCACACACACAGTTTATGTCTGCCATGTCATCACTTAACAGTTAAAATTAACGTCAGAGACTAAAAATAGAACAAAATAATTTATGAGGGACTAAAAACATAACAAAACAATTTATGAGGGACTAAAAACAGTAAAAACATTTATGAGGGACTAAAAACAAAAATCCAAATAAAATGAGGGACTAAAAACATATTTTACCCAAAAATTAATATATATGATCGAAATAAAAATAAACATTATAACTTATAAATATGTTATTATACTAGTTTTATCTAAAAAAAATGATGTCGCATACTCTCGAGAGTGCTTGTTTACATCTTCATATGTTTTGATTAGATTAATATATTAGTAAATATATAATTTTAAATTAAAAAATACTATAAAAGTTATTTTTGTCATATTTATTTTAATATTGTGTGTTGTAGTGATTATTAGACTCTTAAAAACATAACATATATTTTAAAAGTCCGTTCAAGAACCATTTTAAAATAATCATCTCGCAAAATATATAATATACTATATTTGTTAGTAATATATTAACTAATACAACTTGGCTCAATGGAAACATCAGTTTGCTTGTTGTCAAGGAGTTGGGTTCGAATCCAACTAATACTTAATATTATTTTTATATTATTATTATTTGATATAATACATATGACACTTAATAATATTGTGAAAATTATTTTTTGAAAAAAAATTGTTATTTGATATAATACATATGACACTTAATAATATTGTGAAAATTATTTTTTGAAAAGAAATTAGAAAAAAGAAAATAATTTATAAAAATTAATTTCTAATTTAATAAGGGAGGTCCTTGTATAAGTGTATTCATAAAAATAATTGTGAATTAATTAATTAATTATAAATTTTTGAAATAATTTCTAGTAACAACAAAGTATATATTTTTTGGTGCTTGTTCTTTTTTAAGAGTATTGAGTTGTAAAATATATATTATATTGTGGGTTCCATATATAGGGGAAAAGTTACTCAAGTCTCCTACCTTGGGAAAGTAACTTCCAACTGTTAGATCTATGGTTGAATTTTTTTTCTTATTTTTCTTTTTACTTTTTTCCCTTCTTTTTCCTTATTTGCCCTTCTTTATTAACACAAGTTCAATCAAACCCTAATCCATCTACCACTGCTTGACCTTCCTCATTGCGAACAACCACATGCACGACGCCATCGATCTTCCTCTACCATGGATGACCACAATGCTACCATGCATGATCACAAGCGAGGTTTCCTATGACGGTGCTCCCCTTTCATCTAAATTGCACAACCCACAGAAAATACAACATCGGACCTTAAGATAATGGGAACACGATGAAATATTTATCACAAATTTGAAATATAATTTATGTGTTCAAAAATATGTATTTTATATTTAAAAATATTCATTTAATATAAATGTTATTTCGGTAAAATAAACATTTATTCTATGTAATGTACATGATAAAGTAATAATAATAATAATAATAATAATAATAATAATAATAATAATAATAATAATAATAATAATAAGTAATTAATTTTTTAATTATTTTTTTAAATAATGGCACACACTTGTTAATTTTAATTCTGTACTATTTTTATATCAAACTTAATTTAGATTAACTTAATTTAGAAATATAAAATATTATTTGATATTTATTATTTAAATAATTTAATAATATATTATAGATAAAAATATATTATATATTATTTGTGATTTTATCCGGATTGTCTATATATTTTGATCCAGATTATATATCAAAATATAATATATTTATATTGTATATTTTATATAATATATTTAAACATATAATTATGACTATTATTTATGAATTAATAGTTGAAACTTGAATTCCAAAACACTCAGTTACACACTCTCGAGACCCACTTTGCTCCTTTTGTTCTCTACTAGGGTTGACGCCGTGAGAACCACTAGCCACTCGCTCTCTACTAGGGTTCACACCGCATCAGTACGCTGCTACCTCTATCACAACTCCACTAGCATCTTGCTCTTTGCTGGGCTTCACGCCGCAACTCCACTCGCTCCCTGCTCCGCTGAGGTATGTTTCCTCTTCTTCTCGTCACCTATGCCATGAATTGCTGCTCACCGCCGTTCTTTATTTTACCTTTAAGTTTCCTAGCTTAATTAATAATCTCTTTCTGGGCTTCTGTTATTATGTCTTTTTGGTTCTATGAGGAGAAAAAAAGATTTTGTTTTTGGTGTGGAAAGGAATTCGGCGAAAATTAGGAATTTTTGGAATGAAAGTGAATGTGGGTTTACTATAAATGAGGTGATGTTTGGGGTTAGAAAATAAGAATGAAGCAAGTGGAAGTGAAATAGGTGGAGGGAGGGGACAACAATGGCCTACGGTGCCCAGCAGTTGGGTACAAAAGGAGAGAGTGAGACATGCTAACCACTAAAGTAATAATAACTACTAAAAAGTGATAAGATTGAGAGTTAGGTATTTTTTTGGTTCTACATTGTTTCCTAATTATTGAGTTGTGAAAGGGGAAATGGAATGGGCCACTGCTAAGGGAAAACGTTGTGGCCATTGCTCTACTTTGACAACGATGGATGATGGGTCGGTTAATCGGTTTTGTAGTCTCAGATTTTTTTTCTTCTAATTCTAGTCAAATCTCAAACAACAATTGTAACGAAAAAATAATATATATAAATGAGAAACAAAAGAGGAAAAAGAAAAGAAAATGAGAGAAAGAGATGTTTCCATGTGAAAGCAAAATTACAGCTCCTCTATTGATTAACAAATATCTTTGTTGAGGATTTCTGATTTGAGTCTGAGCTGTACCCCATATTTGGTTTGCTAGGATCTATGTTTGAATTAAGTTGTTGCCAAGGATGAGTCCATGATTAGCGAAGAATTAGAGGTTATTTTACTTTTATTTAAGGTTTTTATAGTTGTGGTCCTGTGCATTACATCGTGCTTGACGTAAGTAGGTGATTAATTAATTTATGATAAAGTTAACCTCCCATATTAAGAATAAGATATAGGCTTCATCAGTGATTGAATCAGCCAAAAGAGATGAAAAATTACATAAAGGCAAGGATAGGGTAAATTGAATAGAGTAACTTCCTTTTGGTGCATATCATTCTTCCACTTGTAGTTAGTGTACACAAGGACTTTGGCCATAGTCTCTGACTTTTTTTTGTTGGAATACTCTCTGGTTTCTGTTGCATTGTTGCTTTCTTAACTTTTTGAGATGGTCAACATAGTACAGAGCATGAGTAGCATAACCTAAATTATTCTTTTGACTTGAAGTATGAATTGATTCATAAAGTTGTCATTCATGACTTCCAAGTAATGAGACATTGACGTGGTTGGGTGTGATATTTTTTTTATTATAATATATACACAGTCCATTTCACATGACATTTTGATAACTCTTTGCAAAATTATCAAATAATTTTTTATCTTTTGTGTTAGGAATTCTTTTGACCTATGAAAACACCAACAACGTGGCATAATTACTTCCCCATTTATAAACCAAATAAAATAAGTTGATGTAGATGCAGAAAGGCATTGCTCCTCATTTCCCTCAAACAATATCATGCTGTTTATAAAAAAAATTAAGAAATAGCATTTCTTTAATTGAATAATCTTCTTTATAAAATGCACATATAATCTTAAAAAATAGTACTATCATTCACCGAAAATGAGTAAGTTGTCATCAAGAAGGGATTGGGTGTGTTATCAAAATGTCATGTGAAATGGACTGTGTATATATGATCAAAATATCACGTTTTGAATATAAGAGAAAACATCTGTATTTAGATAGTGTTTGTCTAGTTTAATTTTTGTTTTTCTTTTCCTTAAAAATTCTAATTATTTTAAAGTTGCTCATTTAATTTTATATTTTAAATTATTTTTAATTTATAATCATGAGCTATAGTTTGATTTTATATCATGATTTTATATATCATGTTATATGCCATTGTGTTATTGATTTAGTTATGCTATTAAATTTATTTGTTATAACGAGTTATTATTATATTACATGTCATGAATTTGGACCTATAAGCATATAATTTGAAATTTGAATTACTTTAAATCATGAATGTATGTATATTGAAAGATGCTTACATTTTGAATACTAATAAAGCTCTTGTTGTCATGTGCAATTTTTCTTGCAGCTTTTTATACATTACAACTTACGTGTTCCTCCCTACATTACTCAAAGCATATTAGTTTTCATCTAACTTTAGTGCTGAAAGAGGTAGGTCCTATCTTTTGTTTTCTTTTCATGTAGTTTTATTTGTTTTATTATGTATGATGGTAGGACCTCACTTATATTTTTTACCACATGATTTGCTTATTACTTTTCTTTTTTAACATTGAAATGTTGCTTTTTTCTAATATATGCTTTTAGAATTTTAAGTTGAAATCTCACTTCGAAAACCCTTACTTACAATCTGCATGTTTGGTACCTATCTCTTCTAGTCTTTTAACAAGGTCTATGACCATTATGACTATATATAAGAATAAATTAAACATCCACCTGTCATCTTAAATAATTTTTATATGTCATCTTCTTACCAATTTTATTCTTTCATTTTTTCCTTTTTGTGTTTAAGAGATTTATTTTTATTTCATTTTCAATTTAGATTTTATTTTATTTTCAATTTAGAGTAATGCCATTGCTTGGTGTTGAGCTCAGTCATATTGATTGAGTTAATAGAGTTCTTGTAGTAATTTATTGGCAGAAAGAATAGTATAACATACACATATAACTTAACAATGACACCTTTATACTCCTGTGACTGAGCTCTTTCTAGGAGGTTTAATTGGAATCCGATGATTGCATCAATCATTTCTTTTGTCTTCTACAGAGCTTGGTATGCTTCTTCTAAGGTATTTTGATTGGGATCAAGATTCTGTATCGTTAAATTTAATTTTAACTGCACAGATCTAAACCCTTGAGAATAAAGCATATTTCTTTCCTCAAAACTTATGTATTATTGGGTTATAACTAAATGGAGTGCAATTCAATTCTAAACTCTAGAAGATCCAGTTCCATTTGGCTGGTTATGAATGAAACTTGATCACAAGATTATTCTTAGTTAGCTAAAATAACGTTGATAAATATTTTTAATTTGAATATTTTAGATTGTTGGAAATTGGTTTTGGAAATCCATTCAAGTTTTACTGGGCTATATCACTTACTCAATTCACTTGCCCACAATATTTACAAGTTGAGTTGAGTTGAGTTGACTATTCTGAAAATTTGAAAAGAGATAATTTGAATCACAGTTTTAGGGGAAAGTTACATACAATACAAAGGTTATGAACTATAAGATAATAATTTTTAGTTAAGGAGAGAGAGGGGGCATTACCTTTTGGTATTGATAGAAAATAAATTGTCATATAGCTCAAAAGCTATGCCCTGCATGCCAATTTTGAAAGTACCATAATTATGGACTCACTCTGTATTACGGACAACAAATACATGATAATTTCTCATTGAGTTCCTTTTATTGATACCATTAGCACTAGTATCATGTGTGTACATGAGTGATTTTAGTACGGAGTATGTAACCTACTTTTGTGTAGGAGAAATTAGTGTTCAACTAATAATAATTGTGACATTTCAATGTAGGAATTTTTGGCCAGGTTGCTAGTGTTAACTGCATTATCTACAACTTAAGCTTTTGACCAAAGTATTTTCCTGGTAATTTCTAGTTGTTGATTAAATTGTTTTGGCTCCATATGTATCTCATGAAATATTTCATAATGTTTTTTTAATGACTTGTTTTCTGCTTGATATATCATGCATTGTTGATGTTGTTAATGATTAATCTTTGGTTGGGGTTTTTTCTTTTACATTGCTGTCTTGCTCGATTAACAACTTGCATGTACTTCTGTAATTGGATCATGTGCTCATTCTTTTTTATTTCTGAATTAAAACCTTTTTCTCCTTTTACATTTACACCTTCAGCTAGTAATCTTCAATTGAATGTAAGACATAGTATCATTTTGTTGTTCTGATTGTCTTGAGATTCAAAGTACCATACATGATTTTCTTTTTCTCTGTATGGTTAAAACTTTCACTCTGTATGGCTATGCTTTGCTACTGCCTAGTTTTGAAAAGACTCAATTAGCTAGATTTCAAAGCAAGTTTCAATGTTTCAATTGAAAATTGTGATGCTGTTGACTATTCTCTGCCTATTAGATCTAGTGCACTTGTGTAATTGGATCATGTGCTCTTTTTTTTTCTTCTGAATTAAAGCCTTTTTCTCCTTTTACATTTACACCTTTAACTAGTAATCTCTAACTGAATGTAAGACAGTATCATTTTTGTTCTGATTGTCTTCAGATTCAAAGTACTATACATGATTTTCTTTTTCTCTGTATGGTTAAAACTTTCACTCTGTATGGCTATGCTTTGTTGTTGCCTAGTTCTTAAAAGACTCAATTAGTTAGATTTCAAAGCAAGTTTCAGTGTTTCAATTGAAAATTGTGATGCTGCTAAGCCTATTTGATCCACTACACTTGTGTTATTGGATCATGTGCTCATTTTTTTTTTTCTGAATTAAAGCCTTTTACTCCTTTTACATTTACACCTTCAGCTAGTAATCTTCAATTGAATGTAAGACATAGTATCATTTTTGTTCTTCTAATTTTCTTGAGATTCAAAGTACTATACATGATTTTCTTTTTCTCTGTATGGTTAAAACTCTCACTATATATGGCTATGCTTTGCTGCTGCCTAGTTCTGAAAAGACTCAATTAGTTAGATTTCAAATCAAGTTTCAGTGTTTCAATTTAAAATTGTGATGTTGATAAGTATTCTTCGCCTATTAGATCCACTGCACATGTGTAATTGGATCATGTGCTCATTTTTCTCCTTTTACATTTACATCTTTAGCTAGTAATATTTAATTGAATGTAAGACATAGTATCATTTTTGTTCTGATTGTCTTGGAGCAATATGGATAAACTAGTACTAGAAAATTACATCAATAAATTGTTTAAGAATTACATTTTCTCCTTCCATTTTCTATTCTTATATGTTTTTTACTTTAATGCTAAAAAATGCTTTTTGGTGGCAGGGATCTAAATGTAATTTATCAGTGAAACATTTATATGGATTTACTAGAGGCATCAACATGTCTAATTAACTAACTCATTGTGTCAGATGCTTTGTAAAATAATATCATGTACTTTAGCAGAAAATCGTATTGTGTGTCATAGGTATAACTTTATGCCTTTATCATTAAAAATTCATGGAACTGCATTTGTAGGAGGAATTGATCTTTCTATCATTGCAAATTAAATTGAATATTTTGAATGATTAGTAGCGCATCCTTATCTTTATATTTAATATTGATTCCATGACTTTTAAAGTTGCTGAGAAGCGTTCTTAATTTTTAGGCCTTGTATTTGGATAATGAGTTAAAATTTAAAAATCTACTTAGTAAGAGTTTGCTTATTATGTTATCACAGGAGGCAGAGCACAAGCGTCCCGTTACTTACAATGAATTGTACTCCAAAGTGCATAAAAAATCAGATGGGGAATATGTCTCTAGCAAAGCTAAGAACTTAATTGTAAGTAGTTTTTTTTTTATTGATACTGCCTTTGTTAATCTGTTTACTTCTACTATCTTACTAAAATTTTATTAATCTTTGTAGGAATCCTATGAAAATGCTATAACAGAGAAATATGGAGAAGATAAATTAAAACATCCTAGAGTCGACTCTGACGTTTGGAAACAAGTGGCTGGTGAAAACAAAAAGGGTAGAATCCATGGCATGGGCCATAGCTTGGAGCTTATTAGTGGTTCTCCACAGGGTTCATCTTCAACAGTTATAGGTTCATCTTCCACAACACATTCCACAAAAGACATCACTGCAATAGCTACACAAATGTCTCAAATGCAGGAACAAATGCAAGCAGAGTTACAGATACATACACAAGCGATAAAACAATCATTTCAGACATAGATGCGCACACAAATTGCATACATGCAGTTACAGATGCAGGCGCAATTGCAAGCACAAATGCAGGCACAGATGCAGGCACAACTGGAGTTCTTTTGAAAAGAGATATTGCCTGCCTTCATGAATCAAACACCATCAGACAAAAATAAATGATAATGATGCACTTTAGTTTGATGATTGAATTTCTATTTTTATATATGTTGTAAGACTCAACAATAGATGAGACTTGTGACAATAGATGAGACTCAACAATAGATTGCGAGGGAATAACAAGAAAATTGCATGGGAATAATTGTAGCGAGTAACGAGGGAATATCGAGAAACTTGCGAGGGAATACTTTCAAGGAACAATGAGGGAATCGCAAAAGGATTGCGAGATGAGACTTGTTGACAATAGATGAGACTCAACAATAGATTGCGAGGGAATAATGAGAAAATTGCATGCGAATAATTGTAGCGAGTAACGAGGGAATAGCGAGAAACTTGCGAGGGAATTCTTGCAAGAAACAACAAGGGAATAGCGAGAAAATTGCGAGGCAATTCTTGCAAGCAACAACAAGGGAATACCGAGAAAATTGCGACGGAATACTTGGAAGGAACAACGACAGGATTGCAAAGGAAATCTTGCGAGGGAATAGCGAGACAATTGCTAGGGAATAATTGCAACAACATTGTGATAAATTAGCGAGGAAGCATTATCGCAAATTAGCGAGCGAATTGTTTATCATGGGTCATATATTTTACGAGGGAATTGATAAGATTAGTGATGCAATAGCGAGGGAAAAATTCCCTCGCTAATTAGCGACTGGATTCAGCGAGACAAAGTTTCGTCGCTAATCTGTCATAGATCCGTTGCAAAATCTATTAGCGGGGGATATTTCTCTCGCTAATTAGCAAATTTCTTCTAATAAAAAATCATAATGCTCGAAGCACTTTTTAGTTTTGAGGTCCGTGGTGTTCCGTGGTCCAATTTTGGTGCCCCGTGGTGCATTTTCGGCACATGGTGCAATTTCCGTGCCAAAATAAGACTTTAGGATTTTAGTGCCCTGTGATCCCTGGTGCATCCATATGCATAAAAACCACCATAATGCTCGGAGCACTTTTCATTTTTGAGGTCTGTGGTGCCCCGTGGTCCAATCTTGGTGTCTGTGGTGCATTTTCAGCACATGGTGCAATTTATGTGCCAAAATAAGACTTTTGTGTTTTGGTGCCCCATGATCCCTAGTGCATTCTTATGCATAAATAACCATAATGCTTGGAGCACTTTTCAGTTTTGAGGTCAGTGGTGTCCAATGGTCCAATTTTGGGCCTCTGTGGTGCATCATTGGCCCATGGTGCAATTTTCGTGCGAAAATAAGACTTTTGGATTTTGGTGCCCCATGATCCCTGGTGGATTCTTATGCATAAAAAATCATAATACTTGGAGCACTTTTTAGTTTTGAGGTCTGTGGTGCCCCGTGTTCCAATTTTGGTGCCCGTAGTGTATTTTCAGCACATGTACAATTTTCGTGCCAAAATAAGGCTGTTGGGTTTTGGTGCCCGGTGATCCCTAATGAATTCTTATGCATAAATAACTATAATGCTCGGAGCACTTTTCAATTTTGAGGTCCGTGGTGCCCCGTGGTCCAATTTTTGAGTCCATTGGTGCATTTCCGGCCAATGGTGCAATTTTCATGCCAAAATACGACTTTTGGGATTTGGTGCCACATTATCCCTGGTGCATTCTTATGCATAAAACACCATAATGCTCAGAGGACTTTTCAGTTTTTAGGTCTGTGGTGCCTCGTGGTCCAATTTTAGTGCCCATTGTTGCATTTTCGTCCAAAAATAAGACTTTTGGGATTTGTTGTCCTGTGATCTTTGGTGCATCCTTATGCATAAAGAACCATAATTTTTGGAGCACTTTTAAGTTTTGAAGTCCGTGGTGCCCTGTGGTTCAATTTTGGTGTCCTGTGGTGCATTTTTGGCACATGGTGCAATTTTTGTGCCAAAATATGAGTTTTGGATTTTGGTGCCCTGTGATCCCTGGTGGATTCTTATGCATAAAAAACCATAATGCTCGGAGCACTTTTCAGTTTTGAGGTCCGAGGTTCCCCGTGGTCCAATTTTGTTTCCCGTGGTGCATTTTCGGCACATGGTCCAATTTTCGTGCCAAAATAAGACTTTTGGGTTTTGGTGCCACGTGATCTCTGGTGCATTCTTATGCATAAAAAACCATAATGCTTGGAGCAATTTTAAGTTTTGAGGTCTGTGGTGTCCCGTGGTCCAATTTTGGTGCCCATGGTGCATTTTCGGTACATGGTCCAATTTTCGTGCCAAAATAAGACTATTGGGTTTTGGTGCCACGTAATCCCTGGTGCATTCTTATGCATAAAAAACCATAAGGCTTAGAGCACTTTTCAGTTTAGAGGTCAGTGATGCCCTGTGGTCCAATTTTGATGTCATGTGGTGCATTTTCGGCACACGGTGCAATTTTCGTGCCAAAATAAGAGTTTTGGGTTTTGGTGCCACGTGATCACTGGTGGATTCTTATGCATAAAAAACCTTAATGCTCGGAGTACTTTTTAGTTTGGAGGTCCATGGAAATGCACCATGGGACATAAAAATTGGACCACGGGGCACAAGGGTCGTGAGTTTTCGTCCCAAAATAAGACTTTTGCGTTTTGGTGCAACGTGTTCCCTAGTGCATTCTTATGCATAAAAAACCATTGTGCTCAGAGCACTTTTCAGTTTGAAGTTCAGTGGTAGCCCGTGGTCCAATTTGGGTGTCCCGTGGTGCATTTTCGACACATCGTGCAATTTTCCTGCCAAAATAAGAGTTTTGGGTTTTGGTGCCCTGTGATCCCTGGTGGATTCTTAAGCATAAAAAACCATAATGCTTCGAGCACTTTTCAGTTTTGAGGTCCCTGGAAATGCACCACGTGACACCAAAATTAGACCACGAGGCACCACGGGCCATTTGCGCAGTGTTCGTCCCAAAATAAGACTTTTAAGTTTTGGTGCCTCGTGATCCCTGGTGCATTCTTATGCATAAAAAACCATAATGCTTGGAGCACTTTTAAGTTTTGAGGTCTGTGGTGCCCGTGGTGCATTTTCGGTACATGGTCCAATTTTCGTGCCAAAATAAGACTATTAGGTTTTGGTGCCACGTAATCCCTGGTGCATTCTTATGCATAAAAAACCATAATGCGCAGAGCACTTTTCATTTTAGAGGTCAGTGGTGCCCTGTGGTCCAATTTTGGTGTCCTGTGGTGCATTTTCGGCACATGGTGCAATTTTCGTGCCAAAATAAGAGTTTTGGGTTTTGGTGCCACATGATCGCTGGTGGATTCTTATACATAAAAAACCTTAATTCCTGGAGTACTTTTTAGTTTGGAGTCCATGGAAATTCACCACAGGACACCAAAATTGGACCACGGGGCACAAAGGGCCATTTGCTCAGTTTTCATCCAAAAATAAGACTTTTGGATTTTGGTGCAACGTGTTCCCTAGTACATTCTTATGCATAAAAAACCATAGTGCCCAGAGCACTTTTCAGTTTGAAGGTCAGTGGTAGCCCGTGGTCCAATTTTGGTGTCTCGTGGTGCATTTTTGACACATTGTGCAATTTTCCTTCCAAAATAAGAGTTTTGGGTTTTGGTGCCCTGTGATCCCTGGTGGATTCTTATGCATAAAAAACCATAATGCTCAGAGCACTTTTCAGTTTTGAGGGCCCTGGAAATGCACCACGGGACACCAAAATTAGACCACGGCGCACCACGGGCCATTTGCACAGTGTTCGTCCCAAAATAAGACTTTTAGGTTTTGGTGCCCCGTGATCCCTGGTGCATTCTTATGCATAAAAAACCATAATGCTCAGAGCACTTTTCAGTTTTGAGGTCCGTGGTGCATCGTGGTTCAATTTTGGTGCTCGTGGTGTATTCTGGCACATGGTCCAAATTTCGTGCCAAAATAAGACTTTTGGGTTTTGGTGCCACGTGATCCCTAGTGCATTCTTATGCATAAAAAACCATAATGCTTGGAGCACTTTTCAGTTTTGAGGTTCGTGGTGCATCGTGGTTCAATTTTGGTGCATTTTCGGCACATGGTCCAATTTTCGTGCCAAAATAAGACTTTTGGGATTTTGTGCCACGTGATCCCTGGTGCATTCTTGTGCATAAAAATCCATAAGGCTCAGAGCATTTTTCATTTTTGAGGTCCGTGGTGCCCCGTGGTCCAATTTTGGTGCCCGTGGTGGATTTTCGGCACATGGTCCAATTTTCGTGCCAAAATAAGACTTTTGGGTTTTGGTGCCCTGTGATCCCTGGTGGATTGTTATGCATAAAAAACCATAATGCTCAAACCACTTTTCAGTTATGCATTAAAAATGATCATGCTCAGAGCACTTTCAGTTCTGAGGTCAGTGGTGCTTCGTGGTCAAATTTTGCTATCCCGTGGTGCATTTTTTGCCTATGGTCCAATTTTCGTACCAAAATAAGACTTTTGGGTTTTGGTGCCCTATGATCCTTGGAGCATCCTTATGCCTAAAAAACAATAATGCTCTGAGCTCTTTTCAATTTTGATGTCGTGGTGCCACGTGCTCCAATTTTGGTGCACGTGGTGAATTTTCGGCCCATTGTGCAACTTTCGTGCGAAAATAGGACTTTTCAGTTTTGGTGTCTGTGATCCCTGGTGCATTCTTCTGCATAAAAAACCATAATACTCGGAGCACTTTTCAGTTTTCAGGTCTGTGGTGTCCCGTGGTCCAATTTTGGTGCATGTGGTGCATTTTCGGCACATGGTGAAATTTTCGTTACAAAAATAAGACTTTTAGGTTTTGGTGCCCCGTGATCCTTGGTGCATCCTTTTGCATAAATAACCATAATGGTTGGAGCACTTTTCAGTTTTGAGGTCCGTGGTGTCCAGTGATCCAATTTTGGTGCCCCGTGGTGCATTTTTGGCCAATGTGTAATTTTCGTGCAAAAATAAGAATTTTGGGTTTTTGGTGCCTCATGACCCCTGGGGCAATCTTATGCATAAAACACCATAATGCTCGGACCACTTTTCAGTTTTGAGGTCCGTGGTGTCCAGTGGTCTAATTTTGGTACCCGTGGTGAATTTTTTGCCCATGGGGGAATTTTCGTGCCAAAATAAGACTTTTGGGTTTTGGTGACCTGTGATCCCTGGTGCATTCTTATGCATAAAATACCATAATGCTAGGAGCACTTTTCAGTTTTGAGGTCTGTGGTGTCCCGTGTTCCAATTTTGGTGCCCTATGATGTACTTTTGGCCCATGGTGGAATTTTCGTGCCAAAATAAGACTTTTGGATTTTGCTGCCCAGTGATCCTTGGTGCATTCTTATGCATAAAAAACCATAATGCTCAGAGAACTTTTCAGTTTTGAGGTCCATGGTTCCCCATGGTCTAATTTTGGTGCTCTGTGGTGCATTTCTTGCCCATGGTACAATTTTCGTGCCAAAATGAGACTTTTGGGTTTTGGTGCCCCGTGATCCTTGGTGCGTCCTTATGCATAAAAAATCATAATACTCGGAGCACTTTTTAGTTTGGAGGATCGTGTTGCATTTTTGACACATGGTCCTAATTTTTGTACCAAAATAAGACTTTTGGGTTTTGGTGCCCTTGATCCCTGATGCATTCTTACGCATAAAAAACCATAAGGCTCAAAGCACTTTTCAATTTTTAGGTCTGTGGTTTCCCGTGGTCTAATTTTGGTGCCCCGTGGTGCCTTTTTTGCCATGGTGCAATTTTCGTGCCAAAATAAGACTTTTGGGTTTTGGTGTCCTGTGGTCCATGGTACATTCTTATGCATAAAAAACCATAATGCTTGGAACATTATTCAGTTTTGAGGTTCGTGGTGCCCCGTGGTCCAATTTTGGTGCCCGAGGTGCATTTTTGGCACATAGAGCAATTTTTGTGGCAAAATAAGACTTTTGGATTTTGGTGTCTTGTGATCCTTGGTGCATCCTTATGCACCGAAAACCATAATGCTTTTAGAACTTTTCAGTTTTGAGGTCCGTGGTGCCCCGGGGTCCAATTTTGGTACCCGTGGTGCCTTTTTGGCACATGCTGCAATTTTTCGGCCAAAATAAGACTTTTGGGTTTTGGTGCCATGTGATCCTTAGTGCATCATTACGCATAAAAAATCATAATGCTCGAAGCACTTTTCAATTTTGAGGTCCGTGGTGCCCCGTGGTCCAATTTTGGTGCTCGTGGTCTAATTTTGGCCCATGATGCAATTTTCATGCCAAAATCAGACTTTTGGGTTTTGGTGCCTTGTGATCCCTAGTGCATTCTTTTGCATAAGAAACCATAATGCTTGAAGAACTTTTCAGTTTTGAGGTCTGTGCTGCCCCATGGTCAAATTTTGGTGCCCCGTGGTGCATTTCTTGCCCATGGTACAATTTTCATGCCAAAATAAGACTTTTGGGTTTTGGTGCCCCATGATCCTTGGTGCGTCCTTATGCATAAAAAACCATAATACTCGGAGCACTTTTCAATTTTGAAGACCGTGTTGCCCCGTGGTCCAATTTTTGTGCTCGTGGTGCATTTTCAACACATGGTCCTAACTTTCGTGCCAAAATAAGACTTTTGGGTCTTGGTGCTCCGTGATCCCTAGTGCATCCTTATGCATAAAAAACCATAATGCTAGGAGCACTTTTAACTTTTGAGGCCTGTGGTGTCCAATGGTCCAATTTTGGTGCCCCGTGGTGCATTTTTGGTCGATGGTGCAACTTTCGTCCAAAGATAAGACTTTTGGGTTTTCCTGCCCTGTGATCCTTGGTGAATTATTATGCATAAAAAAACCATAATGCTCGGAGCACTTTTCATTTTTGAGGTCCGTGGTGCCCCGTGGTCCAATTTTGGTGCTCGTGGTGCATTCTCGGCACATGGTGCAATTTTTGTTTCAAAATAAGACTTTTGGGTTTTGGTGCCCTGTGATCCTTGGTGCATCCTTATGCATAAAAAACCACAATGCTCAGAGTGCTTTTCAGTTTTGACGTCTATTGTGCCCCCATGGCCCAATTTTGGTGCCCATGGGCATTTTCGGCCCATTATGCAATTTTAGTTCGAAAATGAGACTTTTGGATTTTGGTGCCCCGTGATCCCTTGTGCAATCTTATGCATAAAAACCATAATCCTAGGAGCATTTTTCAGTTTTGAGGTCTGTGGTGCCCTGTGGTCCAATTTTGGTGACCATTGGTGCATTTTCGATAATGGAGAAATTTTCATGGAAAAAATATTACTTTTGGGTTTTGGTGCCACGTCATCCTTGATGCATCCTTATGCATAAAAAACCATAATGCTCAGAGCATTTTTCAGTTTTAAGGTCCGTGGTGTCTAGTGGTCCAATTTTGGGGCCTAGTGGTGCATTTTTGGCCCATGGTACAATTTTCGTTCCAAAATAAGACTTTTGGGTTTTTATGCCCTGTGATCCCCAGGCATTCTTATGCATAAAATACTATACTGCTCAGAGCACTTTTCAGTTTTGAGGTTTGTGGTGCCTCGGGGACGAATTTTGGTGCTCATGGTGCATTTTCGGCCCATTATCCAATTTCCGTGCGAAAATAAGACTTTTGGATTTTGTTGCTCCATGATCCCTGCTGCATTCTTATTCATAAGAATCCATAATGCTCAGAGCACTTTTCAGTTTTGAGGCCCGTGGTGCCCCATGGTCAAATTTTGGTCCCTGTGGTGCATTTTCGGCACATGGTGCAATTTTCGTGCCAAAATAAGATTTTTGGGTTTTTGGTGCCCTATGATCCTTGGTGCATCCTTATGAATAAAAAATCATAATGCTCGGAGCACTTTTCATGTTTTAGGTCCGTGGTGCCCCGTAATCCAATTTTGGTGCCCGTGGTGCATTTTTGGCACAAGGTGCAATTTTCATGCAAAAATAAGACTTTTGGGTTTTAGTGGCACGTGATCCTGTAACACCCTCATTTTTATTTTACTATTTGTAAATATTTTTATATAAATATTATGAGAAATTATGTACTGTATTTATAGAAAAACCTTCTGTACATATTTCATAATAACATTAATACAGTTCTATTCAGTAAAATTTTCTAAGTCTTTTAATGCTTTTGTTTAGGCATGAATTTATCGTTGACTGGACAGTTGTGTCAGACAGCTGTCCAGGATAAAATTTTCCAGTGTAGCATTTTGGATAAATCTGTAACCTAATAAACAGACAATTGAATGTAGATTTAAAATATATACAGTTTAGAAATGAATTACTTGTTGACTGGACAGTTGTGTCAGACAGCTGTCCAGGATAAATTTTTCGGTGTAACATTTTGGAATAGACTGTAATATAATAAAAAGATAATTGAATGTAGATTAAAATTATATACAGTTGAGAAATTAAAATGCTAATTTCGAATTGTTAGGATTTTCTGAAAGTTAGAACTCTGAGAAATTATTACGATAAAATTTTAAGGTAGAAAGTTAAGATAAAATTTGTATGACATCTATGGAATTATCTATTAATTATAACATGCTTAGAATAATTAGTAAAATTGTTTAACTAAGAAAATTAAAAATAAAAGTATTAGCCAATCAAAATTTGACAACTCAATATTTCTAGTGTAATTAAATTAAGCTAATTAGACTTTGATTAAGAGATACTTAAGACACTACCCCAAGGTTTTTGATAGTGGGGAATTCAATGGTGGTGTTAGTTTCTTAAAATTCTAATTAGTTTGTAAGATAACTAAAAAGCCCTAAAACATTCTAGAAAAATCTATAATTGTCTACAATTTTGACTTTTGACCAAAGCAATTGGCAAGTTACATAAGTAACTTCTTTTGGCCGTCCAAGTGGCTTCAATTTTGGCCAAATTGACTGCCCTTGGACCAAAGGCAGCAGCTGGACGTGTACCAAGGGAGCTGCACGGATTTGAAAAAAAAATTGGTGAGGAAAAAAAATTATTTAAAAAGTAAGAAACCAAAAGCAAAAGAAAAAGCTACAAAAACCTAGCTCTCAAAAGCTCAAAACTGTGAGTTGAGCTGCAGCTGGTCCCTCCATAAATCTTCATATTTTCTTCCAAAATAAAAAATTAAACCAACCAAAACCTCACAAACTTCACTATACCTTAGGCCAAAGAGAAAGATTTAGAAGAAAAACCCAAAATTTTCAAGAAGACAAGGGAGAAAGGGAGAAAAGGAATTCAAGGGTTCTTCATCAAATTAAGGATCCAAGGTAAGGATCTTGGCATTTAATTTCAATTTAGACAACTTGGAAGTAGGAAAAACATGTCTTGTCATTTAGATTCAAGATTTGATCACTAAACATGAATAGATGAAATTGATTTATGGTTTCTATATATTTGATATTAGAAGTTGAAATAATTGTTTGGAACCATGTTTGATTGATTGGATGATGTGTTGTGATGATTTAAATTTTTGTTTGGTTTGTTCTTGATTGGAAATGCATGGTTGAATTTGAGAAATTGTTGAAAATTTGGAGAAGGCCATTCACGGCCATGGCTAGGTTGAAAGGGTACTATGTGAAAATTTTTCAAATAACCAAGGGCAAAATAGTCATTTCACGTGTAGGGACATATTAGGAATTTTATAAAAAGTTTAAGGGCAATTTAGTAAATTATAAAATATTCAATGGTAAAATAGTAATTTCATATGTTCTAGAAAGTTTAGGGATAATTTCAAAAATTTGAGAAAAAATCAAGGGCAAAATAGGAAATAATAGAAAAGAGTAAGGGTAATTTGGTAATTTTATACTTGAGGGCAAAATTGGAATTTTAGAAAAAGAGCAAGGGTAGTTTAGTAAATTTTTATAATAATGACCAAATTGGTATTTTAGTAAAATACTAATGTTATAATGTTAATTGTTGAATGTTTATATTTCTTTATGTGATTGTTTAATGTTAAAATTTTACTTATGATCATTTTCACATGGCATAAGTATGCATGAGTATTTTTGGGGGTTTTACAAAGATTCAAGTGAAAAATAATTGATGTTGGCTAATCGGGACTACGGTAGCCATGAAAATGAAAAAGAAGAAAAGAAGAAAAGAAAAGAAAGAAAAAAAAAGAAAAGTAAAGAAAAGAAAGAAATGAAAGAATAAATGTTGACTAACCGGGATTGCGGTAGTCATGAGAATTGAATCTTTGGGGTGAGCAGAGTAAGTTAGATATGACTGTATAGTCTGTGATTATATAGTCTGTGGGGTGAAGGGTATTGGCAATTCCACATGTGGCCGGAATCTGGACAGAGATGCGATCGTGATGGCCTTCCTGGGTATCCTGATCTCCTAATTCTGTTTAGCTTATTCGCGTTTAGTAGGGGCTACTAGCTGAATTGCAGTGCGTAATGGTAGGCCAGTTACTTACTAAACGCTCAAAGGGGAAGTCTCCATGGAGCAGGGTCAAAATGATTTGGGTTAATTATGTTTTTGGTCCTTGAACTTTTTCAGGTTTTCACTTTTAGTCCTTGAACAAATTTTTGACCGGTCTTGGTCCCTGAACTTTTGTCCCTGCCGTTAAATATCACCGTTAAGTGATGATCTGTCTTTAATTTTAATATTATTTTATTACATTTAGTGGCGGCTCGTTTTGTAACAGTTAATAGCCGCCATAAATTGCATTGCTAAAATTAATTTACCAATTTCTGGTGGTTAAAAGCCGCCAAAAATTGCTTTTACCTTTTCTAGTTTTTCCCCTTTCATAACCACTAACCAGTATCGAAGTTTGAATACACCATGAATCAAAACATAAAATCATAGATCAATTTAAATCACCTAAATTATTATTATCTGGAACAAAAAAACCTCAACTAATAATTATTATTTTTTAAAACAATCCTTCACTTCCTCTCTATAGTTATCTCCACTATTCCAATCACAACAACAAAGAAGCATACCAAATTAGGGAAAACAAAAAAACAAAAAGCGGCACCAGAGGAGGGGAGGAAGGAGAGCTCGACTTCAATACCTCCTAGTATAAACCCTTTTATGTATTTTCATTTTCAAGACGAAGGGGAGGGAGTGGGGGAGCAGGAGCGCTAAGAACAAAATTGCACCCCCCAAGACCCTTTCTCTATCAAAAACCACCGCATCGAGGGCCACCGCGGCCTCTCCGATGGCAAACGCCGCCTTATCTCCATCATGCTCTTCCTCTACGAACCAACCTTGGCACTCGGTAAATGGGTCACCAAAATGAAGCGAGCAGCGTAGCATAAATGGGTCACTGAAACGCCACATTACATGTTGGGAACGACAGATAAGCTACAGCTGCGACACAACGAAGAGTTGGAGAGATGAAAGGCACACGCCACCGCTATCTAGGTTTTCAATTTGGCTCGCGATAAGGGTTGGGTACTGCAAACAGTGTAACACCCTAATTTAGAGTGCACTTATATTTCTATAAAAATGTTTATTGTAAGAAAATATATTTATTCATTATAAATAACTATTTTAGTAACCATAATTTTTTTTAAGGAATAAAACTTTTTTTTTCTTTTGCAATCTAGGCATTCACTTTCAAAACGCATTTGTAATATTTTTTTTAAACGGATAAGAAAATAATTTAAAATATCGCTTCTTAAATCCATCCTTAATCAACGTATTGATTTGAAATCTCGATTACATTTAGAAACAAATAAATGATCTAACATGTAACGAATAATAAAAAGGGTAAATTCACCATGCATAAAATAAAACATAATCCAATCATACCGATCTCATAGAGTATCGAAAATAGATATAGTAAAATGGTGTATGCGAAAGACGGATACGTACCATATGCAACCCCAAAGATAAATAGTAACAAAATAATACATAGGAAGCAGAATGACAAAATTCGAACCCTAGTCTACCTATAACAGGATACACAAAAAGGAAAAAACTAAGGGTTCAGAGCAGCCACCCATGCACAGTATATCCCCCAGACTGTACACCCCAAACCTAAGACTCCTAAGAAGAGTTCTCAGAAGGATCTTCCTCGGGATCCTCCTCAGTGTCATCATCCTCCAAAGTGTCACTCGACCTCAGAACACTAGTGGGAGAAGAGATGAGAGTCATGAGCTCTTCAAACTCAGCCTCGGGCATAGATAAATCTACAAAAGAGCTCCTCCTAGAAGACGGAGAAGAAGGTGAAGGTGTGTTGGTGTCGCGGTGATACCCAGGGGCTCTCTCCTGCGTCCACAACATCGGTAGGGAAAAACGTACAGGGTGTGTAGGGGGTCCATGTCCTGCCGCGGCAAAAAAGAATCTGACCCATCCATCAAAGGTGTCTATCTGATTGTAGGCATCATGGGACCAGTTTCCATTGACGGGTTCACTCCATATCCGCACTACAGGCTCCCAGTACTCGTCCATCTGATTCTGGAAAATAAAGGTGTATGGAGTGAGTCCCTTTCCTCCACTAAACTAACAAATAAACGACCTTGCGGTCTCAAGCAAACATACAACAACCACCTCACAATGGTGCTTTCATGGATCTCACTCGAAAGTTTTTAATCCTTTCCTCTATTTCTTTAACTCAAACATCTCATCACAACTCGGGCCCGCTGCCACTGGAACTCCCAAAACTCAGTGGACTTACACATTTTAAGTTGGATGACTTGCTGGGAGTACACCCTTCGCCATGGTACAATGGTAGGGCTCTCACCAACACGGTTATGCCTTGCATTTGTCGAGATTGCCAAGTCGGCACTGTGGAAAATGCGACCACAAACTCGGCGCCTGATCCCCAAGAAACCGCAAGTCAGTGAGCATACCTCAGGTACCATTCTATGTGGTCATCCAATCTCTGAGGACTGACTCCTCAACCACTCACTTCTATCCGAATTTATCTTCTACAGGTCTGTGTGGACTTCTCTGCCAATGGTACCAGACGGAGGTCCTCAGAAGCGTATGTCCCAGACATACCATACGGAGATCTAACTCCCTACTACCACAGTGGTTAAACACTTCGACCCCGTTCCTCACAAGCACATCGCTCACCATAGACGAAGCCTCCATACAACCTCTCCAACAGTTATCCGTTCGATCTTTGATCCTGTAAACGCATCCTCTTTGATCAACGTGTAGCCTTTATCCACGAACAATTTCCATTTCAACGGTCACACACGACCCAACGGTAGAGGTCCTTTCGCCTCCTTTCATTTCTCGCCACGTTTAGGAGCAAATAATAACTTTCAAAGCACAAAGCACACGTGCGTAAATGCACTCTACCCAATCATGACCCACTTCATGATTTTCTCTATCTTATTACATCTTATTGAATCCTCGGTCACCCTCAAGTTTTATGCTTGATTTAATTATTGGGTCTTAAGTCCATGCAACAGTCCTAATTATCTTTCTAAGTCCAAGCATCCAGCGTCCTCCATGTGCATAGGTACTTATTAATTGTCAATCCATAATATTATTAGGTTCACACTCTTTAATTGTAATTAATTCACTATTACTCATAGTGAATATTATTAGCTACTAGTTTAACATTCTAGTATTCACAAATGCGCTCCATTTGGAGTTCATTTGCTCCCATCCAAGAATGCAAGATTCTTGTTCCCACAATCAACAACCATCACAAAATTCACATGCACATAGAAATTATCCAGCACTCATTGCCCGAGGATCACATTCCTCCCGGTCTCCAATTTACAATTATAATGAGATAAACAACAATAATCAATAAATCACAATTCAAGCGCAAATCATCTACACTCACATTTATATGAATTTTCCCCTTTCTAGGTGGAATACTTCGTCATTAACACAAACAAGTCAAAACACATCACTTATGCAATTATTTCAAGTATATTACAATTATGCACATAGAGCTGAATTTACACATCATAACTTATTAGACAAACTAAATCAACTTATAACTTCATAAAAATTTGTAGAGATACTCATTAATATACATATTTCTTCACATAAAATTCTCAGGCAAAAATTCAATTCCTAAGTAATTATTTTGATTTAAAAACAGTGGCTGGACACACTCTATAAAATGAAATTCGAGATTTTTAGAAAATATAATTTCAACTCCGTTTTTCACCAAATTTTACAGAGAGCATCCTTAGCATGTTTAATATTGCATATAATTTTTCCAGAATGATCCAATTACGAAAAATTCCCTTCTTGAGTTTTAAGTTCATTATTGTTCCAAAACAGAGTTTACATTGAGAAAATCAAAATAAACACAAAAAATGCTTGAAAAATTTTATAAATATTCATGAACACTCCACATAACCCAAAATTTGACACGTAATTTTCTCAAAACAAAGGTCCAACAAAAAGTAATTTTTTTCATTTGTTCTCTGCACTGTTCAGCTTTTCAGTTTTCTAAGGATTAATTTGGTAAAAATAATTCCCACGTTTTTATGACTTAAAAAAAATTATGAGATGATATCCATGATTTATAAAGTGAACCCATGGTTCCATTTTTCCAATTTTCCATCCCAAAATTTTCATAAAATTCAAAACAGTCCATTTTCCAGGTTTAACAGTTCTTGAAAATAATTCCGGTAAAAATAGTTTCAGTACTCGGAAAATTCCAAAAAAATTACCAAGACATCCAGAAGCATCAAAACATAGAAAAATGTATTTATATGACCAAAATAATACACGAAAGTGAAGACAAAAAATCAAACACAGCTGCAGTGAAAAATAGCAACTAGCTCATTTAAAGGTTTTCAAATGTTCTTGTGACACCCATGGTGTCTATAGACTACCAACAACAGCCACAATCAGTATTCAACAAGAAAAATAAGAAAATAGCTTAGGGAAGAAAAGAACCCTCCATACCTCAAGATTCAAGCACAAAAGAAGCAAAAGATGGAAGATTTGAACACTTTGAGTCCAAGAACCCCAAGAACCAAGTAGAAAACTTAAGAAATTTTCTCCTCCCTCTCTCTGAGTTCCACGGCACAACACACACAACAGAATGCTTTCTTTCTATTTTGCTTTCTATTTGAAAAGGTATTTAGGGACTTGGCATTAGGCCAATGGTTATTAGCTTGTAAGATTACATGACAATTTGATGTTAGGATTGACACCAATTGATGTGTGCAGAGGTATGGAGCTGGCTGGCCACGTTAAGGCCTTTGTTGGCAAAATTAGCTTTTGATTTTTTAGTCTAAAATGGTTAAAGTAGGATTAAGTAAAAATGGTAAATTTATTTTTACTAAAAATGGTTAATTTCTAGTTAATTAACAGAGGTTATTGTGCTAATTACCTAGAACATTGTGTAATTCAAATTAATCTCACTCAGTGTTAATTTACACAGTGTGAAATTATACTGTCTAACTTTGCATAGTGAGATTTTTCACAGTACAAAAATTAGATTTTAATTAAAAATTAAATTCAAATTTTATTAAAACTTGTCTCATAAAATATCAGTCATATAATTAAAATTTTCTTAATCAACTACATTAAAATTTTCATTGTAATTAATCTCCATATCTATTTAGTTATCACAATATATACTAACACAGTATCTACTATATCCTTAGTTGCAAATTTTTAGGGTGTTACAAATAGAGCTTCAAATACCGCAAATCATTTTGATCCTCAAAAAGGTTAAACACTGTCGTGTGCCAATGAACACTTAAAACGTGATTGTGAAATCTACCACTGTGCCAGAAACCAATTGAATGAGGAGCAAGAAAATCAGCGTTTCTTTGATTAGTTTTTCCTTCTTTGATTATATATATATATATATATATATTTTATTATTTTCGTATTGTTTGGAGTGTCGACTTATTTTTGCAAGAAATTATCTTTGAGATCAATTAGACATATTTGTTTATTATTAAAATTATCTTTAAGATTGATTTGATACTGGTTAGTGGTTACGGAGCGGGAAAAACTAGGAAAGGCAAAAGCAATTTTTGGCGGTTATTAAATGCCAGAAAATGGTAAATTCATTTTAGCATTGCAATTTACGGCGGCTATTAATTGCTACAAAACGAGCTGCCACTAAATGTAATAAAATAATATTAAAATTAAAGCTAGATCATCACTTAACGGTGATATTTAACTGCAGGGACTAAAAGCATTAACGGGACAAAAGTTCAGGGACCAAGACCGGTCAAAATTTTGTTCAGGGACTAAAAATGAAAATCTGAAAAAGTTCAGGGACCAAAAACATAATTAACCCAAATGATTGAGTCAAAACTGCATTTGCATAAATCATATTGCATTAATTTTAATTATGTGATATATATGAATTTTATCTGATTGATATAGTTTTTCTTTGTATGAGAAATTAAATGCCTGATCCGGTAAATTTTGTCCCTAGATTCTAGGGAAGTGCAATTGCAGGTGAATGAAGAAATAGTTAGAAGAAACGGATGCAGATATGACCAGAGCTGTAGGATGGGAAAATAATTTGGGTAGACAATACTTGTAATACTTAGAATTATTTTGTAGCAGTGTTTCTTTAAATTTTAACGATGTAAATATGAAAATATTTTGGATTTTTATAGAATATATTAGAACTTTTATATATATATATAATATAATGTAAATTAAATAGTTAAATTAAATGTTTTATTAGAAGGGGGTTATAGATCCTTGGTGCATCCTTATCCATAAAAACCATAATGCTCGGAGCACTTTTCAGTTTTGAGGTCCGTGGTGTCTAGTGGTCCAATTTTGGGGCCCAGTGGTACATTTTTTTCCTATGGTGCAATTTTCGTGCCAACATAAGACTTTTGGGTTTTTGTGCCCGTAATCCCTGGGGCATTCTTATGCATAAAAATAAAAAATCTCGGAGCACTATTCAGTTTTGAGGTATGTGGTGCCCCGGGTTCCAATTTTGGAGCCCGTGGTGCATTTTTGGCCCATTATGCAATTTCCGTGCGAAAATAAGACTTTTGGATTTTGGTGTCTTGTGATCCCTGGTGGATTCTTATTCATAAAAAATCATAATGCTCAGAGTACTTTTCTGTTTTGAGGTCCGTGGTGCCCCATGGTACAATTTTGGTGCCATTGGTGCATTTTTGGCCCATGGTGCAATTTTAGTCCCAAAATAAGACTTTTGGGTTTTGGTACCCTATGATCCTTGGGGCATCCTTATCCATAAAAAACCATAATGCTCTAAGTACTTTTAAGTTTTGAGGTCCGTGGTTCCCGGTGGTCAAATTTTGGTGCCCTGTGGGGCATTTATGGCCCATGGTGCAATTTCGTGCCAAAATAAGTCTTTTGGGTTTTGGTGCCTCGTGATTCCTGGGACCTTCTGATGCATAAAAAATCATAATGCTCAAAGCACTTTTCGGTTTTGAGGTTCGTGGTGCCTTGTGGTCCAATTTTGGTGCCCGGGGTGCATTTTCGGAACATGGTGCAATTTTCGTGCCAAAATAATCCTTTAGGGTTTTGGTGCCCCGTGATCCTTGGTGCATTCTTATGCGTAAAAAACCATATTGCTCAGAGCACTTTTCAGTTTTGAGGTCTGTGGTGCCCCATGGTCCAATTTTGGTGCCAGTGGTGGATTTTAGGTACACGGTCCAATTTTAATTCCAAAATAAGACTTTTGGATCTTGGTGCCCCGTGATCCCTGGTGCATCCTTATGCATAAAAAATCATAATGCTCGGAGCACTTTAAGTTTTGAGGTCTATGGTGTCCAATGGTCCAATTTTGGTGTCCTATGGTGCATTTTCGGCACATGGTGCAATTTTCGTGCCAAAATAATAGTTTTTGGTTTTGGTGCCCCAAGATCCCTGATGCATCCTTATGCATAAAAAACCATAATGCTTTGAGCACTTTTCAGTTTTGAGGTTCGTGGTTTCCAGTAGCCCAATTTTGGTGCGTCGTGGTGTATTTTTGGCCGATCATGCAATTTTCGTCCCAGGATAAGACTTTTGGACTTTTCCGCCCTGTGATCCTTGGTGCATTATTATGCATAAAAAATCATAATGCTCAGAGCACTTTTCAGTTTTGAGGTCCGTGGTACCCCGTGGTCCAATTTTGGTGCTCGTGGTGCATTTTCGGCACATGGTGCAATTTTTGTTTCAAAATAAGACTTTTGGATTTTGGTGCCCTGTGATCCTTGGTGCATCGTTATGCATATAAAACCATAATGCTTTGAGCACTTTTCAGATTTTAGGTCCGTGGTGCCCCATGGTTCAATTTTGGTGCCCCTGGTACATTTCTGGCACATGGTGCAATTTTTGTTTCAAAATAACACTTTTGGGTTTTGGTGCCCTGTGATCCTTGGTGCATCCTTAAGCATATAAAACCATAATACTCTGAGCACTTTTCAGTTTTGAGGTCCGTGGTGTCCTATGGTACAATTTTGGTGCCCGTTGTGCATTTTCAGCCCATTATGCAATTTTCGTTCGTAAATAAGACTTTTGGGTTTTGGTGCCCATGATCCTGGTCCATTCTTACGCATAAAAACCATAATGCTCGGAGCACTTTTTAGTTTTGAGGTCCGTGGTGTCCAGTGGTCCAATTTTGGTGCAAAGTGGTGCATTTTTGAAGCATGGTGCAATTTTCATGCCAAAATAAGACTTTTGGGTTTGGTGCCCCGTGATCCCCGAGGAATTTTTATGCATAAAAAACCAGATTGCTCGGAGCACTTTTCAGTTTTGAGGACTGTGGTGCCTCGTGGTCCAATTTTGGTGTCGTGGTGGATTTTTTGCACATGGTGCAATTTTCGTGCCCAAATAATAATTTTGGGTTTTGGTGCCCCGTGATCCCTGGTGGATTCTTATGCATAAAATAGCATAATGCTTGGGGCACCTTTCAGTTTTGAGGTCCGTGGTGCCCCGTAGTCCAATTTTCGTGGCTGTGGTGCATTTTTGGCACATTATGCAATTTTCATACGAAAATAAGACTTTGGGATTTTGGTGCCCCATGATCCCTAGTGCATTTTTATGCATAAAAAACCATAATGCTCAGAACACTTTTCAGTTTTGAGGTCCGTGGTCCCCCGTGGTCCAATTTTGGTGCCCATTGGTACATTTTAGGTCCATGGTGCAATTTTCATGCCAAAATCAGACGTTTGGGTTTTCGTGCCCTATGATCCCTGGGGCATTCTTATGCATAAAAAATCATAATGCTCGAAGAGCTTTTCAGTTTTGAGGTTCGTGGTGCCCCGCAGTCCAATTTTGGTGCCCGTGGTGCATTTTCGGCTCATTATCCAATTTCCGTGCGAAAATAAGACTTTAGGGTTTTGGTACCCCGTGATCCCTGGTGGATTCTTATGCATAAAAAACTATAATGCTCAGAGCACTTTTCTATTTTGAGGTCCATGGTGCCCCGTGGTCAAATTTCGATTTCCGTGGTGCATTTTCAGCACATGGTGCAATTTTTGTGCCAAAATAAGAATAGACTTGGGGCCACTAAAGCAACAATACGAGAAATTATGTTGATGGAAAGGCCATAAGCAAAGGAGGAATTACGCTTCCACCTTCAGCAACTGGGAAGATAGTGGCACCGTTGCATCTAGAGAAAAGGTATGGTTCTGCTTTTGTATTAGCTTCAATTGATGATGTTGTAAACTTGTAGTAGTAATGATCAGTTTGTCAAATTTTAATCCGTAATCCACTTTTGAGTCATAAATGTGTACCAGTACATATGATTAGTTGGTGGTCTTCTTTTTCTGCAAGATATAGTTTTACATACCAAGAAAAGCACTTTACAGGAATAGATTTTACATTTTGATTGCAGTATACTGTAAACGATTTAACCAAAATAATTTCCCGTCTTTCCACCTCTTTTAACCAAGCACTGACATGACCATTGAAAATTAAAATCTTTTCATTTCAATCCATGTTCAATGATTTTGTCTCTACTAAACATTCTAACATATCCAAAACAAGCAATTCTTTGGTGCCCTCTATTTTATGAGGGTACCAGCTGAGCAATTAATGGTTTATTTTTTTATGCATATCTTAATTTAAATACATAGAAAAAATTTGCTTTTTCTTTTTTAATTGTTGAGAACTACTAATATGAAAGGAAGGATATGGGAGAAAACTTATAGTATAATATATAACTTAAGTGTTTTGTTTGATTAGGGAGACAGAGAATAATGCCTTTTACCCAACTTTCAATTTTTTTTTTAATCTTTTTAATTTTAATATCAGTTTGAAAATGTTTGATTTTTGCATTTGATTGTTATACTTGGTGTTGGTTTACAGGTGAGGTGATGTGTTAGAATCAGCATTATGCATTGGACTTGTCCATTTTAGGATTATTGTATAATTTATTCCATCCCTATAATTTTGGTTCTTTATCTAAACTTTCCATTTGATTAGAAACCTGTCCTAAGGAACTTAAGTGGTGTTCAAGGAGAGAGACTAAGAGATCCAAATGGCTAGCGTATTTTAAATTATCTATTAAAAAGCTTATTAACAAAGGACACACTGATATTTGGACTGGTCTCATGATTTGGTTTTCCTCTTTTGTACTGGTTTGTTATTTGGTTTATATGGATAGAAAATGGGAATTCCTACTTGAAGTGTTGTTGTACCATCTTACTTGTACAAATCCAAGGCACAACTTCTCCATCCATTTCTATCACATATATCTTTATTATGGGCATGATATTTTAGTGATGGAAAAGTTTATCTCTTTTTTTACCACAGTTTTTGGTTCAGATAGTTCAAATTTATTCCTGTATTTTTTACCCTTCAGAATCTTATTTAATGAATTTACTTTTATTGCTTTCTAAGGTTTTTTGTTCTTTATCTGTACTTGTAGAATTGTCCAGAAGATCATTTAGGGAACTCTCTTATTCTTCCTTACAACTTATAAACATATGCTTCATAAAAAATTAAAGGGTCGTCTTTAGTCCTTTAAACTATGATAAAATTATCCATTTAGTAATTTTGGTACAAATATATTAAGAATTACCAAACTCTAAAATTTTAGGCTCAAATTCAACTCTACTTTATTAATCAATTGTCTAGTTTGAGTTGAATCAAGGAATGGGTAGTTGTACTTCATTGGTAGCTTCACACTTTTATGTAATATATCTTAATATCTTGAATGTTTTTGTTTGGTACTGAACATACTTAGAATGCATAACATCTAAAAAATAAACCTCTTTAAATTTGAAGTAGTTTTTCATTTTGTGTTATAGTTCTTTTTTTTTTCTTTTTTCAAAACTATTTTATAAAGTAGCTTTTAATAACTATTTTCCATATAAGAAAAAAGGAAACATGTTTATTAACTCTTTTATAATAACAGTTTAAAAATTTAGAGGAATAAAATATCTGTTTTGTTAAATTTGTATTTTAATAACATGCTTTGAAAGAAGGAAAAAAAACAGAAAATTCATTTGGTTTGTAATTTTTTTAACTTCATTTTATTAATTTTTTAGTCATGTAGAATATTATAAATATATTTTCATGATATTTTTGAAACTAAAACAAACCATATTGTAAGCCACATGCAAGAAATAGATAGTATAGTCCCACAACTTTTGATTTGAGCCTTTATGTATTTACTACTAGTTTCCTACCTGTGCGATGCACGTGATCATTAACATCTTAGAATAATTTATTATCTAATTTTACACATAAAAGAATTATCCACATATTATAAGTGATGATTAATTAAATCTTTTTCTTAATCAAAATTTAATTATTACAATTAACATTGCCATTTAAAGTTGAAGTTAATTTCCTTGCAGCAAAATATTTATTTTATTTTATATTTAGATTGCTATAGTTTTAAATTTATTCTTATATCATGCAATATGCTTTTATAAATGGAACATGACAAAAGTCAACATATTTATTCTTACACTATGTACCGCATAGAAATAAGTAAAATTTAATCATCTATTTGAGAATTTCATTAATAATATTTTTTTGGTCCTGGGTCATATAGAAAGCACAAGTGTGCCCCAACCAACGACTAATCCCGCTCGCGATGCGTAGTTATCTCTGGTCCAAGGGAATTTTGCACATGGAGAGATTCGAAAATGGATGTCTCCTGCTAAATAGATCATTCCCCCACATTATACCACTGTGCCAACCCTATGAGTTATTAATAATATTCAATTTAACACATGCATGTTAGATAGAAATTTTGTTTATTGTTAAATATGAAAAGAAAAATAAAAAGCTTAATACTATGTTGAAACAAAGGTTAAAATACAAATTTTAAGTCATATTTAAAAAATAATAATTCAATACATTCTATATCTTTTTTTTAAGAGACATAAATATCTTTTGAAACACATCATTTTGTAGTTGAATCTTTTGATAATTATGGTGCACAATAAATTAAAAAATGTACTCTAATTTTGATTGCAAAATGGAATTACACGGCTTGGACATGCAATCCCAGACACCCATGACCCAAAATTGGAGTACACTAAGCTTCAATGTACTTCAATTTGGAGCTCAGTTTTTGAGAGAAAGAATAGATTAACACTTAAAAAATTTATCAAAAAAAACTTAAACATATGATTTTGATCTTTGAACACCGCAACATATTAATTAAGGATGGATTTATATTAATAATTTAACAAATTATTGAATAGTTTAATTTAATTTGAATATGTATATATTTTTTATACAGTCAACTAATTAAATAATATAATAAATATAATGTTTTTAAAGTAATTATCATATAAATTAATAATTTTAAATAATTTTTTGTACAGATAAATTTATGGAGAGAATATGGTTTAGTAGTTTAAGGCAAAAAAAGTCTTCGAACTTAAAGAGCGTTTACATAAAAAATTCAATTTGTCTCACCCAATAATGATGTCTAAGGCTTGGACATGCAATCTGTCATATATGAGACTATTTTCAGTAATACACAATTAATTCATTTCAAATAAGTTTAGTTCTTTTTGAATGAATTCATGTCATAAATTGCGTTTAATAAGGATACACTACCAATATAAAGATTTAATATACCATCAACAAATTAGAAATCATTATTGGTATACCTTTTTTTAAAGATAATGATAATAAAAATCAATGAATTTACAATACATGACTGTTTGTGATGGAATATAACAATGTAAAAAACCTTTACAAATTATCAATGTATATATTATTCTTTTGTCATAAATTTAGCAACAAAATTTATTAAGAAAAATTCAAAAGAACTTATTTTGATAATTTTTATTAAGAAAATTATTAAAATAATGTTAAGAAGTTTATGAGCGTTACAAACCAAGTTTAAAAAGCATCAAAACAAGCAGAATGGTCAACACAACCAAGAAAAAAATATAGGAAATATTAATTGGATGCATTTGAAACACAGTTCTAAAGTTATTTTAAAATTTCCTAGGCTTTGATCTTGATTCCTCATATTTAAGGTGTGTGTGAGAGATGGCTTTGAATTACTAGTTTTTTTTTTATCCATAAGAATTGAAGACGGTACTAGGAGGTTTACAATACTCACGCACCTTGCTTTATCAACTGAGCTACACCCCTTTGTTTGATATATAATGAGGAATACTTATTATATTAAATTAGGCTCTAAAGAACACATAAAGTAAAGAAAAAGGTAAAGCAGTAAATGACAAAGTAAAGCTCAAGAGAGTGAGAGAAGCAGAACATGTCACCAAATCAGAAACAGAAAACTTGGCTATGGAATGGAATCGAACGCTCAACACTGAACTGCTTTACTTCAGACACAGGATAGAACCATTGCTGATCCAAACATCCGTGAATTTCATTGTGATAATAGCTCACTGGATGCAATGTCCATAGAATTTTGTTAACCACTACAATGACATTCTTAATCTTTTTATTCATAATTTTTTAATGCATACACCTCAAAAAGCAAGGATCCTTGGTGGAGCATTATCGTGGTGCCCTATGATCCTTGGTGCCACAATTCAGTATCTCGATTAAAATACCAATCAATAGTATTTTTTGTAGAAATAGCATTCTTGCTTATTTCGATGATCCTCAATACCGAACACAGAGCTCGGGAATTACTAAATATAGGACTATAGGTATAAATTCCATTTTTAAAAAAGAGGATTTTTTAATTGAGTATCAAGGAGTTAAAGAATTCAAGACAAAATACCAAATTAAAGTAGATCAATTTTTTTTTATTCCCGAGGAAGTGCATATTTTACCATAATCTTCTTCCATAATGGTATGGAACAGTAGTATCGTTGAAGTAGATACACCAATCACTTTAAATATAAGAAGTCGAGTAAGGGGATTGGTTCGTGGAGAAGAAGAAAAAAAGATTGAATTAAAAATATTTTCCGGGGATATCTATTTTCCTGGAGAAATGGATAAGATATCCCAACACAGCGCCATGTTGATACCACCAAGAACGGTAAAAAAAAAATTCAAAAGAATAAAAACAAAATAAAAAAATTTGATCTATGCCCAATGGATCACGATTACGAAAAAAAGTATTTTCTTTTGGTTTGACCAGTAATTTTATATGAAATAGCGGATAGGATCAATTTAGTAAAACTTTTCCCCCAAGATATGTTCCAAGAAAGAGATAATCTGGAACTTAAAGTTATTACTTATATTCTTTCTGAAAATGGAAAATCAATTCGGGGAATTTCTTATACAACTATTCCATTAGTTCGGACTTGTTTAGTCTTAAATTGGGATCAAGACAAAAAAATTTCAACCTATCGAAAATGTGCATGCTTCTTTTGTTGAAGTAAGTTTAAACGATTTGGTTAGATATTTCTTAAGAATTGACTTAGTGAAATCCCATATTTCATATATAAGAAAAAGGAATAATCCACCCTGTTCAAGATTTATCTTGGATAATGAGCCAGACCGGACCACCATCAATCCATTTTTTTCTATTGAGTCAAGGGATAAAATTCAACAATCTCTTAGTCAAAATCATGGAACTATTCGTATGTTGTTGATTAGAAATGAGAAATGCTGATCTTTGATAATTTTGTCATCATCGAATTGTTTTCTAATACAATCATTCAACGATGGAAAATATTACAACGGGATATGTAACACCCCAAATTTTGGGAGCTTAGGATTAAATAGAAAATTAACCTCTTAATTAGTGATTAATTTGGTATTTAAGAAAAATGATATAAATAGTTAAAATAAGCATTACTCAATAAGGATTAAGTAGAGACATTACATGATTAGTGGAGGAAAATTCAAAATTTGGAAAGTCAAAGATAGACTCATTTTAGTCAAAGTCAATTGGAAGAGATTTGGTCAACTCATTAATGACATTGTTGTAACTAAGTGGAACTTGTGTCTAGAATCTAAAATTAGACTTAAGAGCATAATTAACTTACTAATGGGTCTAGAATAACTTTAGTTAGTAAAATTAATTGTTCTAAAGTAATTGGTGATTTAGAAAGTTTAACTAAGGTAATTAAACAAAATAAAGTGCAATTTGTTTAATAAAAATTGAACGCAATTTGTTTAATTAAGGCCTAAAAAGCACTAGTTAGCAACTAAATGAATGTGAGACGTCAAATCTTCATTAATGAAATGAAGATAATTAATAAAATCAAGTTTTAACCATAATTTGACCAAAAGTCAAATCTGGTCAAAGTTGGTCAAATGAAGGAATATTCTCATTAATGACATTTTCGTAATTATGTGTTTTTGAGCTTGAAAAATTATTTTGGACTTAGATAAAATTATAATAATTATAATTAAGCATGAAAATGATCTAAGTTCAGCAAAAATAATTAAAATGAATTAATTATTAATTTTAGCAAATTATTTACTATTTTGGACCTAGAAAATTCATTTTTAGTCCAAATTGAGTGATTCCAAAGGCATTATCTTTGGAAAATTAAATGCTACATTTTAAGAATATTTTAGAGCTAAAAAAATTGAAACCCAGATCAGCTAATCCCTTAAACACAATTAGGTTTAGAAAAATCTTTTTTTTATTTGGTGGGACTTACCATTAGGGTTTTGGGGTCCCCTATATAAGCTAAGAGGGACCCCTTCTCCCACAAGTGCAGCAGCCAGCCTCAACAGCCAAGGGGGAGAGAGAAATTTCACTCTCTCTTGTGGTGAGGGTCTCTCATCCTCTCCATGTTCTTCTTCCCTTCTCTCTAGCTTTTTCCCCACTAACTCTCTTCCTTTTTCCTTGCATTTTTGATATGTTGTAGAGCTCACCAAGCTCTAGCTTTGAGTGGTTGGAAAATTTCGTTTTGAACACTTGAGCTTAGAGAACCAAGGTATGGGAGGGATTTTCTACTCTCTTTGAGCCTAAAATTGTTTGTGTTGGACCCCATTTATGATGGGTCAAGATTGATTGCAAAATATGTGAGTTTGAACCATGAATGTAAAGTGCGTTTTCTGCTACTGTTTCGTGATCTGGAAAAATGGGTATACTTTTTGGTATTTTTGACCTCAAAAATGAGTTCCTTGGGTCCAAAAACCTAGGGTTACATGTAAAGAATGTTATTTTTGAGCACTTGAGCTATTTGTTATGAATTTCTTAAGTTTTGAGCCATTTATTTAAATATTCTTGTTCTGTTTTGTGAGACAAGTGTGTGGCTGTCCTTGAATATTTGTAGCACCAAAAATGGTCTTTTTATGTCCTGAAATATAGAAATGTATATGTGGAATACTTGGAAATGGATTGTGAATCTTTAGAAATTTTCTTGTTTGGTGAAATTGTGGATTTTTGGGCATTGTTCCTCTGTTTCAAAGTTCTGTAATTATGGGGCTGGAACTGGCTGTAATGGACCTCAAAATCAGTTTTCTCATGCTTTAAAACCTATGGTTACATATAAATTTCATGGAAAACCGATTTTTATAGCAATGGGAAATTTATTTTTGAGTTTAAAGTCCTTTTTACATTGTTCTGCATCTGTTTCGAAAATCTGTAAATATGGAGCTGAGATTGGCTGGAATGGACCTCAAAATTAGATTCCTCATGCTTTAAAACCTAGGGTTGCATATAAATTTCGTTGAAAATTGATTTCTATAGCAACGGGAAATTTATATTTCAGTTTAAGGCCTTTTTGACCTGTTTTGCCTCTGTTTCAAAAACTGGTGTTGATGGGGCTGGAATTGGCTGTAATGAACCTCAAAATTAGCTTTCTCATGCTTTAAAACCTAGGGTTGCATATAAAATCTGTTGAAAACCGATTCCTATAGCATTGGGAAATTTATTTTTAAGTTTTGTGCCATTTCCGTTGAATATGCCGCTGTTTTGAAATTAATAATTTTTGGAGTTGGAATTTACTCTTTTAGACCAAAAACAGGTTCTTTACATCCTAAAACCTAGGAATGCATATTTGGTTCTTCAAAATCCGATTTCTACATCAATGGAAATTAAATTTCGAAGTTTTAAACCCTTTTTCTTGAATTTTTGAACCCATTTCGGGTTGGGTGTCTAACCACTGGAAATTTAAGCTTTAAAAGCCTAAAATAAGTATTTTGTGATGGAATATGATAGTTAACATGTACATAGAGGTTGTGACTTAAATTGTGAGCATTTGGAACCCAAAATAAAAAGTTACAATACTCGAAAATTTGGATGTTGTGGTGGCTGCAGGTTTGGCCCAAATGTTTTTAAAGTGTGAGGAATTTAAATTGTATAAATGTTTGAATGTATTCTCGTTGTGAAATTATTAGCAAAGACCGAGAGGGAGTGACCTCTGGCAATTGGTTGTTGAATTACGTATGTATTACTATGTTGTAAATACGCGTGACCAATTATTGTTAAGACCGAGAGGATGTGACCTCCGGCGTTGATACGAATTGTTGGATATTTCCTGTGTATATATTGCCTCTGTGATCTGAGTCCGAGTGGCATTGTCCCTCGGCAATGCATGTTGGTTTTACTTGTGCATGAGTAGGATAGATGAGTTAGAGTGCCCGAGGCACCCATGTGTGTGCAAGCGGATATATCCACTTTGAAAGGTCATATTGTTCATGACACTGAGAGATTAGAAGGGATGTGAACCTTCCCCTCTTGTTGTGTGAAGAAGAACGGTGGACGTTTGTGTTATTCACCTTGCACGGGACGACGCACGCTTCGGGGAAGTGGATGATGTAAAGAGGGCATCGGTCGCAAAGACAAGATGGAGTTAAAGAGACAATATTATTAATCAGAGATGGGGCTTGACTCCATGCTCGGTGGGGAGGGTCCTCTAACATCCTTTTGGCAGTACCATTGAAACCGATTGTCCGGTGGAATACATCTCATGGCGTGGAAAACGTGTGAGGAATCGTTGTAAGGAGTGGATGGCTCACAGTTGGTACGCTGGGGAATAGATCGTTCGGCTCAAAGGAGTCCTGGGGGAAATGGTGTCAAGTTGTGACGACCCTGACTAAGGCGAAAAGCCCGGTTAGTACGGGGGACTCACGCTACCGACTTGGCATTCCCGACTAGAGCGAGGCTATAGCCAAGGTTGGTGAGAGCGACGTGCCATTTGTACCACCTACGTCATGTACTCCCAATCATCATCCACATAAATGCATAAGACCATTAAAACCCGGGAGGTTTAATGGCAGTGGGGCCTATAGGAATAGATGTTGTGAGCTAGATATTCGTAATAGGATTATCATGAGTGTCATCACTAGAGTACCACACACAGTGGTCGTATAGGTTGTTTGGGACTGAAAGTCCATTTGTTTGTGGTGACCAAGGAGTTAGAGAATTCACTCCCATGTTTTTATTTTTCAGAGAAGGTTCGTTGGCCCTATGCGAATGATGAGGACGGAGTGGGGATACTACGCCAAGTGCCAGTGACGCAAATGGATATGTTCAAGGAAGAAGAGGATCCCTTTGAGGATGCCTCATGGGTATTTTGGGTTTTAATTTTCATTGAGTCACTGCTCTGAGTCTTAGTTCTTTTCTTGTATAAATAAGGGTAGACTAGGATTTAGTATTATGATGTATCATTTTCCTTCATGTGACTCATTTGAAAAAGATGTATTCGTTCTTAAGGATGTAAAAGTGTATTCAGTTTTGTGTAATAGAATTATCAAATGATGAAATTGAGGATGTTTAAAAGAAGTTCCATTACGTTTTAATGGTTTACCATGGTTATGATGTTTTGATAATTCGAGTTTAGTTTATTAAGAAATTTCATTTCATAAAAAGGGCATTTTTAAATTTACGATAAGTTAACAAGGATAATTCTTCTTTTGGAGTTAAAATTAATAAGTTTTGAATGTTAAAAAGGGAATAAATTTCCTCGTGTTTTGACGGTTACTTTACATTAAAGATTCAAAATCATTTCCGCAAATTTCAGAAATAATAAGGAGATCCTTAATAGCAAATTAGGGTGTTACAGGATAAAAGAAGGAATTAATCAAATTCAAAGAGATCCTATGATTCCAATTAATAATTCGTTAGGTCCTTTAGGAATAGCCCCTCAAGTTGCAAATTTTTAAATCTGTAACCTTCGTTAGCATATTCATTTTCTATGGTTTCCCTGATCAAACTAGAAGTTACCAAGGAACCATGCATAGCACTGAATAGGGAGCCGCTGAATACACCAACTACACCTAACATGTGGAATGGCTGCATAAGAATGTTATGCTCAGCCTGAAATACAATCACAAAATTGAAAGTAATAGAAATTCCTAGAGGCATACCATCTGAAAAGCTTCCTTGACTAATAGGATAGATCAAGAAAACAACAGTAGTGGTTGAAACAGAAGCTGAATATGCAACAGCAATCCAAGGACGAATGCCCAGACGAAAACTAAGTTACCACTCACGACCCGTGTAGCAAGCTACACCAAGTAAGAAGTGTAGAACAATTAGTTCATAAGGACTGCTGTTGTATAACCATTCATCAACGGATGCCGCTTCCCATATAGGATAAAAGTGCAAACATATAGCTGCAGAAGTAGGAATAATGGCACCAGAAATTGTTCCATAAAGTAGAGATCCAGAAACAAGCTCACGAATACCATCAATATCTACTGGAGGGGCAACAATAAAGTAGGAATCATCAAAACACCAAACCATCCAATGTAAAGACGATTTTCGGTGCTGGTTATCTAGTTACAGAAGCGACCCCAAAGGCTTTCGCTCTCACATCTCTCTAAAATTGCAGTCATGGTAAAATCTTGGTTCATTTAATCATTAGGTGTAACACCCTCATTTTTTTTGTACAATGTATTTAACTGTATGTTTACTCTTAATACTAGTTTTTTTTAAGAATTGATAAGTCCAGATAGGATGATGAAATATCAAATCACATTATCGTGACTAATATACCTATATAATTGAAAATTTTGATAATTATTACAGATGAAAATCTGAAATAATTATTAAAACGACAATTATACGGAATTATCAATATTTGTGACAAACGTGAGAATGAGTCTCAAATAATTATAAAATAATTATTTGAACTTCAAATCATGTTTTATGAGCTTAAATATAGTTAGGATAATTTTCTCAGGAATTTTAGAAGACTTATGAGAAAATGTCATAAAACCCTCTAGATTACTAATAAGTCAGTCAGTATAGGATTAATATCAAAACATGAGGTAACTGACAAAGTCAGTTAATTTTTTAGTCATATATATATAAATATAGTTTCTAGTAAAGTTTGGAAATTTATAGATCTGAATTGAAATTACTGGGAATTATTGACTGAAAATTATCTAATTAATTCAAATAATTTGAAAATAATTATAAAAATTTAATTTTTAGTTATGAGAATTTATAATGGACATAAATTAAGTTTACTAAAAAGGTTCAATTAAAAATAAAATTGTTTGATCAAAAAGTTAAAAATTAAGCGTATAAATTTATATTGGCAGTATAAGAAAACACAAAAAAAAAATTTATCCACGAAAATCTCTCAAGCTCTCAGCTACCCTCTCTCACGTGATCACTCCTACTTCACCTACTCTCACTCACGTAAATGTTAAAAAAATAAATAAAAAAAAATCCTATTTATAACTACCCATTTACCTCTCACGACCCACTCCCAGTTCGACTCTCTTCTTTCTTTTTCTTCTGCTTCCCTTAAACAGCAGCCCCTGCTCTCTCATTTTTCTTATTCTATTCTTCCCTTCGTTCACTAAAAAACTCCATTGGAGACCAAACCCAAGGCTTCCAGCACTCCAATTTCATCTCGGATCCCAATCAAACAACAAATACTTGAAGCAAAACACTTTCCTCTTTTCCTTGCTGCTGAACGAATCTCATTCCTTGGTAAGGGGGGAGTGAGGCTTTGATTCCTTTGTTGTTTCTTGTATATTCTTTTGAGTTGTATTCATATTATTTCTTTGTATTTCCCTTGATTCTTTGTTGATGAAATGTATTTGGACTTTGTAAATTTCATTCTTCTCCTTCCCTTGAAGCTGCACGTCCACTCTCCTAGGTAAGGGGGAGAGTGAGGCTGATTCTTTGTTCATTATTTCCTTCTATTTGCTTGTTTTATGATGATTCTCATCACTAGTTACTTCATTTCTTGCTTTCCTTTTGATCCTGGTTTAGTTGCTATTATTCTTGGAGTTTTCCTTTTATGCTTATGTATACTGTTCTGAGGAGTTCTCTCTTAAGGGGAAACTCTGCCAAATTTTCTTCTTAATTTTGCTCTGTAATCATGTTTTATATTATGAAGCTATAATCATCCTTGTGTGTTCATCAATTTAAAAATTTAATTTTCCTCACCCAAACACTCTTAACACTATCGGTCTCAACTGCACAAGGAAAAAAGGGACCGGTACTTGTTTTCTTTTCTAACTCTGACTTCTTTTATTACGTAACTCTTTCTTTGAGTCAAGCTTTTTATCATTTAATAATCCCCCACAAAGCTTTAGTCTTGTGAAGAAAATAAATGAGGGACCAACAACCACTCCTTGTTTTTTTTTATCATTTTCGGTTCTGTCACTTAACAAGAGAACAAGTTTCATTTTTTTTAACTTATCAGATTTTATAAAAAGAAAGAAAAAAAAAAGAGAGGCTATGTAAATGGAATTGTGAGGTTCGGCCAAAGTAAGGAAAATAAAAAGAAGGAATCATTTTTGTTTTTGTTTTATTATTCCAGACCAAGTTCTTTTTACTGAGACAAAGAGTAAGTTCTTGAATCCTAATTTGTTAGTGTACGGTGGTGATGTCATGCAGATGGGGGACAAGAACCTTTGTCATTTTTTATTACTGGTTTTACTTCCATTAATTAAAGGAAAGTTTTTAAAAATAAAAATAAAAATAAAATAAAAAAATCAAGGAAAATAGTGTTTTCATGCTACTTCCAGAGTTTGTTTTAGAACCTTTATACAATAGGCTTTTAACTGAAAGAAGTTTTGATAAGGAAATATATTTAGAATTTGAGCCAATTTGTCCTTATAATTGTTTTCAAATGTTTCTTATATATATTTCCTTATAATTGTTTTCAAATGGAAAATTAAAATGAATTTGGTCTTTTACAGCCACGTTGGTCTTGGGTTGGGATAATGATGAAATACAGAGAAATACACTAGAAGGGAGGGGGGGGTTGAAAAGTGTATTTATATTTTCTTCGAAAACCTTTAACAAGTATGACAATAGTATATCTTAAGTTTTACAAGAACTTAGTGAAACAGAAAATAATGCTATCGTCCAGTAGTTCAATAGCAACAGTCCAATGAATCTGCTTTTTCTCTTTTTCGTTAGAACACAAGTAAAAGATTTTCGTAGATGAAATGTGTAAAGAAACACTTTCGTGGTGTGTTGAAGAGATAACTTAAGAGATATGCAAGTAAGCTAGAACACGAGAGAATAGAACACTTAGTTTTATACTGGTTCACTCAACTGAGCTACGTCCAGTTCTCCTTCAAAAACCTTTGAAGGGTTCTACTAATCAGAATCTGATTACTCACAAGTATTCTAACCTTGCCACTTCTGGCTACAAGTACTCTCTAGGCCACTCTTGGCACACCTTTAATCTCCCCCTGAGATTAAAAACAAACCCAAGTATTCTTTAACACTAAGCCACTCCTGGCTTTCCAAACAGAATTGTTTGAGTATAGAAAGAAAGAATAACTCTCACAGAGAGGATATTACAATAAACACGAATACACATAATCGCTTAGCAAAGCTAAGTTGAAAGCTCTTTTTTTTTGCTTGAGTGTTGATCGTCCAGTCGTTTTGACAGAGTTTCAGCTTTTTATGAATTTTTCGTCAGTCTTTTGATGCATGAGCTGGTTCCTCTATTTATAGGCAGCTTGGAGTAAAGTATCCGTTGTGGAATCTGTTCCTTGTCCAAAATCGGTTCTCTCCAAAACATGTGACCGTTGTCATGTTTCGACTTGGGGTGAAGAGCTAGAGGAGACAACCGTACATGTAGCGCCTCCGCTACTTGTCCTTTTTCTGCAGAGAGAAGCTTCTCTTTTCCTGTTCAATACTATTCAAAAATTCAAATAGAATGTCATGTGAGAATGAGAGAGAATATTCGTTGCATTACAGAGAATCACCATCGAAAACGTATTGTCACATTATGTTACTTTTAAGATACAAATAAGAGTGTAGGTTATAGTCATTGGACGCTGCTTTGCATAAGCATTGGACGCTGACTGTTGTTCTTTTCAAAACATATTTGGACACCTTTCTTATTTAAACATAAAGTCTAAATTTGAGAGATACAATACCTTTGTGGCATTGGACGAATGTAAACCCTGTAATGCTCAAACAAGACCATTAGATACTTCAAAATTTATCCTTTAATTGTTATCATCAAAACCGAATTTTGAGGGGTTGGACATCGTCCAAAGTCTTAGGACTTAACAATCTCCCCCTTTTTGATGATGACAAATAATGTTAAATTTTGATGTTAACAGGCACATAATCATATATGAATACAATAAATCATGTCAGAGACGATTATGCTATGCTAGTGTATAAATGTGAAATGAGGTACTCCCCCTGAGTTCAACATTTCTTATGCATCTGATAACAGAGAATAATAAATAGCAAGAATATATCAGATATAACAGATATCAGAGTGTAAAACATATCAAGGATATGGATGCAGAATTTATGAAATAAACACCTAATGTATTAAAGATGTTTTGATAAAATAGCCAATATATTCACAGAGTGTTAGCTATATACTTCTATGACATCATCAAAATTCCAATTTCTCCCCCTTTGTCATTAACAAAAAATGGGTTTGAAAGATGGAAAAATGACTTGACCATCATGGTCACCTATGGCTGTGGAGGTGGTTCTTGTGGTGGCGGTGGTGGTTGTTTTGGTGGTGCTTGGATAGGTGGTGCAGGTTGATGAGGTTGTGGTTGGACGGGTGGAACGGCATGAGCAACTTGTCCAAGCAGGGTGGCTGCTGTATTTTGAATTTGGTTCACAAGCGTCTGGGAGAGGCTCATGAACTGTTCAGTGATAGCATTCTGCAGCATCAGATGATGTTTAGCAGCCTCAGCCTGTTGCCTTTGCTGAAATGCTTGAAGAGCTGCTTCGGTTTCCAGCTGTTGTTGCCTCAGTGCCTGTTGCACTATCTCTTGAACACGATCTTCTGAGACCCCTTGAGGTTCAGCAAATCGCAAGGGATGAATGCCCATTGGACTTGAAGATCCTGTGGGAACCAGTTGACGTGTACCCGAGTGAGCTTCAGTAGATGCATCAACAATGGGGAAGCTGGTTAAATCTTCAGCAAAAGGCTTTTCTGCAGTTGATTCCATGGGCTTGGATGCTTCAACGATAGGCTCTCCATCATCCTTGGACTTTCCAGATTGGACGGTAGGTTCTTCATGTGAAGTGACAAAGTGTTCCTCGTCCACTGGTTCGGATGGGTCCAAGTCGAGATGGGCTAACACCTTTGTTACCTTGGCAGATGCTTCATCCAACTCTGCTTGTGTAGCTTTCGATTTGGCAACCTAATCTTCCTTGCCTGTGGTTGCAGTCTCAGCTTGCTCAAGAGCCAGCTGCTCGAGACGAGCTTGTTCTGCTGCTCTGGCTTCTTCTGCCATGTACTCCTCATGCAGAGTTTAGAGTTCCTCCACAAACTCTGTGCAATCCAATGATCGAAGATCAAACACTTTGTTGCTTCTGATTATTGGCAGTGTCTTCATTAAGTCCAGGTAGTCATCTGAATCTTTCAAAAAGCAAGCAAAAGTGTCTGTGAAGTGATGAGTCTTCACTGGACGCAGCACTTCAAGACCATGAGGGGGGTGAACAAAATCACTCTTGGAGCTGCCGGAGGAGGAGGCCTTCTGGGAGTCGTTCCATAAGATCTGGCGCCAAAAGGTCATGGAATCGAAAGTTCCAAGTGGACGTGTAAGCTTACCAGTCTTGTCAAATAGATGACCCCAGCTATGAGAGGATGGTTGTAGGGTTTCAACTTTCTCTTCCCTGCTTGGCATCTCAATGTCGTAGAGCTTGTAGCCTTTCTTTCGACCAGCATCATATAAGGGTAGTCTGGGACATACCCTGTCTGGTACAAACTTTATTTCTGTGACATGGCTTATGTAAAGGTTTGGTGGGTAGGCGATGGCTTGGTTTGGTATATACATTTGCTGAAGAAGTTTTCCAAGTTCATCATAGTCGCCTGGCTGGAAGTTTAGCACTAGAGTTCCAGCAGGTAGAGGCAGGAACTTTGTGATGGGAGTCCAGATGCGAACCTCCTTGACCCACTCTACATCTGGATGCTGCTTCGACATGGAAGGGTCCAGGCTTTCTTTAATGGCCAACTGCAACTTCGTGGCCAGTTCAATATCCCTGCTAACAGAGGGCTTTTTGGACGGTGCCTTCTTCTTTCTTGGAGCCTTCCCTTTCTGCTCCGCAACCATCTTTGTGAATCGAGAAGCAACCTCTACTTCTGGTTTAGGCAGGTTTGTTGCTACTGGGCACACTCTTTGTTGAGTTCCAGTTGGACAAGAGTAAGGATGAGGCATGCGGATCAAGTGTGGATACACTTCTCTCGTCCAATTGGGCAGAGGGTTGCTGATGATTGCTCCTTCTAGCATTGCAGCATAGTCAGCTGAAGGAACATAAGCGTAATCATACCTCGTCCATTCTGGTGCTGAGGCAGTAGAAAGATGCCTTTTCAAAGGTTCTTATAGTGGCCTCCGTATCACATCACTTCTCTTACAGTAATTATGTTCATTTCGTGTAAGGTATTCAACCGGGAGACGTTCTCTGTCTTCTTCATCTTTGGTTTTCTGCTTGGGGGGTATGATCCATGGGGACCAGGAATCCCTCCATGCATCCTTTGGACGCACAAACTTGGACAGATCCAAGTAAAGATGTGGAAGCTGGGTTGTTGATGTGGATGGGGCACTGGATGGTGCTGGTAGTGGGGTACTGGTGGATATGCTGTCGGTGTCTTGGGAGGAAGGGGGTAGAACTGCAACTCTCCTTGGCCTTGCTGCCTGAGTCTTAACTCGTCGAGGCACATTAGAAGGAAAGGAAGTTGGTTTAGCAGGTTGTACCTTTTGCTTCTTTTGCTGAGGGGCCTCCTTCTCATCTGCTTTCTTCTTGATTTGACCAATTAGGATCTGGTCATTATCATCAGAGTCGTCCAGTATCTGAAGCTTCCGAATCTTAGGTTTTTCTGGAGCAAGCTTCATTGGAGCTGCCTTTGGACGTTGTTCAGCTTGAGCAGGTCTGGACGCATCAGTCCTTGGACGCTTCTCTGCTGGGGACTAAGCAGTGGAGGTGTCAGCATGTCTTTTCTTGGTTCTTCTCTCCTTTTTAGCATCTTCTTCATGCTGTTAAGACATTTGACATGTTATCTTTCTGCTCCCATGTTCCTCCATCAACCTTTTGATCTTTTTGCCAATCCCAAGAAGATCAATCTCCTCCTCATCATCATTGGAGATAATCTTGCTCTGTTCATGCCGTTGCTTATTGATGGTATCTTCATCCAGGTCCCTTAAGACCTTGGCTGTCAGCTTGATCTTCATAGGCTTTATGTTGGACTCACCAAATGGTTGTTGTGTTGCTACCATTTGTCCTTTCTTCACAATAGCTTCGTGAACATCTTCTTCCAGTTCATCAAAGAAGCGTTGATAGACCTTCTGGTCCCAGAAGATCTTGTTCAGCAGGGCGGCATAGAAGATGTCATCATTTCCACCAACAGTCTTCATCATTCTGACAATATTGATGTAAATGGTGTGAGGAAGGTTGAAGGGGATACCTTCCATAATGTGGAATATCACGAACTTGTGTAAGTCTGTAACTGAGTCCTTAGACCCAGCTTTGTGTAGGATACTCTTGTTGCACACCTGCTGCCAGATTTTTGCTTCCTCACACAGGTTCCTGTACTCAATCCTTATTGAGTCGGTGGATTTGGTCTTGCAAAGCACGTTCGCAACGTGATTGCTGTACTGCTTGGCCCAGTCTGTTCTGTACTGGTTCTACTCCCTAATGCAACCAGTAACCTTTGCAATGGTCTCGGTGGACAGTGTCACCTCTCGTCCAAGAACCGTGGCCACGAGCTCCCTTGTGCTCTGGAATTTGGTATTTCTCCAGAACATCCTGATCAACTCAGGGAATATCTTGTGGTTGTCATTGAAGTAGGCTTTGATTGCACACTTTAGAAGGCTCTCGTTCAGGTTCAGGCCAAGCTTCTCCAGTTTTTCAATGTCGAAGAAGTGTTCAATCTGCACTGTAGCAGCACCTTGACACACCACAGTGGTCTCAGGGTAGGTGAGGATGTCGAATTCAGAGTTGCTTGAGCTTGTAGAGTTCGACATGGTAGAAAAGTTTGGATTTTTAGGTTTTCTGAGAGGGTGTTGAGTTTCTGAGAGAGAGAGAGAGAGCTTAAGGGTGACGATAATCTCAGAGAAGATGGGTACGGTAAGGATCTTCTGAGACGATTTGATAGTTGTATATTTGGGCTTTGTTAGGAGAATGTGAAACGATTCTGGGCTTTTTGAATATTTGAATTGGTGATGACGCCATAAAACCCGCCATGATGAGGCGTGCGAAGATTTTGGGTAACTGTGTACGGTTCCTAACATTTCGGTGACTCAGCATAGAGTATTAACTCATACTTACTCTGAAACGAACCGTTTTGGCCATTAAATCAATGAGAGAAAAAATGCTAAGATAAAAAACATCGTCCAGATATTGGACTTAAGTGTAACATATGAAATGCACGTGCATGGCTTAGTGATCTTTGGACGATATGTCCATTGGATGCTAAGGTTTTATTGGACGCACCATGTAGATGTTAATCATTCCTTTACAGAGTCCATACCAAGTTTATTCCTTAGAAGGATTAACTTGTCTTTAGTAAGGGGTTTAGTGAATATATCAGCAAGCTGATTATCTGTGGTTACAAAGTGTAGTTCCACAGTACCCTTCTGAACATGGTCTCTTATAAAGTGATGTTTGATCTCTATATGTTTAGCCCTTGAATGTAATATGGGATTTTTAGAGAGATCTATGGCAGCTTTACTATCACACAAAATAGGAATGTTACTCTCATATATGCTGTAGTCCTCAAGTTGATGTTTGATCCACAAGATTTGAGAACAACATTTTGCAACTGAAATATACTCTGCTTCAGCAGTGGACAGAGCAATGGTTCCTTGCTTCTTGCATGTCCAGGAGACTAGATTACCACCGATGAAGTGACACCCTCCACTGGTGCTTTTTCTTTCAATTCTATCTCCAGCATAATCAGCATCACATTATCCAATAAGCCTGAAATCTTTTTGCCTTTTGAAATATAAACCAAGATTAGTGGTTCCAGCTATATATCAAAGGATTCTTTTAACAGCAGTTAGATGAACTTCCCTTGGGTCAGATTGAAATCTGTCACATAAGCATACACTGAACATGGTGTCAGGTTTGGACGCCATGAGGTATAGGAGTGATCCTATCATTCCTCTGTATAGAGTGTTATCTATTTTCTTTGAGTTGTCATCCAGTCCAAGTACTATTGTTGGATGGATAGGTGTTTTCATTGGTTTTGCATCGTCCATTTTGTACTTATTTAGCAGCTCTTTGACATACTTAGTCTGATGTATATATATGCCCTTTTCAGTTTGTTTGATTTGAAGTCCAAGGAAGAATTTCAGCTCACCCATCATGCTCATCTCAAACTCTGTTTGCATTAATTTAGCAAATTCTTCACAGAGAGATTCATTAGTGGCACCAAATATGATATCATCAACATATATTTGTGCAATAATGAAATCAAAAGAGTAGTCTTTGCGTATTAATGTAGTGTCTACTTTTCCTCTAGAAAAACCATTTTCTGACATAAATGAGCTGAGTTTTTCATACCAAGCTCTAGGGGCTTGTTTCAACCCATATAAAGCTTTGTTAAGTTTGAAAACATGATTTGGAAAAGCATCACTTTCAAATCCTGGGGGTTGTTCCACATAGACTTCTTCCTCTATGAGTCCATTGAGGAATGCACTTTTTACGTCCATTTGATATAGCATCATATTGCTATGAGCTGCAAATGATAGTAAAATGCGAATTGCTTCTAGACGTGCAACAGGAGCATAAGTTTCAGTATAATCTATACCTTCCTGTTGTGAGTAACCTTTTGCTACCAACCTCGCTTTGTTTCTCACAACATTACCTGCTTCGTCCAACTTGTTTCTGAACACCCACTTTGCTCCTACAGCTTCCTTGTTATTGGGGAGTTTTACTAGCTTCCAGACATTATTCTTTTGAAACTGGTCAAGTTCTTCCTGCATTGGTTTGACCCAACTTTCATCTTCTAAGGCATCATCCACAGTCTTAGGTTCTATTTGAGATATGAATGCTATGTGACCTTGCTGTCGTTGAAGTGAAGATCTGGTTTTGACTCTATCTTTTGGATCTCCAATGATTTGCTCCTGTGGATGATGTTTCTTCATTTTCCAGTTGCGTCCAGTTGGTTCTCTTTGTTCTGCTACTGGACCGTCCAGTGGTGCATTTGACTCTTCAACTGAGACATCATGGTTGGACGAATCTGATGACTTACTTGCATCGTCCAACCTGAGATCTGCAAATGATTTATCCAGCTCTGATAATTCCTTATCAGGCTTGTTGTCATTAAACTTCACATGGATAGCTTCTTCAACAACTAAGGTTCTAGAGTTATAAACTCTGTATGCCTTTGAAGTTTCAGAATATCCAAGCAATATTCCTTCATCACACTTAGAATCAAATTTTTCCAAGTTATCCTTAGTGTTCAGAATGAAACATTGACATCCAAATGGATGGAAGTAGGATATGTTGGGTCTTCTACCCTTCCACAATTCATATGGAGTCTTTTTCAATATCGGCCTTATGTAGATTCTGTTTTGTAAATAACAGGCAGTATTCATTGCTTCAGCCTAGAAGTGTTTAGGGGTTGAATTATCATTCAACATGGTTCTGGCCATCTCCTGGAGTGACCTGTTTTTCCTCTCAACTACACCATTCTGTTGTGGTGTTCTAGGTGTTGAGAAGTTGTGAAGGATACCATTATCCTCACAGAACCTTTGAAAACTTTCGTTTTCGATTTCTCCCCCATGATCACTTCGGACAGAAGTAATGCATACTCCTTTTTCATTTTGAACTCTTTTGCAGAGGTTATAAAAAGCCTTGAAGGACTTATCTTTGTGAGATAGGAACATGACCCATGTCCATCTAGTATAGTCATCCACTACAACCAATCCGTATCTTTTACCACTTACTGAAGCTGTTCTTATGGGTCCAAACAGATCAATATGTAACAGCTCAAGAGATCTAGAAGTGGAAACAATGTTTTTACTTTGAAAAGAACTTTTCACTTGTTTCCCTTTCTGACAAGCTTCACAAAGAAGATCATCTTTATATGACATACTTGGTAGTCCTCGTACGAGGTTGTGTCTATTCAACTTTGAGATTAACCTCAAGCTTGCATGACCAAGTCTTTTATGCCATAACCAATGATTTTCTTGTACAGAAACTAGGCATGATACATTTTGACTTGATAATTCCCCAAAATTTAATCTTATACAGATTGCCTTGCCTCTTTGCGGTAAAGAGAAGGGATCCATCAGAGTTTTTGACTGTACATTCACCTTTGTTAAAGGCAACATCATATCCACTGTCACATAATTGGCTTATGCTAAGTAGATTGTGTTTAAGACCTTTAACATAAAGAACTTTATCAATACTAGGATAGGGTGGTATACCAATCTTACCTACACCAGCTATCATCCCTTTCTGATTCCCTCCGAAAGTGACTGTTCCACCAGTCTTGGGTAGGAGGCTTTGGAACATACACCTTTCTCCTGTCATGTGATGTGAGCACCCACTGTCCAGGTACCATGATTGGAGTTTCTTTCCTGCTGTTAAGCATGTCTGCAATAGGAACAATTTTATCCTTAGGTACCCAGATTGACTTGGGTCCTTTTTTGTTAGCTCGAAGGGCATTAGATGCTCCCTTCTTAGGCAGGTGTCTGCATTTGGACGTTATATGTCCAGGTTTCCCACAGAAGTAGCAAACATCTGTTTCTTCGTCATGAATATATTTCTTTCCCTCATATCCATGTCCTGACCTGTCATTTGGTCTCTTACAACCTTCATATTTTAAAAGCTTTTTGATGTTGTCAGAGCCCTTGACAAAGTTTGACAGATCCTTCTTTAGGCTGTCAATTTCTTTATGAAGTTTTACAACATCATGTGGTTAACCTCTTAAGGAAGTATCTGCTTCAACTTTCATAAGCTTCTCAACTAGCCTTTTGTTTTCTGCGTTGAGATTTCGAATCTCTATGGAAAGATTTCTTTCTCTAGTCCTTGAATCCTCACAGGATTTATGGGCTCGAGCAGCATCATTCCAGAGAGTTTGCCTCTCTATATTTCTAATTTCATTTTGCTCTGAGAGCTCTGTAAACTTTTTCTGTAAATCCTTCTTTTCATTTTCAAGTTGTCTGACACTTTTTTCTAAAGCTTCTTTTTCTTTTGAAAGTGATTTGGACGATTTCTTTAAAGTTCTGTAGGCCTTTGACAGAATAGAAGAGTTTGAAAGTAGTTCATGATAAGCTTCTTGAATTGAATCTATGTCATTAAAGTCTACCTCATCTTCTTCTTCTGGTTCAGAAGAATCTGTTGAAGTGTCTGCCATTAGACATATGTGTGCTTCCTCTTCTTCTCCATCGTCCGATGATGAGTCATCGTCCAGGTCTTCCCATATGGACATCAGAACTTTCTTGCCCTTTCCTTTGCTGAAGAATTTCTTCTTCTTGTCCTTGCTCTTGTCGAGATCTGGGCATTCTGATTTGAAGTGTCCTGGCTTTTTGCATTCGTAGCATACGATTGGACTCTTCTCCTTCTTTTCTTTGAAGCCTTTCCTGTTTAGGTTTCTCCATCTGGATCCACCTTTCTTCTTCCACATAGCATGTATCCTTTTGGATATAAAGGATAGTTCATCATTCTCGTCTGAGTCATCATCTTCATATTGTTCGTCTGATGATGTTTCAGCTTGCATGGCTTTGGACGATGATTCTTTCCTTGGTTCTGGACGTTGAGCACTAGAGACTTATTTTTCTTACCATCACCATCTTGATGCAATTCTAGTTCATGCACCTTGAGAGTTCCCACGAGTTCTTCTAGGGATATATCGTCCAGTTCCTTTTTTGTTCTCAAGGCTGTAACCTGTGGTCTCCATTGCCTAGGCAAACTTCTTAGAATTTTGTCAATATGTTCATAGTTATTGTAATCTTTACCATGTGCTCTAAGTTCATTTAGTATGGTTTGAAACTGTCCAAACATACTTTGTATGTCCTCGTTTTCTTCCATACTAAACAACTCATATTGATGAGTAAGGAGACTGAGTTTGTTACGTTTTACCTGGATGGAACCCTCATACGTTAACGCAAGAGTGTCCCACATTTGTTTTGCGCTTTTGAGACTATGCACCTTGTTGTATTCTTGTTCGCTTAGCGGAACATGATGATGTTTCTAGCTCTGGAGTTGAGATGAAATATTTGTTTCTGCTCTTCCATCCATCTAGCCTTTGGGATTTCGATGAGGTTCGCATCAAGTGGAATATAGTCGCCCATCTCCACAACGTCCCACATGTCAATATGGCTAGATTCAAAGAATGTTATCATTCTTTGTTTCCAGTAATCATATTTGACACCCTTGAAGAGTGGTGGTCTATTCATAGCTTGTCCGTCGTTTTCCATCTTTCTTAGGATCTTTCCTCTGTACTGCTAAGTTACTTACTCAACCCAAGAGGCCGAGCTCTGATGCCAACTGAAATACAGAGAAATACACTAGAATGGGGGGTTGAATAGTGTATTTATATTTTCTTCAGAAACCTTTAACAAGTATGACGATAGTATATCTTAAGTTTTACAAGAACTTAGTGAAACAGAAAATAATGCTATCGTCCAGTAGTTCAAAAGCAACAGTCCAATGAATCTGCTTTTTCTCTTTTTCGTTAGAACACAAGTAAAAGATTTTCGTAGATGAAATGTGTAAAGAAACACTTTCGTGGTGTGTTGAAGAGATAACTTAAGAGATATGCAAGTAAGCTAGAACACGAGAGAATATAACACTTAGTTTTATACTGGTTCACTCAATTGAGCTACGTCCAGTTCTCCTTCAAAAACCTTTGAAGGGTTCTACTAATCAGAATCTGATTACTCACAAGTATTCTAACCTTGCCACTTCTGGCTACAAGTATTCTCTAGGCCACTCCTGGCACACCTTTAATCTCCCCCTGAGATTAAAAACAAACCCAAGTATTCCTTAACACTAAGCCACTCCTGGCTTTCCAAACAGAATTGTTTGAGTATAGAAAGAAAGAATAACTCTCACAGAGAGGATATTACAATAAACACGAATACACAGAATCGCTTAGCAAAGCTAAGTAGAAAGCTCTTTTTTTTTTGCTTGAGTGTTGATCGTCCAGTCATTTTGACAGAGTTTAAGCTCTTTATGAATTTTTTGTCAGTCTTTAGATGCATGAGCTGGTTCCTCTATTTATAGGCAGCTTGGAGTAAAGTATCTGTTGTGGGATCTGTTCCTTGTCCAAAATCGGTTCTCTCCAAAACATGTGACCGTTGTCACGTTTCGACTTGGGGTGAAGAGCTAGAGGAGACAACCGTACATGTAGTGCCTCCGCTACTTGTCCTTTTTCTGCAGAGAGAAGCTTCTCTTTTCCTGTTCAATACTATTCGAAAATTCAAATAGAATGTCATGTTAGAATGAGAGAGAATATTCGTTGCATTACAGAGAATCACCATCGAAAACGTATTGTCACATTATGTTACTTTTAAGATACAAATCAGAGTGTAGGTTATATAGTCATTAGACGCTGCTTTGCAGAAGCATTGGACGCTGACTGTTGTTCTTTTCAAAAACATATTTGGACGCCTTTCTTATTGAAACATAAAGTCTAATTTGAAAGATACAATACCTTTGCGGCATTGGACGAACATAAACCGTATAATACTCAAACAAGACCATTAGATACTTCAAAATTTATCCTTTAATTGTTATCATCAAAACCGAATTTTGAGGGGTTGGACATCGTCCAAAGTTTTAGGACTTAACAAATGAAAAAGGAAAAAAAATTGTTAGTTTATTTTATCACTTAGTAATACTTTTTGAAACAAAACTTTAGTCTTATTCTCTCTAAATTATTCACGGCATTAGGAATAATGTAAGTTTTAAAAGTATTTTTTTAGAATAAGATAATTGACTTAAAGTTTTTATGAATTTTAGATGAAAATATTAGAATGATTTAAATGTATAAATAAAATACTTCTAATCTTTTAAGTAAATATATATAAATATCAATAGGTATTAGAAGAATCCAAAAATCAAGCAATTTTATAATGACGTGAAGATTACTTAATCCTTTATATTAGATACTTAAATTAAATTATTTGTCATACATTGTTCTCTTGATATAAGATTGTGAAATGTTATATTGTATAATGACAATATTAAATCTCTATTTGTAAAATAGAGATATTTATATCATGTATTGGTTGATTACATGGTTCATCTGTCTGAGAGACAGAAATGTCATTGGTGCTCAGTAACTGAGACCAAATGATGATAAGTAAAGTAAATTGTGAGTACTCTAGTGTGAGTACTATTAAGAGAGGAACATGCAACGACATGTTACCTATAGTGGAAGACATAGTCTGGCAAGTTGAGGAATGAAAGGCAGGGACTCACTGACGGAAGTCTAGGGGGTACGGTGTCGAGTGATGAAGTAACTAAAGACTAGGGGAGCATCCTGTGTCGGAGACTTCATCTGACCAAGCTTGGCAACCCCAACAACTTCTCAGCATTCCATTGATTGGTGCGAGAGTACGCCTAAGTTAGATAGGACTGTGGATGTCCTAAGATATGTAGGACTGAGGATGTCCTGAATTGAGATAATTTGAATTCATCTGTGGAATTTTGCCATAGGGATGAGGCGTATGTACTCCCAGTCACTTCCAATTGGGGAGTATGGATCCATACTGCGTCTAGAAATTTGAGCCGTTAGGCATTGGGACGTTACGACTAGATAAATACTAGGTTCCCCCGCTATTATTAAATGATGGTAGTTTATACCGTTAATAATACATATATATATTAGAATCAAATCTCACTCCTCTTTCTTTATTTTCTGTGTATGTACCTGTTGATTGGATACGTAAAGATGATGGTCAAATCTAGTGATCAAGTTCCTCACTGACATGGTCATTTCAGAGATTGCGAAGACTAAGAAGAGATATTAAAAGATACGAAACTCAAAGGCTAGTATTATTTACTCTTGTATTTTGGGTTAGGGTAGAACTTGGTCACTGGTCTGACTAGGATATTACATGTATAGGTAGGGAATAACTAATACTTGATTTCCCTGTATCTGTTAAACTTTGTGTTTATTTTCATATTATAAACTGATGTTTAACTTCAGAAGGTAATGTTTCTGTAAATAATATTTATGCTTTTATTAATTCATCTTATCTAAATATGTTTAATAAATATGTAAAAAAAAAAAATCACCATCATCTTTATAATTACTTAAAATATAAATATTAGTGTGGATTGTGTCTAATGTAATGGGGTGTTACATTAGGGACTCCCAAGCACAAAAATTCTCTATAATTAGAAAATTTGAGGACTTGTTATTCAACAATATAACATGACTTATATACCAGCGTCAACCAATACCAATATCCATAGTAAGTATGCTCTTATTTAGATTCATCTGAATTTCCCTTTTTACCTCATTTCATTCATTAAAAAAAAGTTGAATTTCTATGGATCGCTATATATATATATAACTTCAATATTTTAATTAGAGTGGGTTGCCCGGGACTCGAACCCAGAACTAGTCGAATGAGGTAGATAATTTCTTCTTTAATCAAATTCAACAATAAAACAAGAAAAAATCCCTCCCCAAACTGTGCTTGCATTTTTCAGTGCACACGGCTTTCCCTATGCAAACATCTAAACCTGAAATACTTCCCTAGGAAAAGACTCTAAGAAAGTCAAATATTCAATTAATGAACCCCGAATCTTGACTCTTACTCCATGAGCATTTCAAAATCCTATAGATATAGAATACTAAAAAAAATGATTTTTTTTATCTTCATTTAATAATAATTTGAATGTACCAATTTACACCGATTTACAAAGTATCATAACCTATTTTATATTATAAATGATTGACGAAATCGTTTCTGAAAAGAATATCCAAATACCAAATCTGACCTCTATATAACCTCTGCAAAGTAAAAGAAGTTCTTGGAAAAATCAAAGAAAAAATATCTTCTTCTGTAAACAAATCTTCCAATAATTTTTCTGAACCTAATCTTTTCAAAAGAGTGTGCGAAGTACTTTTGTGCTTACGAGCCAAAGTTTTTATACAAGAAAGCCGAAGTATATATCTTATTTGATACAAACTTTTTTATTTTGCGGATCCATTGTAATAATGAGAAAATTTTCTGCATATCCGCAAAAACCGGTCAATAATATCAAAATCAGATAAATTGGCCCAAACCGGCTTACTAATGGAATGACCAAATACATTTCAAAATTTTGCTTTAGCCAATGATCTAATTAGAGGAATAATTGGAACTATTGTATCAAACTTTTTCATAACAATTTTTATTAGAAATGAATTTTGTAACATCTGACTTCGTACCAAATAATTGGAACTATTGAGCCAAATACTTAAAAAATAGCCTAAAAAGTGAAATGAATGCTGGGAGAATTGGTTTATCTAGATCGTTCTTGGTCAAGACCAAATATCAAAATGACATTGCCATAAATAGATAAAATAGTATTTCCATTTATTTATCAAAAGAGGAGTATTCTTTGAAACTTGAATTATTTTCCTTGATATCTAACATAATGGATGAAAGTATCCTTAAAGAATGATAAGGTATATGAACAATCCTTAACGGATACTTCTACAAGATGTTGTATTTTTTCATAGAAAAAAATTCGCTAAAAAAAAGCGAAAATATTTTAACCGTAACTGAGAGGATTTGTTACGTAGAAAAAGAAAGATAGATTCATATTCCCGTACATATAAATTATATAGGAACAAGAAAAATCTTGGATTACTTTTTGAAAAAAAAAAGCAAAAATAAATTTTTTTGGAGTAAAAAGACTATTCCAATTATAATAGTAATAAAAAAAACAACCTTAATAAATGAAAGAAAGAGACATCTTTTATCTAATATCGCGGGATTTGAACCACGATTTCTAGATGGATAGGATAGGGTATTCGTATATCCGACTCATGATTTAAATATATCAGTTTATCTTCGAAAAAGGGGAAAATGGAATGAATTGATCGCAAATTATTATAAGATTTTATGATTTCTAATTCCCTTAAGGAAGAGATAAATAATTGTAGGGAAAATAGAATCTCCACGACGCCAACAAAACCTTCTAATATTATTTGACAATAAAAATGATTGTTATAACCCCTAAAAGGATTTTTGTTAGAATTGTTAGCAAAAATGATGAAATGAGTTTGTTGATACATTCGAGTAATTAACCATTTTACAATTAGTAAACTAAATTTATTGTTATAACCTACATTTTCTACAAAAATGGACCCATGACCATAAGCTAGTCCATAAATATATTCCCGAAAAAAAATGGGTATAGGGTGTCCTAGTGTCGAGATCTATGGAGTTCTAAATATGCTCAATATTCCTCCATTTAAAATTAAAAAAGTCTATTTGGTCAAACAAAGAATAAGAGATTCATTGGATTATCAAATGATACATAGTGCGATATGATCAAAACAAGGAATTCTATATATATATATATATATATATATATATATATATATATATATATATATATATATATATATACCCTAGAAAACAAGTAAAATCCATCAACAGACTCTCTCTAATCGCTTTTTCCACCTAATTTTTGTTCTAGGATAACAAGCTAGTTAGGAATCCTTTATTATTTTTTCAACCTAATCCCTCTTTTGATTTTGGAAAAAATATCTTTATCAATATACTCTTTCTTTTACACATTTATCGCTACCCCAAAATATAATGGAAAATAGCTATATAGTTAGGATTCATAACAAAAATAAATAATCCATTCACCAGAGAAGCTTTTCCCATATCAAGCACTAACCTCTTTTTAACGTACAATTACATTGGGTAATCATTCAAATAAAAAATAAATGAAAGCTCGTTGCTTTCTGTTTCCCTATTATAATTGGAGCCACCAAGCTCTATCCCTTAATTAATTAAACCCAACTGAATTTTTTTTGTTCCGAGCTAAGAATTCAAAAACAAAAATTTTGGCCGGATCCTATAAAAGTGAAATATTTTTCGAATTCTTCATCGATACGACATGCTACTTTTTCCATTCATTCCTTTCTGGATCAGTCATGATTTTACAAGCTCTACCAATGGTATGGATGAACCGATTGCTTCATAGAAATGTGTAAAAAATAGAGTCGCTCTTAAAAGCCGAGTACTCTATCATTGAGTTAGCAACCCCAATACAATTTAGAAAATAACGTGGATGTATATATCCAATCACAATAAAAACAATAACATTAAAAGATTGAATTGTCTAATAAAATATCAGACATTAAAAAAATAGAAAAACTCAAAAATGTTGAGGGCGAATTGATTCTCAACATACAAATGAATAGATAAAACAAAACAATTTTCTAAAAAAATTAAAAAAATGGTATACCAACTCTTTATCTACTATGTTATACATTACCTTTTAATTCAATAAATAATTCAATTACTTACCTTTTAATCAAAAAAGAATTTCTTGTTTGTATTGTAGAAAATCCAATGAACCTACCATTTGATGAAGTAATAAAGCCTATTTAACGTGAGTAAGTTGATCAATTTATTCACGATCGAATTATATTTATTTGATACACTGTTGTTAATATTAGTATTGAAAAAGAATACAATCGAGAAAACAGACGAATAAAATAAAAATCATAAAATATAATATTAATGAAATATTAATATTTCATTAAGACTATATTTTCTGTTTTAAATATTAGAAATTCAATTATTATTATGTTATATTTACTTATAACAAAAATTCTTTAAATATATTAATTTTATTATTTTCTAATTCTAAACTAAAAACTTATTAAAAATTATAGAAATCTAAAAATAAATATGAAAATATAAATTTAATATAGAAATAGAAAAAAAGAAAAAAAATAGAGCAACCTCCCTATTATGTGAAATTCACATTGAAAAAGGAAATCGTCATTTTCCCTTAGAAATTGTAATAACTTTTTTTCGTAAAATCTCGTCTGCTTACTACGTTTCTATTCCAATCTATTCCAATACGAAAAAAATGAATATATATATATATATATAAATAAATAATAATAATAATAATAATAATAATAATAATAATAATAATAATAATAATAATAATAATAAGTATCTTTGTATTGTAGTCTTGGATTCAGCTCAATCCTTTTAGGAAAAGATTGGGCTGAGTTTAATTGCAATTAATTCTCTGCTTACCTTACAAAGTATCCATTGCTTTGAATTCAAATTTGATCTCCTTCCATACTTCACAAGAAGCAGCTAATTCAGGACTCCATTTGCTAGCCTCACGGATAATTCACGAGCAAGATCGTGTCCTTCATTTTGAGCCTGCACACATGCTTCAAGAGCTACTCTATTAGCTACAGCACCAGGTGCATTTCCCCAAGTTCATCCTAAAGTTCCTCCGCTAAATTGGAGTACGGAATCATCTCCAAAGATCTCGGTCAGAGCAGGCATATGTCAAACGTGAATACCTCCTGAAGCAACAGGCAGAACACCTGGTAGAGAAACCCAATCCTAAGTGAAATAAATACCACTACTTCGATCTTTTTCAATAAAATCATATAGTAGTAAATCAACAAAACCTAAAGTGATTTATCTTTCCCCTTCAAGTTTACTTACTACGGTACCATAGTGAACATGATCTCCACCAGACAAACGTAATATGCTTTAGCTAGTACACGAAAGTGCATACCATGATTCTTTTGTCTGTCGATAACTGCATGCATTGCACGATGTATATGAAGAATTAGACCATTATCTCAACAATAATGAGCCAAGCTAGTATTTGCAGTGAATCCCCCCATAAAATAATCATGCATTATGATAGGAACGCCTAATTCTCTGGCACTTTTCACATAGGATGCATAAATTGTTAGGAACTTGTCATATACTCAATACATGCCTGTGGAGCATTATCGTGATAACCCTGCTGAATTTGTCAACCTTTTTCTTAATTTGGTACTTACATGACCAACTAAGGATTGAATTAGGGATAATAACATAGTTAGACTTTGATCAAGGGTTGACTTATGAAATTAAAAGAACATTGACTATTACAATTAAACCTAGGGTTTTTTAAAAATAGAAATTGGGGGAATTAAGGATAATGGTGAAATCACAATCCTAGGTCTTCCTAACTGAACGTTTTTTGAATCAAAACTGTTGCTTGTTTTTTTCAATTTTTTTGCAAAGTAATTGAGCATCCCTTTCTCAAATTGACGATTACATCAAATTGTTTAGTTTATTGCAAAATTAGATTTTTTGGGAATTGCCTCTAGTCCTTTGGGTATGATATCCTAACTTAGGTCCACTATAACTATAACGTAGGGTACGCTTGTCCTTAGTGAACATATTTTATGCATCATATAATGACACGTGTTGGTGTTTATTGTGAGATGATGAGGGTTTTGAATGTTGACCAATTAATTATATGTGAAGGATTAAAATTAAATTTTATTAAAATAATACATATGTTTATGTTATAACCTTGACCACATTTATTTATAATTAACTTTTTTTTAAAAGATTTAATTATTTAAAATCATTGACAAAATGTATATATAAATAAATATCCTGTCTATGTAAGTTATAATTAGTTATTACTAATGAGGTGATTTGTGTGTTAGTTTTTTTTTTTTTTTTTTAATTTAGAGGTATCTTCAAACTCTATCAATCCTGAACCCATAAGGTTAAGTATACATATAATTAACATTAAAAAAAGGATGAATAAAAAGATTGACATGCAACCAATTAATTATTATCACATTGACATGTATGGATGTTTGGATCAGCAATGGTTCTATCCTATCTCTGAAGTAAAGCAATTCAGTGTTGAGAGTTTCATTCCATTCCATAGTCAAGTAAAGTTTGTTGTGTCTAATTTGGTGATATGTTTTGCTTCTCTAATCCTCTTAACCTTTATTTTGTCATTTACTAACCTTCTGCTTTACCTTCTACTTTACTTCTGTATGCTTCACAACCTCATTTAATATAATAAGTATCCCTCAGTATCAACTAGTAATTCGAAACCATCTCTCACACACCTTAAAAGTGAGGAATCATGATCCAAGCCTAAGAAATTTTCAAATAATTTTAGAACTGGGTTTTTAACTTTTTAATGCATCAAATATTTCCTATATTTTTTATTGGTTGGGTTGACAAATTCTGTGTGTTGCGAGGCTTTTGAAAATGGTTTGTAACGCTCATCAACTTTTTAACATTATTTTATTAATTTTCTTAAAAAAATTTGGTCAAATAAGTTCTTTTTAACTTTTCTTAATAACTTTTATTGCTAAATTTATGAGGGAAAAAAATATATGCACTGATAATATGTAAAAGTTTTTCAAATTGTTATTTAATCACAAACTAACATGTGTTGCAAATTCATTGATTTTTATAATAATTTTCTTAAAAAATTATAAAAATAATGATTTCTAATTAGTTGACAGTATATAAAATCTTTATATTGGCGGTGTATCCTTATTAAACTCAATTTATGAAATTTTTCTGCCATTATATGCTCTTTGAATTCAAAGACTCTTTCTGCCTCGAGCTAAGGAAACATCTTCTCTTCATAAATTTATATCTATATATAAAAATATTATATTTATGATGGTATTTAATTAGTTGATCGTATTAAAAATATAATATTCAAATTAAACTGTAAAAAATTTATTAAATTATTAATATAAATCCATCCTTAATTAATATGTTGTGGTGTTCAAAAATCAAAACCATCTGTTTAAGTTCTTTTTAATAAATTTTTAAGTGTTAATCTATTCTCTCTCTCTTAGAATATTCATTTCATTGATTATATCCAATGCTCTATATATACTATCTCTACCCATTTCTAATATTCACCATTGCTTTCACTTGCTGCAGCACTTTCCTTTAATTTTTGTAAGCAAATACACAAACTTCTCTGGTGTATCTTTTTCTATCTTTGTGTGCATGTGTTATTCCTTTCATCAAAATGTTGCAAAACCCAATTTCCCCATGTGGGGTTTGTCGACGTTGTTTTGTTTTTGGTTTCATGATGAAGCTCTCCTGCTTCTCGAAAAATTTATTGTTTTTACTGGTTCTACAATTCTGAACCTGCGCCAACATTTGTTAATTTGGCTGGTTTAATTTGCTTGAGCATTTGGAGTTTTGATGAGTGTGTGTACATTGTTTCAGCTTCCTTTTGGCACTTTTCCAATTTTTTGTTTAACATGTTGATTTTAGCACACTTTCTACAATTAATTAAAATTTGGACACATTAAATTAGGTGTAAGACTCACATTTTCATGATTTTAAATAAATTTTATCCAATAACAAAGATTGTGTTTAAAAGATTATGTTATCTTTGCATTTCGCCTTTTTACTGTTAAATAAGTCTCATTGTTATTACTATCATTTATTTTTACTCTTTACAACTTAAACAAATCATCTCTCCAATCCAGCAACATGAAAAAAATTTACTTAATGGTCCCCACAAATAATCTTTCAACATTACTTTTCATCACCCCAGCATTTGTTATTATTATTATTATTGAAGGTACATACATTCACTCACATAAAATATTTAAGCACCTACGCTCTATTTAAGCATTCTCCCTCTTATACATAACTCTTATTAAGCTTTGGAACATATTAAGATTGTTTGATACAAGTACCTCTATCGGATGTTTTCTTACAAAGTGTGTTGCTAGCTAGCATTTCTCTTCTTTGCTTTGGTCTTTTAAGAATTTTGTGCTGAAATTTGTATATGTCAAATGTTGTTGGGTTCTGAACTTAAAATATGGGCCCAAGGAACATTGCTGGTATTAAGGTTACAGGTTCTGTGAGTGTGGGTAAATCAAAGGGAGGTATAAACAACAAAAATGTTGTTTAAGGTACTACTAGTCAAGAAGGCTTGAAATTTGGATGAAATTCAAGATTTTGCTAGGCTGCATGCTCTTGATTTGCAAAGGGCAAGGCTCCTCCACTGACAAAAACAATCAAGGTCATGGTACATATATTCTACCTTGTTTCACCATTCTTCTTAGAGTTCACGCTAGTTTCTTGTTTCAATTAAAAAATTGCTTTTAATCAATGCTTATATCGAATTGTGTAATTCATACATTGGATTGGTATATAAGTCACAAGGTGGCAATCCCATGCTTTTTTCCTTATGCCATTGAACCCCATATATTCAATAGTACAAACACCTATTTAACAAGAATTTATTTTTGTTTTATCTCTGTCTTCTTACTTTTCATTAAATTATTTATGACATTTATTATTTCTCTTTCTTTTATTTTTTTTCTTGCCAAAACTAGACTTTTTGGGTTTTGGTGCCCAAACATCCCTGGTGCATTCTTATGCATAAAAAACCATAATACTCAGAGCACTTTTCAGTTTTGAGGTCCGTGGTGCCTCGTGATCCAATTTTGGTGCCTGTGGTGCATTTTTGGCCCATTGTGCAATTTTCGTGCGAAAATAAGACTTTTGGATTTTGGTGCCTCGTGATCCCTGGTGCATTCTTATGCATAAAATACCATAATGCTTGGAGCTTTTTTCAATTTTGAGGTCCGTGGATTGGTGCATTTTCGGCCCATGGTGCAATTTTCGTCCCAAAAAAATACTTTTGGATTTTGGTGCCCAGTGATCCTTGGTGGATCCTTATGCATAAAAAACCATAATGCTCAAAGCACTTTTCAGTTTTGAGGTCCAAGGTGCCTTGTGGTCCAAATTTGGTGCTCATTGGTGCATTTTCGGCCCATGGTGCAATTTTCGTCTCAAAATAAAAAAAATTTGGTGCCCCGTGATCCCTGGGCATGCTCATGCATAAAAAACCATAATGCTCGGAAGACTATTCAATTTTGAGGTCTGTGGTGCCCTATGAGCCAATGGTGCCCCATGGTCCAATTTTGGTGCCTGTGGTGCATTTTCGGCCTATGGTGCAATTTTCGTCCCAAAATAAGACTTTTGGGTTTTTGTGCCCTGTGATCCCTAGTGCATTCTTATGTGTAAAGGACAATAATGCTCAAAGCATTTTTTAGTTTGGAGGTCCATGGTGCACCATGGTCCAATTTTGGTATCCCGTGGTGCATTTTTGGCCCATGGTGCAATTTTCGAGCCAAAATAAGACTTTTGGGTTTTGGTGCCCCGTTATCCCAGGTGCATCCTTATGCATAAAAAATTATAAGGCTTAAATATGTTTTTAGTCCCTCAAATATAGGGTCAATTCTTTGTAGTCCTCAAAATTGAACTTTGCATTTTTTTGTCCCTCAAATTTGGTAAATGTTTTTTTAGTCCTTCTGTCAAGACGGTGTTAACCGGAAGGGTGACATGGCTTACATTTCGCAATTTGTGGCAGTTTTTAGTTGCCAAAATTTGATTTTTTAGATTTTAATTTTTAAATACAACTTCTGGCGGTTTTAAACAGCCAAAATCAAGTGAAGAAAAAAAAAGTGAAGTTGTCTTACAGTTCCAGCGTGAGAATGAAAATAAAAAACAACAGAACACACCTCGAGTCCCTTCTTGCACACCTCCCTAACCACCCACCGGAGCCACCCCTCATCACCCTCATCCACAACCACGGCCTCGTCGGAAACCCTTGTTCGCCCTCCGGGACCCTCAATCGCGACTTTCTCGGCCACAAGGACTACGTCAGGTCGCGAGCATCTTGCTGCCGTAGCCCTTGGACGTGGCGATGGAGCAGGAACAACAGAGCTTCTCTAACATGGGATTTTGATGAAGGAGGTGTGACCGGCACGACAGTCAGCCGCAAGGAGGGGTAGGGGGACGTCATGGTTGGTGACGTGGAAGGCGCCCCAGTCGCGGGTGGAGACGTGTTGGGTCGGGTCGAAGGAGGAGAGGTCGCTGACTGGGATGGATTTAGGTTCTCCTTCTAAATGGGTGGAGTGGGACTCGGGAAAGACCCTTTTGGGCGAGGGATTGTACCCTGGTCATGGTGGGTCCGTCGAGATCACTCAAACACTGCATTGAGATCCAAGAGTAGCTTTACCACGCCGGGCCTAACGTATCCCGCCACCATGTGCAGCACTGCGAGGTCGCCGCTTCGATTTCAGTGGTCTAGATTCACGCTGACCTCTGCGAGCAGCTTCGCGCACAACTTCAAGCCGAGTCCAATGATAAAGATGAGCGCGATGCGTGGCCATCTTTCCACTCGATGGAGTACTCCATTCTGGCAGTGTCGTCGAGCGCTTTGCTTCCAATGATTCCTTTGAGTTCACCGTAGGACTCATCTTCAATGTCTTTGGAAGCTGCTTCTTGTTGTTGTTGGTTTTGGAGTGCAGTGCAAACGGTGTTAAAGCAAAGATGACGAGGAAGCTGCTTCTTGTTCTTCTTGTTGGGGTTATTAGATTTTGATTTTCGATTGGTTAAATTGCTTTTGAGATTGATTTTGGAGTTTTGAATTTCTAGAAAACAAAGAGGATTTCAATATGATGTGTTTGGAATTGATTTTGGGGTTTAAGGATTTCAGTTTTAGAGCTGTTTTTACTTTTCTATTGTTTTATTTTTTCTGGCAGTTTTAAACCGCCAGAAAGTGTATTTAAAATTTAAAAATTTAAAAATCAAGTTCTAGCAACTATAAACCGCCATAAATTGTAAAATAGTGTGTTACATTACATCCCGTTAACGCTGTCTTTGACAGAAGGACTAAAAAAAAACATGTCTCAATTTTGAAGGACTAAAAAAATGCAATTTTCAATTTGGGGGACTAAAAAAAATAGAGCTCATATTTAAGGGACTAAAAATATATTTAAGCCAAACTATAATGCTCGGAGGACTTTTCCTTTTTAGGTCCGTGGTGTCCAGTGGTCCAATTTTGGTGCCCCGGGGTGCATTTTTGGCCCATGGTGCAATTTTTGTGCCAAAATAAGACTTTTGGGTTTTGGTGCCCCATGATCCTTGGGGCATTCTTATGCATAAAATACCATAATGCTTGAAGCACTTTTCAGTTTTGAGGTTTGTGGTGCCCCGTGGTCCAATTTTGGTGCCCGTGGTGGATTTTAGGCACATGGTCCAATTTTCGTGCCAAAATAAGACTTTTGGTTTTTGGTGCCAGGTGAACCCTGGTGCATTCTTATGCATAAAACACCATAATGCTCGAAGCATTTTTCATATTTGAGGTCCGTGGTGCCCCGTGGTCCAATTTTTTTGCTCAAGGTTCATATTTGGCACATGGTGAAATTTTCCTGCAAAAATAAGACTTTAGGGTTTTGGTGCCACGAGATCCCTGGTGCATTCTTATGCATAAAACACCATAATGATCAGAGCACTTTTTAGTTTTGAGATCCGTGGTGCCCCGTGGTTCAATTTTGGTGCCCGTTGTGGATTTTTTGCACATGGTCCAATTTTCGTTCCAAAATAACACTTTTGGGTTTTGGTGCCCCGTGATCCTGGCTACATCCTTATGCATAAAAAATCATAATGCTTGGAGCACTTTTTAGTTTTTAGGTCCCTGGTTTCATGTGGTCCACTTTTCGTGCCCCGTTTTGCTTTTTTGGCCCATGGTGCAATTTTCGTGCCAAAACAAGACTTTTGGGGTTTGGTGCCATGTGATCCCTAGTGCATTCTAATGCATAAAAAACCATAATGCCCAGAGCACTTTTCAGTTTTGACGTCCGTGGTGCCCTGTAGTCCAATTTTTGTGCCCGTGTTGTATTTTCGGTACATGGTGCAATTTTCGTGCCATAATAAGACTTTGGGGTTTTGGTGCCCTATGATCCTTGGTGTAGCCTTATGCATAAAAACCATAATTCTCGGAGCACTTTTATATTTTGAGGTATGTGGTGCCCCGTGGTGCAATTTTGGTGCCTGTTGTAGATTTTCGACACATGGTCAAATTTTCGTGCTGAAATAAGACTTTTGGGTTTTGGTGCCCCGTGATCCTGGGTGCATCCTTATGCATAAAAAATCATAATGCTCGGAGTACTTTTCAGTTTTTAGGTCCATGGTTTCCTGTGTTCCAATTTTGGTGCCCGATTTTGCATTTTTGGCCCATGGCGCAATTTTCGTCCCATGGCGCAATTTTCGTCCCAAAATAAGAAATTTGGGGTTTTGTGCCCCATGATCCCTGGGACATTTTTATGCATAAAAAGTATAATATTAGGAGCACATTTCAATTTTGAGGTCCGTGGTGCCCCGTGGTCCAATTTTGGTGCCCGTCGTGCATTTTCTACACATGGTGCAATTCTCGTGCCAAAATAAGACTTTTGGGTTTTTGTTCCCTGTGATCCTTAATGAATTCTTATGCATAAAAAACCATAATGCTCTGAGCACTTTTAGTTTTGATGTCCGTGGTGCCCTGTGGTCCAATTTAGGTGCCCGTGGTGCATTTTCGGCCCATTGTACAATTTTCGTGCAAAAATAAGACTTTTGGGTTTTGGTGCCCTATGATCCTGGGTGCATCCTTATGCATAAAAAACCATAATGCTTGGAGCACTTTTCAGTTTTTAGGTCCGTGGTTTCCCGTGTTCCCATTTTGGTGGCCCGTTTTGCATTTTTGGCCCATGGCGCAATTGTCGTCACAAAATAAGAATTTTGGGGTTTTGTGCCCCATGATCCCTAGGACATTTTTATGCATAAAAACTATAATATTGGCAGCACTTTTCAGTTTTGAGGTCAGTGGTGCCCCGTGGTCCAATTTTGGTGCCCGTGGTGCTTTTTCGGCACATGGTGCAATTCTCGTGCCAAAATAAGACTTTTGGATTTTGGTTCCCCGTGAACCTTGGTGGATTCTTATGCATAAAAAACCATAATGCTATAAGCACTTTTCAGTTTTGAGGTCCGTGGTGTCCTGTGGTCCAATTTTGGTGCCCGTGGTGCATTTTCGGTGCATGGAGCAATTTTCGTGCCAAAATAAGACTTTTGGGTTTTTGTGCCCTATTGTCCTTGGTGCATCCTTATGCATAAAAAACCATAATGCTCTGAGCACTTTTCAGTTTTAAGGTCTGTGGTGCCCCGTGGTCCAATTTATGTGACTGTGGTGCATTTTCGGCACATGGTGCAATTTTCGTGCCAAAATAAGACTTTTGGGTTTTCGTGCCTTGTGATCCTTGCTGCATCATTATGCATAAAAAATCATAATGCTTTGAGCACTTTTGAGTTTTGAGCTTCGTGGTGTCCCGTGGTCCAATTTTGGTGACCATGGTGCATTTTCGGCACATGGTGTAATTTTCATGCCAAAATAAGACTTTTGGCTTTTTGTGCCTTCTGATCCTTGGTGCATCATTACGCATAAAAAACCATAATGCTCTGAGCACTTTTCAGTTTTGAGGTTCGTGGAGCCCCGTGGTCTAATTTTGATGACCGTGGTGCATTTTCGGCACATGGTGCAATTTTCATGCCAAAATAAGACTTTTGGGTTTTCGTGCCCCGTGATCATTGGTGTCCAATTTTGGTGCCGGTGTTGTATTTTTGGCACATGATGCAATTTTTGTGCCAAAATAAGACTTTTGGGTTTTGGTCCCCTGTGATCCTTGGTGCAGCCTTCTGGATAAAAAACCATAATGCTCGGAGCATTTTTCAGTTCTGAGGTCTGTGGTGCCCCCTGGTCCAATTTTGGTGTCCGTCGTGGATTTTCGGCACAAGGTGCAATTTTTGTGCCAAAATAAGACTTTTGGGTTTTGGTGCCCCATGATCCCTAGGGCATTTTTATTCATAAAACACCATAATGCTTGGAGCACTTTTCAGTTTTGAGGTCTGTGGTGCCGCATGTGCCAAAATAAGACTTTTGGGTTTTGGTGCCTTGTGATCCTTAGTGCATCCTTATGCTTAAAAAGCCATACTGCTCTGAGCACTTTTCAGTTTTGAGGTCTGTGGTGGCCCGTGGCCCAATTTTGGTGCCTGTGGTGCATTTTTGGCATATGGTGCAATTTTCGTGCCAAAATAAGACTTTTGGATTTTGGTGCCCTGTGATCTTTGGTGCATCCTTATGCATAAAAAACCATAATGCTCAGAGCACTTTTCAGTTTTAAGGTCCGTGGTGCCCAGTGGTCCTTTTATGGTGCCCCGTGGTGGATTTTCGGCATATGGTCCAATTTTTGTGCCAAAATAAGACTGTCGAGTTTTGGTGCCATGTGATCCCTGGTGAGTTCTTATGCATAAAAAATCATAAGGCTCAGAGCATGTTTCAGTTTTTAGGTCCATGGTGTCCCGTGGCACAATTTTGGTGCCCCGTGGTGCATTTTTGGCCCATGGAGCAATTTTCATGCCAAAATAAGACTTTTGGGTTTTTGTGCCACATGATCTCTGGTGGATTCTTATGCATAAAAAATGATAATGGTCCAAGCACTTTTCAGTTTTGACGTCCGTGGAGCCCTGTGATCCAATTTTGGTGCCTATTGGTGCATTTTCCGCCAATCGTGCAATTTTTATCCCAAAATAAGAATTTTGTGTTTTGGTGCCCTGTGATCCTTGGTGCACCATTATGCATTAAAAACCATAATGATCTGAGCACTTTTTATTTTTTAGGTCCATGGTGTCCCATAGTCCAAATTTGATGCCCGTGGTGTATTTTCGGCCCATTGTTGAATTTTCGTGCGAAAATAAGACTTGTAGGTTTTGGTGCCCCGTGATCCCTGGCACATTCTTATGCATAAAAGACCATAATGCTTGGAGCTCTTTTCAGTTTTGAGGTTCGTGGTGTCCCGTGGACCAATTTTTGTGCTCGTGGTGCATTTTCGGCACATGGTGCAATTTTCGTGCCAAAATAAGACTTATGGATTTTTGTGCCCTGTGATTCTTGGTACATCCTTATGCATAAAAAACCATAACGCTTTGAGCACTTTTCAGTTTTGAGGTCTGTGGCGCCCCGTGGTCCAATTTTGGTGCCCGTGATGGATTTTCGGTCCATTGTTCAATTTTTATGTGAAAATAAGACTTTTGGGTTTTGGTGCCCCGGGATCCTTGGTGCATTGTTATGCATAAAAACCCATAATGCTAGGAGCACTTTTTAGCTTTGAGGTCCGTGGTCCAATTTTGGTGTCCGTGGTGCAATTTTGACTCATGGTGCAATTTTGTGCCCAAATAAGACTTTTGGGTATTGGTGCCTCGTAATCCTTGGTGCATCCTTATGCATAAAAAGCCATAATGCTCGGAGGACTTTTCAGTTTTGGGTTCCGTGGTGCCCCGTGTTCCAACTTTGGTGCCCGTGGTGGATTTACGGCACATGGTAAAATTTTCGTGCCAAAATAAGACTTTCGGGTTTTGGTGCCACATGATCCCTGGTTAGTTCTTGTGCATAAAAAACTATAAGGCTTAGAGCACTTTTCAGTTTTTAGGTTCGTGGTGTCCGGTGGTCGAATTTTGGTGTCCCGTGGTGCATTTTTGCCCCTTGGTGCAATTTTCGTGCCAAAATAAGACTTTTGGGTTTTGGTGCCTCGTGATACCTGGTGGATTCTTATGCATAAAAAATGATAATGGTCATAGCACTTTTCAGTTTTGACGTTCGTGGTGCCTCGTGATCCAATTTTGGTGCTCATTGGTGCATTTTGCCAATGGTGCAATTTACATCGTAAAATAAGACGTTTGGGTTTTAATGCCCTGAGATCCTTGGTGCACCATTATGCATAAAAAACCATAATGATCTGAGCACTTTTAAGTTTTGAGCAAATTTGATACCCGTGGTGTGTTTTCGGCCCATTGTTGAATTTTCATGCGAAAATAAGACTTTTGGGTTTTGGTGCCTCACGATCCCTGGCGCATTCTTGCGCATAAAAGACCATACTACTCGGAGCACTTTTCAGTTTTGAGGTCCGTGGTGTCCCGTGGTCCAATTTTTGTGCTCGTGGTGCATTTTCGGCACATGGTGCAATTTTCGTGCCAAAATAAGACTTTTGGATTTTGGTGCCTTGTGATCCTTAGTGCATCCTTATGCATAAAAAACCATAATGCTCTGAGCACTTTTTAGTTTTGAGGTCCGTGGTGACCCGTGGTCCAATTTTTGTGCTCGTGGTGCATTTTTGGCACATCATGTAATTTTCATCCCAAAATAAGACTTTTGGGTTTTGGTTCCACGTGATCCTTGGTGCATTCTGATGCCAAAAAAAAACCATAATGCTTGAATAACTTTTAGTTTTGAGGTCCATGGTGTCCAGTGGTCCAATTTTTGTGCCCCGTGGTGCATTTTTTCCCAATGATGCAATTTTGATACCAACATAAGACTTTTGGGTTTAGGTGCCCCGTGATCCCTAAGGAATTCTTTTGCATAAAAAACCATAATGCTAGGAGCACTATTCAGTTTTGATGTCTGTGGTGCCCCGTGGTCATTTTTAGTGCTCGTGCTGCATTTTCGGCACTTGGTGCAATTTTCATGCCCAAATAAGACTTTTGGGTTTTGGTGCCCCGTGATCCTTGGGTCATCCTTATGCATAGAAAACCATAATGCTCGGAGCACTATTCAGTTTTGAGGTCCTAGTGCCCAGTGGTCCAACTTTCATGCCAACATAAGACTTTTTGGTTTCGGTGCCCCGTGATCCCTGGGGAATTCTTTTGCATAAAAAACCATAATGCTAGGAGCAGTATTCAGTTTTGATGTCCCTGTTGCCCCGTGGTCATTTTTGGTGCTCGTGCTGCATTTTCGGCACATGGTGCAATTTTCATGCCCAAATAAGACTTTTGGGTTTTGGTGCCTCATGATCCTTGGTGCATCCTTATGCATAAAAAACCATAATGCTCAGAGCACTATTCAGTTTTGAGGTACGTGGTGCCCCGTGGTCCAACTTTTGTGCTTATGGTGCATTTTCGGCACATAGTGCAACTTTCGTGTCAAAATAAGACTTTTGGATTTTTGTGCCCTGTGATCCTTGGTGCATCCTTATGCATAAAAAACCATAATGCTGTGAGCACTTTTCAGTTTTGAGGTCTATGGTGCCCCATGGTCCAATTTTGGTGCTCGTGGTGCATTTTCGGCACATGGTGCAATTTTCATGCCAAAATAAGACTTTTGGGTTTTGGTGCCCTATGAACCTTGGTGCATCCTTATGCATAAAAAATCATAATGCTCGGAGCACTTTTCAGTTTTGAGGTCCATGGTGCCCCATGGTCCAATTTTGGTGCCCATGGTGCATTTTCGACATAAGGTCCAATATTCGTGCCAAAATAAGACTTTTGGGTTTTGATGCCCCATGATCCCTGGTGCATTTTTATGCATAAAAACTATAATGCTAGGAACATTTTTTAGTTTTGAGGTCTACGGTGCCCCGTCGTCCAATTTTGGTGCCCGTGGTGCATTTTCGGCAAATGGTGCAATTTTCGTGCCAAAATAAGACTTTTGGGTTTTGGTGCCCTGTGATCTTGGTGCATCCTTATGCATAAAAAATCAGAATGCTCCGAGCACTTTTCAGTTTTGAGGTCTGTGGTGCCCCGTGGTCCAATTTTGGTGCCCGTGGTGCCTTTTCGGCACATGGTGCAATTGTCGTGCCAAAGTAAGACTTTTGGGTTTTGGTGCCTCATGATCTTTGGTGCATCCTTATCCATAAACAAACCATAATGCTCAGAGCAATTTTCAGTTTTGAGGTCTTTGGTGCCCCGTGATCCAATTTTGGTGGCCGTGGTACATTTTCGGCCCATTGCGCAATTTTTGTACGAAAGTAAGACTTTTGGGGTTTGGTGCCCTGCGATCCTTGGTGCATTCTTATAAATAAAAAATCATAATGCTCTGAGCACTTTTCAGTTTTGAGGTCCTTGGTGCCCCGTGGTCCAATTTTGGTCCCCCTGGTGCATTTTCGGCCTATTGTGCAATAGTCGTGTGAAAATAAGACTTTCGGGTTTCGGTGTCCCGTGATCCTTGGTGCATTCTTATGCATAAAAAACCATAATGCTCGGAGCACTTTTTAGTTTTAAGGTCCCACGTGGTGCATCTTTGGCCCATGGTGCAATTTTCATGCCAAAATAAGACTTTTGGATTTTGGTGCCCTGTGATCCCTAGGGCATTCTTATGCATAAAAAAACCATAATGCTCCGAGCACTTTTCAGTTTTGTGGTTCGTGGTGTCCCGTGGTCCAATTTTGGTGCCCGCGATGCATTTTCGGCACATGGTGCAGTTTTCGTGCAAAAATAAGAATTTTGGATTTTGGTGCCCCGTGATCTTTGTTGCATCCTTATGCATAAGAAACCATAATGCTCTAAGCACTTTTCAGTTTTGAGGTCCGTGGTGCCCCGTGGTCCAATTATGGTGCTCCTTGTCCATTTTCGGCACACGGTGCAATTTTCGTGCCAAAATAAGACGTTTGGGCTTTGGTGCCCTATGATCCCTAGGGCATTCTTATGCCTAAAAAATCATAATGCTCGGAGCACTTTTCAGTTTTGAGGTCCGTGGTGCCCCGTGGTCCAATTTTGGTGCTTGTGGTGCATTGTCGTACCATTTTTCAATTTTAGTGCGAAAAAAGACTTTTGTGTTTTGGTGCCCTGTGATCCCTGGTGCATTCTTATGCATAAAAAACAATAATGTTCAAAGCACTTTTCAGTTTTGAGATCCCCAGTGTCTAGTGGACCAATTTTGGTGCCCCATGGTGTATTTTTGGCGCTTGGAGCAATTTTCGTGCCAAAATAAGACATTTGGGTTTTGGTGCCCCATGATCCCTAGGGTATTCTTATGCATAAAAAACCATAATGCTCAGAGCACTTTTCATTTTTGAGGTCCGTGGTTCCTCGTGGTCCAATTTTGCTGACTGTGGTGGAATTTCGGCACATGGTCCAATTTTCGTGCTAAAATAAGACTTTAGGGTTTTGGTGCCACGTGATCCATGGTGCATTATTATGCATAAAACACCATAATGCTCGGAGGACATTACAGTTTTGAGGTCCATGGTGCATTTTCGGCCCATTATGTAATTTTCGTTCCAAAATAAGACTTTTGGGTTTTGGTGCCTTGTGATCTCCGGTAGATTCTTATTCATTAACAACCATAATGCTCAGAGCACTTTTCAGTTTTGAGGTCCGTGCTGCCCCGTGGTCTAATTTTGGTGACTGTGGTAGAATTTCAGCACATGGTCCAATTTTCGTGCTAAAATAAGACTTTAGGGTTTTTGTGCCACATGATCCATGCTGCATTCTTATGCATAAAACACCACAATTCTCAGAGGACATTATAGTTTTGAGGTCTGTGGTGCCTCGTGGTCCAATTTTGGTGCTCGTGGTGCATTTTCGGCCCATTATGTAATTTTCCAGCAAAAATAAGACTTTTGGGATTTGGTGCCCCATCATCCCTAGTGGATTCTTATGCATAAAAAACTATAATGCTCGGAGCACTTTTCAATCTTGAGGTCCGTGGTGTCCATGGTCCAATTTTGTAGCCCATTGGTACATTTTCGGCCCACTATGCAATTTTCGTTCCAAAATAAGACTTTTGGGTTTTGGTGCCCTGTGATCCATGGTCCATCCTTATGCATAAAAAACCATAATGCTCGGAGCACTTTTTAGTTTAGAGGTCCGTGGTGCCCCGTGGTCTAATTTTGGAGATTGTGGTGCATTTTCGGCCCATTGTGCAATTTTCGTGCAAAAATAAGACTTTTGGCTTTTGGTGCCCCGTCATCCCTGGTGCATTCTTATGCATAAAAAACCATAATGCTCAGAGCACTTTTCAGTTTTGAGGTCCGTGGTGTCTAGTAGTCTAATTTTGGTGCCTCGGGGTGCATTTTTTGCCCATGGTGCAATTTTCGTGCCAAAATAAGACTTTTTGGTTTTGGTACCCTGTGATCTCTGGGGCATTCTCATGTATCAAAAACCATAATGCTCGGAGCACTTTTCAATTTTGAGGTCCTTGGTGCCCGTGGTGCATTTTCGGCCATTTGTGCAATTTTCCTCCCAAAATAAAACTTTTGGGTTTTGGTGCCCCGTGATCCATGGTGCATCCTTATGCATAAAAAATGATAATGCTTGAAGCACTTTTCAGTTTTTAGGTCTGTGGATTCTCGTTGTTCAATTGTGGTGCCCCGTGGTGCATTTTTGGCCTAGGGTGCAATTTTCGTGCCAAAATAAGACTTTTGGGTTTTGGTACCCCGTGATCCCTGGTGGATTCTTATGCATAAAAAATCGTAATGCTTGGAGCACTTTTTAGTTTTGAGGTCCGTGGTGCCTCGTGGTCCAATTTTGGAGACCACTGGTGCATTTTCAGCCCATGGTGAAATTTTCGTCCCAAAATAAGACTTTTGGGTTTTTATGCCCTGTGATCCTTGGTGCATCCTTATGCATAAAAAACCATAATGCTTTGTGCACTTTTTAGTTTTGAGGTCCACAGTGCCCCGTGGTCCAATTTTGGTGCCCGTAGTGCATTTTCGGCCCATGGTCCAATTTTCGTGCAAAAATAAGACTTTTGGTTTTGGTATCCTTGTAATCCCTGTGGCATTCTTACGCACAAAAAACAATAATGCTCAGAGCACTTTTCAGTTTTGAGGTCCGTGGTATCTTGTGGTCTAATTTTGGTTCCTCGTGGTGCATTTTTGGCCCTTGGTGGAATTTTAGAGCCAAAATAAGACTTTTGGATTTTGGTGCCCTGTGATCCCTGGGGCATTCTTATGCATAAAAAATCATAATGCTCAGAGCACTTTTTAGTTTTTAGTTTCGTGGTGCGCCGTCGTCCTATTTTGGTGCCCGTGGTGCATTTTCGGCACATGGTCCAATTTTCGTTCCAAAATAAGACTTTTGGATTTTGGTGCCCCTGTCATCCCTGGTGCATTCGTATGCATAAAAGACGATAATGCTCGGAACACTTTCAGTTTTGAGGTCTGTGGTGCCTGTGGTGCATTTTCGGCACTTGAAGCAATTTTCAGTTTTGAGGTTCGTGGTGCCCCGTTGTCCAATTTTGGTGCCTATGGTTTATTTTTGGCCCATTATACAATCCACGTGCAGCCAAGAACAAGCAACCAAGAAAGAAAAAGTCAAGAAGCTTAGTTGACTTCTTTCTCGTTGACCTAGAAAGCAATGTTTCAAGCAAGAAAGCAAGGAGGAAATGAAGAAAGGAATCAAGATCCCTTATTGATTGATTCCAAGCCGTGTTTCTTCTTTGTTTCTTTCTCTCATGGTCGTTTCTTGTCCTCTTTGTTCTTTCTTGAGTTCTACCTTGGTCAATCGCAACCACGGGCGCAATCAAGATGCTTTCTTGATTGCGATCTTGATTCAAGGAAGCAGCCAAGAACAAGCGACCAAGAAAGAAGAAGTCAAGAACCTCGGTTGACTTCTTTCTTGTTGACCAATAAAGCAATGTTTCAAGCAAGAAAGCAAGGAGGAATTGAAGAAAGGAATCAAGATCCTTTCTTTATTGATTCCAAGCCGTGTTTCTTCTTTGTTTCTTTCTCTCATGGTCATTTCTTGTACTCTTTGTTCTTTCTTAAGTTCTACCTTGGTCAATCGCAATCATCGGTGCAATCAAGATGCTTTCTTGATTGGGATCTTGATTCAAGAAAGCAGCCAAGGACAAGCGACCAAGAAAGAAGTCAAGAAGCTCAGTTGACTTCTTAATTGATAAGGGGGAGTGTAGGAGATGATAAGCGAGTGAGAAATGGGAAAGGACAGGTGATGACATTTAAATATGGGCCCAATATAGATGGCTCAAGGATCTTTTAGGCAGCATGTCAATTAGTATTTGGTGATCTCTCTTCTTTTTTTATTTCTTTTTTTGGGTGAATCTCTTGTTCTGTTTGTTTTGATTGAATATAAATATGTGCATAAGACGAAAGCTCTGCGACATCCGCATCTATATACAGTACCTGTGCAATTTTTCAAAAAAATTAAATTAAATTAAAAAGCGTAACTGAACACATGTAATGTCATATAATACATGACAGAAGTATATGCATTGTCAAATTCTCGGACATTCATCTACATGATCAGTACACATCATATGTACCCATTGCCCACTTCATAGTGTATTGCATGCATGCAACCATGCATGAAATGATTCATCATTAAATTTTAGCAGCATTTCATGTGTGCAACTAGGTTCCATTCAAGGTCAGAAATGATACAATTTTTCCCCTTTTGGTTAACAAATTAATAAGACAATGTTACAAATACTGTAACTTTATTGTTTGTATGAAAAACTTAGGAAGGATTTTTGTACCAAAAAACTTAGAAAGTATTTGGTAGAGGAAAACTTTTCCCATATTTGAAAATCATGATTTTTAAAAATTATGAATGTCAAGAATCATGATTTTTGAGAATTATTAAAATTTGCTTAGTTAACCATAAATATATTACTAGAAATACTTACACATATTTCTTGAAAATCAAAGACTTTCATGTTTGATTTTAAATTTTAATAGAACTTTTCTAAAAATAAAAGATATTTTAGGATAAATATCTTATTAAAAAAATAACTTCATTACATACACTTGTGTAAAATATTATTATTTAAAGTTTTTTCATATTTTTTTTATTTTTATATGAGAATTTTTGGCTAAGGTAATTGAAAAGCTAACCAGTAGTTAAAAGTTGATAGTTAAAAGTAGTTAAAATAGTTATTGAATTATAAATATTTGGTAAAATTATTTGTTGAAGCAATTGATAAATGTCAAATATCATAAAATAGATATATTTATATGATATATGTATATAAATTTTAATTTTATTTTATGTTAATTTGTATAATGGTTAAATAACTTTAAAATATAATGTTAAAAGTAATATAATAAATAATTTAAATAATGTAATGGTTAAAATAAACAATGTGATATAAAACATAAAAAAAACTTATTATCTATGAATATCAATATCTTAAATTATAATGTTAAAATAATAAAATAAACATAATAAATAATATAATAGTTAAAATAGATAGTGAAATAAAAAAATTACCAAATATAATAATAATAATAATAATAATAATAATAATAATAATAATAATAATAATAATAATAATAGTACATTACTAAAGTACTAGAACTATAAAATATAGGGTTGGTACAATGACGTAAGTTCTCGTTGCTTCACATTCAAAATTCCCATGGGTTTTGGGACGAAAATAAACGATAATGCACCAGAAATTCTAGTATTTTGGGTTTATTACCCCCACTTAAAATTCTCTCATTGTATTGTAATGTTGATCAAAACTTTAGGAATTTCTGGTGCATTTATCTGAGCAACAGTACATTGGGTCAAAGGACTCATCATGGTTAAAAAAAATATGTGAGAAGCTCCACGAATTAAATGTTTCCTATTGTGCTCATTTGACAACTTTAGCACATTGTACTTCTACAATGTCTTTCTCTTGTCTGAAAAAAGTGTTTATATCCAACTGTGCAGACTTGCAGTGTTTATTTTCATCCTCAGCAGAAAAAAGTTGATGAACCTTGAGGAGATTACAGCCCAAAACTGTGAATCGGTGAAAGAAATAGTGGCTAAAGAAGTAGATGAAGATGAACGCAAAGGTGAAGCTGAAAATGAATATGAAAATGAGATGATATTTGGGAAGCTTGAGATTTTGATTCTTGACTCCTTACCAAAATTTGAAAGCTTTTACACGGGGAGTTCCACTTTGAATTTCCCATCCTTGAAAGAAGTGAGGTTCACCAAATGCTACAGCACGAACCTTTTCCGTGTAGGTGACAAAGTACCAACGAAATTGAAGGTGACAATAGATGGAGTCGACAAGGAAGGTGATATAAATTCTGCGAACACGCAATAGTTGGAGGAGGAGGCAGCCTGAGTTAGTTTGGTGACAAATTTCCTTGACTTGTATGTAAGTACATATTTGATTAGCTATTTCTCATTAATATATGCTAATCAACTGCTACTAACAGAGTGAGAAGTTATTCGTCTTCTAATAACATTTCTTTGTTTCAGTCTTCTACATAAATGAAGATTTTGGAATGTTAAATCAATATATATTTTACCCCAATATGTTTTGGTCATCTCTATTTCCTCACTTCACTTTTGTTAATAATTTGCTTCAGGAAATTGTTGTCAGGTGAGAGAAGCTTATTGTCATTGTGTTCCTTCAAGGTACCCTGGAAAACTAGTTTTCTTCTTTTTAAGCACATCAACAGAGAAGAAGACATGGAGTGTTAGTGAGTTTGTTTTCTTTCTTGCATTTATAATTTTCATCTTATGAAAACAAGGATCAGGTATGATAGTCGATTCAAGTTGATAAATCATGTCTAGAAAGTCATAATTGTTAAAAGGTTTAAATATGTTTCGGGTCCCTGAAATATTAGTGAATTTTGCGCTGGGTCCCTATTAAATTTTTGCTTTCTGTTGAGTCCCCAATAAAATTTTTATTTTGTTTTTGGTTCCTAAAGCGCTTTAGATAGCGCTTTAAATTGCTTTAAAAAGTGGTTTAGATAGCGCTTTAGATAACGACAGGGACCTGGATCAAATTTTTTTTTATTAGGGACCCGGTGCAACGTAAAAAATTTTCAGGGACTCAAAACAAAAAACGGGAATTTTTTAGGGACCTAAACGTTATTTAAGCCTTGTTAAAACTAAAATTATTAAATGAGGCTAGCAAAAATATCATCAAAATGCCGAAACTTGGTAGTGTCACATTTTCTCATGTGCCTTACACAATCTGGTTTAAACTTTTGAACCTTTTAGTTATCAAAATAGGGGTCACTTGCTGTGTTCACGAATAGATACCTATTATCCTATAAGTTTGAAAATTTTTTACTTTCAGCTACTATCTAAAGTCATTCTTTTTAAGTTTCAAGGAATCAGGGGGACTCAAAGAAGACAATGATAGCATCATGACAACAACTATCGACAAATCGAGGGCTTTTATTTTCAGTTGAAGTGTGTTGTTAATGAATAAAGTCTCCCTATATAGCTACAAGAAACGAGAATGGTTCTTAAGTTATATAAGGGTGTTTTATGAATAAAGTGGTCCTGTATTTATACAGGAGCAGAGGTGTGTGTGGTTTTTAAATTATAAGGGTGTTCATATATTTGACCTGGATTGCTACCAGTGGTTTGCATTGTTTTAAATTAAGTTATTGAAGGGTTTTCTATGAATAAAGTTGACATGAATGTATTTCTGAATAAGGATGCTCCATGGAGAAAGTTGGCAACTTGCATTCATTTCTACAGACTTTGTGTATTATTTTTAAGCTATAAGGTGTTTCATGAATAATGTTGGCATGTACTTCTACATGTATGTACCATGATTTTTAAGTGGTAATAGATGTTTTGTGAATAAAGTTGCCCTGTAAATCTCTAGGAGGTATTTATGGTTTTTAATTATAGAAAGAGTGCTTTATATATAAAGTTTAATTGTATTGCCTCAAGATATGTTTGTGTTAGACTGTTAGTAGTTTAGACTCCTTGATGACGAGAATGTAGTGGTGTGTGGGAAGGTTAAAGAGATTGGAGTAGTTAGTGGTATAGAGATCAAGCTGCTTTCTCAGGAGCAACCTCAGGCCATTTGCAGTTTACTCCTTGCCTACTTCTCATAGAGTGGGCAAGGAATAAGCAATAAATATTCAGCTCTTAACCCATGAGGGTTAGGCCTAAGAAAAGTAGTTAGTCTTTACTAAAGTTTTGAATTTTCAATAAAAGAGGTGTTCACGTTTAGTTTATGGTAGTGCCTTGAACATAATTGTCTTTATGAAAAGATATTTGTAGGAAAAAAATATTCAGGTCTTAAAAACTTTACTACAAATATGTAAAAATGTTAAATAAACATTAAAATATAATATTTTTAGAGTGGTCAATATACACTTCTTGATACCTTCCTCATATTAAAATCCAACTTGTTTTGAATGTGTTTTCTGAGTAAAGCTGACGTATATAGATACTTGTCAAGTAGTTGTTGAATTGCTGAGCTTTGACAGTGGAGATCTCCAATTTTTTCTGCCTGAAATACTATGGAGGATGGACATTGGCATCGTACTCATTCCTCTCTCTTTCCCAAAATCTAAATCTAGGAACACCATTTATTGGTAAAAAATTGCAGACAGGGTGAAATAAAAAATTATTACCAACAGTGTATCGTCAACGACAACCAAAATTAAAGGAATCTGGAAAAGGTGGGTTTTTTTTTTCTGAATGGAGCCATAAAGATAACTCGCAAAATGACAAACTTTTAATAGCACTTCCAAAGCTATTGATATGGTAAAAGTTAAGACTTCATATATGCTTGCTTTCTGGAAATTAATAGATTTCATTCCTCTGAATGGTATCACCATAATAAAACTCGAATAAAATACTTCATTATTTATGTTATGGGTCATAAGTAATTGTTATCTTAACTAGTATTTTTACCCGTGCTATGCACGACCATGATATTATTTCAATTTACAAATATTATTTCAATATATTATTTGGGATGCAAATTATGAGGTAGTAAAAGAAGAGACCAGGGTGGATAATTACATGAGAAAAAATGATAGATCAATAAAAGGGATAGTCATTTTTCCTGCAATTCCTGTAATATAAGGATAACATACCTTAGATATATATTATACCATTACATTGTTAGAAAACTTTAATGAAATCATAACTACATGTTTTTATGACACCAGAAATTAATTCCACCATCACCTAAACTCAATATAAACTTTTTTTTTTGGAAGAAGCCAAACAAAATATCATTAACATACTCAAAATAAACACAAGATATGTTTAGTCTGAGATAATAATACAAGAATTGTACTTATTAATGAAGCACATAACCTACAATTAGACCGTTGCCCTGTACATCAGCATAACTATGACCAAATATAAATATGTAGCTTATACTTAAACTGTGACAACTAGCAAAATAAACCAGCATATGCACATGTATGACAAAGCATAAAAGTATCAAATCCATGCATAGATGAAAACCAATCCCTGCTAACTTGCCTAACTTCAACAACCAAACCAAGCAACATCTAAACAAACTTGTCTTTGATAAAAACACACCAGAATCTTCATATCAGATCCTCCTCCAAAAAACTCCATCTGATATAATTCCATAAACCAGATCTCAAAGTACACCTTGACTGAGCATATACTTATGATTCCCACTACTGAACCTCTATAAAAAACATAGCCAACCATGCAGATACATAATGTTGCCTAATAGCAAATAAATGGGTCATGAATCCAACATGACAACAGATATGATACCCCACCCCTACTCTTAATTATCTAAACTCAATATAAACTATAACATCATAACCTACACTTCCCTAAGATAATGAGTAATAATATAATATAATATAATACCACATAACATTTTCTTTTAAGCTTAAGAGAACATTAAGTACTTCATAATAAAAACTAATTGATAATATACTACGATAAAGTATACATAGGCTACAATTATCAAAATCAGCTATAAAAGAGTACAATCAACCTTAAATTCAAAAAAGTGGTGTAATAGATAGGCATTAAAGAACATGAGATAGGCATAAGGATCAAAATAAGATTAGAGTTATGCATATAAATGGTAAGTATGCTCCTGCAAAGGCCTCATGTGATTGTAGTAAACATGTGCATCCCCAATAACATGGATAAAATCACCTGGAATGAGATTTGACAAGAAAAAAACATAGAATAAGGATTGGTTATTTTACATTTAAATTACTTTTTAAGATGTATTTTTTTCTGGTGATATTATCAAAACCAATAAGCTTCTGAACCCTGAACCTACCTAGACTTGAACTTGTTATTGATAAACTTCTGAAAACAACTCTACAGCTATAAAAGTAGTTGAAAAGTGCAGATAGAATACTACCAAAAAAACAAAGGCTTGGCCCTCTAGTATACAAAACTTTCTCAGTTACTAAACATAGAAACATATAGAATTGAATCAACCTCCACACACAACTAATATCCAATAAAATAATTAATAAAAGACTTAAAGAGTCTAAACAATCAAACTTTCTAGGGTCAATTTCAGTTTTAACCAAGAAAAAATCAGGCTTGGACAAAGATTAGTGCATGAACAAATCAGATTATTATCTCCTGGTCCACACAGATGTAGCAAGAGCACAATATTATATCTTTAAGAACCACCACCTATTAAACTGCTTAAAGCTATGTACAACCAAATATAATGTGATACATCATCTCTTATTACACCCACAAAATCTCAAAACATTTGATCAATTGACTACATATTTAAGTCTATAGCGAATGCTTCAATAATTTGCATACCAGAAACATGAGCAATCTTGCATGCCAGGAAGGCATAAGATGCAATATTAAATGGAACACCCAGGCCCATACCAGTAGATCGCTGATAAATTTGACATGATAACTCCCCTTATGCTACATAAAACTGCAAAAGTTTAAAATTAAAAATATCAACATATATATGCGGAGAGGGGAATTTTCAAAGAAAAATTGAATAAAGTTGCAGACCTGTGAAAACATATGGTAGGGCGGAAGTGCCATCAATTTAAGATCAGCTGGATTCCATGCAGAGAGAATGATTTGCTGATCATCAAGATTATGTTTTATCTTGTTAATAACATCTAAAAGTTTATCAAACCCTTGGTTAGAGTTGTCATCATGCATGTCAATATATCTATAAAATGTAAGACAGGGAATAAAGACTTGAGCAATTCCATATAAAACAATCTATTGTAATACCTACAGAAAAGAAAAAGGTATAATTCACCTACTTGGCACCAAAATGCCTTCATTGAAACCCATAAACATGTCTCCCTCTCTATCAAACGAACACTATAATAAAAAATGTAAAGCCAATAACTATCTGCAATATAAAAAAAATGTACAATTTAACTTAAAAGTTTAAATATATAGTCATGCTTGCCCATCGAGGTATCCGCTAGATGCATTGCCATCCCATATATGAATGCCTTTTTCCTGTAGCACTTGCTAAAATGCCTTGTTTTCAGAATGAAATTTATATAATTAAATCTACAACACCAGTAAAAGTTTCCATGATAACAAAAAAAAAAACACCTCATGCAACTGAAATACTATGATTGAAAGTTTAGTCCATAACCCTTTATTTGTAAGACACCAACAAAGCATCAGCAGATAAGCAAGTACAAACTGTGCTATCATCAAACCATCTTATATTCTAAATGCAGAGCATCACATACACATTAATTTTTTTCACTCCACGATATAAAGTTGACTTCATGAACATCCTTAATAACTATCAGGATCTAATGCAACCCAACTTATGTGGATAAGCAGAGAACCAGTATAGAAATTCTTCAAAATAGTGACAGATTAGAACTAGCAAAATATGAGTTCAACATTGCTTAAGTCTGGCTTTTAACTATTCACAAGATAACTGGGCAAAAATTCAACACACTCTCCTAAAGCATGGGAAACATTTACCATGTTCTTTTATATATCTTGACATTCTATCTTAGGTAGTAACAAAAATCATTTATACTTTCATGGTTGTTGGTGTTACATAGATCAACACATTTGAACACAATAAGAGACCAAAGATTTGATCTATGTAAAATAAGTCATATAGTAAGATAATGATTAAATCTTAACTCCCTACCTCACTACTGTTATAGTTTGGGTCATTAGGATTCACAAAGCTTGTGTCATCTATATTAAGCACTCCACCCCAAGAACATTTCCCCCCAAACCCACCTACAAACTGATAGTAGGATAAGAAGGCTGCTTCTTAGAATTTAAGAACACAAATATTTTATCACATATAATTATTATAAGAAAAGTGTTAATAGGTAAATGAACCAGGTGCTTAGCAGTAGTAGTTAGCAATGGCAACAAAATACACATAGTGAATCCATTTAAGAGAAGTAACATGAAATGCAGCATTCAATGATTGTACATGCTTCACTATGAATAGTTGATCATTAGTGCCTATATTGGGGAATACAAACACAATCTTCATAATAAATAGGTGAAGCACAAATAATCACAAATTAGAAATTAGTGACTGCGGCCATTTATAACACCAATTTTGTAATAATAAACAAAATAAATTCAATAGTTTACCATAGATTGAAAATAAATGAATTTTTTAAGCTATATGTGCATTTGTTTTTCATTGAGAAAAAAAGTGGAAAATGTGCTTGAAATATAAATTGAAAAGAGAGGAATGTCTGTGTGACTTGTCAGTACCTTTATAGAGCAGATAATCATCGAGCCTAAAAGGGGTGATTGAGGCACTTCAGCCGACGGTGCGCTAGGCCGAGGAACTTAGGCCATCGCAGGTGAAGGCAAACTAACGATGACATACCGTAGCTCTGGGTCATTCTTTGTATATTTTATACAACACCCAACCCTTCTTCATTATCCTTGTCCACGCCATTCTTCTTTTCCACCAGACTAAAGTGCAATTCGAACCCAGAGAAATGAGAGGCGAAAATTAGAGACATGGAATGGGGGAGGAGATATGTTTAGTGGTGGGAACCTAAATTTGAAAGGCTAAATGTTACTTTTGGTCCTTTATGTTTTAGTGTTTTTTCATTTTGATACATAACGTTTTAAAATTTTTGTTCTGGTCCTTTATGTTTTCGAAAGGTTTTGTTTTGGTCCTTTATTCAATTTTCTGTTTAAAACATCAGTGTTCTGTTAACATTTAAATTTTGAAATAATTATTTTAAAATAGTGGCAACTAAAAACCACCACTATCTTTATTTTATTTTAAAAATTATAAACCTAGTTCCTCACCCACCCACCTCACCCAGCTCCCTCAACTTCATTGCTGACGCCGATGGACAACTCACACCCCATCTTCCCATCTATCCTATAGTAATATATAAACCCAAGCTCACTTTTTGGTTGGTCAAACAAAGCACGCCCTCCATAGTTGAAACCCTCCGTTGCGCGCGAACGATCAACCTCCTTTCACCCCCGTCTCACACCACCCGTCATCGTTGTTTATCATAGTCTCTTTCTTTCGATTCTCCGCGTGAGCAAGCACTACTGCATCGCCATAATAATAATGCTCACGACCTCCCATGGCCACTATAAGTGCAGCCCCGTGCATGTAGCATTTCTGTCACCAAAAGCGCTAATGGGTTTTTTGTTTATCAGATCTGGTTGTGCCTCACTCATTGGTGTCAACATCGAGTTCCTGGGCCTCTCCTTCCACCACACCATCTCACGTCATAGACATGAAATCCTTAGATCTGGTTTTTTTAAGAGTTTTTCTGTGATTTTTTGGTGCGTTTGATTATTTCCTTTTTGGGGTTTTGATATTTTCGTTTTGAAGTTAAGCGACCAGATCTGGGTTCAAAATGTTTCTCTCTTTGCTGGTTATTTTTGTTGTTGCAATTTGATATTTTCATTTTGGGATTCGTTGTAACCAGATCTGGAGATGAATTAAGTAAAGGGTATTACTAATTTCACTTCCACAACTCCATTGATTCAACAAAAAGGCTTCCCACAAAACTGTGCTTATATTCATCAATCATGCAGGGATAGACTTTGAGGAAGGCTTCCTACAAAACTGCACTTTTCACTATCACATTTTCTTTTTGATATATTCATCAATTTGAGGAAGGCTTCCCACAACCATAGCCCCATTGATTCAACAGAAGCGCACTTTCCTTTTTCGATTTCAATAACAAGCAACAACACTGAAGAAGATGAAGAGGGTGAGGGATTAGGTGGTACTATTGGTTGTTTCCGATTTGGGAAGGAGATACGTAATTTTCTTGTGAAAAAAAGACTTTTGGATTTTGGTGCCCCATGATCCCTGGTGCATTCTTATGCATAAAAAACCATAATGCTCGGAGCACTTTTCACTTTTGAGGTCTGTGGTGCCCCGTGGTCCAATTTTGGTGCCCATGGTGCATTTTCAACACACGGTACAATTTTCGTGCAAAGATAAGACTTTTGGGTTTTGGTGCCCCGTGATCGTTAGTGCATCCTTATGCATAAAAAACCATAATGCTTAGAGCACTTTTCAGTTTTGATGTCCATGGTGCCCCTTAGTCCAATTTTGGTGTCCCGTGGTGTATTTTTGGCCCATGGTGCAATTTTCGTCCCAAAATAAGACTTTTGGGTTTTTGTGCCCTATGACCCTTGGGGCATCATTATGCATAAAAAATCATAATGCTCTTAGCACTATTCAGTTTTGAGGTCCGTGGTGCACCGTGGTCCAATTTTGGTGTCCCGTGGTGCATTTTCGGTCCATGGTGCAACTTTCGTCCCAAAATAAAACTTTCGGATTTTGGTGCCCCATGATCCCTTATGTATTATTATGCATGAAACACCATAATGCTCTGAGCACCTTTCAGTTTTGAGGTCTGTGGTGTCCAGTGGTCCAAATTTGGTGCCCGGTGGAGCATTTTTGGCCTATGGTGCAATTTTCGTGCCAAAATAAGACTTTTGGGTTTTAGTGCCTCATGATCCCTGGTGCATTCTTATGCATAAAAAATCATAATCTCGAAGCACTTTAGTTTTGAGGTTCGTGGTGCCCCGTGGTCGAATTTTGGTTCCCGTGGTGCATTTTCGGCACATGGTGCAATTTTCATTCCAAAATAAGACTTTTGAGTTTTGGTGCCCCATGATCCTTGGTGACCAATTTTGGTGCTCGGGTTGCATTTTCGGCTCATAGTTCAATTTTTGTGTCAAAATAAGACTTTTGGGTTTTGGTACCCTGTAATCCTTGGTGCATCCTTATGTATAAAAAACCATAATTCTCGGAGCACTTTTCATTTTTGAGGTTCGTGGTGCCCAGTGGCCCAATTTTGGTGCCCGTGGTGGATTTTTGGCACATGGTCCAATTTTCATGCCAAAATAAGACTTTTGGGTTTTGGTGCCATGTGATCCCTGGTGCATTCTTATGCATAAAAAACCATAAGGCTCGGCCTACTTTTCAGTTTTATATCTGTGGTGTCCTATGGTCCAATTTTGGTGTCCCATGGTGCAATTTTCACCCCAAAATAAGAATTTTGGGGTCCCGTGATCCCTGGTGGATGCTTATGCATAAAAAACCATAAGGCTCGGAGCACTCTTCATTTTTTAGGTCCATGGTGCCCCGTGGTCCCATTTTGGTGTCGATTGGTGCATTTTCGGCCAGTGGTGCAATTTTCGTCCCAAAATAAAACTTTTGGGTTTTGGTGCCCCAAGATCCCTGGGGCATTCTTATGCGTAAAAAATCATAATGCTTAGAGCACTTTTCAGTTTTGAGGTCCGTGGTGGCCCGTGGTCTAATTTTGGTGCTCGTGGTGCATTTTCAGCTTATGGTGCAATTTTCATGCCAAAATAAGACTTTTTGGTTTTGGTGCCCTGTGATCCTTGGTGCATCCTTATGCATAAAAAACCATAATGCTCAGAGCACTTTTCAGTTTTGAGGTTCGTGGTGCCCCGTGGTGCAATTTTGGTGACCTGTGGTGCAATTTTCATGCCAAAATAAGACTTGTTGGGTTTTTGTGCCCCGTGATCCCTAGTGGATTCTTATGCATAAAAAACCATAATGCTCAGAGCACTTTCAGTTTTAAGGACCGTGGTGCCCCATGGTCTAATTTTGGTTCCCGTGGTGCATTTTCGGCACATGGTGCAATTTTCGTGCCAAAATAGGACTTTTGGGTTTTAGTGCCCTATGATCCTTGGTGCATCCTTATGCATAAAAAACCATAATAATTGGAGCACCTATCAGTTTCGAGGTTCGTGGTGCCCCGTGGTCCAATTTTGGTGCCCGTGGTGGATTTTCGGCACATGGTCAAACTTTCGTGCCAAAATAAGACTTTTGGGTTTTGGTGCCACGTGATACTTGGTGCATTCTTATGGATAAAAAACCATAAGGCTTAGAAAACTTTTCAATTTTTATGTCTGTGGTGTCCTACGGTCCAATTTTGGTGTCCCGTGGTGCATTTTTGGCCCATGGTGCAATTTTCGTTCCAAAGTAAGACTTTTGGGTTTTGGGGCCACATGATCCCTAGTGCATTCTTATGCATAAAAAACCATAATGCTAGGAGCACTCTTCAGTTTTGAGGTCCGTGGTGCCCCGTGGTCCAATTTTGGTGCCCATTGGTGCATTTTCAGCAAATGGTGCAATTATCAACCCAAAATAAGACTTTTGGATTTTGGTGCCCCATGATCCCTGGGGGATTCTTATGCATAAAAAACCATAATGCTCAGAGCACTATTCAATTTTGAAGTCCGTGGTGCCCAGTGGTCTAATTTTCATGCCCATGGTGCTTTTTTGGCTTACGGTGCTATTTTCATCCCAAAAATAAGACTTTTTGGTTTTGGTGCCCTGTGATCCTTGGTGCATCCTTATGCATAAAAAACCATAATGCTCAGAGTACTTTTCAATTTTGAGGTCCGTGAATCCCCGTGGTGCAATTTTGGTGACCCATGGTACAATTTTGGCCCTTGGTGCAATTTTCGTACCAAAATAAGACTTTTGGGTTTTGGTTCCCCGTGATCCCTAGTGGATTCTTATGCATAAAAAACCATAATGCTCGGAATACTTTCAGTTTTGAGGTTCGCGGTGCCCCGTGGTCTAATTTTGTTGCTCATGGTGCGTTTTCAGTACATGGTGTAATTTTCGTGCCAAAATAAGACTTTTGGGTTTTAGTGCCCTATGATCCTTGGTGCATCCTTATGCATAAAAACCCACAATGTTCGAAGCACCTTTCAGTTTGGAGGTTCGTGGTGCCCCATGGTCCAATTTTGGTACCCGCGGTGCATTTTTGGCACATGGTCCAATTTTCGTGCCAAAATAAGACTTGTGCGTTTTGGTGCCACGTGATCCCTGATGCATTCTTATGCATAAAAAACCATAATGCTCGGAGCACTTTTCAGTTTGAAGGTCCGTGGTGCCCCGTGGTCAAATTTTCGTGCACGTGGTGCATTTTCGGCCCAATGTCCAATTTTCATGCGAAAATAAGACTTTTTGGGTTTTGGAGCCCCGTGATCCCTGGTGCATTCTTATGCATAAAAAACCATAATGCTCATAGCACTTTTCAGTTTTGAGGTACGTGGTACCCCGTGGTCCAATTTTGGTGCCCGTTGTGCATTTTCGGCACATGGTGCAACTTTCATTGTAAAATAAGACATTTGGGTTTTGGTACCCCGTGATCCCTGGTCCATCCTCATGCATAAAAAACCACAATGCTTGGAGCACTTTTCAGTTTTGAGGTCCGCGGTGTCCAGTGGTCCAATTTTTGTGCCCCGTGATGCATTTTTGGTCCATTGTGCAATTTTCGTGCCAAAATAAGACTTTTGGGTTTTCGTGCCCCTTGATTCCCGGGGCATTCTTATACATAAAAAACCATAATGCTCGGAACATTTTTCAATTTTGAAGTCCGTGGGGCCACATGGTCCAATTTTGGTGCCCGGGGTGCATTTTTGGCACATGGTGCAAGTTTCATGCCAAAATAAGACTTTTGGGTTGTGGTGCCCCTTGATTCTTGGTGCATCCTTATGCATTAAAAACGTAATGCTCGGAGCACTTTTCAATTTTGAGGTCCGTGTTGCCCTGTGGTCCAATTTTGGTGCTCGTGGTGCATTTTCAGCACATGGTCCAATTTTCGTGCCAAAATAAGACTTTTGGGTCTTGGTGTCCCTTGATCCTTGGTGCATCCTTATGCCTAAAAAACATAATGCTCAGAGCACTTTTCAATTTTGAGGTCCGTGTTGCCCCGTGGTCCATTTTCAGCACATGGTCCAATTTTCGTGCCAAAATAAGACTTTTGCGTTTTGGTGCCATGTGATCCCTTGTGCATTCTTATGCATAAAAAACCGTAATGCTCAGAGCACTTTTCAGTTTGAAGGTCCGTGGTGCCCCGTGGTCCAATTTTCGTGCACGTGGTGCACTTTCGCCCCAATGTCCAATTTTCATGCGAAAATAAGAATTTTTGGGTTTTGGAGCCCCGTGATCCCTGGTGCATTCTTATGCATAAAAAACCATAATGCTCAGAGCACTTTTCAGTTTTGAGGTCCGTGGTACCCCGTGGTCCAATTTTGGTGCCCGTTGTGCATTTTCGGCACATGGTACAACTTTCATGCTAAAATAAGACATTTGGGTTTTGGTGCCCCGTGATCCCTGGTCCATCCTCATGCATAAAAAACCACAATGCTCATAGCACTTTTCAGTTTTGAAGTCCGTGGTGTCCAGTAATCCAATTTTTGTGCCTCGTGGTGCATTTTTGGTCCATCGTGCAATTTTCGTGCCAGAATAAGACTTTTGGATTTTCGTGCCCCTTGATTCCCGGGGCATTCTTATACATAAAAAAACCATAATGCTCGGAACATTTTTCAGTTTTGAAGTCCGTGGGGCCTCGTGGTCCAATTTTGGTGTCCGGGGTGCATTTTCGGCACATGGTGCAAGTTTCATGCCAAAATAAGACTTTTGGATTGTGGTGCCCCTTGATTCTTGGTGCATCCTTATGCATTGAAAACGTAATGCTCGAAGCACTTTTCAATTTTGAGGTCCGTGTTGGCCGGTGGTCTAATTTTGGTGCTCGTGGTGCATTTTCGGCACATGATCCAATTTTCGTGCCAAAATAAGACTTTTGGGTCTTGGTGCCCCTTGATCCTTGGTGCATCCTTATGCATAAAAAACATAATGCTCATAGCACTTTTCAATTTTGAGGTCTGTGTTGCCCCGTGGTGCATTTTCGGCACATGGTCCAATTTTCGTGCCAAAATAAGACTTTTGTGTTTTGGTGCCACGTGATCCCTGGTGCATTCTTATGCATAAAAAACCATAATGCTCGGAGCACTTTTCAGTTTGAAGGTCCGTGGTGCCCCGTGGTCGAATTTTCGTGCACGTGGTGCATTTTCGGCCCAATGTCCAATTTTCATGCAAAAATAAGACTTTTTCGGGTTTGGTGTCCCGTGATCCCTGGTGCATTCTTATGCATAAAAAACCATAATGCTAAGAGAACTTTTCAGTTTTGAGGTCCGTGGTACCCCGTGGTCCAATTTTGGTGCCCGTTGTGCATTTTCTGCACATGGTGCAACTTTCATGCTAAAATAAGACATTTAGGTTTTGGTTTCCGTGATACCCGGTGCATTCTGTAACACCCCAAATTTTGGAGCTAAGGATTAAATAGGAAATTAACCTCTTAATTAGTGATTAGCTGAGTAATTAAGAAAAATAATAGAAATAATTAAAATATGCATTACTTAATAAGGATTAAGTAGAGACATTACATGATTAGTGGAGGGAAATTCAAAATTTGGAAAGTCAAAGATAGACTTACTTTAGTCAAAGTCAATGGGAAGGGATTTGGTCAATTCATTATTGGCATTGTTGTAACTAAGTGGAACGTGTGTCTAGAATCTAAAATTAGACTTTTAAGAGCATAATTAAATTATTAATGGGTCTAGAATAACTTTAATTAGTAAAATTAATTGTTCTAAAGTAATTGGTGACTTAGAAATTTAGCTAAGGTAATTAAACAAAATATAGAGCAATTTGTTTAATTAAAACAAAGTGCAATTTGTTTTACTAAAGCCTAAAAAGAACTAGTTAACAACTAAATGAATGTGAGACATCAAATCTTTATTAATGAAGTTAAAATAATTAATAAAATTAAGTTTTAACCATGATTTGGCCAAAAGTCAAAGCTGGTCAAAGAAAAGAATATTCTCATTAATGGCATTTCGTAATTATATGTTTTTGAGCTTGAAAATTATTTTGGACTTAGATAAAATTCTAATAATTATAATTAAGCATGAAAATGATCTAAGTTCAGCAAAAATAATTACAATGAATTAATTATTAATTTTAGCAAATTATTTAGTATTTTTGACCTAGAAAATTCATTTTAAGTCCAAATTGAGTGATTCCAAAGGCATTATCTTTGGAAAATTAAATGCTACATTTTAAGAATATTTTAGAGCTAAAAAAATGGAAACCCAGGTCAGCTAACCACTTAAGCACAATTAGGTTTAGAAAAATCTTTTTATTTTTATTTTGTGGGACCTACCCTTAGGGTTTTGGGGTCCCCTATATAAGCTAAGAGGGACCCCTTCCCCCACAAGTGCAGCAGCCAGCCTCAACAGCCAGGGGGGAGAGAGAAATTTCACTCTCTCTTGTGGTGAGAGTCTCTCATCCTCTCCATGTTCTTCTTCCCTTCTCTCTAGCTTTTCCTCCACTAACTTTCTTCCTTTTTCTTTGCATTTTTAATATGTTGTAGAGCTCACCAAGCTCTAGCTTTGGGTGGTTGGAAATTTTGTTTTGAGCACTTGAGCTTAGGAAACCAAGGTATGGGAGGGATTTTCTATTCTCTTTGAGCCTAAAATTGTTTGTATTGGATCCTATTTATGATGGGTCTAGTTTGTTTGCAATTATATGTGGGTTTGAACTTGTGCCATGTATGTAAAGTGTGATTTTTCGCTACTGTTTTGTGGTCTGGAAAAATGGGTGTACTTTTTGATGTTTTTGACCTCAAAAATGAGTTCCTTGGGTCCATAAACCTAGGGTTACATATAAAGTATGTTAATTTTGAATACTTGAGCTATTTATTATGAATTTCTTAAGTTTTGAGCTATTTATGAAAATTGTTGTTCTGTTTTGGGAAAATAAATGTTGTGGTTGTGCTGAGCTGTTTTTGACACTAAATATGGTCTTTCTATGCCCTAAAATATAGAAGTGTTTATGTGGAATGTTTAGAAATGGATTGTGAATCTTTAGAAAATTTTTGTTTGGTGAAATTGTGGATTTTTGGGCACTGTTTCCTCTGTTTCGAAAACCTGTAATTATGGAGCTGAAATTGGCTTTAATGGACCTCAAAATTAGCTTTCTCATGCCTTAAAACCTAGGGTTGCATATAAAATTTGTTGAAAACCGATTTCTATAGCAACGGGAAATTTCTTTTAAGTTTAAAGCCTTTTTACACTGTTTTGCCTCTGTTTCGAAGACTGGTAATTATGGGGTTGGAATTGGATGTAATGGACCTCAAAATTAGATTTCTCATGCCTTAAAACCTAGGGTTGCATATAAAATTCGTTGAAAACCGATTTCTATAGCAACGGGAAATTTATTTTTAAGTTTTGTGCCGTTTTCGTTGGATTTTGCCACTGTTTCGAAATTAATAATTTTTAGAGTTGGAATTTACTCAGTTGGACCAGAAAAATGGGTTCCTTACATCCTAATACCTAGGGTTGCATATTTGGTTCGTCAAAATCCGATTTCTACATCGTTGGGAATGAAATTTTGAAGTTTAAACCCTTTTTCTTGAGTTTTTGAACTAATTTCGGGTTGGGTGTTTAACCGTCTAAAATTTGAGCTTTAAAAACCCAAAATAAGTATTTTGTGGTGGAATATGATAGTTAACATGTACATAGGGGTTGTGACTTAAATTGTGGACATTTGGAACCCAAAATAAAAAGTTATGATACTTGAAAATTGGGATGTTGTGGTGGCTGCGGGTTTGACCCAAAAGTTTGTAAAGTGTGATGAATTTAAATTGTACAAGTGTATGACTGTATTCTCATTATGAAATTATTAGCAAGGACCAAGAGGGTGTGACCTTCGGCACTTGGTTGTTGAATTATATATGTAATAGTACGTTGTAAATGCGCGTGACCAATTATTGTTAAGACCGAGAGGATGTGACCTCCGGTGTTGATATGAATTGTTGGATATTTCTTGGGGATATATTGCTTGTTGTGATATGAGTCCGAGGGGCGTTGTCCTTCGGTAATGCATGTTGGTTTTGCTTGTGCATGAGTAGGATAGATGATTTGGAATGCCCGAGGCACCCATGTGTGTGCAAGTGGATATATCCACTTTGAAAGGTTATTTTGTTCATGACGCTGAGAGGTTAGGAGGGATGGGATCCTTCCCCTCTTGTGTTATGAAGAAGAACGATGCATGCTCGTGTTATTCACCTTACATGGGGCGATGCGCGTTTCGAGGAAGCGGATGATGTAAAGTGGGCGTTGGTGACAAAGACGGGATGGATGTAGAAAGATGGGGTCTTTGATTGGAGATGGGGCTTGACTCCATGCTCGGTGGGGAGGGTGCCCAAAAACATCCTTCTGTCAGTACCATTGGAATCGTTTTGCCCTGTGGAATACATCTCGTAGCGTGGAGAACGTGTGAGGAAACATTTTGAGAAGTGGATGACTACGGTGGGTACACCAGGGGATAGTTCATTGTCTCAAAGTAAGCTTGGGGAAATGGTGTCAGGTTGTGATAACCCGACTAAGGGTTAGTACGGGGGACTCACGTAACCTGCTTGGCATTCTTGACGAAGACGAGGCTATATCCACGATTGGTGAGATCGAAGTGTCACTATGTACCGGACATGAGTCGAGTGCTCCCAATCGTCATCCACGAAGTTGCGTAAGACCATTATAACCTGGGAGGTTTAATGGCAGTGGGGCCCATAGGAATAGATGTTGTGAGATAGATACTCGTAATAGGATTATCGAGAGTGTCATCGCTAGAGTACCACACGCAGTGGTCATATAGGTTGTTTGGGACTGAAAGTCCATTTGTTTGTGGCGACCAAGGAGGTAGAGAATTCACTCCCATGTTTTTATTTTTCAGAGAAGGTTCGTTGGCCCTATGCGAATGATGAGGACAGAGTGGGGATACTACGCCAAGTGCCAGTGACGCAAATGGATATGTTCAAGGAAGAAGAGGATCCCTCTGAGGATGCCTCATGGGTATTTTGGGTTTTAATTTTCATTGAGTCACTGCTCTGAGTCTTGGTCCTTTTTTTGTCTAAATGAGGGTAGACTAGGATTTAGTATTATGATGTATCATTTTCCTTCATGTGACTTATTTGAAAAAGATGTATTTGTTCTTAAGGATGTAAAAGTGTATTCAGTTTTGTGTAATAGAATTATCAAATGATGAAATTGAGGATGTTTAAAAGAAGTTCTATTACGTTTTAATGGTTTACCGTAGTTATGATGTTTTGATAATTCGAGTTTAGTTTATTAAGAAATTTCATTTCACAAAAAGGGTATTTTTAAATTTACGATAAGTTAACAAGGATAATTCTTCTTTTGGAATTAAAATTTATAAGTTTTGAAAGTTAAAAAGGGAATAAATTTCCTGGTATTTTGATGGTTACTTTATAATAAAGATTCAAAATCATTTCCGTAAATTTCAGAAATAATAAGGACATCCTTAATAGCAAATTAGGGTTTTACACATTCTTATGCGTAAAAAACCTTAATGCTTGGAGAAATTTTCAATGTTGAGGTCCATGGTGTCCCGTGGTCCAATTTTGGTGCTCGTGGTGCATTTTCGGCCCATTATGCAATTTTTGTGCCAAAATAAGACTTTTTGGTTATGGTAATCCGTGATCCTTGGTGGATTCTTATGCATAAAAACCCATAATGCTTGGAGCACTTTTCAGTTTTAAGGTCCGTGGTGCCCCGTGGTCCGGTGGTGCATTTTTATCATAAGGTGCAATTTTCGTGCCAAAGCAAGACTTTTGGGTTTTGGTGCCCTATGATCCTTGGTGCATCCTTCTGCATAAAAACCCGTAATGCTCTGAGCACTTTTCAGTTTTGAGGTCCGTGGTGCCCCATGGTTCAATTTTGGTCCCCGTGGTGCATTCAGCCCATTGTGAAATTTTCGTGCAAAAATAAGACTTTTGGGTTTTGATGCCCCGTGATCCCTGGGGCATTCTTAGCCATCAAAAACCATAATGTTCAGAGCACTTTTCAGTTTTGAGGTCCGCGGTGTCTAGCAGTCCAATTTTCTTGCCACGTGGTGCATTTTTGGTCCATGGTGCAATTTTCGTGCCAAAATAAGACTTTTGGGTTTTGGTTCCCCATGATCCCTGGGGCATTCTCATGCATACAAACCCATCATGCTCGGAGCACTTTTCAGTTTTGAGGTCCGTGGTGCCCCATGGTCTAATTTTGGTGCCGTTGGTGCATTTTTTGTACGAAAATAAGACTTTTGCGTTTTGGTTCCCCATGATCCTTGGTCCATTCTTATGCATGAAAAATCATAATGCTCGAAGCACTTTTCAGTTTTGAGGTCCGTGGTGTCCAGTGGTCCAATTTTGGTGCCACGTGGAGCATTTTCGGCAAGTGGTGCAATTTTGGTGGCAAAATAAGACTTTTGGATTTTGGTGCCCCGTGATGCCTGGTGCATTCTTATGCATAAAAAACCTTAATGCTTGGAGCAATTTTCAATTTTGAGGTCCATGGCGACCCGTGGTCCAATTTTGGTGCCCGTGGTGCATTTTCGGCCCATTATGCAATTTTCGTGCCAAAATAAGACTTTTGGGTTTTGGAAATCCGTGATCCCTGGTGAATTCTTATGCATAAAAACCCATAATTATTGGAGCACTTTTCAGTTTTAAGATCCGTGGTGCCCCGTGGTCCAATTTTGGGGCCAGTGGTGCATTTTTGTTACATGGTGCAATTTTCGGGCCAAAGTAAGACTTTTAGGTTTTGGTGCCCTCTGATCCTTGGTGCATCCTTCTACATAAAAACCTATATTTCTTTAAGCACTTTTCAGATTTGATGTCCATGGTGCCCCTTGGTCCAATTTTGGTCCCCGTGGTGCATTTCGGCCCATTGTGCAATTTTCGTGCGAAAATAAGACTTTTGGGTTTTGGTGCTCTGTGATCCCTGTGAATTCTTAGGCATAAAAAACCATAATGCTCGGAGCACTTTTCAGTTTTGAGTTCCGTGGTGTCCAGTGGTCCAATTTTCTTGCCACGTGGTGCGTTTTTGGCCCATGGTGCAATATTCGTGCCAAAATAAGACTTTTGGGTTTCGGTGCCCTGTGATCCTTGGTGCATCCTTATGCATAAAAACCCATAATGCTCTAAGCACTTTTCAGTTTTGTGGTCTGTGGTGCCCCGTGATCCAATTTTGGTGTCTGTGGTGCATTTTTGGATCATTTTGCAATTTTCGTGCGGAAATAAGACTTTTAGGTTTTGGTGCCCCGTGATCCTAGTGCATTCTTAGGCATAAAAAACCATAATGCTCGGAGCACTTTTCAGTTTTGAGGTCCGTTATGTCCAGTGGTCCAATTTTCGTGCCAAAATAAGACTTTTGGGTTTTGGTTCCCCGTCATCCCTAGGGCATTCTTATGCATAAGAAACCATAATACTCGGAGCACTTTTCAGTTTTTAGGTCCGTGGTGTCCCGTGATCCAATTTTAGTGCCCTTGGTGCATTTTCGGCACACGGTGCAGCTTTCATGCTAAAATAAGACTTTTGGGTTTTTGTGCCTTTGACCCCCAGTGCATTCTTATGCATAAAAAAACCATAGTGCTTGGAGCACTATTCAATTTTTAGGTCCTGGTGCCCCGTGGTGCAATTTTGGTGCATTTTTGGCCCATGGTGCAATTTTCGTGCCAAAATAAGACTTTTGAGTTTTGGTGCCCCGTGATCCTGGGTGCATTCTTATGCATAAAAAACCGCAATGCTTGGAATATTTTTCAGTCTTGAGGTTCATGGTGCCCCGTGGTCCAATTTTGGTGCTGGGGGTGCATTTTTGGCCAATTGTCCAATTTTCATGCAAAAATAAGACTTTTGGGTTTGGCTGCCCCGTGATCCCTGGTGCATTCTTATGCATAAAACCATAATGCTTTGAGCACTTTTCAGTTTTTAGGTCCAATGTGCCCTGTGGTCCAATTTTGGTGGTCGTGGTGCATTTTCGGCAAATGGTGTAGTTTTCGAGCTAAAATAAGACTTTTGAGTTTTGGTGCCTTTCATCCCTAATGCATTCTTATGCATAAAAAACGATAGTGCTCGGAGCACTTTTCAATTTTAAGGTCAGTGATGCCCCATGGTGCATTTTCGGCACATGGTGCAATTTTCGTGCCAAAATAAAACTGTTGGGTTTTGGTACCCCGTGATCCCTGGGGCATTCTTATGCATTAAAAACCATAATGCTCTGAGCACTTTTCAGTTTTGAGGTGGGTGGTGCCCCATAGTCCAATTTTGGCGCCTGAGGTGCAATTGTTGTCTCAATATAAGACTTTTGGATTTTGGTGCCTCGTGATCCCTGGTGCATTCTTATGCATCAAAAATCGTAATGCTCGGAGCACTTGTCAATTTTGAGATCTGTGGTGCCCCGTGGTATAATTTTGGTGCCGGTTGTTAAATTTCGACACATGGTGCAATTTTCGTGCGAAAATAAGACTTTTTGGTTTTGGTGCCTTGTGATCCCTGGTGCATTCTTATGCATAAAAACCATAATGCTTGAAGTACTTTTTAGTTTTCAGGTTTGTGGTGTCCAGTGGTCCAATTTTGGTGGCCCGTGGTGCATTTTCGGCACATGGTGCAATTTTCGTACTAAGATAAAAATTTTGGGTTTTGGGCCCTGTGATCCCCGGTGCATCCTTATGCATAAAAACCCATAATTCTCAAAGCACTTTTCAGTTTTGAGGTCCGTGGTGCCCCGTGGTCCAATTTTGGTGCCTGTGGTGGATTTTTGGCATATGGTCCAATTTTCGTGCAAGAAAAAGACTATTGGGTTTTGGTGCCCCGTGATCCCTGGTTCATTCTTATGCATAAAACCATAATGCTCCGACCACTTTTCAGTTTTTAGGTCCATGGTGCCCCGTGGTCCAATTTTGGTGCCCGTGGTGCATTTTCTGCCCATTATGCAATTTTCATACGAAAATAAGACTTTTGGGTTTTGGTGCCTCGTGATCCATGGTTCATTCTTATGCATAAAAAACCATAAGGCTCAGAGCACTTTTCAGTTTTTAGGCCCGTCGTGTCCCGTGGTCCAATTTTGGTGTCCCGGGGTGTATTTTTGGACCAAGGTGCAATTTTCGTGCCAAAAAAAGACTTTTGGGTTTTGGTGCCTTGTGATCCCTGGTACATTCTTATGCACAAAATACGATAATGCTCAGATCACGTTTCAGTTTTTAGGTCCGTGGTGTCCCGTGTTCCAGTTTTGGTGCCCATGGTGGCTTTTCGACACATGGTCCAATTTTCGTTCCAAAATAAGACTTTTGGGTTGTGGTGCCACGTGATCCCTAGTGCATTATTATGCATAAAAGAGCCTTATGCGTGGAGCACTTTTCAATTTTGAGGTCCGTGGTGCCCCGTGGTCAAATTTTGGTGCCTGTAGTGCATTTTCGGCACATTTGAGCAATTTTCGTGCGAAAATAAGACTATTGGGTTTTGGTGACCCGTGATCCCTGGGGGATTCTTATGCATAAAAAACCATAGTGCTCGAAGCAATTTTCAGTTTTCAGGTCCGTCGTGTCCAGTGGTCCAATTTTGGTGGCCCGAGGTGAATTTTTGGCCCATGGAGCAATTTTCGTGCGAAAATAAGACTTTTGGGTTTTGGTGCATTGAGATCCTTGGTGCATTCTTATGCATAAAAAGCACAATGCTCGGAGCACTTTTTAGTGTTGAGGTCCGTGGTGTCCAGTTGTCCAATTTTGGTACCCCGAGGTGCATTTTTCGCCCATGGTGCAATTTTCATGCCAAAATAAGACTTTTGGGTTTTGGTGCCCCATGATCCCTGGGGCATTCTTATGCATAAAAAACCATAATGCTTGAAGCACTTTTTAGTTTTGAGGTCCGTGGTGCCCCATGGTCCAATTTTGGTGCCCGTGGTGCATTTTCGGCACATGGTGCAACTTTCATGCTAAAATAAGACTTTTGGGTTTTGGTGCCTTTGATTCCTGGTGCATTCTTATGCATAAAAAACAATAGTGCTCAGAGCACTTTTCAGTTTTGAGGTTCGTGGGGCCCCGTGGTCCAATTTTGGTGCCCGTGATACATTTTCGGCATATGGTGTAATTTTCCTGCCACAATAAGATTGTTGGGTTTTTGTACCTTGTGATCCCTGAGGCATTCTTATGCATTAAAAACCAAAATTCTCTGAGCACTTTTCAGTTTTGAGGTCTGTGGTTCCTTGTGGTCCAATTTTTGTGCCCAGGTGCAATTTTCGTCCAAAAATAATACATTTTGGAACATCCAAAAGTCTTAATTTGGAAAAAAAATTGCACCATGGGCCAAAAATGGACCACGGGTACCAATATTGGACCACGCGCCCCTACGTACCTTAAAACTAAAAAGTGCTTTGAACATTATGGTTTTCTATGCATAAGATTGCACCAGGGATCACGGGGCACCAAAATCCAAAAGTCTTACTTTTGCACCAAAATTCAACAATGGGCCGAAAATGCACCACGGGCAACAAAATTGGATGACGGGGCACCACGGACCTAAAAACTAAAAAGTGCTCCAAGCATTATGATTTTTTATGCACAACAATGCACCAGGGATCACGGGTCACCAAAACCAAAAAGTCTTATTTTCGCACGAAAATTGCATAAGAGGCCGAAAATGCACCAAGGGCACCAAAATTGGACCACAGGGCACCATGGACCTGAAAACTAAAAAGTGCTCTGAGCATTATGATTTTTTTTGCATAAGAATGCACCAGGGGTCACGGGGCACCAAAACCCAAAAGTCTTATTTTGGGACAAAAATTGAACCATGGGCTGAAAAATGCACCACAAGCACCAAAATTGGACCACGGGAAACCACGGACCTAAAAATTGAAAACTGGTCAGCGAATTATGGTTTTTGTTGCATAAGAATGCACTAGCGATCACGGGACACCAAAACCCAAAAGTCTTATTTTCGCACGAAAATTGCACAATGGCCCGAAAATGCACCACGGGCACCAAAATTGGACCACGGGGCACCACGGACCTGAAAACTAAAAAGTGCTCCGAGCATTATGGTTTTTTTTGCATAAGAATGCACCAGGGGTCACGGGGCACCAAAACGTAAAAGTCTTGAGACGAAAATTGCACCATGGGCCAAAAAATGCACCACGGGCACCAAAATTGGACAATAGGGCACCAGGGACCTCAAAATCGAAAAGTGCTCCAAGCCTTAAGGTTTTTTATTCATAAGGATGCACCAAGGATCACAGGGCAGCAAAACCCAAAAGCCTTATTTTAGCACGAAAATTCGACGATATGCCGAAAATCCTCCACGAGGCACCACAGACTTCAAAATTGAACAGTTCTCCGAGCATTATGATTTTTTATGCATAAGAATGCACCAGGGATCACGGGGCACCAAAACCCAAAAGTCTTATTTTGACACGAAAATTGCACCATGGGCCAAAAATGCACCACAGGCACCAAAATTGGACCTCGGGGCACCACGGACCTCAAAACTGAAAAGTGCTCCCAGCATTGTGGTTTTTTATGCATAAGGATGCACCAAGGATCACAGGGAACCAAAACCTAAAAGTCTTATATTGGGACGAAAATTGCACCATGTGATGAAAATTCAACACAAGCACCAAAATTGGACCACGGGGCACCATGGATGTCAAAACTGAAATGTGTTCGAGCATTATGGTGTTTTATACATAAGGATGCACCAAGCATCACAGGGCACCAAAACCCAAAAGTCTTATTTTAGGATTAAAATTGCACCATAGGCCGAAAAATACACCACGGGAACCAAAATTTGACCACGGGAAACCACGGACCTAAAAACTGAAAAGTGCTTAGAGCATTATGATTTTTTATGCATAAAAATGCGCTAGGAATCACGGGGCACCAAAACCCAAAAGTCTTATTTTTGCACGAAAATTGCACAAGGGGCCGAAAATGCACCAGGGGCACCAAAGTTTAACCACTGGGCACCACGGACCTCAAAGCTGAAAAGTGCTTCATGCATTATCATTTTTTATGGATAAGGATGCACCAAGGATCATGGGGCACCAAAACCCGAAAGTCTAATTTTGGAACAAAAATTGCCCCATGGGCCGAAAATGGACCACGGGTACCAAAATTGGACCACACGCAACCACGTACCTCAAAACTAAAAAGTGCTCCGAACATTATGGCTTTTTATGCATAAGATTGCACCAGGAATCACGGGGCACCAAAACCCAAAAGTCTTATTTTCGCAACAAAATTCCACAATGGGTCGAAAATGCACAACGGGCAACAAAATTGGAGCACGGGGCACCACGGATCTAAAAACTAAAAAGTGCTCCAAGCATTATGGTTTTTTATGCACAACAATGCACCAGGGATCACGGGGTTCCGAAACCCAAAAGTCTTATTTTCGCAACAAAATTCCACAATGGGCCGAAAATGCACAACGGACAACAAAATTGGACCACGGGGCACCACGGATCTAAAAACCAAAAAGTGCTCCAAGCATTATGGTTTTTTATGCACAACAATGCACCAAGGATCACGGGGGTACCGAAACCCAAAAGTCTTATTTTCGCACGAAAATTGCACAATAGGCCAAAAATGCACCAACGGCACCAAAATTGGACCACGGGGCACCACGGACCTGAAAACTGAAAAGTGCTCCGAGCATTATGGCTTTGTTTGCATAGGAATGCACCAGGGGTCACGAGGCACCAAAACCCAAAAGTCTTATTTTGGGACGAAAATTGCACCATGGGCCGAAAAATGTACCACAGACACCAAAATTGAACCACAGGAAACCACGAACTTAAAAACTGAAAAGTGGTCAGCGAATTATGGTTTTTGTTGCATAAGAATGCACCAGCGATAACGGGGCACCAAAACCCAAAAGTCTTATTTTCGCACGAAAATTGCACAATGGTTTGAAAATGCACCACGGGCACCAAAATTAGACCACGGGGCACCACAGATCTCAAAACTGAAAAGTGCTTGGAGCATTATGGTTTTTCATGCATAAGGATGCACCAAGGATCATAGGGCACCAAAACCTAAAAGTCTTGTATTGGGACGAAAATTGCACCATGAGCCGAAAAATGCACCATGGGCACCAAAATTGGACAACGGGGCACCAAGGACCTCAAAACTGAAAAGTGCTTCGACCATTATGGTTTTTTATGCATAAGAATGCACCAGGGATCACGGGGCACCAAAACCCAAAAGTCTTATTTTCGCACGAAAATTGCACAATGGTCCGAAATTCTACCACCGGTACCAAAATTAGACCACGGGGCACCACGAACCTCAAAACTAAAAGTGCTTCAAGATTTATGATTTTTTATGCATAAGGATGCTCCAGGGATCATAGGGCACGAAAACCCAAAAGTCTTATTTATGCATGAAAATTGCACCATGGGCCGAACATGCACCACAGGCAACAAATTTGGACCACGGGGTACCACGGACCTCAAAATTGAAATGTGCTCCGAGCATTTTGGATTTTTATGCATAAGAATGCACCAGGGATCAGGGGGCACCAAAACCTAAAAGACTTATTTTAGCACGAAAATTGCACAATAGGTCGAAAACGTACCACGAGCACCAAAATTTGACCACAGGAAATCGCAGACCTCAAAACTAAAAATTGCTCTGAGTATTATGGTGTTTTATGCATAAGAATCCACCAGGGATCACGGGGTACCAAAAAGCAAAAGTCTTATTTTAGCACGAAAATTGCACCATGGGCTGAAAATGCACCACGGGCACTAAAATTGGACCACAGGGCACCACGGACCTCAAAACTGAAAAGTGCTATGAGCATTATGGTTTTTTATGCATAAGGATGCACCAAGGATCACAGGGCACCAAAATTGCACCATGGGCCGAAAATGGACCACGTGTACCAAAATTGGACCACGTGCCCCCACATACCTCAAAACTAAAAAGTGCTCCGAACATTATGGTTTTTTACGCATAAGATTGCACCAGAGATCACGGGGCACCAAATTTTTGGGTTTTAGTGACCTGTGATCCTTGGTAGATTCTTATGCGAAAAAACCCATAATGCTAAAGTACTTTTCCGTTTTTAGGTTCGTGGTACTCCGAGGTTCAATTTTGGTGCTCGTGGTGGATTGTCGCCACATTGTCCAATTTTCGTGCGAAAATAAGACTTTTGGGATTGGTGCCCTATGATCCCTGGTGGATCCTTATGCATAAAAATCCAAAATGCTCGGAGCACTTTTCATTTTTAGGCCATGGTGCCCCGTCGTCCAATTTTGGTGCCATTGGTGCATTTTCTGCACATGGTGCAACTTTCGTGCCAAAATAATATTGTTGGGTTTTGGTGCCCTGTGATCCTTGGTGCATCCATAGGAATAAAAAATCATAATTCTCTGAGCACCTTTCAGTTTTGAGGTCCGTGGTGTCCAGTGTTCCAATTTTGGAGCCCTATGGTACATTTTGGCTAATGTTGCAAATTTTGTGGCAAAATAAGACTTTTGGGTTTTGGTGCCCCATGATCCCTGTGGATTCTTAAGCATAAAACACCATAATGTTCGGAGCACATTTCACTTTTGAGGTCCGTGTTGTCCAGTGGTCCAATTTTGGTGCCCCGTGGTACATTTTTGGTAGATGGTGCAATTTTTGTGCCAAAATGTTCGAAGCACTTTTCAGTTTTGAGGGCTGTGATGCACCGTGGCCCAAATTTGGTGCCTGTGGTGCATTTTTGACCCATTGTGCAATTTTCGTGCCAAAATAAGACTTTTGGATTTTGGTGCCCCGTGATCCCTGGGGGCATTCTTATGCATAAAAAACCATAATGCTCAAACCATTTTTAAGTTTTGAGGTCCGTCGTGCCCCGTGGTCCAATTTTTGTGCACATGGTGCATTTTCGGCACATGGTTCAACTTTCGTGCCAAAATAAGACTTTTGGGTTTTAGTGCCCCGTGTCCCTATGGCATTCTTATGCATAAAAAATCATAATACTCGGGGAACTTTTCTGTTTTAAGGTCTGTTGTGTCCAGTAGTCCAATTTTGGTGCCCCGTGGTGCATTTTGGGCCCGTGGAGCAATTTTCGTCAAAAAATAAGACTTTTTGGTTTTGGTGCCCCGTGATTCCTGGTGGATTCTTATGCATAAAACACCATATTGCATAGAGGACTTTTCAAATTTGAGGTGCGTGGAGCCCAGGGGTCCAATTTAGGTGCCCATGTATATTTTCGGCACATGGTGCAATTTTCATCCCCAAATAAGACTTTTGGGTTTTGGTGCCCCATGATCCCTGGTGGAATCTTATGCATAAAAAACCATAAGGCTCGTAGTACTTTCAGTTTTTAGGTCCGTCGTGTCCCGTTGTCCAATTTTGGTGTCCAGTGGTGCATGTTTGGCCCATGGTGCAATTTTCGTGCCAAAATAAGACTTTTGGGTTTTTGTGCCCTATGATGCTTGGTGCATTCTTATGCATCAAAAACCATAATGCTTAGAGCACTTTTTTGTTTTGAGGCCAGTGGTGCCCGTGGTCCAATTTTGGTGCCCGTGGTGCATTTTCGGCACATGGTGCAATTTTTGTGCCAAAATAAGATTGTTGCGTTTTGGTGTCCTGTGATCCTTGGTGCATCCTGATGAATTAAAAATCATAATGCTCTAAGCACTTTTTAGTTTTGAGGTCCATGGTGCCCGTGGTGTATTTTCGGCTTACTATGTAATTTTCGTTCGAAAATAAGACTTTTGGGTTTTGGTGCCCCGTGACCCCTGGTGCATTCTTATGCGTAAAAAACCATAAAGCTCATAACACTTTTCAGTTTTTAGGTCTGTCGTGTCCCGTGGTAGAATTTTGGTGTCTAGTGGTGCATGTTTGGCCCATGGTGCAATTTTCGTGCCAAAATAAGACTTTTTGTTTTTGGTTCCCTGTGATCCTTGGTACATTCTTATGAATAAAAAACCATAATACTCTAAGCACTTTTCAGTTTTGAAGTCCGTGGTGCCCCGTTGTCCAATTTTGGTGCCCATTGGTGGATTTTCGGCCCATGGTGCAGTTTTCGTCCCAAAATAAGACTTTTGGATTTTGGTGCCCTGTGATCCTTGGTGCATTCTTATGCATCAAAAACCATAATGCTTGGAGCACTTTTTTGTTTTGAGGCCCGTGGTGCCCCGTGGTCCAGTTTAGGTGCCCATGGTGCATTTTCGGCATATGGTGCAATTTTTGTGCCAAAATAAGACTGTTGCGTTTTGGTTCCCTGTGATCCTTGGTGCATCTTATGAATAAAAAATAATAATGCTCTTAGCACTTTTCAGTTTTGAAGTCCATGCTGCCCCGTTGTCCAATTTTGGTGCCCGTGGTGCATTTTCAGCCTTTTGTGCAATTTTCGTGCAAAAATAAGACTTTTAGGTTTTGGAGCCCCGTGATCCCTTGTGCATTCTTATGCATAAAAAACCATAAGGCTCAGAGAACTTTTCAGTTTTTGGGCCCATGGTACCCCGTGGTCCAATTTTGGTGCCCGTGGGGGATTTTCGACACATGGTCCAATTTTCGTACCAAAATAAGACTTTTGGGTTTTAGAGCCACATGATCCCTTGTGCATTCTTATGCATAAAAAACGATAATGCTCAGAGCATTTTTCAGTTTTCATGTCTGTGGTGCCCAGTGGTCCAATTTTGGTACACGTGTTGTATTTTTTGGCCCATGGTGCAATTTTTGTGACAAAATAAGACTTTTGAGTTTTGTTGCCCTGTGATCCTTGGTGGATTCTTATGCATAAAAACCATAATGCTCAGAGGACTTTTCAGTTTTGAGGTCCGTGGTGCCCCGTGGTTTTATTTTGGTGCCCGTGGTAGATTTTCGGCACATGGTGTAATTTTCGTGCGAAAAAAAAACTTTTGGGTTTTGGTGCCCTGTGATCCCTGGTGGATTCTTATGCAAAAAAAACCATAAGGCTCGGAGCACTTTTTAGTTTTGAGGTCCATGGTGCCCCGTGGTCCAATTTTGGTGACCATGGTGTATTTTCGGCCTATTATGCAATTTTCGTGCGAAAATAAGACTTTTGGGTTTTGGTGCCCCATGATCCCTGGTGGATTCTTATGCATAAAAAAGCATAAGGCTCAGAGTGGTTTTCAATTTTGAGGTCCATGGTGCCTCGTGGTCGAATTTTGGTGCACGTGGTGTATTTTTGGCCTATTATGCAATTTTCCTGTGAAAATAAGCCTTTTGGCTTTTGGTGCCCTGTGATCCCTGGTGCCTTCTTATGCATAAAAAAGGATAAGGCTGATAGCACTTTTCAGTTTTTAGGTCCGTTGTGTCCCATGGTCCAATTTTGGTGTCCAGTGGTGCATGTTTGGCCCATGGTGCAATTTTGGTGCCAAAATAAGACTTTTGGATTTTGGTGCCGTGTGATCCTTGGTTCATTCTTATGAATAAAAAACTAAAATGCTACGAGCACTTTTCAGTTTAGAAGTCTGTGGTGCCCTGTTGTCCAATTTTGGTGCCCACTGGTGCATTTTCGTCCCATGGTGCAGTTTTCGTCCCAAAATAAGACTTTTGGGTTTTGGTGCCCTGTGATCCTTGGTTCATTCTTATGCATCAAAAACCATAATGCTTGGAGCACTTTTTTGTTTTGAGGCCCGTGGTGCCACGTGGTCCAATATTTGTGCTCGTGGTGCATTTTCGGCACATGGTGCAATTTTCATGCCAAAATAAGACTGTTGCATTTTGGTGCCCTGTGAACCTTGGTGCATCCTTATGAATAAAAAACCACAATGCTCTGAGCACTTTTCAGTTTTGAAGTCCATGGTGCCCCGTTGTTGAATTTTGGTGCCCATTGGTGGATTTTCGGCCCATGGTGCAGTTTTCGTCCCAAAATAAGACTTTTGGGTTATGGTGCCCTGTGATCCTTGGTGCATTCTTATGCATCAAAACCCATAAATCTTGGAACAATTTTTTGTTTTGAAGCCGGTGGTGCCCCGTGGTCCAAATTTGGTGCTCGTGGTGCATTTTCGGCACATGGTGCAATTTTCGTGCCAAAATAAGATTGTTGCATTTTGGTGCCCTGTGATCGTTGGTGCATCCTTATGAATAAAAATCTATAATGCTCTGAGCACTTTTCAGTTTTGAAGTTCATTGTGCCCTGTTGCCCAATTTTTGTGCACGTGGTGCATTTTCGGCCCTTTGTGCAATTTTAGTACGAAAATAAGACTTTTGGGTTTTGGATACCCCTTAGTCCCTGGTGCATTCTTATGCATAAAAAACCATAAGGCTAAGAGAACTTTTCAATTTTTAGGTCCATGGTGCCACGTGGTCCAATTTTGGTGCCTGTGGTGGATTTTCGGCACATGGTCCAATTTTCGTGCCAAAATAAGACTTTCGGGTTTTGGTGCCACATGATCCCTGGCGCATTCTTATGCATAAAAAATCATAATGCTCAGAGCACTTTTCATTTTTCATGTCCGTGGTGCCCCGTGGTCCAATTTTGGTACACGTGTTCGATACATAGTGTAATTTCGTGCGAAAATAAGACTTTTGGGTTTTGGTGCCCATGATCCCTGGTGGATTCTTATTCATAAAAAACCATAAGGCTCATAGCACTTTTCAGTTTTGAGGTCGGTGATCCCATTTTTGTCCCCGTGGTGCATTTTCGGCCTATAATTCAATTTTCGTGCGAAAATAAGACTTTTGGGTTTTGGTGCCCCTTGATCTCTGGTGCATTCTTATGCATAAAAAACTATAAGCCTCAGAGAACTTTTCAGTTTTTAGGTCTGTAGTGCCCCGTGGTCCAATTTTGGTGCCCGTCGTGGATTTTCAGCACATGGTCGAATTTTCGTGCCAAAATAAGACTTTTGGATTTGGTGCCACATGATCCCTGGTGCATTCTGACGCAGAAAAAACCATAATGCTCAGAGCACTTTTCAGTTTTGAGGTCCGTCGTGCCCCGTGGTCCAACTTTGGTATCCAGTGGTGCACGTTTGGCCCATGGTGCAATTTTAGTGCCAAAATAAGACTTTTGGATTTTTGTGCCCTGTGATCCTTGGTGCATTCTTATGCATAAAAAACCATAAGGCTTATAGCACTTTTCAGTTTTTAGGTCCGTCGTGTCCTGTGGTCCAATTTTGGTGTCCAGTGGTGCATGTTTAACCCATGGTGTAACTTTGGTGCCAAAATAAGACTTTTGGGTTTTTGTGCCCTGTGATCCTTGGTGCATTCTCATGAATAAAAACCATAATGCTCCGAGCACTTTTCAGTTTTGAAGCCCGTGGTGCCCCGTTGTCAAATTTTGGTGCCCATTGGTGCATTTTTGGCCCATGGAGTAGTTTTCATCCAAAAATAAGACTTTTGGATTTTGGTGCCCTGTGATCGTTCGTGCATTCTTATGCATCAAAAACCATAATGCTTGGAGCACTTTTTTTTTTAGGCCCGTGGTGCCCCGTAGTGCATTTTTGACGCATGGTGCAATTTTTGTGCCAAAATAAGACTATTGCGTTTTGGTGCCCTATGATCCTTGGTGCATCCTTATGAACAAAAAACCATAATGCTCTGAGCACTTTTCAGTTTTGAAGTCCATGGTGCCTCGTTGTCCAATTTTGGTGCCTGTGGTGCATTTTCGGCCCATTGTGCAATTTTCGTGCAAAAATAAGACTTTTGGATTTCGGATCCCCGTGATCCCCGGTGCATTCTTATGCATTAAAAACCATAAGGTTAGGAGAACTTTTTAGTTTTCAGGTCCGTAGTGCCCCGTGGTCCAATTTCGGTGCCAGTGGTGGATTTTCGACATATGGTCCAATTTTCGTGCCAAAATAAGACTTTTGGGTTTTGGTTCCACATGATCCCTGGTGCATTCATATGCATAAAAAACATAATGCTCAGAGCACTTTTCAGTTTTGGACCGTGGTGCCCTGTGGTCCAATGTCGGTGCCCGTGGTGCATTTTCGGCATGTGGTGCAACTTTCGTGCCAAAATATAACTCTTAGGTTTTGGTGCCCCGTGTCCCTGGGCATTCTTACGCATAAAAAATCATAATTCTCAAAGCACCTTTCATTTTTTAGGTCCATGGTGTCCAGTGGTCCAAATTTGGAGCCCCGTGGTACATTTTTGGCCCATGGTGCAATTTTTATGCCAAAATAAGACTTTTGGGTTTTGGTGCCCCTGATCCCTGGTGGATTCTTATGCATAAAAAATCATAATGCTTGGAGCACTTTTCAATTTTGAGGTTCGTGGTGCCCCGTGGTCCAATTTTGATGCCCGTGGTGCATTTTCGGCACATGGTGCAATCTTCATGCAAAATAAGACTTTTGGTGCCCCGTGATCCTTGGTGCATTCCTATGCCTAAAATACCATAAGGCTTGAAGCACTTTTCAATTTTTAGGTCTGTGGTGCCTCATGGTCCAATTTTTGTGCTCATTTGTGCATTTTTGGCCCATGCTGCAATTTTCATGCCACAAAAAGACTTTTGGGTTTTGGTGCCCAGTGATCCCTGTTGGGTTCTTATGCATAAAATGCCATAATGCTCGTAGCACTTTTCAGTTTTGAGGTCCGAGGTGTCTAGTGGTCCAATTTTCGTGCCCCGTGGTGCATTTTTCGCCCATGGTGCAATTTTCGTGCCAAAATAAGACTTTTGGGTTTTTGTGCCCCATGTCCCTGTGGCATTCTTATGCATAAAAAATCATAATGCTCAGAGCACTTTTCATTTTTGAGGTTCGTGGTGTCCCGTAGTCCAATTTTGGTGCCTGTGGTGCATTTTCGCCCCATTATGCAATTTTTGTGCGAAAAAAAGACTTTTGGGTTTGGTGCCCCGTGGTGCATTTTTGGCCCATTGTGCAATTTTCATGCCACATTAAGACTTTTGGGTTTTGCTGCCCCGTGATCCCTGGTGGATTCTTATGCATAAAAAACCATAATTCTCGGAGCAATTTTCAGTTTTGAGGTCTGTTGTGCCCCGTAGTCCAATTTTGGTAATAGTGGTGCATTTTCAGCACATGGTACAATTTTCGTGCCAAAATAAGACTTTTGGGGTTTGGTGCCATGTGATCCTTGGTGCATTCTTATAAATAAAAAACCATAATGCTAGAGGCACTTTTCAGTTTTGAGGTCCGTGGTGTCCGGTGGTCCAATATTGGTGCACTATGGTGCATTTTTGGCTCATAGTGCAACTTTCATCCCAAAATAAGACTTTTGGGTTTTGGTGCCATGTGATCCTTGGTGCATCATTAGGTATAAAAAGCCAAAATGCTCGAAGCACTTTTCAGTTTGGAGATCCGTGGTGCCCTGTGGTCCAATTTTGGTGCCCGTGGTGCATTTTCGACACATGGTGCGATTTTCGTGTCAAAATAAGACTTTTGGGTTTTGGTGCCCCGTGATCCTTGGGGCATCCTTATCCTTAAAACACCATAATGGTCGGACCACTTTTCAGTTTTCAGGTCTGTGGTGCCCCGTGGTCCAATTTTGGTACCCGTGGTAGATTTTCAGCACATGGTCCAATATTCGTGCCAAAATAACACTTTTTGGTTTTTGTGCCTCATGATCCCTGGTGTAGTTTTATGCATAAAAAATCATAATGCTTGGAGCACTTTTCACTTTTGAGGTTCATGGTGTCTAGTGGTCAAATTTTGATGCCCCGTGGTGCATTTTTGGCCCATGGTGCAATCTTCGTGCCAAAATAAGACCTTTGGGATTTGGTGCGCCGTGATCCTTGGTGCATCCTTATGCATAAAAAACCATAATGGTCAGAGCACTTTTCAGTTTGTAGGTCTGTGGTGCCCCGTGGTCCAATTTTGGTGCCCGTGGTGCATTTTCGGCACATGGTGCAATTTTCGTGCGAAAATAAGACTTTTGGGTTTTGGGGCCCCGAGATCCTGGGTGCATTCTTATGCGTAAAAAATCATAATGCTCAAAGCACATTTTAGTTTTTAGGTCCGTGGTGTCCAGTGGTCCAATTTTTGTGCCCCGTGGTGCATCTTTGGCCCATGGTGCAATTTTCGTGCCAAAGTAAGACTTTTGGGTTTTGGTGCCCTGTTATCCCTGGGGCATTCTTATGCCTAAAAAACCATAATGCTCATAGCACTTTTCAGTTTTGAAGTCCGTGGTGCCCTGTGGTCCTATTTTGGTGCCCGTGGTGGATTGTCCTACCATTGTGCAATTTTAATGCTTGGGTTTTGGTGCCCCATGTTCCCTCTAAATTCTTATGCATAAAAAACCAAAATTCTCGTAGCACTTTTCAGTTTTGAGTTCTGTAGTGTCCGGTGGTCCAATTTTGGTGCCCCGTGGTGCATTTTTGGCCCATGGTGCAGTTTTCGTGCCAAAATAAGACTTTTGGGTTTGGGTGCTCTGTAATCCCTGGGACATTCTTATGCATAAAAAACCATAATACTCAGAGCACCTTTTCAGTTTTGAGGTTTATGGTGTCTCGTGATCCAATTTTTGTGTCTGTGGTGCATTTTTGGCACATGGTACAATTTTCGTGCGTGCCTCGTGATTCCTGGGGCATTCTTATGCATTAAAAACCATAATGCTCAGAACATTTTTCAGTTTTGAGATCCGTGGTTCCCCATGGTCCAATTTTGGTGCCCGTGGTGCATTGTCGTCCCATTGTGCAATTTGCATGCAAAAATAAGGCTTTTGGGTTTTGGTGCCCGGTGATGGTCGGAGCACTTTTCAGTTTTGAGGTCCGTGGTGTCAGGTGGTCCAATTTTAGTTCCCCGTGGTGCATTTTTTGCCCATAGTGCAGTTTTCGTGCCAAAATAAGACTTTTGGGTCTGGGTACCCTGTGATCCCTAAGGCATTCTTATGCCTAAAAAACCCTAAAGCTCGGAGCACTTTTCAGTTTTAAGGTCCGTGGTGCCCCATGGTCCAATTTTGGTGCCCGTAGTGCATTGTCGTCCCATTGTGCAATTTTAGTGCGAAAATAAGACTTTTGTGTTTTGGTGCCCCGTGATCCCTGGTGAACTCTTATGCATAACAAACAATAACACTTGGAGATCTTTTCAGTTTTAAGGTTCGCGGTGTACAGTTGTCCAATTTTGGTGCCCCATGGTGCATCTTTGGCCCATGGTGCAATTTTTGTTCCAAAATAAGACTTTTGGGTTTTGGTGCCCTGTGATCCCGGGGGATTCTTATGCATAAAAAAACCATAATGCTTAGAGTACTTTTCCGTTTTGAGGTCCGTGGTGCCCCATGGTCCAATTTTGCTGCCCGTGGTGCATTTTCAGCAAATGGTACAGTTTTCGTGCCAAAATAAGAATTTTTGGGTCTTGGTGCCATGTGATCCCTGGGGCATTCTTATGCCTAAAAAACCAAAATGCTCTAAGCACTCTTCAGTTTTGAGGTCTGTGATGCCCCGTGGTTGAATTTTGGTGCCCCTGGTGCATTTTCGGCACATGATGCAATTTTCGTGCCAAAATAAGTCTTTTGGGTTTTGGAACCCCGTGATCCCTGGGCCATTCCTATGCATAAAATACCATAATGCTTGGAACACTTTTCAGTTTTGAGGTCCGTGGTGCCCCGTGGTCCAATTTTCGTGCCCGTGGTGCATTTTCACCCTATTGTCCAATTTTTGTGCGAAAACAAGACTATTGGGTTTTGGTGATGCATGATCCCTGGTGCATTCTTATGCATAAAAAACCATAATGCTAGGAGCACTTTTTAGTTTTGAGGTCTATGGTGCCCCGTGGTCCAATTTTGGTGCACGTGGAGCATTTTCTGCCCATTGTGCAAATTTTGTGCGAAAATAAGACTTTTGGGTTTTGGTGCCCCGTGATCCCTAGGGCATTCTTATGCATAAAAAATGATAATGCTCGGAGCACTTTTCAGTCTTGAGGTCCGTGGTGCCCCGTGGTCCAATTTTGGTGCTCGTGGTGCATTTTCAGCCCATTGTGTAATTTTCGTGCAAAAATAAGACTTTTGTGTTTTGGTGCCCCATAATCCCTAGTACATTCTTATGCATAAGAAACCATAATGCTCAGAGCACTTTTCAGTTTTAAAGTTCGTGGCTCCCCGTGGTCCAATTTTGGTGTCGATGGTGTATTTTCGGCCCATTGTGCAATTTTCGTTCGAAAATAAGACCTTTGGGTTTTGGTGCCCCTGATCCCTGGTGCATTCTTATGCAAAAAAATCATAATGCTCAGAGCACTTTTCAGTTTTGAGGTCTGTTCTGTCCAGTGGTCCAATTTTGGTGCCCTTGGTGCATTTTCGGCCCATTGTGCAATTTTCGTGCGAAAATAAGACCTTTGGGTTTTGGTGCCCCCTGATCCCTGGTGTATTCTTATGCATAAAAAACCATAAGGCTCAGAACACTTTTCAGGTTTTAGGTCCGTGGTGCCTCGTGGTCCAATTTTGGTGCCCGTTGATGCATTTTCGGCCAATGGTGTAATTTTCGTCCCAAAATAAGACTTTTGGGATTTGGTGCCCTGTGATCCCGAGTGCATGCTTATGCATAAAAAACCATAATGCTCAGAGCACTTTTCAGTTTTTAGGTCCGTGATGCCTCGTGGTCCAATTTTGGTGCCCTGAGGTGCATTGTTGGCACATGGTGCAATTTTCGTGGCAAAATAAGAATTTTGGGATTTGGTGCACTGTGATCCTTGGTGCTGAAGAGTGCTCTGGACCGCAGAAAACCACGAACCTAAAAACTAAAAAGTGCTCTGAGCATTATGCTTTTTTATTCATAAGAATGCACCATCGATCACAGCGCACCAAAACCCAAAAGTCTTATTTTGGGACGAAAATTGCACCATAGGCCGAAAATACACCAATGGGCACCAAAATTGAATCACGGGGCACCACGAACCTAAAAACTAAAAAGTGTTCTGAGCCTTATGGTTTTTTATGCATAAAAATGCACCAGGGATCACAGGACACCAAAACCCAAAAGTCTTATTTTGGGACGAAAATTGCTCCATAGGCCGAAAATGCACCAATGGGCACCAAAATTGTTCCATGGGAAACACGGACCTAAAAATTGAAAATTGCTTCGAGCCTTATGGTTTTTTATGCATAAGAATGCACCAGGGATCACAGGGTACCAAAACCCAAAAGTCTTATTTTTGCACAAAAATTGCATAATTGGCCGAAAATGCACAACATGCAGAAAAATTGGAGCACGAGGCACCACGAACCTCAAAACTGAAAAGTACTCTAAGCATTATGGTTTTTTATGAATAAGAATGCACTAGGGATAACAGGGCACCAAAACATAAAAGTGTTATGTTGGGACGAAAATTGCACCATGGGCCAAAAATGCACCACAGGGCACCAAAATCGGACCACTTGACGCCACATACCTCAAAACTGAAAAGTGCTTCGAGCATTATGGTTTTTCATGCATAAGAATGCACCAGGGATCTCAGGGAAACAAAACCCACAAGTCCTATTTTGGCACAAAAATTACACCATGGGCCAAAAATGCACCACGGGGAACCAAAATTGGACCAAGGGAAACTGCGGACCTAAAAACTGAAAAATGCTCCAAGCATTATGATTTTTTATTTATAAGAATGCACCAGGGATCACAGGGCACCAAAACCTAAAAGTCTTATTTTGGGACGAAAATTGCACCATTGGCCGAAATACACCAATAGGCACCAAAATTGCACCACGGACCTTAAAACTAAAAAGTGTTTTGAGCCTTATGCTTTTCTATGCATAAGAATGCACCAGGGATCAAGTGGCATCAAAACCCAAAGATCTTATTTTGGCACGAAAATTGCACCATGTTCCAAAAATGCACCACGGACACCAAAATTGAACCACGTGGCACCACAGACCTCAAAACTTAAAAGTGCTCTGAACATTATGGCTTTTTATGCATAAGAATGCACTAGGGATCACAGGGCACCAAAACCCAAAAGGCTTGTTTTTGGAAGAAAATTTAACCATGGGCCAAAAATGCACCACGGGTACCAAAATTGGACCACGGGGCACGACGGACCTCAACATTGAAAAGTGCTCTGAGCATTATGGTTTGTTATGCATAAGGATGCACCAAGGATCACGGGGCACCAAAACCCAAAAGTCTTATTTTGGCACAAAAATATGCCGAAAATGCACCACGGGCACCAAAATTGTACCACGGTGCACCACAGACCTCAAAACTGAAAAGTGCTCCGAGCATTATGGTTTTTTATGCATAAGAATGCTCCAGGGATCACAAGGCACCAAAACCCAAAGGTCTTATTTTGGGACGAAAATTGCACCACCAATGGCGAAAAATACACCACAGGGCACTAAAATTGGACCACTGGACACCACAAACCTCAAAACTGAAAAGTGCTCCGAGCATTATGGTTTTTTATGCATAGAATGCCCAAGGGATCAGGGGGCACCAAAACCCGAAAGTCTTCTTTTGGCCCAAAAATTGCTCCATGTGCCGAAAATGCAACACGAACACCAAAATTGGACCACGGGGCACGACGGACCTCAAAACTGAAATGTGTTCTGAGCATTATGGTGTTTTATGCATAAGAATACACTAGGGATCACATTGCACCAAAAGCAAAAAGTCTCATTTTGGCACAAAAATTGGACCACTGGACTCCATGGACCTCAAAACTGAAAAGTGCTCCGAGCATTAAGATTTTTTATGAAAAAGAATACACCAGGGATTATAGGGCACCAAAACCCAAAACTCTTATTTTGGGATGAAAATTTCACCATAGGACAAAAATGCACCATGGGACACCAAAATTGGGCAACGGGACACCACGAACCTAAAAACTAAAAAGTACTCCTAGCCTTATAGTTTTTTATGCATAAGAATGCACTAGGGGCAAAATCAAGATGCTTTCTTGATTGCGATCCTGATTCAAGGGAGCAGCCAAGAAATAGTGACCAAGAAAGAAGAAGTTAAGAAGCTCAGTTGACTTCTTTCTTATTGACCAAGAAAGCAATGTTTCAAGCAAGAAAACAAGGAGGAAATGAAGAAAGGAATCAAGATCCCTTCTTGATTCTAAGCCGTGTTTCTTGTTTGTTCCTATCTCTCATGGTCATTTCTTGTCCTCTTTGCTCTTTCTTGACTTCTACCTTGGTCAATCGCAACCAATGGCACCATCAAGATGCTTTCTTGATTGTGATCATGATTCAACAAAGCAGCCAAGAACAAACAACCAAGAAAGAAGAAGATAGGAAGCTCAGTTGACTTCTTTCTTGTTGACCAAGAAAGCAATGTTTCAAGCAAGAAAGCAAGGAGGAAATGTAGAAAGGAATCAGGATCCCTTTTGATTGATTCCAAGTCGTGTTTCTTCTTTGTTTCTTTCTCTCATGGTCGTTTCTTATCCTCTTTGTTCTTTCTTGACTTCTACCTTGATCAATCACAATCACAGGCGCAATCAAGATGCTTTCTTGATTTCGATCTTGATTCAAGAAAGCAGTCAAGAACAAGTGACCAAGAAAGAAGAAGTCCAGAAGCTCAGTTCACTTCTTTCTTATTAACCAAGAAAGCAATGTTTCAAGCAAGAAAGCAAGCAGGAAATGAAGAAAGGAATCAAGATCCCCTCTTGAATCATTCCAAGCCGTGTTCCTCTTTGTTTCTTTCTCTCATGGTCGTTTCTTGTCCTCTTTGTTCTTTCTTGAGTTGTACCTTGGTCAATCGCAACCGCGGGCAAAATCAAGATGCTTTCTTGATTGCGATCTTGATTCAAGAAAGCATTCAAGAATAAGTGACCAAAAAAGAAGAGGTCAGGAAGCTCAGTTGACTTCTTTCTTGTTGACCAAGAAAGCAATGTTTCAAGCAAGAAAGCAAGGACGAAATGAAGAAACAAATCAAGATCCCTTTTGATTGATTCCAAGTTATGTTTCTTCTTTGTTTCTTTTTTTCCTTGTCATTTATTGTTGTGTTTATTCTTTCTTGAGTTCTACCTTGGTCAACCGCAACCATGGGTGAAATCAAGATGCTTTCATGATTGCGATCTTGATTCAAGGAAGCAACCAGGAAAAAATGACCAAGAAAGAAGAAGTCAAGAAGCTAAGTTGACTTCTTTCTTATTGACCAAGAAACCAATGTTTCAAGCAAAAAAGAAAGGAGGAAATGAAGAAAAGAATCAATATCCCTTCTTGATTGATTCCAAGCCGTGTTTCTTTATTTCTTTCTCTCATGGTCATTTCTTGTCCTCTTTGTTCTTTCTTGACTTCTACCTTGGTCAATTGCAATCACGGACGCAATCAAGATGCTTTCTTGATTGCGTTCTTGATTCAAGAAAGTAGTCAAGAACAACCGACCAAGAAAGAAGAAGTCTATAAGCTTAGTTGACTTCTTTCTTGTTCACCCAGAAAGCAATGTTTCAAGCAAGATAGCAAGGAGGAAATGTAGAAAGGAAACAAGGTCCCTTTTGATTGATTCCAAGCTGTGTTTAATCTTTGTTTCTTTCTTTTGTGGTCGTTTATTGTTGTGTTTGTTCTTTCTTGAGTTCTACCTTGGTTAATCGCAACCATGGGCGCAATCAAGATGCTTTCTTGATTACGATCTTGATTCGAGGAAGCAGCCAAGACTAAGTTCCCAAGAAAGAAGATGTCAAAAAGCTCAGTTGACTTCTTTCTTGTTGACCAAGAAAGCAATGTTTCAAGCAAGAAAGCAAGAAGGAAATGAAGAAAGGAATCAAAATCCCTTCTTGATTCATTCCAAGCCATAACTCTTCTTTGTTTCTTTCTCTCAGTCATTTCTTGTCCTCTTTGTTCTTTCTTGAGTTTTACCTTAGACAATCGCAACCACGGGCACAATCAAGATGCTTTATTGGTTTCAATCTTGATTCAAGAAAGTAGTCAAGAACAAGCGACCAAGAAAGAAGAAGTCCAGAAGCTCAGTTCACTTCTTTCTTGTTGACCAAGAAAGAAATGTTTCAAGCAAGAAAGCAAAGAGGAAATGAAGAAATGAATCAATAACCCTTCTTGATTGATTCCAAGTTGTGTTTCCTATTTGCTTCTTTCTCTCATGGTTGTTTCTTGTCCTCTTTGTTCTTTCTTGAGTTTTACCTTGGTCAATCACAACCGCAGGTGCAATCAAGATGCTTTCTTGATTACTATCTTGATTCAAGAAAGCATTGAAAAACAAGTGACCAATAAAGAAGAGGTCAAGAAGCTCAGTTGACTTCTTTCTTGTTGACCAAGAAAGCAATGTTTCACACAAGAAAGCAAGGAGGAATTGAAGAAAGGAATCAAGATCCCTTTTGATAGATTCCAAGTTGTTTTTCTTCTTTATTTCTTTCTTTCGTGGTCATTTATTGTCGTGTTTATTTTTTCTTGAGTTCTACCTTGGTCAATCACAACCATGGGCGAAATCAAGATGCTTTCTTGATTGCGATCTTGATTCAAGGAAGCAACCAAGAAAAAGTGACCAAGAAAGAAGAAGTCAAGAAGCTCAGTTGACTTCTTTCTTATTGACCAAGAAAGCAATGTTTCAAGCAAGAAAACAAGGAGGAAATGCAGATATGAATCAAGATCCCCTCTTGATTGATTCCAAGCCATCTTTCTTGTCTGTTGGTTTCTTTCATGGTCGTTTCTTGTCCTCTTTGTTCTTTCTTGACTTCTATCTTGGTCAATCGATACCATGGGCACAATTAACATGCTTTCTTGATTGCGATCTTGATTCAAGAAAGCATTGAAGAACAAGTGACCAATAAAGAAGAGGTCAAGAAGCTCAGTTGACTTCTTTCTTGTTGACCAAGAAAGCAATGTTTCACGCAAGAAAGCAAGGAGGAATTGAAGAAAGGAATCAAGATCCCTTTTGATTGATTCCAAGTTGTTTTTCTTCTTTGTTTCTTTCTTTCGTGGTCGTTTATTGTCGTGTTTATTTTTTCTTGAGTTCTACCTTGGTCAATCACAACCATGGGCGAAATCAAGATGCTTTCTTGATTACGATCTTGATTCAAGGAAGCAACCAAGAAAAAGTGGCCAAGAAAGAAGAAGTCAAGAAGCTCAGTTGACTTCTTTCTTATTGACCAAGAAAGCAATGTTTCAAGCAAGAAAACAAGGAGGAAATAAAGATAGGAATCAAGATCCCCTCTTGATTGATTCCAAGCCGTCTTTCTTGTTTGTTTGTTTCTCTCATGGTCGTTTCTTATCCTCTTTGTTCTTTCTTGACTTCTACCTTGGTCAATCTATACCATGGGCACAATCAACATGCTTTCTTTATTGTCATATTGATTCAACAAAGCAGCCAAGAACAAGCGACCAAGAAAGAAGAAGTCAGGAAGCTTAGTTGACTTCTTTCTTGTTGACCAAGAAAGCAATGTTTCAAGCAAGAAAGCAAGGAGGAAATGTAGAAAGGAATGAAGATCCCTTTTGATTGTTTCCAAGTTGTGTTTCTTCTTTGTTTCTTTCTTTCGTGGTCGTTTATTGTTGTGTTTGTTCTTTCTTGAGTTCTACCTTGGTTAATAGCAACCATGGGAGCAATCAAGATGCTTTCTTGATTGCGATCTTGATTCAAGGAAGAATCCAAGAACAAGCGACCAAGAAAGAAGAAGTTAAGAAGCTCAGTTGAATTCAGTCTTGTTGACCAAGAAAGCAATGTTTCAAGCAAGAAAGCAAGGAGGAAATGAATAAAGGTATCAAGATCCCTTCTTGACTAATTCCAAGTTGTGTGCCCCGTGGTTCGTGGTGCCCTGTGGTCCAATTTTGGTGCCCATTGGTGCATTTTCGGCACATGGTACAATTTTCATGAGAAAATAAGACTTTTGGGTTTTGGTGCCCCATGATCCTTGGTGCATCCTTATGTATAAAAAACCATAATGCTCAAAGCACTTTTCAGTTTTGAGGTCCATGGTGCCCCGTGGTCCAATTTTGGTGCCCATGGTGGATTTTCGGCACATGATGCAATTTTCTTGCCAAAATAAGACTTTTGGGTTTTGGTGCCCTGTGATCCTTGGTGCATCCTTATTATGCATAAAAAATCATAATGCTTTAAGTACTTTTCATTTTTAAGGTCCGTGGTGTCCCATGGTCCAATTTTGGTGCCCATGGTGCATTTTCGGCACATGGTGCAATTTTCCTGTGGAAATAAGACTTTTGGGTTTTGGTGCCCCATGATCCTTGGTGCATCCTTATGTATAAAAAACCATAATGCTCGAAGCACTTTCCAGTTTTGAAGTCCATGGTGCCCCGTGGTCCAATTTTGGTGCCTGTGGTGGATTTTCGGCACATGGTGCAATTTTCGTGCCAAAATAAGACTTTTGGGTTTTGGTGCCCTGTGATCCTTGGTGTATCCTTATGCATAAAAAATCATAATGCTCTGAGCACTTTTTAGTTTTAAGGTCCGTGGTGCCCCGTGGTCCAATTTTGGTGCCCATGGTGCATTTTCGGCACATGGTGCAATTTTCGTGCCAAAATAAGACTTTTGGGTTTTGGTGCCCTATGATCCTTGGTGCATCCTTATGCATTAAAAACCATAATGCTCAGAGCAGTTTTCAGTTTTGAGGTCCGTGGTGCACCACTCATGATTTTGCAATGAATATTGTTCAGCGAAAGAGAAGTCTGAGGCCACGTCGTCATCATGGGCCACATGTATCAAAAGCAATCACAAATTGTAATGATGCTAATGTTCCACCTGGTTTTTCTCCTTTGGTAATATTTCCATCTGGAAATTCCGCTCAAGAAAACATAAATGGTAATGATGCTGATGTTCCTCCTGGTTTTTCTCCTTTGGAAACTGCTCCATCTAACAATTCAACTCAAGACACCAGTGAACCATTGATGGAGGCTTTGGAGGAAGATTATGAAGATGGAAATGCATGGTATGAATCAATGATGCAGAGAGTAATGGAATTTGAACAGATTATGGACAGACAGGAGAGAGTGATTAATAATTTAAAGATAGCAAAGCTTGGTCATTGTTGAACAAATTATTAGCTTATGAAACCAAATCCTTACCATTTGTTAAGATGTTTTACTTATTTCTTATACAATCAAAATTACATGACATGATTGATCAGAAAAATAAAATACAACATGATCTTGTAGGATTTAGCACCGATATATTGTCTTGGTTTCACATCATCACTTAGAAACAAGTTTATCAATTGGTAGCTAAATTGTAGAAACACAACTTGCTATTTGTTTCTTTGCTTGTAAAGGTTCAAGGAATACTAGCAACACTTTTTTCATGAATTTGTTTCTTAATTAGTGAAATTCATGTGAGACACTATAAGTGTGTTTGAGTACGCTTTACTTTGTTTCAAACATGGATTATTACACCATAGGCCGAAAATGTACCACGGGCACCAAAATTGGACCACGGGGCACCATGGACCTCAAAACTGAAAAGTGCTTCGAGCCTTATAGTTTTTTATACATAAGGATGCACCAAGGATCACAGAGCACCAAAACCCAAAAGTCTTATTTTGGCACGAAAATAGCACCATGTGCCAAAAATGCACCACGAGCACCAAAATTTGACCACGGGGCACCACAGACCTCAAAACTGAAAAGTGCTCCGAGGATTCTGGGTTTTTATGCATAAGAATGCACCAGGGATCACAGGGCACCAAACCCAAAAGTCTTATTTTGAAACGAAAATTGCACCATGGGCCAAAAATGAACCATGGGGCACCAAAATTGCACCACTGGGCACCACGCACCACAAAACTGAAAAGTGCTCCTAGCCTTATGGTTTTTTATGCATAAGGATGCACCAAGGATCATGAGGCACCAAAACTCAAAAGTCTTATTTTGGCACAAAAATTGAACTGAAAAGTCCTCCGAGCATTATGGATTTTTATGCATAAGAATGCCACAGGGATCATGGGGCACCAAAACCTAAAAGTCTTATTTTGGAACGAAAATTGCACCATGGTTCGAAAACGCACCAATGGGCACCAAAATTGGACCACGGGGCACCACGGACCTCAAAACTAAAAAGTACTCCGAGCATTATGGTTTTTTATGCATAAGGATGCCCCAAGGATCACAGGGCAACAAAACCGAAAAGTCTTATTTTGGGACAAAAATTGCACCATATGCCAAAATTTGCACCACGGGCACAAAAATTGGACCATAGGGCACCACGGACTTCAAAATTGAAAAGTGCTCCGAGCCTTATGGATTTTTATGCCTAAGGATGCACCAAGGATCACGGGGCATCAAAACCCAAATGTCTTATTTTGGCATGAAAATTGCACCATGTGCTTAAAATGCACCACGGGGCACCAAAATTGGACCATGGGGCACCACGGACCTCAAAAAAGAAAAGTGTTATGAGCAATATGATTTTTTATGCATAAGGATGCACCCGGGGTCACGGGACACCAAAATCCAAAAGTCTTATTTTGGCACAAAAATTGAACCATGTGCAGAACATGCACCACGGGAACCAAAATTAGACCACGGGGCACCACAGATCTCAAAACTGAAAAGTGCTCCTAGCATTATGGTTTTTTATGCATAAGGACGCACTAAGGATCACGGGGCACCAAAACCCAAAAGTCTTATTTTGGCACGAAAATTTCATGTTAGGCCGAAAATGCACCACGGGCACCAAAAATGCACCACGGGGCACCAAAATTGGACCACTGAACACCACACAGCTGAAATCTGAAAAGTAGTCTAAGCATTACCATTTTTTATGCATAAGATTGCACCAAGGATAACGGTGTACCAAAACCCAAAAGTCTTATTTTGGCACGAAAATTGCACAATGTGCCGAAAATGCACCACGGGCACCAAAATTGGACCACGGGACACCACGGACCTCAAAACTAAAAAGTGCTCCAAGCAACATGGTTTTTTATGCATAAGAATACACCAGGGATCACGGGGGACCAAAACCCAAAAGTCTTATTTTCACACGAAAATTGCACAATGGGCCGAAAATGCACCACGAGCACCGAAATTGGACTACGGGGCACCACGGACCTCAAAAATGAAAAGTTCCCCGAGCATTATGGTTTTTTATGCATTCCACCACGGGCACCAAAAATGGAGCACGGGACACCACGGACCTCAAAACTGAAAAGTGCTCCAAGCATTATGGTTTTTTATGCTTAAGAATGCACCAGGGATCACGCGACATCAAAACCCAAAAGTCTTATTTTGGCATGAAAATTGCACTAAAAAGTGCTCCGAGCATTATGGTTTTTTATGCATAAGAATGCACCAGGGATCACGGGGCACCAAAACCCAAAAGTCTTCTTTTGGCACGAAAATTTCACCATGAGCCAAAAATGCACCACGGGGCACCAAAATTGGACCCCTGGGCACCACAGACCTCAAAATGGAAAAGTGCTCTAAGCCTTATGGTTTTTTATGTATTAGGATGCACCAAGGATCCCGGGGCACCAAAACCCAAATGTCTTATTTTGGCAAGAAAATTGCACGATGTGCCAAAAATGCACCACGGGCACCCAAATTGGACCATGGGGCACCACGAACCTCAAAACTGAAAAGTGCTTCAAGCATTATGGTTTTTATGCAGTCCACCATGGGCACCAAAATTGGACCACAGGGCACCACGGACCTCAAACCTGAAAAGTGCTCCGAGCATTATGGTTTTTTATGCATAAGAATGCCCCAAGGATCACGAAGCACCAAAATCCAATAGTCTTGTTTTCGCACGAAAATTGGACAATAGGGCGAAAATGCATCACAGGCACGAAAATTGGACCACGGGGCACCACGGACCTCAAAACTGAAAAGTGCTCCAAGCCTTATGGTTTTTTATGCATAAGAATGCACTAGGGATCGATTCTTTTTTGAATCTTTATCTGTCCAATTCCCTCAACACCACAGGATACTCTTATATTATTTTGTATAAAATTTTGGATACAATCTCGTATTTTTTTATCTTCTTGTATATTCTCGAAATAATTTGTTGGTTGTACAAACCAAATAGAATCATGACTTTGAGTTGTACCAAGTCTGAAACCAAACGGATTTAATTTTTGCCCCATAACTCCCCACTACTATACATAAAATGATACGTCTTATTTGTGTATTTTCTTTTTTTTTTAAGATATCTATAGAGATATATATCTATCTATCTATATATATCTATAGATATATTTATAACCCATTATAGCTCATTGACTAAGTTCTATGACTAGCATTAGTTACTATAAAATAAACCAATTCAAAAAATCGAATAAAACACGAATAAATTAATTAATTTAAATATTTACTTAATTTATTAATTATATAAAAAGAATTTTTTTATTAATTATAAAATAAATGATTTGAACTTCATTTTAATAATAATTCAATTTTGTAATATTTACTTCTAAATTACGATTTAAAAATTTATGTTAAAATGAATGTTAATGGCGAGATCTATTATCATTTTTCGCATGTCCTCGGAAGTTTAGAGTAGGTGAAAATTCTCCTAATTTATGGCCTACCATAAGATCTATTATATAAATAGGTAAATGCTCTTTTCCATTGTGGATAGCAATGGTATGGCCAATCATTGTAGGTATAATGGTAGATGCTATGGACCAAGTTATTATTATATCTTTTTCCGCTTTTGTGTTAAGTTTATTTATTTTTCTTAATAAATGATTTGCTACAAAAGGATTTTTTTTTAGTGAACGTATCATAGTTAATTACTCCTTTTTCTTGTAAAGACGAAGAAATAATTTCGATTTTCTCTACTATTTAGTACGACGACGAAGAATCAAATTACCACTATATTTCTTCCTTTATCTACTTCTTCTTCCAAGTGCAGGAAAACCCCAAGGAGTTATGGATTTTTTTCTACCAATTGGGGCCCTCCCTTCACCACCCCTATGCAGATGGTCTACAGGGTTCATAACTAGTACTCTTACTACAAGCCGCTTACCTAGCCAACATTTAGATCCGGCTCTACCAAAATTTTTCTGGTTTACTCCAACATTTCCCACTTGTCAGACTGTTGCCGAGCAGTTTTTGGATATCAAACGGACCTCCCCAGAGGTAATTTTAATGTGGCCGATTTCCCCTCTTTTGCAATTAGTTTCGCTACAGCACTTGCTACTCTAGCTAATTGTCCACCCTTTCCGAGTGTGATTTCTATGTTATGTATGGTCGTGCCTAAGGGCATATCGGTTAAAGTAGATTCTTCTTTTTGATCAATCAAAACCTCTTCCCAAACTGTACAAGCTTCTTACAAAGCGTATGGCTTTCTGGATGTAGATGATGATATCTATATAGATGGATCTTATATATCTATATATCTATAGATAGATATAGATATCTATCTATAGATATATAGATATAGATCACACAATGAAGTACCGCACGAGTGGGTATATAGGAATCCAAATCTACTGAATCACTCATGTTATGATTTTCTACATCCTAGGTTTTCCCTTTCCTTCATCTGGCTTATGTTCTTCATGTAACATTCAGACTGAATGACTCTATGAAATTAAGTCGCTACTTCCACATGATACGGGTAACGTAGGAGACATCTCTATTTTTCCGGGGGGAAATCCTTAGAATTACCACAGCTTAGCTTTCAATTCGCCTATGACCATCAAATGAAATGTGAATAACCCATCCTCCCCTCTTTGAAAGATACAGTGGGATGCACCATGGTGTTTTATGCATAAGTCCTTTTCTTGATATTGATCCTAATGCATAAGTAATTACCCATTGGTGCATTTTTGGCCCATGGTGCATTATGGGACAAATTCTTTCCCTCCAAGTGAAACTTTGGAACGGGGGAATCTAAGTGGTGCTTCATCCATCACTTCACTGTCTAACCAATCCCACGATTCACTGACAGATATGCACTCTCAAGGACTCATTTTTACAAATAATTCAGGACAAATGAGCAATAATATGGTGCCATTTCAAGGGTGGGATGAGAATAATTAAGATAGTAGTTACCGTTCAAATGTTATTGGTAACTCAATAGACTCTCTGATTGATCTAGAAGGCCACACTTCTATTGACTCAACCTATAATAGAAATCTAGACTTCAATTTTTATGAACCCTTACAGATGAAGCATGATGGAATTATGGGATTGAGTGAGGAAAACTCATTGAAACAACAACAGGGGTACATCATGAACCAGCAGAAGTCTCAAAATAGTCGCACAGCTAATAATCTTGGTTCACTAGAAGACTTTGTCAGTTTGGTGCAAAATAGCATCTTGATTGCGCCCGTGATTGCGGTTGACCAAGGTAGAACTCAAGAAAGAACAAAGAGGATAAGAAACAACCATGAGAGAAAGAAGCAAAGAAGAAACATGGCTTGAAATCAATCAAGAAGGGATCTTGATTCCTTTTTTCATTTCCTCCATTCTTTATTGCTTGAAACATTGCTTTCTTGGTCAACAAGAAAGAAGTCAACTAAGCTTCTTGACTTCTTCTTTCTTGGTCGCTTGTTCTTAGCTACTTTCTTGAATCAAGATCGTAATCAAGAAAGCATCTTGATTGTGTCCGTGGTTACAATTGACCAAGGTAGAACTGAAGAAAGAACAAAGGGCACAAGAAACGACCACGAGAGAAAGGAACAAAGAAGAAACATGGCTTGGAATCAATCAAGAAGGGATCTTGATTGTTTTCTTCATTTCCTCCTTGCTATCTAGCTTGAAACATTGCTTTCTTGGTTAACAAGAAAGAAGTCAACTAAGCTTCTCAACTTCTTCTTTCTTGGTCGCTTGTTCTTGACTGCTTTCTTGAATCAAGGTCGCAATCAAGAAAGCATCTTGATTGTGCCCGTGGTTATGATTGACCAAGGTAGAACTCAAGAAAGAACAAAGAGGATAAGAAACGATCATGAGAGAAAGAAACAAAGAAGAAACACGGCTTCGAAACAATCAAGAAGGGATCTTGATTCCTTTCTTCATTTCCTCCTTGCTTTCTAGCTTCAAACATTGCTTTCTTTGTCAACAAGAAAGAAGTCAACTAAGATTCTTGACTTCTTCTTCTTGGTCACTTATTCTTGACTGCTTTCTTCAATCAAGAAAGCATCTTGAATGCGCCCTTGGTTGCGATTGACTAAGGTAGAACTCAAGAAAAAACAAAGAGGACAAGAAATGACCATGAGAGAAAGAAACGAAGAAGAAACACGACTTGGAATCAATCAAGAAGGGATCTTGATTCCTTTCTTCATTTCCTCCTAGCTTTCTTGCTTGAAACATTGCTTTCTTGGTTAACAAGAAAGAAGCCAACTGAGCTTCTTGACTTCTTCTTTCTTGGTCGCTTGTTCTTGACTGCTTTCTTGAATCAAAATCGCAATCAAAAAAGCATCTTAATTATGCCAGTGGTTGCGATTGACAAAGGTAGAACTCAAGAAAGAACAAAGAGGACAAGAAACGACCATGAGAGAAAACAATAAAAAAGAAACACGGCTTGGAATCAATCAAGAAGGGATCTTGATTCCTTTCTTCATTTTCTCCTAGCTTTGTTGCTTGAAACATTGCTTTCTTTGTCAACAAGAAAGAAGTCAACTGAGCTTCTTGACTACTTCTTTCTTGGTCGCTTGTTCTTGCCTGCTTTCTTGAATCAAGATCACAATCAAGAAAGTATCGTAATTGTGCATATGGTTGGATTGACCAAGGTAGAAGTCAAGAAAGAACGAAAATTGCACCAAGGGCCGAAAAAGCACCACGGGCACCAAAATTGGACCACAGGGCACCATAAACCTGAAAACTGAAAAGTGCTCCGAGCATTATGGTGTTTCATGCATAAGAATGCACTAGGGATAACGTGGCACCAAAACCCAAAAGTCTTATGTTGTCACAAAACTTGGACCATGTGCCGAAAATCCACCACGGGCACCAAAATTGGACCACGGGGCACCACGGACCTCAAAACTGAAAAGTGCTCCGAGCATTATGATTTTTTATGCATAAGGATGCACCAAGGATCACGGGGCACCAAAATTGGACCACTGGACACCACAGACCTCAAAACTAAAAAGTGCTCTAAGTCTCATGATTTTTTATGCATAAGAATGCACAAATGATGACAGGGCACCTTAGCCCAAAAGTCTTATTTTGGCATGAAAATTGCATAATGGGAAAAAAATGCACCACAGGGCATGAAAATTGGACCACTGGACACCACGAACGTCAAAACTGAAAAGTGCTCCGAGCATTACGGTTTTTTATGCATAAGAATGCACCACGGATCATGGGGCACCAAAACCCAAAAGTCTTATTTTGGGATGAAAATTGCACCATGTGCCGAAAATCCACCATGGGCACCAAAATGGGACCACGGGGCACCACAGGCCTCAAAACTGAAAAGTGCTCTGAGCATTATTGTTTTTTATGCATAAGGATGCAACAAGGATCACGGGGCATGAAAACCAAAAAGTCTTACCTTGGCACGAAAATTGCACCACGTGCCGAAAATCCACCACGGGCAACAAAATTGGACCACGGGACATCACGAACCTCAAAGCTGAAAAGTGCACCGAGCATTATGGTTTTTATGCATAAGGATGCACCAGGGATCACTTGGCACCAAAACCCAAAAGTCTTATTTTGGCACAAATATTGGACCATGTGCCGAAAATCCACCACGGGCACCAAAATTGGAGCATGGGGCACCACGGACCTCAAAACTTTAAAGTGCTTTGAGCATTATGGTTTTTTATGCATAAAAATGCACTAGGGATCACTGGGCACCAAAACCCAAAAGTCTTAAATTTGATCAAAAATTTCACCATGGGCTGAAAATGCACCAATGGACACCAAAATTGGACCACGAGGCACCACGGACCTCAAAACTGAAAAGTGCTCTAAGCATTATGGTTTTTTATGCATAAGAATCCACCAGGGAGGAAATGAAGAAAGGAATCAAGATCCCTTCTTGATTGATTCCCAGCCGTGTTTCTTCTTTGTTTCTTTCTCTCATGGTCGTTTCTTGTCCTCTTTGTTCTTTCTTGAGTTCTACCTTGGTCAATCGGAACCACGGGGCAACTAAGTTACTTTCTTGATTGCGACCTTGATTCAAGAAAGCAGTCAAGAACAAGTGACCAAGAAAGAAGAAGTGAAGAAGCTCAGTTGACTTCTTTCTTGTTGATCAAGACAACAAAGTTTCAAGCAAGAAAGCAAGGAGGAAATGAAGAAACAATCAAGATCCCTTCTTGATTGATTCCAAGCCGTGTTTCTTCTTTGTTTCTTTCTCTCATTGTCATTTCTTGTCCTCTTTGTTCTTTCTGGAGTTCTACCTAGGTCAATCATAACCACGGGCACAATCAAGATGCTTTCTTGATTGTGATCTTGATTCAAGAAAGTAGTCAAGAACAAGAGACCAAGAAAGAAGAACTCAAGAAAGCAATGTTTCAAGCAAGAAAGCAAGGAGGAAATGAAGAAAGGAATCAAGATCTGTTCTTGATTGATTCCAAGCCGTGTTTCGTCTTTGTTTCATTCTCTCATGGTCGTTTCTTTTCCTCTTTGTTCTTTATTGAGTTCTACCTTAGTCAACCCCAACCACGGGCACAACCAAGATGCTTTCTTGATTGCGATCTTGATTCAAGAAAGCAGTCAAGCATAAGCGACCAAAAAAGAAGAAGTCAAGAAGCTCTGTTGACTTCTTTCTTATTGACCAAGAAAGCAATGTTTCAAGCAAGAAAGCAAGGAGGAAATGAAGAAAGGAATCAAGATCCCTTCTTGATTGATTCCAAGCCGCGTTTCTTCTTTGTTTCATTTTCTCATGGTAGTTTGTTGTCCTCTTTGTTCTTTATTGAGTTCTACCTTGGTCAATCCCAACCACGAGTGCAATCATGATTCTTTCTTGATTGTGATCTTGATTCAAGAAAGCAGTCAAGAAAAAGTGACCAAGAAAGAAGATGTTCGGAAGCTCAGTTGACTTCTCTTATTGAACAAGAAAGCAATGTTTCAAGGAAGAAAGCAAGGAGGAAATGAAGAAAGGAATTAAGATCCCTTCTTGATTCATTGCAAGCCGTGTTTCTTCTTTGTTTCTTTCTCTCATGGTCTTTTCTTGTCCTCTTTGTTCTTTCTTGATTTCTAACTTGGTCAATTGTAACCATAGGCACAATCAAGATGTTTTCTTGATTACGATCTTGATTCAACAAAGCAGCCAAGAACAAGCGACCAAGAAAGAAGAAGTCAGGAAGCTCAGTTGACTTCTTTCTTGATGATTAAGAAAGCAATGTTTCAAGCAAGAAAGCACGGAGGAAGTGAAGAAAGGAATCAAGATCCCTTCTTGATTGATTTCAAGTCGTGTTTCTTCTTTGTTTCTTTCTCTCATGGTCGTTTCTTGTCCTTTTTGTTCTTTCTTGAGTTCTACCTTGGTCAATCGCAACCACAGGCCCAGTGAGGATGCTTTATTGATTGCGATCTTAATTCAAGAAAGCAGCCAAGAACAAGCGACCAAGAAAGAAGAAGTCAAGAAGCTCAGTTTACTTCTTTCTTGTTGACCAAGAAAGCAATGTTTCAAGCAAGAAAGCAAGGAGGAAATGTAGAAAGGAATAAAGATCCCTTTTGATTAATTCCAAGCTGTGTTTTTTTTTTGTTTCTTTCTTTCATGGTCGTTTATTGTCGTGTTTGTTCTTTCTTGAGTTCTACCTTGGTTAATTGCAACCATGGGCGCAATCAAGATGATTTCTTGATTACGATCTTGATTGTAGGAAGCAGCCAAGAACAAGCGACCAAGAAAGAAGAAGTCAAGAAGCTAAGTTGTCTTCTTTCTTGTTGACCAAGAAAGCAAGGTTTCAAGCAAGAAAGCAAAGAGGAAATGAAGAAAGGAATTAAAATCCTTTCTTGATTGATTCCAAGTCGTGTTTCTTCTTTGTTTCTTTCTCTCATGGTCATTTCTTGTCCTCTTTGTTCTTACTTGACTTCTACCTTGGTAAATCACAACCATGGGCAAAATCAAGATGCTTTCTTAATTGCGATCTTGATTCAAGAGAGTAGCCAAGAACAAACAACCAAGAAAGAAGAAGTCAAGAAGCTCAGTTGACTTCTTTCTTGTAGACCAAGAAAGCAATGTTTCAAGCAAGAAAGCAAGGATGAAATGAAGAAAGGAATCAAGATCCCTTCTTGATTGATTCTAAGCCATGTTTTTTCTTTGTATCTTTCTCTCATGGTCGTTTCTTCTCCTCTTTGTTCTTTCTTGAGTTCTACCTTAGTCAATCACAACCATGGGCGCAATCAAGATACTTTCTTGATTGCGATCTTGATTCAAAAAAGTAGTCAAGAACAAGCCACTAATAAAGAAGAAGTCAAGAAGCTCAGTTGATTTCTTTCTTATTGACCAAGAAAGCAATGTTTCAAGCAAGAAAGCAAGGAGGAAATGTAGAAAGGAATCAAGATCCCTTTTGATTGATTCCAAGTTGTGTTTCTTCTTTGTTTCTTTCTTTCATGCTCGTTTATTGTCGTGTTTGTCCTTTCTTGAGTTCTACCTTGGTCAATCGCAACCATGGGCGCAATCAAGATGCTTTCTTGATTGCGATCTTGATTCAAGAAAGTAGCCAAGAACAAGCCACCAATAAAGAAGAAGTCAAGAAGCTCAGTTGATTTCTTTCTTATTGGCCAACAAAGCAATGTTTCAAGCAAGAAAGCAAGGAGGAAATGTAGAAAGGAATCAAGATCCCTTTTGATTGATTCCAAGTTGTGTTTCTTCTTTGTTTCTTTCTTTCATGCTCGTTTATTGTCGTGTTTGTCCTTTCTTGAGTTCTACCTTGGTCAATCGCAACCAAGGACGCAATCAAGATGTTTTCTTGATTGTCATCTTGATTCAAGAAAGAAGTCAAGAACAAGCAACCAAGAAAGATGAAGTCAAGAAGCTCAGTTGACTTCTTTCTTGTTGACCAAGAAAGCAATGTTTCGAGCAAGAAAGCAAGAAGGAAATGAAGAAAGGAATTAAGATCCCTTCTTGATTGATTCCAAGTAGTGTTTCTTCTTTGTTTCTTTCTCTCATGGTCGTTTCTTGTCCTCTTTGTTCTTTCTTGACTTCTACCTTGGTCAATCGCAACCATGGGCATAATCAAGATGCTTTCTTAGTTGCGATCTTGATTCAAGAAAGCAGCCAAGAACAAATGACCAAGAAAGAAGAAGTCAAGAAGCTCAATTGACTTCTTTCTTGTTGACCAAGAAAGCAATGTTTCAAGCAAGAAAGCAAGTAGGAAATGAAGAAAGGAATCAAGATCCCTTCTTAATTGATTCTAAGCCGTGTTTCATCTTTGTTTCTTTCTCTCATGGTCGCTTCTTGTCATCTTTGTTCTTTCTTGAGTTCTACCTTGGTCAATCGCAACCATGGGTGCAATCAAGATGCTTTCTTGATTGCAATCTTGATTCAAGAAAGTAGCCAAGAACAAGCCACCAATAAAGAAGAAGTCAAGAAGCTCAGTTGATTTCTTTCTTGTTGACCAACAAAGCAATGTATCAAGCAAGAAAGCAAGGAGCAAATGTAGAAAGGATTCAAGATCCCTTTTGATTGATTCTAAGCTGTGTTTCTTCTTTGTTTCTTTTTTTCGTGGTCGTTTATTGTCATGTTTGTTCTTTCTTAAGTTCTACCTTGGTCAATCACAACCATGGGCATAATCAAGATGTTTTCTTGATTGCAATCTTGATTCAAGAAAGCAGTCAAGAACAAGCAACCAAGGAAGAAGAAGTCAAGAAGCTCAGTTGACTTCTTTCTTATTGACCAAGAAAGCCATGTTTCAAGCAAGAAAGCAAGGAGGAAATGAAGAAAGGAATTAAGATCCCTTATTGATTGATTCAAGCCGTGTTTCTTGTTTGTTTCTTTCTCTCATGGTTGTTTCTTGTCCTCTTTGTTCTTTCTTGACTTCTACCTTGGTCAATCGCAACCATGGGCAAAATCAAGATGCTTTCTTGATTGTGATCTTGATTCAAGAAAGCAGCCAAGAACAAACGACCAAGAAAGAAGAAGTCAAGAAGCTCAGTTGACTATGCTCGGGTACATTGCCAAAAAAATTATTGTTCTCGAGAGTTAATGTTTCCAAGATTGACATCTTTCCAATTGAAGTTGGAATATGACCATCAAACATATTATATGAGACATCAAAATACTCTAAATGTGGGAAAAGGGATCCAATGTTTTTGGGGAGCTTGCCTTGGATCTGGTTACTTGATAAGCACAAGGAGTGCATTTGATCCATGTGATGATTTAGATCAAATGGTAGTTCAAAAGGTCAAGTGAAAGAATTACTTTTGTTCACAAGCAACCAGTTGGTAAACTTCCCAACTAGGTTGTTACCCGATAAATCAATATGTCTCAAGCCACTTTGATTTGAAAGGAAAGTTCGAATTACTTTTGTAGGTAGGTTTACCTCACAAAAGGAAATTGTTAGTTGTTCTAACTGAAATGGTGCGACCCAAGGTGGATTTTCAGTTTCCACTTGAAATGTTTTAGAATTCATATGGCCAATTTGTAGTCTCTTAAGCTTTGAATGGTTGACAAAGATGTTAAATGAGAACGAGCCCTCAAATTCATTGGAAGAAACGGAAAGATACTCTAAAGATGCCAGATGAGCAATGATAGGTGCTGGATTCCCACTTAAGAAGTTAAAGGAGAGATTAAGAGAGCGAAGCGATGTCAAATTGCCAAGGCATGTATCCAAAGTTCCTTTGAAATTATTTTTTGACAGATCTAGCTCTTGAAGTTGCTTCATTTTACATAAACCTAGATCCAAAATATTGAAAACAAAGTTATAGTTTTTAGGATTAGATACAATTTACTCGGGAGTTGGAGCTACCTAATTAATGTATAAACTAGATTCATGATATGCAAAAAATAATCACATAGATGATATACAAGAAAATAGAGCAAATTATACCAACACCCACTAAGATTTCATGTAATTACACAAGTACCGCCTACTTTTTTAACCATTACTTTTGCCTCCCTTGTAGGGGGTGTTAGTGTAAGGTTTAAGGGAGTGTCAATGTAATGTTTCGTATAAGGGGTGCTAGTATAATATTTTTCAAACATAAAGGGAGGTTAGTGTAGGAAAAAAAATTGGAGTTATGTGTAATTTGATCAAAGCTCAGGAGATGTTGTTGTAATTTGCTCAAGAAAATATTGAATGTTGCTCACCTTGATTTGGGAAAGATCCATTGATACCTGAATTACTTAGTTTAAGAACTTCCAGCTTGCTTAGATTAGCCAAAACTTCACAAGAATGAAAAGAGATATATTTAGACACGTTATTAGCTTAATTTTTGTGAACTCTTAATTCACACTTCAAATGCAGCAACCAAAGTTAAAGAACCACATGATTAGGTCAAAGTGTATTAAACTTGACTGTAAAATCTTGATGCTTTTTCTTCTAAATTATTAATAACCAAATGAGTAAATGGTCAATTTAGCCCCTAAATTTATATCTTACAATCATTTTAGTCCTTGAAAATAAATAAAACTCAAATAAGTCCTTGAATTTCTTTAGGTTTCATTTAAGTTCTTGAAGTTCACTGTTTTTTTTTTTTGGTCTCTAAACTTGTATTATTATTATCATTTAAGTTCTCAAACTAAGGACCAAAATGAGAAAAAGGAATTAATTTTAAGGACTTTTTTTTAAACAAAAGAGGGGGAAATGACTATTGTCTCGAGATTGAAACAATTCCAACTAGGTTGACACCCTTTCAACCTCAAGACTGATGCAGCACCCCCTGATAAAATATATTAATAAAGAAAAAAGAAGTAACAGACAACTTGGGGGGCATCGACCAAACCCAAGGATGAGACAAAGCCAAAATAACTACCTAAATCTGTAGTTTGGTAATGCTTGCCTATCATGTACAAAAAATCTAGTGATGAAGTGGGGAATGAACACCAGCAAAAAGAAGTAATAGATATACCGTGAGCGGCTAATCTAAGGATTAAATGAAATCTTCTAAAATTCTAAGGATTTATTTGTGTTTTTCTTCATTTCAAGTATGTACTAAAATGACAACGAGAAACAAATTTAGAAACTAAATTGATCATTTAATTACTCTGGCCAAATGTATAATGAGAAACCCATAACAACCTTCTCAACATACACCTTGCCATCACACCTTTCATAATCTCTCATCCATTTGGGCATAATCTTATTAGGCTTGGCCCTTCTTTAAGGTAGTGCACCATTATTGTTAAGAGGCTCATTGTTTTGTATATCAATACTTTCTTCAGCATTTCTATGGTTCATTAAGGTTTTGTTCTAGTTTTTATTTATTTATTTAAAAGTTACTTAAATGTTAAAGTTGAAAATAAGAACTTTAAAAATAAAGTAAAACATGTTTGATAATTTTAATTTCTTTTAATTTTGAAGCTTGTTTTAAGCTAAAAGTTGGTTGATAGAAAATTTTAAAAATTTTAAATTTATTTAAAACTAATTGTCTCACTCAATGGAAGAATATATTCATACAAATAAAATATTATATAAAATTAATTAAATCAACATAAATTTATTTTAATGGTAACAAAAATACATAAATACATTAAAATAAATATATTTAAAATTGTTAATTTTGAAAATTCAAAATTATTTTAATTAATAAAAATTAATTTTAAATATGATTTACAAATATTTTATTATATATAATATTAGTTAAAGAAATTTAAGTATTAATTACAAAAGATAAAATGTTTAAAAAAATTTATATTATTATTTAATATTTTTTTAGAAGATTAAAAAACTAAACACAATTCAACAATGTCAAGTACATTAAAAAATATTTGATAAATAACCAAAAATATATTTATTAAATATATATCTGTAATTAAGAATTCCAAAAATTAAACAAAAATTAAAAAGTTAAAAATTTAAATTTAAATTAAATTTAAATAACATAAATTGTAAATATTTTAAAATATCAAATTTCTTTTTAACTATACTATTTAGTCATTTCAATAACGCTCATTTATTTCAGTAATGAAAGATAATAAATTAAATAAATAATACTTTAATTTTTTTTAAAATAAAAGATTTACAAACACATTAAGACCTCACAATAAATAAATTTAAAATAAACTAAAAAGTAAATTAAGACCTCACGTTAAATAAACATAATTTAAAATAAAATAAAATATTTGAGAATTATTTAATATGATGGAATATTTGATTTGTCATCGGGAAGTTAGTGTAAAATTAAAAAAATGCTATTTTAGATTATGTTTTTAAGAATCTTTTATGAAAAGTATTTGACCCAACAATTTCTTAAAAAAAATTAGCCAAACAGACTCTAAATCTAACTAATTTACCAAGGGGTTCTAATGCAGTTGGTTGAACATGATATGTGAATTATTATAAATCCTTTAATATCTGTCTTGATTAAAAAATCTAACCTATTTAACATTCATTTCATTAATGAGTATCATGGTATCATAACAGAAGCCAACTTCATAGTTATTCGAACAATAATGTTCAAAGAGAATTATCTGTATGTATTATAAATGAAAATATGAAATATATCCAAGGGATACTGAACCAACTAGGCAACACATACCTGTCTCATTTAGATCCCCGTTGATTGGATTATAACCTAGGTACAAAGATCTGAGAGCGGGGAAAGCAACTATGGACTAGAGTATTCCCTTGTCAAAATCATTGTAAGCTAACTTAAGTGTCTTCAACTTCTTTAATACATAGGTATCTGAAAATGACGATTAATTTACTGTCATCATTAATTATGATATATAGTTACTGCTAATTAAATTACATGGCCGACACAAAGGGATATAACTCAATTGGTTGAGCAGGGTATGAGTATTATAAACCTCTTGGTACGGTCTTTGATCCTGATTTAACCGACAAAAGGGCAGTAATATGTGTATCTATAAAGAGTCAATTTATTTAAAGTATTTTTTTTTTAAAAAAAGTGATTTTTAAGAAGCAAATAGAATTTACTTAAAAAAATAGAAAACTGTTTATTTTAATAAAAAAATGTTTTTTAAAAAAATAATTAAACAAACATACCCAAAGTAACCTGTGTGTGGTTGGGAGGGGAGAACCCACTAAAGGTGGCCAGTCAGGTTCCCTAACAGGGATTAGTCATCGACAAAGTCAATGGATACTCTGTACCAATAACAAGGTAATCAAAAAAAAAAAAAACTTGTGTGTATTTATGTACCAAAGACATAAGAGTTATTAATCCGCCTTCGTATAACAAATTTGAGTCCTCATTTGTTTAAGTGAAAAAAAATGTATATATTTTTCTCTTGAGGATACTCATGTATTTTCTTCATTAATTTTAATGCATAAATTTACTAAACTTTTATACCAAATTAATTTAATATTTTTTCTTTTTAGTTAGTTATTTAATCAAAAGATTTTTTTTTTAATTTCTTTAATATCTAAATTTTTTTGGTCAACATTAAATGTAATATGTATTTACAAATTATGTATGATTAAAATAATATTCTATTTATCATTCTATTAAAATAATTCAGTTTTAGTCAACTCTATAAAAAATTAATGTTTATAGTCCTTATATTTTAATAGAAACACGTTTTTAGTCTATAGAATAACTAAAATTGCATCACTTTTGGTAAATGTAATGACTAAATGTATTAAATTTTCATAAGGACTAAAACTTAATTTCAAAATATTTTGAGAGACTAAAACCACATGAAGAGTGCTAACAACACACTCCTTTTAACATACACTCCATTATTGGTTAAAATTTATTAAAAACTATAAAATCAAGAAAGATAATCATTAAGTAAGAAGTGAAACCCACAGGAAAAAAATCAATAAATTTCAATCAATAATAGAGAGTGTGTTCAAAATAGTGTAATGCTAATATTTCTTAAAGCATATTTTATCCAAAAAAGAAATTAATTAATCCATTAAAACCAGAAAATTCAAGGATTATTAAAAAAAAAATCAAACAATCCAACAAAACATTTACATGTTTAACTTATGATAATAGGTTCTTAATGTTCAATGACAATAACAAAAAAGTTCAACTCAATGGATTAACCCAACTTGTCAAGTTGACAAGTTAAATCGGATTGTGCAGATTAAAGAATTGAATTATCTAACCAAACTCAACCTATTTTATCAAGTTAAAATAAATTGACCCAATGGTTACAACATATTTTACCATCCCTAATCAAAACTACATATAATACCCAAAAGCACTATCTCACACACACGTATGTACCTCAAGTATTAACAAGGTTTCGATTGATTATCAGCTTCATGAAGAAATGTGAATATCTTTCTCTTAAAAGATTTCAATTTTCAATTTTTCCACACCCAATTTCGTTGTCTTTTGAACAGAAGTAAAATACTCAATAAACTTTGTATCTACAAATCAAGTTTAATTCATTGATTATCTTGAGTCATTAGATTTAAAGCTAATTCCTTTTTTAAGTTTTTGAATAATTGAAACTTAATGATGAAACTAAAACTTTTTTCATAATGCAATTGTTATGAACGAAATAAAACTTTAAAAATATTGTTTGAACATTTTTTTTTCATAAGTTTTTTTTTTTTTTGAGGTCATATTTTTAAGCATGGATAAACAAATCTAGGCAGGTCAAAAGAAAGAACATGAGAGTGGTTCAGACTGTACATTGTGTCCGAATGAACCCATTAAAACAATAATTAGACAAATCAAGATGTCTCAATTCCCTGAAGGATAGGAACAAGGACCAGTTTAAGAGGAGTGGGACGTTAATAAAACTATCTGGTCCCATGTTGTCACAATATGAATCTAGAGATGGTTCCATTTCACCATATCCATATAGATCCCCAAGGACAAGATGGATGACGTGGCCTGAAGATGAATCACATGTGGCGCGTTCCCAGCCACAGCAATTGCTCTTTGGCTTATTCACCCACGAAGCCAGCAATGATGATTCATTGGCATAAGAAGCCTTAAAATCCAGCAACGCACCCTTCTCTTGTTGGAAGCAACCACTACTGCCTAACACTTCACCCATAACTATTACTCCAAACAATACCAATAACAACCACGGCTTCTTCCTACACAACTCCATGTGGAAGATCAACTTCAACATTAATTAGTACTTTACAATACCGGGTGTATAAAGCTCTCACTCTTTCTATGCCATTGGAATGCAATGAATACGTCTATATTAATTAATACCCAAATTATCGAAGACAATAATTAGTCAGTTATAGCCTATAAGATTCATGAGTTTGGGTCAAGTCAATTTGATAACAGAAGCAATGGAATCATTTTCATTTTGGTCTTTTTAGTTTAGAGTATATTGAAGAAATGGAATCATAAGTAAATTATTGAAGAAAATTAGCAACTATAGCCTATAAGGACTTATGAATGTGGGTCAAGTCAATTTGATAAAGCAGCAATCGAATCATTGTCACATGGGTCTTTTTAGTTTAGAGTATATTGTGGGTTTGGTTGGATTTATTTTAAGAGAATAATTATATATTTTTTAATTTTTTAGAGTTCACAAGAGGTATTTTTCTAAAATGATATTTTTTTTTTTGTCAATCAGAATAATTAAATATAAACGTGCACGTAATTCACAATCACATAAAATTGAGTTATTCATGGTAAACTTTATCTTGTATATGTTTGCTTATTTCTCAAACCTAAAACTTGAGTGTATCTTTAATTTATATATATATATATATATATATATATATATATATATATATATATATATATATATATGAAGAAAAAAAAAACTTATGCGTATCTTATTTTGTGGCGTAAGCCTTTTTAAGGACATAATTTGGGTGTTTTAAAAGTTTGACATAGTCTAAAACCCCCTTTTAAATATCTACCTCTTAATGAAGCCTTATAAATAAGCTAACACCTAACAGATTAATCTCTAAATAGGTTAAAACATCTAAACTTTTATATAAGCAATAAGTATATAGTTTCAAAAGACATAATAAAAAGCATATTATTATTATTGTTGTTGTTGTTTAAATCTCCTTGATATACTCAAAATATTTTGTCATAATCTATTGATTATTTTTAGTTAAATAACATTTTTTTATTAAATTCTTAACTTATATAACTTATTTAATAAATAAACTTAAATTAAGCTTATAAATTAGATCATGGACACCGACAATCCATTTAATCTATTTTTATCCATATTCAAAGTCCATTACGACATAGGAAAAATGCAACAAATCATCTTAGTTGTACAAGATTAAATTTTAATTTTGAATGAAGTTTATATGTTAAATTAATTCTGGTCAGAAATGAATATATGATAAAATTATTTATGTTTTTTCATAATTATTTTAGAAATATTAATATTATACATATTGTTATAAAAATTATTTTTCAATATAATTATGGATAATATAATTTTCATATTATTTTATAAATATTATCCATTTTTTAAATATTGAGTATATTTTTTTGAATAATCATGTTAATAGTATGAAGTATTCATTAACTTTGTTGATGACTAACCTTCATGAGAAACCTGACTGATTAATTTTAATAAAAAAAATTCTCTTAATTACATTTTTTTTATTTATAAAACTCAAATCAGAGATATTATTTAAAAAATCTTAGTCAAATTTCACTCCGACCAACAAAATGTCGGTAATGTTAAGCATTTTCTGCCCTTTGTAGAACGCAATGGCTGCGTTTATTAATGCCCAAATTATTGAAAAAAAGTAGCCAGTCTTGGATAAGATAGAAACACTCTGGGTCAAGTCGATCAGTTTGCATTGCTAGGCCTAGGCGAGAGTGGCATCTCTGTCAATTGGAGTGGGGGTAGTCATTTCTCAATTTTCTGTGTATTTGGATTGCATTATTCATTATCGTTATCATGTTGAAATAATAACGAATGTGATTGTGATAAAGATTTGTGTGGCTAGTTTTATATTGAAGAACTGGTCATTTTATGTCTCAAATTAATTTTAAATTGATATAATTTTAGATAATTTTTATCTTGAATTAAAAAATTATTTTGAGTTTTATTATTAGCTAGCTTTTTAAATAAAATATATTTAAACATATATTATTTCATTTCAAAAACAATTTTAACTAAAATTAATTTTATAAAATTAAATTCATTCAAAACCAATTTTACAAACAGTTACCTATACAGTTAGAAATGGTAGAGAATAGAAATTATTTAGGAGTACAAGTTCAAATTTATTATTTTTCAATCAACGTTATTTTTTATATCAATTCTAGTAAAAAAATTATTTTTTTAATATTTTTTTTAGCTTTTCTTTCTGCAGTTCTCGCACCATGACATGGGATGTTAGACAAACATTACTCATTCAGAAAAATCAAACATTTAGCTTTTGGAAATAACAAGAAACAAAAATTAAAGAAATTGCAGTAGAGGTTTTTGCAATTTCTATAAACAAAGCCAAAACCAATTAAGACACAGCACAAGATGTGCAGGTGAATGGCAACCACATAATTACAAAAGCAATTGTATCTCCAATAATACAACCCTGGCAGTAGCAAACACACACAAAATAGTGATCATCAGACAATACCGGTAGTGTGATGTGATACTTGTTGATGCTAGATTGTACAGTCAACGGGGCCTTGGTTGCTCTTATGAAAAATATATTCTAATTAAAAAAGGTATAATTTGTTGGAGATCCATAGTAAAGATTTAACTGGGTTAGTTTTAAGTCATTCGCAATTGCAAAATTAAGAATTTTACCTTTTTAAACATAAAACCCCCAGACCCCTACTGCATTTGATTTCAACACGGATGAACATGTGCTTAATGGTACCATAACTCTAGAAGAAGTAAATGCCAAACTTTATTTGACAAGGATTTTATCTTCTTTTTACAATTTAAATCCAAATCCTCTAATATATGCAAGTGTGTGTCCTTTTAGCATAAAGATGGCAAGTTCTCATTACAGGAAAGATATATTATTGATGTGGTGAATAAAAAGCTACGGAAACATAAAAATACATTACGAGAATTTCAAGAACTTCATGAAAAACCCCAAACCAACTACATTATTCTCATTTGGCAGTTTGCAAACCACCATTTCTTGTTACAAGCAAACATATCTAACATGAGCAACTTATTTCACAACTTTCTAGTAGAATAATGCATCTTCAAGAAATTGACCAAAACATTTATGAAGGCACACTTGGACAAAATAAAACCACCGTCTCCGCCAATGAGGATTGATCCAAAGGATTGTCACCAATACTAATTGTACCATGAAGCAAAACTCCAATAGAAGACAGTGAAATCAATTGCAGAGTCTTTTTCCTCTTCATGCAATAGAGTTGGTGGTGGCGGAGGTGTTGGATTGCCTCTATTACTGTTATTCCAAGTAAGATATGGATTTCCTTTGTAGTTGTTCTCATCAAAGTTACTAAACTGTCCCTGATTAGGTGCTTGGCCTGACAAATTGTTGTAGGTAACATTGAAGATAGACAAAAAGTTCAAGTCCTGTAACTGAAGAGGGATTTGTCCACTCAATTTGTTATTTGAAAGATCTAAGCTCTCTATGTTTTTTAGCTTCTGGAAGCTCTCTGGAATCGGTCCATTTAGATGGTTGTGAGACAAGTTGAGTGAATGGAGGTAAAGTAGATCTCCTATTTGCTGTGGAATCTCTCCTGTCAATTGATTACTTGACAAATCTAATTCTGACATATTTTGAAATATATCACTTTTATATGAAAGACATGAACTTTTTGTTATGAGTTGCACTTCTGCAAAATCAGATCTAGGGTTAAACTGTCTGATTAAGTCATAACCATGAAATGTTATGCTAACATTTCCAAACGACATACTACTAAAGCAAGAAGGTATAGAGCCAGTGAAGTTATTTCGTGAAAGGTCTAAGATATTGATTTGTTTCAGCTGACATATCTGACCAGAAAGATGGCCTTGCAACTGATTACCTGCCAATAAAAGAAATCTTAAAGACCGACGAAGCCCATATATGCTATCAGGAATAGTGCCTGTAAATTTGTTGTCACTTAAATCAAGGGCCACTGCTGTTGAGTAGTTTCTTGTTAATGCTTCAGGTATTGTGCCATTAAGATTGTTTCCCTGCAAGAACAAGTATTCTGGCACTTTGAAGCAAGAGGGTAACGCACCAGAGAACTTATTATTAGATAGGTCTAAGAGTGAAAGCTTGTGCTGGCACAATTCATCTGCTATTGCACCTTCAAAGTTGTTCCTTGATGCAGTTAAAATTTGAAGTCTAAGTTTCCTGATCACACTCAGTAGTGTTCCATTGAGCTGGTTATTATCCATCATCAAAGCTTTTAATGAGAAGCATCCGTTAAGAATATGCTCTGGTACTTTGCCAGAAAAATTATTGTTTCCCAAAAGCAATCCTAGCAACCTTGACATCTCTCCAATTGAAGCTGGAATAGGACCATCAAACATATTGTTTGAGACATCAAAATACACTAAATGTGGGAAGAAGGATCCAACGTTATTGGGGAGCTTGCCTTGGATCTGGTTGTTTGATATGTAGAAAGAGCGCATTTGATCCATGTGATGATTTAGATCAAATGGTAGTTCAAAAGGTCCGGTGAAAGAATTATCCAATAAATACACAACTTCTAAATTTGGGTTGTTCAGAAGCAACCAGCTGGGAAACTTACCAACTAGGTTGTTACCCGATAAATCAATAACTCTCAAGCCACTTTGATTTGAAAGGAAAGTTGGAATTACTTTTGTAGCTAAATTTAACTCACAAGAGGAAATTGCTAGTTGTTCCAACTGAAATGGTGCGGCCCAAGGTGGATTTTCAGTTTCCACTCGAAATGTTTTTGAATACATGTGGTCAATTAGCAAAACTTTAAGCTTTGAATGGTTGGCAATGATGTTAAATGAGAATATATAAGCCCTCAAATTGATTGTAAGAAATGGAAAGATACTCTAAAGATGTAAGCTGAGCAATGACAGATGCTGGATTCCCACTCAAGAAGTTAACGGAGAGATCGAGAGAGCGAAGTGAAGTCAAATTGCCAAATGTATATGACAGATCTAGCTCTTGCAGTTGCTTCATTTTACATAAACCTAGGTTCAAAATATTGAAAAGATAGTTATAGTATTTAAAATAATAATACACTTATGAGTTGATGCTGCCTAATGTATAATTATACCAGATTTGGAGCGCAGGCAAAAAATAATCAAATAGATGATAGATAAGATAGTATTAAAGATTTTTATGCATGCGCTCACCTTGATTTGGGAAAGATCCATTGATAGTTGAATTTCTTAGTTCAAGAACTTCCAGCTTGCTTAGATTAGCCAAAACTTCAAAAGAATGAAAAGAGATATACTTAGGCACGTTATTAGCTTAATTGTTGTGAACTCTTAATTCACACTTCAAATGCAGCAACCAAAGTAGAAGAATCACATATTAGGTTAAAGTGTATTACACTTGACTGTAAAATCCTGATGCTTTTTCTTCTAAATTATTAATAACCAAATGCAAATGACAAACTCCTAACAACATATGCACCTCCATATTAATTTCATAAATGAGTCTATCACAAAATCATTAGAGAATATTCAAACAATATTGTTCAAAAAGAACTATGCATATGAAATATCTGATAATAATAATAATAATAATAATATAATAATAATAATAATAATAATAATAATAATAATAATAATAAAGAAATGAAATATCTGTTAATAATAATAATAATAATAATAATAATAAAGAAATGAAATATATGTCTGATGGAAACCAAGTAGGCAGCAGATACCTTTGTCATCAAGATCCCCTTTGATTGAATTAAAAGCTAGGTTCAAAGATCTGAGAGCGGGGAAAGCAACTAAAGACTTGAATATTCCCTTGTCAAAATGATTCTCAGCTAAGTTGAGAGTCTTCAACTTCTTTAATACATAAAACTCAGATCTAGAATGGGTATCTGAAATGTCGACTGTTAATTATTTTTGTCATTAATAATAATAGTTACTATTAATTTAAGGCTTAAATATATTTTTAGTCCCTCAAATTTGGAACACTTTTGGTTTTGGTCCTCTAACTAAAAATTTACTCTTTTTAGTCTCTCAAATTTGCGAAAAATTATTTTTCTCCCTCAACTTCATTTTGGAGGACTAAAAACCTGCTCTTTTTAGTCCCTCAAATTTCACTATAGGAAACTAAAAATAACATTTTGCAAATTTGAGGGATTAAAAGAACAATTTTTTAATTGAGGGATTAAAACAAAAAATCTCTCAAATTTAATGTACTAAAAACATATTTAAGCCTTAATTTAATTACATGACTGTTGCAACTAGCAAAAATGCAGTAACTTGTATGTGTCTGTAAAGCTAGAGTTATTAATCTGCCTCCACATATATTCCTCGTTTGTTTATGTAAAGAAAAATAAATTTTTAATTTTGTATATATTTTTCTCCTCGTGTACCCGTGAATTTTCTTCATTTTATGACATAAATTTTCTGAACTTTCATATCAAATTAATTTAATAATCTTTTCCTTTTAACTAGTTATTTAATCAAAAGATATTTTTATTTTAAAATTTATGTAATAACATCTAAATTTCTGTAGTCAACATTTTAAATGTAATGTTATACTTACAAATTAAATATCATTAAAATAATGTTCTATTTTAATGTGTATGTAACTCATACTCACAAAGCGTAGAACAAAAGTTGAAATGTGAAACTCATACTCACAATGTTCTACGCTCGTTAACAATGATAATACTCTCTCCAGTCTTTCTTTATAAAAATTAAATTATAGTTTAGGTCCATTTTATGGCATTATTTTTTTTACAAAAATATCTTTAATTATAAGTCATTTTTCTAAGTTCAATAAATAGTAAATGAAATGCATTGATGTCTTAAGTTCTTTAAGAGTCTAACTTTTTCATGTATAAAGCAGTAAAAGAAAAACTTTTTCTTGTATAAGGAGAATTTTGAAAACCTTAATTTGATTATTCACATGCATAACCAATAAAGTTAAAGAAATAAATATATTAATCATGAGAGAGATTAAAAGAACTAAAACTAATAAAAATATTTTAAAAAAATAAAATTATATCACATTAATGATAGGAATAAATTTAGAAAAATATATAAATTTGGACAAATTTAATTCTTTTAACTAAATTACCTAATTTCTTTAATCTTAATAAATTGATTAATTAGGTCTTATGAAAAGGATCAAATAGAGTAAGCGAGGTAGGAGCGAAAAAAAAAAAGAGTCAATTTTTAGGGGAGGGGTGAGCAGCCTTGCAACTCAATGACTCATCAAGCAATTGAATTGATGAAAGGTCCGAAGTACAAATAATACCAAAAAACAGTGACACACACGTACGTACCTTGAGTTGTAATGGGGCTAACAAGACGATTCATGCTCAAATCCAACACTTTCAAGTTTTGTAAAAGTGATCATTCTTAGTAGAAAAAATAAAGCAAATCAGAACGTGCAGAAATCTACAAAATGTGAAACATATAATTAATCACCTACATTCGTACCTTTCATAGGAAAGGGTCCACCTATAAAATTGAAACTAAGAGTTAAATTCTTGATGGATGGGAGAACACCAACGAGTTCCATTATGCTCTCGTTTAGATTATTGAAACTGAGATCCAACATCTCCAACTTTTTCAATGCTAACTTGCTTTTATATTCTGAAAGAATACTTCAAAAATTCACTTCAACAATTCATGCATAAAAGAAAATATGAAATATATATTGATATCTAATATTCTTTTACATGATTTTCAATTTAATTGACTCATCTAGCTCCACAGACATATAAAAACAAACTTGTTAGTTAAATTATGTTACGACCGGCAAAATTGTAGTAAGTCCTTGTGCTTCACCTTTTATTAATAAAATTTTCTATTAGCTTTAAAAAAAAACTCACATGTTTCAAAATTAAGGAGATAAGATTATAATTTTATCATCTAAATATAGAATATCAACTTTTTTACTTTCTTCGTCTCATTAAAGATTTTTTTTTTTTCTAATTATGTAAGATTCTACATTTTATGATTTCATGAAGACTAGATACTTCATATTGCCAACAAAGGCTAATTTAGTCGATAAAGATTAGACTCATAAGTCATGTCTTATAAGGACGTAAATTCACATTTTGCTACTGATGTGAGAACAATAAGCTCATTTGTTTAAGTTCTTTTCATCAAATAATCACTTATTTTTAAAAAAATAATCACTTTTTTGTTTTTTTTTATATGTTTGTTACAGCTTTTCAAAATAATCAAAAAAGCTAAAAAGAATTAGAAATCAGAAGCTATTTGAAACAACTTCTCATAAAATCAGTACTTTTTTTTTAAAAAAAAAGTAATTTTTCTTATGGTAAGCTAACATGAATAAAATTTTTCTTTTTATATAAAAAAAATCTTTAGAAAATATTCACTAAATTATTTTATACCATAATCACTTCTTTTTCTAATCTTAAACAAATTATCTCATTGTTTTAGGTAATTTGCATTGTAAGTACTTTTAAGTGTACTTTGAGCCTTGAGGTTTGTTCTAATCCTAACAAATCCACAAGACTCAAGACTCAAGTCACCTAAACTTTTAAATAAATAAAAAAAAAATGAAAATTCCATATTCCTAATGGGCTCATCATTAATTCAAGTCTTTAACGAATAGTCTGCATAAGCATTTACTTATCATGATATGTACTGGTTGAGATTTTTGCTCTATCTGATGTACAAGCATTGTCTTTGATCAGTTAATAAAATGCTTTTCTCGTAAAAAAAAAAAAAAAAAAAAAAAAAAAGGAATGGTCTGCACTACGAATAATACCCAAAAGCAACACGCACACACACATACGTACCTTGAGTTGCAAAGAGGCTGACATTGCTAAGACGATTCATACTCAAATCCAACACTTCCAAGTTTGGTAAAAGTGATCATTCTTGGAAGAAAAATAAAGCAAATCAGAACGTGGGAAAATCTACAAGTGTGAAACATACAAATACTTACGTAGTTACATTCATACCTTTCATAGGAAAAGGGGAACCTATTAAATTACGAGCAAGAGTTAAATTCTTAAGAGATGGGAGAGCACCCACGAGTTCCATTATGCTCTCGTTGAGAAAATTGGAACTGAGATCTAATGTTTCCAACTTCTTCAACGTTGATTTGCTATCATCTGAAATATTACTTCAATATTCACTTTCACAATTCATGCACAACAGAAAATATAAGACATTAATATTACCTCCATTCCTTATTATAAGAAACGATAGTGTAAAATACACTATCACTTGTTTCTTATAATAAGGAACCGAGGTAATATCTTATATTATTTTAAAGTTTTCAATTTAATTAACTCATCTTCACACCCACTTTCCACACATATATATATATATATATATATGAATACAAAGTTGTTAATTAAATTACATACAAGATTGTTGTGGCCAGCAAAATTGTAGTAACCTAAATTTATTATTCAAGCCAACAGAATCGAGCCCAATGATATTTAGCTTCAGAAATATTATATCTTAATTTGTACAAATTCTCCTCCTACTTTATACAAAAAGTATTAATGAAAAAGTAAAGCATTTAATGTCTTAGAAAAATAAAACGCGTTTAATATTTACCATACAAAAGAAGTATGAGAATTAGTAAGAGGATGTTGTAGAAGTATTTAAAATTATTCATTTTTTTTAGACCTTATGTATCTTTTATGGGAGACAATCTTGTTCAAACGCAGTAGGACTGTTATGAGTAGCAAAACTCTCCTTCTAAGTATTTAACACAACTGTATATTCATGACTTGAATTTGAAACCTCTGGTTAAGCTGTAACAATTCCATGTCAATTGATTCATGCATTCGATGGTAAAAAAATTACTTAGTTGATGCTAGGAACTTAAAATTACTAAGTTGAAATGTTACATGCATAACAATTTATACAACAGTTTGTAAAATATTATTTGTGTTTATCTTTCTCCTTTACGCCATTTATTATATGTCATAATTATGAAGAAAGAAAAACACAAAAAATATTGTTGTACAAACTATTTTATGAACTATTATACGTACGTGTATCACATCTATTGATTAAGTTGTAATTTTTGTCTCCCTTTAATTTTTTTATCTACGATTTTGGTCTTCCTATTTTTTCCAAGATTTTAGTAAAATATTTTGGTCCCCACATTTTAGAAATTTCACAATTTTGGTCCAATTATCAATTTTGCATACATTTATTTCTTTTTTTTATATTTTAATTAATTAAAATATTATTTCTTGATGCTACATTAAATGGATATGTTTTGTCTATGGTTCAATTAGACCAAAATAACAAAAATAAATGAGATAAGATACACATACGACAATTTTTACAACATTAATTTTTGTGACTATCACTTTCTATAATCATGACATGTAATAAATGATGTGCAATAGATAGATAGACAAAAAAATTGTTATTGTATAAATTGTTGTTTGAATTACATTTCTCAAAATAAAAGCATGTAAAATTGAAAATTAAACCAAAATTACGAATTTTCTAGAATGTAGAGACTAAAATCGTGGAAAAAAAAATAAAAGGACCAAAATCATAAATAAAAAATTAAAGAAGGGCCAAATTGCAATTTAGCCAAAATTATTCATTTAAGTTGTCTTATATTAGTCTCGGGAATATAAAACAAATTTCTTTAATTGATGCTAGTAGGAATATCAGAAGTTGAGCAAGTGATCTGTGATAAATGCTGAGAATATGTTTTACAATAAGATCCACATAAGTAGGGCCGCTTTTAGTAATTTGAATTTTAGAAAAAAATTAATGTATAAGATCTAGTTAAATTATTAATATTCATTTTACTTTTAAAACATGAAATTGTAAATTATTTATTAAAATTGTGTTTAAATAATTACAACATTTCTCAATAAATAATATTATGGTTCATTCCTTTAATACATTATAGTATATCAATAAAAAAATTTATTCTTTTTACATCCTTAAAAATTATGTGTTTTTAATATGTTATGTGGGATTAAAAGTACATCATTTTCGTTAAATATAAAAATTTAAAATGAATAAATTTTTATAAGGAGAAAATTCAAAAGTCCTCATTTTTTAGAAAATAAAATATATTTAAATCTTTTTTTATCTGTCAGTAAATATATTTAAATCTTTTTGAAATGATAGTGTTTTAACAAAATAAAATTTCAAAAAAAATTGTTTGAGCACTTCTTTTATAAGTTAAAAACAACAGTTTGTTAAAAGAATTCTGAAAAAAGTTGTATTTTGGATTTTATTTTTTTATGTTTCTAAGGGAGAGTTGAAGCCCCAAACAAATTAAGGGTGAGTATGAACCAACTGATCCCGCTCAAGGTTGATTTTTACGGTTCAAGTTTTGAAATTAGACTAGATGTATTTTTAAGAGGAGTTTGATTATGCTTTAAATTTATCTTAAAAATGTAAGTTTTTAATTAATTGTATATTAATAATAAAACTTTTTGTTTTAATAGATAAGATTTTATGTAACATGATATTTTATTTATAATGATATTATTTATTTTAAAATATATTATAAAATTATATCTTAATTTAAGTTTTATACTTTTTTTTTTAATTTTATGGTTTAACTATACATAATGGTATGTATGATTGATATATAGTATTACATTAGAAAGTCGAGTTAACATGTTTTTGACCCATATATCTTGAGTCTTGATTGAGTCGGGTTCGAATTTAAGTGTGTGTTTGGTTTCACGTTGGAGAATTTATTCTGAGTCCAAAATTGATTTTAGATAAAAAATTTAAATGTTTGGTTTCACGTCAGAGAATAATCCAGAATTGATTCTACAAAATTGATTGAGTTGAAGTAATTTTGGGTAACTTTTGCGTTGGATAAAAATATTTATACTTAGTTTTACTCTTAACTTCCTTTTATAATAAAATATTTAGACATAAATCATATCACTTCAAAATCAATTTTACAAAATTAATTTCATTCCAAATCAATTTTTTCCATGCTCATTAAAACGGACCAAGATCCTATGCAGTCAAAAAATAACTGCAGGATCCTGCAGTCAACATTCAATAGTTTAGTTTTTTTTTACATTATATTTTAGTATTTAATTTAGTACATGTAATTTAATTTTCATGGTTGAGATTTGCTGGCAGTTAATCGGTGTCCAAAACGGCATTAACACATTAAATAAATGACTCCATTAAAATTTTGGATCAAACCTGTCTCACTCCATCTTTTGCTCACTCCTAAAACAAAATACACAACAATATTCCTCAGGAGAGAAATGTCTGTATATAATTAAAAGATTTTCACGGACTTGAGGTTACCCAATTTGTACGTATAGACCTATTGATTTCACTTGAGTCATATTAGTTGAACAGTCTGCTATCGAAATTGGTTCCCTATAAATATGGGAAGGAAAATGATAATCGTTCATCCTAAAATGGGATGGATTGAGGTGAAGGGAAGAAAAGGTAGATATAATATGTAATTGTGATAGAAAAGGTAAAGAAAAGTAGGAAAAAAAAATGGACTAAGAACAAGTTGTAAAAGAGTAGAGTGTATGAATATTATTAGCCATATGGAAAATCTTAGCAGATCACTCTGAGCTTGTTTGGGAGAGCATCATCTCAGCTGTTTTTCAATAATTTAAGCTGTTTAAATAAAAAGTGAGATGTTTGAGAATCTAATTTAAATTTGGGAAAGTTTTTTTTTTAAAAAATAAACTGTTTTTATGAAGCTAGGAATTTGTAACTTATAATTATTATCCAACAGTTTTTTTTTCCTTTTTGCTGTTTTCATACTCTTTTATTTTTATTATGTAAAAGCTGATTTTTTGTTACATCTAAACAAAATTAATTATTTTCAAACAACTTTTCAACAAACTTATCCAAATAAAAATTGATTCTGATTATAATCAATTATAATAATAATATTATATATATAATCAATTATTGAAATAATCTAATTTTCACATTTATTCCAAACAGACTCTATATAGAGCGAACAATTCTGATTTCTTCTACAATATTGCTAAAAGGTTGAGTACTTGCTACACCTTTCTCAATCATTTCTGATTATTCTTTGAAGCATTGATACACAAATCTAGACAAGTTAAAAGAAAGAAAATAAAAGTAATTTATAAATACACGAGGTTAGTTCAGAGTTCAGACTGTACCTTAGGGATATCTCATTCTTTGCACAGTTTTTAACAAAAACCTAAAAGGAAAAAAAGTGTGGAAAAAAAGGTTAATTTCAATTAACTGTTCAGTCGACACATGATAATAGTTAAACAGTTTCATATTATTATTGATAATAACTAGTGCTTTCACAACTAGCAAAGCAAAAAAATAAAAAAAAAACCCAACAGTTCCTGTAAGTAATAATTAGGTTAATAAAAAATTATAGTAAATTATTTAAGTAATATAATTAATGATTAAAATTGTAAAATATTAACAAATAATATAACCAAATATTATGATTAATTATTTATTATTAATTAGTATTAAATAATTAAATTTATATATTCTTTAAATTAAAATATGTTTTAAAAAAATATTTTAAGTTTAATATAATTAAGTATTTATGAACTAATATATCAATTTCATTAATAATAATAATTAATGTAAGGTGTGATTGTGGAAAATTTCAAAAAATGCACATGTCTTGTTCACATGCGATTGGTGCGTGTAGACACACCAACGTTGAATAAAACTATTACATCAATCGCATTTACACATTGCAATATATGTCTCGAACGTGTACTGTGGATCATTTGCAGAAATGCGCCACGAAGATAATTGGCCAAAGTAAATTGGACCACTCTTGTGTCACAATCCGAAAATGCGTAGGATGGCAAAAGGTCGCCCGGAATTAACTCGTTTAGTCACAAAAATGGACATACGGGAAAGGAGCCAACCAAAACGATGTTCGCTTTGTAGAACACCGGGTCATTCCAAAAATAAATGTTCTCATCGTCCTATGTCTTTAACGCAACCCTGTTAATGTATCGTATTTATTTCTTGAATAATATTAGTAATTTTAGTTTACATTAAAAGTTATTATTTAAATTGCTATTATAAATATAATAAAACCCTCATTTATATTATTGTACCAATAATAAACGAATTGATTACAAAAATTATAATAAAATAAATTTATCTAAATTTAAATATATTAAATTTTTGGTAAAATTAATAAATAAAATATAAAATGTTAAAAGTTCATCACCAAATCAATTTAATTATATTATCTTCTCAAAAATAAGTTAATTTTAAACAAAAAATTATAATTTCATATATATAATTATTTGATTATATTATTTAAATACTTTACTATAATTTTTTAGTTAACTTAATTAATTAAACATTTAAATTAAAAAACAAAAAACCTGTTTAGAATTCGAGTTTGGAAAACCCAAATTCCAAATAGGTTTTGGCAAAAAAAATAAATTAAATAAATAAATGCCGGTGTGAATTCGTACGTGGCCATCCCGAATTCACAATATGAATAGGAAATGAGGCTAGTTATAGAAATAAAATGGGGGAGGTCACTTGAGAAAATAAAAAATAGAAAAGTAATGTTTGTGGAAGAAAAAGTCCCTAAATGACAAAGATTTCACTGTTTGTAAAATTCTACTTCCGTCATGACCGCAGAAACCAGAGATGCTATTGTTGTTTTATTACAAATTGACTTGACCCAAACTCACGAGAGATGAAAATCATGCGTTCCAAAAGCATATGATTTTTTTTTTCTTTTCTAAATTACAAATATTATTTATTGGAGGCAATATTATTTGAAATCACTGATCTTGATAGATACTAAATCAGAAAAGAGAATCTTTAAATGATATGTGAAAATCCACCAAAACTGATGATTTTCAATAAATTTCAATCAATCATAAAAAGAGTACTGTCCAAAAGAAAGTGTCACTAATATTTCTCATCGGAAGATAATCAATCCAGCAGAAAATAAAAGCTAAATTTGAATAAAATTTAGAATAATTCTTTTTATGGGATGACAAACAAAAGCATTTATTTAATGAGACAGGTTCGAGGATGGGTATCATTAGCGTGCTCTCACCCTGATTTTTTTTTAATACTAAATTTTAAGACGCTTAAATTCGAATTGAAGGTAAACCCACTAATGAACTTTATATACATGGGAAAAATATGAAATGAGAATTCTTATTGTTGTGAAAAATGGTAACTAAAATTATCAACCATTAAATCTATTTAAATAGACAAGATTAAAATTAAAATATTACTACAATATATAGATGTTACATCATTCATTTTTGTTAATAGTATATTTTATAGTTATTATTATCTCTTAAATTAATCAAGTGTTCTCAAAGAAGCCGCCTTTATGATTTGATTCAATGGTTATGAGAAGAGCAAATCAATGCTATTTGGTCAAATCATGAAACGTTAAGATTAAAAGATAAAATCATGTGATTTTTTAAATGATCATGTGTTTATTAAATAATTTATAATCCTAACCATCCATGTATGCTTTATATATGGTACAAATTTATTGATTTCACCTTCTTGTACTATAATATTTCTCTCGCTTGATACGTCTCATGTGTGTGTAAATATATATGGAATCAAATCAAATTATGATTAAGTTTCAAGCTATTTTTTTTTTCCTAAAAAAGAATCAACTTAGCCATTAATTGAAGTATATTCTTATTAAAATTATATGTTAGTTTTTTAAACTTAATTCAATTAGATTTTAATTAGCAAAGTTTGGTACTGATTGCATCCCTTAAACAAATTTACTTGAATAATCTTTACAATTTGAAGGGGTATTAGTCACCAATAATTCATTGCACACCAAGAAACTAATTAAAGTTTGCTTGACTTCGATTATCTTACTTGACTTCCAGAAGGACAAAATTCTATTAAATTTTTTTTCTATCAGAAAAGACAAAATATATTATTCACTTGAGTTTGATTACTTATTCTCACGTGCTATAAAATGACGATTTCTCCTATTAATCTATGCATCAAAAGCTCTTTACATCTAATTCCCTAAGCTTTTTTTACGTGTCCCTGTATGGATTCCATACAGATGTATTCCGCAATAAGCATACTTGTCCTCTTGTTGATAAGCACCATTATACACATTCTCTTAAATACAATAAGGAGAAAACGAAACTAACAGCTTCCACCGGGACCTTCTGCTCTTACCCTAGTGGGAAACCTAGTTGAACTTGGCAAAAGGCCACAACAAACATTGGCCAAACTTGCTAAGTTTCATGGCCCCATAATGCGTTTGAAGCTAGGTCAATTAACCACCATAGTGTAAGAAAAAATGGTGTTGGCAAGATTTTATATTAGTATTGATTTAAACACTAGGGATATCTCATTCTTTGCACAGTTTTTAACAAAAACATAAAAGGAGAAAAAGTGTGGAAAAAAAGGTTAATTTCAATTAACTGTTCAGTCGACACATGATAATAGTTAAACAGTTTCATATTATTATTGATAATAACTAGTGCTTTCACAACTAGCAAAGCAAAAAAATAAAAAAAACCCAACAGTTCCTGTAAGTAAATAAGTGGAATGCAAAGAGTGAGAAAGTGACTGAAGTTTATATAATACTGACATGTGTAAGAAAAAATGGTGCTGGACATATTTTATATAAGTATTGATTACCTTTTTCAACTTTAAAAAAATTAAGAAATGGTTATTTTTTAAAAAGAAATCTAGCAAAATGCACAAGATACACTACAACATTTTGGCCTTTAGGCCACACTTTCGTTTTCACGGTTAAAAAACCGTGGTTGAAACTTGAAATAGGCCATGGTTTTTTTTCATAAATAATACACATGGTCTATTTAGATGAGACCGCGGTTTTAAAAGTGTTGAGATAGAATAGACCACAGATTTTTAACCGTGGAAACATTAGACCACATTTAAAAATCCGTGACTTATAAAACCTGTGGTTTATTCTTTTTATAAACACTTAGGTAACAAGTTTTAAACCGTGGGTCAGAATACCACATTTAGAGACCCGTGGCTTAAAAGAATGAAAATAAAACCGTGGCATTAAGAAAATTAAAAAATCTTAATACAAATTAAAACTTAAACCGCGAAATATATACCGCGCAAGATATATTAAAATAAAACTTAAATATAGCGCTAATCCTAAACACAGGAGCGCCCAGTACGTACTCTTCTCTACTCTCAGTCTTCAATCGCACCATATCCCACCATAATCGTTAGTTTGTTTCACGGAAGCCAGGCTTGCTCTATGCGTTCGTTTGAGCGCACAGTACCTCATATTTCACGGAATGTTTGCTCTGCTCTTCACGTGTGCTCTCTCACGATTTGGTATGGATTCTGACCTTTTCTCTTCTTCCCCTTTTCTCTCTCTGTGGGTTCAATTAGGGATTTGTGTTTCTTCCTTCTGAACCTCTGTCATATCGAAAGCCCCTTCCCTTCAATTTTAATTAGTTTTCTTAAAAGATATGAAAAGTATAATTTGGTAAAACTATTTGTAGAAAATAACTTGATTGTATATTCACAAATGATAATTTGGTAGGGAGTTTTCGATAGGCATCCCTTTCAAAGCATGAGACGTTGGTTGCTGATAGTGTTGTTTTGGCCCAACTCTTAATGTAATTTTCTTTATTTGTGATGTGAATGAAGAACTTGTCATGTAGGCTGTAACTGCAAGGTTGATTTGAGTTCTTTTACCATTGCTGGACCACTTTGACCCTACCATGTTTCTCATGGGGTATTTTTGGTGTTTTATTCTTTTCCCTTGTCCCCATCCTTGCATTGTTTTTCTTTTTCTTTTTTAAATTTTGGGGAAGTGGGGATACATTGAAATAAGAATAAGAATTGGCAAAATTTGAGGGTGAGGTAAGTAGTGAGTGAGTGAATTTGAATTGTCATTGGGAATGAATCATTACCTCATTAGCTAATTAGCTAATTTAGGTGGTTGTTGGATGAAAATAATGCCCATGTCTAACTGTGCATAAAGTCCATATATGGTAACTGTTTGATGAAAATAATGAATATTTACTTCATTATAAATGGATTTTTGTGGAAAAAAAAATTTAAACTGGTTTTGTGCATAAAGAAATTATAAGTAATTTCAATAAAAAGAAAACCAGTAGCAGGATTGTTTGTTGTGTCTTTTATTTTCAAATGTACCAAAAAAAAAGTAAACCAGTTTTAGAAAGAGGAATAGAATTGATTTTTGTGTGTCCTGTTCTTAGTGTTGGTTGAAATTTAATTCTGCAGTTTAAAAAAGTCAGTTTTCAACAGGCAGATGTTTTCATCTTAAAGATGGAAAAGAGTTAATTATCTATGAGAGGTTGCTTGTTTAAGTTTTGTCACTTTATGGCTATGTTTATAGTTTTGCCATGTCCTGCTTTGTTGGGTAATGTCAAACAGTATGATTTTTTTTTTGAAAATGACTTACAAAAGAAGTAAAAGAATTTTAATGTAATTTATTGGTTTTTTATTTTCAGATTTTTTTATCCTTTTTTCTGATCACAGTTGATTCTTTGCCATTTTTTTTTATCGGCCTACATGTAAAAGCTTTGATACCAAATACCATTCCTGAGAATTTAGTTAATATAAAATACAATTAAGATGCCCCATGTGGCATACGTGCAAATACTTACACGTGGGTCTGATGGATCAAATATAAATTGGCAGACAATATATGGACCACTGCAATAAAAGTTTAGGTCGTTTCTCGATTCATGATCCTCTCTGGATATGCCTACATACTTTCCCTATATATATCATTCATCTTCCATGCAAATCATTCATCCTCTTTATATTTTTCTTTCACTTGGTATATGCCCGGTCCAAAGGCTTCTAATTTCATTTTTTTTCTTTTTGATGAACTCTATTTATTCTCATTGTTAAGTGTTTCAATCTCTACTATATATACATGTACAGGTACATTCACATATATGTTATTGTAATTAATGTTAATACAAGATGTCTTGGACTGTGTCTGACTCATGCGGTAGAGCTGAATTTTGTATACTGTTTGTGTAAAGGGTAGGATCTTGTACGGGTGAAATTGTAAGGGTGGGGTGGTTTTCATATCAAGTGAGTACTCCATTTGTACTACCTCGTTGCATCAGACTTAACACACCTGTGCTTAGTCTGTGTATTTAAAGGGTATGGCTACGGGATATGTGTTAGTTTTATGGTGAATTTTTTTGTCAAATATTTTGGGGAAATGGGTATATAAGAATATAGCAACAGTAACACAAGGGATACTGTGATGGGATGGGATTATGCAGATTGTGTAGGCATAATGCAGTTAAGCTATGGTGGGTCTATGGCAGGTGGAATAGATACTATCAAATAGGACTCAGTGATTATAGGGAGCCATTTGTTTTTAATAGGCAAATGAGAAAATGTATATTAAGAGCCAAACTCTGCACAAGAGGTGACAAAGTTGGTATAAAAGTACAAAGATAACATATGATATAAAGCCATACCCTCACCCGTGTCTAAACAAAGTGGTCATTTTCACACCACTGCTGTTACATAATACAACTGAAAAAAAATCTAGCTAGTAAGAATAAAAAAGTTTACTATTGTTATGATTGATATTTATAGTTAGCTAAATGACTATGCATCAACATTGTTGACTTTTTGTCCTACCAAATTGCATGAGAGCAGCGGTTTGTGATTCAGACAAATAAAATATAACACTTAGGTTTTGAACTTTGAAGGTGCATGTTTCTCATATGTTCTGTTTCTTATTTTTTCAATTATTCTTATTTTGACAGCCACTAATCCTTCCATTTGATAGGAGTAAATTCTAATTGAACTTGTTGTCTAATGTTATTGCTTGTAAACAACTATGTAACTTCAAGTGCATCCACTGCTCAATAAGTTCTTATCTTTTTCCAACAAATTCATAATTTCATATTATGTACCTTGTCACATATACTACGGGGCAGAGTATAAGACTGATCAGTTTTTGTGGAACAGAAATTCATCCTTTCAAGTAGACGATACCAAAGGCAGGATTTGGAGGTAAGTAAGGACATTATTTGTTTGTCTTATATAGTTATCTAATATTATATGACATGATTTTATAATAATTGGTACTCCAAATATAGAAGTAAGCTTTAAATTGGCCATTGTGAGTTTACAGAAATTGCTTTTAAGCATTTCTCCTCCCTACAAAAATAAATTCATATATATTTTATTGAATGTTTTGCAATTACTGCAAGTTGATGTAATACTTTTTGTAGGAAAAGTACAATATTCCTGATGAAGGACAAAAAGCTGTGTTTACTTGCATAAATGATGCTTGGAGACATTATAAGAGTTGCATCAAGAAGAAACATTTTGAGAAATACTCTACTTTGAAGGAAAGGTTAAAAAGTCGTCCTGAGACTATACCTGAAGCTCATTTTAAGCAGTTGATGACTTATTGGAGAAGTAGTAATATCCAAGTAAGATAATTATATGATATATTAATTTTAAATTTAAATTTTATTATCTAACTTTATTTTGTTTCTCTATGATGTAGGATATTAGCAAGAAAAATGCTTTGAATAAGGCTAAACAAAAGTATTTGCATCGTACGGGACCTATAAATTTTGCAATAATTCGTGCTGAATTGGTAATGTATTTATATGTTTGTGTGTGTTATTTTATATATTTAAAACAAATCATTCTAATCAATATTAGTTAATATTTAATCTCATTAATTAATGTAGAGTCAAAAGAAGAAAAAGGGAGAGGAAGTTACTCAAGCTGAAATGTTCATTGAGACCCGCAAAGCCCGGCCGAAAGGAAAAGAAGTGGATGAAGAAACACAATTTGCTATTGTAAGATAGTTTATTGTTACTCATCAAGTATATTTGACATTGATTATATCTGACATTGATCTTTTTTATTAATTAGGAAAAGCTTCAAGATTCAATTAATCATTCCTCTGGTTTTGCTTAACAAACATTTAAATTGTTACTTGGAAAAGAAAAACCAGGTAGAGTGCGTTGCTATGGAAAAACTATCACACCATCACAATTGAAAAGAAAGGAAGAAATTTCTGCTCTTAAGAAGGAACATGCAAATGAGTTGGATAATTGGGCTAAAAGGTTTCAAGGATTGGAATCACTTCTAAAAAGCTTCATGAAGCAAACCAATCCAAATTTGGATGATGAAGCTTTGGATATTTTGATAGAAAATGCCGTGGCGAATGAAAGCAGTGCAGCAATGAGTTCCTCAACATCAACTAATGTTCCAGATTTTGAAAAAGGTATATATAATTTGGTTAAAGCTTAAACATGGGTTGAGGAACATCAAGTAATGTTCAAGCATTTAACTGCTTTGATATAATTTCAATTCCTCAACATCAACTAATGTTCAAGCATTTAACTGCTTTGATAGTAGATGACTATATATAATTTGACTCTTGTATTTTAATCTAAGTTGCATAAGTATTTGAGGTGTGGGTATTCTTGACTGAGAATTGAAAAATGAATTTGCTGAATTGATCTGACAATTTGAATTGGACTGTAATGTTTGAATAAAGTGTTGACTTGATGTGACTGAATGGAAGATGAGCATGCAAGTTTTACATGCTAGTTAAACATGGTACTAATTTCATAAAAAAAAAAAGTTTTTTTTCTTAAAAGATATCAAATATTAGATATGTGTGCATATCACTATGACACTTTCGATACTTGGATTGAAATATGAATTTTGTAAAGAGAAATGTAAAATTATATTTCATGTTTTCATATTTGCAGGTTAGAGAGCAAGAAGCTCATGATCAAGATATAGAAGACTGAAGTTCATATGCGTGGAGGCTAGCTTAATTTCTTAGAGATGAGACTTTTGAGAGACTACTTTATTTCTTACAAATTTATTGAGTTGCAAATGTTGCATACTTTTGAGAAACTACTTTTAATACTTTAAGCTTTTATAAATGACAAAAAATGTTGCAAGTGTTTATGCATATTTTGTAACTAGTACATTTTCAATATATAAACTACTTCCACCTTTTATTTAATAATTTAATTATTTTATGAGTTAAATGTTTTTCTATATTGTTTAATTATTTATATACATAAATAATTAAGTATTGTCACTAATAAATGATAAATAATTACGTAATTATGGCTCAAATACCAATTTACTATATATATAAGAATAAATTAAATAAGCGTTGCCTATAGTAAAGTGACAATTAAAAAACCATGGTTTAAATGTTTAAACAATTATACAATTATTGCCTATACCTACATTGAAAAATGTGTTGTCTAATATATATGTCCACACTTTTATAATTGTGACTTAACCATATAACACTTTGACTACACTTAGAAAACTATGGCCTAAACGTTTAGACCACAATTGTCTACATTAAAAAATACGCTGTCTAAAATATATGTCCATACTTCTAGAACCGTGGCTTAAACATATAACATGTATGACAATACTTAAAAAACCATGGCCTTAAGGTTTAGACAACGGTTATAGAGCCATATTTTAAACTTTGTAGATGTAGCTTATAGTATTTGTCCAGATTTAAAAAACCATGGTCTTAAAAGAATAACAACATCTAAAAAAGTGTGGCCTTTTTTATTATCTAAGGCCACGGTTTTTTCTGCACCGTGGTCAAAAGTGAAAAAGCTGTGGTCTAAAGCCTACGGCCACGGCCACTTAGAGCACAACTGAAAAACCGTGGCTTAAACTTAAGACCACGGTTTTTTCACATCTGAGCACGGTTTTTTGTTGTGGTCTAAAGGCAAAAATGTTGTAGTGATACTGTTTTAAAAAGGGGGAGAGCTGAATATACATGGTATTGTAAAGTACTACTGTTCTAAGATGTAGTTGTGCAGGAAGAAGCCGTGGTTGGTGTTGTTGGGAGCAATAGTTTTGGGTCATGTGTTGGGCAGTAGTGGTTGCTTCCTACAAGAGAAGGTTGCATTGCTGGATTTCAAGGCTACTTATAATTACGTCAAGTAATTATTATTTTCTTAAAACAAATTCAACCAAACGCACAATATGCTATACTCTAAACTAAAATACGCAAATGACAATGATTCCATTGCTGTTTATTTCAAGTACACTTGACCCCAAGTAATGAGTCCTTAGGGTTATGTTTAGTAAAAGTAGCATGAAAAATTAATTGAAAGTTGAAAAATTAGTTGAAATCTAAAAAAGTTAATTGGTTGTTAAAAGCTAGTAGTTGATAGTTGAAAATTGTTAAACTAGTTTATTGAATTATAAATGTTTGATCAAATCATCTATTGAAGTAGTTGATAAATATAAAATGACAGAAATAAATATGTTTAAAAGATATTTTTATATAAAATTTAATTTAATTTTATTGATAAAAATACATTTTGGTTATTTATAATTTAGTTTTTTAATTTATTTTAAACTCTTGTAATTTTTTATTTGTAAATAAATTATTTTAATTATATTTTTTCATATTGTATATTCTACTATTAATCTTATGCAATATTTTAAAGTATTTTCAATCAAGTTTAAAATAAAAATAATACACTTAAGTAAACGTCATACTGTATCTGGTTGTTAGAATGCTATTCACCGAAGAAGTGTCTACACTACATCTTTGTGTACGTTGTTAAAAGAAAGACTAGGGCTGTTGGCTACCTTGATTTGCTTTAGTTTCTGTTTTTTGTTTTCAATGTTGAAGAGATAAGAGAGGAATTGTAGTTCTTCCTTTAATCTTTAACTCTTATTTTGTTTTGGATTTGGATTTGGATAATGACTGAGATTGATGACACAACTTGATGAGTAGGATTTTTTTAATGATTCATGAAACTTTTCCGTGGAAAATGTTATGTAAAGGAAAGAGAATCACTCTGAGAGATATACCTTGACAGCTAGGAAAGAAAATGATAGATGTGTCCATGATTTTATCTGTAAGGGTTGAATGGTTTCATGGAACAGTTCTTGCTAATGGTTGATATAATCCTATTTGTTTGTTGCTTGCTGGTTCCTCTATGTGTTTACACTGGTTTCTCTATTGGGTTTTTTTTTTTTTTTTTTTGCTATGTTACTCCTTACCAGTTGTCTGATCATTGTTTGCTTCTATCATCTGTTACGGGTTGTATCCATAATTACCTCTTCATGTATATTGTTAATGGTATATTAGTAGTCTAATATAAACAAAAAAATGAATAAAAAAACCGACCAGCACACACCCATTCTCAATCTGTTTTTCTTCACCAATAACAAAACTCATATTCCATCCACCAACACCAAGCCACCTGTCGACCCACCAAATACCACGTCCACATGCACCAAAAGCTTCAACTCTAGCATTAATTTAAAAATATCATTTAAAAATGTTAACTTTAAATGATAATTGAGATTAAAAGTAAAATGAAATATATAACATTGAATTGAAAAGAATTTTAGAAAGAAATTTGCAAATTGGCAGCTTTAAATCAATACGGTTAGGTAAAATAGCGGTAGTGTAAATTATTACACACTTTGTAGCAGCTACTGCAAGATGGAAATTATTAGAAATGCAATTAATGGTTTTTTAGCCCCCAGTAAATGTTGAGAATTTTTTTATGATTTTTAAAGGTTAATACCAGCAACTATTTTAAATCCATTAAAAGCTATTTGTGATGCATGTAGTCCTTATAATTTTTTTAGTCGTCACATCAATGGCCATTTGAGTTGGTTAAACTGCATTTTTAGCCGCCATGAATCACAACTTTAGTGTAATTTCATTATGTTGATTTGTGTAGTAGTTAAAATATTTTAAAATATAATAAAATATACCTTATTCAAAATGGATAAAACATGAATTTAATAAATATTATAAGGGTAAAACCTGTTTGAAATTCGGGTTTTCCAAATCAAAATTCTAAAAAGTTTTTTTTTTAATAATTTAAATATTTATTTAATTAGGTTAATAAAAAATTATAGTAAATTATTTAAGTAATATAATTAATGATTAAAATTGTAAAATATTAACAAATAATATAACCAAATATTATGATTAATTATTTATTATTAATTAGTATTAAATAATTAAATTTATATATTCTTTAAATTAAAATATGTTTTAAAAAAATATTTTAAGTTTAATATAATTAAGTATTTATGAACTAATATATCAATTTCAATAATAATAATAATTAATGTAAGGTGTGATTATGGAAAATTTCAAAAAAATGCACATGTCTTGTTCACATGCGATTGGTGCGTGTAGACACACCAACGTTGAATAAAACTATTACATCAATCGCATTTACACATTGCAATATACGTCTCGAACATGTACTGTGGATCATTTGCAGAAATGCGCCACGAAGATAATTGGCCAAAGTAAATTGGACCACTCTTGTGTCACAATCCGAAAATGCGTAGGATGGCAAAAGGTCGCCCGGAATTAACTCGTTTAGTCACAAAAATGGACATACGGGAAAGGAGTCAACCAAAACGATGTTTGCTTTGTAGAACACCGGGTCATTCCAAAAATAAATGTTCTCATCGTCCTATGTCTTTAACGCAACCCCGTTAATGTATCGTATTTATTTCTTGAATAATATTAGTAATTTTAGTTTACATTAAAAGTTCTTATTTAAATTGCTATTATAAATATAATAAAACCCTCATTTATATTATTGTACCAATAATAAACGAATTGATTACAAAAATTATAATAAAATAAATTTATCTAAATTTAAATATATTAAATTTTTGGTAAAATTAATAAATAAAATATAAAATGTTAAAAGTTCATCACCAAATCAATTTAATTATATTATCTTCTCAAAAATAAGTTAATTTTAAACAAAAAATTATAATTTCATATATATAATTATTTGATTATATTATTTAAATACTTTACTATAATTTTTTAGTTAACTTAATTAATTAAACATTTAAATTAAAAAACAAAAAACCTGTTTAGAATTCGAGTTTGGAAAACCCAAATTCCAAATAGGTTTTGGCAAAAAAAATAAATTAAATAAATAAATGCCGGTGTGAATTCGTACGTGGCCATCCCGAATTCACAATATGAATAGGAAATGAGGCTAGTTATAGAAATAAAATGGGGGAGGTCACTTGAGAAAATAAAAAATAGAAAAGTAATGTTTATGGAAGAAAAAGTCCCTAAATGACAAAGATTTCACTGTTTGTAAAATTCTACTTCCGTCATGACCGCAGAAACCAGAGATGCTATTGTTGTTTTATTACAAATTGACTTGACCCAAACTCACGAGAGATGAAAATCATGCGTTCCAAAAGCATATGATTTTTTTTTTCTTTTCTAAATTACAAATATTATTTATTGGAGGCAATATTATTTGAAATCACTGATCTTGATAGATACTAAATCAGAAAAAAGAATCCTTAAATGATATGTGAAATCCACCAAAACTGATGATTTTCAATAAATTTCAATCAATCATAAAAAGAGTACTGTCCAAAAGAAAGTGTCACTAATATTTCTCATCGGAAGATAATCAATCCAGCAGAAAATAAAAGCTAAATTTGAATAAAATTTAGAATAATTCTTTTTATGGGATGACAAACAAAAGCATTTATTTAATGAGACAGGTTCGAGGATGGGTATCATTAGCGTGCTCTCACCCTGATTTTTTTTAATACTAAATTTTAAGACGCTTAAATTCGAATTGAAGGTAAACCCACTAATGAACTTTATATACATGGGAAAAATATGAAATGAGAATTCTTATTGTTGTGAAAAATGGTAACTAAAATTATCAACCATTAAATCTATTTAAATAGACAAGATTAAAATTAAAATATTACTACAATATATAGATGTTACATCATTCATTTTTGTTAATAGTATATTTTATAGTTATTATTATCTCTTAAATTAATCAAGTGTTCTCAAAGAAGCCGCCTTTATGATTTGATTCAATGGTTATGAGAAGAGCAAATCAATGCTATTTGGTCAAATCATGAAACGTTAAGATTAAAAGATAAAATCATGTGATTTTTTTAAATGATCATGTGTTTATTAAATAATTTATAATCCTAACCATCCATGTATGCTTTATATATGGTACAAATTTATTGATTTCACCTTCTTGTACTATAATATTTCTCTCGCTTGATACGTCTCATGTGTGTGTAAATATATATGGAATCAAATCAAATTATGATTAAGTTTCAAGCTATTTTTTTTTTTCCTAAAAAAGAATCAACTTAGCCATTAATTGAAGTATATTCTTATTAAAATTATATGTTAGTTTTTTAAACTTAATTCAATTAGATTTTAATTAGCAAAGTTTGGTACTGATTGCATCCCTTAAACAAATTTACTTGAATAATCTTTACAATTTGAAGGGGTATTAGTCACCAATAATTCATTGCACACCAAGAAACTAATTAAAGTTTGCTTGACTTCGATTATCTTACTTGACTTCCAGAAGGACAAAATTCTATTAAATTTTTTTTCTATCAGAAAAGACAAAATATATTATTCACTTGAGTTTGATTATTTATTCTCACGTGCTATAAAATGACGATTTCTCCTATTAATCTATGCATCAAAAGCTCTTTACATCTAATTCCCTAAGCTTTTTTTACGTGTCCCTGTATCGATTCCATACAGATGTATTCCGCAATAAGCATACTTGTCCTCTTGTTGATAAGCACCATTATACACATTCTCTTAAATACAATAAGGAGAAAACGAAACTAAAAGCTTTCACCGGGACCTTCTGCTCTTACCCTAGTGGGAAACCTAGTTGAACTTGGCAAAAGGCCACAACAAACATTGGCCAAACTTGCTAAGTTTCATGGCCCCATAATGCGTTTGAAGCTAGGTCAATTAACCACCATAGTGTAAGAAAAAATGGTGTTGGCAAGATTTTATATTAGTATTGATTTAAACACTAGGGATATCTCATTCTTTGCACAGTTTTTAACAAAAACATAAAAGGAGAAAAAGTGTGGAAAAAAAGGTTAATTTCAATTAACTGTTCAGTCGACACATGATAATAGTTAAACAGTTTCATATTATTATTGATAATAACTAGTGCTTTCACAACTAGCAAAGCAAAAAAATAAAAAAAAAAACCCAACAGTTCCTGTAAGTAAATAAGTGGAATGCAAAGAGTGAGAAAGTGACTGAAGTTTATATAATACTGACATGTGTAAGAAAAAATGGTGCTGGACATATTTTATATAAGTATTGATTACCTTTTTCAACTTTAAAAAAATTAAGAAATGGTTATTTTTTAAAAAGAAATCTAGCAAAATGCACAAGATACTGTTTTAAAAAGGGGGAGAGCTGAATATACATGGTATTGTAAAGTACTACTGTTCTAAGATGTAGTTGTGCAGGAAGAAGCCGTGGTTGGTGTTGTTGGGAGCAATAGTTTTGGGTCATGTGTTGGGCAGTAGTGGTTGCTTCCTACAAGAGAAGGTTGCATTGCTGGATTTCAAGGCTACTTATAATTACGTCAAGTAATTATTATTTTCTTAAAACAAATTCAACCAAACGCACAATATGCTATACTCTAAACTAAAATACGCAAATGACAATGATTCCATTGCTGTTTATTTCAAGTACACTTGACCCCAAGTAATGAGTCCTTAGGGTTATGTTTAGTAAAAGTAGCATGAAAAATTAATTGAAAGTTGAAAAATTAGTTGAAATCTAAAAAAGTTAATTGGTTGTTAAAAGCTAGTAGTTGATAGTTGAAAATTGTTAAACTAGTTTATTGAATTACAAATGTTTGATAAAATTATCTATTGAAGTAGTTGATAAATATAAAATGACAGAAATAAATATGTTTAAAAGATATTTTTATATAAAATTTAATTTAATTTTATTGATAAAAATACATTTTGGTTATTTATAATTTAGTTTTTTAATTTATTTTAAACTCTTGTAATTTTTTATTTGTAAATAAATTATTTTAATTATATTTTTTCATATTGTATATTCTACTATTAATCTTATGCAATATTTTAAAGTATTTTCAATCAAGTTTAAAATAAAAATAATACACTTAAGTAAACGTCATACTGTATCTGGTTGTTAGAATGCTACTCACCGAAGAAGTGTCTACACTACGTCTTTGTGTACGTTGTTAAAAGAAAGACTAGGGCTGTTGGCTACCTTGATTTGCTTTAGTTTCTGTTTTTTGTTTTCAATGTTGAAGATATAAGAGAGGAATTGTAGTTCTTCCTTTAATCTTTAACTCTTATTTTGTTTTGGATTTGGATTTGGATTATGACTGAGATTGATGACACAACTTGATGAGTAGGATTTTTTTAATGATTCATGAAACTTTTCCGTGGAAAATGTTATGTAAAGGAAAGAGAATCACTCTGAGAGATATACCTTGACAGCTAGGAAAGAAAATGATAGATGTGTCCATGATTTTATCTGTAAGGGTTGAATGGTTTCATGGAACAGTTCTTGCTAATGGTTGATATAATCCTATTTGTTTGTTGCTTGCTGGTTCCTCTATGTGTTTACACTGGTTTCTCTATTGGGTTTTTTTTTTTTTTTTGCTATGTTACTCCTTACCAGTTGTCTGATCATTGTTTGCTTCTATCATCTGTTACGGGTTGTATCCATAATTACCTCTTCATGTATATTGTTAATGGTATATTAGTAGTCTAATATAAACAAATTGGCAGCTTTAAATCAATACGGTTAGGTAAAATAGCGGTAGTGTAAATTATTACACACTTTGTAGCAGCTACTGCAAGATGGAAATTATTAGAAATGCAATTAATTGTTTTTTAGCCCCCAGTAAATGTTGAGAATTTTTTGACCATTTTTAAAAGGTTAATACCAACGACTATTTTAAATCCATTAAAAGCTGTTTGTGATGCATGTAGTCCTTATAATATTTTTAGTCGTCACACAATTGTCATTTGTGTTGGTTAAACTGCATTTTTAGCCGCCATGAATCACAACTTTAGTGTAATTTCATTATGTTGATTTGTGTAATAGTTAAAATATTTTAAAATATAATAAAATATACCTTATTCAAAATGGATAAAACATGAATTTAATAAATATTATAAGGGTAAAACCAGTTTGAAATTCGGGTTTTCCGAATCAAAATTCTAAATTTTTTTTTAATAATTTAAATATTTATTTAATTAGGTTAATAAAATATTATAGTAAAATATTTAAATAATATAATTAATGATTAAAATTGTAAAATACTAACAAATAATATAACCAAATATTATAATTAGTTATTTATTATTAATTTTGTATTAAATAATTAAACTAATATATTCTTTAAATTATAATATATTTTAAAAAAAATATTTTAAATTTAATATAATTAAGTATTTATGAACTAATATATCAATTTCAATAATAATAATAATAATAATAATTAATGTAAGGTGTGATTGTGGAAAATTTCAAAAAATGTACATGTCTTGTTCACATGCGATTGGTGATTGTAAACACACCAACGTTGAATAAAACTATTACATCAATCGCATTTACACATTGCAATATATGTCTCGAACGTGTACTGTGGATCATTTGCAGAAATGCGCCACGAAGATAATTGGCCAAAGTACACTGGACCACTCTTGTGTCACAATCCGAAAATGCGTAAGATGGCAGAAGGTCGCCCGGAATTAACTCGTTTAGTCACAAAAATGGACATACGGGAAAGGAGCCAACAAAAACGATGTTCGCTTTGTAGAACACCGGGTCATTCCAAAAATAAATGTTCTCATTGTCCTATGTCTTTAACGCAACCCCGTTAATGTATCGTATTTATTTCTTGAATAATATTAGTAATTTTAGTTTACATTAAAAGTTCTTATTTAAATTGCTATTATAAATATAATAAAACCCTCATTTATATTATTGTACCAATAATAAACGAATTGATTACAAAAATTATAATAAAATAAATTTATCTAAATTTAAATATATTAAATTTTTGGTAAAATTAATAAATAAAATATAAAATGTTAAAAGTTCATCACCAAATCAATTTAATTATATTATCTTCTCAAAAATAAGTTAATTTTAAACAAAAAATTATAATTTCATATATATAATTATTTGATTATATTATTTAAATACTTTACTATAATTTTTTAGTTAACTTAATTAATTAAACATTTAAATTAAAAAACAAAAAACCTGTTTAGAATTCGAGTTTGGAAAACCCAAATTCCAAATAGGTTTTGGCAAAAAAAATAAATTAAATAAATAAATGCCGGTGTGAATTCGTACGTGGCCATCCCGAATTCACAATATGAATAGGAAATGAGGCTAGTTATAGAAATAAAATGGGGGAGGTCACTTGAGAAAATAAAAAATAGAAAAGTAATGTTTATGGAAGAAAAAGTCCCTAAATGACAAAGATTTCACTGTTTGTAAAATTCTACTTCCGTCATGACCGCAGAAACCAGAGATGCTATTGTTGTTTTATTACAAATTGACTTGACCCAAACTCACGAGAGATGAAAATCATGCGTTCCAAAAGCATATGATTTTTTTTTTCTTTTCTAAATTACAAATATTATTTATTGGAGGCAATATTATTTGAAATCACTGATCTTGATAGATACTAAATCAGAAAAAAGAATCCTTAAATGATATGTGAAATCCACCAAAACTGATGATTTTCAATAAATTTCAATCAATCATAAAAAGAGTACTGTCCAAAAGAAAGTGTCACTAATATTTCTCATCGGAAGATAATCAATCCAGCAGAAAATAAAAGCTAAATTTGAATAAAATTTAGAATAATTCTTTTTATGGGATGACAAACAAAAGCATTTATTTAATGAGACAGGTTCGAGGATGGGTATCATTAGCGTGCTCTCACCCTGATTTTTTTTAATACTAAATTTTAAGACGCTTAAATTCGAATTGAAGGTAAACCCACTAATGAACTTTATATACATGGGAAAAATATGAAATGAGAATTCTTATTGTTGTGAAAAATGGTAACTAAAATTATCAACCATTAAATCTATTTAAATAGACAAGATTAAAATTAAAATATTACTACAATATATAGATGTTACATCATTCATTTTTGTTAATAGTATATTTTATAGTTATTATTATCTCTTAAATTAATCAAGTGTTCTCAAAGAAGCCGCCTTTATGATTTGATTCAATGGTTATGAGAAGAGCAAATCAATGCTATTTGGTCAAATCATGAAACGTTAAGATTAAAAGATAAAACCATGTGATTTTTTTAAATGATCATGTGTTTATTAAATAATTTATAATCCTAACCATCCATGTATGCTTTATATATGGTACAAATTTATTGATTTCACCTTCTTGTACTATAATATTTCTCTCGCTTGATACGTCTCATGTGTGTGTAAATATATATGGAATCAAATCAAATTATGATTAAGTTTCAAGCTATTTTTTTTTTCCTAAAAAAGAATCAACTTAGCCATTAATTGAAGTATATTCTTATTAAAATTATATGTTAGTTTTTTAAACTTAATTCAATTAGATTTTAATTAGCAAAGTTTGGTACTGATTGCATCCCTTAAACAAATTTACTTGAATAATCTTTACAATTTGAAGGGGTATTAGTCACCAATAATTCATTGCACACCAAGAAACTAATTAAAGTTTGCTTGACTTCGATTATCTTACTTGACTTCCAGAAGGACAAAATTCTATTAAATTTTTTTTCTATCAGAAAAGACAAAATATATTATTCACTTGAGTTTGATTATTTATTCTCACGTGCTATAAAATGACGATTTCTCCTATTAATCTATGCATCAAAAGCTCTTTACATCTAATTCCCTAAGCTTTTTTTACGTGTCCCTGTATCGATTCCATACAGATGTATTCCGCAATAAGCATACTTGTCCTCTTGTTGATAAGCACCATTATACACATTCTCTTAAATACAATAAGGAGAAAACGAAACTAAAAGCTTTCACCGGGACCTTCTGCTCTTACCCTAGTGGGAAACCTAGTTGAACTTGGCAAAAGGCCACAACAAACATTGGCCAAACTTGCTAAGTTTCATGGCCCCATAATGCGTTTGAAGCTAGGTCAATTAACCACCATAGTGTAAGAAAAAATGGTGTTGGCAAGATTTTATATTAGTATTGATTTAAACACTAGGGATATCTCATTCTTTGCACAGTTTTTAACAAAAACATAAAAGGAGAAAAAGTGTGGAAAAAAAGGTTAATTTCAATTAACTGTTCAGTCGACACATGATAATAGTTAAACAGTTTCATATTATTATTGATAATAACTAGTGCTTTCACAACTAGCAAAGCAAAAAAATAAAAAAAAAAACCCAACAGTTCCTGTAAGTAAATAAGTGGAATGCAAAGAGTGAGAAAGTGACTGAAGTTTATATAATACTGACATGTGTAAGAAAAAATGGTGCTGGACATATTTTATATAAGTATTGATTACCTTTTTCAACTTTAAAAAAATTAAGAAATGGTTACTTTTTAAAAAGAAATCTAGCAAAATGCACAAGATACTGTTTTAAAAAGGGGGAGAGCTGAATATACATGGTATTGTAAAGTACTACTGTTCTAAGATGTAGTTGTGCAGGAAGAAGCCGTGGTTGGTGTTGTTGGGAGCAATAGTTTTGGGTCATGTGTTGGGCAGTAGTGGTTGCTTCCTACAAGAGAAGGTTGCATTGCTGGATTTCAAGGCTACTTATAATTACGTCAAGTAATTATTATTTTCTTAAAACAAATTCAACCAAACGCACAATATGCTATACTCTAAACTAAAATACGCAAATGACAATGATTCCATTGCTGTTTATTTCAAGTACACTTGACCCCAAGTAATGAGTCCTTAGGGTTATGTTTAGTAAAAGTAGCATGAAAAATTAATTGAAAGTTGAAAAATTAGTTGAAATCTAAAAAAGTTAATTGGTTGTTAAAAGCTAGTAGTTGATAGTTGAAAATTGTTAAACTAGTTTATTGAATTACAAATGTTTGATAAAATTATCTATTGAAGTAGTTGATAAATATAAAATGACAGAAATAAATATGTTTAAAAGATATTTTTATATAAAATTTAATTTAATTTTATTGATAAAAATACATTTTGGTTATTTATAATTTAGTTTTTTAATTTATTTTAAACTCTTGTAATTTTTTATTTGTAAATAAATTATTTTAATTATATTTTTTCATATTGTATATTCTACTATTAATCTTATGCAATATTTTAAAGTATTTTCAATCAAGTTTAAAATAAAAATAATACACTTAAGTAAACGTCATACTGTATCTGGTTGTTAGAATGCTACTCACCGAAGAAGTGTCTACACTACGTCTTTGTGTACGTTGTTAAAAGAAAGACTAGGGCTGTTGGCTACCTTGATTTGCTTTAGTTTCTGTTTTTTGTTTTCAATGTTGAAGATATAAGAGAGGAATTGTAGTTCTTCCTTTAATCTTTAACTCTTATTTTGTTTTGGATTTGGATTTGGATTATGACTGAGATTGATGACACAACTTGATGAGTAGGATTTTTTTAATGATTCATGAAACTTTTCCGTGGAAAATGTTATGTAAAGGAAAGAGAATCACTCTGAGAGATATACCTTGACAGCTAGGAAAGAAAATGATAGATGTGTCCATGATTTTATCTGTAAGGGTTGAATGGTTTCATGGAACAGTTCTTGCTAATGGTTGATATAATCCTATTTGTTTGTTGCTTGCTGGTTCCTCTATGTGTTTACACTGGTTTCTCTATTGGGTTTTTTTTTTTTTTTTGCTATGTTACTCCTTACCAGTTGTCTGATCATTGTTTGCTTCTATCATCTGTTACGGGTTGTATCCATAATTACCTCTTCATGTATATTGTTAATGGTATATTAGTAGTCTAATATAAACAAATTGGCAGCTTTAAATCAATACGGTTAGGTAAAATAGCGGTAGTGTAAATTATTACACACTTTGTAGCAGCTACTGCAAGATGGAAATTATTAGAAATGCAATTAATTGTTTTTTAGCCCCCAGTAAATGTTGAGAATTTTTTGACCATTTTTAAAAGGTTAATACCAACGACTATTTTAAATCCATTAAAAGCTGTTTGTGATGCATGTAGTCCTTATAATATTTTTAGTCGTCACACAATTGTCATTTGTGTTGGTTAAACTGCATTTTTAGCCGCCATGAATCACAACTTTAGTGTAATTTCATTATGTTGATTTGTGTAATAGTTAAAATATTTTAAAATATAATAAAATATACCTTATTCAAAATGGATAAAACATGAATTTAATAAATATTATAAGGGTAAAACCAGTTTGAAATTCGGGTTTTCCGAATCAAAATTCTAAATTTTTTTTTAATAATTTAAATATTTATTTAATTAGGTTAATAAAATATTATAGTAAAATATTTAAATAATATAATTAATGATTAAAATTGTAAAATACTAACAAATAATATAACCAAATATTATAATTAGTTATTTATTATTAATTTTGTATTAAATAATTAAACTAATATATTCTTTAAATTATAATATATTTTAAAAAAAATATTTTAAATTTAATATAATTAAGTATTTATGAACTAATATATCAATTTCAATAATAATAATAATAATAATAATTAATGTAAGGTGTGATTGTGGAAAATTTCAAAAAATGTACATGTCTTGTTCACATGCGATTGGTGATTGTAAACACACCAACGTTGAATAAAACTATTACATCAATCGCATTTACACATTGCAATATATGTCTCGAACGTGTACTGTGGATCATTTGCAGAAATGCGCCACGAAGATAATTGGCCAAAGTACACTGGACCACTCTTGTGTCACAATCCGAAAATGCGTAAGATGGCAGAAGGTCGCCCGGAATTAACTCGTTTAGTCACAAAAATGGACATACGGGAAAGGAGCCAACAAAAACGATGTTCGCTTTGTAGAACACCGGGTCATTCCAAAAATAAATGTTCTCATTGTCCTATGTCTTTAACGCAACCCCGTTAATGTATCGTATTTATTTCTTGAATAATATTAGTAATTTTAGTTTACATTAAAAGTTCTTATTTAAATTGCTATTATAAATATAATAAAACCCTCATTTATATTATTGTACCAATAATAAACGAATTGATTACAAAAATTATAATAAAATAAATTTATCTAAATTTAAATATATTAAATTTTTGGTAAAATTAATAAATAAAATATAAAATGTTAAAAGTTCATCACCAAATCAATTTAATTATATTATCTTCTCAAAAATAAGTTAATTTTAAACAAAAAATTATAATTTCATATATATAATTATTTGATTATATTATTTAAATACTTTACTATAATTTTTTAGTTAACTTAATTAATTAAACATTTAAATTAAAAAACAAAAAACCTGTTTAGAATTCGAGTTTGGAAAACCCAAATTCCAAATAGGTTTTGGCAAAAAAAATAAATTAAATAAATAAATGCCGGTGTGAATTCGTACGTGGCCATCCCGAATTCACAATATGAATAGGAAATGAGGCTAGTTATAGAAATAAAATGGGGGAGGTCACTTGAGAAAATAAAAAATAGAAAAGTATTATTTATGGGAAAAAAAGTCCCTAAATGACAAAGATTTCACTGTTTGTAAAATTCTACTTCCGTCATGACCGCAGAAACCAGAGACGCTATTGTTGTTTTATTACAAATTGACTTGACCCAAACTCACGAGAGATGAAAATCATGCGTTCCAAAAGCATATGATTTTTTTTTTCTTCTAAATTACAGGTATTATTTATTGGAGACAATATTATTTGAACTAAATAAAATCAGTATTGACGGAAAAATTCTTAGTGCCAAAAGCTAAATTGGAAGAGAGGAGTGTTATCGACACTCTCTCTAACATTCTCTTTTAGACACTCTTTTCATATAATTGGTTGAAATTTATTTGAAATCACCAATTTTGATAAATAGCTAAATCATGAAAGATAATCTTTAAATGATATGTGAAACCTATCAAAATTAATGATTTTCAATAAATCTCAATCAATCCGTAGAATAGATCTTTTTATGGGATGACAAACAAAAGCATTTATTTAATGAGACAGGTTTGAGGACGGATATCATTAGTGTCATTGTTAACAGATTCGGATCAGTCATCGACTCGATTAAGATACTGAATTATTGGATTAAGGATTAACCTAATGAGTTACTAGTTGATCCACATGACCCGATGTAATTAATAATATATATATATATATATATATATATATATATATTAATTTCGGAATTGTTACACAATTAAGGTTGCAGGTTCAAATCAACCTGTGTGCTTTTAGTGATTTTTTTAATTTCTAATGCATTAATAAATGTGTGGCTGACATTGTTGACTAAACTTGACTTAATTTAAATTTAAAATGTAACGTACACGGAGCTGTGTACAGGTTAGCCTCGTGAAGTGTGTGAAAAGCTCATAGGGAAGCGTGAACAACAACATAAGGAAGTGAAGCTAGAAAAAGAAAAAGTATGTGTGGACAACAAAAAAACAGGTACCAGAAACTGAGTCATATATAACCTGCGAATCACCGGTTTCATTAAAAATGGCCAAGCCAACCCGGTTTTTACCGGTTCAAATGCAGAAATGATCGAGTAAGAGACTCGGACCGGTCAGGTGACCGGTTTCTGGGTCAATGGATCAACTTGACCAGTTCGAATTGGATCTGATAACACTGATTAGCGTGCTCTCACCCTGACTTTTTTTAAAACTAAATTTTAAGACACTTAAATTCGAATTGAAGGTAAACCCACTAATGAACTTTATATACATGGGAAAAATATGAAATGAGAATTCTTATTATTGTGAAAAATGGTAACTAAAATTATCAACCATTAAATCTATTTAAGTAGACAAGATTAAAATTAAAATATTACTACAATATATAGATGTTACATCATTCATTTTTGTTAATAGTATATTTTATAGTTATTATTATTTCTTAAATTAATCAAGTGTTTTCAAAGAAGCCGTCTTTATGATTTGATTCAATGGTTATGAGAAGAGCAAATCAATGCTATTTGGTCAAATCATGAAACGAAATAGCATACTTGTCCTCTTGTTGATAAGCACCATTATACACATTCTCTTAAATACAATAAGGAGAAAACGAAACTACAAGCTTGTATCATTCAAGTTGTCACCTGTCGTGAAAAAAAAATTGACTCTAAAATTGTCATAAATTTTTTGATTGATTTTTTTTTATATAGACCACTTGTATCATTCATCGGAGACAATCCTTCTCGAATTAGATAGGACCACTGTTTGGACTAAAATTCTTTTTCTAAATCATTGGTTAAATTAAATAATTTTGTACCAGTTAATTTGCACGTTGGATAGCATTTTTTATGATTTTAAAATATAAAAAATATAAAAACTAAATTAATAATTAAATTAAAAATATCTTTTAAAACAAATGATAAAATCTAGATTATCAAATTAAATCTAATAGTCTAAAATGAAGAAAAGCCACCCTGAGTTTCCCACCGCAAAGTAACTGAATCCAAATCCGTTTGTTTCGCTCCGCCGGCTGGGATGCTTGTTCATTTTCATACTGAGTTGAATGGCGTTAGATTTCGAGGGATGTAGTTTTCATGCTTTTCTTTTACAAAAAGAAAAAGTGATTCAAAATATTAATGGCGGTCTAAAAGAGATTGTATTATGTTATGATATTTGACCGATTATAGGTTGCTTCTGAAATACCCAATCCATTTATCACTAGTTGATACCTGGCATATATTCCGGCAATGGACCATTCACTTTATAAAATACGAAATAGCATAGTAATTTGTAAAGATACATTTCATTTGTTGAAAAAAAAAACATTGGTTTAAATAACTTTTTGATCCATGATAAATTTCCAAAATTTGTAATATATCAGATATTTAAAACGACGAAAAAATTTATCAGTAACTCAAAACAAAATTTAAAAAATTAATTAGGAATCTAAAAATTATTTAAGCCTAAAACATTTTAGTCAACCGAAGTATCCCTTTCAAGCACTTATTTTAGAGACGTGATTGGCGTACATATATAAGATTGACCAGAAAGCTCCAGAAACAGTAAGTAGAGGTGGCTGCTATGCAAGGATTGACCGGAATTAGTATTCTTTTTCATTTTTATTTTTAAAAATTACATGTATCTTTTATAGGAGGTAATGTTATTCCAATCGAATAAAATTATTATAAACGATAAAGTTATCTTTCTAAGTATTTAACACAATTGGATACTAAGAACTTAAACTCAACTTTTAATTAAACTGAAACAACTAAGCAGACTGATTTAGTAGTTAGAATAAGTATTGCTAAATAAGCACTGGATTATACAAATAACATGGTATGACATAATTGATAGATAACCTTATCCTTTAAGTATGTGGTCAGGAGTTTAATTTCTGATTCATACGTATGGAAAAACATCTGTTGGGAGAGGTCAATCCTTTAAATGAATCTCCATACAATATACTAAAATTGTAGAAACCCTTAGACTGGAATTCTAAATCGACAAGTATATGTGAGATGCACATAGGAGTTTGGTTACATAACTAAATTACAAAAAGATAATCAATCCAGCAGAAAATAAAAGCTAAGAGAAACATTTCTTGAATAAAATTTGGAATAATTCTTTTTATGGGATGGCAAACAAAGGCATTTTTTTTAATGAGACTGGTTTGAGGACGGTATCATTACCCTGCTCTCACCCTGACTTTTTTATACTCGGGGAAAATCTATATTTGAATCCATATTCATGATCAAGGTGAGTTTTTTCTGTTAAAATTGGGGTACTAGTTTGGACAAATACAAATTTGTTTGTTATATCTAGTGTCTGGTCTAAAAGGATTTTCTCGTTAAAACTATTAATTAATCATTAACTTAATTTAATTAGAATCAAAGGGTCTAGCTTAGTTAATTGAGTAGAGTGTGTGAATGTTGTATTCTTGTACTGTATTCGATTCCTACGTATTAAAAAAAACTTAATTCAATTAGATTTTAATTAGCAAAGTTTGGTACTAATTAATTGCAACCCTTAAATAAGTTCAGTTTAATAATATTTACAATTTGAAGGGGTATTAGTCACCGATAATTCATTGAAATACACACCAAAAAAACTAACTAAATCTTGTTTTCATTGACTTGTTAATTCATTTTGTGATCTCATCAGAATTCTTCAATTCTTCGCCTCTAAAAATATTTAAGAAAATGCTATAAAGTACAAATTCATCTTATACAAAATTTGTATGTAAGGTAATCACCGAAATCTCAGTCAAATTCCTCAATTTTTATTTTTATTTTAATTTAGCTTTTATCCAATAATACATAAACACTTGGATTTCATTTTTTTTTATGCCGAATGGTTTCTACCATATAATAATATTACTGTAACATTTATTGACCATTGCCATTTCCTTGCCTATATATATATATATATATATATATATGTCCACGCTTGACTTCGAGAAGGATCAAATTCTATTAGTATTTTTTTTTATCAGGAAAGACAAAATATATTATTTACTTGACTTTGATTATTCATTCTCACATGCTATAAAATGCCGATTTCTCCAGTATTAATCCTGTGCATCAAAAGCCCTTTCCATCTAATTCCCTACGCTATTTTACTTATCGATTTCATACATATGGATTCCTTAATAAGTATACTTTTCCTCTTATTGGCATGCACCATTATACACGTTCTCTCAAGTAAAACAATAAGGAGAAAACGAAACTACAAGCTTCCACCAGGACCTTCTGCTCTTACCCTAGTGGGAAACCTAGTTGAACTTGGCAAAAGACCACAACAAACATTGGCGAAACTTGCTAAGTTTCATGGCCCCATAATGCGTTTGAAGCTAGGTCAATTAACCACCATAGTTATCTCTTCACCAGACATGGCCAAAGAGGTGCTCCAAACCCATGACTTGTTATTCTCAAACCGAACAATTCCACATGCCACAACAGTTCACAACCACCACCATTATAGCATACCCTTCCTCCCCGTTTCACCTCTTTGGCGAGACCTCAGGAAAATATGCAATAACCAATTGCTCTCCCACAAATCCCTTGATGCAAGCCAAAGCCTTAGACGCAAAAAACTCCATGAACTCCTCAATGATGTGCACACAAGCAGCCTCAGTGGTGAAGCGGTGGATATTGGAACTGTGGTTTTTAGGAGCATAATTAATTTTTTGTCAAACACTTTTTTCTCTTTGGATTTTGTTAACTCTGTAGGTGAAACTGAAGAGTACAAGGGCATAGTGGAGAATCTTGTGAGTGTAGTTGGAACGCCAAACTTGGTGGATTTTTTCCCTTTGCTGAAGATGGTTGATCCACAAGGCATTAGAAGGCGCTCATCTACTTACATTTCCCAGTTGTTCGTTATTTTTGACCGCTTGATTGACAAACGATTGGAGTTTGGAGATGGCACAAAGAATGATGACATGTTAGACACCTTGCTCAACATTTCTCGAGAGGATGGCCAAAAGATGGACAACACAAAGATTAAGCATTTATTCCTTGTATTTCCCTTTCCCTTATTATTTTAAGTTAAAAAATATATTTTTATTTTAGTTTGGTTTTCTAAATTTATAAAATTTCATTTTGATTCCTTATTATTTTAGGTTAAAATATATTTTTAGTGTGTCATCTTAATTTTATTTTTTTTTGTTTTAGTTCGGTTTTCCAAATTTAAAAAGTTTCATTTTAGTCTCTTAAAATGTTTTTGTTATATTAAGTTGATTCTTCCATCAATTTATTGCACTAATTTAATTAAGTTGGTAACACATAACAAACCATAAGAAATGACACATCAAATAAGTGTTTGTCACATTAACCAAAACTATCATTGTTAGTACAAAAAATTGATGGAAGGATCAAATTAGTCTAACAAAGTCACTTTAAAAACTAAAGTAAATTTTTTTAAATTTAAAAGACCAAATTAAAATCAAAAAATAAGATGGGAGAAAAAATGTATTTTAGCCATTATTTTATCACTCTTGTTTTACTATGGACAGTTTTTCAACTTTTTTTTTATTAATTTAATAATTTTCTAAGTTACTTCAGTTTTAAACTAGTACTTCTCTCAAATTTTTTTTTTCAATTTTTTATATTTTAGAAAACAAAACGTGTTCACATACATTAAAGTCATGGGAAAAATCTTATATTTATTCTCAAAGCAAGAATTTTATCACTTTAGCTATGTAGTCATCATTCTTTTTCATTCAGTTTAGCTGATTTGGTACTCATTTTCTCTTATATATAGTACAAAGAAATTTTTAATTTACTAATAAACAAAAACGTCAAACATCAAGTGTCTTTGTTAGTATGACATTTAACTAACGAAAATTGAAAATTGAGTTGTTCCTATAGATATTGTAAACTTATATTAATAATATATTTTTATACTAATTAAAAAATTCAATGATATAAAAAATTGATATATATTATTAATACATCCAATATTAGTATAATATATCATCTTGTTAGTGTAAACTCTCAATGTCTAAATTAATACTTTTATTTTCATTAGAAAGACTATACTAATGACGGTAATTCTGATGTTCGACAATTTTGTTTATTAGTGTAAATGGATTTTTTTTATACTGTTATGTCATATAATATTGCCAAACAGTTGATGAATTTCTCACCTATAGTATAAGTATGATTTGTAACAGGATCTAATTGTTGGGGGAACGGATACAACTTCCTATGCAATAAAATGGGCAATGGTTGAGCTAATCAATAATCCAGATACAATGTCAAAAGTCAAAAGGGAGCTTGAGCAAATCATTGGAATAGGCAATCCTGTCGAGGAATCAGACATTACAAGACTCCCATATTTGCAGGCAACAATAAAAGAGACTTTGCGCATGCACCCATCTGCCCCACTTTTTCTACCTCGAAATGCCAAGATAGATGTGGAGATCAATGGCTACACTATTCCAAAGGGTGCACAAGTCCTAGTTAATGAATGGGCTATTGGAAGGAATCCAAGCATATGGGATAATCCTAATTCATTTTCACCCGAGAGATTCTTGGGGTCAGAAATTGATGTAAAAGGTCAACACTCTCAACTCACACCGTTTGGTGGTGGGCGACGAATATGCCCTGGCTTGCCACTAGCTATGAGGACGTTGCATTTGATGTTGGGGTCATTAATCAACACTTTTGATTGGGAATTTCAAAATGGTGTGAACCCAGATATCGACATGGGTCAACCCTTACGAGCTATTCCATTCATAATAAACAAATAAATAATGTGTAACATATATATTTGATAGGTACATTTGTGCCCACAACTCCTTCTTTGGATCCATGTATTGTGAACTTTGTTACTTATGCAATACCTTCTAAAAATATTGAGATATATGTGTCATTTGTTGTATAATAGAATGATAAGAATCATAAAATAGTAAATTACCCCTCCTTCTTACCTTAATATACATGCACGTGCGTGCACACACAAGTATAACTTTTGTTAGAGTTACCCTATTCCATAAATAACTCTTTTATATATATTAAATTTTAATAAATTAACAATTGAATATTTTGATATTATCTGAAGAATCATACATATACTGAATTTGAGATAGTGTCAAGACTTACTTACATTTTAAAAAATATATTATAACTTTATAAGTTTAATTAATTAAATATCAAATGTTTTTAAAATTTTATAAAAAAAAATATAAGCTTAATCTATTCAATAACATTTTTTAATTTCGCTATTGTTGTTACTGGGCACGGAAACGGAGATGAAAGTGAAGATCTTGCGTATCCTTTTCAAAATTTTATTCTTCTTCGTTTCCTCTTTTACCCTTTAATAGTTGCCTGTGTCTTTGCTTCGATGTTGTATGGTTTTCAAATTTTCATCGCAGAAAAAAATTGAATTAAAAAAAATGTTTTTCTTGACTAAGGTCTCTGTCTGGATCTGGATACCTGCTGATCATCTAAACAGAATAAGTTCTCTTTTTTTTCCTCAACATAACGTTTATGCAATAGTGAATTTGTTCTGCTTAGTTTATCTTTCAAATAATTCACGGCTGAAACTTTCTCGTATGCTTAGATTACCATGTCTTATAAATAATTAAGGTTAGGGAAGATGAAAAATAAGGAGGGAGTGAAAATAATTTTTATGAGGACAAAAGTCGGTAGAAAATAATTTGCTACCTACAGTTTATGTTACGTGGAAGGACTAACAAAAGTTGTGTTGCTGATGTGAAATTGAGTTGCATTGCACTTTCAATTGCTCCAAATTTCTATTGTGCTAAGTGAATTAACCCAATTTTATTCTGAATTTTCAGCCTCTTTGATTTTTTATCTTTTCATTTGTAATTAAATCAAGCGCATCCTAAATATTTTGGGTTCCCTTTTGTTAAATATAGATGGCATGTTGTTGCTTCATGGACTTGGGATGCCCAAGATGAAACATGAGGGATTTGTAGAAGAAAAATGGTTGTTGGACACCCTTGGGTGTCCAACACCTTGAGAGAGATAGAGAGATATGAGAGATAAGTGATTGATTTGATGGGTGATGTAATGTGATAGGAAGAGAGAAATTGTAACATTATAATTTTCTTAATTGTATGATCAAGTGTTTGATTAAAAATGCAAGAGAGAATTAAATTTAAATTTATAATATGTATAAAAGAATTAATAAATAGATTATTTTTGTTATGTACTAAGTGTTGTTGATAATATTTCATGTACGATTGGGTTTAGAAGGTAAGGTTGTTGTTGAGATTTTACGTGAGTTCTGTGAGTTGTAGAAGAAAAAATAAGAGAAGGGGGTGCCTTTAGAGGAAACATGGGTGTTATTAGCAAAATTTCATGCAAATCTTAAATCTTAAACGTGTATATCTTCACGTTCTTTCCATTCTTCTTCATTCTTCCTCCTTTCTCTCAAAGTTTCTTCCCCTTGAATGGAAGTTTGATTTCTATATCACTTGGAAGCTTGATTTCTTCTTCTCTAGAGCCTCCTTAGTTGATTTCAAGTTGGTAAGCCATACTTTTCTCTTCTATGGTCTCTTGAAGTTCATCTTTTCTCTTCCTCATGGAGTCCTCAAATGGGTTTCATGTAGAATCATGGTTGGTGGGTAAAATTTTGATTGAAGCTTATTTTGGGATTGATTTAGGTGTCCTCTAGTTGAATTCATAGCCAAAGTTGGGTAGAGATCATTCTTGAATCACCAAGTCTCCTCCCTAGCTTCTTCTCCAAGGTTTTGAGTAAAAAAGTTTAGGTAAGAGAAGCTTTAATACGATTGAATGCTTATTTGTATATTCTATGCGTAGAATGTTGTTTTTGAGTGTGGAATGATGTATATATGTTATGTTTGATGTAAAATTTGAATTGGAATGAATTTGGTAGCCATTGAGAAGTTTTAAGCATGTTTTTGAGGTCCTACAACCCTGTTTCACTTAAGAACATAGTGGTTCTCGCTTAAGCGAAACAGGGGACAGAGAACATTTTTTGTCAGGAAGCTGTCCTAGCTTAAGCGCCAAAATTCCTAGCTTAAGCAAGGCCAAGCTTAAGCGAGGAACCTTGGAAGTGAGTAATTAATTTCTGAAATTCTAGCTTAAGCGAGAGTAAGGTGGCACTTAAGCGAGAATTCATTTTCTACACTATAAAATGGCTTTCAAATTTATTTTAAATTGAATTATTGCTATGGTATGGATGTGATGGAGATGTCCACAAAAGTTCTAGAACTATGGTAGGAAATTCACATTTTTGTTAAAATTTTGGTGTTGTGTTATGAGTAAGGATTCAAGGTGAGAGAATACCTTACTTGAGATTATTTGGTGTTGTGTTGTGAGTAAGGATTCAAGGTGTGAGAATGCCTTACTTCAGCTTATTGAACTGCTTGATGGGTTCATAAGCATGATTTGAGAAAAAAGTGGAAATCAAAGTTGTTTGACTTGTTACATGACATTGCATATGGGTAGACACATAAGTTGAGGGTGCTAGGTAGGCTCTCAATCTAGTGCTGGAGGTTTTCGTGGTGGCCAACGGTGGGCCTATAGAATAGCCAAGTGGGCGAATTCCTATAGATGTAAGATTTTGCAAGCCTTACAGAGGTAAGCCAATACCCACACTTGTCTATATTTGATTACATCCACACTTCCTCCATAGGGTAGCTCAAGGGACTCCTTGAATGGTCAAAGGTGAGACTATGCACTACAAGAAATAAGGCTATTCACAGTGACATTTGTCGTTGGCAAATCTAAAATGTCGCTGCGAAAGCAACTTTCACCAGCAAAAAAATTGTCGCTACAGGTCGCTGCCTAAACGACCGTTGAGAAAAGTCTTGCAGCAACATTAAATATCGCTGCCACTACTTATCTTTTAACAACGATAATTGTTATTGTCATTTTCACACATTTGTTGTTGCCATAAGTAACTTGTGGTAACCACTAAAGTCGTTACCGCATTTTACATGTCTTAACGACTATTGTCGCTACTAAAAAACTTAATTTCTCATCAACCAAAGCCGTTGCAATAAGATAACTTTTCTTAACAATTAATATCGCAGTGATATGATACCTTTTCTAAACAACTAAAGCGGTTACAACTCAAAAATGCTTTTATTAATAATTCATATAATAACTATTTTTTTTAATTATTAATGTCAAAATAGTGTAAAAATACACGAGAATAGCTAATAATTAATAAAAACAATAAATTGAAAGAGATATTAAAATTTACTAACAATCATGTTACATGGTATTAATTAATTATCAAAACATCACAGTACATAGTCAGTCTATCAAAAGATAGACAAATTGTTGGCTGCAATTTCCAGCATCATTTAATAAGCACCACAAACATAATTTATTCTAATTTTTACAACAATTCCACCAAATCTATTCTATAAACAGAAAATTTGGGTTTTCCCCATTGCCTCCACACATCATGCTCTCCCCTGCCCACATCTTGTGATTCCAAAATGAGTTTATGTGGTCTTGAGGAGTGGTTGCTTCATGTTTCTTCTAGTTTGTATCCACGCCCACTATATGAAAAATGAACAAAGAATAATAAATTTGATGCAGCATATATATATATTGCTAAAAAAAGGAGTTAAGTGAGTACCTCAATTGTGCTTCATGGATAGTGGATGGAACCAAGGTCAAAATGATCTTTTATACCCATTAACATCAATGGCTTTGTGTGATCATAAGTCACTAAGGCTGTACAAATCCACAAACATAACAATATATAAAAATGATTTGATGTCTTCTAGTACTAATTAAACTATTAGAGGTTTCAAAAATAAAGATCAATATAGGTGAGAACTAACAACTATAAAGGTTGGGTCCACTTGGTCATATTTATCTCTTACGTGTTTAATTTCAGCAGTGAGTGACTATCAAAGCTTTATAGCATGACTCTTAAGTTGTATTACAGGACAGTGGCATAAGTCTTTTCACAACCATAATCCATTTTAGAGACTAATCAAAATTATAAGCTATTAACACTTGATGGTAGCAACTAATCAGAATTATAAGATATTAACACTTGATGGCACATGTTGAGAATTCACATAGCAAGATATAACAATAAATAAGAAGTTAACATATAGATTCAAATGATCTAACGAGAAAATGACATAATTGATAGCCGATGATATGCTTTGTTAAAAACTTGAGTAGTTATACAATTATTACTCTATCCAAGGTTTCCATTGCTATCCTCTAAATTAGTAATAAGGCTAAGAGATTCAAAACATATAGATGCATGCATAAGTTACAGTAGTCTCTGTAATTGAAATAGTATTTGTATATCTTATTTAAAAAATTCCATAAGAACTAAAATGGCTCATTATTGTTAACAATTGCTGGCTTAATTACTTATACGCAAAGCTATGACATGGAATGTGAACTTTTTCTTACTTGTAGTGTTTTATTATGTATCTAAATTCTACAAAATTTATGTAGCTTCATATGACCTGCTATAAAAATCAACTTGTAAGACTACACAGGTGGGGAACCCATCCACAAACATATCCAAATGCAAAGTCACCCCAAAAATAGAAAAAACTGAGTAATCCCACCAAGTTCTCCTTACTACATCATATCGCAAGCACAAGAGACAAAATCGTTGAACCCAATTCAGGAAAATGAAAAAACCAATCAAGAGGAAAGAAAGCTTACCTTGTCATCAACAAAACAACTCTGAAAGACGAAAACACTCCAAATGCTAACTGCTACAGTGGGTAAGGTCTAGAAGGCTCTTGATATTGAACCAGGCCTCCAAGTTTTGCCTCATTAGTAATAAATAAATAGCAGTATAAAATCCCATAAAGCTACCAAAGGAATTACAAAATAATTAAAGGACACCTTGATTAAAGAATAATTAAAACCCAAAAAGTCACCTTGTTAAAATGAAGTTCCTGGCTGAGGTCTAACATTCCGCAAAACAAGGCACGCATCTAAACTCGTGACAAATGACAAAGACCAAATGCCAAGTAGAAATATTTTTTAAAGCACACATGTAATGCTGCAAACTTGGCTCTCACATAGTTACGTAAACATTACATTAGGCTTTTTTATTCGTAGAAAACAATTTATATAATAAAAAGAATATGAGTAAGGAGCGTACTCAGTACCTATAGGAATCATCGACATTGGGGAAATCTATAACCGATTGTTGTCCACTACCAGAATGCGACTGTAATTTGGTATTTTCATGCATAACTTTCAGAACTGTACCATAAATAATCTACACCTGTACAAGAAATGATCATGCAATGATGAAAATTTATATACCCCTAACCCTGAAATGAAAAAGAAAAAAAGGTGAAGCATTGACACTTTCAGAAGAAGCCATGGAGGCAGAGGAAGTGGAAGAAGGAGCGATGTGAGAATCTGAGAGTGAGGAAAAGGAAGAGGGTAAGGCCATAACGAAAAGCAATGTGATGAACCAATTCTGTTGCCAGATCAGAAATTTGGATACCAATCGATGTTTGTGAAGAAGGAGGTTTACTCTGAGACAGGGTTCAACTGGAGTAAGGACTGTGATTCTTGCTTTGCTTTACAAATACACGCACAACAACACACTCATTGTAACTGCCCAACCCCTTCTACACGAACTGAGAAAGAGAAGCGAAATATTCGTAAACTAGATAATAGTAGAGTTTGAGTAGTCCCAAAATTGGGCGCCAGATAAATATTGAAATTTTGGTGCCAAACTATTCCGCAAAGGCTCTTGAGTATTTAATCTTTATTATAATATTTAAAAAATTAAAGAAATAAATAAACTTAATAATTTAACATCAATAATTACTTATATTTTATATCATTTATTTTTTCTCAGTTTTTTAATTTTATTTCTATTCTTATATATATATATATATAGTTACCATTTTCAATGAAAATGTTTTTAGCTATTTTTCTTCGACGATGGCGTTTTTAGAAATTTTTCTTAATATTTATCTCTTTCAATCTATCGTTTTTAGTATATTTAATTCTAACTTGAATTTCAATATATTTTTTATAAGAAATTATCAATAATTAAAAATAACAATGTGTCACAATATAAATTATTTAATATAAATCTAAAATATAATTTATATGATAAAAATATTTATTTATTACAAATTTTAATTATAATATAATTTATAATTTAAAAATTATTTATTTATTATAAATTTTGATTATATAAAAGAAACATTTACTTTGCGCAATGCATAGACTAAAATACAAGTATTATTTTAAAAAAAAAATCTCTTACTTACAATATATTTGGATGTTCTAAATACTAATAAATATTTCATACATTATATAATATTTTTAAATACCTAATGATAAGTTAATCTTTAATTTTTTTTACTTATCTCATATCTTTTATACTTACTTTAAACCCCTTAGTACCTGATGGCTGATATCATATATACTTTCTTTTTAGATTATTTATGCTTTTATTTTTTCTTATTTTTTCAAGATTTTTAATTCTATTTGAAATATCAAATTAATTAATTTAAAAAATACTTAACTAATTTTTTATTATATATTTTTTTATCTCTTTTATCTTTTATATAACAAACAGTTTGTGTTTCTTTAGTGTGCATAAATTAAGGGATTGGCAGCAACTTTTTCTAAAAGTTGTAGATAGAGAATCTGCAACTTCTTCTAAATTCATAGATCTGCAACATTTTCTAAATCCATAAAATCTTTACTCTCTCTGGATCTAAGAAGTCTTCAACTATTTCTACATTCATATAGCCTTCTATTGTCATTGAATTTAAAGAGTCTTCAACTTTTTCTATATTCATAGAGTCTTCTAAGGTCTCAGAATATAAAGAGTCTTCAACTTCCTGTATATCCATATAATCAAAGCTAATTGATTGAAAATATGTCATTTGTATATAAAAAACAATATGCAATATCTTAAAAAAATATCAGTACTATATATACCAAGTATAACTTGTCTATCTTTTCAAACTCTCTTCATCCTTTATATAACTTTTCAAGTTGTGTATCCAATTTTCTTTCATCTTTTATAACTTTTTTATTTGTCTTTTATATAACAATATGTGAAGATAAAATCATCTAAATAACAAGAACTTACACATCCTATGTTTTGTTCTGTTAAGTTAGAATTTGAACAAGTGTTATTAAAATTGGACCGACCCTATCGGCTAGAAAGGTTGAACTAGAAACTAGACCTATGGTTGGTATGGTTGATGATTCAGATCGTTTATGCATTTGGTCCGGTAAAAACTGATTAATCCGCTATTAAACTGATTATTCAACTCGATCGATGCCTCCCAATGTACCTGTGCTACCTATTGAATACAGGTTCCCATTTGATGTGATAGTTGCTACTCTATAGGCAAAATTTGGAATAAAAGTTTCAATATCTCATTGAAAACTGAAAATATCAGTTAATATGGATTTTTTTAGCTTCTAAAAAAACATGTTTTTTTTTAATGCTAGAACGTCAATCATTTTGTAATGGAAGGAATATATTAAAGGTTAAAAAAAATGTTTTCATCAAGGATTGAACCCTTGACTCAAGGCATTATACAACAAAATTTACCACTAAGCTAATACAACTTTACTTTAACTAAGTGCATAACATATTATATATTTATGTATTTACTGTAAAATTTGTAAATTTGCATCCGTTGACCTTTTCATGCTGATGTAGATGAATGATGTGGCATTTCAATAGTGACGTGGAACTTATGTGGATTAATGATGTGACAAAATGGTTTATAATTTAAAAAATATTGCAAAAATGATCAAGATCATTGGGACTAGAACCCAAGTCTCATACTTTTACCACACCAACTAAACCACTAAATATTTTACTCATTTGAGATATATTGTATACACTATTATATATACATTACTATACGAGTTAATTTTAAAAAAAATATTAATTCAATGTTAAATTTGGTTCATAAACAATAAATGTATTCAATAAATATAAAAATAAAAAATTAACAAATGAATTATATAATTTATTATTTTATATTTTTTCATATTATTATATTAACTTACTCAGTGATTGAAAATCTAATTATTCATTACTAAATTAATTAAATTATTAATCAATCAAATATTACCTTTACGAATGTATAATTAATTAATTACTTATTGGATTAATATTTATCTTAAACTTAATTTATCAATGTCTAAATTTTCTACTTACCAATATTTTTTTAAACTTATTGGTAATCTCCTTATATATATAAATGAAAAAGTCTATATGTGCTCTCATTGCTCCACTCTCCCCACTCTCCCTCACATCCACTCTCATTTGAATATTCTCCTCTTATGAAATAGTGTATTTCACTCTCATAACTTTCATCTGGTTCTTCTACTTTTCCTAAAATTTCTTTTATCAATTTCTATAACTACCCATATTCACAATATTTCTATAACTACCTACATTCACTTCATTTCTTTATCTGATGCTATTTTTTTTAATATTTCTTTTTCAGTTTTTCTAACTATATTTTTTAATTTCAAAGATTTCTCTCTTTCATCAATAATTTCAAATCCTTAATTCAATTTACTTTCAATTTTCAAGTTCATTTAAAAAAAATTAACGTTACATCGTTACATCTTTCCTTATCTTTTTTTTTTTTTTTTTTAAATTATAGTTTTTAATTTCTTTTATAATTATCTCTTTTTTAAAAAAAAATTGATGTGCTATATAAACTTCTTCTTTTTTTTTCAAATTTTATAGTATCTAATCTTTTGGGATTTTTTTTTATATTTCTTTTATCAGTTTTTCTAACTCTATTTTTTAATTCCAAAGATTTCTCTCTTTCATCAATAATTTCAAATCCTTAATTCAATTTACTTTTCAATTTCAAAGTTAATATTAAAAAATATTAAAGTTACATCATTACATATTCCCTTATCTTTTTTTTTTAAAAAAAATTATAGTTCTAATTTCTTTTATAATTATCTCTTTTTTAAAACTTCTTTCGATATGCTATATAATCCTTTGTTTTTTTTAATTTTTTTCCATTGACTATATAAATAAGGTAGTGAAAATTTGAATAAGTTTGTGCAATGCACGGGCTAAAACACTAGTTCTAATATACATATTTCTGAAAATTATTCGGTGATTGTAAATTTAATTATTTAATCAATTTGGTTACTTTGATAATTCAGTGAATTCTTTTATGTTTAAATTAGATAAGAATAGAAATTAAATAAAATAATTATTAATGTAAAATTCCACACAAAAATTACTATAACACTTAGCAATATATTATCCATTTTATTTATCATGTTATATATAAAACAATTTTGTTGGCGAGAATTATGTCACATTTATTTAATTTAAGCATAAAATATTTCACTGAATTATTAAAGTAATCAAATTGACTAAATGATTAGATTTTCAATCATCGAATAAGTTAACAAAATAATATGAAAAATATATTAAATGATAAATATATAATTTATTTATTGAAGAATATTATTTTTTTATTTACTGAATGAATTTATTTTTTATAAACTAGATTTAACATTACATAAATTCTTTAAAAAAACAGTTAACTCATATAGTAATGTATATATAATATAGTATTTACAATATAACTCAAGCAAGTACAATGCTTTAGCGGTTTACTTGGCGTGAGAGAAAGAAGAATGGGACTTGGTTCTAGTCCTATCTTTACCATTTTGGCAATATTTCTAAATTATAAATTACGTTGCCAATTTTTTTTTCTAATGGTGAACGGATGTAGGGACTGAAATTACGAATTAGAAATTATAAGGGAACCAAAATTATAATTTAGCCTAATTTAAATTTAATTTTCAAATTTTGACACTTTATCAATAAAAGTGATGTATGCTAATATTAATTTTTTTTCCATAATTCTCTCATTAAGTTTGATCTCTTTGCTTATTCTCATTTTTATTTAAATTAAAAGCAACTATATACAATGCTCCTTTATTTTTTATAAAAAATTATTTAAATCTAAAAATACTTGTTAATTTAATAAATTAAAGTAGATGGAATATTAATTTTCACATATACGTGATAAGAAAACACTTGATTAAGTTGACTCTTGGTAACAATGTATTTTAGTTTTTCCTACAATAAATAATGTTATTGGGATATATTTTGAATAAATTAATATTGTCCCAAAGAAATAAAAAAAGAAAAAAAATTAGCATTTCACAGCGACATTAAATGTTGCTGGCATAGAAAATCACGTTTTCCTAGTGACATTAGATGTGTTGGCATAGAAAAACACTTTTTCCTAGTGACAACAATTGCGTTGGCATAAAAAAGCAACTTTTCACAGCGACTGTGAACGTTGTTGGCATTAAGTAGTACTTTTCCTAGCAACAACAAGTGCCTTGACATGGAAAAGTAACTTTTTGCCGCGACTGTGAATGTTGTTGGCATTAAGTAATATTTTTCCCAGCAACAACAAACACGCTGCCATAGAAAAGCACTTTTTGCAGTGACATTGATAGCGACAAGTTTTGTCATTGGGATACGTATAGTTTTCCCTGCGATATTGGTCTTGTTGACAAAAGAAAAATCTTATCCCAATGACAATCAAATGTCGCTGCCAAATGTCTATCTTTGCCAACAATTTGATTGTTGTTGGAAAAAAGTCGATGCGAATTCGATTATTCCTTGTAGTGATGGTAGGGGATGGGGCCTATGAGGACCGCCCAAAAAGTTGTAGAAATCTCCATGGAATCTAGTCAGCACGGCATTACATAATGAAATTGTGTATGAGATTGATGTATGTGTTATTGAATGATGTGATTGATTTATTATTATTGATTGATTCTAATTTTCCTATAAGTAAATCTTATATCCTTGTGTATTTATGATCTTTTTATAAATAAGCTTACCCTTGTCTTTTGTGTTTGTATTTGTGTTGTATTACTGCAATGATCGTGTGGTTGGCACGGGAGTAGATAGTGGTGATCGATGTTGCAGGATCTCAGACCACTCGTGATTGAAGCGGATGTAGATGTGGAAGATGGGATGAGATCCCTCTTTATATATATATATATATATATATATATATATATATATAGTATGGGGACCAGCTTAGGATATATGTATTATATTACTTAGGTTGTTGTAAATGTCCTCTACAGGAGGATTATTTTTGGTATTATATATACATGTATATTTAAGTTTTGTAAAGTCATATCTTATACTCTTATGATATGATGATGTACATATATAGGTGTGTTAGATGTGAAAAATTTTATAGGTAGTTTCATTTGATAATAATTAACAAAGTATTTTAGTATAACATTTGTAACGAAGATGAGTCGTTACAGAGATAGAGAGAAATTAGAGGTGTTGATGGGGGTATTTGGAATTTGGGGGTGTTCAAATATAAACACTCTTTATAGAATGGCCTTTGATGGATGTTGTCATGACTGTAAATTTCCCAGGGACGACTGCCCGCTGAGTAAGCTACTGATAATTTTATATGGCACCGCCATTGTTATAATACTTGAATCAGCTTGTCTTAGTTAAATTTCTCAATTAATAATTGTGTTTTGGGAGTTTTATGCTAGTAGAGTAGTAGTAAACTCAACAACACATTGTGTAAAAATGTTTGTGATTTTATTTGTTCTCTTATTTGAAATGATTTTGTGTGGATATAGTGGTCCTATCGTGGGGTCTTAAGGTAGCCTCAGAAAACAGGTTTTTAGTGGTTAACTAGATAGTATCTGTGCAATGCACAGGTTTATTGATGAGTGAATGAATTTCTTGTATGTATAAAATATGTAAAATTTTAAAATTACTTTAATTAAAATCAATATATATTATGCAGGTTATCAAATATTCAAAGTATAATTTTAAATTTTGATTCTCACGACATAAAGTTGATCAGGATATATTATTTTAAAATTTGGTTATTTAAATTGGAAAGAGAAATATAAACATATTTAAATGTCTTAAATTATTAAATTGTGATGTGCTAATCAATGATTAATTAATTAATAATAGTAAATTAGGAATAAAAAAAGGGGGGAAAATACACACATGTACTGACAATCCTAGTAAACAACTGTGTTTTATATAATATATTGATGATTGATTGATTGATTATGCGATGCACGAGAAAATTTTGGGAGTAAGATAGAATAATCTATATATTATTGATATTATTGATTATTCCTATAAATTATTGATTTAAAATTTATTAAAATAAGATAGTTATTATCTTCATTTATCGATACATCTAAAAAGAACACCTAATAACAATTGACTAAACACTTAAAATAGTTTATTAAATATATCAAAGTATTTCATGTTTATACTTATTTCCAAAATAATTTTCATATTATTAGCGAGATAAATATGATTCAATTTAAATACTTTATGATAAAACTATATTCACCAATTTATTAGCAATAAATAAAATTATATTTAAATCAATTTTAGAATTTAATTTGAATATGTTTTTGTATATATTTATTATAGTGATATTTTATTGATAATTGTCATTGCCATTATAAAGCTTTCATTCTCATGATGCAAATATTCACATTGTAATTTAAATTTAAAAATTGTTTTCCTTATTTTTTTAAGATCGGATGGTGCAAGTATGGACTACAATTATTCTTTCAAAAAATCCTTATATATTATTATATTTTGCTATAAAGTTTTCATCTCTTTATTAACTAATTAATGTTTAGGCTTGTAATTATATTTTATTTAAATTTTAATATTTTTTATACAAAAATTTCATTCATAATTGATGTAAATATTTACCTTTGGTTTAAATAGGTTTAAAAAACTATTCAATTTTATGAATATTTGTATAAATAAATTTAAGTACAAATGCTACTTCTGATAATTTGAAGAAAAATACATTAATTTAATATTAAAAAATTATCTATCATTTGATTAAGTTTATATTTTTTTTTTTGAATAATAACTTTTCGATTAACTTTTAGAAAAAATGATCATCTAATCTTAGACTAAACTTAATATTACCCTTGCAAAATAAGTAGACCAAAATATTGCCCAATCATAATGTCAAATCCCATTTAAATTAGGTAATAGCAATTTTAAATCTTCTAAAAAAATAAAACTTTTAAATACTCACTGTTTACCTTCCCTTTTAAAAAATATATATGTCATGATTATATATCATAGTTAATTCAAATTAGAATATATATTTAATTATCTTAATTATTATGACTATTTAATTGGGCAGGGACGTTAATTTCAAGTGAATTTGAATAAAAAATTAATTTATCTTCATTTAAAATTTTATTTATAAGAAAAATCAATAAAAAAATTTGGATCCATTTCAATTAAATAAATTAATATTTCATATTAACAAAACATTTTGGATCAAACAAAAAAGTTATTAGAAAAGAAGACTTAGGCATAAATTAAAAAGTTTTGTTAATGTAATTTAATATGTCGTTACTTATTTAAATATCTTTATATTGATCCTATTTTGAAAGATAAGATTATGATAATAGTCATAAAAAAAAAGTGGACAATATAAATGAGAATTAACATCATAACTAAAAACAAATAATATTCCCTTAAGATTATAACAAACTCATTAAATCCTATATTATTCCATTCCTTTCTTCCTCCCTCCTTAATAGAGAAATTGCCAAGGTTGTTATCATCTCCCTTTTCTACCACCATACCAAATCAGTGTCTCAATAAAGAATCAGTCACCAATAATCATGTAGATCCAAAAAATTATAAAACTATCTAATAAAAAATTGTAAAACCAAAAATAAAATAAAATAACTTACAAACAAAAAAATCTAGCAACAATGGTCTCTTTCCCTTCCCAAATATGCAATAGAGTTAATGTCACCACGTGGAATCGAAAATCAAAAGATAAACATGAGAAAATAAAAGAAAAACAAAGGCAAGATAGGAATAAGAAAAACAAAAGAAGAACAAAAAGATAAAACATTAAAGAAGAAAAAAAAATCCACTACAACACTGTCAAACTAACACCATGTGTCGCTCATCAACATCACCCAAAATCACAATTGTCTCTTTACATTATCTACATCATTTGGAAACATGTTTTAGGAGAATGACGATATAAATAGAACACAAATATCCTTTAAAATTAAATAAGGAAATGAGACTCTTCAATCTGAAAAAAAAAATATAAATGAGGAAATAATTTTTCAATTTTCACATAATATTTGTTCAATCCCAAAATTAAATGAGGAAACAATGACTATTCAATTTTCAATATTCAATTGATAATATATAGTCGAATATAATATAAAATCAAATCAAATATCATATAATTTTAAAATTACTTTAATTAATTATTAAATTATTTGAGTGATTTAATCAATATAATTTTAATATTACTTTTAAAAAAATTAAAATACATATAATTTTAAAATTACTTTAATTAAATATTAAATTATTTGAGTGATTTAATCAACATTATTTTAATATTACTTTTAAAAAAAATTAAAATACATACTAAAATATTTAATCTAATTCACAATTACCATTATACATATAATTGAAAATAATAAATAATAATTTTCAAATCGAATAAATTAATATCAATATAATTTTAAAATTACTTTAATTAAAAAAAATTAAAATATATATTAAAATACTAAATCTGGAAAGAAAATTAATAATATATTAAATGTCTTACAAATATTAAGATTGTGATTGTGTTAATCAATAATTAATTAATTGATTATTTATATATCTATCTATCTATATTTATCTATATATTATATAAAACACAGTTTACCAGAATGCGACACGTGGATTACCAATCTCAATGAGCAACTGTGTTTTATATAATAGATAGATATCACAACATGGGCCTATTTCAACTAACCATCAATATGGTGTGAATGAAGTTTCCAAGCTTTGCTTATAAGTTTGTTGGTTTTTGAGAAAGGATTCCCTTTAATTGGTTTTTTGGCTCTCCACATGTAGGACATTGAATCACTCTGTCCCCACTTTTTTTTTTTTTTTTTTAATTTCTAATTACCTCTAAATTACATCATTTGTAGTTCCACATTTATAATGATAATATATACAAGTTCAAGGTTCTATTGTTCCCCTGATTTGATATGTGTTCTGCTGCAAAGATGCTGTTGTTGCTGGCTTATGTGGTGACTTCTTTAAACCTTTAAAAGAATGCTGGCAATATACTTTGTAACACACTCTACTATTAGGTGAAGTTCAGGTGAGTCCTGTTTGTTATTTAATGGGATTCACATGAATTTCCCTCAAAGGTAGAGAGTGTGCAAGAGTGTTAGTGTTGCTGGTATCTCTGGTTTATGCCCAAGGAGTCTCACAGGATTGAGAATTTTTTAAGAAAGCAGTAAGATGACATTAATTTATTATGGGCTATAAATTCATGCTTTAATATATGGATAATCTGTCTTTTTCTAGGTAACAGGATTTGCTTATCATATCACAGGATTCTGTAAATCTTTATACCAGAAATGAGTAAAAGTTATTCTTCTATTTCTTGCAGTTTGGGGTGTATGCAATCATGCGTTTCATTTGCACTGTATTCTGAAATGGGTGAATTCTCAGACATCACAAGCGCATTGCCCCATGTGCTGTCGTGAATGGCAGTTTAAAGGATGAGAGAATGGTTTTTTTCTTTCTTTCTTTTCTTAATTAAGGGCGGCCACTGAGTAATGAGCATTGTAAATCGGTCTAGTTGAAGACAAGCTGCAGTTTTACCATGCATATAAGATGTGTTAGCTTCTTATTAGCTATTACACTTCAATATATTTTATTGGTTAGGGTAAGGTGATCAAGTTCAAAGTTTCTGGAAGTGCAATTTTATTTTTGTCATGTGAATGACGTCCTTCCTTCTCGCTTTATTTCTTCTGATAGTATGCTGATGTCTTACTGTAATGTGTGTAGATAGTATGCTTCCGAAGCATGAACATGTATGTAATTGGCTCCATAAAATTTACCTAATTAAGGTTTCCTTATTGAAGTTATTATTTTCCAATGAAAATTTTGTCAGAAGGCAAACCGTTGGTAATTTTCGTTACTTTCTTTTTTCCTGCTTAACTTCTGGAGCAAATATTCGTAAGGATAAATATACTTCGAAACTCAATATCCTATTTTACACCTAGTGAGAGAGAAGAAAAAAAATATATAGGTATAATAAATAATATGATGTGATAGAAAAAGAGTGATAGAAAAAAATGAGAAATGTTGATGAAGTGTTTAAAATTATGGGATGTCTAAGGCTATGTTTGTATAACCATTTGGGTTTGCAAACGGATGTTGCCAGAAACATCTAAACCCTTGCTTTTGCGTTCACTTTACGATGAATCATTAGATTTGTCTCGGACTTCGTGCGACAGCAAGTTGGCCGGATTCCAAAACATGCAATAAGTATCATTGTCCTATTGGTAACACCACTGTCACGTGACAATAAATGACATGTCTTTTCTGTGTACTCTAGTTAATTTTGTTAGTATGATATGTTTCTAAAATGGAATACTAAAGTTTTAAATTTAAGGATTAAAATTGAACTTAAACATATTTTGAGGGATTAAAACATGAGTTTAATGGTGATACACTGACGGTGTAAAACAGTTTTACATAGTCATCCAATCACAAATAACCGTTTGTATGACTTTTAAGATAATTTTTTATAAGTCAACAAACTTATTATACATGGTGGGTTGTAATTAGATGACTGTGTAAAATTATTTTACACTTTCAGTGCATAGTCTTTTTTATCTTAAAACATATTTAACTCTTAAATTTAAATTATGATTGATTGGTATTTTATATTAATATAAAAATTTAGGGCCTTTGATTCTTTAGTAAGATCCTGAGATATCTCTATAAGATTTGGTCCTTTGGTAAGTTATGAGACTAATTACTAGCCTAAGACTTAGTTACGCTTAAAACTCATAACCACTCCTCAAATATATTTTTTAACCACTCCTCAAATATATTTTTAAGCAAATACTAACTAGTATCCTTAGAACATTTGGTTAATAAACTAAAAACATAAATATTTTAAATTAAGTGGGACTCACTGTACTATTTCTTACTTATTTCTTCTCATTTCTCTATCTTTTATATATTTCTCTTCAATCAAACACTTCTTAATTCTACTTTATTTCTTACCTATTTTCATCTTCATTTTTTTTTATTTTATTTTATTCTATTTCTCTCATATCTAAACAGAACATAAGTGCGACTGTGAGTGAAACAATGGTTGCTTTTTAAAGATGACGTGGATTAAAGTGCCCAAAAGAAGCAAAGGACCTTCTTTTTCATTGAAACCCTGTATTTTAAACTAAAAAGATTCAATTGACAATGATTCTATTGCTGTATTTTTAAAAATTGACTTGACCCAAACTCATGAGTCCTTCTAAGCTATAGCTGGAATATAATTTGATTATTTAAAATATATATATATATTCCTTTTTTTAACTCTAAAAAACTTAGAAAATAGTTATTGATTGTTTTAAAACAAATTCATGTGTTTTTTTTTTCAAATTAAAACAAACAAACTATGACAATGATCTTATTGCTGTTTTTTTCAAATTGACTTTATCCAAACTGACGAGGGATGAAAACCATGTGTCCTAAAAGATCGTACCAATCCTTGTCTGCCCAATAAAAAATTAAAAATATTGTGCCACCTCAATAAATTGTGCACTTCATTTTAATATTAAGAAAAATAAAATGTTTTTGACGTCGTTTGGTTTCCGTTGGTCTCCGAGCGTGTCATTTTGTTGGTCTTCGACTCTGTCATTTTGTTGGCCTATGTACTCGAACTCTACGTCAATTGTCGACTTTTTTATAATTTTGCCCCACTTTTATAACGTTATTTATAAGAAGGCTTAATTACAGATTTTATTATTTAATTTTTATAATTTTATAAATTTTACCATTTAAATTTTAATTTTACAAATTTTATCACTCAATTTTCATAATTTTGTGAATTTTACCACCCAAGTTTTAATTTTATAAATTTTATCACTTAAGTTTTTAATTTTTGCATATTTTACCACCTAAATTTTCAATTTTTGCGCATTTTACCACCATGATGTTTCACAATTTTTTTTTTAATTCTTTAACTTTTTTTTGGTAAAATATCATAGTGGTAAAATGTGCAAAAATTGAAAACTTGGATGGTAAAATTTGCAAAATTAAAACTTGGATGGTAAAATTCGTAAAATTATGAAAGTTAGATGGTAAAATTTACAATTAAGCCTTATAAAAATGACACACTTTCACAGTTATATGTAAAAATGCCATACATTCACCATAGCTTTGAAAAATCGGGTTGCAGGAAATCGATTTGTCTATTTTAATTTGTTTATTTTTTTAAAAAATAGAAGTGGGAAATCGGTTGTTCCAAAAGTGATTTCTCAACAGTTTTTTTTTATTTTTAGTTTTTCATTTTTCCTTTTTTATATTTTTTAATATTTGTTAAAAAATTAGTCTGATGAATAATAATTAATTTTTTTATTTTTCTAATTAAATTATTAAATTGAGGTGAAATAGAACTTTGAAGGTGTTTTAAAGTTTTTCATTATGATAAGTTTTTGTGATTTTTTGATTATGCATATAGCTTTTTTTGGTTTGAACAATAGCTTATTGTCGTACTTTTCATGTAGATGAATCTAACTATACAATTTTAATGACTTGAATCGGTAAAAAAAAATAAAAAAAACTTCAAATTCATGCCCGAAAACTAAAAAAAAAACATTTTATGCATTTTAACACTTTCCTGAGGGTCAATGCTTGCATTTTTTTACTTATGAATATGAGATTATTTGGTACGAACAATAATTCATTCGTATTATTTTCATGTTGATGAATGCAACAGTACAACTTTCACAATTTGAATCAGTTAAAAAAACCTTCAAAATTTTGCTCGAAAACTTAAAAAAAATCACTTTTTACATTTTAATTCAATGTAATTTGTCATTGAATAATTCAACAAAATATAAAAAAAATCCTATGTATTTTTAAATAACCATTTTCAAGATCAAATTAAAAAAATAAAGCAAAATATTAATTATTATTCACCAGATTATTTTTTTAACAAATATTAAAAAATAAAAAAGGCAAAATAGAAAACTGAAAAAAAAAACTGGATAGAAATCGGTTTTGGAACAACTGATTTCTCACTTCTATTTTTTTAAAAAATAAACAAATTAAAACTGACAAATCGATTTCTTACAACCCGATTTTCCAAAGCTATGGTGAATGTGATGACATTTTTACATATAATAGTGAAAGTGTGTCATTCTTATAAATAATGTTATCAAAGTGTGGCAAAATTATAAAAAAAGTCTCAATTGTCACCGGGGATGGATACAGGGGGGGGGGGGGGGGGGGGCACACCCCCTCCGTCGGAATTTTGTGTGTGTGTGTGTGTATTTAAATTAATTAGTATAAAATTATGTAAAATTAATAATATATAATGTTATTATAATACTAATTATGATTAATTAGTGTAAAATTATGTAAAATTAATGTATTGGTTGTTATTATTGTAATAGTTAAGATAATAACTAATGTAAAATTAGTTGTGTTTGTTATTATTATGGTAACGATTAAGGTTATTATCATTTAAAATAAAAATTAATTTCAATTTTACGTATAAAAATAGTAAATATTTTTTAAAATTATCATTTATTAAAAGTTAAAATTTAAACAATTATAAAGAAAGAAAAAAAAAATCTAATCCCCCTTTAATAGGTTTCTTGTAGAAGTGAATCCGATAGATTCCCGGTCTGCTTCACCAGCGACAGCAAAGTTGTTTGAACATAATCGTATGGATAAGTTCACACTAGTCCATCAATTTAGAATCGAAATCGATATTTTCCTTAAGAGGTATAGGAAATGAATTGAAATGTAATAATTAATATCTATGAAAAGCAAACAACGTTAAAGATTTATTTTTCTTAATGTTAAAGTGATGTAGACAATTAATTGAGGTCACATTTTTATTTGAGGTCAGCAATTAGGACAGATTTTTTGGGACTGAAGATTTCCATCCACTCATGATTCTTTCCAGGCTTTATCTGGCTAATTTTATTCAATAATTTGAGTAGTAATATATGTATATCCATGCATTCCAATATATGGCACAAAAAGTTAAAAAGGGTGAGAGCTATTATATATATACATGGTACTGTAAATTACTAATGTTCAAGTTAATGTTCCATATGGAGTTGTGTAGGAAGAAGGCGTGGTTGGTATTGGTATTGTTTGTGGGCGGATTCTAGGGTGAGAGAGTTAATAATATCTCCACCATAAGAAAGAAACATGGTACGTTGGATTAGGACATTCCTCGAGATAAGTGGAGGACTATGGTAAGGATGTCTACACTGGAATAGATTTAAAAAAAAATAGAAAAAAAAGAGGGGACTGAAGTGCCTCATCATTGTGCCTCATCACACCTCTCCACCCTCGACGAACACGCCGGGGACGGAGGCCAGCACCTCCGAGAACCGCCGCGTCTAGCCCGCGATCTCGAACTGCGGGAGGAAGCCGAGCGCGCCAGTACCAAGCCTCCGATGAACTCGTGGCTCCCATCGGAGCAGTCTCGCCCGGTCTTGCACACTGCCGCGTCGTGCCTCCTCTTGCGGAGGAACGCTGTAACACCCTAAGGATATTACCGTAACTACGCTTAATATTTCTAAAGACGCAAAAATTAAAAACATTTACACAACCATCTCATGCGGAAGCTAACATATAAACATATAAATTACAACTTGATTTAATAATTACAACTTATTTCTTGTAACATTTACATCATGCAACATATAAGAAAATTACATAGAAATATAAAATAACTAAGCTACATCTTCTATGACGAGGCTCCATGCTCCAACGACACGCGCCATCACCTGTTTCCTGAAAGGAGGGAACTTAAAGGGGTGAGACATAAGGTCTCAGTGAGTGCTCTAAGACTCTACGGCTGGGTTAAACCCTTCTACCCGAACAATTCATCTATTAGTCTTTATGAATTTACCCTCTCCGAGCCTTTATAAAACTCTATTATTTCTATAGTTAGTCCACATCCATCGATCATAAAAACTTTCCTATAACACATCTCTCATGCTCACTCTACTACGCTAGTTCACCATCATCAGTATCTTAGTATTTATTCTTTAACTAGCAAGTTACTTCCATTGCTCCCTCTACGTTAACTTCACTTTCCATGCTCGTATTCTACTATCTAACACTTTCTTTGCATCAATCTATTTCTTAATAGCAAAATACATCATGACCTATACTCACATAGTGTCGTTCTAGGTACATCTCTCTCTATGCCCACTAAGAGTCACATCCTATCCCATTCCATTACAAGTCTAGATATATATACATTCACAACATATTATGATTATGGATAGAATCATTCACACATCACATGGCATCCACTTCATAAACCACACAAGTCAGACAAAACTTACAATAATGCACGTATGCAATGCGATGTTCCATTCTCTTTTCTCATATGCATGTGGTACCAGTAAAACATTCTTGTGAAAGTAGCCTGGGAGTACGTGCGAGTCGATGAATAGCCACACCATGGGCATCCGACACTAACAGTCTCAACCAGGATGATACCCCTAGCGGCTCGTCAGGGTTACCCAGTCTTGCAAGGATACTCCAACCCATGGGATCAGCATGAGTTTAAAGGAGATTCCAAACCAGATAACACCCCCAAGGTCAGAACTCATTGAGTTCTTCACGACCTCCCCAGTTAGGTTCATAAACAACTTTCAAAAACACATATATATCATGTTATGATGCATGATTCACATAGATGTTCATGACTTCATTAAACCTCACATCAAACATAGTGAACCCATTCTCGCCCCACATGGGCTAGGTCACTCACGATCAAAATATCACTTGGGTCCATTCTCACCCCATATAGGCTAGATCACCCATCTCAATGGCATCTAACATCACCTCTTAACTCACAAATTCAAAGACATTTAATACTCATACATTACAATTCACACTTTAGGGATAATGTAAAGCATTCAATGATTGCACAACACTCACAAATCACCATTCAAGTTATATCAACAACACATGTATTCAATCTCATTATTCAATCAAGTCAAGTACCTGAAATACATCTTAACCCTATGCCATACATCAATTGTAGAATCTATCTACTTTGTATTATGATTGGTATAACGTCCTTTAAGTTTTTAGTATTACTTCTATCATTTTATGTTGTGCATCTATGACCTTTTTGAGGTATAAACATGATATCTAGAGTTATACTAATCATATAAAGTTTAATTTTATCTTGTTTTAAAGTTAAGACAATTATCTACAACTCGTATGTTGACCTCAAGATCTAGTATTATGATCTACTATGCCTAAAATTAAGAACAACATAGACTTATCGCGGAATCCTGACAGCTTGACCTTTGCTCACTAATTGGGTGATATCTAGAGTTCTAGAATTCCGATTGGGATGAAACCAAAGCCATTAGTTATCTAACATCTAGGGTTACACCTCTTATGAAGACACCTAAGCCTAATTCGGTCATATTCACCACTCGTTTTTCACATTAAAATCACGTTCCTGTTTACTCTCTTTACATCTCTTAATTTCCACATCATTTTCCTAAACTACGATGAGATATCTGGGTCATAAGATAAGATACTTAAATATCTACAATTCAAACATGATCGAATCCTAAGGTGAGATATCTACAATTCAAACATAATCAATTCATCATCGCATTAAAGAAAACATAATGCTTCGGGGTATTCACAACCTGTCCAATTAAAATCTAAAAGCGAAGGGTAGGGGAAAGCACTCACTTTGGAAGCACAAAGATGATCTCCGACTGACCCGGGAGAGCTTGGTGGCATTGTCCATCATGACCACCGCAACAACTCTTACTATGGCTAAAACTTGGGTGTGAAAAAAAACACGATCCCAAGCCCCGCCTATATGCCCCGAGTTTGGAAACTCTAAGGGGAAGATAAAAATATTAACTATAAGGGGCTCCACGCTTAACGCTAAGCCCACTTTATTCTTTGGTGCTACTAAGGCTTGGTGATCTACTCTATATATATAGGAAGGAAGGGATTTATGAAATTATTTTGCCCAATGTGGGACTTAAAGGGTTTTTCATAATCAAGTGACCTACTTTAGAGCCGATTTTCTCTAGGATGGAAGCCGATTTTGGTTTCTAAGGTGTAGGGATAAATTGTAGCTTTTTCAGCAACCTTTCCAATGGCGCAAACAACACCTCATATGGACAAGTACAACTCAAGATATGACGTAGTCTTTCTAGGGTTTTCATCATAAAGCTCATCACTATACTTAAACACTTTTCAAACATTCTAATTATAAGAACTTAATCTAACACTCCTCTAACACCAAATATAATAACTATAACACTAACATAATATAATATAATAAAGATAATAATAATAATCTAACATCCACACCAATAAGATCACAAATAACAACAGCAGCAATAAAATACACACGACACACGTGCATAGAAAAGCACAAACACTATCACAACATAGGTACATGCTTAGGACAAAACCGATAATATACAAGTAATAATAACAAGAATTTACAGAAAATATAACAAAAGAGTCCTAATAAGGGTTCTCCTTAAGGTATATTCCTAGTACCCAAAACTTGGGGTGTTACAAATGCCGCCACGCTCCGCCGGAAGAGCGACGTGTTTCGCTCCCTCAGAAACGCGAAGCTCTACAGCCGGTGTTCTTGCCGTTGCAGAATGTGATCCAAAAGGGTAGGCGTGGAAGCACTCCTAGGGCGACGCAAACTAGGGAGGAGGGAAAGAGGGTTTGGCGAAGAAGAGATCGTACTGCGTGGAGGCGGCGGTGGAGGACGTCGGCAGGGAGGGGCAGCTCTTGGGTGGCGGGTGGTGGTCGGAGAAAGGGACGGTGAGTTGGGGCGGAAGGGTTGGGAACAATGAAGGGAGAAGACTGAAGAATTTTTCTTATTTTTTTTAAAAAATATTCCAGTGCATTTATCTCTATGATAGTCTCTACTTATTGTGGCCTTTGATTGTGAAAGATTTATATCTAATGCATCATATTTCTTTCTCACAGTGAAAGTTTTGATAAACTCTCCCACAGTAGAATCCACCATTGTTGGGAGCAATTGTTTTGTGTGAAGTGTTAGGCAGTAGTAGTGGGACGCGTGCTAGCGTGCGACAGCGTCGCAAGTCACGTACGATACGTAACTCCAGTTTTACAAAATCTTGCACGATGGGAGAGTTGCTTTTAACCGTTTGATAATTTATATTTTTGATTGATGACTGAATTTTTTTGCCTTTTTTTTTTTTTTTTTTTTGCTTTTCTTTCTCTCTTTCCTAATTTACCCTCTTTCTTTTATGTGTTTCCTTCTCTTCCATTCCAACCCCAACTCCGGCTACCACCCATGACCCATCCAATATTCTTCACTCCATCTTCATTCTTTTGCACACCCAAATAAATAAATAAATCAGCCCACAAAACAAGCTCAATACCACAGTGGGCACCCACAAATGCTTCGAATTGGTGCTCCACCTGCACATGTTGGAGTTGGAGTGACCACAAACATTGAAAATGAATGCAACTCAATAGAGGTTTTTGAGACTCTACAACAAAAGGGCTTTGAGCTTTTGCTGCAGGGAATGACATGATGGGAACGCAGCAATAGAAATCACCACCCACAAACAAAAATTGAATCTTTTTTAATAAAATATGCATCGGTACATTATGTGGGTATTTTGAAACCTAGATAAAAAAATCACCTCACCACAAACAAAAATTGTTTTATTTTTATTTTTATTTGGTAACGTTAACAATATCTTGAAATCCATATCTGAAAAAACTTAAGAAAAATTGCCAGATCCGAAAAAAAAAGAAGTCTAGATTTTTCCATATGTAGAATCGCACTGTTGGAGACCCACGTTTTCATTCTTGAAGTTCGTCATCATCGTGTTCTTCACGGTGGCTTGAAGGCTTGGCGCAGCGGAGGAGTTGGTTTGGCTCAATGCTTTGAACAGTAGTGGTTCTGTTGGCTTTTTTTTTTTTACAGCAGTGATGGTTTCGATGTAGAGAAGAAGATGGAGGGGAGAGAAGGGAACAGAGGAAGAAGAAGGATAAAGTCGGAAAGAGAGAAAGAAAAAAAATAAAAGAAAAAGATAAAAATGAAAACAATATCAGCCATTGATTAAAATTTAAAACATCTAACGGTGGCAATTTCTTTCGCGCAGTGCATAACTGACAAAACTTTCCTCACGCACCGTACATTATACGCTGGGCTTGCGCACGCTAGCACGGGTCGTGTTTAAATCAATGCTTATATATATAAAATCTGTCCAACTCCATTTTTTCTTACACGTGTCGGTATTATATAAACTTCAGTCACTTTCTTACTCTTTGCATTCCATTTATTTACTGACGGAAATTGTTGGTTTTTCACTTCTGTTTTTTTTTTGCTTTGCACTGCACGGGTCCATTATTCTAGTTATTATCAATAATAATATAAAACTGTTCAACTATTATTACGTGTCAGCTGAACAGATAATTGAAATTCACCTTTTTTTTTCCCACACTTTTCTCCTTTTATGTTTTTGTTAAAAACTGTGTAAAACATGAGATACCCCTAGTATTTAAATAGTCAAAATTATTCAGCTATAGCCTAGAAAGACTCGTGGATCAAGTCAATTCGGAAAAAACAGCAATGATATCATTGTCTATTGGGTCTTTTTATTTTGGAATACATTGCATGTTTTGCCAAATTTGATTTTAAAAAATGAATACACAACATATATATATATATATATATATATATATATATATATATATATATATATATAAATTCTAACGTTAAAAAAGTAAATATTACTTTTTTAAATAATCAAAATTAGGAACTATAGCCAAGAAAGACTGACGACGAGTTTGCGTCAAGTTAATTTGAAGAAGAAAAAAAAGAACAATGAAATCATTTTCATTTGAGTCTTTTTAGTTTAGACTTTAGAGTATATTGCATGTTTTCCTGAATTCTTTAAAAAAAAACTATACTTTTAGAGTTAAAAATAATAATTGATATTTTTTAAATATTAAAATTAAGCAGCTATAGCATGGAAAAACTCATGAGTTTGGGTCTAGTCAATTTGAAAAAAACAACAAATAATTATCATTTGGACCATTTTAGTTTAGAATATATTGCGAGTTCCACTGAATTTGTTTTAAAAAACTAAGTATTAAATAACAATTCTCAATTGGATCTTTTTAGTTCATAGTATATTGTGTGTTTTGTTGAATTGATCCTAAAAAACTATTTTTCTTGATTTTTAGCATTTAAAAGTAATTAATATTTTTAAAAAACAAAATTGGCCAGCTATAGCTTAGAAGGACTCGTGAGATAGAGTCAAATCAATTTGATACAAAACAATGGAAATAACAAATATTAATTACTTTTAAATGCTAATCAACTAAAAGTAATTAGTATTTTTTAACTGTTGATAATTTATTTTAAAAAATTAAAATTCAATTTAGAAATAACCATGAAAATGATAGATTGAAGGAGATAAAAGGTTAAGAAAAATCTTTAAAAACATTAGAGGTTGAAAAAAAAATCCTAAAAACGCTCTCGTTAGATAATAGCTTCTTAAAATACTCTCATTTAAAATAATTATTCTAATTTATATAGCGAGACCATGAGAGAATAAATATAATTATCAAGTTGTATAAACATATTTTTAAGAGTTATATATTATAAGAAATATATACTATTTTATTAAATTAGTATATCATATTATTAATATAAATTTTAATATTATTAGTATATATTTATTATTTTATATTTATTAATACTTAAAATCATTATTATATTCATGAAATGTATTTAAATATATTAAAAGGATATAATAATAATATTATTTTTAAATATTATTACATTTATTAATATTAGTTATTGATATATATTAAAATTAATTTTATTATTATTAGTATTTTTAATAAATTAATATAAATAAAAATTAATTTTTTTCTTATTTTTATTTATCCAACTAACACACATTTTTTTCTTATTTCTCTATGAATAAAAAAAAACTCTTACTTCTCTTATTCTTACTACCTCCGTCCCTAAATATAACACTCTTTTCTCATTTTTTTTATTTTTCTTTTTATAAGACTATTTTCAAGTTGTCTTTTGCATTAATTTTTTTTTACCAAAATACTCTTAATTACTTTACAATAAATGCTATGAATTAAAAAGATAAATGCATTCTCTCTCTTATAAGGATTTGAGAAGAAGACTAGCACACATTAATTAATTAGGTAGAAAGTAATTAAGTGGAAAGAGAGAAATTATGAGTCCCAATAATTTTAAGGGTAATTTTGGAAAAATAATACAAATTGCTAACAAATTTAATGTTACTAACTAAATTAACCAACTTAAGAGTGTGAATTAGTTAAAAGAGTCTTATATTTAGGGATGGACATAATATTTCTTTTTTGCTTATTTCTTTCTCCCTATCTCACTTGTATCCTTTATTACTTAAAGGGATATACACTTTTCTAAAAAAATTTCCCCCCAAAAATTCAACGGATATATTAGTAATTTTAAGTGCATTAAAATAGTCACATATCAAACTGAAATTAAAAGGAAAATAATAAATGTAATTTAAATGCGGGTTCATTCACCATAAAGGAAATTAAAACAATCATGATTCCATGATAAAAAAAAAAAATCATGATTTTAAATTAAATGCAATCATTCACCGTGTTAGAGCAGTCACCAAAATTTTAAATAAAATTAAAAAAAGTAATAAAAATATTTTTAATTATTATTTACGTACAATTAATAAATATAAAACATAATAAATGATTTATTTGAATCAATAAAAATATTACGGGACTTTTTGAATCAATTAAGATAATAATATATCTTAATATATTTAATTTAATTTTAATACTTAGTTAAAAGATAACAATTCATTCTAAATATTTTATTAATGTAAAACAATGATTACAGTGAATTGTAGTCAACTATCTAATAAAAAATAACAATGAATTCTATGTGTTATCTTTTAAAAAGAATATTCTGTATCGTTAATTTATTATTACTTAAAGCAATATATACTGGAAAGATTTTCTCCTAAAAAAAAAGTCTGCTTAATTGAGAGAAATCAGTAAATTTAAACACTTTATATAATTAAAATAATAAGTATATTTTAGGCATTAATTAGGTAATTAAATTTAAATTTTAAATATTTTGTGCATTAATTAATTAAATTGTGCATTAATTTAATTTGCCCAAATTGCTCTAATGATTAAAATTTGATTTCTGTTAGAAGTTTTTTTTTTCTTACTACTTATAATTTTGAAAATTTGATTTGTTATCCAATTATGTAAGTGATCCATGAAATTTTATATAATAATTAATAATTAATATCATTAAAGGAATATATACTTTTCTAAAATAATTTCCCCCAAAAATTCAAGGGATATATTAGTAATTTGAAGTGCATTAAAACAGTCACATATCAAACTGAAACTAAAAGGAAAATAATAAATGTAATTTAAATGTTGATTCATTCACCATAAAGGAAATTAAAACAATCATGATTCCATGATAAAAAAAAATCATGATTTTAAATTAAATGCAATCATTCACCGTGTTAGAGTAGTCACAAAAATTTTAAATAAAATTAAAAAACATATTAAAAATATTTTTAATTATTATTTATGTACAATTAATAAATATAAAAAATAATAATTGATTTATTAGAATCAATAAAAATATTGCGGGACATTTTCAATCAATTAAGATAATAATAGATTTTAATATATTTAATTTAATTTTAATACTTAGTTAAAAGATAACTATTAATTCTAAATATTTTATTTTAATGTAAAACAATGATTACCATGAATTTTAGTCAAATATCTAATAAAAAATTAAAAAATAACAATGAATTATACGTGTTATCTTTTAAAAAGAATATTTTGTATTCTTAATTTATTTCTTAAAACATTATATACTGGGAAGATTTTCTCCTAAAAAAAGTCCGCTTAACTGAGACAAATCAGTAAGTTTAAAAATTTTATATAATTGAAATAATAAGTATATTTTAGGTATTAATTAGCTAATTAAATTTAAATTTCAAATATTTTGTGCATTAATTAATTAAATTGTGCATTAATTTAATTTGTCCAAATTGCTCTTACAATGAAAATTTGATTTCTGTTAGAAGTTTTGTTTTCTTTTTTTATTTTTTGAAGCAAAGAAGTTTTGTTTTCTTACTACTTATAATTATGAATTTTTTTTTTCCCAATTATGTAAGTGATCCATGAAATTTTATATAATAATTAATAATTAATATGGATATGTAATGAAATATTCTCTTTGAAAGGAAATATAAATGTTATATAAATAATACTTAAACTTCATTGTCACCTAATGTTATGCAATATTTATTTAAATACAGACAGTATTTTAGAAAGAAATTTTTAATGCTTTTAAGGTCATATTAATTTATAATTTATAAATTCAAGTACATCTTTATGAATGATAATTCTTTCAATATATATTATGTTTTCCTTTTCATACTAATACATTCGAAATAATATATAAATTTCAATCATTATTAAAATCAAACAATCTTATTATAGTTATTATATATGATTTCCAGTCACGTCTTTTTAACTATTTATCTGTTTTATTATATAAGATTCTAAATTTTTTTCTAATCTTTACATGATTCAATTCTAATTTTAATTGTGATCTTATTTCACTAATTATTTTAATATTTTTAAAATATATTTATTCATTTCTTATTTAATATATGTTGTAAAACCTAATAATTAAAATTCTAAAGAATGATCAATGGAAATGTTAATAATTATTTTCTTTAAGATCATTCAGGTGTAAAATAATGATCAATGATCATTTATCAATCATTCTTTGTAAAATAAAATTACTTCAAGAATTGAATTTTAAAATGAAATTTAAAAATATTGATATTATTTTTATTCTTACAACCAAAATGTCTCATTGGTGGTCATTAATTACTAAAACAAAACCAATATGATCACCTAATAATGTTTTATAAAATAGTAAAGTTGTTGACAAAGACAAAAAATGATAGTAAACAATTTTTCCCGTCAAAGTAACGGCAATATAGACTATTTCTTTTTTTTTTTTTTTTTTGATAGAAACAATATTGACTATTTCATTCACACATAAGGTAACTTTGTAGCCGAATTTATACATTAAAAAATATTTAACAGTAGGACAAAGAAATTAATTGATTGGCTAAAAAAACAATTCTAAAAAATTATGCTGAAAAATTAATACATTGATTTATTACGGATTTTAAAAATTAAATATTTAAAATTAAAAAAATTTAAAATTAAAAGATTTATCTCATGTTTATAAATAGTTTATAATTATTATTATTATTCATTATATTTAAAATTAAAATATTTCAAATTAAAAGATTTATTCCAAGAATTTTTAAAAATTAAAAATTAAAAGATTTATATTTCATTATTTTATCCTGCAATTACGAATATTTAAATATTTAAAATTATGATTTTTAATTTTTGAAGTGGTATAATTTTGAATTTGTCCTTTCTTTTACTAATTGATATTTCATAAAAGTTTACCTAATAATTGAATAATTATTAACAATTTTGAAATCTCATAATTCATGGTGTACACATTTTTTTTTAATATGGTACATTAAATATTGCACGAAATAATAAAGAAATTTAAATCTCATTTATTCTTTCAATATATACTATTAACATTACATGCAGTAATAATTGGAAAAAAAAAAACTGTGTATGTGGATTAATGTTTCTTTCTTAATTACTTAATTTCTATATATATACTATTAAAGGTAGAAAAATATTCAAAGAAAGTAATTAGTAATTAAATAATTAAATTTATATTTATTAATTTTAATTATTTAAATTTGTTATAACTAAGTTTTTGAAATTTTAAATTTTAAAATTATTGTAAATACTTTTTGAAATTGAAAATATTTGAAGTTAAATTAGTAATTATAAAATCTTATTATTAATAAATAATTTCTTAAAACATGATTTATATATCCAACATTTTTAAACCGAGTATATAAATTTATATATTGTTACATACAAATTAAAAAATTTACTCTGTTTCTCACAATAAAATTCATCCTGTGCATCGCACGGGATACACGCACTAGTTTTAAATGTAAAGAAAATTTTTTTTGGCTCTCTCACTACATCCAAACCGACAAGAATATGTTATGTTTGATAGGGGTAAATAGAAGGGAGGGAGAGAGAAATAAAAGAGAAATAATATTAATTTTACACTTTTTATATTCTATTTTAATTTAAATATCGTTCTTTTATTTACATCATCCCTGTCAAACAGACATTTCTATTTCTAACTTTTTTTTTAATTTCTTTAATTCTTCCATTCTCAAATTAACCACTAAAAACTTAGTGTTACTATCATAGCACGCTTACTTGGAAACGGAGAAAACACGTAAAGAAGATGAATACACAAATCACGGCACAAATTCATCGGCTAAGTCTAGAATTTTGTCCTTTTACCAGAGTGTGAATAACATCAATCACTGTATTACAGCTAAATATCAGTTGTAGTATTTCTTACACTATGGACTTTAGTAGGTTGTGAGAAGATAAATAGAATTGATAAAATTAGAAATAGATTTATAGAAGAGAGATAATTAGAGAAAAGAAAAATAAATGAAAAATATAGTAAAAAAAAATAAAAAATTATTTAGTTTAGATGAAATGGAATGAGAGAATCTTATAAATTTATAAAACTAGTTTTAGTACTCGTGCAATGTTCAGGTTATATGGAGTTTATTGATGAGCTTTATAGGTATTATATTAAGAGAGATTCTATGATACCTTCAATAATTTTGGAGATTTTGATATTATTATTTTTTTAACTAATCAAATTGCATGTTATTTTTTCTCATTAATTAATAAAAACTTTTGTTATTTTTAAATTAGTCCTTGATCAATTAAAATATTATTTGTTAAAATAATAACTATTCTAAGTTAAAAAAACTGATTAAACATAAGAAAGTGAAGTCAAATTCCTTAATTTTCTTCACCTCTTTTACTGGTAAATTAAGTTTAAACCTTAATTTTCTTCATTGGTAAATTAAGTCTGAACCCTAATTTTTTTCACCCTAATATTCATTGTGGGTCGAATTTGATATAAAGTTGGGAACTGTATCTACGTTTGTGTCTACGTTACACACTATCTATCTACGTGACAATTGACGGTACACACGTAGATAACATGTCATGTAGGCAAATAGCGTGTCACGTAGGTACAAATTTTAATTTTAAAGAAAGTTTTTTAACGGAAAGACTAAAGTGACAGACAAATTACACTTTCAGGAACTTAAATGACATTTTCATACTTTCAGGGACTTAAGTGACAGTGAATTACACTTTCAGGGACTAAAAGGATAGTTTACCCATTATTTCTCTATAGAAGCACCAAACTTATATAACCGTAGGCAAAATTTATCAAATGGTTTGTTACTATAGTTAAACACCTTTTTTTATCTCTACCTTGTGCATTTTTTTTGAGAGGATCTCTACCTTGCGCTTAACATCACATTTGACCAGTTCCTAAAATTTTGCAGGCATTCCTTGTAACAACTATATATCCCCCTTCCAAGCCGTAACAACAAGAGTTCCTACAAGCTATCTTGCTGGCTGTTCCAACGTGCAATGTGCGAATGCAGAGTTAGATGATGCCACACAGATTTTAGATTAATCAGATTTTTAATTTAAAATAATTATTATTTTAAAAATATTTTAATTAATCAAGGACTAATTTAAAAATAACAAAAAAAAATTATTAATTAATGAGAAAAAAGATAATATGTGATTTGATTGGTTAAAAAGACAACAGTATCAAAACCCTCAATATTATTGGGGTACCATAGAAATCTTCTTATATTAATTATATGTTTGTGTGAACATAAAAAAGTAAAATAAAATTACCATTAAAAATAATTTGATGTCAAGTTGGCGATCTTAATAATGTGTATGCTACAGATAATATCTAATTTAAAAAGTACTAAAGTTATAGAACATAATTTCTTTTAAGTAATTCAAATGTTAATGTACTTTAAGGTAAATTATTTGTCCTATGAGTTAATTGTTTCTTTCCATTCTTTCCTGAAAAATGTTCATCCTCATTTGTGAAGTGTAAATTTTCTTATTTACTTTCATAAAAAAATATTTATTTCATGTGTTAAATTTTATATATAATTTCTATTTTAACAAATTTACGTATACATATCAATGTATCATAGAAAATTAAAATTTTCTGAGATAAAAGAAAATCTTAAATAATTTGTTTAAGTAAGAAGATAATAAATACGACATGAACAATGATTTGGCTAAAATATTATTTTAGACATTGAATTTGCATGGAGAAGATTCATTTTTTTTTTGTAACCACCATAATTAAGGCATTTGCTTCTTAGATAAAATTGAACATTCAATAAATTAGTTAAGTTAAAAATATGTATTATATTAAAATTATTATAACAATAAATTAAAAATAAATTTCACATTACTAACTTAGATATTAATATGATTTCAAGTAAATTGTTCATCTCCATGAGTTAAGAGTAAATTTTCCTATTTACTTTCATAAAAAAATATTCACCCCGCGTGTTTATATATAATTTCTATTTCAACAAATTTACATATACATATCAATATATAAAAGAAAATTAAAATTTTCTGAAATAAAAGAAAATTTTGAATAATTTGTTTAAGTAAGAAGATAATAAATACAAAATAAATAATGATTTGCACAAAAAAATATTTTAGACATTAAATTTGCATGGGAAAGATTCATATTTTCCTTGTTGGACAAAATTGAACATTCAATAAATTAGTTAAGTCAAAAAAGAAAAAACAAGAAAAATACATTTATACTAATCAATTTATATATATATAGACTTTATACAGGTTAAATCAAATATGTAATTTTTTTTATTATAATTAATTATCATAAAAGATATGAAAAAATATCCATATTATATAATTAAAGTAAATAAATATTTTACTTAAAAAATATTTATAATTTAAAAAAAGCATGAAAATATCAGTAAAAGTTTTCTTATTTTCCTTAATTTTTAATTATATAGAAAGATTATGTTGCTAATCATCTAAATTTTATTATCTGAGACTCCAAATATTATACTCAGAAAAAGTACATAACTTTCCTTAAATTTTACTCATTTTATAAATAGATATTTTAAGTTTTAATTTTATTTTAATTTTAATTAAGAATCAGTTTGAATACCGAGGGCTGGTTTCTTTACCCCTGCACGGGGTATCTGTTGGTATTTTATATATAGGAACTATGAATACAAAGATGTTGAGCTTGACCTTTAACACTTTGCTCAATATAATAGAATGAAAATGAATGAAAAGAAATGAAAAAGAATAGAAATCGCAGAAGAAGTGTCTTCAACTAGACCGATTTAGAGCATGTTTGGATTTTTGGTGAGAGAATCCAAAAGTACGTTTGAGAGTAAAATTATTTTGGAATTATGTTTGGTTAATCCTCAAAAGTCAAAAGTATGTTTGAGAGTAAATTTTTGCCTTGAAATGAAAGAAGTAGAATTTAGGATACTTTTGCAAACTCAGTTTACAAATTTAAGTTTAATCAAAACTTAAGTTTGTAAACTTTAATCCAAACATGCACTTACAATGCTCATTGCTCGGTGGCTGCCCTTTAAGAAGAAGAGAAAAAAATGTTCTCATCCTTTAAACTGCCATTCACGACGGCACATGGGACAATGTGCTTGTGATATTTGAGAATTCACCCATTTCAGGATACAGTGAAAATGAAACGCATGATTGCCTACACCCCAAACTGCAAGAAATACAAGAATAAAGTTTTATTCATTTCTGGTATAAAATTTACAGAATCATGCAATTTGATAAGCAAATCCTGATACCTAGAAAAAGACAGATTATCCATATATTAAAGCATGAAATGATGATTTTATTGGCATAAGTAGCTTTGAAATCCAGCAACGCACTCTTCTCTTGTTGGAAGCAACCACTTCTACTGCCTAACACTTCACACAAAACAATTGCTCCCAACAATACCAATACCAACCACGCCTTCTTCCTACACAACTCCATATGGAACATTAACTTGAACATTAGTAATTTACAGTACCATGTATATATATAATAGCTCTCACCCTTTTTAACTTTTTGTGCCATATATTGGAATGCATGGATATATATATATATATATATATATATATATATATATATATATATATTATTACTCAAATCATTGAATAAAATTAGCCAGATAAAGCCTAGAAAGACTCATGAGTGGATGGAAATCTTCAGTCCCAAAAAATATGTCCCAATTGCTGACCTCAAATAAAAATGTGACCTCAATTAATTGTCTACATCACTTTAACATTAAGAAAAATAAATCTTTAACGTTGTTTGCTTTTCATAGATATTAATTATTACATTTCAATTCCTTTCCTATACCTCTTAAGGAAAATATCGAAATAGATTCTAAACTGATGAACTAGTGTGAACTTATCCATACGATTATGTTGAAACAACTTCGTTGTCGCTGGTGAAGCAGACGGAGAATCTATCGGATTCACTTCTACAAGACTTGCCCTCAGTGGTGGATCTTTATAGGGACAGGGGGGAGCCACGGCCCCCCCCCAAATTTTTTGAGAAAATATAAATATAGCTATATTATATAATATAATAAAACTAATAAAAAAATTTATTAGTTGTAGGTGGAAGAGGTAAAAAGCAAGAACCAATACTTACATAATTATTTCTTGACTGTTAGGAGATACAAAATGACTTGGTGGTTTTAATCATTTTAAAAATTATAAATATACATGTATATTATATATATTTATGTACTGATTTTTATTTTTTTGTTAAAAGAGTTCACATACATGTTCAACTAAACATTTATAGATTTTATTTATTTTAATTTATGATAATTATGTTAATGATTTTTCTCTTTTTCTACATAATTGATAGATTTTACATTAGAAAATAAGTTATTTAAAAGTAAAAGAAATTATTTTCTTTTAAGAGAAAAACTTGTGAGAAAGATGAACAAAATTATCTTCTACATAATTTGAACCCAAAAATTGTCTTGAGAACACAAGAATTGAAGGAAATAAGAAGCAATTTTTCTATGATCCTACAATGATATATGATGATAAATTTAAGAATTTTTAGAATGTGATCTTAAAAAGTGCTTTTAAATTTAGTTATTCACTAATATTAAAGGAAAAAGAGTATTAAGCCCCCCTAAACTTTATTCATTTTGTAAATAGGCACCCTAAACTTTAATTTTGTCTCAATTAATCCTTAAACTTTTCCTCTTTTGCAAATAGGCACCATGAGCTTTAAATTTATTGTGATTGATATTTAAACTTTAACTTTTATGTAAATAGACACCTTAAACTTTAATTGCATTTCAATTGATCTTTAAAATTTATCCTTTTTACAAATAGTTCTTTTTTCAAGTTATTTTTTTAAAATGTTAATCATTCATTAATTTTTTGGTTAAAACTTAATTTTCCATATTTAAAATATAATAAAGAATATGAATTTAGAAAATATATATAAAAAGAGAAATAATAACATTAAGCAAAAAAAAGTATTTATTACATTTCTAAATTTTAATATGTTTTAATGTTTGAAAAAATGATTTATAAAAACAAAACTATTAAATAGTTGAGATTAAATAAATAAACAATTGAGATTTTTTTTGTTATTAATTTAACTCCAATTTAATATAAGAGATTATTTATGAAAGGGTCAAATTTTAAGAATTAATTGAGGTGAAATTAAAATTTAGGTGTCTATGTGCAAAAGAGGTAAAATTTAAGGATTGATTTGAATGAAATTAAAGTTCTTGGTGCCTATTTACAAAAGAGATAAAGTTTAAGGATCAATTGAGACAAAATTAAAATTTAAGGTGTCTATTTATAAAAAGAGCAAAGTTTAAGGGGGTAGAATACTTTTTTCCCAATATTAAATTTCTGCATTAAATCATATAGGCTAAAATAGAATTTTTATCCCATAGCTATATTTTAGGTTTCAATTTGGTCCATTTGAGTTTACAAAGTTTCATTTTTGTCCATTATAATGTCTCTATTAGACTAAATTGACCATTCTGTCAATTTTTGGTACTAATAGTATCAATTTTAGTTAACGTGACATTTCTCACAATTTGCCACATGTTATCAAGGTAACCAAATTTGTGCTAAAAACTGACTAAATAACCAATTTGATGTATCAAAAAAACTTCAAAAAATCAAAGTGAAACTTTTAAACAAAAAGTTTTAAATTGAAATCTAATATATAAATAAATGATCAAAGTTTCATTTTAACCAATTTTATTTTGCCTCCCCCAAAGGTTTGGCTGAAGCTCCGCCAGTGCTTGCCCTTACCTCAAGTTCACACACTTCACTACGAAACAATCCGTTCTCATTCTGGAAGCAACCAAGCGATGCATGCAGTGGTGGTGACAAGCAGGGACGGATCCAGAAACCTATTAAAGAAGGGTTAGATTTTTTTTCTTTCTTTATAATTGTTTAAATTTTTAACTTTTAATAAATGATAATTTAAAAAAATATTTACTATTTTTATACGTAAAATTGAAATTAATTTTTATTTTATTTTAAATAATAATAATCTTAACCATTACTATAATAACAACAAACACAATTAATTTTACATTAGTTATCATCTTATGTTGGAACAATCTTTAATGGCTAGTACTCGAACCTAAAGATTGTTGGAACAATTTTCATTGGCTGGTACTCCAACCAAAAGATTGTTTGTGCAAATTGGTGGTAATGGTTCCACAACAATGAAGAAATACCAAAGAAGAAACCATTGATGATGATGGTCCTACAAGAAAGAAGAAACAACAAAGAAAAATGCAATTCTCCAAGGCGTGTAAAACACTAACCTTTAGGTTCGATTCGCCCCCACTAATCTCTATAGAATTGGATGCAATAGGATGTCTTGGCGAATCCCCTTCAGGATACAATGGAGTCCGTTGACATGGTTTGCACACCCACATCAACCGTATCGTCAATGGTAGTTTACAGAATAATAGTTTCCTTAATTCTCTCTGCGCACAAGGGAAGAAAGGAAATGATTTGGATATAGAGAATTTGGTGATTTCTATGTTTGTTGTTATTCTATTTTTGTCGTCTTTTTCTGCATGTAGATTGGTTCTATTTATAGACCATCTCATGTCTTTTAGTGAAGAGATTTAACCTTTCAAAGAGACACATCTCATGACCCTTGGTGAAGAGTCGCATCTCATGACCCTTAGTGAAGAGTCGCATCTCGTGACTCTTGACGAAGAGTCTCATCTCATGTCTCTTGAAGAAGAGTCGTATCTATTCATACTTACACATTTATATGAATAGACACATAACTTCATGAAAGGATACAACCTTTCATTAATTTTGAAAATCTCTCACAATCCCCCACCATTTTCAAAATATATCCAAATCCCATTATTCCAGAAATCACATGGTTTCAGATAAAGGTATCTCGTGATTTGAACCTTTACTTAGTAAGTCATGGGTTTCACTCATCCCGAATATTATGGTAGACAAGCTTTGAACCAAATAATCATTAGAACAAGCGTGCATAACTTACACATGCAATCTCGGTACCATTGAACGAATTGTTAAAGTGACACATTTGATAAGGCCTTGAAAGGATCTGCAAGATTTCTTTCAGTTCTTATAAATATTATGGATATTACTCCATTTGCAATTAGATCTTTCACATAGCTATGTCTAAGTCCAATGTGTCTAGACTTTCCATTATATACTTGACTATATGCTGTCGATTAACTATCACAATGTATGGATATTGGTGCCATTGGCTTTGGCCAAATTGGCATCTCATACAACAAATTTCTTAGCCATTCCGCCTCTTTGCTACCTGTAGCCAATGCTATGAATTCTGCAGCCATGGTGGAGTCAGCAATGCAAGTTTGTTTCTTGGAACCCCAAGATATAGCACCTCCACCAAGAGTGAAGATCCACCCACTAGTTGAGGAGTGGTCTTCTGTATAAGTTACCCAACTGGCATCTGTATAACCTTCTAACACTGAAGGATACCCATTATAGTTCAAACTATAGTTCATTGTCCCTTTCAAGTATTTCAATATTCTTTGAACAGCATGCCAATGGTATTTACTTGGGTTACAAGTATACCTACTCAATCTTCCCACAACATATGCTATGTCTGGTCGAGTACATGTCATTGCATACATCAAACACCGAATTACTTTTGAATACTCAAGTTGTGCTACTGGATTTCCTTTATTTGGTACTAAACTAATGTTTTGGTTGAAAGGAGTAGAAATAGATTGACAATCAAAGTAACCAAATTTCTTTAAAACTTTCTCTATATAATGTGATTGGGATAAACCTATGTTATTACCATCTCTAGTTATTCTAATTCCTAGAATCACATCTGCTACTCCTAAATCTTTCATGTCAAAATTTCTAGACAAAAAGCTCTTAGTGTTTTTCACTTCATTTATATCAGTACCAAAAATCAACATATCATCTACATATAAGCAAATCATGACACCTTTCCCATTACAGAATTTACTATACACACATTTGTCAGATTCATTTAATTTAAATCCATTAGCTAGCATAACTTGATCAAACTTTTGATGCCATTGTTTAGGAGCTTGCTTTAGCCCATACAAAGACTTTCAATTTACACACTTTTTCCTCTTGACCTTTTACCACAAACCCTTCTAGTTGTGTCATATACACCTCTTCATCTAATTCTCCATTTAGAAATGGAGTTTTTACATCCATTTGATGAATGACAAACTTGTAGATGGAAGCTAGTGCCAAAAGCACTCTAATGGAAGTTATCCTTGCTACAGGTGCATATGTATCAAAATAGTCAATACCTTCTTTTTGTGTAAACCCTTTAGCGACTAATCTTGCCTTAAACTTATCAATAGTTCCATCTACCTTCATTTTCCTTTTGAAAATCCATTTACATCATATTGGTTTGGAACCTGGTGGGAGGTCTACTAGTTTCCATGTCCTCTTGTATAGCTTATTTCCAGAAAGCAGCATCTTGAGACTTTGTTGCCTCTTCAAATGTTTTTGGATCACTTTCAGTATTATAGCAAATTGGTCCATAACTATCTATGGACTCTTTTGTTCCTTCAACAAGAAACATGAAAAAGTCTGATCCATAAGTTTTCTCTTTCCTAGCCGTTTTACTTCTTCTATGTTCTAACCTTTCCAATGCATCTTTATTAGATACATTATTTTCTGGATCATGTGCATTAGTATGAACATTATCCTTGGGTCTTGGCATTGAGTTAAATCTTTCTTCTTGAAAAATTGCATATCTAGACTCAATTACTGTATTTACAGCATATGAGTCATTAGATTCTATAATCATGAATCTATAAGCTTTGCTATTTTCAGCATAGCCTAGAAATACACATTCAATTCCTCTTTGACCTAATTTCTTTCTTTTTGGTTCAAGAACCTTTACTATTGCTCTACAACCCCACACTTTCAAGTAGTTGAGATTAGGCTTTCTATTTTTCCAAAGTTCATATGGGGTTATCTTGTTTCTTTTGTTTGGAACTCTATTTAATATGTGACATGCTGTCAACATTGCTTCTCCCCAATATCCTTTTGCTAGACCAGAATAGGATAACATGGCATTTACCATTTCTTTTAATACCCTATTTTTCCTTTCAGCTATACCATTTTTTTGTGGGGAATAAGGTGCAGTTGTTTGATGAATTATACCAGTAGACTCAAAGAAACTAGGATTATAGAACTCTCCTCCTCTATCACTCCTAAGGCATTTGATAAAAGTTTCATGTTGAAGTTCTACTTGTGACTTAAATAACTTAAATTTATCTAAAACTTCATCCTTTGAATGCATTAAATATACATAACAATATCTAGTACAATCATCTATGAAAGACACGGTATCTTTTACTGCCTATGGTAGGCCAACCATGCAAATCACAAACATCTGAATGAATTAAATTTAATACTTTAGAACTTCTTTCAACTCTTTTAAAAGGAAGTCTAGTAATTTTAGTTAACATAGAAGTTGTACATTCATTTGAAATTCTATTTATTTTAGGAATCAAAAATAAATTCATCATATCTTCTATTTCTTAAAATTAACATGTCCCAAACGAATATGCCATAAATCACAAGACTCAACAATATAAGCAGAAATAGACTTATTATTATTAATCACATTTAATTTGAATATATTCTAACAAAGGTATCCCTTCCCTACAAACATTCCCCCTTTTGAGAGGATAAACTTATCTCCCTCAAATACAGACTTGAACCCATACTTGTTAAGTAATGGTACAGAGACTAAATTCTTTCTAACATCAGGTACATAGTATACATCAGTGAGAGTTAATATTTTTCCTGAAGTGAATTCTAGTTCCACCGTCCCTTTGCCTTTGACTTGGACAGTTGAAGCATTTCCCATATATAGAACAGTTTCATCTTCTTCCTTAATTGTTTTGAAGAGATCTTTGTTCTTACACTCATGGCAGGTTGCTCCGGAGTCAATCCACCATGATGCAACATCTTCAATCATGTGGATTTCGGAAATGACTGCAACAAGGTTGTCTTTTGTTGCTCTAGATTCCTTCTCTTTGTTTTTCTTCTTCAGGAACCTACATTCATTTATGAAGTGTCATGGTTTGCCACAATGATAACAACTTCCTTTCCTTTTTTTCAAGGCGTGTGCAAAACACTAATCTTTAGGTTTGATTTTGCTTATGACAACAATGGCTGCAACTTTGAAGAAGATGGCTTCTAATATTGTCAAACTTGAGAGATTTTATGGTAAAAGTTTGTTCATTGGAAAACGAAGATAGAGTTCCTTCGTACTACTTTAAATATTAAGGTACATGATGGGAGACATAACAAGTAAGAAGTTTCTTGTTAATTATTTTTATAATTATAAGATGATTGATAGTAGACCTCTCTTGAAACAAATGCATGATATTGAACGTATTATCTACAAATAAACATAATTTGCATATAGATGAAAGTATATGATTGTATCTTCAACGATTGACAAAGTTCATTTCTCATGGAAAGACTTTAAAAAGTCTAAAACATCTAAAAGATTATTCTTTTCTTGAACAATTGAGGCAATCACCTTCGTTTTGAAGAAGAGATCGAGTAATATAATAAAATGGTACTAAGGATTTATATGTTCAAGAAAAGGTGTATGTAATCGAGAAAAGTACATGGGGGTAATTTCCCTAGGAAAAGGAAGCGAGATTTTGTTATTCTCGTAGTTTCACAGGACAGTCACAGTAAAATTGCATTTACGACTTTGTTAACCGTTGGATTGGACTGTAATTTTGTGATCCGGTTCAGGATACACGATTCTTGAATCTGTACGGTTTGATCGTTGATTTGTTGCCTATGGTACGTGAGAGATATTCAGTATGTACTGTGTACGAAATTTTTTTATACTTTCATCTTCTTGATTATCTATTTGTATGTTTGTTGTTTTAGTTGTTTGGTTAACCGACGAACATGATTTGTGCACTTACTTGAGACTCTTTTGTACTTCTATTTTGATAATAATGAAAAGTCCAAAGACATTGGACTTAACCATAGCTATGTGAAGGATCTAATTGCAAATGGAATGATATCCATAGTCTTTATGAAAGCATAAAGAAATCTTGCAAATCCTTTGATGAAAGGATTGACAAGGGATATGGTGTGTCAAACACCATTAGGGATGATATGCAAGCCCATATCTAATTGATCACCAATGATGGAAACCCGACTCACACTTGAGTAGCATTAAGTCTTGAGTTCAATGGTGAAAGTACATTATTAGAGTGATTGCAAGTACTTAACAATAATAGATACATCCCAAAGGTTTTCAAAGTACCTGGACCATAAAGTAAATAAAAGGGGAAGGTTGAACATTTGTTCTTAATGGACTTATAGCATGTATGTGCTGGAGTGTTTATTTATGGGGTACTTTTGATAAAGTCTACCTATATAGGAGTGAAGTGTGGCCGCTTCTTGGAGTTAAGGGCTTGACTCTTAAAGATCTCATGAAAAGGATACATGACACAAGGCCTTATCAAATGTGTCACTTTAACAATTCGTTCAATGGTACCGAGATTGCATGTGTAAGTTATGCACGCTTGTTCTAATGATTATTTGGTTCAAAGCTTGTCTACCATAATATTCGGGATGAGTGAAACCCATGACTTACTAAGTAAAGGTTCAAATCGCGAGATACCTTTATTTGAAACCATGTGACTTCCGGAATATTCGGATTTGGATATATTTTGAAAATGGTGGGGGATTGTGAGAGATTTTCAAAATTAATGAAAGGTTGTACCCTTTCGTGAAGTTATGCGTCTATTCATATAAATGTGTAAGTATGAATAGATACGACTCTTTTTCAAGAGACATGAGATGAGACTCTTCGTCAAGAGTTACAAGATGTGACTCTTCACTAAGGGTCATGAGATGCGACTCTTCACCAAGGATCATGAGATGTGTCTCTTTGAAAGGTTAAATCTCTTCACTAAAAGACATGAGATGGTCTATAAATAGAACCAATCTACATGCAGAAAAAGATAACAAAAATAGAATAACAGAAACAGAGAAATCACCATATTCTTTGTATCAAAATCATTTCCTTTCTTCCTTTATGCGCAGAGAGAATTAAGGAAACTATTATTCTATAAACTACCATTGACGATACGGTTGATGTGGGTGTGCAAACCATGTCAACGGACTCTATTGTATCCTGAAGGAGATTCGCCAACATACCCTGTGGCATCCAATTCTATAGAGATTGGTGGGGGCGAATCGAACCTAAAGGTTAGTGTTTTACACACGCCTTGGAGAATTGCACATTTCTTTGTTGTTTCTTCTTTCTTGCAGGATCATTACCGTCAATGGTTTCTTCTTTGATATTTCTTCGCGGAGCCATTACCACCAATTTGCACCAACAATCTTTTGGTTGGAGTACTAGCCAATGAAGAATATTCCAACAATCTTTAGGTTCGATTAATAGCCATTAAAGATTGTTCCAACAATCTTTAGGTTCGAGTACTAGCCATTAAATATTGTTCCAACAATCTTTAGGTTCGATTTTGCTTATGACAACAATGGCTGCAACTTTGAAGAAGATGGCTTCTAATATTGTCAAACTTGAGAGATTTGATGGTGAAAAGTTTGTTGATTTGCAAACAAAGATAGAGTTCCTTCGTACTACTTTAAAGGTGTTGTATGTCTTGAACACCCTAAGACTAACAAATAAGGAAGATGAGATCATTGCTAAAACCTGTTAGAAAACAAGAGGGACAATGATAACTATATTTGCATGAGACACAATTTAAATGGTATGTGACACTTTGTTTGATATGGGTCAAAACTCTATATTAAGGTACATGATGGGAAACATAACAAGTAAGAAGTTACTTGTTAATTGTTTTTATAATTATAAGATGATTGATAGTAGGCCTCTCTTGAAACAAATGCATGATATTGAATGTACTATTAATATCTACAAACAAACGTAATATGCATATAGATGAAGGTATATGATTGTATTTTCAACTATTGACAAAGTTCCTTCCTCATGGAAAGACTTTAAAAAGTCTAAAACATCTAAAAGATTATTCTTTTCTTGAACAATTGAGGCAATCACCTTCGTTTTGAAGAAGAGTATCATAATAAAATGGTACTAAGGATTTATATGTTCAAGAAAAGGTGTATGTAATCGAGGAAAGTACATAGGGGTAATTTCTCTAAGAAAAGGAAGCGAGATTTTGTTATTCTCGTAGTTTCATAGGGCAGTCACAGTAAAATTGCATTTACGAATTTGTTAACCGTTGGATTCGACTGGAATTTTGTGATCCAGTTCAGGATACATGATTCTTAAATCTGAACGATTGGATCGTTGATTGGTTGCCTGTGGTGAGAGATATTCAGTATGCACTGTGTACAAAATTTTTGATACTTTCATCTTCTTGATTCTGTATTTGTATGTTTGTTGTTTTAATTGCTTAGTTAATTGACGAACATGATTTGTGCACTTACTTGAGACTCTTTTGTACTTCTATTTTGATAATAATGGAAAATCCAAAGACATTGCACTTAACCATAGCTATGTGAATGATCTAATTGCAAATGGAATGATATCCATAGTCTTTATGAAAGCATAAAGAAATCTTGCAAATCCTTTGACGAAAGGATTGACAAGGGATATGGTGTGTAAAACACCATTAGGGAAGATATGCAAGCACATATCTACTTGATCACCAATGATGGAAATTCGACTCACACTTGCATCAAGTCTTGAGTTCAATGGTGAAAGTACATTATTAGAGTGATTGCAAGTACTTAACAATAATAGATACATCGCAAAGGTTTTAAAAGTACTTGGACCATAAAGTAAATAAAAGGGAAAGGTTGAACATTTGTTCTTAATGGACTTATAGCATGTATGTGCTGGAGTGTTTATTTATGGGGCACTTCTGATAAAGCCTACCTATATGGGAGTGAAGTGTGGCCGCTTCTTGGAGTTAAAGGCTTGACTCTTAAAGCTCTCATGAAAAGGATACATGACACAAGGCCTTATTAAGTGTGTCACTTTAACAATTCGTTCAATGGTACCGAGATTGCATGTGTAAGTTATACACACTTGTTCTAATGATTATTTGGTTCAAAGCTTGTCTACCATAATATTCGGGATGAGTGAAACCCATGACTTGCTAAGTAAAGGTTCAAATTGCGAGATACCTTTATCTGAAATCATGTGATTTCTGGAATAATGGGATTTGGATATATTTTGAAAATGGTGGGGGATTGTGAGAGATTTTCAAAATTAATGAAAGGTTGATCCTTTCATGAAGTTATGTGTCTATTCATATAAAGGTGTAAGTATGAATAGATACAACTCTTCTTCAAGAGACATGAGATGAGACTCTTCATCAAGAGTCACGAGATGTGACTCTTCACTAAGGGTCATGATATGCGACTCTTCACCAAGGGTCATGAGATGTGTCTCTTTGAAAGGTTAAATTTCTTCACTAAAAATCATGAGATGGTCTATAAATAGAACCAATCTACATGCAGAAAAAGACTACGAAAAATAGAATACCAAAAATAGAGAAATCATCAGATTCTTTGTATCCATATCATTTTCTTTCTTCTCTTATGCGCAGAGAGAATTAAGGAAACTATTATTCTGTAAACTATCATTGACGATACGGTTGATGTGGGTGTGCAAACCATGTCAACGGACTCCATTGTATCCTGAAGGGGATTCGTCAAGACACCCTATTGCATCCAATTCTATAGAGATTGGTGGGAGCGAATCGAACCTAAAGGTTAGTGTTTTACACACGCCTTGGAGAATTGCGCCTTTCTTTGTTGTTTCTTCTTTCTTGCAGGATCATTGCCGTCAATGATTTCTTCTTTGGTACTTCTTCATTGTTGCGGAGCCATTACCACCAATTTGTTCCAACAATCTTTAGGTTGGAGTACCAGCCTATAAAGATTGTTTCAACATCTTAACTATTACAATAATAACAACAAATACAATTAGTTTTGCATAATTTTACACTAGTTAACTTTAACTAATATCATAATAACACTATATATAATTAATTTTATATAATTTTATACTAATTAATTTAAAAATAAAATATACATATATATACAAAAAAAATTCCAACGAGGGGGTGTGGCGCTCTGCCCGCCCCCCTTGTATCCGTCCCTGGTGACAATTGACGTAGAGTTCGAGTACATAGGCCAACAAAATGACAGAGTCGAAGACCAACAAAATGACACACTCGGAGACCAACGGAAACCAAACGACGTTAAATTTATTTTTCTTAATATTAAAATGAAGTGCACAATTTATTGAGGTGGCACAATATTTTTAATTTTTTATTGGGCAGACAAGGATTGGTACGATCTTTTGGGACACATGGTTTTCATCCCTCGTCAGTTTGGATAAAGTCAATTTGAAAAAAACAGCAATAAGATCATTGTCATAGTTTGTTTGTTTTAATTTGAAAAAAAAACACATGAATTTGTTTTAAAACAATCAATAACTATTTTCTAAGTTTTTTAGAGTTAAAAAAAGTAATATTAATATATATATTTTAAATAATCAAATTATATTCCAGCTATAGCTTAGAAGGACTCATGAGTTTGGGTCAAGTCAATTTTAAAAAATACAGCAATGGAATCATTGTCAATTGTATCTTTTTAGTTTAAAATACAGGGTTTCGATGAAAAAGAAGGTCCTTTGCTTCTTTTGTGCACTTTAATCCACGTCATCTTAAGAAAGCAACGATTATTTCACTCAAAGTCGCATTTATGTTCTGTTTAGATATAAAAGAAATAGAATAAACAAAAATAAAAAAAAATGAAAATAGATAATAAATAAAGTAGAATTAAGAAGTATTTGGTTGAAGAGAAATAGATAAGAGATAGAGAAATGAGAAGAAATAAGTGAGAAATAGTACAATAAGTCCCACTTAATTTAAAATATTTTCCTTTTTAGTTCCTTAACTAAATGTTCTAAGGATACTAGTTAGCATTTGCCTAAAAAGTATATTTGAGGAGAGGTTACGAGTTTTAAGCGTAACTAAGTCTGGCTAGTAATTAGTCTCATAACTGACCAAAGAACCAAATCTTATAGAGATATCTCGGGATCTTACTAAAGAATCAAAGGCCCTAAATTTTTATATTAATATAATACCAATCAATCATAATTTAAATTTAAGAGTTAAATATGTTTTAAGATAAAAAAGACTATGCACTAATAGTGTAAAATAATTTTACACAGTCATTTAATCACAACCCACCATGTATAGTAAGTTTGTTGACTTATAAAAAATTATCTTAAAAGTTATACAAAAGGTGATTTGTGATTGAATGACTATATAAAACTGCTTTACACCGTCAGTACATAACCATTAAACTCATGTTTTAATCCCTCAAAATATGTTTAAGTTCAATTTTAATCCTTAAATTTAAAACTTTGGTCCTCCATTTTAGAAACATATCATACTAACAAAATTAACTTGAGTAAAGAGAAAAGACACGTCATTTATTGTCATGTGACAGTAGTGTTACCAATAGGACAATGATACTTAGACATCCCATAATTTTAAACACTTCTCATTTTTCTCTATCTCTCTTTTCCTATCACATCATATTACCTATTATATCTATATTTTTTTTTCTTCTCTCTCTTACCAGGTGTAAAATAGGATATTGAGTTTCGAAGTATATTTATCCTTACGAATATTTGCTCCAGAAGTTAAGCAGGAAAAAAGAAAGTAACGAAAATTACCAACGGTTTGCCTTCTGGCAAAATTTTCATTGGAAAATAATAACTTCAATAAGGAAACCTTAATTAGGTAAATTTTATGGAGCCAATTACATACATGTTCATGCTTCGGAAGCATACTATCTACACACAATACAGTAAGACATCAGCATACTATCAGAAGAAATAAAGCGAGAAGGAAGGACGTCATTCACATGACAAAAATAAAATTGCACTTCCAGAAACTTTGAATTTGATCACCTTACCCTAACCAATAAAATATATTCAAGTGTAATAGCTAATAAGAAGCCAACACATCTTATATGCATGGTAAAACTGCAGAAGTTTCTTAAACTAGACCGATTTACAATGCTCATTGCTTAGAGGCCGACCTTAATTAAGAAAAAAACCATTCTCTCATCCTTTAAACTGCCATTCACGACGGCACATGGGGCAATGCGCTTGTGATGTCTGAGAATTTACCCATTTCAGGATACAGTGCAAATGAAACGCATGATTGCATACACCCCAAACTGCAACAAATAGAAGGATAAGTTTTACTCATTTCTGGTATAAAGATTTACAGAATTCTGCAATTTGATAAGCAAATCCTGCTACCTAGAAAAACACATATTATCCATATATTAAAGCATGAATTTATTATAGCCCATAATAAAATAATGTCATCTTACTACTTTCTTAAAAAAATTATCAATCCTGTGAGACTCCTTGGGCATAAACCAGAAATACCAGCAACACACTAACACTCTTGCACACTCTCTACCTTGTGAGGGAAATTCATGTGAAATGTGAATTCCATTAAATAACAAACAGGACTCACCTGAATTTCACCTAATAGTAGAGTGTGTTACAAAGTATGTTGCCAACATTCTTTTAAAGGTTTAAACAAGTCACCACATATGTCAGCAACAACAGCATCTTTGCAGCAGAACACATTCAAATCAGGGGAACAATAGAACTTTGAACTTATATATATTATCATTATAAATGTGGATCTACAAATGATGTAATTTAGAGGTAATTAGAAATATAAAAAAAAAAAAAAAAAGTGGGACAGAGTGATTCAATGTCCTACATGTGGAGAGCCAAAAAAACCAATTAAAGGGAATCCTTTCTCAGAAACCAACAAACTTATAAGCAAAGCTTGGAAACTTCATTGACACCATTTGTGGTTAGTTGAATTAGGCCCATGTTGTGATATAAACCACTAAAAAACTGTTTTCTGAGGCTACCTTGAGACCTCACAATAGGACCACTATCCACACAAAGTCATTTCAAATAAGAGAACAAATAAAATCACAAACATTTACACAATGTGTTGTTGAGTTTACTACAACTTTACTAGCATAAAACTCCCAAAACACAATGATTAATTGAGAAATTTAACTAAGACAAGCTGATTCAAGTATTATAACAATGGCGGTCGCCATATAAAATTATCAGTAGCTTACTCAGCGGGCAGTCGTCCCCGGGAAGTTTACAGTCAGGACAACATCCATCAAAGGCCATCCTACAGATTCCACATGTTTCATCCTGAGCATCCCAAGTCCATGAAGCAACAGCATGCCATCTATATTTAACAAGAGGGAACCAAAAATATTTATGATGTGCTTGATTTAATTACAAATGAATAGATAAAAAAATCACGGAGGCTGAAAATTCAGAATAAAATTTGGATAAAATTAAATTCTCCATGCACAATAGAAATTTGGAGCAACTGAAATTGCAATGCAACTCAATTTCACACCAGCAACACAACTTTTGTTAGCCCTTCCATACAAATTATTATGTCCTCCTAGAAATTATTTTCACTTCCTCCTTATTTTTTATATTTTCTAACCTTAATTATTCAAAAAGACATGGTAACATAAACATAGGAGAAAGTTTCAGCAATGAATTATTTGAAAGACAAATTGAGCAGAACAAATTCATCAATGCATAAAAGTTATGTTGAGGATAAAAAAGAGAACTTACTCTGTTTAGAAGATCAGCAGGTACCCAGAGAGAGATCTTAGTCAAGAAAAACATTTTTTTTTTTAAATTTGTTTTCTGCAAATGAAAATTTGAAAAATATACAACACTGAAGCAAAGACACAAAGATCAATTAAAGGGTAAAAGAAGAATTGAAGAAGAATGGAATTTGGAGAAGGATACGCAAGATCTTCACTTTCATCTCCGATTCCGTGCCCAGCAACAACAATAGCGAATGGAAATTGAGGGTAGGGTTTATGTAAGCGCGAATTGGAGACACGAAGATTTGAAATGGGGAACGGGTGAGTCTATGATGCGCCTTCAATTAACGTGCGCTGTGAGCCGGTTTTCAAACCACCTCACCCCTATTTTTTCCTATTGAGGATCAATCCGCAAAACAGTGGAATTTATATTTATTTTCATACACGGACTAATATGCAATATTGAAAAAGAGCTAAATCACCCCTCCGCTATTCACTAATTACTACAGGGGTATTTTCAATAGAATTAGTCCACTTAATAATTCATCATATTTATTAAATTTTAATAATTCAATTATGAAATTAAAAATTGTTATTGAATAGATTAAGCTTATATTTTTTTTACAAAATTTTAAAAATATTTGATATTTAATTAATTGACAGTGTACTAGACTGATCAATGTGAAGCTCTTCAAGTTCCTACATGACAAGTAAAAAGTCTTTTTGATTTATATATCTTCCTCATCTCTTTGAGCTTATAAGTAACAAATTAAACAGTCCTACGAGCAATAAGAGAAAGAAACTTACCAAAAAGGATAATGAAACCTATAACTAATTATAAAAAGACCACCTGCATTTGAGTTTATCTCAATTGCTAAACAGGAAGAAATATATATATATATATATATATATATATATATATATATATATATATATATATATACACATACATTTGTGTTGTATAGTTTGATGTTGGATAGTTTTTTTATATGATTAAATTTTAATTTTTTAAGAAAATAAAAAGTTAAGTTTCATACATACGATGGAGCTCTATTTTCTTTTCTATATTTTAGTGTAATTGAGTCAAAGCTTATTCTGTCATTTGTACAAGTAGATGGTGGGCACTTTGTAAATAGAAGAGGTTATGTAGTATTGGAATTTGCTTTTACACACTTAAATTAACAGAATGCCAGATCAGTTTATAAATATGTGTTTTGTTACACTGTAATTAGCTGTTATCATTTTTGGGTCAGCTTTAAAATGGTCCAAAATGATTATGAAGAGAGGAGCAGGTTGCTGTCCATTGATGATTATGGAGGTAGGGTGGTGTTGGATTTCACATTTGTTTGGGGTTAGGATTTGGAGCAATTATGCAGTTTGCGTATGTGGAATATATGGATATGAATGGTGGTGGTTTTTTAAAAACACTATTGGATTGGCATATAAGAGTTATGCCACAACAATAAATCACATGACAGGTTAACATGTTGTCTGTTATAAAGATGTACAGGTAAATATTTTTATATAAATATAATTTATGGTAAATAAATATTTTTAAATATGTACAAAATATTTTGAATTTTTAATTTTAATAAATAATTTAAATTAGGATATAAGATCAATTTAACTTTAGAAATTTTTTTTATGTTACAAATATAATTATTATTTGGAACGATTAGTCACAAACTATTTCATTTCTATTTTTACTGACTCTTCTCCTTTGGTTCCTTTTTGTATCCAAAGGTCTTTTCCTAAGCTTCCTGATGCGGATTTGGAGATTTTTAGATCCCATGTGACAAATGAGGAGATCCGTCAAGCTCTCTTCTCCATTGGGAATTATAAGGCACCCGGGATAGATGGTTTCCAATCAATTTTCTACAATAGCCAGTGGGATGTGGTTGGTGACTCCTTCTGTCGCATGATAAAGCAGTGTTTTTCTTATCACTCTTTGATAGCCTTACTGAATGATACACTTATTTCTTTGATCCCGAAAACTGAGCATGTGGTGAATTTGAAGCAGCTGAGACCAATTAGTTGTAATGTATCTTACAAGACCATCACCAAAATTCTTGCTTGGCGCTTGTGTACTATTATGGAGCGTTTAGTGCATCTGTGCCAATGTAGTTTCATTCCGAACAAAAATAATGGGGACAACATTATTATTGCACAGGAAGTCATTCATACTATGTGAAGTAAGAAGAGTGGCAAGAGATGGATGGCGATTAAAGTAGATTTGGAAAAAGCCTACAATAGGCTTAAGTGGGAGTTTGTCATTGACACCCTTCGTGATATTGGTTTGCCAGAGGATTTTGTGCATTTGGTGCATTGCTGTATTTCTACCACTCATATGCGTGTCCTTTGGAATGGAGAGATGCTGGATTGTTTTGCTCCTTCTAGAGGCATCCACCAAGGTGATCCAATATCACCTTATTTATTCGTCTTATGCATTGAGCGTCTTTTTCACTTGATATCTAAGGCAGTAGAAAACAAGTTGTGGAATCCTTTTCAAATTTCTAGAGGTGGCCCGAAGATTTCTTATCTTGCCTTTGCAGATGATCTCTTGTTGTTTGCTGAGGTGAGTGTTTCTCAAGCCAAAGTGATCAAGAATATTCTGCACCACTTTTGTGAGAGTTCCAAGCAAAAGGTTAGATCCGAAAAAACTAGAGTTTTCTTCTCTAGGAATGTCAACAATTCTGTGAGAAACCAAGTCGCGGATGAGTTGGGATTCCAAAGGACTACTGATCTTGGCAAGTATCTTGGTGTTCCCCTCCATCATAAGAGGGTATCGAAAGAGTCTTTTCAATTCGTCATGGATAACATTAACCAGAGATTGAGTAACTAGAAGGCTTTGAATCTCTCCTTTGTGGGCTAGCTTACCCTAGCTAAATATGTGGTACAAGCTCTCCCAACGTATGTCATGCAATCAAGTTTTATTCCGTACTCTATTTGTCATGAAATTGATCAAAAGTGCAGGAATTTTGTTTGGGGTGATATTGATAATAATAAAAAAAATGCACTAGTTAAATTGGAAGGAGGTGTGCTATCCGAAGTCTAGTGGAGGTCTGGGTTTGAGGTTAGCTAGACACGCTAATCATGCGCTCTTAATGAAGGCGGGGTGGAAACTGTGGAATTGCCCAAATGATTTATGGGTTACAGTGGTTCGGGCAAAGTATTGTTGTAGCTCAATTGGTGTACCGTGCATTAACAAGGGAAGAATTGGCTCAAACTTTTGGAAAGGGGTCACAAGTTGCTAGGATGATGTAGTAACCAATGCGTTTTGGCGGTTAGGAAATGGCAGGACTGTTCATTTTTGGGAAGATGTATGGGTTCCCCGTTTGGGGAAACTAAGTAATCACAGTAACAATACTACAGTTAAACAACAGGATCTAAAGGTGTGTATGTATCTTGATGAGAAGGGCTAGTGGGATCGAGTTCGTTTATCCCTATTGCTACCAGCACATATTGTTGATGCTATTACTTGTATGACTCCGCCCTTGGGTTCAAATGAGGAAGACTCGGTGGTTTGGTCTCTAATAGGGGATGGGAGCTTCTCTACTAAAACAGCTTATGAGAGCCTTGTGGATGATGCACATGTTATCAATAGAAGAGTGTTTAAAACTATTTGGTCTTGGCCCGGCCCAGAAAGAATCCGTTTCTTACTTTGGCCTATAAATAGGGGTATTCTCCCTACAAATGAGCTACGGACAAAGAGACATATGCATGACTCAAAATGCTTACTGCCCCTTGTGTGGTGTTGCTATGGAAACTCTCTCTCATGCTATTCAGGACTGTAGTAAAGTCGTTGAGGTATGGCAGCTTGCTTGGGGGAGTCCTTACTTACCTGCTTCTTGGCAAATGGATGTATCTCATTGGGTTAAGGTTAAACTTACTATAAGCAGAATTGTAAATGGGTATCAGTGGTGCCAGGTTTTTGGGGCCACTATTGATCGTATTTGGTGGCGCATGAATGAAATTGTGTTTAGACAAGGTGATGTGTCAGCTCGGGAAACGTGGGAGAGGGCTTATGCCCTTGTCCGTGATATGAAAAGGGTGTCGGAGGTAGAAGGGCTTCTTGGAAATGAGCCTATTATCTAGGGTAGGGATCGTTCTGAAGTTTGGACTCTTCCCCCTATGGGATTTGTGAAGCTGAAGTATGATGCAGCGGTTAAGAGTTTAGAGCGAAGGCGGCTTGCGGTGGTGCATTTCGGGACGAACAAGGCCGGTTTATGACTGGTTTTGCAGCAAGATTATAATTTTCTTCTGTGGATATGGCAGAAGTATGGGCTATCGTGCATGGCTTAAGGCATGCACAAATGCATGGTTTCTCAAAGCTCATCATTGAAATTGATTCTCGTGTAGCAGTGGAGCTTATAAACACGGCCTGCCGGACGGACCATCCTTGCTTTCAGCTTATAAATGAGGTCTGCTGGAGACTTGAAGATCTGGATTCTTTCAGTGTTCTTCATATTGATAGGGAAACCAACCGTGTGGTGGACTCTTTCGCTAAATATGCTATTTCAGTGGCTAATAATAATGTTGTTTTTACGTCTGTTCCTTCTTTTGTTGTTACTTTTTAGTTGACCCGCATGGGTGTTAATTAATTCTCTGGTGGTGGGGTGTTGCCCCACCCCCCCGCGCCCCGATTCAGCAAAAAAAAAAAAGCATTATTTTTTTTACGTTGGAAAAATATATTAGAGAACAATATCTTATAACATTAGATAATGCTATATATAGCATTATCTTAATGGGATTAGCATTATTTTTTAAAATTTAGAAAAATATATATAATATATATAATATTATTAGTTAAATTTAAATAAATATAAATTAAGAGAATATATTAAATTACATTATTATATTATATAAGGTTTTTCAAATTGCATTTTCCAAATTGTAAATTTATCTTATATTTTTAACAACAAATTCATTTCAATTGCTACAACAATTTGCCCTTGCATCAAAATTTGCTTTTGAAAATAAATTGTTATTAATCTACTTGAAAATGCAATTGGTAGTTTGGACAATTATAATTAAGAACTAAATCATATAAATTATTCAATTAATTTAACAATCAACCCGTGCATCGCAAGGGTCACAATCTAGTTTTTTAAAATGTAAGTAAGTATTGACACTAATTTATCTAAAATTTAGTATGTATGATTCTTCAGATAACATCAAAATATTCAATTGTTAAATTATTGAAATTTAATATATATAAAAGAGTTATTTATGGAATAGGGTAACTCTAGCAAAAGTTATACTTGTGTGTGCGCGCTCGTGCATGTATATTAAAGTAAGAAGGAGGGGTAATTTACTATTTTATTATTCTTACCATTCTATTATGCAACAAATAACACATATATCTCAATATTTTGAGAAGGTACTGCATAAGTAACAAAGTTTACAATATATGGATTCAAAGATGGAGTTGTGGCCACAAATGTACCTATCAAATGTGTGACACGTTACTTATTTGTTTATTCTATATGGAATAGCTCTCATTGGTTGACCTATATCAATATCTGGGTTCACACCATTTTCAAATTCCCAATCAAAAGTGTTGATTAATGATCCCAACATCAAATGCAACATCCTCATAGCTAGTGGCAAGCCAGGGCATATACGTCGCCCACCACCAAACGGTGTGAGTTGAGTGTGTTGACCTTTGACATCAACTTCTGACTCCAAAAATCTCTCGGGTGAAAATGAATTAGGATTATCCCATATGTTTGGGTTCCTTCCAATAGCCCATTCATTAACTAGAACTTGTGCACCCTGTGGAATAGTGTAGCCATTGATCTTCACATCTATCTTGGCATTTCGAGGTAACAAAAGTGGGGCCGATGGGTGCATGCGTAAGGTTTCTTTTATTATTGCATGCAAATATGGGAGTCTTGTAATGTCTGGTTCCTCAATAGGATTGCCTATTCCAATGGTTTGCTCAAGCTCCCTTTTGGCTTTTGACATTGCATTTGGATTATTGATTAGCTCAGCCATTGCCCATTTTATTGTGTAGGAAGTTGTATCTGTTCCCGCAACAATTAAATCCTGTTACAAATCATAGCTTATACTATAGGTTAGAAATTCATGAATTGTTTTGGGATATTATATAATATAACAATATAAAAAAATGTTAGCAACACATTCTCTAACACACTCTTAAAAACATGTTCTATAATTAACTGAAATTTATTAAAAATCATAAATTTTGATGAGTTTCACTACTTATTTAACGAGTCTCAATCCTAATTTTATAATTTTCATTAAATTTTAACTAATAAAAAAATGTGTTATTAGTACTCCTCTAAAAAAAAAAACCTTTTACTAGTGAATGAAATTTTCGAACATCAGAATTACCACCAATAGCATAGAGTCTTTCGAATGAAAATTAAAGTATTAATACAGACATTGAGAGTTTAGATGATGTATATTTTACTAATATTTGATATGTATTAACAATATATATCAATGAATTTGTTTATTGGTATAAAAAATATATATTATTGATATAAATTTACAATGTCTATACCAACAACTCAATTTTCGCTAGTTAAATGTCATACTAACAAAGAAATTTGAAGTTTGACAGTTTTTGTTTATTATAGTAAATTACAAATTTCTTTATACTATAAGAGAAAATGAGTACCAAATCAACTAAATGAATGAAAAAGATTGTTAACTAGTGACTACGTCGCTAAGGTGATAGAATTCTTGCTTTGAGATTAAATATGAGATTTTTTTCGTTTTCGTGACTTTTAACGAACGGGAACACGTTTTTTCTTCTAAAATATAAAAATGAAAAAATAAAGCTTTCGAGAGAGTTTTTTTTTTTTTTTTTTGAAACGTGAAAAGCTGGATTTTATTCATCAGAAGAAATTACATCAGCAAATAAGAGATGTTCCACTTGTTGAGGAAGAGGAACTTCTTCAAACCAATATTTTTCATGAAAAAGAAAAGCTAATCCAGCTAATTCATGGGCAACGCTATTACCCATTCTTCTTTCGAGAGAGAGGTTTAAAACTGAAGTAACTTAAAAAATTGTTAATTAATAAAAAAAATTGAAAAACTGCATGTCGATAGTAAAACAAGAGTGATAAAATAATGGCTAAATATTTTTTCTCTCATTTTATTTTTTGATTTAAGTCTTACGTTTAAAAAAGTCACTTTAATGTTTTAAAGTATTTATGTTGAATTAAATTAGTCTTTCGGTCAATTTTTTGTACTAATAGTATTAACCTAATAAAAACCTATATGATGTGGCATCTCTAACAATTTGTTATGTATTACTAATTGATCAAATTAGTATAATAAATTAACAGAAGAACCAACTTAGTTTAATAAAGACATTTTAAGATACTAAAATAAAATTTTAAATTATACTTACACTCCCTAAAATTTTGTTGAATTACACAAAATATACCCGCTCTTTTTACCTTACAATGATTTCCCTTACATGAGCATACAGTGTAATGTTTTTTAAATCTTAAAGGGATGTGCATAATGGAAAAAGGGGAGTGTGATGTTTTTCAAACAATTAGAGAAGGTTTGTGTATGGGTAAAAAAAGTAGGAAAATTTTGTGTAATTTGACAAAATTTTAGAGAGTATCAGTGTAATGTGCTCTAAAAATTTTTAAACTTTAAAACCAACCAAACAAAAAAAATTAAGATGAGAGAATAAAAATGTATTTTGACCTAAAATAATAAGGGAAAGGAAAATACAAGGAATAAATGCTTAATCTTTTTGTTGTCCATCTTTTGGCCATCCTCTTGAGAAATGTTGAGCAAGGTGTCTAACATGTCACCATTATTTGTGTCCTCTCCAAACTCCAATCTTTTCTCAATCAAGCGGTCAAAAATAACAAACAACTTGGAAATATAAGTAGATGAACGCCTTCTAATGCCTTGTGGATCAACCATCTTCAACAACGGGAAAAAATCCACCAAATTTGGCGTTGCAATTGCACTCACAAGATTCTCCACTATGCCCTTGTACTCTTCAGTTTCACCTACAGAGTTAACAAAATCCAAAGAGAAAAAAGTGTTTGACAAAAAATTAATTGAAGTCCTAAAAGCCAAAGTTCCAATATCCACCGCTTCACCACTAAGGCTACTTCTATGCACATCATTGAGAAGTTCATGGAGTTTCTTGCGTCTAAGGTTTTGGCTTGCATCAAGGGACTTGTGGGAGAACAATTGGTTATTGCATATTTTCCTAAGGTCTCGCCAAAGGGGTGAAACGGGGAGAAAGGGTAAGCTATAATGGTTGTGGTTGTGAACCGTTGTGGCTTGAGGAATTGTTCGGTTTGAGAATAACAAATCATGGGTTTTGAGCACCTCTTTGGCTATGTCTGGTGAAGAAATAACTATGGTGGTTAGTTGACCTAGCTTCAAACGCATTATGGGGCCATGAAACTTGGCAAGTTTGGCCAATGTTTGTTGTGGCTTTTTGCCAAGTTCAACTAGGTTTCCCACTAGGGTAAGAGCAGAAGGTCCTGGTGGAAGCTTGTAGTTTCGTTTTCTCCTTATTGTTTTACTTGAGAGAACGTGTATAATGGTGCATGCCAATAAGAGGAAAAGTATACTTATTAAGGAATCCATATGTATGAAATCGATAAGTAAAATAGCGTAGGGAATTAGATGGAAAGGGCTTTTGATGCACAGGATTAATACTGGAGAAATCGGCATTTTATAGCACGTGAGAATGAATAATCAAAGTAAATAATATATTTTGTCTTTCCTGATAAAAAAAAAATACTAATAGAATTTGATCCTTCTCGAAGTCAAGCGTGGACATAATATATATATATATAGGGCAAGGAAATAGCAATGGTCAATAAATGTTACAGTAATATTATTATAATATGGTAGAAACGGCCCATTCGGCATAAAAAAAATGAAATCCAAGTGTTTATGTATTATTGGATAAAAGCTAAATTAAAATAAAAATAAAAATTGAGGAATTTGACTGAGATTTCGGTGATTACCTTACATACAAATTTTGTATAAGATGAATTTGTACTTTATAGCATTTTCTTAAATATTTTTAGAGGCGAAGAATTGAAGAATTCTGATGAGATCACAAAATGAATTAACAAGTCAATGAAAACAAGATTTAGTTAGTTTTTTGGTGTGTATTTCAATGAATTATCGGTGACTAATACCCCTTCAAATTGTAAATATTATTAAACTGAACTTATTTAAGGGTTGCAATTAATTAGTACCAAACTTTGCTAATTAAAATCTAATTGAATTAAGTTTTTTTTAATACGTAGGAATCGAATACAGTACAAGAATACAACATTCCCACATCCTGCTCAACCAACTAAGTTAGACCATTTGATTCTAATTAAATTAAGTTAATGATTAATTAATTTAAAAAAAGGATAACATATAATTTTAATAAGAATATACTTTAATGGCTAAGTTGATTCTTTTTTAGAAAAAAAAAATAATAACTTAGAAACTTAATCACAATTTGATTAGATTCCATATACATACACATTTACACACACACATGGGATATATCAAGCGAGAGGAATATTAGTATGAGAAGGTGAAATCAATAAATTTATACCATATAAAGCATGCATGGATGGTTAGGATTACAAATTATTTAATGATCACATGACCACTTAAAAAAACACATGACTTTATCTTTTAATCTTAACCTTTCATGATTTGACCAAATAACCTTAATTCACTCTTTTCATGACCATTTAATCAAATCATAGAAGCGGCTTATGTGAGAACTCTTGGTTAATTTAAGAGATAATAACTATAAAATATAGATCACATTTGAATTGTGAAGATTAAAAGAAAAATGCTTATAAATATTTTAGGATTAAGACCATGAGAACAAATAATAACAATCTTTGGGTCAAGATTTAAAATAATAGATCATTGAGATTAAAATCTAATTACGAACACTTCTTATGAGGCCACTAATGTCATTGTTACCGCCACTATCACCATTGATGCAAACAATGCCACCACCACCTAAAATCTATTTAAATGACCACTTAAAAAAGTCACAACTTTATTTTTTAATCTTAACCTTTCATGATTTGACCATAACAGTGAAGTTTATATATATACATATATATATATATATATATATATATATATATATAGAGAGAGAGAGAGAGAGAGAGAGAGAGAGAGAGAGAGAGAGAGAGAGAGAGAGAGAGAGAGAGAGAGAGAGAGAGAGAGAGAGAGAGAGTCAATTTGATTATTGTGAGAAATGAAAAGTATAAATCTTGATTATACAATCATACATGAATGATCAAAATTATACGTTAGTTGATGATATCACATGACCATTTAAAAAAATCATATACATTTTTTTAATCTTGATTATTTAAATATCATATAATGAATAATATTTTTAGTTACTATTTTTTATAATAATAAGAATTCCCATTTAATATATTTTCCATATATATAAAGTGAATAAGTGGGTTTACCCTTCAATTCGATTTTAAGTGTCTTAAAACTTAATATAGTTAAACTATAATAGATAATTTTTTATTTTTTATTTTTTTTCTTAAGTCCTTCCACAACAGCCACCCCCAACTATATATCTCTAGTCAATCCTCGCATACTTAATAGTTTTAACGAGAAAATTCCTTTTAGACCAGACACTAGATATTGCAAACAAATTCGTATTTGTCCAAACTAGTACCCCAATTTTAACAGAAAAAACTCACTTTGATCATGAATATGGATTCAAATATAGATTTTCCCCGAGTATAAAAAAGTCAGGGTGAGAGCAGGGTAATGATACCGTCCTCGAACCAGTCTCATTAAAAAAAATGCCTTTGTTTGCCATCCCATAAAAAGAATTATTCCAAATTTTATTCAAGAAATGTTTCTCTTAGCTTTTATTTTCTGCTGGATTGATTATCTTTTTGTAATTTAGTTATGTAACCAAACTCCTATGTGCATCTCACATACACTTGTCGATTTAGAAGTCCGGTCTAAGGGTTTCTACAATTTTGGTATATTATATGGAGATTCATTTAAATGACTGACCTCTCCCAACAGATGTTTTTTTATACGTATGAATCAGGGATTAAACTCCTGACCACATACTTAAAGGATAAGATTATCTACCAATTATATCATACCATGTTATTTTTATAATCCAGTGCTTATTCAGCAATACTTATTCTAGCTACTAAATCAGTCTGCTTAATTGCTTCAGTTTAATTAAAAGTTGAGTTTAAGTTCTTAGTATCCAATTGTGTTAAATACTTAGAAAGAGAACTTTATCATTTATAATAATTTTATTCGATTGGAATAACATTACCTCCTATAAAAGATACATGTAATTTAAAAAAAAAAAAAAGAATACTAATTCCGGTCAATCCTTGCATAGCAGCCACCTCTACTTACTGTTTCTGGAGCTTTCTGGTCAATCCTATAGATGTACGCCAATCACGTCTCTAAAATAAGTGCTTGAAAGGGATACTTCGGTTGACTAAAATGTTTTTTTTTTCAACAAATGAAATGTATCTTTACAAATTAATATGCTATTTCGTATTTTATAAAGTGAATGGTCCATTAATTGCCGGAATATATACCAGGTATCAACTAGTGATAAATGGATTGGGTATTTCAGAAGCAACCTATAATCAGTCAAATATCATAACATAATACAATCGCTTTTAGACCGCCATTAATATTTTGAAGCACTTTTTCTTTTTGTAAAAGAAAAACATGAAAACTACATCCCTCGAAATCTAACGCCATTCAACTCAGTATGAAAATGAACAAGCATCCCAGCCGGCGGAGCGAAACAAACGGATTTGGATTCAGTTACTTTGCGGTGGGAAACTCAGGGTGGCTTTTCTTCATTTTAGACTATTAGATTTAATTTGATAATCTAGATTTTATCATTTGTTTTAAAAGATATTTTTAATTTAATTATTAATTTAGTTTTTATATTTTTTATATTTTAAAATCATAAAAAATGCTATCCAACGTGCAAATTAACTGGTACAAAATTATTTCAATTTAACCAATGATTTAGAAAAAGAATTTTAGCCCAAACAGTGGTCCTATCTAATTCGAGAAGGATTGTCTCCGATGAATGATACAAGTGGTCTATATAAAAAAAAATCAATCAAAAATTTTATGACAATTTTAGAGTCAATTTTTTTTTCACGACAAGTGACAACTTGAATGATACTCAAGGCCAATGATTAAACTAAAATAACTTTATACTAATTAATCTACACGCTCAATAGTATTTTTTATGATTTTAAAATATAAAAAACATAAAAACTAAATTAATAATTAAATTAACAAATATCTTTCAAAACAAGTGGCAAAATCTAGACCATTAAATTAATCTAATGGTCTAAAATGAGGAAAAGTCATTGTGACTTGTCCTCAAACTCAATGAATCCAAATATGAAACATATGTCCCAACTCCCAAGTATTGTTGTCTTTATAAAATTTAGGGAAAAAGATAACAGGAAAAGCAGTTAAAATATATTTTTATCTCTCAAAATATTTCAAATTTTGATTTTAATCATACAAAAATTTAATACATTTTAAGTCTACATTTTAATAGATTGTTTGCTATGTATATACTTTTGCACATTGTGACTGTTAAAAGACGGCTTCTACCATGCACAAGTTGGATAGGTCCTGCACGGTGCAAAAATTTTGCAGACCATTAGATATAACTGTTACGTAAAGGATGGTCTAGATTTTTGAAAGATTTTCTGGCAGGAACCGCACAGGATAACATCTTTTTAATATTATAAAATCAATTTGAAATTTCAAGTGGAATGCGGGTACGTGGAGGACCCCACATGCTTAGAGTAGCATTGGACAAAAAAGTCTTTACGCTTACTCCTTATCATTTTCTGACCACAAATTGAGACATTGACCTAAATTGTTTCCTCTCTCCATATTTGCAGGATTTAAATTTAAATTTATAATTATTAATATATACAGTTAAATACAAAATTTTCGATTTAAACTATTCACCTATGCCACATACGTATTTCACATTCAATATATTTGTTAGAGAATATAATCAACAAATTAAAGTTTCAATAATTATTTATCGATTATAGTCTCGCATTACACCGTCATTTTTTTTACCTTCGAGGCCTTTATTAGCAGCTACCCACCACATCATACACAGTTAATTAATTATTATTTTTAAGAAACAGTTAATTTATTATTCCTCATAAAATAAGTTACTAAAATTTCTAAAATGTTCCAAATTTCCTTTTCAGCTCATTCTGGTCCAAAATGGGTTAATAAAATTGAATTTATTGTATAATAATATTTGTGGTATTTTTTTTTTCAAATAATGCAAATATGTCTAATAATTCATTATACTTTAAAAAAAAAATACATTAATTGCACCTTCAAAAGCATAACAGATTAACAGGTAATTATCTGATTTTGGGAAACTTTAATTAATTACGTCAACATCGAACTATTACAAAATGTATTATCCTTCATGTAGTTGACATGAACAAATTGAAGAAAACAAATAGACTAAAAAATAGGAAAATTCTTTTATTCATTAACTTTCTTTAAAATATGACACTTATAAAATATATTGGTAACTATATTAATGCCTTACCTTATATTATTGATACATTTTAATTTTAGAGTAAAGGAGGGGAGGGGACAATTTACGCTCTGTTTGTTTCAAAAGATAGAAATAACATTGAGAAGATAGAAATGAGTGTTGTAGGTTTGGTAGGATTGAAATAGGTAAGAAATAAATTTAAAAATGGTGGAATCCACTGTACTATTTCTCACCTATTTCTACTTATCTCTCTATCTTTTTCATCATCTCTTCTCTATTTCTTTTCAATCAAACAACTTTACTTATTGTTTTATTTCTCACCTATTTCTACTCTCTCTACTTTATTTCTCTCTATTTTATTTCTCTCTTCTATACCAAACACAGTCTTAAGGGACAATATATGGTTAGAAAATGACACAGCGTACAAGCTTCTTTATCAGAGGTTATTCTGTGCATGTGGGTCCTCTACCGTACCTGCTTTTCAACTGAAATTTCAAATTGATTTCATAATATTGAAAAGGTGTTATCCTGTACGGTTAGTGTTAGAGAAACTCAATAATCTTTTACGCAATAGCTAAATCCAATGGCCCACAAAATTTTCGCACCGTGCGGGACCTATCCGACTTACGCATGCTAGAAGCCGTCCTGTTAAAATAACATTGGGATTGATCACTGTCATACAACACAACAGAAACATATTTTCATTGCCTCATGTTGTCAACAAAAACACGTTTCCACTATCAAAGTCAATCTCATTTTAACAAAGTGGAATCTAGTTTTCGTTAAACAAACTACACAATAGAAATGTGAATCCGTTGTGTAATTTGTTCAATGGAAACGTGATTCCCTTGTGTAGTTTTGTCAACGGAATCACGTTTCCATCAGGGATATATTCAGTATTCCAAACAAATGACAGGGTGGGAAGTGCAGAAATGAAGGTGAGAATAGCAAAGCCTTTTGATTAAATTCTGGGGCTTTTTAAATCTTTTCCAAGCCCAAGTTCGTTGGCTGGCCTACCAAGGAAAGAGAGGTATTTATTAAATTTTAATAATCCAATTATTAAAATAAAAAATGTTATTGAATAGATTAAGCTTATATTTTTTTTATAAAATTTTAAAAATATTTGATATTTAATTAATTAAATTTATAAAGTATAATATATTTTTTAAAATGTAAGTAAGTATTGGCACTAATTTATCTAAAATTCAATATGTGTGATTCTTTGGATAATTTCAAATTATTTAGTTGTTAAATTATTGAAATTTAATATATATATATATATATATATATATATCATATGAGATGAATGTACTTTATATGAAAGTCAGGGAAGCTAATCTCAACCGTTGAATCTAAATTAACGGTTCAGATTAAAAAAACTCACTAAAGTGATGCACATGCCTCTCTTGGCAACCACCTTCCATCTCTTAGCAATCCTCTTCTCCTGCAAACACTCTTTGTGCCTTATTTGCTTCCTCTTCTTCGTCAATTGCCAACAAATTCTGCCTCCGCCCACACCCACCATCGAAATTTTGCCTCCGCCCACACCTACCACCAAATGCCACCGCACCGCTGCACTTCTAATTACTCACAACAATGTTATTTGAAATTTGAAGCAAGTTACTGATCGTGATCAGAGTCACATAATTCATTGAATTTTCATGGAACCGCGAATTGGTTCGTGCGTACCAATTCGCGGTTCGTTTTCGTACCGGTTCGCAAGAATTCGGGGTTGAATTCGCGGAGAAGACGAACCAAAAAAGCTGATGTAAAAAATGAACCAAAAGGAGAAGCTTCAAGGAACTATTAACAAGAAAGCAGATCGATTGAAGACTGGGAAAGGAGAAATAGCTGAAACAAATAAAAAGAGGGATTTGTAAACATAAAATAAGAAAAGAAAAATTGAGAAACGATCGAGACCTGAAAGAAAAAGGGAAGAACAAAGCAGTTAGAGATGGAAAAAAGGAGAAGATGAAAGGGTTTTTATTTTTTTAAATAAACGATCGAGACCTGAAAGAAAAAGGGAAGAACAGAGCAGTTATAGATGGGAAGAGGGAGAAGATAAAAGGGTTTTTATTTTTTTAAATAAATAAATAATTAGTTAGAATTGGATTCCCCACTGCACCAATTAAATTGCTGCATGATGTGCTGTTTTAGATCTAACAGTGATAACGTTTTAAAAGATATTTCCATGCTTTTAATATAAAATAAAATCAAATAATTTGAAAGGCATTCATGATGGGCAGTTGAAAACATCCGTGCCGTGCTGTGCTGGTTTGTCTTTTTCGAGAGTTGATGGTTGAGTTTCCAAAATATGTCCACTGATTTGCATTATTTTTTTTTATAAGAGTTTTGTCATATTTAGTTTAAAGTTATTTTTTTATATATGATATTTTATATTTGACTTGTGTAATTTATAAGTTTTAATTAGATAAAAAAATGATTGGAGGAATATTAATTTATATTATATAACATACTATAAATTTAAATAGTGTACCGAAACGTACCTACTATGTATACCCCTCACGTACCAATACTTTCTAAGGTCACATACCGCGTACCACGTACCCGTACCTGTACCGAAACGTACCGCGAATTATGTGACTATGATCGTGATTACAAGATGACCCAGATAATATTTCTGCAATATTACCAATATTTATTTAGTTGAGAAATTAGAGCTTAGCTTTTTTTTTGGATGGAGAATGTATTTTTTTTATTTAATTTGGTGTTGTATTGATCTTGGTCAGACCATACTACACACAGTTTACGGGTCTTTGTTGAGAACTACTGGCTTGTGGATCTGATTTTTTATATCTTCTTTCAATTTTATAAAATGGTGATTGTATTATTAATGAAAGTAAATTTGGCCTCTGACTCGTGCTAGGGTTGCAGTTTGCCTCATTCTTAATTAAAGTTGTCTTGATTTTCTAAGTGGATAGATAAAAAAAATCAACAATACCTTAGCAGAGCTACCTCTTCTTTCTGTCTTTTATGTTTACATTTTAGGGACTATCATAGATAATAAGTATATCTCAAAAGAAGGAATATCTGTCTTATTAGTTATGAATGAACACTAGTTTGTTGTAGCTAGTAAGACTTGAGATTTTCTTATTATTTCTCTGGTTGATGATATATTGGCTTTCAAAAAAAAATGGTAGTTATTATATGATAAAATTGTTTAGTAATGCATCAGATTTATATATAATAATTTGGCACCTTTCATGAGGGGGACTAGTGATAAATCACCCATATACAGATTGTATGGGGTTGTTGTTCACTTAGATGTCATGAATGCTGCCTTTTCGGGTCACTATGTGTGTTGTACGAGGCTTAACAGCATCTGCAGTTTGTCAATTTTTTAATGCAGATAGATAAAAACTTCTTGTACCTTTTCCTTCTCATTCTCGCAATGTAAATTCAAATATGCTTTTTCACAATTAACCTTATTGATGAATTAAATTTACATTATAAGTATATTGTTATCAGTCATGTAGCTTTTCAAAAGTGGGAACATATTTTATAAACAGAGGTATCCAAGCTGAGTGGAAATATTATAAATTTATAAAGAAAGATACAATATGTTTATCAAGGGGTCTAATAGTAGTAATCCTCCCCTGCATTTTACAAGAATGTCTCCTAACACAAGATACAACTAAATACAAAATTTCATTGGGAGACCCATTGTACATATCAAAATGTTGAATCACTACCACCTCTCTAGTAAAGTGGTGAAAAGCCAATCAAAGTTGAAGGGCCAAAGAATAGAATGCCAAGCCAATAAAAATGAAACTCTTCATCACTTGACTAAGGTGTTAGGCCCTGGTGGTGCTATCTTTCGCTCTGGCCACAAAATCACTTTCTTCATCCTGGCATCCCACAACAATGGCCAAGTAATCTTTAATTCTAATTAAACTACCAACAGTACGTATCAAAGCTTGGTTCTGTGGACAAGGTTTTGCAAATTGATCAGGGAAAGGTTCAGCTTCACTAAGATATGTTGATGGTGACAATTGTTTATTTCCACACTTCCTTCATATACACAGCCCTGTATGCAGGGAAAATATCTTAACCAGATGCACCAAACACAGTAAGAAAAAGATAAATAGACTAGATTTCAAGTCTCAAGTGCAAGCAACGAATAATTTACCTGAGTTAATAAGTCTTGTAAGTACCTAATTATATCTAAATATGTGAGACAGATACATAAGTGAATAAAAACATACCTCCTATATCCCTCTAACCATCCTTAAATTACCCATACAAATAAAAATCCTAACACTACAAGAAATTTGACTTGTAGTGACAGGCAAAAGGTGTCACTAAAAGTTAAGAATCTGTAGGTATATATCAATTATACATTGACCAACGGACATCTCATCCGTCCATTATGAAAGTCCTATAACAACGCTCATTTCACTGTCACTATAAAGTTTTTAACCGTCACTATAGTCCTAACTTTAATGTAGTGTATATAGTTCAATGTCTGTAGGTAAAATTTATTGACTTATAGCTATATTTCCTAGCCGTAGGTAAAAGTAGATATTAATAAAAAAAAAAAAACTTGTACCCACGGTCTCTATTTGTCACTTAATGTTGTTTAATTAATTTAATTACATTTTTTAAACAGATAAATTTTAGTTGATATTATTAATATAGTTTTAATTTTTAATAAATTTGAATGTCATTTCAATTTTTAGATATATTACTAATACATTTCAATTTTTAAGTAGTGTGTATTAAACACATGTCCACAAAGCTATAAGCATATATATTAAATTTAAGATCATGTTATATCAAACTATGCAACTGAGTTTCTTTACCAAAAAAAAAACTATGCAACTGAGTTTCTTTGCCATATTTATTTAAACTGTCATTACATTAACTAGCATTGTATAGTAATCAAACTTTTCATCAATCATACCAAGAAATCCACGATGGGATGAAACTTTACATCTCATTGTAGAATATGAAACAGAAACACTCCATGACAAGTTGAAAATACTCAACTAAAAGTAAAAGTTCCTAATTATCACAAAGGTCCATAGTCATAGATGTAATTTTCTACTCTTCACAATTTTGAAGATCGAGAAGTCAGCTAGTGCTCCATATACTTGTTACCAACTGCAAGTTCAAATAAAAATTTCTGAGCTAGATATATCAATACAAATAGAGTGAGAATAAAAAAAATGAAAATGGATAGCAAGAACACAAAAAATTCAGCAGGGCTATCCAGTTTATTTCATTCTATGTATTGGAGGTGATAATACCCATGACATAGACATGGCCCATGGGCATAACACCAAGGAGAAATTAAAGCATAGTCCTATTCCCAAGATTTAAGTGCACGGAGACAAAAGTACATGCATTTTATTTCAACCAAGTGCAGCAAAGAACAACATAGACTACACACTGTTAAAGAATTTTGACCCCTATTATCACTAAAACACTCTTAAAGCCCACATTGAATATATAATATTATATAAAAAATTATTAAGAATTGAATAAACACAAAATGGCATACCTGTACCAAAGTTGCAGATGTTTATTTTTTTTACACATTCAACTATTCAAGCCTTCTACATTCCTAGTTGATTGTTGTTGGTGAAATCCTCTGGAATACTTATAATATTGGGTATCTACATGAAAAGAATGATTATTATTTGTTTTTATAAAATATCATTTAATAATTATATTTCTTGAAAAAGTTAAATTATAATAATTCATACCTCTTGAGCTACAGCTTCTAAAACACTATTGACTTGTGGATCATTTGAAAATTTCCTTTGAAAAACAGTGACAAGATTTCCTAGCAACTTTTCCAATTTTTGTATTCTATTTTCTGCATTGGAGCTTTCACATGAAACACTTGTATGTCGTGGAAGCTTACCAAGACAACGCACATGTCTTCCTCTTTTTTCAGGCCCTTTCACTTTTGAAAATATATCATTCTTCCAATTTGTAGACCCTTCAGTGGTTTGAGACTTTTGTGAATTTTCTGCCTCTGTCATATTCTTCTTTAGTTCATCCTACATGAAACACATAATATAAATTGAAGAATTTCATGTTAGATAGATGTTATAAAAACTGAAACGGGCTAAACAATAGCATAACAATAGTAATGAACTTATGGTAATGATTTTAAAAATTTAGTTGCCATTAAACTGCTCTAGGACTTCAAAGCTAAAGGCCAATGTGAAATCTAAAAAGTGAGCTAAACTTAAGTTTGCTGGTAACAAATTTTGTCTCATTTTAAGCTTTTCATGCTATATTGCTAGGTCCAATTGATATCCCAATTTTCCTATAACAATATATAATATTTATATTCGTATGTGACATCAAGTTGATACACAAAAAAACACTTGTACTTCCCAAACTGAAAATAGCTAGGACTAGGCTACAGGAACTTTTAGGTGATACTTGTCTTTTGATTGCAATGTTTGGTCCTCCATGAGACACTGAAAGGGACTACAAATAAGCAAAATAAAGTTTTCTAGAATGTATAAAAAATAAAGCAAATTCTCTTGACAATTGAAATTCTTACAATTACATAAGCTGCCTTTTCAGTCACAATACTCCCATCTTTTCGAGTTCGAGTATCAATATAAACCTCAGCTCGGGAAGGTTGCACTCCTTTAGCTTTTATTGTCTATCATTATTAATAAGACGGTCAATCATCCTATTTGTAATCAATATTTAATTAAAAATAGTCATATAGGTGGAATAATAAGAAAAAGAAAGAAACCATATCATGAATATGCCTCGGAAGATTCTTGGTGCCCATGCAATGTAAATCCTCATAGTTTGAGCGATTCTTTTTGTTGATGTGACTTATTTCCTATAAACAATGAATAAAAAAGTAAAGAATAAAAATAAACATATACTACATAATTATTATATTAACCAATGATTAATAATGTAATATATATACCTTTCCTTTCTTAGAACACCAATGATGTACTAGATCACGATATTGAGAAGGATCAATCCTTGTATCAGGGATGTTGGCAGCCATTTCCTCCTCAGTCTTACTTTCATCATACCCCTTTGATTTCAAATCATGTTTAAATTGCCTCCACTTACCACTCATGTTATCCTCTATAATTTGCTTTGTTGGCTCAGTCAATTCAGGAACAAATCGAAACTTACTCTATTATGGGAGTCATTAGCAAAAGAAAAAAAAAATTGTTAGATGTAGATGATTTCGAAAATATAACAGCATCATGCAATTCTATTTGAATTAGGATTTACAGGTATAAAATGCTACTCAAGAAGGGATTTATTAGCATTAAGAGAAAGTCATCCACCTTCACCTATGAAAGAAATGCCTGTAACTTGTAACAAATTTACAGATTTCAATGTAAAGAACATGACAAGGCTCTCAGGTAATATTCCAATTTCTATATATAGAATTATATTGTTGCACTCTATATTAGACATATTACCAAAACATAAAATGTTATAATAATTAAGTAAAATGAAATATAACTTATAAAATTTTATATGATACCTGAATCAAATCTAGCTTGTTAGTAATATAGGACTTAGGCATTTCTTTCCAGCAAAGATAATTGATAGGAGCACATTGGTGTCTCCTTACCAAGCTCCCTATTGCATTCGGTAAAGTCTTTCCTTCCCAACCCATAGGATTTCCCAAAGGATCTACTTCAACAAGTATGAATTCTTCATCTGGCATGTCCCACACATCTAACATATGTGTATAACCTCTAGTCCTCCTTTTGCCTACATCATTTATGATTGTCACATTAATTAAATAATCACGTAAACTGTACATACTTTCATGGTTAAAAAGACCTAAAACAATTCTTACCTTTACTTGAGCTTTCACTTGTACTACCAAAAGAAGTATGAGACTCAACATGACTTCCCTCTTGTACTTGTCCTAATTGTGATATCATTAGATTCCCTTTTATATATATCTATTATACAGAATTCAAAATAATGGAAAATATTAGCTAATAAAGTTTACATACCTTCTTCACTTTCTTCGGTTATTGAGTGATGATTTTGGATGACTTCATTAGAGCTATTTATTGATTGCTCCTTTTCTTGTGATTGGCTACTTTTCTTAACAACATTCAACTTTCTGCGTCTCCCCATGGTATTTGCTACATATGCCAAAGCCAAATTAGCTTATAACTGTTGCATATAGTTTAGGAGATTAAAAAATCATGGTAAAAAAATAATTGGTTGTAATAAAGATATAACCCAACTTAAATAATACACATAAAAGCATATAGAGAGAAAAAAAAAAAAACCTGCAACTCTAATAAATTAGAAAAGGTATAATAAATTAGAAAAAGTCTTCTTCACTTTCATCACTTGTACCACCACCATCATTATAACATTGGAGAATGTCTTCCATACTTCTTGTAACTTCAATGATATCACCATTATCATCACTTTCCGATATGACCAAATCGCTAAAATGTTAGGAAATGTCTAAAATGCAGTAGTGTGTTTTAATTTGTTGTTTTTATTATTTTTAATTTAATTGAATAATTAATATGACATGGTTTTACAATTAATTATTAATTTGTTTTAAAAAGTTTGACCTGCATCAAATAATGGTAAGTAGAAGTCTTTTAGGATTTTACTTACACTAATTGGCTGTAGGTATAAGTTTTTTGGAGTTTTACCTACACCAAGTGGTTGTAGGTATAAGTTTCTTGGGATTTTACCTACACTCACTATTTGTATGTAGAAGTCTTTTAGGATTTTACTTACACTAAATGGTTGTAGGTACAATTTTTTGGGGTTTTACCTACACCAAGTGGCTGTAAGTATAAAGCCTTTAAGGTTTTACCTACACTCACTATTTGTAGGTAGAAGTTTTTTTAAGTTTTAACAATTCTTTGAGTTTTACCTACATTAAACATTTGTAGGTAGAAGTTTTTTTGAGCTTTACTTACACTAAATTAAGCCTGTAGGTAAAAGTGTCTGTAGGTACATGTCATTTTTCTTGTAGTGTAACCGAAACCTATGACCCTCATACAGTAAAAAAGGAAATTAACATTCTACCCATAATTCTATTCTGCATAAAGTTCAATTAAAAAATAGCTTCTAAGGCCCCTCCATCTCTACATGTCCCGTGGCAACTTGATATTGAGACAGAAACTTGGAAAAATAAAATCTGCAATACAGCCCAGGACGCCACCCGATAATCAATGACCTTAAGTGAAGAAATTGCTATTCTAATACTTGTATCCATAAAGTGATGAACCCATACTTGCTAAGAGAGGCACGTGCATCACTTTAGTGAGTTTTTTAATCTAAACCGTTAATTTAGATCGAAAGGCTGAAATTAGCTCTTCTCACTCTCATATAAGATACCTTCCTCTCATATGATATGCCCTATATATATATATAAGAGCTATTTATGAAATAAGGTAACTCTAGCAAAAGTTATATTAGTGTGTGTGCGTACGTGCATGTGTATTAAGGTAAGAAGGAGGGCTAATTTACTATTTTGTGATTTATCATTCTATTATGCAACAAATGACACATATATCTCAATATTTTGAGAAGGTACTGCATAAGTAACAATGTTCACAATATATATATATATATATATATATATATATATATATATATATATATATATATGGATCCAAGGAGTTGTGGCCACAAATGTACCTATCAAATATCTAACACATTACTTATTTGTTTATTCTATATGGAATTGCTCGCATTGGTTGACCCATATCGATATCTAGGTTCACACCATTTTCAAATTCCCAATCAAAAGTGTTGATTAATGATCCCAACATCAAATGCAACATCCTCATAGCTAGTGGCAAGCCAGGGCATATACGTCACCCACCACCAAACGGGGTGAGTTGAAAGTGTCGACCTTTGACATCAATTTCTGTCTCCAAAATTCTATCGGGTGAAAATGAATTAGGATTTTCCCATATGCTTGGGTTTCTTCCAATAGCCCATTCGTTAATTACGATTTGTGCACCCTGTGGAATAGTGTAGCCATTGATCTCCACATCTATCTTGGCTTTTCTAGGCAGCAAAAGTGGGGCACCTGGGTGCATGCGCAAGGTCTCTTTTATTATTGCATGTAAATATGGGAGTCTTGCAATGTTTGATTCCTCAATAGGGTTGCCTATTCCAATGGTTTGCTTAAGCTCCCTTTTGGCTTTTGACATTATCTCTGGGTGGTTGATTAGCTCAGCCATTGCCCATTCCATTGTGTAGGAAGTTGTATCAGTTCCAGCAACAATAAGATCCTGTTACAAAATCATAGTTTACATGAGAAAAATCACCAATTGTTTGGCAATATCATATAGTATATAATATATAACATTCAAAAAAAATTGTCATGTAGACATTTACTAATAAAGAAAAAAATTAAGCATTAGGATTACCATCTCTAGTATATATAGTTTTTATCTGATAAAAATAAATTATTAGTATAAAAATTGAGAGTTTACATTAAGAGTATGCTGTATTATATAATAATAATTGAATTATTGATCATATATTAATATTTTATATCAACTGTATTATTTATTAATATAATATATCATACTATCATCAGAAAAAAAAAATCATTTTATTAGTGCAAACTCATATATAATGTCTATAAGAATGACTTAATTTTCATTAATTAAAGACTATACTGACAAGGACAATCTTAAAGTTTGACATTTTTTGCTTGTTAGTGAATAATAATTTCATTTTTGCAGAGGAAGAGAAAATGAATACCGAATCAATTAATTGGAGTGAAAAATAATAACGACTACAAAGCTAAAGTGACAGAAATCCTTCCTTAAGAGTAAATATAAGAATTTTTCATTAGTCTTAATGTATGCGAACAATTTTTTTTTATATAAATATGAAAAATAAGAGAGAGTAAGTTTAAAACTTAAGTAACTTAAAAAATTGTTAAATTAAAAAAAAAAAAAAGAGGTTGAAAAACTATCGATAGTAAAACAGGAGTGATGAAATAATAAGGGAAAGGAAAGTACAAGGAACAAATGCTTAATCTTTTTGTGGTCCATCTTTTGGCCATCTTCTTGAGAAATGTTGAGCAAGGTGTCTAACATGTCATTACTATTTGTGCCATCTCCAAACTCCAATCTTTTCTCAATCAAGCGGTCAAAAATAGCAAACAACTTGGAAACATAAGTGGTTGCACGCCTTCTAATGCCTTGTGGATCAACCATCTTCAACAAAGGGAAAAAATCCTCCAAGTTTGGCGTTGCAAGTACTCTCCCAAGATTCTCCACTATAACCTTGTACTCTTCAATTTCACCTACAGAGTTGACAAAATCCAAAGAGAAAAAAATATTTGACAAAAAATTAATTGAAGTCCTAAAAGCCAAAGTTCCAATATCCACAGCTTCACCACTAAGGCTACTTCTATGCACATCATTGAGAAGTTCTTGGAGTTTTTTGCGTCTAAGGTTTTGGCTTGCATCAAGGGACTTGTGTGAGAACAATTGGTTGTTGCATATTTTCCTAAGGTCTCGCCAAAGGGGTGAAATGGGGAGAAATGCCACGCTATTGTGACTGTGGTTGTGAACTGATGTGGCATGTGGAATTGTTCGGTTTGAGAATAACAAATCATGGGTTTGGAACACCTCTTTGGCTATGTCTGGTGAAGAGATAACTATGGTGGTTAGTTGACCTAGCTTCAAACGCATTATGGGGCCATGAACACTACTACAAAAAATGCCTTTAACATCGCCACTTTGACATCGGTTAGAGGAGAACTGATGTAAAACAAAAACGCAGTGGCAATTTCATAAATAAATAGATATTCTTACATCGGTTCTCAATAGAACCGATGTCAACACAAAAACGCGGTGGCATACTTGTAATTAAGTGAAAACTATTGACATCAGTTGTGTGGAAAACCGATGTTGTAAGCTTGTCTAGGTTTTTTTCACACATCTTTTCCCTTTCCCACTAGCGTAAGTGTCGTCACTTCATTTCTCTCTGCGTTGTCTTCTACACGAAGTCCCTTCTCCTCAAACCTTTAATCTCGAAACCCTAACCCACTCACCCTCAAGTTCCTATTCGTCACCATTGCCACCCATCTTGAACTCGCCCAACTCGCACTACTCGTGCACTCTTATCCCTAAATTTTAAACCCTTGCTCCCAACCCTAACACATGACCCCCTCTTCACCCCCAATGTTCCAGATTCCTTCCACCACGAGGTGCGAGCAGCGGTTTCGCCGCGAGGTGCGAGCAACGATTCTGCCGCGAGGTGCGAGCAACGGTTCCACTGCGAGGTGCGAGCAATGCTTCAAGAACTATGCCGACAACGGCACGAACACAAACTTCACTAGCTACGGTTCCGCCGCGGCGCAAACCTCCAGCGAGTTTAGCAACTACGACAAAACGGTGTACGTTCCGAATCTCAGATTCACCTCCTACGATTCCGGCGCCAGCAATCACAAACTCTCGTTCTCGAGCTACGGCAACGAAACAAACTCTGGCTTGCAAACTTTTACATGCTACGGAAAACGCGTTCGCGGCGGAACCAGCAAGTTCTCGAATTATGCTGACGACGCGAACATTATGCAATTATGGCGACTTGAGCACCGGAGCGAGCAATGACTCCTTCAAATTCTACAGTTTCTATAGTTTTGATGTATTTTCTTGCAAAATGTTCATGTATCTCACAATAAAAAGTCAAATTCACCAACACATAGCACTAATTTGAAGAGGAACAGAAGAGGAATTTGCATAGGAACACAAAAAATGGTAGATATTCCTCGAGTGAAGCTTGGAAACTAAGGCCTTGAGGTTAGTTTTTATGTTGGATTGATTTGATATCCAACAATTATGTTTGCAGTAGTAATGTACTATGTCACCAGAGGGAATTTAGGTACCAGAATTGTTAAATAATAATGAAGTGAAAAATAGACCAAAAGCTGAGTCAAATACTTGTCAAATGTCATCTTAATTAAATTTCATAAAACTGTAGTAATCTGTATTATTGTAACTAAGGAGAGTAACTAAGTAACCATCATTTGTCCTGTTGAAACTCTTTGATCAAATATGCATTCAGTAGAAGGGTCACTTTCTTTGATACTACAAATTTTTATGGACCCCATGCCAATGAAGTTTTCATTGGAAAGGTTAACTACCATAACACTTTTAACATATATGTTTCACTTTAACAAATAACAATCGACAATGTAATCTAACATAACATTTTAACTGACTCTCAGGCACTCAGGGACTTTCCTCGAGATCAAATTCAGATTGCCACTAAGTTTGGGATTGTCAAAATGGAAAATAATAATGTGATAGTGAACGTCTCCCCTGAATATGTTCGGTCATGTTGCGAGGTTAGCTTCCAATGCCTTGATGTCAGCTACATTGATCTGTTTTATCTGCACCGTGTTGACACCACAGTACCCATTGAGGACACTGAGTGGTGCCACTAAACACTTTTTGTTACTTCTCTTGATTTGAGTTTGAGGATAATTTGATGGCTTTGTCTTTGATATGCTGTTCTATTTTCTTTGAATGTCACTAAACACTATTTTGTTCTGCTTACACGACCTAGTAATTTCTTTTATTTCCTAACTTGGTGCTTTGTGATGTCTTTCATGAATCTTCATTAAATGACTTTGGTGGCAACACTTACAGGGAACTTGGAATTTCAATAGTACCTTACAGTCCCCTTGGCTGTGGAATTGCATGGATTCTTCATCAAGGAAACGATGTGGCTCCCATCAAAAGAATAAGATGTGCTTGCATAAAAGAAAATGCTTGATGGGAAGATGGAGGAATTATCACAGGTAAGAATTACTAGGAAAATAGTTAGCTGTTCTGTATTTGTGTAGACTTGTAGAAAGTGCCCTCCCCCCTTGCGGGAAGAAACTCATGTACATGTTTATTCCCCTCTGATTTTAATGGTTCTCCTTGTTAAGTGCACTCAATATAATTACTCTGATTATATAGCCATTCAAACATACCATTTTAGCTAATACATATGGCTTTTTTCTGAACAATTAATGATTTTATTACTTGCAGCCTTATGTATGGAGGAGCTGAGGATCCTTCAATTGCGGGGATGGTTTTAGACAGTCCCTTTTCTGATTTGGTTGATTTGATGATGGAACTTGTAGATACATATAAAGTTTGTCTGCCAAAGTTCACTCTGAGTATATTATATTAAGCATGTGCAGTCATCCTACTTGTTCCATTGCATTGTCTTGTATGATGTTGATTTTCAGACTAGTTAAAAAACTATTTTTCAACTTTAATTTATATATAGATTATCTCAGTTGTTTTGAGAAAGGAATGATCAAGATGTAAGAGTTAGGTACATAAGTTGACTTTATGTTTTCTTTTTTGATTCGGAAACCAGGGTGGTTATGTTTCACTCAACTACCTAAAACATGATACTCACTATATATTTTGTTTATTGTAGTTATATTCATCAAAATATGATTTGCTAATTATTCATGAAATTTTATTCTGTTAAAATTAAATATCAGATGCATTTAGGACCATAATAAGGGAAGAAGGAGTTAGTGCACTTTACAGAGGGATTGTTCCTGCTCTATTTCTGGTATGTTGCTTGCTTTTGTTATTTTGCATGTTAAAAACCCCAGACCTGAAATGTGAAATATCTTCCCTGTTAGCTATGAGTAGCTGAAAATATAATGGCTCTAATTTGAGTTAGACATATCACGGACACACTATCGAGATATGTTTTCAAGGATTTTCTTCTAAACTGCAAAACTATTATGAGGCGATTAGAGGTTGGGGTGCCACAACCAACTCTCCTCTTCAGTTGTCCAACTCGAAAAAGACCTTAATGTTTGAGAAGTAAAATCTGTTTGCTTTTTTTTTTTTTTTTTAAATCTGTTTGCTTATTAACCTTCCCTCCAGAAGCGTATTCCATCACAATAGCCAAATGTGTAGGGGTTAATATGACCTATACTTGCAGAGAACGAGAACTAATTAAAATTTATCTCAGGTACAGGTAGGAAGAAATAGGCTAAGACAAAGTTGGGGTGCCCCGTGGCAATGATGAATTAAATGACTTATTATTCTAGTCTTATTATTCAATGATGAATTAAATGCCTTGTTACTCTAGTTTTATTATTCAATGACTGAGTTAAATGACTTGTTATTTATTTTAGTTTTATTATTTAGACTGTATTCTTCTAATTTAATGACCAGTGAATTTTTACAGCAGAGAATAACAGAACTTTTTACCTGACCAGTGAACTGCCAGGGCAAACGACAAGGTTAGTTGGATAAATCTTATTTTTAGATGTGCTTATTTTTAATTATGTGTTTAGATTATGGAATGAGGAAAATAAATAAAGAAATGAGAATCATTAATGCTGCTGAAAATGGCTAAATAAAAAATAAAGGAAAAATTAATGTTGCGGGTATATATTTTAAGTTGTACTAAATATTTTGATATAGTGAACTGCTATATTATATAATATCCTACTTATTCCTGCATATGAATATCGTTCGATTTGATATGTGAAGTTTTATGGATTTTGCTTGAAAATATTTGATAGATATTTGTTATTTGAAAATATTCTTCTATAATGTGCTTCCATGAATGGAGAACTTAGTAGCTAAATTAGAGATAACATTAACCAGAGAAGCAACTTATGGTACATAGGACAGCTGTGCAAAATAAGCTTGCAAATTTGAGAGTCATTTACTGAAACCTCTTGAGGAAGCTAGTTGAAGCGCTTGATAAACTTGTGTGCAGAGCAGAAGCTAGAAAGGGTTCATGTAGGACTTTAAGAACTATATTTTGTAATAGAATAACTATATTTTGTTGTATATTTATCATCATCGGACTATGTCTTACTTTTAATTTTGTGTAACAGATTGGTAGATCAAAGTGGAATGAAAATGTGAGGAGCTCAGGTCTTGTTCTAAGAGTTGATGTTCCTCTCTCCACCATTGGGCGCCCTTCCTTTTCCATTTAGATAAATAGTGGCATTGAGTTTAGATAGCATATTCTAGTGTTTGATATCATAGGTTTGGTTCCTTCACAATACTTGTAGGAGATCCTATTCTGGTAGTGTACTACTTTTGTCATTTTCTATGGTTCAGCTCAAGCACTTTGTAATGCTAAATTTATAATTTTGACATGATAAAATGTGCTATGGTGCTGCACTCACCTCACGGATGGATGTGGAGAGGAGGCATGGTACACATTTTGATTTATGAGACCTTGTGCTTTACTATCTATTGAATTAGTGTTCATGCAAAACTCTTTAGTGTTGTTGTAGTATTTTGATAGGCCAAAATTTGACTTAAGCATTATAATTATATATTAGGAAGTTATTAGACAATTATCTTTATGCAATTTCAGAAATAATGTATTTGTAGACTGATTTGGGTTTTAGAACTCAAAACTGCCATTTTTTTTTATATTATAATGACTTCCTACATCGGTTGTGGTTTTAACCGATGTAGAAAGTACCTAAACGACATCGGTATTCTAGAGAACCGATGTTGTATTGGTACTTTCTACATCGGTTGAACGCACAACCGATGTAGAAAGTTGGCAGATTTACCCATTTTTGACACACTTTTTACATCGGTTTAACGAACAACCGATGTAAAAAGGTGTTTTCGACATCGTTTTATAAACCAATGTTGAAAGTGTCCGACTTTCAACATCGGTGGATACAACATCGGTTCAAAACCGATGTTAAAAGGCTTTTTTAACTGATGTTAAATGTCTTTTTTGTAGTAGTGGAAGCTTGGCAAGTTTGGCCAATGTTTGTTGTGGCTTTTTGCCAAGTTCAACTAGGTTTCCCACTAGGGTAAGAGGAGAAGGTCCTGGTGGAAGATTGTAGTTTCGTTTTCTCATTTTATTTGAGAGAACTTGTATAATGGTGCATATCAATAAGAGGAAAAGTATACTTATTATTACGGAATCCATATGTATGTAAAAATGCATAGGGAATTAGATGGAAAGAGCTTTTGATGCACTGGATTAATACTGGAGAAATCAGCATTTTATAGCACTTGAGAATCAATAATCAAAGTCAAGTAAATAATATATTGTCTTTCGTGATAAAAAAAAAATACTAATAGAATTTGATCCTTCTCGAAGTCAAGAGTGGACATAATATATATATATATATATATATATATATATATATATATATATATATATATATATATATACGCAAGGAAATGGCAATGGTCAATAAATATTACAGTAATATTATTATATGGTAGAAACCATTCGGCATAAAAAAAAAAATGAAATCCAATTGTTTATGTATTATTGGATAAAAGCTATATTAAAATAAAAATAAAAATTGAGGAATTTGACTGAGATTTCGATGATTACCTTACATACAAATTTTGTATAAGATGAATTTGTACTTTATAGCATTTTCTTAAATATTTTTAGAGGCGAAGAATTGAAGAATTCTGATGAGATCACAAAATGAATTAACAAGTCAATGAAAACAAAATTTAGTTAGTTTTTTGGTGTGTATTTCAATGAATTATCGGTGACTAATACCCCTTCAAATTGTAAATATTATTAAAGTGAATTTGTTTAAGGGTTGCAATTAATTAGTACCAAACTTTGCTAATTAAAATCTAATTGAATTAGGTTTTTTTTTAATACTTAGGAATCGAAGACAGTACCAGGAATTTACAACACTCACACACCCTGCTCAACCAACCGAGCTAGACTCTTTGGTTCTAATTAAATTAAGTTAATGATTAATTAATTTAAAAAAAGGATAACATATAATTTTAATAAGAAATATACTTTAATGGCTATAAGTTGATTCTTTTTTAGAAAAAAAATAATAATAACTTGAAACTTAATCACAATTTGATTTGATTCCATATACATACACATTTACACACACACATGGGATTATCAAGGAAGAAGAATATTAGTATGAGAATGTGAAATCAATAAATTTATACCATATAAAGCATGCATGGATGGTTAGGATTACAAATTACTTAATGATCGCATGATCACTTAAAAAAACACATGACTTTATCTTTTAATCTTAACCTTTCATGATTTGACCAAATAACCTTAATTCACTCTTTTCATGACCATTTAATCAAATCATAAAAGTGGCTTATGTGAGAATTCTTGGTTAATTTAAGAGATAATAACTATAAAATATAGATCATATTTGAATTGTGAAGATTAAAAGAAAAATGCTTATAAACTTTTTAGGATTGAGACCATGAGAACAAATAATAACAATCTTTGGGTCAAGATTTAAAATAATAGACCATTGAGATTAAAATCTAATTACAAACACCTCTTATGAGACCACTAATATCATTGTCACGGCCGCCACTATCATCATTGATGCCAACGATGCCACAACACCACCTAAAATCTATTTAAATGACCACTTAAAAAAGTCGCAACTTTATTTTTTAATCTTAACCTTTCATGATTTGACCAAATGACCATAACAATGAAGTTTATACACACACACACACACACACACACACACACACACACACATATATATATATATATATATATAGAGAGAGAGAGAGAGAGAGAGAGAGAGAGAGAGAGAGAGAGAGTCAATTTGATTATTGTGAGAAATGAAAAGTATAAATCTTGATTATACAATCATACATGAATGATCAAAATTATATACATTAGTTGATGGTATCACATGACCATTTAAAAAAATCATATACATTTTTTTTTAATCTTGATTATTTAAATATCATATAATGAACAATATTTTTAGTTACTATTTTTCATAATAATAAGAATTCTCATTTAATATATTTTCCATATATATAAAGTGAATAAGTGGGTTTACCCTTCAATTCGAATTTAAGTGTCTTAAAACTTAATATAGTTAAACTATAATAGATACATTTTTTTTTCCTTAAATCCTTCCACAACAGCCACCCCCCAACTATATATCTCTGGTCAATCCTCGCATACTTAATAGTTTTAACGAGAAAAATCCTTTTAGACCAGACACTAGATATAGCAAACAAATTCGTATTTGTCCAAACTAGTACCCTAATTTTAATAGAAAAAACTCACTTTAATCATGAATATGGATTCAAATATAGATTTTCCCCGAGTATAAAAAAGTCAGGGTGAGAGCAGGGTAATGATACCGTCCTCGAACCAGTCTCATTAAAAAAAATGCTTTTGTTTGCCTTCCCATAAAAAGAATTATTCCAAATTTTATTCAAGAAATGTTTCTCTTAGCTTTTATTTTCTGCTGAATTGATTATCTTTTTGTAATTTAGTTATGTAACCAAACTCCTCTGTGCATCTCACATATACTTGTCGATTTAGAAGTCCTGAGAGTTTCTACAATTTTGGTACATTGTATGGAGATTCATTTAAAGGGTTGACTTCTCTCAACAAATGTTTTTTCCATACACATGAATGGAGGATGAAACCTCTGACCATATGCTTAAAGGATAAGGTTATCTGTCAACCATGCTACACTATGTTATTTTTATAATCCAGTACTTATTCAGCAATACTTATTCTAACAATCGAACACGTAAATCAGTCTGCATGAGTTGTTTCGATTGGAATAACATTGCCTTCTATAAAGGATACATGTAATTTTTAAAAATAAAAATAAAAAGAATACTAATTCTGGTCAATCCTTGCATAGCAGCCACCTCTACTTACTGTTTCTGGAGCTTTCTGGTCAATCCTATAGATGTACGCCAATCACGTCTCTAAAATAAGTGCTTGAAAGGGATACTTCGGTTGACTAAACTGTTTTGTTTTTTCAACAAATGAAATGTATCTTTACAAATTAATATGCTATTTCGTATTTTATAAAATGAATGGTCCATTAATTGCCGGAATATATACCAGGTATCAACTAGTGATAAATGGATTGGGTATTTCAGAAGCAACCTATAATCAGTCAAATATCATAACATAATACAATCGCTTTTAGACCGCCATTAATATTTTGAAGCACTTTTTCTTTTTGTAAAAGAAAAACATGAAAACTACATCCCTCGAAATCTAACGCCATTCAACTCAGTATGAAAATGAACAAGCATCCCAGCCGGCGGAGCGAAACAAACGGATTTGGATTCAGTTACTTTGCGGTGGGAAACTCAGGGTGGCTTTTCTTCATTTTAGACTATTAGATTTAATTTGATAGTCTAGATTTTATCACTTGTTTTAAAATATATTTTTAATTTATTTATTAATTTTGTTTTTATATTTTTTATATTTTAAAATCATAAAAAATGCTATCCAACGTGCAAATTAACTAGTACAAAGTTATTTCAATTTAACCAGTAATTTAGAGAAAGAATTTTAGCCCAAACAACAGTCCTATCTAGTTTGAGAAGGATTGTTTCCAGGGGCAGAACCAAAAAAAAGACTTAGGGGGGGCAAAAAAATTACCACATGATAAGTAAAATTAAGGCTTAATTACCAATTTGGTTCCCAAATTATTTAAAAAAAGTCAAATTGGTCCCTAAATTTCTAAAAGTTTCAATCAAGTCCTCAAATTTTTAAAAATACTTCAATTAGGTCATTTCCATCAAATTAAAACTAACACCGTTAATACGAGAATTCTAGCGGTTTTCATTTGCGAATAGTGGAGGTTTTTAGCCGCCACTATATTTATTATTATTTTTTTAAAAAAATTCACATTCATCCATCGTTCCAAATTTTTTAAAAAAAAATAATAATAAATATAGTAGCGGCTAAAAACTGTCACTATTTGCAAATGAAAACCACCAGAATTCCTGAATTTTTTTATAAAAATAATAATATATATAGTGGCGGCTAAAAACCGTCACTATTCGCAAATGAAAACCGCCAGAATTCTTGTATTAACGGTGTTAGTTTTAATTTGATGATAATGACCTAATTGAAGTATTTTTAAAAATTTGAGGACTTGATTGAAACTTTTAGAAATTTAGGGACCAAATTGACTCTTTTTAAATAATTTGGGGATCAAATTGGTAATTAAGCCTAAAATTAATAATAAATAACTTCTATTTTTTATGTAAGAAAACACATACAAAAAAAAAAATTCTTTTTAACTGTCAAGATCGTGATATTCTTCAATTTTTTATTTGATAAAATTCTTCTACAATTTCTTTTATAATAAATGTCTTTGTAATAGTCTTTTCAATATAAATAGACAAATTACTTTATCAATCAAATGAAAAATTGTTGATTTTCTTGAAAATATTAGTATTTTGTATAATTCAGAAAGTGTTGAAATATCTTGAAATTCATAATGAAGAAAAAGGTTAACTATTGACTCTATCAACCAAATGGATCAAAATTATAATTGACTTCTTTCTTCTTAAAAAATGAACTAAGAGTTCTTTGAATTATCATGCTTTAACAATTCAGCTGCAATTTTTTTCAAACACAAACATAAAAATAATATATTGAAAAAATAATATAATAAATCAAGATAAAATAACAATTATAGGAGTTCAAAGACAACAATTTAAAAATAAGAATAACAAGGTAAAAGCAAAATAATATAATATTAATCTATTATATAATATTCATCAACAAAATATATAATAAACAAAGCATAAACGTAATATAATAGCTAAATAATAGACAAAGTATGTAATAGTTTTTCTACCTAAAATATAATGGACAAAGTATAAATGTAATAAAGAAGGGGAAAGTTACGTGATTTATCTCTCACATTAAAATTTAAAACGGTGGCTATTTGTTTATTTTATTTTATAGAAAAGAAGTTAATATATATATATATATATATATATATATATATATATATATATATATATATGTATATATAATTAATGGACTATTTTTGTTTTCGAAACCAAGAGACAAACAACTTGTGCTTAAGACTTAAGAGCAAATATTAAGAGGGGGAAGAGGGAGGGGGGGCTGCCCCTGTAGCGGAACACGTAGTTCCACCCCTGCTTATTTTCAATGAATGATACAAGTGGTCTATATAAAAAAAAATTCATCAAATATTTTGTGACAATTCTTAAACTGCTAGAATTTTCTTTCATGGGGAATAGTTTCTGATAGTTATTAAGCTGTCAGAAATTTTATGACAATTTTACAGTCAATTTCTTTTTTTTTTCACGACAGATGACAATTTGAATGATACTCGAGACCAATGGTTAAACTGAAATAACTTTATACTAATTAATCTACACACTTAGTAGTATTTTTTATGATTTTAAAGTATAAAAAACATAAAAACTAAATTAATAATTAAATTAACAAATATCTTTCAAAACAAGTGCCAAAATCTAGACCATCATATTAATTAATTTAATGGTCTAAAATGAGGAAAAGTTATTGTGACTTTTTTCTCCTCAAAGTCACTGAACCCAAATCTGAAACATACGTCCCAACTCCCAAGTATTGTTGTCTTTATAAAATTTAGGGAAAAAGATAATAGGAAAAGGAGTTAAAATATATTTTTCTCTCTCAAAATATTTCAAATTTTGATTTTAATCATACAAAAATTTAATACATTTTAAGTCTACATTTTAACAGATTGTGTTTGCTATGGATACTACTTTTGCACATTGTGACTGTTAAAAAAACATTGGGATTGATCATTGTCATACAACACAACAAAAACACGTTTTCATTACCTCATGTTGTCAACGAAAACACATTTCCACTATCAAAGTCAATCTCATTTTAATAAAATGGAATCTAGTTTTCGTTAAACTAACTATAGGGGGCTGCCCCTGTAGTGGAACACGTAGTTCCGCCCCTGATTGTTTCCAATGAATGATACAAGTGGTCTATATAAAAAAAATCCATCAAATATTTTGTGACAATTCTTAAACTGCTAGAATTTTCTTTCATGGGGAATAGTTTCTGATAGTTATTAAGCTGTCAGAAATTTTATGACAATTTTACAGTCAATTATTTTTTTCACGACAGATGACAATTTGAATGATACTCGAGACCAATGGTTAAACTGAAATAACTTTATACTAATTAATCTACAGGCTTAGTAGTATTTTTTTAGATTTTAAAGTATAAAAAACATAAAACTAAATTAATAATTAAATTAACAAATATCTTTTAAAACAAGTGCCAAAATCTAGACCATCATATTAATTAATTTAATGGTCTAAAATGAGGAAAAGTTATTGTGACTTTTTTCTCCTCAAAGTCACTGAACCCAAATCTGAAACATACGTCCCAACTCCCAAGTATTGTTGTCTTTATAAAATTTAGGGGAAAAGATAATAGGAAAAGGAGTTAAAATATATTTTTCTCTCTCAAAATATTTCAAATTTTGATTTTAATCATACAAAAATTTAATACATTTTAAGTCTACATTTTAACAGATTGTGTTTGCTATGGATACTACTTTTGCACATTGTGACAGTTAGAAAAACATTGGGATTGATCATTGTCATACAACACAACAGAAACACGTTTTCATACCTCATGTTGTCAACGAAAACACGTTTCCACTATCAAAGTCAATCTCATTTTAACAAAATGGAATCTAGTTTTCGTTAAACTAACTACACAATAGAAATGTGAATCTGTTGTGTAATTTGTGCAACGAAAATGAGATTCCCTTCTATAGTTTTGTCAATGGAATCACGTTTCCATCAGGGGTATTTTCAGTATTCCAAACAAATGATGGGGTGGGAAGTGCAGAAATGCAGGTTAGAATAGCAAAGCCTTTTGATTAAATTCTGGGGCGTTTTAAAGCTTTTCCAAGCCCAAGTTCGTTGGCTGGCCTACCAAGGAAAGAGGGGTCTTGAGTCTTATCTCTTCATATTTTATTTTTTGACACGGCTGGAGGTACAAGCCACACACATAGCCCAAACGTCATTTTTTAAAATTTTCTTCCAAGTTATATTGGCTCCAGTTGCTTGTGGCCCATTTTTCTATTGCTTCCAAAAAAAAAACCCAGACTGTGATGCACCAAGCCAACTGTATAGCAGGTAGTTCAAGTTCGTTGTCTTTTCTGAGATGTTGTCTTTGCACATTTGTGCCCCTCACATTTTTAGATATGAGAAAGTTGGTAAACTCTTTTTTTTTTCTTTTTTTTTTTTTCTGACTACAATGAAGACTCAAGCTTGTCGTATATGCCATTTGGCTTCAACTTAATTTTCTTTGAGTCGTTATTGTCTTCTTATAAGATGAATATCCTCAAACAAATCTTAAACATGAGTTGACACACGAAACTTGAATGTCCAACACAAAGATAGTTCCTTCATAGGATGAAAAAAACATATTGTCTTATTCTTTGTTTGTTATCATTAAAAGACTTAAATACTTTTTTAGTCATTGCAATTTAGCACTTTTTTATTTTTCGTCTTTGCAAAAAAAAAATTGGTTTTAGTTATTGCAAATTATGTTTGTTTTATTTTTCGTCCTTAAAACAGTTTAGATAACGTTTTTTTCACGGTTTAAAGTATTTTTTTTCACTGTTCAAAGCGCTATCTAAACTACTTTAAGGACGAAAAAAAATTGCAAGAACTAAAACCAAAAAAAAAAAATTGCAAGGACGAAAAATAAAAAAATACTAAATTGCAATTACTAAAAAGGTATTTAAACCTCATTAAAACTATAGATATTATCGTTTTATATCTAACATTAGATATGACATAAAATTGTTAATAAAAAATACCATCATAAGTATAATATTATTATTTTTTATAAATAATAATTAAATATATTTATTTTTTAGTAGTGCATATATATAACATATAAAACAAGTAAACTTGAATAATAATGATGACTTTTGTTTTTTTTTTTTTTAAATTAAGGACAAAATTGGAAAGGTGAGTAAAATTAAAAAAAAAAGTGAAATGATTTACATATATTTAAATATATTTAATTATTTGTACACGGCATTTTATATTTTTTGTTTCTTGTTAAAATGAGGGTGACTTGGCTTTAAATTATTGAAAAATAAATAGATGGGTTGACATAGTGGTATAAGGTCCCATTACATTTATATGCAAAGTAACAATTTATTTAGCAGCAGAACCCGTGTTCAATTCCCTCCGCGAGTGAGATTAGTTTCTAACCCAGTAGATTGGGAGACAGCTGTGATCTTTGACCCAGGACAACAAAAATTCAACTCACACACAAAAGACAAATTGAAATGTGGGTCAAATCTATTTTTCTCTATTATTATATTATAAATTAATATACACAATTTAAAAAGTGAAGCTCTCATTGTTGTCACATGTATTTTCAATATTTTTTCCCTTCTCTCATTTGGATGTTCACTTCACACACTATCTCCACACATAAAAAAAAAAATCCTTCTCAATCATTCAAACTACCCTAATTTTTTTTATTTGTATACTTAATCTTCTTAATTGTACGCCCAACATTTTCATTTTACCATCTTTTATCTTTATCTCTAAATAAATAAAATTTCAATAATTTTAAAAAAATATATTAATAATTAAAATAACTTTATATCACAGTTTAAACTGTTCATTCTAAATATAATATATATAATGACATCACAAATATTCATTTATTATAAATTTTAATCATAATGAGAAAAATATTTATTTATTATAAATTTTATTTATATAAAAATAATAAAATACTAATTACCTTAAAAATATTGTTCGTATAGAACAAAAAGCCCCATCCTACCAGACAGGTGTTTCAACACCGTCGGACCAGTTGTTAACCCCCCCAGCAGCAGTAGAAATTCCAACATAAGAGAAATACACTTGAGGCCATCCTCTAAAAAACAAGAACTATGTTATAGGGTAGCGATGCACAAACCGGGGTTGATAGACCAAAAGTAAAAAGATGATTTAAAATCTGGTACTCTTGCTTTCAACCAATTCCAAGAGGTTAGTTTTATGCGGTCCAGAAGTTCGTCTAGTTGAGGTTGTTTATTGTTGAAGATGACTTCATTTCTTAGTAACCAGAAGCACCAGATAGTAGCCACCCAAGTTCTCCACCAAGCTCATCTTGCATGTTTACCTTTAGTCCTCCCATAATGTTGCCAGAAATGTGTTGCCGGGCATTGGGGCAACGCTGTCTGGGCACCCTCCCAAAGGTAAATCCTAACCCATGCATTGTACGTGAATTGGCAAGAGAAGAATAAATGCATGGTATTTTCTTACACCGAGGAGCAGAACTGGCAAAGTAGGTGATCATCTTGACCAACTAAGTTTCTGTTTTTTAGATTGGCTTTAGTTTGAATACGATCCTGCAATAGCTTCCAACAAAATGCTAGTGTTTTTGACGGGGCATTAATGGACCATAAGCAATGAAGCACGTCATAATCAATGTGAGGATTTCTGACCTGAGGAGGGGAAAGCAAGGTGTGGTATACTTCACTTACAACATAACCAATTGACGAATTAAGGCACCACGACCAAGAATCTTGCTGATCATGCCGCGGTGCAGAAGTTTGCAGCAATTGTCTCAATCTTTCTGTGCAGTCCTCTTCCCAAATGAACAAACTTCTTCTCCAATTGATATTCCAAACCATTCATTCTCAACCCAATTGCCCATCTCCTTGATTGTAGCTTGTTTCTCCGTAGAGAGTGCAAAGAGTCTCGGAAAAGATATTTTCATAGCAAAGTCACCCACCCAAAAGTCTCCCCAAAAGCTAGTTTCATTCCCCTCACCCACTGTTTTCTTCACATTTTTATAGAACCAACCCTCCGGACATACCATATTGCATACTTTCCCTAGGTCCCACCACCATAATGATCCTTTATCCCATTTCCACTGAAAGATGTTATTGTTTGAACTACCATATTTTGCCTTAATCACCCTAACCCAAAGATGTTGTGGCTCCATCAACAACCTCCAACCCCACTTCCGTAAGAGCGCAATATTGAACTTTTCCAAACTTTGTATGCCTAAACCTCCCTCCTTTTTAGATACATTTCCCCACCTTATCCATGCGACTTTCTTCTTGTCCTCCGACCCACCCCATAGGAATTTCCCAAACAAACTCTCAATATTTCGAACAACTCCCTTTGGTATTTTGAAAAACAATATATAATAAATGGGCAAGGTAGATAGAACTGACCGAATGAGGCATAATCTCCCACCAAAAGATAGGTATTTGTTTTGCCAATTGTTGAGTTTTCCTTTGATTCTATTGACAATGGGCCTCCACATCGCCAACTTCCTTGAGTTTGCACCAACCGGTAGCCCTAAGTACATGAAGGGGATGACCATCACTTTGCAATTGAGCACAAGAGCTAGACTTGTCAACAAACTATCCTCCATAGCTACCCCACCAATCCTACTCTTAAAGAAATTGACCTTCATTTCGGATGTAATCTCAAAGCATCTTAACATTTTAGCACCATAATATTCCTCAAATTTGGTTCACCAAAGAAAAGAACATCATCCGCAAATTGGAGAATGGACACTCTCAAGTCGCCCCCCTCCCCCCATTTGCACCCCCAAAAAGAGTTCCTTCCTAACCACATCTCTCATGAGTCCCCCCAAGCCTTCCGCAACCATAAGAAATAGAAACGGTGCAAGGGGATCACCTTGTCTTAGCCCCTTGTTAGCTATGAATTCGGTGGTAGGAGAACCATTAACAAGAATAGATGTCGAAGAAGATTCCAAGCAACATTTCATCCAAGAGATCCATTTTGCACAAAAGCCCAATCTATGCATCATATAGTAGAGAAAGTCCCACCTCACAGAGTCATAAGCTTTTTCAAAGTCAACCTTGAAAACAAAAGTGGGCCTTTTCCTTCTCTTCACTTCCTCCACTAACTCATTTGCTATCACCACTCCATCAGGAATATTTCTCCCACCCACAAACGTCGATTGTTCAACACTAATAATTTTGCTCATGATCCTCCGAAGCCTCTTGGAAAGCACTTTTGCTATAATTTGCAAATACAACCAATAAGAGAGATGGGGCGAAACTCTTTTAGACCTTGGGGATTATCTCTCTTCTGTATGAGGGCTATGAAAGAAGCATTGCTACCTCTTGGAAGTTTCCCATTTGCATGAAAGTCATTCACCACCGCATAAACATCCCCTTTAAGCCTCTCCCAAAAATGTTTTATAAAGTTAAAGTTATAGCCATCCGATCCTGGGCTCTTATTGCCCCCACAATCCCACACCATTTCTTTTATTTCCTCTACATTGAATGGTTGAATGAGTGTGTTGTTATCCTCCTCATCTATACTCCCAAAATGTATTCCTTCCAATTCCAACTTCAAGTCCCCCTTTTCCTTGAATCTCTCATGGAAATAATTTTTCACCTCTTCTTTGATTTGGTTCGAATCATCTAACCACCTTCCATCCTTTAACAAACCTTGAATGTTGTTTGTTCTTCTCCTCCACTTGACAATTGAGTGAAAAAAATCTAGTGTTATCATCACCCTCCTTTAGCCATTGATTTCTAGACTTTTGGTGCAAGAGGGATTCATGTTTTTTTGCTACTTTCCAAAAGTCTTCCAATAGAATATTTCTTTGCTCCGCTTCTTGTTGAGTGAGACCCTCCACTTCATCTTTAATGTCAAGCTCTCCCACTTTCCTTACTAGCTTGTTGCATTGAGATTCCAAGTTTCCGAAGATTTCTTCATTCCAAGCCTTAATCTCTTTTTTGAGTTTCTTCAGCTTCTCTTTGAGTCTAAAGGCTCCCCATCCATTCACCTCCAAAGTGCCATAAGCATCCTTGACAAACTTATCAAAGCTTGGTTCCAAAAGCCATGCATTGAGAACCCTAAAGGGTTTGGGTCCCCAATCATAGTTATTGTGTTTCAAGATAAGGGGACAATGGTCGGAGATATCTCTATTGTGCACGTATTGTGATGAAGTCGGCCATGTTTCAAGCCAACCCTCTGAGACAAGGATTCTATCAAATCTACTCTTTGCCAAACCCCCACTCCTATACCAAGTGAACTTTCTCCCTTTCATTGGTAGATCATGTAGCTCCATTTTTAGCAAGAAGTCATTAAATTCTTCCATCTCTCTTTCCCTCCCCCCTATAGCCCCATTTGATCCTCTTCTTTCCTCCATGCTTCTTGTTGTGTTGAAATCCCCAACAACGCACCATATTTTATCAGGGAGATTGCTCTTCTCCGTGACAAGCGCATCCCACATAGCACGTTTCTCTTGTATAATGCAAGAGGAGTATATGTTAAACAAAACCACTGGTTCTTGCATATCTTTCCACAGTCCCCTCAATCCTAGGAAGCCAGCACCGACCACCTTTTGCAGAACTTTAAAGGAATCTTTTTGTCACATACAGAGTGTAACCCCCTTCTAATTAATTAATTTACATCTAATATATATACACATAAAAATAATTCTAAATACATTTTTTTTAAAGTTCAATATATATCATTTTAATTTACATCATTAAAATTCTAGAAACACTAAAAAAAAATTCTAATTAATACAAGTATCATATATAACCAAAAGACCCCATCCTATAGCTCTGGAAAATATGTGCATCTTTAACTTCTAATTAATCTTCAAAGCACCTGCAATTCACACTTCCCTAGAGTCTAGGGACAAAATTACCGGATCAGGCATTTAATTTCTCATACAATTTAAAACAATTTCAAACATATACATATCATATACGAATCAATCATTCACAACATAATTAAATGCCGAATGATTTATGCATATGCAGTTTTGACTCAAAATCATTTTGACCCTGCTCCATGGAGACTTCCCCTTTGAGTGTTTAGTAAGAAACTGGCCTACTATTACGCATTGCAATTCAGCTATCAGCCCCTACTAAATGCGAATAAACTAGACAGAATTAGGAGATCAGGATACCCAGGAAGGCCACAGCGATCGCAACTCAGTCCAGTTTCCAGCCACATGTGGAATTGCCAATATCCTCCACCCCACAGACTATAAAATCACAGAGTATACAGTCCTGTCTAACTTATTCTGCTCACCCATCATTTCTCAGGACTATCATATTCTCAGTTCGAAAATCTCAAACATCTTTTTAAATACATGACCACCGCAGTCTCGGTTGGTCAACATCAATCCTTTCTTTATTTTCATGACTACCGCAGTCCCGGTTAGTCATCACAGTCCTGGAAATCACTTTTCCCAAAATACTCATGCTTATGCAACATGATAATGATCATCAATAGATAAAATTCTCGGTTAATCAATCTCAAATATTCTTTTAGATTTCATGACTACCGCAGTTCCGGTTAGTCAACAAAAATGTTTTCTCATTTAAAATCTTTGTTTCCCCCCCCCCCCCCCCCCAAAAGACTCATGAATACGAAATATGCTAATGGCCACAAGCAAATAATTACTATTAAACAATCACATAAAGAAATATAACATTATATCATTAATATTTTTACTAAAATATCAATTAGATCTTTACTATAGAAAATTACTAAACTACCCTTAATCTTTTTCTGAAATTCCAATTATGTCCTCAAATTGTGAAATTACCTAATTACCCTTATTATTTTCTAAAATTTCCCATTTTACCCTTGATCTTTTTATAAATTTCCGAATGTGTCCCTAATTCTTCTAGAACCTATGAAATTACTATTTCTTGATCTTTTTATAAAATTTCCAATATGTCCCTACATGTGAAATGACTATTTTGCCCTTGGTCTTTTGAAAAATTTCCACATAGTATCCCTTGTAAACTCAACATGGCCGAATGGCCTACATGCCATTTCCAACATTTCCTTCCAAAACAACCAAGCCAAATTCCAATCAATAATCAACAAAATCAAGTTTTAATCAAAATCAAGCAATCCAAGGTTCCATTCATCACATCTTGAATTTAGTCCTATCAACATGTTTCTCCTAATTACTAGGGTTCAAAATTGAAATTAAATGTCAAGATCCTTACCTTAGATCCTTAGTTTGAAGAAGAACTCTTGAATCCTCTTCTCCCTTTCTATCTTGTCTTTTGGAATTTTGAGTTTTTTCTCCTAAATCTCTTCTCTTTGGCTGAAGGTGGTTTAAATTTTGTGAGGTTTAGATTGGTTTCTCTCTTGATTTTGGAAGAAAAGATGAAGTGAAAATGAAGGGGCTGCTGGACAGAGAACTCACGGTTCTGGTTTTAGAAGCTAGAGTTTTATGTTTTTTTTTTTTTGGCTCAAGTGTTAATACTTTAATAAGAATTTTCTTCACCAAATTTAATTTTCCCTTCAAGTCCAGCTGCCTCACATCCAGCTGCTGTCTTGGCCAAGGGAGATCAGTTTTCCAAGCCTTTCCAGCCACTTGGACGTTCACCAATGCTTCCTTGGGTGACTTGCCTACTTGCTTGTCAAAAGTCAAAAATTTAAGAAAGTTGTAGACTTTTCTAAAAAGTTTTTAGGGCTTTTAATTATCTTACAAACTAATTAGAATTTGAAGAAACTAACACCACCATTGGATTCCTCACTATCAAAAACCTTGGGGTAGTGTCTTACTTATCTCTTAATCCAAGTCTAATCTTAATTTAGTTACATTAGAAACTTTGAGTTGTCAAATTTTGATTGGTTAATACTCTAAATTTTAATTTTTCTTAGTTAAACATTTTTAATAATTATTCTAAGTATATGACAATTATTAGATAATTTCATAGATGTCATACAAATTTTATCTTAATTTTCTGCCTTAAAATTTTATCGTAATAATTTCTTAGAGTTCCAACTCTCAGAAAATCCTCACAATTCGAAATTAGTATTTTAATTCTTCAACTGTATATATTTTTTTAATCTATATTCAATTACCTTTTCGTTGAGTTACAGATTAGTCCAAAATTTTACACTTGAGAATTTATCCTGGACAGCTGTCTGACATAGCGGTCCGGTCAACAAGCAATTCAGACAAAAACAAAGACATCCAAAGATTAAGAAAATTCTTCTGAGTAGAACTGTATTAATTTCATTAAGAAAATATGTACAAAAAATTTCTATAAAATACAGTACATAATTATTTATAATATTTATATATAAATACATACAAATAATAAAATAAAATGAGGATGTTACAGAGAGTAACCCTCCGACTGTGTTTATGGCTGGACAGTATTCCCATTCAACTTCTAACTCACCCCATATAGCGCTACACACCTTCCTCGAAATAACTTCTGCTTTTGTCTCTTGGAAATACAAGAATTCCGCACCTTCTGATTGTACCACTCTCCTTATTTTCCTCCATTTAACTTTCCCTTCTAGGCCCTTGATATTGTATGATAATACCCTCATTGATCAACTTCGTTTACAAAAAGAAAAATTAAGTGCTTCAAAATAGCAGTCAAAATATCTTGTATTATACTATTATTATGTTATAATATTTTACTGGTTACTAAATCCATTTATCAATAGTTTAATTAAAACCTAGTATATACATATATTCCGGCGCTGAATCATTTACTACTTTAAAAAAAATAGTATACTAGTATAGGATAGGATCAAACTAATTTTTCTAATGATCCATTTCTTTTGTTGAGAAAATCAAACAAAGCTCTAATTTTGGGCAATCAAAGTATCCTTTTTGGCAACTAATTGTTTTGATCTTCATAAGAGAAAATTGACAAGAACCAACCAGCTATTAGTATCAGGTTATTTGGCGTACGTATACATTATATTGCATATGCGAGGATTGACCAGAAACAGCTGACGACAAGTCAACTGCGGAAGGATTTAACTCGTTTAAACTGTTAACTATTATGCATGCCAGGATTGACCGGAGATACTACAGGTCACGTCTGGGAAGAATTTAAGAAGGAATATAAATTAAAAAAAAAGTACCTATTTTTTATTTAAATAGGTTAATGTTTGAGATACTTAAATTCAAATTGAAGCGTAAATCCACCAATAAACCTATTCACTTTATATATGCAAAGGGAATGACATCTACATTTTTTTAAATAAAAAAAAAAAGAAAAGAGAAAAAAAAGTTGAATCGAAAATAGGAGTGTGTAGTTAACTTTATACAATGAGAATGTGTAGTCAAAGGGTAATTTAGAAAAAAAAAATGGAAACCAAAATTCCTTAATGTCTTTTTTTTTATTATTATTATTAGGCAAATACTAACCAGTATCCTTAGGACACTAGTTAAGAAACTAAAAGGAGAAAATTTTTTATTGGAATGCGTAAAATTGCATTGCTCATAATTTTTTTTGCACTCTCCTATAATTTTCACATTAGATACTTTCTCCTTTTAATTCCTTAATCAGTGTCATTATGACACTGATTAGCAAGACCCTTATTATTAGTATTATATAATGAGTTTTTCAACTTTTTAAAAAAAAATGAGTATTTCAAATGAGAAATACTTATAATGAGAAAATTACAATTTTAAATGATAGTCCTTCGATCATAATTAAAAAATTCATCATCTCTACAATTACCAGTGCCGCTTGTTACCATTGTTATCTATCATCGTCACTGTTACCACTAACACTGACATGACATTATCACTATTGTCATTGCCATCGTCATCACCATCACCGCCATGTCATGGTGGTGGTTGTGTTATAGAGGTGACGATAATAGTGGTGGTGACAATGACGGTAGTGACAATAGTAGTGGTGGTAATCCCTCATAATTGCATTTTTTTTTTTTTTATCACCAAAAAAATTTATATATTTATATAGCATAGGTATAGGGATACCAAACCCTTTTACAAAAAGAAGTAATTATAATATACTCCCTCCGGGTTGAAATATAAACAAAAAAAATCTCATATATGTTGGACTAAAATAAAAGTAAACTTTAACTAACTCTCTCCTATTTAATTATATCATCTCCAAAGTATTCTTCTTTTAATTAGAACTTTATTTTCAATAACCTTCTCTTTTTTTGTTCTATGCAATTAAATGCAAGGATACTCTAGGAAATGAATTAATTTTTTTATTGAGATTATCAAAATTAAATGATGTTAACTAATTTTTTTAAAGAGTGTGATTCAATTCTTTTTTTTACTTATATTTCAATTCGGAGGAAGTAGCTCACATACTCTATTATTATCATGGTTATTTTGTATTTATGCTAACGTGCATAAATATAAAATAACCATTGTCTATGTTATCCAGCAATCTCCATAATTATCCACCCTCTACAATAAAAAACCACCTCCACTACCTTAAATACAAAACCACTCTGATCCCAATGAATTGCCTCAAATGTCTCCCACCAAAATTGGAGCCACGTCAAACCTTATTGCTGCAACTGCAACCGCAAGTACCCACATGCACACAACAGGCATAAAAACGCGGTTGGTGTAGACTGCTTCATGACCAAAAAACTATTTTAATAATCTTTACTACTCCAAAAAAAAAAATTAATTAAATTTTGCTTTTGTTGACTTGTTAATTCATTTTGTGTTCTCAAATTCTACAATTCTTCATCTCTTGCTAGAAATATCTATTGACCATTATGCATTAACTACGTCGGCGTTTGACTTAGATAAAGATGAGTTTGTCTTAATTACTTGACTTTTATTCATTCTCAGCGTGCTATAAAATGACGAGTTCTCTAGCATTAATCCTGTGCATCAAAATCCAAAAGCTCTTTACATCTAATTCCTTAAGCTATTTTTTCTTCTTCCCATCCATGGATTCTATAATAAGTAGTATACTTATCCTCTTATTGGCATGCACCACTATACACATTCTCTCAAATAAAGTAAGGAGAAAACGAAATCACAAGCTTCCACCAGGACCCTCTCTTCTCAACCTTGTGGGAAACCTAGTTGAACTTGGCAAAAAGCCACAACAAACATTGGCCAAACTTGCCAAGTTTCATGGCCCCATAATGTGTTTCAAGCTAGGTCAACTAACCACCATAGTTATCTCTTCATCATACATAGCCAAAGAGGTGCTCCAAACCCATGACTTGTTATTCTCAAACCGAACAATTCCACATGCCACAACAGTTCACAACCACAACCATTATAGCTTACCCTTCCTCCCCATTTCACCCCTTTGGCGAGACCTTAGGAAAATATGCAACAACCAATTGTTCTCACACAAGTCCCTTGATGCAAGCCAAAACCTTAGACGCAAAAAACTCCAAGAACTTCTCAATGATGTGCATAGAAGTAGCCTTAGTGGTGAAGCTGTGGATATTGGAACTTTGGCTTTTAGGACTTCAATTAATTTTTTGTCAAACTCTTTTTTCTCTTTGGACTTTGCCAACTCTGTAGGTGAAGCAGAAGAGTACAAGGGTATAGTGGAGAATCTTGGGAAAGCAATTGCTACGCCAAACTTGGTGGATTTTTTCCCGTTGTTGAAGATGGTTGATCCACAAGGCATTAGAAGACGCACATCTAGTTACGTTTCCAAGTTGTTCGCTATTTTTGACCGCTTGATTGACAAAAGATTGGAGTTTGGAGATGGCACAAATAGTGATGACATGTTAGACACCTTGCTCAACATTTCTCAAGAGGATGGCCAAAAGATGGACCACAAAAAGATTAAGCATTTATTCCTGGTATGTTTCTTTCCCTTATTATTTTATCACTCCTGTTTTACTATCGATAGTTTTTTCAACCTTTTCTTATTGATTTAACAATTTTTAAAGTTACTTGGGACCGTTTGCTTTGAAAATTTGTTTTTTGCTTTTACTTTTTTACCTGCTGAAAGGTTGGGGTAGCCTTCTTCTCCTGCCGCTATGGCATCTCCTCTGTGTATTGCCTTCTTCCTCATGGCGGTGGGAGTACCTTCAAAGGCACTCTAATACTCAAGTAAAAAATATACTCAAATAACGTAGTTGTATATGATTCGAATTAGGTTATTAACCTCTTTGCTTCTACCTTTTTATATAGTATGTAGTGAGATTCCTTTATTATACTAAGATAAGATTAGATCCATACAGTGGCAATATTAAATCTTTCTGTTATTATTTTAATTTTTATCCTCTTGTCAAGTTTTTTTATTTAGGTATATGGCCTTTGGATAGGGCCGAGGGGGTGTTAGTCAAAGCTATACTCAAACTACTTAGTACACAAGTCCCCCAAGCCTCAAGTCCATTAAGGACAAGGAGGCTTAGCTAATTGAAGTCATTCACTCTGGGAGCTAGGTCTGACAGGTACTCAGACCTCCTTTACACAAGTCCTCCAAGCCTTGAATCTATTAAGGATGAAGAGGCTTAGCTAATTGAAATCATTTGGCTCTGGGAGCCAAGTTCGATGGGTTCTTGGATTCCTCCCATACACTTTTAATTATAAAATTTTCACTTTATTTTTTTTTTATCTATTTTCAAAGATTTTTACAACAAATAGTGATCTTTTTTCCTATAAAAATTATGAAAATTGGAAACAAATTAAAAATAATATGAAAATTTTATAATTAAAAATAAAAATAAAAGTATACAAACCCTTAAGTTTTAAACTTTTTCTCTCTTATTTTCATTTTCTATATTTTAGAGGAAAAAATATGTTCACATATACATTAAAATTCATGAAAATTCTTATATTTACTCTCACAGGAGGAATTCTATCATTTCAGCTATGTAGTTATCATTCTTTTTCACTATAATTAAATGATTTGGTATTCTTTTTCTCTTCCACTACAAAAGAAAAATATCATACACTAACAAACAAAAAATTGTCAAACTTTAAGATTGTCCTCGTTAGTCCAGTCTTTAATTAATGAAAATTAAGTTATTTGTATAGACATTATGAGTTTCTACTAAAAGTATGATACATTATATTAATAAATAACTTTGTTGATAAAAAAATATTGATATATTATCAATAATTCAATTATTAGTATAATCCACCATACTCTTAATGTAAACTCTCTATTTTTATACTAATATTTTAATTTTATTAGATAAAAACTAGGGTTAACTAAGTTTTTAGTCCCTAAACTTTTTCAAAATTTGATTTTTAGTCCTTAAACTTTAGTTTGACTAGTCAAGGCCCCTAAACTTTTTACAAATTTTGTTTTTAGTCCCTAAACTTTAGTTTGACCGGTCAAGGTCCCTAAACTTTTTAAAAATTTAGTTTTTAGTCCCTGAAATCTCATTAATTTAGGGACTAAAAACTAAATTTTTAAAAAGTTTAGAAACTAAAAATCGAATTTTAAAAAAGTTTAGGGACTTTGACGGTCAAAATTTTGTTCAGGGACTAAAAACTAAATTTTTAAAAAGTTTAGGGACCTTGACCAGTCAAACTAAAGTTTAAGGACTAAAAACCAAATTTTGAAAAATTTAGGGACTAAAAACTTAATTAACCCTAAAAACTATATACACTCAAAGATGGTAATCCTAATGCTAATTTTTTTTCTTTATTAGTAAATGTCTAAAATGACTTTTTTTTTTTGCAATGTTATATTATACTAATATATCGCCAAACAATTGGTAAATTTCTCGTATAAACTATGATTTTGTAACAGGATTTAATTGTTGCTGGAACTGATACAACTTCCTACACAATGGAATGGGCAATGACTGAGCTAATCAACAACCCGGATACAATGTCAAAAGCCAAAAGGGAGCTTGAGCAAACCATTGGAATAGAGAATCCTATTAAGGAATCAGACATTGCAAGACTCCCATATTTAAGTGCAATAATAAAAGAGACCTTGCGCATGCACCCAGGTGCCCCACTTTTGCTGCCTCGAAAAGCCAAGATAGATGTGGAGATCAATGGCTACACTATCCCACAGGGTGCACAAATTGTGATTAATGAATGGGCTATTGGAAGGAACCCAAGCATATGGAAAAACCCTAATTCATTTTCACCTGAGAGATTTTTGGGGTCAGAAATTGATGTCAAAGGTCGACACTCTCAACTCACACCGTTTGGTGGTGGTCGACGAATATGCCCTGGCTTGCCACTAGCTATGAGGATGTTGCATTTGATGGTGGGATCGTTAATCAATGCTTTTGATTGGAAATTTGAAAATGGTGTGAACCCAGATATCGACATGGGTCAACCGATGCGAGCTATTCCATTTAGAATAAGTATGTAACATATACATTTGATAGGTACATTTGTGTCGATAAAACCATACATTATTCTTGGATTCATACATTGAACAATTAGTTAGTACGTTGTATCTTTTCGTAAATATTGAGATGCATAGCATGATAGTAACCACAAAATAGTCAAATGCCCCCTTTTCTAACCTTATTGAGTAATTCTCGAATCTCAGCTTTTTTTTTTTTTTTTAGTAAATTATACTAATCATCTCTGAGGTTTAAAACACAAAAGGGGATCAGTGTAGAAATTAAAAAAAAAGTACTATTATATATAATTTGCAAAAAGTTCAGGAAATGCAAATGTAATTTGTTTTTTTTTTATGGAGCCAAATATTTGTTCTTTTGGAGTAAATTACGCTGGAGATATTATTATATATATATACCAATTACTATAAACTATAACAACTATTATACCACCTTGTCAAAAACAAAAAAATAATCTATACTGTGCATAAAAAGCGGATAAGTATATGGGACCGTACGTGGGTCTGTGAGTTGAATGGGGACATGCAAGGTTCTGGTTGTGAGTGGGGAGTTTATCCGTACGTAGTTCATAATGAGATGCCTTAGATTTTGTAGGTATGATCTTGATATACATCACAGTCTGGGTCTACTCTGTAATTCAGAATGTTGGCTTCAGGAGCTTTGTATTTCTGGCTTTACATGTAGTGAGGAAGACCAAGTGTAAAGGGAGGTTTGGACAGGGCAATTAATATTAGACACCGTAAAGAAAAATAATTACATAAGTGTTTTTCCTATCGTCAAGGTTCAATTACATCTCCTTCTTTAAGATGCCTAGAAAAGTGATTGATGAGGTGAATGGTCTACAAATAAGGCACTTGTTGGCAAGTGGGGATGGAGGATGTTGAACGAAAAGGATAACTTATGGGTAAGACTATACTCTTGCACGTTCTGCAATCAGCAAGAAGAAACCATGGTTCATCTACTCTTTACTTGCGATTTTGCATATAAAATCTGGATGGGGGGACAGTAACTGTTTTACCTCATAACATTCACCAGTCATTTTTGACAACATTGTTCTGTCATAGGATATAGCATTGAGGCACACACATTTTAATTGTATACACAAAGAACGAGTATTGCTGGATGTTTTGTTTCTGATTGGGCTGCCATTTTTGTTTATCACGTGTGATGATCTTTGGTGGGTACAAATATATTTAGGTGCCACATAATGATCTACCACCATTGTATTTTGAGAGGAAGTCTCATTCTCTGATGTAATTTTCATAGAGGTACTTGTGGTTATCCAAAAAAAAAACACAACCTCCTTCATGTTTTGGTTATGTTAGAAATAAGTTCTATATATTGAGAAGTGAGAACTCAGTATAATTGAGAGTTATAAGATTAGCTTGGTGATTGAGAATGAGTTTTAAGGTTGAAAGCAGGGACAGATTCTCCCAAACCTTTTAAGTATTAACACTAAAGCATTAGGTGTTTCTTAAAATGGGTTATATTCCAATTAAATTTTGAGCAATGATTTATTCTCTGTTACCGAAACAAGAACCTGCTGGATAGAGTTATTCTGTTAGCACTAGCAGTGTATCATCAACCATTGTTTCCAGCTTGCAAGTAAGCAAAATTCACTTGATTCATGGCAGAGTGCATTTTCATCAATGCTGGCTGGCTGCAAATAGTCAGTTTCCACTACAAGAAATGTCACTTGTAGTGACACTAAAAAAGTGTCACTATAAGTAAAATATATGTAGGTATACACTTATTTGACATATACCCACACACAATTATAGTGCGAATTTTGGATGGGATTCAACAACATCTATTGTGTGTCACTATAGCTTATATCCACATTTTTAATCCATTTCATTTTATAAAAAAATTTAAAACAATTATAAATAATTAAATTTCATTAGTAAAGCTACAACTTATATAAATATATTATAAACATCTATACTGATAAAAAAAATTTATAAACATCTATTTAATTACTCAAAAAATAATAGTCATCCATTCATGATAAAAAATGAAAATCCTTGAGCTTTTACAATCATCAAATTTAATACTATACTTTCATCCATCCATAACAAAAAAATAATAAAAATTCTTACGTCTTTACAATGTCAATTTAATATCTCATATAACAAGAATAAAAAATACATCATCCATCCATAAGAAGAAAATGAAAATCCTTGAGTTCTCCATAATGTCTTTCCTTGAGTTCCTTCAACAAATAATGAAAATATTAGCAATCTACAAATGACAAAGAAAATTATAAAACCAAACTTATAATACCTGTATTAAAAGACATTTTGCTTATCATTTCTACATCACTGTAATTTAAGCACCCTCTCCAAGAAGTAAATCATAGGGTTCTTCAAATTCAATACCCCGAAATAAATAAATGTTAACACAGCAAGCAAATTAAATCATAAAATTAAGGTACAAAATGAAAATGTATATTCTTGCATAATAAAATAATATAAAAAAAACAAGAGTGCACATAATAAAAATTAATTACCTCCACTTAAAGTTGCCCTTGTATTATCAAGACTGGTTTGAGATTCAACATGACTTGCCTCTTGGATTTGTTCTAATTGTGATTGGCCAAATTGATTATCAAGATTTGGTACCACGTGGTCTCCTCTAATATTATTATAATGAACTCAAAAAAATAAAGTATGAGATTTCATTATAAAATATAGGATCTGCTACATAGCCACTGAAATTTTGGTTAACCGATCTGCTACTTAATAAGATTTGATACCATATGATCTCTAGTATCTATTATAATGAAATTTAAAAAATAGCAGCTAAGTGGCACCGAAGTAGCTTTCTCGTTCACATAAAAGGATGTCCCAAGAAATATAAAAACATATTGATACCTAAGAGATTGATGTATGCCTTTATGATGATCTAAAAGTCAATTTAATAGGCAGCAATTAATAACCTACTAATAACTAAGACATTATATGGAACCAATCAGAAACATTCGTACTAAAAGTATTTTCCGTGTTTTAGAACTAATCCAAGTGAACAGAGATATAAAACTAAATGGCAGGGACTTGATAATTGACACTTAACATAAAGAGAGAAAATGAAATACTTACAACTCCTTGATTTCAAAATGCAGCAAACTAATTAGAGATCTACAAACATAGAGCAATGTCCTCTAAAACCACAGTACAAATCTTCAAGAATGAAGGTGATGAATTAGTTAGACATTGCCAAAAGATAAAAATTTGAATGCTTTAGAAAGTAAAAGCCATGATCAAAATCTTGACATAAAATCCACAAATATTCATTGCCAGAAAATCAAAATTTGAATGCTTCAGGAAGTTTATTCAATTTTTTAGACAAACTTTCAATGGGAAGGGCGGCAATGAGTTATAGGTTATATGGAAATAGTGATGAGCAAGAAAGTATGATCGAGTTATAGACTTGGAATGCAAACTTTAAACCAAATGAACTGTTATGATTACAAAAATTCTCATAGTAGGTACCTGCTTGTTCAAAAATCCTGCTGGTATAAAAGCAAATTCCATTGATTCCCCCAAACTACTGTTAGACCATATAGTCTTTGTCCAATGATGAAAATTTCATTACTACATAAGTTAAGAGAAACCTCACGGACAACCACATACAGAAACGAACCAAAGAGGCCCAACCAAGATAGCAATGGAAAAAGGAGGACATCTTAGAAAATGAATAAAAGTCAAATAATATTTCTCGTGGTTTCATAGAAACTGGTATTTTGTCTAAAACAACATGCCTAAGAGCTAGTTATGATTTTTAAGAGTTGAAGGTGTAAAAGTAAAGTGAAAGCACGAACCTTGCCACTAAGGTAACAGAGATCACCAGAAGAGACTAAAGTGGTCTCGTGAAAAGCTGATCTTCCAAGCATGCAAACCATATCAGGTTCCATCAAGTGCTTCCCTCCTAGTATCTTCAGGATAGTGGTCTTGCCTATTAATCGCAAAACAAATAAATGGATATGCAAAAAGCCAAATGCTTCTTTCTGCTTAATATTTTAGCTACTTAGCTTTTTTTTTTTTTTTAATCACAACTTTTTTTTATCAGGCCAGCTTGGATGTTAGCTCTTTTATCAATTTGATGTGGCAAAAACAAAGAACTAAGAAGAACACAAAATTCATTATCTGCACATGAATGATTTGTGTGGGAGTCTAACCTTAGTAGAGAACATTTATTTGTGTGGAAGAGCTATACACAAATTTGCTCTTCTATAAAATCTATTAAAGAAATCATTTTCGTTTGTCATAGGATGCTCAACCTGACACAAAAGAATAAAATATTGGAAATTATTCACTAACAAATGATGAACACTTGCCTAGGTTCATTTCATATAAAACAAGTATAATAGAAATTAGTTTCAACCTGGATACAAGTGTTCATTTCCATGAAGTAAAAGGAACCCCTTTCAACCAAAAGGAACTCAACCATTCCAACACCTATGTAACCAATAGATGCAGAAGATGGTGCTTCTCCAAGCAATTTCTGATTATGCCTCTACATGAGGAAACACGATTAATAGAAAGTAAGATTCACAATGCACCAATTATCCACAATCAACATTTATGCTTCTAATCTAGCTTATAAATCTAATGGCCAGGGACTTAACATTTGATCTGTTGTATTCCACCTAACACATTCGGTCAGTTGAGAGAAATTGTAAGCAAGAGTACAAATATAGAAAAAAAATCAAATGCAATGGCAATGTACCAAAGATTGATCTGCAGAACATAATCAATACTGCCATAATGGACCAAGCCATCGATACTGGATTGCACCTTGCCATTCAAAATTCAGAGCAAAAGCAATGGTGAAATTAAAATTAGATGAAGTGCTCAAACTAAAGCAGAGAAGAAATGCAACATTTCATCAAACACATTGCAAGCAACCTGAATTCGCAAAACCAGCCGCCACATATCTCACAGTAAATTCATGAAAACTAATTAAAGAGATGAAATTAAATCAAAAGGGAAAAAGACAAAGATCAACAAATAATGTTAGTAAGTACATTGCATTTGTTACTACAATTATAATATGATACAGAGATAACGTTCAACATCAGAGATATAGAAGCATGGAACCAAATGAATATCCGTATTCATGCAAATATACTAGAAACCTCCACTTAACAAGCACAAACATAAAATCAAGAGTTAAACCTAACATAATAAGTAACACACATTATAGAAATCACCACAAATGATGACCTAACGCATACTAAGCACCAAATCAATCTCTACATCAGAAACACATTATTTTCACACAGAGTAATTTCTACTGAGAAATCGAAAAAAAAAATGAAAAACGAAGATCGCATAGAGAAATAGCAGCATTAAGGGAAAACGGAAACAAGACCCGAAGATTATGTAGCTTGATGTATTTCCAGACTCTTTTGACAGCGTTGATTTGCGACACTTGAAGATCGTCCTCTTTGCTGTGGTTTTTGCGACGGCTCCGCGAGACGCAACAACTTTCTTGGTCGCACTCTTCTCCTCCGCTGCCATGAAAGCTTTGTCGCTTGCACCAACAACCCTAACTGCCGCCATTATCGCTCCGCGGCAACCCTAACATATCTGAGAGAAGAGTAAATTGAGAGAAAAAGAGTATTAGATAATCTCGAGAGTTGAGAGTGAGAGAACAGTGTTGTTAATCAAATTTCTTCTCTGATATATGTATACAAATGAAGATAACCAAAAATATGTGATGATAACCAAAAAAAAAATGTATACAAATGAAAGAGATAGCAACTCCTCACAACGTAATTTCCATCGAGAGAGAGTGTGTCCTCAGAGTGCGAAATAGAAACAGAGTTTAGAGTGCAACAAGCAAATAACCGCAGTAAAAGTGAGAAATTAGGTCCGAATTATTACAAGTCTTTACCTACACCCAAGCTTATGTAGGTAGAAGTAATTTTTTGGTTACACCAACAATTAATTAATTATGTATGTGGGTAAAAGCGTGTGTAGGTACAGGGCACTTTTTTTTAGTGTTCATTAAATAGTTGAGCAGTGTGCCGTGTGCAAGTAATTATAAATCTCCTAATAATACTTAAGTTCGATTGAAATGTAAGTCAATTAGACATAATTGGACACAAAAAATCCATTTACACTAGTTAAAACCTGCTATATATTCCGGCAATGAATCATTCTCTTTAAAAAAATATGAGATAGGATCAAACTCAAACTAATTTGTAAAGATCCATTTCTTTTGTTGAGAAAAACAAATTAAGCACTAATTTTGGTCAACCAAAGTACCCCTTTGAAGCAAATCTAATTGTTTTGATCTTCATAATAAGTCCAGCCAAGAAAATTGACAAGAACCAGCTTGCATGTTTTTAGGGCCGTTATTTGATGTACATCTATATTACATCTACATTACATATGCGAGGATTGACCAGAAACAGCGCGTAGAGGTGGGCGCTGCTATGTATGTATGCAAGGATTGACCAGAAGAAATATGGCATGGCTGCATGGGTGACAACTATGGAAGGATTTTACTCGTTTAAACTGCTATACACGAGGGTTGACCAGAGATAGTAGGGTTGACAATTGGGAAGGATTTAAGATAATATAAATAAAAATATATATCAATATATATTTTTTTATTTAAACTAGTATTTTAGCTGGTGCATGGCACAAAATAAATATTTATTTGATATAACTAAAATTTATAATAAATAAATATTTTAGAACATATAAATTATATAGACTTATGATAAATAATTTATATTATGATACAATGTTATTTTTAATTATTGATAATTTTCTTGAAAAATATTAAAATTCAAGTTAAAACTAAATATATTGGAAATGATGATAGATTAAAAGATATAAGAGATTAAGAAAAATCCCTTAAAACGTCATCGTCGAAGAAAAGCTATTGAAATGCTCTCGTTGATGAATGACAATTAAAAATGCTCTCGTTCAATATAGTTATTCTCATTAATATAGAGAGAGAGGGATATGTTAATGTTTGATATGCTTAAATTCAAGTAGAAGGTAAACCTACTTTTATATAGAGAGAAGGGATCAAGTTCCTCTGAGAGAAACTCTCCTCATACTTCATTTTCTTTTAATTTAACCGTAAAAAATGAGTTATTTGTTAGAACTGTCAGATTAAAAGAAAATAAAAAATGAGGATAGAAAAGTAACTTTTTTTTTCCTCTTTCTCACATACATATATAGGTTCTAGGCTTAAATATTTTTTTTGTTCCTGTAAGTTTTTTTTTTTTCCGTCTTTGCAATTTTTTTGGAATCATTTATGTAATTTCCAAATCTTTTTTTTAGTCTTTGCCATCAAACTCTATTAAAAAAACATTAATGTTGTTGCCATAGGATGATGTCATCATGTGCCACATCAGCATAATACCACATCATCAACGTAACAATAGCAAAAAAGTGTTATGTCAGCAAAAAAGTTGCACATCATCGTTACTACAGAGGAACTAAAAATGAAAAAAAAAATCACAGGGACTAAAAAAAATTACAGAAACAAAAAATAAAAAAATATTACATGGACTAAAAGAAAAAAGTGACATATTTACATACATGAAAATAATTTTAAGCTTCAAATATAATGTATAAAATTTATTTATAATTAATATAAAATAAAAAGATAACAAGAAAAATCATTATGACATCACCATGATATTGACACAATGAAATCATCATACATCATGCATCAACGTAAAAGTTTTTTGTAACGGATGGTAGAAATTAAAAATGAAAGGAAAAAAAAGGAAAAAAACACTAACTTAATAGGAACGAAAAAAAAAAAACACACACACACACACACACACACACACACACACACACACACATATATATATATATATATATATATATATATATATATATATATATATAAGTTTTAAGTTTTTCTTTTCTGAATCAACTTGGCCATTAAAGTTTATTTTTATCAATTATAATTATATGCCATCTTTTTTTAACGTAATTCAATTACATTTTAATTAACAAAGTTTGCTACTAATTGCATCTCTTAAACAAATCTATCTTATAATCTTTACAGTTTGAAGGGGATCAGTCACCAAAGATATAGTTGGTTGAAATACATACCCAAAAAACTAATTAAATTTTGTTGTCATTGACTTGTTAATTCATTTTTGTATTCTCAGAATTCTTCATTTCTTCATTGACCATTACCATTTCCATGCCAACGCACTACGTCGACATTTGACTTCGATAAAGATGAGATTTTGTTAATATCTTTGACTTTGATTCATTCTTACGTACGTGCTATAAAATGACGAACTCTCCAGCATTAATTAATCTCATGGATGCATCAAAAGCTCTTTACATCTAACTCAATACACTTTCTTAGTTGTCCATGGATTTTGTATTAAGTAGTATACTTCTCCTCTTATTGACATACACCACTATACACATTCTCTCAAATAAAATAAGGAGAAGACGAAACCACAAACTTCCAGCAGGACCTTCTCCTCTTACCCTAGTGGGAAACCTAGTTGAACTTGGCAAAAAGCCACAACAAACATTGGCCAAACTTGCCAAGCTTCATGGCCCCATAATGCGTTTGAAGCTAGGTCAACTAACAACCATAGTTATCTCTTCACCAGACATAGCCAAAGAGGTGTTCCAAACCCATGATTTGTTATTCTCAAACCGAACAATTCCACATGCCACATCAGTTCACAACCATAGTCATAATAGCGTGGCCTTCCTACCCATTTCACCTCTTTGGCGAGACCTTAGGAAAATATGCAACAACCAATTGTTCTCACACAAGTCCCTTGATGCAAGCCAAAACCTTAGACGCAAAAAACTCCAAGAACTTCTCAATGATGTGCATAGAAGCAGTCTCAATGGTGAAGCTGTGGATATTGGAACTTTAGCTTTTAGGACTTCAATTAATTTTTTGTCAAACATTTTTTTCTCTTTGGATTTTGTTGACTCCGTAGGTGAAACTGAAGAGTACAAGGTTATAGTGGAGAATCTCGGGAGAGTACTTGCAACGCCTAACTTGGAGGATTTTTTCCCGTTGTTGAAGGTGGTTGATCCACAAGGCATTAGAAGGCGTGCAACCACTTATGTTTCGAAGTTGTTTGCTATTTTTGATCGCTTGATTGACAAAAGATTGGAGTTTGGAGATGGCACAAATAGTGATGACATGTTAGACACCTTGCTCAACATTTCTCAGGAGGATGGCCAAAAGATGGACCACAAAAAGATTAAGCATTTGTTCCTTGTATTTTCCTTTTCCTTATTATTTTATCACTCTTGTTTTACTATCGATAGTTTTTCAACTTTTTTTTTTCATTAATTTAACAATTTTTTGAGTTACTTAAGTTTTAAACTTTTTCTCTTATTTTTCATATTTTAGAAGAAGAAAAATTGTTCGCATACATTAATACTGATGAAACATTCTTATATTTACTCTTAAAGGAAGGAATTCTATCACTTTAGTTTCACTTCAATTAATTGATTTGGTATTCATTTTCTCTTCCTCTACAAAAATGAAATTATTATTCACTAACAAACAAAATATGTCAAACTTTAAGATTGTCCTTGTCACTATAGTCTTTAATTAATTAAAATTAAGTCATTCTTACAGACATTATGAGTTTGTACTAATAAAATGATTTTTTACTAATGATAGTATGATATGTTATATTAATAAATAATATTGTTGATATAAAATATTAAAATATGACCAATAATTCAATTATTAGTATATAATACACCAATGTAAACTCTCAATTTTTATACTAATAATTTAGTATTATCAGATAAAAACTATACATACTAAAGATGGTAATCCTATTGCTTAATTTTTTTTCTTTATTAGTAAATGTCTACATGACAATTTTTTTGTAATGTTATATATATTATATACTATATGGTATTGCCAAACAATTGGAGATTTTTCTCATATAAATTATGATTTTGTAACAGGATCTTATTGTTGCTGGAACTGATACAACTTCCTACACAATGGAATGGGCAATGGCTGAGCTAATCAACCACCCGAAGATAATGTCAAAAGCCAAAAGGGAGCTTGAGCAAACCATTGGAATAGGCAACCCTATTGAGGAATCAGACATTGCAAGACTCCCATATTTACGTGCAATAATAAAAGAGACCTTGCGCATGCACCCAGGTGCCCCACTTTTGTTGCCTAGAAAAGCCAACATAGATGTGGAGATCAATGGCTACACTATCCCACAGGGTGCACAAATCGTAATTAATGAATGGGCTATTGGAAGAAACCCAAGCATATGGGATAATCCTAATTCATTTTCACCCGATAGATTTTTGGAGTCAGAAATTGATGTCAAGGGTCGCCATTTTCAACTCACACCATTTGGTGGAGGGCGACGAATATGCCCTGGCTTGCCACTAGCTATGAGGATGTTGCATTTGATGTTGGGATCACTAATCAACTCTTTTGATTGGAAATTTGAAAATGGTGTGAACCCAGATATCGACATAGGTCAACCCATGCGAGCTATTCCATTTAGAATAAGCATGTAACATATACATTTGATAGGTACATTTGTGCCGATAAAACCATACATTTATTCTTAGATTCATATACTGAAGAATTAGAATTATGTTTGTTGGATTTTTTCATAAATATTGAAGGATCATTTTTAACATTTTGGCAAATTCTTCTCCTATTTTCACATGCTACATTATCATGCCATGACACCAACATGTCAACATTTGTGTCATCTACCACACTAGTGCCATGTCATCATGTTAATGTTATCCTTCAGCATCACGTCATCAAAATATTTTAAATTTGGTTTAAATATCTTTTTGGTCATTACAATTTAGTATTTTTTTGCTTTTCGTCCTTGCAAATTTTTTTTTTTGGTTTCAATCCTTGCAAATTATGTTTGTTTTGTTTTTCGTCCTTATAATGGTTTAGATAGCATTTTTTTTACTGTTAAAAGCGCTATCTAAACCACTATAAGGACGAAAAAACAAAACAAACATAATTTGCAAGGACAAAAAAAAATTGCAAGGACGAAAAGCAAAAAAACACTAAATTGCAAGGACCAAAAAGATATTTAAGCCTTTAATTTTTTAATGAAAGACACCAAAATTGTTAGAACCAAAGACGTATAAAGTGTCTAATTCCTAAAAGTATTTTGGTGATAACAAATGGTGTTATAAAATTTGTGAAGTTCTAACAAGATCTATTTTGCGGGACACAATTGTTTTAGAACAAAAAGTGTTCATAAAACATGTATACATATCGCTTTATCATTACTTAGAGTTATTCATTATAATTCTATCCATAATTACTCTAAACTAAAGATGTCAAAACAATGTTAAAATTATAATTTCAATACAAATTCTAATAATTTAAATTAGGTAAATGCCTATTTTGTCCCTGAAAGATAAACTCGCTGACAATTTCATCCCTGGAAGATGGAAATCACTAATTTAGTCTTGAAATATGTTAAATGTGCAACAATTCAATCATGTTGTTAACCTTTGGCTGTTTAAGTTAACGTGAGTACACACGTGGCACGTCATTGGCTGCATGGCAATTCCATGTGTGTAGGGATTCTTCCACGTCAGTGCACAGTAATTTGGACTAAATTGTTAGCATGAAAGATTATTTTTTTACTACCTTCTTTACCGTTATGAGTATAACAACTCTTTTACCCAAAAATTTAAAGCTTCTTCGTCTTCTCCTTCACCATTCTTCTTCTCCGATTATCCTTCGCCCTTCTTCTTCTCCGATTTAATTAAGTTTATAAACTGTTGCAATATCAATTATTGAGCACAAAAACTCTACTGATTAGCCAAAAAAAATAGAAAGAAAATCATGAAATCATCCCAGAGTATGGAATGCTCCATTTATTTCAATTTCAATCTTCAGGTTAAGTTGTAGTTGTGTTTTTATAATGGTCAATGACTAAGCAGACCTAGTTGAATGAAATCAATTGGCAACTCATTCATTGAACATTTGCAACTAACTGTCAAAATGGTACTGCACATTTGACACGTAATGTCAAAATAGTCCTAAAAAATTATAACTTACTGACAAAATAGTCCACGACATAAATAATAAAAGTGTATTCATAAGTTAACCTTGTTCATTACAATGCCATATCCTACTAAAATTTCTAATGTGACAGTGTCCAAAAAAAAAAAAAAAGACACGATATGTTGTCCATAACCTCCATCAAACATCCCACAAGTACTAAATACTACTGTCACAACAAAAATTCCAAAAAAAAAAAACTAATTCAAAAAGTAAATTGATCCTAAAATAATCATTACAACTAAATTGCAGCTTATAACTTAATAATCCAAAATATAAAAGTAGATAATCTCTCATCAGTTAAGATCTTCAAGACACTTGAATCTTGGTGTAGGAATGAAGCTCATGAAATTTGGTTGGGTCATCCTTGGGAAGGGTACTTTGATCATAGAAGATGAAGGTATAATAAGAGTGGTCTAAATACAGGTGTTGCTACTACGAATGTAGGCACATTTGCAACTTCAACATGAGGGATAGGTTCTGGTGAGGAGCATCAGGAAAGACCTCTTTCATTCCTGGTACTAGACCCTACATGAGTAAGTTGCCAAAAACAGAGTGAAAAATTGAGTGAAAACAAAGCATCATCATATATGCTCAACCATATACCTTACGAAGTGGACGAAACTAGGAATGGTTGCCTTTCGTCTTCATACGGCGGCAAAAAAAGCACCACCATCGTCTACAATGAGGTCGTCACCATTCACCAATAGCTTCACAGAACACGAGAAGGAGGAACGACCTTGGCTTTCTCCTCAAGTGTGAATGGTAACAATGACCTTCAGTGAATGGTAACCTTAAGAGGTAAAAAAAAGTAAACATTTCACTGACAATTTGGTCCTCCTTACTTGGCAAGTGTGTGTCGTTCACCTTCCACACATGCATGTGTCCTGTCAACAATGACGTGCCACGTGTGCACTCACATTAACTCAAACGGCCAAAGATTATCAACAAGACTAATAGTGTGTTTTGATAACAAGTGAGAATCGATTCTAGTCCATAAAATCACAATGACACTATGAAAAAGTTGAAACAACTATTTGTTGTTTCATTCTCACCGTGATTTTTTAATCAATTATGCTAGAAGTGAATCTAAACCAAACATGCAATAAATTGTCACAACAATTGCGAATTTCATAATTAAATTGATGATTTTTATCTTTCAAAGATTAAATAGGTTATTTACCCAATTTAAATTACATGAATTGTATTTTTTGATTCATTATTACATGAATTGTATTCATTGCAACCGTGATTTTAGGTGGTGAACTCAAGGTGACACTCACCAACACGCAACCATCCCATGGAATCAGCAACATGGAGTAAACCTCTCACCCTTTCCACTCTCACTTCGCCTTCCCATTCACGCCATCCCTCCTCATACAAATTGATGGCCTTTTCAACTCTCCACACTTTCCCACTCCCTTCCTTCTCTTCTTCTTCTTTCCACCCTTTTCTCACACCCTCTCCTCTCTCTCCAAAACCCACCACTCCACTCCTCAACCCTCGCCCTCTTCGCTCTGTCCCTCGCAGCATGCAACCCTCGCGCATCCAAGACGCCGTTGGAGGAGCATTGGCCCTCGTCCAATCGTCTCCCGCCACGTGGCAATCGGCTCTTCTCAGCAACGCGCTGATATTTCTCTTGGGGTCTCCGATTTTGGTCACGGGGTTGTCTCTCTCCGGGATCGGTGCTGCATTTCTGCTCGGAACGCTCACTTGGCGCGCTTTTGGGCCTTCTGGGTTCTTCCTTGTTGCCACCTACTTTGTTATTGTGAGTTCAGTTCCTTATTTTTGTTTCTGGGTTGAGAATTTGTGTTGTTTGAAAGTGGCAACTATGGAGATCAAATTTGGTTGTGTGTTGAGTTCTGAAAATGGGTGTGGGAGATCAAATTTTCTGTTTTACTTTATTTGGAAGAGATTAATTTTGAGGAAAAAAAATGCTTTTGCTTGGAATTAAGTGCAATGCTGAAAATGGGTGTGGAGATTTTTCTACTTTTGTTTATGGGAAAAGTGATAAATTTTGAGAGAAGGATTGGTTATTCATGGAGTTCTATGCAATTCTGAAAATGGGTGTGAGAATTTTCCTTGTTTTTGCTTCTGGGTTTGAGGCTGTGTTCTTTGGATTTGATTTGTTTGGGGTTTGTTAGGGTACAGCTGCTACAAAGGTCAAAATAGCACAGAAAGTGGCTCAGGGGGTTGCTGAGAAAAGAAGAGGAAGAAGGGGTCCAGGCAGTGTTATTGGATCCAGTGCTGCTGGTTGCATTTGTGCTTTCCTCACGATCTTTGGTGTTGGGGGAGAGGCATTTTCTCGGCTTTGGAGACTTGGGTTTGTTGCCAGTTTCTGTACCAAGTTGAGTGACACTGTCTCGAGTGAGATCGGGAAGGCATATGGAAAAACAACGTGAGTGGTGAACTCTGGTGTGAATATTGGTTGTGCTATGTTGTTATCAACATCTATTTATGAAGCATTGTCATGCTTTTTTACTTGTTAGCTTTTCTAGAACCCCCAAGGTTTTAAATTGCAGTTGCGGTTTTGTTGCGATCTTTGATGTTGTGGAAAAATGTGGACAAATGCGGCTGATGCGGCCACAATTGTGATAACGAAATGAGCATAGAGACCCTGAAAACCATGACATTGCAGTTGAAATTGCAATTGCGGGCTGTTTTTTAAAACCCTGCTACCTCGTCCCCCTTCCCCCTAGAAATCATAATTCTGTATTGATGCAGAGATTTTTTAAGCTATTCTGTAATATCCGTTGATAAATTTTCCAACTCGAAACTAAGGGATACCCCTCCATCTGTGGTGGTGTATGGATTAGGCATGCAATATCTATTGCCTTGTGAATTCAATGCATAACACAAACTTGTACAATATATTTGCTTGTTGTACATTTTACTTGATTGCCAATATTATTTTTTGTCCGAATTTATTAATAGTAGTTTCTCATTGTTCCTGGTAACTTGAGATCTAATGGTTATGATTAGTTATTAGTTATTCATTAGAACCATTAGATTTCAAGAAAATAAATGGTGAGGATGAAAAGTAACTTGATCCCTCCTATATATATATCACTTATGTTTTTTTTTCAACATTTCAATTCTAAAATTCTTCTGGCATAATTTCCAGGTACCTAGTTACAACATTCAAGGTAGTCCCAAGAGGCACAGAAGGGGCTGTTAGTGTTGAAGGAACCTTGGCAGGAATTTTAGCATCTGTAGTTCTTGCATTTGTCAGTTTTCTCATCGGTGAGGTACTTCACTAATTCCTGACTCTGTACACAACTATGCATATTTTGAATACATATCTTTTTCTCTTGCAGTTTTCTGAGAGAGCTTTTGAAAGAAAAAAAAAAAAAACCATTTCCTAAAAAATAATCCCTATCAAATATGCTAGTTTAGATATATTTCTACAATTAATAAATGCTATAAGGAAAAACCAATATGCTTCAAGGCTTATTATAATCATTCTGTTTCAGTTTCAGACGTTATATTGATCATTCCCATTACCCCAAAATGGCTTTTAAATATGAACAACACATTAAGTTCATCCCTTGAAATTAAATAGTAGATGAATCAATTGAATGATCTGTGCTCAAATATTCAAAGTTGTAGGAAGTTGTTAGTTTGTGATCTAGAGATAAGTCAGTAGTTTATTTCTCAGAAATGCTGGCATAAGAGATGGAGGTGGATTGGTTTTAGGCCCAATTGCTGTTAGCGGTGGCTGCTTATTTTTGGAAAGTCTATTCCCTAGCTTGGGGTGAGTGTGCATTTCTATGGGAGTGGGTTTCTGTTCGTATGAGGTTGGCTGTGCACTCATGAGATTTTTTTAGCATTTGACTAATGAGAAAGAGAAAAAAGAATTTGGCATGTGTTTGGAGTTTAATTTTATTGCTTTGATTTGTCCTTTTGTCACCCTTTTTTACTTATATATGCATATTGTAATCTTCTATATTCAAGTTAAATTATTCAATTTATTCTTTTATCTCAGATTAAACTTTTATGCATATATAATAATTAAATTAAATCCCGATGATACTTTCATGGTTCAATCCTGTCCATCGACTGGACTTTTATATACTTAAATTTAAATTACTTGACTAATGATTTAACTTAATGTTTAAGAATGTCTATAAATAGATTTTCTGGTTGAACCATGTTAGAACCCCGACTTGAATGATAGCATGATATAACTGCTTGGAGCTCTTGTGAGATAGCTGTTTATGTTTTTAATTAACTTAAAGTGGGTGGTGGGTTTAGGAGGTACAGATCAGTTTTCTGCTCACTGAACACCAAAGTATGTAGACAGCATAGTTATCTGTAAGGTACCAGGACTATAAGGAAAATAAATGGGAAAGAATGACATTGTATTACTGTATGAGCTCCGATCAACTGATCAAACAAAGAGCCAGTGTATATGAATGCAAATATGTATTCAGAAAGTGAAAAGAGCAATTCGAGAGTGCTCCCCTCTCCCAAATTTGAGTCCCAAGTCCCAAGTCCCAAGTCCCAACCCCCCATCTAACATACCACACATGGTTCTTATAGCCCCCTTCCACAAGAGCCATGTGGCCCTCACTGCCATCTACGAAGTCAGTTACATCCTCCCTCTCTCTTAATTCTGATCAGGTGCATCACACCTATACTTCTTTCTCTTGTATGCCTGGGTGACCTTTTGGCCTTTGTGTACATTGAGCCGTAACATTATCAATCTAGATAGCAGCGCGTAGTGCCTAACTCTGAAAATGCTATAGTGGGATAGCATGATGACCACTATTTTAAATGTTATAATACAAACTAAATAGTATATTCTACACATAAATACTCAAAAAAAAAACAAATTTAAGAAATTCATGATAAATAATAAGTCATAGTTTACACACACAATCACCATCAATCTAAGAGCAATAAGAACATAGTAATGAAGTAAAGAAAATGAAAGATGATGGTGAAATTAATAGAAAAAGAACATAACAAAATAGATAAAACTTAGCTCAGAAGTCTAAACTCTAAAGGAAGAAGAACAGGACACATGAAAAAAAAAGAGAGTCTTATGAAGTGTGAAGGAACAAATGTCAAAACAGAGGTAACTTTTTGTGAAATATTTTACCCCAAAAAACTCAAAACAGTGGTGTTGCAGGGGTAAAAAATGGGTTTTTGAAGGTTACATCAAGGTAAGACTGCTATAGCACACAAAACGCCACTATTTTGGATAGCGTTCGCTCTTTTTTGGATTATGAAACTTATCAAGGGATGGCACCCTTCCCCGACTGCTTTTCCTTCCTCTTCCATTTAAATCATCTCAGCTGCAAAGTCAGTGAAGAGTAATCCTTACACATGTAGTTTCTACTTTATGGTCAGTTGCTTAAGAGTTCATGAACTTGATTTGTGCAATTGTGCTTCTGACTTGCTTTTTATTTTTATTGTTGAACAGGTTGGTTTACATGAAGCAATTATATGTGTACTAGCTGCTCAGATTGCTAATCTTGGTGAGAGCATAATTGGTGCTGCGCTTCAAGAGAAGGAAGGATTTAAATGGGTAGGTACACGAAAGCAGTGATATTTCATTATCAGAACTATGCCATAAATCTGTCTGATCTTGCCTTTTAAAGTTGTGGACTTGTGTTCAAGTTTTATCTATAAGACAGGATTCAAAAATTAAATGCCATTTTGCCAATAGGATCAAATATTGGTCCAAATTCTAAAAAAATTATGAGAGATGTGGCAAATTCAAACAGAATGATTGAGCTTGGCTATTATGTGTACACATACATGATACCAATCTACATGAGTTACTATGGATTAGTAATGTGCAAACAATACTTTTGGATAGATCTTTTCTTTTCTGCTATATTCTCAAATCTGGATTTCATTTTTATGCCGAGATTTGGTTCACCAGCTTAATATGTGTTGAAAATCAGAATATTATATTCTGATAATAGCGGTTTATAGGAACATAATCTTTAATTTAGAGGAAACAAAATATCCTCTATTTATGTGTAATTAATGTAATTAACCTATATAAACACGCATCCGCTGTGTACTCAGACACACGGTTTTCACTCCATTATACCTCTGTTTTCTCCAATTTTAACAATATGTATATCTGGTAGCGAGCATGTAGATGTACTTTTCCACTAGTTATTTATGATTGCTTTACTGTTTTCTGCAGCTTAACAATGATGCAGTCAATATCATCAACATATCGATGGGCAGCATCATAGCAGTCTTCATGCAGCAAGCACTCCAGATCTGGAGTTCCTAAACTTGATGCAGGGTTTTCAAGGAGCTCAATCATATTAACATAGTGGCCATCTTGATAAGTGCTTATCTAAAACACCGATATTGAGCATCAGAGCGGTGCAGAAAATGATTATTTGTTTATTTGTCATTGAGTGCCATATGTGAAGCAGCCTTTTCTGACACCAGATTCATATCTGCAAATTTAAACATGGATAGAAACCTGTCCTTCTGATCATACTCAAAGCATGTTGGTTGTTACAAAGATTAATAGAAGTGGCAATGGAAACCACAAAACTCAGTAAGCTGTAGCCATGATTCAAGTCTCTTTGTATGGGAAGCAGTGGTTCTTTCAAAATGTAGATGTGAACTTCCTTTTCTTGATCCAGCTTACTGTTAAGAAATAGAACAGTTTCTCCTAAGCATTACTGTCAATTATTCTGTTTTTCCCTTTTATTTTCTGGCTGTTGGGAGGATAAGATGGGGGGTTTCTTTGTTCTTGGCCTTGATCCATGTTTTTTAATGCATGCACTCACTGAAGAGCTTCTGAAATACAGTCCTTAGAATAGTTGAAGAGTTTAGTTATACTTTCATTCCTGTACAGTTAATTTTAGAGATTGATTTTTCTACTTTATCAATAGCCAGAATGCATTACATTGCATTCTTACAAGACTCCTTGTAATGCTGAGTTACCAACTGCACGTCATTTGCATCGGCCCCCCAACCATTACAGCAATTCAAGAGTTGGAGTATAAAATTCTTCTCTCGATTTTTTAGAAGACAAAACTCATAGAATGTGTTATTGGTGTTATTTTAAATAGCGCTATCAGAGTTTTTTCTTTTTTTTCTTGTAAAGCAAATTTCATTCATTCAAAACATATAATGAACACAAGATCTGTCCACCCAAAAACACCCAAAGTGATTACACACCTAATATTACATCTTACAATCAACCGATCATAGTAATTAGTAAGGCAACCACTTAACTTTGCAGTTCGAAACAAGGCACCTATCAATTGACAAATCGAGCATACACTTGCAAAGCAACCAGTCACAATCTTATTATCATGCACAGTAGATGTTCAGAATATATAGTTTTCCCTGTTTGCAGTTCAATTCTCAATATCTTGACAATTTGCAAGCAAACCAGAAGGTAAGCCGAAGTCACCAATGTCCAATCAAATTGCAAACCTAGAATTTCACCAAGGCACATGTTCAAAGGTCTTTGTTATTGGCACACCTAATTGCTATTTAAACCCCCCCACTCTTTCAAAAACACTTTGTTTGACAAAAATGCCCCTAACCTTTAAGGCCTCTTATAACATAGTGAAAACTAGTTTCCGTTGTGTATTTCAGTCGAAATACATAATACATAAGAAAACTTGTTTCTATATATATATATATATATGTTACCTCTTTTTTTTTTAAAAAAAAAGTTACCTTTTAATATTAATCAAATTAATTATTATATAAATTATATTTTTTAATTGAAATTGAATTAAATACGATGCAAGCTATCATTTTTAAAATTATCGAATTAGTTATGATACAAAGTACCTTTTTAATTGTAATCAAATTTTTGTTGTGTTAATTTTTTTCAATAATAACCTCATTAAAAATTGAGAATTAATATTATTAATCATAACAAAAAATAACACATATTTTAAATCCTTATTTGTTCAAAATACTACCTCCGTCCCTTTATATAAGACCATTTTAACTAATTCACACTATTTAATAAAAGTAGTTAATGTAGTTAATTACATTAAATTTGTCAATTATTTGAACTACTTCTCCACTTAATTGCTTATCATCTAAGAGTAATTAATGTTTGGAGAGAGAAGACTGTAATTAATTGAGGGTATTATAGGGAAAAAAAGTAATTAATGCACCAAACAATTGGAAGAGGGTCTTATAAAAAGGGACAAGCAAAAAAGTGAAAAGTGTAACACCCTAAAAATTATAACTCAATAAATATGTATTTGTGTGATTGAATTATGATTTAATTGAAATTTATTTCTTTTAAATAAGAAAAGATATGTTTGAGTAGTTAAAATATAGTTAGTAATTAATTGAGTGATGAAGAAAAATGAAGGAAAGTAAATAATATAAATATCTCCTTATAATGGTCAAATAAGAAAAATCAATATATATAAAATTTACGAATCCAAAAATAGTTTCGGAAAACATGTGGTGAAACAGGGTTGCTTCTCAAGCATTGGATGACACGTGTCACCATTTCATGCTTCGGAATTGTTTGGTTCGGTTACAAACCAAATTCAAATTCAAATACATTTAAATCTCATTAATTAATTTGAAATTTAGAAAGAAAAAAAGGACAAAATACGTTTTTAGTCCCTCATGTTTTTCTGATTTTGGTTTTTAGTCCCTCATGTTTTTCTGATTTTGGTTTTTAGTCCCTCAACTTAAAATTGACCGATCTTAGTCCTCCATGTTTTCTTCCGTCTGCAATGTTAGTCCCCATCGTTGAATTTGAATTTGGTTTGTAACCGAACCAAACAATTCCGAAGCATGAAATGATGACATATGTCATCCAATACTTGAGAAGCAACCCTGTTTCACCACATGTTTTCCGAAACTATTTTTGGATTCGTAAATTTTATATATATTGATTTTTCTTATTTGACCATTATAAGGAGATATTTATATTATTTACTTTCCTTCATTTTTCTTCATCACTCAATTAATTACTAACTATGTTTTAACTACTCAAACATATCTTTTCTTATTTAAAAGAAATAAATTTCAATTAAATCATAATTCAATCACACAAATACATATTTATTGAGTTATAATTTTTAGGGTGTTACACTTTTCACTTTATTGCTTGTGAAGACTAGAACTTTGTTCTAGTGTTTATGGCAAGTTTGCCATTTAAAGATAAATGCAATCTTAACAAAGAGCAAAATTAATTATGCTACAAGATGTAATTGTTATTTTATTATATAGGAATTAATTTAATTAACTCTTTATTTTTATGCTTTGGACATAAAAATAATCTTAGGACCTTTGCGTGGAGAAATAAATGGTAAGTTAACACTTTATAAAATTATAAAGTTTTGAGACAGCAAGGAAATACATAAAACGTAATAAAATTGTCTATGCGTGGTGAATCATGTTGAGTTGAGAGTCGTACAAGGATGATACGAGTGTACAACAGATTGCTAGAATTGCAAGATGACAAGAGAGTCGCGTTGGGTGTTCCAGCTGTGAGAATAACAAAGAGAGGGGCTGAGTTCGAAAGGTGTGTCAATACGTAATGTGATGGTCACCCATAGAAAGGTGATGGAGGCAATGTCCTCATATATGTATATAATTTTTTAGCAGAGACGGGGTCTCAGGCTCAGCGTCTAATCCACTGTCCAGTACCATGTGCAGCGGAACCCCACTGTGACGAGAAATAATAATCCCTGTAAGGAGGATTGTTGAGGAGTTAGTCATCGGAGTAATTGGATGACCACACAGAGTGGTACCTGAGGTATGCTCACTGACTTGTTGTTTCTTGGAGATCTGGCGCCGAGTTTGTGGTCGTGTTTCCACAGTGCCGACTTGGCAATCCCGACAAATGTGAGGCATAACCGTGTTGGTGAGAGCCCTACCATTATACCGTGGTGAAGGGTGTACTCCCAGCAAGTCATTCAACTCAAATTGTGTAAGACCATTGAGTTCTAGGAGTTCCAGTGGCGGCTGGCCAGTGTGAAACAATTTACAGAAATAGTTGTGGAAACGAATAGGTTTCGAGTGTGATTGTTAGAGAACCACATCGTGATGGTTAGTAGGATTGTGTTTGTGACTGTCAAGTCGTTCAGTGTGTACTGCTTGATGAAGCAGGAAGTTTACCCTCTGTTTATTTTTCTTTTAGGAGTCAGTGGCAGTACTTGTGGAGATCGCAAAAAGGCTATCGTCATTGTCTCTCTCTTTCGAAGAGTCTTCGAGGGGTCATCTGTGCCTGTTACTGTTCCCGATACCACACCATCCAAGGAGTTCACGCTTGGTCCGGCACTTCCTACCTTTCGCCCGAACCCTTTTTATGTTAAGAATTGGCGGCGTAATTAGGTGAGTGCCCGTCAGGGGGATCCGCTGCTAGTCGTGAACTTAGGGAACAATGAGTTGAGGTTTTTAAGAAGGATTTGGAGAAGTTTGAGGAAGATTCCGTGAAGGATCCTATGGACGACGACCACTAGGTTTCTTCTCAGGAATCTTGTCAAAGGCCCTCCGCTATCCTGTTTCTGGGATTAGTCTAACATGCAGGGTTGCATTTAGAGATGACTGCTCTGAGACTAGGTTTTTCCCTTTTTATGTATTTGGATATGGATAGACTTAGGTTTCAAATTTTTTGTATGTACATTCAGCTTTCGTACTATATTACCCTATGTATTTGGTATACACTTTGGGAATGTACATATTACTATTACTCCGAAAAATATTTGGGTTATGAAAATCTATATTTCATGTATACATGTATATTTTATAGCCAACTATTTACTTTATTTATTCTGTTTTACTTGCTTTTAAATGTATAATTACAATTGATGCGGCAATACGCAACTTCCGAAATTAATTAATCAAAAGTTTTAAAAATTTAGTAAAGTTTCGATCTATGTTTTATTAACTTCATAGTTTTTGAAAAATTAAAATTAGTTAACACGTTTTCAAAATAATTAAAGGATCTTTTCCTTCTTTTTTTTTTGACGATCGAATAAATTAACACGTCTATTGAATTAAAATAAGTTTAAAATGAGAATATATATAAACCCAGATTTAGGGTGTTACAAAAAGAGTCTTATGTATAGGGATGGAGACAGTAGTTTATAGTGTCATATTAGTTTATGATAGATTAAAAACACAATTTACCAAAAAAAAGTACACATGGCTATCCTATCAGACTTCTTGATAACGTAATAAGTTAATAGATTTTCAACGTCGTTATTACATAATCAGTTAACGTTAACGCTATTACTTGGTAGATGAGACTAAAACAAAAAATTTTGAATTTTACAGGGACTAAACAAAATCTTTAAAGGACTAAAATCAAAAATAGGATATTTTATAGGGATCAGATTGTTATTTAAGCTTTTTATATATTTAAATTATATTTTTATATTCAAATAAATTTTTGAAACTCACGGATATTAAATTTAGTTAAGAATAGCTTTCACTTAATCAACCGTGAATTACTTATTTAATGTTAATTTCTAAATAACTACTTTTTTATTAGAAGAAATAATCCTTAAGCTCATTTCATGATTTTTTTGGTACAACCTTTCATTTCTAATTTATTATTGTATATTAGATATATTCTTCTAGAATGAAAATCATTTATATCGAATCTAGTTAAGGGGTTATATAAAAAAGGCAATATCTTTTCGCAGGAATCATATAAAAGTTGTATCCGTACAAAAATATACATTCCTTAATCTAATATCTTTTTAATAAAATTTAGCCACGGAATTTTAAACTCCATTTATCTGAATGAAAGTACAATTTTCTTACAAGTTGTTAGATATTACGTCGCCTTAGTAAGGTCCATCATCATTGGATTTGTCTTTGTCGAGGAGTCTAATATATTATTGGTCATGGATATGAAACTGGTCTAGTCAGCCATATCCATATGTTTATGATCAAGATTTGTGCACGACCATAAAAAATTATCAAGATTTTATGACCTCCATTAGTCAAAAAAAGATTTTATGACCTCCAGGTGCATGTGTTTAAAATGTCACCTCTCGATCGCTTTCCAATTTATTGTGTCCCTCAATATTCCAAATACAAACAGTAATACAGAATGACAACTCATTTTTTAAGGAAAAAATATATATTTTTAGTCTTTATAAATGTAGTTCAGTTTGATATTAAATTTTATTTTATTTTTCTATTGATTTTAATGTTTATAAGGTTTTAAAATTTAAGAAATATCTCTGTTATTACTTATAATCCCATGTATATATATATATTTTTGTCTAGACCACATGTATTTTTCACATAAAATAATTATTAAGCTAGAACAATCTCATGTCAGTTGATCCATGCGCTCGATAATATCCTATGTATATGTTACGTCACATGTTATATTAAAAATATAGGCTAATAAAATACCATTTGATCATTTATGTTTTTGCGTTTTTTTTTTCATTTTAATCTTTTATGTTTTAAATTTTTTAATTTCATCATTTATGTTTTTAAATAGACCCATTTTAGTTCTTTTCATCGGGTTTAGGACTAAAATGGATCTATTTAAAAGCATAAAAGATGAAATCAATAATTTTAAAACATATATAAAAAGGACCAAAGTGAAAGAAAAAAAAACGTAAAAACATTGATTATTTATAACAAATGTTACATTTTCCTGGACAGTGTTGACTATTTATAACAAATGTCTTAATTATTGTAAAAAAAATATTATAACGAAAAATAAAACTTAAGTGTACCTTTTGGTATAAACGGTAATATTTTTTATTTATAAATGATAGTTATGGAAAAGAGATACATGTTTTATTTTCAAGGAGAAGAAAGACACTAAGTTATTAAGTTTAGGAGAGAAAAGAAATTTCTAGTATTTTAAATTATCTATGAATCACATTTTACATTTTTTTTCTCTTTGTTTCTTTATCTTTTGAGGTAAAGAGAATTCTCTCTCAAAAGAATAATATATAGTGACAAAAAAATAAATTAATAAGGACTAAAATTAATAAAAATTTAGGATAAAAATTAAATTTAACCATATTTACATTAACAAAAACACCATTTAAAATTGTTTTTAAAAATAAAATGGAAGAATTTTAACCATTGGTCAAGCAATTCAACATGCAAGCAAATCAGATTGATGACACGATGATGTCTGCATGATTAGTCACATTTTGCTCCACACATGCGGAATATGACTAGTAGACTACAGCTACCTAGCACAGTTTTTGTCTTGGTGTTTCATTCTCAATCACTCGAAATATGAATATATAAGAATATGGGAGCACAAAAATATTCATTTATGTATGGTTGCAATATAACTCATACTGTTAAGGATTCATTATTTTGTTCTACGACATGTAGGGTGTCAAGTATCAGCATTTATCTAAGGGAGATTTTTTAGGTGAAATAACGTTATCATATTAATGGCGTTGCTCTAATTATTCCAAGGAATATCGTTCTTGTAGGTCCTGTACACTGAGATTCACCCACTGCACATTCAATTTTAGGTCTTTGATTAGGCTTTTTGGTTTTTTTTTTTTTTCGGTCTTTCACAAGGATCACAATACCAAATAGAAATGCAAAGGAATGTGATGCATTTTGACCTTTTTTTTTTGTTGCAACGGAAAATTTATTAAAGAAACAAAGAAGAAAATAATATATGAAATGTTAGTCGGTGCATGTTTATTTAAGCCCATTTTTTTTTAAAAAAAAAATCTTAAATATGTTTTTAATCCCTTTAAAATTAATGAGTTTTGATTTTAATCCTTATAAAATGCTTTTCTTTGTTTTTCATCATCAAAAAGTTGAAAATTTGTTTTTGGTCCCTTCTATTTTGTAACATGTTAACTACTTATATGTTTAGCGGAAGGTCAAGTGATCTAACATCCCCTAGTATTTGTGGTAAAATGTCAACATATGATATCTTCAAAAAAAAAAAAAATCTAGATCCCTAAAATAAATGTTATTTATCTACCTTAAATTATACTTTAGGGATAAAAAATAGTGATTTCAGATTTTGGAGGGATTAAAACCAAAGAAAAATATTTTTTTAAGGACTAAAACCAAAATTCACTCATTTTATAAGGACTAAAAACAACAATTTTAAATTTTAGAGGATGAAAAACAAAGAAAATTTTTTATAGGGATCAAAACCAAAACATGCTCATTTTATTTGGACTAAAAATATATTTAATACAAAGATAAATCATGTAAATGAACTTTTCAAAGATATTTTTCTTTGGCTACAATTCTCAACATCATTAATAGTTAATCTTGAATCTCTAGAACTTACAAAGTAAGATAAAAATTTTGTTTGATTATTTTTTGGTCTTTATAGATGCAACAACTTTTTTTTTTAGTTCTTTTAGTTTAAAGCATCCTATATTGGTTTCTATAGTTACAATTTTTTAACCCTTTTGATCATCGTTGCCTAAAGTCACCTAACAACATTATATTTATATCTTTTAAAATTGCTGCAAAATTGAAACTAACAGTGTTTAACCGCCAAATTTTTTTGACGGTTTGTAACTGCTATAAATTAAAAAATGAAGATTTTTTTTTCTTGTTTTCCTTCATCTTCCCTTTTCCTAGTAAATGAGGTCGACGTCCACCATATCTAGGGTAGAGCCACACTCGATGGCTTTCATGAATGAATCAAGAGTCTTGTTGGCATCGGGACGAACCTATAGTGACCTTGCCTGAAACGCTTCTCCCCTAGGAGCAACACCATCGCTTCTCACCGTAGCTGTAACGCCTCCCACCACGAACAACACACCAGTGATGTCGTCTAGAGGTTTTGGTCGTCAAAGCAAGCCACAATCTTCATTAGCACATCGTGCGAGAGTGCCAAAGTTGCCACTAGGAGAGGACGACGAAGGGCGTGTAGAACAGCCATAATGTGCGACGAAGAATTTGGAAGTTATTAAAGGAAAAGAAAATCCTTGGTGTTGAGGGGAAGAAGGAAAAAAGAAAATTAGGAAAAAAAAACTTTGTTTTTTAATTTACGGTGGTTAAAACTACCAAAATCTTTTTAGCGGTTTTACACTATCAGTTTCAATTTTGTAGTGATTTTAAAGGATCTGAATGTAACGGCATTAGGTGATTTTAGATAGCGAGGACCAAAAGAATTCAAAAATTACAACTATAGGGACCAAAATGGGAAGGATGTTTTAAATTATAGAGGCTAAAAGGAAAATTTGTTGCATCTATAGGGACCAAAAGGATAATTAAACATAAAAACTTTGAAATAATTTCAAAGTTAATAGTGTGTTTAAAATTTTATTTCATCTTCTAAAACTATAAAACCAATACATATAGACATGAATATAACTCATTTTCTAAAAATTATAAAATCAATAGACACAAACTTGAATATAACATGCCATGTTTCCGAAAGGATCCATTCCCATGATAAGGTGTTTAAAGTTATCTACTATTATTATGTCAAAAAAGTTATCTACTATTGACACCTAAAGTTATAGAAAAAAATAACTTACTAATAGACGCTTTCATAACTATTCACTTTGGTTAAGAAATTTATTTATATTAAAATGAATTAAAATATATAACACATTTTATCTATTGAAGAAGGAAAGTGCAATTTATATTTTAAAAAATAATATAACTTAAATGTCACATAAGAAAATAAATATAATTGAACCCCTTTTTCAACAGTTTATACAAAAATTATTAAAATGATTATTTCTTCAAAATAAAGTAGTCCAAAAATCCAAAAGTCAAATTCGTCATGTAGTTGGCCACTTTGGAGACCTCCTGACAAACTTGAATTATCTTTCTCACTACCAAGGTGCAATCAGCAAGCAGAAGAGGTTTTATAATCGAGTGGCTAACAGACAAGGCATCACTTTCCACAAATGATGAGTCGTAAGTTCTTATCTAACTTAACCATAAGTCTTTCTCAAACTTTATCAATGGCAAAGAAAATAATAATAATAATTAAGACTGATACAAGGCGCATTCCATGTATAGCACTAAAGTCACCAACATTATCAAAAAACCTTGTCGCTTACTTGCACATTTTTAGCAAAGTGAACTCTAGATTAATTAACCACGATTAACTTTTCAGCAAAGATATTTTCCCTTTGGTGGAATCATTCAAGAAATCCTTTTATGGTACAAAAATTCTTGTGGAAAGATTTGGCAAACGAGTGATGTCATCCACATATAAATTGACAAAAACTCAAACCATGGTTACTTGTTTTATTAAGTTTGCAGCCTGTTTTCATATTATTCGTAATTCAACAATGAAAATACTATAGGCAAAGAATAAAATTATTATTATTATTATTATTATTATTTTTATTATTATTAAAATTTAATTAAATGTTGTATTATGGCATTTAATCATTATAAAAAATGTTACTTTTTATAATGATTATTAAAAAAAACATATAAAAAATTATTTTTAACTAATAATGTAAAAAATTTAAATTCTTTAATCATTCTTTGCTTTTAGTCAAGAAGCTCCATGCTTTTAAACATATCTCTAAGTGCATGTTTCAATAAACGTTTACAAAATTCTTTTTGAATTAAATTAATTTTACAAAATTAATTCTAGTTAAAACTAATTTTAAAATCAAACGACTTATGTTTGAATATTTTTATTCTAGAAGCAAAACATAATTTTTTATCTAACACAAATACTACCTAAAATTACTTCAACTCAAAATCAATTTTTTAACGTAATATTAAACATGTAAACATTTATCTAAAATTAGTAAATTACGTTAATTAGTATTTCAATGTGAGTGTTGTAAGAAACAAGTAGTTTTAGAATTAGAAATTGCAAGTATTTGTGAAGGAGCAAAACTCTTAGTCTTAACACAACAAACCAATATTGAACCAGATCTCTATTATAATCCAATAGATGCATCTACGTAGGATTCTAGAGCAGAAATGAGAATGTTACAAGACCAAACTTAATAGTAAAAGCCTTCTAAACTCCCATTATTTGTTGTTGCTTCGCTAGGCAAATTTCCAATGACATGCAGAGAGAGTTAGAGATTACTCCCTAGTCCCTAGAAGAAACTGAGACAGCCAAGAATAGAAACATGTAACTAATCCAATGAAATTCACTGCAACACGAGACAACTTAGAATCATACCAGAAATAAAAGGAATCAATATCTCTAAGCTATTAGCAAAAAGAGTAAACAAATTAAAGCTGCCTCCGTCGTCTCGAAAAAATACTACTAATCTGAGATTGTTGCATGTGAGAGAAGCTTATGTCAGGAACAAACAGAAGACTATCAGATGAATATTGAGGGTCTTTTGGCCAGCATAACCCAGAAGCAGTAGGTGGGGAAGGGATCTGAGGAACTGTCCACAACGAATCTGGAACGCGTTCCAAATAGTCATCGTCCTCCTCCATTTCATCTTCACCGGATCTTAAAACAGGAGAATCAGAATCCCCAAGCTTACCACCGTCAGCCTGCACATAGTCATCAGGAAAGGAAGAGGTGAAAAAGAAAATTACAGAACCATACAACCATAGAGATAAGATTCCTATGGTATTTTGCCTACCTATCTGCACATGGTAAGCACACAAACACACAAGAAATGTGAAAATAATCAATTGAATGAGAATAGTCGCAAAGAAAAAAAGTCTTTTAAGTAATTTGAATGTTGAAAAATGTCTTACATGTGTCTATCAGTAAATTTTGTACAATAATTCCTTTCCACATTCTCATCCAAATATTATCACGTTTTTAAGCACTCAAATGCAAGAGGACTAGTGTTTCTTGATCATGGATTACCATTGAGGATGATCATTCCCGGTCATAGCTCATCATCATTAAGATTTTGATTTTTAATCTTCACAGCTTGCAATATTTAATTCAGAAAGGAATCATGTTTCAAGTGAAAGCCAGCTGATTATTGCACTTCTAAAAGGTCAAGTTTTCCAAATTTAAAAGAGGCTTACAAATAAGGGAAAGAATGAAACCAAGCACAAGCACTTCAATCAACCAATCTGTCAGATTCCACTGTTTGAAGTCTACTCAATGTAACACCTTTTCTGACCACAAATATTCAACATATTTATAAAACCTATACTACATTTGCCAGTTATGTAGTCATGTGACCAACATGTTAACAGGGAATATACCCTCAGAAGACAGGATTGGCCCCATCTCTGTCCTTTTTACCTGGTGTGTATGTGTGTCAATGTGTGCGTGCGTGCGTGTGAGGGGGAACTACCATACACATAATGTACACATAATTAATCTATGACAAAAGATGAATCTGAACTCTGGAATACTAATCCAGTCAAGAAAACAAAGCATTAAATGATTGAAACTCTACAAAACCAATGATCAGGGGATACTAGACTAAGAGGGTATATTTCAACAACTATGAACATACCCTTGATGATCCTTCCATGTAATCATAATTCTGATTGAACTCATTTAAGCCAATAAATTCATCAATCGTCCACTGTGAGATATTTCCAGATGTAGACCCACCACCAAAAGACACCTTAGCTGGTGGAAACTCCCCAACTCCTCCAACTTCGATGGGTAGCACTTCATTGTAATCTGATGGCTGGGGCGCTGAGGAAACCTTTTTAGAGACAGAAGAAGACTTTGTATCTGAAATTTTCTCCCCGGAATCTGACTTCAAAGAAGTTGAGGAAGCACCAGGGTCTGTAGCTTCAAGGCCTACTCTTACACCAGTGAGAAGAAACCTCTGATGACCAGAGACATAAGCATTTGCAGTGTGTATTGCCACATCACATTTTCTGCAGAGCAGAGCCCGATCCTCTAGACAGAAAAAATAGCCTAATGCTTCCTGTAAAGAGTAGCAGACTCTACCATCATCACAAGCTGATAAAAAATGACAAGCAGTTTAAAACTGAACCAGGACAAATAACAAAATAAGAAGGATATAAATAAATGTTGACAATGGTTTCAGAAACAGAGATATTTCAGACTTCATGTATAAGCCAAAGATTTCCTATAACAATAAAGCATAAAATGAGAACAGAAAATATTTTTCAAACCAAATAGACCTTTATGACCTTAAATAAATATAAGGAATGCTCTTTCTATAACAATAAAAACAGAATTTAATGACAATGACAACACTGATTGCGGTCACAACGTGGTGATGACAGTTGTAACAATGACAACACTTATTGCAGTCACAATGGTGATGGTGGTGGTGGGGCCAGTGGTGATCGCAGTTATGTTGGTGACAGCGGCAGTCGTGGTTGTTATTATTGTAGTAGTGATGATAATGGTTACAGTGATCGCAGCCAACATATATGGTGGCATGGCAAGAGCAAATAGCAATGGTAGTGATAGCGGTGGTGATGGTAGTGATCATAGTGGCAACAAAGAGTTGTGTAATGTGAGGTTGGGTTAAAGGGGGAAATTTTCCTTATCCTATCCTATTTATTCCTAAACCAACTCCCCTTTAGGAAAACTTTTAAACTAATGAACAGTATATGATAAGCAAACAAGTTAAGCCTATCCTATTCAAACAACTCACCAAACAATACATTAAAATAAGATATGATAACTTCTCCTATTTTATTTTTTCATCCTAACCACCAAACTGACCCTTAATGGATACCATTTATATTCAATTCAATCAAATTTGAAGAAAAAAAAATATATATCACCATTAACAAAACCTGGAAGAATACATTTTTCATTAAACCCCACAAGCTTAAAACCCCCATTGCTGCACATGATACAACTGAGCTAAAGAACAAACATAATTAGCATCACATATTGATTACAAAATCAGCAGAAAAAGTTATTCCAATCCTCAAAAATCTCAACAGTATCTAATACAGTCATTGATCATACTACCCAACACCCTTCCCCACATATTAAGCACATCTAATTAATTCTAAAGAACAGAAAACCACCCTCCTACACAACCCCACCAAACTAAAACAAAATAAAAACCACAAAAGCAACACACCTGACAAATGTCACATTTGGGCATATGAGAGGAAGAGGTAGAGAGAGGCACTCTCTGGTGCTTGCTGGCAAGCTTGTTAGCCGCATGAACCTTCTCATCACACTCCCAACACAGCGCAGCCTCATCAGCACAACACAGAACCTTGGCCTCCGCAGCCTCACACACGTTACACTGAATCTTCATCCTCTCTACCCCAACCAAACCCAATTCCAGTTTCCCCCCTCCCACACGAAAAGTTCCCTCCTTTCCCTCAAAAACCACCTCCCTCCCCAAAAGGGTCTCTAACTCTACCCTCTATTCCACACAAAACAATCAAATTAAGGCAAACCAAAGTTAAAATTTTAACACTTTTGAAAACTAAGATAACCCCACTTGGAATTGAGAGAGAGAAAAGAAAGAGAAGAAGAGGTTTGGGGCACCACGAAGCAGAGGAGCAGGGTTTAAGAAGTGGGGGAGAAGAGAAACAAATAAAGAGAGAAAAAAATGAAGGATATTTTTTGCGGCCACGAAGCTCATGTACACGTGGCAGCAAACGGGTAGTGTCGTGGCAGAGGAGACCGCCTGTGCTGGCTTCAGTAATGTTACTGTAAGAAATCAAAATCTTAAAAAGAACAAAAATCTAGGATTTTTGTTATTTTTTCGTTTTCTCAATGGTGAAATTTTTGGCTGAAAATTTTTGGATAATAAGTAAACTATAGTTTTGGATATTTTTCCTTTTTCTTTTTTTCTATCTGGGGACTTTTGAGCTTTATATTTTTGCTAACCGGTGGAGGATACACATCCACTAGTTTTGGGAAATGTTTTCATTTATGTGAACAAAATAAGAGGGGTAAGGGTTATGTCAGGTTCCGTTGTACCCCAAGAAAATGGAATGGAGCTTTGGGGAGTTTGCAAGGCGTGAAGTGAGGCCCCATTGTTTAGGCAAAAGAAAGAGGGGGACGGATATTAGTTCGGGCATGAATGGGATATTTTGTAGCACAAGAAGAGATACACCATTGTTTTAGGCGAAAGGGAGGGAAAGAAATTGAAGTTCAAAGCTTGGGATCTCAATGGGTGGAGTGGGTTGAGGCAGGAGTGGGATATTTTGTTACATTGATAGTGAAAAATCAATGTTTTGATAGTTAAATGGAACTAAACTTATTTTGTACCACAAATACAAGATAGTTTAATCAAATGTTTCTTGAAAAGTTGATTCTTATTAACATGTATTTTTTTTATCTAACCAAAAGGTATGTAGAATTTCTATTTACACTTGTTTGTTAGCATACATTCAAAGACGATGGATGACAAGAGACATATCTATGTTGATTTGGTAGGATTGATTCACAAGAGAATAATTTTGTGTGGAGGTGTGTAACACCCCAAGCGAATCACACCAGAATGAGAGTGATCCAGAGACTGTAAAGGTTTGGGATTGTACAGTTGAGGATGACTTAAAGGAATTAATTAGTTCTATCTATACTAACAAGATGTATCTACTTTTCGGTAGTTCATCACTTAAAGACTCCGCAAAAAAAAATCATCAGTGTGTAGGTGGGTTCTTCAGGAAAAAAGTGGGAGAGAGAGTAGCGTTTTTACCCTTATAACCTTTTTGGATTTGTTTTGAAAGAAACATTATTACTATAATAAGAATATAAGAGTACTTTCATTCAAACCAAACAATTTTACTATTTTATTTTCACTTTATTTCTCATACAATTCTCTTAAATCAAACAATCCAACATTCAACTTTGTTTCTACTTTATTTCTCCTTTTTCAAATTATCTCTCTTCTATTTCCATCTACTCTATTTCACTCCTCACAATGAAACACAGTGTTAGCATCCAACTAATTGCTCCTGCCGAGTCAACCTATTTTGAGATAAAGTGATACCTCTAGTCATAACTTCATTTCTATGTTTTGGATTGAACTCCAATTCTTAGTTAAATGACCCAAGCATAGTTATCAGACCCAGCTCGGACCGGCCGGGTCGACCCATTGACCCGGGAACCGGTCACCCAACCGGTCCGAGTCACCAATCGGATCGGTTATGCAATCGACCCGGTGTGACCCGGGTTGACTCGGCCGGTTTTGAGGTTGACCCGGTGACCCGATGACTCAGTTGACTCGGCAGGTCACGAATTTTGGTTTTTTTTTTTTTTTTTTACAGGAGAACAATAACACTCATATAAGAAAATTTAATTTATATCTTACACTTATGTTATTTATATATTTGCTTACTTTTTTTTACCATGCATAACCGCATGTTAGGATTTAAGATGATAAAATCATAAAACTATTGTCACTTCCAATTTTGCCTTTTCTCCTTGGCTTATGTTGTTATCTACGAGTAAAACTTGTATTTATCTTATCTCATCCAATATAGTTACTGGTTTGAAAAATTATTATTTTTTATCAGAGCAATAATGGGATGAATGAAAAAATTGTATTGTCTAAATAAAATAGGTTTATATATATATATATATATATATATATATATATATATATATATATATATATATATATATATATATATATATATTAGATTATGTCTGCCGGTGTATAACAATGATAGTTTTAACTTTTAATAAATAGATGATAATGATATATTTTAAATTATAACTTAAGGTTGTGTATGTTGAATTTTAGAAAAAAATATGTTGCTCAAGATTATTAAACAAGTTCATAACTATGTTTGTAAATGTGTTGAATTTTGTTAAACTTTAAATATTTAAGGGTATAAGTTTATAAGCTATCTTTTCTGCACACACAAAAAAGTGTACAAGTTTACAGGTTATGAAATTATTAAAAAAATTTATTAAAAAGTTTACAGGTTATGAATTTTTTATTATTTTTTAATACAGGCCGAGTCATGCGGGTCAACTGTTGACTCACCGAGTTGACCCCTGACCCAGTGACCCAGTACCCCGGGCGAGTCGATGACCGGGCCGGGTCTGATAACACTGGACCCAAGTACTAAACTATTTGTGCCAATGACTTTTGGTTTATATTAAGGGACTATTAACAAGAAATTTTTTAATCATATTTTATTTGATCATAAAATTTTTAGTATAGAGAAAATTGAATAGAAAAGCAAAAGAAAAGAGACGAATAAGAAGAGGGAGGTAAGATTTTTATTTTTATTTTAAAAAAGAGGCACATAAAGAAATGCTTGTAGGCCTTGTGATCAAGCTATTTTCTTTTCAATCATCTAATCTAGATATAGCTTAAACTAGGTAGCATTTTTGTCCATAAAACTAGGCCTTAAAATTCCCTTTATCCGGGCCTAATTTTAGGCTGAAACATAGACCCATTTACCTCGACCTAGTAGTCTCATTCACTGTCATAGGCCCACAGATCGTAATGTCCTTGTTCGTTTTCTACATCCATTATGGCAATTGAATGATGTCAGTACCAATACTGATTGATACAAGTGGTAACAACTTGTATCCTTTAATCAAGTAGTCTAAAGTTCAAATCATGGCCTTGAATATGGAATAACCTACTATCTCCGCCCCTATTTATAAGACGTTGTTGACTAAATTACGCTTATTAAGAAAGTTAGTTAATCTAGGTATTAATAATAATTTTGTGTGTAACTGTAATATTTTTTCCAATTTTATCCTTAACATTATTGGGATTAATAATGAAAATCTATTCATCTTCTCCAATCTTCATAGGAGAGAGAAAAAGACATTCAGAGTAACATTCAATTAATGTATTATAATAAATAAGGGTATTTCAGACAAAAAATAATTAATGCATAAGATAGTCAAAATAAAGTCTTATAAAAAAGGACAAGAAATTTTCAAAACAACGTCTTATAAATAAAAACAGAGGTAGTATATTGGAAAGGTAATACCCACCTTGTGTGCACTCATAGTCCCTGACAGAGTTTAGTCATGCCTTCTAATGGTAAATACTTCGTACCAATACCATGGTAAGTAAAAAAAAAATCTGAATGATGCCGATCAATGTGCACGCTAATAATTAATCAGCAAAAAATCATGATAAAAATTGTTGGCAACTGAATAAGGCTTAATAAATAGTTTTACCATAATTTTGAGTTGTCTAGATAATATGAATATTTGGCCGAATAGTCATTTCATTAATGAGGTATAAGACCATCTCCAACAACAGTTATTGGCACAAGTTCTTATGTGCAAGAACCGTTCTACAAGGAACTCCCACTGGAGCGGCACCATAGTTCTCCACCGTGGAAGAACGGTTCTTCCCCAAGAACCCTCAAGAACTCAACCACTTGATCAGAAAGGAGAAAGAGAAAAGAAAAATGGAAAATGCAGTGGGACCACTGAAATTAACTTAAGAACTTAAATTTTGGTTCTACTGTTGGAGAAAAATATTCTAAAGTTCTTAAAACCCACATGTCACTGAAGGGCCCATTTAAAAGTGGTTAAGAACCCAAATTGGGTTCTACCACTAAAGATGCTCTAAGATTTTACGTAAAACTTCAGAAAAACACCATGGTGATCTGTCATATTACCAAACATGGTCCAAATAAAGACAAGGCTGTGTTTATTGAACATGATGTAACAAAAACCAAATCCAATCCAATCCAAACATGCACGCACATCTTTCAGTTTACACTTCATTGCAAAATGAGGGCAAAGATTGCATTGACATTGATAATTCCAATGGTGTATGGTTGGATTATGATGTACTCCTATATCAGCCTATGTAAGGCATAAAAAAAATGTTAATCTGTATGCATTATGTAAATTACCAAATCTTTTATGTGACCTGTATGTACTATGTACTGGCATATTTGGTCATGTGTATCCATTGCAAGAACATTCTTTACAGCTAGCTATTAGCACCAAAATACAATAGCATGTTCAAGATGGGCCTGTTTTTAACTTTAATAAATAAAAGGGATATAACAAAGCTCTCATCCACTATAAAGGATAAAAGATGAGATGCACTAAGTAGCAAAATGCCCTGGCTATCTGTGAACCACAAGACTTTTTTCCATTATGAAATATACTCCCCTTGGAGCTTGAGTGATACGTACATTGGAATCTTTATGCTCCTCAATTCTAAAGTCAAGTCAGCTTCAAATTTATGGCCTGGATATTAATGCAAGAGACTCTGAATTCCAATTGTTACTCAACTCAACCCTTAAAGAAGGAATGGAGCATTGCAAGCTTATAGCCATGTCACCTCATGTGGCCTATATTTTTCATTAAACACACTTATCCTCCAGCAAAATTTGCGTATTCTCCTGATGACGATATACTGCAAAACTTACTTGACATCTTTTAACAACTGATGAGGCAAGAGAACTTTCAGAACTGGTGCTTTGGAAGATATCTCAACGATATCCCCACCTTTGATTTTATAATTGATATGAGAACCATCAATATATATCACACCTTCTCTACAAGTCCATGTGGCGATTATTGTATGGTCACGCTTGATCAACCCATGCATATAGTCCGAGGTTGCCCCCGGTGAAATAGGTTCTCTTACCATGTATTGAAGATCCCGAGATAAAATGGGCATTGGAAATCCACCTGCTGAATGCATTGCAGCAGTTGAACCAGCAGCTGTTGAAACTCTTAGACCACTTGATCTGCAGTTAACTAGAGGAGAACATGGCTGGTCACCCTCTTTGATTCTGCAAAAATACATGCTTAATTGGCTTCTTTACAGAGAATTAATGATCTGAGATGGAAATAAGATGTATGAGTTGAAGGGTTTTAATTTCTCATAGGGAAGCTCTTACCTGAAGGAGAACCTAGAAAGTGAAGCAGGACATGGATGTGCAATTAAGATATCATTGAGAGCATAAGTTGACAAGTGTAGTCCATTCACAGACATCATGATCCTTGTTAACTCAGAAGGAACAATTTGACCTTCAAGTATACCGTCTAACACCTGAAAAAGATTTTAAAAACTAGATAGAAGAAATATTATACTGAAAGCAACAAAAATGCAAAGATAAAAATAATTTCTAATTCCTAATTTTAACACAAGTCACAAGTTTTGTGTATTTTTTATTTATTACACTTTGTCCCATTTTCAACTTTCAATTGCCCATATACGTAGGACAATAGGAGAATGTTCGGCATAGAATTCATGCGTCGAGAGAAAATCCCTTAATTTGCATATATCATATGGGGAAACATACAAATTAGAAATTTGAGAACTTTTATGTTATGAATAGATTCCCATTCAAAAGATATCGCCACTTGTGCTGCAGGCTTGCAGCTCATCAACTTATGGACTACATAGGTATCAAATTGTAAGTTCTGTAATAAAATTGAAACCTGCATCAAAGTTGAGTGGCCAAAAAAGTATTTATAATGGAGGGAAATGGATGTAGGATACACATCACCGTAGGTTTTCTCATTTCTCACCATTGATTAGAAGTACATTCTAAACCACTCAAATCAGTCCTATCTCTATTCCATGCGAAACTGGCTTCGACAGGTAAGTCACAATATAAGGATTAAATTGGCTTCACAGGAGTAATTACTGGTTCATCATTATGATAAATTAACAATAGTGTCATCAAATTTTAACATTTCAAGTTACTGCATATTCAATCTTTCATTCAAAACATGCTTGCTGCCACACCTCAAGGAGTAGCAAGGAAGAAAAAAATGATTACTGCTAATATTTCCTCCATAGGTAGAAAAGAGTTAATCTCACTTGTTCAAAGTTTTCAACAGTAGCAGCACAAAGATGGCCTGTGCTTCTATGAGCATCAAATTCACTGCCGAACTCTTCCACCTATTGCGAATGAAATATGATCAAAATAGGCTACCTGGTCAGGTTGGTTCTATATCGGCATAATCCAAAAGATGATCAAATAAAATATTTGAACACTGAAGCTAATAAATATATCAATATTAAAACCAAAACTACATGTAGATATACCTCATCAATCTGTGTAGGGTCAGAATTCACTCCAAGAACAGGAATTTTGTCATCCATTAAATGGCTGGCCTGCAGAAGAGTTCCGTCACCACCAACTGTAACAACTAGGTCAACATCATTGATGGGCTGTGACAAATTGTTATGCTGCACAGCTTTCCATTCAATTGACTTTTTTTGCAGAATGGCTTGACAAAAGTTTATTGTATCATAGTGCACCTTTCTCCTATTCTCCAAGAACTGTAAGATCTGCAATTTTTCCAACAGCATTCAAATTTCAAATTACACTAGTAAGAACTACAACTATGCCTAACATCCGAGTAAAAATGCAAGCCCAAAATCCTGGAAGTATCCCTTACTAAGTAAGACATCAAGGGTCAAGTTCCAGGATACTTCCATAGGAATCAAAGCATAAAAATCAGTTTAGCAGTATCTTATATTCTTATCCTTTTCTTCATACACACACGCACGCGCATATGACAATTTAGAGGAGTTAATCTTGACCATTCATGTATGGTTAGTTATATAGTCAACGTTAGCTCTTCTATGAGAGCACACTATCACTTGATATCCTTCACACGCACAACAACACACACAAACACAGTTATTTTCATGATTCTAGTTCATTCGTAAGAAATTACCACCCCATATTTTACCGATACAAACAAACACGTATAAACAAGCATTGAGCATTTAACTAAAGCTTTTTGAGGTAGAGATGCAAGTGGGCAGGAGGGAAATGGCAATGTAGCTGGAAAGACACATAAAAATGTTTGATCTTTAGATTTCCCACCTACCCATTTTACATTCCAACAAGCACTGCCAAACCAACCAGTCCCCCACATTGGCATTTCATCAAGCAAGATGTGTGCAAATGGGAAAGTGCAGAACCAACCCTTCAATTCAAACATGGTCTCCTATAAGAAGACTCAAAAACGCAAACAAACCCATCACGGGAAGTGGATAATTAAGAATGCGAAAGGGGTGATGAAACGAAAAGGGAACATGGTGGGTGCAGCCAATGCTGAGAAGAAGGCATTACCTGAGGGTTGATGTGAGAAGGTGGTGAAGATACACTTAAGGGTTTTAGTAGCAGTAACAGTCTCTTTAGCATCATTTGCCTTTGCTCTTTCAATTCTCCTCAAAACGTCGCCAACTTGCAATTGCAGGAGCATACGAACAAGCACTGCACCTTTGCTCGTTACCTCGTTAGTTATGCATAAAGGTATTTTAGTCATAAATAGTGTAATTTTTATTAGGCGGAATTAAATACACTTTTAGTCAATTATCTTGCCGTTTAGATTTAATTTGATCTTTCCCTTTACTTATTCAAGATGGCATGAAATTTGTCCCATTAAATTTATCCTACATGAAAACTATAAAATTTATGTTCAAAGCAAAAAAAATCATAAACATGTTGTGTGAAAAGTAAATATGTTGTAAATCTATTCTTCATAAATTACTTGTTGTGAGACTCATTCTTTATGTAAGTAAATTCAATGGGATAAATTTAATGTGATAAGTTTTATATCTCAAATTAAAAAAGGGTTCAAAATCATGTACCAAAATTTAAAAAGAAAATATCATTATTTCGAAAAAAAAAAAAACCAAATTTAAAAGATAAAAAACCAAATTGAATATTTTAATGAGTAGTATTATGTTATAAGGAATGCTAATGATACTCTCTTTAACAGCTTTTTTTTTTAATACTCTATATGTAATTGGCTAAAATTTGTTAAAAATCACTATTTTTTGTGGGTTCCACTTCTAGATTAGGAGACATAATCATTAAATGAGAAATGAGACCCACCATGGTGATTTCTAACAAATTTCAACCAATTACAGAGTGAGTATTAGAAAGAAAGTGTTAAAGAGAATGTCGTTAGTATTTCTCTATATGTTATAATCTTACTTCACTCAAACTATGAATTTTAACATTCTTATGTTGTGCTACACACTTTAGCCACTTTGCTAAATTTATAATCTAAAATGCACTTGCATCCGAACTTTAAGCCTCCCTTTTGCCACATTCGTTTACAAACATTTCTTACATGTTATAAGCTTACTTCACTCATATTTTGAACTTTAGGCCAGAAGTTAGCACGTCTCTTTTGCCACAATCCGTTACAAACAATTCATATATGTTACAAGCTTACTTCACTCCTGTTATGAACTTAAGCATTAGGATTTTTGTGCTTGTTGGTGGAGCGTGATAATTTTATAAAGTTGGTTATGAATACAAATATTTCCTTTATGTTATAAGCTTATTTCTCTCATGCTACGAATTTTAGCATTCTTGTGTTGTGCTACACACTTAGTCACTTCGTTAAATTTATAATCTAAAATGCACTTGCATCCGAATTTAGGCCTCCCTTTTGCTACCATATGTTACAAACGAGAGAGATAAGTGAGCGAGAGACTAAGCATGCATTGTGTCACAAATTTATTGAAACTAACGCAAATTTAAGTTAAAGCTAGAAATGATGATAAATTTACACGAGCCAAGATTGAAGAAATAAAAACCTAAAGGAATGAAGAATAAGAGAAAAGAAAAAGAGAGAGACCCTTACCGCAGTGACGAGGTGGAGGGCTAGAGCGAAGGCACATTTTGGTAACGAAGGTTGTGGTTGCTGAGGGTTTCTGTTAGGTTTCCAAAAAGTAATGATATTCATACTCTCTACCATTGCTTGAAGGAACGATGTAAAGGGCGACAATATAGAGAAGTGATGACTGTTTTTTATTTATTCGTATTAGTAATATTTTTATCTATGATGAAAACATATTTTTTTTTATAAAAAAAACTAATAATTATAAAATATAATATATTTTTATTATTAACATTTATTTTTAAAAAATTGTATATTTCTAAATCTAAATTATATGCAAATCATTTATAAATATAATATTTTTGAAAACAAATATTTATATAAATCTAAATAATATAAGATATATATTAATATTTTTAAAATGTTAATATATCTTTTAAATATTTATATGTATATATACTAATATATAAAATTTAAAAATAATTGAAAAATATATTAAAAATATAAATTGTAAATTTAACGTTCGTTCAAAATATGGATTATTACACTAGTAAAAATAAAAATTGAGTGGAAATGAAAAGAAAAAGAAAATGAATGGATGTAATTTATAGTTTTACATGGTTTTAACTATATATTGTTTTCATTTCTATCACAATATGCCAAGTGAAATTCTTATGTACACTCATCATAACACAGCCAACGTGTCAGACAGTAACGTATTGATTTTACTGTGATTTTATTTCCAGCCAACGTGTTAGACAGTGACATATTGATTTTTCTGTGATTTTATTTCCAAATTATATAAGGAATCGATCCAAAAGAAAACAAAAATTGGATCAATGAAGTTGGCGTAAATTGTAAGAACTGTAGTGTTACAAATATTTTGGTGTGATTTGTCAATTGAACTCACCAAAACATTAAACAATTATTAATCCTTCTAGGTCTATACTCGTATTGTTTCTTTTTATAGGTATTGTTGATTGTCATCAAAATGGGCTCGAAAGTTGGTTTTTGATCGTCTTGATGACCTTTCGTTCTAGCATAAGGTCCAAGACCAACAGACGACGCTAATTGAACTGCTTTCCACGTGGACTAAAGTTTGAGATTTCTTGACAGTGGTATATTTCTCTAACATGGATAAAACACTATGAGCAACGGGTAAGAGGTATCTGCAAAAGATACTCTAAGACTCAAGTTAATAACAATTTCACCATAGTGACAAAATATAATAAATACTTACCTACTACATTAATGACTTCAGTTGTATTTATAGGGAGTCTAAGATATGTTAGATTTCCTGGCATGATGCCCAAGACCACTCAAAAGCAATATTACCCTGTTTTACTCTGGGTTGATGTATGATTCATCATGCACAAATGTATCTTTGAAATCCTACACTTGAATTTTAACTTCAATCAACACTTGTGATTTGAATTGATGCAATCTTTGAACCGAGGGCTATTACTTTCTGTACCCTCTTTTTTGCTTCCTGCACCCCTTAAAAATCCCAAATAGACTAAACTACCCTTCCCTCTAACCAAGCCCCACCTCCACCCAACCACCCAATACCACCGCCAAACAACACCATTGCAGCCACCCAAGACCACCGCCACAACCACCAAACACCACACGCAACCGGCCGACTACCGAAATCGAAGAAAAAACCTTTTCGAAATCATATTACGTAATTCCAGAATACCTTTTCTGGAATGAAATTTTTTTTTACAGAAAATCATTTCCAGAATTATGTTATCATAACTCCGGAAAGGCTTTTCCGAAAAAAATAAATTTCATTTCGGAAAGGCTTTCTGGAATTACGTAAAATAATTCTGGAAAGACCTTTCTGGAAAAGAAAAAAAACAAGTTTTTTGTATTCTGGAAACAAGTTTCCGGAATACAAAAAAAATTGTACATCATTCCGGAAACTTGTTTCCAGAATACAAAAAAAATGTTTTTTTTTTTTTTTTTCTGAAAAGGCCTTTTCGAAATGAATTTTTTTTTCCTGGAAAGACCTTTCCGTAATCATGCTAACATAATTCCGAAAAGGCCTTTCTAGAAGAAAAAAAATTCATTCCGAAAAAGCTTTCCAAAAAAAAATATTTTTTTTTGTATTCTTGAAACAAGTTTCCGAAATGATGTACAATTTTTATTTTGTATTCCGAAAACTTGTTTCCGGAATAAAAAAAACTTGTTTTTTTTTTTTTCGCAAAGGCCTTTCTGGAATTATTTTACGTAATTCTGGAAAGCCTTTTCCAAAATGAATTTTTTTTTTCCGGAAAAGCCTTTCCAAAATTATGATAACATAATTCTGGAAAGGCTTTTCCAGAAAAAAAAAATCATTCCGAAAATGGTATTCTAGAAATACGTAATATGGTTTCCAGAAAAAAAAAATCATTCCGAAAATGGTATTCTAGAAATACGTAATATGGTTTAGGTCGTCGGTCAGTTGCATGTGGTGTTTGGGTGGTTGTGGTATGGTCTTGGGTGGCTGCAGTGGTGATGTTTGGTGGTGGTATTGGGTAGTTGAGTGGAAGTGGGGCTTGGTTAGAGGGAAGGGTAATTTGGTTTGTTTGGAGTTTTTAGGAGATGCAGGAAGCAGAAAAAGAAGGTGCAGGAAGTAATAGCCTGAACTGAGATAGCCCACTCATGCAGATTGAGCCTCAAGCCTAGTATGGAACAGAACTTTACTTATTCTCACCCCTACTTTTCTTTTTCAACCCTTCTTTTTGTTTTTTTCCTTACTCTCAATACAGAATATGTGATATGCATTTAATTATCCAGCACCAAATATACCAAAAAGTTACGTCGTGACTCATTTATTTGTATAACACTAGATTTTTTTACCCGTAATAGGATGATTAAAAAATTTTACTTAGATTTTGTATTATAAGTAATGTAATTTGTTATATTTTTTCTTCATATTTTAATAAAAAAAATATTCATTCTCATTTGTTATATTTTTTCATACTTTTCAAGTTCATCAAATAAAATATTCAGCAAATTATTTAAATCAGGAAAGAGGCAGCCATAAAAAAATATATTCAAATTAAACTTATTATAACAAAAAAATATAATTTCATAATAATAATTTAGATATTAATGTGGCTTCAGGTAAATTGTTCATCCCGTAAATTAAGTGAAAATTTTTACTTGCTTTTATATAAAAAAAAAAATCACTATGTGATATATTTTATATATAATTTTTATTTTAATATATTGACACATACATATCAATGTATAAAAGAAAATTAAAATTTGTCTAAGTAGAAAAAAATCATGAATAATTTATTTAAGTGATAAAATAATAAATAAATGAATAATTATTTGCTTAAAAATTAATTTTAGACACTAATTTTGTGTTAAGAAAATAATATTGATTATGTTGATTTAATTTGAATTTTGTTATGTAATTAAATATGTATTAATTGTGAAAAAGAAATTTTAACTTTAATTGGAAAAAAATCTTTAGTAAAAAAATTTATCCCTGTGAATTCAATGTAAATTTTTCTACTTGTTTTTATATAAAAAAGAAATTCAATCCCGTGTGCTATATTTTATATAGTAAGTTAAATGTAAATTTCTTTTGATACTTTCATGAAAAATATTCATTCCCGTTTGTTATAATTTTTCATACATTCTATGTTCATAAAACAAAATATTCAAAAAATTATTTAAATAAGTAAAGAAACAGCCATAAAAAATATATTAAAATTTCAATTAATACAACAAAAAAATTCACCTTAATAATTTAAATATTAATATAACTTTAGGTAAATTGTTCATTCCCGTAAATTAAGTAAAAAAATCTATGTGCCTTTATAAGAAAAAAATATATGTGTTCTGTTTTATATATAATTTTTATTTTAATATATGAAATATACAAATAATGTATAAAAGAAAATTAAAATTTGTCCAGGTAGAAGAAAAACATGAATAATTTATTTAGTAAGAAGATAATAAATAAAAAGCAAATAATTATTTGCTTAAGATTAATTTTAGATACTAATTTTGCGTGAAGAAAATATTAGTAATTATGTTCTATTTAATTTGATTTTTGATATGTGATTAAATATATATTAATTATGTTAAAGAAAATTTAATTTTGATTGAAAAAAAACTTTAGTAAAAAAGTTTACCCCTTGAATTCAGTTTAAATTTTCCTATTTATTTTTATAAAAAATGTTCATTCCCATGTGTTATATTTTACATATTTTATATGATAACTTAAGTCTAAATTTTTCTTCATACTTTCATGCAAAATATTCATCCGTGTTTGTTATCTTTTTTCATACTTTCTATGTTCATAAAATAAAACATTCAATAAATAATTTAAATTAAGAAAGAGACAACAATAAAATAATATAATTTTATCATAATAATTTAAATATTAATGTGATTTCTGGTAAATTGTTCATTCCCGTGAATCAAGTGTAAATTTTCAACTCGCTTTTATAAAAAAAAACACAAATTAATCCCTTCATGTTAAATTTTATATATAACTTTTATTTTAATATTTTTGGCTTATACATATCAAAGTATAAAAGGAAATTAAAATTTATCCGGCTAGAAGAAAATCTTGAATAATTTATTTAATTGAGAATATAATAAATAAATAAAATAAATAATTATTTGCTTAAAGATTAATTTTTTACACTAATTTTGCGTAGAGAAAATAATAGTGTTATGTAATTAAATATATGTTAATTATGTAAAAAAAATTAATTTTGATTAAACAAAAATCTTTAGTAAAAAATTTTATCACCGTGAACTTAGTGTAAAATTTTCTACTTCTTTTTATGAAAAAAATGTTCATCCCGTGTGTTATATTTTATATGTTAAGTCTAAATTTTTCTTAATACTTTCATGAAAAATATTCATCCTCATTTGTTATATTTTTTTTATACTTTCTGAAATACAGAGAAACACACTAGAAGGGGGTTGAATAGTGTGTTTATCTTTTATTTGAAATCCTTTCGCAAATATGAAGATAGTGTATCTTAAGTTTTACAAGAACCTTGTGAAACAAAAGGCTATGCTATCGTCCAGTGGTTCAAATACAACAGTTCAATGAAACTGCGTTTTTTGTCAGAACACACGTAAAATATTTTCGTAAATAAAATGTGTAAAAAAACTCTTTCATGGTATGTGAAGAGATAACTTAAGAGATTTACGAGTAAACTAGAAAGCGAAAGAGTAGAACACTTAGTTTTATACTGGTTCACTCAAACTGAGCTACGTCCAGTTCTCCTTCAAAAACCTTTGAAGGGTTCTACTAATCAGAATCTGATTACAAATAAGTATTTTAACCTACCACTTCTGGCTACAAGTATTCTCTAGGCCACTCCTGGCATACCTTTTAATCTCCCCCTGAGATTAAAGTAAACCCAAGTATTCTTTAACACTAAGCCACTCCTGGCTTTCCAAACAGAAATTGTTCGAGTATAGAAAGAATGAATAGCTCTCACAGAGGATATTACAATAATAATATCGAATACATAGAATCGCTTAGCAAAGCTAAGTAGAAAGCTCTTTTTCGCTTAGTGTGAATCGTCCAGTCATTTTGACAGAGTTTCGGCTCTTAATCAATCTTCGCACTTTTTGATGCATGAGCTTATTCCTCTATTTATAGGCAGCTTGGTGTAAAGTATCCGTTGTGGAATCTATACCTTTGCCAATAGCAGTTCTCTTCCAAATATATGACCGTTTTCCACGTGTCAGCTTGTGGTGGAGAGATACAGGAGACAATCGTACATGTAGCGCCTCCACTTTTTGTACTATTTCTGCAGAGAAATGCTTTTCTGTCCCTGTACAATACTTTTCTAAAAACTCAAATGAAATGTTATGTTAGAATGAGAGGGAATAATCAAATATTCCAGAAAATCATCATCGAAAACGTATTGTCACATTATATAACTTTTAAGATAGAAAACAGAGTGTAAGTTATACAGGCATTGGACGCTTGCTTTGCAGAAACATTGGATGCTGGTTGTTGTTCTTTACAAAACATATTTGGACGCTTTGCTTATAGAAAAATAAGGTCTAAATTTGAGAGATACAATATCATTGCGGCATTGGACGATGTAGATCCTATAACACTCAAGCAAGACCATTAGATACTCCAAAATTTATCCTTTATTTGTTATCATCAAAATCGAAATCTGAGGGGTTGGACATCGTCCAAAGTCTTAGAACTTAACAATCTCCCCCTTTTTTATGATGACAAATAATGTTAAATTTTGATGTTAACAGGCACATAATCATTTATGAATATAATAAAGCATATAAGAGATGATTATGTTATGCCAGTGTATGTTGACAGGGTTAATATATGTGAAATGAAGTACTCCCCCTGAGTTCAATATTTCTTATGCATCTAATAACAGTGTATTATAGACAGCAAGAGTATATCAGATATAACAGATATCGGAGTGTAAAAAACATATCAAGGATATGGATGCAGAATATGTGATATAAACACCTCATGTATTAAAAACGTATTGATAAAAACAGCCAAAACATTCATAGAGTGTAAAATGACTATATAACATCAAAAATTCCAATTTCTCCCTCTTTGTCATCAACAAAAATGGATTTGAAAGATGGAAAAATGACTTGACCATCATGGTCACCTATGGCTGTGAAGGTGGTTCTTATGGTGGTGGTGGTGGTGGTTGTTCTGGTGGTGCTTGAGTAGGTGGTGCTGGTTGAGGAGGTTGTGGTTGGACGGGTGGTGCTGGTTGTTGGAGTTGTTGTGGTTGGACGGGTGGAATGGCATGAGCAACTTGTCCAAGCAGGTTGGTTGTAGTATTTTGAATTTGATTCACAAGCGTCTAGGAGAGGCTCATGAACTGTTCAGTGATAGCATTTTGCAGCAGCATACGATGTTGAGCAGCCTCAACCTGTTGCCTTTGCTGAAATGCTTGAAGAGCTGCATCAGTTTCCAGCTGTTGTTGCCTCAGAGCCTATTGCACGATCTCGTGAACATGATCTTCTGAGACCCCTTGAGGTTCAGCAAATCGCAAGGGAAGGATGTCCCTTAGACTTGAAGATCCTGTAGGAACCAGTTGACGCGTACCCGAGTGAGCTTCAATAGACGCATCAACAACGGGGAGGCTAGTGATATCTTCAGTAGGAGGCTTTTTCTGCAGTTGATTCCATGGGTTTGGATGCTTCAACAATAGGCTCTCCATCATCCTTGGACTTTCCAGATTGGACGGTGGGTTCTTGTTCCACTTCTACTGGTACAGATGGGTCCAAGTCAATACGAGCTAGCACCTTTGTTATCTTGGCAGATGCTTCATCCAACTCTGCTTGTGTATCTTTCAGCTTGGCAACCTGATCTTCCTTTTCTGTGGTTGCAGCCTCAGCTTGCTCAAGAGCCAACTGCTCTGGACGAGCTTGTTCTGCTGCTCTGGCCTCTTCTGCCTTGTACTCCTCATGCAGAGTTTGGAGTTCCTCCACAAACTCTGTGCGATCCAGTGTCCGGAGATCAAACACTTTGTTGCTTCTGATGATAGGTAATGTCTTCATTAAATCCAAATAGTCATCTGAATCTGTTAGAAAGCAAGCAAAGGTGTCTGTGAAGTGATGAGTTTTCACTGGACGCAGCACCTCAAGACCATGAGGGGGGTGAATGAAATCATTCTTGGAGCTGCCGGAGGAGGAGGCCTTCTGGGAGTCGTTCCATAACATCTGGCGCTAAAAGGTCATGGAATCGAAAGTTCCAAGTGGACATGTAGGCTTACCAGTCTTGTCAAACAGGTGACCCCAGGTATGAGAGGATTGTCGCAGGGCTTCAACTTTCTCTTCCCTGCACTTGTAACCTTTCTTTTGACTGGCATCTTATAAGGGTAGTCTAGGACACACCCTGTCTGGTACAAACTTGATTTCTGTGGCGCAACTGATGTGAAGGTTTGGTGGGTAGGCAATGGCTTGGTTTGGTATATACATCTGTTGAAGAAGTTTGCCAAGATCATCATAGTCGCTTGGCTGGAAATTAAGCACTGGAGTTCCAGCTGGTAGAGGCAGGAATTTTGCAATGGGAGACCAAATACGAACATCCTTGACCCATTGTACATCTGGACGCTGCTTCGACTTGGAAGGGTCCAGGCTTTCTTTAATGGCCAACTTCAATTCTACGGCCAGTTCAATATCCCTGCTAACAGGGGGCTTCTTGGACGGTGCCTTCTTCTTTCTTGGAGCCTTCCCTTTCTGCTCCGCAACTGTCTTTGTGAATTGAGAAGCAACCTCCACCTCTGGTTCAGGCAGTTCTGTTGCTGCTGGACGCACCCTTTGTTGGGTTCCAGTTGGACAAGAGTAAGGATGAGTCATTCGGATCAAGTGTGGATGCACTTCTCTCGTCCAAGTGGGCAAAGGGTTGCTGATTATTGCTCCTTCTGGCATAGCAGCATAGTCAGTTGAAGGATTATGGGTATAATCATACCTCGTCCACTCTGGTGCTGAGGCAGTAGTCAGATGCCTCTCCAAAGGTTCTTGTTTAGGCCTCCAGATCACATCGCGCCTCTTACAGTAATTCTGTTCATTCCGTGTAAGGAATGCAACAGGGAAGCGTTCTCTGTCTTCTTCTTCTTTGGTTTTCTACTTGGGGGGTATGGTCCATGGGGACCAGGTATCCCTCCATGCATCCCTTGGACGCACAAACTTGGACAGGTCCAAGTGAAGAGGTGGATGCTGGGTTGTTGATGTGGATGGAGCACTGGATGGAGCTGGTAGTGGGGCACTGGTGGATATGCTGTCAGTGTCTTGGGAGGAAGGTGGTGGAGCTGCAACTCTCCTTTGTCTAGCTGCCCGAGTCTTAACTCGTCGAGGCACATTAGAAGGAAAAAAAGTTGGTTCAGCAGGTTATACCTTCTGCTTCTTTTGCTGAGGGGCCGCCTTCTCCTCTGCTTTCTTCTTGATTTGACCAATTGGGATCTGGTCATCATCATCATAGTCGTCCAGTATTTGAAGCTTCTAAACCTTTGGCTTTTCTGGAACAGGCTTCACTGAGGCTGCCTTTGGACGCTGCTCAGCTTGAGCAGGTCTGGACGCATCAGTCCTTGGACGCTTCTCTGCCGGGAACTGAGCAGTATAGGTGTCAGCATGTCTTTTCTTGGTTCTTCTCTCCTTTTCAGCATCTTCCTCATGCTTCTGAGACATGTGACGTGTTACCTTTCTTCTCCCCTGTTTCTCTATCAACCTTTTGATCTTCTTGCCAATACCAAGAAGATCAATCTCCTCCTCATCATCATTGGAGATGATCTTGCTCTGTTCGTGTCGTTGCTTGTTGAAGCTATCTTCGTCCAAGTCCCTTAGGACCTTGGCTGTCAGCTTAATCTTCATAGGCTTTATGTTGGATTCGCCAAATAGTTGTTGTGTTGCCACCATTTGCCCTTTCTTCACGATAGCTTCGTGAATAGCTTCGTCCAGTTCATCAAAGAAGCATTGATAGACCTTATGGTCCCAGAAGATCTTGTTCAGCAGAGCGGCGTAGAAGATGTCATCATTGCCACCAACAGTCTTCATCATTCTCACAATATTGATGTAAATGGTGTGAGGAAGGTTGAAGGGGATACCTTCCATAATGTGGAATATCACGAACTTGTATAAGTCCGTGACTGAGTCCTTAGACCCAGCATTGTGCAGAATACTCTTGTTGCACACCTGCTGCCAGATTTTCGCTTCCTCACACAGGCTCTTGTACTCAATCTTCATTGAGTATGTGGATTTGGTCTTGCAAAGTACGTTTGCAACGTGATTACCGTACTGCTTGGCCCAGTCTGTTTTGTACTGGTTCTGCTCCCTGATGCAACCAGTTACCTTTGCAATGGACTCAGTGGACAAAGTCACCTCTCGTCCAAGAATAGTAGCCACGAGCTCCCTTGTGTTCTGGAATTTTGCATTCCTCCAGAACATCCTGATCAACTCAGGGAATATCTTCTGGTTTTCGTTGAAGTAGCCTCTGATTCCACACTTCAGAAGGCTCTTGTTCAGGTTCAGGTCCAGCTTCTCCAGCTTTTCAATGTCGAAGAAGTGCTCAATGTGCACTGTAGCTGCACCTTGACATACAACTGTGGCCTCAGGGTAGGTGTAGATGTCGAGTTCAGAGTTGCTTGAGCTTGCAGAGTTCGACATGGTAGAAAAGTTTGGATTTTTAGTTTTTCTGAGAAGGGTTTTGGGTTTTTAAGAGAGAGAGAATGCTTAAGGATGAAGATAAGCTTAGAGAAAAGAGATACGGTAAAGATTTTCTGAGGCGATTTAACGGATTACATATATGGGATTTGTTCGGAGAACGTGAAGCGGTTTTGGGCTTTTATGAATATTTGAAATGGGATTTATGCCATAAAACCCGCCATGATGAGGCGTGTGAAGAATGTGGGTAACTGTGTACTGTTACTAACATTTAGGTGACTCAGCATAGAGCATTAACTCATACTTACTCTGAAACGAACCGTTTTGACCATTTGAACAATGTTTTAAAAAAATATATGCTAACTTAAAAACATCGTCCAAATGTTGGACTTAGGTGTAACATGTGCAATGCGCGTGCATGACTTAGTGATCTTTGGACAACATGTCCATTGGACGCTAAGATTTTATTGGACGCACCATGTAGATGTTAATCATTTCTTTACCAGGTCCATGCCAAGTTTGTTCCTCATAAGGATTAACTTGTCTTCAGTAAGGGGTTTAGTAAATATATCAGCAAGCTGATTATCTGTGGTTACAAAGTGTAGTTCCACAGTACCCTTCTGAACATGGTCTCTTATAAAGTGATGTTTAATCTCTATATGTTTAGCCCTTGAATGCAATATGGGATTCTTAGAGATCTATGGCAGCTTTACTATCACAGAAGATGGGAATGTTACTCTCATATATGTTGTAGTCCTTAAGTTGATGTTTGATCCATAAGATTTGAGAAAAACATTTTGCTGCTCAGATATACTCTGCTTCAGCAGTGGACAGTGCAATGGTTCATTGCTTCTTGCATATCCAGGAGACTAAGTTTCCAGCAATGAAGTGACATCCTCCACTAGTGCTTTTTCTTTCAATTCTGTCTCTAGCATAATCAGCATCACAGTATCCAACTAGCCTAAAATCTTTCTGCCTTTTGAAATATAGACCAAGATTAGTGGTTCCAACAAGATATCGAAAGATTCTCTTAACAGCAGTTAAATGAACTTCCCTTGGGTCAGATTGAAATCTACCACATAAGCATACACTGAACATGATGTCAGGTTTTGATGCTGTGAGGTATAGGAGTGATCCTATCATTCCTCTGTATAGAGTGTTATCCACCTTCTTTGAGTTGTCGTCCAGTCCAAGTATTGTTGTTGGATGCATAGGAGTTTTCATTGGTTTTGCATCGTCCATTTTGTACTTCTTTAGTAGCTCCTTGACATACTTGATTTGATGTATGTATACGCCCTTTTCAGTTTGTTTGATTTGAAGTCCAAGGAAGAATTTTAGCTCACCCATCATGCTCATCTCAAACTCTGTTTGCATTAATTTGGCAAATTCTTCACAGAGAGATTCATTAGTGACACCAAATATGATATCATCAACATATATTTATGCAATAATAAAATCAGAAGAGTGGTCTTTGCGGAACAATGTAGTGTCTACTTTTCCTCTTGAAAAATCATTTTCTGACAGAAATGAGCTGAGTTTTTCATACCAAGCTCTAGGTGCTTGTTTCAACCCATATAAAGCTTTGTTAAGTTTGAAAACATGATTTGGAAAAGCATCACTTTCAAATCCTGGGGGTTGTTCCACATAGATTTCTTTCTTTATGAGTCCATTGAGGAATGCACTTTTTACGTCCATTTTATATAGCTTCATATTGCTATGAGCTGCAAATGATAGTAGAATGCGAATTGCCTCTAGACGTGCAACTGGAGCATAAGTTTCAGTATAATCTATACCTTCCTGTTGTGAGTAACATTTTGCTACCAACCTCGCTTTGTTTCTCACAACATTACCTGCTTCGTCCAGCTTGTTTCTGAACACCCATTTTGTTCCTACAGCTTCTTTGTCGTCGGGGAGTTCTACTAGCTTCCAGACATTGTTCTTTTGAAACTGGTCAAGTTCTTCCTGCATTGCTTTGACCCAGCTTTCATCTTCTAAGGCATCGTCCACAGTCTTAGGTTCTATTTGCGATATGAGTGCTGTGTGACCTTGCTGTCGTTGAAGTGAAGCTCTGGTTTTGACTCTATCTTTTGGATCTCCGATGATTTGCTCCTCTGGATGATGTTTCTTCATTTGCCAGTTGCATCCAATTGGTTCTCTTTGTTCTGCTACTGAACTGTCCAGTGGTACATTGGACTCTTCAACTGAGACATCATGGTTGGACGTATCTGATGACTTACTTGCATCGTCCAATCTGAGATCTGCAAATGATTTGTCCAGCTCTGATAATTTCTTATCAAGCTTGTTATCATTGAACTTCACATGGATAGCTTCTTCAACAATTAAGGTTCTAGAGTTATAAACTCTATATGCCTTTGAAGTTTCAGAATATCCAAGCAATATTCCTTCATCACTCTTAGAATCAAATTTTCCTAAGTTATCCTTAGTGTTTAGAATGAAACATTGACATCCAAATGAATGGAAGTAGGATATGTTAGGTCTTCTTCCCTTCCACAATTCATATGGAGTCTTTTTCAATATTGGCCTTATAAAGATTTTGTTTTGTAAATAACAGGCAATATTCACTGCTTCAGCCCAGAAGTGTTTAGGGGTTGAATTATCATTCAACATGGTTCTGGCCATCTCCTGGAGTGACCTATTTTTCCTCTCAACAACACCATTCTGTTGTAGTGTTCTAGGTGTTGAGAAGTTGTGAAGGATACCATTATCCTCACAGAACCTTTGAAAACTTTCGTTTTCGAATTCTCCCCCATGATCACTTCGGATAGAAGTAATGCATACTCCTTTTTCATTTTGTACTCTTTTGCAGAAGTTATAAAAAGCCTTGAAGGACTCATCTTTGTGGGATAGGAACAATACCCATGTCCATCTAGTATAGTCGTCTACTATAACCAATCCGTATCTCTTACCACTTTCTGAGGCTATTCTTGTGGGTCCAAACAGATCAATATGTAACAACTCAAGAGGTCTAGAAGTGGAAACAATGTTTTTACTTTGAAAAGAACTTTTCACTTGTTTTCCTTTCTGACAAGCTTCACAAAGAAGATCATCTTTATATGACATACTTGGTAGTCCTCTTACGAGGTTGTGCCTATTCAGCTTTGAGATTAACCTCAAGCTTGCATGACCAAGTCTTTTATGCCATAGCCAATGATTTGCTTGTACTGAAACTAGGCATGATACATTTTGACTTGATAGTTCCCCAAGTTTAATCTTGTACAGATTACCTTGCCTCTTTGCAGTAAAGAGAAGGGATCCATCAGAGTTCCTGACTGTACATTCACTTTTGTTAAAGACAACATCATATCCACTGTCACATAATTGGCTTATGCTAAGTAGATTGTGTTTAAGACCTTTAATATAAAGAACTTTATCAATACAAGAATAGGGTGGTATACCAATCTTACCTACGCCAACTATCATCCCTTTCTGATTCCCTCCGAAGGTGACTTTCCCACCAGCTTTGGGTAGGAGGCTTTGGAACATACACCTTTCTCCTATCATGTGATGTGAGCACCCACTATCCAGGTACCATGATTGAAGTTTCTTTCCTGCTGTTAAGCATGTCTGCAATAGGAATAATTTTATCCTTAGGTACCCAAATTGACTTGGGTCCTTTTTTGTTAGTTTGAAGGGTATTGGACGCTCCCTTCTTAGGCAGGTGTCTGCATTTGGACGTTATATGTCCAGGTTTCCCACAGAAGTAGCAAACATCTATTTCCTTGTCATGAATATATTTCTTTCCCTTATATCCATGTCCTGACCTGTCATTTGGTCTCTTACAACCTTCATATTTTAAAAGCATTTTAAGGTTGTCAGAGCCCTTAACAAAGTTTGACAGATTCTTCTTTAGGCTGTCAATCTCTTCATGAAGTTTTACAACATCATGTGGTTGACCTCTTAAGGAAGTATCTGCTTCAACTTTCAGAAGCTTCTCAAGTAGCCTTTTGTTTTCTGCTTTGAGATTTCTAATCTCTATGGAAAGATTCATTTCTCTAGTCCTTGAATCCTCACAGGATTTATAGGCTCGAGCAGCATCATTCCAGAGAGTTCGCCTCTCCGCATTTGTAATTTCATGTTACTTTGAGAGCTCTGTAAACTTTTTCTGTAAATCCTCATTTTCACTTTCAAGTTGTTTGAAACTTTTATCTAAAACTTCTTTTTCTTTTGAAAGTGATTTGGACGATTTCTTTAAAGTTTTGTAGGCCTTTGACATAATAGAAGAGTTTGAAAGTAGTTCATGATAAGCTTCTTGAAGTGAATCTAAGTCATTAAGGTCTACCTCATCTTCTTCTTTTGGTTCAGAAGAATCTGTTGAAGTGTCTGCCATCAGGCATATGTGTGCTTCCTCTTCTTCTTCATCGTCCGATGATGAGTCATCATCCAGGTCTTTCCATGTGGACATTAGAACTTTCTTGCCCTTCTTTTTGCTGAAGAATTTCTTCTTCTTGTCCTTGCTCTTGTTGGGATCTGGGCATTCTGATTTGAAGTGTCCTGGCTTTTTGCATTCGTAGCATACTATTGGACTCTTCTCCTTCTTTTCTTTGAGGCCTTTCTTGTTTAGGTTTCTCCATCTGGATCCACCTTTCTTCTTCCACATAGCGTGTATCCTCTTGGATATGAAGGATAGCTCATCATTCTCATCTGATTCATCATCTTCAGATTGTTCGTCTGATGATGTTTCAACTTGCATGGCTTTGGACGATGGTGCTTTCCTTGGCTTCTGGACGCTGAGCGCCAGGGACTTGTTTTTCTTACCATCACCATCTTGATGCAGTTCTAGTTCATGCACCTTGAGAATTCCCACGAGTTCTTCTAGGGACATATCATCCAGTCCTTTTGTTGTTCTCAAGGCTGTAACCTGTGGTCTCCATTGCCTAGGCAAACTTCTCAGAATTTTGTCAATATGTTCATAGTTATTGTAATTTTTACCATGTGCTCTAAGTTCATTTAGTATGGTTTGAAACCGTCCAAACATACCTTGTATGTCCTCGTTTTCTTCCATACTAAACAATTCATATTGACGAGTAAGGAGACTGAGTTTGTTACGTTTTACCTGGATGGAAGCCTCATACGTTAACGCAAGAGTGTCCCATATTTGTTTCGCGCTTTTGAGACTGTGCACCTTGTTGTATTCTTGTTCGCTTAGTGCACATATGATGATGTTTCTAGCTCTGGAGTTGAGATGAAATCTTTGTTTCTGCTCCTCCGTCCATCTAGCCTTTGGGATTTCGTTGAGGTTCTCATCAAGTGGAATGTAGTCGCCCATCTCCACAACGTCCCACATGTCAATATGACTGGATTCAAAGAATGCTATCATTCTTTGTTTCCAGTAATCATATTTGACACCCTTGAAGAGTGGTGGTCTGTTCACAGCTTGTCCCTCATTTTCCATCTTTCTTAGGATCTTTCCTCTGTACTGCTAAGTACTCAACCCAAGAGGCCGAGCTCTGATGCCAATTGAAATACAGAGAAACACACTAGAAAGGGGGTTGAATAGTGTGTTTATCTTTTCTTTGAAATCCTTTCGCAAATATGAAGATAGTGTATTTTAAGTTTTACAAGAACCTTGTGAAACAGAAGGCTATGCTATCGTCCAATGGTTCAAATATAACAGTTCAATGAAACTGCATTTTTCGTCAGAACACACATAAAATATTTTCGTAAATAAAATGTGTAAAGAAACTCTTTCGTGGTATGTGAAGAGATAACTTAAGAGATTTACGAGTAAACTAGAAAGCGAAAGAGTAGAACACTTAGTTTTATACTGGTTCACTCAAACTGAGCTACGTCCACTTCTCCTTCAAAAACCTTTGAAGGGTTCTACTAATCAGAATCTGATTACAAACAAGTATTTTAACCTGCCACTTCTGGCTACAAGTATTCTCTAGGCCACTCCTGGCACACCTTTTAATCTCCCTCTGAGATTAAAGCAAACCCAAGTATTCTTTAACACTAAGCTACTCCTGGCTTACCAAACAGAAATTGTTCGAGTATAGAAAGAATGAATAGCTCTCACAGAGAGGATATTACAATAATAATATCGAATACATAGAATCGCTTAGCAAAGCTAAGTAGAAAGCTCTTTTTCGCTTAGTGTGAATCGTCCAGTCGTTTTGACAGAGTTTCGGCTCTTAATCAATCTTCGCACTTTTTGATGCATGAGCTTGTTCCTCTATTTATAGGCAGCTTGGTGTAAAGTATCCGTTGTGGGATCTGTACCTTTGCCAATAGCAGTTCTCTTCCAAATATATGACCGTTTTCCACGTGTCAGCTTGGGGTGGAGAGATAGAGGAGACAATCATACATGTAGCGCCTCCACTTTTTGTACTATTTCTGCAGAGAAATGCTTTTCTGTCCTTGTACAATACTTTCCGAAAACTCAAATGAAATGTTATGTTAGAATGAGAGGGAATAATCGAATATTCCAGAGAATCATCATCGAAAACGTATTGTCACATTATATAACTTTTAAGATAGAAAATAGAGTGTAAGTTATACAGGCATTGGATGCTTGCTTTGCAGAAACATTGGATGCTGGTTGTTGTTTTTTACAAAACATATTTGGACGCTTTGCTTATAGGAAAATAAGGTCTAAGTTTGAGAGATACAATACCATTGCGGCATTGGACGAGGTAGATCCTATAACACTTAAACAAGACCATTAGATACTCCAAAATTTATCCTTTATTTGTTAACATCAAAACCAAAATTTGAGGGGTTGGATATCGTCCAAAGTCTTAGAACTTAACACTTTCTATGTTCGTAAAATAAAACATTTAAAAAATTATTTAAACCAAGAAAGGGAATGTCATAAAAAATACATTATAGTTTAAAATATTATAATAAAAAAAATATAATTTCACCATAATAATTTAAGTGACTTCAGGTGGATTGCTCATCCCCGTGAATTAAGTGAAAATTTCTACTTGATTTTATAAGAAAAAAAGTATTCATCCATGTCTATTGTATTTTATATATAATTTTTATTTTAAAATATTGACATGTACATATCAATATATAAAAGAAACTTAAAATTTTTCCAGGTAGAAGAAAATCTTAAATAATTTATTTAAGTGTGAAGTTAATAAATAAAAAATGAATAGATATTTGCTTAAAAACTAATTTTAGACAATAATTTTGCATGGAGAAAATTATAGTGATTATGTTGATTTAATTTGATTTTTGTTATGTATTTTTTTTACTTTTGTTATGTACTTAAATATATATTAATTATGTAAAACAAATTTTAATTTTGATTAAAAAATGTTTAGTAAAAAAGTTTATCTCATGAATTTAGTGTTAATTTTTTTGCTTGTTTTTATAAAAAAAATTCATCCCATGTGTTATAAATGTAAACATTATTTTTATACTAAAACTAATTTACTTGCGGTAAACATTTTTTTGAATTTCATGTATCTTCAATGAATAGATAATGTTTTTTAATGTAATTGACAAATTGACATAAAAAATCAATATATTAACACTAAAAAAGGTAATATTCATTTACTAATTATTTTGATTCAAATAATTTTAATCATAAAATTAAGAATATTGGTAATTAAAATTCAATGCCAAAATTAAATTAAAAATAAATTTTAATCATAATAAATATAATAAAATTTATTATAGTTATAATTCATATTAAATGATGACTGAAATTAAGCTTCATATTGATGCATGTTATGATTAAAATGGAGCCAAAATTAATTATCATTAAATTTTCTAAATAAATAATATTTTTATAAATATTTGTATTTATATTAATTTATTCATTCAAATGTATAATGTAATTATCTATCTTGTCTTAAAAAAGCGGGAAACATAAAATTATAATGTTACCCATACCAGCTACTTTTATTATTATAAAGATGTTTGGTCTCATGTTCTAGACATCATTTTCCATGTTCAATGAAAAGCAAGGAGTTATAAATTCCACGTTTAATAACATATATAATTGACGTGATCTATTATCTTGTAGTGAATTTCCAAACACACATGCAATGTGTTGTTATGCCTCTACATATTCATTCTTGATGTGCATGCATCACACGCATTTTAGGACCATAATCATTGGTTTAATTTTAACTAAAATAGAATAAAGGGAATCACAATTAATTGTTATACCATAAAGCATTTCATTATGAGTTTAATGGTGATGCAATGATGGTATAAAATAATTTTACATGTCATCCAATCATAAATCACTATTGATATAACTTTTAAGATAATTTTATAAAAGTTAACAAATGTAAAATTATTTTACAGTGCAAATGCATAGCCTTTTTCTCTTTCATTATTCGTGTTAGTCTTACCCTCAAGAATCTATAATTGCTCCCACTCGACATCTTTTTAGTACTTCCTATAGTTCCTGGCTTCCTGCTCCATACCTAAGGAATCTCATAAACCCCAGCAATGGGAAAAAGGATTATTGTGGCTGGTAGGCCCATGTGAAAATTATCCAAATGGCCTGATAGTACTGAATGAGTATACGACAGGACAATAGAGCTTTTGAAATAGGACACACTGCACAGACTTTTATGGAACATGATGCTTTGCACTCAATTTTTTTTTCAATGTTTCTATTATACCACCTTTATTTAGAAAAAAAGGTTTGTGTCTGGTCAAGTATATGTTTCTCTATATTAATGTAAGAACGATATAAGAAAAATAATGGGCAAATAATAATGTTCGATTTTTATGGCAATGGTATAAGTTATTAAGACTTCCTAATAATATCAGAAAAAGGAATAATGCACAAAGGAAAGACATGTATAAATTAAAGAACAATATAAGCCTATGTTTAAAAATCAATTAAAAGAAAGAAAAAAAAATTAATTTTTTTAAAGTTTTCTTAAAAATTATCTTTTAGAATAAATTAATCCAAATTAACCTGCATTTCAATATTATTATGCTATCGATTTGTCAATAATATTGTTAAACCTTCATGTCTAAATTAATAAGAACTTATATGTCTTGAGGTGAAAAAATTGGACCCTAGGAAGCCCATATTTGGTATTTACTATAAGCTTACATTCTAGATATGTCCAAGGCAACTCACATGATATATCATATAAAGAAAATTAAAGCTCCTTTTTTGAAGGTAGAAAATTAAAGCTCCTTTTTTGAAGGTAGAATATTAAAGCTCCTTGGAAACATATTAAGTGGCAAGACATAAATTAAGGGGTACAATTCCGAGTAAGTTTGGTTTTTTGTGTCTCTTTTGCAAGTTGGCATTGAGCTGTCGTTTGATCAAAAATCCAAATCATCCCTTTCAGCTAGAAGAATATTTCAGCCAAATTTTCAAAAAGGGGTATGTGCAGTGGAGTTGGTGATAACAAGAAATAGCGGAGAGTAAGGCCACATTTGGCTACCATGAAACTAACTGTTACCAGAAAATGGTGGCAATATTGAATGGAAAACGATTAGTATCCATTCTCTTTTTAAAAAAATCAAACTAACTAATCACATCTTGGGATCCCATTTGTCAAGGATATTCTGAGCAAATAATAAATCATATTCCCCAAATTAGAGGTCAGTGATAACTTTGAAGAAAAATTAATAAAGGACCCTAACTACATGACGTGTTTTGATTACCAGTCTCTCTTTAATTTGTTTCTCTACCTCACATGCCTAACAAATGGAAGGTCCATTGTGATAGTGATGTAATTCTTCCTTTAATTGATGTTGGTTGGAGTAGAACTGGATTCAATCTTTTCAAGTAAATTCTCAAGTTTAAGCTTTGTCGATGAAAAAAACGTGGCTAAAAGATGATATCCCGTTAAAGGTGGTCAGTCAAGTTTGTTGGCAGAGATTAGTCATCAACAAAACTGATAAATATTCTGTATCAATGTTATGGTGACAAAAAAAAAGTATTTTTGGACACTATTTCTTTTTAAATACTTAATTAATATTTATTATTTATTTTATCTCTTTTTTTTTTATCATATATTACTTATTATACTTATATTTTTATCTCTTTTATCTCTTTCTCACTAGATGTCAAGTAGGTTTTTTGGTGTCAAAGAATCATTTTTGTAATGGAAAAAATCAACAAAGGAAAAATTTCTCTTCAAATCAGTAGGTAGTGTTTGAAATCTTTGCCGAAATCACCATTCTATTTGATTATGAAATTGATATATAAAATTGAAACTCTACTTGGCGCCCATGGTAATTGAAATTACATATTTCATTCATTTAATTGACTAAGACCTACTGCATGTGATAAGTGAAAACCATGCCATATTGATTAAACTACTCTTAATACTTGAACAGAACACAATTTATAATTACTTTTTTTTTATTTGAACAATTGGACATACCTCTTTTGATTCACAGAAATAAATGAATTTAATTTTGATGTACTTGTAAATATAGCTTGCCTTTGTATATGCTCGTTACTTCATTCATTATTATGTTCAATATATCATGTAATTATTTGTGTAATCAAATTTATTAAATACTCCATTCGTCTCAAAATGAATGTCGTCATAGATTTTTTTTCACAGACAAAGAAAAACTATTAAATAGATAAGAGAAAAGTAATTTTACGAAAACTAACCTTATTATTAATATTGTATTGAAAAGCTAAAGTGACATTTATTAAGGGTACTAGTGAAAAAAAATGATTAATATTACATTGAAAAATCAAATGCGACACTCATTTTGAGACAAATTTTTTTTTCTAAATGCAATATTTATTTTGGAATGGAGGAAATAATATTTTGACGGTTACAAAAAATTTAGAAAGTGGGGTAACACTTCAGTTCAAAGCAGGAAAAACCTCTAAGTTTAAAAAGTATTTACAGAGATATTAACATTTATCTCATTTCAAAGAGAAAAGAGACTCGAACCTGTAATCTGTCGTTTACGAGACTCTGACTTACTCCACTCGATCAACCCTTGAAATTTATTAAATAATATGGTAATAAATATTAAATGCATGATAGCATAAAAAAGTTTTATTTCGACGTGAGTGCTTACGTTTTGACTCAAAACTGCCAAAACTCTATTGTCAATTGGTATTGTACGATCCTGTTTGTTGGTGAGGGAGACCTAAAGTTCAGGTAAGGGTTCCTGTCATTGCAAGCAGCAACAGAATAATCCTAAAATCCCTATTAATTTATTTGGTTATGAATGATGATTCTCATTGTTGACTTCGTTGATCCATCCATCTCCACCCACCACAACCCTCTGTCTGCCTTTCAAATGGCTAGTTTTTGTTCATGATCACACTATCTTGAATTTTGTAAAACAGACCCAGTTTTCTACATGATGCCTTGTTTTACCTAATTTCTACTTTACACCTAATATATGTCTTAAATCTGAACTTCTAGAAAAAAAATGTGTGATATAATTTCCTTTTAGATTTTCTTGTAAGTTATTATTTTTAAATTTTAAGAAAAGTACTAAAATAATTTTTTTGAATATTTTTATTTTTATCTTTTAAAAATTACATTTTTAGGCATGTGTATATTTTAATTAAAAATTACTTTTTGTTTTAAAAAAATCAAGTAAACAGGCCATTGAATATATGAAAAATAACATGAGTCTCAATTTTTTTGGAAAAAATAATGTCCACAGATATCTTTTTTATTTTTATCTATGAAATATTATATAATTTTAGAGAAAAAAAGGTTATGTATTGACAATGTAAAATAGTTTTACATCATCATCTAATCACAACCCACCATATAGACTTTTAAAATAATTAACTTAAAAGTCATATCAATCGTAATTTGTGATTGGATGACAGTGTAAAATAATTTTACCTCATCAGTACATGACCATTAAACTCATAATTTTAAGTTTGGCATTATTAAATTTGTCGATTCTAATAAAAACAAGGTTATATATACTCATATTATGAAACAAAACCATATATCGGTTGATGAAGTCTATGTATATGTGTTTCTTCTCATGTAAGTTAGCAACAATAAAATATATGCAAAAGTAGAAGAGAAAGAAGAGACAAAGAGTTTTTATATTACTAGCTAACACCCAAGTATTTTTTATACTTGGCCTCTCCAAACACTTTTACAAGTATTCGTTCCTCCAAGTATTTTTCGTACTTTGTATGCATAGGTGAAATTTCCATTATGAAGAATATATATATGCGGACTTTTTTCTAAATAGTTGTACGTTTGAGTCTACTTTTGTGTCAAAAGTGTTGTTCATGATTTCTTTTAATCAGTGACGATACATATAAAATTTCTTCAAGCATTTTGAATCATTTGAACTCCTTCAAAATTTTGAGCTACACTTGTATTTACTTGAATAAAATATTGATCAGATGAATTACCTTTAAGTAAGACAAAGTAGCTATTAGTCGAAGCCTGTATAATTACAATCAAAGCGTGACTAAGATGATGCTTTAGTAATTTAATTAGTAGTCGATGCTATGATATGTCTTCCCTATGCACTTAGTCAAAGAGATTAGTACAACTTTATGGTCTTTTTCATTTATAACTTTACTTGTTATTATTAAATAAGGTTGGATTGTTTTAAACTTGACACATCGATCCCATATTTTATACTTATGAGTGAGACACCACCCTCCAAGGGATCGTTAATCCTTGGGAGAATTGCGAGTGAAGATTGAATAAGTGAGGTCTTTGTGTGTATTTTAGATCATGGCAATCGTGTTTAATATTAGAGGTTTTTGTTCCAACAATATAATTAAGATTCTCGGAGTGGTGGTTTGTGTGATGATGGGTTGGAAGAAGGAAGATGAAGCAAAAGAAAAAGGAGTGGAGTAGGAAGGGTGGTGGGCATGGGAAGATAAAAGTATTGTCACATCGAATTGAAGATGGGTGACCAATGTTCTAATGATGTAGCAGTGATGGTATGTCATTTTATTTGTCATATTATTACCTAATAAATTATTATTAAGGCTTAAATATGAATTTAGTCATTGTAAGTTCACATTTTTTCAATTCTATAAGTTTATTTTTCATTTTTAGTCTCCATAAGTTTGTGCTTTTTCAATTTTGGTCTCTGTAATTTTATTTTATTTTAATATTTTTAGTCCTTGTAAGTTTGTGTTTTTTTTTTTTTTCAATTTTAGTCCTTTAAAGCACGAACTTACAAGAACTAAAAATGAAAAAACTGAGATCTTAAATGGACTAAAATTGAAAAAGTATAAATTTACAAGGATTAAAAATGAACAAAAGATTTTACAAGGACCAAAATTGAAAAGACACGAACTTACATGGATTAAAAATGAAAAAAATAAACTTACAGGGACCAAAATTAAAAAAATCAAACTTATAGGGACCAAATTTATATTTAAGCCTATTATTAATGAAAGGAATTAAGAACACATTTTAAAAAAATATATCAAAAGTAAATAAAAATATTTATAAGGACTATAATCAAAATTAAATTGATAACACTTCTGGAGATTAACAATTTATTTAACAATTAAAAATATTTGTAGTGGTGATGATGTAACATTTTATTTGTTATATTATTACTTGACTGAGTATCATTAATTACGGGTATTAAAAACACATTTTTCTTAAAAAAAATGTATCAAAATCAAACAAATATGTTTATAAGAACCAAAAAAAAATACATGTACAAAAAACAAAATCATATTTACTAATTCATTTTTAAAATATTTTTTATAACTTTTTAATAGAGGTTTAAAATAAAACATATGGTTTAAACCTGTTTTTTATTCTTATAAAATTTTAGATTTTTTTTATTATATATAGTTTCTATAATTATTATTTTTTGCTCATTTTAATCTCTTGTTTATGTTTGGTCATCAATACAATCCTTAGGAGTTAAAATAAGCAATTGACAAAAAATGGGTAAAAAAATTTTATAGGAACTAAAATTTAAATTTTAAAATTTTACAAGGATTATAAACATATTTAATCCTATAAAATAATTAATATTCATAGGTTATTACTTAAATGTTTTCAAACAAGAACTATATTACAAACATTACATTAGGTTGGTATGTGTGGAACTCAGCTTGAATCCTTAAGTAAGGTTTAGGATTCAAGCCTTGTGAATGGAAAAAAAAATGTAATAAAAAGGAAAAATCTACTAAAAATGGTCAATCATATCTTCTGGTGACAAAATTTGTCATCAACAAAATTAGTAATAGTGGATAATTTTACAACTATAATATGGTAACAAAAAAAAAATTATATTATTTGAAATTTAAAACTTTTACACTCAAAAGTTTTGTAGTTTGACCAAATTAATGTTTTTTAATTAATAAAAAATGTAAACTTTTTTTTTTAACTTGGAATGATTCTTTTAATGTCATTAACAAAAAATAATCATTTGAATACTTTATAAAAATATTAATTAAGAAATAAATATATTTAATGTATTATATATACAAAACATATAACATTTTATTCGTTTAATAATTAAGAAAATTGTCCATAAAAAATATGTCGTGATATGATTGTAAATTATTCATAAAAAAATGCATTGGTCGACAACATTGCTGAACAATGTAAGAAAGTAATAAGCATATATATATATAGCCATATAGGATAAAGTAGGATTGTTGGGCATGGAAGGGCAGTGTGAATTGGATTAGCAATGAAGCTAGGGAAGATTATTGAATGGTAAATGTCTGCATCAATTGCATGAATCTTGAGTACGTCAGAGAATCTAAAACAAAGCTGAAAGAATCGCTACACTACGTGCATGGAATATGGAATATAATCTACCCTGCGCCTCAAATCAAGGCCTCTCATCATAGTGTCGTCTCCCCTTTGGGTACGATCTACGATCGACTCAGCTCAACTTGGTTTTTCTTGCTCTTTTAGTCCACAACATTACTACCACCACCTATGCCAACCAGATCAATTCTTGGTGAGACATTTTTTAGTGTATCATAGCGGGGCATTCATGCGTGTTTGGTGCGTCCTTTGTTTTTGTCTTAAGGAAAATTAAGCGTTAAAAAAAATGGTCTAATTACATTTTTTTTTTTAGCTTAATTGCATATTTTACCACCTAACTTTCATAATTTTACAAATTTTACCATCCAAGTTTTTTTTTTGCGAATTTTACCACTCAACTTTCATAACTTTGCGAATTTTACCATCCAAGTTTTTTTTTTACGAATTTTACCAACAAACTTTCATCATTTTACAAATTTTACCACCTAAGTTTTCAATTTTTGTGCATTTTACCACTATGATGTTTCACAATTTTTTTTTTGAATTCTTTAACTTTTTTTTGGTAAAATATCAGAGTGGTAAAATGTGGTAAAATTTGTAAAATTAAAACTTGGGTGGTAAAATTCGTAAAATTATGAAAGTTGGATGGTAAAATTTACAATTAAGTTTTTTTTTTGTCTATTATATATAATTTCCAATCCTCAATTATGATCCTTTTTTTTCTCTCGCGAATTTATCCTTCCAATTTTTAAAATTAAGCACTTTTGATCCCACTGTTAGTTGACCATCCGTTAGTTAACTGATAATTGACTTTGACACGATATGTATGGTTCTCATTTTCTTTTTGGTCATTTTCTTTTTCATCTCAGTTTTTCTTCTCATCTCTCTATTTTTTCTCTATTGATCACATCACTTATACTATATTATTTATTTTCATGTTATAATATTTATGTTATTTTTTAATTTATAAAAATAAAATAATAAACATTTAATATTAAATAAAATTTAATTTCGCACAATTGTAATACTCGAGAAATTAAAAGTGCAATTAACTCATGCAATATGAAAATGTTGCTTATGCTATAAATCAAATAAGCCATGGATCAAATGCCGCCTCCATCACTTTTTACCATTTTCTAAATCATATATCTCTTATATCTTGTCAACGTCACATGTACTGCCATGTCAGCATTGGGGCGATAGTGAAAATCACGCGAAAAGTGAATTCAATGAGCAACAAAAAAATTTAAAAAATTAATATTAAATTATTTTTTTGTTGCTTGTAACACCCATTTTTTACGCGATTTTCACCATGTTTAGCCCTTTTTTATTCGAACATCAGTTGGATTCCATAGTTTTCGTGTAAGTAATTTTAATAGGACAAGTTTCACATCTCGAATTAGTCAAAAAAATGGTTCAAAATCGTGTCCCGAAATCGAAAACGGTCATTGTTTTGAAAGGACTATTTTGACTCACTTTAAAAACATAAAGGACTAAATTGAACTTTTTAAAACATAAAGGACCAAATTGAATTTAATCTAAAATATAAAGGACTAAAAGTGTATTTTAGCCTAAATTAGACTACCTCCGGTTCTTTATATAAGAAACAAAAGATAATTTTTTTGCCCTAAGTATAAGAAACATATGATTACTTTTAACTGTATTAATTGCTAAATTTCTTCAAAAAAAAATAATTGTTAAATTTCTTTTTTACCCTTAATTAATTGTGAGGTCTATTAATGATATACACTCATTTTCCATGAAGTGGGTGCATTGTGCTATTAACAAAACAAGGTATACTCATTAATTGGAAAAAATTTCTTTTGAAAAATACTCACAACTTAAATCATTTAATGCTATGGGTACTTTTGGAATAAAATTAAAATTTATGATATTATTAATTAAAATTAACCAATTTAACCACTTTTATTGGTCTTAATAAATTAGGTATTACTCCCTTTGTCCCTATTTATAAGAACATTTTCAGAAAATTGCTTGTCCCTTTTTATAAATGGTATATATAAAAGGCAAAGTAATAAATAAGAAGTAAAACAAATATTAGAAAAGTAAAAATATTATTAATATAAATATAAATATTATTTTTTAATTTGTCTGTTATAACTTTGATTAACAAATTAAAAAAACGAAGAGAATATAACTTAATTAATCCTTAATTATACTACTTTATATGGTACAAAATAGAGTTGTTAAGATGGGCCAAAACCAGCCCATTATGGGTTTGACCCAAGTTGGGTTGGTAAAAATCAACCCACCTCTAATATAAATAAAAAACATGCCCAACTCACTTAGAGCTCGGCTCACTCGGGTTGAATCTGTGGTGAGTCGGGTTAGCTTGCGGGTTAGGAGTTTACTTTAAAAAAATAAAACTCATAATTCATGACCTTCATCACTCATATTTAGTGATACACATCGTAACACACACACACCACGACTATGAGAAAATGAAGTTAAGGTTCGTTCGTCACTCACGGAACACATGAACTTAGGGATGTTGACAACCTTTAGTACGTGGTGAGCCTTTCCTTTTTGTGATGCACACAACTTTTTTTTTTTTTTTATCGACGAAAACAAAGATTTCACTAATAAGGTACCAGAAGTACCAACCAAAATTACAAAAAAGTTTATAAATTTACTCAAAACAACTAATAGTACCCCCTCTACAATATTATGAATTTTTCCCTGCATCAAAACCACTTGGGCCGCAACTACCAACTATTACCCTGACACCCTCGTAGACAATTAGTATCCCAATACAATAAATACCATCACCACCCAAAAAAACCTACATTAAAGTCACCAATTAGGATCAAATTCCCTAACACCAAGCAGTACCACCAATAACCATGCATCCATACACAACCTGCCAAGATAGACACATGTTGATACTTTGAATCCGATCCAATACAAAACCCACACATAACATAGAGTCAGATTATATAGTTTTAATGCAGAAGGCAGGATTGGTGTACCATTCATAAAATGAGAAATTAAAATTCTTCCTTTTTGCCGATAGCCAGTTCCACGATTTCAGCTTGATTTGTTTCGTAACCCAGTCAAAATCTAGCATTTTCTGATTAAAGATAATACTGTTACAGTGACACCATAACACCCAAACTATAGTACACCAAACTGTTATCCAACTATTCGATTTCCCCCTCCCCAACCAAAAGCAATTATGTTGATAGAAATGTTGTTTCCAATCCCAATGTTGTGCAGTAGACACCCCCACCCACTGGTAACAGTAACACCAAACTCTATGTGCAAACTGACATTTAAACAACAAATGTGCCAAGTCCTCATCTTCCGGCTGACAAAATATACATTTATGATCCAAGTCCTGTATCAAGATATTTATGTTTATCAAATTAACCTTTGTTGGTAATTTATCCTTTGCCAACCTCCATATAACAGCCGCAACAGTAGCTGGAATATGCAGCTTCCACAAAAAGCTGTAGAAAAAAGAATCAACAGGGTCATTATTAGTTAACAATACTTTATAAGCATCTTTAACATTGAATAACCCTGTTGATGCATTTTTCCACAACAAAATATCCTCCTCCCCTTGAATGACATTGATCCCTTCCAACTCAAGCAAAAAACTATTAACCATACAAGTTTCCCAGTCAAACCATGATTTTCTCCATTTCAAATCCCATATCCATTTGTCATTTTCCCAAAAGCCAACCTCCCTCACAAGAGAATTCTTCTGTTTAGAATTCATATAAATCCTCGGGTATTTAGAAGCAAAAGACACCCCACCTTCACCATTATAGTGCCAAAACAACAACTTTCTCCCGTCACCTACTTTCCACACCACATTGCTATCAAACCAAGAATTTCCCCCTCCCTCCCCACACACCACCACTAAATCTTTCCACCAAGTAGAATCATATCCGGATCTTCTCTTGATGGAGAGCTGATTTAAAACACCATATTTTGACATCAACACTCTTTGCCACAACAAATTTTGATCATTAGTTAACCTCTAATGCCATTTTCCTAAAAGAGCCATGTTAAAAAGGTTGACATTTTTAATGCCCAAACCCCCTTGTAATTTAGGTAGACATACCTCATCCCACTTAACCCATGCCACCTTCCTTTTTTCCTCCTTCCCACCCCACAAAAAGTTCCTTTGGATTCTAATGATCTTTTTAGCAACACACAAAGGAATTTTAAAGAAAGATAAAAAGAACAAAGGTAGAGAGGATAGAACCGATTTGATGAGAGTAATTCTTCCACCCAATGAAAGTGTTTTTTGCTTCCACATAGCCAACCTACTCCGCATTTTTTGTAGCAAAGGCTCCCAAAGAACCTCTCTTCTAGGATTCGCCCTAATAGGAATACCTAAATAAGAGAAAGGCAAATTTACCGATTTACAATTTAAAACCAAAGTCGAGCTATCCAAAATACTCTCCTCCACTCCTACACCCGCCAAGCTACTCTTGAAGAAATTAACTCTCAACCCGGAAGCTAATTCAAAACATCGCAAGATGGCCTTCAAGCACATAAGATTTTTAGTTCCCTTGTTTGAGAAAAACAAGGTGTCATCTGCAAAATGTAATAAGGAAACTTCCACTTAAGCATCTCCCACTCTAGAGCCAGAAAAAAGCCCTTTTGTCGTTGCTTGCCTCATCAATCCACTAAGGCCTTCTGCTACCATGAGAAATAAGAATGGTGCAATAGGGTTGCCTTGCCTTAAACCCCTATCAGAAAAAAAATGTTGGGATGGACTACCACTAACAAGAACTAAAATTGTGGCCGATTCCAATCCCCCTTTGATCTAAGTAATCCACTTTTCACAAAAACCCAACCTTCTCATCATATAATACAAAAAGTCCCAACACACCAAGTCATATGCTTTTTCGAAATCCACTCTTTCCTCCTTCTTTTTGCATCTTCCACCACCTCATTATCAATAATTACCCCATCTAGCAATAATCTCCCCCCCAAAAAAGCGTTTTGTCTCTCATCAATAACTTTATGAATGACTTTCCTTAACCTTTTAGCCAACACTTTTGAAATGACTTTATATAGGCAACCTATTAGTGAAATAGGCCTAAAGTCCTCCAAGCCTTGTGGGTCCTCCTTCTTGGGTATCAATGCAATAAATGAAGAGTTGCCTCCTCTTGGAATAATACTATGCTCCTAAAACTCCTTCATCATATTCATGAAGTCACCTTTTAAAATATCCCAACATTTTTTGATAAAGTTAAAGTTGAAACCATCGGGTCCCGGGCTTTTATCTCCTTCACACTCCCATACCGCCTCTTTCACCTCCTCTTCACCAAAATTCTCACACAACATAACATTACCCTCTTCCCCTATGGTGTCAAAGTGAACCCCATCTAGCCTTGGTCTATCCCAACGCGTCTCTTGGAATCTTGATTTGAAGAACTCCATAACACGTTGTTTGACTAATGTAACGACCCACTATCGCTACATGACAACTTTCAATGAAATAGCGGAATTTATTTTATTTTAATTAAAATTCTTAATTAATTTGTTTATGAAAGTACGTATAAATTTTTCATGTTTTTAGAACTAGTCATCAAATAAAAAATTTGCAACTTAAATATTTAAGTAAGAAAAGCATACACTAAATGACACACATAGATTACATAACCAACAGAAAAACATAAGTATTGTGCCTTATGGCACTACAACCCATATATCAAACATGTAGTGTGTCTTAAAAGTTGGCATACATACTGATAAGAAATGACCCAAAAGTAATACATCAAAAGGGAAAAAGGAAATATAATACATCGATTTACTCCCTAGTTGGCCAAACACACTACTATTTCTATAGATAACATAAAAATGAAAATAACACTGAGATCCAACTGATATCATCCTATTTGCTGTTGATCGAATATGACAATAGTACTGGTATGAAAACAAAGTCCTCCATGCTTTTGCTTCATCCTACAGCGGTATCCAGAAATCTAATGTAGAGCCTCATCGAAAACCGATGCATTTCCAGCATCTGCTCCCGCGAACACATCGTTGTTATAACATCCTTATTTTATTTTACTGTTTGTAAATGTTTTTCTATAAATATTATGAGAAATTATGTACTGTATTTTATAGAAACTTTCTGTACATATTTTCATAATAAAAATTTATACAGTTCTATTCAGAAAAATTTTCTAAATCTTTTGATATCTTTGTTTTTGTTTGAATTGCTTGTTGACCGGACAGTTATGTCAGATAGTTGTCTAGGATAAATTTTTCGATGTAACATTTTGGACTAGACTGTAATCTAATAAAAATGTAATTAAATATATATTTAAAATATATACAGTTGAGAAATTAAAATGCTAATTTTGAATTATTAGAATTTTCTGAGAGTTAGAACTCTGAGAAATTATTACGATAAAATTCTGAGGTAGAAAATTAAGATAAAATTTGTATAACATCTAGGGAATTATCTATTAATTATAACATACTTAGAATAATTATTAAAATTATTTAAATAAGAAAAATAAAAATAAAAGTATTAGCCAATCAAAATGTGACAACTCAATATTTCTAATGTGATTATAAGCTAATTAGACTTCGATTAAGAGATAATTAAGACACTATCCCAAGGTTTTTGATAGTGAGGAATCTAATGGTGGTGTTAGTTTCTTCAAATTCTAATTAGTTTGTAAGATAATTAAAACCCCTAAATTTATTCTAGAATAATCTACATTTTCTACAACTTTTGACCCTTTGACCAAGGAAATGGGCAAGTCACCTAAGCAAGAAATTGTGACCGTCCAAGTGGGCTGGAAATCTCAAGCAAGGGACTGCCCTTGGACCCTGCAGCTGGACGTGAGGGAGAAATTAAATTGGGTGGAGAATTTCTTTTATAAAAACATAGGAAACAAAGTAAAAGAAAAAGCTTGCAAAACGTAGCTTTCCTAAAACTCTCCAAACCGTGAGTTGGGCAGCTGCAGCCCCTCCAGGAAACCTTCATCCTTTCTTCTAAAATTAAAAATTAAACCAATCAAAACCTCTCAAATTTCAATATAGCTTTGGCCAAAAGAGAAGAAATTGGGAGAAAAGCTCTAAAATTCAAGAAGACAAGAGAGAAAGGGAGAAGAGTATTCAAGGGTTTCTTCTTCAAACTAAGGATTCTAGGTAAGGATCATGGCATTTAATTTCAATTTAGACAACTTGGAATGTAGAAAATCATGTCTTGGGGTTTAGATTTAAAGTTTGATTAAGAATCATGAAAAGATAAAATTGATTTAGGGGTTTTATATAATTGATGTTAGAAATTTGAAATAATTGTTTGGAACAATGTTTGATTGATATTATGATATGTTGTGATGGATTGAACTTGGATTTGTTGTTATTGATTGAAAATGTATGGTTGATTGAACTTGTTTGGTTTGTTATTGATTGGAAATGCTTGATTTTTTAATAGAAAATTTGAGATGTTGTTGGAAATGGTATTGATACCATTCGGCCATGGCTGAATTGGAGGGGTACTATGTGCAAATTTTTCAAATAACTAAGGGCAAAATAGTCATTTCACATTTAGGGACATATTGGAAAATTCATAAAAAGTTTAAGGGCAAATTAGTAAATTGTAAAAAATTCAAGGGTAAAATAGTAATTTCATAAGTTCTAGAAAGTTTAGGGATAATTTTGGAATTTTGAGAAAAGATCAAGGGCAGAATCGGAAATAATAGAAAAGAGTATGGGTAATTTGGTAATTTTATACTTGAGGGCAAAATTGGAATTTTAGAAAAGAGCAAGGGTAGTTTAGTAATTTTTTATAATAATGACCAAATTGGTATTTTAGTAAAATACTAATGTTATAATGTTAATTGTTGAATGTTTATATTTCTTTATGTGATTGTTTAATGTTAAAATTTTACTTATGATCATTTTCACATGGCATAAGTATGCATGAGTATTTTTGGGGGTTTTACAAAGATTCAAGTGAAAAATAATTGATGTTGGCTAATCGGGACTGCGGTAGTCATGAGAAATGATTTTGACAGATGAGAAATGAATCTTTGGGGTGAGCAGAGTAAGTTAGACAAGACTGTATAGTCTGTGATTATATAGTCTGTGGGGTGAAGGATATTGGCAATTCCACATGTGGCTGGAAACTGGACTGAGTTGCGGTCGTGGTGGCCTTCCTGGGTATCCTGATCTCCTAATTCTGTCTAGTTTATTCGCGTTTAGTAAGGGCTGATAGCTGAATTGGAGTGCGTAATGGTAAGCCAATTACTTACTAAACACTTAAAGGGGAAGTCTCCATGGAGCAAGGTCAAAATGATTTTGAGTCAAAACTGCATTTGCATAAATCATACTGCATTTGTCTTAATTATGTAATTTATTAATTATTATATAAATTTTTCTGGTTGATAATGTCTGTCTTTGTATGAGAAATTAAATGCGTCATCCGGTAAATTTTGTCCCTAGATTCTAGGGAAGTTTAAATTGCAGGTGACTGAAGATTAGTTAGAAGATAAAGATGCATAGATCACCAGAGTTGTAGGATGAGAATATTTTGGATAGATAATAATTTTATTACTTAGAATTATTTTGTAGTAGCGTTTCTGAAAATTTTACTATTGTAAATCTGGATATATTTTGGATGTAAAATAGAATACATTAGAACTTTGATGTATAATATAAATTAAATAGTTAAATAATGATTTATTTGAAGGGGGTTACAGTTGTGATCATCACAGTCAATCACATACACACAAACAACGCAAGGGTAAGCTTAAATAATTAAGACTTTTCTATACTTAATAATTCATACGTCTAAATCTCAATACAAACAACAGATATAACTATGAAGTATATACATGACTGCAATCGTAGTCATGTTCTATATGCAGACTTGACTCCATGGAGATCTCCGACAATCGAACGATCAGGGCAAACTTGTTCCTTAACATGGTACAACAACCACAACATCGGACCTCATAGATCCACAAAACAACATGTGCCAAAACCATTGGGGAACGCCCCAACTCTAATCTACGAAAATGATTTAGTGGTCGGTCATGATAGACGTACGCGGGTAGTGGCTTTACCACGACATAAGGTTTGCAATGACCTTGGCCTACAATATGGTATTCGCCCGTCCATCTATCCCCAAGGTCCATCGTCAACTACCCCGGTAGTGGCTTTACCATGACATAAGGTTTGCAACGACCTTGGCCTACAATATGGAATTTGCCCGTCCATCTATCCCCAAGGTCCATCGTCAACTACCCCACTAACCTTTTCAGCACTAGGTTAAGGGTCCCACCAAGCAACCCCAAGTTACGTGCTTACTTGCAACATAGTTACAACTGTGGATTCATGCATGTACGCATGTACACATCATCAACAACATTAATCAACTTTGTTGTTGTCGAATATTTAATTGATCCAATTGCTCACTATAAAGGTCCTACCAAGCAACCTTTATAGTTAACAAACAAAGGTCATACCAAGCAACCTTTGCAATCAACAAACAAAGGTCCTACCAAGCAACCTTTGTCTCATGGGGATTCCACCAAACAATCTTTACTAATAAAGGGATTCACCTTCTATAAGTATTTAAAATTCATTCCACTGGAATCTTTTAAATATTTTCATATTTCAACCAAAGATTAATTATTTTCACCTTTAAATCAAATTTCTATAATAACTAAAAATATTTTCTCAGTTATTTTAATTCAACAATATTATAATATTAATTTTAAAATAATTAAATTATGACTTAAAGTTAATCTATTTAAAAATTATCTTAAAAATTATATTAGTTTCATAAAGTCCCTCACGTTTTCTCTTTTCCATGTAAAAATATACTTATAAGATTCTAAACTGATTAGTTAGTTCATGTGAATATCAAATCTTAAGTTTTTATTTTTATTTATCTATTTATTTTTGAAACTTTTCTACTAAATCATAGGTTTTTCGGTTTATAGAATTCCAACAACAGTGGTCATAATACCACGGTTCAAATCTCTCAATCAGAGGAGTTATATATATATATATATATATATATATATATATATATATATATATATATATATATTCAAGAAGAAGCAAAAGAGAAAAGTCAAAATCTTGTTGGACTATTCACACTTTAGCTTTGACTACAAAAAGAATTTATTAACTCCTCCAGACTCCAATGACGTGCCTTGAAGCAACTTCTTCACTTCTTTTGCAATTTCTCAATTACTTCCTGTTACATTTTTTTTACACCAATAAGCCGTATATCAAACTTTTTTTTTTAACCCTTTTCGTACATTATCTTAATCAACCTCAGTACGAATATAAAGGTTTAAATAATAATAATAATAATAAGTTTTCTAGCAAGTTTATAACTTCAAAGAAACATATATATTTCTCACGAGATTTAAAAATCAACCATAATCAAGAAATTAAAATATTTAATAACAAGAAAGTCCAAGCCAAGTTCATCACTCAAATCATCACCGGATTCAACCAAACTTATATCACCGAAATTCACAATACCACACATATATAACTCAACATTTATTTGATCAAAATTAGTAAAAATGATTAAGCTTCCCTTGTCTCAAAGAGATGCTAAAGATAGAGTTTTTAGAGAGTAGGAGGTGGAAGAAACTTAGTTCCTGAGACAAGGTCTTGAATAGGTCACCAATGAATTCAACAACAAACCATTTCCACGAACAAAATAAAAACAGAAATGGTTAGAAGGAGAGAAAAAAAAAAATTCATCCTTCTCAAGAAAAGAGATGGAGAAAATAAATTTATACTTGCCAACAAAGTGTTAGGAGTCTAAGATAATTGTAGTAGTATCAGGCCTTCTCTTTGGAAATTTACTTAACTTTAAATTTTTGGGATTGGAAGAAAAATTTTAGAAGACAAAAATTGAAACAAAATGAAGGAGAATGAAGGGCTGGAGTTCACAATGTTTTTCTCAAGTAAGAAGAAGTGAGAAACTATTTTTAATGCAATACCAATTTATAGACCTAAGTAACTCCCTTTGAGATCAATATAGTCGAAGTTCATAAATGAACGTGAAGTAATTTTCTTTCATTCCTACCAAGAGTATCCTGAGTCAACAAGAGGATTTTTTTTTTTCTTATCTTGTAACCATAAGATAAGATGAAGGAAAGTGAATTGGTGAATTTTGTTTCATTCACACCATAAGTTCCCTTAGTCAAAAGAATTAAATTTTCTTTGTCTTGTGATTTGGCTACAATTCCTATAACATATACAACCATTCTTTTTCATGTTGAATAATTGTAGAAATGGACCAATTAAAAAGTAGCAAGTCTAAGATTCTTGATTTACACTATACGTATTGCAGTAAGCAAGACACAAAAGTCTTGGTCTTTTGGATTTGCCAAAATCTTACGAGAACAAGTACAATTTACGTGTCCTCTTAGTTTAGTTAATTTTAATGTTTTTTAACAGGTTGGGTAACAAAATGCAAATCAAGATAATTAAATTGCTAATTATAAATTAGTAAGTGTATCACTCCTCAATTTTAATTTTAATTTAGGACATCTAATAAAATTTAGAATGTTTAAGAATTTTTCTAACTCTAAAAAAAAATTCTCAAAACCGCACTCTTTGGAACCACGATAAAATATTATTATTTTATTTAAAGGTGATAAAATGAAATAATTTTTTTACAGAGATCTAATTATACTTATTAAAGACTAATTATAATTAAATCCTTCAATTTTCTTGACTATTTTCTCACTTTCACAGTGTATTCTTACACTGTCAGTGTGAAACATAGTCCCGTTTTTTGTGAAATTCTTCACTGAAACTTACACAGAAAAATCACACAGGTTTATTAATTAAATTTTCTCATGAAATTAAATTTAATTATCTCTTATAATTATTTTCAATCACTTCATCATAGATTAGAAAAATCATAGTGTTACAACTAATCCCGAGTGTTCTTCCCATTGGCCTTCTACTACCAATCCCTTCACGCCATTCCTTTTCCTCTTCCAATTTATTAAAGAGTGAAAGTATTTAGTGTTTCCATCACCCTCTCGCAGCCACCAACACCTAGATTTTTTTTGCAAAAGTGACTCATGTCTCCTTGAGACCTTCCAAAAATCCCCTACAAGATCCCTCCTTGGCACCAATTCTTGCTCATCCAACCCCTCCTCCTCATCCTTCAAATCCATGGCATTAATTTTGAAGGTGAGCTCCTTACATTGCTTTTGCAAGTCCCTGAAATATTCTAAGTTTCACTTTTTCAAATCTTTCTTTAGCAATTTCAATTTTTCCTTCAGAATATAAGCCGCCCAACCTTGTACCTCATAAGATTTCCACCACTTATCCACCTCTTGTATGAACCCTTCTTCCAAGAACCAACAATTGAGGACCTTGAAAGGTTTAGGTCCCCAATCAATGTTGGAATTCTTCACCAAGATAGGACAATGGTCCGAGAAATTTCTCTCTAACACATATTGTGTACTTCCCGACCAACTTGTAATCCATCTGCTAGAAACAAGATAACGGTCAATCCTACTCTTCGAATGCCCATTTTTCCTATACCAAGTATATTTCTTCCCACCAAAGGTATGTCATCCACCTCCATGTCACTGATGAATTGATTAAACTCCTCCATATCCCCCCCCCCCCACAGGATTATTGTTGACATCTCTTCTCTCATCCACACACCTAACGGAATTGAAATCCCCAATTAAACACCATGCTACTTCTCCACATTGGGTTTTCACTTGAAGAATCTCGGTCCACATTCTTCTTTTTTCTTCCAATGTGCAAGCGCATAGATATTCATAATGATGCAAGGCACATTACCCTATTTCCAGACCCCATACAAACATAAGAAACCCCGTAAAAACTTGGTTGACAACAAAAATTCCTTTCTTCCAAATACACAAAATTCCTCCGACAGAATTAACCGTTGGTAAGTGCCTCCATTCTATTTCAAAATTTCCCCAAATTGCATTACATAGATTATGTGTTATCTCCCCCATTTTAGTTTCTTGTATCCATGCTATTTCCACCCTTTCCTTTGCTATTAAATTTCTCAGAGCTCTCCACTTCACCTTCCCCCCAAGCCTCCTAACATTATGATTTAGAATGATCATTGATTTCCTATTGACAACCCCTTCCCCTCCTTAGCTCCCATGATTCTTTCCCTTTTTTGTCTTTTTCCTCTAAGTCCATAACATTTTTTACAACTTCGTCTTCCTCCCCTCCAAAGGTTACCCCCAAACTCTTGCCAAGCTCCCATAACTCTCTGGCTTCCTTTTCTTCATCCTTAATCAAAATGATTTTGGTGCCCCTCTGACTTTGTGACTGGGTTGTGGTTGATGGGGCACGTGTTTGTCTTATCTCCCTTGAAACCTTCGACTTAGCACGCCATTTTGTTGGAACATGTTGGATGTGTACATCAGCATTTTGTTGGCTCATCATATCCAACTATGGATTAGCGGTATATGAAATTCCCTGAACCTGCTCCTTTGACCCCATATCTTTTCCATATACTTTCATATTTTCAGTGTAATCACCTGAATTATTATTTTTGAGATCTGTTTCACCTTCACCCTTTCCTCCTTGAGTAATTACATTGGCAGGCTCCTCTCCCCCAGCTTGATCTTTGTGTCCCACATCTTCGCAGAGTCCAGGCCCACATTGTTTGCTTTTTGTGGAGTCCCTTTTTTACCCTCCTAACTGCGGACCTTATGTCGGCCCAGGCCCAATTATATCCTCCCCTCTTATGTTTTTGTGTTGCTTCCCTTGATAGTTGTATCTCAGTTTGCATTGTTGAGTGTCAACGGCTTGATCCGCTCTCTGTGCTAACACGTCACCATCCTCTTGTTCTGGTCGTTGATATCCCACATTGGGACCCACCATATCGCATGGTTCCATGTCTTCATGGCCCAACTTTTGAGGCACTCCTTCTTTCTCTTCTTCTGCTAGCTTATCTTTTTGTATTTCCTAGAATCCCTCTGCCCTCCTTGTCAAGCACACTACCGCCTTGGTCCTCCTTCCCATTTTTGTGATACAAATCTTCTTTCAGCTGTACAATCCCTTCTGCATCAAGATTAAGATTAGTCACCTTATTTGTGTCAAGGTTGACTTGCTTTGTCACCTCTGCATTAAATGCATTCAGCCAGCTTTCTGTACCTTCGTTATGACCCAAATTTGAATTTTATTTTTGGGAGGCTCCGGTTCTACCTACCAGTGGCGCATGATCACCGTCCTTCACGACACCCTCCCAGTCTTCATCGTCCAAGGAACATTCTGAAACACTTGAGTTTGGATCCACTTCATACCCAAGAACAAATGACCCATCGTCGGACTCTGACATTTTCCCCTCCGCATAGTATTTATGATAAAGCTTGTGGATTTCACACTCTTCAATCATACAAATCGTTCTTGGTTTACCATTGATCTTTACCATTACATTTTTGTGAATATCCTCCATACATGAAGTACGAACAAGGATCCTTGCATATTGGAGTCTTTCAAAGGATTCAGTTTTTGCATCCGTCGAAATGTACTGGCCCAATGTTCCCACCACTTTCTGAAAGCATTCCGTCGACCATAGATTGAGTGGGATGCTTGTGATTCGAAGCCATACCATTCTGAACCCTGACATGATTTCCGGATTCCATGGCTGTAAGGACTCCACCATATCTGAGAACCACACTGCAGAACTCTGCTCGAGCTCCTTTAGATCCTCCCCCTTATCCACTGTCAGAAGTATCATCTTATCTCCCAAATATCTCACTCTGATGGATCAAAAGCCTTCTAAGAACAACAGTTCATCAATGTTGTGAGCTTCCTCAAAGTGACGTAGATGAGCAACCGTACTCCGTTGAAGCTATTCCAAGTTAATTTCTTTTACTTTTATATCTTGGCCTATCTGTTGCTTCCTATCTTCTTTTCCTTCTAGTGCCTTTCTCTGCCATGTTTTTGTCACCGTATTTTGTCTCGCCATAACTGCCTAAGTGTAAGACTAATCATTCCTGACTCTCCCTCCATACATATTGTAATTCCCCGCATTTGTTGGCCTTGGGTACCGCTAACCCTCACACTTGTTACTGTGCGATCTACCCACCGTAACCTCCTTTTTGAAATCTTGGCAAATTAACAAATAGCTTCCTATTTCCTATGTAAACACTATCCAATTGTTACTCCAGCCTTCCAGGGTCCCGCACATCCTTGAACCTTACAAATCCAAACTTTTGACCCACCTTGTTCCTCCTCAAAGCTACAAATACTTCCATGACCTTCCCCCATCTGATAAAAATCTTCCACAAGTCGTCTTCCTTAAACACCTTCGAAAAGTTTAAAAAATAGAAGCTCGTCAATGTGCCTTCATTTCTATATCACCGTTGGATGTGAACCCCCTCCCTTGATATCCTCGCCTACCATATGGTTGTCCTTCATTCATGTTCGCAGTAGCACACCTTTGAATAAGTGAATATGACGAAGTGGGTTACGCCGCCGTGGCTGACTGACCGGCGACCAGCATTGAAGACGTAGAGGGCACGCCGCACCTATCCCATACTACCATGGGTCAATGCATGCACACAACCTTTATGTACATACTTCCCTACTTTTCATTTGTTTTCTTTACATGTGGTTTGTAATATCATTTGTTTAATGTGCTCGCATTCTTCATTGTTCATTGTTGTCTTTGTCTTATTCTCTCATTTCCTTTTAATGCTTTGACTTAGATTTAATCTTTCTTCTATGGTTTGGATGGTTTAATTAATTTTGGATCCAATTTTTTTATACTAATGCGAATGGGTATGTTTAAGACTCAAGTGTCTTTTGATAAATAAATTTGGAAGTGGTTTCTTTTTACATTGAACCCAAGCCTAGTAGCATGAGAGTTGGGACAAATACATCATGTGCATTGTGAATGGTATTCTTCTCTAACTTGCTTTGTTTTTATTTGAATTTTATTTTTGGTGAATCAACCCATTTAATCCACCAACCCATGGTGGGTTAAGCTAGGTTGACTAATCCTTGACTCACCAAAAAGTAAATTGGGTTGGGTTTGGTTGACTCACTTATGAGCAATCTATGATGAGTCAATCCAGGTGGACTGGGTTGACCCACTTTAATAGCTCTAAAACTACAAAAGAAAGAATAAAAAGAGAAATATTTGAAATTTGAATTTCTATTTTTAAAAGTTTACTTTTTATTTTTTTCATTTTCTCTTCAACTAACTAAAAATATATATCATTATTTATATTTTCTCTCTTCTTTATTTTCCTTTTTTTTTTATAATCCAAAGTGGTCGGTAAAGTCATAAACTATGTGCCACACAAGTTCCCAATTAACCGCAAATTAAAAAAGAATAGTGCAAATTCTTTTGGCTTTTGACTCAAAGTTCATTTTAGGTAAAGGTGAGAAAAAATAAAACAACGTCACCTTTCGGTTTTTAATAATAAAAAGCTGTAAAGCACATGACCTATTATGAATTATTATAAAATGATTTTCTTTAAACTCAGAACTTTTTACCATTGATGGGCTGAGTTTTTTTGTTTTTTGTTTTAGAATCTTTAAATTACGATTTAGACAAAAAACCCTAAAAGATAAGATATTCAAATCGTGCTTTGGGGCTTTTAAAACAGAAAGCGAAACATGCACTGTATACAAAACACATTCCTAAGCAAGAATCAAAATAAAAGTGCGAGTCAAATTTATACTTTATGGCTAAAGTTATGAAACAGAAGTGGCACTAATTAAATTGTTTTTTTTTTAAAAAAAAATACTAGTCATATAAGAGAATGTTAATAATTCTGTTTATTATAATAATATGCTAAAAATAGATAGAATTAGGAAAGGGGAAAGTATAGGAGACACGGAGAAAGTTGAGGGGCTGGTGACCTCACGTGAGGGCGAACAAAGAGTTTTGAAAGCAATGAGATGTAAAGGGGAAGGGAATTCAGAAAGAAAAAGGTTACACGAACAACCAAAAACCTATTAAATATCTAATAAGATATTTATCATCATTACTCATTGAGAAATGCAAGGGGCCATGGCCATCACATCGTTGCGATATCGCGTATCCATTTGCTTTGCCTCAAAAGCTGACTCCACCACACACAACTAGACAAGTTCTAAAGTTGGAGCATTTATTTATCAAATCAATGTGGCTTCGATGAATAAAGATCCTGCTGCAAATCGAAGTGGATTCCAGACACCCCAGGTCCTTCCTCCTCATAAAGCTTCTACAAAGTAATGTATTCAAGAATTTCATTAAAGAGTTCAATTTTGGTTTAATTACTTCTTTGATTTTTGTAGTTGTATGAATTTTATCTTTTAATTTTTGGTAAATGTTAATCAGTGTTCTAAGGACATTGATCAAGGAACTAAAAGGAAAAAAAAATTTATTGGAAGACGAAAAATTATGCTATTCATATTTTTTTTTGCATTCTTCTATTAATTTCACAGTAAATATTTTTTTTTTTAATTTCTTAACCAGTGTCTTTGGAGTACTGGTTAACAAGACCCTTAATTTTTATACTTAAAAATAATCTATTTTAGTTGTTATACGAACCACTTTAATCATTTTTAGTCCCAATAAATTTAGAGTGTAGGAACTAAGGGTGTGTTTGGAAAACCGTTCCAACCATGTTGAACGGAAGTTTTTCACTTTCCCATGTAAAAGCGGAGAAGAAAGGGGAGCCTTGGATTGACGTTTAGTTGGAATGAATGCAAATACAAATACACTAAAAAAAATGAAAAATAGTATGTGTAGGGACTAAAATGAATGATTTCTAAGTATAAAGACTAAAAGATAAAGTTTGTATAACTATAGGGACTAAATGAGTAATTAAACCTTCAATTTTTATGCATTATTTTTTTTACAAATTTATAAATTAGAAATATAAATAATTTAGGGTTTAGTTGGAAGCCTTAATATTTAACCAAAAGTCGTTGGTACAAGTAGTTTAATACTTGTGTTCCTTAACTAAGAATTGAGATTCAATCCCCAATTTGTGCATAGAATCGCTACTGTAGATATCGTTTTACACTCAAAGTGCCCAACCCAATGGGAGAGGGATTATTTGAGTATCAAGTAAAAAATCAAAGATACCTCTTGGTTAAAAATAGATATAATTTTTAAGGTAAGAAAAATGTTATTTGCATAACAAATTGTACAACTATTTGTACAATTAAGAGAGAAAGAAAGAGAAAAAAAATAGAGAAATCTTTATTTTAATAAAAATAAAGAAGTATAGGTTGTATAAAAAAAATAAAGAAGTATAGGCTACAAACTCTTACACAATTGAATGCAATTTTTTTATAGTAATTTTCTTTTTTTCAATTTACTTTTTTATTTCCGCTTAAAATACAGGTTAAATTAGTTTTTTTGTCATCTAATTAATTTTTTAGGTTTAATTTGGTCCTCTTATTTTTTTCGAATTCAATTAAGTACTCTAATTTTTAAAATTTGTTCAATTTGATCCTGTCATCTAATTAAACTAACAGTGTTAAGGACATGCTAATCTCATTGCACTTTGTGGCGGTTTAAAACCGTCACTAAATGCACATTTCTTTAACACCGTCAACCCAATTTAGACGGCAGGACCAAATTGAACAAATTTTAAAAATTAGAGGACTAAATTGAACCCGAAAAAAATTAGAGGATCAAATCGAACATAAAAAATAAACTAGAGGACCAAAAAACTAATTTAACCTAAAATATAAAGATAATTTGATAATTAATTATTTAGGTAATTAAGGATATTTTTATGACCAAATAATAAATTTGGAGTAAATAGTCAATTTATCTTTTAAGTCAAGAATTATAAATTTATATATATTTTTTTGTACAAATCACATTATCCTCTACAGAATACAATCATATTTGAGTTAAATAGAATTACTATGAATGACAAAACTTTTCATCTTAATATTTAATTCAGATGCATATTAGGACTCAAACTCAAGACAACAAATTATTAAGTTAGAACAATTTTCTACTAATTAATTCATGTACTTAGTGATATTATATTTTTCTAATAATTGTCATTCAATAATTTTAAAGACTAAATTTAGTTTTTTTTTTTACAGAAAAGACTAAATTTATTAATATCATAAGTTATAGATTATATTAATTTATTACTTTGAATCTTACTATTCAATGTTTGGATTATAAATTGTACGTTTTAAATTTTAGTTTCGAAACTTTAAATTAACTTTTATCTATAAATATATTTTTAATAAAATTATAATTGAGTCGTGTTTAATATAAATTTAGATTCTACATCAGAATTTGAATAAAAGTAAAAAAGAAAAAAAAAAATGGTTAAGTCAAATATAATTTGGAGACAATGATCCAAACATGTTTTAAGATTCAGACATCTGTTTTGACAATTTGGTAAACTTTGTGCGTGTTTTTTCTTTAGAGGGGATTTCTTTTGTTCGCTTGTGGGTCTAGAACCTTTTTGAATGTATCCCCATCTCATTATAACATGATCTTTTTAGTGTAATGGAGTGTACGTTTGTCCTTCACTCTGTTTCCCTTACCATTATTTTGTAGCATGTGACTAAACAATGATTTATTTCTCTCCGTATTCATTTGGGATTTGTACACTATAGAGAGCGTTTGTTTCAAGTTGTAAAGAAAGATTTTTGAAAATGTGAACTTAAAAATATTTTATTCTCATGTTTGTTATAAGTTTTATAAAAATATTTTTAGGAGTAGTTGATTCTTAGGAATGTAAAATATACATTTTTCTGTTGCTTCATATTCTCATGTTAAGATATGGGTATTTTGAATTCTCATGAAAATGGAAGTTATTCTTTACAATAACTATCCATCTCCATTTCTTTCTTCACATTTCTTATTTCACTTTTATTTTTAATTTTTTTTAATTAAATAAATTTTATTTTATTTTTTAAAATTCCTAATAACAACCAAACATATTCATGGAAATAATATTTTCAGACATAACATTTTAAGGAATATAATTTCCTAAAATATAATTTTAAAACCTGAAACAAACGCCTCTTAGGTACTTGAACTTCCCTAGAGATAATTTCCTCTTTTTTCTAATAATTTGTTTTCTCTCTCTCTTGTTTATGAGAATAGTGAACTTTTTGATGAAACTAGATTAATATATATATATATATATATATATATATATAATCTAGTTTTGTCAAAAAGTAGAATAGTGATCATATGCTGATCAAGTTTCCAAATTTCCCACAATTTCTATTGGGACAAATTTAGTTTGAAATGGCTTAAGATGAGAATACACCGCTACATATTGATTATGAGTTTAATCTTGATGAAAAAAAATATATTATCAACTAATAAATAAATATCTTACCTATAATTTTTAAAATAGTTATTATAAAAATTAATAATTTTTAAAGATATGTTGTTATTATAAAAAAGTTTATACTATCATCATAAGTTTTTTTTCCCGATTATAGAAATAAGAAACCGAAAACTCTAACAAAAACGTGTCTAGAAGTACATACGTTTTTTATTTTTTTGGGTAGTGAGTACATACTATGTCAATTACAAAATGGAAACAAGGATTTAATAGAAAAGTAAGACATAACAACACCAATTCTTTAGGGAGTCAAACAAATGAATTAGATAAATTTTGAATTAAATTATAATAAATAAGTTTTAAAAAACTATTAAATTATTTGTGATTCATTAAAATTGTATTATAAAAAAACAATCCATCCACAACTTATTTAATAAAAAAATACATTATAAAAAAAAAAAACTACCTGACCCATCTATTAACTATTTTTATGGATGAATATCTAGTCCATTCATTTAAAATACATATTATATTTTTTCAAAAAATTATAAAATATATTTAAATATTTATATATCTTTTCTTTACCAAAAAAAATATTTATATATCTTTTTATACTCAAATGTTATAGAACCTACACATCAAAAAAATGTTATAGAACCTAGATCCCATTTCTTAAATATCAATACTCAATACCGGAAGGGTCTAGCTCGGTTAGTTGAGCATGGTGCGTGAGTTGTTGTAAACTCCTGGTACCTGTCTTCGATTCCTATGGATAAAAAAAAATACCTATCCTCAATTAATGAGCTTTGAATCACTTGACTCAATGGATTACAAAAATACCTTGGATAGTTCATTTTTCATCTAGTAACAAATAGTTATCAAATTCAACTCGTCCATTAACTTTAATTAATTTTATAATTACAAAGATTGGTTGAATTTATACATGAATGGATTTGATGGTTAATGGATAAATGGATTGAATTATTTCTCCTATAATTGCCCAAAACAAAAAAGTAATTGCTCGAAGAATAAACGCAATGCTTGCAAGAGAATAGAACATTGATTACCTTGTATAACCTTCCTATTGAACTATGTTCTTGACTTATTTTTATTTTGGATTTGTTTAAAACAAATGAATTGATGTTTATTTACAACCTTTCATTAATGATCTAAGGTGAATGTAAAATGGTACATGTCTCTATAAATCAGAATTTTATGCTAAGCACAACTTTGATGTGGACTGTAAATAACTTTCCAACTCAAGAAATGTTCTCTGTATAGGATGTTCGTGAAAAAGTGATTTGTTTGTACTGTGTGGAGGAAAGTCAATTCATAATTTGAGATGCATTGCACATTTCTACATATAGTACACTTTTTTTTAGAAAAAGTAAAATAAACCTTCATCGAGGGTAAAATTGAGATTGATGAACCATCTTATATTTTAACACTTGAACAAGTTTAGTAACATACCAAAAGCATAGGAAGTTAGTATATGCAAAATGTTGACATAAGTGGATAGTCATAATCAGATTAAAAAAAAGAAAGCATTTTTAGGATTTGTCTTAGGAAAAATATAATTAATCGAGACATAAAATTAATGTTAAGTATATAATATCTACATTGATTTTACTACAAATCGAAGTAGAAAATTTTTTCTAAATGGAATTTTTATCGATCAATCTAGAATATGGACGTCCTTGTAACCTTTGAAATGTTTTACAAGACTTTCTAGATTGGTAATTAATTGGTGTAGAATGTTGATGTCTTTTTCAACTTTTAAAATTCCTAACTAGAAATTGATCTAGAAAATCCATTAAAATTTTTCTGATTTTAGTAGCACATTCATATTTTCGTTCTTGCTCCAATTTTCAAACCCTCATTCTATGGTTTCAAGATGCCTCGAGGAAAGGATAATCAAGCTTACATACTCCCCAATTTTTTTCTTATAAAAGTGCAACTTCAGTTTACATTTTTTTTAGTATACGTCTCTCATTTTTGTTTTTTTTTTTTTTTAATCTTCCTCCATTGTTTTTGTTTTAGTTCCATATTTTCGTTTTTTCATCAATTTGTTTGTCTTTCATTCAAACTCTAGCCTCACAAGACAATGTTCTCCCTCTCTCTCTTGTAATGTTTTTAAATCCTAACCTTGTTATCACTCTCTTGTAGGTGGTGCGTGAGAGTATTTTTCAAAGGTTCATAATGAAGTGGATCAATTGGTTATTGGAAGGGAGGTGAATAGTGACATACAAACCGACCTAGCCTTTTCTGCAAAAACAAAGGCTTGTTTCTAATTATTTCTTCTCAAGCTACTGCTTGAAAATAAGAAGTTTAGTTAGGAGCAAGACTTTCCTTCTCAAATACTTGGATAAAAATGATAATTTAATGAATAATCTCTAAGATAAACAAAATGTTATGCTACTTCTAAAAACTGTCTTTGAAAATAACAGATTTTGAATTTGGTTTAGTGCAAAGCAAATGCTGCTTCTGAAAGTTAAAACAATTTTGTAAAACCTTTTGATCAAATATCATAATTATACTTTTATAAAATAAGGTTTTCCAAAACTTAAAATATGTATGCAGTAGGTATAAGTAGTTGAGAAGTAGTAGAGAATGATACAACACACACAGAAATTATGCTTTTTTTTTTTTTATAGAAATTATACTAGTTCACCCTAACTTAGGCTACGTCCAGTACCTATACCTGTAGGATTTTCCACTAAGACCAAGCATCCTTACAACTGGTATTCTTTCTTCTAAAGCGTCAACAGGCTCTTGGCATCCTAGTATTCTAAAGCTCTACAGGTTTCGCTTAGTATTATTTGCTAGCCTCTGCAGGCTCTTCACTTAGTATTCTCTAAGCCTTTGTAGGCTTTACCCAAAGTAGCAACTACTACTTGACTTAAACAACACCAGTTGTGCTGACACAAACTTTAGAAGTAGCAATCCCCTGATTGCTTTTATGAGTTATTCCCTCTATTCCTAAGGGGTATGGATAGATTACACCTTTTGGGATAACCTCTTCATTGTGGCTCCATTGATGAAGGAGTTTACAGACATTATTTTAGATTAACAAGGTTTAGTTCTAACCTATAATGTTTTGGCTAAGGAAGTTTTTCTGATATGGGATATCTTCTTGAGCAACTCAATTCTTTTGATCTTACCCTCACTTTGTGGCACTCATTCCCTGCAATGAGCTCCTTCGAACTGATCTCTTTAAATAAGCCTTGGAGCTAGTCGTTTATGGCTATTAGAGGGAGATTCCAAATGTTCAAAAACTGTATGAGTTGTCCAATTTGATATAGTTGTCTTGTTTGCTTTTCTTCTCCTCCAAGTCTTCTACAACTTCTTCTTTTCTACATCTGTATTTCTCTGCTCTTCTCCACTGTTGACAGTTTGCATAATTCAAATTTAAATTATGGTCGTTGGTGCTTGTCGTTGCATCTTAGTGGTTTCCTCATGACATCTTCTTGAGCTTATCGTGGGATATCTTTTGGTACTGTTTCTAATAACTGCAGTGCTTGTGCATCAATCTTCTTATATTTTGGTTGCTTTGATTGGAGTAGGACTTTATGTTTTTTGCAAGTTCTATGATTTTGATTTGCTTGTGCATTTTCTTGAGAACTTGCCACTTCAGATTTAGTGCTTCAGTACACTGATGCATGACTTCTGACATTGATGCTTCTAGCGTGTGCTTCTGAATAGTGTAGACTTCTCTGTCTTCATTCTTATGATCAACAATGCATCTTCTAAAAATACTTGAGCCATGTATAGCTTCTAATATCTACCCCTTGACTAAAGATAGCTTCTGAACCATGCTTATGATATCTGCACTTTGATATGGAAAACTTGATTGCCCTTCATGCTTCTGGTCAGCTTTCTGTTTGGTAGTTTTGCTTCTGATTAGGCAGAAACTATGTCTGGAAGATTGGCCTTCTGTAGGCTAATGCTTCGCACCTTTCTTCATGCTTTTGATCAAGTCTTGTCTTTGTAAAACACATCTCAAAGCAAACCATTAATAGCTAAGTTTAGATAACTTATAATTTGCTTTTGGAAGTTTGTTGTCATTAAAAATTAAAACTTAAGCTTCAGAAAGAGTTTTGCTCCAACACATAGAAGAATAATAACAATGCCTGAAGGGAAGAAACCCTCCTTAAGGAATTGTTTCCTTTCTACAGATAGCAACAAAAAGCAAATGAACATTCTCTTTCTTGGTTACATGGGGCATATGCGAAAAATTTGCTTGCACATTTTTTTTCCGTTTCTGTTTGATTTGATATAAGAAGGTCAACTTCTTCCTACAAGTTAGCTTGATCTCATCTCTCTTGTTCCATAATCTTCTTGTCGAGAATGGAGCTAGACTTGTATGATAGGAGTGGTCAATTATAAATATTAAGGTTCATCTAACAAATATATACGTATCAAATTTTATACAAATTATTCATAATTATTTGTTTTCCAAAAGGATCGAAGAACATATTATCAAAAATTTGTTTACACAGAAGGCAAACTGAATATTTTTTAAAAGTACCCAAGATTAAATGTCAATCACCAGTTTCAGATGTCACTAAGAACTTTCTTGAATTTAAAATAATAATTGTAGCCTTTAAAATAACAATAATAAGAAAATAATGATACTTGAACATTTTGTCTAAAAAGAAAAATAACTGCAATTTTATCTACAATAAAGATTATAAAAAGAAAAATGGAATATTTATTTAAAAAAGAATGTCATTATCTTTCCAATAAGGACTATATAAAAAGAGAATAGAATATTTTGTCAAAATAGAAAAGAAATAAATACTTAAATGTTACTATTTCTATAACAAGGCCACCCTAAATAAAAATAGTTACTCTAATACACATTAAAAATTTTAAAGTTAAAAAAATATGGGAGCCAAGGTCCCCTGCTTCTACAAATATGTTTGTCCCTGTTCATTGTCTCTATAATCACACATAGACACTCCCATAATGAAGGTATATATGGTGAGACAATAAAGTAATTTTTGTGTGTTTGGTAAAACTAGTTGAAGTTAAAAGCTATAAATTAGGAATTGAAAAACTGAAAGTTTTATAAACTGATTGAATCGAAAATATTTGGTAATATTAACTAATAAACAATCTAATAAATATAAAATGACATAAAAGAATATATTTTAGTTATTTGATTTCTAAATTGAAAAAAAAAAGTAAAAATGATTTTAAATAAAGGATAAAATATGTTTTTAATCCCTGTACTTTCACTCAAAATTGATTTTAGTCCTTATACTTTCAAATTGACCATTTTAATCCCCGTACTTTGATATATATGTGGATTTAGTCCCTTACTAGCACTAACATCATTAAAGTAGAGAGACTAAATCCATATGTTTTTAAAGTTTGAGGACCAAAATGGTCGATTTGAAAATACAAGGACTAAAACCAATTTTGAGTGAAAGTATAGGGACCAAAAACATATTTTACCCTTAAATAAATTAGTGAAGATAAAAATTTAAAAATAAAAATTAATTAGTAACTTATAAGCTAACTTATTTTCATAAACTAGTTAAAGTAAGTTATGAAAATAAACTAGAAGTTAGTAAAAAAAAGAAGTCAGGTACCAATTTTAATTGTAATTAACTTGTCTGATAGTGCACCATTTGTAAATTGAGTTGTTAATAAATTAGTTGGTAGTTATTGACTTTCAAAAGTTGCATTTGGGCCAAAATTTTCATATTTATTAGACCACAGTTGGCCCATGCATGGTGAATAACTAAGATGTTGATCCAGAACAGGAAAAGTATAATTACAGAAAATGAAATGGTGGTTGAAAACCAACTTTATTTCATCACATAAATTTTCATTCTATATATACATACATATACAAATTTGGTGCTTATTAATATCTTACCCCTCTGGTAAGTGGAATCTTTATCAAAAACACACAACTCAAGATCTACTCCCATTCTTCCAACTAGAGCAATGCCCTACGAGGCTACGAGGCATCCCAAGGCACACCAAAAAGGATGCCGAAGTTGTAAAGCAAAAGAATATGTCCTATAAAATTGTACATAGCTCCCTCTTAGGAATTTCCAATGGACGAGTTCTGGTATTTTTTGGTTTCTTTCCCGTTCTTTAACACACTAAACAAACTAGAAGCTAGTCAATAGACTAGAGAGAAAGAGAATATACTGAGTGGGGGAAGTTACTTTTTGAAAGAATAGTAATGTGACACTATAGCTTTAAATGTTTTTTTTTAACACTTGTCGTTTTTTTTATTTCTCTCTTCTAACATATTTTATATATATATAATTTTCTATAAGCATCCTTATGAGATAATCTATTCAAAACAAAGTCAGTAAATATTTTCTATAGGTATCCTTACAAGAATTTATTCCATTGAAAGAAACTAGTCCTTTTAATTAAATTAAATTCTTCTTAACTTGTCTTATCATATTATTCACATGTTTGGATACACATCAACCACACTTGGTTCCTCATCAACTAGAAGCTACTCTATATAACTTTTGCATCTTTCCAAAGTTTAGATGTGAAGGTTTAGGACATGCTATATTATTTATCACATCTAAACCTTTTCTCTTTTCTTTCTCTCAACTGAGATTCTTTTTGAAACCACAAGTCAGTGAAGTCACAGCCACAGGTTTGTGTTAAATAATAATAATTATTATTATTAATATGATTTAGAAAAAGGAAATTTAAACTTTTAAAAAATAATAAAAAGTAGAACAAATTCCCTCCAAGTGATTGGGCAGGAGCAAAGCAAAGCAGGGTAACTCTGCTACTCCTTCGCCCCCCACACCGCTATGCCCTGCCAAAAGGAATGCGTTCGTGACGATGCCATGTCTGCTAAATGCGCACTCTCTCTCTCCTTTTCTATATAAATCCTTTCCGTTTCTCTCTTCCTCTTTCAGAAGAAACCTCAACTCAATCCTCTCTTCTCTTTCTCTCTCTCCGCAAATTGCTGAACTGCTTCCGTGTTCTCTCGAACCGAAGAAGCATTCGTACTACTGTCTAGAACTTCGCGTCATTCAGGTCAGGTTTCTCACACACACTCTCTCTCTCGCTGTATATATATCTTTCTGTGTGATATGATTGCGAGGTGTTTGAATTGGAGAGCTAGATCCGTCGAAGCGCTTGAGATTGTTGCGCTTCTTAATTTTCCTGTTCTAATTTTTGTTGATGCTCTTGCTTTGCTTTTCTCCGTGACTTGAATGAATTTTTAACGTTCTGTTTAGTTGCTGAGAAAATTTGACGAAAATTGAAATCGAAAGCGAGAAAACGAAAACGACCTCGTTTGTTTGCGGCATCTCTGTTTTTTGCATGCGTTCTTCGGTTTGATTTTCTCGGTTGAGTGAAATGCAAATTTCGTGCTCCGAACGAGAAAATTCTAGGTTTGTTTTTTCTTTTATTGCTATTATTTTTCCTTATTTAATTTTGTGAATTTAACTTCTCCCCTGCGTCAGTAGCACTTGTAGAAATGCGATAATATTCGAATAGAAATGCGAACTCTCCGATCAGAGAAATCTTCGACGCGTTATTTAAGATTCTGTGAAGTGAAGGATGAAAATCCAGAGCTCAGTTATTGCCAAATTGCGTCGAATTGTGTTAACACGAGCTTCTCCAGGTAGATATTTTCGGTAGATATTGGAAGAAGAGTACCAAAAATGATGACGTCACGTAGCGGGATTGTGGTCCCCTAGGGGTGTTTGTTAGTTTGTTTCTATGGACTCGGAGCATTTCCGCGAAAATTCGCCCACTTGTTTCATGAAATGCCCTTTGCGACCTTTGCAGTTTACTCTGTGAAGCTTGTTTCCACTGTCCTTTGTGTGTGTGCGTGTGGAGGATGGAATGGGAACTTGGATCTTGAAAAGAAAGAAAGCGAACATCGTGTTATGGTGCGGAAAAGAAGCGGTACAAATGAATCGGGGCCATGGTTTTCTGAGGATAGGCTTTTAAGTTAAAGATGGATCTTTGTTTCTCTGTAGATCAAGCAGCACATGTGACTCACTCAGGCACCCATGTGGTGGGAGTTTGTGGATGCCAGGAATGATGGACCCTGAAAAAGTTCTAGTTGAGGTTTCTTCCGTTTTCTATTTAAGATATGCATTAGTTAGAAACAGTTCTCTCTCAAGGCTCAACACCCCTGCCTGGTCAAATCATATGTGATCATGCATAATCTGCCCACCTATTGTTTGTGGTTATGGGAATGCTTTTATAGAAAAAATACTATTTGTTAGTAAAAAATACTATTTGTTAGTAGCAAGGTTTTAAATTGGAGTCACAGCTTCCTCCTTATTTTTGATATTGTAAAAAATTGTATACAAATGCAAGTTGATGTAGTCACAATTGTGGTTGTGTTAAATTTTTTTGATATTGCAGTCAAAATTATAGTCACAACCCTTTTTAAAACCTTGATTAGTAGCTTAGTGGTTTTAATTTTAATACAGTAAGCTTCATCCTAGTTATTAGAGGCTTTTAGTCTAGTAATATAAGAATAAGAATTCAACTTAGGTGATTACGGTTAGGATGAGATTAGTCATGCACAAAGTTTTGGTAGTCAAATCAGGAAGCTTAGATACGCAAGCTAGGGGAAAATGCTAGTGTAAATGGTCATATTACTTCTTATTCGAGTGCTATGCCTCGTGTGCTTGGGACTGAGATGTGGATTAATTCTGCAAAGGCCTCTGGATTTTAGTTCCTCCCCCTTCAGGTTACTAATTAGTAATTACTATTGGATGAGAAATGGTACGTACTACGTAGAGATGAACTGTTCCGTTTTATTTTGCCTTCTTCCCCCGGGCTTGGTTTGGTTATTATACTTTGCTGACTTTTCTATACCCACCGTACCGAAAACGCTGCTCCGTTTCATTTCATATTCGCTTTGATAGGGCATGATGGTGAACGATACTGCTGGAGAGAATAAAAATCTTGAGAGTCAATTACCAATGGATCTTTTAGATATGTACTGAGAGCAGAGATACAAGCAAGTTGACTGACACTGGCTCAGAGGAAAAGTATAACTGATGAATTAATGTAGTTTCTCTTGGTCCAGAAGCTGCGGGTAAGGTATACTAATACCATAGGCGTATAGCACTATATAGCCTGCAGACTCATGAAAAGGACAGGAGCTGGGTGTAACAATTGAGTGCGGATCCTCTCCATTTGTGAGGGAAATGGAGATTTCCGGTTCACTCAATATGGAGATGACACGTGGTTAAAAATCCTTCAACGGTTAAGATTTAATTTTGTTTAATTCAATTTAAATTAAAAATAAAAGAGGGGCTGACTGATTCCCCAGCATGACCAAAGCAATGAAGACGCAGCCAGATAGTACCGCAGCCGCCGCACCCAACTCCGGCGAAGTTCACCTCAATTCGCTGCATATGTTTTATTTTTACGTGCTTCCAATTCACCTTCAGTTGTGAGATTTTCCTCTCTTTTTTTTTTTTTTGTTGCGAACTACTTCCTCCAATTCTTTTTATAAGAAACAAAATAATGTTATTTTTTTTATCCTAATTAAAAGAAATATAGATTCACTTTAAGTTATATTAATTACTAATTTTCTTTTTTATTCTTCATCTTGTGAAATCCATTAATGAGACGCATATTCATTTCTCATGTATTTATTGGTCTATTAACCATACAAGTTGAACTTATTGGTAGAGGTACAATGTCATTAATATAATCACTACTTAAACCAATCAATTTAAGGGGTACTTTTAGAATAAAATAAAAATTAATGATATTATTAATTATAACTAACTAACTTAACTATTTTTATTGGTCTTGATGATTTAGTTATTTATTTCTTATATAAAGGATCAGAGGAAGTATAACCATTAATTTTGACTTACCCTCATTTTAGTTGCGATGAAAGGAAGTAGAAAAAAAATTAAATAAATAATAAAATAAAATAAAATTCATATTTTTACTCTCTATTTTAATTTAAAATTTCTATCTTAATTTACTTTTATTTCTTTTCACACTTCTCTACCAAACACTGAATTTAAGTGATCCTTGTTTCATGTCGCAATTTCCACTCGAGTGAACTATAACCATTCATTTTATGTCAAAATCGTTGTTGGTTTCAGCCTTTCAGGGTCATGAGGAGAGAGGAAAGGTAAGTGGGTTCTTCTTTGGAACTTAGTGAAATTGATGGCGTAGTAAGTAAAGAAGCGTCACTTGTGGGTTGTGGCTGAGTTTTTTTTTTAATTTAATAAACGAAATTTAATCTCAACCTTAAAAAATAAAATCCTCGTGTCATTCTCCTGTTGAATGAACGGGAAATCTCCATTTCTTAAACAAATGGAGAGGATCTGCACTCGTAACAATTAAGAGTATTCATACAAACTTTATACAACTTTTTTAGGCTATTAGCATTTTTGTTCTCACTTTTTCAATTACTCCTCCAATTTATTTTATCCTGAATTTAATTTAATCTCCTCATTATTTTTTGTCCTTCTGTTAACTACTACTCTCTTCAATCCTTTTTATAAGAAACAAAATAATGTTCTTTTTTGTCCTAATTATAAGAAATATAAATTCACTTTAAGATGTATTAATTACTAATTTTTTTTTATCCTGCATCTTGTGAAATCTATTAATGAGACACCTACTCATTTCTAATGCATTTATTGATCTATTAACAATACAAGTTATACTTATTGGTGGAGGTGTAGTGTCATTAATGTAACAATTACTTAAACCAATTAATTTAAGGGATACTTTTGGAATGGAATTAAAATTTATGACATTATTAATTATAACTAACTAACTTAACTATTTTTATTAGTCTTGACAATTTAATTATTTGTTTCTTATATAAAGGACCGGAGGAAATAATATTTAATAAAAATTCTAATGTGATATTCTATGCACTGTCACACTAGTCATTTCTATTAAATATTGAATGTTAAGTTAGCTGATGACAAAAATTACATAATTAAAATAATGAAATGATTAAATTTGCAAAAAAAATAAAGAGATAAAATTTTTAAAATTGAGAAAGTAGAAGGAGAATAAATGCAGTTAAGTTGTTTTATTTTTTTATTTTTTTTATAAATAGAGAAATAAAAGGAGAAGAAAAATGTAAAAAAAAAATGTGCCATTTGATGGAAAAACATAAAGAAAAAAAAGAAATATTATACAAATTGTTGTATAATTTTATTATATGAATAATTATATTATAATTGTTTTTGAAAGGCAGTTATATTATAATTTTATTATATGAATAATCTTTTTTATAATTATTAATTATTTATTATGTAAAGCTGTGCACTAGATGTATGTTTTTACATACACTTATTTAAAACTATTATCCAAATATGTTTTATTTATTTCATACAGGGTATGATTCTCCCAATATTATATTAATGAGGCCTGAATTTTTCTGTAAAAAAAGTTAGTAATTATTTATTTATTTATTTGTTTTTTAATATTTTAAAATAATTTATCATATTTTTTCTCATCAAAAGGGCACACTTAGTTTTTTTGTTTATTATTTAGTTTTTTTTTTAAAATATTACGAGTTTCATACAGAAATCTTTTGGTAAAACATTTTATAAAAAAATTAAGGAATCAAATAGAAAATTTATGAATTTTTTAAGGGATAAAAAATAATTAAACTTATTAATAATAATTTCATTCCTGCATTTGAGTTTACAAACTTTTATTCTATAAATACGTTTCTCACAAAATGAGATAAAAAGGATAATGTATATCAATTTTATCACTTTTATTTTAAATAATAAATGAGAAAAATATATTTTTCAACATTCATTATCTGCATCTTTTTCAAATTGGGACATAGTTAAAGTGTGATATTTTTGTGTATAATAATAATAGTAGTAACAGTAAAATAAATAAATTTTTAAAAGAGAATGTGAATTTATCTTTTATTATTTGAGGATTGCATGCTAAAGAAAATAATTGAAAAGTAATAATGTTTTGTAGATATTCAATGTTATTCTACATCTTACCTCAAAAAAAAAAATGTTAGTCTATCTTCAGAGAAAGAAAAATAAAAGAGAAAGAAATGATAATATGATAAGTGATATGATGATTTGATAACATGAGTTAAATTTGTTATTTGATGGATTATTATTATCTTCTACTCACTTTTTCTTTTATCATTTTTCCATTCTATTTTTTTTCTTATCTGTTACATCATTTATTGCATTTATTATTTTTTATTTTTCTTTCTTCCATCCGCCCATCAATCCCAAAATGAGGTGAACCTTAGTTATTTTCCTTATTTATTGCACATCCAATATAAATGAAAATTATTAATAAACAAACATTCACTTAAGTAGTGTTTGGTAGAGAGGGGTGAAAATGAGTGAAAGTGTGATGAATGAAAATGGATGAAAGAGGGTTGAAAGAGAGTGAAAAGTAAGATTGTTTGATTGAGATGAAAGAGAGTGTAAAAGAGATAAAATATTTGAATTAAAGTAATTTAGTAGGTAAGAAAAAAAGAAAAAAATTAATATTAAATAAAAATATATTATTATTATTATTAAGGGGGAGGGGCCTGAAAAGGAAAAAAGGGGATATATATATATATAAGGAGGGAATAACAGATTATGCAAATGCATAATTGGTTATATAAGACTAAAAATGAGGTTTTGCTACCTCTCTCCACCTGTAATAAATTTCACGACTTCCAATTTCACACAATTTCACTCTTTCATCTCATCTCTACACCATCTTTTTTTTTTTTTTGTTTCTCTTTCTTTTTTTCATCACGTCACTGACACTTCTAACTTCTCTCTATTATTTATGTTTTTTCTCTTCTTTCCGTCTCAATCCTATGCAAAATGTGCTAGACATTTATCATGACTCAGCAAGGTTAATAGGTTACAAGATAAAGGAAGTATTTACCAAAAGAGTTTTCATTTTGGAATACCTTGCACAGTACAAACAACCCATTGATATTCCTCATTTCTCTTTCTTTTTTTTTTTTTATCACATCGTATTATTTACCAAATTTACATTTCTCTCCTCTCTTTTCTTTTAACTATGAAATATTTTTCTTTTCTAAAAATAGGAAAGGAAGAACTTTCTCCTTCTTGGTCATCATACGTGCAACTTTCTGTGTTCGACTGTTGTGCTAAAAACTGTCATTTTAACTCAGGTGCTTCGACTAATTCTCAGCATTTTCTTAAGTCAACTTTTCCCGAGGATGCAGTCACATCCCTCTTTCGTCAGCTCATTCTTTCGCATTCATTGACCTAGGGAAGCTTAATTCCTAAAATTCTCTTGAAAAACAGCTGTACGGTAGCTTGGTTGGGTTAACATCCAAAAGAAAAATGCTAGCAATACATTATCTATGATTGATTAAAATTGATTGAAAAACATAAATTTTTATGGATCCTACTTATTATTTAATTACTCTTTCTTCTGATTTTATATTTTTTAATAAATTTTAATCAATGATAAAATGTGTATTGAGAACAGTATGCTAGAGAGTGTGCTACTAGCACTTCTCATATCCAAAACGTTTATGGAATTAGAACGGTTTTTCCATCCTGAAATGTCCTTTCTAGTTTCCACGACAAAAGTGTACTTGTGTTAACCTTGTTAAAGTGCTTTATACGGTTCTTACCAAAAAAGGAAATGCTTAGACGGCTTGTTCGTTTCATTTTTATTAGAAAGATATACCCTATTTGTTCGGGTCTTGACACATCCTTTCTATAATTGGGATACATATAGACATATTAGTATATCTGTTTTTGTTATTTTGTTTGAAAGTCAGAATGCTACAGTTGCCAGGGGAATTTATACAAGGATACTGATATTATGTGTAGGCGGGTTATCTATTCAGCATTCTGTGTTTTACACATTCCGATTCGAAGCATGTATATCACTTTGGAAAAATCTAATAAGGTTCACCCTATTTTGAGGTGAATCGAAGTTGACAAAAAAGAGAGTAAATAGGAAGGAAAAAGAAAAAAATAAAGAGAGAAAGTGATTAATAGATATACTAAATGATCTGACGAGAAAAGATGATAAAAATAAGATAGAAGAGAGGAATAAATCCTTTTTGTGAAATTATCATTGGATGAAATTCTAACCCTTTAATAAATATTATTAATATAATATATTTTTATTATAAAGTAGAGATTTAAAAGAATTAACAGAGAGATCTTAAGAATCTCAAGTTTGTTTTCCACTTGAGAGGATTTTTCTCCTTAGAATAGAAAGTAAGAGTATAAATATAATAACCCTATCACACTATCACTTGTAGTTCTCTCTTTTTTTGAGATAAGCTTGTAGTTCTCTCTTGTTAAAGTGATCATGGGGAATTGCATTTTGATGACACGTTGGGAATATCTCCAAATTTATTGCAATAGTGTAATTATTTAGTTGATCATCTAAGATTCAATAAGAGGTGCATCCTAACGTACTTGTATCCAACCATCAAACGAACTACTAGTAACGTACTTATATCCAACCATCAAACGAACTACTAGTAACTAGTATGTATTGCCCATTAGCCCCATATTAGATTGTCGAGATAATGATCTCACTCGGTGATGAGATCTTTCGGCCATTATGTGGCCTTAAAATTTGTGGTACCTACCCTACCTGCATGTATGACAAAATCTATGGTTTATTGGAATTCCCTGGTCACCGTGTATAGCTTTTACAGGGGGCTATTCCTTTTAAAAGTTGGATTTCACGTATCTGGCTACGGCAATTTAATAATGCGAACTCCCTATGCCTTCATTTAGGAGAGAAAAAAATTTAATAACGCTGCAAATCTTCTGTTAATTTTGTCGTTTTTCCCTAGACCAGTGGACCTTTCGTCCATTTCGTCACATGTAATATGTTTTTTTGTTTTTTGGTTACAACAAAATGGTTTTTTTTTTTTACACAACAAGTAAGATGGTTTATTATCGTGGTTTTCGTGTTCCTTATCTTTAAAAAATTCTAATTTTATTTCTTTGGTTAAGTATAGTTCTAATATTTACACTAGCTCTGTATAAGACATGGTTGCATTAAGTATTAGAAACTAATCAAACTATCATTATGATCAAAACTAATCAAACTATCATTTGGCGGTCGGTTTCACTATATTATAATGAACAGTAGTGGTTGAGTCTTACCTTAGAAAAAAAAATGTTCCTGGAGGTTCTTCCTTCCTGGAACATGCCCACCTTTTGATAGATATACATGCAGTTATAATACTAATATATCTGATTTGATACAACTATATATAATTCATTTCTTATTTATCTGAAATACAATTCACACTTTTTATAATAAAAAAGGTACAAACTTAAATTTTTTTGAGTAAATTACATGATCCCCTGAATTTTACTTATATTACACCGACACTCCTACTTTTTTGAACCATACAAAAAAACTCCTATTTGTTGGTTTTAAATTACACGGACCCCCCCTGAGTTTTACTTTTATTACACCGACACCCCCTGTTTTTTTGAACAACAGGGGATCAAAAGTAATGTTTAAAAAGGCAGGAGGTATCAATGTAATATAGGTAAAATTCAGGGGGATCCGTGTAATTTACTCAATTTTTTTTATCCGTATGAATCAAAGACAGGTATTAAGAGATTTATAATAACTCACGCATCCTATTTAATCAATTGAGTTAAATCCCTTGGTAGGTACATACTTAAATTAAATGTCCATGTTGGTAACTATTTATTGGTTGCTGTACGTAGTTCCCGTTATGCTTGTGACATCTTCCTGATTTTATCGTGGGACATGTTTTCCCTCAAATAATTCTTGTTGCAGTTTAGATATTTGAGCCTTATGCAGTTATATTGCATGTTAAAATAATCATTCACAAGTAATTGCCAAAAATTCAAGGTTTATTTTTTAATAGAACAGTAATAGTTTTGAAAAAACTGGTAAAATTGGTTAAATATTTAAGTATAAGAGTTTGAAAATTTTAAGTTTTTTTTTAATTCAAGTTTTAAGTACTTTTACATATTTAATTTCTCTGTTTCAAATTCTTTAGCCATCCACAGGTTCTACTCATTTAAAAATATGATAAATGAGAATAGAAGAGTAGAAATAAATAAAGAATAGAGTGAATTTAGATGTGTTTGGTTTAAGAGAAGTAGAGAAGATAGAAATAGAAAAAAGAATAAAAAAAATCCTTTGTTAGTTGATTTTTTAAAATCACAATTGATTGTGAAATATGTTCGTTGGCTGTTTAAACTACGGCAAATTTTCAATTTGGGGCAGTTGCAAACAACAAGAAAAAAAAAACCACAAAATGTGTGACATGTGTATCCCATTTTCCATTTTTGTACACTTCAATAAGCATTTTTATTTTTCCTTTCCACCTATTTCTCTATAGCCAACAAACTTTTTCATTTTTCATTTGATTCTTCTCCCTCTTCCTTATTTTCTCACAATTTCGACTTTACCAAACAAAACAATAAAATAAACCATCATAAAGTGAACATTGATTTTTTTTAATTTAATTTAAATGTTTTGAAAGTATATTTTTTAAAACAATTATTTATTTACATATTGTCTTTTATAGTAATTTGACTTTGATAATAATTATTTTAGAAGTTATTTTAAAAATGGTTTCTAATTATTTAATAATGCATGTAATTATTTACAACAATTCAAGACCGTTCAATCAACTGAACTAGATTATTTTGAACTTCATAGTGCTATTAATTTTATTTTTTTACAGATAAGGAAAATGATTTTACACTTCTCAAATGAAGTGCATTTTAAAAAATAAAGTATAATAATAATTAACTACCAAAAAAAATACAATAATAATTATAATTAAAAATTAACAATTAAAATTGTCATTCATTTATCCATTTGTTTAAAAAAAATTCAAATGGTAGAGTGGGCAATCCGCAGAATCAAATGGTAGACAATAATAGAGTCATTAACTTCCAATTGTGAGTGTAATTTATTCTTTTGAGTGCATCTCTTTAACTTAAAAAGAGGATATGAAAAAGGCCAGAATACACCTAAGTGTGACGGGGTTGGAGGTTTAGGGGTTGGTTCTAGAATCACATTCACTCTGAGTAATTTATCCATTTTTCTGAGTGAAATATTTTCTTTCTGTTTGCTGAGTAATTTATCTACTTTTCTGAGTAAAATATTTTCTTTCTGTTTTCAACAAAATCTTGGGTGTCACCTGCATGGCAGTGAGGCTATATGTGCCTTATAAAGCTTACACGAGGATTCTACCGCTTTCTCGGTTTTTTTCTTCTCTCACTTTGTTAATTCTTTACCATTTGATTCTGCGGATTGCCCACTCTCTACGTACCCGCATTATCTGACTTAGCCCTTTGCCCCTAACCCAGCTGGAAATTGACACATTGAGGCAGAATTGTTTGTTTGCTTTCAGCGTCTGCTGTTTTCCGAGGCTTTGAACTTGTTCCTGTAATTTTCACTATTCTATAACTTGATTGAGTCTTCGCATCAGATGGACAGCTCTTACTTCTCGAGTTTTTTCAATATACCATCCCTGCAATATATTTGTTATTTTTATAATAATAAAAAAAAACTACTCGGTATTTCGACTGCCTCCTCTGTTTCCATTGCTCTGCTTTGTTTGTATTCCATTTCCATGAATGTACCAAGCCCAGAGATGCGGGTAATTCCCATTTGCATATATAAGCTAATGAATGTGAAATTTCCAACTCATCCGCCCACCCTGTTGACCCCTTCTTGTTGCCTTCTGTCATTTCGTGGATACTGTTTTATCCTTATTGTCTATATTTCATTTTAATTTTCAGAAATTAGAAATTTTTCTTATCTGGCACTGGAACACCTGTTGCCTTTAGATGCTTAATTTCTTTCACTGCTGTTATACTTTTATTAGAGGCTGAATTGGGGATGTTTTGTAATTTTATTTGCAAACGAAATGCAGGGGAGGAAGTTTGGCTACTTGCTACGATATTGATATTCAACGCCAATGGTTGGGTTCCAGAGTGACCATAAGCCTGGGAACAAATACAATGGTAATTCTAATAGTTTTCCGGGTACGGATCGTCATGGACGACTTATTAGAGGAAGAGAGCAAAGAAAAAGCAGCAGGGCATCTCTTTTGAATGAGTCTCTTGATAGTAATAATAATATTAATGATAATTTTGAGCATGACCTGCGCTTAAGAGAAGATAATAACTCTGCTGCTCCCTTAGTTGAACCATACCTGGAAGGAGTGGCAGCAGCAGCAGCAGCAGCAGCAGCAGCAGCGCAGGGCCAAAGGGAAGATGGGAGACCTTCCAGACAACGGCTTTTGGTGGTGGCCAATAGGCTGCCAGTCTATGCAATTAGGAAAGGCGAGGATTCGTGGTCTTTGGAGTTAAGTTCTGGTGGCCTGGTGAGCGCTCTCTTAGGTATGTGACCATATAGTATTTGTTCTGTGTCTTTACCTTTTTAGTTTATCGTTCTCAGGGTATACTGTATCTGCTCTGAAATTTCCATATGATTTAAACTGTAATTGGATTTGGAAAGTGGGTTCCAAAGTATACAATTGTTACTTTCTGCGATGAACTTGGTCCACTAATTTACAAAGAATTATCTAACACCACGAGTTCTTTAAACAAAGGTGTGAAGGACTTTGAGGCGAGGTGGATAGGTTGGGCTGGTGTCAATGTGCCAGATGAGATTGGACAAAAGGCACTTACAAAAGCTTTGGCTGAAAAGGTACTTTAGTGTCTCCATTACAATGTTAGATATAACTTCTGCATTTACCTTTGTGCTGTTTCATCAGTAGATTTTACTATTTTTATTTTAATCTTTCTCTTGCTTGTTACCTGTGTTGCAGAGGTGTATCCCAGTATTTCTTGATGAAGAGATTGTTCATCAATATTACAATGGCTATTGCAACAACATTTTGTGGCCCCTTTTTCATTACCTTGGACTTCCACAAGAAGACCGCCTTGCTACCACACGGAGTTTCCAATCTCAGTTTGAAGCATATCAGAAAGCAAATCAAATGTTTGCTGATGTTGTAAACAAACACTATGAAGAGGGTGATGTTGTTTGGTGTCATGATTACCATCTTATGTTTCTTCCACAATGCTTAAAGAATTATAACCGCAAAATGAAAGTTGGCTGGTTTCTGCATACCCCATTTCCATCTTCTGAAATTCACAAGACATTGCCATCTCGCTCAGAGCTCTTGCATGCTGTTCTTGCAGCTGATTTGGTTGGGTAAATTGCAGTTTGCTCCTTTATTTAAGAATTTGTTTTTTATTCGTCTAATTTTGTTACTTAAAAGAATGAGTTTGATATGGGCATGCAGCATGCTTTTGCAATAAGATTGTTTCATGTGACCCCTTGATGGTTTCGGCATGGGGAATTGTGCATAAAACTCCTAGTGTATATGGCTATATGCTTATTTGGCAATAAGTAAGAATTTTTACCTGTGAATTCACTGTTGGGACAAGATAAACCACTAGTTATGCATATGAGGTGGCAGTCAACCACCTAACTTGAGCATTTATTTAGGAGACCAAACTACAATTGATAGAAAATCAAGTTCCTCAGAACTGAAGAGATGCTAATGCTAGGACCACACTACATCTTGTTCATCCTATATATCTGTCAAGAAGGGAGCTTTACTCTTCTTTTGACTGCTTATTGCATGCATCTTCAATAACCTTCCTGAGTAATGAGTATACTTCATAAAATTTCTATGAATAATTTATAAACTCTTTATAGTATAATAGAATTTAATGTAAGCTAACTTTTTTTAAACAGTTTATGCTTACTCAATCATTATGATCCTTCTGAGATCTGACCTTGTCTCTAGTCAGTTTTTATAAAAATTGAAACATAAACTTCCATGAGCCATGGAGATATTATGAAGTCGTACAGCATTGTTTCATTATTAATTTCCTTTCTGACTAATCAATGGGGGATAAACATAATAACTTCAGTTGAAATGTTGGTAGTTTCCTTGTTGAGGTCAAGCCGTTGGTTAGAGTAATGCAAAACATGTGATTTGAAACAGTTTGATGGGGCCCGGTTTGATTTTAAACTAGTTGATGTCAAAGTGGAATAGTGGATATACATAGGTGATAATGGCCCAATAATTGTGTTGAAATGACAGTATACTGCCTCTATGACTCTGCAGGTTCTAATATTTTCAGTTTAGTTTGACACTCTTCTCATTTCTTAGGCTCTAAACTGTGATCCTTTTATGCTATATGTTGTATTTTCCAGTGTAATCATTTTCATTTTCTCATGTTACCATTGCTGCTGACTTGGATAAGTGTAATTTTTGTTGAGTAGTTTTCACACCTACGATTATGCACGACATTTTGTTAGTGCATGTACACGTATTCTTGGACTTGAGGGCACGCCTGAAGGGGTTGAGAATCAAGGGAAGCTGACTCGAGTTGCAGCAGTATGTGCTCATGAAATTCATCTTTAATGCCCATGCTTCATATGTAAATTCAAAATTAGTTATTGAAATTTTTAAAACAAACTTTCGTAAAACATTTTGATTGAAACTATTCTCTAACATTAACCAATTAACATGATGAAGTTAAAATTAGAACTATTAATTTACTTCTTTTACCCCCCTGTATGTCAGTTTCCAATAGGTATAGACTCAGAACGATTCATACGTGCGCTTGACCTTCCTCAAGTCAAGGATCACATAAAAGAATTACAAGAGAGATTTAAAGGAAGAAAGGTGCATCTTTTACTTTGTATTAACTGCTTTTTTTGGTTATACTTACATCTTATATTGTATTCTACATCTAGGTCCTATTAATTGAGATTGTATCTTGATTTATAATTTTTTCTATTATAAATTACGAATTATATAGAGAAATGAAAATTTGGGAGAAATTAAATACTATTAAGAATTATAGATATGGAATTAGGTGATTTGCACTTGAGTAAATTGTTATCATTTGAAACAAATTAAGATAGAAAGGAAACAGAAAAAGGCATCTAGGGGGTAACTATTGCTGGCCAATGGCCACAAAGAACCATCATCCTTATAATTTATTCTTATAGAATCATGGGAAATGCAGCATGACCTCAGAGTCCTTTCGCTATACACATACTTATTCATCATTATTTGACTATGGTGTTGCTGCCTTCAACTTATGGGTCCCTCTAGATAGACTTTGCCTAATTCATTTTGGAGTCTAATTTCTGAAATATCTACAGTTTTAATTTATTGGTTGTCATAGCCAATTTTTACCTGTTAGAACCTCCATTTGCTAGGTTGGCAATGACTAGTTTCCTATTGTGTTTTTCTCATGTTAATATAACTAAAGCCAAGCCATATTTCAATAGGTGAGGTTGGATACAATGACGAATTCAAGGGAGGACAATCATTGGCCCTAGCCTCCCCTTACTCCACTGGGTTTATATAAAATTACTTGAGATATATGAGTTTTAAGGAAGAAAAACTATGCTGAGAAAAAGAAAATTAATAGAGGCTTTGTATATATAAGTTTGAGTTCACATATAATAATGAAAGTGAATATGGAATTGCTTCTCACACTTCCAACAAAGATGTACTACATACTCTCACTTTTCTTTTTTAACATTGTCATTCAAACAAATTTGGTATAAAATAAACAAATACACGTTACTACTATTTGTATTATCATCATTTTCTACAGATTATCTACCTTACTAATTTAAAGGAAAAAAGATATACAAATTCTTTAGAATTTGATTTTTTAAATTATTATTATTCTTAGATTGTGGATTTGGGCCTAACTTAGCCCCAAAAGCTAGCTTATAGGGTGAGAGTTGCCCCCCACTTATATATTGTATTTTGGCCTTATCTCTAGCCAATGTGGGACTTGGGTTTTCCCAATACACCCCCTCAAGCCCAACACTTTTTGGGCTTGGTGCGTAGATAACAATGGTGGGCGGCCCTTTTTAATGGATCTAAGATAGGCTTTGATACCATCTTAGAATGTGGGTTTGGGCTTAATTAAACCCCAAAAGCTAAACCCCAAAAGCTAGCTCAATGGGGTGAGGGTTGCCCCCCACTTATATATTATATTTTGGCCTTATCTCTAGCCTTTTTCCCAATGATTATAAACTTTAAAACTTTATTAAATATTTTTTCAAACTTTAATTAATGTTGTAATAAAAATTTAAAATTATTTATGTATGTGTGTGTGTGTGTATGTATATTTTTTAAAAAAAAAACTTAACAAAGGTGTATATATATATATTTGCAAAATTGGCCCCTTCCTTCAACGTCTGATGGATCCATCCCTGGTTGGATACATGCATCAAATGATGCCATCATGCTTTATCATGAACCAAAATTTTAGAAAAAAGCATTTACATCAAGGTCTTGTTTAATGGTTTCTTGTAAAGTTCTCTTCATGTATCACTCTACCCTTTTCAGTCAGACTATCTTCCATTCCAATTTTCTCATAGGACCCTCTATATCTGTTGGTCTTCTCAATCTTCAGATGACCAAATCACTTGCATTCTTTTAACAGAAATGATTTAGGAGTAAACAGTTAGGCATAACAAACATATGCTTCTTGTGTCTTTCCTCTTTGTTAAAAACAAAATCTCATTTCTTATTACCAAATGAAGAGGGCTAAAATTGTTTGGAGGCACTCTTTATTGTTTCTTAATCAGATCCTTCTGCAATTTGTTTGTGTAAAAAGCTATCAGCATCAATCTGTGGCAACTATTTTCCATGCTATCACTGTGTGATATTAATAAGGATTTATGTCCTTTTTTCTTTATTATATTAACAATTTTATTTATAAAAAATATGTTGCATTCTTCCAGTAATTGGGCATTAATATAGGAGTGACTTTGTTATAAAATTGCATTTGTTTGGCATGACATGTCATGACATTTTTGGCCTGCCCTTAGAGCCATGTTACTTTAATTTGGTTCTATACAATTTGACTAGCACTTAACCTTTTTCCTGGCTTGACAGGTAATGTTAGGTGTTGATCGCCTTGATATGATTAAAGGAATCCCTCAAAAAATTATAGCATTTGAAAAATTTTTGGAAGAGAATCATGATTGGCGTGATAAAGTTGTTCTGCTTCAAATTGCCGTGCCAACAAGAACAGATGTTCCTGAGTGTATGCTACTTATAAAATTTCATTTTAATCTAGATCCATCTTTAGGGTAGTAAGGAAAACAGGCTTTATATGTGTGTGTGTGTGTGTTTTCCTGTTGTTTCAAGAATTGGAAGATCAATTTTCTGTTTATATGAAAGGAAAATCTATTAGGTAGAGATTCCACAGTGGTTTTATATTCCTGACAGTTTTGGATAGTTTTCCTGTGGGAATATGCTTAACTGGTGCAGTGACCAACTTTACAAAAAATATTAAGCAGTTTAGGTGGACGCCCAACAGCCCAAGAATAATTTTATATCTTCAGCAACCATCATTTGGCCATAATTATTTTTTCTTTTTTTTTTTTTTGTATTTCTTGCATATTTACAGATCAAAAGCTTACAAGCCAGGTCCATGAAATTGTTGGTCGCATCAATGGCAGATTCGGAACACTGACTACTGTTCCCATACATCACCTGGTGCGTTCTTAAGACAGTGATCATCTGATGCTGATACACTGTCACATACAATACAATCTTTATCTTTTCAGTAAATATTATATCTTGTTAGATTATCTATTTGAGCAGTAATGGTTGCAAATAAAAAAATGTTTGAGACAATATAGGAACTGTGGGTCCTTTTTCTATGTTCACTTCATATTGGGTTCATTTGATGTGCCCAGGTCATAAGAAACTGTGGCAAACAAACCTTGGTTGAATTTGCATAAGTTGCAACACTGAAAATGAGTAAAAATGAATTTCAGGTTGGTCTGAAGATATTAAGCTATGTCAAATCAACTTGTTGATTAGTGCAACTGTATAAATTACTTAACTGACAGATTGGTTTGAATTGAAAGAATGTTGATTTTTGTACTTTCAATGAGTGAAAAGTGCATATGTCAAAATTGTGGTTTTGGGCTTCTTTTTGATGCAATATAACAGCTAAGAACATAATTCAATTTTTCAATTGTACCTCTATATCCGTGTTGGGTATGTATCTGTAGATTTGTACCAGAAACTTGCATAGGTGCTCTTTTTAATATTTTTTTGGTCGATCATGGTAACCGTGCAAACATGTTTTAACTCCTTTAAAGCATTTAAGTTTGTTACATATTTGTTCTTAGTATAATTAATGAAAAATATTAACGTATTTTTACACTAATTTTTGTGTATGTAAATATACTTTTAGTAGTTTTTATCCTAAAATTCTTCAGAAACAGTGACTTGTTTAAAGATTAGGCTTGACTTGTTTACAAATATGAAGTTTGAGTTTCACTTGTTTAGTTTTTTTTTTTTTGGTTTTTGGTTATTTTCTTTTCCTTTGTTACTATTATTAGACGATGAACATCTCTAATATTTTTTAAGTATATTAGTTCTATATTTAGTAGACATTTTTATGCCAGACTAGAAGATAAGAGAATAAAAGACTCTTTGAATACTAGAGTTAGATAAGTAGTAGACAATAATAAATAAATTACAATACTCTAGATAGAAATACAATTTACTGAGTAACACAATAAATAACTTCTTATCTAAAATTACAGTTTTTGTTGTTGAATATAGATAGAGAGAGAGAGAGAGAGAGAGAGAGAGAGAGAGAGAGAGAGAGAGAACTTTTAATGTTAAGCTTGAACTTGACTTATAGTGTGTTTGGTAAAAATTTAGGAACGTACGTAATGTATAGCTTAAATCACGTCAAGTTCATCCCAATGCTACTCTTTGTAGCTTCCAAAAGTTGCATCCAAAACGCAAGTCCGAGGGAGGTAACACGGAACCAAACACGCGGTTAGTGATATAATCAAGCTTGAATTTCAATTTTACTTGTTTGTTTAGTTAAACAAACAAGTTTGATTTAGCATTTAACAAGTCAAAAAATAGTCCAAGAATTACCTCAATTCATTTACACCCGAATTCATAGCTATGTGCTTTTAATGTTAAATAAGTCATGACATCAGATGTAAATAAAATTTGACATTTTTTATGCTTATTCTGATGATCAATCCGCATCCTTTATTAATTATTAATCACATTACAATGCTACAGCTTAATTAATTTGCTATGACTGCAGGATCGCTCTCTTGATTTTCATGAACTATGTGCTTTGTACGCTGTTACGGGTACACTTTTTGTGCTTTTAGATTTCTTTTCCTCTTTAACAAAGTCCAGTGAGTAACTTCTGATATCAATTTGCCATTCATCAATAGTCAGCAAGTGCGAAGATAGCTTCATACATGTGTGAATAGTCAGCATGTGCTCTGTACAATTATTATAAATGCATACTTATTTATCTAAAATGAAATGTGCTTGTTTCAGTGTTCTTTTGGACATGATTATTAATGTCATATATAGGACATCACGTTTCCTCTTAAGCATGTTATTTACATTTTTCTGCCTTTCCCCCCCTACATGTATATGAAGTGTTAGAAACTGCTTTATGATGCTTCATTTGTGAATGGTTGCACTAGCACCTATATCATGGCTTGTACATATGTCTTTTAAATGCCTATGTGAAGCATCTCCAATATTCTGCTGGCTTGATCACAGCCTGAATGCATTTTTTAATTAATCATGTTCTTTTCTGAGTTGTGTTGTTTTCTCTTCACTTATTGACATATAGTTTTGCTCATTTCGTTTTGTAAAATTTATAAAATTTCAGAAATTTCTTGTGTTTTATGCCCTGTTTGTTAACTGTGAAAAAGTGGTTTATGGAAATAACCATCAAAGAGAAATATAACAAAATGGAAGCTATCTTAACAAACTCAAGTCACACATACACCACATTTACAACCAAAAATATGCTTCAACTGCTTTCACTGGCCACTAGTAATTTTTTTGTTTATGTATACACCCTGTACATAGATAGAAAAACTTTTTAAACATTGTGTGAAATGAAGTTAGATTTAAAATATTATATTTTAGGACAATATATATTGAGAAAAGATGCAAGTATGCCAAATATGTCTAGAGCACCGCCCTAAGTTTATTAAACCCTAATTTATTACATATTTCCCTGAATTCTCAATTGTTGTTGAAGGATTAAGTTTGTTTGTTGATGATATTCATTTATTTTATTGTAAATTTTCTGCTAATAGTGTATACATTCTCCCTGTTTCTTACCCAGATGTAGCACTTGTCACGTCTTTGAGGGATGGAATGAATCTTGTAAGTTACGAATTTGTGGCCTGCCAAGATAAAAAGAAAGGGGTTCTCATTCTTAGCGAAGTAATTACTGAAACTTTATAGTGTATTTGTCTACTTTTAATTCTCAATTCAGGCTATGTTAATGTTGAATAATTAAGAAAGAATATATTCAAAAGCTAGTAGTTGGAACTTTCCTCTTACAGTCTGTCTTCAGGTTATGGTACCTGTGATAAATTGAGTAATTGACCAAAAGTTCATGAATCCGTTGCCCGAAACAACCCACCCACTTTTTAAACATATTAGTATTCCCAAAATCTGGTCTTATATACGTATTAGTATTCTCTGCACTTATATTAAACTTTTAACCATTTAAAGTAATTTGGACAAATTAGATACAATGTTTCATCTCTTTATTCCTGTCAAGATTATAGGTCTCTATTTGTAGAAGTCTCTCAATGCCTCTAATCTATGGTTTGTTCAACGTAGCTTTTGCATATTTCTTCCTTTTAACTAGATATCTATATTCAGCTGGATGATTCTCAATTGCTTCAAATAGACAAATATCCTCTTGATTTCTTCTTGTAGTTTGCTGGTGCTGCACAGTCACTTGGTGCTGGGGCGATTCTGGTCAACCCTTGGAACATCACAGAAGTTGCTGCTGCAATTGCCAAGGCTCTGAAAATGCCATCGGCAGAACGAGAGAAGAGACATGGGTATAACTTTAAACATGTAACAACTCACACTGCTCAGGAATGGGCAGAAACTTTTGTAAGGTATACATTTACGTAGTAGTATTCCTGATATCTGGTCTTATACATTAGAACTTTGTGATTTATGTTAAACAGCATGAAACAGAAGCATAATAGGCTGAAACCGTGTATCAGAGTACACAGCGGATGCGTGTTTATATAGGTTAATTACATTAATTATACATAAATAGAGGATATTTTGTTTCTTTTAAATTAAAGATAATGTGCCTATAAAACGCTATTATTAATAGAATCAGAATATTATATTATGATTTTCAACATTCTCCCTCAAGCTGAAGCATACTAAGCTCTTAGCTTGTTACAAGAAAGTTTATTCCCAACAAATAAATAAAAACATAAAAATTGAGTTCCACCAAAAGACAATAGTTTGAAAGACCACTCAGGGATGTTGGTGAAGTCGAGGAGTATTGCTAGAAAGATAACATTGCCAGAGAGTTGGAATAACCATCAGCCTAAGAAAATTTATGGCAAGCAAAGCAAGTTTTGACCTTCTTAAGAACCACATTTGGAAGCTTCAAACCAATATTAGTGGAGACCCAAAATTATTTAAACTTGAAAGAGAGGAAATCATCATAAATAGCCATGGGCAAGGAAAACAATAGCAGAAGTGCACAACCAACGAAGCACAAAAAGTCACAAAAAAAAAAACACGCTAGAAAAGGACAGCAGTAGGAGAGGCGGCCGGAAAGTTCTTCGCCAGAAAATGAGCGGCGAGCAGAAGGTGGTGACCGGAAAACATGCTGAAAAAGGACAGTGGCAAGATGGGCGACCGGAAAGTTGTTCGCCGGAAAATGAGCGGCTAGCAGAAGGTGGTGGCCGGAAAACATGCCAGAATAGGACGGCAGCAGGATAAGCGACCGGAAAGTTCTTAATTGGAAAATGAGAAACAAGAATAAGGCGATGGCCGAAAAACACGCCGAAAAAGGACAGCGATAGGATAGGCGACCGGAAAGTTCTTCGCCAGAAAATGAGTGGTGAGCAAAAGGCAGTGGCCAAAAAACATGCCGGAAAAGTTGCCGGAGTTGCAGAAACATGTCGCTAGAAGACGGGCGGCGAGCAGAAAGGGTCCACCGGGATAGTGAGTCCCCGGTGAGGCACGATTTCTGTAATATCTCTGTCAAGCTCTAGATATCATGTTAAACAGCATGAAACAGAAACATAATAGGCTGAAACCATGTATCAGAGTATACAACGGATGTGTGTTTATATAGGTTAATTGCATTAATTATATATAAATAGAAGATGTTTTGTTTCCTCTAAATTAAAGATAATGTGCCTATAAACCGCTATTATTAATAGAATCAGAATATTATATTCTGATTTTCAACAATTTGTAATGAGGGTGATGTATCTTATTACAGCCTGTTTATTTCATATATACTGATTCAAAATTTAGTCTTCTGTCTCTGAACCATCCTGGAGTTGTTTTTTTCTTTTTTTGTAAAACATTACTGGAAAGTTATTTGCTTGATTTGCCTGATTAATTATATTCATCACTTTGATTGTATCTTAAGACTTCTGTTGGTTGGGGAAAATCTATAAAACCATGTAGATAGAATTATACTCAAATATGATGGTTATTTACTGGTGATGTAATTTTAGGAATAGTAGAAAGACATGCAGATACCTGATTATGATTATGAACCAAAACATGTTATTAAGAAGTAGATCTCCAGCTTGTATTTTTAAGATAGATCAAAAATACAATACCATGATGATCCTTATCTTTTCATATTTGCAGTGAACTAAATGATACTGTTGTTGAGGCACACATAAGGACAAAACAAGTTCCACCACGGCTCCCAACAGAGCCTGCAGTTGAACGTTATTTGCAGTCAAATAATCGGTTGCTTATTTTGGTATGCTGTCTTATCATGAAGCTTATGACTTCTTTGAATACTGATCTTTAAGGAACCCTTTTAAACCTTTATGTTTTCTCCAAGTATTTTAGTACTTGTCTGAATGTTCCCTACTAGCTACTTTAGAAAGACAGAAAAACACTAATTTGTTTTATAGATGGTCTCAGATGACAGATTTGTTGAAAGTGAAACAGATTTAGTTCTTAGATGAAAACTAGGAAGGTTGTAATGGAGGCTAGATCTGAAGTGTATTACTGGAATGAGTCATCTGTTGAAAAGGGGAAAAATTATAAGTAAATTAAGCCATTTTCTCCTGAAATCCAAAAAACTGCATGTTCTTCCTCTGTCTTATGAACCAAAGCAAACTCAAAGTATTGAATAAAATGACCAAATATTATAAAAAAAACCATGCTGTTAAATGGCGGGGCAATGGCGGAATGGTGTGGCATATTTTTTGTCAACTGCCAACTGCCATAGGCTAATTGTGAAAGGAGGCTTGCTATGGTGGTGGCACCATAGGCTGCACTGGCGTGTTTATATGGCGGAATTTTGGCCTTCCGCCATATTCTGCCATCCACCATTGATAACACTGATAGAAAATAACTCCATTGTAAAATGTGGATAAATTTAGCTTGAAGATGACAAAAGTTATCAGACATGGAACAATTTTATCTCTTTAGGAAAGTCTAACGGGGAAATTTGCAAGAACCTGACATTTTCCCTTCACATTGGTGATACACACTGCAGGGTTTCAATGGAACTCTAACTGCACCAGTTGAGAGAAAAGGTGACCAGTATGAAGAAATGAAACTCACAGTGCATCCAGAACTGAAACAACCCTTGGCAGAACTTTGCAATGACCCAAAGACCACAGTTGTTGTGCTTAGTGGAAGTGGTAGAACAGTTCTAGATGAAGTAATTCTTGGTGCATTTATTACTTCCTTCTTTTTGAACTACTTGAGCCAATTTTAACTTATCGCTATTACAGAACTTTAAAGAATATGACATCTGGCTGGCAGCAGAGAATGGGATGTTTTTACACCCTTCAAAGGGAGAATGGATGACAACAATGCCAGAGCAACTGAATATGGAATGGGTTGATAGTATGAAGGTGCTTATTTGAAGTTTTAATTGTTTTTATTGCCTTTCTCCTTCACAATATTGACTTACATTCATGATCCTATGCTCGCAGCATGTTTTTGAGTACTTCATGGAAAGAACACCTCGATCATATTTTGAAGAAAGGGAAGCTTCACTTGTATGGAGTTACAGACTTGCAGGTGCTTGAGTTGTGTTTAGGGAGACTTTTTTTTTTTTTTTTGCCTGCTGTCTCTCCGGTCCTGCCGCCTTTCCAGTTACTGATCCTGTCACCATGATATAGATGTTGAGTTTGGAAGACTGCAAGCAAGGGAAATGCTGCAGCATCTCTGGACAGGTCCAATTTCTAATGCATCTGTTGAAGTTGTTCAAGGGAGCCGATCTGTTGAGGTGCGAGCTGCTAATTTTACAAAGGTAATGTCTTGCTAATAATTGATTTTTCTCAGTTCTGTTTTCACCTGAAAATTTTCATAGTGATTTAAAATATATACACTTATCTTTTATTTAATCAGGGAGCAGCTATTGACCGCATTCTAGGTGAGATAGTCCACAGTAAATCCATGACAACGCCAATTGATTACGTTCTGTGTATAGGACATTTTATGACAAAGGTGAACTAAATTTTCATTTGATATCTGTTGATGTTTTGTGAATTACTTTTATTATCTTGTTTGTCTGTCTAATGAGAAGTTGTGTTTGTTTTAATGTCCTTTTGAGCATGCTTTCATATGCAACAGTTGTTAATTGTAATTTGCTTCCATAGCATGCAAGACTGGCTATCATATGATTTAACTTTTACCTCAGTAAGCCTTAATAATGCCTTATACTGCACAAACTTGTCATGAAATGGAAAAAGTGGAAGCTTTAAAATTTGGTGAACATTCTAGGTTAATATTCAAACAACCTTTCCTTAAGTACGAAAGCAGAGATTTCATTAGTTACCATTGGCCTTGGAAATTACCATTTCTACTGTCCTGTTTCACTGCATCTCCATTAACTTTATGTAATTATATTGAGAACTCTTGATCGGTTGAAGAGTTTTGAATTTTTACTTAGTTTTGAACTCCACTATCGATTGTTTTATGTGCTGCCTACCTCAATCACTGTCAAAATCTTGTCTGTGGTATGGAAGGTTTTTTTTTTTTTTTTTTAATCAGCAAAGATAATATATATATAAATATAAGAAGGTACCAGTAGTACCATAAAAGTTACAAAAGGTATCAATAAAAGAGTGCTATTCTATACAGTATCCCCACAACAGGTTATGATATATTAATGCACAATGGGGCACATAAATATAACATAACCCATTATATAAGTTGAGGACAGCTACAACATGCGTACAGCACCCTGCTAGCCAAACAAAAAACCATCACATTCCCAAAAAAATGCCATCAAGACAAATCATTTATCCCAAAAAATACGAATAGCCCATCCCACAATTATTTGCTACCCTCCATGTGCTGTAATCAATAACCATGTAAGATTTGCCACCAGTAATTCCAAAAGCTTCATACTAATGCTGCTAAACATAGTCGTGGATGAGATTGACAATCATAAAAGGTTGCATGAAAGCCATCGATCTTAGCTCTCATCCAAGACCAGACTCCACCATGATCTGATAGACTACCTTTTCCACATCTGGTACCTCCTCTTTGAAGATAATATTATTACAGCGCCTCCATAAATTCCAAACTGCAGCCACCCAAACTGACTGCCAGGCACGGTTAATAGCCTTGCGACTCATAGAAATCCCATGCTGCAAGAAATGTACATCTGCTGATTGTGGTAAGACTGTTTGTACTGATATCCACTGGTATAAATTCATCCACACAGAATAAGAGAAAAAACACCCAAACATCAAGTGATCTGTGTTCATCTTGTTGATTACAAAAAGGGCATAAAGTATTTGCTTCCTCCATAATCCCCCTGTTTCTAAGGTTCCCCTTTGTCTGTGGTATGGAAGTATTTTACACTTGCCGCCATTTTTTTTTTGGGTGAAATTTTGCCGCCAGTTTGCTGATTAGGCTTCACTTGAGATTGTAACATGATGAAATAACATTAAGATCCTAGACATGCAATTAGCTCATGAGCATTGTATGCAACTGAATTTAACACTATCTGTTGCAGCAGGATGAAGATATATACGCCTTTTTTGATCCAGAGCTACCTTCTATTGGTATGGGTCTTCTTCCACGAAGTAAGGTAACAGAAGGAGTTAAGTACCCTGTTGAGAGGATATCGTCATTGAAGAACTCAGCTAGTAAAAATGGAACAGCAAAATCATCCCAAAATAAGGCACAACGGCCTGTGTCAAATTCTGAGAAGAAAACAAATAATCACGTGTGCCGTGCGCCACGTCGGCAAGTTCCTGAAAAGATCTCTTGGAATGTCCTTGATCTCAAGAAGGAGAATTACTTCTCGTGTGCCGTTGGACGAACACAAACGAATGCTCGGTATACGCTTGGATCACCAGATGAAGTTGTTGCATTTCTGAAGGAACTAGCCAGGAACAGAACCAGAAAAAATTGTTAGGGCTGACGAAATTTTGATATGTGATAAACAAAATTAATAATAACTAAATATGTTTTTAATCTTCGTAAAATGAGTGAGTTTTGATTTAGAAGTCTAGAAAAAATTTAGAGGTGCCATATGATAATATGGTACCAAAAACACCGGTTGGTAGCTGAAATGGCCACTTATAAGCAGTTAATGGGCCGGTGTCAATAATAATAATAGAGATTAAAAACAATGATTTTAGATTTTTTTAGGGATGAAAATAAAAGAATATTTTTTACAAGGACTAAAATTGAAATCCATTAATTTTGCAAAGACTAAAAACATTTAAGTCTTTAATCTATAATCAATATAATGTATATCTTAATATTCTTAAAGTAAATAATGTTACAAAAAATCTTTCAATCAGTAATATATGCACAAAATATGTTAAAAACATAAACGAATGTAAAAATATCATTGCAAATGTATATATTTAACATCAGTAATGGGAGGGGGGGGGGGGGGCAAAAATATAAACGAATGTATATATTTTGTGCATTGCCCCCCTTTCCTTCAATGTAGTTCCGTCTCTGGAACTAGCCAATGCATCTCCATACTTTGTCTGAGAGTTAAGATTACGTGCTTTTGCACCTTAGGATACTTCCCAGCTTCAGAATTCGGTATATACTAGCAATCCTACTTCCTTCATATGCCAACATTGCAAGTTAGTCTCACGATATTTCTTGTACATGATGGCGCTTCATTTAGTTAAATTTGCTTTTATTCCGCGGCCTTGTTATTCTCACAACCCCAACCTTTTTAGCATTTTCTTTTTACTACGTTTCCATTGTGATTAGTACACAACGGAAACTTGTGTATTCCAGTAGAAATATACAATCGAAACTTTTTCTGTAGTTTTTATAAGTTACTTTTTAAAAATAAAATAAAAACTTTTAATAGTAATCAAATAATTAGTTATGATACGAATAAAAAAATAATTGGTTATGATACAGATTATCTTTTTTTAATTAAAATTAAATTAATTGATACAATTTATCTAATTAATAGTAATAATTTTGATTTTTACAATAATTTTGGAAACAGAATAGCAACTAATAATTTAACAACCAAACGGAAGATAGGCAGAAAAAGTCGTTATATCAATGATTCTATTGGTAATTAGTTTTAGACCAATCAAATCGAATAACGTAATAATTAAGTATATATATAATATATTTAAGAAAATCATATTATGTAACAAGATATATGCATAATAAAGTATATTATTCAATTTCTGTTATATCAATAAAATAATAAGTGCATTAAAGTTTTTTTTTTTTTTTTAAAAAAGTCCTGCATCTTATCATGGTTATCTAATTCATTTGCAATTTAATTTTGATGTAATATCAGTAAAAAATTTGACATTAATATTTAACAATACATTATCACATCTTTTGATAAATTTAACAATACATGTCACCTAACTAGTCCTTAATCATGACATTATCCTACTTGCCCATGTCTTTGTCTATTTCTCTTCACAAGACCTTGTCGTGTATAGATTTTACTTTAGTTCATTCCCAATCCAAATACTTTTTGTACCGTCACACTTTGTATTTTCCATGTCTTCAAGAACTATACAACACTAATTTTTAACTCTAACAGGAGGAAATTAAATGAATATCTCAGTAGCATCCATTTCACTGCATAATATACAATGCAACTACGATACAAGCATAACTGCATACCCCACAAAAAGGATATAATATATGAGCAATAAAAGAATACATGTCTTCCAGGATGCAAACGTTGCCCAGTAGTAAGCTTTTAGGTAACAAAACCCTATCTAAGGCTGCACTTAACAGAGGACACTACAAACTAGAATAAAGCTGCAGAAATGTTAACATAGGAACCACATATGGCCCAATTATGATACTTGTCACCCTCTAAACACAGTAACATGATGGAACTATGCTGAAACTGGAATCACTTATAGCTAAGAGAACAAGAACTACATGGCTAGCTTTTGTAGTATGGTTTTAATGAAATAGCAATGAAATAGCAATGAAATAATGGGTGTGATCTATGTAGCCCACAACAAAAATGCATAATCTGTGATGTCTAAAACATGAAACAGCTTAATATTTTTAAGCAGTTTTCTTGTTTGGCTCAAAGACATACTTGATCAGTGATTCCTTGATGGAAAGAAGCTCAGGGAACTCTTTCTTCAGTTTGGATGCATCCATCTCATTGTTGCTCCGTGGAGCAATTATCACCTTGGCTTGCTCTTCAAGATTGAAGTTAACCCACTTGAAGCTTGGGTCAATGTAATCCCTGTACATCTCAAGAATCTCATTGTGGCTCACAGCTCCAGGATTTGTGAAGTTCCAGATGCCCCTCAAGTTTCTCTTTGCCATCTCAATTGAAATAGGCAGAAGTTCATCCAAAATGGTCATGCTGTTTGGAATGTTGACTACTTTGTTATAACGAGAAATCTTGGTGATGAAATTGCGTGGATTGCTCAAGTCAGATGAAATTGGCATGCGAACCCTGAGGGTGCACACGTTGTCATATTCTTTCAAGAGTTCTTCAACCTGATAAAAATTAACATCCAAATTATAAGATATAATTTTAATCATAATGGAAAGGGAATAAAGCAAAATAACGTGCAAGGACTAAGTAAGCTTACCATAGCCTTAGTTTTGGAATAGAAAGAACCAATGAAATTGGGTTTGTCTTCCTCCTTAAAGCCAATGCCAGAACCCTCTGGATGAGCTTCATCATACTCAAATATGCACCCAGTAGCATAATTAACCATCAAGAGTCCATGCTCTCTGCTGACATCAGCCAATGTTAAAGTCCCAGCAACGTTGGTGCGGATGGTTTCTGTTTTATGAGATTCACACCAATCAACATTGGGTCTGCCAGTCACTCCTGCTGCATTAAAAATGTGTGTTGGCTTCACATTCTGAATATCAGCCACAAGTGAGGATCGATCCTCTAGGCGCCCTTTTCCATATTCATAGGGAATTCCTTGCTTTTCACACAATTTCCCCAGCAAACCCCCAATCCAACCTGTTCTGCCATAGATCAAGAACTTGAGAGGATGTTTCTGCGAAGAGCCAACATTCTTGGATGTTGGAACCACCATTCGAGTATTAGTGGAGACATATGATGAAGGTTTTTCTTCTTCAGATCCATCAAAATGTCTCTCCAATCCACCGGGCATCATCAGCATCCTTGGATGAGGAAGCAATGCACCACTGACATCACCCCACCAATCAGGATTGTTGATATACCAGTCCATGGTTTTCTTCAAGCCCTCTTCCCAAGTGGTCCTCTCAGACCAACCCAAGTTCTTCAGCTTTTCGTCATCAAGGAAGTACCTCTGGTCATTAAAAGGTCTGTTCTCTACAAATTTTATACTGGTCTCTGGGTCCATCTTAAAAAGCCTGCATATATCTTTGGCAACATCAATAACCCTCCTTTCCTTCTTAGTACCAACATTGTAAACATGCCCAACCTCTCCCTTGTGAAGGATAACTTCAAAAGCCTCTGCAACATCTTCACAATATAAATAACTCCTCACATTAGAACCATCCCCATGGATTGGAAGAGGCTTTCCTTGCATAGCCAGGAGAATGAACTTTGGAATCAACTTCTCAGGAAACTGATTGGGCCCATAAACATTGTTCCCACGTGTCGTGATCACAGGTAACCCATATGACCTGCCATATGCCATGACAAGCATTTCTGCCCCAGCTTTTGTTGCAGAGTATGGATTCGTGGGAAGTAACTGAGAAGCCTCGTGGTTTCCAACAACAGCATCCTCATCTGTCTCTCCATAGACCTCATCAGTGCTCACATGGATGAACCTCTTGATCTGGCCAGTTACCTTGCAGGCTTCTAATAGGACATGAGTACCATATATGTTGTTCTTGGTGAACTCAAAGCTGTTGCCAAAGGAGTTGTCAACATGGGTTTGAGCAGCAAAGTGCATTATCGTGTCAATGGACTCGGTGATGAGAAGGTAGTTGACAAGGTCAGCACTTCCAATATCCCCCTTCACAAACTTGAAATTGGGAGATGATTTTGAAGGAATGAGGTTCTTCAGATTAGAACAATAATCAAGCTTGTCAAGGACAACAATTTTGTACTGGGGATAATTCCGGATAAGCCGGTTCGCAACATGAGATGCAATGAATCCAGCAGCTCCAGTAATGAGGATATTTTTTGGCGTATGTGTAGTCATTTCAAGCAACTTCTACAATAAAAATAAAGGAAAATCACAATATACAAATCAGAATCACAATCACCAATATATATATATATATATATATATCAAAATATCCATTTTTTTCGCAAATAATCACATCAAGTAAAATAAAACAACATAGCATACCACAACAGCGGTTCATCTTATCATAAACAAAAAACCCATTTCTATATTAAATGTAAGCTAACTTCTGCATAAAAAGTTCACAAGACAGTAATATGAGGAAATCAAGCAACTATGACAGAAGTTTGGGTAGCGTGCAGCATTGTGTGCACGATTAAATAAAGAGTAAATTACACGGACCCCTCCTGAATTTTACTTATATTGCACCGATACCCCTGCTTTTTTGAACCATACAAAAAATTCCCTATTTGTTGATTCTAAATTACATGGACCCTCCTGAGTTTTATTTATATTACACGGACCCTCTTGAGTTTTACTTATATTATACCGACACCCCTACTTTTTTGAACTAAAGGAGGTCAAAAGTAATGTTTAAAAAGGCAGGGGTGTCGGTGTAATATATATAAAACTCGGAAAGTCCGTGTAATTTACTCTTAAATAAACCATGAGGAAATTGTCCATCTGTAGGTAAATGACCCACAAATTATAGCTAGATATTTTCTTGATCCAGTTAATTAAGATGAAAAATACAAAAACAATGCATTATATATCATTCTGCTGTGATGATATCAACATCCAGGACAAGAACAGACATGGGATGGGAATATTTAAAGCTAGAGTTTTTCTCTTAGCTTCCATTCTACATGAGCAATGAAAACACACGCAAATAACAAAAAATAGTGATGAAAAGAGATAAATAAAAAAATACAAATCATGACTCAGATTCCACACAAACACTACGAAATGCAATGAATTGTTCACAGAACCTAGCTTCAGAATCACAAATCCAGCACAGATCTGATCATTTCACAAGCTTAACCTGAAACAATCACGTGGATCAAGACACAACACAAACACCAAACAAAAAAATCCACACAATCATCACAGATCCAACAAAAAGGAGCAACACCCAGATCATAATAATCCCCCATTAGTCCAAATTTCAAAACTTTCCACAACAAAATTAAGAAACACCAAATGGGGTAGCACCCAGATCATCCACAACTAGATATAGAAACAGAGAAAAACAGAGGAATGAGTGCAGAAACAACTTACGAATTGGAGACCGATGAAGCGAAGAAGAAGGAGAAAAGACGAAGACAAAAGAGAGAAGTTGTTTAGACAGAGAGATGAAATGGAAAATGGTAGTTCCCAGATTTAGATTTGGACTCTACACACTTTCTCTGTATATATATACACATACACACGCGGTTCTGTGTGAAATTTGATCAACTATGAGTTTGAGACAGTCAAGGGGAGCCAGAGGATCGTGTCAAGTGACGAAAATACCCTCCCAAATTTACGTGGGGCCTCCATTTAATTTTTTTAATTAAATTTCCATGTGATTTGTCTTATGATTAACCCCCGGTGTAGATGGTGGCACCGATTTGTTATGATCGTGGCACCATAATTTCTTTTGTCCCATCTCTCTCTCTTTAAAAAAAAGTTCTTTGGAGAGAAAACAAAAAAGTTCAACGATTTATTGATTATTAATTGAAAATAGTTCTCCATCAATTTTAATTTTAAAGAATTAGCTGAAGATCTCCCTTTGACTACTTGACTAGAGGTTAGAATAAGTTAAGGAATATAAATATGTCTAATTTTTAAATTCAAGATTTTTCTTATACATTAAATTCAACATTTAAGTTTGCCCTATTTATATGATATGTATGTCCTTTTTAAGGTTTGAGTTAATTCTTTTCACATGAGACCATTAAAAAAAAGTCTTAAAAAGAAAGACAAGTAATTTTTTAAAAATGATCTTATAAATAGAGACAAAGTATAAATTAAAATACACAAATATTAAAGTTTTTATTCTATTCACTCTCTCAACTAGACAATTTTAATATTTTATCTTTTCTCTCTTTTTGAAATTGCATTTCACAAACTATTCTCACAACTACACAAAAAAAATGTCTTTATACTATTTCAAACTACTTTCTTTGTATTTTTATCTGTATATTTAATCTTCTTAATCATTTATCTCTTTTAATATACATTATTTTATCTTTATCACAAAATTAAATTCCAATAGTTTAATTTATCAAAAAAATGATCAATAGTTAAATAAATTATATAGCAATTTAAAAAGTTTATTATAAATTAAAATATAATTTATTTATTAAAAAATATTTATTTGTTACAAATTTTAATTATATAAAAATAAATATTTATCCTATACAATGCACGTGCTAAAATTTATAACAATATATAAGAGGATACTTTCTTTTGGTCTTCATATTTTGTCTAGACCTTTTACCCTCCAAGTGTTCTCCAAACTATCACTAAAACTAGCCACTACTTCTTTATATCCCTTCTCATTTTTTATTTAACCTCTATTTTTCTCTTTTTATTTTCTTTTTGAAAAATTCAGAGATTTATCGTTTCTTTTACTACTAACAAATATTTTAACATGTGCATAAGTGATTAAGTATATCAAATACATCATAAATATAAAAGAAAAAAGTGAGAATCTCACTTTCTAATGTGTAGATTAAGGTTTATAATATAAAATTAGATTCCCTTAAAAATATATATATATAAAATTAGATTTTAAATAATTTATAGGAGTGTGATAGAATGAGACGAAGACCATGTGAAACGTTGTTCTGGCAGCATCTCATTGGCCCACCGACAGAGAGGGGAGTGCTCATTGGACGAATTTGTACAATGAATGGACAGTATAATTATGGTGACTATTGTACCTTTCGTGCTGTGTAGATACTACTTTCCATCTTCTTTTGCATACTCCATCAGATGTTATTTATGTTTCAACTTCTTCTTTTTATCGAAAACAAAAAACAAAAACACTTTTTTATCCTTATTCATTCATTTTGTCTACTTATTGTTGAATTAGCATTTAGCAATGACAATGCAACGTAGTGTTGAGATAATTCAATTAGTTAATTCATGAGATATAATTATAAATTATGAATACACAAATTTGATGTCCATTACATTTTTTTTTTCATACTTTTATCCCCTCTTCATTTCTTTTTATCTATTAATTGACAATATGATCAATATGCTTTTATTTGAGTAATGTTATTATTATATTATATTTTTATAATTACTCTTATATATTCACTTTTTATTTTTATTTCTACATTACTTATTACTTATATAAACAATTCTCTTCAATTTTAAGTATCCCAAAACCATGTGACACACCAAAATAATATTTTATTGATAAACAATCTATACAATATAGTTAAACATCTCCAATTGTAGATGTTCTTAATAGCTATGCATTATCGATTTATAAGTTTTTACACTGTCAATCAATCATAAATTATCATTAATATGACTTTTAAAATAATTATCGTCAAGTTAACAAAATTATCATATATACATGGTAATTTTTATTGGATGACAATGTAAATTGGTCGGTATATAAGCTTTTTCTTATTTGAATAAAAATAATATTTTGATTAAATAAAAAAAATAAAAACAACCAAATCAAACTAATTTTTCATCGCTCTTTTTTTTTTTACTGATAATTTATGTTAGAAAGTTTTTATTTGGTTGATCATTAATAAAAAAATATATATTAGGTTGATCATGTTAGAAAGCTAAAATTAAGGCTCCTGCTTCTACTAAATTAGAGGAAGAGAAAAAGGAAAATAAATGCTAAAATTGATACTCAGATTTTTCATTGATTTTCATCTCTCAAAAAGGTATACATTCTATAACCTTAATTAATGTTAATCAATGGATAATATCTATTCCACATCTCATTATTTTAAGAAAAATAAAATAAAAATTATAATTTATAATGTACATATCTAACTTAATTCAATAAAGTCTTTCAATCATTTAAGTTTAAGGACATATTTAAGCTTCCTAGACTCATCCTAACATATCAATTCCTTGATTAACTTATTTTTCAATTGAATGGATTGGACGCTAACCCGTTTACCAATTTTTCCATCAAATTGGTTAGTTCATTTAATTTTTTAACTGATGATATTTATAAAATAATAAATTTTATCAAATTAAGTAGTATTTTTCAGAAACTAAATGTTTTCAAAATAATACTTCTTATAAACAGGTGTACGTACGATACAGTTTGAGTTTTTCATCATCTATTTTGACATTATCATTTTATTATTATATAATTTGTTTTTCACTCTACTCTTATATGATTAGTTTGGTAGAATAAATTTCTCATGTTATAACATCATTATGTTAAGTTATTAGGATATATCATTAACAAAGAAATTAAGTTATTTATAGAAGTCATAAATTTAATGTTAATTTAAATCTTTGTGACTTAGTCTGATTGGTAGACTATACATGTTGGGTGCATGGATTTCTATTGTTTGTCGATAGCATTTATGGTGTACCATTATTATGAATTCTTTATCAGATGGTGGGGTTTGGTAGATATAGCATGTGGGGCAATGTATTATTGTTTCCTTGTCAGGTTGGTAAATTCTCTGCGGGTAGCATTCAAGATGCCTCTGGTGGATCTTTTGGTGGGTTTATCAGTGGTCTGTTAAGCCTTGGGTTATGCTATATTTATACCAACTTAGGTCATTAATATGGTATAACCTTTGGCCTCATGGTACCCTCATTTTACTCTTCTTTTTTCCTTAATAATAGTTTTTATTTTGCCGATTTAAAAAAAAAAATTTAAATCTTTGTACTTTAAAAAATTATTCATAATAGACTGTAACTTTAAGCAAATTCTAATTATAATATCTGGAATTCAAATTTTAATATAATTATTTAAAAAATTTACTTAATTATTACTCTCGATGAAGGTTAATTTCATAATTATATTTGCAAGACACAATGCCAAAGTTAAAAGTATTTATTAACTTTACAGCATCAAAGTTTGAAGCATTTAAGGTAAATGTTTAAAAAAGGTTTTCCTGGTTAATATTAATCTTTAAGACTGTTTTTCTTTAAATAACTAAAATAAAAAATTATTAAAAATATATATTACATTTTTAATATTTTTATTTTAAATTATTTAAAATTAATCTTAAGACTTGATGTTAACAAAATTATAAAAAAATTATATTTATTTTTCATTAAATGCTTATTAACCAATACTTTTGAGGTAACTATTAAGGTAATTATAATAAAAGTCAACAAACTTACCATACATGTTAAATTGTGATTGGATGATGTAACCCCCTTTTTTTTTATAAAACATAATTTAACTATTTAATTCACTTTATATATTTATTTCAAAGTTTTGATACGATCTCTTACAATCCAAAATATGTTCTGTAATTTACATCATTAAAATTTATATAAACACTGCTACAAAATAATTCTAACTACTACAAATTATTGTCTACCCAAAATAGTCCCATCCTATATGCTCTGGAATTTCTGCATCTTCATCATTTAACTATATCTTCAAGCACCTGCAATTCACACTCCCCTAGAATCTGGGGACAGCATTACAGGATCAGGCATTTAATTTCTCATAGAATTAAAACAATTTCAAACAAATACATATCATAACAATATAATTAGTTACACACATAATTAAATGCAGTATGATTTATGCAATGCAGTTTTTGACTCAAATTCGTTTTGACCCTGCTCCATGGAGACTTCCCCTTTGAGTGTTTAGTAAGAAACTGGCCTACCATTACGATCTGTAATTCAGCTATCAGCCCCTACTAAACGCGAATAAACTAAACAGAATTAGGAGATCAGGATACCCGGAAGGCCACCACGGCAGCATCTCTGTCCAGATTACAGCCACATGTGGAATTGCCAATATCCCTCACCCCACAGACTATATAATCACAGACTATACAGTCCTGTCTAACTTATTCTGCTCACCCCAAAGATTCAATTCTCAAATCATATTCATTTCACATGACTACCGCAGTCTCGGTTAGTCAACAAAATCATTTCTCATAGATCAACTCAATTCTCATGACTACCGCAGTCTCGGTTAGTCAACATAATTCTTTCTCAATCATTTTCATTTCACATGACTACCGCAGTCCCGGTTAGTCAACATAATTCTTTCTTTTCTTTTCTTTTCTTTTCTTTCTTTTCATGGCTACCGAAATCCCGGTTAGCCAACATCAATTATTTTTCACTTGAATCTTTATAAATCCCCCAAAAAGACTCATGCAACGAATTATGTTCATGATCACAATTAAATAAATAATTTGTACACATTAATATACAAGAATACAAAAATTAAGCAATTTACCTTATAACATTAGTATTTTAATAATTTCCGAAAATGCCCTCAATCTTTTTCCAAAATACCCAATGTGTCCCTACATGTAAAATGACCATTTTGCCCTTGGTTTTACAAAAATTTCCACATAATATCCCTTGTATTTAGGGCTGGCCGAATGGTCTCACTACCATTCTCAACATATTTTCCAAAGTAACAACTTCTAATTCCAACCAAAAATCAACCAAATCACAATTTCAATCAAAATTCAACAAACCAAATTTCAACCATCACAACACATCAAAAATTCAATCAAACATCATTCCACTCCATGAATTACAATCACAAGCATCAAAAACACAAAACCCCTAAATCAATTTCAAGTTTTCATGATTCTAGGTCAAAATTTTAATCTAAGCCTACAACATGTTTTCTTCTAATTCCAAGGGTTCTAATTGAAATTAAATGCCTAGATCCTTACCTTAAACTCTTTAATTGAAGAAAAAGCCTTGAATTCCTTTCTCCCTCACTCCTTGGTCTTGTATGAATTTTTGAGATTTCCTCCAATTTCTTTTCCTTTTTGCCGATTAGCTTAGGGTTTAGGAAGTTTGGATGGTTTGGTTTCTTAATTTGGGATGAGATGATGAAGTTAAGATGAAATTGAAATGAAAACTGCAGCTGCTGGGTTTGGAGAGCTCAAGGTTCTGTTTTGAGAGAAAATAGCTTTTTGTGACTTTTTCTCCTTTTACTTAAGTTAAATGCTTCTTAAAACAAATTATTAACTAAATTGGACTTTGCCTTCAAGTCCAGCTGCTGCCCTGCACGTCCAGCAGCTCATTTGGACCAAGGGAAGTCCACTTGCCAAGCCTTTCCAGCCCACTTGGACAGCCAAGGAGTTCCAAGTCACTTGCCTACCCCAAAAGTCAACATTTCAAGCACTTTGTAGAAATTTCTAGAAGGTAATTAGGGCTGCTAATTATTTTACAATGTGATTAGAATTTGAAGAAAATAACATCACCATTGGATTCCTCACTATCAAAAACCTTGGGGTAGTGTCTTACTTATCTCTTAATCCAAGCCTAATTAGCTTAATTTAGTGATCTTAGAAAAGCCTAAGTTGTCACTTTTTGATTGGTTAAGGTTCTAAATTAAAATTTTCTTGGTTAAACATTTTTAATAATTATTCTAAGTATATTAAAATTATTAGATAATTCTATAGATATCCTATGAATTTTCTCTAAATTTTCTGTCTTAGAATTTTACCGTAATAATTCCTCAAAGTTCTAACTTTCAGAAAATCCTAACAATTCTGAATAAGCATTTTAATTCTTTATCTGTATATATTTTTAATCTATATTCTATTACCTTTCTTTTAAGTTATAAATGAGTTCAAAATTCTATACTTGAAAATTTATCCTGGACAGTTGTCTGACATAGCAGTCCAGTCAACTATCAATTTCGGCAAAAATAAAGACATTTGGAAATTCAGAAAATTCTTCTGAGTAGAACTGTATTAATTTCATTAAGAGAATATGTACATAAGGTTTCTATAAAATATAGTGCATAAATGTTAATAATATACATATATAAATGCGTACAATTAATAAAATGAGAATGTTACAATTCTCCCCTACTAATAAAAATTTCGTCCTCGAAATTTCTAATACAAATATATAACCATACAACTATACAACAAAATAACTATACAAACAAATGAGGATATGTTTCTTTCATTTTTTCCTCTAACTCCCATGTAGCATCACCTTTGATATCATCCCAAATAACCTTAACTAGAGAAATTTCTTTACCTCTCAGGTACTTAATCCTTCTGTCCTCAATCTTAATAGGCTTTGTTTCAAATGTTAGGTTTTCCTTTCTCTTCTAATGTACAGGCTCTTAAGAGATCTTCTAATGTCCGAATAGTCCTTTCTGTTTGACCATCAATCTTAGGGTGTTATACTAAACTAAGATAAAATTTTACTTCTTAAAGCGTTCTGAAAATCTTTCCAAAAATTTAAAAACAAAGATAGGGTCTTTATTAGACTCTATACTAGTAGGTACTCCAGATAATCTAATTATTTCCTTTAAGTACAATTAAGCTAATTTTTCTAAAGAATACCTAATATTTATTGAAAGCAAAATGTTCTAATTTAGTTAATCTATCTACAATTACTCAAATGGTATCAAAATTCCTATGTGTTCTAGGTAATCCTACCACAAAATCTATTGATATACTATTCCGTTTCCATATAGGTATCTCTAAAGGATGTAATAGATCAAAGGGTTTCTGATATTCAATCTTTGCTTTCTAACATGTTAAACATCTAGCCACATATTCTGCTACATCTCTCTTCATCCTAGACCACCAAAACATTCCCTTTAAATCTTTATATATTTTTGTTGTTCTAGGATGAATACTAAGTTTACTTTTGTGCCCTTCCTCCAAAATTAATTCCTTAAATTCTTGATCATTAGGTACACAAATTCTATTTTAAACCTAATAATTATATCCATTCCTAAATTAAATCCTTTTTCCTTACCTGATCCCATTAATCCTTTCTTTTCTGGAATACATTCATCTGCATCTTGTTTCTTCCTAATTTCTTCCAAAAATTCATTAGTGATGGTAATAATTCCAAATGGAATTTTATCCTTTTTCCTAACTGTACATAGATTTAAATCTCTAAATTATTCTATTAACTCTAATTCTTTAATCCTCATAGTTGACATATGCACAATTTTCCTACTTAAAGCATCTTCTACTACATTAGCCTCTATTGGATGATACCTTAATTGAAAATCATAATCTTTAATAAACTCCATCCATCTTCTTTTTCTCCTTTCCAAATTTTTTTTTTTTAAACACTTATGATCACTATATATATATCAAATATTGATCCATATAAATAATGTCTCCAAATCTTCAAAGCAAAAACTATAGCTGCTAACTCCAAATCATGAGTAGGATAATTTCTCTCATGTGATTTCAACTGCCTAGATGCATAAGCTACCACTTTCTTATTTTATATCAACACACATCTTAACCCTAGAGATGAAACATCACAGTATACCTCATAGGATTCATTTAGGTCGGGTAAAACTAAAACTAGTGAGGTAGTCAATTTATGTTTCAATTCTTCGAAAATTTTCTCACAACTCTCACTCCAAATAAAATTCTATTAAGGGTTCAGCTATCTTAGAAAATCCTTCAATCAATCTTCTATAATATCCATCAAATCTTAAGAACTACTAATCTCAGTTACTGTCTTAGGCCTTTCCCATTCTAAAACTGCTTCTACCTTAGAAAAATCTACACTTAGTTCATCTTTAGAAATTAAATGTCCTAAAATTTTCACTTCCTCCAACCAAAATTCACACTTAGACAATTTAGCATATAATTTTCTATCTTTTAAAATTTCTAATATTATTCTAAGATGATTTTCATGTTCTTCTTTATTTTTAGAATATATTAATATATCATCTGTAAATACTACTACAAAATGATCTAAGTATGGTCCAAACACCCTATTCATATAATCCAACACTGCTGGGTCATTAGTCACTCCAAATGGCATCACTTGATATTCATAATGTCCATATCTAGTCCTAAAAGCAGTCTTGGGTATATCCTCCTTTTTACTGTAATTTATTGGTACCCAGACCTTAAATCTATTTTAGAGAAAATTGTTGCTCCTCTAAGTTGGTCCATTAAATCATCTATTCTAGGTAAAGGATATTTATTCTTTATAGTTACTTTATTTAATTGTCTATAATCTATACATAACCTAGATCCTCCATCTTTCTTTTTAACTAATAATACTGAGGCTCACCATAGGGACACACTAGGCCTTACAAACTGTTTTTCTAATAATTCTTCCAATTGTTTCTTTAACTCGATTAATTTCAATAATGACATTCTATATGGTTGCATAGAAATTGGTCTAGTACCAGGCATCAAATCTATACTAAATTCTATTCTCTTTCAGGACGCAAACCAGAAACATTATCAGGAAAATTTCAGGATATTCATTTACAACTAGCACAGAGTCTATTTCAATTTTATCTCCTTAGTTCCAAGAGATGATAACATGTATTTTTGAATTTCACTTTTAAATAATATTTCCTTAGGTTGGATAGGCTTAAGTCTAGAAACATCAAGTTTAGGAAAAATTAAAGTTTTAGAAGCACAATCTATTAGAATATGGTTGGTTGCTAACCAATCCATTCCTAATATCACATCAAGGCCAGTTAAAGGCAAACAAATCAAGTTCACAACAAATGTTCTATCTCTGATGGTTATAACACAATTCAAACATAATTTAGAGGTTAGGGTTGATTTAAAAGTAGGCACAGAAACAAACAAAGTATAGGGTATTTTAAACATAATTAACATCCTCAACTTACAGCGGTATTTTAAAACCATAATTCCAACAAATCCCCATTAGAATGACTTTCAAAGTACTTTAAATTACTCAAATTCACTACTACCAATTTCATTGTTACTTGGGCTTAATTTCCAACATCAAAACACACACCCTTAGGCCTTCCACTCACTTACTCTTTCAACTAAAAAAAATTCTTAGGACCACTACTACTAACTTAGCATTTGAGTCCCATTCTACTCTCTTAATCACCACTTACACCATGGTAATGTAATTAAACAATGTTAAACCCGCAGGCTATTTTACTGCACCAAAAAAATGCACTATTTTGATTCTAAATCATGTCCAAAACACAAAATTTCAAGTCCTAATAGTTAAGATATCAATCTTGCGACAAATTTATACTACAATACACTATTTCAGCCTTCAAAACACGTGAAAACATCCATTAGAACAATATGGCAATAACCATACTCTCAACATCTCATCATATTCCAAACATCAAGGTACCTTCAAAACTTTGTTTTCTTTCCTTTGTCAAACTCATCCATTATCCTATAAACTCAAATATTTAGACCTCTATTATCAACCTTGATCTACTAACTCAGATCTTTAGATCTCCTTCCTCAACTAACTCAAGGGTATAACTCGTAACTTCACAATATAAGGAACATGGAAAATAACACAACTTGAACAATATTAAAATTTAGCATTAGGAGGGAAAAGTCATCTCGATTGAGTCCTGAGTGTGCACCCTCACAACTCTATCAAGATTTCCTTTCTTCCTTTCTGCCATCCCTTCCTTTCTTAGAATCTCAGCTATACTATTAGTTTCAACTCTAGGATTTATAACTAGCCTTCCTCTTCTCATTTCTACATGTCTTAAAATTTCAGATCTAGTTACTACCCTTTTTCCCATAATATTCTTAACAAACAAAAATTCTAATCAGGGTAACACAGCAAAACACCTAATAGACCCACTACTCGCAAGTCCTAGAGATGCATAACCAGAGCTCTGATACCACTAATGTAACCCCCTTTTTTTTTATAAAACATAATTTAACTATTTAATTCACTTTATATATTTATTTCAAAGTTTTGATACGATCTCTTACAATCCAAAATATGTTCTGTAATTTACATCATTAAAATTTATATAAACACTGCTACAAAATAATTCTAACTACTACAAATTATTGTCTACCCAAAATAGTCCCATCCTATATGCTCTGGAATTTCTGCATCTTCATCATTTAACTATATCTTCAAGCACCTGCAATTCACACTCCCCTAGAATCTGGGGACAGCATTACAGGATCAGGCATTTAATTTCTCATAGAATTAAAACAATTTCAAACAAATACATATCATAACAATATAATTAGTTACACACATAATTAAATGCAGTATGATTTATGCAATGCAGTTTTTGACTCAAATTCGTTTTGACCCTGCTCCATGGAGACTTCCCCTTTGAGTGTTTAGTAAGAAACTGGCCTACCATTACGATCTGTAATTCAGCTATCAGCCCCTACTAAACGCGAATAAACTAAACAGAATTAGGAGATCAGGATACCCGGAAGGCCACCACGGCAGCATCTCTGTCCAGATTACAGCCACATGTGGAATTGCCAATATCCCTCACCCCACAGACTATATAATCACAGACTATACAGTCCTGTCTAACTTATTCTGCTCACCCCAAAGATTCAATTCTCAAATCATATTCATTTCACATGACTACCGCAGTCTCGGTTAGTCAACAAAATCATTTCTCATAGATCAACTCAATTCTCATGACTACCGCAGTCTCGGTTAGTCAACATAATTCTTTCTCAATCATTTTCATTTCACATGACTACCGCAGTCCCGGTTAGTCAACATAATTCTTTCTTTTCTTTTCTTTTCTTTTCTTTCTTTTCATGGCTACCGAAATCCCGGTTAGCCAACATCAATTATTTTTCACTTGAATCTTTATAAATCCCCCAAAAAGACTCATGCAACGAATTATGTTCATGATCACAATTAAATAAATAATTTGTACACATTAATATACAAGAATACAAAAATTAAGCAATTTACCTTATAACATTAGTATTTTAATAATTTCCGAAAATGCCCTCAATCTTTTTCCAAAATACCCAATGTGTCCCTACATGTAAAATGACCATTTTGCCCTTGGTTTTACAAAAATTTCCACATAATATCCCTTGTATTTAGGGCTGGCCGAATGGTCTCACTACCATTCTCAACATATTTTCCAAAGTAACAACTTCTAATTCCAACCAAAAATCAACCAAATCACAATTTCAATCAAAATTCAACAAACCAAATTTCAACCATCACAACACATCAAAAATTCAATCAAACATCATTCCACTCCATGAATTACAATCACAAGCATCAAAAACACAAAACCCCTAAATCAATTTCAAGTTTTCATGATTCTAGGTCAAAATTTTAATCTAAGCCTACAACATGTTTTCTTCTAATTCCAAGGGTTCTAATTGAAATTAAATGCCTAGATCCTTACCTTAAACTCTTTAATTGAAGAAAAAGCCTTGAATTCCTTTCTCCCTCACTCCTTGGTCTTGTATGAATTTTTGAGATTTCCTCCAATTTCTTTTCCTTTTTGCCGATTAGCTTAGGGTTTAGGAAGTTTGGATGGTTTGGTTTCTTAATTTGGGATGAGATGATGAAGTTAAGATGAAATTGAAATGAAAACTGCAGCTGCTGGGTTTGGAGAGCTCAAGGTTCTGTTTTGAGAGAAAATAGCTTTTTGTGACTTTTTCTCCTTTTACTTAAGTTAAATGCTTCTTAAAACAAATTATTAACTAAATTGGACTTTGCCTTCAAGTCCAGCTGCTGCCCTGCACGTCCAGCAGCTCATTTGGACCAAGGGAAGTCCACTTGCCAAGCCTTTCCAGCCCACTTGGACAGCCAAGGAGTTCCAAGTCACTTGCCTACCCCAAAAGTCAACATTTCAAGCACTTTGTAGAAATTTCTAGAAGGTAATTAGGGCTGCTAATTATTTTACAATGTGATTAGAATTTGAAGAAAATAACATCACCATTGGATTCCTCACTATCAAAAACCTTGGGGTAGTGTCTTACTTATCTCTTAATCCAAGCCTAATTAGCTTAATTTAGTGATCTTAGAAAAGCCTAAGTTGTCACTTTTTGATTGGTTAAGGTTCTAAATTAAAATTTTCTTGGTTAAACATTTTTAATAATTATTCTAAGTATATTAAAATTATTAGATAATTCTATAGATATCCTATGAATTTTCTCTAAATTTTCTGTCTTAGAATTTTACCGTAATAATTCCTCAAAGTTCTAACTTTCAGAAAATCCTAACAATTCTGAATAAGCATTTTAATTCTTTATCTGTATATATTTTTAATCTATATTCTATTACCTTTCTTTTAAGTTATAAATGAGTTCAAAATTCTATACTTGAAAATTTATCCTGGACAGTTGTCTGACATAGCAGTCCAGTCAACTATCAATTTCGGCAAAAATAAAGACATTTGGAAATTCAGAAAATTCTTCTGAGTAGAACTGTATTAATTTCATTAAGAGAATATGTACATAAGGTTTCTATAAAATATAGTGCATAAATGTTAATAATATACATATATAAATGCGTACAATTAATAAAATGAGGATGTTACAGATGACGGTGTAAAACTATTTTAAAAGGATTAGTCTTTGATTTCCGTTCCAGAATATTTTAGGTTAAAAAACACACACACCCAACAAGTTATGCAAGCTGTGAATTTGTTACTAGCTAATTCAAGTTATTCTAAGTGATAAGGATTCTTGCCACATAAAAAGAAGTTAGGATTCAAATAAAACAAACCTAATTGAGAGAGATCTATCATTTACTTAGACATTTAGAAGAGATTAGATCCTACACTCAATAGGGGACCCTCTTTACTAAAGCTTAAAAAAAAAAAGTATGCAAGCTGTGGCAGCAATTAAGACTGATGCAGAATTTTGCCCTACAAGAGTTACTGCCTTAATGGAATTTGGAAATAGCCAACAGGCTTATCATCTATGGAAAGACAACTTCCCATGCCAGTACGAAATTAGGTACAATTTGTGGTTCAAATTCGCTCTACTTGTTCAATTTCGTTCAACAATTATAATTTGCTCAGTTTTTTTTTTATTAAAAATATTTCCTAACTGAATGTTCTGATTAGATAAGAAATGAAATTGAAAGAAAACAAATAAGCTAGATAAAAATAATAAAAGATACGTTGTTTGAATATAAATAGAAATAGAAAGAAAAAAATGTAAAAATATTTTTTCGCTTAAAAAAATTTAAATTTAACACTACAAAAATCAAAAAATTTTACCTCATTATTTTTTAGGATAAAATTATTATTATTGTATTTCTTTATGTTATAGAAAATATTTGATTTTTAATTACTTAAAATAAATATGAAAAAAAAAAAACACCCCAAACCATCCTCTCTCTCCCTCCATTTAACGTCTCTTGGGCTGGAAAATCATTTTGGTGAGAACTACTAATTATAATTTCATTCCTCTCATCACTTTTTCCAATCCATCCAAATAGCTAGGAAAAATACATTATTTCTTTTTCATTTCTCTCTTATCTAATTCCATCCCTATTTCACGACAGCCAAACAAGTTAGAGAAGAGTATTTTCATTTGAAAAATAAAATTATTAAAATGTTTTTATTTTTTATGATAAGTTTCATACATAATTAAAAATGAAGTCTGTACCTATGTATGGAAGTACCCAAAAAAAAAAATGGAGTCTCATTTAGCATTTTAAGAAACTTAATTATCTGTTAAGTATGTCAGGTTTTAGTTAATTTGCACACTTTTGCTAGTTTAAGACTTTAAGGCATGCAACTTTAATTTTACTTATAAACAATATATTTAATATAATTGTTGTTAAATTGTATTTGAATATAATTTTGAAACTATAACTGAGTAGAAGTGAAACTAAAAGGATCATATTCAGTTGATTTAATTATGTTTTATAAACAATAATGCGATTATATGATTTAAAAAATTAATTAAGGCCCTATAGTAAAGTAGTGTATTACTAACACAGACACGCATAATTTATAGTATATTATCGTCAACTTATATTATTATTATTATTATTGTTAAATGCACATGTTTTCATAGTTAGACGTCTGAGAAAATATGGTAATAAAGCACCAATTGCAAGGATCTGGTTCCTTTAAAGCGTGTGTTTGTACTATAATAAGAATAGGATCTCTTCCTCCTTTTTTCTTTTTCTTGATTTCATAGAATTTAAGCAATTGTCTCAAAGGTTTGCAATCATGTGTATGAAGATACATATATATAAACTGAAGAGATTATGAAGAAAGTGAAGAGAAAACTTACTCTTGTATGATGAGTTCTAATGGTTTATACCTTATCCAGTCATAAACATTATAACGATTTCATTAATCATGAATTCAATCCAATTATAAGTTATACTATTCAACTACACTTTACAACAAAATAAACATTTTAGAGTCTGTCAAAATATTATTCAAAATGTAAAGTGTCAGAATTATTTTTTTGACAGATAAAGTATCAGAATTTTAAGATGTAAATAAATTGCAAATGAACTTTATAATGTAAAAACTATTTGAAATGTAAAAACTGTTGAAATGTAAATCAAAAAATGAAAAGAAAGGAAAAAAGAGAAAGAAGAAATGTAAAAGAATTAAATACTAGAAATCTAAAGACTTGAAAATAAATCGAAAAAGAAAGACAATGACAGAATCTAAAGACTGGAATTAACTTTAGTTGGATACATACATGTTACTTTTAAAATTAGTAGCCATTATTAATTATTAATGTGTGACGTGTAGGTGTTACATAAATTTAGTGCAATCTGCAATGTGTTTCAACTGAGAAAAAATAGCTTCAAAGGTCCCAATTTATAGATTTATAACTCTAACAATCGAGAAATTCAATGCATAAATGTTTAGGATTGACTACCTAAGATTCTAGCATCTCTCTCGATCCAAGTGATTACATAAATAGGACAGAATACTATTTACTTTTTTTTTTTTTGGTATTCGTTCATTGTTTTATCTTTGTTTTTATTTTATTCGTTCATTGTTAAAACAGAATAATAGATGAATAAAAAAAAAGAGTAATAGAACGTTTATTAATTCTCTCTTTATTTTTAATATTTATTAAATTTGAAAATCATTCGAACTAGTAGCTTTAAATAACTCGATAGTCGTATTAGGCATAAGTCATACCTTAATGCTTAGTTATGCACTTATGCAATTTGGGGTCGTCGCTGCTACAAGGATTTAAAGACAGCTCTAGACTCTTCAGTCTTGTCCTGAGAACAGAGAAAACAAACCTATATCATTCATGGAAGTGGTAGTAGAACTTCCTACTTTCTAGTACAAAATTAGGTGCATTTTGTGGTTAAAATTCGCTCCACATGTTCAATTTCGTTCAACACATTAATGAAAAATATATGGTTGAACTTAAATATAATTTCATTCAATATGTGCGTATATTATTGTGTTATTGAACTTAAATGTTACTAGTATGTTGAAAAAAATTTATCATTTTAAATTTTCAATGTAATATTAATTGGCCTTTTTTCATTTATACCCATAATAATATTATTTGTGGATAGCAAAAGCTATAATGAATTAATGATGATAATATTAATTTAGTAAAATCATTACACTCTTTAATCTATTTACTAACTTTTTTTTTTTTGTCTGTATAAAAAAATCCTAAGACGACACTTATTATAAGATGAAGGGAGTATTATATAGTTTAAAAATTAAAATCCTATTAAAATATTGCATAACACAAATGCAGTAAATGTCATTATCAACCAAGAACATTATTGTTATTATTTTTTATCATAAATAACATTATTATCTTTAAATGTTAATGTTTCATATTTTGATATGGTGTATAAGAAAGTGTGGATCAATTAGTGTATGGTTGATCTGGCTTAACTAATAGTTTTGAGTTTAAGTTTTGAGCATGTAGCTGTGTTAAATACTCAGAAGGTGAGTTTTATCGTCTATAATAGTCTTACCCGCGTCAAGTAAGATGATCTCTGGTAGAGATACTTGTGGTCTTAAAAAAAAAATTAATGTTGTTAAGAAGTCAAGTTACATGAGGAGAATGACCTCCTTTTTGAAATCTTTTTAATGGAAGAGAATAATCTCAAGGAAAGAAATACCAATAAAGTCTCATTTCTAAATCTTTACTTCTCAAGACACCTACACCGCCGAAGACATTAGGTTGCAACACCCACTTTCCCCTTCACTTCCCCTTCGTAGGTATGTTTTTCCATTTTTTTCATTTTGTATGTTTAAACGAAAATGTGTTTCCATTTTAATTATCCACATCCGTTGTGTGATTCAAAATCATACACAATGAAAATGTGTTTTTTGTTGTGGATAGTTCACATGAAAACACATTTTCATTGTGACTAATGTATAACAGAAACATGTTTCCTTTGAGTGTCAGGTTCTTTGGCTTTTGCATTCTTTGGCTTTATTGGCTTGCTCACATGTTACACAAAACAAAAACTCACTTCCTTGTATTGAGAACTTGTACAGTTTTCGTTTTGTATAGGGAACGTATACCCTGTTCCTGTCGTGGAATAAGGGGAGGCCTTCGGCAGTCACTTTGTGTTCTAAGATCTTTTTGTAATTTGTCCGGAAGGTAGGGTACCTGTAAGAAATACTCCAACGTTCAAGTTAGGGTTCGGCGCAGAGTATTTAATGTGTGTAATAAATGAGAATTCAGACCTCCCTACCTTGGGGAGCGGATCCTCTTTTTATACTTATCTTATTGTGCTTGGGCCCTCATGGACCTTGGCCCTTTTCTTAATCATATGTCTGTGGTAGTTAAGAATACTTATTTACCTTTTAGCCTTAGGTTTACGTTGCCATGAGTTGCTAATGGTGTTTATACCTCTACCGGTGTTCGGCCTGCAGGTGCCGAATACTACAATTTAGGCCCCTGAGGTGAGGGGTTAGGGGTCTCCGGCTTTATAGATGTCGAATACTCCTGTCTGCCGAACGGACCGTACGGCGCTGGGGTGTTCGGCTATGCTTTGGACACCGAACACCTGTTCATACTGTCGGGGGGGGGGGGGTATTCGGTTTATATGTGTTGTCGAATACCCCAACTAGTACACATGCCCCCAGTGTAACACCCTTAATTTTTATTTTACTATTTATAAATAATTTTCTATAAATGTTATAGGAAATTATGTACTGTATTTTATAGAAAACTTATGTACATATTTTCATAATAAATATTATACATTTCTATTCAGTAAAATTTTTTGAGTCTTTTGATATCTTTATTTTAGTTTAAATTGATTGTTGACTGGACAGTTGTGTTAGGCAGCTATCCAGGATAAATTTTCCACTGTAGAATTTTAGAGTAAATTGTATCTTAATAAAAAGACAATTGAATGTAGATTTAAAATATATACAGTTGAGGAATTAAATTGACAGTTGACTGGACAGTTATGTCAGGCAGCTGTCCAGGATAAGTTTTCAACTGTAGAATTTTAGGATAATCTGTACCTCAATAAAAAGGTAATTGAATATAGATTTAATATATATACAGTTAAAGGATTAAAATGCTAGTTTCGAATTACTAGAAATTTCTGAGAGTTAGAACTCTGATAAATTATTACGGTAAAATCTTAAGATAGAAAATTAAGATAGAATTTATATGACATCTATGGAATATTCTATTAATTATAACATACTTAGAATAATTATTAAAATTGTTTAACTAAGAAAAATAAAATTACAAACTCTTAGCCAATCAAATTGTGACAAATTGACATTTCTAGAGTGATAAAATTAAGCTAATTAGACCTTGATTCAGAGATCAGTAAGACACTACCCCAAGGTTTTTGACAGTGAGGAATTCAATGGTGGTGTTATTTTCCTCAAATTCTAATTAGTTTGTAAAATAATTAAAAAGCTCCACAATATTCTAGAAAAATCCATATTTTTCCTACAATTTTTGACTTTTGGAACACTTGGTTGGCTAGTCTCCTAAGGCAACTATTTTGGCCGTCCAAGTGGGCTGTGATTTTGGCCAAATGGACTGCCTTGGGCAGCTGCAGCTGGACGTGAGATTGCTCTTAAAATGGGTGAAGAAAATTTTTCTATAAATACGTAAGTAATCAAGCAAAATTGAAAATCAAAAAAACCTAGCTTTCTCTACATCAAAACCGTGAGCTTAAAGACCAGCTGCAGCCCTCTCCATTTCACTTCTTCTTAACATCTATTTCACTTCATCTTAGCTTCTAAATTCAAGAAAGAAACCAATCCTAATCTCACCTACATCCACAAATATTCGGTCAAATAGAAGGAAATTGGGAGAAAAGCTTAGAAAATTCAAGAAGACAAGGTAGAAGGGAGAAAAGAGATTCAAGGGTTCCTACATCAAACTAAGGATTCTAGGTAAGGATCATGGCATTTAATTTCAATTTAGACCACTTGGAATGTAGAAAAACATGTCTTGATGTTTAAATTCAAGAATTGATCAAGAGCCATGAAATTGAAATTGGGGCTTATATAAATTTGATGTTAGAAGTGTGAAATTGGTGTTTGATGTAATGTTTGATTGATATTGATGATGTGTTATGATTGAATTGAACTTTGATTGGTTTGTTTGTGATTGAAATTGCTTGGTTGATTTTGAGATGTTGGAAATTTTGAGAAAAAATCATTCACGGCCATGAAGGAATTGAAAGGGTGCTAGGTGGAAATTTTTCAAATGACCAAGGGTAAAATAGTCATTTCACATGTAGGGATCCATTGGGAATTTTAGAAAAAGTTTAAGGGCATTTTCGGCAATAATTAAAAAGTATAAGGGTAATTAGGTAATTTCACATTTAGAGGATACAATTGGAATTTTATAAAAAGATTGAGGATAATTAGGTAATTTCATAGATTCTAGAACAATTAGGGACATATTTGGAATTTCATAAAAAGATCAAGGGCAAAATGGAAAATTTTAGAAAATAGTAAGGATAATTTAGTAATTTTACCCTTTGAGGGCAAAATTGGAATTTTAGAAAAAGATAGGGGTATTTTAGTAATTTCCATAGTAAAGAATAATTGGTAATTTTAGTAAAAGTTTAGTAATTTTTGCTAGTAAAGGACTAGTTAGTATTTTATTAAGGTATTGATGTTATAATGTTAATTAGTGAATTTTTATAATTTTTATGTGATTGATTAATATTAATTATTTGTTTATTAGCATCATTATCATATTGCATAAGTCTGAGTTCTTGGAAAATACAAAGATTTCAAATGAGAAATGAGTTTTTAAATGAGAAATGATTTTGTTGACTAACCGGGACTGCGGTAGTCATGAAAAATGAGTATGTTTGGGGGAATTGATTTCCAGGACTGTGTTGACTGACCGGACTACGGTAGTCATGTATTTGAAAAGATGATTGAGATTATGAACAGAGAACTGTGTTGACTGACCGGAATGCGGTAGTCATGTATTTGAAAAGATGATTGAGAATATGAATAAAGAATATGATAGTCCTGAGAAATGGGTGAGCAGAGTAAGTTAGACAGGACTGTATAGTCTGTGATTATATAGTCTGTGGGGTGAAGGATATTGGCAATTCCACATGTGGCTGGAAACTGGACTGAGTTGCGGTCGTGGTGGCCTTCCGGGTATCCTGATCTTCTAATTCTGTCTAGTTTATTCGCGTTTAGTAGGGGCTGATAGCTGAATTGCAGTGCGTAATGGTAGGCCAGTTACTTACTAAACACTCAAAGGGGAAGTCTCCATGGAGCAGGGTCAAAATGATTTTGAGTCAAAAAAATGAATTTGAGTAAAAAAAAACTGCATTTGCATAAATCATACTGCATTTAATTATGTGTGTAACTAATTAATTTGTTATGATATGAATTTGTTTGAAATTGTTTTAATTGTATGAGAAATTAAATGCCTGATCCGGTAATGCTGTCCCCAGATTCTAGGGGAGTGTGAATTGCAGGTGTCTGAAGATATAGTTAAATGATGAAGATGCAGAAATTCCAGAGCATATAGGATGGGACTATTTTGGGTAGACAATAATTTGTAATACTTAGAATTATTTTGTAACAGTGTTTATAAAAATTTTAATGATGTAAATTACAGAACATATTTTGGATTGTAAGAGAACGTATCAGAACTTTGAAATAAATATATAAAATAAATTAAATAGTTAAATTATGTTTTATAAGAAAAGGGGGTTACACCCAGCCTCGAGCGAAGGAGGATAGCGAAGAGGTTTATCGTTGATATTGGTGCTTTATTGTTGTGTCGTTTGAAATTACTGCCATTTATGGCAGAAAAAAGCCGTTGGGTTGAAGGGATCGAAGCGTTGCGCTATGTGGACCGTTAGATCTTAGTGGATCTAACGGTTGGGGGGTTTTGGACCGTTATGGGCCTGGGCCCTATAAATAGGGTAAAGGATGTCGTCCTCGTTCCCCATATTTACGATTTCACGAAAATCTTCTTCTCTTGCTCTCGGCTGAATAGTTACTTCTAGCTTCATTCTTCTCGTCTTAATTAAGGTACGAGAGTTCGGCTATTTCTTTTTCTTTTTATCATTATGAGTTCGGCTAGCCGTGAGCTTTCTGGGGGAACCGAGGTAGTTGACATTCCGTCCGCTTCCTCAAGTAGTGGGGATTCTAGCGAGGGGTCTTCGACTGCCTCGTCGTCTTCGTCCTTTCTTTCTTCTTCTTCAGTGTCCCCTTCTTCGTCTCCTGTCCGAGAGGGGGTGGGTGAGAGTGTCATGGGTCCTTCGGCCCTTTCTGCCTCTTCGGCGGGGGAGGCATCTGGAGCAAAACCGAAGCGTAAACCCCGGGTTGCTCAAGCGAAAAGGGTTTTTCCACCCATTACCCTGGAAGGGTATACTTGGGTTGCTGGAGAAGTTGGGGCCTATTGGTCTCGGTATGACGATAGGCGTAGCGTATGTAACTTTGTAAATTATGTAGATGTGTCTTCTATTGCCGAAGATGAATTTTGTCCTGTAGGGTTACAGTGCTGTCGGCGAGAGCCGAATCCTGAATTCGTTTTCATGGGGAAAGGCAACTCGACAAGGGACTTCTTTTACATGTATGATTGCGTATTTCGTGATCTACATGTGAAGGTTCCTTTTGATGACTTCACTATGGGGGTGCTTCGGGTTTTAAACGTGGCACCCTCGCAGTTGCATCCGAATGGGTGGGCTGCTATCCAAGCATTCCGAGCTCTTTGTATTTTTAACTTTATAGAGCCTTCGGTAAGCGTGTTTTTGTATTATTTTTGTACTCGGCCCAAAGATGGTTTATGGGTTTCCTTGATAAGAAAACCGAAGAGGCCTTTTTTCTAGTCATTTACTACCTCCTATAAAAATTTCAAAACCGATTTCTTTAAGGTAGTTGTTAGGCCGAACATAGGGACTAACCATCTTTGTGATATGAGTGGAAAGTCCCTATTTCCGTTCTATTGGGAGCAAAACCCTCGGCGTTATGACAAGTTTCCAAAATCCATGATGACCGAAACGGAACGCGAGGATCTCCTTTTTCTTGAGTCTCTCCCCCGAAAGCTCCCAGCTAGACAGCTTGTGGCCTTGTTAAATTCTTCCACTGTTTTAGCCGACATGTGTGATTAGATTTTTGTTCTTTCTTTCCTAGTGTTTCAAAGTTTAGCTTTTGTCACTGACTAAGTGTTTTTTGTGTAGGTATTATGGCCGATGCTGGAGGAGATGTGCTTTCATTCCGGAATGCCCGGAGGAATCGGGCTCAAGCTGCGGGGAACAAATCTGGAATCGCTTCAGTGCCCCCCATTCCCAAACAATCGACCCCTCGGCCAATCCCAGTAGATACTGTGCCTCCTCCGGCGGGAGAAAAGAAAAGCAAAGATAGAGATCACAAGAAAAGGCACCGAAGTCGTGAGGCTTCGGAGGAAGAAAGGGTTAAGAAGCTGAAGCAACAGACTTTAGGTTTTCCTGCTTCGACGTCTTTATCTTCTATTAATGCCTTGACCGCCGAAGGCTTTTTTGCCAAAGATTTTCGGCCGAAGAAGATGGTGAGCTCCAGCGATATCTCGGATACTGGGAAGGCCATCCTTAACAAGGCCGATGCTGCTGCTAACTGGTCGGCCTATTGCGAATTTCAGGCAAGGGCTTCGGCCATTGCGTATCATATGTTCGCAAATCCTTTGAAGGAGGCCGATAAGTTGAAGGAGAGTTTGGAGGAGGCCCAGGTATCTAATAAACAAGTGTTGGAGGCCAACATGGTTCTGGCCGACGAGAATGGGCGTTTGAAGGAGGAAGTTAAGGACCTCTCGGCCAATGTGCATGATTTAAATACCAAAGTAATAATGGCCGAGAAGGATTCCAAACTTCAATCTGATGAGATTGAGCGGCTAAGGGCTCTGTTGGCCGAGGCCCAGGAAGAGCGGGACGCGGAGCGGGCTGCCAAGGAGAGGATTCTTTCTTCGGCCGAAGATAAGATTCTAGCCGAACACGAGGCTGGTTTTCTCCACGGATTGCGGCAAATAACACATTATTATAATGTTCGTGATCGCAACATTTTTGACATGGAGAAGGATGTTTATCAAGGGCAGCTAGTGCCTATTGATGACATTTCGGAGGATGCCATTCTAGAGAATCCTCTCTATGGTTCGGCTGTTGATGGTGGTGCGGATCCTGGGGCCGCTGACGACGGGGGGGATGATGAAGCTGCGGACACCATAAACAGCCGAACCATAGAGAATCCTCTCTATGGTTCGGCTGTTGATGGTGGTGCGGATCCTGGGGCCGCTGACGACGGGGGGGATGATGAAGCTGCGGACACCATCAACAGCCGAACCATAGAGAATCCTCTCTATGGTTCGGCTGTTGATGGTGGTGTGGATCCTGAGGCCGCTGACGACGGGGGGGATGATGAAGCTGCTGACACCATCAACAGCCGAACCATAGAGAATCCTCTCTATGGTTCGGCTGTTGATGGTGGTGCGGATCCTGGGGCCGCTGACGACGGGGGGGATGATGAAGCTGCTGACGCCGAGGTTCGTGAGGACTCGGCAGAATAGAATAATTTTTTGTAGTTTCAGGCCGTTAGAGCCTTTTAATGTTTTGTATATGGACTTAACCCTTTTTTTTGATAATCAATGAAATATACATTCTTCTTTTCGGTATTTGTTTAGTTTATTTCGCGTTTTTACTCTTGTCTGATTACCTTGTAATACTTGCGTTTTTATTTTGGGCGAAGTAGAACTGTATGTGTTCTTCTAGGAAGCGCTTTCGAGTTATACAACGACGTTTGTCATAAAAATGGGTGTGGGGAACCGAATGGTGCATCCTTAGCCGAGTGGGAGCACTCGGGAGGGAAACCATTTTGAAGAAAATCCGAATGGTGCATCCTTAGCCGAGTGGGAGCACTCGGGAGGGAAACCATTTTGAAGAAGATCCGAATGGTGCATCCTTAGCCGAGTGGGAGCACTTGGGAGGGAAACCATTTTGAAGAAAATCCGAATGGTGCATCCTTAGCCGAGTGGGAGCACTCCACTCGGGAGGGAAACCGTTTTGAAGAAAATCCGAATGGTGCATCCTTAGCCGAGTGGGAGCACTCGGGAGGGAAACCATTTTGAAGAAGATCCGAATGGTGCATCCTTAGTCGAGTGGGAGCACTCGGGAGGGAAACCATTTTGAAGAAGATCCGAATGGTGCATCCTTAGCCGAGTGGGAGCACTCGGGAGGGAAACCATTTTGAAGAAAATCCGAATGGTGCCCTCAAATAATGATGGCGAAGTGTCGGCCGTTTTTATTAGAATTCTTTTGGAGGTATGCCTCCTAAAAACCTTATCCGAAAACACCCTTCTACATTTTTGTAGGGATTAAAAAATAAATAGGGAAGAGAGTACAACATTTGAATACATAGTGAAAATACATCAACTGAAGTAATATTTAAGATGAGTAGAATTCCAGGTTCTCGGTATTGTTTTTCCTGACAGTTCTTCCAACCTGTACGCCCCATTGTTGAGGTTTTGCCGAACTCTGAATGCGCCGTCCCAATTGGCTGCCAATTTTCCTTCCTTGGAGTCTCTTCGGGCGTCACCTTGCACCCTAAGGACTAGGTCTCCCTCTTTAAAGTCTCGTGGCTTCAGCTTTGAGTTGAATCTTCGAGTCATTCTCTGTCTGCATGCTTCGGCATTGAGACGTGCTCGGTCACGTATTTCTTCAACCAAGTCTAGTTCGCATCTCATGGAACTTTCGTTTTCGGAAGTCTCAAAGTTTTGTCTTCGGAATGAGGGTTCTCTTACTTCGACTGGGATCATTGCTTCGGTTCCACAAACCATTCTGAAGGGTGTTTCTTTGATAGTTGATTGTGGGGTGCACCTGTATGCCCATAATATTTCGGGTATCTCTTCGGCCCAAGCCCCTTTGGCTGTTCCCAACCTTCTTTTCAGTTCTCCCAAGATGACTTTGTTTGCGGCTTCTGCTTGTCCATTTGTTTGGGGGTGCTCGACCGAGGTAACTTTATGCTTTATTTCCAAACCTTCAAGGAAAGCGTTTAACTTCTTGTCCGTGAATTGTAGACCGTTATTTGTGACGATTGCATACGGAATGCCGAAGCGAGTGATGACATTTTTCCACAAAAAATTCTGTACGTTCTGAGCCGAGATGATTGCCAAAGGCTCGGCCTCTATCCATTTTGTGAAGTAGTCGACAACTACTATTAAGAACTTGCGCTATCCTGTGGCTATAGGGAAAGGACCTAAGATGTCGGTTCCCCATACAGCAAAAGGCCAAGGTGACGAGATGGAGTGCAATTTATCCGCTGGTTGGTGAATAAGGTTTGCATGTTTTTGGCACTGGCTACACCTTTTTACGTGTTCGGCGCAGTCAGTTTTGAGGGCCGGCCAGTAATATCCTGCTCGCGGAACCCGAGTTGCCATCGTTCGTGCTCCAGAGTGCATGCCACAGATTCCTTCATGCAGCTCCTTCATCACGTATTCTGCTTGCTCTTTTTCAAGACACTTTAATAAGGGTGTGGAAAATCCCCTTCTGTATAACTCTTTGGCTATCACAATGTATCTTGAAGCATTGATTCGCAATCTTTTGGATTTTTCTTTATTCTTCGGAAGGATTCCTTGTGCCAAATACTGTTGTATTTCGGTTGTCCACGTACTTCTGGGTGCCGAAAGCTGCATGCATTCTTCGGCGGTTACACTTGGTTCGGGCAACGTCTCCTGGATGAAGGTTCTCAACTGTCCGGGTTTTTGGGTAGTAGCTAATTTAGCGAGTCGATATGTCCTGTCGTTGTGTTCTCGGGCTAAATGATTTACCCGAATTTCCTCAAACTCTTGTTTCAGCTGTATGAAAGTATGATAGTACTTCAGCAACTAAGGGTCTTTGACTTGGAAACCACCGTTGATCTGTTCGGTCGCTACTTGCGAATCACTCCAACATTGTACCTTTCGGGCTCCCATCTCTCTTGCCAGTCTGAGCCCAGCTAATAAGGCCTCGTACTCGGCCTGATTGTTGGATGCTTTAAAACTGAATCGTAATGACTGTTCCCTGTTCCAACCGTATTTGGTTGGGTCCTTCCAGTATGATGCCTGCACCACTTCCCCTTTGGTTTGATGATCCATCAACATGTACTACCCACCACTCTTCTTCAAAGGTTTCAGTAGGGTGTAGTTCATTGATAAAATCTGCCAGACACTGTGCCTTGACTGGCCCCCTCGATTCATACTTTAAGTCGAACTCGGAGAGTTCTACTGACCATGCCATCATTCTCCCTGCTAATTCTGGTTTCCTTAATACCTTTGTAATGGGGCAATCGGTTTTTACAATCACCCGATGTCCTTGAAAGTATTGTCTCAGGCATCTTGCAGCATTTACTAATGCTAGGGCAGCCTTCTCAATCGTCTGGTACCTGGTCTCAGTTTCTTGTAGTACTCGGCTAGTGAAGTATATGGGTGCCTGGCCTTCTTCGTGTTCCTGCACTAAAACCGCACTTATGGCTGCTTGGGAAACCGAGATGTAAAGCACTAGATCTTTTGTAGGTTCCAGTTTTTTGAGTATGGGCGGGGCCGAGAGGGTCTTTTTTAGCTCTTGAAATGCCTCTTCACATTGTTGGTTCCATGAAAAGTTCTTGGTTGTTTTTAGCAAACGCATGATGGGTTTTACCTTCTCGGCGATTCTAGGCAGGAATCATGATAGAGAGGCAATTCTCCCTGTGAGTCTCTGGACATCCTTTGGGGTTCTCGGGCTTTTCATATGAATAACCGCTTCGCATTTATCAGGGTTGGCTTTTATGCCTCGGCATGTTAACATGAAGCCCAAGAATTTCCCCCCTTGGACGCCGAAGACACATTTTTCGGGGTTTAGGCGCATGTTATGTTTCCTGAGTTCGGCGAAGATCTCTTCGAGGTCCCTTGCGTGTTCGTCAGGCATGGAAGACTTAACAACCATGTCGTCGACATACACCTCTAGGTTTCGTCCTAGCTGTTTTTGGAAAACTTTGTCCATCAATCTTTGATAAGTGGCTCCTGTATTTTTCAGGCCGAAGGGCATTACTTGGTAGCAAAAATTGGCTGATTCGGTTATGAAAGCGGTCTTGTCTTCATCAGGCGGGTGCATTCGGATTTGGTTGTACCCTGAATAAGCATCCAAAAAACTAAGACTGCCCCATCGACTAATCTGTCAATGTTTGGTAGCGGGTAGGCATCTTTTGGGCAAGCTTTATTAAAATCCGTGTAGTCTATACACATCCTCCATCTTCCATTTGCCTTCTTCACCATGACCACATTGGCTAACCAAGTGGAATACTTAACCTCTCGGATAAAATTAGCGGCTAGCAACTTGGACACTTCTTCCTCTACTGCTCTCCTCCTATCCTCCCCCGTCTTCCTTTTCTTTTGCGAAATTGGTCTTGCCTCTCGGCATATTGCCAATTTGTGGCAATGGAATTTTGGGTCAATGCCAGGCATGTCGGCGACCTTCCAGGCAAAGAGATCGGCGTTTCGTTCTACTACTCTTTGAATCCGAAACCTGCCCTCTTCGGATAGGTTGTTTCCGAGGTATGTAGTTTGAGTTTTTTCTTGCCCAATTTGAAATGCATGGACTTCCTCATTCGGCTTTACCTACTTGTCCTCGATTCTGGGATCGAGATCCAAAGTTTGGTGCGAGGGTTCAGCCGCCGAGACCATGTGTACTGACTTGCAGTCGTCTTCCTTTAGTTGAGTAACCTTGAGACTAGCTAAGTAGCATTCTCTGGCCGCCTTTTGGTCCGCGTGGACCGTAACGACCGTGCCTCGGTTTGATGGAAATTTCATGGCTAGATGTGGAGTGGAGACTACGGCTCCAAGAGTGTTCAACGACGGTCGTTCGAGTAGTATGTTGTACGAGGTGTTGGCGTGCACCACAATGTATCTCACTTTTATGGTCTTGTACTCCTTTCCCTCATACCCGAAGGTCGTGTCCAACTCTATACATCCTTTGGTGTTAACCCTCTCGCCAGAGAATCCGACTAAGGGTTCGTCATACGGCATGAGCTTCTTCTCTGGTATGTCCAGTTGTTTGAAGGTGTTCCAGTATATGATGTCGGCTGAGCTTCCTTGATCTATCAGGGTCTTCCGGACTGTGCAATCGGCCATATCTATACTAATGACCATTGGATCATCTTGCATTGGGTCGGACCCCTGAAAGTCCGCATCTGTGAAAGTGATGGGTGGCATTTTGATCTTGTTTGCAGTCGAAGTCATGTTGACTGACCGGACTAGCCGGAGGTGCTTTTTTCGGGCCGACGAAGTACTTCCTCCTCCCGCAAATCCCCCGGCAATCGTGTTGATGACCCTCCGAGGATTAGAGGGTTTTATGTCTTGCCGTTCCCTGGACCTGCTCCTTTGTCTTTCATCCCTCCTGCCGTGGCTAAGGTCCATTCTATAGGTTCTGTCATTGTCTTTATTTCTCCAAAATTGAGACTTTTCGGTCCTCGGATCATGGACGAAGTCTCTAAGGTGCCCCATTTTGATGAGGTCCTCGATTTTGTCTTTAAGGGCGGCGCATTCTTCAGTGGAGTGACCTTTATTGCGGTGGTATTGTCATTGTTTGCTGTAGTCGGCCTTAGGAGGAGTATTGGCCCTCTTCGGCATGGCCAATATTTCTGTGGCCAGGGCCTGTTCGAGTATTCGGGATCGACTAGCGTTGAGCGGCGTGTAAGTTGTATACCTGGAGCCACGGTACTCCTTCTCCTTGCTGATCTTGTCTTTTCCCTTTCCTTGATAATCCTTTTCCTGTTCCCTCTTCCTTGGGTTGGCCTCTGCTTGGACCTGGTTCCTGTAATCGGATAATTCTTCCATTTGCATGTACTTTGCTGCTCGTCGCCGGAGGTCATCCATGTCAAGAGCCGGCTTTTTGCAGAGACTGTTGACGAAGGCTCCTGGCCTAAGAGCCGTCACTAACTGGTGCATGGCCACCGCCGAGTCTAGGTTTCGGATGTTTAAAGCAGTCCTGCCAAACCTTTCCATGAACACTCTTAGAGATTCCCTTTTTTCCTGCCGAATATTGACTAGCGCCACTGAAGTTAGATGATGAGGTCTGCTAGTTGCAAATTGATTGTCGAATCTCGTTACCAACGTCTCGAAACTGTCGATGGAGTTAGGTGGTAGGTGGGTAAACCAACTAAGGGCGTGTCCTTTGAGGGAGGTGGGGAACACCCTACATAAAATGGCATCTTCGGCGGTGTATAAACTGATTTGGGTTACATACACATCTACATGTTCATCCGGATCTGTGCTACCATCGTATCGGTCCAGACTAAGGTTCTTCCAGTTTTGAGGAAGGGGAGTTTCCATAATCCCGGAGACAAAAGGGTGCCTACAGGGGCGTGACTGAGTGTTAAAGGTAGAAAAGGAAGGCCGATTCGTTGTACCCTGCACGCTAAGGTTGATGATCGACTCGTCTTCGTGATGTTTGTCTGGTTGCTGATTTTCAGGTCTCCTGGATCGGTTTAAGTCTCTCAAATCAGAATTTTCTTGGCGGAGGGCCGACAACTGCTGAGCGTGCTGCTGCCTTATTGCCGAAATGTCGGCTCGCAATTGTCTTAGCTCTGGCGAAAGATTTGTCTGATCTTCCACCAGGTTTTCGTCGACGAGACGTTGTTCTTCCATATGCACGTGACTTCAAGTAGTAACCATTCCTTGTGAGGCTGCGGGGAAAGTTTTACCGGGCCCCACGGTGGGCGCCAAAATGTTCCTGCCGTGGAATAAGGGGAGGCCTTCGGCAGTCGCTTTGTGTTCTAAGATCTTTTTGTAATTTGTCCGGAAGGTGGGGTACCTGCAAGAAACACTCCAACGTTCAAGTTAGGGTTCGGCGCAGAGTATTTAATGTGTGTAATAAATGAGAATTCAGACCTCCCTACCTTGGGGAGCGGATCCTCTTTTTATACTTATCTTATTGGGCTTGGGCCCTCATGGGCCTTGGCCCTTTTCTTAATCATATGTCTGTTGTAGTTAAGAATACTTAATTACCTTTTAGCATTAGGTTTACGTTGCCATGAGTTGCTAATGGTGTTTATACCTCTACCGGTGTTCGGCCTGCAGGTGCCGAATACTACAATTTAGGCCCCTGAGGTGAGGGGTTAGGGGTCTCCGGCTTTATAGATGTCGAATACTCCTGTCTGCCGAACGGACCGTACGGCGCTGGGGTGTTCGGCTATGCTTTGGACACTGAACACCTGTTCATACTGTCGGGGGGGGGGTATTCGGTTTATATGTGTTGTCGAATACCCCAACTAGTACACACCCCATTGTAAAATGGAAACATATTTCCGTTTTATTTCATGAACAACAAAAACATGTTTATACGGAGGGTATTTTTGCAAAAAAATTAAACTAAAGTAGGGGGTATACTTAGCAATAAAAGGGGTGCCATTAACAAAGCCCAACAGGAAACAAAAAGACAAAGCCCATTTTTATTAGACCCATTTTATTGATTCAGTAAAGAGACAAATAATTAACAAACTTGGCGGCACGGTGTGCACATAATATTTTGGTTCTAAAGTTTGCGTGACACACTCTTCTGGTTCCCACAGCAAGGCCACACTGTCTCTGGTCGCTCCTTCATTAGTGAAATTTTTTTGTCCACTATTCTTCCTTATGTTATGTAGTGATGAACTACTTTGATAGCTTCTTTTCAAAGAATTCAGAATTTGGTTAGTAGAATCTCTTTGACTAAGAATTTGTCAAAGTAGTTCATGGTTACGCATGGAAACAATAATGGATAATTCCTTGGAATGAAGTGATCGAAATAGTCCAAAAGGTAAAACGCAGTTAAATATCACATTTCCTAGCACATTCAATTTCAATATTTTTCCCTTTTTTTTTTCTTTTGCACAGTTCAATCATATCACTAGCCTGTGAACCGAGGGGGTCTAGCTCAGTTGGTTGAGCATGGTGTGTGAGTTGTTGTAAATTCCCGTTACCTGTCTTCGATTCTTACAGATAAAAAAAAATATCACTAGCATGTGAAAACAAAGATGAATTTCTCTTGGAACCAATATTGTCACATACTACATTATTTCATCATCCATACAAATAGGATTTTGCCTCTACATTGATGCAATGGTTTTCATGAATAAAGGTTGATGTGAGTATGTTATTTCTTAACATGCATGAATATTTATCCTTTCTTTATGTTGGAGAACTATAAAGTCCTTTGGGCGAATAAAGACAATCAAAAGTGTATATAAATATAGAGGGGTTGAGTCCAATTGGCTTGAATCTTTTGGACCATACGGATTCAGCACAGTCCACACTTTCCTATAGGGTCCTTTCTTCAAATGTCAACAGTTTTTGCCTGCAATACATGTAAATGGTCATCATCTTGCAACGAATTTTTTTAATGGCTTCTTCTCATAGAATTTTAAATAAACTGAAATTGCGGGATTTTGGTACTGCGCCTCATATTCCAATAAATAGCAGAAGTTTTAATTTAATTCAGGGAGGTTATAAAAGCCTACTTTTGATTATGTTTTATTACTATTTATTATTTGTGTTTATATATGTCGTTCCTTGATTCATTGTGACATATATGTGAATGATTTTGGTGATTATTGGTTTGTCCTTGTCTCTTGTAGAAAAAGATGCCTCTGGGGCTCATTTTAGGAATAGGAGGGAATCCTTTGCATCATTTCCCTGTCCAATTATGTTGCAATGAGCCAATGACATTGATCCCTATCATTTGTCAGGCATTAGAGCATGTTGCCAAGTTTCATAGACATTAGTATTCATTTCCTTCAGGTGAGTTTGTTTTTGTTTTGTGTTTAGGATAGCAGTAGTGACATGACATTCATTGTTGTTTTGTGCTTTTTTATTCTTTCTTTCTGTGGGTCTTTGTCCTTTAATTTGGTCTCCTTTAGTTGAAGTTATCTTTCTGTCTGGCATGTGCAATAGGGAGAGAAGCTGTGGGAAACAAAAGAGATGCTTGATATTTGTAAAATTGTTACAATCATTTAAAGTCCATAGGATACAATTTTACAAATGTGAAATTTTGATGAATTCAGGGTAAAAATGTTTGTCGTAAGTACATAGGACTAGCTGGTGTATGTTTTTTTAATAGTTTTGATAGGCATTTTAATGTCCATGATATTCTTGTGCTTGAAGATTCTAGGAGAGATACTAATGGTGAGCAAGTACCCTGTTTATCGCATCAACATAGAATGAAACAGATGCACCATAGATCTTGAGAATTTAATTGACTAGCCTATGATAATGGTTAGACTGGCATCAATTGCATTGTTAAAGGTAAAAGCATTTTCTCTCGTATATTGTTTAAACTTTAGAGGATTGAATTCCAAATTCAATGTCCACTTGGGAGATTGTTATTGCAAAAAAAATTTGGTCAAGCATGATTTCCAAGTTTAATGTACACGTTTGTAGTTCAAGTGCGCTTGATAGTACAAGGTGATTTTAAATTTGCCTCTTTTTATGGTTCATTATGCATAGGCAAAACCAAATACATAGAAAATAGGTAAATCTAAAGCAGGGCAACTTTATAACATTTAAGTTTATCTGAATATCTTTTCTTTTTGGATTAGTATGGACTTTCTTTTAAATATTTTGTGCTATCTTATCTCTAAGAAGATAAATGAGGAATAATTCTAACTTTTCATGCTGGTTTATGTTCTAGGATACTCATAAACTAATGAGAAATGTGATATAAACCCAAAAGTTGCGTGGCATTTTGACTCCAATCCTTATTTAATTTTGAATATTAGGGGTGAGTCACCAATTTTCTCATATTAAATAAAATTGGTGACAGTTATATAATTATCATTTTAGTTTATTTTTAATTTCTTTTTGAGTTTCCTCCCGTCACAATCTTGCGACAAGTATGTTCTTAATTGTAAGAGAAAATAATAATATTTAATTAGAAAAGAAGATAGGCTCGAACACGACACTGCTCAAGTCTTTTTTATTTATTGAAAATAAAACATATTTAGCAGTTTACAAATAATATAATCAATCATTGTTTCTTATCTACACGATCACAACTAAAATGCTCCTCGAGATCTGTTAATTAAAATTGTAGAAGTACTTACATCAATTGAAATTCCACTTATTTAGGATTCATGTTCTCTGTCCCTTCTTCATAGGTACTCAAATTTTGAAGCACCCTTCATGGTGTTCTCCACTTACCTGGAAGTCTGTTTCCATGATGGTTCCTTGAAAACTACGGTCCCAAACATAAAGCAAAGTCCCAAATTATATATTAATCTGTCTTTGAAAGCTCCCATCAAATAAGTGATAAAATATTAATATGACGTGTTAAGTACTTAGTTAAAAATTTAATTCTTAAGTCTGTATATAAAAAAATATTTATTGGAAAATATTATTTTTTTAAAATAAATTTCAGTTCTTTAAAAGATTAGTTTCTAACTTTCAGCTGAAGATACCTCATATTCATCCAAAAAATAAATAATAAAATGATAATAATATGTTTCAGAGTTTTGGATTAACTCTTTAAATTAAATAAGAAAAAAAAATATGAAGCTATGCTGTACGTCTCTCATCTCTCTAGAAATATACTTGTGGAAGCAGCCATCCCGAAATTACGTGTTAAGTCTTAAAATGAATTTGATGGAAAAGCGTAAACGCAACAATTTGGGCCGCGCTTATAGTAATTTAGAATTTTCTTTAAATTAATGTCACCTTGTACCATGTCAAAGAATAAGTTTTAGAATCAAGGATTTTTGGAAGCTTGCTCCGATCCGAAATAACATTTTTTTATGAAAAAAATGTTTTATCATGATCTCTTTTACATGTAAAAGAATAACTCTAATCCTTCTCATAAACACATATTCGATTCTCTTTTACATTACTGAAATCTCAACTTAGTAGACAACCTTCCTCAATTTAATATCTATGAGTTAATTGAGTAGCTATGACTAAATAAATTGTTGCAATTTATGCATATACAATAATTTTTTGGGTGGATCTCTAATAACTCTAATATGTCATTGACACCTATCCGATAATATTAAGGCTATTTTTCCATTCTATCACTTTTTAATACAAAAAAGTATCCCTTTTGTGCTTTTTAAAATAAAAAAGAGGATTACACTAACACCTCATATAATTTCTTAAAATTGTACATGATACCTTTGTATTTCTAACGTTTATAGTAACCCCTATACACAGTGTATGTGTTTCTTGGATAAATAGGAAATGTCAATGTTTTTTCTTTTTTTATCATTTAGAAAATAACAGAAACTACATTCTAGGAAAAGAGACGCTTACAACATCTGCAAAAAAAAAAAAAAAGAAAGAAAAGAAAAGAAAAGAGGTTGGGAACAAGCTTCCCATAACTGCAAATCTTCCCTAGATGATGATCCATGTTTAGACAACCAATCAACACACTGGTTTGCTTCTCTTGCATGCATGAGACTCAAATGACAGGAAATGTTAATGTAATATATTTTAAATAATTAAAAAAAGGTTTTAATAAAAGTTAAAAAGATAAAGATATCATGTGTAATTTTAAGAAATCACATAAAATATAAGCGTAACTTATTCTATAAAAATGTTTCACATTATTATAGTAATTATAATAATATTTTAATTATTTTTGTTAATTTCGAGTTGCGAATATAACGATGATTTACTATAATGACTAAATTCTTTAAATTAAATTAATCAAAATAACAATGTACAGTTGTCTGAGTTGGCTTAAGTTTAATCCTTTCTAGATTCATAGAATAGTCGTATAACATACCAAATCAGAATAATAATCCTACTCTTACGACAATATTGAAGGGCAAAAACGTAACTAAATTAAATTTTTAAAAATATCTAAAATTAGTTATATAATTATATTAGTTTTTAGTTTCTTTTAGTTTTTTTAGATTCTTCTTATAAGAAGGTATTTTTAGTCTTGTCTAATATCTAAAGTCACTGTAAGCTTTAATTAGTTGGAATCAAATCGAATATATCTAATTTTTTAAATTAAATATTATTTTTTCTATTAGACATTAGTTAATAAAAAAAATCAATTCCTTGTTACTTGAGTCAAGAATCATTGTTGGTCTTATTAATGCTTAGATAAGTCATGTTACGTTAGGTAAATTAGTTCCATAAGTTAACAAAATCTAAGACTAATGTGACTCAAGTAACTTGATATTATCTTAGGTTCGGTTTAGCTTAAAAAATATTTTCCATTTATTTTTTTAATAAAAAATTACATAAATACTGTCTTTATTTTATTTTATTTTTATTTTATTTTTATTTTAAAAATTCATACAAATTATTTAATTGTTTTTATTCTTTCGTACAATTCTTTAAAAAAAATATTTGTTTAAATCTCAATATCTAGACACCACATTAAACATCTATCTAATCCAATTCAAGTTGGATAAGAAATTTGAAATCCATATAATATTTTATAATTATTTATAAAAATAAAAATAAAAATAAAAAATATTTTCTTAGATCAAACATGAATAATCTTTCATAAATTAATATAACTTAAATGATTAAAATATACTTTTAATCTTGTTAAATATAACTTCATTTAATTTAATTTTAACCTTTTCATTTTTTTATTAGTTCCGATTCTTATTTATAAATGTTAATTATTGACAAATCACATGTTTTTATTAGTTCTGATTACTCATTAGATTAATTTTTTACGCGATTTTCACTTATATTTATGACTATTTTTTATGAGATAAGCTCACATCTTGAATCAATAAAAAATGTCAAAATTGTATTATAAAATTGAAAATAATCGTTATTTTAAAATTAAAAACATAAAAAATAAAATTAAACTTTTTAAAAGATACGAGACAAAATTGAACATAATTAATTGAATTTTTTAAAAAATACAAGACTAAACTTAATATAATTAAAAATTTAATAAGATATATATTTTTGACTGCAAAATAATATAAAAAATTAAAAATATATTTTAGTCTACAAATTAAAACCGTTCATATTTTTAAGAGAAAAGAAATGTCAATTCAGTTGGAAAGTGAGTACATTGACGACGGTGCCCCTCGTCCTAATCCTAACAGCTCAGCTTAGTTCGAAATCTCATCAATCCTAAGTAGCGCCGAATTTTCCAACAGCTTACACCCAACGTGTGGACGTACTCAAATCTCAAATGCAAATTGGTTTCTTTTTCGTGGCTCCAAAGTCATTTTATTTTATTTGTGAACTCCTCTGCGACAACCCCTTATAAATATATATATATATATATATGAGGTTAGCATTAATCATATTTTGATTTTAAAGAGAGAGAAAGAGGGGAACTTGGTGAGAAAAAGCACAGACCACAGGGGCATGTCTCAAAATTTGTTACAAAGTGTATAGTACTATATATTGAGGGTTTGGTACTTTGGTTTCATTTAGTTCAATTTGTTTGTGTCTATCTGGAATTGGTGTTTGAAAATGTCTCTCTTTGCTGCATTTTCCATTTGTAAAGTTGCCAAGGATGCAGCTGGAGTTGCAGGTACTTTCTCTTTGATGATTGCTAAATTCAAAAAATGAAAATTCAATTTTCTTTGTTGATGGCCACATTTTATTATTTTAACTTGCTTATTTGCAGGGAATGTCTTTGCTTTTGGGTTATTTGTGTCTCCCATGTAAGTTTCATTATGGATTTTGAAGAATTTGTTGTTTATATGTGTTCATTGTGTAACTCTTTGTTCTGTTTTGAATTTTAGACCCACATTTAGGAGGATTATCAGAAATGGGTCAACAGAGATGTTCTCAGGGTTGCCATATATTTATTCTCTTCTGAACTGCTTGATCTGCTTGTGGTATGGCACACCTCTGATATCTTCTGATAATTTGTTGGTTACAACTGTTAATTCAATTGGAGCAGTCTTTCAGTTTGTGTACATAATCATCTTCCTGATGTATGCTGAGAAAGCAAAGAAGGTTAAATTTCTGATAACTAATGGAATTTGGAAGCTTATTTTTATCATATGATAAAGGCCAAAGTTCAGTGGTTAGTTCCTAACATGTTGTATTTTAAACTGCCATTGGATAGGTGAGAATGCTTGGATTATTGCTGGCAGTTCTTGGCATATTTGCAATCATATTAGTTGGAAGCTTGCAAATAGATGACATTGTAATGCGTCGGTTCTTTGTGGGATTCTTGAGCTGTGCATCTCTCATTTCAATGTTTGCCTCTCCATTGTTTATAATTGTGAGTGTGTTGTTTCCTTCATGTCCATCTATAATATGAGCATTATCTGTTAGGGATGAATTTACTTACATTACCTACTGTATTTCTCAGAAATTGGTCATTCAGACAAAGAGTGTTGAATTCATGCCATTTTATCTCTCACTTTCCACCTTCCTAATGAGCACCTCTTTCTTACTTTATGGATTATTCAACGAGGATGCCTTTATTTATGTAAGGTTCCTTCCAACTCCTTTCTTTATGTATTTATTCTTGAAATTCCCATTTTAGTTTGAAAATTCATTTTGGCAGCTTATATTTGCAGTATAACATGTACCTACATCTTTGCTTGATTTGTAGGTGCCAAATGGGATAGGAACCATTTTGGGAATGGTACAGTTGATATTATACTTCTACTACGAGAGTAAATCTAGAGAGAATTCCAGAGAACCTCTGATAGTGTCATATGTATGATCAGTTCTGCTGAAAAAACTGAAGGTAAAAGCAAATATGTATATTTCTGATTAAGATTTCTGGTCTTTGCCATAGGCATTCTTTTATGAGAATCCATGCTCAATGTATGAGAGAGTTTTCCTACTGAATCAATATATGAATTTTATAAATAAAGTATTTTGATTCCAAATAAGAGAAGCAATGATGCAGCATATTCCTTTTGATGTTTAGTAAATTGGAGTTTATGATTGGTTCCCTCCCATTCATGATCTTTTTAGTTCATTTATGTGGTTGCCTTTTGTCTACTTGTTACTAGGTAAGAAAAGATGCTTTTCATGAAATTAGTGGATAAAATCCTTGCAACCAGAGGATGATGTTAATTTCTACCTTGATCCCTAATAGCTGAAACCATTCTCCTAGTGCCATTAAAATTCTTTTAACTTCATATTAGAGGTATTCAGTCTCTTCTAGTACCAGTGTAGTCAAATTATTTTTCTCATCAACACTGGTTTTCTGAATAATAGATCATTTAAGCATAATAGTAAGTTTAGTCTCAATTGAGAAAAATTAAAACAGTAGTTTCCTTTCCATTTTAAAACATTAATTAAAACCTACCTCAGGTATAAGGAGAGATAAATAAGAACATGTAGTTAAAAGTTTTTCCATTGTGTATATGTGAGGATGGGTTCAGTAGTTGGTAAATCTGACAAGCAACCCCTGATTCAGATGGTGTGGCCTTCTGGGCATCTGTTCTACAGCCTGATTGATCCTTGTTACATAAAGAGAATTCTTGAGCTTGATATCTAAGTTGATAATCTACGATTTATAGTTGAGTTGCATGTGAGAAAGAATTATCCAGTTAAAATTATGAGACTGAGGGAGCCCACATAGAATAATAGTTTTAATTTGTAAGGATGTTTTCCAACTAGACAACATGCTAGTTGACTTGAAGCAAAATCCATGTTGTATGTGTTTCCATATTTTCCAGGTGGCCTTTTAAACTTGTATGTTCTTTACTTTTCTCTTTGCAGCTTAACTTTTTCTGGTTTGATGCTGCCTGTAAGCTGTATTTACTATTTAGTAACAAAATGTCATTTGATGTAATAGAAAAGGAGAAGGAATGGTTCATCCCGTATAGAAAGAATTATTACTATTGAACATTTGAACTGGAAATATGTTGTCATAGAGCAAGAACAAACATGCAATTATGTAAATCAACATTGCGTGTAAAATCTCAATGTCTATCTGTAAATGCTAATAAGAAAAGGCAAACTTCATTAACTTACAATGACAGCTTCTTGTTCCTGCACAAAACAGAATCAGAGTTAGAAATGACCTTTTGCTGCTAGATGTGGTCTGAAACTGGAGTTGGCAACATCCCTGTTTGATTCAATTTATAGGAGCAATTACTGTTGCATCCTTGAGAGTGACCAGAAGTTGTGATAATGAATAACTTGAAATTGTCTATATCATAGTTTCCAGGTATGTGGTACGGGTACTGGTACGCGGTCCTTGTAAGTACAGATGGTCAACTTTTACATTATTATTAGAAGACTTCCTTTAAAGAGAACCTGGTATGCAGTTCGTGATATGGTGAATTCAGTATACAATATGCAGGGTTAACTATGGTCTGTATATTTATGCAAGCCTTGAGGAGGTGAACCATGCTTTGAAATGGGACTATTTCAAGAAAGGCACATTTCACCACTCCTGCAGTAGTTGGTGGTGGTCTAAGCTGGCTTCTCTTGCATTGAGGCCATTTCCAAGTTCATCAGATGTTAGAGACCAATATGTACACATTATTTGAATGACATATTTTTTTATTATAGTCTGAAGTTCCATCTTGATCCTCATTTGTCTATGTTGATCACCAAATAGACATTGAGTCATGGTCTCCCTTAGTCATTAGCTGCTTTATTTAATGCCATATGTGATGACCTGGTTTGTTGGAGTTAGAACTTAACTAGTTTGCTTTTAAAATTGGAAGATCAAAATATTGTTTGATTAAAGTTGGTAAAATTGCGAGTAAATTTTTCACGATAGTTGAAAGCCTGCATTTCAAAATTATAAATTATGGAACCTGTGAAAAGAAATAGTGTACATGCATGTGTTTGCATAGTGGGGAAAGTATAAAAGATTGATCACTTATAGCGATCATGTCCACAGGTACTTGATAGACAGTCTCTATATTTCAATATTTTCATATAATGTCTTGTAAATACATGTAAACACAAAATCTCTCAACAATTTAAATAAAACTTGAGGGTAGAGTCAATGTCCGTCAGTACCTGATAAACAATTGGTTATAGTGTATTGGGAGGGGAAAATATGTATGAATTATCACATGCATTAAAATAAAAGGTTCCATTCATGATAGTTGAAAGCCTGCATTTCAAAATTATAAATTATGGAACCTGTGAAAAGAAATAGTGTACATGCATGTGTTTGCATAGTGGGGAAAGTATAAAAGATTGATCACTTATAGCGATCATGTCCACAAGTACTTGATAGACAGTCTCTATATTTCAATATTTTCATATAATGTCTTGTAAATACATGTAAACACAAAATCTCTCAACAATTTAAATAAAACTTGAGGGTAGAGTCAATGTCCGTCAGTACCTGATAAACAATTGGTTATAGTGTATTGGGAGGGGAAAATATGTATGAATTATCACATGCATTAAAATAAAAGGTTCCATTCATGATCAAAAGTAGGTAGTAAGCATGACAGGTTTGTAGAATGAAATACTTGAATAATCATTAATTAAAATACATTTCCTTCAAATAAACTAATTAGCTCAACCCAACAAACCATCACTGGGAATACACTTTACTCAAACCCATTCATCCATCAAAAGCACCACCTCATAGCCATACTTACCTATGAGATGGCATACAACCCAGATCCAACGATGACTAGGGTTGTCTAACTTAGTGTTATTTCTACCTAGGTGTTCATGACCAAGGGATTATCCTAGCGGTATAGTCTACTTATGAGTCTCCTTGTTTTCCAGATCTTCAAAAACTCTCCATTTTCTAGTTCCCAGAGTAACCCTCCTACCTGTCGCTTGTACATCTACTGCTTGAAGTCAAGCAGGGCCACAACAAAGGAACAAACAAGAAGGGGGGTGAGATATAACACCAACAAGCATGTAACAGTAACATGATAGAACTGGGGCATGCCATTTGCCTTAAATTGCAATCCTCCACATACAGACATAATGTAGAACATAAACATTGTACTACATTATATCACCATGCTTATACTCATTCTTCATTAATCACTAGATCACATACAAATAACTCATAACTCAACCTTCCTTGAATCCACGTCGTGCATAACACATTAGTCGCCCTTAGTAATACACAGTGAGTACCATCACGTCAAGCCATTATACAGTTATAGAATCCAAACATGGGTCACTATTATCATTCATTATCACAGTTCATCGAGGTCACTTTCCCTACCAGTCATAACACTTTAAGCACCAATAACATCTCACAAGTAGTGTAATTACATTTAGCAAAAGTATGGCAGGATAAAGTCCAAGCACAAAACACAACTATCACGCACAAGTGTATCCAACTAGTTGATAAGCATTAGTCACCTATTATGAATGTCATGCATGATCATACAATCAGTCAGTAGTTATCTTGTGATTAATGCATGATGCGTGCGGGTACCTGAAAATAGTATTTGCATGGAGCCTTTGGCATTAAGCCTGGGAGTGGCACTAAGCCTGGATGTGGCACTAAGCCTGGAGGTGGACACTAAGTCCTGGGATGTCGTGATGCATGATCAATTATTAATCTTTCCCTTTATTAACAGCCATGATGAGAGGACGAGAGATGGTTTTAAGGAGATAAGCCCTCATACATGAAATGTCTATCTTTTCACAATTGTCTTCCTCATCCTTTACAATTCATGAGACAAAGCTTAAAATTGATGGACACCTAGTCCCTGGTAAGATTTTTCAAAAAGGGATTACTCGAGAATTTGCAAAATTAGTGGACACTTAGTCCCTGGAAAGGTTTCTCCAAACATGTTTTACTCAAGAATTCATGAAAAGCAGTGGACACCTAGTCTATGGCAAAGTTTTTAAACCAAGTTCTATCATCTCCGCCATCATCATGGGTAATTTATATACAGTTATCTATTCACGCAATCAACGTGATTCCAACTCTTAGAGTTCACATAACATGTCTATTTCAGTCTAAAAAAAATTCCAATTATGCACAAGAATTGCCCAATCAAGGCAGAATTCACAAAACACAGCCGCTGCTAGTATAGAAGTGCATAAAGAACGCATCATGTTCCAAACTTCATATCAAATTATCTAAAAGTGTAATCAATGTGATTCCAACTCTCAGAGTTCATATAACATGTCTAATTCAATCTAAAAATACCAATTATGAAAAAATCATTGCCCAATAATTACAGTATTTACAAAATATAACTGCTGCCAGTACAGAGTCGCATGCAGAACAGGCCACATTCAAAAATTCATATCAAATTGCTCAGAGTTTGAAATGCCATGGGATCAATTGAGTTCATTAGCTAAGACATGAAACTTTAAGTATCTAAAAGGGCTAAATCAGATTCATTTTGTGCAAGTTATATAGCAATGTTAAAGACAGTATAAATATATATATACAAGTCAATTTAGCACTATCTCCTATTATTGTCTAGAGTTAGTTTTGTTCTTCTTACTTTACCTACACTTGGTTATGGTTAAGAGCTTGAGCAAGATTAGTTTTACACTTCTCTAAGGTACAAAGGGACTGGGGAATTATCTCCAATCAGAGACTTAAGTTTCTCAATCCTTAAGATTACACAAACAGTCGCATAATGCAGAAAAATTCTGCAGCAACCCCACTTCGTCATACACTGCCATTTTATTCGTCAAATATTCTACAGATCTCTAAAAATTATGAGACCACTTAGGTTAGTTAAAGGACACTTTAACCTTTAAAATTGCAAGAGCACAAATTCTAACTCATTACAGGTTTCTTCCACGAATTAAAAGAAAACAGAATAGTGACATTGCTTGATATTTTCAGCACACTCCATAGTCATATTTTAATTTATCTAGTTTTCTATACACCTGGATAGGTTTAAGAATATGGTAAAGTGGAAATTTAGACCTACTATCATCCATGGGAAAATAAGGAATACAGCCCTATTCAATGGTTCTAGTCTCGCCACTCAGATTTGAACACAAACAGTAAATATACTAACATTTTCCTGCACATGAACCTATCAAACCTGTTTGACTAAAATATTCGCCAAATATTCTATAAAGTTTTAAAAATTATGGGATCAATTGGGTTGGAAAGAAGACATCTAGGGATAAAGGACTGTAAAAGGGAAGCTCCTGGTTCTTCCATACCAGTTTACACGAATATCTGCATTGTAGGGTATCTGCTGTCCAAAATTTCTGGCAAGCAGTTTTGGGAATTAAGTCACCTTTCCACTACTAGTCAACCTCATTGTTAATTTGATTTCAAAAGCATGTCCTATCATAATTCCTCAAGCATCAAGGATAGTGATTAATTTTTTTTTTCAAGTTTTGTATTCCTTACACAAGTCAATTGCAATTAGGTTCACTAACCACCTCACATTACCAAGCTTCAGAACTCAAACTTTTACTTTCTTTTTACTAGCATTTGTAATTCAGTTGACCACTTCTTTTAGAATTTAATGGGCCATTTATGCATCACAAATAGCAATTGTCTTTGCTAACAGAATCATTCATCTTCCCCACACAATATTCACATCACCAAATCAAGCAAGTGCACTTATACACTAACACTAACAAAATTCACATTCTCTTCACCAATGCATGATGTATTCTATCGTATATGTTAATCTCAAATGTGTAACTTACAGCATCTTAAGGATTGTTCCAATTCTCACTTAAGACAGACCAAAGCAAGGTAATTTATATTAAATTCGCATAATTAAAATCTTCAAGAATTGATTCATAATTACATATCATCACAAGGATATAAGCCATAAAATTCTCATCATATTTCATTTTGCTAATTAATCTTTAAATTAAATTTTATAAATAGGGAAATCAAAATTCTTGCCACATACATTTATATATCTTACTAATCAAGCAATCATCATTTAAGTTCTAAACACCGTTCCTTGACCTTCGATTGTGGCCTGTATGGTAGCTTTGTGAGCTAACCCACCTTATAGCTCCATATTCATTCGGGGACCCATTTTAAATCCCCGAGGCATTCCTAAATATACAACTAGCAGTAATCACAAAACTAAACTCAACACGCCAAACAAAGCAATTTTACAGTTTTACTAAACGGAGCTATAAGTTGTTGGGAGCGAGGTGCTCCCAACTTACTCTAAACGCCTACGCGTATCTCACACACCCCTTACCTTGAATGGTGAGGAGTCCACTGATGGTTCTTCGGGATCCTTTTGAGCTCCTTGCGTGTTTTGCTCTTTAAACTTGCTATTGGCATAATATCACGCACAGGTGTTCGCTCGACACGTATTACCTATCAAATCGAAGCTTGTGACGAGCACTACGCTATAGTGACTTTGCATGTGGCTTTCAATGGCCCGAAATCTACATGTAGACCCAAACAGATTTCGACCAAAAGTTGAAAAGAGAAAGATTTGCGATCTAATCACCTTTTTGATTCCTATGCTATGAAGAAGCGACACTAGCGCGATCCCGACTTTGAAAATGAGAAAAAAAGTCACTCCCTTAAGCCTTCAGCCCTTCACTATTGTCATCTTGGAGGGGAAAGAGGGGGATCATACATGCAATTGCAAAAAAATGAAGGCTTTATGAAAGGTGGTGGTATGTTGCGGTTGAAGCCATGAAGGAGAAACAGAATCGAGGATGGTTGGCCTGCGGTTTGGGGTGGCATGTATGTTGACGGGAATAGAAGAATAGATGGAGGGATGAAAGTGACTGGCCGTGAAGGATGGTGAAGGTCATGGTGTGGTTTGCTTCTAAGAAGGGCGTCGGGTTCTTCACAAAAAAAAAAGCTGAGATCTTTTATTTCATGGGGGATGCGTATAACTTGTCTTACAAGTATTACAACCACAAGAGAAAGAAAATGTGGATTTGTTGAAGTGAATTGGGTTGTGCCGTGAAGATGAATGAATTAATTGTTGTATATATGTATGATTCAATTATAAGAGAGAGAGAGAGAGCCTTCAATTTTAATGAGTTACTATTTGCCAAGAGGATGCTGGAACGTGCAAGGGAGAGAATTTTTAAAAGGATTAATTGCATTAAATTTTTGAAATGAGGCTGTTACATCTTGCTTTACTTATGAGGAGTGCTGAACATGTGCTTTTGTGAGGGTGAGAGAGAATGTGTGTTAAATTGCAATAACAACAATAATATAAACATATTACTATGTTATTTTATGATTTAATAACTGACCATTGGTATTTTCTCTTAATAATGATAAACAATATAGCAGCATCATGATTAAGAAATTTATAATAACTAGTAATATATATTAAATCACTAATCAAGCTTTCGAAAAAAATCTAACATTTTCATGAAAAAAAAAAACATTTTTTTTTATGATGAGATTAAACCTCTTTAATCAAAGTTATTATATGTATATAGAATATCTTAATAGTGAATATTTATAATGTGATTACTTTAACTCAAAACTCAATTGTTTAGCTTCAACCATTAAAAGAAATATAATTATAACTCATATTTTATAAAATAGTCGTTACATTAATTAATGGCTTGTCATACGATATTTTAATTTAAAAGACATTTCTAGTATGATTCTCATGTCTTTAAAAACTGAATTTAATTAAAATGAGTCAACACAAAACATAAAGCTATACGCTTTTATATTATTCTTTCAGGTCACGAAAGCAAGTATTAATTACCAATTATGTTTTCTTATAGCAAGTCATGAAAACTCTTATTATAAGACATTTTCTTAAACCATAATGTAAAGTATTCTAATTTAAAAGAGTACAAGGACCATGGTAAAAACAACCTTTACAATTTAAATATGGTACTTAAGAAAACTTAGTTGATAATTCTTGAAAATGTAAATAAATATATTTATAGAAATGTTGAAATTAAATTATGCATATACATGTGCTTATTTGAACTTGTGAGGATACAAATCTCCACAACGAGCAAGTATTTATCCCGTAACAAGGCATAAGATAATTGGAGAAGGTTTGTTTCCTATAGTTAAAATTTTAGGATGTTACACCGTAGATAGGAAGAGTCAATTTATATGCAAAAAAAAAAAAAAATGAATTTCACTATCCTATTTGAGTGCCAAGGTGGTTCTTGATTACTTATTTTATGCCATCTCCAACCCAACCCAACACTTTAAAAAAAAAAAAACTTTTTACACATCTTAAATGAGTCCTATAATTACATAATACTTATTATAATTTAATTAACTTTCTTTTCAACTCAACAACTTTAAAATTTTTACTAAATAAGTCTCACAAGTGACCCCACATCCCTAAATTTAATCAACGTTATTTTTTATTAAGTCATAATTATCTAAATTATGGAACTATAAAATTATAAAAGAACTAGCTTAATAACTCGTGCCTTGCACGGGTGTTGAGTTTATAATTTATAATTTGGGTAAAATATGTTTTTGGTCCCTCATTTTTTCATGATTTCTGTTTTTAGTCCCTCATAAATTTTTTCTCTATTTTTAGTCCCTAAAAAATTGTTCTGTTTTGTTTTTAGTCCTTCATAAATTGTTTTGTTATGTTTTTAGTCCCTAACGTAAATTTCAATGGTTAAGTGATGACATGACGGACATAAACTGTGTATCTGAAAATCTCCTGATTAAGTTTCTAGTGACTTTTAACAGCTACAAATTTTTTGGCTGTAAAAAATGTTTACTTTTGTAATATTTTCTTGTAATTTCAGAAAATTTGATGTTCGAGGTTTTAATTTTTTTTTATTATTTTTTTAACATTTTTGACGGTTTTAGTCTGTCAAAAAATTTCAGCAGTTAAAAACTGCTAGAAACTTAGATAGAAATTTTTCAGGTGTAAATTCTGCTCACTACGACACCACTTAACAGATAAAATTAATGTCAGGGACTAAAAACAAAATGAAACAATTTTTGAGGGACTAAAAACAGAGAAAAAATTTATTAGGGACTAAAAACAGAAATCATGAAAAAATGAGGGACCAAAAACATATTTTACCCTTATAATTTTTAATGTATTTTTAATTTTTAATTTTTTTATATATGTATGTGTTAGTATGTATATGTAAAAAATATATATAATTAATTATGAATATTGATATATATTTAAATAATTTTATATTTAAACATGTCTTATATCATTTTAATTTATATAAAATTTGTTTTAGAACATTATTATCTTTATAAAGATATTTGCATTTATATATAATTTAAATATATACATAATTTTAATAAAAAATATTAATAATAACAAAATTTATAATATATTTTGTAATTATTATTTTTTCTTTAAAACACATAATTTTTTCTTTTATTTTTTTATTTTGAGTGTTTCAACACACCTCTTTCTTTCTTAACTCTTTTTATTACCTTTTCTCTACAAGCCGCGCAGCAGATGCCATGCGCCATGCACTACCCAACTCATGTTTTTGTTTTCTTTGATCCCTTTGGTCGGTTTCAATAATAAAAGAAAAGACAAAAGTTGCTAATGTGAGAATGTGTATAAGGTGCTTTTCCTTGTATTTAATCCATCATTCTTTTTTTTTTTATACAAGCAATACAGCTGTGCGTACATATGCCAAGCCACCCCAACTTTGCAGACACCACCTATCCACTGCAGCCTGTGACAAAAGGCCAAGCAATATTCCTTTTCTTTTGGTTTCGGCACATACACAAAGGACGAGACCTTCAACGGCTCTCAACTCCTCAGACTCAAATTCATTTTTTTTTTGGGGCTTGACCAAAAGGATTCTCTCCCTTCACTTGCTCATCCTCCTTTCTTCAACTTTAAATACCCACACAACACCATCTATTGGGACACCTTCATCATCCAATACCCTTGGCAGCACTTTACAGTTTACACATACACTAAAAAACTCCCTACTTCATTTTCACATAGCATAAATACCCCCTCATCACACTTCAACAGGGACCCTTCCACAGAAGAATCCACATCCTAGACTCCTTCTTGGATGCCCCCACGCACCAGTAGTTTATCACCTTACACCAACACCTCGCGCCGTCACCCCATTCACATGGCCTACAAGCACCGAGAAATATCACGCAGCTGTTGATTCACTACAACCCAGCCACGACACCGTGACCATCACAGCTTGTGTAGTACTCCTCTTGTTTCATTGCCTCTTATGCTATATTTTTTATTTTTTCTAGTTTGTGGGTTGATATTATTCTGAGTTTAACTGTTGTGCCATGCTTTGTTGTATCTGTTGATTGTAATGTTGTGTCTCATGCTGATATTATTTTGTTAGTCATGCGCCAGCCTTTGCTTGGCTTCTCTCTTCTTTTGCTTCATTGTGTTATTTTATCATTTTAATTGTGTTATTGTTTTACAGCTATTTTGTTTTACTGTGTTATTGTTGTTTGCCTTAATGTGTGATCACGTGAATTCAATGTACTGTTACCATTTTTTTCTATCTTTCTCTTTAAATCTATTATTATCTTACTTTTGTCACTTATGTTTCGCATTTAGTAAAATTGGTTTAACATGAAAAAAAATTAAATTAAACTCCAAAATGTTTTAGAATCATGCACGTGTACTAACAAATTTTGTTCCAGAATATTTTAGAAATTAAAAATAGGATAAAGATAAAAATGATAATAAGTATAAAAGTTTATAACTTAATTAAGCTTTAATGGTGACTACTTTGGATGTACTTTTAATTTAGTTACTACAAAAAACTATTAAAGTTTAGTGATGACCACTTTCGATGTACTTCTAACTTGGTTATTGCTAAAACTATAAAAAGAGGTTAACAATAATCACTTTGAATGCACTTTCGATTTGATTATGGCAAAAATCTTTTAAAATTAAAATTTAAAAAAGATAAAGACTAATAAATAAAGGTTTAATGATAACCACTTTAGATGTACTTCTAATTTGATTATTGTAAAAGCCATTAAAAGTTAATGATAATGACTTTGGATGCACTTCTAATTTGCTTATCATGAAAACTTTTAAAATAAAATAAAAATTAAAAAGACCAAAATGATAAAAAAAATATCAACACACAAATGTTTTCTACCAAAGAACTACGTAACTTTGAATTCTCCATTGCACCTGGAGATACGTAGGAGTAGGAAACCACTCATGTCGAGTTAAAAAGATAAAAAAAATATATAATTTGAAAAGAAAAAAAAAAAATAATCTTTTTTATAATAATTAGTGACTTTCTTTTTAATAATAAATTTCTCTTGCTAAAAAAAATACTAATATCAATAAATAAAATGTTCAAAAATATTCTTATTTTATTTTGAGGGGTAATATAAATAATTTTAAAGTTATTAAAATTTGCACATTTAATTAGAGGTAACCGTCTTAGGACGGACATGTAGGGTGCTAACACCTTCCCTACGCGTAATTGACTCCCGAACCCAAAATATGGTTTCTAAGACCATTTTCTTTTTAAATGGGTTTTTCCGTAGTTTTCCTTAATAAACTATGGTGGCGACTCCTCTGTTTTTAACATTATTGTTCGTTGTCCCGCCGTGACCCATGATGCGACAATGTCTAATGTTAATTATTAAAAAAATTGTGGACAATTGAACTTATAGATCAGTAGATTACAATAAAAATATTAATGATCAATACAAAAATAAGATAATGCATATAATGATATTTTAATAATATTTTATTTAGGCTAATAACTAAGAGACTATAAAATTTTATTTAGTAATTTCGAGTAGGCATGACAAAGAGCCCCGAACCCGTGAGTACCAACCCAAATCCGACCCGACTTTGATGGGAATACCCCATTTGACCGGGTATAGATACGGGTACAGGTATTATCTGAATTTTTTTAATAGAGAAGGAGGTGGATATCTAACTATCCCCGTATCCATACCCGCCACCGTTATATTTTTTTTTTACAATTTTTTTGTCACAACATATATATACAATTAACTATAATTTTATTGTTATAATTTTATTTTTATAATAATAATTAAATAACAAATTTAAAATTATACATTTAACCTATCTCTTTTATACTTGAACCCACCCGGCCTTTTGTGAGGATGGGGACGGTGAGTGCTAAACCCGTCCCCGACCCGTTCCGTTGCCATGCCTAATTCCAAGTTGATTTAGTTCATTTTTAGTTTTACTTTGATGTAACATTATTATTCTTATGTATAAAAAATAATTAGGTTATTGAAGTTTGTTAGTTATAATTCAATTCATGATCATATGCATGAAAGTAAGACTTGATCAATAACTACTCAATGTATCATTATGGACATAACCAACAATGAGCTATAACACATTATTAAATGGTACATGTATACATTTGAATCAAAATATATGTTTATGTAGTAATTATATTTCTTATAAAGTATAATATTTCTCTTTAAAGACAATATGTTCATAATATATAATATATTAAAAATAAATTAAAAATGTGTAATGTTATCTTTATTTAAATTATTTAAAATATAATTACAAAGCAATAATTATAAATATTAAAATATAATATTTTAAAACATATAAAATAGATTTTTTGCGCCTAAATAAATTAACATATTAGATATATCTTTTAAGATTTATTTAATTAAATTATTGTGCCTAAATAAAAAATATTCATATTAATTATATGATGTTGATTATTTAGGAAAATTTGATCGATTTTGATCGGTGAGTTTTGAGGAGAATAATATTTAAAATAATTTAATTGACTTAATTATATAGACAATAGATAAAAATGAGAAGTTTAAATAAAAGAAAATTGATGGAGAAAAATTAAATTTACTTAATTTTCACAAATAAAAGGACTCAATTAAATTGAAAAAATTGAAAGATTAAAATTGTACTTTGGGACATAAAATAGACTATAAGGATAAAAGGTAAAATTAAACCTAATTTTAATTTTGAATTTTAAATATTCCTCAATACATTATGAAATGAATCTTAACATGTGTCTCACATCCACGTCTATCTAATAAAAACACAAGATATGAGAGAAGAGTTTATATTCATAAATATTTAACAAATTAATGGTAAAGATTGACCTACTTAAATTTAATTTAAATTATTCATTTTAATGACATGATTATAATATTGTAACAAAATAATGATAAATATTGATCTACTAAAATAAATCTCGCAATATTTTTAAATTTAAATTTACTTTAAATTTCAAACAAAATATATAATAGTGTTATTTATTAATTTGAACCGAAATATATATTTGCATTACAAAATTATGAAATAAAAATAAATCTAATTGCAAGATTTGAATAAGAATATAAATGTGTTATCAATTTTAATTTTTAAATTATAAAAATTATATTGATTAGAATTACCTTAATTAATATAATTATGTATTTTTATTAATTAAAAATGAAAAAAAAACTATTGGAATTTCAAGTAGAAATTTTTTTCGAGATGTCTAAAATGAATCTTGCGAGATTTTTAAATTTAAATTTAATTTAAATTTGAATCAAAGTATATATTAGTTATATTAATTAATTTGAATTAGAATATATAATTGTATTATCAATTAGAATGTTTGAATTGTGAATGATTAATTAATTAATCACATTAATTACTATAATTTATGTATTTTTATGAATTAAAAATAGAAAAAAATAGACGTGTGTGCTTAATATTTATAATAATAGTTTCTATTTTAAAATAGAAATTTGAATTTAATTAGTATTGTTTATTAATATAAATTAAACAATTTAAAATTTAAAATCATAAATATCTTAAAATATTGATCACGTTCAAATTTGAATATGAATATGAATTTAAATTAGTGTTATTAACTAATATGAATTAAACAATTTAAAATTTCAAATCATAAATATCTTAAAATATTGATAATGTTCAAATTTTATTATCATCCACACATGTATATATAGATATTGTTTAAATTATCAATTATATATTTGCATTATAAAATTATGAGATAAAAAAATCTAATTGCACGATTTCTTTATTTTAATTAGTTATAATTTTGAATTTGAATATTGATTTGAATTTAAATTAGTGTTATCAATTAACATGAATTAAACAATTTCAAATTTCAAATCATATATATCTTAAAATGTTGATCACGTTCAAATTTGAATATGAATATGAATTTAAATTATTGTTATCAATTAATATGAATTAAACAATTTAAAATTTAAAATTTAAAATTACCATAAAAATAAAATCGTCTTCATTTCGGCGGAAAAATAATCAATATGGTGTTGCCACGTGGCATCAACCTACATGGTAAAACCTTCTTTTATATAATATAATTGATAATTGATTAAGAAATTCAGTTGTACTTATTTTTTTAAAAAATAAATAAAAATTGAAAGATTTAAAACTTGACCAATTTTCACAAATTGAAATTTAATTAAAATATTGAAAAATAATTAAAATTACATAATTTAAATAACGTTCAATTTTGGTTATTACCACATCAAAAATGTTTCTAAATATGCTCAAAATGATCTTTAATATGTGTGTCATCCGTCTTCTAAAAACATGTTATGCAATACTAGTATTATGTAGGTATATAATATATGATTGATTGTATTTATGAGCCAAGTATGCACATAGCTACATACAATCACAAATCGAGATTAAAGCGCTAAACACCCGCTTCACATCATTTTTATTGCTTATTAATGTTGAATAAATAATTTTCTTTTATCTCCTTGTGGTATTATGATGCTCCTAACAAATATAGGTCATTCTAGATGAATATCACCTTTTAGATAGTACCCCGTATTGAATGGAGGGTGTAATACATTTGAAAGTGGTCATATCATAAGTTTATTATAATTAGGACAGAAAAAATATACTACCATTTGTTAGGTTAGTTTTTTGAATTTAGATAACTCCTCTTTAGTTATTTTATTTTTTTATTTAATGAATTGTATTAATCAATGGGGCATATAACATAAAGTGGATGTTAAATGCACATTTATTATTAAGTATTAGGGGAAGTTAAATGAGTTTTAATTGTGCCATTAATAAGTATTTGAATTCTTGTGGCCATTCATTAGTTATTATGCATTCATTTATTATATTTATGAATTTTAATTTTTAAAAATAAAAATATCATTTAAAAAATAAAGTAAAAAGAGCTAAAGAGATTAATCAGTATTTATTGCTTCATTTATCATTTGTAATTATTTGTAGTGTACAAGTTTGAGAGTGTTTGAAAAATTATTAATATATAATTATCACTAATATCGTAAATATCAACATTTTATGCATCTTGTATAATAAAAAAAATTATATTTATACCGTCAAAAGATTAATAACTAGTAAATATTATACCACATTGTATTAAAAAATTATATCAAAGGATATGCACTGATTCTCTTCTATTAAAAAAAAGGAAAAACTAGTAAATTAAATTAACATGATAGACAGAGAATTTTTTTTAATAATTAATTATTACATGACTAAGAGTAATTATAATTTGAGATGTAATTTTTTATTATTATTATTATTATTATTATTATTATTATTATTATTATGTCTCCAACTTTAATGTAATATACACAAGTAAAAATAAATATTTTATTATATAAAATAGTTTATTATAAATTTAACAAAAAATAATATATTACTTTTTATGATAAATTATTGTTTTATGTACTATTCCTAGCACATGTACAATATTTTTTTTTTTAAAAGAATAATTATAAATTACCTTTTTTTTTCTTTTAAAAAAAAGCACATGTACAATAATTAATGCATAATTAAGAAAATGAAAATAGAATATTTAAGAATGAAATGCCTCAGTTACAATAATAAATATAAATGAACTATTTAAAAATTCAATACATATTAAATTATAAAATACTTACCCATCAAAAGCTGCATATTTTGATCAGTTCTATTATTTGAATATAAAGTACTCCAATTAATATCATATTTAATACTATTAAATTATCTTTATCTCTCTCTTTTTTATTTTTTTTATCATTTTCTTGATACACATAATAAAAATGTTAAAAAAAGTCAAAGGATAAAACAAAAGTTAAATAACTTAAACGACAAAAAAGGAAAACATTTTAATTTTCCAGTTTCCATTCATAGATCATAGCTGGTCTGTTGTTGTCTTCTTTCTCTGTGGGTTGTAGAACAACCAGAGATTGGAGAAAATGCAAGCATCAATTGCGTGCTCTCCTCATATGTACGTATATGGAGGAGTTGTCAGAGTGCAATCACACTCACACCCCAACTCTGTTCCAACAACCGTTTCCCTCAAACCCAACCACGTCACTTTGACTCGAACCAAATCAAATTCTAGGATCACACTCAGATGCAATTCTCAACCTCAACCACTGCTGAACCTTTGTGCATCAAAATCACCAAGAATTTGCGGTTCCAATGTTTCTCCGCTTCGGTGCGGCATTTCGTCGAACGGGTACGGGGCAAATGAAGGTAAGAGTGTTGGGGAGTGGCTTGTGCTGGCCGGTGAGGTCCTTTCGACGGGATTTCCATTGTGGGTGTCAATTGCGTCTGTTTTGGGGTTGATGAAACCCGATTACTTCAATTGGGTCACTCCCAAATTGAGCATCACGGGCCTCAACATCATCATGCTTGGGATGGGTATGACTCTCACTCTTGATGATCTTCGTGGGGTTCTTGCCATGCCTAAGCAAGTCCTCTCTGGTTTTCTCATCCAGTATTCGGTTAGTATCCTTACACTGTGCTGGTTATTTGGAATTTGTATGATTTGTTTTAAATATATAGAAAATTTTTATACGATCAACTAATCAGAAATTGTCATATAAAATAATTTTGTTAATTTTTATGATAGTTATCTTAAAAATAATTTTTAATATGATTTTTGATTAACAGTGTAACATCTAGTGAAATTGACAATTTAATTCAATTTTTGACTTTTATTATTGAAACTTTGAACTACTACTTAATTGAATTGGATACTTATATCGATTTGTAATATTTTGTAGTAATATTTTAAATTTTTAATAATGATAGTTTGTGATTCCATGTGTTGAATATTTTAACAATATTAAATTATAAGTTTATAACATTGATAATATATGACTAATTGACTATGAATAGTTTATAATGTACTTTTTTTTTCATAAAAATTTGTAATGTAGTTATTATCATGTAAAGGTATTTTATTACTCTATTGCTTATAATTAGATAAATATCATTTTCCTGGATTGACTCTGACTCAATTGCTTATTAGATTGTTTTATTTTGTTAGTTGTGAAATTAAAAATAATTTTAAAAGTCATATAAAATAAATTTAAAAAATATAAAAAAATGCAGAATTGGACTAGACCAAATTATAAAAGATCCATTTGGTGTGATTTTGATTTGATATTGCATTTAAATAAAACCAAACTATGCATTAATTTTATGTTTAATTCATATTACTTTTTATCTAAAAATCAAATAAAGCTAAATCTCAAACACCCTTAGTATCGATCACCATACATAGATATAATTAAATTTTGGTAGAGACTATAGGTATTCTCTCCTAGATGTAAACTATTCGAGTGAGGTAGGGCCATTATATGTAACAAAACTTTTTTTTTAGTATTTAATGCAGTTACATACTCAAAACGTGAACTTAAGATCACTGGTTAAACTGATACAACCTCAAGTCAATTGATTACGTAGATATAATTAAATTAAAATATTCAAATATTAACATGTCACATAATATTTAAATTAATATATAACATATTAACAAATTAGTAAAATAATCAAATAAAGACTATTAAATAATTGTAATAACTTATTCAAATGAAAAAGGTAAGAAAGTAATATATAAAAAAATAATAATAAATAAAGATGTTGCTTAAATATTTGAAAATATAAATATGAATATTGTTAAAAAAATCTCGAAATTGTTAAAAATTTTGTTCAAAATAATATTGAAAAGATAGCAAACTCATTTAAAATACATGGGTACACAATCTAGTTTGCATAATGAAACCAATATAATATTTTCTTATACCACATGGGTACTTTGTTTGCCTTTTCACTACCTACCGTTCCAAACAGTTTGCCTTGATGAGGTATCCTTGTTCTGTTTGTGTAAATTGCTGAAAATTTTCAGGTGATGCCACTATCTGGATTTCTTATAAGCAAACTCTTAAATCTTCCATCACATTCTGCAGCAGGTTTAATATTACTTGGGTGCTGTCCAGGAGGTATGAATTTTGATTTTGTGGTTTCAATTTTCTTTCCACTCTGCACTTATATTTCAAATAGTCTTTGTTTGGTTGCAGGCACAGCTAGTAACATTATAACTTATCTTGCACGGTATATATATTGATCCTCAAAACTCTTATTCCAAATTAGCTTAAATATGAATTTAATTCATGTAATTTATCGCCTTTTCAATTTTGGTCTTTGTAAGTTTTTTTTTATTCATTTGTAGTCTCTGTAAGTTTGTGCTTTTTCAATTTTTGTTCCTATAATTTTTTTTCATTTTTAGCCCCTATAAGTTTGCGTTTTTTTAATTTTAGTCCATTTAAAATTCCAATTTTTTCATCTATAAGTTCGTGCTTTAGGGACCAAAATTAGAAAAACTCAAATTTACAGGAACAAAAAATGAAAAGAAAACTTACATAGATCAAAATAAAAAAAAATGCAAACTTACATAACTAAAAATGAATAAAAAAAAAGCTTAAATATCTTTTTAGTTCTTGCAATTTAGCGTTTTTTTTCTTTTCGTCATTGTAATTTTTTTTTGTTTTAGTCCTTGCAAATTATATTTGTTTTGTTTTTCGTCATTAAAACGGTTTAGATAATGCTTTGAACAGTGAAAAAACGCTATCTAAACAACTTTAATGACGAAAAATAAAGCAAACATAATTTGCAAAGACTAAAATAAAAAAAAATTGTAACGACGAAAAACAAAAAACGTTAAATTGTAAGGACTAAAAAGATATTTAAATCTAAAAAAAAATACTTATAGGAACCAAACTTTTTTTTGACAGGATATAGGAACCAAGCTTAAAAAAGCGCAAACTGTGTTTAAACCTTCCAATTAATCCTTTTAGTGGGCTTGATAAACTAGGTGGTCTGATGAGCTTTTTGTTTTGCTAGTGCAAATGTGGCGCTTTCGGTGATAATGACAACTGCAAGCACCGTATCTGCCATGGTTGGTACAACAATTTGAGTCTTGTCTTTGGATTCCCTTTTTGATGTGCAATTAATGACAAAGTGTGGTTCTGGTAGGCATTACAATGTTACAATCAATTAGTTTAATGGTTTCATGTGCTCAGGTTTGAACTTGGGCAGTGACAAATTTTCTCCTTCACAGCTTTTTGGCCTTCCATCTGGCATTGTGAAAGGCTTTCAAAAAGTAGAATTCTTGCATGTTTTATTAAAAACAATTTAGAGTATACATATATAATCTATACTTTTAAGTGCTAAAGCAGAAATGATTCTTAGCTTAAAATATATTTTTGTCTCTAAAAATATGATTTTTTTTATATTGGTTCTTATAAAAATTGCAAAAGTAATGTGTTTTAGATCTTAATTAGTGAAGTGAAGAATTAAAACCATAATTTTTATTAAATGTAAGGATTAAAAATAAAGAATTTTTTTATAAGAATTAAAACCAAAATTCTTGCTTTTTTCCTTTTCTTTTTTTATCCAAAATATTTTTTGCCTTGGTTAGTTTTTTAAAAGGCTACACAACATCGGGAAATTAAATTGGATACCAAAGATATAACTCAGTTGGTTGAACAATATGCATGAATTATTGTAAATTTTCCGATACCCGAGTTCACATATAAAAAAGAAATGAGTACTCAAACAGGGTTGTTATATTTTATGAAGGAACCGTGCCTCTTTTTGTAAACTTTTTTTTTTTCCTCACATGACAGATCATGACTCCTTTACTGACAGCCAAACTTGCTGGTAAATATGTAGCAGTGGATGCACCTGGCTTATTGATTTCAACATTGCAAGTAAGCTTTACTTCTGAAATTAATTAATGTTGTCTTTGTTTCTAATTGTTATAATTGTTGCTCCCTCTCTCCAATCTCTCTCAACAGGTTGTGCTTGTTCCTGTGCTGGCTGGTGCATTTCTGAATCAGTTTTGCCAACCTATTGTTAAATTTGTCTCTCCATTGATGCCACCCATAGCTGTAATAACTGTGGCAATTTTGTGTGGAAATGCTATTGGCCAGAGTTCTTCAGCAATCCTTGCGTCTGGTGGACAAGTTATTTTTGCCACCTTCCTTCTTCAAGCTTCTGGATTTTTCTTTGGTTACCTATTTACAAGATTGCTTGGGCTAGATGTGTCATCATCACGAACCATATCCTCTCAGGTTGGCATGAAGGTAAAGTTAGTGTCCCTTTCAATAACATCTGAAATCAATTTTAGAGTACTTACTGGTTCAAAAGAATTTTTAGAGTAGTGATATGGAACACTCTATCACTCAAAAACCTTATTAACACTTATAATTTTTTTTTACCTCTTCTTGTTACATTATGTACATGTTTGGATTAAAGTTTGCAAACTTAAGTTTGGGTTAAAAAGTTTGTAAACTTAGTTTGCAAAAATATCTCAAGTCTTGCTTTTCTAAAATTAAGTTTGCAGGCAAAATTTTACTCTTAAACATACTTTTGACGGATAACCAAACATGATCTCAAACTGATTTTACTCTCAAATATACTTTTGGACCCTCCACCGGAAATCCAAACATGCAATATATTATCTATCATACTTATATTTTTCTCTTTTTTCTCTCTTTATCTCTCAGTGTTAACTAGAGTAGAGATGTTCATTGTCCAAGAATCTCTATTCTTAATTTTTATCAAATTCAGTTTTACTCAACCACAAATGTTCCGCTAGCATTTTATAAGTTGTTTTCTTTCCAAAGACAACTTACTCAAAGCGTTTTAAGTGCTTTTAATATTATTTTTTTATTAAAATTAAAAATTTATTATAGTATGAAACGCAAATTATCAAAGTAACTATTATTTTGATTAAAAAATAGGCTTAAATATGAATTTAGTCTTGTAAGTTCGCACTTTTACTGAGAGATACAGTTAGTTTGAAAAATGAGGAGATTCTCATTACTAATTTATTTTTTTCATTTTTAGTTCATGTAAGTTCGCGTTTTTTCAATTTTGGTCCATGTAAGTTTTTTTATTCATTTTTAGTCCTGTAAATTTACACTTTTTCAATTTTAGTCCCTTTAATATTATAATTTTTTTCATTTTTAATCCTTGTAAGTTCGCACTTTAAGGGACTAAAATTGGAAAAACACAAACTTACATGACTAAAAATGAACAAAAAAAATTATAGGGACCAAAATTGAAAAAACACGAACTTACAGAAATTAAAAATGAAAAATAAACTTACAGGGACCAAAATTAAAAAAGTGCAAATTTACATGAACTAAATTTATATTTAAGCCTAAAAAATAATATTAAAAGTACTTTAAGATATTATGGTTAAATTTGTCTTTCTTAAATGTCTGTCTATAGACATTAATTAAAAAATATAAAAAGTGTTTTTACAACTCATTTGTGATCATTGGTTCAATTCCACGTAAATTTACTAGTTATTCCATGCCATTTTGTAGAACTGTGTTCTCCAGATTGTTCTGGCTACGAAGCACTTTGGAGATCCCCTAACTGCAGTACCTGGTGCTGTTGCAATTGTGAATCAATCAATCATCGGTAGTATCCTTGCAGAAATTTGGAGACGCTCTGTGCCTGTTTAAATGAAGGAGTAAAAATATCTAATTGGATAAGCCTTTAGCTAATAACTAGAAATTGTACCGTGATATTTTGTTCTTATTTTTTTATTTACAATTTACTAACAATAATACCATGAAACTGGTTGCTATTATTTGTTGTATTTTAAAGGTATTTTAAAAGGTAAGAGTCCTACATTGCATAAATATGTTTTGTTTCTCTTGTTTATATATTAACTTGTGATTAAGGTTTTCAAAGTAACTAATAGAAGGTGAGAGGCTTGCGTGTATGAATTTGGGTCTCGTGAGCCTGTTACAGTGCAAATCCACCGATTTACTTATAGGAAAAGAACTTAGTGATTAAATCATTAAAGTATGCTTAAAAATTGATTGAGATATTTTTTATTGACAGTTTTTTTTTATACTGCTTTTGATTGATAATTTTGTAACATCATAACATGTCTCGTCAATGAAAGGACAAAATTTAAAAAAACTTTAAAGTTGAAATGCATAAATGCGTAGAATATACTTGTCAAAGTAGAATGATACATATGTATTAAAAAATATCAATTTAGTTTGAATCGGTTCGATTTTTGGAAACATTATCCATTTTTTTTAACAAAACATTATCCTATTTGGATACATATGAATTAAAATACTAAGAGATTAATGTTTCTTTAATCAGGTTAATGTTTCACGTAAGCATATTTCTTTAATTTTACTATTTAACTATATATAATGTTAAAATCAATATCTTAAAGTCAACAAATAAGGTTGGATTCGAATTCAAATAAATGACTCTATCAAAATTTCAAGTCAGAAAGGAACACTAATAAACATGTCTCAATCCGTCTCATCAACACCCTTATTATTAAGTTATCTTTGTTTGTCAATTTTTTTTTTTTTTTACACATCTTAAAAATGATACTACCTCCATCCTTAAATATAAGACTCTTTTAACTAATTCATACCCTTTAAGAAAGTTGATTAATTTAGTTAATAATATTAAATTTGTAAACAATTTGTATTATTTTTTCAAAATTACCCTTACAATTATTGAGACTATCATCTCTCTTTTTTCACTTAATTACTTTCTACCTAATTAATTAATGAGTATTATTCATCTTCTCCAATCCTCATAAGAGAGAGAATGTACTTATCTTATTAATTTATAACATTCATTGTAAAGTGATTAAGGATATTTTGGTCAAAAAATAATTAATGCAACAGACAACTTGAAAGAGTCTTATAAAAATGAATAATTTTTTTTTAGAAAAGTGTCTTATATTTAGGGACGGAAGTAGTAAATTATTATGTGATCATGAACCATCACTTGGTTCATATCTTTACATGACATATAATAATGTGTTATTAATTGTTATCTCTTAAATTTAAAACTTAAATACATATCACATAGAGATTAGTGAGACCATAGACACATGATGGTCCAGGACCACCTAATAATTTTTCCTTAAAAATACTTAAAAGAAAAATCTAAAGAGAGCACAAACATTATATCACTTTAAATTATAAAAGAAAAACATTTTAATTTACCTATATTTATTCATAGTTGGTCTGTACTCTGTGTAGTGTTCTTTCTTTGTGGGTTGTGGAACAACATAGAGAGAGAGAGAGAGAGAGAAAATCCAGTCATCAATTGCATGCAGTCCTCATGTACATGGAGTTGTACCAGTGCATTCACACACCAACCACCATGTTCAAACAACCGTTCGACTCAAACTTGCCCACTCTGCTTTGGCTCAAACCAAATCAACTTCTAGGATCACACTCACATGCAATTCCCAACCTCAACCTCTGCTAAACCTTTGCACATCAAAACCACCAACAAGAATCTGCAGTTCCAACGTTGGTCCACTTCAGTGTGGCATTTCGTCGAACGTGTACGGTGGGAATGAGGTTAGGAGTGTCCGGGAGTGGCTTGTGCTGGCTGGTGAGGTTCTCTCAACGGCATTTCCATTGTGGGTCTCAATTGGGTGCGTTTTGGGGTTGATGAAACCAAATTGCTTCAATTGGGTCACTCCCAAATTGACAATTATGGGCCTCAACGTCATCATGCTTGGCATGGGTATGACCCTCACTCTTGATGATCTTCGTGGGGCTCTTGCCATGCCTAAGCAAGTCCTCTATGGTTTTGTCCTTCAATATTCGGTTAGTATCTTTAACACTGTGGTGGTTATTTGCAGTTTGGAAATTTTATTTTCAAAGAAGCAACTCATGAAGATTTTTTTTATTTTTATCCGCTGCATGAAATTGAAATTCATGCACAGCCACCTGAAAAACCGATATGCGTATACACTATTGGCAAATTGAATTGAATGAAACAAAAAATTGCAATCATTTAGACTTTATTTTTTTTTTATTATCTAATCAATTTGATTTTAAAATCTAATTCAATTCAATGTATTTTAGTTTAGATTAAATTGATTTTCGATTTTTTAAAAGAGTATACAATTAATAAAGTAAATTATAAAATTTGTAAATTAATCTAACATCAAACATTACATTTTGTATATAATTCACAACATATTTCAACATTTTAATTTAAATTGTAAGTTAGAGATAATTTTAAAATTTCTCAAAGAACAAATATATAATAGATTATATATTCATAGTTCAAAACCAAGAGACTCTAACTCGGTTATACATTGTATACGAGTTGTTGAAAATCGTCTCTTACCAGTGTTTAACTCCCCCTTTTGAACAAAAAATATATATAAATTCTCAAGCATATAACTATGTAACTAATTATTAAAATAGAATACACAATATAATTCGTTTGGTTTGCATTAGAAGGTTTTTTTAATATAGAAGCCAAAATTAGATTCAATAATCCAATAAAAATAGTTTTTTTATTTATTAAATTTTCAATTTGTTCAATTATGAATTTTTTGCTTCAATTAGTACCGTTTGCATTAAATTGAATTGGTTCATGAACCGCCTCAATTGAATTGCTTGATGAACCGCCTAAATTGACTACAAATTCGAGCAGCCTCAAATTATACTAAGCAACACCTTAGTTTGGTTCTAACACCTTAGTTTGAATAAAGTCTTGTTTTTTTATTCATTTCTTGTATAAATCATTCAGAATTGATAACATAAAATAAAAATAATGTGTCGTGATTTTATATGTGTTTAACATTTTGACGAGGTTCCTTCAAAAAAAAAAAAAACATTTTGACGAGGTTAAATTATGAGTTTATAACAATTACAATATATGACTAATTGAATATGAATAGTCTATAATGCACTTCTTTAATAAGAGATTTGTAATGCAATTATTATTATTATTATTATGGGTAGTCTTTTATTATTCTATTATTTATGATTATGTAAATGTCAATCAAAGATATAACTCAAATAGTTATTATATTATTTTGTTAGTTATCAAATTAAAAATAATTTTGAAACTCAAATAAAAATAGATTAAAAGATTAAAAAAATCATAAAACCAAACAAAACCAAATCATAATTGATCGGTTTGATTTAGATTTAATATTGCATTTAAAGTGAACCAAATTAAAACACATATTATTTTTATATGTTTGGTTTGAACGTCTTTCTGCGTAAAAATCAGATCAAATCGAACCATGAACACTTCTAACACCCACTGCCATACATAGATATGATTAAATTAAAATATTAAAATGTTTTTTTTTAGATACCAAATATTAAAATGCTAAATAATATTTAAATTACTATACAATATATTAATAAATTAGTAAAAGTAGGCAAATAAAGACTTTTAAAATTTAATTATAATAACTTATTCAAATGAAAATGGTTAGAAAATAATATATAAAAAATATTTATACATGAAAAATATTGTCTAAATATTTGAAAATATAAATAAGAATATTATTTAAAAATCTTAATATTTTTAAAAATTTATTCAAAATAATATTGAAAAGATAGTAAACTCATTTAAAATACATATATAGGGTAGAAAAGCTAGTTATTTGCAAAAAAATCATAATGAAACCAAAAAATAATTAGCTCATACCAAATAGTAGGTATTTAGTTAGCCTTTTTACTACCGTTCTAATTAAACAGTTTGTCTTGATGAGGTGTATCCTTGTTTTGTTTGTGTGAATTGCTGACAATATTTTTCAGGTGATGCCACTATCTGGATTTCTCATAAGCAAACTCTTAAATCTTGCCCCACATTTTGCAGCAGGTTTAATATTAATTGGGTGCAGTCCAGGAGGTATATATATATATATATATGGAATTTTAATTTTGTGGTTTAATTAGTTTTCTATTCATTATATTTTAAATTAAATGGTCTTTGTTTGGTTGCAGGCACAGCTAGTAACATTATAACATATCTTTCACGGTATATAGATATATATATTCTCAGTTATATTAATTCCAATTAATTAATTTAATGCTTTACTGGATTTGATCATTGATGAGCCAGGTGATCTAATGATCCTTTTGTTTTGCTAGTGGAAATGTGGCGCTGTCTGTAATTATGACAACTGCAAGTACCCTAACTGCCATGGTGGGTAGCTATTACTATAATTTGAGTCTTATCTTTGGTTTCCATTTTTGACGTGCATTAATTAATTAATGGTACAATCAATTAGTAATAGGGTTTCAGTTCCATGCATCTGCTCAGGTTTGAACTTGGGCAGACAATTTTTCTCCATCGCAGCCTTTTAGCCATCCCTCTGGTGTTGTGAAAAACGCTTCCAACAGAAGTCTTGTTTGTTTTATTACAAACAGTGTAGAGTATATTCTCTATACATTAATTGCTATGCAAAAATGATTCGCTTAATTACAAATTTTACCGGTCAACTATTATAATTTCATGAATTTTACCATCCAATTTTTTTTTGTATTTTACCATGATTTTTTTCAATTTTACCATTATGGTAACAAAACAACGTTGTTTTTAGGGACACGTCAGCATTTTATTACACATTTAAGGAATTGATAAAATGTGTAAAAAAAAATTTAGATGGTAAAATTAATGAAATTATGATAGTTGGGTGGTAAAATATGCAATTAAGTCAAAATAATTCTTAGCTTAAATATATTTTTATCTCTAAAAATATGAAAATCTTTTAGTATTGATTATTGTAAAAATCTTATCTGTTTTTAATTTCTGAAAATTACGAAAGTTATGTGTTTTTGGTGTTTGGTAAAAGGCTAAAACCATTTTTTTTATTAAATGTAAAGATTAAATAATAAATAAAATTTTTATAAGAATTAAGACTAACATAATCTTTTTCGTGAATCAAAATATATTTAAGTCAAGTGCTTTTTTCGTACTCTTCATTTTTGTATTTATGTTGTCTGATGGAAAAAAAAAAAAAAACTTACATTTATTTGAATGATAAATTCTATCTTGGACAAATAATGATTTTACGAGAAATTGAACAAATTATCAACGGCACTATCTATTTTATGTATACGATATATACCAATGTTCTTAAAATCGAACCGAACCGGTCTGGTGACCGGTCCGAATACTCTATAAAACCGAAGGAACTCGGAACCGGTGGGAACCGGTCAAGAACCTGTCAAACCGGACCAAAACCGGCCAAAATTGGTCAAGAACCGGTACCCAAAACCGGTTTGAACCGGTAATTTTTTTTTTAATTTTTATTTTTTTCATTTAAAATTTTAAATTTAATATAAAATATTTTAAAGATAAATAAAAACACATATTTAATAAATATCTCAAATAGATATAAATTATTTTATCAATTATTATTATTATTTTCTTGTAAAACATATAATTTGTTTATTTATATCAATTTATAATTTTTTTATATCTTGATTTTTGATAACTTTATATTATATTAATTTGTCATTTTCTTTCTTTATTCTAAATGTAAATTTGTTATTGTTAATGGACATTATTTTATTTTATTAAAATTTGAACTTAAGTATTATGATATATTTAATTAAACTTTTATATATTTTTTGAATGTTAAAACCTTGTAAAGTGATGTTTTAAGTTTTATTATAGTTTTTAATGTTATAAAGTTATGTGATATTATATTTATTTAATATTATTTTATAAATTATTTTATTATTATTATTTTATTAATACCGGTTTAACCACGTCCGATTTTAAAAACATTGATATATACATGCAACGAACTTCTCTCTCTCAAAGCACCACATGAAATCATCTATATCAGCTATTTAATATCTATCACAATGATCAGCAGATAATATAAACATTCATCGTAAGACATTCTAATCTTTTTGCCTTTTTCTTTTTTTATCCAAAATATTTTCTTGCCTTGTTCAGTTTTTCGAAGAGGCTACACAACATCGGGACAGTAATTAAATTGGGAACTCATAAGTTAGAATTCGATTAAACTGGCAGGTCAACTAGTCCAACAGAACATCAAACTAGTTTATTTAATCTTGAAAATTGACTGTGCAAATAATTAGCATAAAACCCATTAAACTAGTTAAGTGCTTTTAAGTGCTTTTAATATTATTTTTTATTAAACTTACTCAAAGCGTTTTAAGTGCTTTTAAATTAAAACTGATTTGAATCGGTTTACTGGAATTTTTTATTTTTAAATTAAAAAAATCTAATATTATAATGATTAATATAATTTAAGTCCGATATTATAATAATTGATATAGTTTATCAATTTTAAATGTAATTGCTAATGAATATTGTTGTGTTATTGAAGTTAAATGTTAAGACATATTCAATTTAGTTTCATGTTTAATTTTGAATATTATACATTATGAGTTATTATAACTTTTATAAGTAAAATTTAATTTTTAATATAATGAAGTTATAAAATTATCTTATTTTTATTTAATTAAGAATTAAAATAATATTATTTAATTATTACTCCTTCAATTGCTATTCAATTATAGACCATGAAACTTCTTTTTTCTTTTACGAAATAGACCATTTAACTTTGAACCATGGCCTTCACTAATTCAATTACTGGTCAGATTTTAAAATTCTTGCTCAAAGCATGGTTGTTTTTTGGCTTAAATATGTTTTTAGTTCTTTAAATTTGGATAATTGTTTATAAGTCCTAAAAAAAATCCGTTTTTATTAATCCCTCAAATTTTTGAAACGCTGCTTTTAGTCCCTGATCACTATTAATTGCGTTCATGCTGTTAACGATTTTTCACTGTCATAATTTTTTTTTAATTTAATTTCTTTAAAAACGATTTCTGACAGTTTTAAACCGTCAGAATATGTAAAAAATAAATAAGAAACTGTCACAATTCCACATCCATGTTTTTTTTTCTTTATTTCAAAAAAATTGAGGGATTAATAAAAATAAATTATTTTTGGAGGACTAAATTTAAGCCTTGTTTTTTTTTTTTTTTTTTTTTTTTATGAAGGAATGGTGCTTTTTTGTAAACCTTTTCTTCTCACATTGAAAACTTAACATTGCAGATGATGACTCCTTTTCTGACTGCAAAACTTGCTGGTAAATATGTAGCAGTGGATGCATCTGGCTTATTGATTTCAACATTGCAAGTAAGCTTTCCTTCTCAAATTAATGTTGTCTCTGTTTCTAATTTGTTGTTTAATTGTTACTCCCTCACTTCATGATCTCTCTCAACAGGTTGTGCTTGTTCCTGTGCTGGCTGGTGCATTTCTGAATCAGTTTTTCCAACCTTTTGTTAAATTTGTCTCTCCATTGATGCCACCCATTGCTGTAACAACTGTGGCAATTTTATGTGGAAACGCTATTGCCCAGAGTTCTTCAGCAATCCTTGTGTGTGGTGGACAAGTGATTTTAGCCACCTTTCTTCTTCATGCTTCTGGCTTTTTCTTTGGTTACGTATTTGCAAGAATGCTTGGGCTAGATTTGTCATCATCACGAACCATATCCACTCAGGTTGGCATGAAGGTAAAAGTTAGTGTCCCTTTCAATAACATGCATGTGAAATTAATTTTGGTGTCACACATGTTTCAATGAAAATGTATGGTTGTGGAGAGTACGTAATGCATGGTTCAATATTAATTTTATCAAAATTAATTTTACTCAACTCTAAGACAAATGATTACACAGTATTTTATAAGTTGTTTTTTAAAGACAACTTACTTAAAGTATTTCAAGTGTTTTTGGTATTATTTTTTAATCAAAATTGAAATTTTATTTCAGTAAGCAATTCAAATTATCAAAGTAAGTAACTATTATTTTGATTAAAGAATATAGTATTAAAAGTCCTTTAAGATATTATATATAGTTAAATTTGATCTTTTTTAATGTGGGTCTATAGACATCAATTAAAAAGTATTAAAAAAGCTATTAAAATATTTATTACATTAATTAAATAAATACATTTTTAAATATGTAAAAATATTTAATTAAGTATATTCAATATTTAATTTGTTAATCAGTATCTATAAGCACACGTTAAAAAATTCTTTTATAATTGCATTATTAAGCACAAGCAACTTGCTACAGTTCATTTGTGATAATTGGTTCAGTTCCACATCAATTTACTAGTTATTCCATGCCATTTTGTAGAACTCAGTTCTTGGGATTGTTCTGGCTACGAAGCACTTTGGAGATCCCCTAACTGCTGTACCTGGTGCTGTTTCAATTGTGTGTCAGTCAATCATTGGTAGCATCCTTGCAGGAATTTGGAGAGATTCTGTGCCTGTTTTAATGAAAGAGTGAAAATATCTACCTGGATTATTAGTTTTTGCTAATAACCAGAAAGGAAAATGAGGGGCAGAAATTAACCATATGCTACTTAGACACATAGAAATAAAGAGAGAAGCATAAGTATGAGTATGAAGAATGAAATAATGCAATAAGAAAATAGAGATAAAGATAAATTATCAGTGTTATTTAAGTGTTTGTAGTGGAGAAGAGATATTCACATATCATTATTCTACTAGAAAACGTATCGTGATATTTTGTTATTTATAATTTATAATTAATAATGACAAACTGGTTGCTATTATTGACATAAGACATAATTATATTTTGTGATAATTTTGATTTTCATAATTTTAATTGCTAGGTTTTTGTCTTCATATTTTTAAGTTTTACATATTTTATTTATATATTAACTTAATATTAAATGAAAATATTAAGGTGACTACAGAATATTAACATGGGTACGTTGACATAGAAGTGGGGTCTTGTACCCATGAGATTAAATGAATGTAGATAAGCAATAAAACCATATTGTACTAGCTAGTTCATTTAGTATAAATATACCAACATGTCTTGTGTTTAGAGAAGAGTATCTAGGCTAGTTCAATTTGCATAGGCCTGGTCTACGTTGGTCCATAAATATGAGTTAGGTCGGGTTCCCCACAAAATAAATGGACTTGTAAAATAGGTGGTTTGCATTCATTTTGTAGTAGCTCATAGGTTAACAAGCTAGTCGTAGACCTAAATAAAAATATTAAAAATCTAAAAATAAATTAGGGTAAACACAAGTAAATTAAGGTCAAGTCTGGAGGCAAAACATAAATTGAATGGGGTATAGAATTTCGGGTTGGACCGGTTCAAGTTCATGTTAATTGTCAATTTTGACCCAACTTCGTTGGATTCAATCAAATTAGGTCGGGTTTCATGTTATCAAATAGAAATAGAAAAAATTAAAGAATGGGATAAAATGGAAGAAAAAAAACTAAAGAAAAATTGGAAACAAATTTGGGGGGAAACATTATAAATTAAACTAAACTAGAAATATCACATCAAATACCAACTCAACCCAAACAAAAATGTGAATATATATAGCCAAAATTGTTGATGCAAGTCACGACATACAACTACTCAATAAATCGCATATGATAAACAACAACCGAAAATCATTGATTCAAAATAATAAGTGTGAATATACTTGTAAAGGAGGAAAATGGAAAAACCAGATGCAATTCAACTTAGGACTCTATGGTAAGTGTGATTGACTTAGAAAAGGGAAGCAACATTTTTTTTAGTAAACACACCCCATGCATGCCTAAAAATGTTGTTTCCCTTCTCTAAAAAATAAAGTATTAAGGAGACAACATGTTTGGGTTTGGGTGAAAGGGATTAGGGACAAATGGTCTGGGTGGTGTGCGTCTTTGTTTGTTGTGTGAATAATAATAATAATAATAATAATAATAATAATAATAAATTATTTATCACCGAGTCGGGATAGGTCAAGTCTCAGGTTTTATTAGTTGGAATTGAGACTATGGATGACAATGGGTAGGATTTGGGTTGGGTCCTATAGTACCCGTCCACATACCCGTGTTTAAAAAAAAATGCCCATACTCGGTCCCATACTCGTGTGGGTAACAACTTTAATCCTCATCTCCGTACCCGTTGGGTATCTATATACCCATACCCGCACCCGCTACCCTCACTTTGTTTATGTATGAAGTTAATAAATTAATAAAAAAATAGGCTTAAATGTAATTTGGTCTCCTATTTTGCACAATCCTCAATTTCAGTCCTCTTATTTTAAAATAGAGACATTTAGTCCTCCTATTTGGACAATCCGTAATCTTGGTCCCTCTATTTTAAAATAGAGGAGTCCTCCAATCTTATAAAATCTATAATTTAGGTCCTTTTTCTCAACTTGAAACCATTGACAGTTAAGAGATTAACGTTGACCTTGACATGACATGAGATTAATTAAGCTTTAATGGTGACTACTTTGGATGTACTTTTAATTTAGTTACTACAAAAAGCTATTAAAGTTTAGTGATGACCACTTTCGATGTACTTCTAACTTGGTTATTGCGAAAACTATAAAAAGAGGTTAACAATAATCACTTTGAATGCACTTTCGATTTGATTATGGCAAAAATCTTTTAAAATTGAAATTTAAAAAAGATAAAGACTAATAAATAAAGGTTTAGTGATAACCACTTTAGATGTGTAACACCCCAAAGGGGTATATACCTTTTTCCTATTTATATTACTAAATTCCATAAATTTAGAATATAAGGATATCAGAGTTTACTACGCGGAAAATAAAACTTAAAACTTGTCTAATACAAAGCTCTTGGCACTTATGTGCCGTACAAAACATAATCCAAGAAGGGTACATGAACGTAAACTAACTCCCATACATTGGGAGATACACAACTATAATTATCCTCCTTCATCCAATTAGCTCCAAGCTTCTCCCTTGAACTCGTCCATCTGTTAAACCTGTAAAAAAACATGAAACTAAAAGGGATGAGACATAATGTCTCAGTGAGTGCTCCAAGACTCTAGGTTGACTCTCTATTATAGAGATCCTTTTCTTAACTCTCATGGCTTCTCATGTCTTTTCTTGATACTCATACTCACAACTATAATATCAACATCTCTTCCTTTATCCCCAAGTTATACAATTCTATACATACACATAGACAGATGCCAATCAAGGAAAAGGAAAGAACTAAATATTATATACTTTGAAAATACTGTATATAGTTATCATAATTTATAACAAAACTCAGTTCAACAATAAACACCAATATCACAGCTCAACCATTTAAAATAGTTCATACAAAATAAACCATCACCGCTCATCATCATGAGCCATAACCATCACGACGCCCTTTTATGTAACACCCCTGGTCGCCAGCCTATTGGGTTGGGCCCCAACCCTCAACTGACCGCCCCAGAAGCCCTCCAGGTCCAAGGCCCAAGTCCTTGGCTGCCTGGCGACAACTTATGACCACTAGACAATCTTAGTCGACAAGACTGACTCTACTCCATGGAGTTTCGACATCATATGAGCGGTCCTCATAGGCCCCATCCCCTACCATAGTCTCACCTTTGACCATTCGGGGAGTCCCTTGAGCCACCCTGTGGAGGAAGTGTGATTTTATCGAAAATAGACAAGTGCTATAGTGGCTTACCTCTGTAGGTTTGCAAGACCTTACATCTATAGGGATTCGCCCACTTGGCTATTCTATAGGCCCGCCATTGGCCACCACGAAAACCTCCGGCACTAGGTTGAGAGCCTACCTAGCACCCTCAACTTACGTGCCTACCCATATGCTTGTGCACTAACTGTGCACACCTATGCACCAACTGTGCATATACAACAATTGGAATATTTCTATGCATCAACTATGCACACACCGTATTCCAGCGGCAAAGCATATTTGGAATCCCTTATAGTCTGAGATACGGCACCTCCGTACTTGCCATCTCCAATGGCCCTACTTAAGGGTCCAAATATATCTCAACAACATCAACCATCCTCAACCACAACAATAATCCATCCCCTATACGCTAAAAGAGTCACTAAACCTCTTGGGAAGTAGTTCTCAACACTCCAACACGCCATTCGGAGTCAAAACCTAGGGGTGGTACTTGGGAAGATATCCCACTAGGCGAGACCCCCGGGTCGCTTTAGTGGGCCGGAGTTCTGGCGTGAAACTCACCCTCCCAAGTATACCATTTTTCTATAAAGTCTTCCCAAAGGTCATAGCTAACTCATTTCTAACATATAGGGATGGTTCCAACACCTAGTTCACAAACATCATCATCATCATCTTTTCAAAATCATACTCATTAATATTTCATTTCAAATTCTTAAAACATCATAATCTTCTCAATGTTATATTCAACAAATAACAGTTACATTTCTTCATGTACAAATAATATACTTCAACTTAACATAATAATTATAATTCAACATGTCATTTATCCATCTCACAACATCATCATCAACAATTCATATACATTCCAATAATAATACCTCTACCTCATCAAAATATAATTATAACAACAATAATGTAACTACCTTGCCATAATATAAACACCTCAAGAACAACATAACCATCTTATAATTATACATATTACATTTGTATAAATATTTAAAATCATTTAAATAATAAAGAAAAAGAGATATTTTAAGAGAATTTTAAAAGAAATTAAGTTCCAGCCCAGCCGGCCAAAATCGCGGCCCAGCCGGAACTCCCCTAAATTAGTTTATTTCCTCTCTGCCACATTTCGGCCCAGCTGCACCAAGTTTCGGCTGGGCCGAAACTCCCCTGGAGTTAATTTCTCCTCTGCCCAATTTCGGCCCAGCTGCACCATGTTTCGGCTGGGCCGAAACTCCCCTGAAGCTTATTTTATCCATTCTAACACATTCCGGCCCAGCTGCACCAAATTTCGGCTGGGCCGGGACGAACATGGGTTTGCGAAATTTCAAGTTCTATGGCTATCCATGGCATTCCCAATCATCCCAACCTTATAAAATTAAATCTTAAACACTTCTATTACATTTCCAACCGATTGATTTACCCGAAAAATCCCTTAATCAATCAAACTCACCAAAAACCAAATATCTCCAAACTTTAGGTTCAAAAGAGAAAAAGGGGAAAACATACAAATCAAATGGATGGGAAAGGACTAGGGGGAAGCACTCACCTCCCGGGACATGTAGAGATGAGCTCCGAGTACTGGATCTTCAAATCTCTGCTCCACTCTCCTTCTTCCTCTTCTTCTCCTCTTCTCCTCCTTCTCTCTAACTTTCTTTTTCTTTTCTTCTTTTCTGTTTCTCTCTCTAACTCTCCCCCTCCTTTTCTATATAAACCGTGGTGTATGTGTGCGGCTTAGTGAGCCTTGGCCCTCCTTGGGTCTTGGCTTCCCATCTAGATCATATTATCTCATTCCTAACAACTCCTATAAAAAGGTAACTATTATTAATAATACCTAAGGGTATCTTTTAACCGTTAAATATAAAGGCTATTCCATCAAAAATGTCTCTTTATTATTTATTTCTAAGGTCTATAAATTAGGGATATTACAAGATGCACTTCTAATTTGATTATTGCAAAAACCATTAAAAGTTAATGATAATGACTTTGGATGCACTTCTAATTTGCTTATCATGAAAACTTTTAAAATAAAATAAAAATTAAAAAGACCAAAATGATAAAAAAAATATCAACACACAAATGTTTTCTACCAAAAAACTACGTAACTTTGAATTCTCCATTGCATCTGGAGATACGTAGGAGTAGGAAACCACTCCTATCGAGCTAAAAAGATAAAAAAAAATATAATTTGAAAAGACCAAAAAAAACAATAATAATCTTTTTTATAATAATTAGTGACTTTCTTTTTAATAATAAATTTCTCTTGCTAAAAAAATACTAATATCAATACATAAAATGTTCAAAAATATTCTTATTTTATTTTGAGGGGTAATATAAATAATTTTAAAGTTATTAAAATTTGCACATTTAATTAGAGGTAGCTGTCTTAGGACGGACATCGTAGGGTGCTAACACCTTCCCTACGCGTAATTGACTCCCGAACCCAAAATATGGTTTCTAAGACCATTTTCTTTTTAAATGGGTTTTTCCGTAGTTTTCCTTAATAAACTATGGTGGCGACTCCTCTGTTTTTAACATTATTGTTCGCTGTCTTGCCGTGACCCATGTTGCGACAATGTCTAATGTTAATTATTAAAAAAAATTGTGGACAATTGAACTTATAGATCAGTAGATTACAATAAAAATATTAATGATCAATACAAAAATAAGATAATGCATATAATGATATTTTAATAATATTTTATTTAGGATAATAACTGAGAGACTGTAAAATTTTCTTTAGTAATTTCAAGTAGGCATGACAAAGAGCCCTGAACCCGTGAGTACCAACCCAAATCCGACCCGACTTTGATGGGAATACCCCATTTGACCGGGTATAGATACGGGTACAGTTATTATCTGAATTTTTTTAATAGAGAAGGAGGTGGATATCTAACTATCCCCGTATCCATACCCGCCACCGTTATATTTTTTTTTTACAATTTTTTTGTCACAACATATATATACAATTAACTATAATTTTATTGTTATAATTTTATTTTTATAATAATAATTAAATAACAAATTTAAAATTATACATTTAACCTATCTCTTTTATACTTGAACCCACCCGGCCTTTTGTGAGGATGGGGACGGTGAGTGCTAAACCCGTCCTCGACCCGTTCCGTTGCCATGCCTAATTCCAAGTTGATTTAGTTCATTTTTAGTTTTACTTTGATGTAACATTATTATTCTTATGTATAAAAAATAATTAGGTTATTGAAGTTTGTTAGTTATAATTCAATTCATGATCATATGCATGAAAGTAAGACTTGATCAATAACTACTCAATGTATCATTATGGACATAACCAACAATGAGCTATAACACATTATTAAATGGTACATGTATACATTTGAATCAAAATATATGTTTATGTAGTAATTATATTTCTTATAAAGTATAATATTTCTCTTTAAAGACAATATGTTCATAATATATAATATATTAAAAATAAATTAAAAATGTGTAATGTTATCTTTATTTAAATTATTTAAAATATAATTACAAAGCAATAATTATAAATATTAAAATATAATGTTTTAAAACATATAAAATAGATTTTTTGTGCCTAAATAAATTAACATATTAGATATATCTTTTAAGATTTATTTAATTAAATTATTGTGCCTAAATAAAAAATATTCATATTAATTATATGATGTTGATTATTTAGGAAAATTTGATCGATTTTGATCGGTGAGTTTTGAGGAGAATAATATTTAAAATAATTTAATTGACTTAATTATATAGACAATAGATAAAAATGAGAAGTTTAAATAAAATAAAATTGATGGAGAAAAATTAAATTTACTTAATTTTCACAAATAAAAGGACTCAATTAAATTGAAAAAATTGAAAGATTAAAATTGTACTTTGGGACATAAAATAGACTATAAGGATAAAAGGTAAAAATAAACCTAATTTTAATTTTGAATTTTAAATATTCCTCAATACATTATGAAATGAATCTTAACATGTGTCTCACATCCACGTCTATCTAATAAAAACACAAGATATGAGAGAAGAGTTCATATTCATAAATATTTAACAAATTAATGGTAAAGATTGACCTACTTAAATTTAATTTAAATTATTCATTTTAATGACATGATTATAATATTGTAACAAAATAATGGTAAATATTGATCTACTAAAATAAATCTCGCAATATTTTTAAATTTAAATTTACTTTAAATTTCAAACAAAATATATAATAGTGTTATTTATTAATTTGAACCGAAATATATATTTGCATCACAAATTTATGAAATAAAAATAAATCTAATTGCAAGATTTGAATAAGAATATAAATGTGTTATCAATTTTAATTTTTAAATTATAAAAATTATATTGATTAGAATTACCTTAATTAATATAATTATGTATTTTTATTAATTAAAAATGAAAAAAAACTATTGGAATTTCAAGTAGAAATTTTTTTCGAGATGTCTAAAATGAATCTTGCGAGTTTTTTAAATTTAAATTTAATTTAAATTTGAATCAAAGTATATATTAGTGATATTAATTAATTTGAATTAGAATATATAATTGTATTATCAATTAGAATGTTTAAATTGTGAATGATTAATTAATTAATCACGTTACTTACTATAATTGATGTATTTTTATGAATTAAAAATAAAAAAAAAAATAGATGTGTGTGCTTATTATTTATAATAATAGTTTCTATTTTAAAATGGAAATTTGAATTTAATTAGTATTGTTTATTAATATGAATTAAACAATTTAAAATTTCAAATCATAAATATCTTAAAATATTGATCACGTTCAAATTTGAATATGAATATGAATTTAAATTAGTGTTATTAACTAATATGAATTAAACAATTTAAAATTTCAAATCATAAATATCTTAAAATATTGATAATGTTCAAATTTTATTATCATCCACACATGTATGTATAAATATTGTTTAAATTATCAATTATATATTTGCATTATAAAATTATGAGATAAAAAATCTAATTGCACGATTTCTTTATTTTAATTAGTTATAATTTTGAATTTGAATATGGATTTGAATTTAAATTAGTGTTATCAATTAATATGAATTAAACAATTTCAAATTTCAAATCATATATATATCTTAAAATGTTGATCACGTTCAAATTTGAATATGAATATGAATTTAAATTATTGTTATCAATTAATATGAATTAAACAATTTAAAATTTAAAATTACCATAAAAATAAAATCGTCTTCATTTCGGCGGAAAAATAATCAATATGGTGTTATCACGTGGCATCAACCTACGTGGTAAAACCTTCTTTTATATAATATAATTGATTAAGAAATTCAGTTGTACTTATTTTTTTTTAAAAATAAATAAAAATTGAAAGATTTAAAACTTGACCAATTTTCACAAATTGAAATTTAATTAAAATATTGAAAAATAATTAAAATTACATAATTTAAATAACGTTCAATTTTGGTTATTACCACATCAAAAATGTTTCTAAATATGCTCAAAATGATCTTTAATATGTGTGTCATCCGTCTTCTAAAAACATGTTATGCAATACTAGTATTATGTAGGTATATAATATATGATTGATTGTATTTATGAGCCAAGTATGCACATAGCTACATACAATCACAAATCGAGATTAAAGCGCTAAACACCCGCTTCACATCATTTTTATTGCTTATTAATGTTGAATAAATAATTTTCTTTTATCTCCTTGTGGTATTATGATGCTCTTAACAAATATAGGTCATTCTAGATGAATATCACCTTTTAGATAGTACCCCGTATTGAATGGAGGGTGTAATGCATTTGAAAGTGGTCATATCATATGTTTCTTATAATTAAGACAGAAAAAATATACTACCATTTGATAGGTTAGTTTTTTGAATTTAGATAACTCCTCTTTAGTTATTTTATTTTTTTATTTAATGAATTGTATTAATTAATGGGGCATATAACATAAAGTGGATGTTAAATGCACATTTATTATTAAGTATTAGAGGAAGTATAATGAGTTTTAATTGTGCCATTAATAAGTATTTGAATTCTTTTGGCCATTAATTAGTTATTATGCATTCATTTATTATATTTATGAATTTTAATTTTTAAAAATAAAAATATCATTTAAAAAATAAAGTAAAAAGAACTAAAGAGATTAATCAGTATTTATTGCTTCATTTATCATTTGTAATTATTTGTAGTGTATAAGTTTGAGAGTGTTTGAAAAATTATTAATATATAATTATCACTAATATAGTAAATATCAACATTTTATGCATCTTGTATAATAAAAAAAATTATATTTATACCGTCAAAAGATTAATAACTAGTAAATATTATACCACATTGTATTCAAAAATTATATCAAAGGATATGCACTGATTCTCTTCTATTAAAAAAAAGGAAAAACTAGTAAATTAAATTAACATGATAGACAGAGAATTTTTTTTAATAATTAATTATTACATGACTAAGAGTAATTATAATTTGAGATGTAATTTTTTATTATTATTATTATTATTATTATTATTATTATTATTATTATTATTATTATGTCTCCAACTTTAATGTAATATACACAAGTAAAAATAAATATTTTATTATATAAAATAGTTTATTATAAATTTAACAAAAAATAATATATTACTTTTTATGATAAATTATTGTTTTATGTACTATTCCTAGCACATGTACAATAATTTTTTTTAAAAGAATAATTATAAATTACCTTTTTTTTTTCTTTTAAAAAAAAGCACATGTACAATAATTAATGCATAATTAAGAAAATGAAAATAGAATATTTAAGAATGAAATGCCTCAGTTACAATAATAAATATAAATGAACTATTTAAAAATTCAATACATATTAAATTATAAAATACTTACCCATCAAAAGCTGCATATTTTGATCAGTTCTATTATTTGAATATAAAGTACTCCAATTAATATCATATTTAATACTATTAAATTATCTTTATCTCTCTCTTTTTTATTTTTTTTTTATCATTTTCTTGATACACATAATAAAAATGTTAAAAAATGTCAAAGGATAAAACAAAAGTTAAATAACTTAAACGACAAAAAAGGAAAACATTTTGATTTTCCAGTTTCCATTCATAGATCATAGCTGGTCTGTTGTTGTCTTCTTTCTCTGTGGGTTGTAGAACAACCAGAGATTGGAGAAAATGCAAGCGTCAATTGCGTGCTCTCCTCATGTGTACGTATATGGAGGAGTTGTCAGAGTGCAATCAGACACTAACTTTGTTCCAACTTCCAACAACCAACTCTGTTCCAACAACCGTTTCCCTCAAACCCAACCACTTCACTTTGACTCGAACCAAATCCACTTCTGGGATCACACTCAGATACAATTCTCAACCTCAACTACTGCTAAACCTTTGTGCATCAAAATCTACAAGAATCTGCAGTTCCAATGTTGCTCCACTTCGGTGCGGCATTTCGTCGAACGGATACGGGGCAAATGAAGGTAGGAGTGTTGGAGAGTGGCTTGTGCTGGCCGGTGAGGTCCTTTCGACGGGATTTCCATTGTGGGTCTCAATTGCGTCTGTTTTGGGGTTGATGAAACCAAGTTACTTCAATTGGGTCACTCCCAAATTGAGCATCACGGGTCTCAACATCATCATGCTGGGTATGGGTATGACTCTCACCCTTGATGATCTTCGTGGGGTTCTGGCCATGCCTAAGCAAGTCCTCTCTGGTTTTTTCATCCAGTATTCGGTTAGTATCCTTACACTGTGCTGGTTATTTGGAATTTGCATGGTTTGTTTTATAAGTAAATACTAAATAGTACATATAAAAAAATTTTACATAATGAACTAATCGATAATTTTATTAATTTTCTTAATAGTTATCTTAAAAGTCATTTTTAATATGACTTTTTATTAGTTAACTGTGTAAAAATATCCTAGTAAAATTGACAATTTAATTCAATTTTTTATTTTTATTATTGAAACTGAATTGAATTGAATTGCATACTTAATTTACTTATATTGATTTGTAATCTTATGTAGTAATATTTTAAATTTTTAATTAATAATAATAGCTTGTGATTCCATATGTGTTGAATATTTTAGCAATATTAAATTATAAGTTTATAACATTAAGAATATACGACTAATTGACAATGAATATTTTGTAATGCACTTTTTTTCATAAGAAATTTGTTATGTAGTTATTATCATGTAGGGTATTTTATTACTCTATTGCTTATAATTAGATAAATGTCATTTTCCAGGATTGACTATGACTCAATTGCTTATTAGATTATGTTTTAGTTTGTTAGTTGTGAAATTTAAAATAATTTTAAAAGTTATATAAAAATAAATTTAAAAAATATAAAAAAAAAACGCAGAATTGGACTAGACCAAATTATAAAAGATTGCTTTGGGTTAATTTTGATTTGATATTGCATTTAAATAAAACCAAACCATGCATTAATTTTATGTTTAATTCATATTACTTTTTATCTAAAATTCAAATAAAGCTAAATCTCAAACATCCTTAGTATCGGCCACCATACATAGATATAATTAAATTTTGGTACAGACTATAGGTATTTTTCCCTAAAAACAGTACTATTCAAGTAAGGTAGGATCATTATATGTAACAAACCTTTTTTTTTTTAGTATTTAATTTAACTACAAACTCAGAACCCGAATTTAAGATACCTAGTTAAGTTAGAACAATCTTAACTCAGTTGAATACATAAATATAAATATAATTAAATTAAAATATTCAAGTATTAAGATGTCACATAATAATTAAATTAATATATAATATATTAACAAATCAGTAAAAATAATCAAATAAAGACTATTAAAAAATTGTAATAATTTATTCAAATGAAAAAGATAAGAAAGTAATATATAAAAAAATAATTATAAACAAAAATGTTTTTAACTATTTGAAAATATAAATATGAATATTGTTAAAAAATCACGATATTGTTAAAATTTTTGCTCAAAATAATATTGAAAAGATAGCAAACTCATTACAATACATGGGTACACAATCTAGTTATTTGTAAAAAAAAAAAAAAGCCATAATGAAACCAATATAACATTTTCTTGTACCAAATGGGTATTTTGTTTGCCTTTTCACTACCGTTCTAAACAGTTTTCCTTGATGAGGTATCCTTGTTTTGATTGTGTAAATTGCTGACAATTTTCAGGTGATGCCACTATCTGGATTTCTTATAAGCAAACTCTTAAATCTTCCATCACATTTTGCAGCAGGTTTAATATTACTTGGGTGCTGTCCAGGAGGTATGAATTTTAATTTTGTGGTTTCAATTTTCTCTCCACTCTGCACTTATATTTCAAATAGTCTTTGTTTGGTTGCAGGCACAGCTAGTAACATTATAACTTATCTTGCACGGTATATATATTGATCCTCACAACTCTTATTCCAAATAAACTTAAATATGAATTTAGTCCCTGTAAATTTTTTTTGTTCATTTTTAGTTTTTATAAGTTTGCGCTTTTCAATTTTGGTTCCTGTAATTTTTTTTTCATTTTTAGTTCATGTAAGTTTGTATTTTTTCAATTTTATTCCATTTAAGATTCCATTTTTTTTTTAATTTTTAGTTCTATAAGTTTCCGTTTTAAGGATCAAAATTAGAAAAACTCAAATTTATAGGGATTAAAAATTAACAAAAAAATTTACAAGACCAAAATTGAAAAAATGCAAACTTAATGAACAAAAAAAAAAAACAAAAAAAAACTTATAGAAAACAAAATTAAAAAAACGCAAACTTACAAAAACTAAATACATATTTAAGTTTTTGAATTAATCCTTTTAATGGGCTTGATAAACTAGGTGATCTTATTAGCTTTTTGTTTTGCCAGTGCAAATGTGGCGCTTTCGGTGATAATGACAACTGCAAGCACCGTATCTGCCATGGTTGGTACCACAAATTGAGTCTTGTCTTTGGATACCCTTTTTGATCTGCAATTAATGACAAAGTGTGGTTCTGGTAGGCATTACAATGATACAATCAGTTAGTTTAATGGTTTCATGTGCTCAGGTTTGAAATTGGGCAGTGACAAATTTTCTCCATCACAGCTTTTTGGCCTTCCATCTGGCATTGTGAAAGGCTTTCAAATAGAATTCTTGCACGTTTTATTAGCTTAAATATATTTTTGTCTCAAAACATATGATTTTTTTAATATTGGTTCTTATAAAAATTGCAAAAGTAATGTGTTTTAGATCTTAATTAGTGAAGTGAAGGATTAAAACCATAATTTTTATTAAATGTAAGGATTAAAAATAAATAATTTTTTTTATAAGAATTAAAACCAAAATTCTTGATATTTCCATGAACAAAACATATTTAAGTCACGCTTTTTCTTACTCTCTTCATTTTTGTATATTTTTCCGTTTGATGCAAAAATAAATTGTTATTTTTCTTACATTTATTTGAAAGATAGATTTTATCATGGATAAACAATGATTTTACAATAAAATGAACGAAATATCAAGGGGATTATCTATTTTATGTACGATAAGCACCACATGAAAATTTATAATCATTCCATTAGCTATGTAATATCTATTATAATGATCCGCAGATTAGATAAACATTCATTGTAAGACACTCTAATATTTTTTTGCCTTTTTTTCTTTTCTTCTTTTATCCAAAATATTTTTTGCCTTGCTCAGTTTTTCAAAAGGCTACACAACATTGGGAAATTAAATTAGGTACCAAGGGTCTAGCTCACTTGGTTGATCAGTTTACATGAGTTGTTGTAAGCTACTTGAACAGGGTTGTTATATTTTATGAAGGAACTGTGCCTTTTTTGTAAACTTTTTTTTTTCTCACATTGCAGGTCATGACTCCTCTACTGACAGCCAAACTTGCTGGTAAATATGTAGCAGTGGATGCACCTGGCTTATTGATTTCAACATTGCAAGTAAGCTTTAATTTGCTTCTCAAATTAATGTTGCCTCTGCTTCTAATTTGTTGTTACTTCCCTCTCTTCTATGTCTCTCAACAGGTTGTGCTTGTTCCTGTTTTGGCTGGTGCATTTCTGAATCAGTTTTGCCAACCTATTGTTAAATTTGTCTCTCCATTGATGCCACCCATAGCTGTAATAACTGTGGCAATTTTATGTGGAAATGCTATTGGCCAGAGTTCTTCAGCAATCCTTGCATCTGGTGGACAAGTGATTTTAGCCACCTTCCTTCTTCAAGCTTCTGGGTTTTTCTTTGGTTACCTATTTGCAAGATTGCTTGGGCTAGATGTGTCATCATCACGAACCATATCCTCTCAGGTTGGCATGAAGGTAAAGTTAGTGTCCCTTTCAATAACATCTGAAATCAATTTTAGAGTACTTACTGGTTCAAAAGAAATTTTAGAGGTGTGATATGGAACACTCTATCACTCAAAAACCTTATTAACACTTATCATTTTTTTTTACCTCTTCTGATTACATTATATTACCTATCATACTTATAATTTTCTCTCTTTATCTCTCTGTGTTAACTAGAGTAGAGATGTCCATTGTCCAAGAATCTCTATTCTTAATTTTTATCAAAATCAGTTTTACTCAACCACAAATGTTCCCCTAGCATTTTATAAGTTGTTTTCTTTCCAAAGACAACTTACTCAAAGCGTTACAAGTGCTTTTAATATTATTTTTTTGATTAAAATTAAAAATTTATTTTAGTATGAAACGCAAATTATCAAAGTAACTATTATTTTTATTAAAAAATAGTATTAAAAGTACTTTAAGATATTATGGTTAAATGTGTCTTTCTTAAATGTCTGTCTATAGACATTAATTAAAAAAATCTTGAAAGTGTTTTTACAAATCATTTGTGACCATTGGTTCAGTTCCACGTAAATTTACTAGTTATTCCATGCAATTTTGTAGAACTGTGTTCTCCAGATTGTTCTGTCTACGAAGCACTTTGGAGATCCCCTAACTGCAGTACCTGGTGCTGTTGCAATTGTGAATCAGTCAATCATTGGTAGTATCCTTGCAGAAATTTGGAGACGCTCTTTACCTGTTTAAATGAAGGAGTGAAAATATCTACTTGGATGAGCCTTTAGCTAATAACTAGAAATTGTACCGTGATATTTTGTTATTATTATTTTTATTTACAATTTACTAACAATAATACCATGAAACTGGTTGCTATTATTTGTTGTATTTTAAAAATATTCCAAAAGGTAAGAGTTCTACATTGCATAAAATATGTTTTGTTTATCTTGTTTATATATTAACATGCAACTAAAACTTTTAAAATGGCTGGCAGAAGGTGAGAGGCTCGTGCATATAAGTCTGGGCCTCGTTTTTTTTATTTATTTTTAAAAGGGTACAAGTTTGGGCCTCGTGAGTCTGTTGTAGTGTAAATCCATCGATTTACCTATAAAAAAAGAACTTAGGGATTAAATCATGAAAGTATGTTTAAAAATTTATTGAGATATTTTTTATTGATAGTTTTGAATCTTCATAACATGTCTCGTCAATGAAAGGACAATTTTAAAAATGAAACGCATAAAATGCATAGAATATACATGTGAAACGTAGAATGATACATATGTAATAAAAAATATTAGTTCAGTTTGGATCGGTTCGATTTTAGAAATATTATCTGATTTTTTTTTTTTAACAAAGCATTATCCGATTTGGATACATATGTATTAATATACTAAGAGATTAATGTTTCTTTAATCAGGTTAATGTTTCATGTAACCATATTTCTTTAGCTTTACCATTTAACTATATACTATTTTCGTTTCTAAATATAAAACTCTTTTAATTAATTCGTACCCTTTAAGAAAGTTGATTAATTTAGTTTATATCATTAAATTTGTTAACAATTTGTATTATTTTTTCAAAATTACTCTTAAAATTATTGAGACTCATCATCTCTCTTTTTACTTAATTACTTTCCACCTAATTAATTAATGTGTGTTAGTCTTCTTCTCCAATCATATTAGAGAGAAAATGCATTTATTTTTTTAATTCATAGCATTTATTGTAAAGTAATTATGAGTAATTTGGTAAAAAAATAATTAATGCAAAAGACAACTTAAAAAAAGTCTTATATTTATGGACAAAGAAATTTTAAGAAAGAGCTTTATATTTAAGAACAAAGATAGTATAATGTTAAAATTAATATCTTAAGTCAACAAATCAGGTCGGTTTCAAGTTTAAATAAATGACCCTATCAAGATTTCAAGTCGGATAAGAACACAAATAAACATGTCTCAATCCGTCTCATCAACACTTACTATTAAGTTATCTTTATTTGTCAATTTTTTATTTTATTTTTATACATGTCTTAAAAATGATAAATTATTATGTGGTCCTAGACCATTACTTGGTCCATATCTCTACATGACATATAATAATGTGTTATTAATTGTTTTATCTTAAATTTAAAAACTTAAATATATATCACATAGAAATTGGTCGGAACTACAGACAAGTGGTAGTTTAGGACCACCTAATAATTTTTCCTTAAAAATACTTAAAAGAAAAATCTAAAGAGAGAACAAACATTATATCACTTTAAATTATAAAAAAAAAAAAACATTTTTAATTTGCCTATATATTTATTCATAGTGGGTCTGTACTCTGTGTAGTGTTCTTTCTTTGTGGGTTGTGGAACAACATAGAGAGAGAGAGAGAAAATGCAGTCATCAATTGCATGCAGTCCTCATGTACATGGAGTTGCACCAGTGCATTCACACACCAACCACCATGTTCAAACAACCGTTCGACTCAAACTTGCCCACTCTGCTTTGGCTCAAACCAAATCAACTTCTAGGATCACACTCACATGCAATTCCCAACCTCAACCTCTGCTAAACCTTTGCACACCAAAACCACCAACTAGAATCTGCAGTTCCAACGTTGGTCCACTTCAGTGTGGCATTTCGTCGAACGTGTACGGTGGGAATGAGGTTAGGAGTGTCCGGGAGTGGCTTGTGCTGGCTGGTGAGGTTCTCTCAACGGCATTTCCATTGTGGGTCTCAATTGGGTGCGTTTTGGGGTTGATGAAACCAAATTGCTTCAATTGGGTCACTCCCAAATTGACAATTATGGGCCTCAACGTCATCATGCTTGGCATGGGTATGACCCTCACTCTTGATGATCTTCGTGGGGCTCTTGCCATGCCTAAGCAAGTCCTCTATGGTTTTGTCCTTCAATATTCGGTTAGTATCTTTAACACTGTGGTGGTTATTTGCAGTTTGGAAATTTTATTTTCAAAGAAGCAACTCATGAAGATTTTTTTATTTTTATCCGCTGCATGAAATTGAAATTCATGCACAGCCACCTGAAAAACCGATATGCGTATACACTATTGGCAAATTGAATTGAATGAAACAAAAAATTGCAATCATTTAGACTTTATTTTTTTTTATTATCTAATCAATTTGATTTTAAAATCTAATTCAATTCAATGTATTTTAGTTTAGATTAAATTGATTTTCGATTTTTTAAAAGAGTATACAATTAATAAAGTAAATTATAAATTTTGTAAATTAATCTAACATCAAACATTACATTTTGAATATAATTCAAAACATATTTCAACATTTTAATTTAAATTGTAAGTTAGAGATAATTTTAAAATTTCTCAAAGAACAAATATATAATAGATTATATATTCATAGTTCAAAACCAAGAGACTCTAACTCGGTTATACATTGTATACGAGTTGTTGAAAATCGTCTCTTACCAGTGTTTAACTCCCCCTTTTGAATTCTCAAGCATATAACTATGTAACTAATTATTAAAATAGAATACACAATATAATTCGTTTGGTTTGCATTAGAAGGTTTTTTTAATATAGAAGCCAAAATTAGATTCAATAATCCAATAAAAAAAATAGTTTTTTTATTTATTAAAATTTCAATTTGTTCAATTATGAATTTTTTGCTTCAATTAGTACCGTTTGCATTAAATTGAATTGGTTCATGAACCGCCTCAATTGAATTGCTTGATGAACCGCCTAAATTGACTACAAATTCGAGCAGCCTCAAATTATACTAAGCAACACCTTAGTTTGGTTCTAACACCTTAGTTTGAATAAAGTCTTGTTTTTTTATTCATTTCTTGTATAAATCATTCAGAATTGATAACATAAAATAAAAATAATGTGTCGTGATTTTATATGTGTTTAACATTTTGACGAGGTTCCTTCAAAAAAAAAAAAACATTTTGACGAGGTTAAATTATGAGTTTATAACAATTACAATATATGACTAATTGAATATGAATAGTCTATAATGCACTTCTTTAATAAGAGATTTGTAATGCAATTATTATTATTATTATTATGGGTAGTCTTTTATTATTCTATTATTTATGATTATGTAAATGTCAATCAAAGATATAACTCAAATAGTTATTATATTATTTTGTTAGTTATCAAATTAAAAATAATTTTGAAACTCAAATAAAAATAGATTAAAAGATTAAAAAAATCATAAAACCAAACAAAACCAAATCATAATTGATCGGTTTGATTTAGATTTAATATTGCATTTAAAGTGAACCAAATTAAAACACATATTATTTTTATATGTTTGGTTTGAACGTCTTTCTGCCTAAAAATCAGATCAAATCGAACCATGAACACTTCTAACACCCACTGCCATACATAGATATGATTAAATTAAAATATTAAAATGTTTTTTTAGATACCAAATATTAAAATGCTAAATAATATTTAAATTACTACACAATATATTAATAAATTAGTAAAAGTAGGCAAATAAAGACTTTTAAAATTTAATTATAATAACTTATTCAAATCAAAATGGTAAGAAAATAATATATAAAAAATATTTATACATGAAAAATATTGTCTAAATATTTGAAAATATAAATAAGAATATTATTTAAAAATCTTAATATTTTTAAAAATTTATTCAAAATAATATTGAAAAGATAGTAAACTCATTTAAAATACATACATAGGGTACAAAAGCTAGTTATTTGCAAAATAATCATAATGAAACCAAAAAATAATTAGCTCATACCAAATAGTAGGTATTTAGTTAGCCTTTTTACTACCGTTCTAATTAAACAGTTTGTCTTGATGAGGTGTATCCTTGTTTTGTTTGTGTGAATTGCTGACAATATTTTTCAGGTGATGCCACTATCTGGATTTCTCATAAGCAAACTCTTAAATCTTGCCCCACATTTTGCAGCAGGTTTAATATTAATTGGGTGCAGTCCAGGAGGTATATATATATATATATATATATATATATATATATATATATATATGGAATTTTAATTTTGTGGTTTAATTAGTTTTCTATTCATTATATTTTAAATTAAATGGTCTTTGTTTGGTTGCAGGCACAGCTAGTAACATTATAACATATCTTTCACGGTATATATATATATATATTCTCAGTTATATTAATTCCAATTAATTAATTTAATGCTTTACTGGATTTGATCATTGATGAGCCAGGTGATCTAATGATCCTTTTGTTTTGCTAGTGGAAATGTGGCGCTGTCTGTAATTATGACAACTGCAAGTACCCTAACTGCCATGGTGGGTAGCTATTACTATAATTTGAGTCTTATCTTTGGTTTCCATTTTTGACGTGCATTAATTAATTAATGGTACAATCAATTAGTAATAGGGTTTCAGTTCCATGCATCTGCTCAGGTTTGAACTTGGGCAGACAATTTTTCTCCATCGCAGCCTTTTAGCCATCCCTCTGGTGTTGTGAAAAACGCTTCCAACAGAAGTCTTGTTTGTTTTATTACAAACAGTGTAGAGTATATTCTCTATACATTAATTGCTATGCAAAAATGATTCGCTTAATTACAAATTTTACCGGTCAACTATTATAATTTCATGAATTTTACCATCCAATTTTATTTTGTATTTTACCATGATTTTTTTCAATTTTACCATCATGGTAACAAAACAACGTTGTTTTTAGGGACACGTCAGCATTTTATTACACATTTAAGGAATTGATAAAATGTGTAAAAAAAAATTTAGATGGTAAAATTAATGAAATTATGATAGTTGGGTGGTAAAATATGCAATTAAGTCAAAATAATTCTTAGCTTAAATATATTTTTATCTCTAAAAATATGAAAATCTTTTAGTATTGATTATTGTAAAAATCTTATCTGTTTTTAATTTCTGAAAATTACAAAAGTTATGTGTTTTTGGTGTTTGGTAAAAGGCTAAAACCATTGTTTTTATTAAATGTAAAGATTAAATAATAAATAAAATTTTTATAAGAATTAAGACTAACATAATCTTTTTCGTGAATCAAAATATATTTAAGTCAAGTGCTTTTTTCGTACTCTTCATTTTTGTATTTATGTTGTCTGATGGAAAAAAAAAAAACTTACATTTATTTGAATGATAAATTCTATCTTGGACAAATAATGATTTTACGAGAAATTGAACAAATTATCAACGGCACTATCTATTTTATGTATACGATATATACCAATGTTCTTAAAACCGAACCGAACCGGTCTGGTGACCGGTCCGAATACTCTATAAAACCGGAGGAATTCGGAACCGGTGGGAACCGGTCAAGAACCTGTCAAACCGGACCAAAACCGGCCAAAATCGGTCAAGAACCGGTACCCAAAACCGGTTTGAACCGGTAATTTTTTTTTTAATTTTTATTTTTTCATTTAAAATTTTAAATTTAATATAAAATATTTTAAAGATAAATAAAAACACATATTTAATAAATATCTCAAATAAATATAAATTATTTTATCAATTATTATTATTATTTTCTTGTAAAACATATAATTTGTTTATTTATATTAATTTATAATTTTTTTATATCTTGATTTTTGATAACTTTATATTATATTAATTTGTCATTTTCTTTCTTTATTCTAAATGTAAATTTGTTATTGTTAATGGACATTATTTTATTTTATTAAAATTTGAACTTAAGTATTATGATATATTTAATTAAACTTTTATATATTTTTTGAATGTTAAAACCTTGTAAAGTGATGTTTTAAGTTTTATTATAGTTTTTAATGTTATAAAGTTATGTGATATTATATTTATTTAATATTATTTTATAAATTATTTTATTATTATTATTTTATTAATACCGGTTTAACCACGGTTGAACCTTGAACCAGTGCCTTGACCGGTTCAATGACCGGTCCGATTTTAAAAACATTGATATATACATGCAACGAACTTCTCTCTCTCAAAGCACCACATGAAATCATCTATATCAGCTATTTAATATCTATCACAATGATCAGCAGATAATATAAACATTCATCGTAAGACATTCTAATCTTTTTGCCTTTTTCTTTTTTTATCCAAAATATTTTCTTGCCTTGTTCAGTTTTTCGAAGAGGCTACACAACATCGGGACAGTAATTAAATTGGGAACTCATAAGTTAGAATTCGATTAAACTGGCAGGTCAACTAGTCCAACAGAACATCAAACTAGTTTATTTAATCTTGAAAATTGACTGTGCAAATAATTAGCATAAAACCCATTAAACTAGTTAAGTGCTTTTAAGTGCTTTTAATATTATTTTTTATTAAACTTACTCAAAGCGTTTTAAGTGCTTTTAAATTAAAACTGATTTGAATCGGTTTACTGGAATTTTTTATTTTTAAATTAAAAAAATCTAATATTATAATGATTAATATAATTTAAGTCCGATATTATAATAATTGATATAGTTTATCAATTTTAAATGTAATTGCTAATGAATATTGTTGTGTTATTGAAGTTAAATGTTAAGACATATTCAATTTAGTTTCATGTTTAATTTTGAATATTATACATTATGAGTTATTATAACTTTTATAAGTAAAATTTAATTTTTAATATAATGAAGTTATAAAATTATCTTATTTTTATTTAATTAAGAATTAAAACAATATTATTTAATTATTACTCCTTCAACTGCTATTCAATTATAGACCATGAAACTTCTTTTTTCTTTTACGAAATAGACCATTTAACTTTGAACCATGGCCTTCACTAATTCAATTACTGGTCAGATTTTAAAATTCTTGCTCAAAGCATGGTTGTTTTTTGACTTAAATACGTTTTTAGTTCTTTAAATTTGGATAATTGTTTGTAAGTCCTAAAAAAAATCCGTTTTTATTAATCCTTCAAATTTTCGAAACGCTGCTTTTAGTCCCTGATCACTATTAATTGCGTTCATGCTGTTAACGATTTTTCACTGTCATAATTTTTTTTTAATTTAATTTCTTTAAAAACGATTTCTGACAGTTTTAAACCGTCAGAATATATAAAAAATAAATAAGAAACTGTCACAATTCCACATCCATGTTTTTTTTTCTTTATTTCAAAAAAATTGAGGGATTAATAAAAATAAATTTTTTTGGAGGACTAAATTTAAGCCTTGTTTTTTTTATGAAGGAATGGTGCTTTTCTGTAAACCTTTTCTTCTCACATTGAAAACTTAACATTGCAGATGATGACTCCTTTTCTGACTGCAAAACTTGCTGGTAAATATGTAGCAGTGGATGCATCTGGCTTATTGATTTCAACATTGCAAGTAAGCTTTCCTTCTCAAATTAATGTTGTCTCTGTTTCTAATTTGTTGTTTAATTGTTACTCCCTCACTTCATGATCTCTCTCAACAGGTTGTGCTTGTTCCTGTGCTGGCTGGTGCATTTCTGAATCAGTTTTTCCAACCTTTTGTTAAATTTGTCTCTCCATTGATGCCACCCATTGCTGTAACAACTGTGGCAATTTTATGTGGAAACGCTATTGCCCAGAGTTCTTCAGCAATCCTTGTGTGTGGTGGGCAAGTGATTTTAGCCACCTTTCTTCTTCATGCTTCTGGCTTTTTCTTTGGTTACGTATTTGCAAGAATGCTTGGGCTAGATTTGTCATCATCACGAACCATATCCACTCAGGTTGGCATGTAGGTAAAAGTTAGTGTCCCTTTCAATAACATGCATGTGAAATTAATTTTGGTGTCACACATGTTTCAATGAAAATATTGTATGGTTGTGGAGAGTACGTAATGCATGGTTCAATATTAATTTTATCAAAATTAATTTTACTCAACTCTAAGACAAATGATTACATAGTATTTTATAAGTTGTTTTTTAAAGACAACTTACTTAAAATATTTTAAGTGTTTTTGGTATTATTTTTTAATCAAAATTGAAATTTTATTTCAGTAAGCAATTCAAATTATCAAAGTAAGTAACTATTATTTTGATTAAAGAATATAGTATTAAAAGTCCTTTAAGATATTATATATAGTAAAATTTGATCCTTTTTTAATGTGGGTCTATAGACATCAATTAAAAAGTATAAAAAAAGCTATTAAAAATATTTATTACATTAATTAAATAAATACGTTTTTAAATATGTAAAAATATTTAATTAAGCATATTCAATATTTAATTTGTTAATCAGTATCTATAAGCACACGTTAAAAAATTAAGCACAGGCAACTTGCTACAGTTCATTTGAGATAATGTTCAGTTCCGCATCAATTTACTAGTTATTCCATGCCATTTTGTAGAACTCAGTTCTTGGGATTGTTCTGGCTACAAAGCACTTTGGAAATCCCCTAACTGCTGTACCTGGTGCTGTTTCAATTGTGTGTCAGTCAATCATTGGTAGCATCCTTGCAGGAATTTGGAGAGATTCTGTGCCTGTTTTAATGAAAGAGTGAAAATATCTACCTGGATTATTAGTTTTCGCTAATAACCAGAAAGGAAAATGAGGGGCAGAAATTAACCATATGCTACTTAGACACATAGAAATAAAGAGAGAAGCATAAGTATGAGTATGAAGAATGAAATAATGTGATAAGAAAATAGAGATAAAGATAAATTATCAGTGTTATTTAAGTGTTTGTAATGGAGGGGAGATATTCACATATCATTATTCTACTAGAAAATGTATCGTGATATTTTGTTATTTATAATTTATAATTAATAATCGTGGTTGCTATTATTGACATCAGACATAATTATATTTTGTGATAATTTTGATTTTCATAATTTTAATTGCTAGGTTTGTGTCTTCATATTTTTAAGTTTTACATCTTTTATTTGTCTATTAACTTAATATTTAATGAAAATATTAAGGTGACTACAGAATATTAACATGGGTACGTTGACATAGAAGTGGGGTCTTGTACCCATGAGATTAAATAATAAGCAATAAAACCATATTGTACTAGCTAGTTCATTTAGTATAAATATACCAACATGTCTTGTATTTAGAGTAGAGTATCTAGGCTAGTTCAATTTGCATGGGCCTGGTCTACGTTGGTCCATAAATATGAGTTAGGTCGGTTCCCCCACAAAATAAATGGACTTGTAAAATAGGTGGTTTGCATTCATTTTTCGTAGGTTAAGACATTACTTTCTGCACCCCCTTTTTCTTTCTGCACCCCGTAAAATCCCAAACAGACCAAACTACCCCTCCCTCTAACCAAGTCCCACCTCCACCCAACCACCCAATACCACCGCCAAACATCACTGCTGGAGCCACCCAAGACCACCGCCACAACCACCAAACACCACACGCAACCGGCTGACGAAGGAAATCGAATAAACAGACTTTTCAAAATCAAATAACATAATTTAGGAATACCTTTTACGGAATGATTTTTTTTTCTTCTGAAAAGGGCTTTCCAGAAGAAAAAAAATTCTAGAAAAGGCTTTCTAGAATTACGTAAAATAATTCCAGAAAGGCCTTTTCAGAAGAAAAAAAACAATTTTTTTTGTATTCTAAAAATAAGTTTCCGGAATACAAAAAAAAATGTACATCATTATGGAAACAAGTTTCCAGAATACAAAAAAATTGTTTTTTTTTTTTCGGAAAGTCCTTTCCAGAATTATTTTACGTAATTTTGGAAAGTCTTTTCTGGAATGAATTTTTTTTTCTTCTGGAAAGGCCTTTCTAGAAAAAAATTTCATTGGAAAAGGTATTCCGGAATTGCGTAATTTGATTTCGGAAAGTCTTTTTCTTCAACTTTCGTCGTCGGCCGGTTGCGTGTGGTGTTTGGTGGTTGTGGTGGTGGTCTTGGGTGGCTCTAGCGGTGATGTTTGGCAGTGGTATTGGGTGGTTGGGTGGAGGTGGGGCTTGGTTAGATGGAAGGGTAGTTTGATTTGTTTGGAATTTTTAGGAGATGCAGGAAGCAAAAAAGGGGGTGCAAGAAGTAATAGCCTGTAGGTTAACGAGCTAGTTCGTAGACCTAAATAAAAATATTAAAAATCTAAAAATAAATTAGGGTAAACACAATCAGGTCAGGTTTGGAGGCAAAACATAAATTGAATTGGGTATAGAATTTCGGGTTGGATCGGTTCAAGTTCATGTTAATTGTCAATTTTGACCCAACTTCGTTGGATTCAATCAAGTTAGGTCGGGTTTCATGTTACCAAATAGAAATAGAAAAAATTAAAGAATGGGATAAAATGGAAAAAAAACTAAAGAAAAATTGGAAACAAATGTGGGGGGAAACATTATAAATTAAACTAAACTAGAAATATCACATCAAATACCAACTCAACCCAAACAAAAATATGAATATATATAGCCAAAATTGTTGATGCAAGTCACGACACACAACTACTCAATAAATCGCACATGATAAACAACAACCGAAAATCATTGATTCAAAATAATAAGAGTGAATATACTTGTAAAGGAGGAAAATGGAAAAACCAGATGCAATTCAACTTAGGACTCTATGGTAAGTGTGATTGACTTAGAAAAGGGAAGCAACATTTTTTTTAGTAAACACACCCCATGCATGCCTAAAAATGTCGTTTCCCTTCTCTAAAAAATAAAGTATTAAGGAGACAACATGTTTGGGTTTGGGTGAAAGGGATTAGGGACAAATGGTCTGGGTGGTGTGCGTCTTTGTTTGTTGTGTGAATAATAATAATAATAATAATAATAATAATAATAATAAATTATTTATCACCGAGTTGGGATAGGTCAAGTCTCAGGTTTTATTAGTCGGAATTGAGACTATGGATGGCAATGGGTAGGATTTTATAGTACCCGTCCACATACTTGCGTTTAAAAAAACTATCTGTATCCGACCTCATACCCATATGGGTAGCAACTTTAATCCTCATCCCCGTACCTCGTTGGATATCTATATACCCGTACCTGCTACCCGCACTTTATTTATGTATGAAGTTAATAGATTAATAAAAAAATAGGCTTAAATGTAATTTTGGTCTCCTATTTTGCACAATCTATAATTTTAGTCCTCTTATTTTAAAATAGAGACATTTAGTCCTCCTATTTTGGACAATCTGCAATCTTGGTCCCTCTATTTTAAAATAGAGACATTTAGTCCTCCAATTTTGTAAAATCCATAATTTAGGTCCTTTTCTCAAATTGAAAGCATTGACAGTTAAGAGATTAAGGTTGACCTTGACATGACACGAGATTATTTATTTATTTTTTAATTATTTTAAATAGTGAGTAATAATTACTTGTTTATCTATGTCACTAAAACACATGTCACATCGATTTTAATGGTTGGGGTAACCGTGAGTCATAATATAAAAATCACAAGTCTTAATCATTTATTTTAAACTAGTTCTACGTTGTTGAAGCACATGGCACGTCGTAGTCAAATAAATGACATTACCTTTTTTTAAATATATTTTTCATCAATTATTCTACTCAGTATTTAAAATAATTAAAAAATAAATAAATAATCTCGTGTTACGTCACTATATTTGGACCACGTTAAGGTTAACGTTAATCTTTTAACGGTCAATGCTTTCAATTTGATAGAATACCAAAATTACAGATTTTACAACATTGGGGGACTAAATGCCTCTATTTTAAAATAGGGGGTCCAAAATTACGGATTGAGCAAAATAAGAGGATTAAATGTCTCTATTTTAAAATAGGAGGACTAAAATTGTGAATTGTGCAAAATAGAGGAACCAAAATTACATTTAAGCCATAAAAATATTAATTAAAAAAATTACTACAAGTAAATTGAAAATTCACCTTAAATAATTCAAAATTAACATTAAAAGCATCCACACATAATATTAAAAATATAAAATATAAAAATATTGTAAGTTATAACATAAATCTTTTACTGTTAGTGTTAGTTTATGGAAAATATAAAATTATTTTTTTATAGAAAAGTATATATATAACATAATTATTTATTTAAGTAAGTTATTTTAATTATATTAATATATATATATATGGTAGGTGCGGGACGGATACTATAGTACCTGTACTTGCATCCGCGAAAAATTGCGGGTCAATACCCGGCCCCAGCCCCAATAAGTGGGTATTTACCTGACCCGCTTACGGATATTTTGCGGATATTTGTAGGATCTGGGTACACTTTGTCATCCCTAATTGAGACCTGAATTGATTAGGTTGGGTTGCTTATTTTACAAACCAGATTAACTTGTGTAAACTTGTTCAAAACCAAGTCTAATTTATTCGGGTAAGGGTAAGGTTGGGTGAATCGGGTTGGACAGCTTTGCTTGACCTATGTTCACCTCTAGAAGAAACAAAAAAACCAAAAGTAAAAAATTAAAAAATTAAAAAATTAAAAAATGTATAATTGAAAAAAAAATAAAAAAAATATTTGTGCGAGTTAAACAGGTTAGTTAGTAAACCCCACTGATTAAATGGATTAACCTATATAAGTCTACATTTAACAGGGTTAAGCATTACCAAATTCAAGGCAATGAGAAAATATTAATTTTTCACTTTCATTTTTTCTCTTATTTAAATTTGAAAAAATTTCTATCTTCGTTCATTTTTCTCTTCCAAACACAATCTTTTATGCTTAGGCAAAAGAGAATAGCCACAATTTAAATTAAGAATTTAATTAAAATGTATTTACAATGTAAAGTTTTTTACATTGTTAATTAATTACATTATCATTTATGATATGTTTATTGAGTTTTATAATAACTACTTTGAAAGTCATTCATAACATAATTTCTTATTGGTTGACGGTATAAAATTATTTATATTCACAAAGCACGACGATTAAACTCTTAAACTAAATTATTTATAATGAATAAATAGTGTATGCATTGGTATTGTAAAATATTTTTACACAGTTATCCAATCACAAATCACCTATATAGTTAGTTTGCTGACTTTTCTAATAGCTAACTTAAAAATCACATCAATAATAATTTCTGATTGATTGATAGTATAAATATTACCGTGACAGTGCATAGAAATTAAATTCTTAAATAATTACAATTGCAGTGAAATGTACATATAACAATTTATATAACATCATTTTTTGTATCTATCTTTCTCCACTCCATCGTTTATTACATTTCAAACTTCTTTCTCTTTTCTTTCTTTCTTACTTGTTTCATGTCTCTTGCTTATATCCTTGAAAACTCTTTAACAAAATATTCAGAGGAAATCTTAAGGAAAGTTTTAAAGAAAATATGAAACTTAAAAATTTCAGACTATATAATTGTTTATGCATATTGCAAAAATGGTATATAAAGGAGGCTTCAAATGAAAGATTCTACATTCGTACGTTGCACCCGATAATGTAACTCTTAAGACACCTTTCCTAGAACCTGTGATGCTGAGTCGATGTTAATCTAGTTTGATTCATGATTATGCAGGAATATGAATATAAGTACAACTAGAATATCTTTTTGAACTGTTTTATGAATTATGAGATTGAGATATAATTAGAAAACACCCTTTGAAAAATGAAGATAATCCAAAGAAAAGACAAACATTTGGATGTTGAAATGTGATGATACTTCAACAAATAATTTAGATGCAGATGGAGCTACTTAGCCACAGTCTTAATTGTGACTGTTATAATTGTCACTATTGTAAGCTATTTAGCAACAGTTTAAACCATGGTTGTTTATTTATTTAAGCTATAGATGTTTAAGTTAACAAAATAATTAAATAGCTTGGATATGAATTCAAAAGAAAATGTGACGGCTAGTTATTCAAGTTTTATTGTCAATGGCGAAAATATGCATGTGTGTCGAAACCTGATGCTCTGGCACATGGGGTTCTGCTTTCACCCGTTGGCCATTTTTTCTAGCCATAAATAAATCAGAACCAGCTTATATACTAATTTTTTAAGAATCAAGCCTGTAACATAAAATATTTTAAAATTTATATAAAGTGTTTGATGATGATATACAATTATTATAATCAACAGGCAGAAACTTATTAAATCATTACATTCATAGTTGTCTGTGGTGATCTACTTTTTGTAGTAGAACAACACAGAGGGAGAAGATGCAAGCATCAGTAGCATGCTCTCCACATGTATATGGAGTAGGGAAAGTGAGAGTGCAATCACACACCAACCTTGTTCCAACAACCATATCCCTCAAACCTGACTCTACTTTGACTTCAACCAAATCATCTTCTAAGCTCACACTAGGATGCAAGTTTCAGCCTCAACAACTGCTGAACCTTTGCACATCAAAATCACCAAGAATCAGCAGCTCAAAGGTTGGTCCACTTCAGTGTGGCATTTCGTCGAACGGGTACAGTGCAAACGAAGGGAGAGGTCTTCGGGAATGGATTGAGCTGGTTGGTGAGGCCCTATCAACGGCATTTCCATTGTGGGTGACAATTGGGTGCGTTTTGGGGTTGTTGAGACCCAGTTACTTCAATTGGGTCACTCCAAAATTGAGCATTGTGGGCCTCACCATCATCATGCTTGGTATGGGTATGACCCTCACTCTTGATGATCTTCGTGGAGCTCTTTCCATGCCTAAGGAAGTCCTCTCGGGTTTTGTCCTTCAGTATTCGGTTAGTGTCTTTACACTGTGGTAGTTATATGGAAGTTATTGGAAGAGCTCTTGTAAAGTTTACTTGGACTAATCATAAAAGTACTTAAAATTGAAAGTGACTGGTTATTCAACTTATGAAAGTGGCTTATGACCCTTCTATTAGTCAAAATAAATCTTAGGAAGTAAGCTCTTGGGTGATGATTAATCTGTTTACACAAACTTGTCACCTTATTGTTTGGTTTGAGAATATATTTCTTATTTTCATTTTGTTTTCCAATGTCAAAATTTTGTACAGAAAACAATGACACCTTTTCTCCTCTTTTCTATGTTTACCTTTTCTTATATAAATTTCAGAAAATAGAAAATGAAAATAAAAAATATTTTCTCGAACCAAACGTTGGTTTTACTGACGTTTTAAACCATTTATCCTGATGAGGATGAGGTATCCTTGTTTGTGTGAATTGTTCACAATTTTCAGGTTATGCCAATATCTGGTTTTCTTGTAAGCAAACTCTTGAATCTTCCATCACATTATGCAGCGGGTTTAATATTAGTTGGGTGTTGTCCAGGCGGTATGAATTTTAATCTGGTGATTTATGCTTTTTTCTATCCACCCTTTACCTATTTTAAGTAGTCTTTGTTTGGTTGCAGGCACTGCTAGTAATATTATTACATATCTTGCACGGTATATTAGCTCTCATAACCGTTGTTCCAATTCATGTTTTTTGATGGATTTGATGAGCTAGGTGATCTAATGACCTGTTTGTTTTGCTAGCGGAAATGTGGCACTTTCTGTGATAATGACAGCTGCAAGCACTATATGTGCCGTGGTTAGTGTACTATAATTTTAGTCCTGTTGTTGGAGCATAAATGATTCTTTCTTCTCTTTAGTTTGTATATTTTGCGATATGATGCAAAGGAGGAGTTGTTGTTCTTATGTTTATTTGAAAGATAGATTCTATCAACAAAGATTTTACATGAAATTAATAGAATATCAATGGGACTATTTTATATACATTACATGTCAACAAACTTCTCAAGCACCACATTGTTATCTATTAATCCATTAGCTATATCACACCTATTACAATGATCTATAGAGATTCTATAAACTTCATATTGTTTGTGGCATTCCAATCTTCTTTGCCTTGTTTATTTCTTCAAAGGGGGAGAGGAGAGACTCAAACTGAGTTATTGTATTTTACGATTGAATAGCACTCTTTGTAAACTTTTTCTCACAGTGACTGAAAAATTAACATTGCAGATCATGACTCCTTTTCTGACAGCAAAACTTGCTGGTAAATATGTAGCAGTGGATGCATCTGGTTTATTGATTTCAACATTGCAAGTAAGCTTTCCTTCTCAAATTAATGTTGTCTCCTTTTCCATTTTGTTGTGATGCACCTTTGTCATTGTTACTCCCTCTCTCCATTCTCTCTCAACAGGTTGTGCTTTTTCCTGTGTTGACTGGTGCATTTCTGAATCAGTATTTCCAACCTCTTGTTAAACTTGTCTCTCCATTGATGCCACCCATGGCTGTAGCAACTGTGGCAATTTTATGTGGAAATGCTATTGCTCAGAGCTCTTCAGTAATCCTTATGTCTGGTGGACAAGTGATTTTAGCCTCCTCTCTTCTTCATGCTTCAGGTTATTTCTTTGGTTATGTACTTGCAAGAATGCTTGGCCTAGATGTGTCTTCATCGCGAACCATATCCATTGAGGTTGGCATGCAGGTAAAGTTAGTACTCTATAATTCCATTATCAAACATATATTATCGAACAAGATTGTTTCACGTGAAGGATACCTGTAGTTTATAAATAATATAAAAAAAAAAAGGGTTGTTTGGTGCACCCTTTTGTGATCAATGGTTCAAGTCCAAAATAATTTACCTGTTTCTCCACTACATATTGCAGAACTCAGTTCTTGGGCTTATTCTGGCTACAAAACACTTTGGAGATCCCCTAACTACAGTACCTTGTGCTGTTTCAAGCGTGTGTCAGTCAATCTTAGGTAGCACCCTTGCAGGAATTTGGAGACAATCTGTGCCGGCTGAGAAGAAAGACTGAAAATATGTAACTGGCTAAGCTTTTGCATATAATTAAGATTGTTTCATTGTTGACTTGTAACAGTTTCTGGTCACCAAATAAAAATGCATCCTGGTTGTCAAGGTCCTTCAGTCATACTTTTTTCAAGTAACTGTTCAACTTGATCTTATGTAAAATGACTAGGTTCGAATTAGTTTGTTCTTCTGCTTCTTTGTTTCAGTTTGTACAATCACTGATGTACCATGTTGAATGGGGATAAAGTGCTACACTGGCGAATTAATTAATTTAGTAGATGACTGCACAAGATTTTATATTAACAGCAGATTGGCATGTAAGTTTTGAAGTGTCAGTGAGTGTATTGGAAAATATCGCCCTTGAAGTGTAGTAAAGCTTGAAAAAGTCACATTTATTCATTTTTTTTAAATATGTTTTGCATTCTTGAAAAATTAATTAATTTAATTTTAGTTACGATAATTTTTTAATTTAATTACATCAAAATAGGATATTATTGCCCATGATAAGGTTGGGCCCCGTGCCTGAAAATTCAGCTCACCTCTTATCCTTATATATATCAGTTATAAATATTGTCGGCCTTTTCAGCTAATAAGTTGAATATTCTAATGCTCAATAACTATATCAATAAATAGATAATCAGTGTTGATTACAGTAAAGTAAATGGACGACATTAGAGAAACGTGTTGTTAATCTATGCACGCCACTCTTTCGCCGTCTTGGATGAAAGTTCTGCTTTGCTCAAAGTTGATACTTGATAAATCTCATTATTTTAAATTAGGGCTGTTCATATATTGGATTTTTGAAAATTCAATTCATATCCAATCCAAATCCAACTAAATGGATTGGATTTAAATCCATATCCATTTGATTGAATAAAAATTTAATTGGATTTTTTTGAAACCGGTCAAAAGTGGTTTTAAAATCGGTTTAATCAAAACCAATTTGGTTCTAAATCTAGTTTTAAACCATAAATTAGTTTTCATCTGACCTTGGTTGGGGCTATTTTTGGCCGACTTCAATCAGGGTTATTTCCGATTGACCTCGCCTAGGGTTATTTTCGATCGAGGCAGTTTTTGGTCGACCTCGATCAAGGCTATTTACGTCCGATGTCGGCTAGGGTATTTTTGGCCAACCTCAACCATGGAGTTTTAAGCCAACGTTGACTAAGGCAGTTTTCGGCCGACCTCAGTCAGGGCTGTTTTCAGTCGACCTCAGCTAGGATTATTTTTGGCCGATGTCAGCTAAGGTTATTTTTGGCCGACGTCGACCGAGATAGTTTTCGGAAGACTTCGATCAAGGCTATTTATGGCCGATCTCGGCTAGGGTATTTTGGACCAACCTCGGCCGGGGAAGTTTTTGGCCGACATCGGTTAGGGTTATTTTTTACCGATGTCAGTTACGATTATTTTTGGCTGACGTCGGCCGAGACAGTTTTTGGCCGACGTCAACTAGGATTATTTTCAACCAATGCTGGCTATGGTTGTTTTTGGCCAACGTCGGCCGAGACAGTTTTCGGCCGACCTCAATCAAGGCTATTTATGGTCGATCTCAACTACGATATTTTCAGCCAACCTCGCCCGGGGAAGTTTTTGGCCGATGTCAGCTAGGGTTATTTTTTACCGATGTCGGCTAGGATTATTTTTGGCCGACGTCGGCCGAGACAGTTTTCGGCCGACCTCGATCACGGCTATTTATGGCCGATCTCAACTATGATATTTTCGGCCAACCTCAGCGGGAGAATTTTTGGCCGAGATCGGCTAGGGTTATTTTTTATCAATGTCGGTTAGGGTTAGTTTTGGCTGACGTCAGTCGAGACAATTTTTGGCTAACGTCAGTCGAGACAGTTTTTGGCTGACGTAGGCTAGGGTTATTTTTGACCGATGTCGGCTAGGGTTCTTTTTGGCCGACGTCGGCCGAGACAGTTTTCGGCCGACCTTGATCAAGGCTATTTATAGCCAATCTCAGCTACGGTATTTTCAGCCAACCTTTGCCAGGGAAGTTTTTGCCCGACATCGGCTAGGGTTATTTTCAACCGATGTCGACTAGGGTTATTTTTGGCCGACGTTGATAAACCGAATTTTGATTGCATTTTGATGTGAGTTTAGATGTCATTTTCATACATTTTGAATATATTTTATTGGGAAAACTCACTGTTTGGTGTTAGTTGATGCAAGACAGGTACTCAAGAGGCTTCATGAGGAAAAGAGTTTAAAATTGCACTTTTTGGAGCAAAAATGTCACTGTCTGGAGGACCAAGAAAAAAAAGGCAAGAATTGAAGTAACGCAAGGACCATGACCATGGTAAATTTACCATGCCCATGCTGGTTGCGTAGCAGAATTGGACCTTGAGTACCATGCAAGGACCATGGTCGTGGTCATTTTACCAGGATCGTGGTAAGTTGCGCTATCAGCCCATTTGAATTTTGAATTATTATAAATAGGAGCTGAGAAACCTTTTTATTTTTATCTTTTGTTCTATTTTGAAAACAGAGGGTTTTGAGAGAGAAATAGGTCCTGTGAGAGACTCTAAGCTGTAGGAGGACGTAGATAGCACCATTGGGGGGTCACCACTGTAAAGTTTCTTCCCTTTTGTAATCTTTATGTCTTCTTTTGAGTTTTCTGGCTTAATTATGAACATGAGTGGCTAGTTTCTCTTAGTCCCGGATTGTGATGTAATTGCACCTTTGTACCCCAGTTCTGATTTTAATAAAATTTTGATGTTATTCAGTTATTTGTATCTCTTCACTGCTTTTATTGCTTTTTAGGACCGATCAGTTTAAACATAATTTAATCCCCTCTCCCAGCATCCTCAAACAACGTCATTTACGACCACAACCGTGCTAAATTGACCATGGCCGTGGTCAATGACCACGAGTGTGATAAATGGACCTTGGAAGTGGAAATTTTGCAATTTTTGTGAAAATCAGTGTCAAAATTTTCCGACCATGGCTGTGGTAAATTTTACCACGGCCCTAGTAAAAAAAAAAACCTAATTTTTTTTTTTCTTTTTCAGGTTCATGGTGCCTCTTCACCAGAAGCATTACCAGATGCCTTAGAGGCCGGCTTTTGAGGAGGTTTTTTCTGTTTTCCTTCTCTATTTTTTTAGTTTTCTTGTTTCAGTACTTTATTTTATGTTTCCCTTTTAGTACATTTTATTTTCATGTCTTGTTGATTTATGTTTTTGGATGCATTGAGGATATTGCATACTCTAAGTGTGGGGAGGGGTCACGGTTTTTTTCCCCAGCTTTGAGATGTTGTGATTTGTGATTATGTCAGTGCATTGTATTGTGTTATTTTTGAATTCTTGATAGTTATGAAATTTTGTTTTCAGAAACCCCTTTAATTTTTTTTTGCAGCATAGCAGTGGGATTTTCTTCAAGGAAATGAACATTAGCACTGAACATAATTGAATAAATTGTTTTTCCTTGAGCTTAGCCATAGAAATGTGAGTTTTGAGCTTTTGATTATTTCAGTGTGTGATTCTGATCCACCTTAGGTGGCATGTTCTGTTTTCTATCCTGAAATACATATCCTTGATTGGTTTTTATTTTCTGAAACTGTTGGGCCATTGGTTGGGCATTTTCTGGATTCAGATTTTGTGTTACATCCCCATCTAGTTGCTTACTTTGAGCCTGATTGAATATTCATTTGTCACCTTGCTCTGTGAAACTGTGTATATTTGTTTATGCTTGGTGATCTAAAGGATGGGGAAAAAGTCAATGTAATGCAGAGCATACAGTTAAAAAAAATTAGTGTCTCTCAACTTCCTCTCCTATGAATTGAATAAAATAAGGTAAAAAACCTTTAAAAAAAAGAGAAAGAAAAAAAAGAAGAAAAATATAATAATAGGAGAGGAAGTGAGAGCTGAAATATGGATAGTGAAAAAATGGATGAAAGAAGGCATTGACTCCATTTGATTTTAGATCACTAAGTGTGAACTGCCATTAGAGCCATTTGTTGTCCTTTCCTTTCAGTGTCTACCTATCACTATAAACTTGGCCCTATTACACCCTGTCATGCCTCATTTGTTCTGTTTGTGAAAAGTTTATTGCAGTGTTTTAAGAACCAGACCGACCGGTCCTACCGGTTCAACCAAAACCCGGTGGCTTAACCGATTTGGTTTGATGAAAGGACCGAAAATGCATCCGACCGGGTACGACCCGGGTTGAACCGGCTGGTTTTTGAAAAAATCGGTGACCCGGCAAGTCTTTGGTTGAACCAGGTTGTGATGTAATTTTCTTTTTGAGAAGAAAAGTGTTGAAACGACGTGTTTCAATTTTTTTTAATTTTGTTTGTGTATGAAACTTATTTATGGACTTGTATTGTCATGACTATTGGTTGTTGTTTCTTATTTGGAATATTAGGTACTTTATAATGACAATAATTTAAAATTTGAAGTGTTAAATGATTAAATTATGTTAGCTATATTATATTTTTTTAATATATATCAAGTCAAACAGGTCCGACCAATGACCCATCGATCCGACCAATGGTCCATTAACCCAGTACCTCGGCCGGTTCGATGCGCGGTCCTGTTCTTAAAACATTGGTTGATTGAGTTGAGTTGATTGATGAATAGATCTATGAACATGCTCAATTAAGTGTGATTTGAGAGAATTTCTGTTGACCTTGAAATACTAAGAGAATGAGATATGAGTGAACTAGGCTCATGGGAAATTGGTCATTTATGTGGGTGTTTTAAGCCTAATGGATTCTTTGGAAAGATTCTGCTGCATTTTGTTGCTTTTATTGTTGCTTGTGTTTCATTTTCCATTCTGAATAAATTGGGGTTCTGTTACAAGTTCTTGACTAGAGGGAATTGGTTTTGATATTTGACTCAGAATAATTGCTTGAGGGAAAGCAATGCTCAAGTGTGGGGAGGTTGATAAATAGGATTTTGATTGTTTTTAGATGTCATTTTCATACATTTTGAATATATTTTATTGGGAAAATTCACTGTTTGGTGTTAGTTGATGCAAGACAGTACTCAAGAGGCTTCATGAGGAAAATAGTTTAAAATTACACTTTTTGGAGCAAAAAGGCCACTATCTGGATGACCAAGAAAAAAATGTCAGAATTGAAGTAACGCAAGGACCATGGCTATGCTGGTTGCATAGCAGAATTGGACCTTGAGTACCATGCAAGGACCACGGCCGTGGTCATTTTACCAGGGCCGTGGTAAGTTGCGTTGTCAGCCCATTTGAATTTTGAATTATTATAAATAGGAGCTGAGAAACCCTTTTATTTTTATCTTTTGTCCTATTTTGAAAACGGAGGATTATGAGTGAGAAAGAGGTCCTGTGAGAGACTCTAAGTTGCGGGAGGACATAGAGAGCACCATTGGGGATTACCACTGTAAAGTTTCTTCCCTTTTGTAATCTTTATGTCTTCTTTTGAGTTTTCTGGCTTAATCATGAACATGAGTGACTAGTTTCTCTTAGCCCCGGATTGTGATGTAAGTGTACCTTTGTACCCCAGTTCTGATTTTAATAAAACCTCGATGTTATTCAGTTATTTGTATCTCTTCACTGCTTTTATTGCTTTTTAGGACCGATCAGTCTAAACATAAGTTAATCTCTTGCCTATGATCAATTGCTTGCGATTAACTGAACTGTGAAGTCATTGGATTCGTACAATTTGCATGATCAAACCTATTGTATGAATTTCCAGTAGATTAACCTGTTTATCAACCTCTTTGAGATTCACCTATGATCAATTGGGAATTAAATTAGGGAAAATATCGTTATTAACTATGATCAATTGTTAATTAACGAATTTAAGAGGTAGTTGTCAAGTAACGTATTTAGAGATTTTATTGAGATTAGAATTGGGGGGGAAAGGGATACATGTGAAATCACAATCCTAGGCTTCTTTATTATAATTGTTCTCATATTAATCTTTCTACTCCGATTCTCTTTCTTTTGAAAAGAATAATTGAACAACATTCCTCTCAATTTGATTTTAAATTCTGGATTGCTTAATTATTTGTGAAATTAATTATTTGGGAACGTGACTGGTCCTTTGGGTTCGATATCCGGACTCTTAGAGTCCACTGTTACTATTGCATAAGGTACGTTTGTCCTTTGCGAACGCATTTTACGCACCAAACGTCAGTCGAGACAGTTTTCGGTCGACCTCGATCAAGGCTATTTATGGCCGATCTCAGCTACGGTATTTTCGGCCAACCTCAGTCGGGGAAGTTTTTGGTCTACGTCGGCTACGATTATTTTCGACCGATGTCGACCGGGACAATTTTCGACCAGTCTCGATTAGGATATTTTTGGGCGACATCGATTAGGGAAGTTTTCGACCGACATCGGCCAAGGTAGTTTTCGGCCGATGTTGGCCGAGGAAATTTTCTGCTGTTGTTGACCAAGATCGTTTTCGGCTGACTTCGGTCAAGGGCTATTTTCAACCAACGTCGACTAGGATTTTTTCGACTGACCTTGGCAACCTCAGGCGAGGTTGCTTTTAAACGATCTCAGCCAATATTGTTTTCGGAAGAATGTTGTATCATTCGAAAAACACTTGTGGTGGGCATGGGTTTTGGATTTAAAAATCCAAACAAATATCCAATCCATATCCAATTTGATTGGATTGGATTTAAAATCCAAAAAACTGGATTTGGATATTAAACCAATCCATTAAAATGGATTTAAAGTGGTTTAGATTAGGTTAGTTATAGATTGGTTTTATATAAATGGATTTTTTGAACAGCCCTATTTATTTATGCAACTTAAAGAGGAGAGGTAAGAAAAGAATAGAAAATGATGTAGGACAAACTGAATGATGTAATGAATTATCAAGTTTTGTGAGAAATTTTCAAATTAATTAGAGTTGGTATTTTTTTTAAGTATATGTCAAATATCATAAAAAGATGCAAGTATGAAAAATTTTATCTTTTCATGAAATAGACGTGAGCCCTTGCAACATATACAACATTCTAAACTTTCCAAACAACCCAGATAATCATTATGCATATTTATAAGCTCATGTTGATCATCGAAAACATCAAACAACAGCAAAATAACATCTGCTCATACTTTCATCAAACTCTCACATAACTTCACAAACTCAAAGAACTATAGAAGAATTTTGAGCAACAACAGTTTACACAACATGTAAAACAAACTTGATTATAATTTTTTGATTTGAATATGTCATAAATTTGAAGAATATTGTATTATCATATTTGAATATATCATAATTGAATATAATATTTTATATCATAATCCAATTATTTTGATTTTTTAGTTAATTATCCAGTCAGTTTAGTTTAAATTTTAAATCTGTTTCAACCCAATTCAATATAAAGTGGTTTAGATTGGATTAGTTGTCAATTTTTGTCTTGTTTTTATTTTTCTTTTTGTTTCTTGATACTTATTTGTTTCTTGTTTTTATTTTTCTTTGAAAAAGTATTAAATAAATGGCAAAATATATATTATATTTAATAAAAAAATTATTTAAACTTTAAAATATCTGGTTTAAAAGTTATTATATATCTTTAATTAAATATATTTTTCCATAAATAAGTATAAACTATGTGATAATTTTACAAGTATATATATTTAATATATATTTAATGAAGTTTTGATGTGAGAATCTCTCATGTGAGATTTTCACTTAAATTTTCTCATGTAAGTGAAAATCTTCACCATAAAAACTTCATGTCCTTCTTTTTTTTTTTTTTATTATTTAAGATTTCTCTCTTACTTTCATGAAAGCTAAGGTTTTACATAATAAAAATATCACATTGTTATGTGAAAGGATCCAAACTTAAGAATCTGTTCCCATAAGAAATAAAAATTTAAATATGAATGATATCACAAATCTATAAATAAAATTTTGTTTGGATTGGATAGAATCTATTTTCAAAATCAAATCTAAAATTCAATCCAATTCAATAAAAAATTTAGATTTTTTCAAATTTTAGTTTTCAGTTTTTATTGGATTTTCAATTTGTTAGATTTATTTTTTCAATTTTAATTTTAGATTGGATCAGTTTTTGAAACTTTTATAAACGACTATTGGGTTTCACACAAAGTAGTTCATCCTGGGTTCCTCTCCTTCCTTCTTTCCCCTAATACGCCATGGTATTGAACACGCGGAACCTTTTTTCCTCCTTTACATAAGCATCATCATGGTTCGAGGTGTACGCTACCTTATCCACATTCATGATGCTTCTCAGAACAACATTTAATGATCTCGTACCCCAACAATTCCGATCCTTCATCGTCTCAAAGCTCGAGGCCTTCTTCAATAGCAAAACAAACAACCACATATCTATCCAAATTACCAAATATTGAGATAATGATTCGGGAGACTACAACGAACTCTTCGATGTTGTCCATCTTAGAAAGTGGGTTATGGGCCTAACTCAACCTTACAAAACTGGCTTGTAAGGTGAGGGTTGCCTCCCACTTATATACACTATTTTGGCCTTATCATTAGTCAATGTGGGATCTCCAACCGTCAATGAGGGATGCATCTAATCATTGCATCATTGTGATTGAAGACATAGACTGCAGCCAAGAGGTGCATTTGAGATTAGATTCAGAGGATGACAGCAGCGACGACAGTAGCGAGGTATATATATTTGTTTTGTATTATGCTTATATGCTACTAGTTAATAGCAAGTAATGACAACGATCTCTTAAAATGAACTGCATAGGTTACTGAGAAGTTTAGTCTGTCAAGTTTGCTTAACAACATGGATGGTTTGAGATCAAGCGGTGGAGAGGAGCGAATTATAATCTTCACAACTAACCACAAAGAGAAAATAGACCCTGCATTGCTGCGCCCTGGTCGTATGGACATGCACATTCACTTGTCCTTCCTCAAAGGCAAGGCTTTTCAAGTCTTGGCTTCCAATTATTTGGGCATTGAAGGAGATCATCCACTCTTTGAAGAAATCGAAGGATTATTGGAGAAAAAAGAAGTCACCCCTGCAGTAGTAGCAGAGCATCTAATCAGAAGTGATGATCCTGAAGTTGCTTTAAAAGCGCTTGTTGAATTTCTCAAAGAAACTGGCAAGGACGTTATCCTAGGAGATTGAAAAGCGAAATTCAATTTCTATGTATGATCTATAGCTATAGAGAAGTAGCAAAAGAATAGAAAATGATGTAGGACAAATCGAATGATGCAATGAATTATCGAGTATAAATTTTGTGAGAAATTTTCAAATTACTAGAAGAAGTATTCTTTTACGAAGGTATATGTTTATTCACGAAAATATGTTCAAGTCACCGTCATAGTTTATTAAGAGAATTATTTACAAATTAAGAAATATATATTTTCATTGTACGAAATTGTAAGTGTCAAATCTCTATCTCGATGCGTTATATCAGAAATCAAATCGTTTTTTTTAGGAATATTTCTATTTTTATCTTGAAGAAAATATAAAATATTAAATCTTTTACCAGAGGCGGTTAGGATTGAAAACAGTATAATAAAGGAATATTGGATTTCACACAAAGTTCATCCTTGGCTCCTCTTAGATCTTCTTTCCCCTAATATTTCAGTCCATACCATAGTAATATATTATGGGATCTCGCATGAAAAACCTATTTTCTTTTTTTACATCTCCTTCGTCAAGGCTTGAAGTATACGCTGCCTTCTCCATATTGATCATACTGCTTAGATGATGTCGGCAATTTTGATCCTTCATCACCACAAAGGTAGAGGCCTTGTTCAAACTCAAAAGCCAACCAAAGAAACACATTCCCCAAATGTAGGTAGTTATAATTAAGTGAGTGTATGGGTATAAAAATTTTTTACAGATAAATTTACAAATAAAATTGTTATTTTCTTTGTTATAATCTACTGATACCTAAGTTTAATTCTTATAGATAAAAAAAAAATAACAAATTTGCTAGTTACATGTAGGGTGTAAGTGGATTGTGATTGACCTATGAATCCATCCAACCCAGACTACATGTTACGGACTTGGTTTTTTTTTGGACCCAATTATAACTAGGTTAGATATTCTTAAGTTTCAAACCTAATAAACCCGACTCAACTCAACTAACTAAAATAGATATAATATTATAATAATAAAATAAAAATAATACATATTAATTATTCTAAATTTTAATTCTATTCTATGTTTTTAGTATTTTGAAAATTATTTATGAAGTTTAGTTTCTTGTTGTCAAGTGTGAAGTTTATTGTTGTAAATTATTGTGTGCGCACATGTTATAATTACTGTAAGAAAGTTTATGATGCATAAAAGCGGATGAGCATAAAATCCATAATTATGTACAGGGAATCATAATTGACTGTTGCTTACTTATAGGAAGCAAATCAAGCAAAAATGATTTTAAATTATCTTTTGCTAAAAGTGCTGATAATATGTTAGTTGATAAACTTGCGTAACTAGTTTTTAGTTTTCATGATTTTTGTTAGATAGAAGAAGTGTCTCATTAGGTGCTATCTATTTGGGAACATATTTTTGTTATAATTAGTCATTTTTCTGATTCCTATAAAAGATAGAGTATTTATTTATTTTTTATTCATCACTTGCTATCTATTTGTTGCATAACATACTTTGATTTTGTCTTTAAAAAAATTAGTCTTTTTTTTTTACTTTTTTTTTAATTTATAGAATATTTTATTTTTTAATTAACTAACCTGATTATCTAACTAATTAAGGTCAAGTTGGGTTGAATTAGGTTACTTAAAAAATTGATGAACCCAGCCCAACTCAGCCCAATTAAATATAATTGGGTTGGGTTGTGAGTTAGCTTAAACTTAATCAACTCAAACCACTTACACCCCTAATTACATGGACATCAACACTTCTCATCACATAATTTATTGCATTTATTGTTCTCTTTTTTTTTTTTCCTCTCTCTTTCTTCCGCTCATATATTAAAAAAAGGAAAAAGAGTATTAAGTCCCCTTAAATTTTACTTTTTTTGCAAATAGACACCCTAAACTTTAATTTTGTCTCAATTAATCCTTAAACTTTGTCTCTTTTGCAAATAGACACCATTAACTTTAAATTTATTATGATTGATACTTTAATTTTAACTTTTTTGTAAATAGACACCTTAAACTTTAATTGCATTTTAATTTATCTTTAACATTTATCTTTTTTACAAATAGTTTTTTTCAAGTTATTTATCTTAAATGTTAATCATTTATTAATTTTTTTATTACAACTATTTTTTTAATATTTAAAATATAATAAAGAATATGAATTTAGAAGATATATAAAAAGGAGAAATAATAACATTAATCAAAAAAGTTTTTATTTGATTTTTAATTTTATTATGTTTTAATGTTTGGAAAAGTAATCAGAGAAAGGTTCGAGACACACGTTTGCGGTTTGGTGAGGATTTAATAGCTATACAATGAGTATAGAAATTTAGGAGTGAAATTGTATTGTAATACGTAAATGTTAGCTTCAGTTTACTGTATGTTTTTTATGCAATAACTTGCTCTTATAATGAGTCTTATTTTGGGTACCTCTTGTGCTCATAACAAACAATCTTATATTAATGAATTATTTAGCTTATAAAACAAATGTTTGGAAAAGTGATTTAAAAAAATAAAACTAATAAATAGTTAAGATTAAACAAATAATCAGTTGAGATTTTTTTTTATTAGTAATTTAACTCTAATTTAATATAAAAAATTATTTATGAAGTTAGTAAATTTTAAGAATTGATTGAGATGAAATTGAAATTTAGGTGTCTATGGGTAAAAGAGGTAAAGTTTAAGGATTGATTGAAACAAAATTAAAGTTTATGGTGTTTATTTGTAAAAGAAATAAAGTTTAAGGATCAATTTGGACAAAATTAAAGTTTAGGATGTCTATTTATAAAAGGAGTAAAGTTTAGGGGGGCTGAATGCTCTTTTCCCTTAAAAAATAAGGCAATTGCTATATGCACTTCCCCTAATTACTAAGTGCACTCCCTTGTTCATTATTTTTCCCTTACTGCCCTTTTCTTATCGAAGTGGCGAATGAGGAAGTGTCTGGAAATTGATTTCCGGAATATATTTAACTCTTCCGGAAACTAATTTCCGGAAGTATTACTAGGGAGTGCAACCGAAAGCCAGATTTACAAGGGAGCACAAGTGAAAGGCATTTTGTTCACGCAACAATTGCCATTGCCAACATCACTATCATCCATTCTTCCAAAGCCATATTGACTCTCTCTCCTCCCCTGCCACAGTTCCACCCCCCAATCGCCACAACCTCCACTTGCCAAAAACCTTATCCATCCTAATAACGCAAAAAAAAAAAAAAAAAAAAAAAAAAAAAAAACCAGCAAAATAGGATTATGGATTCTTCATGGCCCAAATCAGAAAATTTAGAAAAAGTAAACCATACAAATTCAAAACCAGCAAAACAGTAATTAAGTAGAAGCTAATGAAGTGCAAAGTCCCAATTAATTCCTTATAACTCTGAAATAGAAAACCACAAAACCTGTTGTAAGTGCATATTGAAGTCATAATTTGAAATACTGTAGATGAAGAGTTAGTTTAAGTGTTTAACAATTGATTACAATAACTAACGAATGTGAACACAAATCCTATAATATGAAAATTCTCACATGTAGCAAGTAATTTATGCATATTTTAGATATATTATTGTTAATGTCAATAGTTTCTACTCTATCTAATTTAGCTTAGGTGGCATGTTTCTTTCTTATAGAAATAGGCAAGCATTTTATCATTGTGTACATCTAGAAACAAAATTCATAGTCAAGATCCTAGTCATACCTGAATATACTAATTCGTGTAAATAATAACAAATATGATCATGTTAATCGAGAGTGATGAAAATAAAGAAAAAAAATGCTTATGGGTAGTTGAAATTGAGCTACTTTATTTCTTTTTTCCATTGCTCTCATTCAGCTTGTTTTCCATCCATTCAAAAATCTGCAGAAAGACAAATATCATTCCTTAAAAATTCAGAGGTGCATGCTAATTGGCAATGACTAATAATGTCAACATAAGAGAAAGCAATACTTCCTTATCTTCATTTTGATGAATCAATTTTGGAAATCCTCTCTAAGTAAAATATGTAGGAATTTTGTAAGATATCACAATCAAGTATATACAGTGTACGAATCCCACAAATAAGCCAAGTCCAGCAAGTGTTAAGCTGCAAAAGACTTTAAAGTTTAAACAGACTTGCTAATTAGTAGTTCAAGTAGCAACAGTAATCAAGAGTGATACACTACAACTTTATATCCAAAGACAAAAGCTTGGAAAATAAAGGATATGCAAGTACTGAAATGCAAAAACAAAGTTAAGAAAGGCAGGAGTGGGTACATTCTTTAACTGTGCAGGTGTCAACACTCAATTTTGTCTGTATAACTATAAATAAATACCAAAAATGGAAGAAAAAAAATAATAACAAAATTACTAAAAATAAATCAATTTAAATTTGCTTTCTAAAAAATGAAGAAAAAGAAATAAAATATCAAGATCAGAGAAAAGAGAAAAAAAGAAAGAAAGAAAATAATAATAAAAAACTAAAAAAGAAAAGCAAGAGAAAACAAAATTCATTTCTCCTCTACGCCACCCTACTTCCATGCTCCCTTGACCTTCAACCTCCAGGCAGCCACCAACAGGCCACCCAAAATCCCGCTGCCATCATCTACACACACGGAACACACTAGCCTTTTTTTTTAACACTCAAACCTCTCCACAGTTTTCACATAAACTCTCTCACGCACAAAGAAAGAAAAAAGACTTCTACACACTCTCACAACGTACGGCACTTTGTCTCTTGGGTTCTTCCTCAGCACATTTTCATTCACACTCCACAAAACCTTCACTTCTTCACTCTCACACGGCACTCATCATATATACAGCGACAATTTTTCTTTCACTTGAGATTCTCACTCAAAAACCATGTTATTAACCTTTCATCCTCCATGAGTATACCACTGGTAGCATCCAATCCTCGCAACGTTACCATGGTTCCCAACCAGCTTGATGCCCTAGTGAACCTGCCATAAAAACGAGCAACCATTTTTCTTCATCCACTGAATCAGTCACGCCACAGAGCTGGAGAAACCGCTGCGCTTTCCGCGAGTACCTGAACGTGAATCTCCATCACTTCCAGTTCACCACCGTGAAGTTCCACTACACATGCACAGCGAGGACGCCAGCCAACCCCATCACGAGCTTGGTTTCGTCTTTCGTACATGTGTTCTGTGCGTAGCGGGCTTTTCTCCTCCTTTTTTATGCTACTGCATCAGGTGTGACGCTCCATGGGTCTAAAATAATGACCCCTTCCTACCTTTTTTTATCTTTTTAGTTTGTATTATAAATATTGCTACATAATTTTTTAGTTTATTATTTTTTATTTAACTTGTCAATCCATGCATCTTTCATTCTTATTATGCACGTGAGCTTGCCACGAAAGTTTCTTCCCCGAAGTGAACATAATGTGGTTGCTATCATGTTATTTTATTATTATTTTCTTTAATGTCATTAAATTTGCAATTATTCTTATGTTAGTTTGTTATTACGTGTCTGTGCATAGAATTATTTAGTTAAAGTAGTTAAAGTAAGAATTAGATTACCAAAATATTATATAAATTATTGAATATCAAGTTTTTATAATTTAATAATAAAAGTTCTATTAGTAATGAAACTTATATTAGAGAAAGGTTAATTGGATGTGACAACCTCTTAATCATAAGATTTCGAGACACAAGTTGTAACAGTTTGATGTCTTGAAACTCTTTTCTAAAATAAATTGTTAACCCAAAATTAAATCACTTCAAGAATTCTAATGGATTGGCTTGGGTGTACACCTTTGTCAATTTTGTATTTTCAGGACATATGAGTTGTGACAACTCAGAAATCATAAATTTAATAAAAATAAAACAAAAAATAAAAAAATATCAACACACAAATATTTTCTACGTCAAAGAACTACATAACTCTGAATTCTTCATTGCACCTAGAGATATTTAGGAGCAGGGGACCACTCCTGTCGAGCTAAAAAATAAAAAATATATAAATTAAAAAGATAAAAAATACAATAATAATCCTCTATTTTCATAATAATAAAATTCTCTTTTAAGTAATAAAAATTTTCATACTAATAACAATAAATAAAAATATCCAAAAATATTCTTGTTTAATTTTGAGTGGTAAAATAAATAATTTTGAAGTTATTAAAATTTGCACATTTAATTAGAGGTAACCGTCTTCGGACGGGTGTCGTAGGGTGCTAATACCTTCCTTACACATAATCGACTCCCGAACCCAAAATCTGATTTTCAAGATCATTTTCTTTTAAAGATTTTTTCGTAATTTTTCTTAATAAACTATGGTGGCGACTCTTCTATTTTTTTACACTTATTATTGTCATCCAACAGTGACTCTGGTTGCGACAGAAAGTAAAAGAGAATTGTATATTCGTATCTTACTTTCCACCCGCCAAAACCCTTCTTCCTCCAATTTCTAAAACCCTACCTCCTCCCCAACACAAACCCATCCTCTACGGGTGGCTCTACAGCGACGTCTCTGTCCACTCCCAAAATTTCCACTGTCAACAACGTCGTTACCCTCGCCGCGCGCTTCGTTGTCGGCTACGTGCAGTGAACGTGCTCCTTTGGGAAGTTGCGCTCAACGCCGTCTACAACCTACGCCTCCACGTCTTCGACGACGTCCTCCACAAGGAGCTCGCGTACTTTGAAGGAAACCGCGTACCGTATCATTGCCAAAGCTTCTGACCTCGTTGTTACCTTGTACACTCTTCTCAACGTCAGTACCACTCCTTTACAATTAGTCAATTACATGTTCCTCGCTTGCACACTCCCCAATAATAATTCCGGAAACAATTTCTGAACACTTACTCATTCGCCATTTTGAAAATGATATTTTAGGAAACAAATAACAAAAATGTGAAAAGGGAAGTGCACTTAGCATTTAGGGGGAGTGGATATAGCAATTGCCAAAAATGAAGGGTATGTTTAACATTTTGCATCTGTCAAAAAAAAAAAAAACATTTTGCAAAGCATAACTTTGCCTTTAATAGTACGGCTCTTGATATCCTTTTTCGTTTGTCTGTTTCAATTTTCTTCTAATCGAAAGGGGTTGTAGCCGTGTTTCAGTTTCCTTTTGATAAATAGGTAGGGAAAAACGACTTTGCTTCTCAAAAAAGAAGCTTTACATGGATGCCCCGAAAGAAAGTCTTCCACACGGGGACTGTTGTAGGGTGAGGCTAAAGTGGACTTTAAATATGTTGAGGCACCGGTGAGAATGGTGTTGTTACCTGTTGTAGCAGGTTAGTCATTCATTTTTAATCTGTTGTAACAGGTAATCAGGAGAGAAAAAATAAAAAAATATTTTTTATTTAAAAAATAAAATTATATAAAATTATTATAATAATTTTTTTTTCTTTTTTTTGAAAAAGTGAAAATTATCGGTGGTACCAGTGTTATCAGACCCGGCCCGGTCATCGACTCGGCCGGGGTACCGGGTCACTGGGTCAGGGGTCAACTCGGTGAGTCAATGGTTGACCCGCATGACTCGGTCTGTATTAAAAAATAATTAAAAATTCATAACCTGTAAACTTTTTAATAAATTTTTTTCAATAATTTCATAACCTGTAAATTTGTACACTTTTTTTGTGTGCAGAAAAGATAGCTTATAAACTTATACCCTTAAATATTTAAAGTTTAACAAAATTCAACACATTTAGAAGCATAGTTATGAACTTGTTTAAGAATCTTGAGCAACATATTTTATTCTAAAATTCAACATACACAACCTTAAGTTATAATTTAAAATATATCATTATCATCTATTTATTAAAAGCTAAAGCTATCATTGTTGTACACCGGCAGACATAATATATATATAAACCTATTTTATTTAAATAATATAATTTTTTCATTCATCTCACTATTGCTCTGATAAAAAATAATAATTTTTCGAACCAGTAAGTATATTGGATGAGATAAGATAAATACAAGTTTTACTCGTAAATAACAATATAAGCCAAGGAGAAAAGGCAAAATTGGAAGTGACAATAGCTTTATGCCTTTATTATATCAAATCCTAATATGCGATTATGCTTGGTAAAAAAAAGTAAGTAAATATATAAATAACATAAGTGTAAGATATAAATTAAATTTTCTTATATGAGTGTTATTGTTCTCCTGTAAAAAAAAAAAAAAAAAAAAAAAATCAAAATTCGTGACCCGCCGAGTCAACCCGGTCACCGGGTCACCGGGTCACATCAAAACCGGCCGGGTCAACCCGGGTCATACCGGGTCGATTGCATAACCGGTCCGATTGGTGACTCGGACCGGTTGGGTGACCGGTTCGCGGGTTATTGGGTCGACCCGGCCGGTTCGAGCCGGGTCTGATAACTATGGGTGGTACTTAAACAAATTACTTATTATATAAAATTATTATAATAAAAATTAGAATAAAAAATTTCTTTTTTTTTTTAAAAGTGGAAACCACCTGTGGTACTTGAACAAATTACCTATTATAATAGGTTGGTTAACCGGAAGAAAAAATCATTTTTTTATTAAATGAAATTATATAACCGTAACATTTTTTTTTCTCTCGGTGGAGCATAAAAGAAATAAAAAAATAATTTTTTTCTCCCGATTAACCAACCTATTATAATAGGTGATTTGTTCATTCAAGCACCACTGGTGGTTTCCACTTTTTTCCGATGATTCTCACTTTTTTAAAAAAAGAGAAAATTTTTATTATAATAATTTTATATAATTTTATTTTTTAAATAAAAAATATATTTTTTATTTTTTCTCTCCTGATTACCTGCTACAGCAGGTTAAAAATGAATGACTAACCTGCTGCAGCAGGTAACAAAACCATTCTCACCGGTGGCTCAGCAGATTTAAACTCCACTTTAGTCTCACCCGACTGTTGTAACATGCGAGAAATTTTGAAGTACCAAGAGAGAAAAAAAAAATACTAATCTCCGTAGTCCGCAGAGGCGGCATGGCAGTGTAGAAGGACTAATGATTTGTTTGTACGAACAGACAGAAAAAATAAATAAATAGTACAATTTTAGTCTTCTAAATAAATAAATAGTACAATTCATATTAATTTTAGTCTTTTAAAAAATAACTTGTATCATATTAGTCCTCCAAGTATTTACCATAAAGTTGATGTTTCAAAAATAACTTTTCAGCTAGAACCCTCATACTTTTTTTCTAGTATATTGCATGTATGGGTATCCTTTTATTTTATTTTATTTTATTTAAATAAAGATTTAAATTTTGAATTTTTACACAATAATTTGCTCTACAATTTCTTTTTAAGAATTACATTTAAATAATTATTTAATCAATTACTATTTTTCATTTATTTTTTAAAAACAACTTTGGATGTTGCAAAGAAACAACAGTTCATGTACCTAGAAATTTCTCTGACAATAAAGGTAAATTATGTGCCAATGCATGTGAAACTTCTTCGTACGTGACTACACAATTACACATAGGTCCGAGCATTGTATACCTAACGGCTCCATCAGTTCATTGCAATAATTTGAATTTAAAATTTAAGAAAAATTACTCTTTTGCACATTCATATGCTTAAAATTCATCCCTTTTAATTTCTCTACACACATTTTTTATCTCTTTTGATTTCTACAAATTACCTTTTAGTTTTTAGTATCTTGTAACCGGTGGTGAAGCTTCACCAAATATTTTGAGGAGGTAAAAAGAGTAAGACATTATGTAACACCCTGTTATATTAGACACAATCCACACTAGTATTTGTATTTGTTTTAATATTTATAAAAATGAGGGTAATTTTTTTTTTTTAAATCATATTTATTAAACATATTTAGACAAGATGAATAAATAAAGGCATAAATATTATATAAAGAACTATTTCTTTATGAAATTAAACATCATTTCATGATACAGTATTATACATAGAGTTCAACAGATACAGGGAAATCAAGTATTAGTTATTTCTAACCCATACATGTAATATCCTAGTCAGAGCAGTGAACAAGTTCTACACTAACCCAAAACATAAACGTAAATAACACTAGCCTTTAGATTTCGTATCTTCTAGTATCTCTTCTTAGTCTTCGCAATCTCTGAAATGACCACGTCAACAAGGAACTTGATCACTAGGCTTGACCATCATCTTTAAGTATCCAATCAGCAAGTACATACAGAAAAGAAAGAAAGAGGAGTGAGACTTGATTCTAATATATATATATAGGTATTACTAACGGTATAAACTACCGTCATTTAATAATAGCGGGGAACCTAGTATTTATCTAATCATAACGTCCCAACTCCTAACAACTCAAACCTCTAGACGCAGTATGGATCCATACTCCCCGATTGGAAGTGATTGGGAGTACATACGCCTCAATCCTATGGCAAAAACCTTCATCTTCCCTAGATGAACCCATATTATCTCAATTTAGGACATCCACATTCCTATATAACTCAGGCGTACTCTCGCACCAATCAATGGAATGCTGAGCAGTTGTTGGGGTTGCCAAGCTTGGTCAGATGAAGTCCCTGGCACAGGGTGCTCTCCTGGCCTTTAGTTACTTCATCACTCGACACCGTACCCCCTAGACTTCCGTCAGTAAGTCCCTGCCTTTCACTCCTCAGCTTGCCAGGCTGTGTCTTCCACTATAGGCAACATGCCGTTGCATGTTCCTCTTTTAACAGTACTCACACTAGAGTACTCACAAGTCACTTTCATCATTTGACATAACATCTCTGTCCCTCAGACAAATAAACAGTATATAACTAATATACATCACCATTCACTATATCACATCTAATATCACTGGTCTCATTCACCGAGTACCAGTAGAGAGTAACAACACAAGTCTTAGCGACAGATAAATAACATTGTCAGAGTACAATCATTATGTCATGTCAACACATCAAAGCATCTTATCACATATTAAGTATATAAAGATTTATGTAATATCACAAGGTATTTAAGCAAGACAGTAGATACTTTTCTAATCATTAATCTAATAATTAACTAATATTTAACTAATCATTATTTGTATTAAAATCTTATTTAAAACTTATCAAGTTAAATTTATTTGCTTTATCTTTTTCTTTGTCTAATCCCTTAATTTAAATTGTAAAGAGAAACAACTTTTCTAACTTACTATAAGTATTTCTGGTACAAGCATAAATAGATTTTTAATATTTAGAAATTCCTTTCTGGTGTGGAAGATCAGATTATATCGCAACCACAGAGCATACTTAGAATTTCCATAGACTATGTGCAAAAACTTAGCAGTAAGAAAAAAAATCCTTTTTCTGGTGTGGAAGATCAGATGAAACTGCAACCACAGAGCATACTTCGGATCTTACTCTACTAATTTTAAAAACTCAGTTTAATACAAAGAAAATAAATTCTCATCATAATCTTCTTTTAAGTATCTCAATTTAATGGTCAAGTAGTTTTGAAAATATTTTATACTTATTCTAATATATATTTAGAATTAAATCATTTTCTATGCCTATAAACATAATTTGAGTATATTTATAAGTTTTCAAGATAAAAATCAAAATTTTCAAGAAACTTCAAAAAAATTCAAGCTATCCAGAATTTTTTCATTTTCGGGCTATTTTAAGTTTCAGATTTTTAGTTTGATGCATGTTTATTGAAATCAGTCCATTCTTGTTTCGTTAGAAGCCTAAAACATAATCTTACAACATATATATATTTTTTTCTAAATTTGTTCTATATTCTCGTTTCCAGTGAAATCAAAAGTTGAAGAGATAAACTTTTTAAAATTTCTAGAAAACTTTGAACCATCTAGTAGACTTTGTCGATTTTATAAAAATAGTAAACGAACTTATTTTGTTATGAAATTTTTATGGGAGATCTATAAGACATGTATAAACATCATGATATTTTTATTTTTCCAGAAAACCGTCCAGATTTGTCCCTGTAATTTCCAACAGAATGGAAATTTTTCAGAAAGTTCAGAATAGGTGGTTCAACTTGTATCTTGAATATATACTTCATTTTATCATATTTTGTAGTAGGTCCAAAATAAAAGTTGTATAGTTTTAAGTCTATTTTCATTTAAAACTGGTTTCACACGATTTCGTTATGTATAACTTGAGATATTCATAAAATAGTGACTGGTGTCCGGGTCAAAACGCTGGAACATAGTTATATATTGCTTTGTTCTGTGTCAGTTTATGTTTGTTCCTTCTTATTATAAGAATAAGAACGTGTACCGGAAAGAACAATAAGAAGGAAAATTATAACAAAAATTGGGCATGGTCTCCTCTAAAAGAGGGACACTTGTAACAGTTCCAATAACAAGAAAATTCACAAATAATGGAAATATAGCAGAAATAGTAAATAAGAATTTAAAGTGATGCAGAAAAATAATCAAAGGTAAAACTTATATAATATAAAGTACGAAAGTAAGAAAGAGCAACAAAAGAATCAAGGTCTCACTCCCCCCTTACCTAGGAAGTGAGTTTCGTTCACAGCAAAGAGGAGAAGAAGAGGAAACAATATTGCTTCTTGATGGTGAAAGAAGGTAGTTTTGGGGGTGTGATAAGCAAAATTGAATAAGAATTGAAAAAGAAAAAGAGAAAGCAGCAGAGTGAGAGAGATCGTGAGATGGGGTGAAGCAGTGAAGGAGCAGGAGCATCTTCCTTTTATAGAGGGAGGTCAGTGAGGTTTTTTTTTTTCTTCACTTGAGTGAGAGTAGATAAGTAGGTGAAAATCACGTGCAAGAGGGTAGCTGAGAGATTTTTGTGCATAAAATTTTACGTTATCTTTTACTGTCAGTATAAATTTATACGCTTAAATTTTTAACTTTTTGATTAAACAATTTTATTTTTAATTGAAACTTTTTAGTAAACTTAATTTATGTCCATTATTAATTATCATAACTAAAAATTAAATTTTTATAATTATTTTCAACTAATTCACAGTAATTTCGATTTAGATCTATAAATTTTCAAACTTTACTAGAAATTATCTTTTTATATGTGTGACTTAAAAATGAACTGACTCTATCAGTTTCATCAAGTTTTGATATTAATCCTATACTGACTGACTTATCAACAGTACACTTTAAGCATTTTACAACACTGTTCACATCTCTCTGTGATTGAAGTACTGTTCATAGCCGCTGTTCACTCCTCGAATTACTTTTTGCACCTATGTTTTTACTGTTCACATCATTTTTGTTGATTTTGCATCCGTGTTTCGATTGAATAAAAATTCAACTGCTTGAGTATTTTAAACTTTTAAAACATGATTTCAAGTTCAAATAATTATTTTGTAATTATTTGAGACTTTTCCTCGTATATGCCATAAATACAAACAATTATATACTCAATCGTTGTTTTAATAGTTTTCCGAACTTTGGTCCGAAATAATTATTAAAAATTCACGATTAAGTAGAACAGGAAATTTTGATCACAATAGTATGAATCAATATTAAATTATTAATAAAAAGAAAATAGACCAATTAAAAATGAGGATGTTACAATTCACCCTACCTTTTAGGAATTTCGTCCCCGAAATTCACTCATCCTGAAAAAGATGGGGGTATTGTTCTTTAATCTTTCCTTCTAATTCCCAGGTAGCATCTCCATTATCTTGGCTCCAAATAACTTTCACTAAAGGTATCTCCTTTCCACGAAGTTGCTTTATCCTCCGATCATCAATTCGGAGCGGAGATACATCATAAGTAAGGTTATCCCTTATCTGTACTATATCAGGCTCAATGATGTGTGAAGGGTCATGGATATATTTACGAAGCTGAGAAACATGAAAAACATTGTGGAGTTTTGAAAGAATAGGAGGAAGGGCTATTTGATATGCCACAGGGCCAATTTTCTTAAGGATTTGATAAGGACCAATGAATTTAGGTGTCAATTTTTTAGATTTCAGTGCCCTGCCAACCCCAGTTACTGGTGTAACTTTCAGGAATACATGTTCTCCTTCTTGAAATTCGAGGGGTTTTCTTCTTTTGTCATGGTAACTCTTTTGTCTATCTTGTGACACTTTCATTTTCTCCCAAATCAATTTCACCTTTTCTGTTGTTTCCTGCAACATCTCAGGTCCAATCACAGAGGATTCTCCAGTCTCAAACCAACACAAAGGGGTTCTACACTTTCGCCCATACAAAGCTTCAAAGGGTGCCATTCCAATACTAGAATGGAAGCTATTGTTGTAGGTAAACTCAATCAGTGGTAGAAATTGATCCCAGTTACCTTTCCATTCTAAGATACATGCTCTAAGCAAATCTTCTAAAGATTGGATAGTCCTTTCAGACTGTCCATCTGTTTGTGGGTGATATGCTGAGCTAAGCCTAAGCTTTGTTCCTAAGGCTTGTTGCAATCTCTGCCAGAACCTAGAGGTGAAACGAGGATCCCTATCAGAGACTATGCTAGAAGGTACTCCGTGTAACCTAACCACTTCTCTGATATACAAACTTGTCAGCTTATCCAAAGAGTATCTGATATTTATGGGTATAAAATGGGCAGACTTTGTCAGTCTATCTACTATAACCCATATAGCATCACATCCCGAAATTGTCCGAGGAAAGTTTGTCACAAAATCCATTGATATGGCATCCCACTTCCACTCTGGGATATCTAGAGGTTGTAATTCTCCAAAAGGCTTTCTGTGCTCAATCTTAGCTTTTTGGCATACCAGACAAGAAGCAACAAATTCTGCTACTGCCTTTTTCATTCCAGGCCACCAAAACATTTTCTTCAAGTCCTGATACATCTTAGTGGAACCTGGATGAATACTCATCTTGCTTTTGTGTGCTTCATCAAGAATCATTTTCCTTAGATCAGTTTCTACTGGTATACAGATTCTTCCCTTGAATCTGATAATTCCATATTCATCTTTCACAAAATCTGGATCGTTGCCTTCATTTCCTTCTGCTATCTTTTCTTGAAGATATTGGTCAGCTCCCTGAGCTTCCTTCACTTGCCTAAAAAACTCACTAGTTATCTGAAGCATTCCAAAACATATACTTTTTGGCTTCACAACTATGGCCAAGTTCAAATCTCTTAGCTTCTCAACCAATTCCAATTCTTTGACCATCATCCATGAAGCATGCAGGGATTTTCGGCTTAACGCATCTGCTACAACATTTGCTTTACCAGGGTGGTAATGCAACTCAAAGTCATAATCCTTTAAGAATTCCATCCATCTGCGTTGCCTCATGTTTAACTCCTTTTGATCAAACAAATGTTTCAAGCTTTTGTGGTCACTGAACACTTCAAATTTGGCACCATACAGATAGTGCCTCCATATTTTTAGAGCAAAAACCACAGCTGCCAATTCCAAATCATGAGTTGGATAATTGACTTCATGTGGTCTAAGCTGTCTAGAAGAGTAAGCTGCTACTCTCCCATCTTGCATCAAAACACAACCTAAGCCTTGACCTGATGCGTCACAATAAACTTCAAACTTTCCTGTTACGTCAGGTAGAATTAACACTGGTGTCGATGTCAGCCTTTCCTTCAGCTTCTGAAAACTAACTTCACATTCTTCAGTCCATACGAAGGGTTGTCCCTTTCTGGTTAACTTAGTCAATGGCAAGGCCATCTTCGAAAATCCTTCAATGAACTTTCGATAATAACCTGCCAAGCCTAAGAAACTACGAATCTCTGTTACCGTTGTTGGTTGCTTCCAACGCAAAACAGCTTCAACCTTTGCCTGGTCTACGGATATTCCTTCTTTCGAAATCACGTGTCCTAAAAAACTAACTTCCTCTAACCAAAACTCACACTTGGAGAGTTTGGCATAAAGTTGCCTTTCTCTCAGGATTTGCAACACTATCCTAAGATGTTCTTCATGCTCTTGATGATTCTTTGAATAAATTAGGATGTCATCTATAAAAACAACAACAAATTTATCCAAACAATCATGAAAAATCCTATTCATATAATCTATAAAGATTGCTGGAGCATTTGTAACACCAAAGGGCATCACCAAATACTCATAGTGTCCATATCTTGTTCTGAATGCTGTCTTAGGTATATCCTCAGTCTTGACTCTAATCTGATGATAACCAGATTTCAAGTCAATCTTTGAAAACACCGAAGCTCCTCTGAGTTAATCCATCAAGTCATCAATCCTTGGTAACGGGTACTTGTTCTTGATAGTGATCTTGTTAAGTTGACGATAGTCAACACACAATCTCATACTTCCGTCCTTCTTCTTTACCAAAAGCACAGGTGCTCCCCAAGGGGATACACTTGGCCTAATAAATTGCTTTTCCAAGAGTTCCTCTAGCTGCTTTTTAAGTTCTAAAAGCTCTAAAGGTGACATTCTATAAGGTGCTATAGAAACGGGTCCTGATCCTGGTATCAAATCTATGGTAAATTCTATCTCTCTCTCAGGAGGCAACCCAGGAATGTCATCGGGAAAAACATCAGGAAAGTCACACACTATAGGCAAATTTGTCAAGTTCAAATCTCCCTCAGTCTTCATAGAAGAAATAATCACATACACCTGAGCATCCTTTTCCTTAGGAGCTAATCGATGGTTGGCAGGTACCACTTCCATTCCCATTGAACTTTCGGGCTTGGTTCCAAACACTAATATCTTATCATGGCAGTTAAGAAGAACATGGTTGGAAGATAACCAGTCCATTCCTAACACAATGTCTAATTTAGACAAGGGTAAACATATCAAATTCACAAGGAAAGTTCTACCTTCTATGATGATAGAACAGTTCAAACAAGCTTTAGATGTAACAACAGGCTTATTTGTAGGTGTGGACACAACTAAATCAAATGGCAGGATAGAAACAGGTAATTTTAAATGTCTCACACAATCATCAGAAATAAATGAATGAGATGCACCTGAATCATATAGTACGTTCAGAAGGTTATTACTTATGATGCACTTACCCTGAATGAGATCTTCAGAATTAGCGGCCTCGCTTCCACTCATGGTGAACACTCTTCCATTAGTCTTTGGTCTTCCAATAGATGGCTTGCTGTCACCGCCTTGTTCCTTCTTGGGCTCTGGACAAACACTGTTGTAGTGGCCGAGCTTTCCGCAGTTGAAACATGTCACCGTTGGTCGAGGGCAATCATTTTGCAGGTGAGGTCCTCCACATTTGTAGCATCTGATGGGGTTAGGTCTTCCAGAGGAAACAATAGATGGTCTTCTCTGGAAAGAGTTCCCAGTTGGCTTAGATGGTCTTACATACGGCTTCTTCTGCTTGTTGGGAAAATGCCTTGGCTGATGCCTCTGAGGCTTCCCAATCTTCCACTGTGCGTGCCTCGCCTTAGTGTCATCTTCATAAATACGACAACGATTAACCAACATCGGAAAGTCTCCAATCTGTAGGTACCCAATGGCTTGTTTGATGTCAGGCATCAGTCCATTCTCGAACTTAGAACAACGAGATCTTTAATCTACTCCATTTTGAAAGTAGGGTCAATATTTGGACAATTCCTCAAACTTTGCAGCGTATTCTCCCACAGACATATAGCCTTGCTTCAGATTCAGGAACTCGATCTCCTTCCTTCTTCTAAGGTCTTCTGGAAAATATTTTTCCAAAAACCTCTGACGGAATACAACCCAAGTAACTTGAATCCCTCCGCCTTCCAGTTGTTGACGAGCGTATCTCCACCATCCTTCAGCTTCTCCAGTTAGCATAAAAGTAGCAAAAGTGACCTTATGTGCATCAGCGCACATCATTGCGGTGAAAATCTTTTCTATCTCTGCTAACCATTGTTGAGCGCCGTCAGGGTCATAATCTCCTTTGAAAGTAGGTGGATCATTCTTCCTAAAAGTTGTCAATCCCCTATATTCAGCAGGTTCAGCGTTCGCTTGAGTCATGTTTTCTAAAACCGGAGTCATCCTTTCTAGGATCTGTTGAGTGTAGTCAGGTATTGGTCCTCGTTCAGCCATTATCTGAAACGTAGAAGAAACTCCATTAATTCCTTCTCTTGAAATAAACCTTCATGTCAGAAGCGAATAAAGTAATTAGCAACTTTAGTACACTGGATAGCTTCCCAGGAAAGAGAGGTGTGTCACAATGGACTACTTAAATACCAAGTCTTTCCTTAGCCAGAACCTACCCAGACGTATATTTAGTCACTTCTTACTAACTCAAAACTAACAATAGGCTAATTCTTAAGCAAGGTCTTCAAATGCGTGCGCAGATCATTCCTTTAAATTCTAGCTTCTCAGGTAAGTCTTCCTTTTGTAAGTTTGAAATCTGTATATGCATCGTTCTAACTTATCTTATACTTCTGTTTCTCAACAGAGAGTATAAGAACACACAGAGTATCTTACATCATTGTTTCTCAACAATGAATATAAGAGCACAACAAAAGAATGTCAAGTCCATAACCTAGGCCTTGACAGGACTAACCAGGCTCTGATACCATTAAATGTAACACCCCGTTACATTAGATACAATCCACACTAGTATTTGTATTTGTTTTAATATTTATAAAAATGAGGATAAATTTTTTTTTTAAATCATATTTATTAAACATATTTAGACAAGATGAATAAATAAAGGCATAAATATTATATAAAGAACTATTTCTTTATGAAATTAAACATCATTTCATGATACAGTATTATACATAGAGTTCAACAGATACAGGGAAATCAAGTATTAGTTATTTCTAACCCATACATGTAATATCCTAGTCAGAGCAGTGAACAAGTTCTACACTAACCAAAAACATAAACGTAAATAACACTAGCCTTTAGATTTCGTATCTTCTAGTATCTCTTCTTAGTCTTCGCAATCTCTGAAATGACCACGTCAACAAGGAACTTGATCACTAGGCTTGACCATCATCTTTAAGTATCCAATCAGCAAGTACATACAGAAAAGAAAGAAAGAGGAGTGAGACTTGATTCTAATATATATATATAGGTATTACTAACGGTATAAACTACCGTCATTTAATAATAGCGGGGAACCTAGTATTTATCTAATCATAACGTCCCAACTCCTAACAACTCAAACCTCTAGACGCAGTATGGATCCATACTCCCCGATTGGAAGTGATTGGGAGTACATACGCCTCAATCCTATGGCAAAAACCTTCATCTTCCCTAGATGAACCCATATTATCTCAATTTAGGACATCCACATTCCTATATAACTCAGGCGTACTCTCGCACCAATCAATGGAATGCTGAGCAGTTGTTGGGGTTGCCAAGCTTGGTCAGATGAAGTCCCTGGCACAGGGTGCTCTCCTGGCCTTTAGTTACTTCATCACTCGACACCGTACCCCCTAGACTTCCGTCAGTAAGTCCCTGCCTTTCACTCCTCAGCTTGCCAGGCTGTGTCTTCCACTATAGGCAACATGCCGTTGCATGTTCCTCTTTTAACAGTACTCACACTAGAGTACTCACAAGTCACTTTCATCATTTGACATAACATCTCTGTCCCTCAGACAAATAAACAGTATATAACTAATATACATCACCATTCACTATATCACATCTAATATCACTGGTCTCATTCACCGAGTACCAGTAGAGAGTAACAACACAAGTCTTAGCGACAGATAAATAACATTGTCAGAGTACAATCATTATGTCATGTCAACACATCAAAGCATCTTATCACATATTAAGTATATAAAGATTTATGTAATATCACAAGGTATTTAAGCAAGACAGTAGATACTTTTCTAATCATTAATCTAATAATTAACTAATATTTAACTAATCATTATTTGTATTAAAATCTTATTTAAAACTTATCAAGTTAAATTTATTTGCTTTATCTTTTTCTTTGTCTAATCCCTTAATTTAAATTGTAAAGAGAAACAACTTTTCTAACTTACTATAAGTATTTCTGGTACAAGCATAAATAGATTTTTAATATTTAGAAATTCCTTTCTGGTGTGGAAGATCAGATTATATCGCAACCACAGAGCATACTTAGAATTTCCATAGACTATGTGCAAAAACTTAGCAGTAAGAAAAAAAATCCTTTTTCTGGTGTGGAAGATCAGATGAAACTGCAACCACAGAGCATACTTCGGATCTTACTCTACTAATTTTAAAAACTCAGTTTAATACAAAGAAAATAAATTCTCATCATAATCTTCTTTTAAGTATCTCAATTTAATGGTCAAGTAGTTTTGAAAATATTTTATACTTATTCTAATATATATTTAGAATTAAATCATTTTCTATGCCTATAAACATAATTTGAGTATATTTATAAGTTTTCAAGATAAAAATCAAAATTTTCAAGAAACTTCAAAAAAATTCAAGCTATCCAGAATTTTTTCATTTTCGGGCTATTTTAAGTTTCAGATTTTTAGTTTGATGCATGTTTATTGAAATCAGTCCATTCTTGTTTCGTTAGAAGCCTAAAACATAATCTTACAACATATATATATTTTTTTCTAAATTTGTTCTATATTCTCGTTTCCAGTGAAATCAAAAGTTGAAGAGATAAACTTTTTAAAATTTCTAGAAAACTTTGAACCATCTAGTAGACTTTGTCGATTTTATAAAAATAGTAAACGAACTTATTTTGTTATGAAATTTTTATGGGAGATCTATAAGACATGTATAAACATCATGATATTTTTATTTTTCCAGAAAACCGTCCAGATTTGTCCCTGTAATTTCCAACAGAATGGAAATTTTTCAGAAAGTTCAGAATAGGTGGTTCAACTTGTATCTTGAATATATACTTCATTTTATCATATTTTGTAGTAGGTCCAAAATAAAAGTTGTATAGTTTTAAGTCTATTTTCATTTAAAACTGGTTTCACACGATTTCGTTATGTATAACTTGAGATATTCATAAAATAGTGACTGGTGTCCGGGTCAAAACGCTGGAACATAGTTATATATTGCTTTGTTCTGTGTCAGTTTATGTTTGTTCCTTCTTATTATAAGAATAAGAACGTGTACTGGAAAGAACAATAAGAAGGAAAATTATAACAAAAATTGGGCATGGTCTCCTCTAAAAGAGGGACACTTGTAACAGTTCCAATAACAAGAAAATTCACAAATAATGGAAATATAGCAGAAATAGTAAATAAGAATTTAAAGTGATGCAGAAAAATAATCAAAGGTAAAACTTATATAATATAAAGTACGAAAGTAAGAAAGAGCAACAAAAGAATCAAGGTCTCACTCCCCCCTTACCTAGGAAGTGAGTTTCGTTCACAGCAAAGAGGAGAAGAAGAGGAAACAATATTGCTTCTTGATGGTGAAAGAAGGTAGTTTTGGGGGTGTGATAAGCAAAATTGAATAAGAATTGAAAAAGAAAAAGAGAAAGCAGCAGAGTGAGAGAGATCGTGAGATGGGGTGAAGCAGTGAAGGAGCAGGAGCATCTTCCTTTTATAGAGGGAGGTCAGTGAGGTTTTTTTTTTTTCTTCACTTGAGTGAGAGTAGATAAGTAGGTGAAAATCACGTGCAAGAGGGTAGCTGAGAGATTTTTGTGCATAAAATTTTACGTTATCTTTTACTGTCAGTATAAATTTATACGCTTAAATTTTTAACTTTTTGATTAAACAATTTTATTTTTAATTGAAACTTTTTAGTAAACTTAATTTATGTCCATTATTAATTATCATAACTAAAAATTAAATTTTTATAATTATTTTCAACTAATTCACAGTAATTTCGATTTAGATCTATAAATTTTCAAACTTTACTAGAAATTATCTTTTTATATGTGTGACTTAAAAATGAACTGACTCTATCAGTTTCATCAAGTTTTGATATTAATCCTATACTGACTGACTTATCAACAGTACACTTTAAGCATTTTACGACACTGTTCACATCTCTCTGTGATTGAAGTACTGTTCATAGCCGCTGTTCACTCCTCGAATTACTTTTTGCACCTATGTTTTTACTGTTCACATCATTTTTGTTGATTTTGCATCCGTGTTTCGATTGAATAAAAATTCAACTGCTTGAGTATTTTAAACTTTTAAAACATGATTTCAAGTTCAAATAATTATTTTGTAATTATTTGAGACTTTTCCTCGTATATGCCATAAATACAAACAATTATATACTCAATCGTTGTTTTAATAGTTTTCTGAACTTTGGTCCAAAATAATTATTAAAAATTCACGATTAAGTAGAACAGGAAATTTTGATCACAATAGTATGAATCAATATTAAATTATTAATAAAAAGAAAATAGACCAATTAAAAATGAGGATGTTACACATTATATATTCAAAATTTAAAATAACATAATTATGTAACTCAGAAAAACAAATTAATAAAAAATTAATGAAAAATATCAACACACCCGCCAACTGAAAAGCTCTGCCACTGTTTGTAATGACAACTAAAAAGAATTTAAAAATATTTGTAGGACTAAACAAATAATTTTTATGTATAAAAATTAAAAAGTAAAATTTGTATAATTATAAATATAAAATAATAAAATTTTCAATAATTTATAATAATGTGCAGCATTGAAAAGTGTGGTGTATTATAATAAATTGAATTTAAGAATTTACAACTATTGTGCAGTACTATAAAGGAAGATACGGATCAAAAAAATACTAAAGTAAGAAGTGACGTTATTGTGTGCACTGCTGAAGAGTGATGTTTGGACAGTAAAAGGTAACATTTTTACTGCAAAGTGACAGTGAAAAATGACTGTGTTTTGCGTGTTAGATAACCATGAGTAATCCGTGATGTTATAATCGGTTTAAACATACTTTCGATCAGTGTTTTAAGAACTGGATCGGTCATCGAATCGGTCGAGGTACTGGGTTAATGGGTTATTGGTCGAACCGGTGGGTCACTGGTCGGACCGGTTTGACTCGATATATATTAAAAAATTAAAAAAATATAATATAGCTAACATAATTTAATCATTTAACACTTCAAATTTTAAATTATTGTCATTATAAAGTACCTAATATTCCAAATAAGAAATAACAACCAATAATCATGACAATACAAGTCCATAAATAAGTTTCATACACAAAAAAAATAAAAAATAAATTGAAACACATCATTTCAGCACTTTTTTTTCAAAAAAAAAAAATCATATCACAATCCGGTTCAACCCAAGTCACCGGTTTTTTGCAAAAACCGGCCGGTTCGACCTGGGTCGTACCGGGTCAGATGCATATCCGGTCCTATTGTCGAACCGAACCGGTTATACCACCGGGTTCCGGTCGGACCGGTCGGACCGGCCGGTCCGGTCCGGTTTTTAAAACATTGCTTTCGATCCATTAAAGTAACTGGATAGTCTGGATAGGACGATAGGTTATGTGTTCAGTAACCGGATTTAAGACTGATAAGTCTAATCTGAATTTTAGAATACTAATTTTGTAGATTGTAATTTTTTTTATCCATAAATTCAAAAATAGATACGAAAATTTACAATAACTTATGCATCATATTAAATTAACTGAGTCAGACCTCTCATTTGTATATTGTATTTGAATTAATGAAAATGGATATAATAGAGTTAAATGATATTATATTTTATTGTTTTGATTATTTTTTTGTCACACTATTGTTTGAATTAGTTAAAATAAAATAAACAATAAAATATATTTCTTTTTTCAATTTATTTAACTATATTACTAGGAAAATTAAAAATAACACTGTTAAACTAGGAAAAGAATAGAGATTTGGGCAAAACTAGGGATGGCAACGGGTCGGGTCGGGCACGGATAGTGGTTACCCGCTACCCGACCCGCCGGGGAAAATCCGACCCGTTACCCGCCCCGTTACCCGCCGGATATCCGTTTGAAAAAAATCCACGGGTTTTTCTTATATCCGCGGGTATCCGTGAATACCCATGGATATTTCATATTAAAAAAATATTTTTTTTTTAAAAAAAAAAGGTGATTTTTTAGAAGAAATACTAAGAAATAGATCCTTTATGTGCAATAAAATTTGGAAATAAAATCATATTATTTACTACAAGAAGAATAAAGAATCAAATGTGTAGTTAATTGAATTTTCATGTGAAAATTACATGTCTTTAATTAAAAAAAATCAAAGAAATAAGAATCTTATAATGTGATTTTGAATCTCTAGACATAATATTTACTAGTATCAAGAGCAAAAATAGTGATTTTAAATTTTATATATATATATATATATATATATATATATATATATATATATATGAGGGTAATTTAGTAATTTTACGGGTAACGGGTATCCGCGGGCACGGATAGTATGATACCCGTACCCGCCCGTTAAACCCGCGGGTAAAAAAAAATCCGTACCCGTTACCCGCGGGTATCCGTTTATACTATCCATCTTCTATCCGTGACGGATTTTATCCGCGGATATCCGCGGGCATGGATTTTTTTGCCATCCCTAGGCAAAACATTCTAGCGCCTTAATTGGTTATAATATGGAAACTTACCCTTACCTTTTGTGAGAAACCAAAAGGTATGACCAATAGGTCAATGCTTAATTAGATGGACGGCTTCCGGCGTGCTTCCCTCTGTACTTTTGTTTTTTTTCAGATCTTCCCTCTGCAATTGCCTATCATATTCACTCATTTATACTTTATTCTTAAAATAAAAATAAATAAATATGTAGAGATGTACTTACCTGAAAGCAGTGTTGTGAAAACCGGACCGGTCATCGATCCGGTCGAGGTACTAGGTTGATGGATCAGTGGTCGAATTGGTGGGTCACTAATTGATCCGGTATATAATAAAAAATTAAAAATATATATATGATCAATCCATAATTCATACTCTAAAATTAAAATCAATCATGATCAAACTATAAATATTACATAATCATTTATTACTATAAATTATTTTGTTGTATATTATCATTAAATTACTAAAGAAATTCTTGTTATTTTTCACGGCTAAGTATAAAAGTTGTCAGAGGACCATGAGCAAGTATGGTGAAGATGTATAAAACACATAAATATTAAATCATATCAAGATCAAGATAATAACAATTAACTATTATATATTATTGTCAACATCAAAATAATATTATAGGAACATATTATTATATACTATTAAGCAATTAGCTATTAACAATTTAATTAAAATGTTATAGGAGCATATTATTATATTATATTATACTATTTAGCAATTAATTTTTGTCATGGATTTCAAATGGTACTATGAAAAGAATTCCAAATAACTATATTGTTTACAAGAATTGTTAAAAAAAAAAAAACTTGGCATAACCGGTTCAACCCCGGGTCAATCGGGTCCGGATCACCGGTTTTCTACCAAACCCAGCCGGGTCAAACCGGGCTGATCCGGGTCAAACCGGGTCGATCTGGATCGATGACATATCCGATCCGATAGTTGAACTGGACCGATCAGGCCACCGGTTCCCAGTCGAACCGGTCCGACCGGCCGATCTGGTCCGATTTTTATAACTATGCCTGAAAGTCTTAATCTACAAGAAAACAAGCGTCTCACCCTTTATATTTGGTGGCCCTATCTAGGTCCCAAAGTGTAGTAGCATAAACCACAACACATTCCAGTCCACCATGAGAAGTACTGTGGGGGGTCTTTCTTCCTCCTTCACAAGCGTTCGTTCCGCCTCATCATGGTTCGAGGTGTACGCTGCCTTCTCCACATTCATGATGCTCCTCAGAACCGCGATAAACGATCTCATACCCCACCAAGTTCGCACTTTCATAGTCTCAAAGCTAAAGGCTCTCTTCTCAGGCCGCCAGAACATCAACCAGGTCTCACTTCAGATCAATGAGATTTGGGATGGCCAAATCAACCAACTCTTCCAAGCCGCACAAGAGTATCTCCCAGCTCAAATATCCCACTCTTACAAGTCCCTCAGAGTTGGGAAGCTTCCAAAGCACAAGAACATAGTAGTGGCCGTGGACGGAACACAAGAGGTCGTGGATCAATTCGAAGACATCAAGCTCAGCTGGAAGCTCGTTGAGAAAAGCCCCAAAAGCGACTCTGATCATCGTGAACATCATCCTAAATCAAGCGGTGGTTACGAGAGGAAGTCATTTACGCTAAGCTTCGATGAGAAGCATAGAGATGTGGTAATGAACAAGTATATTCCACACGTTCTAAGCACTTACCAGGACATGCAGACAGAGCAGAAAACCATCAAGATCCATTCCATTGGTGGTGGGTGTTGGCAGAAAAGTGACTTAACTCATCCAGCATCGTTTGACTCGCTTGCATTGGAACCTGAACGGAAGCAGGCCATTATTGATGATTTGAATCGGTTTTTGCGGAGGAAGGAGCTGTATAAGAGGGTGGGGAAGCCTTGGAAACGTGGCTACCTCTTGTATGGGCCTCCCGGAACTGGAAAATCTAGCCTTATTGCAGCCATGGCCAACTACCTCAAGTTTGATGTGTATGATTTGGAGCTGACCTCTGTGTTTTCTAACTCCGAACTAATGCGAGTCTTGAGGGAAACGACCAACCGTTCCATCATCGTCATAGAAGACATAGACTGCAACAAAGAGGTGCATGTTCGACCAACAACAAAAGCTTTTCCAGATTCAGACTTTGACCGCAAGCATGTCGAGGTTTGTTTTGTATATTAGTACTCTTTTAGTTTTTATTATAACCTTTTATGTCTTACTTCTTGTATCTAAAATTTACTCATTTTAGTCTTTATACTGTTATACATACATTTTTTTTAATCCGTTTTAATCTCTAAATCCCAGATTGTATAAGAATAGAGAAAAATGAATTATTAATCTAATGACATAAATTAAGAAATATAATTAATATTTTTATTTACTTTAAAATTATTTTTAAACTTCCTTCTGTACCCTTTATTTATTTCAACTGTCTCTTCTTGGAAGTGGAGTATTAACTTGTTACGATGGTTCCTGAAAATCATTGCATAGGTTAAGACTAACAGGTTTTCTCTGTCGGGTCTGCTTAACTACATGGATGGTTTGAGATCAAGCGGTGGAGAGGAGCGAATTATAATCTTCACAACTAACCACAAAGAGAAAATAGACCCTGCATTGCTGCGCCCTGGTCGTATGGACATGCACATTCACTTGTCCTTCCTTAAAGGCAAGGCTTTTCGAGTCTTAGCTTCCAATTATTTAGGCATTGAAGGAGATCATCCACTCTTTGAACAAATTGAAGGGCTATTGGATAAAATAGAAGTCACCCCTGCAGTAGTAGCAGAGCAACTAATGAGAAATGAGGATCCTGAAGTTTCTTTGGAAGCACTCGTTAAATTTCTCGAAGAAAAGGATAAGGAAAGCCTACTTTTAGATTAATGAATGTGACTGCAGCAGACAAGGCATGTTTTAAAGTCTTCTCACTTGTGTCGCCACTGGTATAAGACGTAGAATAAAAATGAATGCCCTTTTACTTTTGTAGTGTTTAGGATGTGTACTTATGTATGGAATTGTTGTACAATTTCAATGCATAAACATTTGAAGACTCTAAAACCTATAATAATTCCAAGAAATATATGTAAAGTATAATACTGTTCGCATAGTTTCAAAAACCGACCCGGTCGAGGCACTGGGTCACTGAGTCAGTGGTCGAACCGGTGGGTCATTAATTGACCCGCATGACCCGGTCTGTATTAAAAAATTTGAAAATTTTATACCTGCCTTAAAAAAGTAAAAAAAATCACATAACAAATAATAATTCCACAAGCTCATTTTTCAAATTCAAATCTATTGATATTCACAGTAACAAAATCACATTATAAATTACTTATTAAACTTTTTTAAAGTTTAAACAAAATTTAAAATAATAGAGTCACACTATTAACTGTACCATCACTTCTTCAAACAAAATTCAGAGTGATAGAATTACATTATCAATTACCTAAGAATCACTACTCATAAATAATAAAACAGAATCAACTAAAAATAACATTCAAGTTGGATTAAATAGAATCATGTGGTGTGGATCGATGTGGTTGAGATGAGGGCATTAGGGTTTATCTGTGTGCACTTTGAAGTTTGAAGAAGAAAAGTCACAGACTCATAAACACGACATAGCAAGCAATGTTTTGGCAAACGGTCACAGCCACAAAACCTTTCTTTCTTTTGATTTTTTATCCAAATGACATCGTTTCAAGCAATTTAAAAAAAATTAAAAAAAATAAAAAATAAAAAATAAATAAATAAATAAAAGGTGTGACCCGGGTCGGGTCACCGGGTTTGACCGGGTCGCACCGGGTTTGACCGGGTCGAAAGCATGGCCAGTCCGATAGCAAGCTCGACCCTGTCTAACCTCCGGGTCCCGGTCCGACCGGCCGGGTCGGTCCGGATTTTAAAACAATGATTGTTTGTAGAGGAATTTTTATATTTTACATTTTATTTCGTAGTTAAAAACGCATGCTATAGAATGTTGGTTTGGTTTTGTAAAATGAGAGGTTTAAAGGTTAAAAAACAAAAATCTAAGCAAACTAGCTAGTTATGTAACATCCTCATTTTATTTTATTACTTGTATATAATTTTTTTAATATAAATATTATGAGAAATTATATACTGTATTTTATAGAAACTTTCTGTACATATTTTCATACTAAAAATTATACAGTTCTACTCAGCAAAATTTTCTAAGTCTTTTGATACATTTGTTTAGGTCTCAAGTTCTTGTTGACCGGATAGTAGAAATTATGTACTGTATTTTATAGAAACATTTTGTACATATTTTCATAATAAAATTAATACAGTTCTATTCAGTAAAATTTTCTGAGTCTTTTGATACTTTTAATTAGACCTAAATCTCTTGTTGACTGGACAGTTGTGACAGACAGTTGTCCAGGATAAATTCTCTAATGTAGTATTTTGGATAAATCTGTAACCTAATAAAAATATAATTGAATATAGATTAAGAATATATACAGATAAGAAATTAAAATCTTAATTTCGAATTCTTAGAATTTTCTGAAAGTTAGAACTCTGAGAAATTTTTACGATAAAATTTGTATGACATCTATAGAATTTTCTACTAATTATAGTATGTTTAGAATAATTATTAAAATTGTTTAACTAAGAAAAAGAAAAAGAAAAGTATTAGCCAATCAAATTTTGACAACTCAAAGTTTCTAGTGTAATTAAATTAAGCTAATTAGGCTTTGATTAAGAGATGATTAAGATACTACCCCACGGTTTTTGATAGTGAGGAATCTAATGGTGGTGTTAATTTCTTCTAATTCAAATTAGTTTGTAAGATAATTAAAAAGCCCTACAATATTTTAGAAAAATCTACAAAATTCAAACTTTTTGACTAAGTGACCAAAAGCAATTATCAACTCCCTTAAGGAATTGCTTTGGCCGTCCAAGTGGCTGCAGGAAATCAAGAAGTGGACTGCCTTTTTGACTGCAGCTGGACGTGAGATTATAATTAATTTTGGTGGAGAATTTTTTTTAAAACATAAGAAACAAAAAGCTAAAGAAAAAGCTAACCAAGATGGCTCTCCAAGTCTCTCCAAAACCGTGAGCTTCTTGCAGCAGTTTCCTCCATTTCACTTCATCCTTTCTTCCAAAATAAAGAAATAAACCAACCAAAATCTCCCAAATTTCAAAATAGCTTTGGCCAAAAGAGAAGAAATTAGAAGAAAAGCTCAAAAATTTCAAGAATCCAAGAGAGAAAGGGAGAAAGGGAGAAAAAGGGACTCAAGGGTTCTTCATCAAACTAAGGATTCTAGGTAAGGATCATGGCATTTAATTTCAATTTAGACCACTTGGAATGTAGAAAAACATGTCTTGATGTTTAAATTCAAGAATTGATCAAGAGCCATGAAATTGAATTTGGAGCTTATATAAATTTGATGTTAGAAGTGTGAAATTGGTGTTTGATGTAATGTTTGATTGATATTGATGATGTGTTATGATTGAATTGAACTTTGATTGGTTTGTTTGTGATTGAAATTGCTTGGTTGATTTTGAGATGTTGGAAATTTTGAGAAAAAAAATCATTCACGGCCATGAAGGAATTGAAAGGGTGCTAAGTGGAAATTTTTCAAATGACCAAGGGTAAAATAGTCATTTCACATGTAGGGACACATTGGAAATTTTAGAAAAAGTTTAAGGGCATTTTCGGCAATAATTAAAAAGTATAAGGGTAATTAGGTAATTTCACATTTAGAGGGTAAAATTGGAATTTTATAAAAAGATTGAGGGTAATTAGGTAATTTCATACATTCTAGAACAATTCGGGATATATTCGAAATTTCATAAAAAGATCAAGGGCAAAATGGGAAATTTTAGAAAATAGTAAGGGTAATTTGGTAATTTCACCCTTTGAGGGCAAAATTGGAATTTTATAAAAAGATAGGGGTATTTTAGTAATTTTCCATATTAAAGACTTAATTGGTATTTTAGTAAAAGTTTAGTAATTTTCATAGTAAATACATCATTATTATTTTAGTAAAAGTTTAGAAATTTTACCTAGTAAAGGACTAGTTAGTATTTTATTTAGGTATTGATGTTATAATGTTAATTAGTGAATTTTTATGTGATTGATTAATATTAATTATTTGTTTATTAGCATCATTATCATATTACATAAGCCTGAGTTCTTGGAAAATACAAAGATTTTAAATGAAAAAGGATTTTGTTGACTAACCGGGATTGCGGTAGTCATGAGAAATGAGTTTTTAAATGAGAAATGATTTTGTTGATTAACCGGGACTGCGGTAGTCATGAAAAATGAGTATTTTTGGGGGAATTGATTTTCAGGACTGTGTTGACTAACCGGGACTACGGTAGTCATGTATTTGAAAAGATGATTGAGATTATGAATAGAGAATTTGATAGTCCTGAGAAATGGGTGAGCAGAGTAAGTTAGACATGATTGTATAGTCTGTGATTATATAGTCTGTGGGGTGAAGGGTATTGGCAATTCCACATGTGGCCGTAATTTGGACAGAGATGCTGCCGTGGTGGCCTTCCGAGTATCCTGATCTCCTAATTCTGCTAGCTTATTCGCGTTTAGTAGGAGCTGATAGCTGAATTGCAGTGCGTAATAGTAGGCCAGTTACTTACTAAACACTCAAAGGGGAAGTCTCCATGGAGCAGGGTCAAAATGATTTGATGGTCAAAAGAATTTTTTTAGTCAAAAGGATTTTGAGTCAAAACTATATCCGCTTTATAAACTTGCATTTTCATAAAGCATAATGCATTTGCATTATTTATGTGAATTCTTAGTTATGAAATGAAATGTCATTGATTGTAATTGTTTTTCTATGTATTAGAAATTAAATGTCTGATCCGGTAAATTTTGTCCCTAGATTCTAGGGAAGTTTAAATTTCAGGTGAATGAGAATAGTTAGAAGAAAGAAGATGCAGATAATTCCAGAGCTGTAGGATGGGATATTTTGGATAAGAGAATTTTTTTAGTAGTATTTTGTATAAATTTCAGTAATGTAGTTTGAGAATACTTTTGAATTTTAATACAATGTATTATTATTATGTATATATATATATATATAATATAAATTAAATTAGAAAAATATGTTTTAATTTGAAAGGGGGGTTACAAGTTACCTGTGCGTTTGCACGGCATGCACGGGGCCACCTTAATTTCTACGTATTTTTTGAAATGATTTATGTATATCATAACTTGCTAAAAAATAAATATTAGATATACATTTGTTGTTCAACGACAATAAGAAACCAAAACATAAATGTTTAATAAGAATGATAGAGCAAGAATGGTTGATCTAGTTAACGTTGCATAAATTATATTAAAATAGTTGAAACATATTAAAAAATTTAGTCTCATAATAAAAAGATATAGAGTATTCAAGCAAAGAAAATATACTTAGTTATAATCCCATAGATATTTCTTATTTCATTTAAAATATTTATAAAATTGTATGAAAAATTTATGTTTAAAAATTTAGAAACAATTTAACATATTTTTAAAATATTTTTGTAATTTTGAAATGTGAAATGGTAAAATAATCTAATTATTTTACAGCTATATTGCAAATAAAAAATATTATTTTTATAATATTTATAATTTATAATACTTCGAATAATTTAAAGTCTAAGAATTAATTAAATTAAATTAAAACTTTTGAAATCAAATATTACTTACCAACATTTCTTTGATTCGAGTGGAAGTAAAATTAGATCCCTTAAACAAAGTCTTAGATTCGAGACTTGTGGTTAAAAGAGATCTTGCTAAAGTTAATGGATACTAATAAATTATTATTTTATTCTCTAATAGACAAATTATATTTCATTAGTAAGTACTTGTGTAAGATAAGTTGCTATAAATTTTTAGTATTATCTTTGACCCGTGAGAAGAAAATGTACTAAGTTAAAAAAGAATAATATTTTTGTCTAAATATTTGAATCAGTTTTTCATGAAGGATTTATAACGATATTATATGTTATAACTCGTAAGCATGTTAAAAGAATATTTAATAAATTTATTATAATATATTTATTATATATTCATGTAAAAAAAGTTAATATTATTATAAAAATAGTAATCAAGGAAATTTTCGTAACTAAAGTTATTAAACATAGAGTCAAGATATTATTTTGTAATAAATATATTAACTAATTAGATTTAAATTAATTTTTAGTATAAACAAGTTAACCTCATAAAATAAGTATTATTCAACAAAATATTTATTTATGAAACTATTTAAAATTATTTTATACAATTTTTAAGTAAAAATGATTTTATAGGATTTAAGAGTAAAAAAAAATTGTTAAGTCTTGAGTATGCAATTGTGTTAAATACTCAAAGAAATAAATTTATTGCTCATAATATTCTTACCTCACTCGAGCAAGATTATCTCCCGTAAATGATACATGTGGACTCAAACATTAAAAAAATAAAAAAATATTTATTTTATGATACTATTGATGAAGTGATTTAAAATATATTTTTGTAATATAAATATTATATATATATATATATATATATATATATATATATATATATATATATATCATTATTATATACATATGAATCAACAAAATTTCCATATATCAAGTTATTAAACATAGATTCAAAATATTATTTTGTAATAAATATACTAACTAATAAGATTTAATAATTTTTTAGTACAAAAACTTCAAACTTAATAAAATAAATAGTATTCAACAAAATATTTATTTATGAAATTATTTAAAATTATATAATTATATAATTACTAAATAAAAATGATTTTATAGTAATTTCGATCATACTGCTTAGATGCCGTCGGCAATTTCGATCCTTCATCACCACAAAGGTAGAGGCCTTGTTCAAACTCAAAAGCCAACCAAAGAAAAACATTCTCCAAATGTAGGTATTTATAATTAAGTAGGTGTATGGGTATTTTTTTTTAAAATTACAGATAAAATTGTTATTTTCTTTGTTATAATCCACTGATACCTAAGTTTAATTCTTATAGATAAAAAAAAATAACAACTTTGCTAGTTACATGTAGGGTGTAAGGGGATTGTGATTGACCTATGAATCCATCCAATCCAAACTACATGTTGCCGACTTGGGGTTTTTTTTTTTTTTGGACCCAATTATAACTAGGTTAGATATTCGTAAGTTTCAAACCTAATAAACCCGACTCAACTCAACTAACTAAGATAGATATAATATGAATGTGACTGCAGTAGACTAGGCATGTTTTAAAGTCTTTTCACTTGTGTCGCCACTGGTAGAAGACGCAGAATAAAAATGAATGCCCTTTTGCTTTTGTAGTGTTTAGGATGTGTACTTATGTGTATGGGATCCAAATCCTTTAGGATGTGTACTTTATGTATGGAATTGTTGTACAATTTCAATGCATAAACATTTGAAGATTCTAAAACCTATAATAATTCCAAGAAATATATGTAAAGTATAATATTGTTTGCAGGGGAATTTTTATATTTTACATCTTATTTCGTAGTTAAAAACGCATGCTATAGAATGTTGGTTTGGTTTGGTAAAATGAGAGGTTTAAAGGTTCAAAAACCAAAACATAAGCAAACAAGACTACGCCAAGAGTCTTAAGCCTAGCATGCCTTATAGTGCTGTTTAAAAAATCCAATTATATAAAACTAATCCATAACTGACCTAATCTAAACCACTTTAAATCCATTTTAATGGATTGGTTTAATATTCAAATCCAGTTTAGGGACTAAAAAGTCCCTGAAGGACTAAAAACATTGACAGAAAAAAAGTTCAGGGACTAAGATCGGTCAAATATTTGTTTAGGGACTAAAAACAAAAATTGAAAAAAAAGCTTAGGGTCTAAAAACATTGAAGAAAAAAAGTTCAGGGACTAAGACCGTCAAACTAAGACCAGTCAAAATTTTGTTTAAGAACTAAAAGTGAAAACTCGAAAAAGTTCAGGGACCAAAAACATAATTAACCCTTTTAATTGACTAACCTGATTATCTAACTAATTAAGGTCAAGTTGGGTTGAATTAGGTTACTTAAAAAATTCATGAACCCAACCCAACTCAACCCAATTAAACATAACTGGGTTGGGTTGTGAGTTAGCTTAAACTTAACCAACTCAAACCACTTACACTCCTAATTACATGGACATCAACACTCATAAGCATGTTAAAAGTATATTTAATAAATTTATTATAATATATTTATTATATATTCATGTAAAAAAAAGTTAATAGTATTATAAAAATATTAATCAAGAAAATTTTCGTAATTGAAGTTATTAAACATAGAGTCAAGATATTATTTTGTAATAAATATATTAAATAATTAGATTTAAATTAATTTTTAGTATAAACAATTTAACCTCATAAAATAAATATTATTCAACAAAATATTTATTTATGAAATTATTTAAAATTATTTTATACAATTTTTAAGTAAAAATGATTTTATAGGATTTAAGAGTAAAAAAAAATTGTTAAGTCTTGAGTATGCAATTGTGTTAAATACTCAAAGAAATAAATTTGTTGCTCATAATATTCTTACCTCACTCGAGCAAGATTATCTCACGTAAATGATACATGTGGACTCAAACATTAAAAAAATAAAAAATATTTAATTTATGATACTATTGATGAAGTGATTTAAAATATATTTTTGTAATATAAATATTATATATATATTATTATTATATATATATGAATCAACAAAATTTCCATATATCAAGTTATTAAACATAGATTCAAAATATTATTTTGTAATAAATATACTAACTAATAAGATTTAATAATTTTTTAGTACAAAAACTTCAAACTTAATAAAATAAATATTATTCAACAAAATATTTATTTATGAAATTATTTAAAATTATATAATTATATAATTACTAAATAAAAATGATTTTATAGTAATTTCGATCATACTGCTTAGATGCCGTCGGCAATTTCAATCCTTCATCACCACAAAGGTAGAGGCCTTGTTCAAACTCAAAAGCCAACCAAAGAAACACATTCTCCAAATGTAGGTATTTATAATTAAGTAGGTGTATGGGTATTTTTTTAAAATTACAGATAAAATTGTTATTTTCTTTGTTATAATCCACTGATACCTAAGTTTAATTCTTATAGATAAAAAAAAAATAACAACTTTGCTAGTTACATGTAGGGTGTAAGGGGATTGTGATTGACCTATGAATCCATCCAATCCAAACTACATGTTGCCGACTTGGGTTTTTTTTTTTTTTGGACCCAATTATAACTAGGTTAGATATTCGTAAGTTTCAAACCTAATAAACCCGACTCAACTCAACTAACTAAAATAGATATAATATGAATGTGACTGCAGTAGACTAGGCATGTTTTAAAGTCTTTTCACTTGTGTCACCACTGGTATAAGACGCAGAATAAAAATGAATGCCCTTTTGCTTTTGTAGTGTTTAGGATGTGTACTTATGTGTATGGGATCCAAATCCTTTAGGATGTGTACTTTATGTATGGAATTGTTGTACAATTTCAATGCATAAACATTTGAAGATTCTAAAACCTATAATAATTCCAAGAAATATATGTAAAGTATAATACTGTTTGCAGGGGAATTTTTATATTTTACATCTTATTTTGTAGTTAAAAATGTAACCCCCCTTCTAATTAATTAATCTACATCAGATATATATAAAAATTCCAAATACATACTATAAAAGTTCAAGATATATCCTTATAATTTACATCATAAAAATTTACAGAAATACTACTACAAAATAATTCTAATTATTACAAGCATTAAAATATCCCAAAAAGTCCCCATCCTATAGCTCTGGAAGTTGCTGCATGTTTTCCATCTAACTATTCTTTAAACACCTGCAAATCAAACTTCCCTAGAATCTAGGGACAGCATTACCGGATCAGGCATTTAATTTCTCATACAATTAAAACAATTTCAAACATATACATATCCGATACAAATTAACCGTTCTCACTCATAATTAAATGCAATATGATTTATGCAAATGCAGTTTTGACTCAAAATCATTTTTGACCCTGCTCCATGGAGACTTCCCCTTTGAGTGTTTAGTAAGTAACTGGCCTACCATTACCTCATGTAATTCAGCTATCAGTCCCTACTAAACGCGAATAAACTTGACAGAATTAGGAGGTCAGGATACCCGGAAGGCCACCACGACAGTATCTGCGCTCCAGATTACGGTCCTCTGTGGAATTGCCAATATCCTTCACCCCACAGGTTATATAATCACAGACTATACAACCCTGTTTAACTTATTCTGCTCACCCAAATATTCATTTCTCATCTGTCAAATCATTTCTCATCTATCAAATCATTTCTCATCTGTCAAATCATTTCTCATGACTACCTTTGTCCCGGTTAGTCAACATAATTCTTCCTCATTTGAAACATTTATAATTCCCCCAAAAAGACTTATGCAAATGAATTATGTTAATGATCACAATTAAATAAATAATTTCTACACATTAATACACAAGAATACAAAAATTAAACAATTTTACCTTATAACATTAATATTTTAGTAAATTATCAATTAAATCACTATTAGGTAAAATTTCTAAAATACCCTTAATCTTTTCTAAAATTCCATCTATGTCCTAGATTTTTGAAATGACCGCATTACCATTGCTCTTTTTCAAAAATTCCAAGTGTATCCCTAAACTTTCTAGTAATTCCGAAAATGTCCTCAATCTTTTCCAAAATACCCAATGTGTCCCTACATGTAAAATGACCATTTTGCCCTTGGTTTTACAAAAATTTCCACATAGTATCCCTTGTATTTTGAGCTTGGCCGAATGGTATACATACCATTTCCAACATGTTTTTCCAAAGCAACAAACTCCAATTCCAACCAAAAATCAACCAAATCACAATTCAATCAAAATCAAACAACCCAAAATTTCAACCATCACAACACATCAAAAATTCAATCAAACATCATTCCAATCCATAAATTCCAATCACTAGAATCAAAAACACAAAACCCCTAAATCAATTTCAACTTTTAATGATTCTAGGTCACAAATTTAATCTAACCCTACAACATGTTTTCTTCTAATTCCAAGGGTTCTAAATTGAAATTAAATGCCTAGATCCTTACCTTAAACTCTTTAATTGAAGAAAAATCTTTGAATCCCTTTCTCCCTCACTCCTTGGTCTTCTTGAGATTTTTGAGATTTCCTCCAATTTCTTTCTCTACTTGCCGAATTATGTGAGGTAGGGTGAAGTTTGGATGGTTTGGTTTCTTAATTTGAGATGAAAAGATGAAGTTAAGATGAAATAAAATGAAGGGCTGCAGCTGGAAGGAACTCACGGTTCTGTCTTGGAAAAGCTAGCTTTTGGTGACTTTTATTTTTGTGTTAAGTTTTAATGCTTCTTTAATCAAGTAATTAACCAAATTGGAGTTTGCCTTCACATCCAGCTGCTCCTGCACGTCCAGCAGCCTTCATTGGTCAAGGGAGATTAGTCACCAAAGCCACTTGGACAGCCAAGGAGTTCCTTGAGTGACTTGTTCACTTGCCTACCCCAAAAGTCAACATTTCAAGAACTTTGTAGAAAATTCTAGAAGGTAATTAGGGCTGCTGATTATCTTACAATGTGATTAGAATTTGAAGAAAATAACACCACCATTGGATTCCTCACTATCAAAAATCTTGGGGTAGTGTCTTACTTATCTCTTAATCCAAGCCTAATTAGCTTAATTTAGTGACATTAGAAAAACCTAAGTTGTCACTTTTTGATTGGTTAAGGTTCTAAATTAAATTTTTCTTGGTTAAACATTTTTAATAATTATTCTAAGTATATTACAATTATTAGATAATTCTATAGATATCCTACGAATTTTCTCTAAATTTTCTGCCTTAGAATTTTACCGTAATAATTTCTCAAAGTTCTAACTTTCAGAAAATCCTAACAATTCGGAATAAGCATTTTAATTCTTTATCTGTATATATTTTTAATCTATATTCAATTACCTTTCTATTGAGTTATAAATGAGTCCAAAATTCCACACTTGAAATTCTATCCTGGACAGCTGTCTGACATAGCAGTCCAGTCAACAATCAATTTCGGCAAAAACAAAGACATTTAAAGATTCAGAAAATTCTTCTAAGTAGAACTATATTAATTTCATTAAGAAAATATGTACATAAAGTTTCTATTAAATACAGTACATAAGTGTTCATAATATACATATATAAATGTGTACAAATAGTAAAATGAGGATGTTACAAAAAACGCATGCTATAGAATGTTGGTTTGGTTTGGTAAAATGAGAGGTTTAAAGGTTCAAAAACCAAAATATAAGCAAACAAGACTACGCCAAGAGTCTTAAGCCTAGCATGCCTTATAGTGCTGTTTAAAAAATCCAATTATATAAAACTAATCCATAACTGACCTAATCTAAACCACTTTAAATCCATTTTAATGGATTGGTTTAATATTCAAATCCAGTTTAGGGACTAAAAAGTCCCTGAAGGACTAAAAACATTGACAGAAAAAAAGTTCAGGGACTAAGATCGGTCAAATATTTGTTTAAGGACTAAAAACAAAAATTGAAAAAAAAGTTTAGGGACTAAAAACATTGAAGAAAAAAAAAGTTCAAGGACTAAGACTGTCAAATATTTATTTAAGGACTAAAAACAAAAATTGAGAAAAGTTGAGGGACTAAAAACATTGAAGGAAAAAAAGTTCAGGGAATAAGACCAGTCAAAATTTTGTTTAGGAACTAAAAGTGAAAACTCGAAAAAGTTCAGGGACCAAAAATATAATTAACCCTTTTAATTAACTAACCTGATTATCTAACTAATTAAGGTCAAGTTGGGTTGAATTAGGTTACTTAAAAATTCATGAACCCAACCCAACTCAGCCCAATTAAACATAACTGGGTTGGGTTGTGAGTTAGCTTAAACTTAACCAACTCAATCCACTTACACTCCTAATTACATGGACATCAACACTCATAAGCATGTTAAAAGTATATTTAATAAATTTATTATAATATATTTATTATATATTCATGTAAAAAAAAGTTAATAGTATTATAAAAATATTAATCAAGAAAAATTTCGTAACTGAAGTTATTAATCATGGAGTTAAAATATTATTTTGTAATAAATATATATTAACTAATTAGATTTAAATTAATTTTTAGTATAAACAATTTAACCTCATAAAATAAATATTATTCAACAAAATATTTATTTATGAAATTACTTAAAATTATTTTATACAATTTTTAAGTAAAAATAATTTTATAGGATTTAAGAGTAAAAAAAATTGTTAAGTCTTGAGTACGCAATTGTGTTAAATACTCAAAGAAATAAATTTGTCGCTCATAATATTCTTACCTTACTCGAGCAAGATTATCTCCCGTGAATGATACATGTGGACTCAAACATTAAAAAAATAAAAAAAATATTTAATTTATGATACTATTGATGAAGTGATTTAAAATATATTATGTAATATAAATATATTTAATATATATATATATATATATATATATATATATATATATATTTAACATTATTATATACATGCGAATCAACAAAATTTCCATATATCAAGTTATTAAACATAGATTCAAAATATTATTTTGTAATACATATACTAACTAAAAAGATTTAATAATTTTTTTGTACAAAAAGTTCAAACTTAATAAAATAAATATTATTCAACAAAAATATTTATTTATGAAATTATTTAAAATTATATAATTACTAAATAAAAATGATTTTATAGGATTTAAAAATAAAAAATTGAGTCTTAGGTATAAAGTTAAGTTAAATACTCGAAGAAATACATTTGTTGCCCAAAATGGTTCTACCTGACTCGGGTAAGATTGTCTCCCATGAATGATACTTGTAGTCTCTACCATTAAAAAATTAAAACTAATTTAATTTATGATATTATTAATAAAGTAACTTAAAACTATTTTGTAATAAAAATATATTTAATAAATTAATTTTAATATATTTATTATATACATATGAATCAATAAAATTTTCATATACAAAGTTATTATTATTTTGTAATAAATACATTAACTAAGTAGATTTAAATTATTTTTTAGTATAAAAATTTAAACCTCATAAAACAAAATATTATTCAAAAAAATATTTATTTATGAAATTATTGAAAATTATTTTATATGATTTCTAAATAAAAATGATTTTATAGGATTTAAAAGTAAAAAAAAATGTGGAGTCTTAGGTATGAAGTTGTGTTAAATATTCAAAGAAATATATTTGTCATCCATAATAGTCCTGCTTGACTCGGACAAGATTGTCTCCCGTTAATAATACTTGTAGTCTCTAACATTAAAAACTTTAGACTAATTTAATTTATGATATTATTAATGAAGTAATTTAAAACTATTTGGAAATGAAAATATATTTAATAAATTAACTATAGTATATTTATGATAAATTTATGTAAAAAGAAGTTAACATTATTATATAAATATTAATCGACCAAAAATCTCGTATATAAAGTTATTAAACATAAAGTCAAAATATTATTTTGTAATTTATATATTAACTAATTAGATCTAAATTAATTTTTAGTATAAAAATTTTAACTTCATAACATAAATATTATTCAACAAAATATTTATTTATGAAATTATTTAAAATTATTTTACATGGTTTGTAAGTAAAACTAATTTTATAGGTCCCTGATAAATGAATGATTTTTGTTTGTTGTCCTTAATAAATTTTTTGGTTGCATTGGATCTTGATATATCAACTTTTGTTTTGAGTCCTACCGTTAGTTAAGTGATAACGTGGCACCATCCGAATAGATCTTCCTGATATATATCAAACCTTGAGATGGTGTCACGTCATCACTTAACTGATGGCAAGGACTCAAAACTAAAGTTTTCATATATTAGGATCCAATACAATAAAAATATATATTAGGGATCCAAAACAAAAATCAATCATTTATCAAGGACTTAAAACACACACACACACACACACACACACACACACACACACACACACATATATATATATATATATATATATATATATATATATATTGTTGAGTCTTTGGTATGTCGTTATGTTAAATATTTGGAGAAACAGATTTGTCGCCCATAATTGTTGTATCTAACTCAAGTAGGATTGTCTCCCGTGAATAATATCCGTCGTCTCTGCCTTAAAAATATTAAAAATAACTCAATTTATTTATGATATTATTGACAAAGTAATTTAAAACTATTTTATAATAAAAATATATTTAATAAATTAATTTTAATATTTTATGATATATTTATGTATAAAATTTAACATTATTATATAAAGATTAATCAACAAAATTTTTGTATATGAAGTTATTAAACATAGTGTCAAAATATAAATATTTATATTTATAATATTATAAACAAATAAAATTATGTATCATTTAATATAAAATGAAAGAAAGAAAGAAGCATAAAAAGAAAATAAATAAGAATAAAAAAATAAAAATAACGTAAAAAGAAAAAAAGTAATTAAAAGTAAAAGGAAAATAAAGAAAGAAAAAAACGTAAAATGAAAAAGAAAGAAATAAAACATAAAAATAAAAAAAGAAGAAATATATGTTTAAATAAAAAAACTAAAAAAGAAGAAAGAAAAAAATTGAGTAGGATAAATAATAAAAGAGAATTTATTTTTCTATATAGCATAGATATATAATAGAATAGAAAAATAAAAAACAAAAAAATTAAAAGAAAAAGTTGAAAAAGGGATGAAAAGAAAGAGAGAGAGTTTTTAGAGGAAAAGTTTTTTCCCAAATGGTGACACGTGTCATCCAAGGGTTCTCTTTTCTTATATAGAAATAGACAAGACTATGCCAAGAGTCTTAAGCCTAACATGCCTAATAGGGCTGTTTAAAAAATCCAATTATATAAAACAATCCATAACTAACCTAATCTAAACCACTTTAAATCCATTTTAATGGATTGATCTAATATCCAAATCTAGTTTTTTGGATATTAAATCCAATCTAATTAATTTGGATATGGATTGGATATTTGTTTGGATTTTTAAATCCAAAACGATGCCCACCACAAGCGTTTTTCAAATGATATAGCATTCTTCCGAAAATAGTATAGGCTGAGGTCGTCCAAAAACAACCTCGGTCGAGGTTGCCAAGGTCATTCGAAAAAACCATAGTCGACGTCGGTTGAAAATAGCCCTTGGCCGAAGTCAGCCGAAAATGGCCTTGGCCGACAACGGCCTAAAATTGCCTCGGCCAAAAACTACCCTGGCCGATGTTGGCCGAAAACTTCCCTAATCGATGTCGCCCAAAAATATCCTAATCGAGACTGGCTGAAAATTGTCCCGGTCGACATCGGCCAAAAATAACCCTAGTCGACGTCGACCAAAAACTTCCCTAACCAAGGTTGGCTGAAAATACTATGGCTGAGATCGGCCATAAAGAGCCTTGATCGAGGTCGGCCAAAAACTGTCTCGGCCGACGTCGGCCAAAAATAACCTTAGCTGACGTCGGCCAAAAACTTCACCGGGTGAGGTTGGCTGAAAATACCGTAGCTGAGATCGGCCATAAATAGCCTTGATCGAGGTTGACGAAAAAACTGCCTCGGCCGACGTCAGCAAAAAATAACCCTAGCCAACATCGGTTGAAAATAACCCTAGCTGACGTCGGCCGAAAACTGTCTTAGCCTACGTCGGCCAAAAATAACCCTAACCGACATCAGTAAAAAATAATCCTAGCCGATGTCGGCCAAAAATTCCCTGGCCAAGGTTGGCCGAAAATACCCTAGCCTTGATCGAAGTCGGCCTAAAACTATCTCGGCCGACATTGCTTATGTAAAAGACGAAAAAGGGTTTCGTGTGTTCGATGTCATGGTGTATTGCTATGGACAGAAACAAACGTTAGGGGAAAGAAGAAAGGATGAACGAGATTGTCTGAAACGCAATATTCATTTATCCTCATTTCAATCCTCGTTGCTTAAGTAGTAATTATTATTTTTATTACTAAATGTGAGTCTTTTCGTTTAATATATTATTAGTATAATAAATTAATATAATTTTTTTAAAATATTTTTTCTATCTTTTTTCATTACATCAAACATGCTTCTTTTATTTGTCAATTATTAATATTAATTATTTTTTAAATATTTTTTTAATTTATATCTTTTATTTTATGTAAATTAAAAAATGTCCATATCTAAATTAAAAATTTACCAAAATATTTGATATTAACTTATCTTCTACATATACTCACTACTAAATAAACAATATAATCTGTACCAAAAAAATAAAAAATATAAATATTATATATACTGATATTATTAAAATTAATATTAATAAATTAAAGTTTAATTACACATTTTATCCCCTTACTTAATTTTGTAAATTTTATCATTGTATTATTTTTCGCACATTTGCCATTTCAATAATATTTTACAAATTTTGTTCACTCGTTAGTTGAAGATCCATTGTCATTAGTTGACTAATGTAATAATACATGTGACACTGACATGAATTGCCGACACTGGGAACTTATGTGTAATTAGAGACAATATATGTAAAATTGAACATGACATTAATGGGATGCGCAAAATTACATTATCCATAGTTTTTTTTTTGCACTCTCTTATGATTGTCATAATAAATACTTTCTTATTTTAATTCCTTAACTAATGTCCTTAATTTTTAATTGTTAACGTAAAAACATTAGGTGTGACATAATTTCCATATAATTTTATCTTTAAGCGTATGATTAAAGGGTAAAACTGCACCATCAACCTAAATGGCGACCCGGCATGGTTTTTCTTTCTCTGCGAGTCCGACAGGTGATGGCGGTTCCGACAAAGAACCACCGGATGGTGGGGGTGGTGAAAAAACTCGTGTCTCTTTCAAAAACATGTTGATGGGTAATAAGGAGGCCTTGCCTCCATGGCCAAAAGTGGTGGATTAGCTTAAGGAAAAGTTAGCTACAATTGTTTATAAGGATGGTAATCCCCTCAAGCCTATTGTCCATATAGCTGATTCAGTCTTTAATGGGTTATGCGCACCATGGCAAGACGGTTTGGTGGTAAAGCTTCTTGGGAAAAATATTGGCTATGTTATCTTGAAGGATCGATTGCCGAGAATATGGAAACTGAATGGGGGTTTTGATATTCTTAATATTGGTAATAATTTCTACATGGTCAAGTTTGATATGGAGGAAGACAGGATGAAGGTTATGGAGGAATGTCCTTGGATGATATTTGATCACTATCTGACGGTCCAAACATGGTCACTGGATTTCATCTCTCCCACAGCAAAGATTGACAGAACCCTAGTATGGATTCATTTTCCAGGTTTGAACATGATCTATTATGATGAGAGCATATTATTAGCTCTTGTTGCTGCTATAGAGAATCATATCAAGGTAGATACCAATACACTGGATGCTAAGAGAAGGAGATTTGCTCGTATTTGTGTTGAAATAAACCTGGATAAACCTGTAGTGGGTAAAGTTGGGCCTAATAACTTCTGGTTTAAAGTGGAGTATGAGGGCCTCCATAGAATATGTGCATCTTGTGGCTGTTATGGCCATCTGGCCAGGGAATGTCCTTCAGCACCTAAGACTGATGTTTCCACAATGACTCCGATGACCTCGGATACTACAAAGGGGAAGAAGAAACAACCTGAGATATCTCCCGCAATCATTAATGCGGATCCGATATTCAAAGCAGTGGTTACAAAAGATAATAATGGGGGTAATCAGAAGGGGGAATATTCCATTAATTGCTATTAATGAGGAGGATCAATTACATGGGGATTGGCTCATTGTCAAGCGCAAATCTCGTAACAAATCCAAAAAGAATCAGTCATATTCACTCTGCAATTGCATATCACCCTTTATATTTGGTGGCTCCCAAAGTGTAGTAGCATAAACCACAACACATTCCAGTCCACCATGAGAAGTACTGTGGGGGGTCTTTCTTCCTCCTTCTCAAGCGTTCGTTCCGCCTCATCATGGTTCGAGGTGTACGCTGCCTTCTCCACATTCATGATGCTCCTGAGAACCGCGATAAACGATCTCATACCCCACCAAGTTCGCACTTTCATAGTCTCAAAGCTAAAGGCTCTCTTCTCAGACCGCCAGAACATCAACCAGGTCTCACTTCAGATCAATGAGATTTGGGATGGTCAAATCAACCTACTCTTCCAAGCCACACAAGAGTATCTCCCAGCTCAAATATCCCACTCTTACAAGTCCCTCAGAGTTGGGAAGCTTCCAAAGCACAAGAACATAGTAGTGGCCGTGGACGGAACACAAGAGGTCGTGGATCAATTCGAAGACATCAAGCTCAGCTGGAAGCTCGTTGAGAAAAGCCCCAAAAGCGACTCTGATCATCCTAAATCAAGCGGTGGTTACGAGAGGAAGTCATTTACGCTAAGCTTCGATGAGAAGCATAGAGATGTGGTAATGAACAAGTATATTCCACACGTTCTAAGCACTTACCAGGACATGCAGACAGAGCAGAAAACCATCAAGATCCATTCCATTGGTGGTGGGTGTTGGCAGAAAAGTGACTTAACTCATCCAGCATCGTTTGATTCGCTTGCATTGGAACCTCAACAGAAGCAGGCCATTATTGATGATTTGGAACGGTTTTTGCGGAGGAAGGAGCTGTATAAGAGGGTGGGGAAGCCTTGGAAACGTGGCTACCTCTTGTATGGGCCTCCCGGAACTGGAAAATCTAGCCTTATTGCAGCCATGGCCAACTACCTCAAGTTTGATGTGTATGATTTGGAGCTGACCTCTGTGTTTTCTAACTCCGATCTCATGCGAGCCATGAGGGAAACGACCAACCGTTCCATCATCGTCATAGAAGACATAGACTGCAACAAAGAGGTGCATGTTCGACCAACAGCTTTTTCAGATTCAGATTCAGACTTTGACCGCAAGCATGTCAAGGTTTGTTTTGTATATTATTATAACCTTTTATGTCTAAAATTTACTCATTTTAGTCTTTATACTGTTATACATACACTTTTTTTAATCCGTTTTAATCTCTAGAATCCCAGATTGTATAAGAATAGACAAAAATGAATTATTAATCTAATGACGTAAATTAAGAAATATAATTAATATTTTTATTTACTTTAAAATTATTTTTAAACTTCCTTCTGTACCCTTTATTTATTTCAACTGTCTCTTCTTGGAAGTGGAGTATTAACTTGTTACGATGGTTCCTGAAAATCATTGCATAGGTTAAGACTAACAGGTTTACTCTGTCGGGTCTGCTTAACTACATGGATGGCTTGTGGTCAAGTGGTGGAGAGGAGCGAATTATAATCTTCACAACTAACCACAAAGAGAAAATAGACCCTGCATTGCTGCGCCCTGGTCGTATGGACATGCACATTCACTTGTCCTTCCTTAAAGGCAAGGCTTTTGGAGTCTTGGCTTCCAATTATTTGGACATTGAAGGAGATCATCCACTCTTTGAACAAATTGAAGAGCTATTGGAGAAAATAGAAGTCACCCCTGCAGTAGTAGCAGAGCAACTAATGAGAAATGAGGATCCTGAAGTTTCTTTGGAAGCACTCGTTAAATTTCTCGAAGAAAAAGACAAGGAAAGACTACTTTTAGATTAATGAATGTGACTGCGGCAGACTAGGCATGTTTTAAAGTCTTCTCGCTTGTATCGCCACTGGTATAAGACGCAGAATAAAAATGAATGCCCTTTTGCTTTTGTAGTGTTTAGGATGTGTATGGGATCCAAATCCTTTAGGATGTGTACTTATGTATGGAATTGTTGTACAATTTCAATGCATAAACATTTGAAGATTTTAAAACCTATAATAATTCCAAGAAATACATGTAAAGTATAATACTGTTTGCAGAGGAATTTTTATATTTTACATTTTATTTCAAAGTTAAATACGCATGCTATAGAATGTTGGTTTGGTTTTGTAAAATGAGAGGTTTAAAGGTTCAAAAACCAAAATATAAGCAAACTAGTTAGTTACTCGTGCGTTTGCACGGGCCACCTTAATTTCTACGTATTTTTTGAAATGATTTACGTATATCATAACTTGCTAAAAAATAAATATTATATATACATTTGTTGCTCAACGACAATAAGAAACCAAAACATAAATATTTAATAAGAATGATAGAGCAAGAATGGTTGACCTAGTTAACGTTGCATAAATTATATTAAAATAGTTGAAAGATATTAAAAAATTTAGTCTCACAATAAAAAGATATAGAGTATTCAAGCAGAGAAAATATACTTAGTTATATTCCTATAGATATTTCTTATTTCATTTAAAATATTTATAAAATTGTATGAAAAATTTATGTTTAAAAATTTAGAAAGGATTTAACATATTTTTAATTAAAATATTTTTGTAATTTTGAAATGTGAAATGATAAAATAATCTAATTATTTTACAACCATATTGCGAATAAAAGAAATATTATTTTTATAACATTTATAATTTATAATACTTCAAATAATTTAAAGTCTAAGAATTAATTAAATTAAATTAAAACTTTTGAAATAAAATATTACTTACCAACATTTCTTTGATTCGAGTGGAAGTAAGATTAGATCCCTTAAACAAAGTCTTAGATTCGAGACTTGTGGTTAAAAGAGATCTTGCTAAAGTTAATGGATACTAATAAATTATTATTTTATTATCTAATAGACAAATTATATTTCATTAATAAGTACTTGTGTAAGATAAGTTGTTATAAATTTTTAGTATTATATTTAACACGTGAGAAGAAAATGTACTATGTTAAAAAAGAATAATATTTTTGTCTAAATATTTCAATCAGTTTTTCATGAATGATTTATAATGATATTATATGTTATATCTCATAAGCATGTTAAAAGTATATTTAATAAATTCATTATAATATATTATTATATATTCATGTAAAAAAAGTTAATGTTATTATAAAAATATGAATCAAGAAAATTTTCGTAACTGAAGTTATTAAACATAAAGTCGAAATATTATTTTGTAATAAATATATTAACTAATTAGATTTAAATTAATTTTTAGTATAAACAATTTAACCTCATAAAATAAATATTATTCAACAAAATATTTATTTATGAAATTATTTAAAATTATTTTATACAATTTTTAAGTAAAAATGATTTTATAGGATTTAAGAGTAAAAAAAAATTGTTAAGTCTTGAGTATACAATTGTGTTAAATACTCAGAGAAATAAATTTGTAGCCCATAATATTCTTACCTCACTCGAGAAAGATTATCTCCCTTAAATAATACATGTGGACTCAAACATGAAAAAAATAAAAAAAATTTAATTTATGATATTATTGATGAAGTGATTTAAAATCTATTTTTGAAATATAAATATATTTAATATATATATATATATATATATATATATATATATATATATTTAACATTATTATATACATATGAATCAACAAAATTTCCATATATCAAGTTATTAAACATAGAATCAAAATATTATTTTGTAATAAATATACTAACTAATAAGATTTAATAATTTTTTAGTACAAAAACTTCAAACTTAATAAAATAAATATTATTCAACAAAATATTTATTTATGAAATTATTTAAAATTATATAATTATATAATTACTAAATAAAAATGATTTTATAGGACTTAGAAATAAAAAATTGATTCTTAGGTATAAAGTTATGTTAAATACTCGAAGAAATAGATTTGTTGCCCATAATGGTTCTACATGACTCGGGTAAGATTGTCTCCCGTGAATGATACTTGTAGTCTCTACCATTAAAAAATTAAAACTAATTTAATTTATGATATTATTAATAAAGTAACTTAAAACTATTTTGTAATAAAAATATATTTAATAAATTAATTTTAATATATTTATTATATACATATGAATCAATAAAATTTTCATATACGAAGTTATTATTATTTTGTAATAAATAAATTAACTAATTCGATTTAAATTATTTTTTAGTATAAAAATTTAAACCTCATAAAACAAAATATTATTCAAAAAAATATTTATTTATGAAATTATTGAAAATTATTTTATATGATTTCTAAATAAAAGTGATTTTATAGGATTTAAAAGTAAAAAAAAAATGTGGAGTCTTAGGTATGAAGTTGTGTTAAATACTCAAAGAAATATATTTGTCATCCATAATAGTTCTGACTTGGGCAAGATTGTCTCCCGTTAATAATACTTGTAGTCTCTAGCATTAAAAACTTTAAACTAATTTAATTTATGATATTATTAATGAAGTAATTTGAAACTATTTGGTAATGAGAATATATTTAATAAATTAACTATAATATATTTATGATACATTTATGTAAAAAGAAGTTAACATTAATATATAAATATTAATCGACCAAAAATTTCGTATATAAAGTTATTAAACATAAAGTCAAAATATTATTTTGTAATTAATATATTAACTAATTAGATCTAAATAGCCTTGATCGAGGTCGGCCGAAAACTGTCTCGGCTGATGTCGGCCAAAAATAACCCTAGCCGACATCAGTCGAAAATAACCCTAGCTGACGTCGGCCAAAAACTTCACCGGCCGAGGTTGGTTGAAAATACCATAGCTGAGATCGGCCGTAAATAGCCTTGATCGAGGTCGGCGGAAAAACTGTCTGGGCCGACGTCAGCAAAAAATAACCCTAGCCGACATCGGTCGAAAATAACCCTAGTCGATGTTGGCCGAAAACTGTCATGGCCGACGTCAGCCAAAAATAACCCTAATTGACATCGGTAAAAAATAACCCTAATTGACATCGGTCAAAAATAACCCTAGCCGATGTCGGCCAAAAACTTCCCAGGCCGAGGTTGGCCGAAAATACCCTAGCCTTGATCGAAGTCGGCCTAAAACTATCTCGGCCAACGTTATTGATGTAAAAGACGAAAAAAGGTTCCGCGTGTTCGATGTCATGGTGTATTGCTATGGATAGAAACAAACGTTAGGGGAAAGAAGAAAGGATGAACGAGATTGTCTGAAACGCAATATTCATTTATCCTCGTTTCAATCCTCGCTGCTTAAGTAGTAATTATTATTTTTATTGCTAAATGTGAGTCTTTTCGTTTAATATATTATTTGTATAATAAATTAATATAATTTTTTTAAAAATATTTTTTCTATCTTTTTTCATTACATCAATCGTGCTTCTTTTATTTGTCAATTATTAATATTAATTATTTTTAAATATTTTTTTAATTTATATCTTTTATTTTATCTAAATTAAAAAATGTCCATATCTAAACTAAAAATTTACCAAAATATTTGATATTAACTTATCTTCTACACATACTTACTACTAAATAAACAATATAATCTGTACCAAAAAAAATAAACAGTATAAATATTATATATACTAATATTATTAAAATTAATATTAATAAATTAAAGTTTAATTACACATTTTATCCCCTTACTTTTATAATTTTGTAAATTTTATCGTTGTATTATTTTTTGCACATTTTCCATTTCAATAATATTTTACAAATTTTGTTCACTCGTTAGTTGAAGAACCATTGTCGTTAGTTGACTAATGTAATAATACATGTGACACTGACATGAATTGCCGACACTAGGAACTTATGTGTAATTAGAGACAATATATGCAAAATTTAACATGACATTAATGGGATGCGCAAAATTACATTGTCGATAGTTTTTTTTTTTGCGCTATCTTATGATTGTCATAATAAATACTTTCTTATTTTAATTCCTTAACCAATGCCCTTAATTTTTAATTATTGATGTAAAAACATTAGGTGTGACATAATTTCCATATAATTTTAAGCATATGATTAAAGGCTAAAACTGCACCATCAACCTAAATGGCGACCCAACAGGGTTTTTCTTTCTCTGCGAGTTTGATAGGTGATGGCGGTTTCGACAAAGAACCACCGGATGGTGGGGGTGGTGAAAAAACTCGTGTCTCTTTCAAAAACATGTTGATGGGTAATAAGGAGGCCTTGCCTCCACGGCCAAAAGTGGATTTACTTAAGGAAAAGTTATCTACAATTATTTATGAGGATGGTAATCCCTTCAAGCCTATTGTCCATATAGCTGATTCTATTTTTGATGGGTTATGCGCGCCATGGCAAGAGGCTTTGGTGGTAAAGCTTCTTGGGAAAAATATTGGCTATGTTATCTTGAAGGATCGACTGTCGAGAATATGGAAACTGAATGGGGTTTTTGATATTCTTGATATTGGTAATAATTTCTACATGGTCAAGTTTGATCTGGAGGAAGACAGGATGAAGGTTATGGAGGAATGCCCTTGGATGATATTTGATCACTATCTGACGATCCAAACATGGTCACTGGATTTCATCTCTCCCACGACAAAGATTGACAAAACCCTAGTATGGGTTCATTTTCCAGGTTTGAACATGATATATTATGATGAGAGCATATTATTAGCTCTTGTTGCTGCTATAGGGAAGCCTATCGAGGTAGATACCAATACACTGGATGCTAAGAGAAGGAGATTTGCTCGTATTTGTGTTGAAATAAACCTGGATAAACCTGTAGTGGGTAAAGTTGGGCTTAATAACTTCTGGTATAAAGTGGAGTATGAGGGCCTCCATAGAATATGTGCATCTTGTGGCTGTTATGGCCATCTGGCCAGGGAATGCCCTTCAGCGCCTAAGACTGATGTTTCCACAACGACTCCAATGACCTCAGATACTACAAAGAGGAAGGAGAAACAACCTGAGATATCTCTGGCAATCATTGATGCGGATCCGATATCCAAGGCAGTGGTTGCAAAAGATAATAATTGGGGTAATCAGAAAAGGAATATTCCAATAATTGCTCATTGTCAATTAGATGGGGATTGGCTCATTGTCAAGTGCAAATCTCGTAACAAATCCAAAAAGAATCAGCAAAAAAGCGAAAAGGAGGCAGCCAATAGAAACACACGGTGCAAAAATGACCAGGGCAAATATAGGAATGAATTTTTACATCCCCAAGTCGAGCAACCGTCAACCAGTGAGGCCCAGGTGGTGGAAACTCATACAGAAAATGACAAGCCATTGAGTGGTGCTAAACAGAAAAATAAACGACCTAGACGTGACACTATCTCCATTACCAAGCCACAACTGGTTCCTAAGCAAAAACATTGTGGTGGGGTCAGGAAGTGAAAAATCTAAGGCACAAGATACCAAGCTTGTGTCAAAAGTGACTGCCAGGAAAAATGACAAGGACCCTATTATTTATGATGCAGGTTTTGGCGTGAAATCTACTGTTCCCATGCATGCAATTTCAGCCAATCCTTTCCTCATTCTACATGACCAAGACAATAATGATCAAGCCATGGACGTGGGAACTAAAGAAACCCATGCTGTGGAAGTGCAGGAGGTTATGGTCACAGAAACCCCTACTGGGACTCAAGCTTTTCCAATGTAGCCTTTTGTGTTACCTTTCTTTCACTTTCGCCAAGTTTTCTATGGAATATTTCAGTGATTTTTCCATACTATCGTGGAATATTCGTGGTGCCTTGGGAAAGTTAACTAGGCAACATGTTCTTGATATGGTCTCTCATTATCATCCCTCTCTTTTCTTTATTTATGAGACACATGGGTTGTTCTCAAAAGTTGAAATGTTCTGGAAAAATATAGATTTTAAACCTATTTTTATTCGTGAAGCTGCGGGACATTCGGGTGGCATTTGGGTCTTGTCCTCGGCCACTGATGTTTCTTGCTCTCTTGTGCATTCTATGCACCAGGCGATTACTTTCACAATTAAACGGAGTAATTCCACATGGCACTGTACTGCTTTGTATGCATCTTCTATCCCCTCTCTTCGTGTCAAGCTTTGGGACCATATTTGCGACTTGAAAAATCAAATTATGGGACCTTGGCTTCTTTTAGGGGATTTCAACGAGGTCCTTCTCCCTTTTGAAGTCTCAGGAGGATCCTTCTCTACTTCTCGTGCTTCCCTTTTCGCTAATATGATGGTTTTTGTGGTCTTATGGATCTTGATACTGTGGGTGGCTTCTTTACTTGGAGGAAAAATATCCAGGCAGGTGGTCATGTCGGGAAAAAATTGGATAGAGGCTTAGCTAACTCGGATTGGCGGTTGATGTTTCCTCATGCTCTCCTTGAACTGCTTCCTATGCATAACTCTGACCATAATCCACTTCTTCTCAATTGCTTGAAGGCCAAAAGCAAGAGACTAAAAGCTTTTCACTTTCAAGCTGCGTGGATTTCTCATCCTGATTTTGCTGGTTTGATCAAAAGAACTTGGAACTCAACTCCAAGCAATGTGAACAGAAAACTTGATATGGTCTAATATGAGTCTCTCACTTTTAATGAGAAGGTCTTTGGTAACATTTTCAGGAGAAAACGTTAGTTGGAGACTAGAATTAAAGGTGTTCACCAGCAGTTAGATATCTTCCCCTTCTCTAGTTTGATTTCTTTGGAGAAAAAGCTCCAGGTTCAATATAATCAGGTTATTCATCAAGAGGAGATGCTCTGGTACCAATAGTCTAAAGAGCAGTGGGTGAAATTTGGTAATAAAAATACAAAATTCTTTCACACACAGACAGTTATCAGAAGAAGGAGAAGCTGAATTTCAGAGCTTAATATTGAGGGCATTTAGTGTACTGATGATGAGGTTTTGAAGAGGGAAGCTCTTTCATTTTTTAAAAATCTTTTTCAATCTTTAGAGCAATGCCAACCTGGGAGCTTGCAGTTAAACTCCATTCCTCAGGTAGACCAGGATCTCTATGATTTATTGCTAGTGCCAGTATCCATAGATGATGTTAATAATGCTATTTTTTCTATGGAATCTTATAAAGCCCCTGATGTTGATGGTTTTCAACCGATCTTTTTTAAGACATACTGGGATATTGTAGCTAATGATGTTCATAGTATGGTTGCTTCTACCTTTGCTTCTGGTTCCTTTGATCCTTGTCTTACAGAGACTCTTATTGTCCCTATTCCTAAAATAGATGATCCCCAGTCTTTTAGGGACTTTCGACCTATCAACCTCTGCAATGTCCTCTTTAAAGCTATACCTAAGGTGCTTGTCAATAGGATTTGCCCTCACTTGAATAAGCTTATTGGTCCTCTTCAAAGTAGCTTCATCCCCAAAAGATGCACTTCTGATAATGCCTTGATCACCTAGGAGATTGCGCATCATATGCATAAGAAGAAAGGGAAGAAGGGATATGTCATGTTCAAAATTGATTTTGAAAAAGCTTATGATCGAGTTGATTGGAAATTCCTTGAGATGACTTTGAGAGATTTTGGATTTCCTCAGGCCATAGTGAGACTTATTTTGAACTGCACTACAAATACCAAGCTGGCTTTAAAGTGGAATGGCGAGAAACTCTAGGCTTTTTCTCCTAAAAGAGGCTTGAGACAAGGTGATCCTATGTCCCCTTATTTATTTGTTTTGTGTATGGAAAAATTGTCACTTCTTATTCAGCAGAAAGTTCATGATCAACATTGTCTCCCTGTGAAAATATCTAACAATGGTCCCCTTATTTCTCATCTCTTCGTTGCTAATGATTGTCTTTTGTTCACTGAGGCTAAATCTTCCCAAGTTAAGCTTGTCAAAGAGGTTTTGGATATCTTCTGTCATGCTTCAGGCCTGAAGGTTAATCTCCAAAAATCAAGATTCATGACGTCAAAAAACATCTCAAATGTCAAAGCTGATAAATTTACCGCCTTTGGATCCTCTGCAGTGGTGCTGCCTCTGTAGCAGTGATCTTGACCATTTGATTTACATCTGATGGTTGTTAAAAATAAGAATATGTTTATATTTAATTATAAAGGGTTGGGATGTTGCTGCAAGGGCTGTAGGGCAGCAGAGAATCCGAACTCAAATTTGCCTCCATTACTCATTTCCAGCATACTCACGATATTGGCAAGTATCTTGGTTTCCCCTTGCTCTTAGGGAGAGTTAAGAATAGTGATTTCAATTACATTCTTGACAAAAATAATTCTAGATTGGCTGGATGGAATATTAATATGTTGAATAGAGCTGGGCGGGTGACTTTGGCCCAATCAGTTTTAACATCCATGCCCATCTACACAATGCATAATTTGTGCCTTCCGGATGGGGTTTGTGAAAAGATTGATACATCTATTAGACATTTCATTTGGGGAAATGACCACTACCATTGGGTGAATATATATATATATATATATATATATATATATATATATATATATATTTGTATTATCATATTTGAATATATCATAATTGAATATAATATTTTACATCATAATCCAATTATTTCGATTTTTTAGTTAATTATCCAGTCAATTTAGTTTAAATTTTAAATCTGTTTCAACCCAATTCAATATAAAGTGGTTTAGATTGGATTAGTTCTCAATTTTAGTCTTGTTTTTATTTTTCTTTTTGTTTCTTGATACTTATTTGTTTCTTGTTTTTATTTTTCTTTGAAAAAGTATTAAATAAATGACAAAATATATATTATATTTAATAAAAAACAATTTAAATTTTAAAATATCTCGTTTAAAAGTTATTATATATCTTTAATTAAATATATTTTTCATAAACTATGTGATAATTTTACAAGTACATATATATTTAATGAAGTTTTGATGTGAGAATCTCTCATGTGAGATTTTCACTTAAATTTTCTCATGTATGTGAAAATCTTCACCATCAAAACTTCATGTCCTTTTTTTTTTTTTTTTATTATTATTTAAGATTTCTCACTTACTTTTCATGAAAGCTAAGATTTTACACAATAAAATATCACATTGTCATATGAGAGGATCCAAACTTAAGAATCTATTCCCATAAGAAAAAAATTTAAATATGAATGATATCACAAATCTATAAATAAAATTTTGTTTGGATTGGATTGAATCTATTTCAAAATCAAATCTAAAATCTAATTCAATTCAATAAAAAATTTAGATTTTTTCAAATTTTAGTTTTCAGTTTTTATCTGATTTTCAGTTTGTTAGATTTTTTTTTTCAATTTTAATTTTAGATTGGATCAGTTTTTGAAATTTTTATAAATGACTATTGGGTTTCACACAAAGTAGTTCATCCTGGGTTCCTCTCCTTCCTTCTTTCCCCTAATAGCCATGGTATTGAACATGCGGAACCTTTTTTCCTCCTTTACATCAGCATCATCATGGTTCGAGGTGTACACTGCCTTCTCCACATTCATGATGCTCCTCAGAACAGCATTTAATGATCTCGTACCCTAACAATTCAGATCCTTCATCGTCTCAAAGCTCGAGGCCTTCTTGTAACATCCTCATTTTATTATTTGTACGCATTTATATATGTATATTATGAACATTTATGCACTGTATTTTATAGAAACCTTATGTACATATTCTATTAATGAAATTAATACAATTCTACTCAGAAGAATTTTCTGAATTTCCAAATGTCTTTGTTTTTGCCGAAATTGATAGTTGACTGGACTGCTATGTCAGACAGCTGTCCAGGATAAATTTTCAAGTGTAGAATTTTGAACTCATTTATAACTTAAAAGAAAGGTAATAGAATATAGATTAAAAATATATACAGATAAAGAATTAAAATGCTTATTCAGAATTGTTAGGATTTTCTGAAAGTTAGAACTTTGAGGAATTATTACGGTAAAATTCTAAGACAGAAAATTAAGCGAAAATTTGTAGGGCATCTATAGAATTATCTACTAATTGTAATATACTTAGAATAATTATTAAAAATGATTAACCAAGAAAATTTTTAATTTAGAACCTTAACCAATCAAAAAGTGACAACTTAGGCTTTTCTAAGGTCACTAAATTAAGCTAATTAGGCTTGAATTAAGAGATAAGTAAGATACTACCCCAAGGTTTTTGATAGTGAGGAATCCAATGGTGGTGTTATTTTCTTCAAATTCTAATCACATTGTAAAATAATCAACAGCCCTAATAACCTTCTAGAATTTTCTACCATGTTCTTGAAAAATGTTGACTTTGGGGTAGGCAAGTGACTTGGAACTCCTTGGCTGTCCAAGTGCCTTTGGTGACTCATTTCCCTTGGCCAATAAGGGTAGTTGGACGTGCAGCAGCTGCTGGAACTGAAGGGGGAATCCAATTTGGTTAATAGCTTGATTAAAGGAGTATTAAAACATAAAAACAAAGCAAAAGTCACAAAAAGCTAGCCTTTGCCAAAACAGAAATCCGTGAGCTTCAAGAACACCACAGCTGCAGTTTTAATTTTCTTTTCATCTTAAACTCATCATCTCATCCCAAATTAAGAAACCAAACCATCCAAACTTCCAAAACCCTAAGCTAATTCGGCTAGAAGAGAAAGAATTGGAAGAAATCTCAAAAATTCCTACAAGACCAAGGAGTGAAGGAGAAAGGAATTCAAAGCTTTTTCTTCAATTAAAGAGCTTAAGGTAAGGATCTAGGCATTTAATTTCAATTAGAACCCTTGGAATTAGAAGAAAACATGTTGTAGGGTTAGATTCAATTTGTGAGCTAGAATCATGAAAACTTGAAATTGATTTAGGGGTTTTGTGTTTTTGATGCTTGTGATTGTAATTCATGTATTGGAATGAGGTGTGATTGAATTTTTAATGTGTTGTGATGGTTGAAATTTAAGTTGCTTGATTTTTAATTAAATTGAGATTTGGTTGAATTTTGGTTGGAATTGGAGTTTGTTGCTTTGGAAAATTTGTTGAGAATGGTAGTGAGACCATTCGGCCAGCCCAAAATACAAGGGATATTATGTGGAATTTTTTGTAAAATCAAGGGCAAAATGGTCATTTTACATGTAGGGACAAAATGGGAATTTTTGAAAAAGAGTAAGGGTAATTTGGTCATTTCAAAATTTAGGACATAGATGGAATTTTAGAAAAGATTAAGGGTATTTTAGTAACTTTACCTAATAGTGATTTAATTGATAAATTACTAAAATACTAATGTTATAAGGTAAATTGCTTAAATTTTTGTATTCTTGTATGTTAATGTGTACAAATTATTTATTTGATTGTGATTATGAACAAAATTCATTGGCATGAGTGTTTTTGGGGGATTTATAAAGGTATCAAATGAGAAAGAATTATGTTGACTAACCGGGACTGCGGTAGTCATGAGAATTGAGTTGATCTATGAGAAATGACTTTTGTTGACTAACCGGGACTGCGGTAGTCATGTGAAATGAAAATGATTGAGAAATGATTTGTTGACTAACCGAGACTGCGGTAGTCATGTGAAGATGAAAATGATTGAGAAAGGATTTTTGGGGTGAGTAGAATTTGTTAAACAGGACCGTATAATCTGTGATTATATAGTCTGTGGGGTGAAGGATATTGGCAATTTCACATGTGGCTGGAAACTAGACTGAGTTGCGGTCGTGGTGGCCTTCCGGGTATCCTGATCTCCTAATTCTGTTTAGCTTATTCGCGTTTAGTAGGGGCTGATAGCTGAATTGCAGTGCGTAATGGTAGGCCAGTTACTTACTAAACACTCAAAGGGGAAGTCTCCATGGAGCAGGGTCAAAATTGAATTTGAGTCAAAAACTGCATTTGCATAAATCATACTGCATTTAATTATGTGTGTAACTAATTAATTTGTTATGATATGTATTTGTTTGAAATTGTTTTATTGTATGAGAAATTAAATGCCTGATCCGGTAATTTTGTTCCCAGATTCTAGGGGAGTGTGACTGCAGGTATTTGGAAGATTAATTAGAAGTTACAGAAGTAGACATGTTCCAGAGCTATAGGAATGGGTGTTTTTGGCTTTAGATACTTTTGTATTAATTAGAAATAATTTGGTAGTAGTATTTTCTATAAATTTTAATAATGTAAATTATAATGACAAACTTTAAATTTTAATGGAGTGTATTTATTTTATTTGTAAATTTTTTTTATGGAGAATAGATGGAAATTAATTAATTAGAAGGGGGGTTACACTTCTTCAATAGCAAAATAAACAACCACATATCTATCCAAATTACCAAATATTGGGATAATGATTCGGGAGACTCTTCGATGTTGTCCATCTTAGAAAGTGGGTTATGGGCCTAACTCAACCTTACAAAATCGGCTTGTAAGGTGACCCCCTCTCGCCGAGGACTGGACATCTCGAGCATGAAGTTTGCAGGACTGGACATCTGTGGGTGGTCCGATAGCGGGTGGCACGATAGGCCCACAACAAGGCACAATTGACCTAATAACAGATCGCTAGGATAGACTCTGATACCATCTTAGAAAGTGGGTTATGGGCCTAACTCAACCTTACAAAACCAGTTTGTAAGGTGAGGGTTGCCCCCACTTATATACACTATTTTGACCTTATCACTAGTTGATGTGGGATCTCCAACAATCCATGAGGGATGCATCTAATCGTTGCATCATTGTGATTGAAGACGTAGACTGCAGCCAAGAGGTGCATGTGAGATCAGATTCAGAGGATGACAACAACGACGACAGTAGCGAGGTATATATATTTGTTTTGTATTATGCTTATATGCTACTCGTTAATAGCAAGTAATCACAATGATTTCTTAAAATGAACTGCATAGGTTACTGAGAAGTGTAGTCTGTCGAGTTTGCTTAACAACATGGATGGTTTGAGATCAAGCGGTGGAGAGGAGCGAATTATAATCTTCACAACTAACCGCAAAGAGAAAATAGACCCTGCATTGTTGTGCCCTGATCGTATGGACATGCACATTCACTTATCCTTCCTGAAAGGCAAGGCTTTTCGAGTCTTGGCTTCTAATTATTTGGGCATTGAAAGAGATCATCCACTCTTTGAAGAAATCGAAGGATTATTGGAGAAAAAAGAAGTCACCCCTGCAGTAGTAGCAGAGCATCTAATCAGAAGTGATGATCCTGAAGTTCCTTTAAAAGCGCTTGTTGAATTTCTCAAAGAAACTGGCAAGGACGTTATCCTAGGACATTGAAAAGCGAAATTCAATTTCTATGTACCATCTACAGCTATAGAGAAGTAGCAAAAGAATAGAAAATGATGTAGGACAAATCGAATGATGCAATGAATTATCGAGTATAAATTTTGTGAGAAATTTTCAAATTACTAGAGGAAGCATTCTTTTACGAAGGTATATGTTTATTCACGAAAATATGTTCAAGTCACCGTCATAGTTTATTAAGAGAATTATTTACAAATTAAAAATATATATAATTTCATTGTACGAAATTGTAAGTGTCAAATCTCTATCTTTATGCGTTGTATCAGAAATCAAATATTTTTTTATATTCTTTTTTTAGGAACATTTCTATTTTTATCTTGAAGAAAATATTAAATATTAAATCTTTTACCAAAGGCGGTTAGGATTGAAAACAATATAAGAAAGGAATATTGGATTTCACATAAAGTTCATTCTTCGCTCCTCTTATATCTTATTTCCCCTAATATTTCAGTCCATACCATAGTAATATACCATGGGATCTCGCACGAAAAACCTATTTTCTTATTTTACATCACCTTCGTCAAGGCTTGAAGTATAAGTTGCCTTCTCCATATTGATCATACTGCTTAGATGCCGTCGGCAATTTCGATCCTTCATCACCACAAAGGTAGAGGCCTTGTTCAAACTCAAAAGCCAACCAAAGAAACACATTCTCCAAATGTAAGTAGTTATAATTTAGTAGGTGTATGGGTATATTTTTTTTTACAGATAAAATTATAGATAAAATTGTTATTTTCTTTGTTATAATCCACTGATACCTAAGTTTAATTCTTATAGATAAAAAAAAATTACAACTTTGCTAGTTACATGTAGGGTGTAAGCGGATTGTTATTGACCTATGAATCCATCCAACCCAGAGTACATGTTACTGACTTGGGTTTTTTTTTTTGGACCCAATTATAACTAGGTTAGATATTCATAAGTTTCGAACCCAATAAACCCGACTCAACTCAACTAACTAAAATAGATATAATATAATAATAAAATAAAAATAATACATATTAATTATTCTAAATTTTAATTCTATTCTATGTTTTTAGTATTTTAAAAATTATCTATGAAGTTTAGTTTCTTGTTGTCAAGTGTGAAGTTTATTGTTGTAAATTATTGTGTGCGCACATGTTATAATACTGTAAGAAAGTTTATGATGCATAAAAGCGGATGAGCATAAAGTCCATAATTATGTACAGGGAATCATAATTGACTGTTGCTTACTTATAGGAAGCAAATCAAGCAAAAATGATTTTAAATTATCTTTTGCTAAAAGTGTTGATAATATGTTAGTTGATAAACTTGCGTAACTAGTTTTTAGTTTTCATGATTTTAGTTGGATAGAAGAAGTGTCTCATTAGGTGCTATCTATTTGGGAACATAATTTTGTTATAATTAGTCATTTTTCTAATTCCTATAATAGATAGAGTTTATTTATTTATTATTATTCATCACTTGCTATCTATTTGTTGCATAACATACTTTGATTTTGTCTTAAAAAAATTAGTCTTTTTTTTTTTTTACTTTTTTTTTAATTTTTAGAATATTTTATTTTTTTAATTAACTAACCTGATTATCTAACTAATTAAGGTCAAGTTGGGCTAAATTAGGTTACTTAAAAAATTGATGAACCCAACCCAACTCAGCCCAATTAAACATAATTGAGTTGGGTTGTGAGTTAGCTTAAACTTTACCAACTCAAACCACTTACACCCCTAATTACATGGACATCAACACTTCTCTCATCACATAATTTATTGCATTTATTGTTCTCTTTTTTTTTTCCTCTCTCTTTCTTCCGCTCATATATTAAAAATTGAAGGGTATGTTTAACATTTTGCATCTATAAAAAAAAACATTTTGCAAAGCATAACTTTGCCTTTAATCACTTAAAAAAAATTGCCTTTAATAGTACGGACTCTTGAATTGTCTATTTCAATTTTGTTCTAATCGAAAGGGGTTGTAGCCGTGTTTCAGTTTCCTTTTGATAAATAGGTAGGGAAAAACGACTTTGCTTCTCAAAAAAGAAGCTTTACATGGACGCCCCCGAAAGAAAGTCTTCACCCGGTTCATGTACCTCGAAGTTTAAGCATATCCACCTAGAAGTTTCTCCGACAATTAAGGTAAATTTCTCAAAATTGCATGTTAATCTCTCTTCGGTGTGCTCTGCTAGGGTTTTATCCTTAGCCGCCACTGTAAGGGTTTAGTCTCTCGAGGCCTTTGCTCTTGCTTTTTCTGGGCCTTTGGTTCCTTTTATTACAGATTTTTTTTCTTGAGCCTCTTACTCCTTTTTTGCTATACAATCTATTGGTGCCTATGGAGGATTAGAGGACGGTGGAGTTTACGGATGAGGAGGATGTTGTTGTCCAGGTGTCGGAAGGAGGGTGTGGAAAAATGGGGAGTACTGGAGCAGATGAAGCCTGACTGGTGGGGAAGGTTATGACAACCGGACCCTACAATGTGCGTGCTTTTAAAACAACAATTGTCCAGGCATGGAGGGTTAAGGGGGGGAGTGGAGGTGAGAGATGTGGCTAAGAATCTTTATAGTTTTCATTTTTTCAAACAAGCTGACAAGGATCTAGTTCTCATAGGAGGACCATGGAACTTTGATAGGAAACTGGTTTTGCTACAAGAATTACGGGAAGATGAAGTAGCAGGGGAGGCTAAACTTTCGAAGTACGATTTCTGGATTAGAGTCTTTGAAGTTCCATTGGGGATGAGGACAAAAGCTAACGCTGAACTGATTGGAAACACTATAAGGACTTTTGTGACTTGGGATGAAGATGATGATAACAGATTGGGGCCTTCACTACGTATAAGGGTTTCCATTGATGTCACGAAACCATTAAAGCGTGGCCTTAAACTCAGATTTGGGGACAAGGAAGCTAGGAAAATCTTCTTCAAATACGAAAGGCTATGTAACTACTGCTACTTATGTGGTTGCCTAGACCATGTTTTGAAAGATTGTGAAGCAAGAACAAGGGGAACAGAGGACGAGGATGACGATACTCTACCCTATGGGAAGTGGCTGAGAGCAACACCACAAAAACCAAATGTAGTGGCATGCTTTAAAAATGAAATAATGTTGAAAGGCATAAGGAAGAAATTAGCTATGGAGGAATCTAGTTCTGATATGTTTCAAGCAGCTACAGGGTTGGGCCACGGTGAGGAAAAGTCCTAAACCTCTCTATACCAAATCAGATAAATGTCATGGAGGTAGCCAAAATTCTTGGTGACTGTGCTATTCAGAAAATAACCAAAGTGTCTCACTCTGATATAAGCCCAGCTAACAAAAATGATGGAGAATCTTCTGAGTTGAATATTAATGCCAAAAACACCACTCAAGAGTCAGGGCTGAATAGGACACCTGCTGAACAAAAAAGAGGAGTTAGTGCTGGTCCAGAAGGAAGACCCTACAATTGATGATAAGGTTTCTGTTTGCACTCCTAATCCTACAAAGGGGGACGAATCCAACAGTAGAAAATGGAAAAGGGCGGCCAGAGAAGGGGGAGTAAATGGAACTGTTATCAAACTGGGGAAGAGACAGGTAAATGACAATAATGAGGCTATTACTATGGAGGTTGAGTATCCTCAGCAAAAGAAAATTATGCTCTCAACAGAGGCGGAGGCTGTTGTTCAGCCCTGCCTACAACCATGAAAACCATTAGCTGGAACTGCCGTGGGCTTGGGAACCCATGTGCAGTTAGAGCTTTGAGAAAGCTCCTTTTAAATGAAGGTCCCGAGATGGTGTTTCTGATGGAAACAAAAAAGAAGTTTGGAGAGTTACAGTTTTTAAAAGGGATGGTAGGTCTGAATAATTTCTTTGCAGTTGATTGTGAAGGTAATGGGAGGAGTAGAGCAGGGGGGTTAGCCATTCTTTGGAAGGATACGGTGGACCTGGAAATTTTGTCATGGTCTAGAAATCATTTCTAGTTGAAATGAAAAGGAGACTCTCACCAAGATGATCATCAAATCTCTATGATGTATGGTTATCCTGAAGCTCAAAACAAGCACCTCACTTGGGAATTAATGAGTACACTTTGTCCAGATTCAAATGGTCGTTGGTATTGCATAGGGGATTTTAATGAGATTCTGAGTTGTGAAGACAAAATAGGGGGTCAGCAAGCAAACATCAATAACATGATGGCTTTTCAGGATGTGGTGACAGTTTGTGGACTTCATGATTTGGGTTTTGAGGGATTCCGCTATACTTGGTCTAACAACATAGAGGATTCAAAAAATATTCAAGAGAGGTTAGACAGAGCTCTAGCCAATGAAGCCTGGTGTAGAATGTGGGTTGATAACAAAGTGATCACGCTTCCAAGATACAAATCAGATCACAACCTTATAATGTTACTTTCCTCCAAATCGAAAGGAAAAGCCATCAGGAGGAAAAGACAAAAACAATACAGGTTTGAGCATGTATAGTTGGAGAAGAAAGATGATTGTGTAGATATTCTAAAACACTCGTGGATACCAGGTGGGAATGTGGCAAACAACCTGAGACGCACTAGCTTAAATCTAAATGAGTGGGGGCATCAACAATTTGGCAAAGTGGGGAAAAGTATAAGTCAAAAAAAGAAAATGATGGAGCAGTTTCAAAAAGAGAACCAAACAAAAGAAGTGGTCCAACAACTTACTAATTGGACTAGCTCATTCTTCAAGAGGAAATGGTGTGGGAACAGAGATCTAGAGCCTGTTGGCTTAAAAATGGTGACAAAAATACATCTTTTTTTCACAGGAAGGCCTCACAAAGACAAAAGACTAATTCCATGGATAGACTGAGGGATGATGCAGGACAGTATTTTGAGGATGAAGATGACATTGCCAAAGTTCTAACTGGTTTCTTCTCTGAATTGTTCACGTCTTCAAAGCCACAAAATGTCGAGGACTTTACAAATCTGGTTCATGGTAGAGTGGATGACAACATGAGACAAGTTCTCCAAGGGGATTTTACAGCAGAGGAAGTCTCAAGTGCTTTACACCAAATGCAGCCCACTAAGGCACCAGGGGAGGATGGGAATTCAGCTATATTCTACCAAACTTTCTGGCACATTATAGGAGATGATTTTACAAGGTTGGTTCTTCATATCTTAAACAATGAAGGTGATCCTACCCTAATAAACAAAACTCTTATAGCCCTTATTCCAAAAATCAAGAAGCCTACCCATGCAAGTGAATTCTGCCCTATAAGCTTATGTAATGTTCTTTTCAAGATAGTTACAAAAACCATTGCAAACAAATTGAAGTTGATTCTCCCCCAAATTGTTGATGAAACACAAAGTGCTTTCGTCCCTAATAGACTCATCACTGATAATGCTTTGATTGCGCGGGAATGCTTTCACCACATGAAGTGTAAAAAAAAGGGCAGAGAAGGATTAATGGCTTTGAAGCTGGACATGTCAAAAGCTTATGATAGGGTAGAGTGGTCTTTCCTCAATAGCACTCTCTTTAGCATGGGGTTCCCCACAAAGTGGACAGATCTTATAATGAAATGTGTCTCCATTGTTTCTTTCTCTGTGATAGTCAATGGCAATCCATCCACCACCTTTGTTCCACAAAGAGGTCTCCATCAAGGAGATCCTCTTTCACCATACTTGTTTATTCTTTGTGTTGAAACCCTCTCAGCCTCTATTCTTCGGGCAGTGGAAAGCAACTCTATCCATGGTTTGAAAATTTGCCCTCGGGCACCCATGATAACCCATCTTTTTTTTGCAGATGATAGCATTATTTTTTGTAGATCAACACCAGAGGAAGCTTCCCATATGGCATCCATCCTCAAGGACTATGAATCAGCTTCTGGTCAGAGGATTAACTTGCACAAATCTGAACTCTCCTGCAGCCGAAACGTACTTAGTACCAGAACAAATGAGCTTCAGACTCTTCTTGGAGTTAAGGCGGTGGAAAGTCAAGGGAAATACCTAGGATTACCAGCTTTGGTAGGAAGATCCAAGACACAGGTTTTCCAATTTGTGCGAGAAAGGGTGTGGAAAAAACTGAAAGGGTGGAAAGAGAAGGTTTTGTCTAAGGCGGGAAGAGAGATTTTGATCAAGGCTGTTGTCCAAGCTATCCCCACATATGTCATGTCATGTTTTCAATTACCTATGTCTCTGTGCGATGAAATTGAAAGGTTAACAGCTCGCTTCTTTTGGAGGGGGGAGAACTAAATCAAAGGAAAATTCATTGGTTGAGATGGGGGGAAATTGACCAGATCTAAACATGAAGGGGGCCTCGGCTTTCGGATGACAAAGGCTTTCAATAAAGCTTTGCTTGGCAAACAGTGGTGGAGATTGATAAATGATGAACATGCTCTGGTTTCTACAGTTCTAAAAGCAAGATACTTCCCCAGAACATCACCTCTTCAAGCTACAAAAGCTCATAACCCAAGTTTTTCTTGGTCCAGTATTATGTCAGCAAAGAGTATGATATCAGAAGGAAGTTGTTGGCGTATTGGGGATGGATAATCTGTCCATATTTGGGGTGATAAATGGCTACCCAACACCTTGGATAATACTCTGCACTGGATCTCTGACGAACCAAGCGATATTTCCTTGAAGGTTTGTGCCATTATTGATCAACAGTTGAGGAACTGGGACATAAACAAGATGCAACATTTGTTCCCTCCAGAGGTGATTAATCAGATTATTGCAATTCCTCTGAGAAGAGGATTGTCCTCAGATCACCTGATATGGAAGCACACTAAGGATGGGCTCTACACAGTAAAGTCGGGGTACAAACAAACCATGCAGATGATCCACTCTGATCAAGCCTCAACGAACACACCTCCAGGGGACCTGTGGGATAAGATCTGGTTAGTCAATGCACTTCCAAAGTGTAAAAGCTTAGTTTGGAGGGCATGTCACAATAATTTACCTGTGAGAAAAAACCTTTGCAACAGGAAAATGCTTATTGAACCATACTGTCCAAGATGTGGAGAAAAACTGGAAACAATCATCCATTCTCTGCTGCTTTGTGAGGAAGTAAAGAGGATGTGGTTTGCTTCAAGCATTAATGCTCGTATTTCAATTGAGGAAGGATCTTCCTTTACTGAGTGGCTTGTGGATTGTTTTCGGGTGGGAGATAATGAGCTCATGGGTTTGGTTTTCAACTTCATGTGGGCACTTTGGTATGGTAGAAACCAACTTGTGTTTAATAATGTAAAGCTTTCAATGGAACAAGTTTTAAACCGTGCTAATAGTTTGATTCCTTTGAGACATGAACCAGCTCAACGAAACTCTCATCAAAGCTCTTTCTGGAAAGCTCCCTTGGAGGGCCACATAAAAGTCAATTTCGATGCAGCAATTACTAAGGGAGTAGGAACTGGTCTTGGTGAAGTGTTTAGGGACCACCTGGGTACCTTTTTAGCTGGAGCTGCCCTTCTTTTGCCATATGTGCTGGAGCCCCGAGAGGCGAAAGCTGTTGCCTTTCGTTGGAGTATAGAATTGGGGTCTCACATGTGCTTTCAAAATTTACTTTATGAGACTGACTGCCAAAGCCTTTTTTATGCATGGAGTAAAAGGCCAAACAAGCCCACAACGTACTTCAATGGAATCCTGGAGGATTGTGCTCAATTCTTTACTTTTTCTCATAAACCAATCTTGACTTGGTCAAAGCGAAGTGCTAATATTGTAGCTGACAGGTTTGCACAATTAGCTTTTGTATATAATGAAAGGTACTGGCTGAAGGATGCCCCTCATCAAGTGGCTACTCATATTACCCATGATGTAATGAATTTATCTTCATATGTTGAATGAATCAGTCAGTCTTACCGTAAAAAAAAAAGGTAAATTTCTCCTGCATTATGTGCCAATGCATGTGAAACTTCTTCGTACGTGACTACACAATTACACATAGGTCCGAGCATTGTATACCTAACGGCTAATGCAAGGCTCCATCAGTTCATTGCAATAATTTGAAGACGCAGGCTACGGTGGAAGACCTAAATAGGTCTTTCACTGTGAGAAAGTAATTCACAACCGTTTGATTTATCAATTATTTAATCAACGATTGGATCTTTTCTTTTTTATTTTTTCCTCTTTTTACTTTTCCGTTTCTACCCCTATCTCTTCTCCGATGTCTTATCCCTTCCTTCCTCTTTATCACCGTTGCAGCAGCCGTAGCGGCGGGACTCCCCTATCCATCTTCTTCCTCCAGTGAAGCAATACGCAAACTGCCAAATGCTAAAGGAAAAAAAAAATCATCGTGGACGTTGTTGTGTTTGTCATTTTGTCTTTTCCAAAATCTAAGAAAAAGCATGGAAACTGTGTTGTTGAGATTAACATCAATTTGCTTGGCATCCTGAAAAAATGTAATCATTAAATTAAATGAACCTTTTAAATGTGAACTTCGTCTAAGGGATTTATTAAAGAAATAGATAAATATATCGAATGTGTGAGGCTGCGAGCAAATTAAAGCAACATAATTTAACTGCAAAATCATGAACAATGTCTGGTTTAATGTGAAAGATGACGGCGAAGGCGACGGAACAGACGACAGAGCATGTGAAGTTCGTTGTTAAGCGCCGGATCTGTACCCAACAAGGCTAGTGAAGCTGCTACTGAGGTTCGAGAATCTTCTGAAGTGCAACGGGTTCAAGGCGAATCCCATGCTGTTATCGCTCGTCGAAAGCGCCGTCGTGGCGGTGTCGCGTCCGGCCACGCGATGCTGAGCAGTTTGGTTATGTGCTTGGTGGAGTCGTTGAGTAGTGACGATTGTTGGAGGCTTGACTGGAGGAAGGAGACATCAAGCTCAGCTGGAAGCTCATTGAGAAAAGCCCCAAAAGCGACTCTGATCATCGTGACCATCATCCTAAATCAAGCGGTGGTTACGAGAGGAAGTCATTTACGCTAAGCTTCGATGAGAAGCATAGAGATGTGGTAATGAACAAGTATATTCCACACGTTCTAAGCACTTACCAGGACATGCAGACAGAGCAGAAAACCATCAAGATCCATTCCATTGGTGGTGGGTGTTGGCAGAAAAGTGACTTAACTCATCCAGCAACGTTTGACTCGCTTGCATTGGAACCTGAACGAAAGCAGGCCATTATTGATGATTTGAATCGGTTTTTGCGGAGGAAGGAGCTATATAAGAGGGTGGGGAAGCCTTGGAAACGTGGCTACCTCTTGTATGGGCCTCCTGGAACTGGAAAATCTAGCCTTATTGCGGCCATGGCCAACTACCTCAAGTTTGATGTGTATGATTTGGAGCTCACCTCTGTGTTTTCTAACTACGAACTAATGCGAGTCTTGAGGGAAACGACCAACCGTTCCATCATCGTCATAGAAGACATAGACTGCAACAAAGAGGTGCATGTTCGACCAACAACAAAAGCTTTTCTAGATTCAGACTTTGACCGCAAGCATGTCGAGGTTTGTTTTGTATATTAGTACTCTTTTAGTTTTTATTATAACCTTTTATGTCTTCTTGTATCTAAAATTTACTTATTTTAGTCTTTATACTGTTATACATACATTTTTTTTAATCCGTTTTAATCTCTAGAATCCCACATTATGTAAGAATAGAGAAAAATGAATTATTAATCTAATGACGTAAATTAAGAAATATAATTAATATTTTTATTTACTTTAAAATTATTTTTAAACTTCCTTCTGTACCCTTTATTTATTTCAACTGTCTCTTCTTGGAAGTGGAGTATTAACTTGTTACGATGGTTCCTGAAAATCATTGCATAGGTTAAGACTAACAGGTTTTCTCTGTCGGGTCTGCTTAACTACATGGATGGTTTGAGATCAAGCGGTGGAGAGGAGCGAATTATAATCTTCACAACTAACCACAAAGAGAAAATAGACCCTGCATTGCTGCGCCCTGGTCGTATGGACATGCACATTCACTTGTCCTTCCTTAAAGGCAAGGCTTTTCGTGTCTTAGCTTCCAATTATTTAGGCATTGAAGGAGATCATCCACTCTTTGAACAAATTGAAGGGCTATTGGAGAAAATAGAAGTCACCCCTGCAGTAGTAGTAGAGCAGCTAATGAGAAATGAGGATCCTGAAGTTTCTTTGGAAGCACTCGTTAAATTTCTCGAAGAAAAGGATAAGGAAAGCCTACTTTTAGATTAATGAATGTGACTGCAGCAGACAAGGCATGTTTTAAAGTCTTCTCACTTGTGTCGCCACTGGTATAAGACGTAGAATAAAAATGAATGCCCTTTTACTTTTGTAGTGTTTAGGATGTGTACTTATGTATGGAATTGTTGTACAATTTCAATGCATAAACATTTGAAGATTCTAAAACCTATAATAATTCCAAGAAATATATGTAAAGTATAATACTGTTTGCATAGTTTTAAAAACCGACCCGGTAACCGACCCGGTCGAGGCACTGGGTCAGTGGTCGAACCGGTGGGTCACTAATTGACCCGCATGACCCGGTCTGTATTTAAAATTTGAAAATTTTATACCTGCATTAAAAAAGTAAAAAAAAAATCACATAACAAATTAATATAATTCCACAAGCTCATTTTTCAAATTCAAATCCATTGATATTCACAGTAACAAAATCACATTATAAATTACTTATTAAACTTTTTTAAAGTTTAAACAAAATTTAAAATAATAGAATCACACTATCAACTGTACCATCACTTCTTCAAACAAAATTCAGAGTGATAGAATTACATTATCAATTACCTAAGAATCACTACTCATAAATAATAAAACAAAATCAACTAAAAATAACATTCAAGTTGGATTAAATAGAATCATGTGGTGTGGATCGATGTGGTTGAGATGAGGGCATTAGGGTTTATCTGTGTGCACTTTGAAGTTTGAAGAAGAAAAGTCACAGACTCACAAACACGACACAGCAAGCAATGTTTTGGCAAACGGTCACAGTCACAAAACCTTTCTTTCGTTTGGTTTTTTATCCAAACTACGTCGTTTCAAGCAATTTAAAAAAAATTAAAAAATTAAAAAATTAAAAAATTAAAAAAAATAAAATAAATAAAAGGTGCGACCCGGGTCGGGTCACCGAGTTTGTCCGGGTCGTACTGGGTTTGATCGGGTCGAAAGCATGGCCGGTCCGATAGCCGGCTCGACCCAGTCTAACCTCCGGGTCCCGATCCGACCGGCCGAGTCGGTCCGGATTTTAAAACAATGATTGTTTGTAGAGGAATTTTTATATTTTACATTTTATTTTGTAGTTAAAAATGCATGCTATAGAATGTTGGTTTGGTTTTGTAAAATGAGAGGTTTAAAGGTTAAAAAACAAAAATATAAGCAAACTAGCTAGTTACCCGTGCGTTTGCACGACACGCACGTGGCCACCTTAATTTCTACGTATTTTTTGAAATGATTTATGTATATCATAACTTGCTAAAAAATAAATATTAGATATACATTTGTTGCTCAACGACAATAAGAAACCAAAACATAAATGTTTAATAAGAATGATAGAGCAAGAATGGTTGACCTAGTTAGCGTTGCATAAATTATATTAAAATAGTTGAAACATATTAAAAAATTCAGTCTCATAATAAAAAGATATAGAGTATTCAAGCAAAGAAAATATACTTAGTTATAATCCCATAGATATTTCTTATTTCATTTAAAATATTTATAAAATTGTATGAAAAATTTATGTTTCAAAATTTAGAAACAATTTAACATATTTTTAAAATATTTTTGTAATTTTGAAATGTGAAATGGTAAAATAATCTAATTATTTTACAACTATATTGCGAATAAAAAAATATTATCTTTATAATATTTATAATTTATAATACTTCGAAGAATTTAAAGTCTAAGAATTAATTAAATTAAATTAAAACTTTTGAAATCAAATATTACTTACCAACATTTCTTTGATTCGAGTGGAAGTAAAATTAGATCCCTTAAACAAAGTCTTAGATTCGAGACTTGTGGTTAAAAGAGATCTTGCTAAAGTTAATGGATACTAATAAATTATTATTTTATTCTCTAATAGACAAATTATATTTCATTAGTAAGTACTTGTGTAAGATAAGTTGCTATAAATTTTTACTATTATCTTTGACCCGTGAGAAGAAAATGTACTAAGTTAAAAAAGAATAATATTTTTGTCTAAATATTTGAATCAGTTTTTCATGAAGGATTTATAACGATATTATATGTTATAACTCGTAAGCATGTTAAAAGTATATTTAATAAATTTATTATAATATTTATTATATATTCATGTAAAAAAAGTTAATATTATTATAAAAATAGTAATCAAGGAAATTTTCGTAACTGAAGTTATTAAACATAGAGTCAAGATATTATTTTGTAATAAATATATTAACTAATTAGATTTAAATTAATTTTTAGTATAAATAATTTAACCTCATAAAATAAATATTATTCAACAAAATATTTATTTATGAAATTATTTAAAATTATTTTATACAATTTTTAAGTAAAAATGATTTTATAGGATTTAAGAGTAAAAAAAAATTGTTAAGTCTTAAGTATGCAATTGTGTTAAATACTCAAAGAAATAAATTTGTTGCTCATAATATTCTTACCTCACTCGAGCAAGATTATCTCCCGTAAATGATACATGTGGACTCAAACATTAAAAAAATAAAAAAATATTTAATTTATGATACTATTGATGAAGTGATTTAAAATATATTTTTGTAATATAAATATTATATATATATATATATATATATATATATATATATATATATATATATATCATTATGATATACATATGAATCAACAAAATTTCCATATATCAAGTTATTAAACATAGATTCAATATATTATTTTGTAATAAATATACTAACTAATAAGATTTAATAATTTTTTAGTACAAAAACTTCAAACTTAATAAAATAAATATTATTCAACAAAATATTTATTTATGAAATTATTTAAAATTATATAATTATATAATTACTAAATAAAAATGATTTTATAGTAATTTCGATCATACTGCTTAGATGCCGTCGGCAATTTCGATCCTTCATCACCACAAAGGTAGAGGCCTTGTTCAAACTCAAAAGCCAACCAAAGAAACACATTCTCCAAATGTAGGTATTTATAATTAAGTAGGTGTATGGGTATTTTTTTTAAATTACAGATAAAATTGTTATTTTCTTTGTTATAATCCACTGATACCTAAGTTTAATTCTTATAGATAAAAAAAAAATAACAACTTTGCTAGTTACATGTAGGGTGTAAGGGGATTGTGATTGACCTATGAATCCATCCAATCCAAACTACATGTTGCCGACTTGGGGTTTTTTTTTTTTTTTTGGACCCAATTATAACTAGGTTAGATATTCGTAAGTTTCAAAGCTAATAAACCCGACTCAACTCAACTAACTAAAATAGATATAATATGAATGTGACTGCAGCAGACTAGGCATGTTTTAAAGTCTTTTCACTTGTGTCGCCACTGGTATAAGACGCAGAATAAAAATGAATGCCCTTTTGCTTTTGTAGTGTTTAGGATGTGTACTTATGTGTATGGGATCCAAATCCTTTAGGATGTGTACTTTATGTATGGAATTGTTGTACAATTTCAATGCATAAACATTTGAAGATTCTAAAACCTATAATAATTCCAAGAAATATATGTAAAGTATAATACTGTTTGCAGGGAAATTTTTATATTTTACATCTTATTTCGTAGTTAAAAACGCATGCTATAGAATGTTGGTTTGGTTTGGTAAAATGAGAGGTTTAAAGGTTCAAAAACCAAAATATAAGCAAACAAGACTACGCCAAGAGTCTTAAGCCTAGCATGCCTTATAGTGTTGTTTAAAAAATCCAATTATATAAAACTAATCCATAACTGACCTAATCTAAACCACTTTAAATCCATTTTAATGGATTGGTTCAATATTCAAATCCAGTTTAGGGACTAAAAAGTCCCTGAAGGACTAAAAACATTGACAGAAAAAAAGTTCAGGGACTAAGATCGGTCAAATATTTGTTTAGGGACTAAAAATAAAAATTGAAAAAAAAAAGTTTAGGGACTAAAAACATTGAAGAAGAAAAAAGTTCAGGGACTAAGACTGTCAAATATTTATTTAAGGACTAAAAACAAAATTTGAGAAAAGTTGAGGGACTAAAAACATTGAAGGAAAAAAAGTTCAGGGACTAAGACCAGTCAAAATTTTGTTTAGGAACTAAAAGTGAAAACTCGAAAAAGTTCAGGGACCAAAAACATAATTAACACTTTTAATTAACTAACCTGATTATCTAACTAATTAAGGTCAAGTTGGGTTGAATTAGGTTACTTAAAAATTCATGAACCCAACCCAACTCAGCCCGATTAAACATAACTGGGTTGTGTTGTGAGTTAGCTTAAACTTAACCAACTCAAACCACTTACACTCCTAATTACATGGACATCAACACTCATAAGCATGTTAAAAGTATATTTAATAAATTTATTATAATATATTTATTATATATGCATGTAAAAAAAAGTTAATAGTATTATAAAAATATTAATCAAGAAAATTTTCGTAACTGAAGTTATTAATCATGGAGTTAAAATATTATTTTGTAATACATATATTAACTAATTAGATTTAAATTAATTTTTAGTATGAACAATTTAACCTCATAAAATAAATATTATTCAACAAAATATTTATTTATCAAATTACTTAAAATTATTTTATACAATTTTTAAGTAAAAATAATTTTATAGGATTTAAGAGTAAAAAAAAATTGTTAAGTCTTGAGTATGCAATTGTGTTAAATACTCAAAGAAATAAATTTGTCGTTCATTATATTCTTACCTTACTCGAGCAAGATTATCTCTCGTGAATGATACATGTGGACTCAAACATTAAAAAAATAAAAAAAATATTTAATTTATGATACTATTGATGCAGTGATTTAAAATATATTATGTAATATAAATATATTTCATATATATATATATATATATATATATATATATGTATTTAACATTATTATATACATACGAATCAACAAAATTTCCATATATCAAGTTATTAAACATAGATTCAAAATATTATTTTGTAATAAATATACTAACTAAAAAGATTTAATAATTTTTTAGTACAAAAAGTTCAAACTTAATAAAATAAATATTATTCAACAAAAATATTTATTTATGAAATTATTTAAAATTATATAATTACTAAATAAAAATGATTTTATAGGATTTAAAAATAAAAAATTGAGTCTTAGGTATAAAGCTAAGTTAAATACTCGAAGAAATACATTTGTTGCCCAAAATGGTTCTACCTGACTCGGGTAAGATTGTCTCCCATGAATGATACTTGTAGTCTCTAGCATTAAAAAATTAAAACTAGTTTAATTTATGATATTATTAATGAAGTAATTTAAAACTATTTTGTAATAAAAATATATTTAATAAATTAATTTTAATATATTTATTATATAGATATGAATCAATAAAATTTTCATATACGAAGTTATTATTATTTTGTAATAAATACATTAACTAAGTAGATTTAAATTATTTTTTAGTATAAAAATTTAAACCTCTTAAAACAAAATATTATTCAAAAAAATATTTATTTATGAAATTATTGAAAATTATTTTATATGATTTCTAAATAAAAATGATTTTATAGGATTTAAAAGTAAAAAAAAAATGTGGAGTATTAGGTATGAAGTTGTGTTAAATACTCAAAGAAATATATTTGTCATCCATAATAGTCCTGCCTGACTCGGACAAGATTGTCTCCCGTTAATAATACTTGTAGTCTCTAACATTAAAAACTTTAGACTAATTTAATTTATGATATTATTAATGAAGTAATTTAAAACTATTTGGAAATGAAAATATATTTAATAAATTAACTATAGTATATTTATGATAAATTTATGTAAAAAGAAGTTAACATTATTATATAAATATTAATCGACCAAAAATCTCGTATATAAAGTTATTAAACATAAAGTCAAAATATTATTTTGTAATTTATATGTTAACTAATTAGATCTAAATTAATGTTTAGTATAAAAAATTTAACTTCATAACATAAATATTATTCAACAAAATATTTATTTATGAAATTATTTAAAATTATTTTACATGGTTTGTAAGTAAAACTAATTTTATAGGTCCCTGATAAATGAATGATTTTTGTTTGTTGTCCTTAATAAATTTTTTGGTTGCATTGGATCTTGATATATCAAAACTTTTGTTTTGAGTCCTACCGTTAGTTAAGTGATAACGTGGCACCATCCGAATAGATCTTCCTAATATATATCAAACCTTGAGATGGTGTCACGTCATCACTTAACTGATGGCAAAGACTCAAAACTAAAGTTTTCATATATTAGGATCCAATACAATGAAAAAATATATTAGGGATCCAAAACAAAAATCAATCATTTATCAAGGACTTAAAACACACACACACACACACACATATATTGTTGAGTCTTTGCTATGTCGTTATGTTAAATATTTGGAGAAAGAGATTTGTCGCCCATAATTGTTGTATCTAACTCAAGTAGGATTGTCTACCGTGAATAATATTCGTCGTCTCTGCCTTAAAAATATTAAAAATAACTCAATTTATTTATGATATTATTGACAAAGTAATTTAAAACTATTTTATAATAAAAATATATTTAATAAATTAATTTTAATATTTTATGATATATTTATGTATAAAATTTAACATTATTATATAAAGATTAATCAACAAAATTTTTGTATATGAAGTTATTAAACATAGTGTCAAAATATAAATATTTATATTTATAATATTATAAACAAATAAAATTATGTATCATTTAATATAAAATGAAAGAAAGAAAGAAGCATAAAAAGAAAATAAATAAGAATAAAAAAAGAAAAAATAACGTAAAAAGAAAAAAGTAATTAAAAGTAAAAGGAAAATAAAGAAAGAAAAAACATAAAATGAAAAAGAAAGAAATAAAACATAAAAATAAAAAAAGAAGAAATATATGTTTAAATAAAAAACTAAAAAAGAAAAAGAAAAAATTGAGTAGGATAAATAATAAAAGAGAATTTATTTTTCTATATAGCACAGATATATAATATAATAGAAAAATAAAAAAAAAATTAAAAGAAAAAGTTGAAAAAGGGACGGAAAGAAAGAGAGAGAGTTTTTAGAGGAAAAGTTTTTCCCCAAATGGTGACATGTGTTATCCAAGGATTCTCTTTTCTTATATAGAAATAGACAAGACTATGCCAAGAGTCTTAAGCCTAACATGCCTAATAGGGCTGTTAAAAAATCCAATTATATAAAACAATCCATAACTAACTTAATCTAAACCACTTTAAATCCATTTTAATGGATTGATCTAATATCCAAATCTAGTTTTTTGGATATTAAATCCAATCTAATTAATTTGGATATGGATTGGATATTTGTTTGGATTTTTAAATCCAAAACGATGCCCACCACAAGCGTTTTTCAAATGATATAGCATTCTTCCGAAAATAGTATAGGCTGAGGTCGTCCAAAAACAACCTCGGTCGAGGTTGCCAAGGTCATTCGAAAAAACCATAGTCGACGTCGGTTGAAAATAGCCCTTGGCCGAAGTCAGCCAAAAACTACCCTGGCCGATGTTGGCCGAAAACTTCCCTAATCGATGTCGCCCAAAAATATCCTAATCTAGACTGGCTGAAAATTGTCCCGGTCGACATCGGACAAAAATAACCCTAGTCGACGTCGGCCAAAAACTTCCCTGACCAAGGTTGGCTGAAAATACTGTAGTTGAGATCGGCCATAAATAGCCTTGATCGAGGTCGGCCAAAAACTGTCTCGGCCGACGTCGGCCAAAAATAACCTTAGCTGACATCAGTCGAAAATAACCCTAGCCGACGTCGGCCAAAAACTTCACCGGGCGAGGTTGGATGAAAATACCGTAGCTGAGATCGGCCATAAATAGCCTTGATCGAGGTTGACGAAAAAACTGCCTCGGCCGACGTCAGCAAAAAATAACCCTAGCCAACATCGGTTGAAAATAACCCTAGCTGACGTCGGCCGAAAACTGTCTCAGCCTATGTCGGCCAAAAATAACCCTAATCGACATCAGTAAAAAATAATCCTAGCCGATGTCGGCCAAAAACTTCCCTGGCCAAGGTTGGCCAAAAATACCCTAGTCTTGATCGAAGTCGGCCTAAAACTATCTCGGCCGACATTGCTTATGTAAAAGACGAAAAAGGGTTCCGTGTGTTCGATGTCATGGTGTATTGCTATGGACAGAAACAAACGTTAGGGGAAAGAAGAAAGGATGAACGAGATTGTCTGAAACGCAATATTCATTTATCCTCATTTCAATCCTCGCTGCTTAAGTAGTAATTATTATTTTTATTACTAAATGTGAGTCTTTTCGTTTAATATATTATTTGTATAATAAATTAATATAATTTTTTTAAAAATATTTTTTCTATCTTTTTTCATTACATCAAACATGCTTCTTTTATTTATCAATTATTAATATTAATTATTTTTTAAATATTTTTTTTAATTTATATCTTTTATTTTATGTAAATTAAAAAATGTCCATATCTAAATTAAAAATTTACCAAAATATTTGATATTAACTTATCTTCTACACATACTTACTACTAAATAAACAATATAATCTGTACCAAAAAAATAAAAAGTATAAATATTATATATACTAATATTATTAAAATTAATATTAATAAATTAAAATTTAATTACACATTTATCCCCTTACTTCTATAATTTTGTAAATTTTATCATTGTATTATTTTTCGCACATTTGCCATTTCAATAATATTTTACAAATTTTGTTCACTCGTTAGTTGAAGATCCATTGTCGTTAGTTGACTAATGTAATAATACATGTGACACTGACATGAATTGCCGACACTGGGAACTTATGTGTAATTAGAGACAATATATGCAAAATTTAACATGACATTAATGGGATGCGCAAAATTACATTGTCCATAATTTTTTTTTGCACTCTCTTATGATTGTCATAATAAATACTTTCTTATTTTAATTCCTTAACTAATGTCCTTAATTTTTAATTGTTAATGTAAAAACATTAGGTGTGACATAATTTCCATATAATTTTATCTTTAAGCATATGATTAAAGGCTAAAACTGCACCATCAACCTAAATGGCGACCCAGCAGGGTTTTTCTTTCTCTGCGAGTTTGATAGGTGATGGCGGTTTCGACAAAGAACCACCGGATGGTGGGGGTGGTGAAAAAACTCGTGTCTCTTTCAAAAACATGTTGATGGGTAATAAGGAGGCCTTGCCTCCACGGCCAAAAGTGGATTTACTTAAGGAAAAGTTATCTACAATTGTTTATGAGGATGGTAATCCCTTCAAGCCTATTGTCCATATAGCTGATTCTATTTTTGATGGGTTATGCGCGCCATGGCAAGAGGCTTTGGTGGTAAAGCTTCTTGGGAAAAATATTGGCTATGTTATCTTAAAGGATCGACTGTCGAGAATATGGAAACTGAATGGGGTTTTTGATATTCTTGATATTGGTAACAATTTCTACATGGTCAAGTTTGATCTGGAGGAAGACAGGACGAAAGTTATGGAGGAATGCCCTTGGATGATATTTGATCACTATCTGACGATCCAAACATGGTCACTGGATTTCATCTCTCCCACGACAAAGATTGACAAAACCCTAGTATGGGTTCATTTTCCAGGTTTGAACATGATATATTATGATGAGAGCATATTATTAGCTCTTGTTGCTGCTATAGGGAAGCCTATCAAGGTAGATACCAATACACTGGATGCTAAGAGAAGGAGATTTGCTCGTATTTGTGTTGAAATAAACCTGGATAAACCTGTAGTGGGTAAAGTTGGGCTTAATAACTTCTGGTATAAAGTGGAGTATGAGGGCCTCCATAGAATATGTGCATCTTGTGGCTGTTATGGCCATCTGGCCAGGGAATGCCCTTCAACGCCTAAGACTGATGTTTCCACAACGACTCCGATGACCTCGAATACTACAAAGAGGAAGGAGAAACAACCTGAGATATCTCCAGCAATCATTGATGCGGATCCGATATCCAAGGCAGTGGTTGCAAAAGATAATATTAGAAAAGGAATATTCCAATAATTGCTCATTGTCAATTACATGGGGATTGGCTCATTGTCAAGTGCAAATCCCGTAACAAATCCAAAAAGAATCAGCAAAAAAGCGGAAAGGAGGCAGCCAATAAAAACACAGGGCGTGAAAATGACCAGGGCAAATATAGGAATGAATTTTTACATCCCCAAGTCCAGCAACTGTCAACCAGTGAGGCCCAGGTGGTGGAAACTCATACAGAAAATGACAAGCCATTGAGTGGTGCTAAACAGAAAAATAAACAACCTAGACGTGACACTATCTCCATTACCAAGCCACAACTGGTTCCTAAGAAAAACATTGTGGTGGGGTCAGGAAGTGAAAAATCTAAGGCACAAGATACCAAGCTTGTGCCAAAAGTGATTGCCAGGAAAAATGACAAGGACCCTATTATTTATGATGCAGGTTTTGGCATGTAATCTACTATTCCCATGCATGCAATTTCAGCCAATCCTTTCCTCATTCTGCATGACCAAGACAATAATGATCAAGCCATGGACGTGGGAACTAAAGAAACCCATGCTGTGGAAGTGCAGGAGGTTATGGTCACAGAAACCCCTACTGGGACTCAAGCTTTTCCAACGTAGCCTTTTGTGTTACCTTTCTTTCACTTTCGCCAAGTTTTCTATGGAATATTTCCGTGATTTTTCCATACTATCGTGGAATATTCGTGGTGCCTTGGGAAAGTTAACTAGGCAACATGTTCTTGATATGGTCTCTCATTATCATCCCTCTCTTTTTTTATTTATGAGACACATGGGTTGTTCTCAAAAGTTGAAATGTTCTGGAAAAATATAGATTTTAAACCTATTTTTATTCGTGAAGTTGCGGGACATTCGGGTGGCATTTGGGTCTTGTCCTCGGTCACTGATGTTTCTTGCTCTCTTGTGCATTCTATGCACCAGGCGATTACTTTCACAATTAAACGGAGTAATTCCACATGGCACTGTACTGCTTTGTATGCATCATCTATCCCCTCTCTTCGTGTCAAGCTTTGGGACCATATTTGCAACTTGAAAAATCAAATTATGGGACCTTGGCTTCTTTTAGGGGATTTCAACGAGGTCCTTCTCCCTTTTGAAGTCTCAGAAGGATCCTTCTCTACTTCTCGTGCTTCCCTTTTCGCTAATATGATGGTTTTTGTGGTCTTATGGATCTTGATACTGTGGGTGGCTTCTTTACTTGGAGGAAAAATATCCAGGCAGGTGGTCATGTCAGGAAAAAATTGGATAGAGGCTTAGCTAACTTGGATTGGCGGTTGATGTTTCCTCATGCTCTCCTTGAACTGCTTCCTATGCATAACTCTGACCATAATCCACTTCTTCTCAATTGCTTGAAGGCCAAAAGCAAGAGACTAAAAGCTTTTCACTTTCAAGCTGCGTGGATTTCTCATCCTGATTTTGCTGGTTTGATCAAAAGAACTTGGAACTCAACTCCAAGCAATGTGAACAGAAAACTTGATGTGGTCTAATATGAGTCTCTCACTTTTAATGAGAAGGTCTTTGGTAACATTTTCAGGAGAAAACGTTAGTTGGAGACTAGAATTAAAGGTGTTCACCAGCAGTTAGATATCTTCCCCTTCTCTAGTTTGATTTCTTTGGAGAAAAAGCTCCAGGTTCAATATAATCAGGTTATTCATCAAGAGGAGATGCTCTGGTACCAATAGTCTAAAGAGCAGTGGGTGAAATTTGGTAATAAAAATACAAAATTCTTTCACACACAGACAGTTATCAGAAGAAGGAGAAGCTGAATTTCAGAGCTTAATATTGAGGGCATTTGGTGTACTGATGATGAGGTTTTGAAGAGGGAAGCTCTTTCATTTTTTAAAAATCTTTTTCAATCTTTAGAGCAATGCCAACCTGGGAGCTTGCGGTTAAACTCCATTCCTCAGGTAGACCAGGATCTCTATGATTTATTGTTGGTGCCAGTATCCATAGATGATGTTAATAATGCTATTTTTTCTATGGAATCTTATAAAGCCCCTGATGTTGATGGTTTTCAACCGATCTTTTTTAAGACATACTGGGATATTGTAGCTAATGATGTTCATAGTATGGTTGCTTCTACCTTTGCTTCTGGTTCCTTTGATCCTTGTCTTACAGAGACTCTTATTGTCCCTATTCCTAAAATAGATGATCCCCAGTCTTTTAGGGACTTTCGACCTATCAACCTCTGCAATGTCCTCTTTAAAGCTATACCTAAGGTGCTTGTCAATAGGATTTGCCCTCACTTGAATAAGCTTATTGGTCCTCTTCAAAGTAGCTTCATCCCCAAAAGAGGCACTTCTGATAATGCCTTGATCACCTAGGAGATTGCGCATCATATGCATAAGAAGAAAGGGAAGAAGGGATATGTCATGTTCAAAATTGATTTTGAAAAAGCTTATGATCGAGTTGATTGGAAATTCCTTGAGATGACTTTGAGAGATTTTGGATTTCCTCAGGCCATAGTGAGACTTATTTTGAACTACACTACAAATACCAAGCTGGCTTTAAAGTGGAATGGCGAGAAACTCTAGGCTTTTTCTCCTAAAAGAGGCTTGAGACAAGGTGATCCTATGTCCCCTTATTTATTTGTTTTGTGTATGGAAAAATTGTCACTTCTTATTCAGCAGAAAGTTCATGATCAACATTGTCTCCCTGTGAAAATATCTAACAATGGTCCCCTTATTTCTCATCTCTTCGTTGCTAATGATTGTCTTTTGTTCACTGAGGCTAAATCTTCCCAAGTTAAGCTTGTCAAAGAGGTTTTGGATATCTTCTGTTATGCTTCAGGCCTGAAGGTTAATCTCCAAAAATCAAGATTCATGACGTCAAAAAACATCTCAAATGTCAAAGCTGATAAATTTACCGCCTTTGGATCCTCTGCAGTGGTGCTGCCTCTGTAGCAGTGATCTTGACCATTTGATTTACATCTGATGGTTGTTAAAAATAAGAATATGTTTATATTTAATTATAAAGGGTTGGGATGTTGCTGCAAGGGCTGTAGGGCAGCAGAGAATCCGAACTCAAATTTGCCTCCATTACTCATTTCCAGCATACTCACGATATTGGCAAGTATCTTGGTTTCCCCTTGCTCTTAGGGTGAGTTAAGAATAGTGATTTCAATTACATTCTTGACAAAATTAATTCTAGATTGGCTGGATGGAATATTAATATGTTGAATAGAGCTGGGCGGGTGACTTTGGCCCAATCAGTTTTAACATCCATGCCCATCTACACAATGCATAATTTGTGCCTTCCGGATGGGGTTTGTGAAAAGATTGATACATCTATTAGACATTTCATTTGGGGAAATGACCACTACCATTGGGTGAATATATATATATATATATATATATATATATATATATATATATATATATATATATATATATATATATATATATATATATATATTTGTATTATCATATTTGAATATATCATAATTGAATATAATATTTTACATCATAATCCAATTATTTCGATTTTTTAGTTAATTATCCAGTCAATTTAGTTTAAATTTTAAATCTGTTTCAACCCAATTCAATATAAAGTGGTTTAGATTGGATTAGTTGTCAATTTTAGTCTTGTTTTTATTTTTCTTTTTGTTTCTTGATACTTATTTGTTTCTTGTTTTTATTTTTCTTTGAAAAAGTATTAAATAAATGACAAAATATATATTATATTTAATAAAAATAATTTAAATTTTAAAATATCTCGTTTAAAAGTTATTATATATCTTTAATTAAATATATTTTTCATAAACTATGTGATAATTTTACAAGTATATATATTTAATGAAGTTTTGATGTGAGAATCTCTCATGTGAGATTTTCACTTAAATTTTCTCATGTATGTGAAAATCTTCACCATCAAAACTTCATGTCCTTCTTTTTTTTTTTTTTATTATTTAAGATTCCTCACTTACTTTTCATGAAAGCTAAGATTTTACACAATAAAATATCACATTGTCATATGAGAGGATCCAAACTTAAGAATCTATTCCCATAAGAAAAAAAATTAAATATGAATGATATCACAAATCTATAAATAAAATTTTGTTTGGATTGGATTGAATCTATTTCAAAATCAAATCTAAAATCTAATTCAATTCAATAAAAAATTTAGATTTTTTCAAATTTTAGTTTTCAGTTTTTATCTGATTTTCAGTTTGTTAGATTTATTTTTTCAATTTTAATTTTAGATTGGATCAGTTTTTGAAACTTTTATAAATGACTATTGGGTTTCACACAAAGTAGTTCATCCTGGGTTCCTCTCCTTCCTTCTTTCCCCTAATACGCCATGGTATTGAACATGCGAAACCTTTTTTCCTCCTTTACATCAGCATCATCATGGTTCGAGGTGTACACTGCCTTCTCCACATTCATGATGCTCCTCAGAACAACATTTAATGATCTCGTACCCTAACAATTCAGATCCTTCATCGTCTCAAAGCTCGAGGCCTTCTTGTAACATCCTCAGTTTATTATTTGTACGCATTTATATATGTATATTATGAACATTTATGCACTGTATTTTATAGAAACCTTATGTACATATTCTATTAATGAAATTAATACAGTTCTACTCAGAAGAATTTTCTGAATTTCCAAATGTCTTTGTTTTTGCCGAAATTGATAGTTGACTGGACTGCTATGTCAGACAGCTGTCCAGGATAAATTTTCAAGTGTAGAATTTTGAACTCATTTATAACTTAAAAGAAAGGTAATAGAATATAGATTAAAAATATATACAGATAAAGAATTAAAATGCTTATTCAGAATTGTTAGGATTTTCTGAAAGTTAGAACTTTGAGGAATTATTACGGTAAAATTCTAAGACAGAAAATTAAGCAAAAATTTGTAGGGCATCTATAGAATTATCTACTAATTGTAATATACTTAGAATAATTATTAAAAATGTTTAACCAAGAAATTTTTTAATTTAGAACCTTAACCAATCAAAAAGTGACAACTTAGGCTTTTCTAAGGTCACTAAATTAAGCTAATTAGGCTTGGATTAAGAGATAAGTAAGACACTACCCCAAGATTTTTGATAGTGAGGAATCCAATGGTGGTGTTATTTTCTTCAAATTCTAATCACATTGTAAAATAATCAACAGCCCTAATAACCTTCTAGAATTTTCTACCATGTTCTTGAAAAATGTTGACTTTGGGGTAGGCAAGTGACTTGGAACTCCTTAGCTGTCCAAGTGCCTTTGGTGACTCATTTCCCTTGGCCAATAAGGGTAGTTGGACGTGCAGCAGCTGCTGGAACTGAAGGGGGAATCCAATTTGGTTAATAGCTTGATTAAAGGAGTATTAAAACATAAAAACAAAGCAAAAGTCACAAAAAGCTAGCCTTTGCCAAAACAGAAAACCGTGAGCTTCAAGAACACCACAGCTGCAGTTTTAATTTTCTTTTCATCTTAAACTCATCATCTCATCCCAAATTAAGAAACCAAACCATCTAAACTTCCAAAACCCTAAGCTAATTCGGCTAGTAGAGAAAGAATTGGAAGAAATCTCAAAAATTCCTACAAGACCAAGGAGTGAAGGAGAAAGGAATTCAAAGCTTTTTCTTCAATTAAAGAGCTTAAGGTAAGGATCTAGGCATTTAATTTCAATTAGAACCCTTGGAATTAGAAGAAAACATGTTGTAGGGTTAGATTCAATTTGTGACCTAGAATCATGAAAACTTGAAATTGATTTAGGGGTTTTGTGTTTTTGATGCTTGTGATTGTAATTCATGTATTAGAATGAGGTGTGATTGAATTTTTAATGTGTTGTGATGGTTGAAATTTAAGTTGCTTGATTTTTAATTGAATTGAGATTTGGTTGAATTTTGGTTGGAATTGGAGTTTGTTGCTTTGGAAAATATGTTGAGAATGGTATTGAGACCATTCGGCCAGCCCAAAATACAAGGGATATTATGTGGAATTTTTTGTAAAATCAAGGGAAAAATGGTCATTTTACATGTAGGGACAAAATGGGAATTTTTGAAAAAGAGTTAGGGTAATTTGGTCATTTCAAAATTTAGGACATAGATGGAATTTTAGAAAAGATTAAGGGTATTTTAGTAACTTTACCTAATAGTGATTTAATTGATAAATTACTAAAATACTAATGTTATAAGGTAAATTGCTTAAATTTTTGTATTCTTGTATGTTAATGTGTACAAATTATTTATTTGATTGTGATCATGAACAAAATTCATTGGCATGAGTCTTTTTGGGGGATTTATAAAGGTATCAAATGAGAAAGAATTATGTTGACTAACCGGGACTGCGGTAGTCATGAGAATTGAGTTGATCTATGAGAAATGACTTTTGTTGACTAAACGGGACTGCGGTAGTCATGTGAAATGAAAATGATTGAGAAATGATTTGTTGACTAACCGGGACTGCGGTAGTCATGTGAAGATGAAAATGATTGAGAAAGGATTTTTGGGGTGAGTAGAATTTGTTAAATAGGACCGTATAATCTATGATTATATAGTCTGTGGGGTGAAGGATATTGGCAATTCCACATGTGGCTGGAAACTGGACTGAGTTGTGGTCGTGGTGGCCTTCCGGGTATCCTGATCTCCTAATTCTGTTTAGCTTATTCACGTTTAGTAGGGGCTGATAGCTGAATTGCAGTGCGTAATGGTAGGCCAGTTACTTACTAAACACTCAAAGGGGAAGTCTCCATGGAGCAGGGTCAAAAATGAATTTGAGTCAAAAACTGCATTTGCATAAATCATACTGCATTTAATCATGTGTGTAACTAATTAATTTGTTATGATATGTATTTGTTTGAAATTTTTTTATTGTATGAGAAATTAAATGCCTGATCCGGTAATTTTGTTCCCAGATTCTAGGGGAGTGTGACTACAGGTATTTGGAAGATTAATTAGAAGTTACAGATGTAGACATGTTCCAGAGCTATAGGAATGGGTGTTTTTGGCTTTAGATACTTTTGTATTAATTAGAAATAATTTGGTAGTAGTATTTTTTGTAAATTTTAATAATGTAAATTATAATGACAAACTTTAAATTTTAATGGAGTGTATTTATTTTATTTGTAAATTTTTTTTATGGAGAATAGATGGAAATTAATTAATTAGAAGGGGGGTTACACTTCTTCAATAGCAAAATAAACAACCACATATCTATCCAAATTACCAAATATTGGGATAATGATTCGGGAGACTCTTCGATGTTGTCCATCTTAGAAAGTGGGTTATGGGCCTAACTCAACCTTACAAAACCGGCTTGTAAGGTGACCCCCTCTCGCCGAGGACTGGACATCTCGAGCATGAAGTTTGCAGGACTGGACATCTGTGGGTGGTCCGATAGCGGGTGGCACGATAGGCCCACAACAAGGAACAATTGACCTAATAACAGATCGCTAGGATAGACTCTGATACCATCTTAGAAAGTGGATTATGGGCCTAACTCAACCTTACAAAACCGATTTGTACGGTGAGGGTTGCCCCCACTTATATACACTATTTTGACCTTATCACTAGTTGATGTGGGATCTCCAACAATCCATGAGGGATGCATCTAATCGTTGCATCATTGTGATTGAAGACGTAGACTGCAGCCAAGAGGTGCATGTGAGATCAGATTCAGAGGATGACAGCAACGACGACAGTAGCGATGTATATATATTTGTTTGTATTATGCTTTTATGCTACTCGTTAATAGCAAGTAATCACAATGATTTCTTAAAATGAACTGCATAGGTTACTGAGAAGTTTAGTCTGTCGAGTTTGCTTAACAACATGGATGGTTTGAGATCAAGCGGTGGAGAGGAGCGAATTATAATCTTCACAACTAACCGCAAAGAGAAAATAGACCCTGCATTGCTGCGCCCTTGTCGTATGGACATGCACATTCACTTATCCTTCCTCAAAGGCAAGGCTTTTTGAGTCTTGGCTTCTAATTATTTGGGCATTGAAAGAGATCATCCACTCTTTGAAGAAATCGAAGGATTATTGGAGAAAAAAGAAGTCACCCCTGCAGTAGTAGCAGAGCATCTAATCAGAAGTGATGATCCTGAAGTTCCTTTAAAAGCGCTTGTTGAATTTCTCAAAGAAACTGGCAAGGACGTTATCCTAGGAGATTGAAAAGCGAAATTCAATTTCTATGTACCATCTATAGCTATAGAGAAGTAGCAAAAGAATAGAAAATGATGTAGGACAAATCGAATGATGCAATGAATTATCGAGTATAAATTTTGTGAGAAATTTTCAAATTACTAGAGGAAGCATTCTTTTACGAAGGTATATGTTTATTCACGAAAATATGTTCAAGTCACCGTCATAGTTTATTAAGAGAATTATTTACAAATTAAAAATATATATAATTTCATTGTACGAAATTGTAAGTGTCAAATCTCTATCTTTATGCGTTGTATCAGAAATCAAATATTTTTTTATATTCTTTTTTTAGGAACATTTCTATTTTTATCTTGAAGAAAATATTAAATATTAAATCTTTTACCAAAGGCGGTTAGGATTGAAAACAATATAAGAAAGGAATATTGGATTTCACACAAAGTTCATTCTTGGCTCCTCTTATATCTTATTTCCCCTAATATTTCAGTCCATACCATAGTAATATACCATGGGATCTCGCACGAAAAACCTATTTTCTTATTTTACATCACCTTCGTCAAGGCTTGAAGTATAAGTTGCCTTCTCCATATTGATCATACTGCTTAGATGCCGTCGGCAATTTCGATCCTTCATCACCACAAAGGTAGAGGCCTTGTTCAAACTCAAAAGCCAACCAAAGAAACACATTCTCCAAATGTAAGTAGTTATAATTTAGTAGGTGTATGGGTATATTTTTTTTTTACAGATAAAATTACAGATAAAATTGTTATTTTCTTTGTTATAATCCACTGATACCTAAGTTTAATTCTTATAGATAAAAAAAAAATTACAACTTTGCTAGTTACATGTAGGGTGTAAGCGGATTGTTATTGACCTATGAATCCATCCAACCCAGACTACATGTTACTGACTTGGTTTTTTTTTTTTTTGGACCCAATTATAACTAGGTTAGATATTCATAAGTTTCGAACCCAATAAACCCGACTCAACTCAACTAACTAAAATAGATATAATATAATAATAAAATAAAAATAATACATATTAATTATTCTAAATTTTAATTCTATTCTATGTTTTTAGTATTTTAAAAATTATCTATGAAGTTTAGTTTCTTGTTGTCAAGTGTGAAGTTTATTGTTGTAAATTATTGTGTGCGCACATGTTATAATACTGTAAGAAAGTTTATGATGCATAAAAGCGGATGAGCATAAAGTCCATAATTATTTACAGGGAATCATAATTGACTGTTGCTTACTTATAGGAAGCAAATCAAGCAAAAATGATTTTAAATTATCTTTTGCTAAAAGTGCTGATAATATGTTAGTTGATAAACTTGCGTAACTAGTTTTTAGTTTTCATGATTTTAGTTGGATAGAAGAAGTGTCTCATTAGGTGCTATCTATTTGGGAACATAATTTTGTTATAATTAGTCATTTTTCTAATTCCTATAATAGATAGAGTTTTTTTATTATTATTATTCATCACTTGCTATCTATTTTGTTGCATAACATACTTTGAATTTGTCTTAAAAAAATTAGTCTTTTTTTTTTTACTTTTTTTTTTAGTTTTTAGAATATTTTATTTTTTAATTAACTAACCTGATTATCTAACTAATTAAGGTCAAGTTGGGCTAAATTAGGTTACTTAAAAAATTGATGAACCCAACCCAACTCAGCCCAATTAAACATAATTGGTTTGGGTTGTGAGTTAGCTTAAACTTAACCAACTCAAACCACTTACACCCCTAATTACATGGACATCAACACTTCTCTCATCACATAATTTATTGCATTTCTTGTTCTCTTTTTTTTTTTTTCCTCTCTCTTTCTTCCGCTCATATATTAAAAAATGAAGGGTATGTTTAACATTTTGCATCTATAAAAAAAAACATTTTGCAAAGCATAACTTTGCCTTTAATCACTTAAAAAAAATTGCCTTTAATAGTACGGACTCTTGAATTGTCTATTTCAATTTTGTTCTAATCGAAAGGAGTTGTAGCCGTGTTTCAGTTTCCTTTTGATAAATAGGTAGGGAAAAACAACTTTGCTTCTCAAAAAAGAAGCTTTACATGGATGCCCCCGAAAGAAAGTCTTCACCCGGTTCATGTACCTCGAAGTTTAAGCATATCCACCTAGAAGTTTCTCCGACAATTAAGGTAAATTTCTCAAAATTGCATGTTAATCTCTCTTCGGTGTGCTCTGCTAGGGTTTTATCCTTAGCCGCCACTATAAGGGTTTAGTCTCTCGAGGCTTTTGCTCTTGCTTTTTCTGGGCCTTTGGTTCCTTTTATTACAGATTTTTTTTCTTGAGCCTCTTACTCCTTTTTTGCTATACAATCTATCGGTGCCTATGGAGGATTAGAGGACGGTGGAGTTTACGGATGAGGAGGATGTTGTTGTCCAGGTGCCGGAAGGAGGGTGTGGAAAAATGGGGAGTACTGGAGCAGATGAAGCCTGACTGGTGGGGAAGGTTATGACAACCGGACCCTACAATGTGCGTGCTTTTAAAACAACAATTGTCCAGGCATGAATGGTTAAGGGGGGAGTGGAGGTGAGAGATGTGGCTAAGAATCTTTATAGTTTCCGTTTTTTCAAACAAGCTGACAAGGATCTAGTTCTCAAAGGAGGACCATGGAACTTTGATAGGAAATTGGTTTTGCTACAAGAATTACAGGAAGATGAAGTAGCAGGGGAGGCTAAACTTTCGAAGTACGATTTCTGGATTAGAGTCTTTGAAGTTCCATTGGGGATAAGGACAAAAGCTAACGCTGAACTGATTGGAAACACTATAAGGACTTTTGTGACTTGGGATGAAGATGATGATAGCAGATTGGGGCCTTCACTACGTATAAGGGTTTCCATTGATGTCACGAAACCATTAAAGCATGGCCTTAAACTCAGATTTGGGGACAAGGAAGCTAGGAAAATCTTCTTCAAATACGAAAGGCTATGTAACTACTGCTTCTTATGTGGTTGCCTAGACCATGTTTTGAAAGATTGTGAAGCAAGAACAGGGGGAACAGAGGACGAGGATGACGATACTCTACCCTATGGGAAGTGGCTGAGAGCAACACCACAAAAACCAAATGTAGTGGCATGCTTCAAAAATGAAATAATGTTGAAAGGCATAAGGAAGAAATTAGCTATGGAGGAATCTGGTTCTGATATGTTTCAAGCAGCTACAACGTTGGGCCACAGTGAGGTAAAAGTCCCAAACCTCTCTATACCAAATCAGATAAATGTCATGGAGGTAGCCAAAATTCTTGGTGACTGTGCTATTCAGAAAATAACCAAAGTGTCTCACTCTGATATAAGCCCAGCTAACAAAAATGATGGAGAATCTTCTGAGTTGAATATTAATGCCAAAAACACCACTCAAGAGTCAGGGCTGAATAGGACACTTGCTGAACAAAAAGAGGAGTTAGTGCTGGTCCAGAAGGAAGACCCTACAATTGATGATAAGGTTTCTGTTTGCACTCCTAATCCTACAAAGGGGGGCGAATCCAGCAGTAGAAAATGGAAAAGGGCGGCCAGAGAAGGGGGAGTAAATGGAACTGTTATCAAACTAGGGAAGAGACAGGTAAATGACAATAATGAGGCTATTACTATGGAGGTTGAGTATCCTCAGCAAAAGAAAATTATGCTCTCAACAGAGGTGGAGGCTGTTGTTCAGCCCCGCCTACAACCATGAAAACCATTAGCTGGAACTGCCGTGGGCTTGGGAACCCATGTGTAGTTAGAGCTTTGAGAAAGCTCCTTTTAAATGAAGGTCCCGAGATGGTGTTTCTGATGGAAACAAAAAAGAAGTTTGGAGAGTTACAGTTTTTAAAAGGGATGGTAGGTCTGAATAATTTCTTTGCAGTTGATTGTGAAGGTAATGGGAGGAGTAGAGCAGGGGGTTAGCCATTCTTTGGAAGGATACGGTGGACCTGGAAATTTTGTCATGGTCTAGAAATCATTTCCAATTGAAACGAAAAGGAGACTCTCACCAAGATGATCATCAAATCTCTATGATGTATGGTTATCCTGAAGCTCAAAACAAGCACCTCACTTGGGAATTAATGAGTACACTTTGTCCAGATTCAAATGTCCCTTGGTATTGCATAGGGGATTTTAATGAGATTCTGAGTTGTGAAGACAAAATAGGGGGTCAGCAAGCAAACATCAATAACATGATGGCTTTTCAGGATGTGGTGACAGTTTGTGGACTTCATGATTTGGGTTTTGAGGGATTCCACTATACTTGGTCTAACAACAGAGAGGATTCAGAAAATATTCAAGAGAGATTAGACAGAGCTCTAGCCAATGAGGCCTGGTGTAGAATGTGGGTTGATAACAAAGTGATCACGCTTCCAAGAAACAAATCAGATCACAACCCTATAATGTTACTTTCCTCCAAATCGAAAGGAAAAGCCATCAGGATGAAAAGACAAAAACAATACAGGTTTGAGCGTGTATAGTTGGAGAAGAAAGATGATTGTGTAGATATTCTAAAACACTCGTGGATACCAGGTGGGAATGTGGCAAACAACCTGAGACGCACTAGCTTAAATATAAATGAGTGAGGGCATCAACAATTCGGCAAAGTGGGGAAAAGTATAAGTCAAAAAAAGAAAATGATGGAATAGCTTCAAAAAGAGAACCAAACAAAAGAAGTGGTCCAACAACTTACTAAACTTGAAAAAGAATTGGACCAGCTCATTCTTCAAGAGGAAATGGTGTGGGAACAGAGATCCAGAGCCTGTTGGCTTAAAAATGGTGACAAAAATACATCTTTTTTTCACAGGAAGGCCTCACAAAGACAAAAGACTGATTCCATTGATAGACTGAGGGATGATGCAGGGCAGTGGTTTGAGGATGAAGATGACATTGCCAAAGTTCTAACTGGTTTCTTCTCTGAATTGTTCACGTCTTCAAAGCCACAAAATGTCAAGGACTTTACAAATCTGGTTCATGGTAGAGTGGATGACAACATGAGACAAGTTCTCCAAGGGGATTTTACAGCAGAGGAAGTCTCAAGTGCTTTACACCAAATGCACCCCACTAAGGCACCAGGGGAGGATGGGAATTCAGCTATATTCTACCAAACTTTCTGGCACATTATAGGAGATGATGTTACAAGGTTGGTTCTTCATATCTTAAACAATGAAGGTTATCCTACCCCAATAAACAAAACTCTTATAACCCTTATTCCAAAAATCAAGAAGCCTACCCATGCAAGTGAATTCCGCCCTATATGCTTATGTAACGTTCTTTTCAAGATAGTTACAAAAACCATTGCAAACAAATTGAAGTTGATTCTCCCCCAAATTGTTGATGAAACACAAAGTGCTTTTGTCCCTAATAGACTCATCACTGATAATGCTTTGATTGCGCTGGAATGCTTTCACCACATGAAGTGTAAAACAAAGGGCAGAGAAGGATTTATGGCTTTGAAGCTGGACATGTCAAAAGCTTATGATAGGGTAGAGTGGTCTTTCCTCAATAGCACTCTCTCTAGCATGGGGTTCCCCACAAAGTGGACAGATCTTATAATGAAAGGTGTCTCCATTGTTTCTTTCTCTGTGATAGTCAATGGCAATCCATCCACCACCTTTGTTCCACAAAGAGGTCTCCATCAAGGAGATCCTCTTTCACCATACTTGTTTATTCTTTGTGTTGAAACCCTCTCAACCTCTATTCTTCGGGCAGTGGAAAGCAACTCTATCCATGGTTTGAAAATTTGCCCTCGGGCACCCATGATAACCCATCTTTTTTTTGCAGATGATAGCATTATTTTCTGTAGATCAACACCAGAGGAAGCTTCCCATATGGCATCCATCCTCAAGGACTATGAATCAGCTTCTGGTCAGAGGATTAACTTGCACAAATCTGAACTCTCCTGCAGCCGAAACGTACTTAGTACCAGAACAAATGAGCTTCAGACTCTTCTTGGAGTTAAGGTGGTGGAAAGTCAAGGGAAATACCTAGGATTACCAGCTTTGGTAGGAAGATCCAAGACACAGGTTTTCCTATTTGTGCGAGAAAGGGTGTGGAAAAAACTGAAAGGGTGGAAAGAGAAGGTTTTGTCTAAGGCGGGAAGAGAGATTTTGATCAAGGCTGTTGTCCAAGCTATCCCCACATATGTCATGTCATGTTTTCAATTACCTATGTCTCTGTGCGATGAAATTGAAAGGTTAACAGCTCGCTTCTTTTGGGGGGGGGGGGGGGGGAGAGCTAGATCAAAGGAAAATTCATTGGTTGAGATGGGGGGAAATTGACCAGATCTAAACATGAAGGGGGCCTCAGCTTTCGGATGACAAAGGCTTTCAATAAAGCTTTGCTTGGAAAACAATCGTGGAGATTGATAAATGATGAACATGCTCTGGTTTCTACAGTTCTAAAAGCAAGATACTTCCCTAGAACATCACCTCTTCAAGCTACAAAAGCTCATAACCCAAGTTTTTCTTGGTCCAGTATTATGTCAGCAAAGAGTATGATATCAGAAGGAAGTTGTTGGCGTATTGGGGATGGATAATCTGTCCATATTTGGGGTGATAAATGGCTACCCAACACCTTGGATAATACTCTGCACTGGATCTCTGACGAACCAAGCGATATTTCCTTGAGGGTTTGTGCCATTATTGATCAACAATTGAGGAACTGGGACATAAACAAGATGCAACATTTGTTCCCTCCAGAGGTGATTAATCAGATTATTGCAATTCCTCTGAGAAGAGGATTGTCCTCAGATCATCTGATATGGAAGCACACTAAGGATGGGCTCTACACAGTAAAGTCGGGGTACAGACAAACCATGCAGATGATCCACTCTGATCAAGCCTCAACGAGAACACCTCCAGGGGACCTGTGGGATAAGATCTGGTCAGTCAATGCACTTCCAAAGTGTAAAAGCTTAGTTTGGAGGGCATGTCACAATAATTTACCTGTGAGAAAAAACCTTTGCAACAGGAAAATGCTTATTGAACCATACTGTCCAAGATGTGGAGAAAAACTGGAAACAATCATCCATTCTCTGCTACTTTGTGAGGAAGTAAAGAGGATGTGGTTTGCTTCAAGCATTAATGCTCGTATTTCAATTGAGGAAGGATCTTCCTTTACTGAGTGGCTTGTGGATTGTTTTCGGGTGGGAGATAATGAGCTCATGGGTTCGGTTTTCAACTTCATGTGGGCACTTTGGTATGGTAGAAACCAACTTGTGTTTAATAATGTAAAGCTTTCAATGGAACAAGTTTTAAACCGTGCTAATAGTCTGATTCCTTTGAGACATGAACCAGCTCAACGGAACTCTCATCAAAGCTCTTTCTGGAAAGCTCCCTTGGAGGGCCACATAAAAGTCAATTTCGATGCAGCAATTACTAAGGGAGTAGGAATTGGTCTTGGTGCAGTGTTTAGGGACCACCTGGGTACCTTTTTAGCTGGAGTTGCCCTTCTTTTGCCATCTGTGCTGGAGCCCCGAGAGGCAGAAGCTATTGCCTTTCGTTGGAGTATAGAATTGGGGTCTCACATGTGCTTTCAAAATTTACTTTATGAGACTGACTGCCAAAGCCTTTTTTATGCATGGAGTAAAAGGCCAAACAAGCCCACAACGTACTTCGATGGAATCCTGGAGGAATGTGCTCAATTCTTTACTTTTTCTCACAAACCAATCTTGACTTGGTCAAAGCGAAGTGCTAATATTGTAGCTGACAGGTTTGCACAATTAGCTTTTATATATAATGAAAGGTACTGGCTGAAGGATGCCCCTCATCAAGTGGCTACTCATATTACCCATGATGTAATGAATTTATCTCATATGTTGAATGAATCAGTCAGTTTTACTGTAAAAAAAAAAGGTAAATTTCTCCTGCATTATGTGCCAATGCATGTGAAACTTCTTCGTACGTGACTACACAATTACACATAGGTCCGAGCATTGTATAGCTAACAGCTAACGCAAGGCTCCATCAGTTCATTGCAATAATTTGAATACGCAGGCTACGGTGGAAGACCTAAATAGGTCTTTCACCGTGAGAAAGTAATTCACAACCGTTTGATTTATCAATTATTTAATCAACGGTTGGATCTTTTCTTTTTTATTTTTTCCTCTTTTTACTTTTCCTTTTCTACCCCTATCTCTTCTCCGATATCTTATCACTTCCTTCCTCTTTATCACCGCTGCAGCAGCCGTAGCGGCGGGACTCCCCCATCCATCTTCTTCCTCCAGTGAAGCAATACGCAAACTGCCAAATGCTAAAGGAAAAAAAAATCATCGTGGACATTGTTGTGTTTGTCATTTTGTCTTTTCCAAAATCTAAGAAAAAGCATGGAAACTGTGTTGCTGAGATTAACATCAATTTGCTTGGCATCCTGAAAAAAATGTAATCATTAAATTAAATGAACCTTTTAAATGTGAACTTCGTCTAAGGGATTTATTAAAGAAATAGAAAAATATATCGAATGTGTGAGGCTGCGAGCAAATTAAAGCAACATAATTTGACTATGAAATCGTGAACAATGTCTGGTTTAATGTTAAAGATGACGGCGAAGGCGACGGAACAGACGACGGAGCATGTGAAGTTCGTCGTTGAGCGCCGGATCTGTACCCAACAAGGCTAGCGAAGCTGCTATCGAGGTTCGAGAATCTTCTGAAGTGCAACGGGTTCAAGGCGAATCCCGTGCTGTTATCGCTCGTCGAAAGCGCCGTCGTGGCGGTGTCGCGTCCGGCCACGCGATGCTGAGCAGTTTGGTTCTGTGCTTGGTGGAGTCGTTGAGTAGTGACGATTGTTGGAGGCTTGACTGGAGGAAGGAGATGGATGGGGTGTCGCCGCTGCGGATGCTGCGGCGATGATAAAGAGGAAAGAAGGGGATGAGAAACAGAGATAGGGGTAGAAAAGGAAAAGTAAAAAAGAGTAAAAAATAAAGAAAAAAAGATCCAACCGTTGATAAAATAATTGATAAATCAAACGGCTGTGAATTACTTTCTCACGGTGGGAGACCTATTTAGCTCTCCCACCGTAGCCCGCATCTAATTTGAATTTAAGCCCGTGATGTTATAACTAATCGGTTTAAACATACTTTCGATCCAGTAAAGTAACTGGATAGGTTATGTGTTCAGTAACCGGATTTAAGAGTGATAAGTCTAATCTGAATTTTAGAATACTAATTTTGTAGATTGTATTTTTTTTTATCCATAAATTCAAAAATAGGTACGAAAATTTACAATAACTTATGCATCATATTAAATTAACTGAGTCAGACCTCTCATTTGTATATTGTATTTGAATTAATGAAAATGGATATAATAGAATTAAATGATATTATATTTTATTGTTTTGATTTTTTTTTTTGTCACACTATTGTTTGAATTAGTTAAAATAAAATAAACAATAAAATATATTTCTTTTTTCCATTTATTTAACTATATTACTAGGAAAATTAAAAATAACACTGTTAAACTAGGAAAAGAATAGAGATTTGGGCAAAACATTCTAGCACCTTAATTGGTTATAATATGGAAACTTACTCTTACCTTTTGTGAGAAACCAAAAGGTATGACCAATAGGTCAATGCTTAATTAGATGGACGGCTTCCGGTGTGCTTCCCTCTGTACTTTTGTTTTTTTTCATACCTTTCCTCTGCAATTGCATATCATATTCACTCATTTATACTTTATTCTTAAAATAAAAATAAATAAAAAGGTAGAGATGTACTTACCTAGAAGTCTTAATCTATAAGAAAACAAGCGTCTCACCCTTTATATTTGGTGGCTCTATCTAGGTCCCAAAGTGTAGTAGCATAAACCACAACACATTCCAGTTCACCATGAGAACTACTATGGGGGGTCTTTCTTCCTCCTCCTCATCATGGTTCGATGAGAAGCATAGAGATGTGGTAATGAACAAGTATATTCCACACGTTCTAAGCACTTACCAGGACATGCAGACAGAGCAGAAAACCATCAAGATCCATTCCATTGGTGGTGGGTGTTGGCAGAAAAGTGACTTAACTCATCCAGCATCGTTTGACTCGCTTGCATTGGAACCTGAACAGAAGCAGGCCATTATTGATGATTTGGATCGGTTTTTGCGGAGGAAGGAGCTATATAAGAGGGTGGGGAAGCCTTGGAAACGTGGCTACCTCTTGTATGGGCCTCCCGGAACTGGAAAATCTAGCCTTATTGCAGCCATGGCCAACTACCTCAAGTTTGATGTGTATGATTTGGAGCTCACCTCTGTGTTTTCTAACTCCAATCTCATGCGAACCATGAGGGAAACGACCAACCGTTCCATCATCGTCATAGAAGACATAGACTGCAACAAAGAGGTGCATGTTCGACCAACAGCAAAAGCTTTTTCAGATTCAGATTCAGACTTTGACCGCAAGCATGTCAAGGTTTGTTTTGTATATTATTATAACCTTTTATGTCTAAAATTTACTCATTTTAGTCTTTATACTGTTATACATACACTTTTTTTAATCTGTTTTAATCTCTAGAATCCCAGATTGTATAAGAATAGAGAACAAATGAATTATTAATCTAATGACGTAAATTAAGAAATATAATTAATATTTTTATTTACTTTAAAATTATTTTTAAACTTCCTTATGTACGTCCCCTTTATGTATTTCAACTGTCTCTTCTTGGAAGTGGAGTATTAACTTGTTACGATGGTTCCTGAAAATCATTGCATAGGTTAAGACTCGCAGGTTTACTCTGTCGGGTCTGCTTAACTACATGGATGGCTTGTGGTCAAGTGGTGGAGAAGAGCGAATTATAATATTCACTACTAACTACAGAGAAAAAATAGACCCTGCGTTGCTGCGCCCTGGTCGTATGGACATGCACATTCACCTGTCCTTCCTCAAAGGCAAGGCATTTCGAGTCTTGGCTTCCAATTATTTGGGCATTGAAGGAGATCATCCACTCTTTGAACAAATTGAAGGGCTATTGGAGAAAATAGAAGTCACCCCTGCAGTAGTAGCAGAGCAACTAATGAGAAATGAGGATCCTGAAGTTTCTTTGGAAGCACTAGTTAAATTTCTAGAAGAAAAGGACAAGGAAAGCCTACTTTTAGATTAATGAATATGACTGTAGCAGACTAGGCATGTTTTAAAGTCCTCTCACTTGTATTGCACTTGTATAAGACGCAGAATAAAAATGAATGCCCTCTTGCTTTTGTAGTGTTTAGGATGTGTACTTATGTGTATGGGATCCAAATCCTTTAGGATGTGTACTTATGTATGGAATTGTTGTACAATTTCAATGCATAAACATTTGAAGATTCTAAAACCTATAATAATTCCAAGAAATATATGAAAAGTATAATACTGTTTGCTGGGGAATTTTTATATTTTACATCTTATTTCGTAGTTAAAAACGCATGCTATAGAATGTTGGTTTGGTTTGGTAAAATGAGAGGTTTAAAGGTTCAAAAACAAAAATATAAGTAAACTAGCTAGTTACCCGTGCATTTGCACGGGTCACCTTAATTTCTACGCATTTTTTGAAATGATTTACGTATATCACAACTTGCTAAAAAATACATTTGTTGCTCAACGATAATAAGAAACCAAAACATAAATGTTTAATAAGAATGATAGAGCAATAATGGTTGACCTAGTTAACGTTGCATAAATTATATTAAAATAATTGAAACATATTAAAAAATTTAGTCTCACAATAAAAAGATATAGAGTATTCAAGCAGAGAAAAATATACTTAGTTATAATCCCATAGATATTTCTTATTTCATTTAAAATATTTATAAAATTGTATGAAAAATGTATGTTTAAAAATTTAGAAAGGATTTAACATATTTTTAATTAAAATATTTTTGTAATTTTGAAATGTGAAATGATAAAATAATCTAATTATTTTACAACTATATTGCGAATAAAAAAATATTATTTTTATAATATTTATAATTTATAATACTTCGAATAATTTAAAGTCTAAGAATTAATTAAATTAAATTAAAACTTTTGAAATCAAATATTACTTATCAACATTTCTTTGATTCGAGTGGAACTAAGATTAGATCCCTTAAACAAAGTCTTAGATTCGAGACTTGTGGTTAAAAGAGATCTTGCTAAAGTTAATGGATACTATTAAATTATTATTTTATTCTCTAATAGACAAATTATATTTCATTAGTAAGTACTTGTGTAAGATAAATTGTTATAAATTTTTAGTATTATCTTTGACCCGTGAGAAGAAAATGTACTAAGTTAAAAAAGAATAATATTTTTGTCTAAATATTTCAATCAGATTTTCATGAAGGATTTATAATGATATTATATGTTATAACTCGTAAGCATGTTAAAAGTATATTTAATAAATTTATTATAATATATTTATTATATATTCATGTAAAAAAACTTAATATTATTATAAAAATATTAATCAAGAAATTTTTCCTAACTGAAGTTATTAAACATAGAGTCAAAATATTATTTTGTAATAACTAATTAGATTTAAATTAATTTTTAGTATAAACAATTTAACCTCATAAAGTAAATATTATTCAACAAAATATTTATTTATGAAATTATTTAAAATTATTTTATACAATTTTTAAGTAAAAATGATTTTATAGGATTTAAGAGTAAAAAAAAAATTGTTAAGTCTTGAGTATGCAATTGTTTTAAATACTCAGATAAATAAATTTGTCGTCCATAATATTCTTACCTCACTCGAGCAAGATTATCTCCCGTAAATGATACATGTGGACTCAAACATTAAAAAAATAAAAAAAATATTTAATTTATGATACTATTGATGAAGTAATTTAAAATATATTTTTGTAACATAAATATTATATATATATATATATATATATATATATATATAACATTATTATATACATATGAATCAACAAAATTTCCATATATCAAGTTATTAAACATAGATTCAAAATATTATTTTGTAATAAATATACTAACTAATAAGATTAAATAAATTTTTAGTACAAAAACTTCAAACTTAATAAAATAAATATTATTCAACAAAATATTTATTTACAAAATTATTTAAAATTATATAATTATATAATTACTAAATAAAAATGATTTTATAGGATTTAAAAATAAAAAATTGAGTCTTAAGTATAAAGTTACGTTAAATACTCGAAGAAATAGATTTGTTACCCATAATGGTTCTACCTGACTCTGGTAAGATTGTCTCCCGTGAATGATACTTGCAGTCTCTACCATTAAAAAATTAAAACTAATTTATTTTATGATATTATTAATAAAATAACTTAAAACTATTTTGTAATAAAAATATATTCAATAAATTAATTTTAATATATTTATTATATACATATGAATCAATAAAATTTTCATATACAAAGTTATTGTTATTTTGTAATAAATACATTAACTAATTAGATTTAAATTATTTTTTAGTATAAAAATTTAAACCTCATCAAACAAAATATTATTCAAAAAATATTTGTTTATGAAATTATTGAAAAATATTTTATATGATTTCTAAATAAAAATGATTTTATAGGATTTAAAAGTAAAAAAAATGTGGAGTCTTAGGTATGAAGTTGTGTTAAATACTCAAAGAAATATATTTGTCATCCATGATAGTTCTCACCCGGGCAAGATTGTCTCTCGTTAATAATGCTTGTAGTCTCTAGCATTAAAAACTTTAAACTAATTTAATATATGATATTATTAATGAAGTAATTTAAAACTATTTGGTAATGAAAATACATTTAATAAATTAACTAAAATATATTTATGATACATTTATATAAAAAGAAGTTAACATTATTATATAAATATTAATTGACCAAAAATTTTGTATATACAGTAATTAAACATAAAGTCAAAATATTATTTTTTAATTAATATAATAACTAATTAGATCTAAATTAATGTTTAGTATAAAAATTTTAACTTCACAACATAAATATTATTCAACAAAATATTTATTTATAAAATTATTTAAAATTATTTTACATGGTTTGTAAGTAAAAATAATTTTATAGGTCCTTGATAAATGAATGATTTTTGTTTTTGGTCCTTAATAATTTTTTTCATTGCATTGGATCTTGATATATCAAAACTTTTGTTTTGAGTCCTACCGTTAGTTAAGTGATAATGTGACACCATCCGAATAGATCTTCCTAATATATATCAAACGTTGAGATGGTGTCACATCATCACTTAATTAACGGCAGGGACTCAAAACTAAAGTTTTCATATATTAGGATCCAATACAATGAAAAATATATTAGGGATCCAAAACAAAAATCAATCTTTTATCAAGGACTTAAAAAATCAATCACACACACACACACACACACACACACACACACACACACACACACACACATATATATATATATATATATATATATATATATATATATATATATATATATATTATTTAGTCTTTGGTATGTCGTTATATTAAATATTTGGAGAAAGAGATTTGTTGTCCATAATTATCATATCTAACTCAACAGGATTGTCTCTCGTGATTAATACCCGTCGTCTTTGCCTTAAAAAAATTAAGACTAACTCAATTTATTTATGATATTATTGACAAAGTAATTTAAAACTATTTTATAATAAAAATATATTTAATAAATTAATTTTAATATTTTATGATATATTTATGTATAAAATTTAACATTATTATATAAAGATTAATCAACAAATTTTTTGTATATGAAGTTATTAAACATAGTGTCAAAATATAAATATTTATATTTATAATATTATAAACAAATAAAATTATGTACCATTTAATATAAAATGAAAGAAAGAAAGAAGCATAAAAAGAAAAAAAAATAAGAAGAATAAAAAAAGAAAAAATAATATAAAAAGAAAAAGTAATTAAAAGTAAAAGGAAAAAAAAAAGAAAAAAACGTAAAATGAAAAGGAAAGAAATAAAACATAAAAAATAAAAAAAAAGAAGAAATATATGTTTAAAGAAAAAAACACTAAAAAAGAATAAAGAAACAAAATTGAATAGGATAAATAATAAAAGAGAATTTATTTTTCTATATAGAATAGATATATAATAGAATAGAAAAATAAAAAACAAAAAACAAATTAAAAGAAAAAGTTGAAAAAGGGACAGAAAGAAAGAGAGAGAGTTTTTGGAGGGAAATTTTTTTCCCAAATGGTGACATGTGTCAACCAAGGGTTCTCTTTTCTTATATAGAAATAGACAAGACTATGCCAAGAGTCTTAAGCCTAAAATGCCTAATAGGGTTGTTTAAAAAATCCAATTATATAAAACAATCCATAACTAACCTAGTCTAAACCACTTTAAATCCATTTTAATGGATCGATTTAATATCCAAATCCAGTTTTTTGGATATTAAATTCAATCTAATTAATTTGGATATGGATTGGACATTTGTTTGGATTTTTAAATCCAAAACCGATGCCCACCACAAGCGTTTTTCAAATGATATAGCATTCTTCTGAAAACAGTATTGGCTGAGGTCGTCCAAAAACAACCTCGGCCAAGGTTGCCAAGGTCAGTCAAAAAAACCCTAACTAACGTCGGTTGAAAATAGCCCTTGGCCGAAGTCAGCCGTAAATGGCCTTGGCCGAAGTCAGCTGAAAACGGCCTTGGACGACAACGGCCGAAAATTGCATCGGCTAACATCGGCCAAAAGCTACCCTGGCTGATGTCGACCGAAAACTTCCCTAATCGATGTCGGCCAAAAATATCCTAATCGAGACTTGCTAAAAATTGTCCCGATCGACATCGGCCGAAAATAACCCTAGCCGACGTCGACCAAAAACTTCCCCGGCCGAGGTTGACCAAAAATACCGTCGCTGAGGTCATCCATAAATAGCCTTGATCAAGGTCGGCCAAAAACTGTCTCGGCCGTCGTCGGCCAAAAATAACCCTAGCCGACATCAGTGGAAAATAACCTTAGCTGACGTCAGCCAAAAACTTCACTGACTGAGGTTGGCTGAATATACCATAGCTAAGATCGGCCATAAATAGCCTTGATCGAGGTCGGCGAAAAAACTGTGTCGGCCGACGTCAACAAAAAAAAACCCTAGCTGATGTTGGCCAAAAGTTGTCTCGACCAACATCGGCCAAAAAAAAAGCCTAACTGAGATTGGTCAAAAATAACCCTAGCCGATGTCGGCCAAAAACTTCCTTGGCCGAGGTTGTCTGAATACCCTAGCCTTGATCGAAGTCGGCCTAAAACTATCTCGGCCGACGTCGCTGATATAAAAGACGAAAAAAGCTTCCGCGTGTTCAATGTCATGGTGTATTGCTATGGACAGAAACAAACGCTAGGGGAAAGAAGAAATGATGAACGAGATTTTCTGAAACGCAATATTCATTTATCCTCATTTAAATCCTCGTTGCTTATGTAGTAATTATTATTTTTATTGCTAAATGTGAGTCTTTTCATTTAATATATTATTTGTATAATAAATTAATATAATTTTTTTAAAAAAAAATTTTCTATCTTTTTTCATTATATCAATCATGCTTCTTTTATTTGTCAATTATTAATATTAATTATTTTTTAAATATTTTTTAATTTATATCTTTTATTTTATCTAAATTAAAAAATGTCCATATCTAAATTAAAAATTTACCAAAATATTTGATATTAACTTATCTTCTACACATAGTTACTACTAAATAAACATTATAATCTGTACAAAAAAAAACAGTACAAATATTATATATACTAATATTATTAAAGTTAATATTAATAAATTAGTTTAATTACACATTTTATCCCCTTACTTTTATAATTTTGTAAATTTTATCATTGTATTAATTTTCGCACATTTGCCATTTCAATAATATTTTACAGATTTTGTTCACTCGTTAGTTGAAGATCCATTGTCGTTAGTTGACTAATGTAATAATACATGTGACACTGACATGAATTGCCGACACTGGGAACTTATGTGTAATTAGAGACAATATATGCAAAATTTAACATGAAATTAATGGGATGTGCAAAATTACATTATCCATAATTTTTGTTGCGCTCTTTTATGATTGTCATAATAAATACTTTCTTATTTTAATTCTTTAATCAATGCCCTTAATTTTTAATTATTGATGTAAAAACATTAGGTGTGACATAATTTCCATATAATTTTATCTTTAAGCATATGATTAAAGGCTAAAACTGCACCATCAACCTGAATGGTGACCCAACAGGGTTTTTCTTTCTCTGCGAGTCATTGATGCGGATCCGATATCCAAGGTAATGGTTACAAAAGATAATAATGAGAGTAATTAGAAAAGGAATATTCCAATAATTGCTCATTGTCAATTACATGGGGATTGGCTCATTTTCAAGCACAAATCTCGTAACAAATCCAAAAAGAATCAGCAAAAAAGCGGAAAGGAGGTAGCCAATAAAAACACGCGGTGCGAAAATGACCAGAGCAAACCCAAGTCCAGCAACTGTCAACCAGTGGGGCCCAGATGGTGGAAACTCATACAAAAAATGACAAGCCAATGAGTGGTGCTAAATAGAAAAATAAATGACCTAGACGTGACACTATCTCCATTACCAAGCCACAACTGGTTCCTAAGAAAAACATTGCGGTGGGGTCAGGAAGTGGAACATCTACGACCCAAGATACGAAGCTTGTGCCAAAAGTGATTGCCAGGAAAAACGACAAGGACCCTATTATTTATAATGCAGGTTTTGGCGTGAAATCTACTGTTCCCGTGCATGCAATTTCAGCCACTTGTTTCCTCATTCTACATGACCAAGACAATAATGATCAAGCCATGGACGTGGGAACTAAAGAAACCTATGATGTGGAAGTGCAGGAGGTTATGGTCCCAGAAATCCCTACTGGGACTCAAGCTTTTCCAACGTAGCCTTTTGTGTTACCTTTTACTTTTGCCAAGTTTTGTATGGAATATTTCCGTGATTTTTCCATACTATCGTGGAATATTCGTGGTGCCTTGGGAAAGTTGACTAAGCAATATGTTCATGATATGGTCTCTCATTATCATCCCTCTCTTTTCTTGATTTATGAGACATATGGGTTGTTCTCAAAAGTTGAAATGTTCTGGAAAAATATAGGTTTTAAACCTATTTTTATTCATTAAGCTGCTGGACATTCGGGTGGCATTTGGGTCTTATCCTCGATCACTGATGTTTCTTACTCTCTTGTACATTCTATGCACCAGGCAATTACTTTCACAATTAAACGGAGTAATTCCACATGGCACTGTACTGCTTTGTATGCATCTTATATCTCCTCTCTTCGTGTCAAGCTTTGGGACCATATTTGTGACTTGAAAAATCAAATTATGGGACCTTGGCTTCTTTTAGGGGATTTCAACGAGGTCCTTCTCCCTTTTGAAGTCTCAGGAGGATCCTTCTCTACTTCCCGTGCTTCCCTTTTCGCTAATATGATGGTTTTTGTGGTCTTATGGATCTTGATACTATGGGTGGCTTCTTTACTTGGAGGAAAAATATCCAAGCAGGTGGTCATGTCAAGAAAAAATTGGATAGAGGCTTAGCTAACTCATATTGGTGGTTGATGTTTCCTTATGGTCTCCTTGAACTGCTTCCTATGCATAACTCTGACCACAATCCACTTCTTCTCAGTTGCTTGAAGGCCAAAAGCAAGAGACTAAAAGCTTTTTTTCTTTCAAGCTGCGTGGATTTCTCATCCTGATTTTGCTGGTTTGATCAAAAGAACTTGGAACTCAACTCCAAGCAATGTGAACAAAAAACTTAATAAGGTCCAATCTGAGTCTCTCACTTTTAATAAAAAGGTCTTTGGTAACATTTTCAGGAGAAAACGTCGGTTGGAGGCTAGAATTAAAGGTGTTCACCAGCAGTTAGATATCTTCCCCTTCTCTAGTTTGATTTCTTTGGAGAAAAAGCTTCATGTTCAATATAATCAAGTTATACATCAGGAGGAGATGCTCTGGTACCAATAGTCCAGAGAGCAGTTGGTGAAATTTGGTAATAAAAATACAAAATTCTTTTATACACAGACAATTATCAGAAGAAGGAGAAACTGAATTTCAGGGCTTAATATTGACGGCATTTGGTGTACTGATGATGAGGTTTTGAAGAGGGAAGCTCTTTCATTTTTTAAAATCTTTTTCAATCTTCAGAGCAATGCCAACCTGGGAGCTTACAATTAAACTCCATTCCTCAGGTAGACTAGGATCTCTATGATTTATTGTTGGTGCCAGTATCCATAGATGATGTTAATAATGCTATTTTTTCTATGGAATCTTATAAGGCCCTGATAGATGCTTTATATGCTTACATATCTTAGCATTTATCTTACATTTTTCATGACTTAGAACTTTGTTTTATTCAATTTTAGGCTAATCTAACTATTATTTAGAAGTAGTGTTAATATTGCTAATCCTTTAGGAGTTTTACTAGCTTTTGATATTTTGTTGTAAGAATAGAAGAAGAATTAAAGAATTTTGAGCATGAGTCATTGGAAGTTCAAGCCAACATCTTTGGAAGCATATTTTGAAAGCCAAAAGCCAACATCTTCCTTTTATTTTGCCGAGGCCGGGCTTGAGAGATTTGAGGCTAGGCCTAAGAATGAAGAAATTTCCCTTTTCTTGCTGTCAACCTGAGGCTGGGCATGAGAAGTCTGAGGTTGGGCATGAGGACCTTCGAGTTACACCCCTGATGCCTTTTCTGAAGCTAAGCATGGGAAGACTTGAAGCTGGGTGTGAGAATGCTGATATGGCTTAAGTGGTGCAGAAACAAAGATATTTATGGGGGAAAAGTTGTCATTTTTCATAGATTCATGTTGCAGACCTCTTCTTGGCTTGGAGTAACACTTGGAGAGCTTCCCTTGGGTTCCCATGGCTTATACTTCAAGTTTCTTCCTTTCTTCTTCATTTTTGCTGCTACACATGTCTATGTGTAGCTAATTTCACCCTTGTTAGGGTTTGATGTAATTGACCCAAAACTCATGTATACTCTCTGAGTTTTTAATTAAAATTTATTATTCATGTTATGCGTTTTCTCCTTCTCTTAATGCTTGCTTTGGCTTGATCACCCTTTGCTTGATTTTGTGGTTTGAATCCAATTGGAAAATGTTTTTAAACCTAGAAATAGAGAAGAGCACCTAATGGGGTTTGTTGGTAGGAATAGAGTAAAACCCGTTAGTCATCCTTAAACTCTTGTTCTTCTCTCAAGTATCTTGGTTGATTTATGCAAGGAATTGATAGGTTGGTCAACATTTTCACTCTAAGGAATTAGGGTTTAACCATTTTTGTGAGTTGATGATAACATTTGGATAATGAACTTGATTAGTGGCTTTTGTATGCATAGGTGAGTGGTTAACGAAGTCAAACCCCAACATCTCGTATTATTGTCGTATACTTTCTATTTTTCGCACTTTACTTGCTTAAGATAATCCCAAAAATAGTTTCTAGTTCAATTGTCAAGTTTAGATTTTAGTGCTTTATTCCAACATTAATTCCATTCCATTGCATATTTACTGTTTTATTTACTGTTCTAGTAAGTGTCATTATGAAAATAGCCAAATATTAAACAAGTCCCTGTGGATATGATACTTAGACTTACCAAGATATTACTTGTACGACTTGGTTCACTTGCCAAGGAGATATCAAGTTTCTGGCACCGTTACCGGGGACTTGTGTCTTAATATTTGGCAATTTTGCATTTTCTATTTACATAGGCTTCATTCTTTTATGTTAATTTTGTTTTAGTTTGTTATTTTTTGTTAACTTTTGTACTCTAGTCCCTTGTGTTTCTTTGGAGTCTATTTATGCATGATAAAACCTTTGAAGAGCTCCATGGGGGACTATTGGAGTATTCTGCTCACACAATAGGGGCTTCTTAGTAACCAACTAGAGATGTTGTCTGAGCATCTTGAAATCATACAGCTGAGGGTCAGTCAGCCATAACCTATCAATTGTGATTTTTGTGTAGGAGAGCATTTAAATGGTGATTGTCATCTTTACTCCATGGAAAATTCTTGGTGGGAGCAACAGTCACACCCTCACAATCAACTTGAAGAAAATAGACTCTCAAATCTTGAGAATGTGCTTATGCAATTCATGGAAGCTTCCTAAGCTAGCTTTGAAGCTAATCAAAATTCAATTCAAAATCTTGAGATTCAAGTTGGTGAGCTAGCAAAGCAAATGGTTGAAATGTATTTTATGGCCATAAGGGAAGAAAATTCAATAGAAGTTAATGCATATGAGGAGAGTCTTGTAGAAGAGCATGATTCAAGAGAAAGAGATGAAGAAGACGAAGAAAAAGATGAGGAGAGAACACTAAAAGAGTGGAAGAAGTGCTCACAACTAGAAATTCAACAAGAAAGTCTTCCTCAAGTCAATATCTCTCTCCACCAACTAATTGACAAAGAAGAAAGGCATGAAGAATATGATAAATCCTTATATGCCTTCTTTGCCTTGTTCACCAACACTTCCCCTGTAGTGATTTGGAAACCGCTTCATGAATGTCTGGTTTTCATGGAGTTCCTAACTAAGAAGCGGAAGAGCAAGGGGGATGTGTTCTTTTTGACATTCATGCCACCTTGAACAACACCATCTCGTCAAGCTAGTGACGTTAAACAAGCGCTTTCTAGGAGGCAACCCAACATTTCTAACCCTTTCTCTTGTTAATTTTCTGCCATTTGAGTTAGTTTAGCTATTAATTGCTTTGTGTTACTTAAATTTTCTGTTATGTGTTTGTTTCGAAGTGTTGATTGCTTATGTTTACTTGGCATCATTGATGCACATGTTGAGAGAGTGTCAAACAAGCTTTTCCTTGGTAGTTCTTGCTCATTTTTGTTAAAAGAAAATTCTGCAGAGAAAAAAAAAATTATGCAGCTGGTTTTTATAGCTTGAACTAATTTGGGAAAGCTTGATTTGTCTCAATAAGTGAAATCATTGATGCAAAATGTTTGAGTGTTAGTGAAGCAAGTTGCTTTCTGTTTGTTTTATTTGTTTCAGCTGAGAAAGATTTGAGAGAATTGGTTGATTTAAGTTTGGGGTGTTCAAAGCTTGACTCATGTAGAAAACAAATTTAAAAAGCTGCATCTTTTTTAGTCCAAGTGTCTCTAGCATTTTCAAGTTTAGCTTAAGATTTTGTATGCTAACTTAGAAAATTTTCGTTCCCTGAAGCCATTAAATTTCGTGAGCTTATTGCCAAAGTGATACTTTGTGTCACTTTTAAATAGATTAAGTATAGCAATTAAATTGCTTCATGAACCAAATTGGCTGCATGAAATATTTCTTTAATACTTTGCCAATTGTGATCTTCACATAAGGTGCAATTCTTGCACGTTGGCTTTATTGTTGTGACGCCAAGTGTCCCTTAAGGTCTAAGCTAGTTGCGTCACTTTTTGAATTGGAGTGCAATTGTGCACTTTCTCCCTACCACATTTACGTGAATATGGCCATGTTAAGCTTAGTTTTGTGCTGCAAATTAATTGGTCTAAGGACCAATCATGAGCTGCCATAATGAAGCCAAGAATCACATGATTTATAAGCCAAGTGGTGACATTATTTTTGACGTGCAATTGCAGCACCTATTTCTTTGCCATGCGTCACCTTTTAGAAATTTTGTTTGGCAATTTAATTGCTCCCAGGGACCAATTTGTCTAGGCCAATAGGAGGCTTGGTGTCAAATTCTTCACACCATGCGTTTGAGCAAGCTCAATGTGGAATTAAATGGATTCAGGGATCATGTAATTGTTGTGCAATTTTGGCGATTTGCCACTGTCATTTTGACGCCCAGCATCAATAATCTCAAGCCCGGCGTGGCGTTCTAATAATCCAAGGACAAAATTCAGTGTGAATTCTCAAGCCCAGCATCACACTTGTTCAAGCCCAGTGTGAAGTGCTTGTGTATATAAGCACCTGACCCACGTTTTTTTTTACACTTCACTTCTATCTCTCCAACTTTATTCTTTATCCGGCTTCTTCTTTCTCTTTCGAACCACACGCATAGCACATTCTTCACGCCATTTTCTTCTCTTCTTTTACATATCATTTCAAGCTTGATCATTGTGAGTTCATTTCTTCTTTCTCTATCTGGTTTCATTCTGGTGCATTTCTCTCTTCCCATTTCTCTTGTTTTTACTTTGTTCTTAGGTTGTAACATGTCGTTCTTTCTTTATTTTCTTGAATGTTGCTACCTATTTTCCATAGTTTGAATGTTCATTACTTGCTTTTCTTAGTGTTTCTTGTTGATTTTTGCTATTGGATTATTCTCTTTCTTTGTTTTTCAAATTTGTGGTTTTACACATGTTCTAGTTCTTCTTTTTCCTCTTATTTTTAAGTGTGCCTTTTAAGTGTTTGGTAAAATGTCTAAGTTAAAAATTCTTGGGATTTGTCCCTTGTTCTGTGATATGTGTGCTTAACTTCACTTTTTCTTGACTTAGTGTGTTTAGGGTTAGTTTTATTTTGTTGAATCTTATTGTGTTTCACTACTTTCTTTGTTAGTTAATGCTTTTATTTCTTTATTTCATTTGAGTTCTTAGTTGTTGCCTTTTCCTGTAGTTACTTTTTCTTCTTTAATGTTAGCTTGTGTTGATGTTAGAACTTGTTTCTTGTTGTTTAAATTAAGTTTGGGGTTTCTTATTTTTCAGTTGTTGAGTTTTCTTATTGTTGTGTTCTTTTGTGTATTTTCTTTAAGATGGCTCTACTCCTCAAACCAAGGTTTACAAGAGAAGAAAATCTACTGAGACCCAATGCTCCCACCCTTCTAGGCAAGCACTACCTCTGGATTTTGATGATGAAACTTTTGTTTCTAAAGCTCATGAAGATATATTTCCATCAGCTGCTGAAGTTTCTGTTGAAGTGGCTTGGCCACATTATCCTGGGGGCTAGGATAATCCCCAGGGAGGAGGAGGGTTTGCTGCTGCTGATGATGAGGATGTTGATGCACACTTGGAAGAGGAAAGAGTGGAGGAATGCTGATCTTTTGGCCTGATGTTGAGGGAGTCATATTGTGTTTTATGTTTTATGATTTTTTTTGTCCTCTGTTTATGTTGTGTTTAGTTGTTATTGTTTAACTTGTGTGATGTGATAGATTTTAATTTCTAGTTAATGTGTTTTTAGATTGAAAATGTGTTAAGTGTGTGGTTTGAGACTTTGGCACAATTTCAGTTCATTCATTGCATGAGTTCTCGATGATGTTAAATTCCATTGTGATGTGATTGTATGCTTGTGGTTGTACTCCAATGTTCATAGTTGGATGCTTTGTAGTATTTCGTGTTGTTAATGAGTATGGCACGATGTTGTTGAAAATCATTGAGTGCTTGTTTTAACCAAGTGAGTATTTGAGCTTTCATTGCTTTATTTGATTGAGTGACACCATTGGAATGTGTACAATTAGTTTTGCTTGAATCTCTACTACCTTGAATTGCATATGCTTGTTGAGAAGTGATCAAGGCATTTTTATTCTTGTGTAAGTTTTAGCCACTAGACCAAATAGCTAACCTAACAATTTGTTGTCCTTTGCATGACCCCCTTTGAGCCAAACACATTTTTTATTCTTAAATCCTTGAGTCTAAAAGAAAGACAATTACTTCCCACACCTTAGGGATAGGAGAACAAGTCATTTTTGATAGTGGATTGCAAGAGTTTAAGTTTGGGGCTTTCTATGTGATTACCAAGAAAGGATAGCAATGTTGGGAATCTTTTTGTGGTTTCTTGTTTACAAGCCACCCTTATGTCATGAAAAAAAAAATCAAATTTTAGAGAAATGAAAAAAAAAGTTTGAAAAGTAAACAAGGTGGATCAATAATTCTTGTTTTGATGTTGGTCAAGGTTGTTTCTAGCATTGGGATGCATTGAATGAAGGTTTTCATTGAACTTGAGAAGTTGGAATTGTTGAATGACTTGTGATCATAGAAGTTGCTCTCCTATTCTCTTGTTGTGTAATTTTGCTTATCCGGAAAAACCAATATTCTTTGTATCCCAGCCAAGATTCAACCTAATAAAAGACCTTTGTGATCTTTGCATGCATGTGTGGTTTTATGGTTTCTTTTGAGATGAAAAGCAAAACTGAATTGTGTGGTTTCAATGTGTGTGATCAAAAGATACACTTGCCCGGATACACTTGTGTGCTTGAGAGAAACACCTTTTCTGTGAAGGAACAAGTGCTCTTTGTTTTCTCTATTTCAGTCATTGACATGCTTGTTAGTCTCTTGAGGAATTATTTGCATTTGTATCTTGCTGTGAAATTTTGTGAGGGCACCATAGGGTATGGTTATTCATTTTGGAAATTCTTGCTCAAAGACTTGAGTTGAAAGCATGTGTGGATGAATGTGATGTGGTGCTTAATTTTCAAACCATGTTGTTTATGCATAATTTCGTGTTTATGTTGATGTTAGGTAGGTTGTTTATGTTTAGTTGTGTAGCTTAGTTTTATTTTGCTTGAGGACAAACAAAGCTCTAAGTTTGGGGTGTTTGATAGATGCTTTATATGCTTATATATCTTAGCATTTATCTTGCATTTTTCATGACTTAGAACTTTGTCTTAATCAATTTTAGGCTAATTTAACTATTATTTAGAAGTAGTGTTAATATTGCTAATCTTTAGGTGTTTTACTAGCTTTTGATATTTTGTTGTAGGAATAGAAGAAGAATTAAAGAATTTGGAGCATGAGTCATTGGAAGTTCAAGCCAACATCTTTGGAAGCATATTTTGAAAGCCAAAAGCCAACATCTTCCTTTTATTTTGCCGAGGCTGGGCTTGAGAGATTTGAGGCTGGGCCTGAGAATGAAGAAATTTCCCTTTTCTTGTTGTTAACCTGAGGCTGGGCGTGAGAAGTTTGAGGCTGGGCGTGAGGGCCTTCGAGTTACACCCATGATGCCTTTTCTGAAGCTGAGCGTGGGAAGACTTGAAGCTGGGTGTGAGAGTGCTGATATGACTTAAGTGGTACAAAAACAAAGATATTTATGGGGGAAAAGTTGTCATTTTTCATAGATTCACGTTGCAGACCTCTTCTTGGCTTGGAGTGACACTTGGAGAGCTTCCCTTGGGTTCCTATGGCTTCTACTTCGAGTTTCTTCCTTTCTTCTTCATTTTTGCTACTGCACATGTCTATGTGTAGCTAATTTCACCCTTGTTAGGGTTTGATGTAGTTGACCCAAAACACATGTATACTCTCTAAGTTTTTAATTAAAGTTTATTATTCATGTTATGTGCTTTCTCCTTCTCTTAATGCTTGCTTTGGCTTGATCACCCTTTGCTTGATTTTGTGGTTTGAATCCGATTGGAAAATGTTTTTAAACCTAGAAATGGAGAAGAGCACCTAATGGGGTTTGTTGCTAGGAGTAGAGCAAAACTCGTTAGTCATCCTTAAACTCTTGTTCTTCTCTCAAGTATCTTGGTTGATTTATGCAAGGAATTGATAGGTTGGTTAAGAGACTTAGGTTTTCACTCTAAGGAATTAGGGTTTAAACATTTTTGTGAGTTGATGATAACATTTGTATAATGAACTTGATTAGTGGCTTTTGTATGCATGGGTGAGTGGTTAACGAAGTCAAACCCCAACATCTCGTATTATTGTCGTATACTTTCTATTTTTTGCACTTTACTTGCTTGAGAAAATCCCAAAAAACGTTTCTAGTTGATTCAATTATCAAGTTTAGACTTTAGTGCTTTATTCCAACTTTAAATCCATTCCATTGCATATTTACTATTTTATTTATTGTTCTAGTAAGCGTCCTTATGAAAATAGCCAAATATTGAACAAGTCCCTGTGGATACGATACTTGGACTTACCAAGATATTACTTGTATGACTTGGTTCACTTGCCAAGGAGATATCAGGCCCCTGGTGTTAATGGTTTTCAACCGATCTTTTTTAATACATACTGGGATATTGTTGCTAATGATGTTCACAGTATGGTTGCTTCTGCCTTTGCTTCTAGTTCCTTTGATCCTTGTCTTGTAGAGACTCTTATTATCCCTATTCCTAAAATAGATGATCCCCAGTCTTTTAGGGACGTTCAACCTATCAACCTTTGCAATGTCCTCTTTAAAGCTATATCTAAGGTGCTTGTCAACAGGATTCGCCCTCACTTGGATAAGCTTATTAGTCAACTTCAAAGTAGCTTTATCCCCAAAAGAGGCACTTCTGATAATGCCTTGATCACCTAGGAGATTGTGCATCATATGCATAAGAAGAAGGGGAAGAAAGGATATGTGATGTTCAAAATTGATTTTGAAAAAGCCTATGATCGAGTTGATTGGAAATTCCTTGAGATGACTTTGAGAGATTTTGGATTTCCTCAGGCCATAGTGAGACTTATTTTGAACTGCACTACAAATACCAAGCTGGCTTTAAAGTGGAATGGCGAGAAACTTGAGGCTTTTTCTCCTAAAAGAGGCTTAAGACAAGGTGATCCTATGTCCCCTTATTTATTTGTTTTGTGTATGGAAAAATTGTCACTTCTTATTCAGCAGAAAGTTCATGATCGACATTGGCTCCCTATGAAAATACCTAACAATGGTCCCCTTATTTCTCATCTCTTCTCTGCTAATGATTGTCTTTTGTTCATTGAGGCTAAATCTTCCCAAGTTAAGCTTGTCAAAGAGGTTTTGGATATCTTCTGCCATGCTTCAGGCCTGAAGGTTAATCTCCAAAAATCAAGATTAATGACGTCAAAAAATATCTCAAATGTCAAAGCTGATAAATTTGTCGCCTTTGGATCCTCTGCAGCGGTGCTGCCTCTGCAGCAGTGATCTTGACCATTTGATTTACATCTGATGGTTGTTAAAAATAAGAATATGTTTATAGTTAATTATAAAGGGTTGGGATGTTACTGCAGGGGCTGTAGGGCAGCAGAGAATTCGAACTCAAATTTGCCTCCATTACTCATTTCCAGCATACTCGCAATATTGGCAAATATCTTGGTTTCCCCATGCTCTCATGGAGAGTCAAGAATAGTGATTTCAACTACATTCTTGACAAAATTAATTCTAGACTGGCTGGATGGAAGATTAATATGTTGAATAGAGCTAGGCGGGTGACTTTGGCCCAATCAGTTTTAACATCTATGCCCATCTACACAATGCAGAATTTGTGCCTTCCGGATGGGGCTTGTGAAAAGATTGATACATCTATTAGACGTTTCATTTGGGGAAATGACCACTACCATTGGGTGAATATATATATTTGTATTATCATATTTGAATATATCATAATTGAATATAATATTTTATATCATAATCCAATTATTTCGATTTTTTAGTTAATTATCCAGTCAATTTAGTTTTAATTTTAAATCTGTTTCAACCCAATTCAATATAAAGTGGTTTAGATTGGATTAGTTGTCAATTTTAGTCTTGCTTTTATTTTTCTTTTTGTTTCTTGATACTTATTTGTTTCTTGTGTCTATTTTTCTTTGAAAAAGTATTAAATAAATGATAAAATATATATTATATTTAATAAAAAATAATTTAAACTTTAAAATATCTCGTTTAAAAGTTATTATATATCTTTAATTAAATATATTTTTCATAAATAAGTATAAACTATGTGAAAATTTTACAAATATATATATTTAATATATATTTAATGATGTTTTGATGAGAGAATCTCTCGTGTGAGATTTTCACTTAAATTTTCTAATGTATGTGAAAATCTTCACAAACAAAATTTCATATTTCACACAAAATAGTTCATCTTGGGTTCCTCTCCTTCCTTCTTTCCCCTAATACGCCATGGTATTGAACACGCGGAACCTTGTTTCCTCTTTTACATCAACATCATCATGGTTCGAGGTGTACGCTACCTTCTCCACATTCATGATGCTCCTCAGAACAGCATTTAATGATCTCGTACCCTGCATTATTGCGCCCTGGTCGTATGGACATGCACATTCACTTGCCCTTCCTCAAAGGCAAGGCTTTTCGAGTCTTGGCTTCCAATTATTTGGGCATTGAAGGAGATCATCCTCTCTTCGAAGAAATCGAAGCATTATTGGAGAAAAAAGAAGTCACCCCTGCAGTAGTAGCAGAGCATCTAATCATAAGTGATGATCCTGAAGTTGCTTTAAAAGCGTTTGTTGAATTTCTCAAAGAAACTGGCATGGATGTTATCCTAGGAGATTGAAAAGCGAAATTCAATTTCTATGTATGATCTACAGCTATAGAGAAGTAGCAAAAGAATAAAAAATGATGTATGACAAATCGAATGATGCAATGAATTATCGAGTATAAATTTTGTGAGAAATTTTCAAATTACTAGAAGAAGTATTCTTTTATGAAGGTATATGCTTATTCACGAAAATATGTTCAACTCACTGTCATAGTTAAGAGGATTATTTACAAATTAAAAAATATATATTTTCAATGTACAAAATTGGAAGTGTCAAATCTCTATCTTTATGCGTTATATCAGAAATCAAATATTTTTTATATTCTTTTTTTAGGAACATTTCTATTTTTATCTTGAAGAAAATATAAAATATTAAATCTTTTACCAAAGGCAGTAGGATTGAAAACAGTATAATAAAAGAATATTGGATTTCACCCAAAGTTCATCCTTGGCTCCTCTTATATCTTCTTTCCCCTAATATTTCAGTCCATACCATAGTAATATATCATAGGATCTTGCATGAAAAAACTATTTTCTTTTTTTACATCACCTTCGTCAAGGCTTGAAGTATACGTTGCCTTCTCCATATTGATCATACTGCTTAGATGACGTCAGCAATTTTGATCCTTCATCACCACAAAGGTAGAGGCCTTGTTCAAACTCAAAAGCCAACCAAAGAAACACATTCTCCAAATGTAGGTAGTTATAATTAAGTAGGTGTATGGGTATAAATTTTTTTACGGATAAAATTACAGATAAAATTGTTATTTTCTTTGTTATAATCCACTGATACCTAAGTTTAATTCTTATAGATAAAAAAAAAACAACTTTGCTAGTTACATGTAGGGTGTAAGCGGATTGTGATTGACCTATGAATCCTTCCAACCCATACTACATGTTACCGACTTGGGTTTTTTTTTTTTTTGACCCAATTATAACTAGGTTAGATATTTATAAGTTTCAAACCTAATAAACCCAACTCAACTCAACTAACTAAAATAGATATAATAAAATAATAAAATAAAATAATACATATTAATTATTCTAAATTTTAATTCTATTATATGTTTTTAGTATTTTGAAAATTATTTATGAAGTTTAGTTTCTTGTTGTCAAGTGTGAAGTTTATTGTTGTAAATTATTGTGTGCGCACATGTTATAATTACTGTAAGTTTATGATGCATAAAAGCGGATGAGCATAAAGTCCATAATTATGTACAGGGAATCATAATTGACTATTGCTTACTTATAGGAAGCAAATCAAGCAAAAATGATTTTAAATTATCTTTTGCTAAAAGTGCTGATAATATGTTAGTTGATAAACTTGCGTAACTAGTTTTTAGTTTTCATGATTTTTGTTAGATAGAAGAAGTGTCTCATTAGGTGCTGTCTATTTGGGAACATATTTTTGTTATAATTAGTCATTTTTCTGATTCCTATAAAAGATAGAGTATTTATTTTTTATTCATCACTTGCTATCTATTTGTTGCATAACATACTTTGATTTTGTCTTAAAAAAATAGTCTTTTTTTTTACTTTTTTTTTAATTTTTAGAATATTTTATCTTTTTAATTAACTAACTTGATTATCTAACTAATTAAGGTCAAGTCGGGTTGAATTAGGTTACTTAAAAAATTGATGAACACAGCCCAATTTAACATAATTGGGTTGGGTTGTGAGTTAGCTTAAACTTAACCAACTCAAATCACTCACACCTCTAATTACATGGACATCAACACATCTCATCACATCATCACATTATTTATTGCATTTATTGTTCTTTTTTTTTTTTTTTTTCCTCTCTCTTTCTTCCGCTCATATATTAAAAAAATAAGGCAGTTGCTATATGCACTCCCCCTAATTACTAAGTGCACTCCCTTTTTCATTATTTTTCCCTTACTGCCCTTTTCTTATCGAAGTGGCGAATGAGGAAGCGTCTGGAAATTGATTTCCGAAATATATTTAACTCTTCCGGAAACTAATTTCCGGAAGTATTACTAGGGAGTGCAACCGAAAGCCAGATTTACAAGGGAGCACAAGTGAAAGGCATTTTGTTCACGCAACAATTGCCAATGCCAACATCACTATCATCCATTCTTCTAAAGCCATGTCGACTCTCTCTCCTCCCCTTCCACAGTTCCCCCACCAAAATCGCCACAACCTCCACTTGCCAAAAACCTTATCCATCCTAATAATGCAAAAAAAAAAAAAAACCCAGCAAAATAGGATTATGGATTCTTCATGGCCCAAATCAGAAAATTTAGAAAAAGTAAACCATACAAATTCAAAACCAGCAAAACAGTAATTAAGTAGAAGCTAATGAAGTGCAAAGTTCCAATTAATTCCTTATAACTCTGAAATAGAAAACCACAAAACCTGTTGTAAGTGCATATTGAAGTCATAATTCGAAATACTGTAGACGAAGAGTTAGTTTAAGTGTTTAACAATTGATTACAATAACTACCGAATGTGAACACAAATCCTATAATATGAAAATTCTCACATGTAGCAAGTAATTTATGCATATTTTAGATGTATTATTGTTAATTTCAATAGTTTCTACTCTATCTAATTTAGCTTAGGTGGCATGTTTCTTTCTTAAGAAATAGGCAAGCATTTTATCATTGTGTACATCTAGAAACAAAATTCATAGTCAAGATCCTAGTCATACCTGAATATACTAATTCGTGTAAATAATAACAAATATGATCATGTTAATCGAGAGTGATGAAAATAAAGAAAAAAAATGCTTATGGCCGCAGTTGAAATTGAGCTACTTTGTTTCTTTTTTCCATTGCTCTCATTCAGCTTGTTTTCCATCCATTAAAAAATCTGCAGAAAGATAAATATCATTCCTTAAAAATTCAGAGGTGCATGCTAATTGGCAATGACTAATAATGTCAACATAAGAGAAAGCAATACTTCCTTATCTTCATTTTGATGAATCAATTTTGGAAATCCTCTCTAAGTAAAATATGTAGGAATTTTGTAAGATATCACAATCAAGTATATACAGTGCACGAATCCCACAAATAAGCCAAGTCCAGCAAGTGTTAAGCTGCAAAAGACTTTGTTCTGTGTCAGTTTATGTTTGTTTCTTCTTATTATAAGAATAGGAACGTGTACTGGAAAGAACAATAAGAAGGAAAATTATAACAAAAATTGGGCATGGTCTCCTCTAAAAGAGGGACACTTGTAACAGTTCCAATAACAAGAAAATTCACAAATAATGAAAATATAGCAGAAATAGTAAATAAGAATTTAAAGTGATGCAGAAAAATAATCAAAGGTAAAACTTATATAATATAAAGTACGAAAGTAAGAAAGAGCAACAAAAGAATCAAGGTCTCACTCCCCCCTTACCTAGGAAGTGAGTTTCGTTCACAGCAAAGAGGAGAAGAAGAGGAAACAATATTGCTTCTTGATGGTGAAAGAAGGTAGTTTTGGGGGTGTGATAAGCAAAATTGAATAAGAATTGAAAAAGAAAAAGAGAAAGCAACAGAGTGAGAGAGATCGTGAGATGGGGTGAAGCAGTGAAGGAGCAGGAGCATCTTCCTTTTATAGAGGGAGGTCAGTGAGGTTTTTTTTTTTTTTTCTTCACTTGAGTGAGAGTAGATAAGTAGGTGAAAATCACGTGCAAGAGGGTAGCTGAGAGATTTTTGTGCATAAAATTTTACGTTATCTTTTACTGTCAGTATAAATTTATACGCTTAAATTTTTAACTTTTTGATTAAACAATTTTATTTTTAATTGAAACTTTTTAGTAAACTTAATTTATGTCCATTATTAATTATCATAACTAAAAATTAAATTTTTATAATTATTTTCAACTAATTCACAGTAATTTCGATTTAGATCTATAAATTTTCAAACTTTACTAGAAATTATCTTTTTATATGTGTGACTTAAAAATGAACTGACTTTATCAGTTTCATCAAGTTTTGATATTAATCCTATACTGACTGACTTATCAACAGTACACTTTAAGCATTTTACGACACTGTTCACATCTCTCTGTGATTGAAGTACTGTTCATAGGCAATGTTCACTCCTCGAATTACTTTTTGCACCTATGTTTTTACTGTTCACATCATTTTTGTTGATTTTGCATCCGTGTTTCAATTGAATAAAATTTCAACTGCTTGAGTATTTTAAACTTTTAAAACATGATTTCAAGTTCAAATAATTATTTTGTAATTATATGAGACTTTTCCTCGTATATGCCATAAATACAAACAATTATATACTCAATCGTTGTTTTAATAGTTTTTCGAACTTTGGTCCGAAATAATTATTAAAAATTCACGATTAAGTAGAACAGGAAATTTTGATCACAATAGTATGAATCAATATTAAATTATTAATAAAAAAAAATAGACCAATTAAAAATGAGGATGTTACACATTATATATTCAAAATTTAAAATAACATAATTATGTAACTCAGAAAAACAAATTAATAAAAATTAATGAAAAATATCAACACACCCGCCAACTGAAAAGCTCTGCCACTGTTTGTAATGACAACTAAAAAGAATTTAAAAATATTTGTAGGACTAAACAAATAATTTTTATGTATAAAAATTAAAAAGTAAAATTTGTATAATTATAAATATAAAATAATAAAATTTTCAATAATTTATAATAATGTGCAGCATTGAAAAGTGTGGTGTATTATAATAAATTAAATTTGAGAATTTACAACTATTGTGCAGTACTATAAAGGAAGATACGGATCAAAAAAATACTAAAGTAAGAAGTGACGTTATTGTGTGCACTGCTGAAGAGTGATGTTTGGACAGTAAAAGGTAACATTTTTACTGCAAAGTGACAGTGAAAAATGACTGTGTTTTGCGTGTTAGATAACCGTGAGTAATCCGTGATGTTATAATCGGTTTAAACATACTTTCGATCAGTGTTTTAAGAACCGGACCGGTCATCGAACCGGTCGAGATACTGGGTTAATGAGTCATTGGTCGAACCGGTGGATCACTGGTCGGACCGGTTTGACTCGATATATATTAAAAAATTAAAAAAATATAATATAGCTAACATAATTTAATCATTTAACACTTCAAATTTTAAATTATTGTCATTATAAAGTACCTAATATTCCAAATAAGAAATAACAACCAATAATCATGACAATACAAGTCCATAAATAAGTTTCATACACAAAAAAATAAAAAATAAATTGAAATACATCATTTCAGCACTTTTTTTTTTAAAAAAAAAAAATCATATCACAATCCGGTTCAACCCGAGTCACCGGTTTTTTGCAAAAACCGGCCGGTTCGACCCGGGTCGTACCGGGTCAGATGCATATCCGGTCCTATTGTCGAACCGAACCGGTTATACCACTGGGTTCCGGTCGGACCGGCCGGTCCGGTCCGGTTTTTAAAACATTGCTTTCGATCCATTAAAGTAACTGGATAGGACGATAGGTTATGTGTTCAGTAACCGGATTTAAGACTGATAAGTCTAATCTGAATTTTAGAATACTAATTTTGTAGATTGTAATTTTTTTTATCCATAAATTCAAAAATAGATACGAAAATTTACAATAACTTATGCATCATATTAAATTAACTGAGTCAGACCTCTCATTTGTATATTGTATTTGAATTAATGAAAATGGATATAATAGAGTTAAATGATATTATATTTTATTGTTTTGATTTTTTTTTGTCACACTATTGTTTGAATTAGTTAAAATAAAATAAACAATAAAATATATTTCTTTTTTCAATTTATTTAACTATATTACTAGGAAAATTAAAAATAACACTGTTAAACTAGGAAAAGAATAGAGATTTGGGCAAAACATTCTAGCGCCTTAATTGGTTATAATATGGAAACTTACCCTTACCTTTTGTGAGAAACCAAAAGGTATGACCAATAGGTCAATGCTTAATTAGATGGACGGCTTCCGGCGTGCTTCCCTCAGTACTTTTGTTTTTTTCAGATCTTCCCTCTGCAATTGCCTATCATATTCACTCATTTATACTTTATTCTTAAAATAAAAATAAATAAATATGTAGAGATGTACTTACCTGAAAGCAGTGTTGTGAAAACCGGATCGGTCATCGATCCGGTCGAGGTACTAGGTTGATGGATCAGTGGTCGAATTGGTGGGTCACTAATTGATCCGGTATATAATAAAAATTAAAAATATATATATGATCAATCCATAATTCATACTCTAAAATTAAAATCAATCATGATCAAACTATAAATATTACATAATCATTTATTACTATAAATTATTTTGTTGTATATTATCATTAAATTACTAAAGAAATTCTTGTTATTTTTCACGACTAAGTATAAAAGTTGTCAGAGGACCATGAGCAAGTATGGTGAAGATGTATAAAACAAATAAATATTAAATCATATCAAGATCAAGATAATAACAATTAACTATTATATATTATTGTCAACATCAAAATAATATTATAGGAACATATTATTATATACTATTAAGCAATTAGCTATTAACAATTTAATTAAAATGTTATAGGAGCATATTATTATATTATATTATACTATTTAGCAATTAACTTTTGTCATGGATTTCAAATGGTACTATGAAAAGAATTCCAAATAACTATATTGTTTACAAGAATTGTTAAAAAAAAAAAAACTTGGCATAACCGGTTCAACCCCGGGTCAATCGGGTCCGGGTCACTGGTTTTCTACCAAACCCAGTCGGGTCAAACCGGGCTGATCCGGGTCAAACCGGGTCGATCTGGATCGATGACATATCCGATCCGATAGTTGAACTGGACCGATCAGGCCACCGGTTCCCGGTCGAACCGGTCCAACCGGCCGATCTGGTCCGGTTTTTATAACTATGCCTGAAAGTCTTAATCTACAAGAAAACAAGCGTCTCACCCTTTATATTTGGTGGCCCTATCTAGGTCCCAAAGTGTAGTAGCATAAACCACAACACATTCCAGTCCACCATGAGAAGTACTGTGGGGGGTCTTTCTTCCTCCTTCACAAGCGTTCGTTCCGCCTCATCATGGTTCGAGGTGTACGCTGCCTTCTCCACATTCATGATGCTCCTCAGAACCGCGATAAACGATCTCATACCCCACCAAGTTCGCACTTTCATAGTCTCAAAGCTAAAGGCTCTCTTCTCAGGCCGCCAGAACATCAACCAGGTCTCACTTCAGATCAATGAGATTTGGGATGGCCAAATCAACCAACTCTTCCAAGCCGCACAAGAGTATCTCCCAGCTCAAATATCCCACTCTTACAAGTCCCTCAGAGTTGGGAAGCTTCCAAAGCACAAGAACATAGTAGTGGCCGTGGACGGAACACAAGAGGTCGTGGATCAATTCGAAGACATCAAGCTCAGCTGGAAGCTCGTTGAGAAAAGCCCCAAAAGCGACTCTGATCATCGTGAACATCATCCTAAATCAAGCGGTGGTTACGAGAGGAAGTCATTTACGCTAAGCTTCGATGAGAAGCATAGAGATGTGGTAATGAACAAGTATATTCCACACGTTCTAAGCACTTACCAGGACATGCAGACAGAGCAGAAAACCATCAAGATCCATTCCATTGGTGGTGGGTGTTGGCAGAAAAGTGACTTAACTCATCCAGCATCGTTTGACTCGCTTGCATTGGAACCTGAACGGAAGCAGGCCATTATTGATGATTTGAATCGGTTTTTGCGGAGGAAGGAGCTGTATAAGAGGGTGGGGAAGCCTTGGAAACGTGGCTACCTCTTGTATGGGCCTCCCGGAACTGGAAAATCTAGCCTTATTGCAGCCATGGCCAACTACCTCAAGTTTGATGTGTATGATTTGGAGCTGACCTCTGTGTTTTCTAACTCCGAACTAATGCGAGTCTTGAGGGAAACGACCAACCGTTCCATCATCGTCATAGAAGACATAGACTGCAACAAAGAGGTGCATGTTCGACCAACAACAAAAGCTTTTCCAGATTCAGACTTTGACCGCAAGCATGTCGAGGTTTGTTTTGTATATTAGTACTCTTTTAGTTTTTATTATAACCTTTTATGTCTTACTTCTTGTATCTAAAATTTACTCATTTTAGTCTTTATACTGTTATACATACATTTTTTTTAATCCGTTTTAATCTCTAAATCCCAGATTGTATAAGAATAGAGAAAAATGAATTATTAATCTAATGACGTAAATTAAGAAATATAATTAATATTTTTATTTACTTTAAAATTATTTTTAAACTTCCTTCTGTACCCTTTATTTATTTCAACTGTCTCTTCTTGGAAGTGGAGTATTAACTTGTTACGATGGTTCCTGAAAATCATTGCATAGGTTAAGACTAACAGGTTTTCTCTGTCGGGTCTGCTTAACTACATGGATGGTTTGAGATCAAGCGGTGGAGAGGAGCGAATTATAATCTTCACAACTAACCACAAAGAGAAAATAGACCCTGCATTGCTGCGCCCTGGTCGTATGGACATGCACATTCACTTGTCCTTCCTTAAAGGCAAGGCTTTTCGAGTCTTAGCTTCCAATTATTTAGGCATTGAAGGAGATCATCCACTCTTTGAACAAATTGAAGGGCTATTGGATAAAATAGAAGTCACCCCTGCAGTAGTAGCAGAGCAACTAATGAGAAATGAGGATCCTGAAGTTTCTTTGGAAGCACTCGTTAAATTTCTCGAAGAAAAGGATAAGGAAAGCCTACTTTTAGATTAATGAATGTGACTGCAGCAGACAAGGCATGTTTTAAAGTCTTCTCACTTGTGTCGCCACTGGTATAAGACGTAGAATAAAAATGAATGCCCTTTTACTTTTGTAGTGTTTAGGATGTGTACTTATGTATGGAATTGTTGTACAATTTCAATGCATAAACATTTGAAGACTCTAAAACCTATAATAATTCCAAGAAATATATGTAAAGTATAATACTGTTCGCATAGTTTCAAAAACCGACCCGGTAACCGACCTGGTCGAGGCACTGGGTCACTGAGTCAGTGGTCGAACCGGTGGGTCACTAATTGACCCGCATGACCCGGTCTGTATTAAAAAATTTGAAAATTTTATACCTGCCTTAAAAAAGTAAAAAAAATCACATAACAAATAATAATTCCACAAGCTCATTTTTCAAATTCAAATCTATTGATATTCACAGTAACAAAATCACATTATAAATTACTTATTAAACTTTTTTAAAGTTTAAACAAAATTTAAAATAATAGAGTCACACTATTAACTGTACCATCACTTCTTCAAACAAAATTCAGAGTGATAGAATTACATTATCAATTACCTAAGAATCACTACTCATAAATAATAAAACAGAATCAACTAAAAATAACATTCAAGTTGGATTAAATAGAATCATGTGGTGTGGATCGATGTGGTTGAGATGAGGGCATTATGGTTTATCTGTGTGCACTTTGAAGTTTGAAGAAGAAAAGTCACAGACTCACAAACACGACATAGCAAGCAATGTTTTGGCAAACGGTCACAGCCACAAAACCTTTCTTTCTTTTGGTTTTTTATCCAAACGACATCGTTTCAAGCAATTTAAAAAAAATTAAAAAAAATAAAAAATTAAAAATAAATAAATAAATAAAAGGTGTGACCCGGGTCGGGTCACCGGGTTTGACCGGGTCGAAAGCATGGCCAGTCCGATAGCCAGCTCGACCCGGTCTAACCTCCGGGTCCCGGTCCGACCGGCCGGGTCGGTCCGGATTTTAAAACAATGATTGTTTGTAGAGGAATTTTTATATTTTACATTTTATTTCGTAGTTAAAAACGCATGCTATAGAATGTTGGTTTGGTTTTGTAAAATGAGAGGTTTAAAGGTTAAAAAACAAAAATATAAGCAAACTAGCTAGTTATGTAACACCCTCATTTTATTTTATTACTTGTATATAATTTTTTTTATATAAATATTATGAGAAATTATATACTGTATTTTATAGAAACTTTCTGTACATATTTTCATACTAAAAATTATACAGTTCTACTCAGCAAAATTTTCTAAGTCTTTTGATACATTTGTTTAGGTCTCAAGTTCTTGTTGACCGGATAGTAGAAATTATGTACTGTATTTTATAGAAACTTTTTGTACATATTTTCATAATAAAATTAATATAGTTCTATTCAGTAAAATTTTCTGAGTCTTTTGATACTTTTAATTAGACCTAAATCTCTTGTTGACTGGACAATTGTGACAGACAGTTGTCCAGGATAAATTCTCCAATGTAGCATTTTGGATAAATCTGTAACCTAATAAAAATATAATTGAATATAGATTAAGAATATATACAGATAAGAAATTAAAATCTTAATTTCGAATTCTTAGAATTTTCTGAAAGTTAGAACTCTGAGAAATTTTTACGATAAAATTTTAAGGTGGAAAATTTAGATAAAATTTGTATGACATCTATAGAATTTTCTACTAATTATAGTATGTTTAGAATAATTATTAAAATTGTTTAACTAAGAAAAAGAAAAAGAAAAGTATTAGCCAATCAAATTTTGACAACTCAAAGTTTCTAGTGTAATTAAATTAAGCTAATTAGGCTTTGATTAAGAGATGATTAAGATACTACCCCACGGTTTTTGATAGTGAGGAATCTAATGGTGGTGTTAATTTCTTCTAATTCAAATTAGTTTGTAAGATAATTAAAAAGCCCTACAATATTTTAGAAAAATCTACAAAATTCAAACTTTTTGACTAAGTGACCAAAAGCAATTATCAACTCCCTTAAGGAATTGCTTTGGCCGTCCAAGTGGCTGCAGGAAATCAAGAAGTGGACTGCCTTTTTGACTGCAGCTGGACGTGAGATTATAATTAATTTTGGTGGAGAATTTTTTTTAAAACATAAGAAACAAAAAGCTAAAGAAAAAGCTAACCAAGATGGCTCTCCAAGTCTCTCCAAAACCGTGAGCTTCTTGCAGCAGTTTCCTCCATTTCACTTCATCCTTTCTTCCAAAATAAAGAAATAAACCAACCAAAATCTCCCAAATTTCAAAATAGCTTTGGCCAAAAGAGAAGAAATTAGAAGAAAAGCTAAAAAATTTCAAGAATCCAAGAGAGAAAGGGAGAAAGGGAGAAAAAGGGACTCAAGGGTTCTTCATCAAACTAAGGATTCTAGGTAAGGATCATGGCATTTAATTTCAATTTAGACCACTTGGAATGTAGAAAAACATGTCTTGATGTTTAAATTCAAGAATTGATCAAGAGCCATGAAATTGAATTTGGAGCTTATATAAATTTGATGTTAGAAGTGTGAAATTGGTGTTTGATGTAATGTTTGATTGATATTGATGATGTGTTATGATTGAATTGAACTTTGATTGGTTTGTTTGTGATTGAAATTGCTTGGTTGATTTTGAGATGTTGGAAATTTTGAGAAAAAAAATCATTCACGGCCATGAAGGAATTGAAAGGGTGCTAAGTGGAAATTTTTCAAATGACCAAGGGTAAAATAGCCATTTCACATGTAGGGACACATTGGAAATTTTAGAAAAAGTTTAAGGGCATTTTCGGCAATAATTAAAAAGTATAAGGGTAATTAGGTAATTTCACATTTAGAGGGTAAAATTGGAATTTTATAAAAAGATTGAGGGTAATTAGGTAATTTCATATATTCTAGAACAATTAGGGATATATTCGGAATTTCATAAAAAGATCAAGGGCAAAATGGGAAATTTTAGAAAATAGTAAGGGTAATTTGGTAATTTCACCCTTTGAGGGCAAAATTGGAATTTTATAAAAAGATAGGGGTATTTTAGTAATTTTCCATATTAAAGACTTAATTGGTATTTTAGTAAAAGTTTAGTAATTTTCATAGTAAATACATCATTATTATTTTAGTAAAAGTTTAGAAATTTTACCTAGTAAAGGACTAGTTAGTATTTTATTTAGGTATTGATGTTATAATGTTAATTAGTGAATTTTTATGTGATTGATTAATATTAATTATTTGTTTATTAGCATCATTATCATATTGCATAAGCCTGAGTTCTTGGAAAATACAAAGATTTTAAATGAAAAAGGATTTTGTTGACTAACCGGGATTGCGGTAGTCATGAGAAATGAGTTTTTAAATGAGAAATGATTTTGTTGACTAACCGGGACTGTGGTAGTCATGAAAAATGAGTATTTTTGGGGGAATTGATTTTCAGGACTGTGTTGACTAACCGGGACTACGGTAGTCATGTATTTGAAAAGCTGATTGAGATTATGAATAGAGAATTTGATAGTCCTGAGAAATGGGTGAGCAGAGTAAGTTAGACAGGATTGTATAGTCTGTGATTATATAGTCTGTGGGGTGAAGGGTATTGGCAATTCCACATGTGGTCGTAATCTGGACAGAGATGCTGCCGTGGTGGCCTTCCGGGTATCCTGATCTCCTAATTCTGCTAGCTTATTCGCGTTTAGTAGGGGCTGATAGCTGAATTGCAGTGCGTAATGGTAGGCCAGTTACTTACTAAACACTCAAAGGGAAAGTCTCCATGGAGCAGGGTCAAAATGATTTTATGGTCAAAAGAATTTTTTTAGTCAAAAGGATTTTGAGTCAAAACTATATCTGCTTTATAAACTTGCATTTTCATAAAGCATAATGCATTTGCATTATTTATGTGAATTCTTAGTTATGAAATGAAATGTCATTGATTGTAATTGTTTTTCTATGTATTAGAAATTAAATGTCTGATCCGGTAAATTTTGTCCCTAGATTCTAGGGAAGTTTAAATTTCAGGTGAATGAGAATAGTTAGAAGAAAGAAGATGCAGATAATTCCAGAGCTGTAGGATGGGATATTTTGGATAAGAGATTTTTTTAGTAGTATTTTGTATAAATTTCAGTAATGTAGTTTGAGAATACTTTTGAATTTTAATACAATGTATTATTATTATGTATATATATATATAATATAAATTAAATTAGAAAAATATGTTTTAATTTGAAAGGGGGGTTACATTAGTGGTATCAGAGCTCTGGTTATGCATCTCTAGGACTTGTGAGTAGTGGGTCTATTAGGTGTTCTGCTGTGTTACCCTGATTAGAATTGTTTGTTTGTTAAGAATATTATGGGAAAAAGTGTAGTAACTAGAACTGAAAATTTTAAGACTTGTAGAAATGAGAAGAGGAAGGCTAGTTATAAACCTTAAGAGTTGAAACTAATAGTATAGTTGAAATGGCAGAAAGGAAGAAAGGAAATCTTGATAGAGTTGTGAGGGTGCACACTCAGGACTCAGTCGAGATGACTTTTCCATCCTAATGCTATTTTTTTTTTATTGTCCAAGTTGTATTATTTCCCATGTTACTTATATTGTGAATTTAAGAGTTATAATCTTGAGTTAGTTGAGAAAGGAGATCCAAAGATCTGAGTTCGTAGATCAAGGCTGAGGATAAAGGTTCAAATATTTGAGTTTATAGTATAAGGATGAGTTTGACAAAGGAAAGAAAACAAAGTTTTGAAGGTACCTTGATGTTTGGAATATGATAAGATGCTGAAAGAATGGTTATTGCCTTATTGTTCTAATGGATGTTTTCATGTGTTTTGAAGGTTGAAACAGTGTATCGTGGTTTAGATTTGTTATAGGATTGATATCTTAACTATTAGGACTTGAAATTTTGTGTTTTGGACATGATTTAGAACCAAAATAGTGCATTTTTCTGATGCAGTAAAATAGCTTGCAGGTGTAACATTGTTAAATTACATTCCCATGGTGTAAGTGGTGATTTAAGGCTTGTATAATTGAGGTTATTGATGATCCATGTTGTAGGACTTAGTTGGTAGGTATATGTGAGGGTTCTTGATGGTTAAACCTTGATTAAGAAAATAAAATAGGACCCAAATGCTAAGTTAGTAACAGTGGTCTTAAGAATTTTTTTTAAAAAAAATTGAGGATGTTAATTATGTTTAAAAACCCTATACCTTGCTTGTTTCTGTACCTACTTCTAAACCAATCCTAACCTCTAAAATATATATGAATTGTGTTATAACCAGCAGAAATAGAATATTTGTTGTAAACTTGATTTGTTTGCCTTTAATTGACCTTATTGGGAAGAGATTGGTTAGTAGCCAACCGTATCCTAATAGATTGTGCCTCTAAAACTTTGATTTTTCCTGAACCTGATATTTCTAGACTTAATCCTACAAAACCTAAAGAAATATCATTTAAAAGTGAAAAAAAATAATAATACATGCTATCATCTCTTGGAACTAAGGAAGATAAAATTGAAATAGACTCTGCGTCAGTTGTAAATGAGTATCCTGAGGTGTTTTCTAATGATGTTCCTGGCCTGTCTTCTGAAAGAGAAATAGAGTTTAGTATAGACTTGATGCCAGGTACTAGACCAATTTCTATGCAACCATATAGGATGTCACCATTGGAATTAACTGAGTTAAAGAAACAATTGGAAGAATTATTAGAAAAATAGTTTATAAGACCTAGTGTGTCCCCATGGTGAGCCCTAGTATTATTAGTTAAAATGAAAGATGGAGGATCTAGGTTATGTGCAGATTATAGAAAATTAAATAAAATAACTATAAAGAATAAATATCCTTTACCTAGAATAGATGATTTAATGGACCAACTTAGAGGAGCAACAATTTTCTCTAAAATAGATTTAAGGTCTGGGTACCATCAAATTAGAGTTAAAAAAGAGAATATACCCAAGACTGGTTTTAGGATTAGGTATGGACATTGTGAATATCAAGTGATGCCATTTGGAGTGACTAAGGCACCAGCAGTATTTATGGATTATATGAATAGGGTGTTTAGACCATACTTAGATTACTTTGTAGTAGTATTTATAGATGTTATATTAATATATTCTAAGAATAAAGAAGAACATGAAAAATTATCTTAGAATAACCTTACAAACTTTGAAAGAAAGAAAATTATAGGCTAAGATGTCTAAATGTGAATTTTGGTTAGAGGAAGAAAATTTTTAGGACATGAAATTTTTAATGAAGGAATAGGTGTAGATCTTTTTAAAGTAGAAGCAGTTTTAGAATGGGAAAGGCCTAAGACAGTAACTGAGATTAGTAGTTCTTAGGATTTGATGGATATTATAGAAGATTGATTGAAGGGTTTTCTAAGATAGCTGGACCCTTAATAGAATTTTATTTGGAGTGAGAGTTGTGAGAAAATTTTCCAAGAATTGAAACATAAATTGACTACCTCACTAGTTTTAGTTTTACCCGACCCAAATGAATCCTATGAGGTATACTGTGATGTTTCATCTCTAGGGTTAGGATGTGTGTTGATGTAAAATAGTAAAGTGGTAGCTTATGCATCTAGGCGGTTGAAATCACATGAGAGAAATTATCCTACTCATGATTTGGAGTTAGCAGCTATAGTTTTTGGTTTGAAGATTTGGAGACATTATTTATATGGATCAAGATTTGATGTATATAGTGATCATAAGAGTTTAAAATATTTGTTTAAAAAAAATTTGGAAAGGAGACAAAGAAGATGGATGGAGTTTATTAAAGATTATGATTTTCAGTTAATGTATCATCCAAGAGAGGCTAATGTAGTAGAAGATGCTTTAAGTAGGAAAATTGTGCATATGTCAACTATGAGGATTAAAGAATTAGAATTAATAGAATAATTTAGAGATTTAAATCTATGTACAGTTAGGAAAAAGGATAAAATTCCATTTGGAATGATTACCATCACTAATGAATTTTTGGAAGAAATTAGGAAGAAACAAGATGTAGATGAATGTGTTCCAGAAAAGAAAGGATTAATGGGAGCAGGTAAGGAAAAAGAATTTAATTTAGGAATGGATGGAATTATTAGGTTTAAAATAGAATTTGTGTACCTAATGATCAAGAATTTAAGGAATTAATTTTGGAGGAAGGGCACAAAAGTAAACTTAGTATTCATCCTGGAACAACAAAAATATATAAAGATTTAAAGGGAATGTTTTGGTGGCCTAGGATGAAGAGAGATGTAGCAGAATATGTGGCTAGATGTTTAACATGTTAGAAAGCAAAGATTGAATATCAGAAACCCTTTGATCTGTTACATCCTTTAGAGATACCTATATGGAAATGGAATAGTATATCAATGGATTTTGTGGTAGGATTACCTAGAACACATAGGAATTTTGATACCATTTGAGTAATTGTAGATAGATTAACTAAATCAGTACATTTTGCTTTCAATAAATATTAGGTATTCTTTAGAAAGATTAGCTTAATTTAGAAAAATTAGCTTAATTGTACTTAAAGGAAATAGTTAGATTATCTGGAGTACCTACTAGTATAGAGTTTGATAAGGACCCTAGCTTTGTTTTTAAATTTTTGGAAAGATTTTCAGAAAGCTTTAAGAAGTAAATTATATCTTAGTTTAGTATAACACCCTAAGATTGATGGTCAAACAGAAAGGACTATTCGGACATTAGAAGATCTCTTAAGAGCCTGTACATTAGAAGAGAAAGGAAACTGGGAAGATATATTACCATTAGTTGAAATTGCATCCAATAATACTTACCATTCTAGTATAGGTATTGCTCCCTATGAAGCTTTGTATGGTAGAAGAAGTAGGACATCAGTGGTAAGGTATCAAGATGGTGAAAATCTGTTGATAGGACCAGACATCATCTAGCAATCAACTGAAAAAGTAAAATTTATTCAGGAGAAAATGAAAACTGCACAGAGCAAACCGAAAAGTTATGCAAATAAAAGAAGAAAACCTTTAGAATTTCAAGAGAGTGATCATATATTTTTGAAAGTTACATCAATAATTGATAACGGAAAACCTAACTATAGAAACAAGGTCTGTTAAGATTGAGGACAAAAGGATTAAGTACTTGAGAGGTAAAAATATTCCTCTGGTTAAAGTTATCTGGAAGGATATCATAGGTAATGACACTTGGGAATTAGAGGAGAAAATGAGAAAAGAATATACTAAATTGTTTATATAGTTATATTAGAAATTTCGAGGACGAAATTTTATTAGTGGGGGAGAATTGTAACACCATCATTTTATTTTATTACTTGTATATAATTTTTTTATATAAATATTATGAGAAATTATATACTGTATTTTATAGAAATTTTCTGTACATATTTTCATACTAAAAATTATACAGTTCTACTCAGCAAAATTTTCTACGTCTTTTGATACATTTGTTTAGGTCTCAAGTTCTTGTTGACCGGATAGTAGAAATTATGTACTGTATTTTATAGAAACTTTTTGTACATATTTTCATAATAAAATTAATATAGTTCTATTCAGTAAAATTTTCTGAGTCTTTTGATACTTTTAATTAGACCTAAATCTCTTGTTGACTGGACAGTTGTGACAGACAGTTGTCCAGGATAAATTCTCCAATGTAGCATTTTGGATAAATCTGTAACCTAATAAAAATATAATTGAATATAGATTAAGAATATATACAGATAAGAAATTAAAATCTTAATTTCGAATTCTTAGAATTTTCTGAAAGTTAGAACTCTGAGAAATTTTTACGATAAAATTTTAAGGTGGAAAATTTAGATAAAATTTGTATGACATCTATAGAATTTTCTACTAATTATAGTATGTTTAGAATAATTATTAAAATTGTTTAACTAAGAAAAAGAAAAGTATTAGCCAATCAAATTTTGACAACTCAAAGTTTCTAGTGTAATTAAATTAAGCTAATTAGGCTTTGATTAAGAGATGATTAAGATACTACCCCACGGTTTTTGATAGTGAAGAATCTAATGGTGGTGTTAATTTCTTCTAATTCAAATTAGTTTGTAAGATAATTAAAAAGCCCTACAATATTTTAGAAAAATCTACAAAATTCAAACTTTTTGACTAAGTGACCAAAAGCAATTATCAACTCCCTTAAGGAATTGCTTTGGCCGTCCAAGTTGCTGCAGGAAATCAAGAAGTGGACTGCCTTTTTGACTGCAGCTGGACGTGAGATTATAATTAATTTTGGTGGGGAATTTTTTTTAAAACATAAGAAACAAAAAGCTAAAGAAAAAGCTAACCAAGATGGCTCTCCAAGTCTCTCCAAAACCGTGAGCTTCTTGCAGCAGTTTCCTCCATTTCACTTCATCCTTTCTTCCAAAATAAAGAAATAAACCAACCAAAATCTCCCAAATTTCAAAATAGCTTTGGCCAAAAGAGAAGAAATTAGAAGAAAAGCTAAAAAATTTCAAGAATCCAAGAGAGAAAGGGAGAAAGGGAGAAAAAGGGACTCAAGGGTTCTTCATCAAACTAAGGATTCTAGGTAAGGATCATGGCATTTAATTTCAATTTAGACCACTTGGAATGTAGAAAAACATGTCTTGATGTTTAAATTCAAGAATTGATCAAGAGCCATGAAATTGAATTTGGAGCTTATATAAATTTGATGTTAGAAGTGTGAAATTGGTGTTTGATGTAATGTTTGATTGATATTGATGATGTGTTATGATTGAATTGAACTTTGATTGGTTTGTTTGTGATTGAAATTGCTTGGTTGATTTTGAGATGTTGGAAATTTTGAGAAAAAAAATCATTCACGGCCATGAAGGAATTGAAAGGGTGCTAAGTGGAAATTTTTCAAATGACCAAGGGTAAAATAGCCATTTCACATGTAGGGACACATTGGAAATTTTAGAAAAAGTTTAAGGGCATTTTCGGCAATAATTAAAAAGTATAAGGGTAATTAGGTAATTTCACATTTAGAGGGTAAAATTGGAATTTTATAAAAAGATTGAGGGTAATTAGGTAATTTCATATATTCTAGAACAATTAGGGATATATTCGGAATTTCATAAAAAGATCAAGGGCAAAATGGGAAATTTTAGAAAATAGTAAGGGTAATTTGGTAATTTCACCCTTTGAGGGCAAAATTGGAATTTTATAAAAAGATAGGGGTATTTTAGTAATTTTCCATATTAAAGACTTAATTGGTATTTTAGTAAAAGTTTAGTAATTTTCATAGTAAATACATCATTATTATTTTAGTAAAAGTTTAGAAATTTTACCTAGTAAAGGACTAGTTAGTATTTTATTTAGGTATTGATGTTATAATGTTAATTAGTGAATTTTTATGTGATTGATTAATATTAATTATTTGTTTATTAGCATCATTATCATATTGCATAAGCCTGAGTTCTTGGAAAATACAAAGATTTTAAATGAAAAAGGATTTTGTTGACTAACCGGGATTGCGGTAGTCATGAGAAATGAGTTTTTAAATGAGAAATGATTTTGTTGACTAACCGGGACTGCGGTAGTCATGAAAAATGAGTATTTTTGGGGGAATTGATTTTCAGGACTGTGTTGACTAACCGGGACTACGGTAGTCATGTATTTGAAAAGATGATTGAGATTATGAATAGAGAATTTGATAGTCCTGAGAAATGGGTGAGCAGAGTAAGTTAGACAGGATTGTATAGTCTGTGATTATATAGTCTGTGGGGTGAAGGGTATTGGCAATTCCACATGTGGCCGTAATCTGGACAGAGATGCTGCCGTGGTGGCCTTCCGGGTATCCTGATCTCCTAATTCTGCTAGCTTATTCGCGTTTAGTAGGGGCTGATAGCTGAATTGCAGTGCGTAATGGTAGGCCAGTTACTTACTAAACACTCAAAGGAAAAGTCTCCATGGAGCAGGGTCAAAATGATTTTATGGTCAAAAGAATTTTTTTAGTCAAAAGGATTTTGAGTCAAAACTATATCTGCTTTATAAACTTGCATTTTCATAAAACATAATGCATTTGCATTATTTATGTGAATTCTTAGTTATGAAATGAAATGTCATTGATTGTAATTGTTTTTCTATGTATTAGAAATTAAATGTCTGATCCGGTAAATTTTGTCCCTAGATTCTAGGGAAGTTTAAATTTCAGGTGAATGAGAATAGTTAGAAGAAAGAAGATGCAGATAATTCCAGAGCTGTAGGATGGGATATTTTGGATAAGAGAATTTTTTTAGTAGTATTTTGTATAAATTTCAGTAATGTAGTTTGAGAATACTTTTGAATTTTAATACAATGTATTATTATTATATATATATATATATATATATATATAATATAAATTAAATTAGAAAAATATATTTTAATTTGAAAGGGGGGTTACAAGTTACCTGTGCGTTTGCACGGAATGCACGGGGCCACCTTAATTTCTACGTATTTTTTGAAATGATTTATGTATATCATAACTTGCTAAAAAATAAATATTAGATATACATTTGTTGTTCAACGACAATAAGAAACCAAAACATAAATGTTTAATAAGAATGATAGAGCAAGAATGGTTGATCTAGTTAACGTTGCATAAATTATATTAAAATAGTTGAAACATATTAAAAAATTTAGTCTCATAATAAAAAGATATAGAGTATTCAAGCAAAGAAAATATACTTAGTTATAATCCCATAGATATTTCTTATTTCATTTAAAATATTTATAAAATTGTATGAAAAATTTATGTTTAAAAATTTAGAAACAATTTAACATATTTTTAAAATATTTTTGTAATTTTGAAATGTGAAATGGTAAAATAATCTAATTATTTTACAGCTATATTGCAAATAAAAAATATTATTTTTATAATATTTATAATTTATAATACTTCGAATAATTTAAAGTCTAAGAATTAATTAAATTAAATTAAAACTTTTGAAATCAAATATTACTTACCAACATTTCTTTGATTCGAGTGGAAGTAAAATTAGATCCCTTAAACAAAGTCTTAGATTCGAGACTTGTGGTTAAAAGAGATCTTGCTAAAGTTAATGGATACTAATAAATTATTATTTTATTCTCTAATAGACAAATTATATTTCATTAGTAAGTACTTGTGTAAGATAAGTTGCTATAAATTTTTAGTATTATCTTTGACCCGTGAGAAGAAAATGTACTAAGTTAAAAAAGAATAATATTTTTGTCTAAATATTTGAATTAGTTTTTCATGAAGGATTTATAACGATATTATATGTTATAACTCGTAAGCATGTTAAAAGAATATTTAATAAATTTATTATAATATATTTATTATATATTCATGTAAAAAAAGTTAATATTATTATAAAAATAGTAATCAAGGAAATTTTCGTAACTAAAGTTATTAAACATAGAGTCAAGATATTATTTTGTAATAAATATATTAACTAATTAGATTTAAATTAATTTTTAGTATAAACAAGTTAACCTCATAAAATAAGTATTATTCAACAAAATATTTATTTATGAAACTATTTAAAATTATTTTATACAATTTTAAAGTAAAAATGATTTTATAGGATTTAAGAGTAAAAAAAAATTGTTAAGTCTTGAGTATGCAATTGTGTTAAATACTCAAAGAAATAAATTTATTGCTCATAATATTCTTACCTCACTCGAGCAAGATTATCTCCCGTAAATGATACATGTGGACTCAAACATTAAAAAAATAAAAAAATATTTATTTTATGATACTATTGATGAAGTGATTTAAAATATATTTTTGTAATATAAATATTATATATATATATATACATATATATATATATATATATATATATATATATATATATCATTATTATATACATATGAATCAACAAAATTTCCATATATCAAGTTATTAAACATAGATTCAAAATATTATTTTGTAATAAATATACTAACTAATAAGATTTAATAATTTTTTAGTACAAAAACTTCAAACTTAATAAAATAAATAGTATTCAACAAAATATTTATTTATGAAATTATTTAAAATTATATAATTATATAATTACTAAATAAAAATGATTTTATAGTAATTTCGATCATACTGCTTAGATGCCGTCGGCAATTTCGATCCTTCATCACCACAAAGGTAGAGGCCTTGTTCAAACTCAAAAGCCAACCAAAGAAAAACATTCTCCAAATGTAGGTATTTATAATTAAGTAGGTGTATGGGTATTTTTTTTTAAAATTACAGATAAAATTGTTATTTTCTTTGTTATAATCCACTGATACCTAAGTTTAATTCTTATAGATAAAAAAAAATAGCAACTTTGCTAGTTACATGTAGGGTGTAAGGGGATTGTGATTGACCTATGAATCCATCCAATCCAAACTACATGTTGCCGACTTGGGTTTTTTTTTTTTTTTTGGACCCAATTATAACTAGGTTAGATATTCGTAAGTTTCAAACCTAATAAACCCGACTCAACTCAACTAACTAAGATAGATATAATATGAATGTGACTGCAGCAGACTAGGCATGTTTTAAAGTCTTTTCACTTGTGTCGCCACTGGTATAAGACGCAGAATAAAAATGAATGCCCTTTTGCTTTTGTAGTGTTTAGGATGTGTACTTATGTGTATGGGATCCAAATCCTTTAGGATGTGTACTTTATGTATGGAATTGTTGTACAATTTCAATGCATAAACATTTGAAGATTCTAAAACCTATAATAATTCCAAGAAATATATGTAAAGTATAATATTGTTTGCAGGGGAATTTTTATATTTTACATCTTATTTCGTAGTTAAAAACGCATGCTATAGAATGTTGGTTTGGTTTGGTAAAATGAGAGGTTTAAAGGTTCAAAAACCAAAACATAAGCAAACAAGACTACGCCAAGAGTCTTAAGCCTAGCATGCCTTATAGTACTGTTTAAAAAATCCAATTATATAAAACTAATCCATAACTGACCTAATCTAAACCACTTTAAATCCATTTTAATGGATTGGTTTAATATTCAAATCCAGTTTAGGGACTAAAAAGTCCCTGAAGGACTAAAAACATTGACAGAAAAAAAGTTCAGGGACTAAGATCGGTCAAATATTTGTTTAGGGACTAAAAACAAAAATTGAAAAAAAAGCTTAGGGACTAAAAACATTGAAGAAAAAAAGTTCAGGGACTAAGACCGTCAAACTAAGACCAGTCAAAATTTTGTTTAAGAACTAAAAGTGAAAACTCGAAAAAGTTCAGGGACCAAAAACATAATTAACCCTTTTAATTGACTAACCTGATTATCTAACTAATTAAGGTCAAGTTGGGTTGAATTAGGTTACTTAAAAAATTCATGAACCCAACCCAACTCAACCCAATTAAACATAACTGGGTTGGGTTGTGAGTTAGCTTAAACTTAACCAACTCAAACCACTTACACTCCTAATTACATGGACATCAACACTCATAAGTGTAACATCCTCATTTTACTATTTGTACGCATTTATATATGTACATTATGAACACTTATGCACTGTATTTTATAAAACTCTATGAACATATTTTCTTAATGAAATTAATACAGTTCTACTCAGAAGAATTTTCTGAATTTCTAAATGTTTTCGTTTTTGCTGAAATTAATTGTTGACTGGACTGCTATGTCAGACAGCTGTCCAGGATAAATTTTCAAGTATAGAATTTTGAACTCAATTATAACTTAAAAGAAAGGTAATAGAATATAGATTAAAAATATATACAGATAAAGAATTAAAATGCTTATTCAGAATTGTTAGGATTTTCTGAAAGTTAGAACTTTGAGAAATTATTACGGTAAAATTTTAAGACAGAAAATTTAGAGAAAATTCATAGGATATCTATAGAATTATCTAATAATTGTAATATACTTAGAATAATTATTAAAAATGTTTAACCAAGAAAAATTTAATTTAGAACCTTAACCAATCAAAAAGTGACAACTTAGGCTTTTCTAAGATCACTAAATTAAGCTAATTAGGCTTGGATTAAGAGATAAGTAAGACACTACCCCAAGGTTTTTGATAGTGAGGAATCCAATGGTGGTGTTATTTTCTTCAAATTCTAATTATTTTGTAAGATAATTAACAGCCCTAAATTATTCTAGAAAATTCCATTAAATTACCTACAAATGTTGACTTTTGACCTTTTGGAAGGCAAGTCACTTGCTGCACTCCTTTGGCTGTCCAAGTGGATGGGGAAGCTTGGAGAACTGATCTCCCTTGGCCAATAGGGGCTGCTGGACGTGCAGGAGCTGCTGGATGTGAAGGAAACATCCAATTTGGTTAATTCTTGGTTTAATGAAGCAAATAACTTAAGAAAAAAAGGCAAAAAGTCACAAAAGCTATTTTTCTCTCCAAAACAGAACCATGAGCTTCCTTACCCAGCAGCTGCAGCTCTTGACTTCATTTCATCTTAACTTCATCATCTCATCCCAAATTAAGAAACCAAACCATCCAAACTTCCAAAACACAAAGCTAATTCGGCTAGTAGAGAAAGAATTGGAGAAAATCTCAAAAATTCCTACAAGACCAAGGAGTGAGGGAGAAAAGAAATCAAGGCTTTTTCTTCAATTAAAGAGTCTAAGGTAAGGATCTAGGCATTTAATTTCAATTAGAACCCTTGGAATTAGAAGAAAACATGTTGTAGGCTTAGATTAAAAATTTGAACAAGAATCATGAAAACTTGAAATTGATTTAGGGGTTTTGTGTTTTTGATGCTTGTGATTGTAATTCATGGATTGGAATGATGTTTGATTGAATTTTTAAGGTGTTGTAATGGTTGAAATTTGGTTTGTTGAATTTTGATTGAAATTGTGATTTGATTGAATTTTGGTTGGAATTGGAGTTTGTAGCTTTGGAAGAATTGTTGAGAATGGCTTGTAGACCATTCGGCCAGCCCTAAATGCAAGGGATATTATGTGGAAATTTTTATAAAACCAAGGGCAAAATAGTCATTTTACATGTAGGGACACATTGGGTATTTTGGAAAAAGATTGAGGGCATTTTCGGAAATTATTAAAAATACTAATGTTATAATGTAAATTGCTTAAATCTTTGTATCCTTGTATGTTAATGTGTACAAATTATTTATTTGATTGTGATCATGAACGAAATTCATTAGCATGAGTCTTTTTGGGGGATTTATAAAAGTATCAAATGAGAAAGAATTATGTTGACTAACCAGGACTGTGGTAGTCATGAGAATTGAGTTGATTTATGAAAAGAGAACTGTGTTGACTGACCGGACTGCGGTAGTCATGTATTTGAAAATATGATTGAGATTATGAAAAGAGAATTGTGTTGACTGACCGGACTGCGGTAGTCATGTATTTGAAAATATGATTGAGATTATGAAAAGAGAACTGTGTTGACTGACCGGACTGCGGTAGTCATGTATTTGAAAATATGATTGAGATTATGAAAAGAGAACTGTGTTGACTGACCGGACTGCGGTAGTCATGTATTTGAAAATATGATTGAGATTATGAACAAAGAACTGTGTTGACTGACCGGACTGCGGTAGTCATGTATTTGAAAAGATGATTGAGATTGTGAACAGAGAATATGATAGTCCTGAGAAATGGGTGAGCAGAGTAAGTTAGACAGGACTGTATAGTCTGTGATTATATAGTCTGTGGGGTGAGGGATATTGGCAATTCCACATGTGGCTGTAATTTGGACAGAGATGCTGCCGTGGTGGCCTTCCGGGTATCCTGATCTCCTAATTCTGTTTAGTTTATTCGCGTTTAGTAGGGGCTGATGGCTGAATTGCTGTACATAATGGTAGGCCAGTTACTTACTAAACACTCAAAGGGGAAGTCTCCATGGAGCAGGGTCAAAACGAATTTGAGTCAAAAACTGCATTGCATAAATCATACTGCATTTAATTATGTGTGTAACTAATTAATTTGTTATGATATGTATTTGTTTGAAATTGTTTTAATTCTATGAGAAATTAAATGCCTGATCCGGTAATGTTGTCCCCAGATTCTAGGGGAGTGTGAATTGCAGGTGTCTGAAGATATAGTTAAATGATGAAGATGCAGAAATTCCAGAGCATATAGGATGGGACTATTTTGGGTAGACAATAATTTGTAGTAGTTAGAATTATTTTGTAGCAGTGTTTATATAAATTTTAATGATGTAAATTACAGAACATATTTTGGATTGTAAGATAACGTATCAGAACTTTGAAATAAATATATAAAATAAATTAAATAGTTAAATTATGTTTTATAAGAAAAGGGGGGTTACATTAGTGGTATCAGAGCTCTGGTTATGCATCTCTAGGACTTGTGAGTAGTGGGTCTATTAGGTGTTTTGCTGTGTTACCCTGATTAGAATTGTTTGTTTGTTAAGAATATTATGGGGAAAAGGGTAGTAACTAGATATGAAATTTTAAGACATGTAGAAATGAGAAGAGGAATGCTAGTTATAAATCCTAGAGTTCAAACTAATAGTATAGCTGAGATGGCAGAAAGGAAGAAAGGAAATCTTGATAGAGTTGTGAGAGTGCACACTCAGGACTCAGTCGAGATGACTTTCCCTCCTAATGCTAAAATTTTTATTATTAGTAGTATTATCCAAGTTGGGTTATTTTCCATGTTCCTTATATTGTGAATTTACAAGTTATACCCTTGAGTTAGTTGAGGAAGGAGATCTAAAGATCTGAGTTAGTACATCAAGGTTGAGAATAGAGGTCTAAATATTTGATTTTATAGGATAATGGATGAGTTTGACAAAGGAAAGAAAACAAAGTTTTGAAGGTACCTTGATGTTTGGAATATGATGAGATGTTGAGAGTATGATTATTGTCATACTGTTCTAATGGATGTTTTTACATGTTTTGAAGGCTGGAATAGTGTATTGTAGTATAAATTTGTTGTAAGATTGATATCTTAACTATTAGGACTTGAAATTTTGTGTTTTGGACACGATTTAGAACCAAAATAGTGCATTTTTCTGGTGCAGTAAAATAGTCTGCGGGTTTAACATTGTTTAATTACATTCCCATGATGTAAGTGGTGATTTAAGGCTTGTATAATTGAGGTTATCAATGATCCATGTTGTAGGACTTAGTTGGTAGGTATATGTGAGGGTTCTTGATGGTTAAACCTTGATTAAGAGAGTAGAATAGGACCCAAATGCTAAGTTAGTAACAGTTGTCTTAAGATTTTTTTTTAAAAAAAAAAAGTTAAGGATGTTAATTATGTTTAAAATACCCTTTACTTTGCTTGTTTATGTGCCTACTTCTAAACCAACCCTAACCTCTAGAATATGTTTGAATTGTGTGATAACCATTAGGAATAAACTAATTGTTGTGAACTTGATTTGTTTGCCTTTAACTGATCTTGATGTGATATTAGGATATGGTTGGTCTATCCTAATAGATTATGCCTCTAAAACCTGGATTTTTCTTGAACCTAATGTTTCTAGACTTAAGCCTATCAAACCTAAAGAAAAAAAAATCACATGCTATCATCTCTTGAAAATAAGGAAGATAAAATTTAAATTGACTCTATGCCAGTTGTAAATGAGTATCCTGAGGTGTTTCCTGATGATGTTTCTGGCTTGCCTTCTGAAAGAGAAATAGAGTTTAGTATAGATTTGATGCCTAGTACTAGACAAATTTTTATGCAACCATATAGGATATCACCATTGGAATTAACTAAGTTAAAGAAACAATTGGAAGAATTATTAGAAAAATAATTTATAAGAACTAGTGTGTCACAATGGGGAGTCCAGAATTATTAGTTAAAAAAAAATGGAGGATCTAGGTTATGTGTAGATTATAGACAATTAAATACAGTAACTATAAAGAATAAATATCTTTTACCTAGAATAGATGATTTAATGGATCAACTTAAAGGAGCAACAATTTTCTTTAAAATAGATTTAAGGACTGGGTATTATCAAATTATAGTTAAAAAGGAGAATATACTCAAGACTGGTTTTAGGATTATGTATGGACATGGTGAATATCAAAGTGATGCCATTTGGAGTGACTAAGGCACCAGCAGTATTTATGGATTATATGAATAGGGTGTTTAGACCATACTTAGATTATTTTGTAATAGTATTTATAGATGATATATTAATATATTCTAAGAATAAAGAAGAACATGAAAAACTATCTTAGAATAACCTTACAAACTTTGAATGAAAGAAAATTATATGCTAAGATGTCTAAATGTGAATTTTGGTTAGAGGAAGTAAAATTTTTAGGACAGTTAATTTCTAGAGATGGAATAAGTGTGAATCTTTCTAAGGTAGAAGTGGTTTTAGAATGGGAAAGGCCTAAGACAGTAACTAAGATTAGTAGTTCTTAGGATTTGATGGATATTATAGAAGATTGATTGAAGGATTTTCTAAGATAGCTAGACCCTTAATAGAATTTTATTTGGAGTGAGAGTTGTGAGAAAATTTTCCAAGAATTGAGACATAAATTGACTACCTCACTAGTTTTAGTTTTACCTGACCCAAATGAATCCTATGAGGTATACTGTGATGTTTCATCTCTAAGGTTAAGATGAGTGTTGATATAAAATAGGAAAGTAGTAGCTTATGCATCTAGGCGGTTGAAATCACATGAGAGAAATTATCTTACTCATGATTTGGAGTTAGCAGCTATAGTTTTTGCTTTGAAGATTTGGAGACATTATTTATATGGATCAAGATTTGATGTATATAGTGATCATAAGAGTTTAAAATATTTGTTTGGAAAAAAAAAATGGAAAGGAGACAAAGAAGATGGATGGAGTTTATTAAAGATTATGATTTGCAGTTAATGTATCATTCAGGAAAAGCTAATGTAGTAGCAAATGCTTTAAGTAGGAAAATTGTACATATGTCAACTATGATGATTAAAGAATTAGAATTAATACAATAATTTAGAGATTAGAATTTGTGTACAGTTAGGGAAAAAGATAAAATTCAATTAGGAAGGATTACCATTGCTAATGATTTTTTGGAAGATATTAGGAAGAAACAAGATGTAGATGAATTTATTTAAAAAAAAAAAAAAAAGGGATTAATAAGAACAGATAAAGTAAAAGGATTTAATTTAGGAATGGATGCAATTATTAGGTTTAAAAATAGAATTTATGTACCTAACATTCAAGAATTAAAGGAATTGATTTTGGAAGGAATGACACAAGTAAATTTAGTATTCAACCTAGAAATACAAAAATGTATAAAGATTTAAAGGAGATGTTTTGGTGGCCTAGGGTGAAGAGAGATGTAGCAGAATATGTAGCTAGATGTTTAATGTGTCAGAAAGTAAATATTGAACATCAGAAACCATCTGACATGTTATAACTTTGAAGATACCTATATGGAAATTGGATAGTATATCAATAGATTTTGTGGTAGGATTACCTAGAACAAATAGGAATTGTGATATTATTTGGGTAATTGTAGATAGATTAACTAAATCAGCACATTTTCTTCCAATAAATATTAGGTATTCTTTAGAAAGATTGGCTCAATTGTATATAAAAGAAATAGTTAAATTACATGGGGTACCTACTAGTATAGTCTCAGATAGGGATCCTAGATTTGTTTCTAAATTTTGGAGAGAATTTCAGAAAGCCTTAGGAAGTAGATTACATCTTAGTTCAGCTTACCACCCTTTTTGTCAAACCTCCATGATGTGTTCCATGTGTCACAACTAAGACAGTACATCTCAGATCCTTCACATGTCATTGAACCTGATCAAATACAGGTAAAGGAAAACCTAACATTTGAAACAAAGCCTGTTAAGATTGAGGACAGAAGGATTAAGTACCTGAGAGGTAAAGAAATTTCTCTGGTTAAGGTTATTTGGGATGATATCAGAGGTGATACTACATGGGAGTTAGAGGAGAAAATGCGAGAAGCATATCCTCATTTGTTTGTATAGTTATTTAGTTGTATAGTTGTATGATTGTATATTTGTATTAGAAATTTCGAGGACGAAATTTTTATTAGTAGGGGAGAATTGTAACATCCTCATTTTACTATTTGTACGCATTTATATATGTACATTATGAACACTTATGCACTGTATTTTATAAAACTCTATGAACATATTTTCTTAATGAAATTAATACAGTTCTACTCAGAAGAATTTTCTGAATTTCTAAATGTTTTCGTTTTTGCTGAAATTAATTGTTGACTGGACTGCTATGTCAGACAGCTGTCCAGGATAAATTTTCAAGTATAGAATTTTGAACTCAATTATAACTTAAAAGAAAGGTAATAGAATATAGATTAAAAATATATACAGATAAAGAATTAAAATGCTTATTCAGAATTGTTAGGATTTTCTGAAAGTTAGAACTTTGAGAAATTATTACGGTAAAATTTTAAGACAGAAAATTTAGAGAAAATTCATAGGATATCTATAGAATTATCTAATAATTGTAATATACTTAGAATAATTATTAAAAATGTTTAACCAAGAAAAATTTAATTTAGAACCTTAACCAATCAAAAAGTGACAACTTAGGCTTTTCTAAGATCACTAAATTAAGCTAATTAGGCTTGGATTAAGAGATAAGTAAGACACTACCCCAAGGTTTTTGATAGTGAGGAATCCAATGGTGGTGTTATTTTCTTCAAATTCTAATTATTTTGTAAGATAATTAACAGCCCTAAATTATTCTAGAAAATTCCATTAAATTACCTACAAATGTTGACTTTTGACCTTTTGGAAGGCAAGTCACTTGCTGCACTCCTTTGGCTGTCCAAGTGGATGGGGAAGCTTGGAGAACTGATCTCCCTTGGCCAATAGGGGCTGCTGGACGTGCAGGAGCTGCTGGATGTGAAGGAAACATCCAATTTGGTTAATTCTTGGTTTAATGAAGCAAATAACTTAAGAAAAAAAGGCAAAAAGTCACAAAAGCTATTTTTCTCTCCAAAACAGAACCGTGAGCTTCCTTACCCAGCAGCTGCAGCTCTTGACTTCATTTCATCTTAACTTCATCATCTCATCCCAAATTAAGAAACCAAACCATCCAAACTTCCAAAACACAAAGCTAATTCGGCTAGTAGAGAAAGAATTGGAGAAAATCTCAAAAATTCCTACAAGACCAAGGAGTGAGGGAGAAAGGAAATCAAGGCTTTTTCTTCAATTAAAGAGTCTAAGGTAAGGATCTAGGCATTTAATTTCAATTAGAACCCTTGGAATTAGAAGAAAACATGTTGTAGGCTTAGATTAAAAATTTGAACAAGAATCATGAAAACTTGAAATTGATTTAGGGGTTTTGTGTTTTTGATGCTTGTGATTGTAATTCATGGATTGGAATGATGTTTGATTGAATTTTTAAGGTGTTGTAATGGTTGAAATTTGGTTTGTTGAATTTTGATTGAAATTGTGATTTGATTGAATTTTGGTTGGAATTGGAGTTTGTAGCTTTGGAAGAATTGTTGAGAATGGCTTGTAGACCATTCGGCCAGCCCTAAATGCAAGGGATATTATGTGGAAATTTTTATAAAACCAAGGGCAAAATAGTCATTTTACATGTAGGGACACATTGGGTATTTTGGAAAAAGATTGAGGGCATTTTCGGAAATTATTAAAAATACTAATGTTATAATGTAAATTGCTTAAATCTTTGTATCCTTGTATGTTAATGTGTACAAATTATTTATTTGATTGTGATCATGAACGAAATTCATTAGCATGAGTCTTTTTGGGGGATTTATAAAAGTATCAAATGAGAAAGAATTATGTTGACTAACCAGGACTGTGGTAGTCATGAGAATTGAGTTGATTTATGAAAAGAGAACTGTGTTGACTGACCGGACTGCGGTAGTCATGTATTTGAAAATATGATTGAGATTATGAAAAGAGAATTGTGTTGACTGACCGGACTGCGGTAGTCATGTATTTGAAAATATGATTGAGATTATGAAAAGAGAACTGTGTTGACTGACCGGACTGCGGTAGTCATGTATTTGAAAATATGATTGAGATTATGAAAAGAGAACTGTGTTGACTGACCGGACTGCGGTAGTCATGTATTTGAAAATATGATTGAGATTATGAACAAAGAACTGTGTTGACTGACCGGACTGCGGTAGTCATGTATTTGAAAAGATGATTGAGATTGTGAACAGAGAATATGATAGTCCTGAGAAATGGGTGAGCAGAGTAAGTTAGACAGGACTGTATAGTCTGTGATTATATAGTCTGTGGGGTGAGGGATATTGGCAATTCCACATGTGGCTGTAATTTGGACAGAGATGCTGCCGTGGTGGCCTTCCGGGTATCCTGATCTCCTAATTCTGTTTAGTTTATTCGCGTTTAGTAGGGGCTGATGGCTGAATTGCTGTACATAATGGTAGGCCAGTTACTTACTAAACACTCAAAGGGGAAGTCTCCATGGAGCAGGGTCAAAACGAATTTGAGTCAAAAACTGCATTGCATAAATCATACTGCATTTAATTATGTGTGTAACTAATTAATTTGTTATGATATGTATTTGTTTGAAATTGTTTTAATTCTATGAGAAATTAAATGCCTGATCCGGTAATGTTGTCCCCAGATTCTAGGGGAGTGTGAATTGCAGGTGTCTGAAGATATAGTTAAATGATGAAGATGCAGAAATTCCAGAGCATATAGGATGGGACTATTTTGGGTAGACAATAATTTGTAGTAGTTAGAATTATTTTGTAGCAGTGTTTATATAAATTTTAATGATGTAAATTACAGAACATATTTTGGATTGTAAGATAACGTATCAGAACTTTGAAATAAATATATAAAATAAATTAAATAGTTAAATTATGTTTTATAAGAAAAGGGGGGTTACATTAGTGGTATCAGAGCTCTGGTTATGCATCTCTAGGACTTGTGAGTAGTGGGTCTATTAGGTGTTTTGCTGTGTTACCCTGATTAGAATTGTTTGTTTGTTAAGAATATTATGGGGAAAAGGGTAGTAACTAGATATGAAATTTTAAGACATGTAGAAATGAGAAGAGGAATGCTAGTTATAAATCCTAGAGTTCAAACTAATAGTATAGCTGAGATGGCAGAAAGGAAGAAAGGAAATCTTGATAGAGTTGTGAGAGTGCACACTCAGGACTCAGTCGAGATGACTTTCCCTCCTAATGCTAAAATTTTTATTATTAGTAGTATTATCCAAGTTGGGTTATTTTCCATGTTCCTTATATTGTGAATTTACAAGTTATACCCTTGAGTTAGTTGAGGAAGGAGATCTAAAGATCTGAGTTAGTACATCAAGGTTGAGAATAGAGGTCTAAATATTTGATTTTATAGGATAATGGATGAGTTTGACAAAGGAAAGAAAACAAAGTTTTGAAGGTACCTTGATGTTTGGAATATGATGAGATGTTGAGAGTATGATTATTGTCATACTGTTCTAATGGATGTTTTTACATGTTTTGAAGGCTGGAATAGTGTATTGTAGTATAAATTTGTTGTAAGATTGATATCTTAACTATTAGGACTTGAAATTTTGTGTTTTGGACACGATTTAGAACCAAAATAGTGCATTTTTCTGGTGCAGTAAAATAGTCTGCGGGTTTAACATTGTTTAATTACATTCCCATGATGTAAGTGGTGATTTAAGGCTTGTATAATTGAGGTTATCAATGATCCATGTTGTAGGACTTAGTTGGTAGGTATATGTGAGGGTTCTTGATGGTTAAACCTTGATTAAGAGAGTAGAATAGGACCCAAATGCTAAGTTAGTAACAGTTGTCTTAAGATTTTTTTTTAAAAAAAAAAAGTTAAGGATGTTAATTATGTTTAAAATACCCTTTACTTTGCTTGTTTATGTGCCTACTTCTAAACCAACCCTAACCTCTAGAATATGTTTGAATTGTGTGATAACCATTAGGAATAAACTAATTGTTGTGAACTTGATTTGTTTGCCTTTAACTGATCTTGATGTGATATTAGGATATGGTTGGTCTATCCTAATAGATTATGCCTCTAAAACCTGGATTTTTCTTGAACCTAATGTTTCTAGACTTAAGCCTATCAAACCTAAAGAAAAAAAAATCACATGCTATCATCTCTTGAAAATAAGGAAGATAAAATTTAAATTGACTCTATGCCAGTTGTAAATGAGTATCCTGAGGTGTTTCCTGATGATGTTTCTGGCTTGCCTTCTGAAAGAGAAATAGAGTTTAGTATAGATTTGATGCCTAGTACTAGACAAATTTTTATGCAACCATATAGGATATCACCATTGGAATTAACTAAGTTAAAGAAACAATTGGAAGAATTATTAGAAAAATAATTTATAAGAACTAGTGTGTCACAATGGGGAGTCCAGAATTATTAGTTAAAAAAAAATGGAGGATCTAGGTTATGTGTAGATTATAGACAATTAAATACAGTAACTATAAAGAATAAATATCTTTTACCTAGAATAGATGATTTAATGGATCAACTTAAAGGAGCAACAATTTTCTTTAAAATAGATTTAAGGACTGGGTATTATCAAATTATAGTTAAAAAGGAGAATATACTCAAGACTGGTTTTAGGATTATGTATGGACATGGTGAATATCAAAGTGATGCCATTTGGAGTGACTAAGGCACCAGCAGTATTTATGGATTATATGAATAGGGTGTTTAGACCATACTTAGATTATTTTGTAATAGTATTTATAGATGATATATTAATATATTCTAAGAATAAAGAAGAACATGAAAAACTATCTTAGAATAACCTTACAAACTTTGAATGAAAGAAAATTATATGCTAAGATGTCTAAATGTGAATTTTGGTTAGAGGAAGTAAAATTTTTAGGACAGTTAATTTCTAGAGATGGAATAAGTGTGAATCTTTCTAAGGTAGAAGTGGTTTTAGAATGGGAAAGGCCTAAGACAGTAACTAAGATTAGTAGTTCTTAGGATTTGATGGATATTATAGAAGATTGATTGAAGGATTTTCTAAGATAGCTAGACCCTTAATAGAATTTTATTTGGAGTGAGAGTTGTGAGAAAATTTTCCAAGAATTGAGACATAAATTGACTACCTCACTAGTTTTAGTTTTACCTGACCCAAATGAATCCTATGAGGTATACTGTGATGTTTCATCTCTAAGGTTAAGATGAGTGTTGATATAAAATAGGAAAGTAGTAGCTTATGCATCTAGGCGGTTGAAATCACATGAGAGAAATTATCTTACTCATGATTTGGAGTTAGCAGCTATAGTTTTTGCTTTGAAGATTTGGAGACATTATTTATATGGATCAAGATTTGATGTATATAGTGATCATAAGAGTTTAAAATATTTGTTTGGAAAAAAAAAATGGAAAGGAGACAAAGAAGATGGATGGAGTTTATTAAAGATTATGATTTGCAGTTAATGTATCATTCAGGAAAAGCTAATGTAGTAGCAAATGCTTTAAGTAGGAAAATTGTACATATGTCAACTATGATGATTAAAGAATTAGAATTAATACAATAATTTAGAGATTAGAATTTGTGTACAGTTAGGGAAAAAGATAAAATTCAATTAGGAAGGATTACCATTGCTAATGATTTTTTGGAAGATATTAGGAAGAAACAAGATGTAGATGAATTTATTTAAAAAAAAAAAAAAGGGATTAATAAGAACAGATAAAGTAAAAGGATTTAATTTAGGAATGGATGCAATTATTAGGTTTAAAAATAGAATTTATGTACCTAACATTCAAGAATTAAAGGAATTGATTTTGGAAGGAATGACACAAGTAAATTTAGTATTCAACCTAGAAATACAAAAATGTATAAAGATTTAAAGGAGATGTTTTGGTGGCCTAGGGTGAAGAGAGATGTAGCAGAATATGTAGCTAGATGTTTAATGTGTCAGAAAGTAAATATTGAACATCAGAAACCATCTGACATGTTATAACTTTGAAGATACCTATATGGAAATTGGATAGTATATCAATAGATTTTGTGGTAGGATTACCTAGAACAAATAGGAATTGTGATATTATTTGGGTAATTGTAGATAGATTAACTAAATCAGCACATTTTCTTCCAATAAATATTAGGTATTCTTTAGAAAGATTGGCTCAATTGTATATAAAAGAAATAGTTAAATTACATGGGGTACCTACTAGTATAGTCTCAGATAGGGATCCTAGATTTGTTTCTAAATTTTGGAGAGAATTTCAGAAAGCCTTAGGAAGTAGATTACATCTTAGTTCAGCTTACCACCCTTTTTGTCAAACCTCCATGATGTGTTCCATGTGTCACAACTAAGACAGTACATCTCAGATCCTTCACATGTCATTGAACCTGATCAAATACAGGTAAAGGAAAACCTAACATTTGAAACAAAGCCTGTTAAGATTGAGGACAGAAGGATTAAGTACCTGAGAGGTAAAGAAATTTCTCTGGTTAAGGTTATTTGGGATGATATCAGAGGTGATACTACATGGGAGTTAGAGGAGAAAATGCGAGAAGCATATCCTCATTTGTTTGTATAGTTATTTAGTTGTATAGTTGTATGATTGTATATTTGTATTAGAAATTTCGAGGACGAAATTTTTATTAGTAGGGGAGAATTGTAACATCCTCATTTTACTATTTGTACGCATTTATATATGTACATTATGAACACTTATGCACTGTATTTTATAAAACTCTATGAACATATTTTCTTAATGAAATTAATACAGTTCTACTCAGAAGAATTTTCTGAATTTCTAAATGTTTTCGTTTTTGCTGAAATTAATTGTTGACTGGACTGCTATGTCAGACAGCTGTCCAGGATAAATTTTCAAGTATAGAATTTTGAACTCAATTATAACTTAAAAGAAAGGTAATAGAATATAGATTAAAAATATATACAGATAAAGAATTAAAATGCTTATTCAGAATTGTTAGGATTTTCTGAAAGTTAGAACTTTGAGAAATTATTACGGTAAAATTTTAAGACAGAAAATTTAGAGAAAATTCATAGGATATCTATAGAATTATCTAATAATTGTAATATACTTAGAATAATTATTAAAAATGTTTAACCAAGAAAAATTTAATTTAGAACCTTAACCAATCAAAAAGTGACAACTTAGGCTTTTCTAAGATCACTAAATTAAGCTAATTAGGCTTGGATTAAGAGATAAGTAAGACACTACCCCAAGGTTTTTGATAGTGAGGAATCCAATGGTGGTGTTATTTTCTTCAAATTCTAATTATTTTGTAAGATAATTAACAGCCCTAAATTATTCTAGAAAATTCCATTAAATTACCTACAAATGTTGACTTTTGACCTTTTGGAAGGCAAGTCACTTGCTCCACTCCTTTGGCTGTCCAAGTGGATGGGGAAGCTTGGAGAACTGATCTCCCTTGGCCAATAGGGGCTGCTGGACGTGCAGGAGCTGCTGGATGTGAAGGAAACATCCAATTTGGTTAATTCTTGGTTTAATGAAGCAAATAACTTAAGAAAAAAAGGCAAAAAGTCACAAAAGCTATTTTTCTCTCCAAAACAGAACCGTGAGCTTCCTTACCCAGCAGCTGCAGCTCTTGACTTCATTTCATCTTAACTTCATCATCTCATCCCAAATTAAGAAACCAAACCATCCAAACTTCCAAAACACAAAGCTAATTCGGCTAGTAGAGAAAGAATTGGAGAAAATCTCAAAAATTCCTACAAGACCAAGGAGTGAGGGAGAAAGGAAATCAAGGCTTTTTCTTCAATTAAAGAGTCTAAGGTAAGGATCTAGGCATTTAATTTCAATTAGAACCCTTGGAATTAGAAGAAAACATGTTGTAGGCTTAGATTAAAAATTTGAACAAGAATCATGAAAACTTGAAATTGATTTAGGGGTTTTGTGTTTTTGATGCTTGTGATTGTAATTCATGGATTGGAATGATGTTTGATTGAATTTTTAAGGTGTTGTAATGGTTGAAATTTGGTTTGTTGAATTTTGATTGAAATTGTGATTTGATTGAATTTTGGTTGGAATTGGAGTTTGTAGCTTTGGAAGAATTGTTGAGAATGGCTTGTAGACCATTCGGCCAGCCCTAAATGCAAGGGATATTATGTGGAAATTTTTATAAAACCAAGGGCAAAATAGTCATTTTACATGTAGGGACACATTGGGTATTTTGGAAAAAGATTGAGGGCATTTTCGGAAATTATTAAAAATACTAATGTTATAATGTAAATTGCTTAAATCTTTGTATCCTTGTATGTTAATGTGTACAAATTATTTATTTGATTGTGATCATGAACGAAATTCATTAGCATGAGTCTTTTTGGGGGATTTATAAAAGTATCAAATGAGAAAGAATTATGTTGACTAACCAGGACTGTGGTAGTCATGAGAATTGAGTTGATTTATGAAAAGAGAACTGTGTTGACTGACCGGACTGCGGTAGTCATGTATTTGAAAATATGATTGAGATTATGAAAAGAGAATTGTGTTGACTGACCGGACTGCGGTAGTCATGTATTTGAAAATATGATTGAGATTATGAAAAGAGAACTGTGTTGACTGACCGGACTGCGGTAGTCATGTATTTGAAAATATGATTGAGATTATGAAAAGAGAACTGTGTTGACTGACCGGACTGCGGTAGTCATGTATTTGAAAATATGATTGAGATTATGAACAAAGAACTGTGTTGACTGACCGGACTGCGGTAGTCATGTATTTGAAAAGATGATTGAGATTGTGAACAGAGAATATGATAGTCCTGAGAAATGGGTGAGCAGAGTAAGTTAGACAGGACTGTATAGTCTGTGATTATATAGTCTGTGGGGTGAGGGATATTGGCAATTCCACATGTGGCTGTAATTTGGACAGAGATGCTGCCGTGGTGGCCTTCCGGGTATCCTGATCTCCTAATTCTGTTTAGTTTATTCGCGTTTAGTAGGGGCTGATGGCTGAATTGCTGTACATAATGGTAGGCCAGTTACTTACTAAACACTCAAAGGGGAAGTCTCCATGGAGCAGGGTCAAAACGAATTTGAGTCAAAAACTGCATTGCATAAATCATACTGCATTTAATTATGTGTGTAACTAATTAATTTGTTATGATATGTATTTGTTTGAAATTGTTTTAATTCTATGAGAAATTAAATGCCTGATCCGGTAATGTTGTCCCCAGATTCTAGGGGAGTGTGAATTGCAGGTGTCTGAAGATATAGTTAAATGATGAAGATGCAGAAATTCCAGAGCATATAGGATGGGACTATTTTGGGTAGACAATAATTTGTAGTAGTTAGAATTATTTTGTAGCAGTGTTTATATAAATTTTAATGATGTAAATTACAGAACATATTTTGGATTGTAAGATAACGTATCAGAACTTTGAAATAAATATATAAAATAAATTAAATAGTTAAATTATGTTTTATAAGAAAAGGGGGGTTACAATAAGCATGTTAAAAGTATATTTAATAAATTTATTATAATATATTTATTATATATTCATGTAAAAAAAAGTTAATAGTATTATAAAAATATTAATCAAGAAAATTTTCGTAACTGAAGTTATTAAACATAGAGTCAAGATATTATTTTGTAATAAATATATTAAATAATTAGATTTAAATTAGTTTTTAGTATAAACAATTTAACCTCATAAAATAAATATTATTCAACAAAATATTTATTTATGAAATTATTTAAAATTATTTTATACAATTTTTAAGTAAAAATGATTTTATAGGATTTAAGAGTAAAAAAAAATTGTTAAGTCTTGAGTATGCAATTGTGTTAAATACTCAAAGAAATAAATTTGTCGCTCATAATATTCTTACCTCACTCGAGCAAGATTATCTCCCGTAAATGATACACGTGGACTCAAACATTAAAAAAATAAGAAATATTTAATTTATGATACTATTGATGAAGTGATTTAAAATATATTTTTGTAATATAAATATTATATATATATATATATATATATATATATCATTATTATATACATATGAATCAACAAAATTTCCATATATCAAGTTATTAAACATAGATTCAAAATATTATTTTGTAATAAATATACTAACTAATAAGATTTAATAATTTTTTAGTACAAAAACTTCAAACTTAATAAAATAAATATTATTCAACAAAATATTTATTTATGAAATTATTTAAAATTATATAATTATATAATTTCTAAATAAAAATGATTTTATAGTAATTTCGATCATACTGCTTAGATGCCGTCGGCAATTTCAATCCTTCATCACCACAAAGGTAGAGGCCTTGTTCAAACTCAAAAGCCAACCAAAGAAACACATTCTCCAAATGTAGGTATTTATAATTAAGTAGGTGTATGGGTATTTTTTTAAAATTACAGATAAAATTGTTATTTTCTTTGTTATAATCCACTGATACCTAAGTTTAATTCTTATAGATAAAAAAAAAATAACAACTTTGCTAGTTACATGTAGGGTGTAAGGGGATTGTGATTGACCTATGAATCCATCCAATCCAAACTACATGTTGCCGACTTGGGTTTTTTTTTTTTTTTTGGACCCAATTATAACTAGGTTAGATATTCGTAAGTTTCAAACCTAATAAACCCGACTCAACTCAACTAACTAAAATAGATATAATATGAATGTGACTGCAGTAGACTAGGCATGTTTTAAAGTCTTTTCACTTGTGTCACCACTGGTATAAGACGCAGAATAAAAATGAATGCCCTTTTGCTTTTGTAGTGTTTAGGATGTGTACTTATGTGTATGGGATCCAAATCCTTTAGGATGTGTACTTTATGTATGGAATTGTTGTACAATTTCAATGCATAAACATTTGAAGATTCTAAAACCTATAATAATTCCAAGAAATATATGTAAAGTATAATACTGTTTGCAGGGGAATTTTTATATTTTACATCTTATTTTGTAGTTAAAAATGTAACCCCCCTTCTAATTAATTAATCTACATCAGATATATATAAAAATTCCAAATACATACTATAAAAGTTCAAGATATATCCTTATAATTTACATCATAAAAATTTACAGAAATACTACTACAAAATAATTCTAATTATTACAAGCATTAAAATATCCCAAAAAGTCCCCATCCTATAGCTCTGGAAGTTGCTGCATGTTTTCCATCTAACTATTCTTTAAACACCTGCAAATCAAACTTCCCTAGAATCTAGGGACAGCATTACCGGATCAGGCATTTAATTTCTCATACAATTAAAACAATTTCAAACATATACATATCCGATACAAATTAACCGTTCTCACTCATAATTAAATGCAATATGATTTATGCAAATGCAGTTTTGACTCAAAATCATTTTTGACCCTGCTCCATGGAGACTTCCCCTTTGAGTGTTTAGTAAGTAACTGGCCTACCATTACCTCATGTAATTCAGCTATCAGCCCCTACTAAACGCGAATAAACTTGACAGAATTAGGAGGTCAGGATACCCGGAAGGCCACCACGACAGTATCTGCGCTCCAGATTACGGTCCTCTGTGGAATTGCCAATATCCTTCACCCCACAGGTTATATAATCACAGACTATACAACCCTGTTTAACTTATTCTGCTCACCCAAATATTCATTTCTCATCTATCAAATCATTTCTCATCTGTCAAATCATTTCTCATGACTACCTTTGTCCCGGTTAGTCAACATAATTCTTCCTCATTTGAAACATTTATAATTCCCCCAAAAAGACTTATGCAAATGAATTATGTTAATGATCACAATTAAATAAATAATTTCTACACATTAATACACAAGAATACAAAAATTAAACAATTTTACCTTATAACATTAATATTTTAGTAAATTATCAATTAAATCACTATTAGGTAAAATTTCTAAAATACCCTTAATCTTTTCTAAAATTCCATCTATGTCCTAGATTTTTGAAATGACCGCATTACCATTGCTCTTTTTCAAAAATTCCAAGTGTATCCCTAAACTTTCTAGTAATTCCGAAAATGTCCTCAATCTTTTCCAAAATACCCAATGTGTCCCTACATGTAAAATGACCATTTTGCCCTTGGTTTTACAAAAATTTCCACATAGTATCCCTTGTATTTTGAGCTTGGCCGAATGGTATACATACCATTTCCAACATGTTTTTCCAAAGCAACAAACTCCAATTCCAACCAAAAATCAACCAAATCACAATTCAATCAAAATCAAACAACCCAAAATTTCAACCATCACAACACATCAAAAATTCAATCAAACATCATTCCAATCCATAAATTCCAATCACTAGCATCAAAAACACAAAACCCCTAAATCAATTTCAACTTTTAATGATTCTAGGTCACAAATTTAATCTAACCCTACAACATGTTTTCTTCTAATTCCAAGGGTTCTAAATTGAAATTAAATGCCTAGATCCTTACCTTAAACTCTTTAATTGAAGAAAAATCTTTGAATCCCTTTCTCCCTCACTCCTTGGTCTTCTTGAGATTTTTGAGATTTCCTCCAATTTCTTTCTCTAATAGCCGAATTATGTGAGGTAGGGTGAAGTTTGGATGGTTTGGTTTCTTAATTTGAGATGAAAAGATGAAGTTAAGATGAAATAAAATGAAGGGCTGCAGCTGGAAGGAACTCACGGTTCTGTCTTGGAAAAACTAGCTTTTGGTGACTTTTATTTTTGTGTTAAGTTTTAATGCTTCTTTAATCAAGTAATTAACCAAATTGGAGTTTGCCTTCACATCCAGCTGCTCCTGCACGTCCAGCAGCCTTCATTGGTCAAGGGAGATTAGTCACCAAAGCCACTTGGACAGCCAAGGAGTTCCTTGAGTGACTTGTTCACTTGCCTACCCCAAAAGTCAACATTTCAAGAACTTTGTAGAAAATTCTAGAAGGTAATTAGGGCTGCTGATTATCTTACAATGTGATTAGAATTTGAAGAAAATAACACCACCATTGGATTCCTCACTATCAAAAACCTTGGGGTAGTGTCTTACTTATCTCTTAATCCAAGCCTAATTAGCTTAATTTAGTGACATTAGAAAAACCTAAGTTGTCACTTTTTGATTGGTTAAGGTTCTAAATTAAATTTTTCTTGGTTAAACATTTTTAATAATTATTCTAAGTATATTACAATTATTAGATAATTCTATAGATATCCTACGAATTTTCTCTAAATTTTCTGCCTTAGAATTTTACCGTAATAATTTCTCAAAGTTCTAACTTTCAGAAAATCCTAACAATTCGGAATAAGCATTTTAATTCTTTATCTGTATATATTTTTAATCTATATTCAATTACCTTTCTATTGAGTTATAAATGAGTCCAAAATTCCACACTTGAAATTCTATCCTGGACAGCTGTCTGACATAGCAGTCCAGTCAACAATCAATTTCGGCAAAAACAAAGACATTTAAAGATTCAGAAAATTCTTCTAAGTAGAACTATATTAATTTCATTAAGAAAATATGTACATAAAGTTTCTATTAAATACAGTACATAAGTGTTCATAATATACATATATAAATGCGTACAAATAGTAAAATGAGGATGTTACAAAAAACGCATGCTATAGAATGTTGGTTTGGTTTGGTAAAATGAGAGGTTTAAAGGTTCAAAAACCAAAATATAAGCAAACAAGACTACGCCAAGAGTCTTAAGCCTAGCATGCCTTATAGTGCTGTTTAAAAAATCCAATTATATAAAACTAATCCATAACTGACCTAATCTAAACCACTTTAAATCCATTTTAATGGATTGGTTTAATATTCAAATCCAGTTTAGGGACTAAAAAGTCCCTGAAGGACTAAAAACATTGACAGAAAAAAAGTTCAGGGACTAAGATCGGTCAAATATTTGTTTAAGGACTAAAAACAAAAATTGAAAAAAAAAGTTTAGGGACTAAAAACATTGAAGAAAAAAAAAGTTCAGGGACTAAGACTGTCAAATATTTATTTAAGGACTAAAAACAAAAATTGAGAAAAGTTGAGGGACTAAAAACATTGAAGGAAAAAAAGTTCAGGGAATAAGACCAGTCAAAATTTTGTTTAGGAACTAAAAGTGAAAACTCGAAAAAGTTCAGGGACCAAAAATATAATTAATCCTTTTAATTAACTAACCTGATTATCTAACTAATTAAGGTCAAGTTGGGTTGAATTAGGTTACTTAAAAATTCATGAACCCAACCCAACTCAGCCCAATTAAACATAACTGGGTTGGGTTGTGAGTTAGCTTAAACTTAACCAACTCAATCCACTTACACTCCTAATTACATGGACATCAACACTCATAAGCATGTTAAAAGTATATTTAATAAATTTATTATAATATATTTATTATATATTCATGTAAAAAAAAGTTAATAGTATTATAAAAATATTAATCAAGAAAAATTTCGTAACTGAAGTTATTAATCATGGAGTTAAAATATTATTTTGTAATAAATATATTAACTAATTAGATTTAAATTAATTTTTAGTATAAACAATTTAACCTCATAAAATAAATATTATTCAACAAAATATTTATTTATGAAATTACTTAAAATTATTTTATACAATTTTTAAGTAAAAATAATTTTATAGGATTTAAGAGTAAAAAAAATTGTTAAGTCTTGAGTACGCAATTGTGTTAAATACTCAAAGAAATAAATTTGTCGCTCATAATATTCTTACCTTACTCGAGCAAGATTATCTCCCGTGAATGATACATGTGGACTCAAACATTAAAAAAATAAAATAAAAATATTTAATTTATGATACTATTGATGAAGTGATTTAAAATATATTATGTAATATAAATATATTGAATATATATATATATATTTAACATTATTATATACATGCGAATCAACAAAATTTCCATATATCAAGTTATTAAACATAGATTCAAAATATTATTTTGTAATACATATACTAACTAAAAAGATTTAATAATTTTTTTGTACAAAAAGTTCAAACTTAATAAAATAAATATTATTCAACAAAAATATTTATTTATGAAATTATTTAAAATTATATAATTACTAAATAAAAATGATTTTATAGGATTTAAAAATAAAAAATTGAGTCTTAGGTATAAAGTTAAGTTAAATACTCGAAGAAATACATTTGTTGCCCAAAATGGTTCTACCTGACTCGGGTAAGATTGTCTCCCATGAATGATACTTGTAGTCTCTACCATTAAAAAATTAAAACTAATTTAATTTGTGATATTATTAATAAAGTAACTTAAAACTATTTTGTAATAAAAATATATTTAATAAATTAATTTTAATATACTTATTATATACATATGAATCAATAAAATTTTCATATACAAAGTTATTATTATTTTGTAATAAATACATTAACTAAGTAGATTTAAATTATTTTTTAGTATAAAAATTTAAACCTCATAAAACAAAATATTATTCAAAAAAATATTTATTTATGAAATTATTGAAAATTATTTTATATGATTTCTAAATAAAAATGATTTTATAGGATTTAAAAGTAAAAAAAAATGTGGAGTCTTAGGTATGAAGTTGTGTTAAATATTCAAAGAAATATATTTGTCATCCATAATAGTCCTGCCTGACTCGGACAAGATTGTCTCCCGTTAATAATACTTGTAGTCTCTAACATTAAAAACTTTAGATTAATTTAATTTATGATATTATTAATGAAGTAATTTAAAACTATTTGGAAATGAAAATATATTTAATAAATTAACTATAGTATATTTATGATAAATTTATGTAAAAAGAAGTTAACATTATTATATAAATATTAATCGACCAAAAATCTCGTATATAAAGTTATTAAACATAAAGTCAAAATATTATTTTGTAATTTATATATTAACTAATTAGATCTAAATTAATTTTTAGTATAAAAATTTTAACTTCATAACATAAATATTATTCAACAAAATATTTATTTTTGAAATTATTTAAAATTATTTTACATGGTTTGTAAGTAAAACTAATTTTATAGGTCCCTGATAAATGAATGATTTTTGTTTGTTGTCCTTAATAAATTTTTTGGTTGCATTGGATCTTGATATATCAACTTTTGTTTTGAGTCCTACCGTTAGTTAAGTGATAACGTGGCACCATCCGAATAGATCTTCCTGATATATATCAAACCTTGAGATGGTGTCACGTCATCACTTAACTGATGGCAAGGACTCAAAACTAAAGTTTTCATATATTAGGATCCAATACAATAAAAAAATATATTAGGGATCCAAAACAAAAATCAATCATTTATCAAGGACTTAAAACACACACACACACACACACACACACACACACAGACACACACAGACACAGACACAGACACAGATATATATATATATATATATATATATATATATATATATATATATATATATATTGTTGAGTCTTTGGTATGTCGTTATGTTAAATATTTGGAGAAACAGATTTGTTGCCCATAATTGTTGTATCTAACTCAAGTAGGATTGTCTCCCGTGAATAATATCCGTCGTCTCTGCCTTAAAAATATTAAAAATAACTCAATTTATTTATGATATTATTGACAAAGTAATTTAAAACTATTTTATAATAAAAATATATTTAATAAATTAATTTTAATATTTTATGATATATTTATGTATAAAATTTAACATTATTATATAAAGATTAATCAACAAAATTTTTGTATATGAAGTTATTAAACATAGTGTCAAAATATAAATATTTATATTTATAATATTATAAACAAATAAAATTATGTATCATTTAATATAAAATGAAAGAAAGAAAGAAGCATAAAAAGAAAATAAATAAGAATAAAAAAATAAAAATAACGTAAAAAGAAAAAAGTAATTAAAAGTAAAAGGAAAATAAAGAAAGAAAAAAATGTAAAATGAAAAAGAAAGAAATAAAACATAAAAATAAAAAAAGAAGAAATATATGTTTAAATAAAAAAACTAAAAAAGAAGAAAGAAAAAAATTGAGTAGGATAAATAATAAAAGAGAATTTATTTTTCTATATAGCATAGATATATAATAGAATAGAAAAATAAAAAACAAAAAAATTAAAAGAAAAAGTTGAAAAAGGGATGAAAAGAAAGAGAGAGAGTTTTTAGAGGAAAAGTTTTTTCCCAAATGGTGACATGTGTCATCCAAGGGTTCTCTTTTCTTATATAGAAATAGACAAGACTATGCCAAGAGTCTTAAGCCTAACATGCCTAATAGGGCTGTTTAAAAAATCCAATTATATAAAACAATCCATAACTAACCTAATCTAAACCACTTTAAATCCATTTTAATGGATTGATCTAATATCCAAATCTAGTTTTTTGGATATTAAATCCAATCTAATTAATTTGGATATGGATTGGATATTTGTTTGGATTTTTAAATCCAAAACGATGCCCACCACAAGCGTTTTTCAAATGATATAGCATTCTTCCGAAAATAGTATAGGCTGAGGTCGTCCAAAAACAACCTCGGTCGAGGTTGCCAAGGTCATTCGAAAAAACCATAGTCGACGTCGGTTGAAAATAGCCCTTGGCCGAAGTCAGCCGAAAATGGCCTTGGCCGACAACGGCCTAAAATTGCCTCGGCCAAAAACTACCCTGGCCGATGTTGGCCGAAAACTTCCCTAATCGATGTCGCCCAAAAATATCCTAATCGAGACTGGCTGAAAATTGTCCCGGTCGACATCGGCCAAAAATAACCCTAGTCGACGTCGACCAAAAACTTCCCTAACCAAGGTTGGCTGAAAATACTATGGCTGAGATCGGCCATAAAGAGCCTTGATCGAGGTCGGCCAAAAACTGTCTCGGCCGACGTCGGCCAAAAATAACCTTAGCTGACGTCGGCCAAAAACTTCACCGGGTGAGGTTGGCTGAAAATACCGTAGCTGAGATCGGCCATAAATAGCCTTGATCGAGGTTGACGAAAAAACTGCCTCGGCCGACGTCAGCAAAAAATAACCCTAGCCAACATCGGTTGAAAATAACCCTAGCTGACGTCGGCCGAAAACTGTCTTAGCCTACGTCGGCCAAAAATAACCCTAACCGACATCAGTAAAAAATAATCCTAGCCGATGTCGGCCAAAAATTCCCTGGCCAAGGTTGGCCGAAAATACCCTAGCCTTGATCGAAGTCGGCCTAAAACTATCTCGGCCGACATTGCTTATGTAAAAGACGAAAAAGGGTTTCGTGTGTTCGATGTCATGGTGTATTGCTATGGACAGAAACAAACGTTAGGGGAAAGAAGAAAGGATGAACGAGATTGTCTGAAACGCAATATTCATTTATCCTCATTTCAATCCTCGTTGCTTAAGTAGTAATTATTATTTTTATTACTAAATGTGAGTCTTTTCGTTTAATATATTATTAGTATAATAAATTAATATAATTTTTTTAAAATATTTTTTCTATCTTTTTTCATTACATCAAACATGCTTCTTTTATTTGTCAATTATTAATATTAATTATTTTTTAAATATTTTTTTAATTTATATCTTTTATTTTATGTAAATTAAAAAATGTCCATATCTAAATTAAAAATTTACCAAAATATTTGATATTAACTTATCTTCTACACATACTCACTACTAAATAAACAATATAATCTGTACCAAAAAAATAAAAAATATAAATATTATATATACTGATATTATTAAAATTAATATTAATAAATTAAAGTTTAATTACACATTTTATCCCCTTACTTAATTTTGTAAATTTTATCATTGTATTATTTTTCGCACATTTGCCATTTCAATAATATTTTACAAATTTTGTTCACTCGTTAGTTGAAGATCCATTGTCATTAGTTGACTAATGTAATAATACATGTGACACTGACATGAATTGCCGACACTGGGAACTTATGTGTAATTAGAGACAATATATGTAAAATTGAACATGACATTAATGGGATGCGCAAAATTACATTATCCATAGTTTTTTTTTTGCACTCTCTTATGATTGTCATAATAAATACTTTCTTATTTTAATTCCTTAACTAATGTCCTTAATTTTTAATTGTTAACGTAAAAACATTAGGTGTGACATAATTTCCATATAATTTTATCTTTAAGCGTATGATTAAAGGGTAAAACTGCACCATCAACCTAAATGGCGACCCGGCATGGTTTTTCTTTCTCTGCGAGTCCGACAGGTGATGGCGGTTCCGACAAAGAACCACCGGATGGTGGGGGTGGTGAAAAAACTCGTGTCTCTTTCAAAAACATGTTGATGGGTAATAAGGAGGCCTTGCCTCCATGGCCAAAAGTGGTGGATTAGCTTAAGGAAAAGTTAGCTACAATTGTTTATAAGGATGGTAATCCCCTCAAGCCTATTGTCCATATAGCTGATTCAGTCTTTAATGGGTTATGCGCACCATGGCAAGACGGTTTGGTGGTAAAGCTTCTTGGGAAAAATATTGGCTATGTTATCTTGAAGGATCGATTGCCGAGAATATGGAAACTGAATGGGGGTTTTGATATTCTTAATATTGGTAATAATTTCTACATGGTCAAGTTTGATATGGAGGAAGACAGGATGAAGGTTATGGAGGAATGTCCTTGGATGATATTTGATCACTATCTGACGGTCCAAACATGGTCACTGGATTTCATCTCTCCCACAGCAAAGATTGACAGAACCCTAGTATGGATTCATTTTCCAGGTTTGAACATGATCTATTATGATGAGAGCATATTATTAGCTCTTGTTGCTGCTATAGAGAATCATATCAAGGTAGATACCAATACACTGGATGCTAAGAGAAGGAGATTTGCTCGTATTTGTGTTGAAATAAACCTGGATAAACCTGTAGTGGGTAAAGTTGGGCCTAATAACTTCTGGTTTAAAGTGGAGTATGAGGGCCTCCATAGAATATGTGCATCTTGTGGCTGTTATAGCCATCTGGCCAGGGAATGTCCTTCAGCACCTAAGACTGATGTTTCCACAATGACTCCGATGACCTCGGATACTACAAAGGGGAAGAAGAAACAACCTGAGATATCTCCCGCAATCATTAATGCGGATCCGATATTCAAAGCAGTGGTTACAAAAGATAATAATGGGGGTAATCAGAAGGGGGAATATTCCATTAATTGCTATTAATGAGGAGGATCAATTACATGGGGATTGGCTCATTGTCAAGCGCAAATCTCGTAACAAATCCAAAAAGAATCAGTCATATTCACTCTGCAATTGCATATCACCCTTTATATTTGGTGGCTCCCAAAGTGTAGTAGCATAAACCACAACACATTCCAGTCCACCATGAGAAGTACTGTGGGGGGTCTTTCTTCCTCCTTCTCAAGCGTTCGTTCCGCCTCATCATGGTTCGAGGTGTACGCTGCCTTCTCCACATTCATGATGCTCCTGAGAACCGCGATAAACGATCTCATACCCCACCAAGTTCGCACTTTCATAGTCTCAAAGCTAAAGGCTCTCTTCTCAGACCGCCAGAACATCAACCAGGTCTCACTTCAGATCAATGAGATTTGGGATGGTCAAATCAACCTACTCTTCCAAGCCACACAAGAGTATCTCCCAGCTCAAATATCCCACTCTTACAAGTCCCTCAGAGTTGGGAAGCTTCCAAAGCACAAGAACATAGTAGTGGCCGTGGACGGAACACAAGAGGTCGTGGATCAATTCGAAGACATCAAGCTCAGCTGGAAGCTCGTTGAGAAAAGCCCCAAAAGCGACTCTGATCATCCTAAATCAAGCGGTGGTTACGAGAGGAAGTCATTTACGCTAAGCTTCGATGAGAAGCATAGAGATGTGGTAATGAACAAGTATATTCCACACGTTCTAAGCACTTACCAGGACATGCAGACAGAGCAGAAAACCATCAAGATCCATTCCATTGGTGGTGGGTGTTGGCAGAAAAGTGACTTAACTCATCCAGCATCGTTTGATTCGCTTGCATTGGAACCTCAACAGAAGCAGGCCATTATTGATGATTTGGAACGGTTTTTGCGGAGGAAGGAGCTGTATAAGAGGGTGGGGAAGCCTTGGAAACGTGGCTACCTCTTGTATGGGCCTCCCGGAACTGGAAAATCTAGCCTTATTGCAGCCATGGCCAACTACCTCAAGTTTGATGTGTATGATTTGGAGCTGACCTCTGTGTTTTCTAACTCCGATCTCATGCGAGCCATGAGGGAAACGACCAACCGTTCCATCATCGTCATAGAAGACATAGACTGCAACAAAGAGGTGCATGTTCGACCAACAGCTTTTTCAGATTCAGATTCAGACTTTGACCGCAAGCATGTCAAGGTTTGTTTTGTATATTATTATAACCTTTTATGTCTAAAATTTACTCATTTTAGTCTTTATACTGTTATACATACACTTTTTTTAATCCGTTTTAATCTCTAGAATCCCAGATTGTATAAGAATAGACAAAAATGAATTATTAATCTAATGACGTAAATTAAGAAATATAATTAATATTTTTATTTACTTTAAAATTATTTTTAAACTTCCTTCTGTACCCTTTATTTATTTCAACTATCTCTTCTTGGAAGTGGAGTATTAACTTGTTACGATGGTTCCTGAAAATCATTGCATAGGTTAAGACTAACAGGTTTACTCTGTCGGGTCTGCTTAACTACATGGATGGCTTGTGGTCAAGTGGTGGAGAGGAGCGAATTATAATCTTCACAACTAACCACAAAGAGAAAATAGACCCTGCATTGCTGCGCCCTGGTCGTATGGACATGCACATTCACTTGTCCTTCCTTAAAGGCAAGGCTTTTGGAGTCTTGGCTTCCAATTATTTGGACATTGAAGGAGATCATCCACTCTTTGAACAAATTGAAGAGCTATTGGAGAAAATAGAAGTCACCCCTGCAGTAGTAGCAGAGCAACTAATGAGAAATGAGGATCCTGAAGTTTCTTTGGAAGCACTCGTTAAATTTCTCGAAGAAAAAGACAAGGAAAGACTACTTTTAGATTAATGAATGTGACTGCGGCAGACTAGGCATGTTTTAAAGTCTTCTCGCTTGTATCGCCACTGGTATAAGACGCAGAATAAAAATGAATGCCCTTTTGCTTTTGTAGTGTTTAGGATGTGTATGGGATCCAAATCCTTTAGGATGTGTACTTATGTATGGAATTGTTGTACAATTTCAATGCATAAACATTTGAAGATTTTAAAACCTATAATAATTCCAAGAAATACATGTAAAGTATAATACTGTTTGCAGAGGAATTTTTATATTTTACATTTTATTTCATAGTTAAATACGCATGCTATAGAATGTTGGTTTGGTTTTGTAAAATGAGAGGTTTAAAGGTTCAAAAACCAAAATATAAGCAAACTAGTTAGTTACTCGTGCGTTTGCACGGGCCACCTTAATTTCTACGTATTTTTTGAAATGATTTACGTATATCATAACTTGCTAAAAAATAAATATTATATATACATTTGTTGCTCAACGACAATAAGAAACCAAAACATAAATATTTAATAAGAATGATAGAGCAAGAATGGTTGACCTAGTTAACGTTGCATAAATTATATTAAAATAGTTGAAAGATATTAAAAAATTTAGTCTCACAATAAAAAGATTTAGAGTATTCAAGCAGAGAAAATATACTTAGTTATATTCCTATAGATATTTCTTATTTCATTTAAAATATTTATAAAATTGTATGAAAAATTTATGTTTAAAAATTTAGAAAGGATTTAACATATTTTTAATTAAAATATTTTTGTAATTTTGAAATGTGAAATGATAAAATAATCTAATTATTTTACAACCATATTGCGAATAAAAGAAATATTATTTTTATAATATTTATAATTTATAATACTTCAAATAATTTAAAGTCTAAGAATTAATTAAATTAAATTAAAACTTTTGAAATAAAATATTACTTACCAACATTTCTTTGATTCGAGTGGAAGTAAGATTAGATCCCTTAAACAAAGTCTTAGATTCGAGACTTGTGGATAAAAGAGATCTTGCTAAAGTTAATGGATACTAATAAATTATTATTTTATTATCTAATAGACAAATTATATTTCATTAATAAGTACTTGTGTAAGATAAGTTGTTATAAATTTTTAGTATTATATTTGACACGTGAGAAGAAAATGTACTATGTTAAAAAAGAATAATATTTTTGTCTAAATATTTCAATCAGTTTTTCATGAATGATTTATAACGATATTATATGTTATATCTCATAAGCATGTTAAAAGTATATTTAATAAATTCATTATAATATATTATTATATATTCATGTAAAAAAAGTTAATGTTATTATAAAAATATGAATCAAGAAAATTTTCGTAACTGAAGTTATTAAACATAAAGTCGAAATATTATTTTGTAATAAATATATTAACTAATTAGATTTAAATTAATTTTTAGTATAAACAATTTAACCTCATAAAATAAATATTATTCAACAAAATATTTATTTATGAAATTATTTAAAATTATTTTATACAATTTTTAAGTAAAAATGATTTTATAGGATTTAAGAGTAAAAAAAAATTGTTAAGTCTTGAGTATACAATTGTGTTAAATACTCAGAGAAATAAATTTGTAGCCCATAATATTCTTACCTCACTCGAGAAAGATTATCTCCCTTAAATAATACATGTGGACTCAAACATGAAAACAATAAAAAAAATTTAATTTATGATATTATTGATGAAGTGATTTAAAATCTATTTTTGAAATACAAATATATTTATATATATATATATATATATATATATATATATATATATATATATTTAACATTATTATATACATATGAATCAACAAAATTTCCATATATCAAGTTATTAAACATAGAATCAAAATATTATTTTGTAATAAATATACTAACTAATAAGATTTAATAATTTTTTAGTACAAAAACTTCAAACTTAATAAAATAAATATTATTCAACAAAATATTTATTTATGAAATTATTTAAAATTATATAATTATATAATTACTAAATAAAAATGATTTTATAGGACTTAGAAATAAAAAATTGATTCTTAGGTATAAAGTTATGTTAAATACTCGAAGAAATAGATTTGTTGCCCATAATGGTTCTACATGACTCGGGTAAGATTGTCTCCCGTGAATGATACTTGTAGTCTCTACCATTAAAAAATTAAAACTAATTTAATTTATGATATTATTAATAAAGTAACTTAAAACTATTTTGTAATAAAAATATATTTAATAAATTAATTTTAATATATTTATTATATACATATGAATCAATAAAATTTTCATATACGAAGTTATTATTATTTTGTAATAAATAAATTAACTAATTCGATTTAAATTATTTTTTAGTATAAAAATTTAAACCTCATAAAACAAAATATTATTCAAAAAAATATTTATTTATGAAATTATTGAAAATTATTTTATATGATTTCTAAATAAAAGTGATTTTATAGGATTTAAAAGTAAAAAAAAATGTGGAGTCTTAGGTATGAAGTTGTGTTAAATACTCAAAGAAATATATTTGTCATCCATAATAGTTCTGACTTGGACAAGATTGTCTCCCGTTAATAATACTTGTAGTCTCTAGCATTAAAAACTTTAAACTAATTTAATTTATGATATTATTAATGAAGTAATTTGAAACTATTTGGTAATGAGAATATATTTAATAAATTAACTATAATATATTTATGATACATTTATGTAAAAAGAAGTTAACATTAATATATAAATATTAATCGACCAAAAATTTCGTATATAAAGTTATTAAACATAAAGTCAAAATATTATTTTGTAATTAATATATTAACTAATTAGATCTAAATAGCCTTGATCGAGGTCGGCCGAAAACTGTCTCGGCTGATGTCGGCCAAAAATAACCCTAGCCGACATCAGTCGAAAATAACCCTAGCTGACGTCGGCCAAAAACTTCACCGGCCGAGGTTGGTTGAAAATACCATAGCTGAGATCGGCCGTAAATAGCCTTGATCGAGGTCGGCGGAAAAACTGTCTGGGCCGACGTCAGCAAAAAATAACCCTAGCCGACATCGGTCGAAAATAACCCTAGTCGATGTTGGCCGAAAACTGTCATGGCCGAAAATACCCTAGCCTTGATCGAAGTCGGCCTAAAACTATCTCGGCCAACGTTATTGATGTAAAAGACGAAAAAAGGTTCCGCGTGTTCGATGTCATGGTGTATTGCTATGGATAGAAACAAACGTTAGGGGAAAGAAGAAAGGATGAACGAGATTGTCTGAAACGCAATATTCATTTATCCTCGTTTCAATCCTCGCTGCTTAAGTAGTAATTATTATTTTTATTGCTAAATGTGAGTCTTTTCGTTTAATATATTATTTGTATAATAAATTAATATAATTTTTTTAAAAATATTTTTTCTATCTTTTTTCATTACATCAATCATGCTTCTTTTATTTGTCAATTATTAATATTAATTATTTTTAAATATTTTTTTAATTTATATCTTTTATTTTATCTAAATTAAAAAATGTCCATATCTAAACTAAAAATTTACAAAAATATTTGATATTAACTTATCTTCTACACATACTTACTACTAAATAAACAATATAATCTGTACCAAAAAAAATAAACAGTATAAATATTATATATACTAATATTATTAAAATTAATATTAATAAATTAAAGTTTAATTACAAATTTTATCCCCTTACTTTTATAATTTTGTAAATTTTATCGTTGTATTATTTTTTGCACATTTTCCATTTCAATAATATTTTACAAATTTTGTTCACTCGTTAGTTGAAGATCCATTGTCGTTAGTTGACTAATGTAATAATACATGTGACACTGACATGAATTGCCGACACTGGGAACTTATGTGTAATTAGAGACAATATATGCAAAATTTAACATGACATTAATGGGATGCGCAAAATTACATTGTCGATAGTTTTTTTTTTTGCGCTATCTTATGATTGTCATAATAAATACTTTCTTATTTTAATTCCTTAACCAATGCCCTTAATTTTTAATTATTGATGTAAAAACATTAGGTGTGACATAATTTCCATATAATTTTAAGCATATGATTAAAGGGTAAAACTGCACCATCAACCTAAATGGCGACCCAGCAGGGTTTTTCTTTCTCTGCGAGTTTGATAGGTGATGGCGGTTTCGACAAAGAACCACCGGATGGTGGGGGTGGTGAAAAAACTCGTGTCTCTTTCAAAAACATGTTGATGGGTAATAAGGAGGCCTTGCCTCCACGGCCAAAAGTGGATTTACTTAAGGAAAAGTTATCTACAATTGTTTATGAGGATGGTAATCCCTTCAAGCCTATTGTCCATATAGCTGATTCTATTTTTGATGGGTTATGCGCGCCATGGCAAGAGGCTTTGGTGGTAAAGCTTCTTGGGAAAAATATTGGCTATGTTATCTTGAAGGATCGACTGTCGAGAATATGGAAACTGAATGGGGTTTTTGATATTCTTGATATTGGTAATAATTTCTACATGGTCAAGTTTGATCTGGAGGAAGACAGGATGAAGGTTATGGAGGAATGCTCTTGGATGATATTTGATCACTATCTGACGATCCAAACATGGTCACCGGATTTCATCTCTCCCACGACAAAGATTGACAAAACCCTAGTATGGGTTCATTTTCCAGGTTTGAACATGATATATTATGATGAGAGCATATTATTAGCTCTTGTTGCTGCTATAGGGAAGCCTATCGAGGTAGATACCAATACACTGGATGCTAAGAGAAGGAGATTTACTCGTATTTGTGTTGAAATAAACCTGGATAAACCTGTAGTGGGTAAAGTTGGGCTTAATAACTTCTGGTATAAAGTGGAGTATGAGGGCCTCCATAGAATATGTGCATCTTGTGGCTGTTATGGCCATCTGGCCAGGGAATGCCCTTCAGCGCCTAAGACTGATGTTTCCACAACGACTCCGATGACCTCAGATACTACAAAGAGGAAGGAGAAACAACCTGAGATATCTCCGGCAATCATTGATGCGGATCCGATATCCAAGGCAGTGGTTGCAAAAGATAATAATTGGGGTAATCAGAAAAGGAATATTCCAATAATTGCTCATTGTCAATTAGATGGGGATTGGCTCATTGTCAAGTGCAAATCTCGTAACAAATCCAAAAAGAATCAGCAAAAAAGCGGAAAGGAGGCAGCTAATAGAAACACACGGTGCGAAAATGACCAGGGCAACTGTCCACCAGTGAGGCCCAGGTGGTGGAAACTCATACAGAAAATGACAAGCCATTGAGTGGTGCTAAACAGAAAAATAAACGACCTAGACGTGACACTATCTCCATTACCAAGCCACAACTGGTTCCTAAGCAAAAACATTGTGGTGGGGTCAGGAAGTGAAAAATCTAAGGCACAAGATACCAAGCTTGTGTCAAAAGTGACTACCATGAAAAATGACAAGGACCCTATTATTTTGATGCAGGTTTTGGCGTGAAATCTACTGTTCCCATGCATGCAATTTCAGCCAATCCTTTCCTCATTCTACATGACCAAGACAATAATGATCAAGCCATGGACGTGGGAACTAAAGAAACCCATGCTGTGGAAGTGCAGGAGGTTATGGTCACAGAAACCCCTACTGGGACTCAAGCTTTTCCAATGTAGCCTTTTGTGTTACCTTTCTTTCACTTTCGCCAAGTTTTCTATGGAATATTTCAGTGATTTTTCCATACTATCGTGGAATATTCGTGGTGCCTTGGGAAAGTTAACTAGGCAACATGTTCTTGATATGGTCTCTCATTATCATCCCTCTCTTTTCTTTATTTATGAGACACATGGGTTGTTCTCAAAAGTTGAAATGTTCTGGAAAAATATAGATTTTAAACCTATTTTTATTCGTGAAGCTGCGGGACATTCGGGTGGCATTTGGGTCTTGTCCTCGGTCACTGATGTTTCTTGCTCTCTTGTGCATTCTATGCACCAGGCGATTACTTTCACAATTAAACGGAGTAATTCCACATGGCACTGTACTGCTTTGTATGCATCTTCTATCCCCTCTCTTCGTGTCAAGCTTTGGGACCATATTTGCGACTTGAAAAATCAAATTATGGGACCTTGGCTTCTTTTAGGGGATTTCAACGAGGTCCTTCTCCCTTTTGAAGTCTCAGGAGGATCCTTCTCTACTTCTCGTGCTTCCCTTTTCGCTAATATGATGGTTTTTGTGGTCTTATGGATCTTGATACTGTGGGTGGCTTCTTTACTTGGAGGAAAAATATCCAGGCAGGTGGTCATGTCAGGAAAAAATTGGATAGAGGCTTAGCTAACTCGGATTGGCGGTTGATGTTTCCTCATGCTCTCCTTGAACTTCTTCCTATGCATAACTCTGACCATAATCCACTTCTTCTCAATTGCTTGAAGGCCAAAAGCAAGAGACTAAAAGCTTTTCACTTTCAAGCTGCGTGGATTTCTCATCCTGATTTTGCTGGTTTGATCAAAGAACTTGGAACTCAACTCCAAGCAATGTGAACAGAAAACTTGATATGGTCTAATATGAGTCTCTCACTTTTAATGAGAAGGTCTTTGGTAACATTTTCAGGAGAAAACGTTAGTTGGAGACTAGAATTAAAGGTGTTCACCAGCAGTTAGATATCTTCCCCTTCTCTAGTTTGATTTCTTTGGAGAAAAAGCTCCAGGTTCAATATAATCAGGTTATTCATCAAGAGGAGATGCTCTGGTACCAATAGTCTAAAGAGCAGTGGGTGAAATTTGGTAATAAAAATACAAAATTCTTTCACACACAGACAGTTATCAGAAGAAGGAGAAGCTGAATTTCAGAGCTTAATATTGAGGGCATTTGGTGTACTGATGATGAGGTTTTGAAGAGGGAAGCTCTTTCATTTTTTAAAAATCTTTTTCAATCTTTAGAGCAATGCCAACCTGGGAGCTTGCAGTTAAACTCCATTCCTCAGGTAGACCAGGATCTCTATGATTTATTGCTGGTGCCAGTATCCATAGATGATGTTAATAATGCTATTTTTTCTATGGAATCTTATAAAGCCCCTGATGTTGATGGTTTTCAACCGATCTTTTTTAAGACATACTGGGATATTGTAGCTAATGATGTTCATAGTATGGTTGCTTCTACCTTTGCTTCTGGTTCCTTTGATCCTTGTCTTACAGAGACTCTTATTGTCCCTATTCCTAAAATAGATGATCCCCAGTCTTTTAGGGACTTTCGACCTATCAACCTCTGCAATGTCCTCTTTAAAGCTATACCTAAGGTGCTTGTCAATAGGATTTGCCCTCACTTGAATAAGCTTATTGGTCCTCTTCAAAGTAGCTTCATCCCCAAAAGAGGCACTTCTGATAATGCCTTGATCACCTAGGAGATTACGCATCATATGCATAAGAAGAAAGGGAAGAAGGGATGTCATGTTCAAAATTGATTTTGAAAAAGCTTATGATCGAGTTGATTGGAAATTCCTTGAGATGACTTTGAGAGATTTTGGATTTCCTCAGGCCATAGTGAGACTTATTTTGAACTGCACTACAAATACCAAGCTGGCTTTAAAGTGGAATGGCGAGAAACTCTAGGCTTTTTCTCCTAAAAGAGGCTTGAGACAAGGTGATCCTATGTCCCCTTATTTATTTGTTTTGTGTATGGAAAAATTGTCACTTCTTATTCAGCAGAAAGTTCATGATCAACATTGTCTCCCTGTGAAAATATCTAACAATGGTCCCCTTATTTCTCATCTCTTCGTTGCTAATGATTGTCTTTTGTTCACTGAGGCTAAATCTTCCCAAGTTAAGCTTGTCAAAGAGGTTTTGGATATCTTCTGTCATGCTTCAGGCTTGAAGGTTAATCTCCAAAAATCAAGATTCATGACGTCAAAAAACATCTCAAATGTCAAAGCTGATAAATTTACCGCCTTTGGATCCTCTGCAGTGGTGCTGCCTCTGTAGCAGTGATCTTGACCATTTGATTTACATCTGATGGTTGTTAAAAATAAGAATATGTTTATATTTAATTATAAAGGGTTGGGATGTTGCTGCAAGGGCTGTAGGGCAGCAGAGAATCCGAACTCAAATTTGCCTCCATTACTCATTTCCAGCATACTCGCGATATTGGCAAGTATCTTGGTTTCCCCTTGCTCTTAGGGAGAGTTAAGAATAGTGATTTCAATTACATTCTTGACAAAATTAATTCTGGATTGGCTGGATGGAATATTAATATGTTGAATAGAGCTGGGCGGGTCACTTTGGCCCAATCAGTTTTAACATCCATGCCCATCTACACAATGCATAATTTGTGCCTTCCGGATGGGGTTTGTGAAAAGATTGATACATCTATTAGACATTTCATTTGGGGAAATGACCACTACCATTGGGTGAATATATATATATATATATATATATATATATATATATATATATATTTGTATTATCATATTTGAATATATCATAATTGAATATAATATTTTACATCATAATCCAATTATTTCGATTTTTTAGTTAATTATCCAGTCAATTTAGTTTAAATTTTAAATCTGTTTCAACCCAATTCAATATAAAGTGGTTTAGATTGGATTAGTTCTCAATTTTAGTCTTGTTTTTATTTTTCTTTTTGTTTCTTGATACTTATTTGTTTCTTGTTTTTATTTTTCTTTGAAAAAGTATTAAATAAATGACAAAATATATATTATATTTAATAAAAAACAATTTAAATTTTAAAATATCTCGTTTAAAAGTTATTATATATCTTTAATTAAATATATTTTTCATAAACTATGTGATAATTTTACAAGTATATATATTTAATGAAGTTTTGATGTGAGAATCTCTCATGTGAGATTTCACTTAAATTTTCTCATGTATGTGAAAATCTTTACCATCAAAACTTCATGTCCTTTTTTTATTTATTTATTATTATTTAAGATTTCTCACTTACTTTTCATGAAAGCTAAGATTTTACACAATAAAATTTCACATTGTCATATGAGAGGATCCAAACTTAAGAATCTATTCCCATAAGAAAAAAAATTTAAATATGAATGATATCACAAATCTATAAATAAAATTTTGTTTGGATTGGATTGAATCTATTTCAAAATCAAATCTAAAATCTAATTCAATTCAATAAAAAATTTAGATTTTTTCAAATTTTAGTTTTAAGTTTTTATCTGATTTTCAGTTTGTTAGATTTATTTTTTCAATTTTAATTTTAGATTGGATCAGTTTTTGAAACTTTTATAAATGACTATTGGGTTTCACACAAAGTAGTTCATCCTGGGTTCCTCTCCTTCCTTCTTTCCCCTAATACGCCATGGTATTGAACATGCGGAACCTTTTTTCCTCCTTTACATCAGCATCATCATGGTTCGAGGTGTACACTGCCTTCTCCACATTCATGATGCTCCTCAGAACAGCATTTAATGATCTCGTACCCTAACAATTCAGATCCTTCATCGTCTCAAAGCTCGAGGCCTTCTTGTAACATCCTCATTTTATTATTTGTACGCATTTATATATGTATATTATGAACATTTATGCACTGTATTTTATAGAAACCTTATGTACATATTCTATTAATGAAATTAATATAGTTCTACTCAGAAGAATTTTTTGAATTTCCAAATGTCTTTGTTTTTGCCGAAATTGATAGTTGACTGGACTGCTATGTCAGACAGCTGTCCAGGATAAATTTTCAAGTGTAGAATTTTGAACTCATTTATAACTTAAAAGAAAGGTAATAGAATATAGATTAAAAATATATACAGATAAAGAATTAAAATGCTTATTCAGAATTGTTAGGATTTTCTGAAAGTTAGAACTTTGAGGAATTATTACGGTAAAATTCTAAGACAGAAAATTAAGCGAAAATTTGTAGGGCATCTATAGAATTATCTACTAATTGTAATATACTTAGAATAATTATTAAAAATGTTTAACAAATAAAAATTTTAATTTAGAACCTTAACCAATCAAAAAGTGACAACTTAGGCTTTTCTAAGGTCACTAAATTAAGCTAATTAGGCTTGGATTAAGAGATAAGTAAGACACTACCCCAAGGTTTTTGATAGTGAGGAATCCAATGGTGGTGTTATTTTCTTCAAATTCTAATCACATTGTAAAATAATCAACAGCCCTAATAACCTTCTAGAATTTTCTACCATGTTCTTGAAAAATGTTGACTTTGGGGTAGGCAAGTGACTTGGAACTCCTTGGCTGTCCAAGTGCCTTTGGTGACTCATTTCCCTTGGCCAATAAGGGTAGTTGGACGTGCAGCAGCTGCTGGAACTGAAGGGGGAATCCAATTTGGTTAATAGCTTGATTAAAGGAGTATTAAAACATAAAAACAAAGCAAAAGTCACAAAAAGCTAGCCTTTGCCAAAACAGAAAACCGTAAGCTTCAAGAACACCACAGCTGCAGTTTTAATTTTCTTTTCATCTTAAACTCATCATCTCATCCCAAATTAAGAAACCAAACCATCCAAACTTCCAAAACCCTAAGCTAATTCGGCTAGTAGAGAAAGAATTGGAAGAAATCTCAAAAATTCCTACAAGACCAAGGAGTGAAGGAGAAAGGAATTCAAAGCTTTTTCTTCAATTAAAGAGCTTAAGGTAAGGATCTAGGCATTTAATTTCAATTAGAACCCTTGGAATTAGAAGAAAACATGTTGTAGGGTTAGATTCAATTTGTGACCTAGAATCATGAAAACTTGAAATTGATTTAGGGGTTTTGTGTTTTTGATACTTGTGATTGTAATTCATGTATTGGAATGAGGTGTGATTGAATTTTTAATGTGTTGTGATGGTTGAAATTTAAGTTGCTTGATTTTTAATTGAATTGAGATTTGGTTGAATTTTGGTTGGAATTGGAGTTTGTTGCTTTGGAAAATATGTTGAGAATCGTAGTGAGACCATTCGGCCAGCCCAAAATACAAGGGATATTATGTGGAATTTTTTTTAAAATCAAGGGCAAAATGGTCATTTTACATGTAGGGACAAAATGGGAATTTTTGAAAAAGAGTAAGGGTAATTTGGTCATTTCAAAATTTAGGACATAGATGGAATTTTAGAAAAGATTAAGGGTATTTTAGTAACTTTACCTAATAGTGATTTAATTGATAAATTACTAAAATACTAATGTTATAAGGTAAATTGCTTAAATTTTTGTATTCTTGTATGTTAATGTGTACAAATTATTTATTTGATTGTGATCATGAACAAAATTCATTGGCATGAGTCTTTTTGGGGGATTTATAAAGGTATCAAATGAGAAAGAATTATGTTGACTAACCGGGACTGCGGTAGTCATGAGAATTGAGTTGATCTATGAGAAATGACTTTTGTTGACTAACCGGGACTGCGGTAGTCATGTGAAATGAAAATGATTGAGAAATGATTTGTTGACTAACCGAGACTGCGGTAGTCATGTGAAGATGAAAATGATTGAGAAAGGATTTTTGGGGTGAGTAGAATTTGTTAAATAGGACCGTATAATCTGTGATTATATAGTCTGTGGGGTGAAGGATATTGGCAATTCCACATGTGGCTGGAAACTGGACTGAGTTGTGGTCGTGGTGGCCTTCCGGGTATCCTGATCTCCTAATTCTGTTTAGCTTATTCGCGTTTAGTAGGGGCTGATAGCTGAATTGCAGTGCGTAATGGTAGGCCAGTTACTTACTAAACACTCAAAGGGGAAGTCTCCATGGAGCAGGGTCAAAAATGAATTTGAGTCAAAAACTGCATTTGCATAAATCATACTGCATTTAATTATGTGTGTAACTAAGTAATTTGTTATGATATGTATTTGTTTGAAATTGTTATTGTATGAGAAATTAAATGCTTGATCTGGTAATTTTGTTCCCAGATTCTAGGGGAGTGTGACTGCAGGTATTTGGAAGATTAATTAGAAGTTACAGATGTAGACATGTTCCAGAGCTATAGGAATGGATGTTTTTCGCTTTAGATACTTTTGTATTAATTAGAAATAATTTGGTAGTAGTATTTTCTGTAAATTTTAATAATGTAAATTATAATGACAAACTTTAAATTTTAATGGAGTGTATTTATTTTATTTGTAAAATTTTTTTATGGAGAATAGATGGAAATTAATTAATTAGAAAGGGGGTTACACTTCTTCAATAGCAAAATAAACAACCACATATCTATCCAAATTACCAAATATTGGGATAATGATTCGGGAGACTCTTCGATGTTGTCCATCTTAGAAAGTGGGTTATGGGCCTAACTTAACCTTACAAAATCGGCTTGTAAGGTGACCCCCTCTCGTCGAGGACTGGACATCTTGAGCATGAAGTTTGCAGGACTGGACATCTGTGGGTGGTCCGATAGCGGGTGGCACGATAGGCCCACAACAAGACACAATTGACCTAATAACAGATCGCTAGGATAGACTCTGATACCATCTTAGAAAGTGGGTTATGGGCCTAACTCAACCTTACAAAACCAGTTTGTAAGGTGAGGGTTGCCCCCACTTATATACACTATTTTGACCTTATCACTAGTTGATGTGGGATCTCCAACAATCCATGAGGGATGCATCTAATTGTTGCATCATTGTGATTGAAGACGTAGACTGCAGCCAAGAGGTGCATGTGAGATCAGATTCAGAGGATGACAGCAACGACGACAGTAGCGAGGTATATATATTTGTTTTGTATTATGCTTATATGCTACTCGTTAATAGCAAGTAATCACAATGATTTCTTAAAATGAACTGCATAGGTAATTTTGAGAAGTTTAGTTTGTCGAGTTTGCTTAACAACATGGATGGTTTGAGATCAAGCGGTGGAGAGGAGCGGATTATAATCTTCACAACTAACCGCAAAGAGAAAATAGACCCTGCATTGCTGCGCCCTGGTCATATGGACATGCACATTCACTTATCCTTCCTCAAAGGCAAGGCTTTTGAAGTCTTGGCTTCCAATTATTTGGGCATTGAAGGAGATCATCCACTCTTTGAAGAAATCGAAGGATTATTGGAGAAAAAAGAAGTCACCCCTGCAATAGTAGCAGAGCATCTAATCAGAAGTGATGATCCTGAAGTTCCTTTAAAAGAGCTTGTTGAATTTCTCAAAGAAACTGGCAAGGACGTTATCCTAGGAGATTGAAAAGCGAAATTCAATTTCTATGTATCATCTACAGCTATAGAGAAGTAGCAAAAGAATAGAAAATGATGTAGGACAAATCGAATGACGGAATGAATTATCGACTATAAATTTTGTGAGAAATTTTCAAATTACTAGAGGAAGCATTCTTTTACGAAGGTATATGTTTATTCACGAAAATATGTTCAAGTCACCGTCATAGTTTATTAAGAGAATTATTTACAAATTAAAAATATATATAATTTCATTGTACGAAATTGTAAGTGTCAAATCTCTATCTTTATGCGTTGTATCAGAAATCAAATATTTTTTTATATTCTTTTTTTAGGAACATTTCTATTTTTATCTTGAAGAAAATATTAAATATTAAATCTTTTACCAAAGGCGGTTAGGATTGAAAACAATATAATAAAGGAATATTGGATTTCACACAAAGTTCATTCTTAGCTCCTCTTATATCTTATTTCCCCTAATATTTCAATCCATACCATAGTAATATACCATGGGATCTCGCATGAAAAACCTATTTTCTTATTTTACATCACCTTTGTCAAGGCTTGAAGTATAAGTTGCCTTCTCCATATTGATCATATTGCTTAGATGCCGTCGGCAATTCTGATCCTTCATCACCACAAAGGTAGAGGCCTTGTTCAAACTCAAAAGCCAACCAAAGAAACATATTCTCCAAATGTAAGTAGTTATAATTTAGTAGGTGTATGGGTATATTTTTTTTTACAGATAAAATTACAGATAAAATTGTTATTTTCTTTGTTATAATCCACTGATACCTAAGTTTAATTCTTATAGATAAAAAAAAATTACAACTTTGCTAGTTACATGTAGGGTGTAAGCGGATTGTTTTTGACCTATGAATCCATCCAACCCAGACTACATGTTACTGACTTGGGTTTTTTTTTTTTTGGACCCAATTATAACTAGGTTAGATATTCATAAGTTTTGAACCCAATAAACCCGACTCAACTCAACTAACTAAAATAGATATAATATAATAATAAAATAAAAATAATACATATTAATTATTCTAAAATTTAATTCTATTCTATGTTTTTAGTATTTTAAAAATTATCTATGAAGTTTAGTTTCTTGTGGTCAAGTGTGAAGTTTATTGTTGTAAATTATTGTGTGCGCACATGTTATAATACTGTAAGAAAGTTTATGATGCATAAAAGCGGATGAGCATAAAGTCCATAATTATGTACAGGGAATCATAATTGACTGTTGCTTACTTATAGGAAGCAAATCAAGCAAAAATGATTTTAAATTATCTTTTGCTAAAAGTGCTGAGAATATGTTAGTTGATAAACTTGCGTAACTAGTTTTTAGTTTTCATGATTTTAGTTGGATAGAAGAAGTGTCTCATTAGGTGCTATCTATTTGGGAACATAATTTTGTTATAATTAGTCATTTTTCTAATTCCTATAATAGATAGAGTATTTTTTTTTTTTATTATTCATCACTTGCTATCTATTTGTTGCATAACATACTTTGATTTTGTCTTAAAAAAATTAGTCTTTTTTTTTTTACTTTTTTTTAATTTTTAGAATATTTTATTTTTTAATTAACTAACCTGATTATCTAACTAATTAAGGTCAAGTTGGGCTAAATTAGGTTACTTAAAAAATTGATGAACCCAACCCAACTCAGCCCAATTAAACATAATTGAGTTGGGTTGTGAGTTAGCTTAAACTTAACCAACTCAAACCACTTACACCCCTAATTACATGGACATCAACACTTCTCTCATCACATAATTTATTGCATTTATTGTTCTCTTTTTTTTTTCCTCTCTCTTTCTTCCGCTCATATATTAAAAAATGAAGGGCATGTTTAACATTTTGCATCTATAAAAAAAAACATTTTGCAAAGCATAACTTTGCCTTTAATCACTTAAAAAAAATTGCCTTTAATAGTACGGACTCTTGAATTGTCTATTTCAATTTTGTTCTAATCGAAAGGGGTTGTAGCCGTGTTTCAGTTTCCTTTTGATAAATAGGTAGGGAAAAATGACTTTGCTTCTCAAAAAAGAAGCTTTACATGGACGCCCCCGAAAGAAAGTCTTCACCCGGTTCATGTACCTCGAAGTTTAAGCATATCCACCTAGAAGTTTCTCCGACAATTAAGGTAAATTTCTCAAAATTGCATGTTAATCTCTCTTCGGTGTGCTATGCTAGGGTTTTATCCTTAGCCGCCATTGTAAGGGTTTAGTCTCTCGAGGCCTTTGCTCTTGCTTTTTCTGGGCCTTTGGTTCCTTTTATTACAGATTTTTTTTCTTGAGCCTCTTACTCCTTTTTTTCTATACAATCTATCGGTGCCTATGGAGGATTAGAGGACGGTGGAGTTTACGGATGAGGAGGATGTTGTTGTCCAGGTGCCGGAAGGAAGGTGTGGAAAAATGGGGAGTACTGGAGCAGATGAAGCTTGACTGGTGGGGAAGGTTATGACAACCGGACCCTACAATGTGCGTGCTTTTAAAACAACAATTGTCCAGGCATGGAGGGTTAAGGGGGGAGTGGAGGTGAGAGATGTGGCTAAGAATCTTTATAGTTTCCATTTTTTCAAACAAGCTGACAAGTATCTAGTTCTCATAGGAGGACCATGGAACTTTGATAGGAAATTGGTTTTGCTACAAGAATTACGGGAAGATGAAGTAGCAGGGGAGGCTAAACTTTCGAAGTACGATTTCTGGATTAGAGTCTTTGAAGTTCCATTGGGGATGAGGACAAAAGCTAACGCTGAACTGATTGGTAACACTATAAGGACTTTTGTGACTTGGGATGAAGATGATGATAGCAGATTGGGGCCTTCACTACGTATAAGGGTTTCCATTGATGTCACGAAACCATTAAAGCGTGGCCTTAAACTCAGATTTGGGGACAAGGAAGCTAGGAAAATCTTCTTCAAATACGAAAGGCTATGTAACTACTGCTACTTATGTGGTTGCCTAGACCATGTTTTGAAAGATTGTGAAGCAAGAACAAGGGGAACAAAGGACGAGGATGACGATACTCTACCCTATGGGAAGTGGCTGAGAGCAACACCACAAAAACCAAATGTAGTGGCATGCTTTAAAAATGAAATAATGTTGAAAGGCATAAGGAAGAAATTAGCTATGGAGGAATCTGGTTCTGATATGTTTCAAGCAGCTACAGCGTTGGGCCACGGTGAGGTAAAAGTCCCAAACCTCTCTATACCAAATCAGATAAATGTCATGGAGGTAGCCAAAATTCTTGGTGACTGTGCTATTCAGAAAATAACCAAAGTGTCTCACTCTGATATAAGCCCAGCTAACAAAAATGATGGAGAATCTTCTGAGTTGAATATTAATGCCAAAAACACCACTCAAGAGTCAGGGCTGAATAAGACACCTGCTGAACAAAAAGAGGAGTTAGTGTTGGTCCAGAAGGAAGACCCTACAATTGATGATAAGGTTTCTATTTGCACTCCTAATCCTACAAAGGGGGACGAATCCAACAGTAGAAAATGGAAAAGGGCGGCCAGAGAAGGGGGAGTAAATGGAACTGTTATCAAACTGGGGAAGAGACAGGTAAATGACAATAATGAGGCAATTACTATGGAGGTTGAGTATCCTCAGCAAAAGAAAATTATGCTCTCAACAGAGGCGGAGGCTGTTGTTCAGCCCCGCCTACAACCATGAAAACCATTAGCTGGAACTGCCGTGGGCTTGGGAACCCATGTGCAGTTAGAGCTTTGAGAAAGCTCCTTTTAAATGAAGGTCACGAGATGGTGTTTCTGATGGAAACAAAAAAGAAGTTTGGAGAGTTACAATTTTTAAAAGGGATGGTAGGTCTGAATAATTTCTTTGCAGTTGATTGTGAAGGTAATGGGAGGAGTAGAGCAGGGGGGTTAGCCATTCTTTGGAAGGATACGGTGGACCTGGAAATTTTGTCATGGTCTAGAAATCATTTCCAGTTGAAACGAAAAGGAGACTCTCACCAAGATGATCATCAAATCTCTATGATGTATGGTTATCCTGAAGCTCAAAACAAGCACCTCACTTGGGAATTAATGAGTACACTTTGTCCAGATTCAAATGTCCGTTGGTATTGCATAGGGGATTTTAATGAGATTCTGAGTTGTGAAGACAAAATAGGGGGTCAGCAAGCAAACATCAATAACATGATGGCTTTTCAGGATGTGGTGACAGTTTGTGGACTTCATGATTTGGGTTTTGAGGGATTCCGCTATACTTGGTCTAACAACATAGAGGATTCAAAAAATATTTAAGAGAGGTTAGACAGAGCTCTAGCCAATGAAGCCTGGTGTAGAATGTGGGTTGATAACAAAGTGATCACGCTTCCAAGATACAAATCAGATCACAACCTTATAATGTTACTTTCCTCCAAATCGAAAGGAAAAGCCATCAGGAGGAAAAGACAAAAACAATACAGGTTTGAGCGTGTATAGTTGGAGAAGAAAGATGATTGTGTAGATATTCTAAAACACTCGTGGATACCAGGTGGGAATGTGGCAAACAACCTGAGACGCACTAGCTTAAATCTAAATGAGTGGGGGCATCAACAATTCGGCAAAGTGGGGAAAAGTATAAGTCAAAAAAAGAAAATGATGGAGCAGTTTCAAAAAGAGAACCAAACAAAAGAAGTGGCCCAACAACTTACTAAACTTGAAAAAGAATTGGACTAGCTCATTCTTCAAGAGGAAATGGTGTGGGAACAGAGATCCAGAGCCTGTTGGCTTAAAAATGGTGACAAAAATACATCATTTTTTCACAGGAAGGCCTCACAAAGACAAAAGACTAATTCCATGGATAGACTGTGGGATGATGCAGGACAGTATTTTGAGGATGAAGATGACATTGCCAAAGTTCTAACTGGTTTCTTCTCTGAATTGTTCACGTCTTCAAAGCCACAAAATGTCGAGGACTTTACAAATCTGGTTCATGGTAGAGTGGATGACAACATGAGACAAGTTCTCTAAGGGGATTTTACAGCAGAGGAAGTCTCAAGTGCTTTACACCAAATGCAGCCCACTAAGGCACCAGGGGAGGATGGGAATTCAGCTATATTCTACCAAACTTTCTGGCACATTATAGGAGATGATTTTACAAGGTTGGTTCTTCATATCTTAAACAATGAAGGTGATCCTACCCTAATAAACAAAACTCTTATAGCCCTTATTCCAAAAATCAAGAAGCCTACCCATGCAAGTGAATTCCGCCCTATAAGCTTATGTAATGTTCTTTTCAAGATAGTTACAAAAACCATTGCAAACAAATTGAAGTTGATTCTCCCCCAAATTGTTGATGAAACACAAAGTGCTTTCGTCCCTAATAGACTCATCACTGATAATGCTTTGATTGCGCGGGAATGCTTTCACCACACAAAGTGTTAAAAAAAGGGCAGAGGATGATTTATGGCTTTGAAGCTAGACATGTCAAAAGCTTATGATAGGGTAGAGTGGTCTTTCCTCAATAGCACTCTTTCTAGCATGGGGTTCCCCACAAAGTGGACAGATCTTATAATGAAATGTGTCTCCATTGTTTCTTTCTCTGTGATAGTCAATGGCAATCCATCCACCACCTTTGTTCCACAAAGAGGTCTCCATCAAGGAGATCCTCTTTCACCATACTTGTTTATTCTTTGTGTTGAAACCCTCTCAGCCTCTATTCTTCGGGCAGTGGAAAGCAACTCTATCCATGGTTTGAAAATTTTCCCTCGGGCACCCATGATAACCCATCTTTTTTTTTGCATATGATAGCATTATTTTCTGTAGATCAACACCAGAGGAAGCTTCCCATATGGCATCCATCCTCAAGGACTATGAATCAGCTTCTGGTCAGAGGATTAACTTGCACAAATTTGAACTCTCCTGCAGCCGAAACGTACTTAGTACCAGAACAAATGAGCTTCAGACTCTTCTTGGAGTTAAGGCGGTGGAAAGTCAAGGGAAATACCTAAGATTACCAGCTTTGGTAGGAAGATCCAAGACATAGGTTTTCCAATTTGTGCGAGAAAGGGTGTGGAAAAAACTGAAAGGGTGGAAAGAGAAGGTTTTGTCTAAGGCGGGAAGAGAGATTTTGATCAAGGCTGTTGTCCAAGCTATCCCCACATATGTCATGTCATGTTTTCAATTACCTATGTCTCTGTGCGATGAAATTGAAAGGTTAACAACTCGCTTCTTTTGGAGGGGGGAGAACTAAATCAAAGGAAAATTCATTGGTTGAGATGGGGGGAAATTGACCAGATCTAAACATGAAGGGGGCCTCGGCTTTCGGATGACAAAGGCTTTCAATAAAGCTTTGCTTGGCAAACAGTGGTGGAGATTGATAAATGATGAACATGCTCTGGTTTCTACAGTTCTAAAAGCAAGATACTTCCCCAAAACATCACCTCTTCAAGCTACAAAAGCTCATAACCCAAGTTTTTCTTGGTCCAGTATTATGTCAGCAAAGAGTATGATATCAGAAGGAAGTTGTTGGCGTATTGGGGATGGATAATCTGTCCATATTTGGGGTGATAAATGGCTACCCAACACCTTGGATAATACTCTGCACTGGATCTCTGATGAACCAAGCGATAATTCCTTGAGGGTTTGTGCCATTATTGATCAACAGTTGAGGAACTGGGACATAAACAAGATGCAACATTTGTTCCCTCCAGAGGTGATTAATCAGATTATTGCAATTCCTCTGAGAAGAGGATTATCCTCAGATCACCTGATATGGAAGCACACTAAGGATGGGCTCTACACAGTAAAGTCGGGGTACAGACAAACCATGCAGATGATCCACTCTGATCAAGCCTCAATGAACACACCTCCAGGGGACCTGTGGGATAAGATCTGGTCAGTCAATTCACTTCCAAAGTGTAAAAGCTTAGTTTGGAGGGCATGTCACAATAATTTACTTGTGAGAAAAAACCTTTGCAACAGGAAAATGCTTATTGAACCATACTGTCCAAGATGTGGAGAAAAACTGGAAACAATCATCCATTCTCTGCTACTTTGTGAGGAAGTAAAGAGGATGTGGTTTGCTTCAAGCATTAATGCTCGTATTTCAATTGAGGAAGGATCTTCCTTTACTGAGTGGCTTGTGGATTGTTTTCGGGTGGGAGATAATGAGCTCATGGGTTCGGTTTTCAACTTCATGTGGGCACTTTGGTATGGTAGAAACCAACTTGTGTTTAATAATGTAAAGCTTTCAATGGAACAAGTTTTAAACCGTGCTAATAGTCTGATTCCTTTGAGAAATGAACCAGCTCAACGGAACTCTCATCAAAGCTCTTTCTGGAAAGCTCCCTTGGAGGGCCACATAAAAGTCAATTTCGATGCAGCAATTACTAAGGGAGTAGGAACTGGTCTTGGTGCAGTGTTTAGGGACCACCTGGGTACCTTTTTAGCTGGAGCTGCCCTTCTTTTGCCATATGTGCTGGAGCCCCAAGAGGCGGAAGCTGTTGCCTTTCGTTGGAGTATAGAATTGGGGTCTCACATGTGCTTTCAAAATTTACTTTATGAGACTGACTGCCAAAGCCTTTTTTATGCATGGAGTAAAAGGCCAAACAAGCCCACAACGTACTTCGATGGAATCCTGGAGGATTGTGCTCAATTATTTACTTTTTCTCACAAACCAATCTTGACTTGGTTAAAGCGAAGTGCTAATATTGTAGCTGACAGGTTTGCACAATTAGCTTTTGTATATAATGAAAGGTACTGGCTGAAGGATGCCCCTCATCAAGTGGCTACTCATATTACCCATGATGTAATGAATTTATCTTCATATGTTGAATGAATCAGTCAGTTTTACTGTAAAAAAAAAAAAGGTAAATTTCTCCTGCATTATGTGCCAATGCATGTGAAACTTCTTCGTACGTGACTACACAATTACACATAGGTCCGAGCATTGTATACCTAACGGCTAACGCAATGCTCCATCAGTTCATTGCAATAATTTGAAGACGCGGGCTACGGTGGAAGACCTAAATAGGTCTTTCACCGTGGGAAAGTAATTCACAACTGTTTGATTTATCAATTATTTAATCAACGATTGGATCTTTTCTTTTTTATTTTTTCCTCTTTTTACTTTTCCGTTTCTACCCCTATCTCTTCTCCGATGTCTTATCCCTTCCTCCCTCTTTATCACCGCTGCAGCAGCCGTAGCGGCGGGACTCCCCCATCCATCTTCTTCCTCCAGTGAAGCAATACGCAAACTGCCAAATGCTAAAGGAAAAAAAAATCATCACATTGTTGTGTTTGTCATTTTGTCTTTTCCAAAGTCTAAGAAAAAGCATGGAAACTGTGTTGCTGAGATTAACATCAATTTGCTTGGCATCCTGAAAAAAATGTAATCATTAAATTAAATGAACCTTTTAAATGTGAACTTCGTCTAAGGGATTTATTAAAGAAATAGATAAATATATCGAATGTGTGAGGCTGCGAGCAAATTAAAGCAACATAATTTAACTGTGAAATCATGAACAATGTCTGGTTTAATGTTAAAGATGACGGCAAAGGCGACGGAACAGATGACAGAGCATGTGAAGTTCGTCGTTGAGTGCCGGATCTGTACCCAACAAGGCTAGCGAAGCTGCTACCGAGGTTCGAGAATCTTCTAAAGTGCAACGAGTTCAAGGCGAATCCCGTGCTGTAATTGCTCGTCGAAAGCGCCGTCGTGGCGGTGTCGCGTCCGGCCACGCGATGCTGAGCAGTTTGGTTCTGTGCTTGGTGGAGTCGTTGAGTAGTGACGATTGTTGGAGGCTTGATTGGAGGAAGGAGATGGATGGGGTGTTGCCGCTGCGGATGCTGCGACGATGATAAAGAGGAAGGAAGGGGATGAGAAACAGAGATAGGGGTAGAATAGTAAAAAGAGTAAAAAATAAAGAAAAAAATATCCAACCGTTGATAAAATAATTGATAAATCAAACGACTGTGAATTACTTTCTCACGGTGGGAGACCTATTTAGCTCTCCCACCGTAGCCCGCGTCTAATTTGAATTTAAGTCCGTGATGTTATAATTAATCGGTTTAAACATACATTCGATCCAGTAAAGTAACTGGATAGGTTATGTGTTCAGTACCGGATTTAAGACTGATAAGTCTAATCTGAATTTTAGAATACTAATTTTGTAGATTGTATTTTTTTTATCCATAAATTCAAAAATAGGTACGAAAATTTACAATAACTTATGCATCATATTAAATTAACTGAGTCAAACCTCTCATTTGTATATTGTATTTGAATTAATGAAAATGGATATAATAGAGTTAAATGATTTTATATTTTATTGTTTTGATTATTTTTTTTTGTCACACTATTGTTTGAATTAGTTAAAATAAAATAAACAATAAAATATATTTCTTTTTTCAATTTATTTAACTATATTACTAGGAAAATTAAAAATAACACTGTTAAACTAGGAAAAGAATAGAGATTTGGGCAAAACATTCTAGCACCTTAATTGGTTATAATATGGAAACGTACTCTTACCTTTTGTGAGAAACCAAAAGGTATGACCAATAGGTCAATGCTTAATTAGATGGACGGCTTCCGGTGTGCTTCCCTCTGTACTTTTGTTTTTTTTCAGATCTTCCCTCTGCAATTGCCTATCATATTCACTCATTTATACTTTATTCTTAAAATAAAAATAAATAAATAGGTAGAGATGTAGTTACCTGGAAGTCTTAATGTACAAGAAAACAAGCGTCTCACCCTTTATATTTGGTGGCCCTATCTAGGTCCCAAAGTGTAGTGGCATAAACCACAACACATTCCAGTTCACCATGAGAAGTACTATGGGGGGTCTTTCTTCCTCCTTCACAAGCGTTCGTTCCGCCTCATCATGGTTCGAGGTGTACGCTGCCTTCTCCACATTCATGATGCTCCTGAGAACCGCGATAAACGATCTCATACCCCACCAAGTTCGCACTTTCATAGTCTCAAAGCTAAAGGCTCTCTTCTCAGACCGCCAGAACATCAACCAGGTCTCACTTCAGATCAATGAGATTTGGGATGGCCAAATCAACCAACTCTTCCAAGCCACACAAGAGTATCTCCCAGCTCAAATATCCCACTCTTACAAGTCCCTCAGAGTTGGGAAGCTTCGATGTGGTGGGTGTTGGCAGGATTTGAGATGTGGTAATGAACAAGTATATTCCACACGTTCTAAGCACTTACCAGGACATGCAGACAGAGCAGAAAACCATCAAGATCCATTCCATTGGTGGTGGGTGTTGGCAGAAAAGTGACTTAACTCATCCAGCATCGTTTGACTCGCTTGCATTGGAACCTCAACAGAAGCAGGCCATTATTGATGATTTGGAACGGTTTTTGCGGAGGAAGGAGCTGTATAAGAGGGTGGGGAAGCCTTGGAAACGTGGCTACCTCTTGTATGGGCCTCCCGGAACTGGAAAATCTAGCCTTATTGCAGCCATGGCCAACTACCTCAAGTTTGATGTGTATGATTTGGAGCTGACCTCTGTGTTTTCTAACTCCGATCTCATGCGAGCCATGAGGGAAACGACCAACCGTTCCATCATCGTCATAGAAGACATAGACTGCAACAAAGAGGTGCATGTTCGACCAACAACAAAAGCTTTTTCAGATTCAGACTTTGACCGCAAGCTTGTCGAGGTTTGTTTTGTATATTAGTACTCTTTTAGTTTTTATTATAACCTTTTATGTCTTACTTCTTATATCTAAAATTTACTCATTTTAGTCTTTATATTGTTATACATACACTTTTTTTAATCCGTTTTAATCTCTAGAATCCCATATTGCATAAGAATAGAGAAAAATGAATTATTAATCTAATGACATAAATTAAGAAATATAATTAATATTTTTATTTACTTTAAAATTATTTTTAAACTTTCTTCTGTACCCTTTATTTATTTCAACTGTCTCTTCTTGGAAGTGGAGTATTAACTTGTTACGATGGTTCCTGAAAATCATTGCATAGGTTAAGAGTCTTAAGACTAATAGGTTTTCTCTGTAGGGTCTGCTTAACTACATGGATGGCTTGTGGTCAAGTGGTGGAGAGGAGCGAATTATAATCTTCACAACTAACCACAAAGAGAAAATAGACCCTGCATTGCTGCGCCCTGGTCGTATGGACATGCACATTCACTTGTCCTTCCTTAAAGGCAAGGCTTTTGGAGTCTTGGCTTCCAATTATTTGGACATTGAAGGAGATCATCCACTCTTTGAACAAATTGAAGGGCTATTGGAGGAAATAGAAGTCACCCCTGCAGTAGTAGCAGAGCAACTAATGAGAAATGAGGATCCTAAAGTTTCTTTGGAAGCACTCATTAAATTTCTCGAAGAAAAAGACAAGGAAAGACTACTTTTAGATTAATGAATGTGACTGCGGCAGACTAGGCATGTTTTAAATTCTTCTCGCTTGTATCGCCACTGGTATAAGACGCAGAATAAAAATGAATGCCCTTTTGCTTTTGTAGTGTTTAGGATGTGTATGGGATCCAAATCCTTTAGGATGTGTACTTATGTATGGAATTGTTGTACAATTTCAATGCATAAACATTTGAAGATTCTAAAACCTATAATAATTCCAAGAAATATATGTAAAGTATAATATTGTTTGCAGAGGAATTTTTATATTTTACATTTTATTTCGTAGTTAAATACGCATGATGCTATAGAATGTTGGTTTGGTTTTGTAAAATGAGAGGTTTAAAGGTTCAAAAACAAAAATATAAGCAAACTAGTTAGTTACTCGTGCGTTTGCACGGGCCATCTTAATTTCTACGTATTTTTTGAAATGATTTACGTATATCATAACTTGCTAAAAAATAAATATTAGATATACATTTGTTGCTCAACGACAATAAGAAACCAAAACATAAATATTTAATAAGAATGATAGAGTAAGAATGGTTGACCTAGTTAACGTTGCATAAATTATATTAAAATAGTTGAAAGATATTAAAAAATTTAGTCTCATAATAAAAAGATATAGAGTATTCAAGAAGAGAAAATATACTTAGTTATAATCCTATAGATATTTCTTATTTCATTTAAAATATTTATAAAATTGTATGAAAAATTTAGGTTTAAAAATTTAGAAAGGATTTAACATATTTTTAATTAAAATATTTTTGTAATTTTGAAATGTGAAATGATAAAATAATCTAATTATTTTACAACCATATTGCGAATAAAAGAAATATTATTTTTATAATATTTATAATTTATAATACTTCAAATAATTTAAAGCCTAAGAATTAATTAAATTAAATTAAGACTTTTGAAATCAAATATTACTTACCAACATTTCTTTGATTCGAGTGGAAGTAAGATTAGATCCCTTAAACAAAGTCTTAGATTCGAGACTTGTGGTTAAAAGAGATATTGCTAAAGTTAATGGATACTAATAAATTATTATTTTATTATCTAATAGACAAATTATATTTCATTAGTAAGTACTTGTGTAAGATAAGTTGTTATAAATTTTTAGTATTATATTTGACACGTGAGAAGAAAATGTATTATGTTAAAAAAGAATAATATTTTTGTCTAAATATTTGAATCAGTTTTTCATGAATGATTATAACGATATTATATGTTATATCTCATAAGCATGTTAAAAGTATATTTAATAAATTAATTATAATATATTATTATATATTCATGTAAAAAAAAGTTAATGTTATTATAAAAATATGAATCAAGAAATTTTTCGTAACTGAAGTTATTAAACATAAAGTCGAAATGTTATTTTGTAATAAATATATTAACTAATTAGATTTAAATTAATTTTTAGTATAAACAATATAACCTCATAAAATAAATATTATTCAACAAAATATTTATTTATGAAATTATTTAAAATTATTTTATACAATTTTTAAGTAAAAATGATTTGATAGGATTTAAGAGTAAAAAAAAATTGTTAAGTCTTGAGTATACAATTGTGTTAAATACTTAGAGAAATAAATTTTTAGCCCATAATATTCTTACCTCACTCGAGCAAGATTATCTCCCTTAAATAATACATGTGGACTCAAACATGAAAAAAAAAATTAATTTATGATATTATTGATGAAGTGATTTAAAATCTATTTTTGAAATATATATATATATATATATATATATATATATATATATATTTAACATTATTATATACATATGAATCAACAAAATTTCCATATATCAAGTTATTAAACATAGAATCAAAATATTATTTTGTAATAAATATGCTAACTAATAAGATTTAATAATCTTTTAGTACAAAAACTTCAAACTTAATAAAATAAATATTATTCAACAAAATATTTATTTATGAAATTATTTAAAATTATATAATTATATAATTACTAAATAAAAATGATTTTATAGGACTTAGAAATAAAAAATTGATTCTTAGGTATAAAGTTATGTTAAATACTGGAAGAAATAGATTTGTTGTCCATAATGGTTATACCTGACTCGGGTAAGATTGTCTCCCGTAAATGATACTTGTAGTCTCTATCATTAAAAAATTAAAACTAATTTAATTTATGATATTATTAATAAAGTAACTTAAAACTATTTTGTAATAAAAATATATTTAATAAATTAATTTTAATATATTTATTATATACATATGAATCAATAAAATTTTCATATACGAAGTTATTATTATTTTGTAATAAATACATTAACTAATTTGATTTAAATTATTTTTTAGTATAAAAATTTAAACCTCATCAAACAAAATATTATTCAAAAAAATATTTATTTATGAAATTATTGAAAATTATTTTATATGATTTCTAAATAAAAGTGATTTTATAGGATTTAAAAGTAAAAAAAAAATGTGGAGTCTTAAGTATGAAGTTGTGTTAAATACTCAAAGAAATATATTTGTCATCCATAATAGTTCTGACTTGGGCAAGATTGTCTCCCGTTAATAATACTTGTAGTCTCTAGCATTAAAAAGTTTAAACTAATTTAATTTATGACATTATTAATGAAGTAATTTGAAACAATTTGGTAATGAGAATATATTTAATAAATTAACTATATATATATGATACATTTATGTAAAAAGAAGTTAACATTAATATATAAATATTAATCGACCAAAAATTTCGTATATAAAGTTATTAAACATAAAGTCAAAATATTATTTTGTAATTAATATATTAACTAATTAGATCTAAATAGCCTTGATCGAGGTCGGCCGAAAACTGTCTCGGCCGACACCGGCCAAAAATAACCCTAGCCGACATCAGTCAAAAATAACCCTAGCTGACGTCTGCCAAAAACTTCACCGGCCGAGGTTGGCTGAAAATACCATAGTTGAGATCGGCCGTAAATAGCCTTGATTGCGGTCGGCGGAAAAATTGTCTGGGCCGACGTCAGCAAAAAATAACCTAGCCGACATCAATCGAAAATAACCCTAGTCGATGTTGGCCGAAAACTGTCATGGCCGATGTTGGCAAAAAATAACCCTAATTGACATCGGTAAAAAATAACCCTAGTCGATGTCGGCCAAAAACTTCCCAGGCCGAGGTTGGCCGAAAATACCTTAGCCTTGATCGAAGTCGGCCTAAAACTATCTCGGCCGACGTTATTGATGTAAAAGACGAAAAAAGGTTCCGCGTGTTCGATGTCATGGTGTATTGCTATGGATAGAAACAAACATTAGGGGAAAGAAGAAAGGATGAACGAGATTGTCTGAAATGCAATATTCATTTATCCTCGTCTCAATCCTCGCTGCTTAAGTAGTAATTATTATTTTTATTGCTAAATGTGAGTCTTTTCGTTTAATATATTATTTGTATAATAAATTAATATAATTTTTTGAAAAATATTTTTTCTATCTTTTTTCATTACATCAATCATGCTTCTTTTATTTGTCAATTATTAATATTAATTATTTTTTAAATATTTTTTTAATTTATATATTTTATTTTATCTAAATTAAAAAATGTCCATATCTAAACTAAAAATTTACCAAAATATTTGATATTAACTTATCTTCTACACATACTTACTACTAAATAAACAATATAATCTGTACCAAAAAAAATAAACAGTATAAATATTATATATACTAATATTATTAAAATTAATATTAATAAATTAAAGTTTAATTACACATTTTATCCCCTTACTTTTATAATTTTGTAAATTATATCGTTGTATTATTTTTCGCACATTTTCCATTTCAATAATATTTTACAAATTTTGTTCACTCGTTAGTTGAAGATCCATTGTCGTTAGTTGACTAATGTAATAATACATGTGACACTGACATGAATTGCTGACACTGGGAACTTATGTGTAATTAGAGACAATATATGCAAAATTTAACATGACATTAATGGGATGCGCAAAATTACATTGTCGATAGTTTTTTTTTTGCGCTATCTTATGATTGTCATATTAAATACTTTCTTATTTTAATTCCTTAACCAATGCCCTTAATTTTTAATTATTGATGTAAAAACATTAGGTGTGACATAATTTCCATATAATTTTATCTTTAAGCATATGATTAAAGGCTAAAACTGCACCATCAACCTAAATGGCGACCCAGCAGGGTTTTTCTTTCTCTGCGAGTCTGATAGGTGATGGTGGTTTCGACAAAGAACCACTGGATGGTGGGGGTGGTGAAAAAACTCGTGTCTCTTTCAAAAACATGTTGATGGGTAATAAGGAGGCCTTGCCTCCACTGCCAAAAGTGGATTTACTTAAGGAAAAAGTTATCTACAATTGTTTATGAGGATGGTAATCCCCTCAAGCCTATTGTCCATATAGCTGATTCTGTTTTTGATGGGTTATGTGCGCCATGGCAAGAGGCTTTGGTGGTAAAGCGTCTTGGGAAAAATATTGGCTATGTTATCTTGAAGGATTGACTGTCGAGAATATGGAAACTGAATGGGGTTTTTGATATTCTTGATATTAGTAATAATTTCTACATGGTCAAGTTTGATTTGGAGGAAGACAGGACGAAGGTTATGGAGGAATGCCCTTGGATGATATTTGATCACTATCTGACGATCTAAACATGGTCACCGGATTTCATCTCTCCCACGACAAAGATTGACAAAACCCTACTATGGGTTCATTTTCCAGGTTTGAACATGATCTATTATGACGAAAGCATATTATTAGCTCTTGTTGCTGCTATAGGGAAGCCTATCAAGGTAGATACTAATACACTGGATGCTAAGAGAAGGAGATTTACTCGTATTTGTGTTGAAATAAACCTGGATAAACCTGTAGTGGGTAAAGTTGGGCTTAATAACTTCTGGTATAAAGTGGAGGATGAGGGCCTCCATAGAATATGTGCATCTTGTGGCTGTTATGGCCATCTGGCCAGGGAATGCCCTTCAGCGCCTAAGACGGATGTTTCCACAACGACTCCGATGACCTCGGATACTACAAAGAGGAAGGAGAAACAACCTGAGATATCTCCGGCAAGCATTGATGCGGATCTGATATCCAAGGCAGTGGTTGCAAAAGATAATAACTGGGGTAATCAGAAAAGGAATATTCCAATAATTGCTCATTGTCAATTACATGGGGATTGGCTCATTGTCAAGTGCAAATCTCGTAACAAATCCAAGAAGAATCAGCAAAAAAGCGGAAAGGAGGTAGCCACTAAAAACACACAGCGTGAAAATAACCAGGGCAAATATAGGAATGAATTTTTACATCCCCAAGTCCAGCAACTGTCAACCAGTGAGGCCCAGGTGGTGGAAACTCATACAGAAAATGACAAGCCATTGAGTGGTGCTAAACATAAAAATAAACGACCTAGACGTGACACTATCTCCATTACCAAGCCACAACTGGTTCCTAAGAAAAACATTGTGGTGGGGCCAGGAAGTGAAAAATCTAAGGCACAAGATACCAAGCTTGTGTCAAAAGTGATTGCCAGGAAAAATGACAAGGACCCTATTATTTATGATGCAGGTTTTGGCGTGAAATCTACTATTCCCATGCATGCAATTTCAGCCAATCCTTTCCTCATTCTACATGACCAAGACAATAATGATCAAGCCATGGACGTGGGAACTAAAGAAACCCATGCAGTGGAACTGCAGGAGGTTATGGTCACAGAAACCCCTACTGGGACTCAAGCTTTTCCAACGTAGCCTTTTGTGTTACCTTTCTTTCACTTTCGCCAAGTTTTCTATGGAATATTTCCGTGATTTTTCCATACTATCGTGGAATATTCGTGGTGCCTTGGGAAAGTTAACTAGGCAACATGTTCTTGATATGGTCTCTCATTATCATCCCTCTCTTTTTTTATTTATTTATGAGACACATGGGTTGTTCTCAAAAGTTGAAATGTTCTGGAAAAATATAGATTTTAAACCTATTTTTATTCGTGAAGCTGTGGGACATTCGGGTGGCATTTGGGTCTTGTCCTCGGTCACTGATGTTTCTTGCTCTCTTGTGCATTCTATGCACCAGGCGATTACTTTCACAATTAAATGGAGTAATTCCACATGGCACTGTACTGCTTTGTATGCATCTTCTATCCCCTCTCTTCGTGTCAAGCTTTGGGACCATATTTGCGACTTGAAAAATCAAATTATGGGACCTTGGCTTCTTTTAGGGGATTTCAACGAGGTCCTTGTCCCTTTTGAAGTCTCAGGAGGATCCTTCTCAACTTCTCGTGCTTCCCTTTTTGCTAATATGATGGTTTTTGTGGTCTTATGGATCTTGATACTGTGGGTGACTTCTTTACTTGGAGGAAAAATATCCAGGCAGGTGGTCATGTCAGGAAAAAATTGGATAGAGGCTTAGCTAACTCAGATTGGCGGTTGATGTTTCCTCATGCTCTCCTTGAACTGCTTCCTATGCATAACTCTGACCATAATCCACTTCTTCTCAATTGCTTGAAGGCCAAAAGCAAGAGACTAAAAGCTTTTCACTTTCAAGCTGCGTGGATTTCTCATCCTGATTTTGCTGGTTTGATCGAAAGAACTTGTAACTCAACTCCAAGCAATGTAAACAGAAAACTTGATATGGTCCAATCTGAGTCTCTCACTTTTAATGAGAAGGTCTTTGGTAACATTTTCAGGAGAAAATGTTAGTTGGAGGCTAGAATTAAAGGTGTTCACCAGCAGTTAGATATCTTCCCCTTCTCTAGTTTGATTTCTTTGGAGAAAAAGCTCCAGGTTCAATATAATCAGGTTATTCATCAAGAGGAGATGCTCTGGTACCAATAGTCTAAAGAGCAGTGGGTGAAATTTGGTAATAAAAATACAAAATTCTTTCACACACAGACAGTTATCAGAAGAAGGAGAAGCTGAATTTCAGAGCTTAATATTAAGGGCATTTGGTGTACTGATGATGAGGTTTTTGAAGAGGGAAGCTCTTTCATTTTTTAAAAATCTTTTTCAATCTTTAGAGCAATGCCAACCTGGGAGCTTGCAGTTAAACTCCATTCCTCAGGTAGACCAGGATCTCTATGATTTATTGCTGGCGCCAGTATCCATAGATGATGTTAATAATGCTATTTTTTCTATGGAATCTTATAAAGCCCCTGGTGTTGATGGTTTTCAACCGATCTTTTTTAAGACATACTGGGATATTGTAGCTAATGATGTTCATAGTATGGTTGCTTCTACCTTTGCTTCTGGTTCCTTTGATCCTTGTCTTACAGAGACTCTTATTGTCCCTATTCCTAAAATAGATGATCCCCAGTCTTTTAGGGACTTTCGACCTATCAACCTCTGCAATGTCCTTTTTAAAGCTATACCTAAGGTGCTTGTCAATAGGATTCACCCTCACTTGAATAAGCTTATTGGTCCTCTTCAAAGTAGCTTCATCCTCAAAAGAGGCACTTCTGATAATGCCTTGATCACCTAGGAGATTGCACATCATATGCATAAGTAGAAGGGGAAGAAGGGATATGTCATGTTCAAAATTGATTTTGAAAAAGCTTATGATCGAGTTGATTGGAAATTCCTTGAGATGACTTTGAGAGATTTTGGATTTCCTCAGGCCATAGTGAGACTTATTTTGAACTGCACTACAAATACCAAGCTGGCTTTAAAGTGGAATGGCGAGAAACTCTAGGCTTTTTCTCCTAAAAGAGGCTTGAGACAAGGTGATCCTATCTCCCCTTATTTATTTGTTTTGTGTATGGAAAAATTGTCACTTCTTATTCAACAGAAAGTTCATGATCAACATTGTCTCCCTGTGAAAATATCTAACAATGGTCCCCTTATTTCTCATCTCTTTGTTGCTAATGATTGTCTTTTGTTCACTGAGGCTAAATCTTCCCAAGTTAAGCTTGTCAAAGAGGTTTTGGATATCTTCTGTCATGCTTCAGGCCTGAAGGTTAATCTCCAAAAATCAAGATTCATGACGTCAAAAAACATCTCAAATGTCAAAGCTGATAAATTTACCGCCTTTGGATCCTCTGCAGTGGTGCTGCCTCTGTAGCAGTGATCTTGACCATTTGATTTACATCTGATGGTTGTTAAAAATAAGAATATGTTTATATTTAATTATAAAGGGTTGGGATGTTGCTGCAAGGGCTGTAGGGCAGCAGAGAATCCGAACTCAAATTTGCCTCCATTACTCATTTCCAGCATACTCGCGATATTGGCAAGTATCTTGGTTTCCCCTTGCTCTTAGGGAGAGTTAAGAATAGTGATTTCAATTACATTCTTAACAAAATTAATTCTGGATTGGCTGGATGGAAGATTAATATGTTGAATAGAGCTGGGCGGGTGACTTTGGCCCAATCAGTTTTAACATCCATGCCCATCTACACAATGCATAATTTGTGCCTTCCGGATGGGGTTTGTGAAAAGATTGATACATCTATTAGACATTTCATTTGGGGAAATGACCACTACCATTGGGTGAATATATATATATATATATATATATATATATATATATATATGTATATATTATCATATTTGAATATATCATAATTGAATATAATATTTTACATCATAATCCAATTATTTCGATTTTTTAGTTAATTATCCAGTCAATTTAGTTTAAATTTTAAATCTGTTTCAACCCAATTCAATATAAAGTGGTTTAGATTGGATTAGTTGTCAATTTTAGTCTTGTTTTTATTTTTCTTTTTGTTTCTTGTTTTTATTTTTCTTTGAAAAAGTATTAAATAAATGACAAAATATATATTATATTTAATAAAAAATAATTTAAATTTTAAAATATCTCGTTTAAAAGTTATTATATATCTTTAATTAAATATATTTTTCATAAACTTTGTGATAATTTTACAAGTATATATATTTAATGAAGTTTTGATGTGAGAATCTCTCATGTGAGATTTTCACTTAAATTTTCTCATGTATGTGAAAATCTTCACCATCAAAACTTCATGTCCTTCTTTTTTTTTATTATTATTTAAGATTTCTCACTTACTTTTCATGAAAGCTAAGATTTTACACAATAAAAATATCACATTGTCATATGAGAGGATCCAAACTTAAGAATCTATTCCCATAAGAAAAAAATTTAAATATGAATGATATCACAAATCTATAAATAAAATTTTGTTTGGATTGGATTGAATCTGTTTCAAAATCAAATCTAAAATCTAATTCAATTCAATAAAAAATTTAGATTTTTTCAAAATTTAGTTTTCAGTTTTTATCTGATTTTCAGTTTGTTAGATTTATTTTTTCAATTTTAATTTTAGATTGGATCAGTTTTTGAAACTTTTATAAATGACTATTGGGTTTCACACAAAGTAGTTCATCCAGGGTTCGTCTCCTTCCTTCTTTCCCCCAATACGCCATGGTATTGAACATGCGGAACCTTTTTTCCTCCTTTACATCAGCATCATCATGGTTCGAGGTGTACACTGCCTTCTCCACATTCATGATGCTCCTCAGAACAGCATTTAATGATCTCGTACCCTAACAATTCAGATCCTTCATCGTCTCAAAGGTCGAGGCCTTCTTCAATAGCAAAACAAACAACCACATATCTATCCAAATTACCAAATATTGGGATAATGATTCGGGAGACTCTTCGATGTTGTCCATCTTAGAAAGTGGGTTATGGGCCTAACTCAACCTTACAAAACGAGCTTGTAAGGTGACCCCTATCGCCGAGGACTGGACATCTCGAGCGTGAAGTTTGCAGGACTGGACATCTGCGGGTGGTCCAATAGTGGGTGGCACGATAGGCCCACAACAAGGCACAATTGACCCAATAACAGATCGCTAGGATATACTCTGATACGATCTTAGAAAGTGGGTTATGGGCCTAACTCAACCTTACAAAACCGGTTTGTAAGGGGAAGGTTGCCCCCACTTATATACAATATTTTGACCTTATCACTAGTTGATGTGGGATCTCCAACAATCCATGAGGGACGCATCTAATCGTTGCATCATTGTGATTGAAGACGTAGACTGCAGCCAAGAGGTGCATGTGAGATCAGATTCAGAGGATGACAGCAGTGACGACAATAGCGAGGTATATATATTTGATTTGTAATATGCTTATATGCTACTCGTTAATAGCAAGTAATCACAATGATTTCTTAAAATGAACTTCATAGGTTACTAAGAAGTTTAGTTTGTCGAGTTTGCTTAACAACATGGATGGTTTGAGATCAAGCGGTGGAGAGGAGCGAATTATAATCTTCATAACTAACCGCAAAGAGAAAATAGACCTGCATTGATGCGCCCTGGTCGTATGGACATGCACATTCACTTATCCTTCCTCAAAGGCAAGGCTTTTCGAGTCTTGGCTTCCAATTATTTGGGCATTGAAGGAGATCATCCACTCTTTGAAGAAATCGAAGGATTATTGGAGAAAAAAGAAGTCACCCCTGCAGTAGTAGCAGAGCATCTAATCAGAAGTGATGATCCTGAAGTTCCTTTAAAAGCGCTTGTTGAATTTCTCAAAGAAACTGGCAAGGACGTTATCCTAGGAGATTGAAAAGCGAAATTCAATTTCTATGTACCATCTACAGCTATAGAGAAGTAGCAAAAGAATAGAAAATGATGTAGGACAAATCGAATGACGCAATGAATTATCGAGTATAAATTTTGTGAGAAATTTTCAAATTACTAGAGGAAGCATTCTTTTACGAAGGTATATGTTTATTCACGAAAATATGTTCAAGTCACCGTTATAGTTTATTAAGAGAATTATTTACAAATTAAAAATATATATAATTTCATTGTACGAAATTGTAAGTGTCAAATCTCTATCTTTATGCGTTGTATCAGAAATCCAAATATTTTTTTATATTCTCTTTTTAGGAACATTTCTATTTTTATCTTGAAGAAAATATTAAATATTAAATCTTTTACCAAAGGCGGTTAGGATTGAAAACAATATAATAAAGGAATATTGGATTTCACACAAAGTTCATTCTTGGCTCCTCTTATATCTTATTTCCCCTAATATTTCAGTCCATACCATAGTAACATACCATGGGATCTCGCACGAAAACCTATTTTCTTATTTTACATCACCTTCGTCAAGGCTTGAAGTATAAGTTGCCTTCTCCATATTGATCATACTGCTTAGATGCCGTCGGCAATTTCGATCCTTCATCACCACAAAGGTAGAGGCCTTGTTCAAACTCAAAAGCCAACCAAAGAAACACATTCTCCAAATGTAAGTAGTTATAATTTAGTAGGTGTATGGGTATATTTTTTTTACAGATAAAATTACAGATAAAATTGTTATTTTCTTTGTTATAATCCATTGATACCTAAGTTTAATTCTTATAGATAAAAAAATTACAACTTTGCTAGTTACATGTAGGGTGTAAGCAGATTGTTATTGACCTATGAATCCATCCAACCCAGACTACATGTTACTGACTTGGGTTTTTTTTTTTTTTGGACCCAATTATAACTAGGTTAGATATTCATAAGTTTCGAACCCAATAAACCCGACTCAACTCAACTAACTAAAATAGATATAATATAATAATAAAATAAAAATAATACATATTAATTATTCTAAATTTTAATTCTATTCTATGTTTTTAGTATTTTAAAAATTATCTATGAAGTTTAGTTTCTTGTTGTCAAGTGTCAAGTTTATTGTTGTAAATTATTGTGTGCGAACATGTTAAAATACTGTAAGAAAGTTTATAATGCATAAAAGCGGATGAGCATAAAGTCCATAATTATGTACAGGGAATCATAATTGACTGTTGCTTACTTATAGGAAGCAAATCAAGCAAAAATGATTTTAAATTATCTTTTGCTAAAAGTGCTGATAATATGATAGTTGATAAACTTGTGTAACTAGTTTTTAGTTTTCATGATTTTAGTTGGATAGAAGAAGTGTCTCATTAGGTGCTATCTATTTGGGAACATAATTTTGTTATAATTAGTCATTTTTCTGATTCCTATAATAGATAGAGTTTTTTTTTTTTTTTTATTCATCACTTGCTATCTATTTGTTGCATAACATACTTTGATTTTGTCTTTAAAAAATTAGTCTTTTTTTTTTTTTACTTTTTTTTAATTTTTAGAATATTTTATTTTTTAATTAACTAACCTGATTATCTAACTAATTAAGGTCAAGTTGGGCTAAATTAGGTTACTTAAAAAATTGATGAACCCAACCCAACTCAGCCCAATTAAACATAATTGAGTTGGGTTGTGAGTTAGCTTAAACTTAACCAACTCAAACCACGTACACCCCTAATTACATGGACATCAACACTTCTCTCATCACATAATTTATTGCATTTATTGTTCTCTTTTTTTTTTTCCTCTCTCTTTCTTCCGCTCATATATTAAAAAATGAAGGGTATGTTTAACATTTTGCATATATAAAAAAAAACATTTTGCAAAGCATAACTTTGCCTTTAATCACTTAAAAAAAATTGCCTTTAATAGTACAGACTCTTGAATTGTCTATTTCAATTTTGTTCTAATCGAAAGGAGTTGTAGCCGTGTTTCAGTTTCCTATTGATAAATAGGTAGGGAAAAACGACTTTGCTTCTCAAAAAAGAAGCTTTACATGGATGCCCCCGAAAGAAAGTCTTCACCCGGTTCATGTACCTCGAAGTTTAAGCATATCCACCTAGAAGTTTCTTCGACAATTAAGGTAAATTTCTCAAAATTGCATGTTAATCTCTCTTCGGTGTGCTCTGCTAGGGTTTTATCCTTAGCCGCCACTGTAAGGGTTTAGTCTCTCGAGGCTTTTGCTCTTGCTTTTTCTGGGCCTTTGGTTCCTTTTATGACAGATTTTTTTTCTTGAGCCTCTTACTCCTTTTTTGCTATACAATCTATCGGTGCCTATGGAGGATTAGAGGACGGTGGAGTTTACGGATGAGGAGGATGTTGTTGTCCAGGTGTCAGAAGGAGGGTGTGGAAAAATGGGGAGTACTGGGGAGCAGATGAAGCCTGACTGGTGGGGAAGGTTATGACAACCGGACCCTACAATGTGCGTGCTTTTAAAACAACAATTGTCTAGGCATGGAGGGTTAAGGGGGGAGTGGAGGTGAGAGATGTGGCTAAGAATCTTTAGAGTTTCCGTTTTTTCAAACAAGCTGACAAGGATCTAGTTCTAAAAGGAGCACCATGGAACTTTGATAGGAAATTGGTTTTGCTACAAGAATTATGGGAAGATGAAGTAGCAGGGGAGGCTAAACTTTCGAAGTACGATTTCTGGATTAGAGTCTTTGAAGTTCCATTGGGGATGAGGACAAAAGCTAACGTTGAACTGATTGGAAACACTATAAGGACTTTTGTGACTTGGGATGAAGATGATGATAGCAGATTAGGGCCTTTACTATGTATAAGGGTTTCCATTGATGTCACGAAACCATTAAAGCATGGCCTTAAACTCAGATTTGGGGACAAGGAAGCTAGGAAAATCTTCTTCAAATACGAAAGGCTATGTAACTACTGCTAATTATGTGGTTGCCTAGACCATGTTTTGAAAGATTATGAAGCAAGAACAGGGGGAACAGAGGACGAGGATGATGATACTCTACCCTATGGGAAGTGGCTGAGAGCAACACCACAAAAACCAAATGTAGTGGCATGCTTTAAAAATGAAATAATGTTGAAAGGCATAAGGAAGAAATTAGCTATGGAGGAATCTGGTTCTGATATGTTTCAAGCAGCTACAGCGTTGGGCCACGGTGAGGTAAAAGTCCCAAACCTCTCTATACCAAATCAGATAAATGTCATGGAGGTAGCCAAAATTCTTGGTGACTGTGCTATTCAGAAAATAACCAAAGTGTCTCACTCTGATATAAGCCCAGCTAACAAAAATGATGGAGAATCTTCTGAGTTGAATATTAATGCCAAAAACACCACTCAAGAGTCAGGGCTGAATAGGACACCTGCTGAACAAAAAGAGGAGTTAGTGCTGGTCCAGAAGGAAGACCCTACAATTGATGATAAGGTTTCTGTTTGCACTCCTAATCCTACAAAGGGGGACGAATCCAGCAGTAGAAAATGGAAAAGGGCGGCCAGAGAAGGGGGAGTAAATGGAACTGTTATCAAACTGGGGAAGAGACAGGTAAATGACAATAATAAGGCTATTACTGTGGAGGTTAAGTATCCTCAGCAAAAGAAAATTATGCTCTCAACAGAGGCGGAGGCTGTTGTTCAGCCCCGCCTACAACCATGAAAACCATTAGCTAGAACTGCCGTGGGCTTGGGAACCCATGTGCAGTTAGAGCTTTGAGAAAGCTCCTTTTAAATGAAGGTCCCGAGATGGTGTTTCTGATGTAAACAAAAAAGAAGTTTGGAGAGTTACAGTTTTTAAAAGGGATGGTAGGTCTGAATAATTTCTTTGCAGTTGATTGTGAAGGTAATAGGAGGAGTAGAGCAGGGGGTTAGCCATTTTTTGGAAGGATACGGTGGACTTGGAAATTTTGTCATGGTCTAAAAATGATTTCTAGTTGAAACGAAAAGGAGACTCTCACCAAGATGATCATCAAATCTCTATGATGTATGGTTATCCTGAAGCTCAAAACAAGCACCTCACTTGGGAATTAATGAGTACACTTTGTCCATATTCAAATGTCCCTTGGTATTGCATAGGGGATTTTAATGAGATTCTGAGTTCTGAAGACAAAATAGGGGGTCAGCAAGCAAACATCAATAACATGATGGCTTTTCAGGATGTGGTGACAGTTTGTGGACTTCATGATTTGGGTTTTGAGGGATTCCGCTATACTTGGTCTAACAACAGAGAGGATTCAGAAAATATTCAAGAGAGGTTAGACAGAGCTCTAGCCAATGAGGCCTGGTGTAGAATGTGGGTTGATAACAAAGTGATCACGCTTCCAAGATACAAATCAGATCACAACCCTATAATTTTACTTTCCTCCAATTCGAAAGGAAAAGCCATTAGGAGGAAAAGACAAAAATAATACAGGTTTGAGCGTGTATAGTTGGAGAAGAAAGATGATTGTGTAGATATTCTAAAACACTCGTGGATACCAGGTGGGAATGTGGCAAACAACCTGAGACGCACTAGCTTAAATCTAAATGAGTGGGGGTATCAACAATTCGGCAAAGTGGGGAAAAGTATAAGTCAAAAAAAGAAAATGATGGAGCAGCTTCAAAAAGAGAACCAAACAAAAGAAGTGGTCCAACAACTTACTAAACTTGAAAAAGAATTGGACCAGCTCATTCTTCAAGAGGAAATGGTGTGGGAACAGAGATCCATAGCCTGTTGGCTTAAAAATGGTGACAAAAATACATCTTTTTTTCACAGGAAAGCCTCACAAAGACAAAAGACTAATTCCATTGATAGACTGAGGGATGATGCAGGGCAGTGGTTTGAGGATGAAGACGACATTGCCAAAGTTCTAACTGGTTTCTTCTCTGAATTGTTCACGTCTTCAAAGCCACAAAATGTCGAGGACTTTACAAATCTGGTTCATGGTAGAGTGAATGACAAGACAAGTTCTCCAAGGGGATTTTACAGCAGAGGAAGTCTCAAGTGCTTTACACCAAATGCACCCCACTAAGGCACCAGGGGAGGATGGGAATTCAGCTATATTCTACCAAACTTTCTGGCACATTATAGGAGATGATGTTACAAGGTTGGTTCTTCATATCTTAAACAATGAAGGTGATCCTACCCCAATAAACAAAACTCTTATAGCCCTTATTCCAAAAATCAAGAAGCCTACCCATGCAAGTGAATTCCGCCCTATAAGCTTATGTAACGTTCTTTTCAAGATAGTTACAAAAACCATTGAAAACAAATTGAAATTGATTCTCCCCCAAATTGTTGATGAAACACAAAGTGCTTTTGTCCCTAATAGACTCATCACTGATAATGCTTTGATTGCGCTGGAATGCTTTCACCACATGAAGTGTAAAAAAAAAGGGCAGAGAAGAATTTATGGCTTTGAAGCTGGACATGTCAAAAGCTTATGATAGGGTAGAGTGGTCTTTCCTCAATAGCACTCTTTCTAGCATGGGGTTCCCCACAAAGTGGACAGATCTTATAATGAAATGTGTCTCCACTATTTCTTTCTCTGTGATAGTCAATGGCAATCCATCCACCACCTTTGTTCCACAAAGAGGTCTCCGTCAAGGAGATCCTCTTTCACCATACTTGTTTATTCTTTGTGTTGAAACCCTCTCAGCCTCTATTCTTTGAGTAGTGGAAAGCAACTCTATCCATGGTTTGAAAATTTGCCCTCAGGCACCCATGATAACCCATCTTTTTTTTTGCAGATGATAGCATTATTTTCTGTAGATCAACACCAGAGGAAGCTTCCCATATGGCATCCATCATCAAGGACTATGAATCAGCTTCTGGTCAGAGGATTAACTTGCACAAATATGAACTCTCCTGCAGCCGAAACGTACTTAGTACCAGAACAAATGAGCTTCAGACTCTTCTTAGAGTTAAGGCGGTGGAAAGTCAAGGGAAATACCTAGGATTACCAGCTTTGGTAGGAAGGTCCAAGACACAGGTTTTCCAATTTGTGCGAGAAAGGGTGTGGAAAAAACTGAAATGGTGGAAAGAGAAGGTTTTGTCTAAGGCGGGAAGAGAGATTTTGATCAAGGCTGTTGTCCAAGCTATCCCCATATATGTCATGTCATGTTTTCAATTACCTATGTCTCTGTGCGATGAAATTGAAAGGTTAACAGCTCGTTTCTTTGGGGGGGCGGGAGAACTAGATCAAAGGAAAATTCATTGGTTGAGATGGGGGGAAATTAACCAGATCTAAACATGAAGGGGGCCTCAGCTTTCGGATGACAAAGGCTTTCAATAAAGCTTTGCTTGGCAAACAGTGGTGGAGATTGATAAATGATGAACATGCTCTGGTTTCTACAGTTCTAAAAGCAAGATACTTCCCAAGAACATCACCTCTTCAAGCTACAAAAGCTCATAACCCAAGTTTTTCTTGGTCCCGTATTATGTCAGTAAAGAGTATGATATCAGAAGGAAGTTGTTGGCGTATTGGGGATGGATAATCTGTCCATATTTTGGGTGATAAATGGCTACCGAACACCTTGGATAATACTCTGCATTGGATCTCTGACGAACCAAGCGATATTTCCTTGAGGGTTTGTGCCATTATTGATCAACAGTTGAGGAACTGGGACATAAACAAGATGCAACATTTGTTCCTTCCAGAGGTGATTAATCAGATTATTGCAATTCCTCTGAGAAGAGGATTGTCCTCAGATCACCTGATATGGAAGCACACTAAGGATGGGCTCTACACAGTAAAGTCGGGGTACAGACAAACCATGCAGATGATCCACTCTGATCAAGCCTCAACGAGCACACCTCCAGGGGACCTGTGGGATAAGATCTGGTCAGTCAATGCACTTCCAAAGTGTAAAAGCTTAGTTTGGAGGGCATGTCACAATAATTTACCTGTGAGAAAAAACCTTTGCAACAGGAAAATGCTTATTGAACCATACTGTCCAAGATGTGGAGAAAAACTGGAAACAATCATCCATTCTCTGCTACTTTGTGAGGAAGTAAAGAGGATGTGGTTTGCTTCAAGCATTAATGCTCGTATTTCAATTGAGGAAGGATCTTCCTTTACTGAGTGGCTTGTGGATTGTTTTCGGGTGGGAGATAATGAGCTCATGGGTTCGGTTTTCAACTTCATGTGGGCACTTTGGTATGGTAGAAACCAACTTGTGTTTAATAATGTAAAGCTTTCAATGGAACAAGTTTTAAACCATGCTAATAGTCTGATTCCTTTGAGAAATGAACCAGCTCAACGGAACTCTCATCAAAGCTCTTTCTGGAAAGCTCCCTTGGAGGGCCACATAAAAGTCAATTTCGATGCAGCAATTACTAAGGGAGTAGGAACTGGTCTTGGTGCAATGTTTAGGGACCACTTGGGTACCTTTTTAGCTGGAGCTGCCCTTCTTTTGCCATCTGTGCTGGAGCCCCGAGAGGCGGAAGCTGTTGCCTTTCGTTGGAGTATAGAATTGGGGTCTCACATGTGCTTTCAAAATTTACTTTATGAGACTGACTGCCAAAGCCTTTTTTATGCATGGAGTAAAAGGCCAAACAAGCCCACAACGTACTTCGATGGAATCCTGGAGGATTGTGCTCAATTCTTTACTTTTTCTCACAAACCAATCTTGACTTGGTCAAAGCGAAGTGCTAATATTGTAGCTGACAGGTTTGCACAATTAGCTTTTGTATATAATGAAAGGTACTGGCTGAAGGATGCCCCTCATCAAGTGGCTACTCATATTACCCATGATGTAATGAATTTATCTTCATATGTTGAATGAATCAGTCAGTTTTACCGTAAAAAAAAAGGTAAATTTCTCCTGCATTATGTGCCAATGCATGTGAAACTTCTTCGTACGTGACTACACAATTACACATAGGTCCGAGCATTGTATACCTAATGGCTAACGCAAGGCTCCATCAGTTCATTGCAATAATTTGAAGACGCAGGCTACAGTGGAAGACCTAAATAGGTCTTTCACCGTGAGAAAGTAATTCACAACCGTTTGATTTATCAATTATTTAATCAACGATTGGATCTTTTCTTTTTTATTTTCTGCTCTTTTTACTTTTCCTTTTCTACCCCTATCTCTTCTTCGATATCTTATCCCTTCCTTCCTCTTTATCACCGCTGCAGCAGCCGTAGCGGCGGGACTCCCCCATCCATCTTCTTCCTCCAGTGAAGCAATACGCAAACTGCCAAATGCTAAAGGAAAAAAAAATCATCATGGACATTGTTGTGTTTGTCATTTTGTCTTTTCCAAAATCTAAGAAAAAGCATGGAAACTGTGTTGCTGAGATTAACATCAATTTGCTTGGCATCCTGAAAAAAATGTAATCATTAAATTAAATGAACCTTTTAAATGTGAACTTCGTCTAAGGGATTTATTAAAGAAATAGATAAATATATCGAATGTGTGAGGCTGCGAGCAAATTAAAGCAACATAATTTAACTGTGAAATCGTGAACAATGTTTGGTTTAATGTTAAAGATGACGACAAAGGCGACGGAACAGACGACAGTGCATGTGAAGTTCGTCGTTGAGCGCCGGATCTGTACCCAACAAGGCTAGCAAAGCTGCTACCGAGGTTCGAGAATCTTCTAAAGTGCAACGGGTTCAAGGCGAATCCCGTGCTGTTATTGCTCGTCGAAAGCGCCGTCGTGGCGGTGTCGCGTCCGGCCACGCGATGCTGAGCAGTTTGGTTCTGTGCTTGGTGGAGTCGTTGAGTAGTGACGATTGTTGGAGGCTTGACTGGAGGAAGGAGATGGATGGGGTGTTGCCGCTGCGGATGCTGCGACGATGATAAAGAGGAAGGAAGGGGATGAGAAACAGAGATAGGGGTAGAATAGTAAAAAGAGTAAAAAATAAAGAAAAAAAGATCCAACCGTTGATAAAATAATTGATAAATCAAACGACTGTGAATTACTTTCTCACGGTGGGAGACCTATTTAGCTCTCCCACCGTAGCCCGCATCTAATTTGAATTTAAGTCCGTGATGTTATAATTAATCGGTTTAAACATACATTCGATCCAGTAAAGTAACTGGATAGGTTATGTGTTCAGTACCGGATTTAAGACTGATAAGTCTAATCTGAATTTTAGAATACTAATTTTGTAGATTGTATTTTTTTTATCCATAAATTCAAAAATAGGTACGAAAATTTACAATAACTTATGCATCATATTAAATTAACTGAGTCAAACCTCTCATTTGTATATTGTATTTGAATTAATGAAAATGGATATAATAGAGTTAAATGATTTTATATTTTATTGTTTTGATTATTTTTTTTTGTCACACTATTGTTTGAATTAGTTAAAATAAAATAAACAATAAAATATATTTCTTTTTTCAATTTATTTAACTATATTACTAGGAAAATTAAAAATAACACTGTTAAACTAGGAAAAGAATAGAGATTTGGGCAAAACATTCTAGCACCTTAATTGGTTATAATATGGAAACGTACTCTTACCTTTTGTGAGAAACCAAAAGGTATGACCAATAGGTCAATGCTTAATTAGATGGACGGCTTCCGGTGTGCTTCCCTCTGTACTTTTGTTTTTTTTTCAGATCTTCCCTCTGCAATTGCCTATCATATTCACTCATTTATACTTTATTCTTAAAATAAAAATAAATAAATAGGTAGAGATGTAGTTACCTGGAAGTCTTAATGTACAAGAAAACAAGCGTCTCACCCTTTATATTTGGTGGCCCTATCTAGGTCCCAAAGTGTAGTGGCATAAACCACAACACATTCCAGTTCACCATGAGAAGTACTATGGGGGGTCTTTCTTCCTCCTTCACAAGCGTTCGTTCCGCCTCATCATGGTTCGAGGTGTACGCTGCCTTCTCCACATTCATGATGCTCCTGAGAACCGCGATAAACGATCTCATACCCCACCAAGTTCGCACTTTCATAGTCTCAAAGCTAAAGGCTCTCTTCTCAGACCGCCAGAACATCAACCAGGTCTCACTTCAGATCAATGAGATTTGGGATGGCCAAATCAACCAACTCTTCCAAGCCACACAAGAGTATCTCCCAGCTCAAATATCCCACTCTTACAAGTCCCTCAGAGTTGGGAAGCTTCGATGTGGTGGGTGTTGGCAGGATTTGAGATGTGGTAATGAACAAGTATATTCCACACGTTCTAAGCACTTACCAGGACATGCAGACAGAGCAGAAAACCATCAAGATCCATTCCATTGGTGGTGGGTGTTGGCAGAAAAGTGACTTAACTCATCCAGCATCGTTTGACTCGCTTGCATTGGAACCTCAACAGAAGCAGGCCATTATTGATGATTTGGAACGGTTTTTGCGGAGGAAGGAGCTGTATAAGAGGGTGGGGAAGCCTTGGAAACGTGGCTACCTCTTGTATGGGCCTCCCGGAACTGGAAAATCTAGCCTTATTGCAGCCATGGCCAACTACCTCAAGTTTGATGTGTATGATTTGGAGCTGACCTCTGTGTTTTCTAACTCCGATCTCATGCGAGCCATGAGGGAAACGACCAACCGTTCCATCATCGTCATAGAAGACATAGACTGCAACAAAGAGGTGCATGTTCGACCAACAACAAAAGCTTTTTCAGATTCAGACTTTGACCGCAAGCTTGTCGAGGTTTGTTTTGTATATTAGTACTCTTTTAGTTTTTATTATAACCTTTTATGTCTTACTTCTTATATCTAAAATTTACTCATTTTAGTCTTTATATTGTTATACATACACTTTTTTTAATCCGTTTTAATCTCTAGAATCCCATATTGCATAAGAATAGAGAAAAATGAATTATTAATCTAATGACATAAATTAAGAAATATAATTAATATTTTTATTTACTTTAAAATTATTTTTAAACTTTCTTCTGTACCCTTTATTTATTTCAACTGTCTCTTCTTGGAAGTGGAGTATTAACTTGTTACGATGGTTCCTGAAAATCATTGCATAGGTTAAGAGTCTTAAGACTAATAGGTTTTCTCTGTAGGGTCTGCTTAACTACATGGATGGCTTGTGGTCAAGTGGTGGAGAGGAGCGAATTATAATCTTCACAACTAACCACAAAGAGAAAATAGACCCTGCATTGCTGCGCCCTGGTCGTATGGACATGCACATTCACTTGTCCTTCCTTAAAGGCAAGGCTTTTGGAGTCTTGGCTTCCAATTATTTGGACATTGAAGGAGATCATCCACTCTTTGAACAAATTGAAGGGCTATTGGAGGAAATAGAAGTCACCCCTGCAGTAGTAGCAGAGCAACTAATGAGAAATGAGGATCCTAAAGTTTCTTTGGAAGCACTCATTAAATTTCTCGAAGAAAAAGACAAGGAAAGACTACTTTTAGATTAATGAATGTGACTGCGGCAGACTAGGCATGTTTTAAATTCTTCTCGCTTGTATCGCCACTGGTATAAGACGCAGAATAAAAATGAATGCCCTTTTGCTTTTGTAGTGTTTAGGATGTGTATGGGATCCAAATCCTTTAGGATGTGTACTTATGTATGGAATTGTTGTACAATTTCAATGCATAAACATTTGAAGATTCTAAAACCTATAATAATTCCAAGAAATATATGTAAAGTATAATATTGTTTGCAGAGGAATTTTTATATTTTACATTTTATTTCGTAGTTAAATACGCATGATGCTATAGAATGTTGGTTTGGTTTTGTAAAATGAGAGGTTTAAAGGTTCAAAAACAAAAATATAAGCAAACTAGTTAGTTACCCGTGCGTTTGCACGGGCCATCTTAATTTCTACGTATTTTTTGAAATGATTTACGTATATCATAACTTGCTAAAAAATAAATATTAGATATACATTTGTTGCTCAACGACAATAAGAAACCAAAACATAAATATTTAATAAGAATGATAGAGTAAGAATGGTTGACCTAGTTAACGTTGCATAAATTATATTAAAATAGTTAAAAGATATTAAAAAATTTAGTCTCACAATAAAAAGATATAGAGTATTCAAGCAGAGAATATACTTATTTATAATCCTATAGATATTTCTTATTTCATTTAAAATATTTATAAAATTGTATGAAAAATTTATGTTTAAAAATTTAGAAAGGATTTAACATATTTTTAATTAAAATATTTTTGTAATTTTGAAATGTGAAATGATAAAATAATCTAATTATTTTACAACCATAGTGCGAATAAAAGAAATATTATTTTTATAATATTTATAATTTATAATACTTCAAATAATTTAAAGTCTAAGAATTAATTAAATTAAATTAAAACTTTTGAAATCAGATATTACTTACCAACGTTTCTTTGATTCGAGTGGAAGTAAGATTAGATCCCTTTAACAAAGTCTTAGATTCGAGACTTATGGTTAAAAGAGATATTGCTAAAGTTAATGGATACTAATAAATTATTATTTTATTATCTAATAGATAAATTATATTTCATTAGTAAGTACTTGTGTAAGATAAGTTGTTATAAATTTTTAGTATTATATTTGACACGTGAGAAGAAAATGTATTATGTTAAAAAAGAAAAATATTTTTGTCTAAATATTTGAATCAGTTTTTCATGAATGATTATAACGATATTATATGTTATATCTCATAAGCATGTTAAAAGTATATTTAATAAATTAATTATAATATATTATTATATATTCATGTAAAAAAAGTTAATGTTATTACAAAAATATGAATCAAGAAAATTTTCATAACTGAAGTTATTAAACATAAAGTCGAAATGTTATTTTGTAATAAATATATTAACTAATTAGATTTAAATTAATTTTTAGTATAAACAATTTAACCTCATAAAATAAATATTATTCAACAAAATATTTATTTATGAAATTATTTAAAATTATTTTATACAATTTTTAAGTAAAAATGATTTGATAGGATTTAAGAGTAAAAAAAAATTGTTAAGTCTTGAGTATACAATTGTGTTAAATACTTAGAGAAATAAATTTGTAGCCCATAATATTCTTACCTCACTCGAGTAAGATTATCTCCCTTAAATAATACATGTGGACTCAAACATGAAAAAAATAAAAATAAAATTAATTTATGATATTATTGATGAAGTGATTTAAAATCTATTTTTGAAATATATATATATATATATATATATATATATATATTTAACATTATTATATACATATGAATCAACAAAATTTCCATATATCAAGTTATTAAACATAGAATCAAAATATTATTTTGTAATAAATATACTAACTAATAAGATTTTATAATTTTTTAGTACAAAAACTTCAAACTTAATAAAATAAATATTATTCAACAAAATATTTATTTATGAAATTATTTAAAATTATATAATTATATAATTACTAAATAAAAATGATTTTATAGGACTTAGAAATAAAAAATTGATTCTTAGGTATAAAGTTATGTTAAATACTCGAAGAAATAGATTTGTTGCCCATAATGGTTCTACATGACTCGGGTAAGATTGTCTCCCGTGAATGATACTTGTAGTCTCTACCATTAAAAAATTAAAACTAATTTAATTTATGATATTATTAATAAAGTAACTTAAAACTATTTTGTAATAAAAATATATTTAATAAATTAATTTTAATATATTTATTATATACATATGAATCAATAAAATTTTCATATACGAAGTTATTATTATTTTGTAATAAATACATTAACTAATTCGATTTAAATTATTTTTTAGTATAAAAATTTAAACCTCATTAAACAAAATATTATTCAAAAAAATATTTATTTATTGAATTATTGAAAATTATTTTATATGATTTCTAAATAAAAGTGATTTTATAGGATTTAAAAGTAAAAAAAAATGTGGAGTCTTAGGTATGAAGTTGTGTTAAATACTCAAAGAAATATATTTGTCATCCATAATAGTTCTGACTTTGGCAAGATTGTCTCCCGTTAATAATGCTTGTAGTCTCTAGCATTAAAAACTTTAAACTAATTTAATTTATGATATTATTAATGAAGTAATTTGAAACTATTTGGTAATGAGAATATATTTAATAAATTAACTATAATATATTTATGATACATTTAAGTAAAAAGAAGTTAACATTAATATATAAATATTAATCGACCAAAAATTTCGTATATAAAGTTATTAAATATAAAGTCAAAATATTATTTTGTAATAAATATATTAACTAATTAGATCTAAATAGCCTTGATCGAGATCGGCCGAAAACTGTCTCGGCCGACGTCGGCCAAAAATAACCTTAGCAGACATCAGTCGAAAATAACCCTAGCTGACGTCGGCCAAAAACTTCACCGGCCGAGGTTGGCTGAAAATACCATAGCTGAGATTGGCCGTAAATAGCCTTGATTGAGGTCGGCGGAAAAACTGTCTGGGCCGACGTCAGCAAAAAATAACCCTAGCCGACATCGGTCGAAAATAACCCTAGTCGATGTTGGTCGAAAACTGTCATGGCTGACGTCGGCCAAAAATAACCCTAATTGACATCGGTCAAAAATAACCCTAATTGACATCGGTCAAAAATAACCCTAGCCGATGTTGGCCAAAAACTTCCTAGGCCGAGGTTGGCCGAAAATACCCTAGCCTTGATCGAAGTCGGCCTAAAACTATCTCGGCTGACGTTATTGATGTAAAAGACGAAAAAAGGTTCCGCGTGTTCGATGTCATGGTGTATTGCTATGGATAGAAACAAACGTTAGGGGAAAGAAGAAAGGATGAACGAGATTGTCTGAAATGCAATATTCATTTATCCTCGTTTCAATCCTCGCTGCTTAAGTAGTAATTATTATTTTTATTGCTAAATGTGAGTCTTTTCGTTTAATATATTTTTTGTATAATAAATTAATATAATTTTTTTAAAAATATTTTTTCTATCTTTTTTCATTACATCAATCATGCTTCTTTTATTTGTCAATTATTAATATTAATTATTTTTTAATTCATATCTTTTATTTTATCTAAATTAAAAAATGTCCATATCTAAACTAAAAATTTACCAAAATATTTGATATTAACTTATCTTCTACACATACTTACTACTAAATAAACAATATAATCTGTACCAAAAAAAAATAAACAGTATAAATATTATATATACTAATATTATTAAAATTAATATTAATAAATTAGAGTTTAATTACACATTTTATCCCCTTACTTTTATAATTATGTAAATTTTATCGTTGTATTATTTTTCGCACATTTTCCATTTCAATAATATTTTACAAATTTTGTTCACTCGTTAGTTGAAGATCCATTGTCGTTAGTTGACTAATGTAATAATACATGTGACACTGACATGAATTGCCGACACTGGGAACTTAGGTGTAATTAGAGACAATGTATGCAAAATTTAACATGACATTAATGGGATGCGCAAAATTACATTGTCCATAGTTTTTTTTTTTGCACTATCTTATGATTGTCATAATAAATACTTTCTTATTATAATTCCTTAACCAATGCCCTTAATTTTTAATTATTGATGTAAAAACATTAGGTGTGACATAATTTCCATATAATTTTAAGCATATGATTAAAGGCTAAAACTGCACCATCAACCTAAATGGCGACCTAGTAGGCTTTTTCTTTCTTTGCGAGTCTGATAGGTGATGGCGGTTCCGACAAAGAACCACCGGATGGTGGGGGTGGTGAAAAAACTCGTGTCTCTTTCAAAAACACGTTGATGGGTAATAAGGAGGCCTTGCCTCCACGACCAAAAGTGGATTTACTTAAGGAAAAGTTATCTACAATAGTTTATGAGGATGATAATCCCCTCAAGCCTATTGTCCATATAGCTGATTCTGTTTTTGATGGGTTATGCGCGCCATGGCAAGAGGCTTTGGTGGTAAAGCTTCTTGGGAAAAATATTGCCTATGTTATCTTGAAGGATCGACTGTCGAGAATATGGAAACTGAATGGGGTTTTTGATATTCTTGATATTGGTAACAATTTCTACATGGTCAAGTTTGATCTGGAGGAAGACAGGACGAAAGTTATGGAGGAATGCCCTTGGATGATATTTGATCACTATCTGACGATCCAAACATGGTCACCGGATTTCATCTCTCCCACGACAAAGATTGACAAAACCCTAGTATGGGTTCATTTTCCAGGTTTGAACATGATCTATTATGATGAGAGCATATTATTAGCTCTTGTTGCTACTATAGGGAAGCCTATCAAGGTAGATACCAATACACTGGATGCTAAGAGAAGGAGATTTACTCGTATTTGTGTTGAAATAAACCTGGATAAACCTATAGTGGGTAAAGTTGGGCTTAATAACTTCTGGTATAAAGTGGAGTATGAGGGCCTCCATAGAATATGTGCATCTTGTGGCTGTTATGGCCATCTGGCCAGGGAATGCCCTTCAACGCCTAAGACTGATGTTTCCACAACGACTCCGATGACCTCGAATACTACAAAGAGGAAGGAGAAACAACCTGAGATATCTCCAGCAATCATTGATGCGGATCCGATATCCAAGGCAGTGGTTGCAAAAGATAATATTAGAAAAAGAATATTCCAATAATTGCTCATTGTCAATTACATGGGGATTGGCTCATTGTCAAGTGCAAATCTCGTAACAAATCCAAAAAGAATCAGCAAAAAAGCGGAAAGGAGGCAGCCAATAAAAACACAGGGCGTGAAAATGACCAGGGCAAATATAGGAATGAATTTTTACATCCCCAAGTCCAGCAACTGTCAACCAGTGAGGCCCAGGTGGTGGAAACTCATACAGAAAATGACAAGCCATTGAGTGGTGCTAAACAGAAAAATAAACAACCTAGACGTGACACTATCTCCATTACCAAGCCACAACTGGTTCCTAAGAAAAACATTGTGGTGGGGTCAGGAAGTGAAAAATCTAAGGCACAAGATACCAAGCTTGTGCCAAAAGTGATTGCCAGGAAAAATGACAAGGACCCTATTATTTATGATGCAGGTTTTGGCGTGTAATCTACTGTTCCCATGCATGCAATTTCAGCCAATCCTTTCCTCATTCTGCATGACCAAGACAATAATGATCAAGCCATGGACGTGGGAACTAAAGAAACCCATGCTGTGGAAGTGCAGGAGGTTATGGTCACAGAAACCCCTACTGGGACTCAAGCTTTTCCAACGTAGCCTTTTGTGTTACCTTTCTTTCACTTTCGCCAAGTTTTCTATGGAATATTTCCGTGATTTTTCCATACTATCGTGGAATATTCGTAGTGCCTTGGGAAAGTTAACTAGGCAACATGTTCTTGATATGGTCTCTCATTATCATCCCTCTCTTTTTTTATTTATGAGACACATGGGTTGTTCTCAAAAGTTGAAATGTTCTGGAAAAATATAGATTTTAAACCTATTTTTATTCGTGAAGTTGCGGGACATTCGGGTGGCATTTGGGACTTGTCCTCGGTCACTGATGTTTCTTGCTCTCTTGTGCATTCTATGCACCAGGCGATTACTTTCACAATTAAACGGAGTAATTCCACACGGCACTGTACTGCTTTGTATGCATCATCTATCCCCTCTCTTCGTGTCAAGCTTTGGGACCATATTTGCAACTTGAAAAATCAAATTATGGGACCTTGGCTTCTTTTAGGGGATTTCAACGAGGTCCTTCTCCTTTTTGAAGTCTCAGAAGGATCCTTCTCTACTTCTCGTGCTTCCCTTTTCGCTAATATGATGGTTTTTGTGGTCTTATGGATCTTGATACTATGGGTGGCTTCTTTACTTGGAGGAAAAATATCCAGGCAGGTGGTCATGTCAGGAAAAAATTGGATAGAGGCTTAGCTAACTCGAATTGGCGGTTGATGTTTCCTCATGCTCTCCTTGAACTGCTTCCTATGCATAACTCTGACCATAATCCACTTCTTCTCAATTGCTTGAAGGCCAAAAGCAAGAGACTAAAAGCTTTTCACTTTCAAGCTGCGTGGATTTCTCATCCTGATTTTGCTGGTTTGATCAAAAGAACTTGGAACTCAACTCCAAGCAATGTGAACAGAAAACTTGATGTGGTCTAATATGAGTCTCTCACTTTTAATGAGAAGGTCTTTGGTAACATTTTCAGGAGAAAACGTTAGTTGGAGACTAGAATTAAAGGTGTTCACCAGCAGTTAGATATCTTCCCCTTCTGTAGTTTGATTTCTTTGGAGAAAAAGCTCCAGGTTCAATATAATCAGGTTATTCATCAAGAGGAGATGCTCTGGTACCAATAGTCTAAAGAGCAGTGGGTGAAATTTGGTAATAAAAATACAAAATTCTTTCACACACAGACAGTTATCAGAAGAAGGAGAAGCTGAATTTCAGAGCTTAATATTGAGGGCATTTGGTGTACTGATGATGAGGTTTTGAAGAGGGAAGCTCTTTCATTTTTTAAAAATCTTTTTCAATCTTTAGAGCAATGCCAACCTGGGAGCTTGCGGTTAAACTCCATTCCTCAGGTAGACCAGGATCTCTATGATTTATTGCTGGTGCCAGTATCCATAGATGATGTTAATAATGCTATTTTTTCTATGGAATCTTATAAAGCCCCTGATGTTGATGGTTTTCAACCGATCTTTTTTAAGACATACTGGGATATTGTAGCTAATGATGTTCATAGTATGGTTGCTTCTACCTTTGCTTCTGGTTCCTTTGATCCTTGTCTTACAGAGACTCTTATTGTCCCTATTCCTAAAATAGATGATCCCCAGTCTTTTAGGGACTTTCGACCTATCAACCTCTGCAATGTCCTCTTTAAAGCTATACCTAAGGTGCTTGTCAATAGGATTTGCCCTCACTTGAATAAGCTTATTGGTCCTCTTCAAAGTAGCTTCATCCCCAAAAGAGGCACTTCTGATAATGCCTTGATCACCTAGGAGATTGCGCATCATATGCATAAGAAGAAAGGGAAGAAGGGATATGTCATGTTCAAAATTGATTTTGAAAAAGCTTATGATCGAGTTGATTGGAAATTCCTTGAGATGACTTTGAGAGATTTTGGATTTCCTCAGGCCATAGTGAGACTTATTTTGAACTACAGTACAAATACCAAGCTGGCTTTAAAGTGGAATGGCGAGAAACTCTAGGCTTTTTCTCCTAAAAGAGGCTTGAGACAAGGTGATCCTATGTCCCCTTATTTATTTGTTTTGTGTATGGAAAAATTGTCACTTCTTATTCAGCAGAAAGTTCATGATCAACATTGTCTCCCTGTGAAAATATCTAACAATGGTCCCCTTATTTCTCATCTCTTCGTTGCTAATGATTGTCTTTTGTTCACTGAGGCTAAATCTTCCCAAGTTAAGCTTATCAAAGAGGTTTTGGATATCTTCTGTCATGCTTCAGGCCTGAAGGTTAATCTCCAAAAATCAAGATTCATGACGTCAAAAAACATCTCAAATGTCAAAGCTGATAAATTTACCGCCTTTGGATCCTCTGCAGTGGTGCTGCCTCTGTAGCAGTGATCTTGACCATTTGATTTACATCTGATGGTTGTTAAAAATAAGAATATGTTTATATTTAATTATAAAGGGTTGGGATGTTGCTGCAAGGGCTGTAGGGCAGCAGAGAATCCGAACTCAAATTTGCCTCCATTACTCATTTCCAGCATACTCACGATATTGGCAAGTATCTTGGTTTCCCCTTGCTCTTAGGGAGAGTTAAGAATAGTGATTTCAATTACATTCTTGACAAAATTAATTCTAGATTGGCTGGATGGAATATTAATATGTTGAATAGAGCTGGGCGGGTGACTTTGGCCCAATCAGTTTTAACATCCATGCCCATCTACACAATGCATAATGTGTGCCTTCCGGATGGGGTTTGTGAAAAGATTGATACATCTATTAGACATTTCATTTGGGGAAATGACCACTACCATTGGGTGAATATATATATATATATATATATATATATATATATATATATATATATATATATATATATATATATATATATTTGTATTATCATATTTGAATATATCATAATTGAATATAATATTTTACATCATAATCCAATTATTTCGATTTTTTAGTTAATTATCCAGTCAATTTAGTTTAAATTTTAAATCTGTTTCAACCCAATTCAATATAAAGTGGTTTAGATTGGATTAGTTGTCAATTTTAGTCTTGTTTTTATTTTTCTTTTTGTTTCTTGATACTTATTTGTTTCTTGTTTTTATTTTTCTTTGAAAAAGTATTAAATAAATGACAAAATATATATTATATTTAATAAAAATAATTTAAATTTTAAAATATCTCGTTTAAAAGTTATTATATATCTTTAATTAAATATATTTTTCATAAACTATGTGATAATTTTACAAGTATATATATTTAATGAAGTTTTGATGTGAGAATCTCTCATGTGAGATTTTCACTTAAATTTTCTCATGTATGTGAAAATCTTCACCATCAAAACTTCATGTCCTTCTTTTTTTTTTTTTTTATTATTTAAGATTTCTCACTTACTTTTCATGAAAGCTAAGATTTTACATAATAAAATATCACATTGTCATATGAGAGGATCCAAACTTAAGAATCTATTCCCATAAGAAAAAAAAAATTAAATATGAATGATATCACAAATCTATAAATAAAATTTTGTTTGGATTGGATTGAATCTATTTCAAAATCAAATCTAAAATCTAATTCAATTCAATAAAAAATTTAGATTTTTTCAAATTTTAGTTTTCAGTTTTTATCTGATTTTCAGTTTGTTAGATTTATTTTTTCAATTTTAATTTTAGATTGGATCAGTTTTTGAAACTTTTATAAATGACTATTGGGTTTCACACAAAGTAGTTCATCCTGGGTTCCTCTCCTTCCTTCTTTCCCCTAATACGCCATGGTATTGAACATGCGAAACCTTTTTTCCTCCTTTACATCAGCATCATCATGGTTCGAGGTGTACACTGCCTTCTCCACATTCATGATGCTCCTCAGAACAGCATTTAATGATCTCGTACCCTAACAATTCAGATCCTTCATCGTCTCAAAGCTCGAGGCCTTCTTGTAACATCCTCATTTTATTATTTGTACACATTTATATATGTATATTATGAACATTTATGCACTGTATTTTATAGAAACCTTATGTACATATTCTATTAATGAAATTAATACAGTTCTACTCAGAAGAATTTTCTGAATTTCCAAATGTCTTTGTTTTTGTCGAAATTGATAGTTGACTGGACTGCTATGTCAGACAGCTGTCCAGGATAAATTTTCCAGTGTAGAATTTTGAACTCATTTATAACTTAAAAGAAAGGTAATAGAATATAGATTAAAAATATATACAGATAAAGAATTAAAATGCTTATTCAGAATTGTTAGGATTTTCTGAAAGTTAGAACTTTGAGGAATTATTACGGTAAAATTCTAAGACAGAAAATTAAGCGAAAATTTGTAGGGCATCTATAGAATTATCTACTAATTGTAATATACTTAGAATAATTATTAAAAATGTTTAACCAAGAAAAATTTTAATTTAGAACCTTAACCAATCAAAAAGTGACAACTTAGGCTTTTCTAAGGTCACTAAATTAAGCTAATTAGGCTTGGATTAAGAGATAAGTAAGACACTACCCCAAGATTTTTGATAGTGAGGAATCCAATGGTGGTGTTATTTTCTTCAAATTCTAATCACATTGTAAAATAATCAACAGCCCTAATAACCTTCTAGAATTTTCTACCATGTTCTTGAAAAATGTTGACTTTGGGGTAGGCAAGTGACTTGGAACTCCTTGGCTGTCCAAGTGCCTTTGGTGACTCATTTCCCTTGGCCAATAAGGGTAGTTGGACGTGCAGCAGCTGCTGGAACTGAAGGGGGAATCCAATTTGGTTAATAGCTTGATTAAAGGAGTATTAAAACATAAAAACAAAGCAAAAGTCACAAAAAGCTAGCCTTTGCCAAAACAGAAAACCGTGAGCTTCAAGAACACCACAGCTGCAGTTTTAATTTTCTTTTCATCTTAAACTCATCATCTCATCCCAAATTAAGAAACCAAACCATCTAAACTTCCAAAACCCTAAGCTAATTCGGCTAGTAGAGAAAGAATTGGAAGAAATCTCAAAAATTCCTACAAGACCAAGGAGTGAAGGAGAAAGGAATTCAAAGCTTTTTCTTCAATTAAAGAGCTTAAGGTAAGGATCTAGGCATTTAATTTCAATTAGAACCCTTGGAATTAGAAGAAAACATGTTGTAGGGTTAGATTCAATTTGTGACCTAGAATCATGAAAACTTGAAATTGATTTAGGGGTTTTGTGTTTTTTATGCTTGTGATTGTAATTCATGTATTAGAATGAGGTGTGATTGAATTTTTAATGTGTTGTGATGGTTGAAATTTAAGTTGCTTGATTTTTAATTGAATTGAGATTTGGTTGAATTTTGGTTGGAATTGGAGTTTGTTGCTTTGGAAAATATGTTGAGAATGGTATTGAGACCATTCGGCCAGCCCAAAATACAAGGGATATTATGTGGAATTTTTTGTAAAATCAAGGGAAAAATGGTCATTTTACATGTAGGGACAAAATGAGAATTTTTGAAAAAGAGTAAGGGTAATTTGGTCATTTCAAAATTTAGGACATAGATGGAATTTTAGAAAAGATTAAGGGTATTTTAGTAACTTTACCTAATAGTGATTTAATTGATAAATTACTAAAATACTAATGTTATAAGGTAAATTGCTTAAATTTTTGTATTCTTGTATGTTAATGTGTACAAATTATTTATTTGATTGTGATCATGAACAAAATTCATTGGCATGAGTCTTTTTGGGGGATTTATAAAGGTATCAAATGAGAAAGAATTATGTTGACTAACCGGGACTGCGGTAGTCATGAGAATTGAGTTGATCTATGAGAAATGACTTTTGTTAACTAACCGGGACTGCGGTAGTCATGTGAAATGAAAATGATTGAGAAATGATTTGTTGACTAACCGGGACTGCGGTAGTCATGTGAAGATGAAAATGATTGAGAAAGGATTTTTGGGGTGAGTAGAATTTGTTAAATAGGACCGTATAATCTGTGATTATATAGTCTGTGGGGTGAAGGATATTGGCAATTCCACATGTGGCTGGAAACTGGACTGAGTTGCGGTCGTGGTGGCCTTCCGGGTATCCTGATCTCCTAATTCTGTTTAGCTTATTCGCGTTTAGTAGGGGCTGATAGCTGAATTGCAGTGCGTAATGGTAGGCCAGTTACTTACTAAACACTCAAAGGGGAAGTCTCCATGGAGCAGGGTCAAAAATGAATTTGAGTCAAAAACTGCATTTGCATAAATCATACTGCATTTAATCATGTGTGTAACTAATTAATTTGTTATGATATGTATTTGTTTGAAATTGTTTTATTGTATGAGAAATTAAATGCCTGATCCGGTAATTTTGTTCCCAGATTCTAGGGGAGTGTGACTGCAGGTATTTGGAAGATTAATTAGAAGTTACAGATGTAGACATGTTCCAGAGCTATAGGAATGGGTGTTTTTGGCTTTAGATACTTTTGTATTAATTAGAAATAATTTGGTAGTAGTATTTTCTGTAAATTTTAATAATGTAAATTATAATGACAAACTTTAAATTTTAATGGAGTGTATTTATTTTATTTGTAAATTTTTTTTATGGAGAATAGATGGAAATTAATTAATTAGAAGGGGGGTTACACTTCTTCAATAGCAAAATAAACAACCACATATCTATCCAAATTACCAAATATTGGGATAATGATTCGGGAGACTCTTCGATGTTGTCCATCTTAGAAAGTGGGTTATGGGCCTAACTCAACCTTACAAAACCGGCTTGTAAGGTGACCCCCTCTCGCCGAGGACTGGACATCTCGAGCATGAAGTTTGCAGGACTGGACATCTGTGGGTGGTCCGATAGCGGGTGGCACGATAGGCCCACAACAAGGAACAATTGACCTAATAACAGATCGCTAGGATAGACTCTGATACCATCTTAGAAAGTGGGTTATGGGCCTAACTCAACCTTACAAAACCGATTTGTAAGGTGAGGGTTGCCCCCACTTATATACACTATTTTGACCTTATCACTAGTTGATGTGGGATCTCCAACAATCCATGAGGGATGCATCTAATCATTGCATCATTGTGATTGAAGACGTAGACTGCAGCCAAGAGGTGCATGTGAGATCAGATTCAGAGGATGACAGCAACGACGACAGTAGCGAGGTATATATATTTGTTTGTATTATGCTTATATGCTACTCGTTAATAGCAAGTAATCACAATGATTTCTTAAAATGAACTGCATAGGTTACTGAGAAGTTTAGTCTGTCGAGTTTGCTTAACAACATGGATGGTTTGAGATCAAGCGGTGGAGAGGAGCGAATTATAATCTTCACAACTAACCGCAAAGAGAAAATAGACCCTGCATTGCTGCGCCCTTGTCGTATGGACATGCACATTCACTTATCCTTCCTCAAAGGCAAGGCTTTTTGAGTCTTGGCTTCTAATTATTTGGGCATTGAAAGAGATCATCCACTCTTTGAAGAAATCGAAGGATTATTGGAGAAAAAAGAAGTCACCCCTGCAGTAGTAGCAGAGCATCTAATCAGAAGTGATGATCCTGAAGTTCCTTTAAAAGCGCTTGTTGAATTTCTCAAAGAAACTGGCAAGGACGTTATCCTAGGAGATTGAAAAGCGAAATTCAATTTCTATGTACCATCTATAGCTATAGAGAAGTAGCAAAAGAATAGAAAATGATGTAGGACAAATCGAATGATGCAATGAATTATCGAGTATAAATTTTGTGAGAAATTTTCAAATTACTAGAGGAAGCATTCTTTTACGAAGGTATATGTTTATTCACGAAAATATGTTCAAGTCACCGTCATAGTTTATTAAGAGAATTATTTACAAATTAAAAATATATATAATTTCATTGTACGAAATTGTAAGTGTCAAATCTCTATCTTTATGCGTTGTATCAGAAATCAAATATTTTTTTATATTCTTTTTTTAGGAACATTTCTATTTTTATCTTGAAGAAAATATTAAATATTAAATCTTTTACCAAAGGCGGTTAGGATTGAAAACAATATAAGAAAGGAATATTGGATTTCACACAAAGTTCATTCTTGGCTCCTCTTATATCTTATTTCCCCTAATATTTCAGTCCATACCATAGTAATATACCATGGGATCTCGCACGAAAAACCTATTTTCTTATTTTACATCACCTTCGTCAAGGCTTGAAGTATAAGTTGCCTTCTCCATATTGATCATACTGCTTAGATGTCGTCGGCAATTTCGATCCTTCATCACCACAAAGGTAGAGGCCTTGTTCAAACTCAAAAGCCAACCAAAGAAACACATTCTCCAAATGTAAGTAGTTATAATTTAGTAGGTGTATGGGTATATTTTTTTTTACAGATAAAATTGTTATTTTCTTTGTTATAATCCACTGATACCTAAGTTTAATTCTTATAGATAAAAAAAAATTACAACTTTGCTAGTTACATGTAGGGTGTAAGCGGATTGTTATTGACCTATGAATCCATCCAACCCAGACTACATGTTACTGACTTGGTTTTTTTTTTTTTTGGACCCAATTATAACTAGGTTAGATATTCATAAGTTTCGAACCCAATAAACCCGACTCAACTCAACTAACTAAAATAGATATAATATAATAATAAAATAAAAATAATACATATTAATTATTCTAAATTTTAATTCTATTCTATGTTTTTAGTATTTTAAAAATTATCTATGAAGTTTAGTTTCTTGTTGTCAAGTGTGAAGTTTATTGTTGTAAATTATTGTGTGCGCACATGTTATAATACTGTAAGAAAGTTTATGATGCATAAAAGCGGATGAACATAAAGTCCATAATTATGTACAGGGAATCATAATTGACTGTTGCTTACTTATAGGAAGCAAATCAAGCAAAAATGATTTTAAATTATCTTTTGCTAAAAGTGCTGATAATATGTTAGTTGATAAACTTGCGTAACTAGTTTTTAGTTTTCATGATTTTAGTTGGATAGAAGAAGTGTCTCATTAGGTGCTATCTATTTGGGAACATAATTTTGTTATAATTAGTCATTTTTCTAATTCCTATAATAGATAGAGTTTTTTTTTTTATTATTATTCATCACTTGCTATCTATTTTGTTGCATAACATACTTTGATTTTGTCTTAAAAAAATTAGTCTTTTTTTTTTTACTTTTTTTTTTTAATTTTTAGAATATTTTATTTTTTAATTAACTAACCTGATTATCTAACTAATTAAGGTCAAGTTGGGCTAAATTAGGTTACTTAAAAAATTGATGAACCCAACCCAACTCAGCCCAATTAAACATAATTGGGTTGGGTTGTGAGTTAGCTTAAACTTAACCAACTCAAACCACTTACACCCCTAATTACATGGACATCAACACTTCTCTCATCACATAATTTATTGCATTTCTTGTTCTCTCTTTTTTTTCCTCTCTCTTTCTTCCGCTCATATATTAAAAAATGAAGGGTATGTTTAACATTTTGCATCTATAAAAAAAAACATTTTGCAAAGCATAACTTTGCCTTTAATCACTTAAAAAAAATTGCCTTTAATAGTACAGACTCTTGAATTGTCTATTTCAATTTTGTTCTAATCAAAAGGAGTTGTAGCCGTGTTTCAGTTTCCTTTTGATAAATAGGTAGGGAAAAACAACTTTGCTTCTCAAAAAAGAAGCTTTACATGGATGCCCCCGAAAGAAAGTCTTCACCCGGTTCATGTACCTCGAAGTTTAAGCATATCCACCTAGAAGTTTCTCCGACAATTAAGGTAAATTTCTCAAAATTGCATGTTAATCTCTCTTCGGTGTGCTCTGCTAGGGTTTTATCCTTAGCCGCCACTATAAGGGTTTAGTCTCTCGAGGCTTTTGCTCTTGCTTTTTCTGGGCCTTTGGTTCCTTTTATTACAGATTTTTTTTCTTGAGCCTCTTACTCCTTTTTTGCTATACAATCTATCGGTGCCTATGGAGGATTAGAGGACGGTGGAGTTTACGGATGAGGAGGATGTTGTTGTCCAGGTGCCGGAAGGAGGGTGTGGAAAAACGGGGAGTACTGGAGCAGATGAAGCCTGACTAGTGGGGAAGGTTATGACAACCGGACCCTACAATGTGCGTGCTTTTAAAACAACAATTGTCCAGGCATGGATGGTTAAGGGGGGAGTGGAGGTGGGAGATGTGGCTAAGAATCTTTATAGTTTCCATTTTTTCAAACAAGCTGACAAGGATCTAGTTCTCAAAGGAGGACCATGGAACTTTGATAGGAAATTGGTTTTGCTACAAGAATTACTGGAAGATGAAGTAGCAGGGGAGGCTAAACTTTCGAAGTACGATTTCTGGATTAGAGTCTTTGAAGTTCCATTGGGGATAAGGACAAAAGCTAACGCTGAACTGATTGGAAACACTATAAGGACTTTTGTGACTTGGGATGAAGATGATGATAGCAGATTGGGGCCTTCACTACGTATAAGGGTTTCCATTGATGTCACGAAACCATTAAAGCGTGGCCTTAAACTCAGATTTGGGGACAAGGAAGCTAGGAAAATCTTCTTCAAATACGAAAGGCTATGTAACTACTGCTTCTTATGTGGTTGCCTAGACCATGTTTTGAAAGATTGTGAAGCAAGAACAGGGGGAACAGAGGACGAGGGTGACGATACTCTACCCTATGGGAAGTGGCTGAGAGCAACACCACAAAAACCAAATGTAGTGGCATGCTTTAAAAATGAAATAATGTTGAAAGGCATAAGGAAGAAATTAGCTATGGAGGAATCTGGTTCTGATATGTTTCAAGCAGCTACAACGTTGGGCCACAGTGAGGTAAAAGTCCCAAACCTCTCTATACCAAATCAGATAAATGTCATGGAGGTAGCCAAAATTCTTGGTGACTGTGCTATTCAGAAAATAACCAAAGTGTCTCACTCTGATATAAGCCCAGCTAACAAAAATGATGGAGAATCTTCTGAGTTGAATATTAATGCCAAAAACACCACTCAAGAGTCAGGGCTGAATAGGACACCTGCTGAACAAAAAGAGGAGTTAGTGCTGGTCCAGAAGGAAGACCCTACAATTGATGATAAGGTTTCTGTTTGCACTCCTAATCCTACAAAGGGGGACGAATCCAGCAGTAGAAAATGGAAAAGGGCGGCCAGAGAAGGGGGAGTAAATGGAACTGTTATCAAACTGGGGAAGAGACAGGTAAATGACAATAATGAGGCTATTACTATGGAGGTTGAGTATCCTCAGCAAAAGAAAATTATGCTCTCAACAGAGGTGGAGGCTGTTGTTCAACCCCGCCTACAACCATGAAAACCATTAGCTGGAACTGCCGTGGGCTTGGGAACCCATGTGTAGTTAGAGCTTTGAGAAAGCTCCTTTTAAATGAAGGTCCCGAGATGGTGTTTCTGATGGAAACAAAAAAGAAGTTTGGAGAGTTACAGTTTTTAAAAGGGATGGTAGGTCTGAATAATTTCTTTGCAGTTGATTGTGAAGGTAATGGGAGGAGTAGAGCAGGGGGGTTAGCCATTCTTTGGAAGGATACGGTGGACCTGGAAATTTTGTCATGGTCTAGAAATCATTTCCAGTTGAAACGAAAAGGAGACTCTCACCAAGATGATCATCAAATATCTATGATGTATGGTTATCCTGAAGCTCAAAACAAGCACCTCACTTGGGAATTAATGAGTACACTTTGTCCAGATTCAAATGTCCCTTGGTATTGCATAGGGGATTTTAATGAGATTCTGAGTTGTGAAGACAAAATAGGGGGTCAGCAAGCAAACATCAATAACATGATGGCTTTTCAGGATGTGGTGACAGTTTGTGGACTTCATGATTTGGGTTTTGAGGGATTCCACTATACTTGGTCTAACAACATAGAGGATTCAGAAAATATTCAAGAGAGATTAGACAGAGCTCTAGCCAATGAGGCCTGGTGTAGAATGTGGGTTGATAACAAAGTGATCACGCTTCCAAGAAACAAATCAGATCACAACCCTATAATGTTACTTTCCTCCAAATCGAAAGGAAAAGCCATCAGGATGAAAAGACAAAAACAATACAGGTTTGAGCGTGTATAGTTGGAGAAGAAAGATGATTGTGTAGATATTCTAAAACACTCGTGGATACCAGGTGGGAATGTGGCAAACAACCTGAGACGCACTAGCTTAAATATAAATGAGTGGGGGCATCAACAATTCGGCAAAGTGGGGAAAAGTATAAGTCAAAAAAAGAAAATGATGGAACAGCTTCAAAAAGAGAACCAAACAAAAGAAGTGGTCCAACAACTTACTAAACTTGAAAAAGAATTGGACCAGCTCATTCTTCAAGAGGAAATGGTGTGGGAACAGAGATCCAGAGCCTGTTGGCTTAAAAATGGTGACAAAAATACATCTTTTTTTCACAGGAAGGCCTCACAAAGACAAAAGACTAATTCCATTGATAGACTGAGGGATGATGCAGGGCAGTGGTTTGAGGATGAAGATGACATTGCCAAAGTTCTAACTGGTTTCTTCTCTGAATTGTTCACGTCTTCAAAGCCACAAAATGTCAAGGACTTTACAAATCTGGTTCATGGTAGAGTGGATGACAACATGAGACAAGTTCTCCAAGGGGATTTTACAGCAGAGGAAGTCTCAAGTGCTTTACACCAAATGCACCCCATTAAGGCACCAGGGGAGGATGGGAATTCAGCTATATTCTACCAAACTTTCTGGCACATTATAGGAGATGATGTTACAAGGTTGGTTCTTCATATCTTAAACAATGAAGGTTATCCTACCCCAATAAACAAAACTCTTATAACCCTTATTCCAAAAATCAAGAAGCCTACCCATGCAAGTGAATTCCGCCCTATATGCTTATGTAACGTTCTTTTCAAGATAGTTACAAAAACCATTGCAAACAAATTGAAGTTGATTCTCCCCCAAATTGTTGATGAAACACAAAGTGCTTTTGTCCCTAATAGACTCATCACTGATAATGCTTTGATTGCGCTGGAATGCTTTCACCACATAAAGTGTAAAACAAAGGGCAGAGAAGGATTTATGGCTTTGAAGCTGGACATGTCAAAAGTTTATGATAGGGTAGAGTGGTCTTTCCTCAATAGCACTCTCTCTAGCATGGGGTTCCCCACAAAGTGGACAGATCTTATAATGAAAGGTGTCTCCATTGTTTCTTTCTCTGTGATAGTCAATGGCAATCCATCCACCACCTTTGTTCCACAAAGAGGTCTCCATCAAGGAGATCCTCTTTCACCATACTTGTTTATTCTTTGTGTTGAAACCCTCTCAACCTCTATTCTTCGGGCAGTGGAAAGCAACTCTATCCATGGTTTGAAAATTTGCCCTCGGGCACCCATGATAACCCATCTTTTTTTTTGCAGATGATAGCATTATTTTCTGTAGATCAACACCAGAGGAAGCTTCCCATATGGCATCCATCCTCAAGGACTATGAATCAGCTTCTGGTCAGAGGATTAACTTGTACAAATCTGAACTCTCCTGCAGCCGAAACGTACTTAGTACCAGAACAAATGAGCTTCAGACTCTTCTTGGAGTTAAGGCGGTGGAAAGTCAAGGGAAATACCTAGGATTACCAGCTTTGGTAGGAAGATCCAAGACACAGGTTTTCCTATTTGTGCGAGAAAGGGTGTGGAAAAAACTGAAAGGGTGGAAAGAGAAGGTTTTGTCTAAGGCGGGAAGAGAGATTTTGATCAAGGCTGTTGTCCAAGCTATCCCCACATATGTCATGTCATGTTTTCAATTACCTATGTCTCTGTGCGATGAAATTGAAAGGTTAACAGCTCGCTTCTTTTGGGGGGGGGGGGAGAGCTAGATCAAAGGAAAATTCATTGGTTGAGATGGGGGGAAATTGACCAGATCTAAACATGAAGGGGGCCTCAGCTTTCGGATGACAAAGGCTTTCAATAAAGCTTTGCTTGGAAAACAATCATGGAGATTGATAAATGATGAACATGCTCTGGTTTCTACAGTTCTAAAAGCAAGATACTTCCCTAGAACATCACCTTTTCAAGCTACAAAAGCTCATAACCCAAGTTTTTCTTGGTCCAGTATTATGTCAGCAAAGAGTATGATATCAGAAGGAAGTTGTTGGCGTATTGGGGATGGATAATCTGTCCATATTTGGGGTGATAAATGGCTACCCAACACCTTGGATAATACTCTGCACTGGATCTCTGACGAACCAAGCGATATTTCCTTGAGGGTTTGTGCCATTATTGATCAACAATTGAGGAACTGGGACATAAACAAGATGCAACATTTGTTCCCTCCAGAGGTGATTAATCATATTATTGCAATTCCTCTGAGAAGAGGATTGTCCTCAGATCACCTGATATGGAAGCACACTAAGGATGGGCTCTACACAGTAAAGTCGGGGTACAGACAAACCATGCAGATGATCCACTCTGATCAAGCCTCAACGAGCACACCTCCAGGGGACCTGTGGGATAAGATCTGGTCAGTCAATGCACTTCCAAAGTGTAAAAGCTTAGTTTGGAGGGCATGTCACAATAATATACCTGTGAGAAAAAACCTTTGCAACAGGAAAATGCTTATTGAACCATACTGTCCAAGATGTGGAGAAAAACTGGAAACAATCATCCATTCTCTGCTACTTTGTGAGGAAGTAAAGAGGATGTGGTTTGCTTCAAGCATTAATGCTCGCATTTCAATTGAGGAAGGATCTTCCTTTACTGAGTGGCTTGTGGATTGTTTTCGGGTGGGAGATAATGAGCTCATGGGTTCGGTTTTCAACTTCATGTGGGCACTTTGGTATGGTAGAAACCAACTTGTGTTTAATAATGTAAAGCTTTCAATGGAACAAGTTTTAAACCGTGCTAATAGTTTGATTCCTTTGAGACATGAACCAGCTCAACGGAACTCTCATCAAAGCTCTTTCTGGAAAAGCTCCCTTGGAGGGCCACATAAAAGTCAATTTCGATGCAGCAATTACTAAGGGAGTAGGAATTGGTCTTGGTGCAGTGTTTAGGGACCACCTGGGTACCTTTTTAGCTGGAGTTGCCCTTCTTTTGCCATCTGTGCTGGAGCCCCGAGAGGCAGAAGCTATTGCCTTTCGTTGGAGTATAGAATTGGGGTCTCACATGTGCTTTCAAAATTTACTTTATGAGACTGACTGCCAAAGCCTTTTTTATGCATGGAGTAAAAGGCCAAACAAGCCCACAACGTACTTCGATGGAATCCTGGAGGAATGTGCTCAATTCTTTACTTTTTCTCACAAACCAATCTTGACTTGGTCAAAGCGAAGTGCTAATATTGTAGCTGACAGGTTTGCACAATTAGCTTTTATATATAATGAAAGGTACTGGCTGAAGGATGCCCCTCATCAAGTGGCTACTTATATTACCCATGATGTAATGAATTTATCTTCATATGTTGAATGAATCAGTCAGTTTTACTGTAAAAAAAAAAGGTAAATTTCTCCTGCATTATGTGCCAATGCATGTGAAACTTCTTCGTACGTGACTACACAATTACACATAGGTCCGAGCATTGTATACCTAACAGCTAACGCAAGGCTCCATCAGTTCATTGCAATAATTTGAAGACGCAGGCTACGGTGGAAGACCTAAATAGGTCTTTCACCGTGAGAAAGTAATTCACAACCGTTTGATTTATCAATTATTTAATCAACGGTTGGATCTTTTCTTTTTTATTTTTTCCTCTTTTTACTTTTCCTTTTCTACCCCTATCTCTTCTCCGATATCTTATCACTTCCTTCCTCTTTATCACCGCTGCAGCAGCCGTAGCGGCGGGACTCCCCCATCCATCTTCTTCCTCCAGTGAAGCAATACGCAAACTGCCAAATGCTAAAGGAAAAAAAAAATCATCGTGGACATTGTTGTGTTTGTCATTTTGTCTTTTCCAAAATCTAAGAAAAAGCATGGAAACTGTGTTGCTGAGATTAACATCAATTTGCTTGGCATCCTGAAAAAAATGTAATCATTAAATTAAATGAACCTTTTAAATGTGAACTTCGTCTAAGGGATTTATTAAAGAAATAGAAAAATATATCGAATGTGTGAGGCTGCGAGCAAATTAAAGCAACATAATTTGACTATGAAATCGTGAACAATGTCTAGTTTAATGTTAAAGATGACGGCGAAGGCGACGGAACAGACGACGGAGCATGTGAAGTTCGTCGTTGAGCGCCAGATCTGTATCCAACAAGGCTAGCGAAGCTGCTATCGAGGTTCGAGAATCTTTTGAAGTGCAACGGGTTCAAGGCGAATCCCGTGTTGTTATCGCTCGTCGAAAGCGCCGTCGTGGCGGTGTCGCGTCCGGCCACGCGATGCTGAGCAGTTTGGTTATGTGCTTGGTGGAGTCGTTGAGTAGTGACGATTGTTTGAGGCTTGACTGGAGGAAGGAGATGGATGGGGTGTTGCCGCTGCGGATGCTGCGGCGATGATAAAGAGGGAGGAAGGGGATGAGAAACAGAGATAGGGGTAGAAAAGGAAAAGTAAAAAGAGTAAAAAAATAAAGAAAAAAAGATCCAACCGTTGATAAAATAATTGATAAATCAAACGACTGTGAATTACTTTCTCACGGTGGGAGACCTATTTAGCTCTCCCACCGTAGCCCGCGTCTAATTTGAATTTAAGTCCGCGATGTTATAATTAATCGGTTTAAACATACTTTCGATCCAGTAAAGTAACTGGATAGGTTATGTGTTCAGTAACCGGATTTAAGAGTGATAAGTCTAATCTGAATTTTAGAATACTAATTTTGTAAATTGTATTTTTTTTTTATCCATAAATTCAAAAATAGATACGAAAATTTACAATAACTTATGCATCATATTAAATTAACTGAGTCAGACCTCTCATTTGTATATTGTATTTGAATTAATGAAAATGGATATAATAGAGTTAAATGATATTATATTTTATTGTTTTGATTTTTTTTTTGTCACACTATTGTTTGAATTAGTTAAAATAAAATAAACAATAAAATATATTTCTTTTTTCCATTTATTTAACTATATTACTAGGAAAATTAAAAATAACACTGTTAAACTAGGAAAAGAATAGAGATTTGGGCAAAACATTCTAGCACCTTAATTGGTTATAATATGGAAACTTACTCTTACCTTTTGTGAGAAACCAAAAGGTATGACCAATAGGTCAATGCTTAATTAGATGGACGGCTTCCGGTGTGCTTCCCTCTGTACTTTTGTTTTTTTTCATATCTTTCCTCTGCAATTGCATATCATATTCACTCATTTATACTTTATTCTTAAAATAAAAATAAATAAAAAGGTAGAGATGTACTTACCTAGAAGTCTTAATCTACAAGAAAACAAGCGTCTCACCCTTTATATTTGGTGGCTCTATCTAGGTCCCAAAGTGTAGTAGCATAAACCACAACACATTCCAGTTCACCATGAGAACTACTATGGGGGGTCTTTCTTCCTCCTTCTCAAGCGTTCGTTCCGCCTCATCATGGTTCGAGGTGTACGCTGCCTTCTCCACATTCATGATGCTCCTCAGAACCGCGATAAACGATCTCATACCCCACCAAGTTCGCACTTTCATAGTCTCAAAGCTAAAGGCTCTCTTCTCAGGCCGCCAGAACATCAACCAGGTCTCACTTCAGATCAATGAGATTTGGGATGGCCAAATCAACCAACTCTTCCAAGCCGCACAAGAGTATCTCCCAGCTCAAATATCCCACTCTTACAAGTCCCTCAGAGTTGGGAAGCTTCCAAAGCACAAGAACATAGTAGTGGCCGTGGACGGAACACAAGAGGTCGTGGATCAATTCGAAGACATCAAGCTCAGCTGGAAGCTCGTTGAGAAAAGCCCCAAAAGCGACTCTGATCATCGTGAACATCATCCTAAATCAAGCGGTGGTTACGAGAGGAAGTCATTTACGCTAAGCTTCGATGAGAAGCATAGAGATGTGGTAATGAACAAGTATATTCCACACGTTCTAAGCACTTACCAGGACATGCAGACAGAGCAGAAAACCATCAAGATCCATTCCATTGGTGGTGGGTGTTGGCAGAAAAGTGACTTAACTCATCCAGCATCGTTTGACTCGCTTGCATTGGAACCTCAACAGAAGCAGGCCATTATTGATGATTTGGATCGGTTTTTGCGGAGGAAGGAGCTGTATAAGAGGGTGGGGAAGCCTTGGAAACGTGGCTACCTCTTGTATGGGCCTCCTGGAACTGGAAAATCTAGCCTTATTGCAGCCATGGCCAACTACCTCAAGTTTGATGTGTATGATTTGGAGCTCACCTCTGTGTTTTCTAACTCCAATCTCATGCGAACCATGAGGGAAACGACCAACCGTTCCATCATCGTCATAGAAGACATAGACTGCAACAAAGAGGTGCATGTTCGACCAACAGCAAAAGCTTTTTCAGATTCAGATTCAGACTTTGACCGCAAGCATGTCAAGGTTTGTTTTGTATATTATTATAACCTTTTATGTCTAAAATTTACTCATTTTAGTCTTTATACTGTTATACATACACTTTTTTTAATCTGTTTTAATCTCTAGAATCCCAGATTGTATAAGAATAGAGAACAAATGAATTATTAATCTAATGACGTAAATTAAGAAATATAATTAATATTTTTATTTACTTTAAAATTATTTTTAAACTTCCTTATGTACGTCCCCTTTATGTATTTCAACTGTCTCTTCTTGGAAGTGGAGTATTAACTTGTTACGATGGTTCCTGAAAATCATTGCATAGGTTAAGACTCGCAGGTTTACTCTGTCGGGTCTGCTTAACTACATGGATGGCTTGTGGTCAAGTGGTGGAGAAGAGCGAATTATAATATTCACTACTAACTACAGAGAAAAAATAGACCCTGCGTTGCTGCGCCCTGGTCGTATGGACATGCACATTCACCTGTCCTTCCTCAAAGGCAAGGCATTTCGAGTCTTGGCTTCCAATTATTTGGGCATTGAAGGAGATCATCCACTCTTTGAACAAATTGAAGGGCTATTGGAGAAAATAGAAGTCACCCCTGCAGTAGTAGCAGAGCAACTAATGAGAAATGAGGATCCTGAAGTTTCTTTGGAAGCACTAGTTAAATTTCTAGAAGAAAAGGACAAGGAAAGCCTACTTTTAGATTAATGAATATGACTGTAGCAGACTAGGCATGTTTTAAAGTCCTCTCACTTGTATTGCACTTGTATAAGACGCAGAATAAAAATGAATGCCCTCTTGCTTTTGTAGTGTTTAGGATGTGTACTTATGTGTATGGGATCCAAATCCTTTAGGATGTGTACTTATGTATGGAATTGTTGTACAATTTCAATGCATAAACATTTGAAGATTCTAAAACCTATAATAATTCCAAGAAATATATGAAAAGTATAATACTGTTTGCTGGGGAATTTTTATATTTTACATCTTATTTCGTAGTTAAAAACGCATGCTATAGAATGTTGGTTTGGTTTGGTAAAATGAGAGGTTTAAAGGTTCAAAAACAAAAATATAAGTAAACTAGCTAGTTACCCGTGCGTTTGCACGGGTCACCTTAATTTCTACGCATTTTTTGAAATGATTTACGTATATCACAACTTGCTAAAAAATACATTTGTTGCTAAACGATAATAAGAAACCAAAACATAAATGTTTAATAAGAATGATAGAGCAATAATGGTTGACCTAGTTAACGTTGCATAAATTATATTAAAATAATTGAAACATATTAAAAAATTTAGTCTCACAATAAAAAGATATAGAGTATTCAAGCAGAGAAAAATATACTTAGTTATAATCCCATAGATATTTCTTATTTCATTTAAAATATTTATAAAATTGTATGAAAAATGTATGTTTAAAAATTTAGAAAGGATTTAACATATTTTTAATTAAAATATTTTTGTAATTTTGAAATGTGAAATGATAAAATAATCTAATTATTTTACAACTATATTGCGAATAAAAAAATATTATTTTTATAATATTTATAATTTATAATACTTCGAATAATTTAAAGTCTAAGAATTAATTAAATTAAATTAAAACTTTTGAAATCAAATATTACTTATCAACATTTCTTTGATTCGAGTGGAACTAAGATTAGATCCCTTAAACAAAGTCTTAGATTCGAGACTTGTGGTTAAAAGAGATCTTGCTAAAGTTAATGGATACTATTAAATTATTATTTTATTCTCTAATAGACAAATTATATTTCATTAGTAAGTACTTGTGTAAGATAAATTGTTATAAATTTTTAGTATTATCTTTGATCCGTGAGAAGAAAATGTACTAAGTTAAAAAAGAATAATATTTTTGTCTAAATATTTCAATCAGATTTTCATGAAGGATTTATAATGATATTATATGTTATAACTCGTAAGCATATTAAAAGTATATTTAATAAATTTATTATAATATATTTATTATATATTCATGTAAAAAAAGTTAATATTATTATAAAAATATTAATCAAGAAATTTTTCCTAACTGAAGTTATTAAACATAGAGTCAAAATATTATTTTGTAATAACTAATTAGATTTAAATTAATTTTTAGTATAAACAATTTAACCTCATAAAGTAAATATTATTCAACAAAATATTTATTTATGAAATTATTTAAAATTATTTTATACAATTTTTAAGTAAAAATGATTTTATAGGATTTAAGAGTAAAAAAAAATTGTTAAGTCTTGAGTATGCAATTGTTTTAAATACTCAGAGAAATAAATTTGTCGTCCATAATATTCTTACCTCACTCGAGCAAGATTAGCTCCCGTAAATGATACATGTGGACTCAAACATTAAAAAAATAAAAAAAATATATTTAATTTATGATACTATTGATGAAGTAATTTAAAATATATTTTTGTAACATAAATATTATATATATATATATATATATATATATATATATAACATTATTATATACATATGAATCAACAAAATTTCCATATATCAAGTTATTAAACATAGATTCAAAATATTATTTTGTAATAAATATACTAACTAATAAGATTAAATAAATTTTTAGTACAAAAACTTCAAACTTAATAAAATAAATATTATTCAACAAAATATTTATTTACAAAATTATTTAAAATTATATAATTATATAATTACTAAATAAAAATGATTTTATAGGATTTAAAAATAAAAAATTGAGTCTTAGGTATAAAGTTACGTTAAATACTCGAAGAAATAGATTTGTTACCCATAATGGTTCTACCTGACTCTGGTAAGATTGTCTCCCGTGAATGATACTTGCAGTCTCTACCATTAAAAAATTAAAACTAATTTAATTTATGATATTATTAATAAAATAACTTAAAACTATTTTGTAATAAAAATATATTCAATAAATTAATTTTAATATATTTATTATATACATATGAATCAATAAAATTTTCATATACAAAGTTATTGTTATTTTGTAATAAATACATTAACTAATTAGATTTAAATTATTTTTTAGTATAAAAATTTAAACCTCATCAAACAAAATATTATTCAAAAAATATTTGTTTATGAAATTATTGAAAAATATTTTATATGGTTTCTAAATAAAAATGATTTTATAGGATTTAAAAGTAAAAAAAATGTGGAGTCTTAGGTATGAAGTTGTGTTAAATACTCAAAGAAATATATTTGTCATCCATGATAGTTCTCACCCGGGCAAGATTGTCTCTCGTTAATAATGCTTGTAGTCTCTAGCATTAAAAACTTTAAACTAATTTAATATATGATATTATTAATGAAGTAATTTAAAACTATTTGGTAATGAAAATACATTTAATAAATTAACTAAAATATATTTATGATACATTTATATAAAAAGAAGTTAACATTATTATATAAATATTAATTGACCAAAAATTTTGTATATACAGTAATTAAACATAAAGTCAAAATATTATTTTTTAATTAATATAATAACTAATTAGATCTAAATTAATGTTTAGTATAAAAATTTTAACTTCATAACATAAATATTATTCAACAAAATATTTATTTATAAAATTATTTAAAATTATTTTACATGGTTTGTAAGTAAAAATAATTTTATAGGTCCTTGATAAATGAATGATTTTTGTTTTTGGTCCTTAATAATTTTTTTCATTGCATTGGATCTTGATATATCAAAACTTTTGTTTTGAGTCCTACCGTTAGTTAAGTGATAACGTGACACCATCCGAATAGATCTTCCTAATATATATCAAACGTTGAGATGGTGTCACATCATCACTTAATTAACGGCAGGGACTCAAAACTAAAGTTTTCATATATTAGGATCCAATACAATGAAAAATATATTAGGGATCCAAAACAAAAATCAATCTTTTATCAAGGACTTAAAAAATCAATCACACACACACACACACACACACACACACACACACACACACATATATATATATATATATATATATATATATATATATATATATATATATATATATATATTATTTAGTCTTTGGTATGTCATTATATTAAATATTTGGAGAAAGAGATTTGTTGTCCATAATTATCGTATCTAACTCAACCAGGATTGTCTCTCGTGATTAATACCCGTCGTCTTTGCCTTAAAAAAATTAAGACTAACTCAATTTATTTATGATATTATTGACAAAGTAATTTAAAACTATTTTATAATAAAAATATATTTAATAAATTAATTTTAATATTTTATGATATATTTATGTATAAAATTTAACATTATTATATAAAGATTAATCAACAAATTTTTTGTATATGAAGTTATTAAACATAGTGTCAAAATATAAATATTTATATTTATAATATTATAAACAAATAAAATTATGTACCATTTAATATAAAATGAAAGAAAGAAAGAAGCATAAAAAGAAAAAAAATAAGAAGAATAAAAAAAGAAAAAATAATATAAAAAGAAAAAGTAATTAAAAGTAAAAGGAAAAAAAAAGAAAAAAACGTAAAATGAAAAGGAAAGAAATAAAACATAAAAAATAAAAAAAAAGAAGAAATATATGTTTAAAGAAAAAAACACTAAAAAAGAATAAAGAAACAAAATTGAATAGGATAAATAATAAAAGAGAATTTATTTTTCTATATAGAATAGATATATAATAGAATAGAAAAATAAAAAACAAAAAAAAAATTAAAAGAAAAAGTTGAAAAAGGGACAGAAAGAAAGAGAGAGAGTTTTTGGAGGGAAATTTTTTTCCCAAATGGTGACATGTGTCAACCAAGGGTTCTCTTTTCTTATATAGAAATAGACAAGACTATGCCAAGAGTCTTAAGCCTAAAATGCCTAATAGGGTTGTTTAAAAAATCCAATTATATAAAACAATCCATAACTAACCTAGTCTAAACCACTTTAAATCCATTTTAATGGATCGATTTAATATCCAAATCCAGTTTTTTGGATATTAAATTCAATCTAATTAATTTGGATATGGATTGGACATTTGTTTGGATTTTTAAATCCAAAACCGATGCCCACCACAAGCGTTTTTCAAATGATATAGCATTCTTCTGAAAACAGTATTGGCTGAGGTCATCCAAAAACAACCTCGGCCAAGGTTGCCAAGGTCAGTCAAAAAAACCCTAACTAACGTCGGTTGAAAATAGCCCTTGGCCGAAGTCAGCCGTAAATGGCCTTGGCCGAAGTCAGCTGAAAACGGCCTTGGACGACAACGGCCGAAAATTGCATCGGCTAACATCGGCCAAAAACTACCCTGGCTGATGTCGACCGAAAACTTCCCTAATCGATGTCGGCCAAAAATATCCTAATCGAGACTTGCTAAAAATTGTCCCGGTCGACATCGGCCGAAAATAACCCTAGCCGACGTCGACCAAAAACTTCCCCGGCCGAGGTTGACCAAAAATACCGTCGCTGAGGTCATCCATAAATAGCCTTGATCAAGGTCGGCCAAAAACTGTCTCGGCCGTCGTCGGCCAAAAATAACCCTAGCCGACATCAGTGGAAAATAACCTTAGCTGACGTCAGCCAAAAACTTCACTGACTGAGGTTGGCTGAATATACCATAGCTAAGATCGGCCATAAATAGTCTTGATCGAGGTCGGCGAAAAAACTGTGTCGGCCGACGTCAACAAAAAAAAACCCTAGCTGATGTTGGCCAAAAGTTGTCTCGACCAACATCGGCCAAAAAAAAAGCCTAACTGAGATTGGTCAAAAATAACCCTAGCCGATGTCGGCCAAAAACTTCCTTGGTCGAGATTGTCTGAAAATACCCTAGCCTTGATCGAAGTCGGCCTAAAACTATCTCGGCCGACGTCGCTGATATAAAAGACGAAAAAAGCTTCCGCGTGTTCTATGTCATGGTGTATTGCTATGGACAGAAACAAACGTTAGGGGAAAGAAGAAATGATGAACGAGATTGTCTGAAACGCAATATTCATTTATCCTCATTTAAATCCTCGTTGCTTATGTAGTAATTATTATTTTTATTGCTAAATGTGAGTCTTTTCATTTAATATATTATTTGTATAATAAATTAATATAATTTTTTTAAAAATATTTTTTCTATCTTTTTTCATTATATCAATCATGCTTCTTTTATTTGTCAATTATTAATATTAATTATTTTTTAAATATTTTTTAATTTATATCTTTTATTTTATCTAAATTAAAAAATGTCCATATCTAAATTAAAAATTTACCAAAATATTTGATATTAACTTATCTTCTACACATAGTTACTACTAAATAAACATTATAATCTGTACAAAAAAAAACAGTACAAATATTATATATACTAATATTATTAAAGTTAATATTAATAAATTAAAGTTTAATTACACATTTTATCCCCTTACTTTTATAATTTTGTAAATTTTATCATTGTATTAATTTTCGCACATTTGCCATTTCAATAATATTTTACAGATTTTGTTCACTCGTTAGTTGAAGATCCATTGTCGTTAGTTGACTAATGTAATAATACATGTGACACTGACATGAATTGCCGGCACTGGGAACTTATGTGTAATTAGAGACAATATATGCAAAATTTAACATGAAATTAATGGGATGCGCAAAATTACATTATCCATAGTTTTTGTTGCGCTCTCTTATGATTGTCATAATAAATACTTTCTTATTTTAATTCCTTAACCAATGTCCTTAATTTTTAATTATTGATGTAAAAACATTAGGTGTGACATAATTTCCATATAAGTTTATCTTTAAGCATATGATTAAAGGCTAAAACTGCACCATCAACCTGAATGGTGACCCAACAGGGTTTTTCTTTCTCTGCGAGTCATTGATGCGGATCCGATATCCAAGGTAATGGTTACAAAAGATAATAATGAGAGTAATTAGAAAAGGAATATTCCAATAATTGCTCATTGTCAATTACATGGGGATTGGCTCATTTTCAAGCACAAATCTCGTAACAAATCCAAAAAGAATCAGCAAAAAAGCGGAAAGGAGGTAGCCAATAAAAACACGCGGTGCGAAAATGACCAGAGCAAACCCAAGTCCAGCAACTGTCAACCAGTGGGGCCCAGATGGTGGAAACTCATACAAAAAATGACAAGCCAATGAGTGGTGCTAAATAGAAAAATAAATGACCTAGACGTGACACTATCTCCATTACCAAGCCACAACTGGTTCCTAAGAAAAACATTGCGGTGGGGTCAGGAAGTGGAACATCTACGACCCAAGATACGAAGCTTGTGCCAAAAGTGATTGCCAGGAAAAACGACAAGGACCCTATTATTTATAATGCAGGTTTTGGCGTGAAATCTACTGTTCCCGTGCATGCAATTTCAGCCACTTGTTTCCTCATTCTACATGACCAAGACAATAATGATCAAGCCATGGACGTGGGAACTAAAGAAACCTATGATGTGGAAGTGCAGGAGGTTATGGTCCCAGAAATCCCTACTGGGACTCAAGCTTTTCCAACGTAGCCTTTTGTGTTACCTTTTACTTTTGCCAAGTTTTGTATGGAATATTTCCGTGATTTTTCCATACTATCGTGGAATATTCGTGGTGCCTTGGGAAAGTTGACTAAGCAATATGTTCATGATATGGTCTCTCATTATCATCCCTCTCTTTTCTTGATTTATGAGACATATGGGTTGTTCTCAAAAGTTGAAATGTTCTGGAAAAATATAGGTTTTAAACCTATTTTTATTCATTAAGCTGCTGGACATTCGGGTGGCATTTGGGTCTTATCCTCGATCACTGATGTTTCTTACTCTCTTGTACATTCTATGCACCAGGCAATTACTTTCACAATTAAACGGAGTAATTCCACATGGCACTGTACTGCTTTGTATGCATCTTATATCTCCTCTCTTCGTGTCAAGCTTTGGGACCATATTTGTGACTTGAAAAATCAAATTATGGGACCTTGGCTTCTTTTAGGGGATTTCAACGAGGTCCTTCTCCCTTTTGAAGTCTCAGGAGGATCCTTCTCTACTTCCCGTGCTTCCCTTTTCGCTAATATGATGGTTTTTGTGGTCTTATGGATCTTGATACTATGGGTGGCTTCTTTACTTGGAGGAAAAATATCCAAGCAGGTGTTCATGTCAAGAAAAAATTGGATAGAGGCTTAGCTAACTCATATTGGTGGTTGATGTTTCCTTATGGTCTCCTTGAACTGCTTCCTATGCATAACTCTGACCACAATCCACTTCTTCTCAGTTGCTTGAAGGCCAAAAGCAAGAGACTAAAAGCTTTTTTTCTTTCAAGCTGCATGGATTTCTCATCCTGATTTTGCTGGTTTGATCAAAAGAACTTGGAACTCAACTCCAAGCAATGTGAACAAAAAACTTAATAAGGTCCAATCTGAGTCTCTCACTTTTAATAAAAAGGTCTTTGGTAACATTTTCAGGAGAAAATGTCGGTTGGAGGCTAGAATTAAAGGTGTTCACCAGCAGTTAGATATCTTCCCCTTCTCTAGTTTGATTTCTTTGGAGAAAAAGCTTCATGTTCAATATAATCAAGTTATTCATCAGGAGGAGATGCTCTGGTACCAATAGTCCAGAGAGCAGTTGGTGAAATTTGGTAATAAAAATACAAAATTCTTTTATACACAGACAATTATCAGAAGAAGGAGAAACTGAATTTCAGGGCTTAATATTGACGGCATTTGGTGTACTGATGATGAGGTTTTGAAGAGGGAAGCTCTTTCATTTTTTAAAAATCTTTTTCAATCTTCAGAGCAATGCCAACCTGGGAGCTTACAATTAAACTCCATTCCTCAGGTAGACTAGGATCTCTATGATTTATTTTTGGTGCCAGTATCCATAGATGATGTTAATAATGCTATTTTTTCTATGGAATCTTATAAGGTCCTAATAGATGCTTTATATGCTTACATATCTTAGCATTTATCTTACATTTTTCATGACTTAGAACTTTGTTTTATTCAATTTTAGGCTAATCTAACTATTATTTAGAAGTAGTGTTAATATTGCTAATCCTTTAGGAGTTTTACTAGCTTTTGATATTTTGTTGTAAGAATAGAAGAAGAATTAAAGAATTTAGAGCATGAGTCATTGGAAGTTCAAGCCAACATCTTTGGAAGCATATTTTGAAAGCCAAAAGCCAACATCTTCCTTTTATTTTGCCGAGGCCGGGCTTGAGAGATTTGAGGCTAGGCCTGAGAATGAAGAAATTTCCCTTTTCTTGCTGTCAACCTGAGGCTGGGCGTGAGAAGTCTGAGGTTGGGCATGAGGACCTTCGAGTTACATCCCTGATGCCTTTTCTGAAGCTAAGCATGGGAAGACTTGAAGCTGGGTGTGAGAATGCTGATATGGCTTAAGTGGTGCATAAACAAAGATATTTATGGGGGAAAAGTTGTCATTTTTCATAGCATGTTGCAGACCTCTTCTTGGCTTGGAGTAACACTTGGAGAGCTTCCCTTGGGTTCCCATGGCTTATACTTCAAGTTTCTTCCTTTCTTCTTCATTTTTGCTGCTACACATGTCTATGTGTAGCTAATTTCACCCTTGTTGGGGTTTGATGTAATTGACCCAAAACTCATGTATACTCTCTAAGTTTTTAATTAAAATTTATTATTCATGTTATGCGTTTTCTCCTTCTCTTAATGCTTGCTTTGGCTTGATCACCCTTTGCTTTATTTTGTGGTTTGAATCCAATTGGAAAATGTTTTTAAACCTAGAAATGGAGAAGAGCACCTAATGGGGTTTGTTGCTAGGAATAGAGTAAAACCCGTTAGTCGTCCTTAAACTCTTGTTCTTCTCTCAAGTATCTTGGTTGATTTATGCAAGGAATTGATAGGTTGGTCAACATTTTCACTCTAAGGAATTAGGGTTTAACCATTTTTGTGAGTTGATGATAACATTTGGATAATGAACTTGATTAGTGGCTTTTGTATGCATAGGTGAGTGGTTAATGAAGTCAAACCGCAACATCTCGTATTATTATCGTAAACTTTCTATTTTTCGCACTTTACTTGCTTAAGATAATCCCAAAAATAGTTTCTAGTTGGTTCAATTGTCAAGTTTAGATTTTAGTGCTTTATTCCAACATTAATTCCATTCCATTGCATATTTACTGTTTTATTTACTGTTCTAGTAAGTGTCATTATGAAAATAGCCAAATATTAAACAAGTCCCTGTGGATATGATACTTAGACTTACCAAGATATTACTTGTACGACTTGGTTCACTTGCCAAGGAGATATCAAGTTTCTGGCACCATTGCCGGGGACTTGTGTCTTAATATTTGGAAATTTTGCATTTTCTGTTTACATAGGCTTCATTCTTTTATGTTAATTTTGTTTTAGTTTGTTATTTTTTGTTAACTTTTGTACTCTAGTCCCTTGTGTTTCTTTGGAGTCTATTTATGCATGATAAAACCTTTGAAGAGCTCTTCTTTGATTCATGGGGGACTATTGGAGTATTCTGCTCACATCATCATTGAAAATGTATTGTCGCATTATATAACTTTTAAGATAGGAAACAGAGTGTAAGTTATATATAGGCATTGGACGCTTGCTTTACAGAAACATTGGACGCTGGACGTAGTACTTTTCAAAACATATTTGGACGCTTTGCTTATAGGGACTTCTTAGTAACCAACTAGAGATGTTGTCTGAGCATCTTGAAATCATACAGCTGAGGGTCAGTCAGCCATAACCTATCAATTGTGATTTTTGTGGAGGAGAGCATTTAAATGGTGATTGTCATCTTTACTCCATGGAAAATTCTTGGTGGGAGCAACAGTCATACCCTCACAATCAACTTGAAGAAAATAGACTCTCAAATCTTGAGAATGTGCTTATGCAATTCATGGAAGCTTCCTAAGCTAGCTTTGAAGCTAATCAAAATTCAATTCAAAATCTTGAGATTCAAGTTGGTGAGCTAGCAAAGCAAATGGTTGAAATGTCTTTTATGGCCATAAGGGAAGAAAATTCAATAGAAGTTAATGCATATGAGGAGAGTCTTGTAGAAGAGCATGGTTCAAGAGAAAGAGATGAAGAAGAAGAAGAAAAAGATGAGGAGAGAACACTAAAAGAGTGGAAGAAGTGCTCACAACTAGAAATTCAACAAGAAAGTCTTCCTCAAGTCAATATCTCTCTCCACCAACTAATTGACAAAGAAGAAAGGCATGAAGAATATGATAAATCCTTATATGCCTTCTTTGCCTTGTTCACCAACACTTCCCCTGTAGTGATTTGGAAACCGCTTCATGGATGTATGATTTTCATGGAGTTCCTAACTAAGAAGCAGAAGAGCAAGGGGGATGTGTTCTTTTTGACATTCATGCCACCTTGAACAACACCATCTCGTCAAGCTAGTGACGTTAAACAAGCGCTTTCTAGGAGGCAACCCAACATTTCTAACCCTTTCTCTTGTTAATTTTCTGCCATTTGAGTTAGTTTAGCTATTAATTGCTTTGTGTTACTTAAATTTTTTGTTATGTGTTTGTTTCGAAGTGTTGATTGCTTATGTTTACTTGGCATCATTGATGCACATGTTGAGAGAGTGTCAAACAAGCTTTTCCTTGGTAGTTCTTGCTCATTTTTGTTAAAAGAAAATTCTGCAGAGAAAAAAATAATTATGCAGCTGGTTTTTATAGCTTGAACTAATTTGGGAAAGCTTGATTTGTCTCAATAAGTGAAATCATTGATGCAAAGTGTTTGAGTGTTAGTGAAGCAAGTTGCTTTCTGTTTGTTTTATTTGTTTCAGCTGAGAAAGATTTGAGAGAATTGGTTGATTTAAGTTTGAGGTGTTCAAAGCTTGACTCATGTGGAAAACAAATTTAAAAAGCTGCATCTTTTTGAGTCCAAGTGTCTCTAGCATTTTCAAGTTTAGCTTAAGATTTCGTATGCTAACTTAGAAAATTTTCGTTCCCTGAAGCCATTAAATTTCGTGAGCTTATTGCCAAAGTGATACCTTGTGTCACTTTTAAATAGATTAAGTATAGCAATTAAATTGCTTCATGAACCAAATTGGCTGCATGAAATATTTCTTTAATACTTTGCCAATTGTGATCTTCACATAAGGTGCAATTCTTGCACGTTGGCTTTATTGTTGCGACGCCAAGTGTCCCTTAAGGCCTAAGCAAGTTGCGTCACTTTTTGAATTGGAGTGCAATTGTGCACTTTCTCCTTACCACATTTACGTGAATATGGCCATGTTAACCTTAGTTTTGTGCTGCAAATTAATTGGTCTAAGGACCAATCATGCGCTGCCATAATGAAGCCAAGAATCACATGATTTATAAGCCAAGTGGTGACATTGTTTTTGACGTGCAATTGCAGCACCTATTTCTTTGCCATGTGTCACCTTTTAGAAATTTTGTTTGGCAATTTAATTGCTCCCAGGGACCAATTTGTCTAGGCCAATAGGAGGCTTGGTGTCAAATTCTTCACACCATGCATTTGAGCAAGCTCAATGTGGAATTAAATGGATTCAGGGATCATGTAATTGTTGTGCAATTTTGGCGATTTGCCACTGTCATTTTGACGCCCAACATCAATAATCTCAAGCCCGGTGTGGCGTTCTAATAATCCAAGGACAAAATTCAGTGTGAATTCTCAAGCCCAGCATCACACTTGTTCAAGCCTAGTGTGAAGTGCTTGTGTATATAAGCACCTGGCCCACTTTTTTTTTACACTTCACTTCTATCTCTCCAACTTTACTCTTTATCCAGCTTCTTCTTTCTCTTTCGAACCACACGCATAGCACATTCTTCACGCCATTTTCTTCTCTTCTTTTTCATATCATTTCAAGCTTGATCATTGTGAGTTCATTTCTTCTTTCTCTATTTGGTTTCATTCTGGTGCATTTCTCTCTTCCCATTTCTCTTGTTTTTACTTTGTTCTTAGGTTGTAACATGTCATTCTTTCTTTATTTTCTTGAATGTTGCTACCTATTTTCCATAGTTTGAATGTTCATTACTTGCTTTTCTTAGTGTTTCTTATTGATTTTTGCTATTGGATTATTCTCTTTCTTTGTTTTTCAAATTTGTGGTTTTACACATGTTCTAGTTCTTCTTTTTCCTCTTATTTTTAAGTGTGCCTTTTAAGTGTTTGGTAAAATGTCTAAGTTAAAAATTGTTGGGATTTGTCCCTTGTTCTGTGATATGTGTGCTTAACTTCACTTTTTCTTGACTTAGTGTGTTTAGGGTTAGTTTTATTTTGTTGAATCTTATTGTGTTTCACTACTTTCTTTGTTAGTTAATGCTTTTATTTCTTTATTTCATTTGAGTTCTTAGTTGTTGCCTTTTCCTGTAGTTACTTTTTCTTCTTTAATGTTAGCTTGTGTTGATGTTAGAACTCGTTTCTTGTTGTTTAAATTAAGTTTGGGGTTTCTTATTTTTCAGTTGTTGAGTTTTCTTATTGTTGTGTTCTTTTGTGTATTTTCTTTAAGATGGCTCTACTCCTCAAACCAAGGTTTACAAGAGAAGAAAATCTACTGAGACCCAATGCTCCCACCCTTCTAGGCAAGCACTACCTCTGGATTTTGATGATGAAACTTTTGTTTCTAAAGCTCATGAAGATATCTTTCCATCAGCTGCTGAAGTTTCTGTTGAAGTGGCTTGGCCACATTATCCTGGGGGCTAGGATAATCCCCAGGGAGGAGGAGGGTTTGTTGCTGCTGATGATGAGGATGTTGATGCACACTTGGAAGAGGAAGGAGTGGAGGAATGCTGATCTTTTGGCCTGATGTTGAGGGAGTCATATTGTGTTTTATGTTTTTTTTGTCCTCTGTTTATGTTGTGTTTAGTTTTTATTGTTTAACTTGTGTGATGTGATAGATTTTAATTTCTAGTTAATGTGTTTTTAGATTGAAAATGTGTTAAGTGTGTGGTTTGAGACTTTGGCACAATTTCAGTTCATTCATTGCATGAGTTATCGATGATGTTAAATTCCATTGTGATGTGATTGTATGCTTGTGGTTGTACTCCGATGTTCATAGTTGGATGCTTTGTAGTATTCCGTGCTGTTAATGAGTATGGCACGATGTTGTTGAAAATCATTGAGTGCTTGTTTTAACCGAGTGAGTATTTGAGCTTTCATTGCTTTATTTGATTGAGTGACACCATTGGAATGTGTACAATCGGTTTTGCTTGAATCTCTACTACCTTGAATTGCATATGCTTGTTGAGAAGTGATCAAGGCATTTTTATTCTTGTGTAAGTTTTAGCCACTGGACCAAATAGCTAACCTAACAATTTGTTGTCCTTTGCATGACCCCCTTTGAGCCAAACATATTTTTTATTCTTAAATCCTTGAGTCTAAAAGAAAGACAATTGCTTCCCACACCTTAGGGATAGGAGAGCAAGTCATTTTTGATAGTGGATTGCAAGAGTTTAAGTTTGGGGCTTTCTATGTGATTACCAAGAAAGGATAGCAATGTTGGGAATCTTTTTGTGGTTTCTTGTTTACAAGCCACCCTTATGTCATGAAAAAAAAATCAAATTTTAGAGAAATGAAAAAAAAAGTTTGAAAAGTAAACAAGGTGGATCAATAATTCTTGTTTTGATGTTGATCAAGGTTGTTTCTAGCATTGGGATGCATTGAATGAAGGTTTTCATTGAACTTGAGAAGTTGGAATTGTTGAATGACTTGTGATCATAGAAGTTGCTCTCCTATTCTCTTGTTGTGTAATTTTGCTTATCCGGAAAAACCAATATTCTTTGTATCCCAGCCAAGATTCAACCTAATAAAAGACCTTTGTGATCTTTGCATGCATGTGTGGTTTTATGGTTTCTTTTGAGATGAAAAGCAAAACTGAATTGTGTGGTTTCAATGTGTGTGATCAAAAGATACACTTGCCCGGATACACTTGTGTGCTTGAGAGAAACACCTTTTCTGTGAAGGAACAAGTGCTCTTTGTTTTCTCTATTTCAGTCATTGACATGTTTGTTAGTCTTTTGAGGAATTATTTGCATTTGTATCTTGCTGTGAAATTTTGTGAGGGCACCATAGGGTATGGTTATTCATTTTGGAAATTCTTGCTCAAAGACTTGAGTTTGAAGCATGTGTGGATGGATGTGATGTGGTGCTTAATTTTCAAACCATGTTGTTTATGCATAATTTCATGTTTATGTTGATGTTAGGTAGGTTGTTTATGTTTAGTTGTGTAGCTTAGTTTTATTTTGCTTGAGGACAAACAAAGCTCTAAGTTTGGGGTGTTTGATAGATGCTTTATATGCTTACATATCTTAGCATTTATCTTGCATTTTTCATGACTTAGTACTTTGTCTTAATCAATTTTAGGCTAATTTAACTATTATTTAGAAGTAGTGTTAATATTGCTAATCTTTAGGTGTTTTACTAGCTTTTGATATTTTGTTGTAGGAATAGAAGAAGAATTAAAGAATTTGGAGCATGAGTAATTGGAAGTTCGAGCCAACATCTTTGGAAGCATATTTTGAAAGCCAAAAGCCAACATCTTCCTTTTATTTTGCCGAGGCTAGGCTTGAGAGATTTGAGGCTGGGCCTGAGAATGAAGAAATTTCCTTTTTCTTGTTGTTAACCTGGGGCTAGGCGTGAGAAGTTTAAGGCTGGGCGTAAGGATCTTCGAGTTACACCCCTGATGCCTTTTCTGAAGCTGAGCATAGGAAGACATGAAGCTGGGAATGAGAGTGTTGATGTGGCTTAAGTGGTGCGGAAACAAAGATATTTATGGGGGAAAAGTTGTCATTTTTCATATATTCATGTTGTAGACCTCTTCTTGGCTTGGAGTGACACTTAGAGAGCTTCCCTTGGGTTCCCATGGCTTCTACTTCAAGTTTCTTCCTTTCTTCTTCATATTTGCTACTGCACATGTCTATATGTAGCTAATTTCACCCTTGTTGGGGTTTGATGTAGTTGACCCAAAACTCATGTATACTCTCTAAGTTTTTAATTAAAGTTTATCATTCATGTTATGTGCTTTCTCCTTCTCTTAATGCTTGCTTTGGCTTGATCACCCTTTTCTTGATTTTGTGGTTTGAATCCGATTGGAAAATGTTTTTAAACCTAGAAATGGAGAAGAGCACCTAATGGGGTTTGTTGCTAGGAAGAGAGCAAAACCCTTTAGTCATCCTTAAACTCTTGTTCTTCTTTCAAATATCTTGGTTGATTTATGCAAGGAATTGATAGGTTGGTCAAGAGACTTAGGTTTTCACTCTAAGGAATTAGGGTTTAACCATTTTTGTGAGTTGATGATAACATATGTATAATGAACTTGATTAGTGGATTTTGTATGCATGGGTGAGTGGTTAACGAAGTCAAACCTCAACATCTCGTATTGTTGTCGTATACTTTCTATTTTTTGCACTTTACTTGCTTGAGAAAATCTCAAAAAATGTTTCTAGTTGATTCAATTGTCAAGTTTAGACTTTAGTGCTTTATTCCAACTTTAAATCCATTCCATTGCATATTTGCTGTTTTATTTATTGTTCTATTAAGTGTCCTTATGAAAATAGCCAAATATTGAACAAGTGTCCCTATGGATACGATACTTGGACTTACCAAGATATTACTTGTACGACTTGGTTCACTTGCCAAGGAGATATCAGGCTCCTGGTGTTGATGGTTTTCAACCGATCTTTTTTAATACATACTGGGATATTGTTGCTAATGATGTTCACAGTATGGTTGCTTCTGCCTTTGCTTCTGGTTCCTTTGATCCTTGTCTTGTAGAGACTCTTATTATCCTTATTCCTAAAATAGATGATCCCCAGTCTTTTAGGGACTTTCAACCTATCAACCTCTGCAATGTCCTCTTTAAAGCTATATCTAAGGTGCTTGTCAACAGGATTCGCCCTTACTTGGATAAGCTTATTAGTCATCTTCAAAGTAGCTTTATCCCCAAAAGAGGCACTTCTGATAATGCCTTGATCACCTAGGAGATTGTGCATCATATGCATAAGAAGAAGGGGAAGAGAGGATATGTGATGTTCAAAATTGATTTTGAAAAAAGCCTATGATCGAGTTGATTGGAAATTCCTTGAGATGACTTTGAGAGATTTTGGATTTCCTCAGGCCATAGTGAGACTTATTTTGAACTGCACTACAAATACCAAGCTGGCTTTAAAGTGGAATGGCGAGAAACTTGAGGCTTTTTCTCCTAAAAGAGGCTTAAGACAAGATGATCCTATGTCCCCTTTTTTATTTGTTTTGTGTATGGAAAAATTGTCACTTCTTATTCAGTAGAAAGTTCATGATCGACATTGGCTCCCTGTGAAAATACCTAACAATGGTCCCCTTATTTCTCATCTCTTCTCTGCTAATGATTGTCTTTTGTTCATTGAGGCTAAATCTTCCCAAGTTAAGCTTCTCAAAGAGGTTTTGGATATCTTCTGCCATGCTTCAGGCCTGAAGGTTAATCTCCAAAAATCAAGATTAATGACGTCAAAAAATATCTCAAATGTCAAAGCTGATAAATTTGCCGCCTTTGGATCCTCTGCAGCGGTGCTGCCTCTGCAGCAATGATCTTGACCATTTGATTTACATCTGATGGTTGTTAAAAATAAGAATATGTTTATAGTTAATTATAAAGGGTTGGGATGTTACTGCAGGGGCTGTAGGGCAGCAGAGAATCCGAACTCAAATTTGCCTCCATTACTCATTTCCAGCATACTCGCGATATTGGCAAATATCTTGGTTTCCCCATGCTCTCATGGAGAGTCAAGAATAGTGATTTCAACTACATTCTTGACAAAATTAATTCTAGACTGGCTGGATGGAAGATTAATATGTTGAATAGAGCTGGGCGGGTGACTTTGGCCCAATCAGTTTTAACATCCATGCCCATCTACACAATGCAGAATTTGTGCCTTCCGGATGGAGCTTGTGAAAAGATTGATACATCTATTAGACGTTTTCATTTGGGGAAATGACCACTACCATTGGGTGAATATATATATTTGTATTATCATATTTGAATATATCATAATTGAATATAATATTTTATATCATAATCCAATTATTTCGATTTTTTAGTTAATTATCCAGTCAATTTAGTTTTAGTTTTAAATTTGTTTCAACCCAATTCAATATAAAGTGGTTTAGATTGGATTAGTTGTCAATTTTAGTCTTGCTTTTATTTTTCTTTTTGTTTCTTGATACTTATTTGTTTCTTGTGTCTATTTTTCTTTGAAAAAGTATTAAATAAATGACAAAATATATATTATATTTAATAAAAAATAATTTAAACTTTAAAATATCTCGTTTAAAAGTTATTATATATCTTTAATTAAATATATTTTTCATAAATAAGTATAAACTATGTGATAATTTTACAAATATATATATTTAATATATATTTAATGATGTTTTGATGAGAGAATCTCTCATGTGAGATTTTCACTTAAATTTTCTAATGTATGTGAAAATCTTCACAAACAAAATTTCATATTTCACACAAAGTAGTTCATCCTGGGTTCCTCTCCTTCCTTCTTTCCCCTAATACGCCATGGTATTGAACACGCGGAACCTTTTTTCCTCTTTTACATCAACATCATCATGGTTCGAGGTGTACGCTACCTTCTCCACATTCATGATGCTCCTCAGAACAGCATTTAATGATCTCGTACCCTGCATTGTTGCGCCCTGATCGTATGGACATGCACATTCACTTGTCCTTCCTCAAAGGCAAGGCTTTTCGAGTCTTGGCTTCCAATTATTTGGGCATTGTAGGAGATCATCCTCTCTTCGAAGAAATCGAAGCATTATTGGAGAAAAAAGAAGTCACCCCTGCAGTAGTAGCAGAGCATCTAATCATAAGTGATGATCCTGAAGTTGCTTTAAAAGCGTTTGTTGAATTTCTCAAAGAAACTGGCATGGATGTTATCCTAGGAGATTGAAAAGCGAAATTCAATTTCTATGTATGATCTACAGCTATAGAGAAGTAGCAAAAGAATAAAAAATGATGTATGACAAATCGAATGATGCAATGAATTATCGAGTATAAATTTTGTGAGAAATTTTCAAATTACTAGAAGAAGTATTCTTTTATGAAGGTATATGCTTATTCACGAAAATATGTTCAACTCACTGTCATAGTTAAGAGAATTATTTACAAATTAAAAAATATATATTTTCAATGTACAAAATTGGAAGTGTCAAATCTCTATCTTTATGCGTTATATCAGAAATCAAATATTTTTTTATATTCTTTTTTTAGGAACATTTCTATTTTTATCTTGAAGAAAATATAAAATATTAAATCTTTTACCAAAGGCGGTTAGGATTGAAAACAGTATAATAAAAGAATATTGGATTTAACACAAAGTTCATCCTTGGCTCCTCTTATATCTTCTTTCCCCTAATATTTCAGTCCATACCATAGTAATATATCATGGGATCTTGCATGAAAAAACTATTTTCTTTTTTTACATCACCTTCGTCAAGGCTTGAAGTATACGTTGCCTTCTCCATATTGATCATACTGCTTAGATGACGTCAGCAATTTTGATCCTTCATCACCACAAAGGTAGAGGCCTTGTTCAAACTCAAAAGCCAACCAAGGAAACACATTCTCCAAATGTAGGTAGTTATAATTAAGTAGGTGCTGGGTATAAATTTTTTTACGGATAAAATTACAGATAAAATTGTTATTTTCTTTGTTATAATCCACTGATACCTAAGTTTAATTCTTATAGATAAAAAAAAACAACTTTGCTAGTTACATGTAGGGTGTAAGCGGATTGTGATTGACCTATGAATCCTTCCAACCCAGACTACATGTTACCGACTTGGGTTTTTTTTTTTTTTTTGACCCAATTATAACTAGGTTAGATATTTATAAGTTTCAAACCTAATAAACCCAACTCAACTCAACTAACTAAAATAGATATAATATAATAATAAAATAAAATAATACATATTAATTATTCTAAATTTTAATTCTATTATATGTTTTTAGTATTTTGAAAATTATTTATGAAGTTTAGTTTCTTGTTGTCAAGTGTGAAGTTTATTGTTGTAAATTATTGTGTGCGCACATGTTATAATTACTGTAAGAAAGTTTATGATGCATAAAAGCGGATGAGCATAAAGTCCATAATTATGTACAGGGAATCATAATTGACTGTTGCTTACTTATAGGAAGCAAATCAAGCAAAAATGATTTTAAATTATCTTTTGCTAAAAGTGCTGATAATATGTTAGTTGATAAACTTGCGTAACTAGTTTTTAGTTTTCATGATTTTTGTTAGATAGAAGAAGTGTCTCATTAGGTGCTATCTATTTGGGAACATATTTTTGTTATAATTAGTCATTTTTCTGATTCCTATAAAAGATAGAGTATTTATTTTTTATTCATCACTTGCTATCTATTTGTTGCATAACATACTTTGATTTTGTCTTAAAAAAAATAGTCTTTTTTTTTACTTTTTTTTTTTAATTTTTAGAATATTTTATCTTTTTAATTAACTAACTTGATTATCTAACTAATTAAGGTCAAGTCGGGTTGAATTAGGTTACTTAAAAAATTGATGAACCCAGCCCAATTTAACATAATTGGGTTGGGTTGTGAGTTAGCTTAAACTTAACCAACTCAAATCACTCACACCCCTAATTACATGGACATCAACACATCTCATCGCATCATCACATTATTTATTGCATTTATGGTTCTCTTTTTTTTTTTTTTTTTCCTCTCTCTTTCTTCCGTTCATATATTAAAAAAATAAGGCAATTGCTATATACACTCCCCCTAATTACTAAGTGCACTCCCTTTTTCATTATTTTTCCCTTACTGCCCTTTTCTTATCGAAGTGGCGAATGAGGAAGTGCTGGAAATTGATTTCCGAAATATATTTAACTCTTCCGGAAACTAATTTCCGGAAGTATTACTAGGGAGTGCAACCGAAAGCCAGATTTACAAGGGAGCACAAGTGAAAGGCATTTTGTTCACGCAACAATTGCCATTGCCAACATCACTATCATCCATTCTTCTAAAGCCATGTCGACTCTCTCTCCTCCCCTTCCACAGTTCCCCCCACCACAACCTCCACTTGCCAAAAACCTTATCCATCCTAATAATGCAAAAAAAAAAAAAAAAAAAACCCAGCAAAATAGGATTATGGATTCTTCATGGCCCAAATCAGAAAATTTAGAAAAAGTAAACCATACAAATTCAAAACCAGCAAAATAGTAATTAAGTAGAAGCTAATGAAGTGCAAAGTTCCAATTAATTCCTTATAACTCTGAAATAGAAAACCACAAAACCTGTTGTAAGTGCATATTGAAGTCATAATTCGAAATACTGTAGACGAAGAGTTAGTTTAAGTGTTTAACAATTGATTACAATAACTACCGAATGTGAACACAAATCCTATAATATGAAAATTCTCACATGTAGCAAGTAATTTATGCATATTTTAGATGTATTATTGTTAATTTCAATAGTTTCTACTCTATCTAATTTAACTTAGGTGGCATGTTTCTTTCTTATAGAAATAGGCTAGCATTTTATCATTGTGTACATCTAGAAACAAAATTCATAGTCAAGATCATAGTCATACCTGAATATACTAATTCGTGTAAATAATAACAAATATGATCATGTTAATCGAGAATGATGAAAATAAAGAAAAATATGCTTATGGGTAGTTGAAATTGAGCTACTAATTTGTTTCTTTTTTCCATTGCTCTCATTCAGCTTGTTTTCCATCCATTAAAGAATTTAAAGTTTAAATAGACTTGCTAATTAGTAAGTCCCTGCCTTTCACTCCTCAGCTTGCCAGGCTGTGTATATAGTACGGCATGTTGTAGTGTATCACTCGACACCGTACCCCCTAGACTTCCGTACAAAAAGGCATGTTGCTAATTAATTAGTAGTTCAAGTAGCAACATGCCGTACTATATCACTCGACACTGTATTATTCGTGTAAATAATACAACTTTATATCCATTGCTCTCCTGGCCTTTAGTTACTTCATCACTCGACACCGTACCCCCTAGACTTCCGTCAGTAAGTCCCTGCCTTTCACTCCTCAGCTTGCCAGGCTGTGTCTTCCACTATAGGCAACATGCCGTTGCATGTTCCTCTTTTAACAGTACTCACACTAGAGTACTCACAAGTCACTTTCATCATTTGACATAACATCTCTGTCCCTCAGACAAATAAACAGTATATAACTAATATACATCACCATTCACTATATCACATCTAATATCACTGGTCTCATTCACTGAGTACCAGTACAAAGTAACAACACAAGTCTTACTGACAGATAAATAACATTGTCAGAGTACAATCATCATGTAATGTCAACACATCAAAGCATCTTATCACATATTAAGTATATAAAGATTTATGTAATATCACAAGGTATTTAAGCAAGACAGTAGATACTTTTCTAATCATTAATCTAATAATTAACTAATATTTAACTAATCATTATTTGTATTAAAATCTTATTTAAAACTTATCAAGTTAAATTTATTTGCTTTATCTTTTTCTTTGTCTAATCCCTTAATTTAAATTGTAAAGAGAAACAACTTTTCTAACTTACTATAAGTATTTCTGGTACAAGCATAAATAGATTTTTAATATTTAGAAATTTCTTTCTGGTGTGGAAGATCATATTATACCGCAACCACAGAGCATACTTAGAATTTTCATAGACTATGTTCAAAAACTTAGCAGTAAGAAAAAAAAAATTTCTGGTGTGGAAGATCAGATGAAACTGTAACCACAGAGCATACTTCGGATCTTACTCTACTAATTTTAAAAACTCAGTTTAATACAAAGAAAATAAATTCTCATCATAATCTTCTTTTAAGTATCTCAATTTAATGGTCAAGTAGTTTTGAAAATATTTTATACTTATTCTAATATATATTTAGAATTAAATCATTTTCTAAGCCTATAAACATAATTTGAGTATATTTATAAGTTTTCAAGATAAAAATCAAAATTTTCAAGAAACTTCAAAAAAATTCAAGCTATCCAGAATTTTTTCATTTTCGGGCTATTTTAAGTTTCAGATTTTTAGTTTGATGCATGTTTATTGAAATCAGTCCGTTCTTGTTTCGTTAGAAGCCTAAAACATAATCTTACAACATATATATAATTTTTTCTAAATTTGTTCTATATTCTCGTTTCCAGTGAAATCAAAAGTTGAAGAGATAAACTTTTTTTAAAATTTCTAGAAAACTTTGAACCATCTAGTAGACTTTGTCGATTTTATAAAAATAGTAAACGAACTTATTTTGTTATGAAATTTTTATGGGAGATCTATAAGACATGTATAAACATCATGATATTTTTATTTTTCCAGAAAACCTTCCAGATTTGTCCCAGTAATTTCCAACAGAATGGAAATTTTTCAGAAAGTTCAGAACAGGTGGTTCAACTTGTAACTTGAATATATAATTCATTTTATCATATTTTGTAGTAGGTCCAAAATAAAAGTTGTATATTTTTAAGTCTTTTTTCATTTAAAACTGGTTTCACACAATTTCGTTAAGTATAACTTGAGATATTCATAAAATAGTGACTGGTGTCCGGGTTAAAAAGCTGGAACATAGTTAGATATTGCTTTGTTCTGTGTCAGTTTATGTTTGTTCCTTCTTATTATAAGAATAGGAACGTGTACTGGAAAGAACAATAAGAAGGAAAATTATAACAAAAATTGGGCATGGTCTCCTCTAAAAGAGGGACACTTGTAACAGTTCCAATAACAAGAAAATTCACAAATAATGGAAATATAGCATAAATAGTAAATAAGAATTTAAAGTGATGCAGAAAAATAATCAAAGGTAAAAACTTATATAATATAAAGTACGAAAGTAAGAAAGAGCAACAAAAGAATCAAGGTCTCACTCTCCCTTACCTAGGAAGTGAGTTTCGTTCACAGCAAAGAGGAGAAGAAGAGGAAACAATGTTGCTTCTTGATGGTGAAAGAAGGTAGTTTTGGGGGTGTGATAAGCAAAATTGAATAAGAATTGAAAAAGAAAAAGAGAAAGCAGCATAGTGAGAGAGATCGTGAGATGGGGTGAAGCAGTGAAGGAGCAGGAGCAGCTTCCTTTTATAGAGGGAGGTCAGTGAGGTTTTTTTTTTTCTTCACTTGAGTGAGAGTAGATAAGTAGGTGAAAATCACGTGCAAGAGGGTAGCTGAGAGATTTTTGTGCATAAAATTTTACGTTATCTTTTACTATCAGTATAAATTTATACGCTTAAATTTTTAACTTTTTGATTAAACAATTTTATTTTTAATTGAAACTTTTTAGTAAACTTAATTTATGTCCATTATTAATTATCATAACTAAAAATTAAATTTTTATAATTATTTTCAACTAATTCACAGTAATTTCGATTTAGATCTATAAATTTTCAAACTTTACTAGAAATTATCTTTTTATATGTGTGACTTAAAAATGAACTGACTTTATCAGTTTCATCAAGTTTTGATATTAATCCTATACTGAATGACTTATCAACAGTACACTTTAAGCATTTTACGACACTGTTAACATCTTTCCGTGATTGAACGTTCACTCCTCGAATTACTTTTTGCACCTATGTTTTTACTGTTCACATCATTTTTGTTGACTTTGCATCCGTGTTTCAATTGAATAAATTCAACTGCTTGAGTATTTTAAACTTTTAAAACATGATTTCAAGTTCAAATAATTATTTTGTAATTATTTGAGACTTTTCCTCGTATATGCCATAAATACAAACAATTATATACTCAATCGTTGTTTTAATAGTTTTTCGGACTTTGGTCCGAAATAATTATTAAAAATTCACGATTAAGTAGAACAGGAAATTTTGATCACAATAGTATGAATCAATATTAAATTATTAATAAAAAGAAAATAGACCAATTAAAAATGAGGATGTTACACATTATATATTTAAAATTTAAAATAACATAATTATGTAACTCAGAAAAACAAATTAATAAAAAATTAATGAAAAATATCAACACACCCGCCAACTGAAAAGCTCTGCCACTGTTTGTAATGACAACTAAAAAGAATTTAAAAATATTTGTAGGACTAAACAAATAATTTTTATGTATAAAAATTAAAAAGTAAAATTTGTATAATTATAAATATAAAATAATAAATTTTTCAATAATTTATAATAATGTGCAGCATTGAAAAGTGTGGTGTATTATAATAAATTGAATTTAAGAATTTACAACTATTGTGCAGTACTATAAAGGAAGATACGGATCAAAAAAATTCTAAAGTAAGAAGTGACGTTATTGTGTGCACTGCTGAAGAGTGATGTTTGGACAGTAAAAGGTAACATTTTTACTGCAAAGTGACAGTGAAAAATGACTGTTTTGCGTGTTAGATAACTGTGAGTAATCCGTGATGTTATAATCGGTTTAAACATACTTTCGATCCATTAAAGTAACTGGATAGTCTGGATAGGACGATAGGTTATCTGTTCAGTAACCGGATTTAAGATTGATAAGTCTAATCTGAATTTTAGAATACTAATTTTGTATATTGTATTTTTTTTTTATCCATAAATTCAAAAATAGATACGAAAATTTACAATAACTTATGTATCATATTAAATTAACTGAGTCAGACCTCTCATTTGTATATTGTATTTGAATTAATGAAAATGGATATAATAGAGTTAAATGATATTATATTTTATTGTTTTGATTTTTTTTTGTCACACTATTGTTTGAATTAGTTAAAATAAAATAAACAATAAAATATATTTCTTTTTTCAATTTATTTAACTATATTACTAGGAAAATTAAAAATAACACTGTTAAACTAGGAAAAGAATAGAGATTTGGGCAAAACATTCTAGCGCCTTAATTGGTTATAATATGGAAACTTACTCTTACCTTTTGTGAGAAACCAAAAGGTATGACCAATAGGTCAATGCTTAATTAGATGGACGGCTTCCGGCGTGCTTCCCTCTGTACTTTTGTTTTTTTCAGATCTTCCCTCTGCAATTGCCTATCATATTCACTCATTTATACTTTATTCTTAAAATAAAAATAAATAAATATGTAGAGATGTACTTACCTGAAAGCAGTGTTGTGAAAACTGGATCGATCATCGACCCGATCGAGGTACTAGGTTGATGGGTCAGTGGTCGAACCGGTGGGTCACTAATTGGCCCGGTTTGACCCGGTATATAATAAAAATTATATATATATATATAATATAGCTAACAAAATGTGATCAATCCATAATTCATACTCTAAAATTAAAATCAATCATGATCAAACTATAAATATTACATAATCATTTATTACTATAAATTATTTTGTTGTATATTATCATTAAATTACTAAAGAAATTCTTGTTATTTTTCACGGCTAAGTATAAAAGTTGTCAGAGGACCATGAGCAAGTATGGTGAAGATGTATAAAACACATAAATATTAAATCATATCAAGATCAAGATAATAACAATTAGCTATTATATATTATTGTCAACATCAAAATAATATTATAGGAACATATTATTATATACTATTAAGCAATTAGCTATTAACAATTTAATTAAAATGTTATAGGAGCATATTATTATATTATATTATATTATTTAGCAATTAACTTTTGTCATGGATTTCAAATGGTACTATGAAAAGAATTCCAAATAACTATATTGTTTACAAGAATTGTTAAAAAAAAATTTGGCATAACCGGTTCAACCCCGGGTCAACCGGGTCCGGGTCACCGGTTTTCTACCAAACCCGGCCGGGTCAAACCGGGCTGATCCGGGTCAAACCGGGTCGATCCGGATCAATGACATATCCGGTCCGATAGCTAAACCGGACCGGTCAGGCCACCGATTCCCGATCGAATTGGTCTGACCGGCCGATCCGGTCTGGTCCGGTTTTTATAACTATGCCTGAAAGTCTTAATCTACAAGAAAACAAGTGTCTCACCCTTTATATTTGGTGGCCCTATCTAGATCCCAAAGTGTAGTAGCATAAACCACAACACATTCCAGTCCACCATGAGAACTACTGTGGGGGGTCTTTCTTCCTCCTTCACAAGCGTTCGTTCCGCCTCATCATGGTTCGAGGTGTACGCTGCCTTCTCCACATTCATGATGCTCCTCAGAACCGCAATAAACGATCTCATACCCCACCAAGTTCGCACTTTCATAGTCTCAAAGCTAAAGGCTCTCTTCTCAGATCGCCAGAACATCAACCAGGTCTCACTTCAGATCAATGAGATTTGGGATGGCCAAATCAACCAACTCTTCCAAGCCGCACAAGAGTATCTCCCAGCTCAAATATCCCACTCTTACAAGTCCCTCAGAGTTGGGAAGCTTCCAAAGCACAAGAACATAGTAGTGGCCGTGGACGGAACACAAGAGGTCGTGGATCAATTCGAAGACATCAAGCTCAGCTGGAAGCTCGTTGAGAAAAGCCCCAAAAGCGACTCTGATCATCGTGAACATCATCCTAAATCAAGCGGTGGTTACGAGAGGAAGTCATTTACGCTAAGCTTCGATGAGAAGCATAGAGATGTGGTAATGAACAAGTATATTCCACACGTTCTAAGCACTTACCAGGACATGCAGACAGAGCAGAAAACCATCAAGATCCATTCCATTGGTGGTGGGTGTTGGCAGAAAAGTGACTTAACTCATCCAGCATCGTTTGACTCGCTTGCATTGGAACCTCAACAGAAGCAGGCCATTATTGATGATTTGGAACGGTTTTTGCGGAGGAAGGAGCTGTATAAGAGGGTGGGGAAGCCTTGGAAACGTGGCTACCTCTTGTATGGGCCTCCCGGAACTGGAAAATCTAGCCTTATTGCAGCCATGGCCAACTACCTCAAGTTTGATGTGTATGATTTGGAGCTCACCTCTGTGTTTTCTAACTCCGATCTCATGCGAGCCATGAGGGAAACGACCAACCGTTCCATCATCGTCATAGAAGACATAGACTGCAACAAAGAGGTGCATGTTCGACCAACAACAAAAGCTTTTTCAGATTCAGACTTTGACCGCAAGCTTGTCGAGGTTTGTTTTGTATATTAGTACTGTTTTAGTTTTTATTATAACCTTTTATGTCTTACTTCTTATATCTAAAATTTACTCATTTTAGTCTTTATACTGTTATACATACACTTTTTTTAATCCGTTTTAATCTCTAGAATCCCAGATTGTATAAGAATAGAGAAAAATGAATTATTAATCTAATGACGTAAATTAAGAAATATAATTAATATTTTTATTTACTTTAAAATTATTTTTAAACTTCCTTCTGTACCCTTTATTTTATTTCAACTGTCTCTTCTTGGAAGTGGAGTATTAACTTGTTACGATGGTTCTTGAAAATCATTGCATAGGTTAAGACTAACAGGTTTACTCTGTCGGGTCTGCTTAACTACATGGATGGCTTGTGGTCAAGTGGTGGAGAGGAGCGAATTATAATCTTCACAACTAACCACAAAGAGAAAATAGACCCTGCATTGCTGCGCCCTGGTCGTATGGACATGCACATTCACTTGTCCTTCCTTAAAGGCAAGGCTTTTGGAGTCTTGGCTTCCAATTATTTGGACATTGAAGGAGATCATCCACTCTTTGAACAAATTGAAGAGCTATTGGAGAAAATAGAAGTCACCCCTGCAGTAGTAGCCGAGCAACTAATGAGAAATGAGGATCCTGAAGTTTCTTTGGAAGCACTCGTTAAATTTCTCGAAGAAAAAGACAAGGAAAGACTACTTTTAGATTAATGAATTTGACTACGGCAGACTAGGCATGTTTTAAAGTCTTCTCGCTTGTATCGCCACTGGTATAAGACGCAGAATAAAAATGAATGCCCTTTTGCTTTTGTAGTGTTTAGGATGTGTACTTATGTATGGAATTGTTGTACAATTTCAATGCATAAACATTTGAAGATTCTAAAACCTATAATAATTCCAAGAAATATATGTAAAGTATAATACTGTTTGCAGAGGAATTTTTATATTTTACATTTTATTTCGTAGTTAAAAACGCATGCTATAGAATGTTGGTTTGGTTTTGTAAAATGAGAGGTTTAAAGGTTCAAAAACAAAAAATATAAGCAAACTAGCTAGTTACCCGTGCGTTTGCACGGGGGCCACCTTAATTTCTAAGTATTTTTTGAATGATTTACGTATATCATAACTTGTTAAAAAATAAATATTAGATATACATTTGTTGCTCAACGACAATAAGAAACCAAAACATAAATGTTTAATAAGAATGATAGAGCAAGATGGTTGACCTAGTTAACGTTGCATAAATTATATTAAAATAGTTGAAACATATTAGAAAATTTAGTCTCACAGTAAAAAGATATAGAGTATTCAAGCAAAGAAAATATATTTAGTTATAATCCCATAGATATTTCTTATTTCATTTAAAATATTTATAAAATTGTATGAAAAATTTATGTTTAAAAATTTAGAAACGATTTAACATATTTTTAATTAAAATATTTTTGTAATTTTGAAATGTGAAATGATAAAATAATCCAATTATTTTACAACTATATTGCGAATAAAAAAATTATTATTTTTATAATATTTATAATTTATAATACTTCGAATAATTCAAAGTCTAAGAATTAATTAAATCAAATTAAAACTTTTGAAATCAAATATTACTTACCAACATTGCTTTGATTCAAGTGGAAGTAAGATTAGATCCCTTAAACAAAGTCTTAGATTCGAGACTTGTGGTTAAAAGAGATCTTGCTAAAGTTAATGGATATTAATAAATTATTATTTTATTCTCTAATAGACAAATTATATTTCATTAGTAAGTACTTGTGTAAGATAAGTTATAAATTTTTAATATTATTTTTGACCCGTGAGAAGAAAATGTACTATGTTAAAAAAGAATAATATTTTTGTCTAAATATTTCAATCAGTTTTTTATGAAGGATTTATAACGATATTATATGTTATATCTCGTAAGCATGTTAAAAGTACATTTAATAAATTTATTATAATATATTTATTATATATTCATGTAAAAAAAGTTAATATTATTATAAAAATATTAATCAAGAAAATTTTCGTAACTGAAGTTATTAAACATAGAGTCAAAATATTATTTTGTAATAAATATATTAACTAATTAGATTTAAATTAATTTTTAGTATAAACAATTTAACCTCATAAAATAAATGTTATTCAACAAAATATTTATTTATGAAATTATTTAAAATTATTTTATACAATATTTAAGTAAAAATGATTTTATAGGATTTAAGAGTAAAAAAAATTATTAAATCTTGTGTATGCAATTGTGTTAAATACTCAGAGAAATAAATTTGTTGCTTATAATATTCTTACCTCACTCGAGCAAGATTATCTCCCGTAAATATTACATGTGGACTCAAACATTAAAAAAATAAAAAAATATTTAATTTATGATACTATTGATGAAGTGATTTAAAATATATTTTTGTAATAAAAATATATTTAATATATATATATATATATATATATATATATAACATTATTATATACATATGAATCAACAAAATTTCCATATATCAAGTTATTAAACATAGATTCAAAATATTATTTTTGTAATAAATATACTAACTAATAAGATTTAATAATTTTTTAGTACAAAAACTTCAAACTTAATAAAATAAATATTATTCAACAAAATATTTATTTATGAAATTATTCAAAATTATATAATTATATAATTACTAAATAAAAATGATTTTATAGGATTTAAAAATAAAATATTGAGTCTTAGGTATAAAGTTACGTTAAATACTCGAAGAAATATATTTGTTGCCCATAATGATTCTACCTGACTCTGGTAAGATTGTCTCCCGTGAATGATACTTGTAGTCTCTTCCATTAAAAAAGTAAAACTAATTTAATTTATGATATTATTAATAAAATAAATTAAAACTATTTTGTAATAAAAATATATTCAATAAATTAATTTTAATATATTTATTATATACATATGAATCAATAAAATTTTCATATACGAAGTTATTATTATTTTGTAATAAATACATTAACTAATTAGATTTAAATTATTTTTTAGTATAAAAATTTAAACCTCATCAAACAAAATATTATTAAAAAAAATATTTATTTATGAAATTATTGAAAATTATTTTATATGATTTCTAAATAAAAATGGTTTATAGGATTTAAAAGTAAAAAAAATGTGGAGTCTTAAGTATGAAGTTGTGTTAAATACTCAAAAAAAAATATTTGTCATCCATAATAGTTCTGACTCGGGCAAGATTGTCTCCTGTTAATAATACTTGTAGTCTCTAGCATTAAAAACTTTAAACTAATTTCATTTATGATATTATTAATGAAGTAATTTAAAACTATCTGGTAATGAAAATATATTTAATAAATTAACTATAATATATTTATGATACATTTATGTAAAAAGAACTTAACATTATTATATAAATATTAATTGACCAAAAATTTTGTATATACAGTTATTAAACATAAAGTCAAAACATTATTTTGTAATTAATATATTAACTAATTAGATCTAAATTAATGTTTAGTATAAAAATTTTAACTTCATAACATAAATATTATTCAAAAAAATATTTATTTATAAATTTTTTTAAAATTATTTTACATGGTTTGTAAGTAAAAATAATTTTATAGGTCCCTGATAAATGAATGATTTTTATTTTTGGTCCTTAATAAAAAAATTTCATTGCATTGGATCTTGATATATCAAAACTTTTGTTTTGAGTCCTACCGGTAGTTAAGTGATAACGTGGCACCATTCGAATAGATCTTCCTAATATATATGAAACATTGAGATGGTGTCACGTCATCACTTAACTGACGGCAGGGACTCAAAACTAAAGTTTTCATATATTAGGATCCAATACAATGAAAAAATATATTAGGGATCCAAAACAAAAATCAATCATTTATTAAGGACTTACAAAATCAATCATACACACACATATATATATATATATACATATATATATATATATATACATATATATATATATATATATACATATATATATATATATATATATATATATATATATATATATATATATTGTTTATTCTTTGGTATGTCATTATGTTAAATATTTGGAGAAAGAGATTTGTCGCCCATAATTATCGTATCTAATTCAAGCAGGATTGATTGTCTCCCGTGATTAATACTCGTCGTCTTTGCCTTAAAAAAATTAAGACTAACTCAATTTATTTATGATATTATTGACAAAATAATTTAAAACTATTTTATAATAAAAATATATTAATAAATTAATTTTAATATTTTATGATGTATTTATGTATAACATTTAACATTATTATATAAAGATTAATCAACAAATTTTTTGTATATGAAGTTATTAAACATAGTGTCAAAATATAAATATTTATATTTATAATATTATAAACAAATAAAATTATGTACCATTTAATATAAAATGAAAGAAAGAAAGAAGCATAAAAAGAAAAAAGAAAAAAGAAGAATAAGAAAAAGAAAAAATAACTTAAAAAGAAAAAAAGTAATTAAAAGTAAAAGGGAAAAAAAGAAAAAAATGTAAAATGAAAAATGAAAAAGAAAGAAATAAAACATAAAAATAAAAAAGAAGAAATATATGTTTAAAGAAAAAAACTGAAAAAGAAGAAAGAAAAAAAATTGAGTAGGATAAATAATAAAAGAGAATTTATTTTTCTATATATAATAGAATATAAAAATAAAAAACAAAAAAAATTAAAAGAAAAAGTTGAAAAAGGGACAGAAAGAAAAAGAGAGAGCTTTTGGAGGGAAATTTTTTTTCCCAAATGGTGACATGTGTCACCCAAGGGTTCTCTTTTCTTATATAGAAATAGACAAGACTATGCCAAGAGTCTTAAGCTTAAAATGCCTAATAGGGTTGTTTAAAAAATCCAATTATATAAAACAATACATAACTAACCTAATCTAAACCACTTTAAATCCATTTTAATGGATTGATTTAATATCCAAATCCAGTTTTTTGGATATTAAATCCAATCTAATTAATTTGGATATGGATTGGATATTTGTTTGGAATTTTAAATCCAAAACCGATGCCCACCACAAGCGTTTTCAAATGATATAGCATTCTTCCGAAAACAGTATTGGTTGAGGTCGTCCAAAAACAACCTCGGCGGAGGTTGCCAAGATCAGTCGAAAAAACCCTAGTCGACGTCGGTTGAAAATAGCCATTGGCCGAAGTCAGTCGAAAACGGCCTTGGCTGAAGTCGGCCGAAAACGGCATCAGCCTACATCGGCCAAAAATTGCATTGGCCAACATCGGCCAAAAACTACCCTGACTGATGTCGGCCGAAAACTTCCCTAATCGGTGTCGCCCATAAATATCCTAATCGAGACTAGCCGAAAATTGTCCTAGTTGACATCGGGCGAAAATAACCCTAGCCGACGTCGACCAAAAATTCCCTGGGCGAGGTTGACCGAAAATACCATAGCTGAGGCCGTCCATAAATAGCCTTGATCGAGGTCGGCCGAAAACTGTCTCGGCTGACGTCGACCAAAAATAACCCTAGCCGACATCAGTCGAAAATAACCGTAGCCGACGTCGGCCAAAAACTTGACCGACCGTGGTTGGCTAAAAATACCGTAGCTGAGATCGGCCATAAATAGCCTTGATCGAGTTCGGCAAAAAAACTGTGCCGGTCGACGTCAGCAAAAAACCCCTAGCCGACGTCAGCCAAAAGCTGTCTCGGCTGACAACGACAAAAAAAAAGCCTAACTGAGATCGGTCAAAAATAACCCTAGCTGATGTTGGCCAAAAACTTCACCGGTCGAGGTTGCCCGAAAATACCCTAGCCTTGATCGAAGTCAGCCTAAAACTATCTCGGCCGACGTTGCTGATGTAAAAAACGAAAAAAGGTTCCACGTGTTCGATGTCATGGTGTATTGCTATGGACAGAAACAAACGTTAGGGGAAAGAAGAAAGGATGAACGAGATTGTCTAAAACGCAATATTCATTTATCCTCATTTCAATCCTCGCTGCTTAAGTAGTAATTATTATTTTATTGCTAAATGTGAGTGTTTTCGTTTAATATATTATTTGTATAATAAATTAATATAATTTTTTTAAAAAAAAAATTTCTATCTTTTTTCATTACATCAGTCATGCTTCTTTTATTTGTCAATTATTATTATTAATTATTTTTTAAACATTTTTTTAATTTATATCTTTTATTTTACCTAAATTAAAAAATGTCCATATCTAAATTAAAAATTTACCAGAATATTTGATATTAACTTATCTTCTACACATACTTACTACTAAATAAACATTATAATCTGTACCAAAAAAAATAAACAGTACAAATATTATATATACTAATATTATTAAAGTTAATATTAATAAATTAAAGTTTAATTACACATTTTATCCCCTTACTTTTATAATTTTGTAAATTTTATCATTGTATTAATTTTCGCACCATTTGCCATTTCAATAATATTTTACAAATTTTGTTCACTCGTTAGTTGAAGATCCATTGTCATTAGTTGACTAATGTAATAATACATGTGGCACTGACATGAATTGCCGACACTGGGAACTTATGTGTAATTAGAGACAATATATGCAAAATTTAACATGACATTAATGGGATGCGTAAAATTACATTGTCCATAGTTTTTTTTGCGCTCTCTTATGATTGTCATAATAAATACTTTCTTATTTTAATTTCTTAACCAATGCCCTTAATTTTTAATTATTGATGTAAAAACATTAGGTGTGACATAATTTCCATATAATTTTATCTTTAAGCATATTATTAAAGGCTAAAACTGCACCATCAACCTGAATGGTGACCTAGTAGGGTTTTTCTTTCTCTGCGAGTCCGATAGGTGATGGCAGTTTCGACAAAGAACCACCAGATGGTGGGGGTGGTGAAAAAACTAGTGTCTCTTTCAAAAACATGTTGATGGGTAATAAGGAGGCCTTGCCTCCACGGCCAAAAGTGGATTTGCTTAAGGAAAAGTTAGCTACAATTGTTTATGAGGATGGTAATCCCGTCAAGCCTATTGTCCATATAGCTGATTCTGTCTTTGATGGGTTATGCGCACCATGGCAAGACGCTTTGGTGGTAAAGCTTCTTGGGAAAAATATTGGCTATGTTATCTTGAAGGATGGACTGTCGAGAATATGGAAACTGAATGGGGGTTTTGATATTCTTGATATTGGTAATAATTTCTACATGGTCAAGTTTGATCTGGAGGAAGACAGGACGAAGGTTATGGAGGAATGCCCTTGGATGATATTTTATCACTATTTGACGGTCCAAACATGGTCACCGGATTTCATCTCTCCCACGGGAAAGATTGACAAAACCCTAGTATGGGTTCATTTTCCAGGTTTGAACATGATATATTATGATGATAGCATATTATTAGCTCTTGCTGCTGCTATAGGGAAGCCTATCAAGGTAGATACCAATACACTGGATGCTAAGAGAAGGAGATTTGCTCATATTTGTGTTGAAATAAACCTGGATAAACCTGTAGTGGGTAAAGTTGGGCTTAATAACTTCTAGTATAAAGTGGAGTATGAGGGCCTCCATAGAATATGTGCATCTTGTGGCTATTATGGCCATCTAGCCAGGGAATGTCCTTCAGCGCCTAAGACTGATGTTTCCACAACGACTCCGATGACCTCGAATACTACAAAGGGGAAGGAGAAACAACCTGAGATATCTCCGGCAATCATTGATGGGGATCCGATATCCAAGGCAATGGTTACAAAAGATAAAAATGAGGGTAATTAGAAAAGGAATATTCCAATAATTGCTCATTGTCAATTACATGGGGATTGGCTCGTTGTCAAGCGCAAATCTCGTAACAAATCCAAAAAGAATCAGCAAAAAAGCGAAAAGGAGGCAGCCAATAGAAACACACGGTGTGAAAATGACCAGGGCAAATATAGGAATGAATTTTTACATCCCCAAGTCCAGCAACTGTCAACCAGTGGGGCCCAGGTGGTGGAAACTCATAGAAAAAATGACAAGCCAATGAGTGGTGCTAAACAGAAAAATAAACGACCTAGACGTGACACTATCTCCATTATCAAGCAACAACTGGTCCCTAAGAAAAACATTATGGTGGGGTCAGGAAGTGAAAGTGATTGCCAGGAAAAATGACAAGGACCCTATTATTTATAATGCAGGTTTTGGTGTGAAATCTATTGTTCCCATGCAAGCAATTTCAGCCAATCGTTTCCTCATTCTACATGACCAAGACAATAATGATCAAGCCATGGACGTGGGAACTAAAGAAACCCATGCTGTGGAAGTGCAGGAGGTTATGGTCCTAGAAACCCTACTGGGACTCAAGCTTTTCCAATGTAGCCTTTTGTGTTACCTTTCTTTCACTTTCGCCAAGTTTTCTATGGAATATTTTCGTGATTTTTCCATACTATCGTGGAGTATTTGTGGTGCCTTGGGAAAGTTGACTAGGCAACATGTTCGTGATATGGTGTCTCATTATCATCCCTTTCTTTTCTTGATTTATGAGACACATGGGCTGTTCTCAAAAGTTGAAATGTTCTGGAAAAATATAGGTTTTAAACCTATTTTTATTCATTAAGTTGCTGGACATTCGGGTGGCATTTGGGTCTTGTCCTCGGCCACTGATGTTTCTTGCTCTCTTGTGCATTCTATGCACCAGGCGATTACTTTCACAATTAAACAAAGTAATTCCACATGGCACTGTACTGCTTTGTATGCATCTTCTATCCCCTCTCTTCGTGTCAAGCTTTGGGACCATATTTGTGACTTGAAAAATCAAATTATGGGACCTTGGCTTCTTTTAGGGGATTTCAACGAGGTCCTTCTCCCTTTTGAAGTCTTAGGGGCATCCTTCTCTTCCTGTGCTTCCCTTTTCATTAATATGATGGTTTTTGTGGTGTTATGGATCTTGATACTGTGGGTGGCTTCTTTACTTGGAGGAAAAATATCCAGGCAAGTGGTCATGTCAAGAAAAAATTGGATAGAGGCTTAGCTAACTCGGATTGGTGGTTGATGTTTCCTCATGCTCTCTTTGAACTGCTTCCTATGCATAACTCTGACCACAATCCACTTCTTCTCAGTTGCTTGAAGGCCAAAAGCAAGAGACTAAAAGCTTTTCACTTTCAAGTTGTGCGGATTTCTCATCCTGATTTTGCTGGTTTGATCAAAAGAACTTGGAATTCAACTCCAAGCAATGTGAATAGAAAACTTGATAAGGTCCAATCTAGTCTCTCACTTTTAATGAAAAGGTCTTTGGTAACATTTACAGGAGAAAACGTCAGTTGGAGGCTAGAATTAAAGGTGTTCACCAACAGTTAGATATCTTCCCCTTCACTAGTTTTATTTCTTTGGAGAAAAAGCTTCAGGTTCAATATAATCAGGTTATTCATCAGGAGGAGATGCTCTGGTACCAATAGTCCGGAGAACAGTGGGTGAAATTTGGTAATAAAAATACAAAATTCTTTCATACACAGACAATTACTAGAAGAAGGAGAAACTGAATTTCAGGGCTTAATATTGAGGGCATTTGGTGTACTGATGATGAGGTTTTGAAGAAGGAAGCTCTTTCATTTTTTAAAAATCTTTTTCAATCTTCAGAGCAATGCCAACCGGGAGCTTACAGTTAAACTCCATTCCTCAGGTAGACCAGGATCTCTATGATTTATTGTTGGCGCCAGTATCCATAGATGATGTTAATAATGCTATTTTTTCTATGGAATCTTATAAGGCCCTGATAGATGCTTTATATGCTTACATATCTTAGCATTTATCTTACATTTTTCATGACTTAGAACTTTGTTTTAATCAATTTTAGGCTAATCTAACTATTATTTAGAAGTAGTGTTAATATTGCTAATCCTTTAGGAGTTTTACTAGCTTTTGATATTTTGTTGTAGGAATAGAAGAAGAATTAAAGAATTTGGAGCATGAGTCATTGGAAGTTCAAGCTAACATCTTTGGAAGCATATTTTGAAAGCCAAAAGCCAACGTCTTCCTTTTATTTTGCCGAGGTCGGGCTTGAGAGATTTGAGGCTGGGCTTGAGAATGAAGAAATTTCCCTTTTCTTGCTGTCAACTTGAGGCTGGGCGTGAGGACCTTCGAGTTACACCCCTAATGCCTTTTCTGAAGCTGAGCGTGGGAAGACTTGAAGCTGGGCGTGAGAGTGCTGATGTGGCTTAAGTGGTGCGGAAACAAAGATATTTATGGGGGAAAAGTTGTCATTTTTCATAGATTCATGTTGCAGACCTCTTCTTGGCTTGGAGTGACACTTGGAGAGCTTCCCTTGGGTTCCCATGGCTTCTACTTCAAGTTTCTTCCTTTCTTCTTCATTTTTACTGTTGCACATGTCTATGTGTAGCTAATTTCACCCTTGTTGGGGTTTGATATAGTTGACCCAAAACTTATGTATACTCTCTAAGTTTTTAATTAAAGTTTATTATTCATGTTATGTGTTTTCTCCTTCTCTTAATGCTTGTTTTGGCTTGATCACCCTTTGCTTGATTTTGTGGTTTGAATCCGATTGGAAAATGTTTTTAAACCTAGAAATGGAGAAGAGCACCTAATGGGGTTTGTTGCTAGGAATAGAGCAAAACCTATTAGTCATCCTTAAACTCTTGTTCTTCTCTTAAGTATCTTGGTTGATTTATGCAAGGAATTGATAGGTTGGTCAAGATTTTCACTCTAAGGAATTAGGGTTTAACCATTTTTGTGAGTTGATGATAACATTTGGATAATGAACTTGATTAGTGGCTTTTGTATGCATGGGTGAGTGGTTAACGAAGTCAAACCTCAACATCTCGTATTATTGTCATATACTTTCAATTTTTCGCACTTGCTTGAGAAAATCCCAAAAACGGTTTCTAGTTGATTCAATTGTCAAGTTTAGATTTTAGTGTTTTATTCCAACTTTAAATCCATTCAATTGCATATTTACTGTTTTATTTATTGTTCTAGTAAGTGTCCTTATGAAAATACCCAAATATTGAACAAGTCCCTGTGGATATGATACTTGGACTTACCAAAATATTACTTGTACGACTTGGTTCACTTGCCAAGGAGATATCAAGTTTCTGGCACCGTTGCCGGGGACTTATGTCTCAATATTTGGCAATTTTGCATTTTCTATTTACATAGGCTTCATTCTTTTATTCTTTTATGTTAATTTTGTTTTAGTTTGTTATTTTTTGTTAACTTTTGTACTCTAGTCCCTTGTGTTTCTTTGGAGTCTATTATGCATAATAAAACCTTTGAAGAACTCTTCTTTGATCCATGGGGGACTATTGGAGTATTCTGCTCACACAACAAGGGCTTCTTAGTAACCAACTAGAGATGTTGTCTGAGCATCTTGAAATCATGCAGTTGAGGGTCAGTCAGCCATAACCTGTCAATTGTGATTTTTGTGGAGGAGAGCATTTAAATGGTGATTGTCATCTTTACTCCATGGAAAATTCTTGGTGGGAGCAACAGTCACACCCTCACAATCAACTTGAAGAAAATAGACTCTCAAATCTTGAGAATGTGCTTATGCAATTCATGGAAGCTTCCCAAGCTAGCTTTGAAGCCAATCAAAATTCAATTCAAAATCTTGAGATTCAAGTTGGTGAGCTAGCAAAGCAAATGGTTGAAATGTCTTCTATGGCCATAAGGGAAGAAAATTCAATAGAAGTTAAAGCATATGAGGAGAGTCTTGTAGAAGAGCATGATTCAAGAGAAAGAGATGAAGAAGAAGAAAAAGATGAGGAGAGAACACTAAAAGAGTGGGAGAAGTGCTCATAAGTAGAAATTCAACAATAAAGTCTTCCTCAAGTCAATATCCTTCTCCACCAACTAATTGACAAAGAAGAAAGGCATGAAGAACATGATAAATCCTTATATGCCTTCTTTGCCTTGTTCACCAACACCTCCCCTGCAGTGATTTGGAAGCCGCTTCATGGATATATGATTTTCATGGAGTTCCTAACTAAGAAGCGGAAGAGCAAGGGGGATGTGTTTTTTTTGACATTCATGCCACCTTGAACAACACCATCTCGTCAAGCTAGTGATGTTAAACAAGCGCTTTCTGGGAGGCAACCCAACATTTCTAACCCTTTCTCTTTTTAATTTTCTGTTATTTGAGTTAGTTTAGCTGTTAATTGCTTTGTGTTACTTGAATTTTCTGTTATGTGTTTGTTTCGAAGTGTTAATTGCTTATGTTTACTTGGCATCATTGATGCACATGTTGAGATAGTGTCAAACAAGCTTTTCCTTGGTAGTTCTTGCTCATTTTTGTTAAAAGAAAATTCTACAGAGAACAAATAAATTATGCGGCTGGTTTTTATAGCTTGAACTAATTTGGGAAAGCTTGATTTGTCTCAATAAGTGAAATCATTGATGCAAAGTGTTTGAGTGTTAGCGAAGCAAGTTGCTTTCTGTTTGTTTTATTTGTTTCAGCTGAGAAAGATTTGAGAGAATTGGTTGATTTAAGTTTGGGGTGTTCAAAGCTTGACTCATGTGGAAAACAAATTTAAAAAGCTACATCTTTCTGAGTCCAAGTGTCTCTAGCATTTTCAAGTTTAGCTTAAGATTTCTTATGCTAACTTAGAAAAATTTCGATCCCTGAAGCCATTAAATTTCATGAGCTTATTGCCAAAGTGATACCTTGTGTCACTTTTAAATAGATTAAGTATAGCAATTAAATTGCTTCATGAACCAAATTGGCTGCATGAAATATTTCTTTAATACTTTGCCAATTGTGATCTTCACATAAGGTGCAATTCTTGCACGTTGGCTTTATTGTTGTGACGCCAAGTGTCCCTTAAGGCCTAAGCTAGTTGCGTCACTTTTGAATTGGAGTGCAATTGTGCACTTTCTCCCTGCCACATTTACATGAATATGGCCATGTTCACCTTAGTTTTGTGCTGCAAATTAATTGGTCTAAGGACCAATCATGCGCTGCCAAAATGAAGCCAAGAATCACATGATTTATAAGCCAAGTGATGGCATTGTTTTTGACATGCAATTGCAGCACTTATTTCTTTGCCATGTGTCGCCTTTTAGAAACTTTGTTTGGCAATTTAATTGCTCCCAGGGACCAATTTGTCTCGGCCAATAGGAGGCTTGGTGTCAAATTCTTCACGCCATGCGTTTGAGCAAGCTCAATGTGGAATTAAATTGATTCAGGGATCATGTAATTGTTATGCAATTTTGGCAATTTGCCACTGTCATTTTGACGCCCAGCGTGAAGTGTTTGTGTATATAAGCACCTGACCCACGTTTTTTTTTACACTTCCCTTCTATCTCTCCAATTTTACTCTTTCTCCAGCTTTTTCTTTCTCTTTCGAACCACACGCACAACACATTCTTCATGCCATTTTCTTCTCTTCTTTTTCATATCATTTCAAGCTTGATCATTGTGAGTTCATTTCTTCTTTCTCTATCTGGTTTCATTCTGGTGCATTTCTCTCATCCCATTTCTCTTGTTTTCACTTTGTTCTTAGGTTGTAACATGTTGTTCTTTCTTTATTTTCTTGAATGTTGCTACCTATTTTCCATAGCTTGAATGTTCATTACTTTCTTTTCTTATTGTTTCTTATTGATTTCTGCTATTGGATTATTCTCTTTCTTTGTGTTTTCAAATTTGTGGTTTTACACATGTTCAAGTTCTTCTTTTTCCTCTTATTTTTAAGTGTGCCTTTTAAGTGTTTGGTAAAATGTCTAAGTTAAAAATTCTTGTGATTTGTCCCTTGTTCTGTGATATGTGTGCTTAACTTCACTTTCTCTTGACTTAGTGTGTTTAGGGTTAGTTTTATTTTGTTGAATCTTATTGTGTTTCGCTACTTTGTTTGTTAGTTAATGCTTTTATTTCTTTATTTCATTTGAGTTCTTAGTTGTTGCCTTTTCCTGTAGTTACTTTTTCTTCTTTAATGTTAGCTTGTGTTGATGTTAGAACTTGTTTCTTGTTGTTTAAATTAAGTTTGGGGTTTCTTATTTTTCAGTTGTTGAGTTTTCTTATTGTTGTGTTCTTTTGTGTATTTTCTTTAGGATGGCTACTCCTCAAACCAAGGTTTACAAGAGAAGAAAATCCACTGAGACCCAATGCTCCCACCCTTCTAGGCAAGCACTACCTCTGGATTTTGATGATGAAACTTTTGTTTCTAAAGCTCATGAAGATATCTTTCCATCAGCTGTTGAAGTTTCTGTTGATGTGGCTTGGCCATATTATCCTGGGGGCCAGGATAATCCCCAGGGAGGAGGAGGGTTTGCTGCTGCTGCTGATGGGGATGTTGATGCACACTTGGAAGAGGAAGGAGTGGAGGAAGGCTGATCTTTTGGCCTGATGTTGAGGGAGTCATATTGTGTTTTATGTTTTATGTTTTTTTTTGTCTTTTGCTTATGTTGTGTTTAGTTGTTATTGTTTAACTTGTGTGATGTGATAGATTTTAATTTCTAGTTAATGTGTTTTTAGATTGAACATGTGTTAAGTGTGTGGTTTGAGACTTTGGCACAATTTTAGTTCATTCATTGCATGAGTTCTCGATGATGTTAAATTCCATTGTGATGTGATTGTATGCTTGTGGGATGTTCATAGTTGGATGCTTTGTAGTATTCCATGCGATTAATGAGTATGGCACGATGTTGTTGAAAATCATTGAGTGCTTGTTTTAACCGAGTAAGTATTTGAGCTTTCATTGCTTTATTTGATTAAGTGACACCATTGGAATGTGTACAATTGGTTTTGCTTGAATCTCTACTACCATGAATTGCATATGCTTGTTGAGAAGTGATCAAGGCATTTTTATTCTTGTGTAAGTTTTAGCCACTGGACCAAATAGCTAACCTAACAAATTGTTGTCCTTTGCATGACCCCCTTTGAGCCAAACACATTTTTTATTCTTGAATCCTTGAGTCTAAAAGAAAGACAATTGCTTCCCACACCTTAGGGATAGGAGAGCAAGTCATTTTTGATAGTGGATTGCAAGAGTTTAAGTTTGGGGTTTTCTATGTGATTACCAAGAAAGGATAGAAATGTTAGGAATCTTTTTGTGGTTTCTTGTTTACAAGCCACCCTTGTGTCATGAAAAAAAAAATCAAATTTTACAGAAATGAAAAAAGAAAGTTTGAAAAGTAAACAAGGTGGATCAATAATTCTTGTTTTGATGTTGGTCAAGGTTGTTTCTAGCATTGGGATGCATTGAATGAAGGTTTTCATTGAACTTGAGAAGTTGGAATTGTTGAATGAATTGTGATCATAGAAGTTGCTCTCCTATTCTCTTGTGGTGTAATTTTGCTTATCCGGAAAAACCAATATTCTTTGTAGCCCAGCCAAGATTCAACCTAATAAAAGACCTTTGTGATGTTTGCATGCATGTGTGGTTTTATGGTTTCTTTTAAGATGAAAATCAAAACTGAATTGTGTGGTTTCAATGTGTGTGATCGATAGATACACTTGCCCGGATACATTTGTGTGCTTGAGAGAAACACGTTTTCTGTGAGGGAACAAGTGCTCTTTGGTTTCTCTATTTCAGTCATTGACATGCTTGTTAGTCTCTAGAGGAATTATTTGCATTTGTATCTTGCTGTAAAATTTTGTGAGGGCACCACAGGGTATGGTTATTCATTTTGGAAATTCTTGCTCAAAGACTTGAGTTGAAAGCATATGTGGATGGATGTGATGTGGTGCTTGATTTTCAAACCATGTTGTTGATGCATAATTTCATGTTTATGTTGATGTTAGGTAGGTTGTTTATGTTTGGTTGTGTAGCTTAGTTTTATTTTGCTTGAGGACAAGCAAAGCTCTAAGTTTGGGGTGTTTGATAGATGCTTTATATACTTACATATCTTAGCATTTATCTTACTTTTTTCATGACTTAGAATTTTGTTTTAATCAATTTTAGGCTAATTTAACTATTATTTAGAAGTAGTGTTAATATTGCTAATCCTTTAGGAGTTTTACTAGCTTTTGATGTTTTGTTGTAGGAATAGAAGAAGAATTAAAGAAATTGGAGCATGAGTCATTGGAAGTTCAAGCCAACATCTTTGGAAGCATATTTTGAAAGCCAAAAGCCAACATCTTCCTTTTATTTTGCCAAGGCCGGGCTTAAGAGATTTGAGGCTGGGCCTGAGAATGAAGAAATTTCCCTTTTCTTGCTGTCAACCTGAGGCTGGGTGTGAGAAGTCTGAGGCTGGGCGTGAGGACCTTCGAGTTACACCCCTGATGCCTTTTCTGAAGCTGGGCGTGAGAGTGCTGATGTGGCTTAAGTGGTGCGAGAACAAAGATACTTATGGGGGGAAAAGCTGTCATTTTTCATAGATTCATGTTGCAAACCTCTTCTTGGCTTGGAGTGACACTTGGAGAGCTTCCCTTGGGTTCCCATGGCTTCTACTTCAAGTTTCTTCCTTTCTTCTTCATTTTTGCTACTGCACATGTCTATGTGTAGCTAATTTCACCCTTGTTGGGGTTTGATGTGGTTGACCCAAAACTCATGTATACTCTCTAAGTTTTTAATTAAAGTTTATTATTCATGTTATGTGCTTTCTCCTTCTCTTAATGCTTGCTTTGGCTTGATCACTCTTTGCTTGATTTTGTGGTTTGAATCCGATTGGAAAATATTTTTAAACCTAGAAATGGAGAAGAACACCTAATGGGGTTTGTTGCTAGGAATAGAGCAAAACCTGTTAGTCATCCTTAAACTCTTGTTCTCCTCTCAAGTATCTTGGTTGATTTATGAAAGGAATTGATAGGTTGGTCAAGAGACTTAGGTTTTCACTCTAAGGAATTAGGGTTTAAACATTTTTGTGAATTGATGATAACATTTGTATAATGAACTTGATTAGTGGCTTTTGTATGCATAGGTGAGTGGTTAACGAAGTCAAACACCAACATCTCGTATTATTGTCGTATACTTTCTATTTTTTGCACTTTACTTGCTTGAGAAAATCCCAAAAATAGTTTCTAGTTGATTGAATTGTCAAGTTTAGATTTTAGTGCTTTATTCCAACTTTAAATCCATTCCATTGCATATTTACTGTTTTATTTATTGTTCTAGTAAGTGTCCTTATGAAAATACCCAAATATTGAATAAGTCCCTGTTGATACGATACTTGGACTTACCAAGATATTACTTGTACGACTTGGTTCACTTGCCAAGGAGATATCAGGCCCCTGGTGTTGATGGTTTTCAACCGATCTTTTTTAATACATACTGGGATATTGTTGCTAATGATGTTCACAGTATGGTTGCTTCTGCCTTTGATTCTGGTTCCTTTGATCCTTGTTTTGCAGAGACTCTTATTGTCCCTATTCCTAAAATAGATGATCCCCAATCTTTTAGGGACTTTCGACCTATCAACCTCTGCAATGTCCTCTTTAAAGCTATATCTAAGGTGCTTGTCAACAGGATTCGCCCTCACTTGGATAAGCTTATTGGTCCTCTTCAAAGTAGCTTCATCCCCAAAAGAGGCACTTCTGATAATGCCTTGATCACCTAGGAGATTGTGCATCATATGCATAAGAAGAAAGGGAAGAAGGAATATGTGATGTTCAAAATTGATTTTGAAAAAGCCTATGATCGAGTTGATTTGAAATTCCTTGAGATGACTTTGACACTATGTTTGGATAAAGAATTTCAAAAATGCCATAGAATTTGAAATGCAAGTAATTCAATTGAAAGCAATTAAATTTCATTCAATTGTGTAATAACTTGTTTGGATTATTAGTTTTGAATCTATTTTTAAAGAAATTAAAAAAATAACTATTAATTATAGTCTGATTTTAAATAAGCTTTTTTTCTCTCCTCACTTTCTCTCTCTACAACACATCACATTCAGACACTGAGCATTGCATGCAGCAGCCAGCAGTTGCAGTGTTGCACTATTGTATTATGAGAAACTCCAACGAGGACAATAAAATGCCAGCATCCGATTCTTCCTCCATGATGATTTTTGGCCAGTGGTGGTGTTTACGCTCGGAAGATGATAAAGGGAGGTTTGCTCGTAATCTTCTCTCATTGTCGGTGGTTTAATTTGGTTCAACTCTTTCTGCCGGCGATTCGGATTCCATGGTGGAGAGCCCAATAATGATCGATGGCAAGAGAAAAATAGGTGACAGATGAGCGATGGGGAGTAGGATACGTTTCTCTTCAGTTGACAAATGAGGAATTTTAACGATTCTACCTACTTCAGTGGAATTTTAAATTCCTACTTTTAAAGGATTGAAATTAAAATTAAATTTTTTCAAATTTTACATTTGAGTATCCAAACGGGGGATTTCATTTAGTAGCAATTAAAATTCCTACAAAAATTACATTACTCGGTTGAAATGCTATATCCAAACGCAAGGTGAGAGATTTTGGATTTCCTCAGGCCATAGTGAGACTTATTTTGAACTGCACTACAAACACCAAGCTGGCTTTAAAGTGGAATGGCGAGAAACTTGAGGCTTTTTCTCCTAAAAGAGGCTTGAGACAAGGTGATCCTATGCCCCCTTATTTATTTGTTTTGTGTATGGAAAAATTGTCACTTCTTATTCAGCAGAAAGTTCATGATCAACATTGGCTCTCTGTGAAAATATCTAACAATGGTCCCCTTATTTCTCATCTCTTCTTTGCAAATGATTGTCTTTTGTTCATTGAGGCTAAATCTTCCCAAGTTAAGCTTGTCAAAGAGGTTTTGGATATCTTCTGCCATGCTTCAGGCCTGAAGGTTAATCTCCAAAAATCAAGATTCATGACGTCAAAAAATATCACAAATGTCAAAGCTGATAAATTTGCCGCCTTTGGATCCTCTGCAGCGGTGCTGCCTCTGCAGCAGTGATCTTGACCATTTGATTTACATTTGATGGTTGTTAAAAATAAGAATATGTTTATAGTTAATTATAAAGGGTTGGGATGTTGCTGCAGGGGCTGTAGGGCAGCAGAAAATCCGAACTCAAATTTGCCTCCATTACTCATTTCCAGCATACTCGCGATATTGGCAAATATCTTGGTTTCCCCATGCTCTCAGGGAGAGTCAAGAATAGTGATTTCAACTACATTCTTGACAAAATTAATTCTAGACTGGCTGGATGGAAGATTAATATGTTGAATAGAGCTGGGTGGGTGACTTTGGCCCAATCAGTTTTAACATCCATGCCCATCTACACAATGCAGAATTTGTGCCTTCCGGATGGGGTTTGTGTAAAGATTGATACATCTATTAGACATTTCATTTGGGGAAATGACCACTACCATTGGGTGAATATATATATTTGTATTATCATATTTGAATATAATATTTTATATCATAATCCAGTTATTTCGATTTTTTAGTTAATTATCCAGTCAATTTAGTTTAAATTTTAAATCTGTTTGAACTCTTCGATGTTGTCCATGAGGGATGCATCTAATCGTTGCATCATTGTGATTGAAGACGTAGACTGCAGCCAAGAGGTGCTTGTGATTCAGAGGATGACAGCAGCGACGACAGTAGCGAGGTATATATATTTGTTTTGTATTATGCTTATATGCTACTCGTTAATAGCAAGTAATGACAACGATTTCTTAAAATGAACTGCATAGGTTACTGAGAAGTTTAGTCTGTCGAGTTTGCTTAACAACATGGATGGTTTGAGATCAAGCGGTGGAGAGGAGCAGCGAATTATAATCTTCACAACTAACCACAAAGAGAAAATAGACCCTGCACATTCCCTTGTCCTTCCTCAAAGGCAAGGCTTTTCGAGTCTTGGCTTCCAATTATTTGGGCATTGAAGGAGATCATCCACTCTTTGAACAAATCGAAGGATTATTGGAGAAAAAAGAAGTCACCCCTGCACTGGTAGCATAGCATCTAATCAGAAGTGATGATCCTGAAGTTGCTTTAAAAGCGCTTGTTGAATTTCTCAAAGAAACTGGCAAGGATGTTATCCTAGGAGATTGAAAAGCGAAATTCAATTTCTATGTATCATCTACCGCTATAGAGAAGTAGCAAAAGAATAGAAAATGATGTAGGACAGATCGAATGATGCAATGAATTATCGAGTATAAATTTTGTGAGAAAATTTCAAATTACTAGAAGAAGTATTATTTTACTAAGGTATATGTTTATTCACGAAAATATGTTCAAGTCACCGTCATAGTTTATTAAGAGAATTATTTACAAATTAAAAAATTTATTTTTTCATTGTACGAAATTGTAAGTGTCAAATCTCTATCTTTATGCGTTGTATTAGAAATCAAATATTTTTTTATATTCTTTTTTTAGGAACATTTCTATTTTTATCTTGAAGAAAATATAAAATATTAAATCTTTTACCAAAGGCGGTTAGGATTGAAAATATTATAATAAAGGAATATTGGATTTCACACAAAGTTCATCCTTGGCTCCTCTTATATCTTCTTTCCCCTAATATTTCAGTCCATACCATAGTAATATACCATGGGATCTCACACGAAAAAACTATTTTCTTATTTTACATCACCTTCGTCAAGGCTTGAAGTATACAATGCCTTCTCCATATTGATCATACTGCTTAGATGCCGTCGGCAATTTCGATCCTTCATCACCACAAAGGTAGAGGGCTTGTTCAAACTCAAAAGCCAACCAAAGAAACACATTCTCCAAATGTAAGTTATAATTAAGTAGGTGTATGGGTATATATTTTTTTTATAGATAAAATTACAGATAAAATTGTTATTTTCTTTGTTATAATCCACTGATACCTAAGTTTAATTCTTATAGATAAAAAAAAAATAACAACTTTGCTAGTTACATGTAGGGTGTAAGCGGATTGTTATTGACCTATGAATCCATCCAACCCAGACTACATGTTACCGACTTGGTTTTTTTTTTTTTTTTTGGACCCAGTATTGACCTATGAAGACATACAACTGAGCCAAAGTGACTAAAAAATGCAAAGCTGTGTAAGCTTTTTGCCTTTCAGTAATAGAAATTCCCTTGAAAAATCTATGAGGGTAAACCATAAACACAACTATCCAACAAAAAATTTAAAGGTTGAGAGACACCCTTGGAAATGTGGGCATTTTTCTTTAACCAAAATACTCTTCAAATTATCATGCTTTTTATTTTAAATTTTGGTAATAACTTGAAAATGTTGTAAATCATAGCATTATTATGGTGGAGAGCTTCATTGAAAGGTCAAGACTTAATTCCTTTCCCTACAAGAAATTTAGTATTTCAAATTAAAGCTAGTGTTTGTTTCTCCCCTTTCTTGGTCTTGCGGTCACTATTTTCCACTATCCTCACATTGTTATGTTCCTTCATTTCTGTTTCCAGGTTTGACCGTGACTGGAAAAATATTGAAGCATTTGTTGGATCAAAGACTGTTATACAGGTAATTCTAAATGAGCAAAAAAACCTTCTTTGTCAGAAGTGCATAATGTCTTTAATATTTCTCGAATTGAGTCTAGAAATTTCATTTTAGTTTGTACCTTGAAATTATCCCTTCTCTCATTTTCTTGTTAAACTTGCTTTTGTTCTCGATGTTTTGGGAGGGAAGTCAACATAGCCATGGCAAGAAAAGGGGTATTCACTGATAAAAATCAGTTCCAGATATCATGTTCAATGTGAAGGTTACTTAAAAATAATTTGGTCGGAGAAAATCCATGATGTCAGAATTTGGTTAATTGGTTATTTAGTTTTCAAATTTTGCCAATGGAACTATATCTTGCTAGAAATGAAATGTCAAAAGAATAGGTCTTATTTCCTCCCCCCTGCCAAAAATGCTGTGTTATTCAACCATATTCTCCTTGATTTGCCATATCTTTCTCACTGACACATTTTGCTCCGCTGCTCTAGTAGGGATGGTTTATTGACTCACTGGTCCATTAAAAAAAGGTTGTATCTTTTATGAGAAAAAATGTTAAACCTAATACCCATTTTAGCCCACTGTTTCTTTGAGGCAAGTAGCTTCAATTTAAAATTCGAGGTATTGACTGAGTTTCATGTTCATTCTATACAATGCAAGTTGTTGCATTGTGACACCATGTGCTTTCTACTACTTTATTGTAGAGCTCTTGCCAAACAAATTGTTTGTTCCATAAACGTTAGGCTTAGATATTAATACTATAGGTGCTTTCTCTCTTATTCTGGTCACTTTGTGACATCATTTTAACCATTTGATTTTAATCCTTTATTATTAAATTATTATTAGATGTTTATAACCATAATTTATATCATACTTTGTTATCCTCTGAAAAAATGTGACAAACTGACTATCCTAAAAGCTTAGCTGTTAGATGCAGATCCAGGAATGGTTTTTTTAATATTTTAACATGCCTCCACATGTGAGAGCAGAACATGGGCAAAGCATGATAAAAGTTTTTATGAACAACCAACTGCACTAAAATTTTAAACTGTTAGGTACAGAGTAGTGAATGGTTTTACCTCTGACAAGAAAATAATGCAAATTGCTTTTGATGACATGCCGATCCTTTTGATTGACCAAAAAGAAACCAGCAAGTGTTAACAAGGAGCAATATTTTATGTTAGGCATTATTTATGACAGGATATTATAATGCAATTTGTTCCATGCCACCAACCCCACTTAGTGGGAAAATGCTTGGTTGTTGTTTAGGTTGAGACTAGTGTCTGGAGCTGAGCTGGCTTGAAAATCTTAATATATATGAATGTTTGAGTTGTTGGGGCTTTTGTTCTTTTATTTTTTTTAAGTTTCAGTGTAATGTCCATGCCTTACCCTATGTTTGGATGACTCAATTTAATAGAGCAATTCATTTGTTTAGAGAATTTAAATTTTCGTGCGGTAAATTACTCTGTTTGGACAGTATATTTGGAAAGCAATTAAAATTCAAGTATTTTAAGCGGGTATTTTCGTTAGCTCAAAATGTAGAAATTCAAATTCTTCCAAAAACAAAAGAATTTAGAATTCCTCATTCTCTCACTCCCTCTCTCGCATACGCTCTTCTTTTCTCCCTCTCTCGCAATGCTTGCTCACACTCACTCTCTCTGAACTCACTTTTTCTCTCGGTTCCAGTGCACCCTAGTTCATACAATGACATTATTTCATATAATGTAATAAACTACAATCATTAATAATTTTTTTATAACATGCAAGCATTAATAATTTAATACAAAGCTGTATAATTTGCAAATATACAATAGTTAAAAACTAATATTAAAAATAATTTTAAATTATTAAATATTATCTAATATTTATTTTTTTAAGGGAAATATTAAAATTATTTTTGAATTGTTAAATATTTAAGATTTAAAATTATTTTCAAATTATTAAATATTTAAAAAATAGCCAATATTTATTTTGATAAATTTTAATATTGAAATTTCATTTTATTAAATATATATTTAAAAATAAAAATTTGCATACGAAGGAAATTGAATTATCCCATCCAAACTAAGAATTTGAAATGCCATAAATTTGAATGGATTTATCCAAACAAATCATTTGGAAAATGAAGAAAATTTAAATAAGAGTATTTCAAATCTCTAGCATTTCAAATTCTTTGGAATTTTGAAATTCCTTATCCAAACACAAGGTAGTGTTTAGATAGAGAATTTTAAAATTCTAAGGAATTTGAAATGCATGGAAATTTAATTGCTTCAATTTAATTTTCAAAATTCTTTATTTGGATAAATCAATTCAAATTTCTTGTATTTCGAATTCTTTGTTTGGATAAAATGATTCAATTTCCATCTTATGTACAAATCATTTTTAAATATTTATTTAAAAATCAATATTTGATGTTTCAATATAAAATTTTAGCAAAAATAAACATTTAGCCAATTTTTAAATATTTTTTTTTTAAAATGGCATAAAAAATTTAAAAATTGCAAAAAGTTAAATGATTAACTATACCATTTTTTCATAGATAATCAATAACTACAAATCAAATATCAAGTACTTGGTATTCTGATTGCAACATAATTTGTAACTATGAAAATATTGTTTAAGTGAAAGAAAAAGTAAATATTGATAACTTTTTAATAACAATAAAAGTGTAAATTTGTATCTTATCACCAAAAAAAAAAATTGCTAATGAATAGGGATAGAAAAAGGTGTGGAAGAGAGAGAGAGGGGAGTGAGGGACAGAGGTGAGAAAAGAGGGAGAGGTGTGGAAGAGAAGGATGTGTAGAAAAGGGATAGAGAGAATAAGAGGTGCAAAAGGGGAAGAAGGGGAAGGGAGAGGGGGAGAGAGAGGTGCAGCACAGACAGAGCACGTACTAAAAGTCAGAGGTGAGAGAGATCAGTGGCACTATGGAAGAGAAGAGGAATTTCCAAATTCTTTTATTTTAGGTGTTATTAGAAATCCCTTCATTTTACTTTAAAAAAATCCCATTTAAATTTGTATCTTATAACTAAAAAAATATATATTTGCTAATGGATAGGGATAGAAAGAGGTGTGGAAGAAAGAGGGTGGAGTGAGGGAGAGGTGTGGAAGAGAAGGAAGTGTAGAGAGAAGGAATAGAGAGAACAAGAGGTGCAAAAGGGAGAGGGGGAGAGAGGTGCAGCACAGACAGAGCACATACTAAAAGTCGGAGGTGAGAGGGATCACAGTGACACTATAATCAGAGAGGAGGAATTTCCAAATTCTTTTATTTTTGGTTTTATTAGAAATCCCTTCATTTTACTTGAAAAAAAATATCCCCTTTAAAATTCCCATCATTTTGAACATTCTTTGCATTTGATATCCAAATAAGTCATTTTGATATGTGGAATTTTAAATCCAGTTAAAAATTGAATGCCTCTTTCAATTCCTCATCCAAACACACTGTAATTTAGATTAAGGACTAATGATTATTTCTACTGACTTTGTAGATACGTAGCCATGCACAGAAATACTTTCTAAAAGTTCAGAAGAGTGGGACAAGTGAACATCTTCCACCACCCAGGCCCAAAAGAAAAGCTGCCCATCCATATCCTCAAAAAGCTTCCAAAAATGGTCATAATCTTTCACCATTTCTTTTTTACACAAATTAAGTGCATTTATATCTAATAATTTGTAATTGATATCTGGCAGCTCCTGTACTCTCACAAGCATCAGGACCTCTTCAATCTTCATCTGCTTTGCTTGAACCTGGATATATCCTGAAGAATGATGCCCCACCAATGCTTAAAATTCCTATTATGAACACTGTGGCGTCGTCCTGGTCAAACAACACCCTGCAAACTGTCAATTTATCTCCTGGTATTAAATGCTACAATTTTCTTTACCTTAAATTTTGCTTATATTAATCCTGGAATTTTGTTCATGAAAAGTAAACATAGTTATTGAAGATACTTGTTACCAAAAAAATTAAAAGATACTAACTGCTTTCTTGTGTTTGCAACATTATATGTTTATTGCAGTGACAAAAGTGAATAATCCTTGCAGTAGCGGTGAAAGCACTCCTAAAGCGCGGCCAGTTGGTGAATCTAATGGTCAAGGGAATAAAAGCCATCCATTGAGAGGCAAGGTTTTAGTGGTTTTCCTTAATAGTTTCTAGTTGATTTTCATTGATGGTTACATGTATGCATGCATGGCAAGTTTATGGAGTGTTATAAATATAGTTTGTGCTGACAGTGGCATATAATGTATATTCCGTGTGTACTTTATGCCAGTTGTATATCAGAAAAACTACACTATGAGGGGTTGAAGTAACTTAATTTTCAATCTTGGACATGGATGTTGATATGATTGTCTTATGCACCAAAATTTTCACTTGAACTGATATAACTGAAATGCTGAAAATTATAAGCCGTCAGCTTTTATTTGAATTCAACGGTACTCTATAAATAATGCAATTTTGTATATTGGTGATATTTTCTCAATTGGTACCTTCAATTTATTTATTACATTTGATTGATGGAATCCTGTGTCCGAGACATATCATTTTAAAATTTATGTGCTTCACAGATGAAAAAGTCGAGTGTAATTTCTTTTGACTCATTTCATCTCATATTCATCATGTCTTGAAAACTGTTTGAGTAGCTTGCTACAAACTCCCACTTACACGCACTTACAGACAGAGAAAAGTGATAAAACTAAAGAAGTGGATTTTTCTCATTTGAGTAAATCCACTTCTTTAACTTTATCACTTTTCTCCCATCTGAACCATGAATTCTAACAGCTTCAACTATACAAACGAAATGAAAGCTAGTTAGATTCACATGCATTGCAGAAATTCGCAGTGTCCTTGGCACTAGACAAATTGCTTCCACTAGTAAGAGATGAAGCAAATCTGCTATGGGGCATGCAAAAAGAACTAGAATACATTCAAGGCTCCCTTGAGAATGCAGATAGGAGATAATTATTATTCAAATAATTTTATTTAAATTAAAAATACTTAATTGATAAGCAGATTGGCCGCCCAAACTAAAATGTGGGTTTAATTTTTCTTGGTACAACTACCATTGACAGATTGTACTAAAAATGTTTAATCTCAGTTCATTCATAGATAAGCCAAATCAATATTCACAACTTGCTCTGTTATGACCAATGTTTTTAAAATCGGACCTGTCATTGAATCGGTCAAGGCACTGGTTTAAGGTTCAATGGTTCAACCACCGTGGTTGAACCGTGGTCGAACCGGTATTAATAAAATAATAATAATAAAATAATTTATAAAATAATATTAAATAAATATAATATCACATAACTTTATAACATTAAAAACTATAATAAAACTTAAAACATCACTTTACAAGGTTTTAACATTCAAAAAATATATAAAAGTTTAATTAAATATATCATAATACTTAAGTTCAAATTTTAATAAAATAAAATAATGTCTATTAACAATAACAAATTTACATTTAGAATAAAGAAAGAAAATGACAAATTAATATAATATAAAATTATCAAAAATCAAGATATAAAAAAATTATAAATTAATATAAATGAGCAAATTATATGTTTTACAAGAAAATAATAATAATAATTGATAAAATAATTTATATCTATTTGAGATATTTATTAAATATGTGTTTTTATTTATCTTTAAAATATTTTATATTGAATTTAAAATGAAAATAAAAAAAATTAAAAAAAATTAAAAAAAATATCAGTTCAAACCGGTTTTGGGTACTGGTTCTTGATCGGTTTTGGCCTGATTTGACCCGTTCTTGACCGATTCCGAATTTCTCCAATTTTATAGAGTATCCGGACTGGTCACCAAACCGGTTCCCGGTTGAACCGGTCGAACTGACCGGTCCGGTCCGATTTTGATAACATTGGTTATGACATAAAATAAATAAAATAAAGATATAAAAAAAAGCTCAACTTGCCGACAAAATAGTATTTAAGAAAGACTTAGAAATGCTTGAAAGTCTTCCTCTCACTGTAGACCTAGGAAATTAAACTTGGAGTAGATAAATAAGTCTGATAACACAGAATTCTCATACCACAAAATCCTCGTATCACAATAATACACTACAGACAGAAATCAAAGCTATGGTGATTGATGAAGGTTAGGCGTGGAAGGAAAAGGAGGACAGAGGTTGCTTGCGCAAATCTAGCTAATCTGGGCTTCTGGGGCAACCAGTAGAGAAAGAAAAAGGATTGAGAATTGAGAGAGGAGGCAACAACACAAAGCAGAAGAGAAACTATCCCCATGACCAAAACCGTACACAAAAAAGCACACCAACCATTCATTTTCTTTTGCCCACATTTACTAGTCCACATTATGTTTGGACAGACAATTGCAGTGCCACAGAACCAACCAGCCACTCCCTCACTTCACGTCCTAAACTAGTTTAGTTTTGTTACCTCATCTCTCTACCTTCTTTCTTCTTCCACCACACCCCTTTCCCCCCACAATTCTTCCCTCCCTTCAACACATGCACCCCTTCTCCACCCTTTTGCACCCTCCCCACCATCCACTTTCTCTTCCACAAAGAGAAAATAGACCCTGCATTGCTGCGCCGTGGTCGTATGGACATGCACATTCTGTAACACCCTCAATTTTATTATTTTACCAATTGTAAATATTTTTATATAAATGTTATGAGAAATGATGTACTATATTTTATAGAAACTTTCTGTACCTATTTTCATAATAAAATTAATACAGTGTTATTCAGTAAAATTTTCTAAGTCTTTTAATACTTTTGTTTATACCTAAATTTCTTGTTGACCGGACAGTTGTGTCAGACAGCTGTCCAGGATAAGATTTTCAGTATAATATTTTGGATTAAACTGTACTCTAATAAATAAAGAATTTAATGTAGAATTAAAATATATACAGTTGAGAAATGAACTACTTGTTGACTGGACCGTTGTGTCAGACAGCTGTCCAGGATAAATTTTCAAGTGTAAAATTTTGGACTAATCTGTAACTTAATAAAAAGGTAATTGAATATAGATTAAAAATATATACAGTTAAAGAATTAAAATGCTAATTTCAAATTGTTAGGATTTTCTAAAAATTATAACTCTATGGAATTATTACGGTAAAATTCTAAGGTAGAAAATTAAGATAAAATTTGTATGAGATCTATGGAATTATCTAATAATTATAATATACTTAGAATAATTATAAAAATTGTTTAACTAAGAAAAATTAAAAATAAAAGTATTAGCCAATCAAATTTTGACAACTCAAAGTTTCTAATCCAATTAAATTAAGTTAATTAGGCTTTGATTTAGAGATAATTAAGACACTACCCCAAGGTTTTTGATAGTGAGGAATCTAATGGTGATATTAGTTTCTTAAAATTCTAATTAGTTTGTAAAATAATTAAAATCCTAAACACCCTTCTAGAAGACTCCACCAAATTCAACAACTTTGACCCATTGACCAAGCAATTGGCAAGTTACGTTTGGGACTTGTCTTGGACGTCCAAGTGGGTTGAGAAGCTAGGCCAATTGGCTGCCCAAGGACTGTAGCTGGACGTGTGAGGGTTATTCAATTTGGTGGAGAAAATGCTTTATTAAAGACATAAGAAATTAATATAAAAAAAAAACACAAAACCCTAACTTCAAGAAACCCCAAACCGTAAGCTTTCCATACAGCAGCCCCTCCATTTTCACTTCAGCCTTTCTTCTAAAATTAAGAATTTAACCAACAAAAACCTTTCAAATTTCAATATAGCTTAGGCCAAAGAGAAGAGAATTAGGAGAAAAAGCTCAAAATTTCAAGAAGCCAAGGAAAAAGAGAGAAAAGGGGGAAAAGGAAATTCAAGAGTTCTCCATCAAATTAAGGATCTAAGGTAAGGATCTTGGTATTTAATTTCAATTTAAACAAATTGGAAGTAGGAGAAACATGTCCTTAGGGTTAATTTCAAGATTTGATCAAGAAACATTAAAAGATGAAATTAAATTAGGGCTTTTATATCTTTGATAAAATAAGTTGAAATTTGATGGTTGAATGAATGTTTTGGTTGATATCATGATGTATTGTGATTGATTGAACCTTGAATTGATTTGTTCTTGATTGAAATTGGCTTGGTTGTGTTGAATTTGATGTTGGAATTTTGAGAAAAATTGTTGGAAATGGTATCAAGACCATACGGCCATGGTTAGTTTGCAAGGGATAATATGTGGAAATTTTCAATTAACCAAGGGCAAAATAGTCATTTCACATGTAGGGACACATTGGGAATTTTAGAAAAAGTTTAAGGGCATTTTCGGTAATAATTAAAAAGTATAAGGGTAATTAGGTAATTTCACATTTTGAGGACACAATTGGAAATTTATAAAAAGATTGAGGGTAATTAGGTAATTTCATAGATTCTAGAAGAATTAGGGACACATTCGGAAATTTATAAAAAGATCAAGGGTAAAATGGGAAATTTTAGAAAGTAGTAAGGGTAATTTAGTAATTTCACCTTTGAGGGCAAAATTGGAAATTTATAAAAAGATAGGGTTATTTTAGTAATTTTCCATATTAAAGACTTAATTGGTATTTTAGTAAAAGTTTAGTAATTTTCATAATAAATACATAATTATTATTTTAGTAAAAGTTTAGTAATTTTACCTAGTAAAGGATTAGTTAGTAATTTATTAAGGTATTGATGTTATAATGTTAATTAGTGAATTTTATAATTTTAATGTGATTGATTAATATTAATTATTTGTTTATTAGCATCATTATCATATTGCATAAGTCTGAGTTCTTGGAAAATACAAAGATTTCAAATGAGAAATGAGTTTTCAAATGAGAAATGATTTTGTTGACTAACCGGGACTGCGGTAGTCATGAAAAATGAGTATTTTGGGGGGAATTGATTTCCAGGACTATGTTGACTGACCGGACTGCGGTAGTCATGTATTTGAAAAGATGATTGAGATTATGAACAAAGAACTGTGTTGACTGACCGGACTGCGGTAGTCATGTATTTGAAAAGATGATTGAGATTATGAACAGAGAATGTGATAGTCCTGAGAAATGATGGGTGAGCAAAGTAAGTTAGACAGGACCGTATAGTCTGTGATTATATAGTCTGTGGGGTGAAGGATATTGACAATTCCACATGTGGCTGGAAACTGGACTGAGTTGCGGTCGTGGTGGCCTTCCGGGTATCCTGATCTCCTAATTCTGTCTAGTTTATTCACGTTTAGTAGGGGCTGATAGCTGAATTGCAGTACGTAATGGTAGGCCAGTTACTTACTAAACACTCAAAGGGGAAGTCTCCATGGAGCAGGGTCAAAATAATTTTGAGTCAAAAGGATTTTGAGTCAAAACTGCATGTGCTTTATAAACTTGCATTTTCATAAAGCATACTGCATTTGCATTATTTATGTGAATTCTTAGTTATGAAATGAAATGTCATTGACTGTGATTGTTTTTCTATGTATTAGAAATTAAATGCCTGATCCGGTAATGCTGTCCCCAGATTCTAGGGGAGTGTAATTGCAGGTATTTGGAAGATTAATTAGAAGTTACAGATGCAGACATGTTCCAGAGCTATAGGAATAGGGGTTTTTGGCTTTAGATACTTTTGTATTAATTAGAAATAATTTGGTAGTAGTATTTTCTGTAAATTTTAATAATGTAAATTATAATGACAAACTTTAAGCTTAATGGAGTGTATTTATTTTAATTGTAAATTTAGTGTTTATGGATTTTAGATAGAAATTAATTAATTAGATAGGGGGTTACACATTCACTTGTGTAACATCCTCATTTTACTATTTGTACGCATTTATATATGTACATTATGAACACTTATGCACTGTATTTTATAAAACTCTATGAACATATTTTCTTAATGAAATTAATACAGTTCTACTCAGAAGAATTTTCTGAATTTCTAAATGTCTTCGTTTTTGCTGAAATTAATTGTTGACTGGACTGCTATGTCAGACAGCTGTCCAGGATAAATTTTCAAGTATAGAATTTTGAACTCAATTATAACTTAAAAGAAAGGTAATAGAATATAGATTAAAAATATATACAGATAAAGAATTAAAATGCTTATTCAGAATTGTTAGGATTTTCTGAAAGTTAGAACTTTGAGAAATTATTACGGTAAAATTTTAAGACAGAAAATTTAGAGAAAATTCATAGGATATCTATAGAATTATCTAATAATTGTAATATACTTAGAATAATTATTAAAAATGTTTAACCAAGAAAAATTTAATTTAGAACCTTAACCAATCAAAAAGTGACAACTTAGGCTTTTCTAAGATCACTAAATTAAGCTAATTAGGCTTGGATTAAGAGATAAGTAAGACACTACCCCAAGGTTTTTGATAGTGAGGAATCTAATGGTGGTGTTATTTTCTTCAAATTCTAATTAGTTTGTAAGATAATTAACAGCCCTAAATTATTCTAGAAAATTCCATTAAATTACCTACAAATGTTGACTTTTGACCTTTTGGAAGGCAAGTCACTTGCTGCACTCCTTTGGCTGTCCAAGTGGATGGGGAAGCTTGGAGAACTGATCTCCCTTGGCCAATAGGGGCTGCTGGACGTGCAGGAGCTGCTGGATGTGAAGGAAACATCCAATTTGGTTAATTCTTGGTTTAATGAAGCAAATAACTTAAGTAAAAGGCAAAAAGTCACAAAAGCTATTTTTATCTCCAAAACAGAACCGTGAGCTTCCTTACCCAGCAACTGCAGCTCTTGACTTCATTTCATCTTAACTTCATCATCTCATCCCAAATTAAGAAACTAAACCATCCAAACTTCCTAAACCCTAAGCTAATCGGCAAAAAGGAAAAGAAATTGGAGAAAATCTCAAAAATTCCTACAAGACCAAGGAGTGAGGGAGAAAGGAATTCAAGGCTTTTTCTTCAATTAAAGAGTCTAAGGTAAGGATCTAGGCATTTAATTTCAATTAGAACCCTTGGAATTAGAAGAAAACATGTTGTAGGCTTAGATTAAAAATTTGAACTAGAATCATGAAAACTTGAAATTGATTTAGGGGTTTTGTGTTTTTGATGCTTGTGATTGCAATTCATGGATTGGAATGATGTTTGATTGAATTTTTAAGGTGTTGTAATGGTTGAAATTTGGTTTGTTGAATTTTGGTTGAAATTGTGATTTGATTGAATTTTGGTTGGAATTGGAGTTTGTAGCTTTGGAAGAATTGTTGAGAATGGCTTGTAGACCATTCGGCCAGCCCTAAATGCAAGGATATTATGTGGAAATTTTTATAAAACCAAGGGCAAAATGGTCATTTTACATGTAGGGACACATTGGGTATTTTGGAAAAAGATTGAGGGCATTTTCGGAAATTATTAAAAATACAAATGTTATAATGTAAATTGCTTAAATCTTTGTATCCTTGTATGTTAATGTGTACAAATTATTTATTTGATTGTGATCATGAACAAAATTCATTAGCATGAGTCTTTTTGGGGGATTTATAAAAGTATCAAATGAGAAAGAATTATGTTGACTAACCAGGACTGTGGTAGTCATGAGAATTGAGTTGATCTATGAGAAATGACTTTTGTTGACTAACCGGGACTGCGGTAGTCATGTGAAATGAAAATGATTGAGAAAGGATTTTTGGGGTGAGTAGAATTTGTTAAACAGGACCGTATAATCTGTGATTATATAGTCTGTGGGGATAAGGATATTGGCAATTCCATATGTGGCTGTAATCTGGACAGAGATGCGGTCGTGGTGGCCTTCCTGGGTATCCTGATCTCCTAATTCTGTTTAGTTTATTCGCGTTTAGTAGGGGCTGATGGCTGAATTGCTGTACGTAATGGTAGGCCAGTTACTTACTAAACACTCAAAGGGGAAGTCTCCATGGAGCAGGGTCAAAACTGAATTTGAGTCAAAAAATTGCATTTGCATAAATCATACTGCATTTAATTATGTGTGTAATTAATTAAATTGTTATGATGTGTAATTGTTTGAAATTGTTTTATTCTATGAGAAATTAAATGCCTGATCCGGTAATGCTGTCCCCAGATACTAGGGGAGTGTGATTGCAGGTATAAAGAAGAATAATTAGAAGTCACAGATGCAGACATGTTCCAGAGCTATAGGAATATGGGTTTTTGGTTTTAGATACTTTTGTATTAATTAGAAATAATTTTGTAATAGTATTTTCTGTAAATTTTAATAATGTAAATTATAATGACAAACTTTGAACTTAATGGATTGTATTTATTTTCCTTGGAAACTATATATTTTTTTTATATATTAGAGGTAAAATTAATTAATTAGAAGGGGGTTACATTAGTGGTATCAGAGCTCTGGTTATGCATCTCTAGGATTTGTGAGTAATTGGTCTGTTATGTATTTTGCTGTGTTACTTTGATTGAAACTGATTGTTTATGTGAATTGTTTGTTTTGATTAAAATTGGTTGTTTTCTATGAATTGGTTGCTTAGTTGTTTGTTAGGAATATTATAGGAACAAGGGTAGTAACTGGATCAAAGACTCTTTTTCTTTTTAGACAAGTAGAGATGTCAGGGAGAGGAAGAGGAAGAGGAAGACCAGCTGCAAATCCCACAGTTGGAAATGATAATATAGCTGAGATGGCCAGAGCCATGAGGGATATGGCTAATGCAGTAACTCAACAGACTGAGATGTTGGCTAATTAGACACTAGCTCAGCATCCACCTCCACTTGTTGACAGGACCACTTTAACAGATTTTAAGAGGCATGATCCACCTTACTTTAAGGGAGAGTATGATCCAGAGAAAGCTGAAGAGTGGATTCTGAATCTGGAAGATATTTTTGTGGCTATGGAGTGTCCTGATGAGAGGAGGGTGACACATGCAGCCTTTCAGTTACTGAGTGATGCTAGGTTGTGGTGGAAAGCTACCCAGAGGATGTGGGAGAACAGGGGAGAAGTGATCACCTGGGATATCTTCAAGACCTTGTTCCTTGAGAAATATTTTCCAGAGACTGTGAGACAAGCCAAAGAGGAAGAGTTTATCAGTTTGACTCAGGGAAGTATGAGTATTCTTGAATATACTTCTAAATTTGAATCTTTGGCCAAATATTCTAAATACTTGCAGATCACTGGAAATGAGGAATGGAAGTGCAGGAGGTATGAAAAAGGCTTAAGATATGAGATTAAGGAAGCCATAGTTCCATTGAGGATTACTGAGTTCCCTGAATTAATGGATCAGTGCAAAGTAATTGAAGATATGAAAAGGGAGCAAAGATCCAAAATGGCAGGATATACAAGTAGGAGTAATTTTGGAAGAGGAGGTCCTATGTTAAAAGGAAGAGGTATTCAGTCACAGAAACCATATAGTAGACCCCCACAGTGGCGTCCTGGAGGAGCAGGAGGTACAGGTGGGTTTAGACCTATGGGAGGAGTAAGTGGAGCTGGGAATTCTCAAAAACCCCAGTTAGCAGTCAGGTGTTGGAAATGTGGAAGGGGACACTTGACCAAGGATTGCACTATATCTGGTCCAGTCTGTTTTATTTGTGGGAAATTAGGTCATATGGCTAGGGAATGTTCTACACCTAGGAGGGATCAGACTGGGAGAACTGTACAGACTCAGAGACCTACATCCAGTGGAAGAGTATTTACTTTGAGTGGTATTGAGGCCTCACAGTCTGCAGATCTGATTCAGGACAAGGGTCAAATGAAAGGTAAGTCCTTAACTGTGTTATTTGATTCAGGTGCTACCCATTCATTTATATCTGATGACTGTGTTGAGAATCTGAGCTTGGTTGTGTCACCATTACCCTATACTTTGCTTGTTTCTGTGCCTACATCTAAACCAATCCTAACCTCTCAAATATGTTTGAATTGTATGATAACCATCAGAGATAGACCATTTGTTGTGAATTTGATTTGTTTGCCTTTGACTAGCCTTGATGTGATATTAGGAATGGATTGGTTAGCAGCCAACCATATTCTAATAGACTGTGCCTCTAAATCTGTGATTTTCCCTGAACTTGATGTTTCTAGACTTAAACCTGTCCAACCCAAAGAAATATCATTTAAAAGTGAAATTCAAAAATATATGTTATCATCTCTTAGAACTAAAGAAGATAAAATTGAAATTGACTCTGTGCTAGTTGTAAATGAGTATCCTGAAGTTTTTCCTGATGATGTTCCTGGTTTACCTCCTGAGAGAGAGATAGAATTTAGCATTGACTTGATGCCTGGTACTAGACCAATCTCTATGCAACCCTATAGAATGGCACCATTGGAATTAACTGAATTAAAGAAACAATTGGAAGAGTTGCTAGAAAAACAATTTATAAGACCTAGTGTGTCACCATGGGGAGCCCCAGTGTTATTAGTTAAAAAGAAAGATGGGGGATCTAGGTTATGTATAGATTATAGACAATTAAATAAAGTAACTATAAAGAATAAATATCCTTTACCTAGAATAGATGATTTAATGGATCAACTTAGGGGAGCAACAATTTTTTCTAAAATAGATTTAAGGTCTGGGTACCATCAAATTAGAGTTAAAAAGGAAGACATACCCAAGACTGCTTTTCGGACTAGATATGGACATTATGAATATCAAGTGATGCCATTTGGAGTAACTAATGCACCAGCCGTGTTTATGGATTATATGAATAGGGTGTTTAGACAATATTTAGATAATTTTGTAGTAGTATTTATAGATGACATATTAATATATTCTAAAAATAAAGAAGAACATGAAAATCATCTCAGAATAATATTAGAAACTTTAAAAGATAGAAAATTATTTGCAAAGATGTCTAAATGTGAATTTTGGTTAGAGGAAGTAAAATTTTTGGGGCATGTAATTTCTAAAGAGGGAATAAGTGTAGATCCTTCTAAGGTAGAAGCGGTTTTGGAATGGGAGAAACCTAAAACAGTAACTGAGATTAGGAGTTTCTTAGGATTAGCTGGGTATTATAGAAGATTTATTGAAGGGTTTTCTAAGATAGCTGGACCATTAACTGAATTAACTAGGAAAAACCAACCTTTTGTGTGGAGTGAAAGTTGTGAGAAAAGTTTTCAAGAGTTGAAAGATAAATTGACTACCTCACCAGTTTTAATTTTACCTGACCCAAATGAACCCTATGATGTATATTGTGCTGCTTCTTATCAAGGGTTAGGATGTGTGTTAATGCAAAATAGGAAAGTGGTAGCATATGTGTCTAGGCAGTTGAGACCACATGAGAGAAATTATCCTACACATGATTTAGAATTAGCTGCCATAGTTTTTGCTTTGAAAATTTGGAGACATTATTTGTATGGGTCTAAATTTAATGTGTATAGTGACCATAAGAGTTTAAAATATTTGTTTGATCAAAAGGAACTTAACATGAGACAAAGAAGATGGATGGAGTTTATTAAAGACTATGATTTTCAATTAATGTATCATCCAGGAAAAGCTAATGTAGTAGCAGATGCCTTAAGTAGGAAAATTGTACATGTGTCAACTATGATGATTAAAGAATTAGAATTAATAGAACAATTTAGAGATTTGAACTTGTGTACGGTTAGAGAAAAAGATAAAATTCAATTAGGAAGGATTACCATTGCTAATGATTTTTTGGAAGATATTAGGAAGAAACAAGATGTAGATACATTCATTCAAGAAAAGAAAGCGTTAATAGGAACAGATAAAGTAAAAGAATTTAATTTTGGAACAGATGGAATTATTAGATTTAAAAATAGAATTTGTGTACCTAATAACCAAGAATTAAAAGAATTAATTTTAGAAGAAGGACATAAAAGTAGATTAAGTATTCACCCTGGAACTACAAAAATGTACAAAGATTTAAAAGAAATGTTTTGGTGGCCTAAGATGAAGAAAGAGGTAACAGAATATGTAGCTAGATGCTTAACTTGTCAAAAAGCAAAGATTGAACATCAGAAACCCTCTGGCATGTTACAACCTTTAGAGATACCTGTGTGGAAGTGGGATAGTATATCAATGGATTTTGTAGTAGGATTACCTAGAACTAATAAAAATTGTGATTCTATTTGGGTAATTGTAGATAGATTAACTAAATCAGCACATTTTCTTCCAATAAATATTAGGTATTCTTTAGAAAGATTGGCTCAATTGTATATAAAAGAAATAGTTAAATTACATGGGGTACCTACTAGTATAGTATCAGATAGAGATCCTAGATTTGTTTCTAAATTTTGGAGAGAATTTCAGAAAGCCTTAGGAAGTAGATTACATCTTAGTTCAGCATACCACCCTCAGACAGATGGCCAAACAGAAAGAACCATTCAATCATTAGAAGATCTTTTGAGAGCATGTACATTAGAAGAGAAAGGGAATTGGGAAGATATATTACCTCTAGTAGAATTTACATATAATAATAGTTATCATTCTAGTATAGGTATGGCTCCTTATGAAGCATTGTATGGTAGGAAATGTAGGACACCTTTGGTATGGTATCAGGATGGTGAGAATCTTTTGATAGGGCCAGACATTATTCAGCAAACCACTGAGAAAGTAAAATTTATTCAGGAGAAAATGAGAACTGCACAGAGTAGACAGAAAAATTATGCAGATAAAAGAAGAAAACCTTTGGAATTTCAAGAAAGTGAACATGTCTTTTTGAAAGTCACACCAACAACTGGGGTTGGCAGAGCAATAAAGTCTAAGAAACTAACTCCTAAATTTATTGGACCTTACCAAATTCTCAGAAAAATTGGACCTATGGCCTATCAAATAGCCTTACCACCCTTTTTGTCAAACCTCCATGATGTGTTCCATGTGTCACAACTAAGACAGTACATCTCAGATCCTTCACATGTCATTGAACCTGATCAAATACAGGTAAAGGAAAACCTAACATTTGAAACAAAGCCTGTTAAGATTGAGGACAGAAGGATTAAGTACCTGAGAGGTAAAGAAATTTCTCTGGTTAAGGTTATTTGGGATGATATCAAAGGTGATGCTACATGGGAGTTAGAGGAGAAAATGCGAGAAGCATATCCTCATTTGTTTGTATAGTTATTTAGTTGTATAGTTGTATGATTGTATATTTGTATTAGAAATTTCGAGGACGAAATTTTTATTAGTAGGGGAGAATTGTAACATCCTCATTTTACTATTTGTACGCATTTATATATGTACATTATGAACACTTATGCACTGTATTTTATAAAACTCTATGAACATATTTTCTTAATGAAATTAATACAGTTCTACTCAGAAGAATTTTCTGAATTTCTAAATGTCTTCGTTTTTGCTGAAATTAATTGTTGACTGGACTGCTATGTCAGACAGCTGTCCAGGATAAATTTTCAAGTATAGAATTTTGAACTCAATTATAACTTAAAAGAAAGGTAATAGAATATAGATTAAAAATATATACAGATAAAGAATTAAAATGCTTATTCAGAATTGTTAGGATTTTCTGAAAGTTAGAACTTTGAGAAATTATTACGGTAAAATTTTAAGACAGAAAATTTAGAGAAAATTCATAGGATATCTATAGAATTATCTAATAATTGTAATATACTTAGAATAATTATTAAAAATGTTTAACCAAGAAAAATTTAATTTAGAACCTTAACCAATCAAAAAGTGACAACTTAGGCTTTTCTAAGATCACTAAATTAAGCTAATTAGGCTTGGATTAAGAGATAAGTAAGACACTACCCCAAGGTTTTTGATAGTGAGGAATCTAATGGTGGTGTTATTTTCTTCAAATTCTAATTAGTTTGTAAGATAATTAACAGCCCTAAATTATTCTAGAATATTCCATTAAATTACCTACAAATGTTGACTTTTGACCTTTTGGAAGGCAAGTCACTTGCTGCACTCCTTTGGCTGTCCAAGTGGATGGGGAAGCTTGGAGAACTGATCTCCCTTGGCCAATAGGGGCTGCTGGACGTGCAGGAGCTGCTGGATGTGAAGGAAACATCCAATTTGGTTAATTCTTGGTTTAATGAAGCAAATAACTTAAGTAAAAGGCAAAAAGTCACAAAAGCTATTTTTATCTCCAAAACAGAACCGTGAGCTTCCTTACCCAGCAGCTGCAGCTCTTGACTTCATTTCATCTTAACTTCATCATCTCATCCCAAATTAAGAAACTAAACCATCCAAACTTCCTAAACCCTAAGCTAATCGGCAAAAAGGAAAAGAAATTGGAGAAAATCTCAAAAATTCCTACAAGACCAAGGAGTGAGGGAGAAAGGAATTCAAGGCTTTTTCTTCAATTAAAGAGTCTAAGGTAAGGATCTAGGCATTTAATTTCAATTAGAACCCTTGGAATTAGAAGAAAACATGTTGTAGGCTTAGATTAAAAATTTGAACTAGAATCATGAAAACTTGAAATTGATTTAGGGGTTTTGTGTTTTTGATGCTTGTGATTGCAATTCATGGATTGGAATGATGTTTGATTGAATTTTTAAGGTGTTGTAATGGTTGAAATTTGGTTTGTTGAATTTTGGTTGAAATTGTGATTTGATTGAATTTTGGTTGGAATTGGAGTTTGTAGCTTTGGAAGAATTGTTGAGAATGGCTTGTAGACCATTCGGCCAGCCCTAAATGCAAGGGATATTATGTGGAAATTTTTATAAAACCAAGGGCAAAATGGTCATTTTACATGTAGGGACACATTGGGTATTTTGGAAAAAGATTGAGGGCATTTTCGGAAATTATTAAAAATACAAATGTTATAATGTAAATTGCTTAAATCTTTGTATCCTTGTATGTTAATGTGTACAAATTATTTATTTGATTGTGATCATGAACAAAATTCATTAGCATGAGTCTTTTTGGGGGATTTATAAAAGTATCAAATGAGAAAGAATTATGTTGACTAACCAGGACTGTGGTAGTCATGAGAATTGAGTTGATCTATGAGAAATGACTTTTGTTGACTAACCGGGACTGCAGTAGTCATGTGAAATGAAAATGATTGAGAAAGGATTTTTGGGGTGAGTAGAATTTGTTAAACAGGACCGTATAATCTGTGATTATATAGTCTGTGGGGATAAGGATATTGGCAATTCCATATGTGGCTGTAATCTGGACAGAGATGCGGTCGTGGTGGCCTTCCTGGGTATCCTGATCTCCTAATTCTGTTTAGTTTATTCGCGTTTAGTAGGGGCTGATGGCTGAATTGCTGTACGTAATGGTAGGCCAGTTACTTACTAAACACTCAAAGGGGAAGTCTCCATGGAGCAGGGTCAAAACTGAATTTGAGTCAAAAAATTGCATTTGCATAAATCATACTGCATTTAATTATGTGTGTAATTAATTAAATTGTTATGATGTGTAATTGTTTGAAATTGTTTTATTCTATGAGAAATTAAATGCCTGATCCGGTAATGCTGTCCCCAGATACTAGGGGAGTGTGATTGCAGGTATAAAGAAGAATAATTAGAAGTCACAGATGCAGACATGTTCCAGAGCTATAGGAATATGGGTTTTTGGTTTTAGATACTTTTGTATTAATTAGAAATAATTTTGTAATAGTATTTTCTGTAAATTTTAATAATGTAAATTATAATGACAAACTTTGAACTTAATGGATTGTATTTATTTTCCTTGGAAACTATATTTTTTTTTTATATATTAGAGGTAAAATTAATTAATTAGAAGGGGGTTACAACTTGTCCTTCCTCAAAGGCAAGGCTTTTCGAGTCTTGGCTTCCAATTATTTGGGCATTGAAGGATATCATCCACTCCTTGAAGAAATAGAAGGATTATTGGAGAAAAAAGAAGTCACCCCTGCACTAGTAGCATAGCATCTAATCAGAAGTGATGATCCTGAAGTTGCTTTAAAAGCGCTTGTTGAATTTCTCAAAGAAACTGGCAAGGACATTATCCTAGGAGATTGAAAAGCGAAATTCAATTTCTATGTATGATCTACAGCTATAGAGAAGTACCAAAAGAATACAAAATGATGTAGGACAAATCGAATGATGCAATGAATTATCGAGTATAAATTTTGTGAGAAGTTTTCAAATTACTAGAAGAAGTATTCTTTTACGAAGGTATATGTTTATTCACGAAAATATGTTCAAGTCACCGTCACAGTTTATTAACACTACAACATTTTTGCCTTTAGACCACAACAAAAAATAGTGCTCAGATGTGAAAAAACCGTGGTCTTAAGTTTAAGCCACGGTTTTTCAGTTGTGCTCTAAGTGGACGTGGACGTGGCCGTAGGCTTTAGACCACAGTTTTTTCACTTTTGACCACGATGCAAAAAAAACCGCGGCCTTAGATAATAAAAAAGGCCACACTTTTTTAGATGTTGTTATTCTTTTAAGACCATGGTTTTTTAAATGTGGACAAATACTATAAGCTACATCTACAAAGTTTAAAATATGGCTCTATAACCGTTGTCTAAACCTTAAGGCCATGGTTTTTTAAGTATTGTCATACATGTTATATGTTTAAGCCACGGTTCTAGAAGTATGGACATATATTTTAGACAGTGTATTTTTTAATGTAGACAATTGTGGTTTAAACGTTTAGGCCATAGTTTTCTAAGTGTAGTCAAAGTGTTATATGGTTAAGTCACAATTATAAAAGTGTGGACATATATATTAGACAACACATTTTTCAATGTAGGTATAGGCAATAATTGTATAATTGTTTAAACATTTAAACCATGGCTTTTTAATTGTCACTTTACTATAGGCAATGCTTATTTAATTTATTCTTATATATATAGTAAATTGGTATTTGAGCCATAATTACGTAATTATTTATCATTTATTAGTGACAATACTTAATTATTTATGTATATAAATAATTAAACAATATAGGAAAACATTTAACTCATAAAATAATTAAACTATTAAATAAAAGGTGGAAGTACTTTATATATTGAAAATGTACTAGCTACAAAATATGCATAAACACTTGCAACATTTTTTGTCATTTATAAAAGCTTAAAGTATTAAAAGTAGTTTCTCAAAAGTATGCAACATTTGCAACTCAATAAATTTGTAAGAAATAAAGTAGTCTCTCAAAAGTCTCATCTCTAAGAAATTAAGCTAGCCTCCACGCATATGAACTTCAGTCTTCTATATCTTGATCATGAGCTTCTTGCTCTCCAACCTGCAAATATGAAAACATGAAATATAATTTTACATTTCTCTTTACAAAATTCATATTTCAATCCAAGTATCGAAAGTGTCATAGTGATATGCACACATATCTAATATTTGATATCTTTTAAGAAAAAAACTTTTTTTTATGAAATTAGTACCATGTTTAACTAGCATGTAAAACTTGCATGCTCATCTTCCATTCAGTCACATCAAGTCAACACTTTATTCAAACATTACAGTCCAATTCAAATTGTCAGATCAATTCAGCAAATTCATTTTTCAATTCTCAGTCAAGAATACCCACACCTCAAATACTTATGCAACTTAGATTAAAATACAAGAGTCAAATTATATATAGTCATCTACTATCAAAGCAGTTAAATGCTTGAACATTAGTTGATGTTGAGGAATTGAAATTATATCAAAGCAGTTAAATGCTTGAACATTCTTGATGTTCCTCAACCCATGTTTAAGCTTTAACCAAATTATATATACCTTTTCAAAATCTGGAACATTAGTTGATGTTGAGGAACTAATGTTCTTACTTGGATATTACTACTTCTCCAATAAGTCATCAACTGCTTAAAATGAGCTTCAGGTATAGTCTCAGGACGACTTTTTAACCTTTCCTTCAAAGTAGAGTATTTCTCAAAATGTTTCTTCTTGATGCAACTCTTATAACGTCTCCAAGCATCATTTATGCGAGTAAACACAGCTTTTTGTCCTTCATCAGGAATATTGTACTTTTCCTACAAAAAGTATTACATCAACTTGCAGTAATTGCTAAACATTCAATAAAATATATATGAATTTATTTTTGTAGGGAGGAGAAATGCTTAAAAGCAATTTCTGTAAACTCACAATGGCCAATTTAAAGCTTACTTCTATATTTGGAGTACCAATTATTATAAAATCATGTCATATAATATTAGATAACTATATAAGACAAACAAATAATGTCCTTACTTACCTCCAAATCCTGCCTTTGGTATCGTCTACTTGAAAGGATGAATTTCTATTCCACAAAAACCGATTAGTCTTATACTCTGCCCCGTAGTATATGTGACAAGGTACATAAAATGAAATTATGAATTTGTTGGAAAAAGATAAGAACTTATTGAGCAGTGGATGCACTTGAAGTTACATAGTTGTTTACAAGCAATAACATTAGACAACAAGTTCAATTAGAATTTACTCCTATCAAATGGAAGGATTAGTGGCTATCAAAATAAGAATAATTGAAAAAATAAGAAACAGAACATATGAGAAACATGCACCTTCAAATTTCAAAACCTGAGTGTTATATTTTATTTGTCTGAATCACAAACCGCTGCTCCCATGCAATTTGGTAGGACAAAAAGTCAACAATGTTGATGCATAGTCATTTAGCTAACTATAAATATCAATCATAACAATAGTAAACTTTTTTATTCTTACTAGCTAGATTTTTTTTCAATTGTATTATGTAACAGCAGTGGTGTGAAAATGACCACTTTGTTTAGACACGGGTGAGGGTATGGCTTTATATCATATGTTATCTTTGTACTTTTATACCAACTTTGTCACCTCTTGTGCAGAGTTTGGCTCTTCATATACATTTTCTCATTTGCCTATTAAAAACAAATGGCTCCCTATAATCACTAAGTCCTATTTGATAGTATCTATTCCACCTGCCATAGACCCACCATAGCTTAACTGCCTTATGCCTACACAATCTGCATAATCCCATCCCATCACAGTATCCCTTGTGTTACTGTTGCTATATTCTTATATACCCATTTCCCCAAAATATTTGACAAAAAAATTCACCATAAAACTAACACATATCCCGTAGCCATACCCTTTAAATACACAGACTAAGCACAGGTGTGTTAAGTCTGATGCAACGAGGTAGTACAAATGGATTACTCACTTGATATGAAAACCACCCCACCCTTACAATTTCACCCGTACAAGATCCTACCCTTTACACAAACAGTATACAAAATTAAGCTCTACCGCATGAGTCAGACACAGTCCAAGACATCTTGTATTAACATTAATTACAATAACATATATGTGAATGTACCTGTACATGTATATATAGTAGAGATTGGAACACTTAACAATGAGAATAAATAGAGTTCATCAAAAAGAAAAAAAAATGAAATTAGAAGCCTTTGGATCGGGCATATACCAAGTGAAAGAAAAATATAAAGAGGATGAATGATTTGCATGGAAGATGAATGATATATATAGGGAAAGTATGTAGGCATATCTAGAGAGGATCATTAATCGAGAAACGACCTAAACTTTTATTGCAGTGGTCCATATATTGTCTGCCAATTTATATTTGATCCATCAGACCCACGTGTAAGTATTTGCACGTATGCCACATAGGGCATCTTAATTGTATTTTATATTAACTAAATTCTCAAGAATGGTATTTGGTATCAAAGCTTTTACATGTAGGCCAATAAAAAAAAATGGCAAAGAATCAACTGTGATCAGAAAAAGGGATAAAAAAAATCTGAAAATAAAAAACCAATAAATTACATTAAAATTCTTTTACTTCTTTTGTAAGTCATTTTCAAAAAAAAAAAAAATCATACTGTTTGACATTACCCAACAAAACAGGACATGGCAAAACTATAAACATAGCCATAAAGCGACAAAACTTAAACAAGCAACCTCTCATAGATAATTAACTCTTTTCCATCTTTAAGATGAAAACATCTGCCTGTTGAAAACTGACTTTTTTAAACTACAGAATTAAATTTCAACCAACACTAAGAACAGGACACTCAAAAATCAATTCTATTCCTCTTTCTAAAACTGGTTTACTTTTTTTTTTGTGGTACATTTGAAAATAAAAGACACAACAAACAATCCTGCTACTGGTTTTCTTTTTATTGAATTACTTATAATTTCTTTATGCACAAAACCAGTTTAAATTTTTTTTCCACAAAAATCCATTTATAATGAAGTAAATATTCATTATTTTCATCAAACAGTTACCATATATGGACTTTATGCACAGTTAGACATGGGCATTATTTTCATCCAACAACCACCTAAATTAGCTAATTAGCTAATGAGGTAATGATTCATTCCCAATGACAATTCAAATTCACTCACTCACTACTTACCTCACCCTCAAATTTTGCCAATTCTTATTCTTATTTCAATGTACCCCTACTTCCCCAAAATTTAAAAAAGAAAAAGAAAAACAATGCAAGGATGGGGAAAAGGGAAAAGAATAAAACACCAAAAATACCCCATGAGAAACATGGTAGGGTCAAAGTGGTCCAGCAATGGTAAAAGAACTCAAATCAACCTTGCAGTTACAGCCTACATGACAGGTTCTTCATTCATATCACAAATAAAGAAAATTACATTAAGAGTTGGGCCAAAACAACACTATCAGCAACCAACGTCTCAGGCTTTGAAAGGGATGCCTATCGAAAACTCCCTACCAAATTATCATTTGTGAATATACAATCAAGTTATTTTCTACAAATAGTTTTACCAAATTATACTTTTCATATCTTTTAAGAAAACTAATTAAAATTGAGGGGAAGGGGCTTTCGATATGACAGAGGTTCAGAAGGAAGAAACACAAATCCCTAATTGAACCCACAGAGAGAGAAAAGGGGAAGAAGAGAAAAGGTCAGAATCCATACCAAATCGTGAGAGAGCACACGTGAAGAGCAGAGCAAACCTTCCGTGAAATATGAGGTACTGTGCGCTCAAACGAACGCATAGAGCAAGTCTGGCTTCCGTGAAACAAACTAACAATTATGGTGGGATATGGTGCGATTGAAGACTGAGAGTAGAGAAGAGTACGTACTGGGCGCTCCTGTGTTTAGGATTAGCGCTATATTTAAGTTTTATTTTAATATATCTTGCGCGGTTTAAGTTTTAATTTGTATTAAGATTTTTTAATTTTCTTAATGCCACGGTTTTATTTTCATTCTTTTAAGCCACGGGTCTCTAAATGTGGTATTCTGACCCACGGTTTAAAACTTGTTACCTACGTGTTTATAAAAAGAATAAACCACAGGTTTTATAAGTCACGGATTTTTAAATGTGGTCTAATGTTTCCACGGTTAAAAACCTGTGGTCTATTCTATCTCAACACTTTTAAAACCGCGGTCTCATCTAAATAGACCACGCCTATTATTTATGAAAAAAAACCATGGCCTATTTCAAGTTTCAACCACGGTTTTTTAACCGTGAAAAAGAAAGTGTGGCCTAAAGGCCAAAATGTTGTAGTGTAAGAGAATTATTTACAAATTAAAAAATATATAGTTTCATTGTACGAAATTGTAAGTGTCAAATCTTTATTTTTATGCGTTATATCAGAAATCAAATATTTTTTTATATTCTTTTTTTAGGAACATTTCTATTTTTATCTTGAAGAAAATATAAAATATTAAATCTTATACCAAAGGTGGTTAAGATTGAAAACAATATAATAAATGAATATTGGATTTCACACAAAGTTCATCCTTGGCTCCTCTTATATTTTCTTTCCCCTAATATTTCAGTCCGTACCATAGTAATATACCATGGGATCTCGCACGAAAAACCTATTTTCTTATTTTACATCACCTTCGTCAAGGCTTGAAGTATACGATGCCTTCTCCATATTGATCATACTGCTTAGATGCCGTCGGCAATTTCGATCCTTCATCACCGCAAAGGTAGAGGCCTTGTTCAAACTCAAAAGCCAACCAAAGAAACACATTCTCCAAATGTAAGTAGTTATAATTAAGTAGGTGTATGGGTATATTTTTTTTACAGATAAAATTGTTATTTTCTTTGTTATAAATACTGATACCTAAGTTTAATTCTTACCGATAAAAAAAAATAACAACTTTGCTAGTTACATGTAGGGTGTAAGCGGATTGTGATTGACCTATGAATCCATCCAACCAAGTCTACATGTTGCCGACTTGGGTTTTTTTTTGGACCGAATTATAACTAGGTTAGATATTCATAAGTTTCAAACCTAATAAACCCGACTCAACTCAACTAACTAAAATAGATATAATATAATAATAAAATAAAAAATAATACATATTAATTATTCTAAATTTTAATTCTATTCTATGTTTTTAGTATTTTGAAAATTATCTATGAAGTTTAGTTTTGTAAATTATTGTGTGCATACATGTTATAATTACTATAAGAAAGTTTATGATGCATAAAAATGGATGAGCATAAAGTCCATAATTATGTACAGGGAATCATAATTGATCGTTGCTTACTTATAGGAAGCAAATCAAGCAAAAATTATTTTAAATTATCTTTTGCTAAAAGTGCTGATAATATGTTAGTTGATAAACTTGCGTAACTAGTTTTTAGTTTTCATGATTTTTGTTGGATGGAAGAAGTGTCTCATTAGGTGCTATCTATTTGGGAACATATTTTTGTTATAATTAGTCATTTTTCTAATTCCTATAAAAGATAGAGTATTTATTTATTTTTTATTCACTTGCTATCTATTTGTTGCCTAACATACTTTGATTTTGTCTTAAAAAAATTAGTCATTTTTTTTCTTTTTTTTTTTAATTTTTAGAATATTTTATTTTTTAATTAACTAACCTGATTATTTAACTAATTAAGGTCAAGTTGGGTTGAATTAGGTTACTTAAAAAATTGATGAACCCAACCCAACTCAGCCCAATTAAACATAATTGGGTTGGGTTGTGAGTTAGCTTAAACTTAACCAACTCAAACCACTTACACTCCTAATTACATGGACATCAACACTTCTCTCATCATATAATTTATTGCATTTATTGTTCTCTTTTTTTTTCCCTCTCTCTTTCTTTCGCTCATATATTAAAAAATGAAGGGTATGTTTAACATTTTGCATCTGTCAAAAAAAATAAAAATTGCAAAGCATAACTTTGCCTTTAATCACTTGAAAAAAAAAGTGCCTTTAATAGTACAGACTCTTGAATATCCTTTTTCGTTTGTCTGTTTCAATTTTCTTCTAATTTATTTTGAAAAATGAAAGAGATTGTAGCCGTGTTTCAGTTTCCTTTTGATAAATAGATAGGGAAAAACGACTTTGCTTCTCAAAAAAGAAGCTTTACATGGATGCCCCCGAAAGAAAGTCTTCACCCGGTTCATGTACCTCGAAGTTTCTCCGACAATTAAGGTAAATTTCTCCTGTATTATGTGCCAATGCATGTGAAACTTCTTCGGACGTGACTACACAATTAGACATAGGTCCGAGCATTGCGCAAGGCTCCATCAGTTCATTGCAATAATTTGAATTTAAAATTTAAGAAAAGTTACTCTTTTGCACATTCATATGCTTAAAATTCATCCCTTTTAATTTCTCTACAAATTTTTTTTTATCTCTTTTGATTTCTACAAATTACCTTATAGTTTTTAGTATCTTGTAACCGGTGGCGAAGCTTCACAAATATTTTGAGGAGGCCAAAAGAGTAAGAAATTATATATTCAAATTTTAAAATAACATAATTATGTAACTTGGAAAAACAAATTAATAAAAAATTAATGAAAAATATCAACACACCCGCTAACTGAAAAGCTCTGCCACTATTTGTAATGATAACTAAAAAGAATCTAAAAATATTTGTAGGACTAAACAAATAATTTGTATGTATAAAAATTAAAAAGTAAAATTTATACAATTATAAATATAAAATAGACTTAAATACATTTTTAGTCCTTACAATTTTAGTATTTTTTTATTTTTTGCTCTTACAATTTTTTTTTAGTTTTAGTCTTTGTAAATTATGTTTGTTTTATTTTTTGTCCTTAAAATTATTTAGATAACGTTTTGAATAGTTAAAAAAATGTTATCTAAACTACTATAAAGACGAAAAATAAAACAAATATAATTTACAAAGGACTAAAATAAAAAAAAGGGTTAATTAACGTTTAGACTGGAATAATATTTTTGTCTAAATATTTCAATTAGTTTTTCATGAAGGATTTATAACGATATTATATGTTATAACTCGTAAGCATGTTAAAAGTATATTTAATAAATTTATTATAATATATTTATTATATATTCATGTAAAAAAAGTTAATATTATTATAAAAATATTAATCAAGAAATTTTTCCTAACTGAAGTTATTAAACATAGAGTCAAAATATTATTTTGTAATAACTAATTAGATTTAAATTAATTTTTAGTATAAACAATTTAACCTCATAAAGTAAATATTATTCAACAAAATATTTATTTATGAAATTATTTAAAATTATTTTATACAATTTTTAAGTAAAAATGATTTTATAGGATTTAAGAGTAAAAAAAATTGTTAAGTCTTGAGTATGCAATTGTTTTAAATACTTAGAGAAATAAATTTGTCATCCATAATATTCTTACCTCACTCGAGCAAGATTATCTCCCGTAAATGATACATGTGGACTCAAACATTAAAAAATAAAAAAAAATATTTAATTTATGATATTATTGATGAAGTAATTTAAAATATATTTTTGTAACATAAATATATTTAATATATATATATATATATATATATATATATATATATATTTAACATTATTATATACATATGAATCAACAAAATTTCCATATATCAAGTTATTAAACATAGATTCAAAATATTATTTTGTAATAAATATACTAACTAATAAGATTAAATAATTTTTTAGTACAAAAACTTCAAACTTAATAAAATAAATATTATTCAACAAAATATTTATTTACAAAATTATTTAATTATATAATTACTAAATAAAAATGATTTTATAGGATTTAAAAATAAAAAATTGAGTCTTAGGTATAAAGTTACGTTAAATACTCGAAGAAATAGATTTGTTGCCCATAACGGTTCTACCTGACTCTGGTAAGATTGTCTCTCGTGAATGATACTTGCAGTCTCTACCATTAAAAAATTAAAACTAATTTAATTTATGATATTATTAATAAAATAACTTAAAACTATTTTGTAATAAAAATATATTCAATAAATTAATTTTAATATATTTATTATATACATATGAATCAATAAAATTTTCATATACGAAGTTATTGTTATTTTGTAATAAATACATTAACTAATTAGATTTAAATTATTTTTTAGTATAAAAATTTAAACCTCATCAAACAAAATATTATTCAAAAAATATTTGTTTATGAAATTATTGAAAAATATTTTATATGATTTCTAAATAAAAATGATTTTATAGGATTTAAAAGTAAAAAAAAATGTGGAGTCTTAGGTATGAAGTTGTGTTAAATACTCAAAGAAATATATTTGTCATCCATAATAGTTCTCACCCGGGCAAGATTGTCTCTCGTTAATAATGCTTGTAGTCTCTAGCATTAAAAACTTTAAACTAATTTAATATATGATATTATTAATGAAGTAATTTAAAACTATTTGGTAATGAAAATACATTTAATAAATAAACTAAAATATATTTATGATACATTTATATAAAAAGAAGTTAACATTATTATATAAATATTAATTGACCAAAAATTTTGTATATACAGTAATTAAACATAAAGTCAAAATATTATTTTGTAATTAATATATTAACTAATTAGATCTAAATTAATGTTTAGTATAAAAATTTTAACTTCATAACATAAATATTATTCAACAAAATATTTATTTATAAAATTATTTAAAATTATTTTACATGGTTTGTAAGTAAAAATAATTTTATAGGTCCTTGATAAATGAATGATTTTTGTTTTTGGTCCTTAATAATTTTTTTCATTGCATTGGATCTTGATATATCAAAACTTTTGTTTTGAGTCCTACCGTTAGTTAAGTAATAACGTAACACCATCCGAATAGATCTTCCTAATATATATCAAACGTTGAGATGGTGTCACATCATCACTTAATTAACGGCAGGGACTCAAAACTAAAGTTTTCATATATTAGGATCCAATACAATGAAAAATATATTAGGGATCCAAAACAAAAGTCAATATTTTATCAAGGACTTAAAAAATCAATCACACACACACACACACACACACACACACACACACACACACACACATATATATATATATATATTGTTTAGTCTTTGGTATGTCATTATATTAAATATTTGGAGAAAGAGATTTGTTGTCCATAATTGTCGTATCTAACTCAACCAGGATTGTCTCTCGTGATTAATACCCGTCGTCTTTGCCTTAAAAAAATTAAGACTAAATCAATTTATTTATGATATTATTGACAAAGTAATTTAAAACTATTTTATAATAAAAATATATTTAATAAATTAATTTTAATATTTTATGATATATTTATGTATAAAATTTAACATTATTATATAAAGATTAATCAACAAATTTTTTGTATATGAAGTTATTAAACATAGTGTCAAAATATAAATATTTATATTTATAATATTATAAACAAATAAAATTATGTACCATTTAATATAAAATGAAAGAAAGAAAGAAGCATAAAAAGAAAAAAAAATAAGAAGAATAAAAAAAGAAAAAATAATATAAAAAGAAAAAAGTAATTAAAAGTAAAAGGAAAAAAAAGAAAAAAACGTAAAATGAAAAAGAAAGAAATAAAACATAAAAAATAAAAAAAAGAAGAAGTATATGTTTAAAGAAAAAAAAAACTAAAAAAGAATAAAGAAACAAAATTGAATAGGATAAATAATAAAAGAGAATTTATTTTTCTATATAGAATAGATATATAATAGAATAGAAAAATAAAAAACAAAAAAAAATTAAAAGAAAAAGTTGAAAAAGGGATAGAAAGAAAGAGAGAGTGTTTTTGGAGGAAATTTTTTTTCCCAAATGGTGACATGTGTCACCCAAGGGTTCTCTTTTCTTATATAGAAATAGACAAGACTATGCCAAGAGTCTTAAGCCTAAAATGCCTAATAGGGTTGTTTAAAAAATCCAATTATATAAAACAATCCATAACTAACCTAGTCTAAACCACTTTAAATCCATTTTAATGGATCGATTTAATATCCAAATCCAGTTTTTTGGATATTAAATTCAATCTAATTAATTTGGATATGGAATGGACATTTGTTTGGATTTTTAAATCCAAAACCGATGCCCACCACAAGCGTTTTTCAAATGATATAGCATTCTTCTGAAAACAGTATTGGCTGAGGTCGTCCAAAAACAACCTCGGCCAAGGTTGCCAAGGTCAGTCGAAAAAACCCTAACTAACGTCGGTTGAAAATAGCCCTTGGCCGAAGTCAGCCGTAAACTGCCTTGGCCGAAGTCAGCTGAAAACAACCTTGGACGACAACGGCCGAAAATTGCATCGGCTAACATCGGCCAAAAACTACCATGGCTGATGTCGGCCGAAAACTTCCCTAATCGATGTCGGCCAAAAATATCCTAATCGAGACTGGCTGAAAATTGTCCCGGTCGACATCGGCCGAAAATAACCCTAGCCGACGTCGACCAAAAACTTCCCCGGCCAAGGTTGACCAAAAATACCGTAGCTGAGGTCATCCATAAATAGCCTTGATTAAGGTCAACCAAAAACTGTCTCGGCTGTCGTCGGCCAAAAATAACCCTAGCCGGCATCAGTCGAAAATAACCTTAGCTGACGTCAGCCAAAAACTTCACTGACCGAGGTTGGCTGAATATACTGTAGCTAAGATCGGCCATAAATAGCCTTGATCGAGGTCGGCGGAAAAACTGTGTCGGTCGATGTCAACAAAAAAAACCCTAGCCGATGTCGGCCAAAAGCTGTCTCGACCAACATCGGCCAAAAAAAAGCCTAACTGAGATTGGTCAAAAATAACCCTAGCCGATGTCGGCCAAAAACTTCCTTGGCCGAGGTTGTCCGAAAATACCCTAACCTTGATCGAAGTCGGCCTAAAACTATCCTGGCCGACGTCGCTGATATAAAAGACGAAAAAAGCTTCCACGTATTCAATGTCATGGTGTATTGCTATGGACAAAAACAAACGTTAGGGGAAAGAAGAAATGATGAACGAGATTGTCTGAAACGCAATATTCATTTATCCTCATTTAAATCCTCGTTGCTTATGTAGTAATTATTATTTTTACTGCTAAATGTGAGTCTTTTCATTTAATATATTATTTGTATAATAAATTAATATAATTTTTTTAAAAATATTTTTTCTATCTTTTTTCATTACATCAATCATGCTTCTTTTATTTGTCAATTATTAATATTAATTATTTTTTAAATATTTTTTAATTTATATCTTTTATTTTATCTAAATTAAAAAATGTCCATATCTAAATTAAAAATTTACCAAAATATTTGATATTAACTTATCTTCTACACATAGTTACTACTAAATAAACATTATAATCTGTACAAAAAAAAAAACAGTACAAATATCATATATACTAATATTATTAAAGTTAATATTAATAAATTAAAGTTTAATTACACATTTTATCCCCTTACTTTTATAATTTTGTAAATTTTATCATTGTATTAATTTTCGCACATTTGCCATTTCAATAATATTTTACAGATTTTGTTCACTCGTTAGTTGAAGATCCATTGTCGTTAGTTGACTAATGTAATAATACATGTGACACTGACATGAATTGCCGACATTGGGAACTTATGTGTAATTAGAGACAATATATGCAAAATTTAACATGAAATTAATGGGATGCACAAAATTACATTATCCATAGTTTTTGTTGCGCTCTCTTATGATTGTCATAATAAATACTTTCTTATTTTAATTCCTTAACCAATGCCCTTAATTTTTAATTATTGATGTAAAAACATTAGGTGTGACATAATTTCCATATAATTTTATCTTTAAGCATATGATTTAAGGCTAAAACTGCACCATCAACCTGAATGGTGACCCAACAGGGTTTTTCTTTCTCTGCGAGTCATTGATGCGGATCCGATATCCAAGATAGTGGTTACAAAAGATAATAATGAGAGTAATTAGAAAAGGAATATTCCAATAATTGCTCATTGTCAATTACATGGGGATTGGCTCATTTTCAAGCGCAAATCTCGTAACAAATCCAAAAAGAATCAGCAAAAAAGCGGAAAGGAGGTAGCCAATAAAAACACACGGTGCGAAAATGACCAGAGCATATATAGGAATGAATTTTTACATCCCCAAGTCCAGCAACTGTCAACCAGTGGGGCCCAGGTGGTGGAAACTCATACAAAAAATGACAAGCCAATGAGTGGTGCTAAATAGAAAAATAAATGACCTAGACGTGACACTATCTCCATTACCAAGCCACAACTGGTTCCTAAGAAAAACATTGCGGTGGGGTCAGGAAGTGGAACATCTACGACCCAAGATACGAAGCTTGTGCCAAAAGTGATTGCCAGGAAAAATGACAAGGACCCTATTATTTATAATGCAGGTTTTGGCGTGAAATCTACTGTTCCCATGCATGCAATTTCAGCCACTTGTTTCCTCATTCTACATGACCAAGACAATAATGATCAAGCCTGATAGTGAGTCTTCCAATAGTGGGCCTGAATACGCTCAAACACCAAGCACTGTGGTGGAACCCGGAATCATGCTTAACAGGCCCAAGAGAAACATCTCCAAACCCATCTGCTTTAGGGACTGAATTGGGAGAAAAGCATTTTGCAGTAATTTTCATAGTTATTTTGGAGGCCTCCTTGTCCTCGAACTCAAGGAATTTCTTGTGTCTGTATCAATTTGGTGCTTTCATGGCTGACCTCACTACCCGCTCCAAAACCCTCGACCGCCTTGAGGAGTCCGTTAAGCTTCTCAATCAATCCCACGCCACCCTTACTGCTACCCAATCTAACCTCTCCTCTAAGGTCGATTCCATCCTCACCCAACTTTCCAATCTTACTATCCCCAAACCGTCTTCACCAATTTCATCGCCGTCCCGCAAACCTCATATGAAGCTTGATGTCCCTCGCTTCGATGGCACTGATGCCATGGGTTGGATTTTCAAAATCTCACAATTCTTCGATTACCATGGCACACCTGAGCACGAGCGTCTCTCTGTAGCGTCGTTCTATATGGACGGTCCCGCTCTCAGCTGGTACCAGTGGATGTTCCACAATGGTCTTATCTCTTCCTGGCCAGGGTTGTTACAAGTGTTGGAAACCCGCTTTGCCCCGTCTTATTACGACGACCCCCGCGGTGCTCTCTTCAAATTGTCTCAGCAGGGATCCGTTAACGATTACCTCACGGCGTTTGAACGTTTGGCCAATCGAATCGTCGGACTTCCTTACCAATTCCTCTTGAGTTGCTTCATCTCCGGTCTTCTTCCTGATATCCGACAGGAGGTCCAAGCTCTTCAACCAGTGACTCTTCCTCAAGCGGTGGCTCTCGCCAAGTTACAGGAAGACAAATTGGAGGATCAACGTCGCGCGTTTCGCGGCAAAGGTGCTTTGAATGCTTCTTCACCACCTTCAATCCTTCCTCCTTCTTCCTCACCTCGTTCCACCATCCCTCTTCTCACGGCCCCTTCAAAGCCTTACTATAAACATCTTAATCAAGCCGACATTGCCGCCCGCCGTGAGAAAGGCCTTTGCTACTACTGCGATGACAAATTCAGCCCCAGTCATCGGTGCAAGGCTCGTTTCTTCCTCCTTATCGCTGATGATGATACAGACGAGACTATCACCGCGGCAGTCCCATTACCTGATTCTGATCCACCTCTCTTGGGCAGTCCCCATTCGGATTCTTCTGAAGCTCATATTAGCTTCAATGCTCTCTCGGGTCACCCAGCTCACGAGGCTTTGCGTTTAGTGGGCCGCATAGCCCAACACCAAGTGACCATCTTGGTAGATGGGGGCAGTACACATAACTTCATCCAAGGGCGTGTGGCTAAGTTTTTGGGCCTTCCAGCACAGCCCACTCATGCTTTACGCGTAATGGTTGGCAATGGGTCCGTAATTGATTGCAACCAAATCTGTCATTCGGTTCCATTGAATATTCAGGGCCAGTCTTTTGAGGTGGATTTGCACGTGTTACCCATTAGTGGTGCTGATGTGGTATTAGGCGTACAATGGCTCAAAGAATTGGGCCCGGTACTCACAGACTACAATACCCTTACCATAAAGTTTAATAGAAAGGGGACTACAGTAGAGTTCCAAGGCCAACCTTCCTCTCCTCCCTTGGATGTTTCGGCCCAGCAGGTAAAACGCCTTATCCAAACGCATGCGGCTTCTGCGTTTTATCATATTCAATTATTACCTGATTAGTTTCCATATTCCCTTCCCGACCCTCCTCCCCATCAAATTTCCCAAATTTCAACCTTAATTCGTAGCTACAAACACCTTTTTGATGAACCTTCCACACTTCCTCTTGACCGCCCCACTAACCACCACATCCATCTTTTCCCAAACTCTGCCCCTACCAATGTTAGGCCATACTGCTATCCGCATTTTCAGAAATGCGAAATTGAGTGACAGGTTCACGAGATGCTTCGCTCAGGCCTCATTCAACCAAGCCGCAGTCCTTTCTCCTCACCGGTTCTGTTAGTCAAGAAGAAGGACGACACATGGCGTGTTTGTGTTGACTTCCGCGCCTTGAAAGCTATCACTGTTCGTGATAGGTTTCCACTTCCAACAATTGATGAACTCCTTGACGAGCTTGGCGGTGCGTCGTGGTTTTCTAAGCTTGATTTGAGACAGGGATTTCATCAAATTCGTATGCATCCAACTGATGTTCCAAAGACAGCATTTCGTACTCACCAGGGCCATTATGAATACCGGGTAATGCCCTTTGGTCTCTGCAACGCACCATCTACATTTCAAGCCACCATGAACTCTGTTTTCGCTCCTTTCCTCTGCCACTTTGTTGCTGTTTTCTTTGATGACATTCTGGTGTATAGCCGCACGTTGGATGAACACTTGAAGCATTTAGAACAGGTGTTTCATTGTCTCCAAGAGGGCGAGTTCTACTTACGGGAGTCCAAATGTTTATTTGGTCAATGACACCTTGAATATTTGGGCCATGTTGTTTCTCAGGATGGTGTTGCACCAGAACCTTCCAAGATTCAGGCCATGCTGGACTGGCCTGTTCCTTCTTCAGTCCGTGCCCTTCGAGGTTTCCTTGGCTTGACTGGCTTTTATCGTCTTTTCATTAAGGGGTATGCTACTATTGCCGCTCCATTAAATGATCTTCTTAGGCATGGTAATTTTCACTGGACTACAGAAACTCAACAAGCTTTTGACTCACTTAAGCAAGCCATGACTGAGGCTCCTGTACTTGCACTTCCAGATTTTAGCCTCCCTTTTACTTTGGAGACTGACACCTCTGGTGTAGCGATGGGTGCTGTGTTGATGCAGCAGGGCCACCCCATTGCATTTTTTAGCAAGCAATTTTGCCCCCGTTTACTACGTGCTTCCACTTATATTCGAGAGTTGCATGCTATCACTTCGGCAGTCAAGAAGTGGCGCTAGTACCTCCTTGGCCATCACTTCATCATCCTCACTGATCACAAGAGCCTCAAAGATTTGATGACCCAAGTCATACAGACCCCTGAGCAGCAGGTTTATTTGTCTAAGTTGCTTGGTTATGACTATTCTATCCAATATCGTGCAGGGCGCCAAAATGTTGTTGCCGATGCTTTATCCCGCTTGAATGACGATTCCACTGGCCAATGCTTTGTCTTATCTATGCCTCACTTTGCTTTCTTAGATGATTTCAGACAAAGTCTTGCATCGAATGAGAATTTTGCTTCTCTGCTCCAAAAGATTCGCACTCAACCAGAGGAACACCGTGATTATAAGATCCATAATGGCTTGATTCTGTTCAAAAATAAGATATGGGTAGACCCCAATTCCCCTTTTAAGTCCATGCTTCTCCGGGAGTTCCACCAAACTCCTATCAGTGGTCATATGGGCGTTTCCAAAACCCTTGCACGTTTAAAAGAAAATTTCTTTTGGCAGGGCATGCGTTCTGATGTTAAGCAGTTTGTGGACCATTGCCTCATCTGCCAACAGACCAAGTATGAAACCAAGAGACCTGCTGGCCTTCTCCAACCTCTACCAACTCCAACAGCAGTTTGGGAAGACTTATCCTTGGATTTTATTACTGGCCTTCCTTCTTCAAATGGCAACACTGTCATTTTGGTGGTGGTGGATCGTTTCTCCAAGGGAGCCCATTTTGCTGCTTTACCAGGTCACTTTACAGCTTTCAAGGTGGCTCAAATGTTTTTGGATCTCATTTGTAAGCATCATGGCTTACCAAGAAGTCTGGTTTCTAACCGTGACCCAATTTTCATCAGCAAATTTTGGCGAGAACTTTTTAAATTGTGTGGCACTCAATTGCGCATGAGTACTTCTTATCATCCAGAAACTGATGGACAGACTGAGGTTCTAAATCGCATTCTGGAACAATATTTGCGCTCTTTTGTACATGAGCAGCCATCAAAATGGGGAAGGTTTCTTTCATTGGCAGAATGGTCATATAATACTGCTGTTCACTCTACTACTGGCAAATCACCATTTCATATTATTTTTGGCAAGCCCCCTCCATCCATTCCTAACTATTTGTTGGGTACTTCCTCTGTGGAAGCTGTTCATCAACTTTTATCTGAACGTCAAGATATGCTTTCTGTTCTTAAGAAAAAGCTTGATAAAGCCCAACTTCAGATGAAGCAGCAAGCTGATCATCATAGAAGGAATGTGAGTTATGCAGTTAATGATTGGGTTTATGTTCATTTGCGACCTTATCGCCAATTATCCATTACTGGTGCCCCTTACCACAAGCTGTCCAAGAGGTTTTATGGTCCTTATCAAATCACTGAGAAGATTGGTCCGGTTACTTACAAACTTGCATTACCTGCTTCATCCAAAATACACCCGGTGTTCCACTGTTCTTTGCTGAAACCACACAAGGGCCCCATTCCTGCACATCCAGATGATGTTCCTCCTGCTGCCCACGAAAATCACCCTCTTGTGCAACCTCTAGCCATTTTGCAATCTAAATGGGATCCTTCGATTAATCCTCCATGCCGCTTGGTTCTTGTCCAATGGTTAGGACTTTCTCCAGAAGATTCTAGTTGGGAGAATTGGGAGGACATTTCTCAGACTTTCCACCTTGAGGACAAGGTGGATTTCGCAGGGGGCAGTAATGATAGTGAGTCTTCCAATAGTGGGCCTGAATATGCTCAAACACCAAGCACTGTGGTGGAACCCAAAATCATGCTTAACAGGCCCAAGAGAAACATCTCCAAACCCATCCGCTTCAGGGACTGAATTGGGAGAAAAGCATTTTGCAGTAATTTTCATAGTTATTTTGGAGGCCTCCTTGTCCTCGAACTCAAGGAATTTCTTGTGTCTGTATCAAAGCCATGGACGTAGGAACTAAAGAAACCTATGATGTGGAAGTGTAGGAGGTTATGGTCCCAAAAATCCCTACTGGGACTCAAGCTTTTCCAACGTAGCCTTTTGTGTTACCTTTTGCTTTCGCCAAGTTTTGTATGGAATATTTCTGTGATTTTTCCATACTATCATGGAATATTCGTGGTGCCTTGGGAAAGTTGACTAAGCAATATGTTCATGATATGGTCTCTCATTATCATCCCTCTCTTTTCTTGATTTATGAGACATATGGATTGTTCTCAAAAGTTGAAATGTTCTGGAAAAATATAGGTTTTAAACATATTTTTATTCATTAAGCTGCTGGACATTCGGGTGGCATTTGGGTCTTATCCTTGATCACTGATGTTTCTTACTCTCTTGTACATTCTATGCACCAGGCAATTACTTTCACAATTAAACGGAGTAGTTCCACATGGCACTGTACTGCTTTGTATGCATCTTATATCCCCTCTCTTCGTGTCAAGCTTTGGGACCATATTTGTGACTTGAAAAATCAAATTATGGGACCTTGGCTTCTTTTAGGGGATTTCAACGAGGTCCTTCTCCCTTTTGAAGTCTCAGGAGGATCCTTCTCTACTTCCCGTGCTTTCCTTTTCGCTAATGTGATGATTTTTGTGGTCTTATGGATCTTGATACTATGGGTGGCTTCTTTATTTGGAGGAAAAATATCCAAGCAGGTGGTCATGTCAAGAAAAAATTGGATAGAGGCTTAGCTAACTACTCATATTGGTGGTTGATGTTTCCTTATGGTCTCCTTGAACTGCTTCCTATGCATAACTCTGACCACAATCCACTTCTTCTCAGTTGCTTGAAGGCCAAAAGCAAGAGACTAAAAGCTTTTTTTCTTTCAAGCTGCGTGGATTTCTCATCTTGATTTTGCTGGTTTGATCAAAAGAACTTGGAACTCAACTCCAAGCAATGTGAACAAAAAACTTAATAAGGTCCAATCTGAGTCTCTCACTTTTAATAAAAAGGTCTTTGGTAACATTTTCAGGAGAAAACGTCGGTTGGAGGCTAGAATTAAAGGTGTTCACCAGCAGTTAGATATCTTCCCCTTCTCTAGTTTGATTTCTTTGGAGAAAAAGCTTCAGGTTCAATATAATCAAGTTATTCATCAAGAGGAGATGCTCTGGTACCAATAGTCCAGAGAGCAGTTGGTGAAATTTGGTAATAAAAATACAAAATTCTTTTATACACAGACAATTATCAGAAGAAGGAGAAACTGAATTTCAGGGCTTAATATTGACGGCATTTGGTGTACTGATGATGAGGTTTTGAAGAGGGAAGCTCTTTCATTTTTTAAAAATCTTTTTCAATCTTCAGAGCAATGCCAACCTGGGAGCTTACAATTAAACTCCATTCCTCATGTAGACTAGGATCTCTATGATTTATTGTTGGTGCCAGTATCCATAGATGATGTTAATAATGCTATTTTTTCTATGGAATCTTATAAGGACCTGATAGATGCTTTATATGCTTACATATCTTAGCATTTATCTTACATTTTTCATGACTTAGAACTTTGTTTTATTCAATTTTAGGCTAATCTAACTATTATTTAGAAGTAGTGTTAATATTGCTAATCCTTTAGGAGTTTTACTAGCTTTTGATATTTTGTTGTAAGAATAGAAGAAGAATTTAGAGCATGAGTCATTGGAAGTTCAAGCCAACATCTTTGGAAGCATATTTTGAAAGCCAAAAGCCAACATCTTCCTTTTATTTTGCCGAGGCCGGGCTTGAGAGATTTGAGGCTAGGCCTGAGAATGAAGAAATTTCCCTTTTCTTGCTGTCAACCTGAGGCTAGGCGTGAGAAGTCTGAGGTTGGGCATGAGGACCTTCGAGTTACACCCCTGATGTCTTTTCTGAAGCTAAGCATGGGAAGACTTGAAGCTGGGTGTGAGAATGCTGATATGGCTTAAGTGGTGCAGAAACAAAGATATTTATGGGGGAAAAGTTGTCATTTTTCATAGATTCATGTTGCAGACCTCTTCTTGGCTTGGAGTAATACTTGGAGAGCTTCCCTTGGGTTCCCATGGCTTATACTTCAAGTTTCTTCCTTTCTTCTTCATTTTTGCTGCTACACATGTCTACGTGTAGCTAATTTCACCCTTGTTGGGGTTTGATGTAATTGACCCAAAACTCATGTATACTCTCTAAGTTTTTAATTAAAATTTATTATTCATGTTATGCGTTTTCTCCTTCTCTTAATGCTTGCTTTGGCTTGATCACCCTTTGCTTGATTTTGTGGTTTGAATCCAATTGGAAAATGTTTTTAAACCTAGAAATGGAGAAGAGCACCTAATGGGGTTTGTTGCTAGGAATAGAGTAAAACCCGTTAGTCATCCTTAAACTCTTGTTTGATTTATGCAAGGAATTGATAGGTTGGTCAACATTTTCACTCTAAGGAATTAGGGTTTAACCATTTTTGTGAGTTGATGATAACATTTGGATAATGAACTTGATTAGTGGCTTTTGTATGCATAGGTGAGTGGTTAACGAAGTCAAACCCCAACATCTCGTATTATTGTCGTATACTTTCTATTTTTCGCACTTTACTTGCTTAAGATAATCCCAAAAATAGTTTCTAGTTGATTCAATTGTCAAGTTTAGATTTTAGTGCTTTATTCCAACTTTAAATCCATTCCATTGCATATTTACTGTTTTATTTACTGTTCTAGTAAGTGTCATTATGAAAATAGCCAAATATTAAACAAGTCCCTGTGGATATGATACTTAGACTTACCAAGATATTACTTGTACGACTTGGTTCACTTGCCAAGGAGATATCAAGTTTCTGGCGCCATTGCCTGGGACTTGTGTCTTAATATTTGGCAATTTTGCATTTTCTATTTACATAGGCTTCATTCTTTTATTCTTTTATGTTAATTTTATTTTAATTTGTTATTTTTTGTTAACTTTTGTACTCTAGTCCCTTGTGTTTCTTTGGAGTCTATTTATGCATGATAAAACCTTTGAAGAGCTCTTTTTTGATCCATGGGGGACTATTGGAGTATTTTGCTCACACAACAGGGGCTTCTTAGTAACCAACTAGAGATGTTGTTTGAGCATCTTGAAATCATACAGCTGAGGGTCAGTCAGCCATAACCTATCAATTGTGATTTTTGTGTAGGAGAGCATTTAAATGGTGATTATCATCTTTACTCCATGGAAAATTCTTGGTGGGAGCAACAATCACACCCTCACAATCAACTTGAAGAAAATAGACTCTTAAATCTTGAGAATGTGCTTATGCAATTGATGGAAGCTTCCTAAGCTAGCTTTGAAGCTAATCAAAATTCAATTCAAAATCTTGAGATTCAAGTTGGTGAGCTAGCAAAGCAAATGGTTGAAATGTCTTTTATGGCCATAAGGGAAGAAAATTCAATAGAAGTTGAAGCATATGAGGAGAGTCTTGTAGAAGAGCATGATTCAAGAGAAAGAGATGAAGAAGAAGAAGAAAAAGATGAGGAGAGAACACTAAAAGAGTGGAAGAAGTGCTCACAACTAGAAATTCAACAAGAAAATCTTCCTCTAGTCAATATCTCTCTCCACCAACTAATTGACAAAGAAGAAAGGCATGAAGAATATGATAAATCCTTATATGCCTTCTTTGCCTTGTTCACCAACACTTCCCCTGTAGTGATTTGGAAACCGCTTCATGGATGTATGATTTTCATGGAGTTCCTAACTAAGAAGCGGAAGAGCAAGGGGGATGTGTTCTTTTTGACATTCATGCCACCTTAAACAACACCATCTCGTCAAGCTAGTGACGTTAAACAAGCGCTTTCTGGGAGGCAACCCAACATTTCTAACCCTTTCTCTTGTTAATTTTCTGCCATTTGAGTTAGTTTAGCTATTAATTGCTTTGTGTTACTTAAATTTTCTGTTATGTGTTTGTTTCGAAGTGTTGATTGCTTATGTTTACTTGGCATCATTGATGCACATGTTGAGAGAGTGTCAAACAAGCTTTTCCTTGGTAGTTCTTGCTCATTTTTGTTAAAAGAAAATTCTGCAGAGAAAAAAAAAATTATGCAGCTGGTTTTTATAGCTTGAACTAATTTGGGAAAGCTTGATTTTTCTCAATAAGTGGAATCATTGATGCAAAGTGTTTGAGTGTTAGTGAAGCAAGTTGCTTTCTGTTTGTTTTATTTGTTTCAGCTGGGAAAGATTTGAGAGAATTGGTTGATTTAAGTTTAGGGTGTTCAAAGTTTGACTCATGTGGAAAACAAATTTAAAAAGCTGCATCTTTTTGAGTCCAAGTGTCTCTAGCATTTTCAAGTTTAGCTTAAGATTTTTTATGCTAACTTAGAAAATTTTCGTTCCCTGAAGCCATTAAATTTCGTGAGCTTATTGCCAAAGTGATACCTTGTGTCACTTTTAAATAGATTAAGTATAGCAATTAAATTGCTTCATGAACCAAATTGGCTGCACGAAATTTCTATAATACTTTGCCAATTGTGATCTTCACATAAGGTGCAATTCTTGCACGTTGGCTTTATTGTTGTGACGCCAAGTGTCCCTTAAGGCCTAAGCTAGTTGCGTCACTTTTTGAATTGGAGTGCAATTGTGCACTTTCTCCCTACCACATTTACGTGAATATGGCCATGTTAACCTTAGTTTTGTGCTGCAAATTAATTGGTCTAAGGACCAATCATGTGCTGCCAAAATGAAGCCAAGAATCACATGATTTATAAGCCAAGTGGTGACATTGTTTTTGACGTGCAATTGCAGCACCTATTTCTTTGCCATGCGTCACCTTTTAGAAATTTTGTTTGGCAATTTAATTGCTCCCAGGGACCAATTTGTCTAGGCCAATAGGAGGCTTGGTGTCAAATTCTTCACGCCATGCATTTGAGCAAGCTCCATGTGGAATTAAATGGATTCAGGGATCATGTAATTGTTGTGCAATTTTGGCAATTTGCCACTGTCATTTTGACGCCTAGCATCAATAATCTCAAGCCCGGCGTGGCGTTCTAATAATCCAAGGACAAAATTCAGTGTGAATTCTCAAGCCCAGCATCACACTTGTTCAAGCCTAGTGTGAAGTGCTCGTGTATATAAGCACCTGGCCCACGTTTTTTTTACACTTCACTTCTATCTCTCCAACTTTACTCTTTATCCAGCTTCTTCTTTCTCTTTCGAACCACACGCATAACACATTCTTCACGCCATTTTCTTCTCTTCTTTTACATATCATTTCAAGCTTGATCATTGTGAGTTCATTTCTTCTTTCTCTATCTGGTTTCATTCTGGTGCATTTCTCTCTTCCCATTTCTCTTGTTTTTACTTTGTTCTTAGGTTGTAACATGTCGTTCTTTCTTTATTTTCTTGAATGTTGCTACCTATTTTCCATAGTTTGAATGTTCATTACTTGCTTTTCTTAGTGTTTCTTGTTGATTTTTGCTATTGGATTATTCTCTTTCTTTGTTTTTCAAATTTGTGGTTTTACACATGTTCTAGTTCTTCTTTTTCCTCTTATTTTTAAGTGTGCCTTTAAGTGTTTGGTAAAATGTCTAAGTTAAAAATTCTTGGGATTTGTCCCTTGTTCTGTGATCTGTGTGCTTAACTTCACTTTTTCTTGACTTAGTGTGTTTAGGGTTAGTTTTATTTTGTTGAATCTTATTGTGTTTCACTACATTCTTTGTTAGTTAATGCTTTTATTTCTTTATTTCATTTGAGTTCTTAGTTGTTGCCTTTTCCTGTAGTTACTTTTTCTTCTTTAATGTTAGCTTGTGTTGATGTTAGAACTCGTTTCTTGTTGTTTAAATTAAGTTTGGGGTTTCTTATTTTTCAGTTGTTGAGTTTTCTTATTGTTGTGTTCTTTTGTGTATTTTCTTTAAGATGGCTCTACTCCTCAAACCAAGGTTTACAAGAGAAGAAAATCTACTGAGACCCAATGCTCCCACCCTTCTAGGCAAGCACTACCTCTGGATTTTGATGATGAAACTTTTGTTTCTAAAGCTCATGAAGATATCTTTCCATCAGCTGCTGAAGTTTCTGTTGAAGTGGCTTGGCCACATTATCCTGGGGGCTAGGATAATCCCCAGGGAGGAGGAGGCTTTGCTGCTGCTGATGATGAGGATGTTGATGCACACTTGGAAGAGGAAGGAGTGGAGGAATGTTGATCTTTTGGCCTGATGTTGAGGGAGTCATATTGTGTTTTATGTTTTATGTTTTTTTCTGTCCTCTGTTTATGTTGTGTTTAGTTGTTATTGTTTAACTTGTGTGATGTGATAGATTTTAGTTAATGTGTTTTTAGATTGAACATGTGTTAAGTGTGTGGTTTGAGACTTTGGCACAATTTCACTTCATTCATTGCATGAGTTCTCGATGATGTTAAATTCCATTGTGATGTGATTGTGTGCTTGTGGTTGTACTCCGATGTTCATAGTTGGATGCTTTGTAGTATTTCGTGCTGTTAATGAGTATGGCACGATGTTGTTGAAAATCATTGAGTGCTTGTTTTAACCGAGTGAGTATTTGAGCTTTCATTGCTTTATTTGATTGAGTAACACCATTGGAATGTGTACAATCGGTTTTGCTTGAATCTCTACTACCTTGAATTGCATATGCTTGTTGAGAAGTGATCAAGGCATTTTTATTCTTGTGTAAGTTTTAGCCACTGGACCAAATAGCTAACCTAACAATTTGTTGTCCTTTGCATGACCCCCTTTGAGCCAAACACATTTTTTATTCTTAAATCCTTGAGTCTAAAAGAAAGACAATTGCTTCCCACACCTTAGGGATAGGAGAGCAAGTCATTTTTGATAGTGGATTGCATGAGTTTAAGTTTGGGGCTTTTTATGTGATTACCAAGAAAGGATAGCAATGTTGGGAATCTTTTTGTGGTTTCTTGTTTACAAGCCCCCCTTATGTCATGAAAAAAAAAATCAAATTTTAGAGAAATGAAAAAAAAAAGTTTGAAAAGTAAACAAGGTGGATCAATAATTCTTGTTTTGATGTTGGTCAAGGTTGTTTCTAGCATTGGGATGCATTGAATGAAGGTTTTCATTGAACTTGAGAAGTTGGAATTTTTGAATGACTTGTGATCATAGAAGTTGCTCTCCTATTCTCTTGTTGTGTAATTTTGCTTATCCGGAAAAACCAATATTCTTTGTATCCCAGCCAAGATTCAACCTAATAAAAGACCTTTGTGATCTTTGCATGCATGTGTGGTTTTATGGTTTCTTTTGAGATGAAAAGCAAAACTGAATTGTGTGGTTTCAATGTGTGTGATCAAAAGATACACTTGCCCGGATACACTTGTGTGCTTGAGAGAAACACATTTTCTGTGAAGGAATAAGTGCTCTTTGTTTTCTCTATTTCAGTCATTGACATGCTTGTTAGTCTCTTGAGGAATTATTTGCATTTGTATCTTGCTGTGAAATTTTGTGAGGGCACCATAGGGTATGGTTATTCATTTTGGAAATTCTTGCTCAAAGACTTGAGTTGAAAGCATGTGTGGATGGATGTGATGTGGTGCTTAATTTTCAAACCATGTTGTTTATGCATAATTTCATGTTTATGTTGACGTTAGGTAGGTTGTTTATGTTTAGTTGTGTAGCTTAGTTTTATTTTGCTTGAGGACAGACAAAGCTATAAGTTTGGGGTGTTTGATAAATGCTTTATATGCTTACATATCTTAGCATTTATCTTGCATTTTTCATGACTTAGAACTTTGTCTTAATCAATTTTAGGCTAATTTAACTATTATTTAGAAGTAGTGTTAATATTGCTAATCTTTAGGTGTTTTACTAGCTTTTGATATTTTGTTGTAGGAATAGAAGAAGAATTAAAGAATTTGGAGCATGAGTCATTGGAAGTTCAAGCCAACATCTTTGGAAGCATATTTTGAAAGCCAAAAGCCAACATCTTCCTTTTATTTTGCCGAGTGATGCGTAAAAATGTGTTTGCAAATGGCAAGCGTACCCTACGCAGTAGTTACAGTGGACTCTAAGAGTCCGGATATCGAACCCAAAAGACCAGTTGTGTTCCCAAACAATCAATTTTGTAATGGTTAAACAATTCAATCAGGAATCAAATTTGGGAGAAAATAGAGTTCAATTGTTCAGTTTTTAAAAGTAAGGATTAAGACAAGAAGATTAATGTGAAACAATAAGAATGAAACGCCAAGGATTATGATTTGGCATGCATCCCTTTTTCCCTCATCTTGATCTCATTGAATGCTCTAATTAAGTTAATTGCCAGTCCTCTTTAAATTCATTAGTAAACAATTGATCGTAGCTTACTACTGCTGTTTCCCCAAATTCAATTCCCAATTGGTCATAGGTGAATTAAATTAGGGTAAACGATAATACTCAGAGAGGTTGATTAAGAGAATTAATCCACTGGAAATTCACACAATTAGTTTGATCATGCAAATCATATGAATTCAATCACTTTACAGTTCTGTCAGTCCCAGGCAATTGATCATAGACAAGGGACTGACTAATATTTAGAGTGATCAGTTCTAATAGCAAACAAAATAGTAAAGAGATTCAATAACTAGAAACATTGAGACATTCATTGATAATCAAAGATGGGGTACAAGAGACGCAGCTACATCATAATCCTAGGCTTGGAGGACTAGCCACTCATGTTCATGAACAAACTAGAAAACCTCATAGAAAACATAAAGATTACAAAGGGATTAGAATTGTTACAAGTAGTACTCCCAATGACGATCTCTACGTCTTACAGCAATCGAACTCTCTCACACGTTCTCTATCTCAATCAGAACCCTCAGTTTTCGGAAACAGAGCAAAAAGATCCCCCCAAAGAAGGTTTTCAACACTTATTTATAAAGTTTTAAACTGTTGACGCGGTTCACCACGGCCGTGCTGATCAGATGACCACGGCAGTGGTCCTTGCATAGTCTGGAGGTCCAATCTGCGCGTATTACGAGCACGGCCGTGGTAAATTAACCACGTCTGTGCTCGAAAAATTGACGCTGATGCAAAACTTTCAGTGATTCCTGCTTGGCTGTGGTTATTTCACCATGGTTGTGGTGACTTAGAATGGCCGTGCTCAGTCTACCACGGCCGTGGTATTCCAGACAAAGGCAACTTCCTTCAATTTATTTATTTTTAAGCTCTTTTCTTCAAGAAATCCTTGAATTGCCTGTCTTACACAAACTAGCAACAAACCGTGAGTTCTGCCAACAAACTAAGCTCAAATCATATGCAAATGGTATCCAAACTGAGATAAAAATACAGTCAAAATCCGGTTTATCAAATCTCCCCACACTTGAGCATTGCTTGCCCTCAAGCAATTATTCTGAGTTAGATATCAAAATTGATTCTCCCTAGCCAAGAACTTGTAACAGAATTCCCAATTTATTTCTGACAAGAGCAAATACAACAGAATGCAGCAAGTTTCCTCTCGGGGTGTCTTAGGCCTAAACCTACACAAAAATTGATTTCCCAGGAGCCATGGTTCACTCATCTCTCCTTCTCTCAGTGTTTCAGGGTCAATAGAAAAACTCTCCAATCATATTCAAATGAACATATTCACCAATCTATGCATTGATCAACTCAACTCAATTGGACTTTTTACAATCAGAACAGATGAGGCATGACAAGGTGTAATGGGGCTAGGATTTCAATGACGGGCAGATATTGAAAGAAAATGTTAGCAATGGGCTTTACAATCAATTTATGCTCAGTGATCCAAAATCAAGAAGAGGCCAATGTTTATTTTGTTTTATTTTTTTCTCTTTTTTTATTTTTTTTATTATTTTTTTTCAGCTCTCACTTCTTGTTCCCCCCCCCCCCCCAATTTTTTTTTGAAGGCCTTGACCTTGATTTATCCATTGTATGGGAGAGGAAGTGAGACATACTGAGTCTTTTTTGTTTCAGACTATCCTTCATTACATTGGTTTTCTCCTGTCTTTCAGACCACCAAGCATATTGTACAAAGACTAACATAACAGGGTGACCAAAAAAAAATATATTCATAAGGCTCAAAACAGTCAACTAAGTGGGATTGTATCACAAATTCTGCATCTAGAAAAATGCCTAAACAATGCCTCAACAGTTTCAGAAAGTCAAAAGTCAATCAAGGATATGTATGTCAGCATAGAAAATAAAACATGTCACCTGAATTGATTCCATATGATATTGAAAGACTTAAGGCTCAAATCTCTCATCTCTATGTTCAACCTCAAGGGAAATAATCTATTCATCCAGTTTTAGTGCCAGTGTTTCCCCTTTAGTGACCCTGCTGCTATCTGATTTTTTTTTTAGAGGGAAATTCTGCAACACAACTCTACAACTATTGAGGATCTAAAAATCATATTAGAACACAGAAGTAACATAACCACACAATGTCTCAAGAATGGGAAAAACAATCGTGACTCCCTTCCCCACACTTAATATATGCAGTGTCCTCAATGCATCCAAAATAGAAATGAAAATAGGAAACAATGTATGAAAAATGAAAGAACTAGTAGAGTACGGTGCCGTAAACAAAACAGACTGACAGAACAAAATAAAAGAAAAAGAAAACAAAACCTAAGGAAATAGAAAAGCTCCTCAAGAAGGAGGAGGATCTGGGAAGAGACGATCCTGAAGTTGCCTCAAAAAATCCATCTGAGCAGTGAATTGGTCAGCTATCATCTGCTGCTGTGTCTCAAATCGGGTGTCCTGATCATCCAACCTCCGTGTCACCCTAGTCTCCAAATCATCCAATCTCTGGAGGATCTGGCTCATGTCGAATGTGGGCGGTGGAGATGATGCCTGATGCTGCTCCTCCATGACAAACGGCTGCTCTGCCATGCCTGGCTCCTGGGGCTGGATCTCTGGCTCATCCTGATGTGGGTCAGGTTGCTCAACAAGGAAGAACTGCTGGCCCTGGCGACGAAGGATCCCCAGAGAAACCAGAGTGGATCTGTCAATGTAAGAAACAGCTGTGCCATCCTGGGCTGCCTCTATGAAGCCAAAGTGAGTAGCCAGCCTGGTGATGAATGATCCAACTGCAATGTGGCCAATCTGGTTCTGAGAAACTCGTAATCCAATGGTGTGACAGTGTCTGATAAAAAAGAGGCCGACATTACACCGCCTTCCCCTAACCATGCACCATAAAGGGAAGAGGTCCTTCCCAGTAATCGTGCCCGTGCTCTCCTTGCGGCCATGGAGGGTCCCAGATAACCACCGATGGCACACTCGAAGTGCTGGGTCTCTGATGCCGCTGGCCTTTGAGGTGCCAGGGATGAAGCGGGCCTGTCCTGTAATCTCCCTCCAGAAGGCCGCTGGTCTGTAAGTCTTCGGGTGCCATCTCAAAGCACCCTTATACTCATCTGTCAGGATGGACTCCGGTGTCTCGAAACCCAAGACGACGTTGAATGTTGCCAACGTCATCTTCCGGACCTGTCCCATCATGAAAAAGGAGACCATGTGCGGAAGGGTTGGGTCATCTATCTGTGTCACCTCCTCATCCTCCATGTCGTCCTCATCTGCCTCCTGCTCTGGTGCAGGTCGAGGTGCAAGATCCTACTCCTGGCAAGTGGAGATGAAGTCAATAGTGGGGCGTCTGTATGCCTGCTCTGTGATGTCCACTATCCTCTCCCATCCCACAGCTGTGAGGTATGCCATGACCCGTTGCAGTAGACCATGCTCCTCTAGAAGTGCTGTGTCTAAAGCTCTGGTGGGATGATAATCAAAGGTCCTAAGCACTGTGTACCGGTCCATGTGCTCTGGTGGTACGGGAGTATCATAATGCATAGGCTGAGCCCCAGGGTGGCGTCGAGGTGGTGGGTTAGGTGGTGATGAAGTGGATCGTGTGGAAGATGCTGCACCCTGCCTTGGCTGAGCTTGTGTGGCCCGAGCACGCTTCCCACGAGTACGAGATGGGCCGTCACCTGTCATAACTACACACAACGAGCATAATCCAAAAAGAATGAAGCAGTATGGGTTAGAGCAACAACAAAAAAGAATGGCCACTGTGTGGATGACCACGGCTGTGGTAACATTTACAACGGCTGTGGTAAGCATGACCACGGCTGTGGTAAACATGACCACGGCTGTGGTTCCCATGACCATGGTAGTGGTAAACATGACCACGGCTGTGGTTCCCGTGACCACGGTTGTGGTAAGAATGACCACGGCTGTGGTAAACATGACCACGGCTGTGGTGACTGTCAGAAACTCTCTTCTTCTTTTCTTTTCTTTTTTAATACGAAACAAAAAAAAAGAAAAAGGAAATAACATATGATCAATGAAAATGCATGCTGATAAATCATGAAAAGCTTACTCTAATGTTAGGATTGCCAAGGATGGGAGAGACAGAACAGAAAAAGCAAGAGAGAACCACGGGTGGTGGTAACTTACCACCCCCATGGCTATATATAGAGATGGGCAGACCACGACCGTGGTAACTTGACCACGGCCGTGGTGAGTATCTGGTGTCCCCCCCCCCCCTTTTTTTTTTGGACAACTAACCACGGTTGTGGTAAAAGTTACCACAGTTGTCCAGATTAACCACGGCCGTGCTTACTTTACCACGGCCGTGGTCGTATATGACGCTGTTGGAAAAATCTGGGAGCAAGGCTGTGGTTAGTTAATACCATTGCTTGGCTTCTACCACCGCGGCCGTGCTCAAATTAACACGGCCGTGGTCCCCACATACGGACTAAAACAATAAGAAAATTAATTCTAGCTGCGAAAGAAAAAGAAAAAAAAAGAAAAAAAAATGTATACTAAAGTTAATAAAAGGAAAGGATACACTGGGCAATGAACCCAGCTCCCACAGGTTGCCTCCTGGGTAGCGCTTGTTTAACGTCCCGAGCCTGACGGGTGAAAAGGGAATCCTAGGCTTGGAGGACTAGCCACTCATGTTCATGAACAAACTAGAAAACCTCATAGAAAACATAAAGATTACAAAGGGATTAGAATTGTTACAAGTAGTACTCCCAATGACGATCTCTACGTCTTACAGCAATCGAACTCTCTCACACGTTCTCTATCTCAATCAGAACCCTCAGTTTTCGGAAACAGAGCAAAAAGATCCCCCCAAAGAAGGTTTTCAACACTTATTTATAAAGTTTTAAACTGTTGACGCGGCTCACCACGGCCGTGCTGATCAGATGACCACGGCTGTGGTCCTTGCATAGTCTGGAGGTCCAATCTGCGCGTATTACGAGCACGGCCGTGGTAAATTAACCACGTCTGTGCTCAGAAAATTGACGCTGATGCAAAACTTTCAGTGATTCCTGCTTGGCTGTGGTTATTTCACCATGGCTGTGGTGACTTAGAACGGCCGTGCTCAGTCTACCACGGCCGTGGTATTCCAGACAAAGGCAACTTCCTTCAATTTATTTATTTTTAAGCTCTTTTCTTCAAGAAATCCTTGAATTGCCTGTCTTACACAAACTAGCAACAAACCGTGAGTTCTGCCAATAAACTAAGCTCAAATCATATGCAAATGGTATCCAAATTGAGATAAAAATACAGTCAAAATCCGGTTTATCACCGAGGCTGGGCTTGAGAGATTTGAGGCTGGGCCTGAGAATGAAGAAATTTCCCTTTTCTTATTGTTAACCTGAGGCTGGGCGTGAGAAGTTTGAGGCTGGGCATGAGGGCCTTCGAGTTACACCCCTGATGCCTTTTCTAAAGCTGAGCGTGGGAAGACTTGAAGCTGGGTGTGAGAGTGCTGATGTGGCTTAAGTGGTACAAAAACAAAGATATTTATGGGGGAAAAGTTGTCATTTTTCATAGATTCACGTTGCAGACCTCTTCTTGGCTTGGAGTGACACTTGGAGAGCTTCCCTTGGGTTCCTATGGCTTCTACTTCGAGTTTCTTCCTTTCTTCTTCTCTTCATTTTTGCTACTGCACATGTCTATGTGTAGCTAATTTCACCCGTGTTAGGGTTTGATGTATTTGACCCAAAACTCATGTATACTATCTAAGTTTTTAATTAAAGTTTATTATTCATGTTATGTGCTTTCTCCTTCTCTTAATGCTTGCTTTGGCTTGATCACCCTTTGCTTGATTTTGTGGTTTGAATCTGATTGGAAAATGTTTTTAAACCTAGAAATGGAGAAGAACACCTAATGGGGTTTGTTGCTAGGAATAGAGCAAAACCCGTTAGTCATCCTTAAAATCTTGTTCTTCTCTCAAGTATCTTGGTTGATTTATGCAAAGAATTGATAGGTTGGTCAAGAGACTTAGGTTTTCACTCTAAGGAATTAGGGTTTAAACATTTTTGTGAGTTGATGATAACATTTGTATAATGAACTTGATTAGTGGCTTTTGTATGCATGGGTGAGTGGTTAACGAAGTCAAACCCCAACATCTCGTATTATTGTCGTATACTTTCTATTTTTCACACCTTACTTGCTTGAGAAAATCCCAAAAATAGTTTCTAGTTGATTCAATTGTCAAGTTTAGACTTTAGTGCTTTATTCCAACTTTAAATCCATTCCATTGCATATTTACTGTTTTATTTATTGTTCTAGTAAGTGTCCTTATGAAAATAGCCAAATATTGAACAAGTCCCTATGGATACGATACTTGGACTTACCAAGATATTACTTGTACGACTTGGTTTACTTGCCAAGGAGATATCAGGCCCTTGGTGTTGATGTTGATGGTTTTCAACCAATCTTTTTTAATACATACTAGGATATTGTTGCTAATGATGTTCACAGTATGGTTACTTCTGCCTTTGCTTCAGGTTCCTTTGATCCTTGTCTTGCAAAGACTCTTATTGTCCCTATTCCTAAAATAGATGATCCCCAGTCTTTTAGGGACTTTCAACCTATCAACCTCTGCAATGTCCTCTTTAAAGCTATATCTAAGGTGCTTGTCAACAGGATTCGCCCTCACTTGGATAAGCTTATTGGTCATCTTCAAAGTAGCTTCATCCCCAAAAGAGGCACTTCTGATAATGCCTTGATCACCTAGGAGATTGTGCATCATATGCATAAGAAGAAGGGGAAGAAAGGATATGTGATGTTCAAAATTGATTTTGAAAAAGCCTATGATCGAGTTGATTGGAAATTCCTTGAGATGACTTGGAGAGATTTTGGATTTCCTCAGGCCATAGTAAGACTTATTTTGAACTACACTACAAATACCAAGTTGGCTTTAAAATGGAATGGCGAGAAACTTGAGGCTTTTTCTCCTAAAAGAGGCTTAAGACAAGGTGATCCTATGTCCCCTTATTTATTGTTTTGTGTATGGAAAAATTGTCACTTCTTATTCAGCAGAAAGTTCATGATCAACATTGGCTCCCTGTGAAAATACCTAACAATGGTCCCCTTATTTATCATCTCTTCTTTGCTAATGATTGTCTTTTGTTCATTGAGGCTAAATCTTCCCAAGTTAAGCTTGTCAAAGAGGTTTTGGATATCTTCTGCCATGCTTCAGGCCTGAAGGTTAATCTCCAAAAATCAAGATTAATGACATCAAAAAATATCTCAAATGTCAAAGCTGATAAATTTGCCGCCTTTGGATCCTTTGCAGCGGTGCTCCCTTTGCAGCAGTGATCTTGACCATTTGATTTACATTCGATTGGGTTGTTAAAAATAAGAATATGTTTATAGTTAATTATAAAGGGTTGGGATGTTACTGCAGGGGCTGTAGGGCAGCAGAGAATCTGAACTCAAATTTGCCTCCATTACTCATTTCAAGCATACTCGCGATATTGGCAAATATCTTGGTTTCCCCATGCTCTCAGGGAGAGTCAAGAATAGTGATTTCAACTACATTCTTGACAAAATTAATTCTAGACTAGCTGGATGGAAGATTAATATGTTGAATAAAGTTGGGCGGGTGACTTTGGCCCAATCAGTTTTAACATCCATGCCCATCTACACAATGTAGAATTTGTGCCTTCCGGATGGGGTTTGTGAAAAGATTGATACATCTATTAGACATTTCATTTGGGGAAATGACTACTACCATTGGGTGAATATATATATTTGTATTATCATATTTGAATATATCATAATTGAATATATATTTTGTATCATAATCCAATTATTTCGATTTTTTAGTTAATTATCCAGTCAATTTAGTTTAAATTTTAAATCTGTTTCAACCCAATTCAATATAAAGTGGTTTAGATTAGATTAGTTGTCAATTTTAGTCTTGTTTTTATTTTTCTTTTTGTTTCTTGTTTCTATTTTTCTTTGAAAAAGTATTAAATAAATGACAAAATATATATTATATTTAATAAAAAATAATTTAAACTTTAAAAATATCTTGTTTAAAAGTTATTATATATCTTTAATTAAATATATTTTTCATAAATAAGTATAAATTATGTGATAATTTTACAAATATATATATATATATATATATATATATATATATAATATATTTAATGATGTTTTGATGAGAGAATCTCTCGTGCGAGATTTTCACTTAAATTTTCTCATGTATGTGAAAATCCTCACAAACAAAATTTCATATTTCACACAAAGTAGTTCATCCTGGGTTCCTCTCCTTCCTTCTTTCCCCTAATAGGCCATGGTATTGAACACGCGGAACCTTTTTTCGTCTTTTACATCAACATCATCATGGTTCAAGGTGTACGCTACCTTTTCCACATTCATGATGCTCCTCAAAACAGCATTTAATGATCTCGTACCCTGCATTGCTGCACCCTGGTCGTATGGACATGCACATTCACCTGTCCTTCCTCAAAGGCAAGGCTTTTCGAGTCTTGGCTTCCAATTATTTGGGCATTGAAGGAGATCATCCACTCTTTGAAGAAATCGAAGCATTATTGGAGAAAAAATAAGTCACCCCTGTAGTAGTAGCAGAGCATCTAATCATAAGTGATGATCCTGAAGTTGCTTTAAAAGTGTTTGTTGAATTTCTCAAAGAAACTGGCATGGATGTTATCCTAGGAGATTGAAAAGCGAAATTCAATTTCTCTGTATGATCTACAGCTATAGAGAAGTAGCAAAAGAATAAAAAATGATGTAGGACAAATAGAATGATGCAATGAATTATCGAGTATAAATTTTGTGAGAAATTTTCAAATTACTAGAAGAAGTATTCTTTTATGAAGGTATATGCTTATTCACGAAAATAAGTTCAAGTCACCGTAATAGTTAAGAGAATTATTTACAAATTAAAAAATATATATTTTCAATGTACAAAATTGTAAGTGTCAAATCTCTATCTTTATGCATTATATCAGAAATCAAATATTTTTTTTATATTCTTTTTTTAGGAACATTTCTATTTTTATCTTGAAGAAAATATAAAATATTAAATCTTTTACCAAAGGCGGTTAGGATTGAAAACAGTATAATAAAAGAATATTGGATTTCACACAAAGTTCATCCTTGGCTTCTCTTATATCTTCTTTCCCCTAATATTTCAGTCCATACCATAGTAATATATCATGGGATCTGGCATGAAAAACCTATTTTCTTTTTTTACATCACCTTCGTCAAGGCTTGAAGTATACGCTGCCTTCTCCATATTGATCATACTGCTTAGATGACGTCGGCAATTTTGATCCTTCATCACCACAAAGGTAGAGGCCTTGTTCAAACTCAAAAGCCAACCAAAGAAACACATTCTCCAAATGTAGGTAGTTATAATTATAATTAAGTAGGTGTATAGGTATAAAATTTTTTACGGATAAAATTACAGATAAAATTGTTATTTTCTTTGTTATAATCCACTGATACCTAAGTTTAATTCTTATAGATAAAAAAAAAACAACTTTGCTAGTTACATGTAGGGTGTAAGCGGATTGTGATTGACCTATGAATCCTTCCAACCCATATTACATGTTACCTGGGTTTTTTTTTTGTTTTTGACCCAATTAGAACTATGTTAGATATTTATAAGTTTCAAACCTAATAAAACCCAACTCAACTCAACTAACTAAAATAGATATAATATAATAATAAAATAAAATAATACATATTAATTATTCTAAATTTTAATTCTATTCTATGTTTTTAGCATTTTGAAAATTATTTATGAAGTTTAGTTTCTTGTTGTCAAGTGTGAAGTTTATTGTTGTAAATTATTGTGTGCGCACATGTTATAATTACTGTAAGAAAGTTTATGATGCATAAAAGCGGATGAGCATAAAGTCCATAATTATGTACAGGGAATCATAATTGACTGTTGCTTACTTATAGGAAGCAAATCAAGCAAAAATGATTTTAAATTATCTTTTGCTAAAAGTGCTGATAATATGTTAGTTGATAAACTTGCATAACTAGTTTTTAGTTTTCATGATTTTTGTTAGATAGAAGAAGTGTCTCATTAGGTGCTATCTATTTGGGAACATATTTTTGTTATAATTAGTCATTTTTCTTATTCCTATAAAAGATAGAGTATTTATTTTTTATTCATCACTTGCTATCTATTTGTTGCATAACATACTTTGATTTTGTCTTAAAAAAATTAGTATTTTTTTTTTTACTTTTTTTTTTAATTTTTAGAATATTTTATTTTTTTAATTAACTAACTTGATTATCTAACTAATTATGATCAAGTTGAATTGAATTAGGTTATTTAAAAAATTGATGAACCCAACCCAATTTAACATAATTGGGTTGGGTTGTGAGTTAGCTTAAACTTAACCAACTCAAACCACTCACACCCCTAATTACATGGACATCAACACTTCTCATCACATCATCACATTATTTATTGCATTTATTGTTCTCGTTTTTTTTTTTCCTCTCTCTTTCTTCCCCTCATATATTAAAAATATAAGGCAATTGCTATATGCACTCCCCCTAATTACTAAGTGCACTCTCTTTTTCATTATTTTTCCCTTACTGCCCTTTTCTTATCGAAGTGGCGAATGAGGAAGTGTCTGGAAATTGATTTCCGGAGTATATTTAACTCTTCCGGAAACTAATTTCCGGAAGTATTACTAGGGAGTGCAACCGAAAGCCAGATTTACAAGGGAGCACAAGTGAAAGGCATTTTGTTCACGCAACAATTGCCAATGCCAACATCACTATCATCCATTCTTCTAAAGCCATGTCGACTCTCTCTCCTCCCCTTCCACAGTTCCCCCCACCACAACCTCCACTTGCCAAAAACCTTATCCATCCTAATAATGCAAAAAAAAAAAAAAAAAAAAAAAAAAAAACCCACCAAAATAGGATTATGGATTCTTCATGGCCCAAATCAGAAAATTTAGAAAAAGTAAACCATACAAATTCAAAACCAGCAAAACAGTAATTAAGTAGAAGCTAATGAAGTGCAAAGTCCCAATTAATTCCTTATAACTCTGAAATAGAAAACCGCAAAACCTGTTGTAAGTGCATATTGAAGTCATAATTTGAAATACTGTAGATGAAGAGTCAGTTTAAGTGTTTAACAATTGATTACAATAACTACCGAATATGAACACAAATCCTATAATATGAAAATTCTCACATGTAGCAAGTAATTTGTGCATATTTTAGATGTATTATTGTTAATTTCAATAGTTTCTACTCTATCTAAATTTAGCTTAGGTGGCATGTTTCTTTCTTATAGAAATAGGCTAGCATTTTATCATTGTGTACATCTAGAAACAAAATTCATAGTCAAGATCATAGTCATACCTGAATATACTAATTCGTGTAAATAATAACAAATATGATCATGTTAATCGAGAGTGATGAAAATAAAGAAAAAAATGCTTATGGGTAGTTGAAATTGAGCTACTAATTTGTTTCTTTTTTCCATTGCTCTCATTCAGCTTGTTTCCATCCATTCAAAAATCTGCAGAAAGACAAATATCATTCCTTAAAAATTTAGAGGTGCATGCTAATTGGCAATGACTAATAATGTCAACATAAGAGAAAGCAATTATTCCTTATCTTCATTTTGATGAATCAATTTTGGAAATCCTCTCGAAGTAAAATATGTAGGAATTTTGTAAGATATCACAATCAAGTATATACAGTGTACGAATCCCACAAATAAGCCAAGTCCAGCAAGTGTTAAGCTGCAAAAGACTTTAAAGTTTAAATAGACTTGCTAATTAGTAGTTCAAGTAGCAACAGTAATCAAGAGTGATACACTACAACTTTATATCCAAAGACAAAAGCTTGGAAAATAAAGGATATGCAAGTACTGAAATGCAAAAACAAAGTTAAGAAAGGCAGGAGTGGGTACCACCGTGAAGTTCCACTACCCATGCATGCACAGCGAGGATGCCAGCCAACCCCATCACGAGCTTGGTTTCGTCTTTCGCACATGTGTGCTGTGCGTTGCGGGCTTTTCTCCTCCTTTTTTATGCTACTGCATCAGGTGCAGCACTCCATGGGTCTAAAATAATGACCCCTTCCTACCTTTTTTTTATCTTTTTAGTTTGTATTATAAATATTGCTACATAATTTTTTAGTTTATTATTTGTTATTTAATTTGTCAATCCATGCATCTTTCATTCTTATTATGCACGCGAGCTTGCCACGAAAGTTTCTTCCCCGAAGTGAACATAATGTGGTTGCTATCATGCTATTTTATTATTATTTTCTTTAATGTCATTAAATTTGTAATTATTCTTATGTTAGTTTGTTATTACGTGTCTGTGCATAGAATTATTTAGTTAAAGTAGTTAAAGTAAGAATTAGATTAGCAAAATATTATATAAATTATTGAATGTCAACAACATCGTTGCCCTCGCCGCGCGCTTCGTTGTCGGCTATGTGCAGTGAACGTGCTCCTTTGGGAAGTCGCGCTCAACGCCGTCTACACTCCCCAATAATACTTCGGGAAACAATTTTTGAACACTTACTGATAGGCGCAAAGAAGCTGTTCTACTCCACTCCTATCAGGCTACCATTAAAGACAATAGAGAAAACTATAAAGAAGAGAAAATAACAATTTTGATTTTTTCATTGATACCTAAATAAAATGCAAATCTTATATTAAATAATAATCCTAATGAATGACAATCATATATATATATATATCATCATCTAATATTTTAGGAATTTAAAATAAAACAAAATAATATCAAAAGGATAATATTTAAACTATCTAATATTTAAACTATCTATTTGGGTCTTTCTAAATCCATCCTATCACTTACTCATTCGCCATTTTGAAAAGGATGTTTTAAAAAATAAATAACAAAAATGTGAAAAGGGGAGTGCACTTAGCATTTAGGGGGAGTGATATAGCAATTGCCAAAAATGAAGGGTATGTTTAATATTTTGCATCTGTCAAAAAAAAAAACATTTTACAAAGCATAACTTTGCCTTTAATAGGACGGACTCTTGAATTGTCTATTTCAATTTTGTTCTAATCGAAAGGGGTTGTAGCCGTGTTTCAGTTTCCTTTTGATAAATAGGTAGGGAAAAAGAAAAACGACTTTGCTTCTCAAAAAAGAAGCTTTACATGGATGCCCCGAAAGAAAGTCTTCCACATGGGGACTGTTGTAACATGCGAGAAATTTTGAAGTACCAAGAGAGAGAAAAAAATACTAATCTCCGTAGTCCGCAGAGGCGGCATGGCAGTGTAGAAGGACTAATGATTTGTTTGTACAAACAGACAGAAAAAAATAAATAAATAGTACAATTTTAGTCTTCTAAATATTAATTTTAGTCTTTTAAAAAATAACTTATATCATATTAGTCCTTCAAATATTTATCATAAAGTTGATGTTTCAAAAATAACTTTTCAGCTAGAACCCTCATACTTTTTTCTAGTATATTGCATGTATGGGTACCCTTCTATTTTATTTTATTTTATTTAAATAAAGATTTAAAATTTGAATTTTTACACAATAATTTACTCTACAATTTCTTTTTAAGAATTACATTTAAATAATTATTTAATCAATTACTATTTTTCATTTATTTTTTAAAAACAACTTTGGATGTTGCAAAGAAACAACCGTTCATGTACCTAGAAGTTTCTCCGACAATAAAGGTAAATTATGTGCCAATGCATGTGAAACTTCTTCGTACGTGACTACATCAGGTCCGGGCATTGTATACCTAACGGCTCCATCAGTTCATTGCAATAATTTGAATTTAAAATTTAAGAAAAATTACTCTTTTGCACATTCATATGCTTAAAATTCATCCAATTTAATTTCTCTACAAAAATTTTTTATCTCTTTTGATTTCTACAAATTATCTTTTAGTTTTTAGTATCTTGTAACCGGTGGCGAAGCTGCACCAAATATTTTGAGGAGGCCAAAAGAGTAAGACATTATATATTCAAAATTTAAAATAACATAATTATGTAACTCAGAAAAACAAATTAATAAAAAATTAATGAAAAATATCAACACACCCGCCAACTGAAAAGCTCTGCCACTGTTTGTAATGACAATTAAAAAGAATCTAAAAATATTTGTAGGACTAAAAAAATAATTTTTATGTATAAAAATTAAAAAATAAAATTTGTACAATTATAAATATAAATTTTTCAATAATTTATAATAATGTGCAGCATTGAAAAGTGTCGTGTATTATAGTAATAAATTGAAGTTAAGAATTTACAACTATTGTGCAGCACTATAAGGAAGATACGGATCAAAAAAATACTAAAGGAAGAAGTGACGTTACTGTGTGCACTGCTGAAGAGTGATGTTTGGACAGTAAAAGGTTACATTTTTACTGAAAAGTGACAGTGAAGAATGACTGTGTTTTGCATGTTAGATAACCGTGAGTAAGAATACATCATTCATAGATGAATCTGGCGCCAGTTCATCGATTTTAACCGGATTTAAGCCAAATCCGTGATGTTATAATTGGTTTAAACATACTTTCGATCCAACAAAGTAACTGGATAGGTTATGTATTCAGGAACTGGATTTAAGATTGATAAGTCTAATCTGAATTTTTAGAATACTAATTTTGTATCTTATTTTTTTTTTATCCACAGATTCAAAAATAGGTATGGAAATTTATAATAATTTATGTATTCTATTCAATTAATTGAATTAGACCTCTTATTTATATATGGCATCTGGATTAATGAAAATTGATATAATAGAGTTAAATAATATTATATTTTATTGTTTTGATTAATTTTTTTTGTTACACTATTGTTTGAATTAGTTAAAATAAAATAAATAACAAAATATATTTCTTTTTTCAATTTATTTAACTATATAACTAGGAAAATTAAAAATAACACTATTAAACTAGGAAAAGAATAGAGATTTGGACAAAACATTCTAGCACCTTAATTAGTTATTATAATATGGAAGCTTACTCTAACCTTTTTGTGAGAAACCAAAAAGTATGACCAATAGGTCAATGCTTAATTAGATGGACGGCTTCCGGTGTGCTTCCCTCTGTACTTTTGTTTTTTTTCATATCTTTCCTCTGCAATTGCATATCATATTCACTCATTTATACTTTATTTGTTTTTTTTTCATATCTTTCCTCTGCAATTGCATATCATATTCACTCATTTATACTTTATTCTTAAAATAAAAATAAATAAAAAGGTAAAGATGTACTTACCTAGAAGTCTTAATCTATAAGAAAACAAGCGTCTCACCCTTTATATTTGGTGGCTCTATCTAGGTCCCAAAGTGTAGTAGCATAAACCACAACACATTCCAGTTCACCATGAGAACTACTATGCGGGGTCTTTCTTCCTCCTCCTCATCATGGTTCGAGGTGTACGCTGCCTTCTCCACATTCATGATGCTCCTGAGAACCGCGATAAACGATCTCATACCCCACCAAGTTCGCACTTTCATAGTCTCAAAGCTAAAGGCTCTCTTCTCAGATCGCCAGAACATCAACCAGGTCTCACTTCAGATCAATGAGATTTGGGATGGCCAAATCAACCAACTCTTCCAAGCCACACAAGAGTATCTCCCAGCTCAAATATCCCACTCTTACAAGTCCCTCAAAGTTGGGAAGCTTCCAAAGCACAAGAACATAGTAGTGGCCGTGGACGGAACACACGAGGTCGTGGATCAATTCGAAGACATCAAGCTTAGCTGGAAGCTCGTTGAGAAAAGCCCCAAAAGCGACTCTGATCATCCTAAATCAAGCGGCGGTTACGAGAGGAAATCATTTACGCTAAGCTTCGATGAGAAGCATAGAGATGTGGTAATGAACAAGTATATTCCACACGTTCTAAGCACTTACCAGGACATGCAGACAGAGCAGAAAACCATCAAGATCCATTCCATTGGTGGTAGGTGTTGGCAGAAAAGTGACTTAACTCATCCAGCTTCGTTTGACTCGCTTGCATTGGAACCTCAACAGAAGCAGGCCATTATTGATGATTTGGATCGGTTTTTGCGGAGGAAGGAGCTGTATAAGAGGGTGGGGAAGCCTTGGAAACGTGGCTACCTCTTGTATGGGCCTCCTGGAACTGGAAAATCTAGCCTTATTGCAGCCATGGCCAACTACCTCAAGTTTGATGTGTATGATTTGGAGCTCACCTCTGTGTTTTCTAACTCCGATCTAATGCGAGTCATGAGGGAAACGACCAACTGTTCCATCATCGTCATAGAAGACATAGACTGCAACAAAGAGGTGCATGTTCGACCAACAGCAAAAGCTTTTTCAGATTCAGATTCAGACTTTGACCGCAAGCATGTCAAGGTTTGTTTTGTATATTATTATAACCTTTTATGTCTAAAATTTACTCATTTTAGTCTTTATACTGTTATACATACATTTTTTTTTTAATCCGTTTTAATCTCTAGAATCCCGGATTGTATAAGAATAGAGAACAAATGAATTATTAATCTAATGATGTAAATTAAGAAACATAATTAATATTTTTATTTACTTTAAAGTTATTTTTAAACTTCCTTCCGTACCCTTTGTTTATTTCAACTGTCTCTTCTTGGAAGTTACGATGGTTCCTGAAAATTATTGCATAGGTTAAGACTAGCAGGTTTACTCTGTCGGGTCTGCTTAACTACATGGATGGCTTGTGGTCAAGTGGTGGAGAGGAGCGAATTATAATATTCACTACTAACTACAGAGAAAAAATAGACCCTGCGTTGCTGCGCCCTGGTCGTATGGACATGCACATTCACTTGTCCTTCCTCAAAGGCAAGGCATTCCGAGTCTTGGCTTTCAATTATTTAGGCATTGAAGGAGATCATCCACTCTTTGAACAAATTGAAGGGCTATTGGAGAAAATAGAAGTCACCCCTGCAGTAGTAGCAGAGCAACTAATAAGAAATGAGGATCCTAAAGTTTCTTTGGAAGCACTCATTAAATTTCTCGAAGAAAAGGACAAAGAAAGCGTACTTTTAGATTAATGAATGTAACTGCAGCAGACTAGGCATGTTTTAAAGTCTTCTCACTTGTGTCGCCACTGGTATAAGACGCAGAATAAAAATGAATGCCCTTTTGCTTTTGTAGTGTTTAGGATGTGTACTTGTGTGTGTGGGATCCAAATCCTTTAGGATGTGTACTCATGTATGGAATTGTTGTACAATTTCAATTCATAAACATTTGAAGATTCTAAAACCTATAATAATTCCAAGAAATATATGTAAAGTATAATACTGTTTGCAATGGAATTTTTATATTTTACATTTGATTTCGTAGTTAAAAACGCATGCTATAGAATGTTGGTTTGGTTTGGTAAAATGAGAGGTTTAAAGGTTCAAAAACAAAAATATAAGCAAACAAGACTACGCCAAGAGTCTTAAGCCTAACATGCCTAATAGGATTGTTTAAAAAAATCCAATTATATAAAATCAATTCATAACTAACCTAATCTAAACCACTTTAAATCCATTTTAATGGATTAATTTAATATCCAAATCCAGTTTTTTGCATTTTAAATCCAATCTAATTAATTTGGATATGGATTTGATATTTGTTTGAATTTTTAAATCCAAAATCCATGCCCACCACAAGCATTTTTTGAATGATATAGGATTCTTCCGAAAACAGTATTGGTTGGGGTCGTCCAAAAACAACCTCGGCCGAGGTTGCCAAGGTCAGTCGAACAAACCCTAGTCCACGTCGGTTTAAAATAGCCCTTGGTTGAAGTCAGTCGACAACGGCCGAAAACTTCCCTAATCAATGTCGCCCAAAAATATCTTAATTGAGACTGGCCGAAAATTGTCCTGGTTGACATCCGCCGAAAATAACCTTAGTCGATGTCGACCAAAAACATCCTCGGCTGAGGTTGGCCGAAAATACAATAGTCGAGATCGACCATAAATAGCCTTGATCGAGGTCGGCCGAAAATTTTCTCGGCCGACGTCGGCCAAAAATAACCGTAGCCGACATCAGTAAAAAATAACCCTAGTCGACGTTGGCCAAAAACTTCCTCGGTCGAGGTTGGCTAAAAATACCGTAGCTGAGATCGGCTATAAATAGCCTTGATCGAGGTCGGACAAAACTGTCTCTGCCGACATCGGCCAAAAATAGCCCTAGTTAACATCGATCAAAAATAACCCTAGCCGATGTTGGCCAAAAACTTCCCTGGCCAAGGTTGGCCGAAAATACCCTAGCCGAGATCGGCCATAAATAGCCTTGATCTAAGTCGGCCAAAAACTATCTCGGCCGACGTTGCCGATGTAAAAGACCAAAAAAGGTTCTGCGTGTTCGATGTCATGGTGTGTTGCTATGGACAGAAACAAATGTTAGGGGAAATAAGAAAGGATGAACGAGATTGTCTGAAACTCTATTCATTTATACTCATTTCAATCTGATAAAAAGCCCTTTACGAATCAAAATTCAGCATATCAATTTGGGTAAAAATTCAAGGAAAAATTTAGAAAGAAAAGGAAAAAGTGGATTGAGACAAGAAATGGAAAGAACAATGCCACAATCCCTAGGGATTGATAAGTTGAGGAAGATTCACTACTTTGAATATAGAAATTCAAAGATAAGAATCAAGGGTAGTTCCTAAGAACCTAGAGAGTTTCCTCTCACAAAAACATCAAAGCTTTATTCTAAATGAGAGTCACAACTCCTTACAAAGTTAACATTTGGTCCTATTTATAGTATAGGCCTAAAGGTTTACCAAGGCCCATGACTAAAAATCCAAACAACTAAAAAGACCCAAATTAAAAAAAAATAAACATTATTAAAACATAAAAAGGCCAAATATAAATGCCCAATAAAATGCCCAATTACATAAACTCCTATTCTAAGACTGGGCTCCAATTTAATCTCCTCTTGTAGCTTTTTAGTCCTTTATCATTTCCTCCTTCTTGAAGGAAATTCGACCTCAAATTTAGAGCCAAGGTACCTACAACACAAGAGACACATGTTTTAGTTTTGAGAAAATATGGAATAAAAAGAAAGAAAGTAAAATAAAATAAATCTTATCTCTATTGAGACTTGAACCCCTTGAAAAGACAAATCTCTTATTATCTATGTGTTTATATATCAATCATCCCGGATCAAACACAAGCCTAAAGAAATCATCAAACATCATGAAAATTAAATTTATCTCAAGTCTCATGGACTTCACACTAATATCCAAAACAAGGTTATGAAAATCAAATGCATCATGTAAATCACAAGTATTATGCAAAACATAAGCCACATGCACATGAAAAGCATCTTGAATGAACATATCCATTAAACCACAAGGTTGAAAGATGGTGTCGGTCAAAATCTTCTTCTCCAAATGATTGCCTTGTTCCTCATATGCAACCATTTCTTCTCCAAATTGCTTTTTCCATTGATCCTTTATGTACAAATCTTCATTAGGCATCAAAACAAAGGAAGTTACATGATTAGATGCACAAGCAAATTCAAAAGAAGAATTAAATTCACAATCCAATTTAGGAGAAGAAATTAGAGTTTTGCACTCCTCTTTTGAGGACTCCTCTTCAATTTCTTTCACAAGAGAATCTTCACAATCAAACAAAGAGTTAGAATAAAAACAAGAATAATCACAATTCTTTTTATCTTTTGCTTTCTCTTTTCAATCTCTTTTTCAATTATTTCTCTTTCTCTCATCTCTTTTTCTTTTTCTCTCAACTCTTTTTCTCTCATTTCTTTCTCTCTTAACTTTTTTTTCTCTCAACTTTTTTTCTCTTATATCTTTCTCTCTTATTTCTTTTTCTTGTAACTCTTTTTCTCTCATTTCCTTTTCTCTTTTTTCTTCTTTTCTCCACTTACTTATCTTTTTTGCCATTTCCCTACAAATCCTATAGATTGGATCATTCTTATCAATAGTAGAAAGGTATTTCTCATCTTTCTCTTTCTCATGTTTTTCTCTCTTTTTCCTCTTTTTCACTCTTTTTGCTTTCTTCTTCCTCTTTTTCTTTTATCTCCCAATTTGGGCATTGATAGGTCATGTGCCCCCATCCCTTACACATGGAGCACTTCATAGTACTAGTTTTAATCCTTGAAGATGACCTCTCTTTATGCTTTCTCTCTCTATCTCTCTTTTGATTCTTTTCTTCTCCATCCTTATATCCTCCAACACTTCTATGATAAGAAGAATAATACATACCTACACAAAAATGGTTAGCACAAATAATAGAAATATGGACCTCGCTACTCACTAAGTGTTTCACTCAAAACCACTCGTGTTTCTCTCTTTTGAGGCTTTTTCTATAATGTGCACACTTGCCTTTTTCCACTCAAACTCCTCTTTAGTCCTTAAGAAGTACTCTCAATCACAAATCAAAAATTTGTATTCAAAGTGTTATGTAACAAATCTTAGCTCAACTTAAGAGTTCAAAGAAAAAGACAACCCAAAGACAAAACCAAGGAGACTTAAAGACAAGCAATAAAAGCTAAAAGAAATGAAAGGGACAACTCAAAATAGAATGCCAAGTAAAGACAAGACTAGAAGACACAAGAATAAGAACAACACAAAACTAAGAAACTCAAATTTTCAACTTTATGAAGAACTAGTATCTTCAAGAGAGCTAAAATGACATAAAAGTGTATGAAAAAGAAAGAATTAAGCAATGGCGTAGAATGACTTCTTATAGGACAGATTTTTTTCTTTCCAATGGTATAATTTTTTTTTATATTTTGGCCCCCAAACTTTTCATAATTGTACTTGGATCCCTATATTTTTTTGTATTTTCACTTTTGCCCCGATCGATTTTTTTTTATCTTTAAGTCCTTTTCTTTTACTAATAAGTCCTCAAACTTTTTAATATTTACGAAAAATACTCAAACTCACTTAATTCAAATTTTTATGTATCAAACATAAAGATTTTGTCAAAAACTTTCAAGAACACATATGAACAATGATGAACATTAAGTATAGAACTTTTACTCAATCAAAACAATGATCCAAATAAAAGACATAACTCAACAAAAATGCAGCAAACAACAAACAACAAGTTCCAAAAAGTAATTTGATCTCAAATTGAATCTAATTGACGCAAAAAGCAAAAGGAAATTGACGCAAGTGCTGCACCCAAATCAGATCAGATTATGCAAGCAATTCAAATTTGGACCAATCAGATTTGACGCACAAAAGACAAAAAGCACCGAACAGCATCTCAATATATGCAAAATAAAAAATCCTCGCTGCTTAAGTAGTAATTATTATTTCTGTCAAAAAAAAATAGTAATTATTATTTTTATTACTAAATGTGAGTCTTTTTGTTTAATATATTATTTGTATAATAAATTAATATAATTTTTAAAAAATATATTTTTTCTATCTTTTTTCATTACATTAATCATGCTTCTTTTATTTATCAATTATTAAAATTAATTATTTTTTAAATATTTTTTAATTTATATCTTTTATTTTATCTAAATTAAAAATTGTCCATATCTAAATTAAAAATTTACCAAAATATTTGATATTAACTTATCTTCTACACATACTTACTACTAAATAAACAATATAATCTGTACCAAAAAAAATAGTATAAATATTATATATACTAATATTATTAAAATTAATATTAATAAATTAAAGTTTATTTGCACATTTTATCCCCTTACTTTTATAATTTTATAAATTTTATCATTGTATTATTTTTCGCACATTTGCCATTTAAATAATACTTTACAAATTTTGTTCACTCATTAGTTGAAGATCCATTGTCGTTAGTTGACTAATGTAATAATACATGTGACACTGACATGAATTGCCAACACTGGGAACTTATGTATAATTAGAGACAATATATGCAAAATTTAACATGACATTAATGGGATGCACAAAATTACGTTGTCTATAATTTTTTTACGCTCTCTTATGATTGTCATAATAAATACTTTCTTATTTTAATTCCTTAACCAATGTCCTTAGGTAGGGGAATGTCCTTAGGTAGGGGTGTTCATGGATTGGATTTTTGAAAATCCAATCCATATCCAATTAAATGGATTGGATTTAAATCCATATCCATTTAATTGGATAAAAATTGGATTGGATTTTTTTGAAACCAGTTAAAAGCGATTTTAAAATCGGTTTATAGTTCAAAACCAATTTGGTTCTAAATCTAGCTTTAAACCATAAATTAGTTTTCGTCTAACCTTGGTTGGGGCTATTTTTGGCCGACTTCAATCAGGGTTATTTTCGATCGACCTCGCCTAGGGTTATTTTTATCGAGGTAGTTTTCGGCCAACCTCGATCAAGGCTATTTATGTTCAATGTCAGCTAGGGTATTTTCGGCCAACCTTCGCCAAGGAATTTTTAAGCCAATGTCGGCCAAGGCGGTTTTCAGCAAACCTCGGTCAAGGCTGTTTTCAGTCGACCTCGGTTAGGATTATTTTCGGTCGATGTCGGCTTAGGTTATTTTTGGCCGACGTCAGCCGTGATAGTTTTCGGCCGACTTCAATCAAGGCTATTTATGGTCAATCTCGGCTAGGGTATTTCAGCCAACCTCGGCCGGGAAAGATTTTGGCTGACATCGGCTAGGGTTATTTTCGACCGATGTCGGCTAAGGTTATTTTTGGTCAAAGTCAACCGATACAATTTTCGGCTGACCTCGATCAAGGGTATTTATAGCCTATCTCAGCTATAGTATTTTTGACCAACCTCAACTGAGGAAGTTTTTGGTTGACGTCGGCCAGGGTTATTTTCGACCGATGTCAACTAGAGTTATTTTTGGCTGATGTTTGTCGAGACAATTTTCGACTGACGTACGCTAGGGTTATTTTTGGCAGATGTCAGCCGAGACAGTTTTCGATCGACCTCGATCAAGGTTATTTATGGTCGATCTCAACTACGGTATTTTCGGCTAACCTTGGCCGGGAAAGTTTTTGGCCGACGTCGGCTAGGGTTATTTTCGGCTGACATCGACTGGGACAATTTTCGGCTAGTCTCGATTAGGAATTTTTAGGCGACATTGATTAGGGAAGTTTTCGGCCAACATTGGCCAGGGTAGTTTTCGGCTGATGTCGACCGAGGCAATTTTCTGCCGCTGTCGACCAAGACCATTTTCGGTTGACTTTGGCCAAGGGCTATTTTCAACCAACGTCAACTTGGGTTTTTCAACTGACCTTGGCGACCTCGGCCGAGGTTGTTTTTGGATGTCCTCAACCAGTACTATTTTCAGAAGAATACTATATCATTTGAAAAACGCTTGTGGTGGGCATGGGTTTTGGATTTAAAAATCCAAACAAATATCCAATCCATATCCAAATTAATTGGATTAGATTTAAAATCCAAAAAACTGGATTTGGTATTAAACCAATCCATTAAAATGGATTTAAAGTGGTTTGGAATAGGTTGGTTATGGATTAGTTTTATATAATTGGATTCTTTAAACAGCCCTAATTTTAATTATTGACGTAAAAACATTATGTGTGACATAATTTCCAAATAATTTTATTTTTAAGAATATGATTAAAGGCTAAAACTGCACCATCAACCTGAATGGCAACCCAACAGGGTTTTTCTTTCTCTGTTAGTCCGATAGGTGATGGCGGTTCTGGCAAAGAACCATCGGATGGTGGGGGTGGTGAAAAAACTCGTGTCTCTTTCAAAAACATGTTGATGGATAAAAGGAGGCCTTGCCTCCACAACCAAAAGTGGATTTGCTTAAGGAAAAGTTAGCTACAATTGTTTGAGGATTTGCTTAAAGTATAATACTGTTTGCAGGGGAATTTTTATATTTTACATTTTATTTTGTAGTTAAAAACGCATGCTATAGAATGTTGGTTTGGTTTGGTAAAATGAGAGGTTTAAAGGTTCAAAAACAAAAATATAAGTAAACAAGACTACACCAAGAGTCTTAAGCCTAACATGCCTGATAGGGTTGTTTAAAAAATTCAATTACATAAAACTAATCTATAACTAACCTAATCTAAACCACTTTAAATCCATTTTAATGGATTGGTTTAATATTCAAATCTAGTTTTTTGGATTTTAAATCCAATTTAATTAATTTGAATATGGATTGGATATTTGTTTGGATTTTTAAATCCAAAACCTATGCCCACCATAAGCGTTTTTCAAATGATATAGCATTCTTCCAAAAATAATATTGGTTGAGTTCGTCCAAAAAGAACCTCAGCCGAGGTTGCCAAGGTCAGTCGAACAAACCTTAGTCGACGTCTGTTGAAAATAGCCCTTGGCCGAAGTCAGCCGAAAATGGTCAAAAATTCCCTTGGCCAACATCGGCCAAAAACTAACTTGGCCGATGTTGGCCAAAAACTTCCCTAATCGACGTCACCCAAAAATATCCTAATTGAGACTGGCTGAAAATTGTCCCAGTCGACATCAGCCGAAAATAATCCTAGCTAACGTCAACCAAAACTTCCCTGGCTGAGGTTGTCCAAAAATACCATAGCTAAGATCGGCCATAAATAGCCTTGATCGAGGTCGGCCGAAAACTGTCTCGGCCGACAACAGTCAAAAATAACCCTAGCTGATATCAGTTGAAAATAATCCTAGCTAACGCCGGCCAAAAACTTTCCCGACCGAGGTTGGCTAAAAATACTGTAGCTGAGATCGACCATAAATAGCCTTGATCGAGGTCGGCCAAAAACTATCTCGGTCGACGTCAGCAAAAAATAACCCCATCTAACATCGGTCAAAAATAACCCTAACCTACGTCGGCCAAAAATAACCCTAACCGACCTCGGTCAAAAATAACCCTAGTCGATGTCGGCCAAAAACTTCCTCGGCCGAGGTTGGTCAAAAATACCCTACTGAAATCGGCGATAAATAGCCTTGATTGAAGTCGATCAAAAACTATCTCAACCGACATTGCTGATGTAAAAGACGAAAAAAGGTTCCACGTGTTCGATGTAATGGTGTATTGCTATGGATAGAAACAAACGTTAGGGGAAAGAAGAAAGGATGAACGAGATTGTCTGAAACGCAATATTCATTTATACTCATTTCAATCCTCGTTGCTTAAGTAGTAATTATTATTTTTATTACTAAATGTGAGTCTTTTCGTTTAATATATTATTTGTAAAATAAATTAATATAATTTTTTTAGAAATATTTTTTCTATCTTTTTTCATTACATCAATCATGCTTCTTTTATTTATCAATTATTAATATTAATTATTTTTTAAATATATTTTTTTAATTTATATCTTTTATTTTACTAAATTAAAAAATGTCCATATCTAAATTAAAAATTTACCAAAATATTTGATATTAACTTATCTTTTACACATACTACAAAATAAACAATATAATCTCTACCAAAAAAAAAACAAACAGTATAAATATTATATATACTAATATTATTAAAATTAATATTAATAAATTAAAGTTTAATTACACATTTTATCCCCTTACTTTTATAATTTTTATCATTGTATTATTTTTCACAAATTTGCCATTTCAATAATATTTTACAAATTTTGTTCACTCGTTAGTTAAAGATCCATTGTCGTTTGTTGACTAATGTAATAATACATGTGACACTGACATGAATTGCCAACACTGGGAACTTATGCGTCATTAGAGACAATATATGCAAAATTTAACATGACACTAATGGGACGTGCAAAATTACGTTGTCATAATAAATACTTTCGTATTTTAATTCCTTAACCAATGCCCTTAGGTAGGGGTGTTCAAGGATTGGATTTTTGAAAATCCAATCCATATCCAATCCAAATCCAATTAAATGGACTGGATTTAAATCCATATCCATTTAATTAGATAAAAATTGGATTGGATTTTTTTGAAACCGATTAAAAGCAGTTTTAAAATCGATTTATAGTTCAAAACCAATTTGGTTATAAATATAGTTTTAAACCATAAATTGGTTTTCGCCTGATCTTGGTTGGGGCTATTTTTGGCCGACTTCAATCAGGGTTATTTTCGATCGACCTCGCCTAGCGTTATTTTTGACCGAGGCAGTTTTCGGCCGACCTTGATCAAGGCTATTTACATCTGATGTCTGCTAGGGTATTTTTGGACATCCTCAGCCATGAAATTTTTCAGCCAATGTCAGCCAAGGCAGTTTTCGGTCGATCTCGATCAAGGCTATTTTTAGTCGACCTCGGTTAGGATTATTTTTGGCCGATGTCAGCTAGGGTTATTTTTGGCCGATGTCAGCCGAGATAGTTTTCGGCCGACTTCGATCAAGGCTATTTATGGCCGATCTCGGCTAAGGTATTTTCGGCCAACCTTGGCTAGGGAAGTTTTTGGCCGACATTGGCTAGGATTATTTTCAATCGATGTATTGATGATGAGGTTTTGAAAAGGGAAGCTCTTTCCATTTTTAAAAATCTTTTTCAATCTTCAGAGCAATGCCAACCTAGGAGCTTACAGTTAAACTCCATTAGTAATGACCCAATTTTTCCCACTTAGGAATTTAAAAATTATTTGATATATATTAAGAGATGCTATCACTTCTTAAAATGAAATTTGATTCAAAGGAATTAGATGCGCAGTAAAATGCGGATGATTCCTTAAGTATTTAAAGTAAAAGGGGGGTTTTAAGAATTACTTATTTGTTATGAAATATAAGACATGATGTGTGATTAAATATTTCGAGCCTTGATTGAATTTTAATTGTTTTTAATTGATTGAAATTGATTTGAATTGCTTAACTTGGTGTATTTTAGTTTGATGTTTGAAATTAATCAAATTAGCATGTGGATGTAATTTTATGAATTTAATTATTTGACTTAGTATGATAATTAAATAGACATGCTTTGGATTATATAAAGATGGACCTAGAGAGATAAAATAAGAAATTGGGCCTAAGATTTAGAAAATCAAAAATCTGCCAGGGGGTATAGTCAGCGAAATGAGGGGTGTAGCCAGTAAAACTGGTTTGCTGCAGTTTTAGGTCCAGAAAGCAAAACAGAGGTGCAAACAGTGATAGTTGGGTCTTACACATTTTTGGGCCCATAATGCTTAAATCAGAATTAAAATTTGGCCTTTTCTCCTAAAACAAACCCAAAATAAAACAAAAAAAAAGACTAAATTACACAGACATCCCCTGAGGTTTGCCTTTATTACTCCCGACACCCCTTTATTTTTTAACACTACAGAAAACTCCCTAATTTTTGGACTTCCGTTGCACTGACCCCCCTCATAGGCATAAATCATTACACTGACCCCCCTCTCAGGTTTAAAAAATATTACACTTACCCCCCTTAGGGGTGCTCAAAGTAATGTAAAGAAATATAGGGGTGCTAGGTGTAATAAGCGCAAACCTCAAGGGAGTCTGTGTAATTTACTCAAAAAATAATAATAGAAAGGGAGGGAGAGAATTCACGTGGGAGAGAGAGAAAGGGGAGGGAGGAGAAAGGGTGAAACCCCTTCTCCTAATTCACTATTCCCCTCCATGCATGAGTCATTTCCCCACCATCACGCTCCAAAAGCTCATCATGGAGTCAAAGCTAAATTTCCTCCAAGCAAGGTGATCCCCATTGGCCATCCTTGCCACCCCCAACATGCAAAGCTTCAGCTAACACCTTCTAGGACCTTCATCCTTCCCTATAAATAGAGCTCACTCCAAGCTCACTTCACACCATAAACAATTAGCCTTCTAGTGCTAAGTTGAGAGAAAGTTTGAGAGAAAGTTTGGTGAGATTTTGAGGTTTTGAGTGTTGGAGAAAAGCTTGGGAGCTAGCTTCTATCTCTAGGAAGTTTCAGCCAAGCATAGGAGGAGGAGAGGAGGAGAAAAAGATTCAACCACCTTGCTCCCTAGGCTACACGAAATTAAGGTATGGGGGGAGTGGGGTTGTTTCTTTCATTTGTGATGTTTTTCCATGGTTTGGGTTGTGATGGTTCTTGATGAACCTCCCACTTTATGTTCTTGTTAAAATGCTTTTTTGAATCCACAAAATGCTTGTGTTCTTGATGTTTTGATGTTGTACAGTGGCTGTAACGACCCAACTTCGTTACAGATATGTCTCTCTATTTAATTATTATCATGTGAAAGAACGTATAAATTTTTCACATTTAAAATACATACATATGTACCTACATAAAACGTTCATCACCGCATCGTCCAAATGTAATATACCGATTTACACCTTAAAATACGAGGATACATATAACATCAGAAGAGAGATTCCCTTGTAGAGAACGTTCACACTAATCTTAATAATTATACAAAATCCTAAGTTGGTCCCCCTAATATGTACATATATACTAGAACAAAATTAGCAAAACAGGAGGATCGTCCAATCTTAGGATCGTCCAATCAACATAGCAGGAGGATCGTCCAATCTTCAATCGTGACTAGCATGAGAGCCAGCACCATCACTGCTACCTGCTCCCGTGTTAACCACACGATCATTGCAGTAAAACAATACAAACACAAAATGCAAGGGTAAGCTTACTTATAAAAAGAATGATATAATATACACAATTTCAATCAACATCATTCACAATAAATATTCAGTTCACTTCAGGTATCATTCCATACATCAATATCATCATGCAACATTATGCTGACTCGACTCCATGGAGATTTCAACAACTTTCGGGCGGTCCCCATAGGCCCCATCCCCTACCATTAGTCTCGCCTTAGACCATTCAGGGAGTCCCTTGAGCCACCATGTGGAGGAAGTGTGAATTTAATCCAATATAGACAAGTGTTGGTATTGGCTTACCTCTGTCAGGTTTGCAAAACCTTCCATCTTTAGGAATTCGCCCACTTGTCTATTCTATATGCCCACCATTGGCCATCACGAAATCCTCCAGCACTAGGTTGAGAGCCCACCTAGCACCCTCAACTTACGTGCCTACCCTTATGCAATATCATGCACAACTCAACAACTCTGATTGCCACACGTTCTCTCTATGTTATAAATTCACCATTTTTCTCAAATCAAGCTTATGAACCCATCCAGCAGTTCAATAAGCACAAGTAAGGCATTCTCACACCTCGAATCCTTACTCACAACACAACACTAAATTTCACTAAGGGTGAATTTCCTAACATAGTTCTAGAACCAAAGTGGTGGCAGATCCAACATCCTCGTTCGTAACAAGACTAGGTTCTGATTCTCTGTTAAACACACCCTCAAAATTTCACAACCACCATCGTTGGACGTCAGACTTTACTGAACATAAGGCACCACTGGACGCGGGTCATTATACACTGAATCATTGGACGCTGGTCACTAGACACTGGGTCATTGGACGCTGGTCACTAGACACTGGGTCATTGGACGCTGGTTTTACTACACTCTAGTATTCACTGGACGTTGGTTTTTAGTCGTAGTATAGATAGATGGACGATGGTTTTCTTTGGACGAGTGGTTTTCTGTAGAGCCCAGAACCTTTCAAAAACCCATTACGAACACATGTTTCAAAGATTTTGAAACCATTTCCATCACTTACAATATCATTCCAAAGCACAACAACATTTTAGCACAACAAACTCAGCTCAAATCATCAAAACATCAAGAGAGAAAAATCATCACATCATCATAACAAATCTTTAAAGCATACAAACAGAAACAGAATTCCAAACATATCACCACCAGATCATTTCAAACAGTTATGAAGCTTCCCTTACCTACAGCTCTTGACTCAAACCGTGAAGAAGAAAAAGCTAGAGAGGATAACTTTGAGGTTCTCGAGTGATCTGTCCTCAAGTTTTGTTACAGAATCAACTAGGAGACACCTAAAACAACATCAAAATAAACTCAAAAATCAAGATTTCTCTCATCTATTAAAATCTAACCAAGACCTATTTCTCATGTTCTTGGGAAGAGATGAGAAAGTTACTTAGAAATCAAGAATAAAAAGGAACTGGACTTACCAACTTAAAATCAGCTAAGAAATCTCTAGGAAAGAAGAAATCAAACTTCAAGCTAAGGTAGAAAATAGCTCTCTCACTCACGGTAAGGAAACTTATAGAAAAAGAAAGATAAGAATGAAAGAGAATGGAAGAAACAGGAAGCTTGGCACGTTTATTAAGAAGATTTGCATGAAATTTTACTATTTGTCTCCACCTTTCCTCTAAAGATACTCCCTTCTCTTATTATTTTCTTCTACAACTTATGGAACTTACGTAAAAATCCCGAAAATCTCTCAACACACACTCTAAGCCCAACACCTCATTAAATTCCAAAAGTAATACCACAACACATAGCACAACGTATAACTTAAGTTAATTATTATATTATTTCAACATAATTTAATTTAAATTTTTCTCTTGCATTATTGGTCAAACACTTAGTCATACAATTAGGAAAACTACAACGTTACAATGGCTGCCATTTTTTTTATTACATGCAATGTGTTGGTTTGAGGCACAAAATGCATAAAATGATGAAATTATAATGTTGTGCTGCTGTCCAAATTTTTAGAATGTAAAAAGATGATGAGTTGGGATGGAAATAAATAAGATGTATGTTGAAAATGGGCCTTGGTGTGACCATGAGAGAAATAGATGAAAAAAAATGGACTAAGAGGGGGGTGTGTGTGACGTAAGTATATGTGAGGGGAGGGGGTGTGTTAGCAAATTTTATATTTTAATTGTGTGTGTGTGAAGTGAGTGTATGTGAGGGAAGGGGAGTGTGTTAGCAAATTTTACTTTAAGTGGTTAAATAAGTTTTTTTTTTTTTGCTACAGATTAAGTGGTTAAATAAGTATTAAGTGATAAAATAATTTTTCTAATTATAATTATATTATGTTATTGTTTTAGAATTAAATAAATGATTTTAAAAAAATCATTTGGGAACCTATGATTTTAATTATACACGAAGAATCAAATTTGTGAATCCTATTAGTCTCAAGATTACATTTTGTATAAATAGGAGGGAAAATTCTATTTTTATCTCTTACATGATTATTTGTTTTTAAATATATATATATATATATATATATATATATATATATATATGTGTGTGTGTGTGTGTGTGTGTGTGTGTGTGTGTGTGTGTGTGATTAATTGTTTATATATATATATATATATATATATATATATATATATATATATATATGTGTGTGTGTGTGTGTGTGTGTGTGTGTGTGTGTGTGTGTGTGTGTGTGTGTGTGTATAATTTACTTTGTTAAATAATAAATATTCTCTAAAATGTTATTATCGTATGTGAAGGAAATAGTAATTTATGTGAAGAAATTATCATTTTATGTAAAGTAATATAATAAACTTTTGAAGGGATTTTTTTTTATTAGAACGAATTCACTCAAATTATTAAAGTTAGATAATAAGTATTATTTCATGAGTCAAATGTAAAGGAATTATTATGAAAAATATTTTATGTATGGACTTTTATAGAGCATCTGTATGTGAAATTAATTCTAAGAGAAAAAGTTATTATTTTATGTGGAAATATTTAATTTCTTATGGATAGTCTTATTTTGAAGAAATCTACAAGAAAAGAAATTAATATTGTCACTTCCACGTATTAAGTTAATAATTGCCTCATAAAAATTAATATTTCAAATATTAATGATATTCTTTAATATGGTGGTATAAGGCTTAAATAAAATATTTAGTGACAAGGTCATGATATATTTGACTAGAAAATGCTTAACTAAGAATTGAGTTAAGTAATGGTTAAAATGGGAAGTGTATCATTGACATATATTAATGTTTCTTGCACTGTGTCCTTGTGAATGATTATTTGTAATTGAAGTTTGTTATAATTGTGGAAAGGGTAAGAACGACCTTTGTAATGTTTAGTGAGTACTGTTGTGATTTTGGCAAGTGTACCAAATCGTTCAAGTAACAAAGGGTAAGTCAAGTATCGTATCCACAGGGACTTGTACGATAATTGGGTAATTAAAAGTAAATTTTATAGACTACGATATTGAGGAAATTTAAGTAATTAAATTTAAAGACAATTGCAGAAAAATTAAAGAGTAAAAGAGAAGAAATTTTGTTGAGAAATTTTATCGAATACTTTGTGCGCGTGGAAAACGAGGTTTATATCAATGGTGGAAATTGTCGGGGTTTGACTTCATTAAATCAACCTAACATGCATTCCTAATTATTCCTATTCAATTATACTGATGTTATCATCAATCCACAATTTATTCTAACCTTAATCCCTTAAGCGAGAGAACCTAAGTCCTTTGATTCCACTATCAATTCCTTGAATTAGTGTAATCAAAGCACTTGCATTAAGAATGAGGGTTTAACGATGCCCAATCCTTTTTACCCTATCCCTAGGCATAAAAATTATTGGGTGTTCCCTTCAGTTCGCAAATCAATTGAATTTCCCAATTACAATCAATTAAAAGAATCATGCACTGGGGTGATCAAGCCAAGAACAAGTAATAAGTGTATAAGAGAAACAATAACTGAATTTAATTGAATAGAAATAAAGTAGGAATTGCATCAAACCCCAACAAAAGTGGATTTAGCTACGCATAGCCATGGGGGAAGAAGCAAAAGAGGGAAGATCAATGAGGGGTGAAGCCAAACGCATTAAACCCACGTCCCAGAGCTCTCGTCTCTTTTCGCGTACGTCGTATCGTAACCCCAAAATAGGATAGAAAATCCCTAATTAAAGCTATGGGCCAACAAGGGTTTTAGCCCAAAAGATAACAAAATCAGAAAATATGGTTTATTTCTGCAGGGGTCGTTGCACAGGTGTGCGCTCAGATTGCACAGGTGTGCAAACTCTCTGACTGAACAAAAACTTGCACAGGCACTTGATTTGATTTGCACAGGTGTGCAAAGCTCTCAGGACTTCCAAAAGTGCTCTTTTGCCTCCATAAAGCTTCTGAATCTCTAAACTTCAACCCAAATGATCTTCAACACATCAAATATCTCTTGGAACATCCTCATTGCTTACTCCAAGATTCAACAAGGTTCCTAAAACCACAAGAAAACAACCCAAGATCAAGCATAAAAGGGTAGAAACTAGAAATTCCTAACTAGACTGAACTTTTATTAAAACTCAACTAAATTGAAGATAAACAAAGCTCAAAAACATGGAAAATATCACTAATTGCCCAAAAATATTACTACAAAATGTAGGAATATGAGGCAATTATCAAGTACCTTAGAGCCTAAATGGTTTGGACTTAGCCAAGCTAGACGGAAGGCATGCTTGGACGTGGTGCGGGAAGCTACAGCGTGGTACACTGTAGATGGTTTAGGGCATGACCTTTTGTGGGTCTAAGGGGTGAATAGCCCGAGTGCGTGGAATCCTAGGGGTAGGCTAACTACCTACGAGCCGAGATGAGCGATGCCAGCTCGCACACCTTGATAAATGTCGGGCTATCTGTGATGGAGCGAAGGGTATATCTCTTGTGGGGTTTTGCCCGGAGGAATAATGCGTTATAAGATGAAATATGGATGTTGATAACTGACGTGCCGGGATGTGGTGTCAATGTACCAAGGATTGAAGGATTAGAGATATACTTACTCTCCCTCGCTTCCTAAAGGATGAAATGTGATTGAAGGTTGATCAACCGAGAGTATGGATCCATACGATGATGATGGTGAGGACAATGATGTTAGTAATGAGAATTAGACATGACTTAGGTCCCCCGTAACATGTGTGCTTGATTGATTGTTTGTTGGTGTGAGAAAACGTCACGACTCTTTCCATGGAAACGACGTCGAAAGAATACAACCTCTCTCCATATCTTTCTGGTTCTTTTGTATGTATGTACTCTGAAGATGGACCCAGTGTTTTGGCACGTGGAGGTGGAGTTCAGCCCGATGGGGCACTGGACTTACTACCTTGAAGATCATAGGTGCCGCTACCAAGGAAACATTGTCGTTCGCTTCCAGCCCCTGCAAGGAGTACCACTAGCACCGCCGGTAGATTGGACGTTTCGTGTTTGCCTATTCTTCCCTGTGGATTGGGAGTAGGTTGGGTGACGAGAGGGAGGAATGGATTAGTGTGCTATGTGCTACTCTACTAGGGTCATAGGTTGGGATGGTTGATGTTCTCGTTAGTAGTTATGTTATTTATGTATTTCCTTCATTTCCATGTATTTTCATTTCAGTTGTAATCTTTTCAAGTTGATGTGCTAAACCTCTATGGTGGTTATGTTAATGTTAAGTTCCTATAGTATTGATGTTTAATTCGCTTTTTATTAGAAATGTTTGTCGTGCGAAAATTTCACGATTTTTCACAACGAAAGTAAATATAGAGTATTATTAAAATTAATACAAGCTTCCAAATAGGATTATTAATTAAATGAATATAAGGGGTGTTACACCATTCCTTAGGTAGACAAGGATCTCTATGATTAATTGTTGGCGCCAGTATCCATAAATGATGTTAATAATGCAATTTTTTCTATGGAATCTTATAAGGCCCCTGGTGTTGATGGTTTTCAACCGATCTTTTTTAAGACATATTACGATATTGTTGCTAATGATGTTCACAGTATGGTTGCTTCTGCCTTTGCTTCTGCCTTTGCTTCTGGTTCTTTTGATCCTTGTCTTGCAGAGACTCTTATTGTCCCTATTCCTAAAATAGATGATCCCCAATCTTTTACGGACTTTCGACCTATCAACTTCTGCAATGTCCTCTTTAAAGCTATATCTAAGGTGCTTGTCAACAGGATTTGCCCTCACTTGGATAAGCTTATTGGTCCTCTTCAAAGTAGCTTCATCCCCAAAAGAGGCACTTCTGGTAATGCCTTGATCACCCAGGAGATTGTGCATCATATGCATAAGAAGAAGGGGAAGAAAGGATATGTGATGTTCAAAATTGATTTTGAAAAAGCCTATTATTAAGTTGATTGGAAATTCATTGATATGACTTTGAGAAATTTTGGATTTCCTCAGGCCATAGTGAGACTTATTATGAACTGCACTACAAATACCAAGCTGGTTTTAAAGAGGAATGGCGAGAAACTTGAGGCTTTTTCTCCTAAAAGAGGCTTGAGACAAGGAGATCTTATGTCCCCTTATTTATTTGTTTTGTGTATGGAAAAATTGTCACTTCTTATTCAGCAGAAAGTTCATGATCAACATTCGCTCCCTGTGAAAATATCTAACAATGGTCCCCTTATTTCTCATATCTTCTTTGCTGATGATTGTCTTTTGTTCACGGAGGCTAAATCTTCCCAAGTTAAGCTTGTCAAAGAGGTTTTGGATATCTTCTGTCATGCTTCAGGCCTAAAGGTTAATCTCCAAAAATCAAGATTCATGATGTCTAAAAATATCTCAAATGTCAAAGCTGATAAATTTGTTGCCTTTGGATCCTCTACAACAGTGATCTTAACCATTTGATTTACATCTGATGGTTGTTAAAAATAAGAATATTTTTATAGTTAATTATAAAAGGTTGAGATGTTGCTGCAGGGGTTGTAGGGCAGCAGAGAATCCGAACTGAAATTTGCCTTCATTACTCATTTCCAGCATACTCACGATATTGGCAAATATCTTGGGTTCCCCATACTCTTAGGGAGAGTCAAGAATAGTGATTTCAACTACATTCTTGACAAAATTAATTCTAGATTGGTTGGATGGAAGATTAATATGTTGAATAGAGCTGGGCGGGTGACTTTGGCCCAATCAGTTTTAACATCCATGCCCATCTACACAATGTAGAATTTGTGCCTTTCAGATGGGGTTTGTGAAAATATTAATACATCTATTAGACGTTTCATTTGGGGAAATGACCACTACCATTGGGTGAATTGGGATACTATTTACCTTCCTAGAGCTCGTGCAGGCCTTGGCATTAGGCCTGCTCTCCAGATTAACATATTCCTCTAGGTAAGCACACTTGGGACATTATGCATGAAAAAGAAAAGTTGTGGGCCCAAATGCTGGCTTCCAAATATCTGAATGATTCATCTGTTTTACAAGCATCTATTTCACAGGGAGCATCTTATACTTGGAATTCCATTGTTAAAGCAACCATCTCTCTTAAACTCGGTTTTCAAGTCAGAATTGGTAGAGGAGACATATCAATTTGGTATGATAAATGGTTGAAAGATGATTTCCTATGCAAGTTAGTTCCTTATGTCAACATTCAGGACACCCACTTGTGTGTTCGTGATCTCTATCACAATGGAGTTTGGCATTTTGGCCTCGCTAGCAACTATCTTACTCGAGGATGTCAAAAGAGAACTTCGAAGCCATATTCTCAATGACAGTTTGGAGGACACTGTTATTTGGGGACACTCACAGACGGGGGTTTATTCTTCCAAATCTGCCTTCCAGTGGCTCATTGCCGAGAGTCCGTCACCTATCACTCCTTTCCAAAGCTGGTCCTGGGTCTGGAAATTACACATACCAGAGAATATTAAACACTTCTTCTGGCTTATCCTTCATGGGAGCCTTCCTACGAACGCTTTTCGTGTCTTTAGACACATCTCTTTTGATTCTTCTTGCAGGTGTGGCAATGGAATGAAGACTACCATTCACCTCCTACGTGATTGCATGTCATCTAGAAATATTTGGCATACCTTAAAGCTGGACCAAGATGATGATTTTTATCAGACTGACGCTACAGTTTGGGTAATGAACAACATCAACAAAGCCAGCGGCACACTGTTCGTAGCAACCTGCTGGATTCTATGGAAGGCACATAATGACTCCCTTTATGTTTGGGCATCATGCCCTTCTCAATTAGGAACCCTTCTGCTCGCTGATAGCATGGGATTGTTCATTTTAGAGCTTAATTCTGTCTTTTACTTTTCTGATATATATAAAAAAGATATTGAGTGTGGAATTAATGGATATTAGGTCTAATAGTGTTGTGAGGTGTGCATGAGGAAGAAGACTCAGTCCAGTTGTACGATGGTTTTTGTGTGTGTGTCTATATATATAGTACGATTTCTGTGAGAACATGAGAACAACCAATAATAACCATCAGATCAAGATTAAAAATAATAAATGGTTGAGATTAAAATATTTAAAATTCAAATTAAAATCTAATATAATCATCAAATCTCTAAAAGATTCACCAAATAAAAATCAAACCTTATCACATCCTAAAATATCTAAATTATCACGATCACCATCACTACCACTGCCACCACCTCCGCCACCATGAACTTGATGGTCGTCATCATTGCTGCCACCACCACCACTCACGACGATGGTCGTGGCGGTCACCACCACCGACCATCACCACCATGACTGCCACCACCACTACCGTTGGTGGTGGCGGGTGGCGGCAGCAACAGCGATGAAGGTCATGGTGGTGGTGGCGCGCAACAATAGTCATGGCTACGGTGGTGGCGGCAATGACAATCATGGTGGTGGCTGCAGTGGCTACGACGATCATGGTGGTGATGGTGATGGATTAATAGAAATATTTTAGAAAATGATAATTGAGATATTTTATAGATTTAATTTTTGTTTGGTAAATCTTTTAGAGTTTTAATGATTATATTAGATTTTAATTTAAATTTTTAAATATTTTAATCTCAACCATCTATTATTTTTAATCTTGATCTAATAGTTATTATTGATTGTTTCACATAAGAAAGAATTCTCACAGAAATCGTACTATATATATATATATATATATATAGTATGACTGCATGAGCCATTCATTTTCATATAAAGGAAAATTAAAGTTCAAATTTTAAATAAAATAAAATACATGACAGTGTATAATTAGATGACATCGTAAAAAAAAATTATGTTGTTAGTGTATATGCGTATTATCTTTCATAATATATATATATATATATATATATATATATATATATATATAATCATAAAACAACTATTGAAAAGCCTTATATTGCAAAAAAAAAAAATGAATATGATCAAATTCTGTGGCTGAAAATGAAGTACTACGTAGATCTCATTTTGTACATGCATTATCATGACCGCTAGTCCGCAAAATTCAAAATTGGCCTTGTGTACACACGGCTATGCCTTGACATTTTCTCTGCCTGCTCTGATTTCTATTTTGGCTTTACATTTCAATTCAAAGCTCTGATGCACACAGCATCAGCACGTTTGGTTTTGGATTTGGAAAAGTTCACCTTGTGGGGGAATGCATGCATTCACGAAGACGGAATTCAAACGGCATAATCAAAATGCTTCAAAATGACAATGCATTATCAATTGTTCAACTTTTTTTTTTGAGAGGTTCGTCGAACTTAATAAAATGATATTTTCAATAAAATTTTATCAAAAATATTTTTTTTTATCAATTCAAATATTAAATTTTTAGTTTTTATAAAGTAAGTTTTGTTTTCCTTTACGAATCGAAGACAGGTACCGGAATTTACAATAATTCACACACACTGCTCAACCAACTGAGTTAGACCTCTCTCGATTATTTTCATAAAGTAAATTAAGTTGCTATAAAAAAATAAAGTAAATTATTAAGTTCACAAATTTTTACATAATTACAAATTAATTGATAACTCATCACTCACTTTATTCTAAGAGTTTAATGGTGATGCACTGACAGTGTAATATAGTTTTACACTGTCATCCAACCACAAATCACCATTTGCATGACTTTTAAGGTAATTTTGTAAAAGTCAACAAACTTACGATAAATAATTATTTGTGATTGAATTACTGTATAAAATAGTTTTACACTGTAAGTGTATAGATTTTTTCTCTTATTCTAACATGTGATATATTATTTAAAATGTAACTAAATAGTTATCATTTGATTATATCTCTATAAATAATGTTAAATTTCATATACATAATCATCATAATATCACATGATTGAATATATTACTTATCATGTCATTTTACTGACACCGGTTGTTATCCCAATTGACACACACACACACATTAAATTTTACAATATCTTTAGAATAATTAAATATAAGAATTTATTTAATTAAGTTTTTTTACAGCAATTTTTTTAATTAAGTTTGATTTAATCTAAAAATAAAATCTTATATTTGAAATTTATTAAATATGTAATTGAATTTGTTTTATTTATTATATATTATTGGCTATTTAATATGGGTGAAATTAATATATGGTTAATCTATATGATTAAACGTAAAACCAAATCAATGATCTAGACATAACAATTAAATCTGAATCTATAAATATTTGTCTGATTTCCACCCAACTTAATTTGACGGTCCCAGTTTGCAATAACAAATTAAGCTGAGGAGAGTAAAACCTACCCTCAACTCGTTGCACTGTGTCATACCTAATCAATTTCTCCCAAATCCTACCAAACTTGATAAAATCATGAAATGCTTAAACTTAAAAAAAATAATCATTTCTTATATTTTAACATTCCAAACACGACATTTGACTTCCAATTTACAAATGAAATCATGTCTCATTTTAACACTCCAAGCACACTAGTCGTTTCATCACCATCAACTCAAGAGAAATTTTGCTGGTACAAGCAATGCTTTTGGATAAATCATCTTAGACTTTTATTCATTAATAATTAATATCCTACACTTCTTATCTCCAAGGCATGCCATATCCTATAAATACCTAGCCATTGCTAAAAAGAAAAACACACATTTCCACAAGCCATAAATCCTTTGTTAAGACCTTTCTTTATTGCTAGTGAAGTTAGCAACGGGATCTAACTCAATTGGTTGAGCAAGGTCTGTGAATCGTTGTAAACTCTTGATACCTGTCTTCGGTTTCTACGAATAAAAAAAAACTACAACAATGTCAACCAAATTGATTGAAACAAGCCTTACCCTTATGGTATGGCTTGTAATTGCAACATCAGCATTAGCACAATCTGATAATCCCCCAGTCCTAGACACAGAAGGGCACCCTCTTGAGCCAGGCAAAGACTACTACATCACACCAGCCATAACAGATGTTGGAGGCCGTGCCACCCTTTATTTGTTGGCCAAGAGAACACTTTTGTAGAACAAAGCTTTGCCGTTTTCTTCACCCCTTTTGCAAAGGAAGATGATGTTGTGAAGGTGAATAGGGACTTTCAAGTAGCATTCTCAGCTGTCACTTTGTGTTTGCAAGGCACAGGGTGGAGTTTGGGAGGGAGGGATACTGAGAGTGGAAGGAGGCTCATTGCTTTAGGAGGCCTTGGTAGTTACTTTAGGATTACTGAGACACAAATTGAAGGTGTTTATAATATTGGTTGGTGCCCTATTGATGTGTGTCCCTTGTGTAAGTTTGATTGTGGCATTGTTGGTGGCTTGCGTCAGAATGAGAAGATTTTCTTGGCCTTGGATGGTAATGTGCTCCCAGTTGTGTTTGAGAAAGCATAACATGTGTAGCTTCTTCCATTTGTGTTGTATGCTTGAAATTTCTTTTCTTGTAACGTTGGCAAATAATTGGAGCTACCATGTATGTTGATATAAGACCAAAGAAAGATATACACATGTCTCTTTTTACTTTTATTAATTTATGGAATAAAGCTCCAAATTGTTATATATGTGTAATTTATGGGACAAAGTTGTTGTATTTATATATAATTTTTATTATTTAAAAACTCACGTACTGTACGTGTGTGTAAATTCATCATTTGCAAAACATGGGTGTGAAAATGAAAGTTTCTAGTCATCTTAGGAGATGAATAATGTGAAGACTCTGAAGTTTGTGAAATATTTTGAGATTCAACTAAAGAGTTAAAGAACTTAATTACGATAGTTAAAAAAAAATTAACATGTGAAGACTTATAATTTTTTAAAAATTAACTAGCATGTTTGTGTGCATCAATTACACAGATATTTCTTAATTTAAATAAAAATAAATAAATAAATTATTACATTTAATAGGAATAATTTTAAAGGAACAAAACTTTTAAAATTAAAGAAGAAATTATAAAAATAAAATATTCATAGGATAATAATTAATTAATAATACTAATACTAATAATAATATGATGACTACCATGTTGTGACATGGTTGGTTGATAACATTGTCCTTTAAATATGTGGTCATGCATTCGATCCTGATATATATGGAAAAACATCTATTGGGAGAAATTGTCCCCTTAAATTGATTACCGTACCTCGAGGATTAGTCATTGGCTTCCGACCGAGGAATATCCTGGTTTCACCAAAAAATAATAATATGATGATGATGTCTCAAAATTTAAAATTTAAAAATTAGATTTAATAATTATAAGTAATGATTGATTATCTTGGAGCTAAATGGGTAAAATAACCTCATTAATCAACTATACGATCCTAATAATCAATTATTACAAGTGGAGATAATTGATTATTTATATTATTAAATAATAGTACTAAAACATTTGCTAATAACAAATGATTATGTATGTTAAAGTCAAGGAATTTACATATTAGAATTTGGGTTTGAGGTAACTCAACTCTACAAAATAAATTTGTAAGGTGGGGGTTATACTTCACGTATCACTAGTCGATATGTAAGATTTTTAAATACATAATTAATTAAAAATTAAAATAATATAATATAATTTTTGAGTAAAAAATTTATTATTTTTATCATTATATCAATATAATTTACAGCTTTTAATTAATTCTATACTGTGTTCGCAAAAAGAATTCACGTGAGAGATGATGGTAAAGTTGAAAATCCTTTAGTTCATCTTAAGTGGTATGGCATGGTTACCATAGAGATTTCAAGAAGAAAGAAAAACGGAAACTTATTTTTAGGTAAAGTAATGTTAGAAGCTAGGAATGTCATATTCGAGAATTTAAAATAACATTTTCATTGTATGCAAATAAAGGAAATTAATTTAACCAACACAAGTAAGAAATATGCCACGCAACATAGAACTCAAATATTCAATGGAAAGAAGCATTGGAAGGAAAAAGGCTCCGGACTCTAATAGTGTTAAAATCATGACTAGATAAAAGAAGATAATCCTAAAGGCTACATCAAAATATGTTGTGGGATAATAATAGAGCATCTAGGGTGGTCTAGGCTTTGGCAATTGGCCAGTTCCTAACTCAAATCTGGTTCGAGTGTTTGAGGGAGATTGAAGGGATAGTCATGTCAGTGCTTGGGATGCGATGTTGCAAATATGTGGTCAGTCTCATAAAAAGTATATAACTAGGTTTTTTGCCCGTGCAATGCACGGGAACCAAATTTATGTTTGTAAATTTTCTTTATTACTTCAAATTGTGAGCTACCTAAATGTGTGAACATTTATAATTCGACTATATTGTTTTTTCAATCATTCTTAATCTAGAGAGATTTGTGTTCCTGATATATATATATATATATATATATATATATATATATATATATATATATATATATATATATATATATATATATATACCAATAATTGAATTAACAGACAAAAACACGAATCGTTTTGAATTGAGAATTATTGGAAAGAATTTAAACAAAGATACATTATAAAATAGCATTATTTATTAATGTTTACACATTTAAATGGCTCACAATTTGAAATGATCAAGAAAAATTATAAATAAATTTTAAAAATATAAATTTAGAGCCCATGCATTACATGGGCAAAAACCTAGTCATATAAAATTGATGTAACTCGTCGTATGTTCATATACAACTTTGAACACCCTTAAGAAGCATAAGTAAAGAAAACAAAAAAATTATATGCCTAAAAATTAGTTCTTACACATCCATCTTTTTTTTTATCGGCCAAATGTTAGTTGTTAATATGTTAGTTTTTGTTAGCTGGGGATACGAGTCCACGACACATCCATCTATTAATAGGGTATCTCCAATAAATGTCATCCTCTATTGAGGTTGACGGAGTGTATCTCCAATAACATAGGTAACACAAGTGAGGCTTCTGTGCTCTTTGCTATTCGAAAAATCAAAAAGAAAAGATAAAGATGTTAGGCATCCAAATAAAATATATTGAAGATAAATTGAAAGTGTTCATATTATAATGATAAATAGTTGCTTTTAAGGTCAGAAAATGCATTCCCCAAAGCCCAATCAGTAGAATACAAAATAGGATGATCCTACAATCAATATATATAATTGTTATTGAAGAAAAACCAATTTTAAAAGAACATTTCACACAAACAAATAGATGATCAGAGGAAAAGATGAATTGAAGACACAAGATCGAATAAGATAAGAAAGTAACCTTAAATATTAGTGGAGCTGGGTGTCTTTTACAACATCCCTCCATAATTTTTAATAGCTTCTTACAAAAACAAATGGGTAAAATATGTTTCAGGTCCTTCTAACATGACTAATGTTCGAATTTTGTCCCTCTAAAATTTTTTGTATTATTTTCGCCCCTCTAATTTTAAAACGTATTTTTTCGTCCTTTAAATTTGAAATATATCACTTTTGGTTCTTAAAGTGCTTTAGATAGCGTTTTATACAAGGATACAAATGGTTTAGATAGCACTTAAAATGAAAAAAAAATACATTTCAAAATTAGAGGGACCAAAATAATACGAAAATTTTTAGAGGGACCAAATTCAAACTTTAATAACATATTTTACCCAAAACAAATTTATAGCAAATGATGCCAAAATTTAATAACTTAAGTTCTTATTATGAGATTTAATGTAAAAAATAACCAAAATTTGAAAGAAAATTTAAGATCCTTAAGGCATATAATATCTTTGAAGAGTTTACGATCTTTTTAGTATGTAAAATTTCTAAGATTTTTGTTTTTAGTCTTTAAACCTTTTTTTTACCGACTATCGTCCCTTAACTTTTTTTTTCATCCTTACTGTTTAGTCTTTTAACTTAACAGGGACTAAAAGTATACATGGACAGAAAAAAAAAAAAAAAGCTAAAGGACGTTGACATGTTAAAAAAAATTCAAAGACTAAAAACAAAAAAACTTAAAAAATTTAGGGACTAAAAAGATGATAAATCCTAAATGTTCAAGAAACTATTTCAATAATATCAAAACCCACTTAAAATCTAAAAAAGTTCACATACAAATGGAATAATAATATAATTAAGTGCATGGGTTACTCTCAATATTTTCTTTTATATTTATATATACAATATATACAATTTTAAATAACTTAATCTAATGACCAAGTAATATTCCTTAAAAACACGCTACATTGGTCAAGTAAGTTAATCTATTTTTCTGACCTTCCTCCAAAAATACAAACTTGAAATAATATTTCAAATCTTATAATAAATTTAGAAATTATAAATTAAAATATTTTTAAAAATTAAGAATAACCCATCATTCTTTAAAGCACATTAAAATATAGAATCAATTTCCATAAAAGTTGAGCACCATAGCATTTGGAGCAATGGAACAAATTTTAACGTTTAAATCCCAAAATAAATTGAGACAACTAATTTTTATTTATGTACACATAAAAAGATATAAGCCTTTCTTTACTTCTCCATCCATTCTTTTTGCTAACTTTGCAAAAGTGGCTTAAGCAAACCGGCCGTTTGATATATCATCTGACCCTGCATACTTAATACAGACATCTGCTTAATGAAATAAAAAAGTGTCAATCAAGTTAATATTGATATTATCGTGTAATAAGTATATCATCTAATGTATCGTTCTTATTTATATTGTAGCCACATTGTTCATCTATATACGCCAAAGAAATATCTTTCATCGACACTTTAAATGACATGGCACTTCAAGCGGTACAGTGCAAATAATTCAATTTTGTTACTATTGTTACCATCACTCAGTACAAACAGATAAAAGAGTTGGAGTTCCACAAACCAAGTGTTCCACACAGCTTAAAAATACAATAAATTAAAAAAAAATATATATAAATGGTTGTATGAATCCTTATTGATCCAAGAAGGATCTGATGCTATGCTAGAGAGTTGTTGGAAGTTTGATTTTAAAATCAATTGTCAATCAACCCAACAACCGTCGAATTAATAATGCTTGATAGATTACTCCAAACTTTACTCTCTCCATGGTTGATCGTCATGGGGAGTTGCTTCGTTGTGAATCAAATCACTATAGCATTATGCTTTGCAACCAAAAATCATTATATTTTTCTTGGAGGTCACCGTAGTAATCCACCATTCTAGCATGTTCAAGAATCGCTCTTACTGCATTGTATAACTCTTTAGTGCATTTCTTCTCTAAACTCAATTACACCACCCTCTCCGCTCGCTGGCTGTTAGACTCAAGATCAACTTAGTTCATCTGTAAGAAAAACCCACTCACTTTCCATTTTCTGTCCATTTGTCTTTCTTACTCTAGCTCATCTCCACCAATATCATGAGAAAATACACTATTTTTTGCAATTGAATTGACTTTGACATTAATGACAAGGTAGATCTCAGTCTGTCAGTGGACTTCTTAACTGGTGCATGACAATATAATTACATCTTGCTTGTTAGATTCTGAAAGAAGTTCTTCCTTCGCAGCTACATCAAAAGAGCTATCTCTTTGAGCTACTTCTCCCTATACTTCTTTAAATTCACATTTTCCCTCTATAATATAATATATGGAAAAGCCATTGTGTGCTTCAATAAGCAAGAAGTACGTCTTAATGGAAACTTCTTGTCCACAGATGCCTATTCTCTATGACATCCACACACTTTAAAGTGAAAAAACACACATAAATTGTAATAAAAGGCCAAAAAAGTCATAACTGGATCAAAATTGAAGTTATATATATATATATATATATATATATATTAGCACCAAATACATAATATACAACAAATACCAAATGATAAATAAGATAAAAGAAAACCTATAATAGAACATGTTCTTCACCTTCCTGCCTAATGTCAGAAATTCAATCTCAAAACATGTTCTTTGCTTGAAAGGGGTGAGCAATCTCAAGCCAGAATTCAGCGTATGCATATGAAATCAGTAGAATTTTTATAGACTGTGTATAGGGGTTGAAGGCATGCTTTTGGTGAGTGCCAATTAGGCAAGAATTTTTTCCCTGAGGAGCCACAAGCTCTCTGTATTATGCTCTTGTGTTTATTCAGTGATTGAATAATAAAGTAATACCAAGATAGTTTTCCTGGTGCTTTGATCATTCTCTATAGTGCTCTAACACATGCAAAACAGAATAGGGTATCAATTATTACAGACCTACTAACCTTATAAAGCACAATTGCTCTCTCCTCATTAGTATCCTACTAAGTCTTCCTGCTTGTGCAAAGCAGCATGTTTGGTTAGTTGTAAAAAGTTATAAAACTTAGCAGGGCTTTAAATACACCAATATTGTTCAATACAAGTTAGTTGTACACAATGACAACTTGCAATAGTCCTACTCGTTCTTTCAGAAGTACCTTCAGTGCTTTCAACATGTTTTACGTGATTTTCTTCCACTTGCACAAATACTCAACTAAACAGACTTTTAAGTGCAGGGAATGAATCATAGAGTAGTGCTAGATATTTACGTACAGTGTTAATACCTAAAGAACTATTTCCTTGAATTGCAATAGCCTTATCAATCTATAAGATTTCTGAATCTATAGTATACACACATTCATATATCTTGGGAGTGCTCACAACTTGAACAAACCTACAAAAGCAGAGAAAATTAGTCTAGCAGGTAAATTTTTTGCGAAAATAAAATGTAACCAAGAAACATTTGTAGGTTACAATATTTATGTAAGAGTGAAAACTTTAAGTCTCTAACCTTACAATTACAGGTCATAATATTTATGAGATAATGGGAAGAATATCTAGTTGGATAAATTAACTGCTATGAAATTACGCTTAAGTACTGAAGTATTTGCAGGTAAGTGAGCTTCTACTCATTAAGCACAAAATCACACTGACAGATAAATATAGCTTCCTACCCTATCAAGTAAATCCTCAAGTAAACAATAGAGTCCAATCCAGCATGGACAATAAGTTCAAGTTCTGAAATTCTAAGTGCAGTTAGCATTCAATTCAAAAACCTAAGATATGATCTACAATCTAAATTGACAAACTTGTGCACAAAGGATTCTCCAAATACAGGATTTGATCTTAAACCCTTCAAGTACCATTTTGGAAAGTACACCCGATCATTAAAAGGTTGAAGCCTCAAAACAGCAAATGACACAAACAAAATAAATGCACTCAAAATGTTCAAGGCAGCTGCAACCCCAATATCTATAAGTGTAGCCATTTTCATTCCCCTCTAAAAGGAATACATAGTATACACCCGTAAAGCAATCAAAAGAAATGGGTTAGATTGATACACAAATAATTTGAATAAAATTCTCGGTGAACAAAATTGTATCATATCTTATACTTTAATAAACATAAGTATAGCTAGAAATAAGAGATTTCTTTATCTGCATAAAATTCACATCAATTATATATAACTAATTCCTCGTCTTTGTTTGAAGTTTGAATACTCTTACCATTTTCTGTTCTACCCTTAATTTCAGACACCCAAATGGAAATTAACTTATCAAGCGTTTCCTGCAACATATTTTACTTCTCTTGGGCTAAAACAGAGAAATAAATAAATATACAATCTTTTTTTTTTTCAAGAAATAGAAAATAAAAAAGGGTCAGACTGTGTGCAACATATATCATCACTTACCATCCAAAAATTAATTTGAGAACTTCTTTAGTGATTTCTTAATTGAAGCTTCAATCTTTCCAACCTACCAAAATACAATTCAAATAAAATAAATAGAGTTCAACAATTAAACTTAAACAATAATTCATGACTTGTAATTTCATACTTCTGAATCCACTAAAACCAGCTCAATTCCAAAGGAATTGTCTGATGGATGCATGGAACACAAGTCCCACATCTGTATGACTCAAACCTTGATCCTCCCATTGTCCCTTTAGAAATGTTTTTCATCATATCAAATGGACCTGCAATTCCACCCATAAATTCTTATTCTTATGTTATGAGAAATTGTTATATAATATGCTGAAAGGCTTATATTTCACTCTAAAAGCATTATAAAGTTAACCTAATTACAAATTTCTGCCTCACTCAACATGTTTTGATGGATTGGTTTATCACCCTCCAAGTACATAATATTTTCTCCGACTCTAGGAGTTTGAAAAACTGAGTACGATGGCTCTATCGCTAAGAAGTAAAAGCAACTCTAATCCACTACATGCTACGTAATCCTCCCAAACACGACCTAAATAGGTTAATGCTGCTATTCATTTTCCTTGAATATATAAAATAATCGCGTTAATTAAAACTTAAAACAACTAAACTAAAACATATGAAGGAACCATTAAAGCATATATTTCATAAAAAAATAAGATTAGAAAGAGCATAATGTGAAGAAGTACGAACCAGAATGTACTTGAGATTGGTGTTGTTGGTATCGTCTTTGGTTCCGTTGGGAGAGAGCAAACCTAGATTATTGACCATGTCCTCGCACCCCATCTTCAGCCCATCATAATGGCCCTAGGGGCTTTTGGCCCTTCTAATGAGGGCCCTAAAAGGCCCTAACCCACAAAGTCCCACTTAATATGGGGCTAGGGTTAGGGCTTAAGGGGTTAGCCCCACAAGTCATATTATTCGTTCGCTCTCGAGCAGAGCATTTTTTGTAGACCTCGATCGAGGCTATTTTTGACCGACTTTAGCAAAGACATTTTCGGTTGATTTCCGTCAGGGTTGTTTTCAATGACCTCGGCTAGGGTTATTTTAGGCTGATTTTGGCCGGGGCAATTTTTAACCAACCTCAATCGCGATTGTTTTTGGCCGACCTTGGTTATCGTTGTTTTTTGTGACCTCGACTAGGGTTATTTTAGGCCGATTTCGGCCAGGACAGTTTTTGACCGACCTTGATCGGGGCTGTTTTCGACCAACCTTTCTCATTGTTGTTTTTTGGTGACCTCGACTAGGGTAATTTTAGGCCGACCTCGACCGGGGCTGTTTTCGGCCAACATCGACTAGGGTTATTTTCGGCCGACATCGGCTAGGGTTTATTTTTAGCCTACGTCGGCTAGGGTTATTTGTGGCCGACATCGGCTAAAGTTATTTTCAGCCGATGTTGGACAGAGCATTTTTCTGTCGACTCGACCGGGGTTGTTTTCGGTTGAACTTGGCTAGGGTTATTTTCGGTCGACCTTGGTCGGGGAAGTTTTTGGCCGACCTTGGTAGGGACAATTTTCGGCTGGCCACGAGCTGAACTATTTTTGGCTGACCTCAACCAGGGTTGTTTTCGAACAACCTCGACTAGGGTTAATTTTGGCCGACCTCAACTAGGGTTATTTTCGGCGACCTCGGCTGGGGCATTTTCAATCAACAATTAGTCGTGGCAATTTTCGGCCGACTTCGGCAAGGGAAATTTTTGGCCGACCTCGGCTGAAACTGTTTTCATCCTACCTCGACCAGGGCTGTTTTCAGCTAACCTCGGCCTGAACTATTTCAGGCAACCTCGGCTAGGATTTATTTTGGTCGACCTCGGCTAGGGTTATTTTCGTTCTATCTCAACCAAAGCATTTTCTGTTAACCTTTGCTGGGACAATTTTCGACTAACCTCTGTCGGGACAGTTTTCAGCCGACTCGACCGAAACAGTTTTCAGCCAACCTCTGTCGAGGCTGTTTTCGGCCGACCTCAATTAGGATTGTTTTCGGCTGACCTTGACTTGAGTATTAAAAAAAGTATGTCATAGTATTGAAACTTAAGGCCCATGGGCTAGCCCTAGCCCACAGGGCTTTGTAGGCTTTTTGGCCCTGCGGGCTTTTTAATGCGGGTTGTTTGGCCCTGTGGACTTTTTTAGCCATGACCCACGCAGGCCAGGGTCGGACCGGGCCGGGCCATTTTGACGGTTCTAATCTTCACAACCTCCTGAACCCAAAAACAAAGTGTGTCCAATGAAGAAACAAAAATAAAAATGTAAATAGAACGAACAGAAAAGAAGGGCCATACCTGGTCAGCACCGGACTCGGTGGCTGTGGCATGGATCTTGTGTGTGTACTCGAACAGTGTCAGCAACGGCATGTCCTCCATTCAGCACCGGCCTTTCTATTCCCTCCGATTTTTTTTTTTTTTATTTATGGGAGAATTTGAAACTTATGAGCAAATCTGAAGCACCAAGTTTAGATTCTCTATTAAGTTAATAAGTTAGATTCTCCAATCAAATACTGAACAACAAAAATGGCAAAATTAAGTACCTTTCTTTCAAAGAAGATTGTGATTTAGGAAGTCGTGAAGTTTCGTCTGAAATATCAAGAATCTACTTCCATGATTCCAATATCTTTTGAGTTTAGAAAGGAAAAGTTTTCAAAAACCACTGTGCACCACCACAAAGGCAATTTTTGGCCGCCACAGGTGGTGGCACTTTCTCACTTCTCTTCTCTTCTTTTGTTCCTCTTTTCTCTTCCTTTCTTGTTCTTCCTCTATCCCTCTCCTTCTCTTTGTGCTTTTCTTCCTGTTTGTTTCACTCTCGTCTTCAGGGATGACCACCAACGCAATCTCTCTCGGTCACGATCAGGATCTCGGCGTGACACCACCTCCTCTCCCAATGACTGTCACTCGCGGTGCTGTAGCAACGCTATTCCTCACCCCTTGCTCCTAGCATCTTCTTGTTTATGTAATATCTTGAAGGATGATAAATCTCCATTTTACTGAAACACATCTTCCCTCCACACACACTCCCAACAACAAAATTTTGAATTCAAAATCACATCATAGACAGTGACAGCATCTGATATTAGGTATACCAACTCTCTTCTCACATCAGCAAAAGCACCCCCACACGACTAGTCGGCCACACCCACTCACACAAGACCGTAACAGTTGAGTTTATCACTAAATAGACATAATACCAATACTCCCAAAATTAATATAATAATTGTCTCTACAATGAACATTAAAATAACACCTATTGTATTGTTTATTGATATTAAAATGAGTTAAATATGTTTTTGGTTTTTGAAAAATTTATGAATTTTATATTTGGTCCATAATAAATAATTTTTTTTCTTAACTTTTGGTTCTTGAAAAATTTATGAATTTTGCATTTTTTGTTTTGAAATTTTTTTTATTTTGTATTTCATCTCTACCATTACATTGGCTTTGTTAAGTGGTCCCTAAAATATTCTTGAATTTTCTTTTGGTTCCTGAATTTTTTTTAACACAACTGTTGGTATAGTGATGTCTCAATTTAACAGAGACAATGTAATGAAAGAGATCAAATACAAAATAAAAAAAAAATTTAGGGACCAAAAGTCAAGAAAAATTTATCAAGGACTAAATGCAATATTTGTAAATTTTTCAGGGACCAAAAACATATTTAAGCCTATTAAAATATAATATGTATTAAATTTTTTTGTTTTAAATTTTAAAAAAGTTCCCGTATAGGTTTTTCGGACGTTTGTTTTATGGAATCATCTTGCATCCCCAGAAATATGAAGGTGGGAATATTTATTACCATATTTGTTAGGAAGTTATTAGAAAATATTGCCATATATTTTTTATTCCCAGGAAAGTTGCATTCACATGTCTACACAGCTTTTATTCCCATGCTAATGGGGTGGGGAAGTTATATTCTCATGGGAATATGAGAAGTTATTTTCTAACTCCACTATAACTTCTATTTTTTACTTTTATTTTTCATTTATTATTTTAAAACTTTAAAAATATTTCTAGAAATGTTAAAAGTTAACCAAACACATTTTTATATATGCCAAAGAATATGATTAGACTTTGATTTCCTTGATTTCGGGATATTTAGATAAGATATTGACAGCCATAAAAGATATATTGTGAATTGAGTTGGTTGGTACTTGATCTAATAAAAAGCAAGATATTGTGTTTGGTCATTGGGCTCGACCCAAAGATGACCGGATGGTAAAAAAAGGATTGGTTTTTTTTATAAACCAAGTTGGTTAGAAGAAATGGCACACTAAATTCAAACAATAAATAGGAGTTTAAAAATAATTTTAAATGATTTAATTTTTTTTATATTTGATTCGATTTCATTTTTGGTTTTTTTTTTCCACAGTCCTACTAAAGACAGCAAACCCTACCCTCGACACGCTGCATTGGTAGCATTGCCATACCTAAACTTGAAATCATGAAATGCTGAAAAAAATAAAAAATAAAAACATTTGTTATATTCTAACCTTCCAAACACGACATTTGACTTTCAATTTACAAATGAAATCATGTCTCATTTTAACACTCCAAACACACTAGTCGTCTCACCCTTAAGAGTAATTTTGCCGCTACAAGCAATGCTTTTTGGATAAGTCATGTTAGACTTTTATTCATCAACAATCCAATCCAACACTTGTTATCTATCTCCAAGGCATGCCACGTACTCCATACCTCATCCTATAAATACCTCCCCATTACTAAAGCACAAAACACACAGCAACACACAGTGTTAATTAATAGTTTCTTTATTGCAAGTGAAGTTAGTTAATTATATACACAATTAACCATGTCAATGAGATTGATTGAAACAAGCCTTAGCCTTATGCTATGGCTTGTGATTGCAACATCAGCATTAGCACAATCTGATAACCCCCCAGTTCTTGACACACAAGGCCACCCTCTTGAGCGTGGCAAAGACTACTACATCAAACCAGCCATAACAGACGTTGGAGGCCGTGCCACTTTGTTAACCAGAAACAATCCATGCCCTCTCTATGTTGGTCAAGAGAATTCTGATGCAGAAGAGGGCTTGCCCCTATTCTTCACCCCTTTTGCAGAACAAGATGATGTTGTGAAGGTGAATAGGGACTTCAAGGTGACATTCTCAGCCAACTCAATATGTGTGCAGGGCACAAATTGGAACTTGGCTGAGAAGGACACTGAGAGTGGAAGGAGGCTCATTGTTGCATCAGGCAATGATGATTACTTTAGAATTACTGAGACACAAATCAAAGGTACGTATAGTATTGGTTGGTGTCCTACTGATGTGTGCTCCTTTTGTAAGTTTGACTGTGGCATTGTTGGTGGTTTGAGACAGAATGGGAAGATTTTGTTGGCCTTGGATGGTAATGTGCTCCCAGTTGTGTTTGAGAGAGCATAATATGTGTGTAGCTTCAATTTGTGTTTGAAATTTCTGTTCTTGTAACAGTTGGGAGATAATTGGAGCTACTGTATTATGTCCATATTGATAGGACCAAAGAAAGATACATGTCTCTTTTCTTTTTCTTAATTTATAGAATAAAGCTCCAAATTGTTGTGTGTAATTTATAGGATAAAGTGGTTGTATTTATATATATTTTGAAAGTCACTGCACGTGTGTCTAAACTCTTCATTTGCAAAACATATATAGGTGTGAAAGTGAAAGTTTCTAGTCAAGAGTATATTCGTGAAATAGCTAATTAGTTTATTTTATATGTGGAAGTTTCACAAAGTTTCTGAGAAACAAAAAGCATAGTAGCAAAATGAATTATGTGAAAGTTTTACAAAGTTTCTATTTTATTTGAGAAACAAAAAGCATAGTAGCAAAACACTTTCTCTTGCACATGCATAATTTAATACGTCTTCAAGAGTATATATTTGTGAACTAGTTTAGTTTTTCTTTTTTCTTTTCAATCTCTTGAGTTTTGGTGTCTAAAAAGACTTGTAGGAAAAAAAATAAAAAACTTGAAATTGAAGTGTATAAAAAATAAAAATAGTCTCTCTTTTTTTCCACGTAATTGACTAAGTATAGACTATCTTACTATCTTATCATTTCTTTTTAAATTAACCGTCTGTAAAGATTTCAAAAGATTTTGTTATTCTAAACAAAGAATAGAAATATAATTCAACCTTCGTTTTTAAGAAAGATTTAAAAAATTATTTTATTTAAAATAACTTTAAATTGAATATGTAAAAATACACTATTTATAAATATAATTTATTAAAAACTTAACATTTACTAAAATATTTTTTTAGGAAAAAAATATTATTTTTATCATTATTCAATTTATTTTACAGTTTTAATTAATTGTATACTGTATTCGCAAAAAGAATTCATGTGAGAGATGATGGTAAAGTTGAAATTCCTTGGTTCTTCTTTGTTAAGTGGTAACATTCACCAAAAACAAAAAAGTGGTATGGTATGCACATAAGAAATTGATTACGTCATAGATGAATGGCCCAAATACGATCTTCCTTAGATTCTGGTGGCAAACTAAAGGCGCAAAAATGTTGCTACGATTATGACAATAAATAACTTAAAATAAAATCTAGATACATTACTTTATGTGGATCCAGTCATCGATTTATATCATTGCCTTATAGGTAAAGAAAAAGCAAAAGAAGTCGTCAAAAACAAAAGGAGAAAAGAAGAAAAAAAAGAAGAAAGAAATGGCACTCGTACGTATATTTTGTCAAGTTGCTCTAAATAATGAATGCGGTACTCTCAATTCTCCAACCAAATCAACATACAAGCTAGCTAGTTTAGAGACTTACGAGAAGGAAACAAATAAATGTTGTGATATTGTAAAACAAATAATCAAATCAATATACAAGCTACTTATTAATTAGAGATTTAAAGGGTTAAAATTAAAAAATATAAATTATGTGAATTTTTTTTAAAAAGAAAAAATGTGTTAGTTTTTTATTTTTTAGAAATATGCGAATTTAATCTCTTTTTGCTAACTTTGTTTGTCAGTAAAAGTATTAATTATGACAGCCCAAGATACAATTTTTTGCAGTTTAAAACTCAAAAAACATGTATCATGCATAAATGAAGATTTTACATGATTTTTTTTTAGAATTTACCCTATTAGCATAGTCATAGACAAAGTTAGTGCGAAAAGACTAAATTCATGTATTTTTAAAAAAAAAATGGAGGACTTGTTTTTATCAATTTGAATTTTCAAATTTACTCCTCGCTCATATATATAAAAAAATCCATTAATAAATTATATCTTAATTTTAATTTTAATCGAATATTATTAATTTTTAAAAGAAATGAAATCTACTTTAACCATCATTATGTCAAAAGAAATAATTTCTTAACATATTAACTAAAATTCCTTTACTGTAAAAAAAAAAAAAACATGTTGTTACCACATGCAAGAGCAAGACACATCACGGTCAAGGTGCGTGTGTTTTTTTTTTTTTACTTAAGTTGGCGCCAAACGTTGTCCATGTGTAGTTTATGTCCATACAAAAGGACACGGAGGATGAAGTGTTTTGGTTTATCCATTCAGTTTTGTACCAAACCTTACCTCTTCTGCTACTCTTCTTCTTCTTCTTCTTCTTCTTCTCTCACCATATTTCCAGCAATTCCATCTTCTCATTCACTGCACCTTTCTCCATTCGTTGGAGTAAAATCCATAGCCACAGCTTCCCTTTTGCTTCTTTCGTTCATTTCTACGGCCACCAAACTCAATCATGTAAGTTCTGCCCTCCTAATTATGTTAATGCATTCATTAGTAAATTTCTCTGATATTGTAAAACAGAAGTACGGTTTATATGTAATATTATGTTATTGGTTCTGTGAATGTAATAATTAGTTTATCACCACTTTTTCACCGACACTTTGATGATCAATTAGCACAAATGATAATCTGTTTCTTACAAATTTGAGTCTTTGTGTTCAATTTGGTTGTCAATTTGCTATTCAGAGTTTATGGAAGCTGTGGAGGCAAAATCTTCATCTGGGTATGGCAAGCCTCCATGGGTATTTAGAGGCAGGCAAGTGTAACAAATCTTCTATGGTTACTATTTTTTGCTCACTGAGGGTGGGGATTTAACTAATTAGTTCTGTTTCTGGGTTTATCAGTGCCTGGTATCAACTCCATCTTGTGAAGGCAGAGAAAGCTCGAGCATACATTCCAAAAGAATTCAAATTGGTTGAAGCTTTTGGGTAAGTACTTCAACTTGTGCTTATTGAAGTTGCTTTAGAAGAAGGGTCACTAGAAAAATGAGAATATATTTTCATCACTGATTAGTTTTCCAATTGCCCCTAAGATTAGTTTGTGCGGTTAAAAAAGGCAAGTGATTTTCTGCTTGTTTATTTCCTAATTTAGTCTTCATGAAGAAACAGTTCATTTCACATATAAATAATGTGTGAAATTTGTTTGGTTGGAATTATTTCAAGAATTCAATTTTTTATGAACTCATTTTTTGTGTATTTAATGACTTGTATAAGTTCCAACACTTTGATAGGGTTTTCAATTCTAAAATGAAAGAATTCCATTCATGAGGCTGAAGTGTAGGGTGAGAGGGGGTGGTTAAAATACGACAAAACTTACATCCATTTTCATAGATACTTTTGGTACGGTTTAAAATTAGAATTTCATGTCAATAATCTGCATAATAAAAATTTGTACTAATGATTAACATAGGTTGTCCAGATAAAATTCTAATTCTGATTAGAGATCAATGCCAAAAACACTGAAGGAACTACATCTAAGTTTTATCCGTTGTAATATAAAAGTTTATTTTTGAAACTTGTGATTTCTGAGTTTACTCCTTAATTACATACAGATACACTCTTGGTGGTTTCTTTCTAGCAAGTTATGAGGACAGTCCAGTTGGTGTCTTTGATGAGGTTCTGTTATATTTTTACTCTCAATTAACTTTTGCTTCAGATGTTTTTTTGAAACATATTTTCATAAGTTGCGGGTACTTGGAAAATTCGAAGACATTGTGTTATTATTGATTGATGCAATTTGTTGCTGACATTAGAACTTTGTGATGGGTAGCAGCTTGTGGTGATTGCAGGACTTGTATGGAACCGCTCAACATCCTGCGCGTATGTTCCTTTTTAACTACTAATTCTTTGACTATGTTATTGAAACTTTTTCATTCTTCCCATTATTTAATAAAATATGGAGAAGAATAGGCTGAATAGCACTGAAATGGAATAACGTGGTTCTAGATTTTTTGCATGTGATGCTTGCTGCTACCTACTAGTTGCCCAATCAAAATTGGTCTGACTTGTGTTGTTGGATAACCAACCTCCAAACAAGCCTATAGTAGCACGTTATATTGTTTACACGCTTAATTAATCATTTGGTTTTTTATATTTAGGTCAACTTTTCATTTTAAATTTTATATCGAAAAACTATATGTTGTAATTTCTATACGAATAATTTTTTTTATACTTTAATTTCTATTATTAGTTTTTACATGGTGTAAAAATTTGCTCATATAAAACTTAAAACCTAGAGTTTTTAATTTAATTATAAGAACTAAAAAAAATTGAAACACATATCATATAGGAACTAAATAATTAATTAAATCTTATTTATATACCATACTAGCTTGCCCAATGTTGAAGTAAGATTCATGCCTTGGAAAGGAGGAGTTTATTCTCACATCTGTTTTTCTAATGCGTGCCTATAAGTTTTCTTATTAAAAAAAAATATATTCATTATAAAAAAAATATAATATTTAATATTATCAACACACTTTGAATGTGTAAAATTTTTCTATATATTGATTTTTTTTAATCAATGTCCTTCAAATTTGTACACGACCCTTTAAGTAACTAGATGCATTTAAAAATGTATTTAATACTCCTTGAATGATTAAAAACGTTTTTATATTAATGAATAATTCTAAATCATCTTATCTCTTTTTCTTAATAGTTTTTTTTAATTACTAAGTAAAGAAAACATGGAGGGTTTTTTTTTTGTTGCATTTTAACGATATTTAATACATCTATTTTTTATTTATTATTTTATTTAGTATTAAGAAAATTATTAAGAAGTTGTAGAGGATATAACGAAACTCTTCTATGTTAATATACTAATCTAACATATAATAATGACACAGTAACGTTCATAATACTTAATACTTTATAATAAAACCTGGACTCTTGCATGAGTACATAAAATATTGATACATTTCCACTAGCCATCATGTCATAATACCTGTTAAGGTGATTCAGTAGACTCGAAGCCGTGTCTTATTCTTCCTTGTTTTTAAGCATATGACATTTTTCTTTTTGGAATTATTTATTATTCCAAATTATTGCTTGCATAAGATTAACTCACTGCAGCTTGTGAAGAATTAAACCTGTTTAGCATTAAACATGCAGCTGCAATAGGAACGGTTATGCAGGAATTTCTTTTTTTCCCTTTTTGATATATAAAGATGTTCTTATAGTTTTTTTATTTATTTTGTCAAAGATGGGCAACGAGGGTGTACGTGAACAACGATGAGGCCTGTTGTCACGGAAGAAAGGTAGGAGAAGAAAATTCCTAGATGCAAAAACTAAATAACGTTTATAAAATTGCTGAATTGTACCTTATCCTAAAGGATGAGAATTAAGTTTTATTTGTTCTGCAAAATAATTCATGGATGATGATATTACATCTATTATTTGGTTACATATAGGTAGTGTTTGCCATGTGGATAGAATGAATTGTAACAAATTGTTATGTTCTGTTCTCCCTAATTTCACCATCAAAATGTACTACTTTATTATGGTATTATTTTGTCATTGGAGTAACTGGCACTTTTTTTTTTTTTTCAGGAGGTTGGACTTCCAAGTCAGATGGCTAGGTTTTCCAAGGTTATTGTTTTGACCTATTGCATCATTGTAGTTCAATCTTTTAGCTTGATGTATCGCTCATAATTATGGAAACTTTTTTTTTTAAGATAATAATTATGGAAACTGAACCTTATGAGTTATGATTTTGTATGTCAGTTATGAGTATTTAATCAAAAAAAAGTTATGAGTATTTAATCAAAAGCTTTAAGTTTAGACTTTAGACCACAAGCTAGGTGCATAATACTGTTGCTTGATAAAGTACAAAAAAAAAAAAGAAAACATGGGAATTCTCTAAGTCTAGGCCATTTTGGGCATGCATATATTGATTTGTTCATTCTTCAAAAAGACAATTACAGCAATCTCAAGACAACCGAGGGACAGAAAGAGTGGATTTCTTAATAGGATTGGAATTGGTGACAAGCTCTCTACTCCAAAAGATCCCCTGAATGTTGAAGTAACCAAAATCAAATGTCTTGATGCAGAAGACACTTGTAATATTAATATCAGTCTCACCAGTCCTGGTGAGTGGATTTTTTTTATTTGATTCCACTAGCCTCAATGAGTTTCCTTCTCAATATTATTTGAAAGACACATCTCTGGTTATAGTGCATATACTAATGCCTCATGTGTTTGGAATATTAATTATTAATTCTCTTATTAATGTCTGAAATTATTTACTTTACCCTTATTTTAGAGGAGCCAAACTATACTTCAAAGTGAACAATTCATTTTAGAGAGTAAAGTAAGTAGCCTCAATCATTGTTGAGAAAATCAAAGATTAATATTCTGTGTATATGCATAATAAATTATGCACGTGTTGGAATATTAATTATTAATTTTTTTCATCAATGTTTGAGATTACTTACTTTACCCTTACCCACTTTAGAATAGTCCAAGTATACACTAACTTGGGACCACTAATGAACAAACATTTCCAGCACAAGCTGTGATTCTGCATATAGAATTATTCAAAACGCTTGTAATAGTGTTGTTAGTTCTAACAATAACATGTGAGAGAAGAAACTGCTATGCTCCATAATAGTTTTTCATTGTGTTTATTTCTGTAGTTTTCCCTCTAATTATAAGGCTTTACTGATGACAAACATGTTGATTGCAGTGTCTGCTTTGGGCATTGGCCACTGGATGGGCCCAACAATCAGAATGTCACTTCCAAGCTTTAGGTAAATTAGTGCAACAAGCCATTATGTCCACAATATGCTTACCAAAGTCTTCAGTTTTCCATAACTAATGATCACCAATTTGTTTCAAAATTGCAGTGGAGGTACAGAGTATAATCCTAACCTCCTCAAATACTCTTGCCAGATTGAATGCAGGTTAGAATTTAATTTCCATATATATTGTATATGTAAAAAAAAATTCACTATCAACTAATCATAAATCATTGTTGGTATGACTTTTAATGTCATTATTATAAAAGTTAACAAACTTACCATACATGGAGGTTTATGATTAGATGGCAGTGTAAAAACCCTTTACACTGTTAGTGGATACACTGTTTACTCTTTCTTTTAAACTTTAAAAAGCACAAAGAAATTAATCAATATTATGTTTTTTGACATATGAGCCTGCCAGTAGTCTAAAGTATCTTCTCAATGGAAAAATTGAATAGGGTGCAAGCATTGAAGCCCTTGAAGGTTTCAGGAGCATTCCCTTCAACAAATGATGACACTGAACAGTCTTTAGAAGATTATGGAAGCAGTAGCCATGTGGATAAAGATCACAAAAATGATGCACAGAATTTCAGCACTTGTGTGATGTTGTCAAAACCCATATTAGCACTAAAGTTTAGTCAAATGAAGATGCAGGTTGAAGCTCCTCTTGTGCTTTCCCAATGCTCAAATTCTTTAGAAACTACAGTCAGTTCTGTTCCATAGGCTGCACTGTCTTACAATACAGAAATGATTATTTGTTTGAGCTGTTAAACTGTAACATTTATTTATGATTGTAATTCTCCATGTTTGTATGATCCATGTTTATAATTCTTATATTTTTAAAATAAAAAATATTCTCAATATATATCTTTCCTATATATATGTGTAGTTGGTCCAATATAAATTTATTTCATAATAAAAAATAAATAAACTCTTGGATGATAAGTACAACCTATCTGACTTTAACCATGATTAAGACTTCATTTTGTTGCGTTAAAAGGTATCAGATAGAGTAATGACGAAGAAAAATGTAATTTATTTTATCTTCTTATTTTCTTTTCCAATAAGTATTTATGAAGAAATTAATCATATTATATATGTTCATTTTCTTTTTAATATATAATGCATATTAATAATTAATATATATGGGGTGTGAATTGTGAACATTGTTCCATCCAGACCAGCATATAGAGTCTAATCCCGTGTTACCTCTCCTTTCTCTTTATTTATATACTCCATTTGTTTCATAATAATTGTTGTGTAAGAAAAAAAAATAAGTCTTAAAATAATTGTTATTTTAGAAGAAGAATATCATGAAATCAATGTCCTAACAAAAGAACAAGATAATTTGTTTGAGACAATCAACTCAATTATTGACCCCCAAGAAAAGAAAACATTTTAAGAAAAATTAAAATCGTTATTAGAGGAAAAAAAACCCAAAACGAAATATTACAAATATACTTTCACTTACTTTAAAAATAATTAGAAATTTTTACAAAAATAATGATTTAAAAATTATAATAATATTAAATAATGATGAAATTATATATTTTGAGGAGAAAAAAATACGACAAACAATTATCTATTTCTTAAAAATAAGTGTTTTATTTTATTATATTAAAGTGAATACATTATATCATATTAAGAATTTTTAATGTGCTCCAAAAAAAAAAAGAATTTCTAATAAACACTGTGTCACCTTACAAAAAATAAATGAAAAACCAAGCAATTTCTATGTTTCAAAATGAACATTAACTAATATATCAAAAGCTGACTCGACTGGAAAAAAGAAAAAAAGAAAATATCCTTCCAATAACCTTTGTTGTTATACTAGTGTCCTTACCCGGCGTTGCCTTGGTTTTTATTTTTTCCTCTATTTTTAAAATATAAAAAAATGACATGAAAGAAAATAAATAATATTTAAAAAGAAAATATATTTTGTATCTTTTGAAATACCTTTTTGTATATTATATTTTTTAGTAGTTGAACTCTTCTAATTTTATTTATCACAAATCAAAATTTTAAAATCATATTTGTTCTTCACAAATTATGGCTTAAGAGAAACTAAAAATGGTGTTTGTGTTGATGCCAGAGAAGAGAAAGGAAGAGAGGATGAGAGGTTTCCTAAAACGCAAGAATGAAGAGAGAGAGAAAAAAAGTGTGAAAAAGAATAAGAGAAGCCTGAGAGTAGAATAAAAAGAGACAGAGAGAGGTGTTTGAGAAATTAACTAAGGAGGAAGATTTTGAATTTCAAAATTGAAAAAAGAAAAATGAGGAGAGAAAAAAAGATACAATATAAAGATGAGAAATAAAATAGAAACGTAACGAAGAAGGAGAGTTGAAGGTTAATTGTTTATGTAAATGAAAATTTGATTTTTATTTTTCTTTCTTATTATAATTCTCAACTTAATTACTATTTTATTTCATTTATATCATATTGTCATATAACATCTATATGTAATAAATTATTTTATTTTAGCAATGTGGGTTATTTTAAATTATATGTATTATTCTAGTCAATTACTTGAAAAAAATAAAAGAATTTAAATATTATTTTTAACTTAATATTTGAATTCAGTAATTTTGTTTAATTTAATTATTTTGTATACTTAAAATTATTCAAAGTATTGTTTCTAATCTAAAAATATTATGAAAATAATAACTTATTTTTGTTTGAAATATCATTGTAAAATAATTAAATTATTTTATCATTTTATTTTTTTTAAATTACAGTATAATTTAATTTCAATTGTAATAATAACATATAATAGTAGTAGAAAAGTAATTTAAAATTCTATATTTTTATAATATTTAAATTTGCAGTTTTGTTATACTCAATACAAAAATAATATGAAAAAGTTCTATATTTGTCAAATTTTAAGTAAAATAAAATTTCAATAGTTTACATCTAATTTAATTATTTTTATATTTAAATTTATTCATAATATTGTTTATAAATTATAAATACTATAAATATAAATTAATATATTTTTTTATTTGGCTTATATGTGTAAATATTTGATTTTTTATGATGTCACATTTCTAAATTAAAAAAAAGCATTTAAGCTTAACGTGATTTTCTCGTAAAATTTTAGAAATATTTAAATAAAAAATATATATTTGATTAAAACTAAATGTATATTCCAATTGAAATATGTGTAATAAACTATGTTAAATATATTGTAAAGTTACTTTTATGAACTGTGATTAAAATTTTGTTTAAATCTAAATAATTTATTTAAATTAATTTGATTAGATTAGTATGTAGGTTAAGATAAAAATATAATGCTGAATACTGAAAATAATAAATTAAAAAACAGTTATGTAAATAACATTAAATTTAAATCCTTATTAAAAATTAAATAAAAAATGGTTCAATAGAAATTAATCCTCTAAATTTTACTTCTAAATATTTACCTGAAGTAAAAAATATAAGTCCAAAAAACCTATTAACGCTAATTAACAAAATTATATTATATGGAAATTCAATGATTATATAAATAATAGAGTAGTTATTTTTATGATTATATATGCCATTATAAATTATAGAATATAATTTTTTTTTATAAATAAAAGATATCAAATAATAATATAATATAAAAAAAGAGTAGCTATTATAAAAAAATTATGGAATGAGAGAAGGGGAAAGAGTGGGTGAGAGAGAGAGATGAAGAAGGAAGAAAGAAAAAGAAAAAATGTGTTAAATTTTCAATTTCTTAATAAACGGTTAAAAATAAAAATTATACTTATTATTTTTATTAAAAAATTATTTAATTTATTAAGTGGTATTGAATAAATATTAATATGGAAGTTGACAAATATATTTCAAAATAGCATTAAATAGATGAAATCACAAAGAAGGGTATAGTTTAATTCATAATTCATAAGAAATAATAATTTGAAATTGCATATAGTTTAATTCATAATTCTTAAAAAAGTTAATAGATAATTACATCAATTGGGATTACATGAGAAATAACTTAATAATTACTTGAAATTTAATACCGTTTAGATATAGTATATGATATTAAATTCAATTACTAAATACAACATACAAAAGGTTAAAATAGAAATATTTAATGACTAAATATTTAATTACTTAATGTATTATATAAAATAGTGATGCTAAAAATAATAAGAGACATATATTTTGATATTATGTGATTATGAATTTTAAAAGTTGAAATGTGGATGTAATCTTTTATATTTAGATAAAGGAGCATTATTTAAAAAAAAATGGAACATGAGTTTAAAAAAAAACAGAGAAAGGGAGAGAGAAAGGGATTGCAGTTGCGTGGGGATGCAGGAATAAAAGATAGAGAGAAAGGAGGTGAGTTTACTAAAAAAACGATAGAGAGGAGGCTGCACAGATAAAAAAAAAATTGATGTATAAAATGTTATTATCTTTTGCATTTAAATAAAGGAGCATTATGATAAAAAAAAAAAAAAGGAGGGTGAGTCTAAAAGAGAGAGAGAGAGAGAGAGAGAGAGAGAGAGAGAGAGAGAGAGAGGAGGGGACTGATAAATATATTGTAAGAAATGAAGAAGAAAAAAGAAAAAAAAAAGAAAAGAAAAAGGAGTAATTGAGATTGTGAGAGTGAGAGAGATGAAGAAAAAAAAAAAAAAGGAGTAGCTAGTGAGTAAGAGAGATGAAGAATGAAAAAAAAAAAAGGGTTAGCAGTGAGAGAGAGGATGAAGAAAAAAGAAAAAAAAAAAGAAAGGAAAGGTTAGCACGTGAGTGAGAGAGAGAGGAAGAAGAAAAAAGAAAAAAGAAAAAAAAAGAAAAAGAAAGGATATTATGGATAGTTTACTGTTAATTAAATAGTAAACTATCCTTGATAGTTTTTGCTGAATTAGTAGAAGTATGGATAAAATAAAACCTTGTTTGTTTATCTGCTGAATTTTTAAGCTACGCGTCGTTTATATTTATATAAAAATAAAAATATTGTGTCACCTTACAATATTTATATAAAATAAAACCTTGTTTGTTTATCTGCTGAATTTTTAAGCTACGCGTCGTTTATAATTAAATAGAAATATTGTGTCACCTTACAAAAAATAAATCGAAAACCAAGCAACTTCTATTTTTTTTTAAATGAACATTAATTAATTAATTAATATATCAAAAGCTGACTCAACTGGAAAATTAAAAAAGAAAATATCCCTCCAAAATAAAACCTCTTTTGTTTATCTGCTGAATTTTTAAGCTACGCGGCATTTATATATATATTTATATAAAATTGTTATGGTATATAAGACTGGGCCCATTTAGGTGTAGGCCCAACACCCTACTCATCCGAAAAAACACTCCGTTTCATCACCCATTAACTTGTCACAAAAAAAAAAAGCAAAGAAAAACCCTCAGCCTTACTTCTTCTTCTTCTCCGATCAACAGTCCACCTCCTCTCCTCCTTTTTTTGCGTCGGAGAGACACAAAACAGAGAGGGGTTCGTATTATTAGGGTTTCTTTCACCAAAGAGGGCTTTCCAACCTGACCTCTTTTTTTTCTTTCTTTTTTTGCTTTTCCCTTTCGCAGAGCGAGCGACTCGCGATTAGAAGATCCTGCTTCTGATCTACGTCGCAAAATCGCTGAATCATTCGATTTTGCGATTCAGATCCCCATTTTTACTACCTTGCTTGTGAGGAACGATGTTCGGTTCAAACCGTGAGTTTTGCCTCCTCTTCTGTTCTATTATGCTTGTTATTCGGCCAATTGCATATTTCTTCGAGTATTGTGGGTTCATTTGTTGAATTTGGAGAATGATTGTTTTATCATTTAGTATTATTGTTGTTTTTTGTTTTTGTTGTTATTAAGTGTGTATGAGGGTGAGGATGATGTTTATTTGATTATTAGATGCTTTCACAAATCATTGATAAATGGAAATTATTCTCTCAACAGCTTTTGGGCAGTCATCATCGAGCCCTTTTGGCTCTCAATCAGTTTTTGGACAGACCAATTCCAGTAGCAATCCGTTTGCCCCTAAGCCATTTGGTAGTACAGCTCCATTTGGTTCGCAATCTGGCAGCTCCATATTTGGAGGTACTTCCACTGGGGTATTTGGTGCAGCTCAACCGTCTTCTCCATTCGGTGCTTCGTCGTCCCCAGCTTTCGGTAGTTCAGTGCCCTCTTTTGGGTCATCTTCAACTCCGGCTTTTGGTAGTTCATCGTCATCATTTGGTGGTATGTGTGCATGGAATGGAATCCATTTTTCATTTCATTTACTACTAGTTGTTTCTCTAGTTTATTCATTAGGTTGTCTTCATTTTTTTTCTCTTTGAATGCTGAAAATTACACAGTTTAACAACGGATTTATTGAATTCCTGAGTTCTTTACATCTATGGTGATCATTAGTATCACTTGACTTGCTTTCTTCCTTTTTTCATTATGTTATCTGACAGTTTTGTAATTAAATCTGAGAATTGATTCTCTTGCTTTCTAGGATCATCAGTTTTTGGTCAGAAGCCTGCTTTTGGAGGCTTTGGATCCACTCCTACTCAAACAAGTCCATTTGGTGCCACTCAGCCATCACAACCAGCTTTTGGAAGCAGCATATTTGGTTCCTCAACACCTTTTGGTGCATCATCTCAGCCAGCATTTGGTGCTACAAGCACTCCAGCATTTGGTGCTACGAGCACTCCTGCATTTGGTGCTACAAGCACCCCTGCATTTGGTGCAACAAGCACTCCTGCATTTGGTGCTACAAGCACCCCCGCATTTGGTGCAACTAGCTCCCCCGCTTTTGGTGCTACAAGCAGTCCTGCATTCGGTGCAACTAGTGCCCCTGCATTTGGTTCAACCGCAAGTCCAACTTTTGGTAGCACAGGGAGTGCATTTGGGGTGTCAAGTACTCCTGTATTTGGTAGTGGGGGAGCATTTGGGGCTTCAAGTAACCCTATGTTTGGTTCATCAAGTACATCTGCATTTGGCACTTCAAGCAGTCCATTTGGGGCCTCTAGTACTCCTGCTTTTGGGGCCTCTAGTACCCCAGCATTCAGTTTTGGATCCACTCAAGCTTTTGGTCAATCTTCTTCTGCATTTGGTAGCAGCAGCCCATTTGGGAGTACAGCCTCACCCTTTGGAGGTCAGAGTTCAGCGTTTGGTGAGTTCAAGAACCATTAGAATTTTGACTGTGATATATCTATTTTCAAGATACAAGGAACTTCAGTATCTTGTGCAAATGTAGTTGAAAGTCATCTTTACATATTTTCTCTTGCAGGATCCCAAACTCCGACATCAACTTTTGGAAATACTGGTGTTGGGCAGTCAGGTTTTGGAGGTCAGCAACGGGGTGGAAGTAGAGTAGCTAGTTACACGGCAACAACTGAAGCAGATAGTGGTACCTCTGGACAGACTGCAAAATTGGAGTCCATATCTGCCATGCCTGTTTACAAAGACAAAAGTCATGAGGAACTAAGATGGGAGGACTATCAATTGGGAGATAAAGGTTTTTGTTTTATTTTTTTATAATTATAAATAATTTGATAATTCTTCTGGCCTTCATTGCTGTATTATGATCTTGACTTAATCTGTTATATAATTCAAATTTAGGTGGACCACTTCCATCTGCTCAGTCAACTGGTTTGGCAGGCTTTAATTCGTCTACGACACAGACAAATGCCTTTTCTCCTTCACCAGTGTTTGGTCAATCATCAGCCAATCCTTTCTCCACCACAACACCTAATTCTAACCCTTTTGCGCCAAAGAGTTCACCTTTTTCTTCTGGATTTGGAACTTCGGCTGCTCCTGCCTTCAGTTCATCAGCTTTTGGTTCTTCAACATCAGCAGCAGCACCTTCTCTTTTTGGCTCATCCCCATCTCCATTTGGAGCTAACTCTTCTTCAACACCCAGCTTTGGGCAATCTCCATCCCTTTTTAATACTGCTCCTGCTCAGGCTACATCTTCACCATTTGGCACAAGCATTTTTGGCAACACACAGTCATCCCCATTATTTAGTTCTGCAGCCCCTACAGTTGGACAGACAGGTTCTGCTTTTGGACAGAATACCTCCCCCTTTGGGCAGACTACCACACATTCATTTAGTCAATCAAGCTTGTTCAATTCACCTTCTTCTGGGCTTGTTGGAAGTATTTTCTCATCAAGTGCATCACTCACTTCTAATAATCTGACAGGTTTTGGTCAAACAGCGGTACGTAGTTTCATTTGAATTTGATATTGTTTTTCACATACAATCTATTTTTCTTTTAAATCACTGTTTATGAGCCAAGATAAATGGGAGTCATATTTGAGCGTTATACTTTACAAACTTATTGAACATTATACTAATTCAGTTATGTAAGTATTCTATAAATATTGCATATAAATGATGAGTAGTACAGCAACAACAATAAAGCCTTATCTCATTAGGGATGGTTGGCTACATAGATCTGTCAACTCCATTGAGCTCCATTAAAAAATAAAATTTCAGTAAAAGGGTAAAACCATCTGTAGACTAGTGTTTAAAAATATTAAATGAGCTGTTGCAAGTGAAACAGTGGCTGTACAAAAATATGACTATACTATTTAAATATTGTTTGCTGTATGAAACCTAAGCAAATCAAATATTGTTCATGTTAGATATAAAACCATACTTGTGTCACTACCCAACAGCTTGTGCTTTTGTGAGAATTAAACCTTGATAAGGTATTAAAGTCTCTATGATCAAGATTTTAGGAAGGAGCTCAATCTAAAGTTACTCCATTCTTCTGATTAGAATTAAATTTCAGCACAAGTGGGTATGCGTGGTTCAAGCTTTCTTGCTATAGGGTATGTGTTAGATATAAAACCATTCCAAGGTCTCTACCTAGCAGGCCTGAGCATTTGGGAGGGTTGGTTGTTGGAATTTTTTATATACTCCAATACTCAAACAATCTTCAGTTGCGAGGATATTTCAACTCGATTGATTTACACCTGTAGATCTGGCATAGAGCATTGTTTATTTCATTACGAGGAGCACATTGCACCTTTGAATTATTGGTGTTATTGATATGTGAACTTACAGTGCAAAATTGAGGATCCTTTAAAATAAATAATTTACTTGTGGATATTTGTGCTTAAACTTATCATCTATATATGTTAATTTGCTTAATGATCTTTTTGTCCATTTTCAAGTTTCCTTTGTGTTATGCATGTATAGAGGATTTCCATATGTGAGATAATAAATGCTCAAGTTTGTACTGCATTTTGACTTTCTCATACTTTTGTTTGACTTGTATACCTGCAGCCGTCCATTTCAACACCTTTTCAACCTGCACAACCTGCTCAGTCGAGTGGTGCTTTTGGCTTTAGCAACTTTGGCCAGACACAACCTGGTCAGTTCAATATATTATATAATGCTTATACTATTTGTTTTGTTTCATGCAATGATTGAAGGATTAATCTTTTTGAATGACTGTTTTATTGTATGGTCTTAAATAGTTGGTGCAAGCAGCTTTGGTGGCACTCCAGGCATATTTGGTCAGAATAATTTTGGACTTGTGTAAGTTACAATTATTTTTAAGTCTTGCATTTAGTTCAATTGTTTTTTCCTTTTGGGGGTGACCAAGGGACCATGACTTTTGACATATGAAGCCCCCGCATAATTAATATGACACAGGTATTGATGTGACATGGATACAGGAAATTCTTAAATATTCAAGATATAATGTATGACCTAAATACGAAGACATGAATTTAAGAAAAAATACTTAACATAAATCATAGTAGTCAATCTGACTCAATTGTGAGAAGTAGTGATGCTATCATGCCGGAGTGTTGCGTTGCAGCACCTGCCACTCCTCCAAGGCTGTCGCGTCCCTCCTGGACATCGTGGCCAGAGAAACACGCCAAAATTGCGGAAAATTGTGGTGATTTGTGGGCTTCACAACCACTCCTCCATCTGTGTTGTTGCTGGACAGCCTCTGCGACCTGCGCCTTTGCCGGACAGCCTCTGCGACCTGCGCCTTTGCCGGACAGCCTCTGCAGCCTGTGCTGTCACCCGGCAACCTCTGTTCTGTGTCTGTCCTGGAACTTCTGGAGAGGCAAATGGTTGAGTGAGGAGGAGGTGGCGGCTGATGGGAGAAAGAAGCTAGTTATGTTTTCTTCTTTGTGAGAGGGGGTGATGGCTGGTGGGAGAAAGAAGCTAGTCTTTTTCTTTCAGTGAAAGGGGATGACAACTGATCGGAGAAACTAGAAAGAGGCTAGGGTTTTCTATTGAGAAGGGTGTTGGGCCTGCACCCCAAATTGGGACACTCCGCCCCAAACAGTCCTACAATTGAGGTTTTTTTTTTTTTTTTTTTTATTAATCATATATTATACTATTATAATTATAATAATAAGGTACTTTTGAGTTAATATTATGCCAATTTTTATGTATTTTTTTTTCATACAACTTAATTTTTTATACATATATAATTGATATATATATATATTTCAACCGTTATGTGACTTCCACGATACGCCCGCGACACTGTTTGCTATATGATACAGCGGATTATTGGCTTTCTGCCATTTTCCGCAATCTGCAACTGATAACACTGTATACATAACCAGAATACATATAAATAATATAATACATGTATTGTTATTTGAGCTGAGTTGTGTATTTGTTTTAGTTTTGTTTTTTAAATGAGTTTGGATATTATTCGAGAGAAGTCTTGGCTCTATAATAAATGTCTACTATTTACTATAGCTTTAAGGATACAAAGGAAAAGATAGAGTTGTATGTAATTTTAATCCTATTGAAAGTATGGGAGTTGTATCCCAAACATCAGTCAATAAAGAAAAAAAATCGGAGGATACTCCTTGGATATGTATCTAGGAGTATCATGTGTATTGTTATTGGAGCCAAGTTGTGTATTTGTTATTTAAATGAGTTTGGATATTGTATTTGTTTTTTTTAATTATTTTGGATTTTTTTGATTGACAGGTCTTCTACCCCCCAGAGTTCTGTGACTGTGCAAGCAGTTCCGAATACAAATCCATTTGGAACACTTCCTGCATTGCCTCAGATGTCAATTGGTCGAGTTGGAACCACTCCTTCAATTCAATATGGAATCTCTAGCATGCCTGTAAATGCTCTTTCTTGGTTTTAACTTTTGATTTTGTTGATTTTTATGCTGGTTTTGTACTTTAAACTCAGGCAGAAATTATTTAATTTTTTGGCCATCCAAACTATGGTCAACATTTGAGTAGTTTGAGTTTCAATGAAAGCAAATGAGTTCAATATGACACCTCATTTCAGGCCCTAGACAAACCTGCTCCTGTTAGGATATTGTCTTTATTGACATCTCGGCATCTCTCACAAAGACGAATAAGGCTTCCTGTCAGGAAATATCATTCTATGAATGATGGTCCAAAGGTGAGTATTTGTGGCTCTATTTATTTTCAATCTAGGTTTCTAGTGACATGACCTTTCATGGAGCTAAATATGGTATGCCTTTTTTTTTTTTTTAAGGAAATATGGTATGTCTTAACTACTCTGCTCTCTTGCAGGTTCCATTCTTTAGTGATGATGAGGATACTCCAACGACACCCAAGGCTGATGCTCTGTTCATTCCTAGGGAAAATCCCAGGGCGTTGATCATTTGTCCCATGGAGCAGTGGCCAGGAAAGGCTTCTGAGAAGGCATCAACTTTTAAGGATAGATCCATCCCAGTGAATGAGAATGGTAATATCTTATTTTATTGATTGTATTTAGTGTTCTATCCTACTCCTACTCAAGTTGTAGGATTAGAGTATTCAGTCAATACATTGGTTATAATGTGTGCCATCCAAAGATTTGTGTTCCAGTGTTTGCTATGAAGGAATAGAGTATTCAAATTGTTTTTGAAAACCTTCTGGATGAATAGTGTCTAAATCCTACAACTGTAGTTAGAAGTACTTTCATAAATTACTTTATACGCATGTGCTTGTGTATGTATATTCAAAAGCTACTCTTAGCCTTCGTTTTTTTAATGAACTTATCTAATTATCTTAATTTTTTAGATATATTTTTTAATTAAAAAAAACCTTTTACCATAAAATGTGCTGACAAACATGCCCTTGTTTTTTTTTTTTTTTTTTTTTTTTCAAATGCCATGTTAAGGAAATATCTCTAAAGGGCATCTGTAACACCTGATAGAACCACTTCACAGGATAAAGATAAAGAGAGTACGTGCTCCTTAGAGCATCTTTAATGGAGCAACTCTCTTTGAGTGCTTCCAATGGGATCCACTTGTACACATCATTCATTTTTACTCTTTCCAATATAAGCACCTCTAAGCATTTTTCCCCTCCAATGAAACAACTTTCTTTGGGTGCTTCCAATTGGTCTCACCAAAAAGCTTATATCATTACATTTTTTTTTTTGCTGTATTATCATTACATTTTATTAATAACTTATTTATTACGTTATGATTATCTTATTTATAAATTAATTAAATTTAAAAAATTAAGAAACTTTTTAGACTACTATTATTTAAAAATATTTTTTAATAAGATAAAAATAAAATAAAAACATAATTAAATTATAATATTATTATTTGTCAATAAAAAAGTTTTTATTTTTTATTATAATATTATTATTTGTCAGTAAAAAAGTTTTTTATTTTATTTTAAAACTCTAAAGCACCGGTGCTTCCTAAAGCAACCGATGCTTCCTAAAGCAACGCTCCTTCACTCGCACAACGGCATAATGCTTCCCAGGCAACGATGCTTCCGAACATGGGTTGCTTCCTTGCAGGCGTTAAAGATGGTCTAATGAATTTCTAGTATTTAGTTTAATTATAAAAGATAGCTCTAGTTTATTGATCTTCTGTAATAATGTTTTTTTTTGCATTTATTGGACTTTGGTTGTTGCGCTGTTGATGGTAATGCAAGTATTATCAAATCATTGTGATTAAACTAATTTATAAATGACGGATCATTAAAATGCCCCCTCACTAGTCCCGCTAATTCCTGTGCTATAATTTCTGTAAATGATTCCAGAGAGTGCTGCAGAAAATGGTCTTGTCAAGGAGCAAGCTCAGCCTGTAACAACAAAGTTAACATCCAATGGGAGCAATGAAGATCATTCTCCACAAAAGTCGGACCTGTACAAGACACTCAGTGGTCATAGAGCTGGTGAGGCTGCCATTGTATATGAACACGGAGCTGACGTTGAGGCACTAATGCCGAAGCTGCGGCGATCTGATTACTTCACACTGCCTCGGATACATGAACTGGCGGCCAAGGAAAGAGCCGAACCCGGATTCTGTAGTCACGTTAAGGATTTCATGGTTGGAAGGCAAGGTTATGGCAGCATCAGATTCTTGGGCGAGACAGACGTACGAGGGCTTGATCTCGAGTCCCTCATTCAGTTTAACAATCGCGAGGTGATTGTATACATGGATGATTCAAAGAAACCTCCTGTGGGACAAGGGCTGAATAAGCCTGCTGAGGTGACACTACTCAACATAAAATGTTTCGACAAAAAAACCGGACATCAGTACACAGAAGGGCCAAAGATCGAGAAATACAAGGAGATGCTCAAGAGAAAGGCTGAGGACCAAGGTGCTGAATTTGTATCATATGATCCCACCAAAGGAGAGTGGAAGATCAGGGTCAGCCATTTCAGCATCTACAAGCTGGTAGAAGATGAAAACAGTTGGATAAATGATGAAAACTAAGGGTTGGTCCGTCTGGTTCGATATGGTGGATGACAACAACAGTACGTACATTTGATAGTTTCAGAACCAATGTTCTGCTTTAAAATGTATTTTGTTTCTTTTCCTGTAAATTGTCACTGTATTGTGTGGATATACCTCGGGCCAATGTTGATGTGCTTCTTATCTTGCTGTGGGGATATTATATAGATCTTACGGTTGGGGTTGTTCAAATGTGGGTTTTCTAGTATCATTTTTCTACGCACTTAAATTTTGATTCGCATAGATGAAGGTTATTTTCTATTTTTTTTTAATTATGTTGTTGTTTGACATGACATTTTTTATTTCAATAAGTTGATTAAGAAGAGTTCAATCAAAATGTGTTTGGTTTGCATTAAGTATTTGGAACTTCTTTTCAAAATGTAATATACTATGTTTAGTTCAGGACAGACTGGAAAGTAGTCATAGAACAATGTTTTGCATTTTTTTGAGAAGAAACGATGACAATTTTATTATTCTCAATTTTACTTTTAGAGGGTGTTTGAGACAGCTGAAGTTTTAACATTTCAGCTGTTTTTTTAGGAAAGAAGTTATTTTTTACTAAATTTGATGGCATCTACGTGCACCATGTTGATAAGTGATTTATGGTGCACCACAAATAGCTGTTAGATTGATCTTATATTTACAATATTGCTGTGCACCCTCCTTACCATAGCACTGCCTCTCTTCCTCTCCTAGTAACCACTGCTGCCACCGACCATTGGTTGCCACCATTCACCACTGTATAACACCATTCGCTGCTGCCGAAGGCGATTTCCGACGGTGCTATTTCATTTTTTTCGTCTTTCCTCTCCACCTCTGGCAAGATCCCCTTTGACTGATCCGCTAAAAACGCTGTCGTTGTGGACTCCACCGACTACCTCTGGCTTCTCTTTGTTGGCAACCTCGCACTCCCTTCCCATTAACACAAAACTAAAAATACCAACAAATTGTCTCTTCCGATTTCAACCCCCTTCACGGTGGGGTCCAGATCGGAAAAGAAAGTACCCATTGTGCGTACACCGCAATTTGCAAGCACACGAAGTGAACAACAGGCAACTGTCACCCTCTCACACTACCATTCTCTGATTCACCCTTCACCCTCCATACCCACAATAGAAAGGAAAAAAAAATGAATCTTTGGTGCCACCGCAACCCACTTCGTATTCTCCTTTGAGACTGACAAAGGATGATGTGGGTGGTGTTTATCAGTGTTCAATTGGGGCCTTTTGTTTTAGAGTATGAAATTGGAAGGCGTGTTTATCAATTTTGGATTTTTTTTTGCAAAATGATTTCTTCTAGATTAACTTAGATAACGATTGTGATTGGGTTTGCCGTGAGCACCATGTTCATTGTTTTCGTTTGCACCAGGCTCGTGTGATTTGTTTACTAGAATTTAAATTTTTGGGTTTTGATTTTCAGAGAGATAAGGTGAATAGGTTTTGATTTTCAGATAGAGAAAGTGAAGATAGGAATGGTGGTGTTGGAGATGGCATCGGAGGCACCATGCCATGCTGTGGGAAAGGGAAAGAGTGCAAAGAAGAGGAAGAAGGAAAAGATCTGAAGGGAGAGAGTGTATAATAAAATTGTGCATCTTGATTAATCTGAAGGCTGATAAAAATGGTGTTTGATGGACCACCTATAAAGGGCGGTCCACCTTAGCCTTCGTCAATTTTATGCATGAAGCTGAAATGTGAGTCCTGTTAAATTCAATTCAATAAACGCCTAAAAATCAGTATTTAAAATAAATAAAAAATAAATAAAAACTTTTACCAAATTTCAGTTCTCTCAAACATGATAAAATTGACAAAGGCTAAGGTGGTCCATGCATACCATTCTTTGTAATCTATTATGTAAAAGCTTATTTTTATTATATTGTATTTAAGTGAAATTAATTATTTTAAACTTGTTTTTAGCAAATTTATTAAAATAAAAATTAATTATGATTATAATTGATTATAATAAAAATAATAATCAATTATACATATAATCAATTATAAAAATAATGTAATTTTTTATCTGAAGTAATAGTATTATATGCCATAAAGTTGTTTATACTTCAAAGTTCAAGCCATAATTGCTGCCATTTGTCATAGCATAAACCAGCCTCTAATGTATTGGTGAGAATGTCATTTGCACATTAAGAAAAAAATCACGTGTGTTTATTGAATTAAGAAAATGTTAGAATTAAAAACATCATAATTGAATTTAACTTTTCAAATAAATTTTAATAAAATAACATGTTTGTGTATTTAGGAAATTGTATAATGCATTTATAAAGCTCTTGTTATAAAAAAGCAGGAATAATCAAAACATTATAAAACTATTTCCCAACATAGTATATTTATTGAATTTAACATAAAGGCTTTTTAGGATTAATTTATCTCTTTTCATGATTACTAATAAGTAATAACTAATTTTGAGCTAGGATAAAAAAAAAAAAAAAAAACCTAATTTTGAGCTGTATTATCAGCGGACTTAAAATGCTAAAATGTAAAATGAAGATCGAAATCCATTTATGAATATTTAAGATATTATTTTATCTATTAAATTTTAAAATTGATAATATGACATTCAAAATTAACTATTGGTAATCTTAGAGGTTGCAGAAAAAAGAAAAATATTTTAAGAAGGTTTGTTCAGAATTAAGTATTTTTTTTATAGACTACAAGTTATCCTTCACAAATAAGTTACAATTCAAAATCACCAGTTAAGTTATAACAACTTCGTGCCAATTGATTCGTATGCTCAATGATTATTCATGGTTGTATATCATCACTAATAGACTCATTTACATTAAAATAAATTAAAATATAATAAATATTACTCTCTAAGAGTGAGAGAAGTGTAATTTTAAAAAATAGAAAAAAGGATAATAATGTTATGAATTATCTATTTGTGGCTGTCCATATCTTTTTGTATTATCTTTTATGATCTTTCTTTATTTCTCTTTATCTTTTGTAACTTTCCAGATATCTCTTGTATCTATAAATAGACTACTCCTCCTGGAAAGAATACACACAATTATCATTCTCTTTAGACTCTGGTCTCGTCTTCTTCTCTACTTTTCTCTCTACTTTTCTGCTCCGAGTTATATTTTATTTAACACGTTATCAGCATGATTGTCTTTCTTCCACGGGTCATCCACAATTGGTATTGCAACCTGCAAGAAAAGGTCTTGTAAATAATTTGATTAGAAAAAGTTGTTCTTTCAAATTCATATTTCAAGGTCAGATTTTCTCTTTCTCCAATTTTCTTATTCATATTATGTGTTTGATAAAATTTGTGTTCTGTTTACAAATTAATTATTTGAGAGTCCTGAAGACTCTATCAAAGAAGAAAATTATTTCAGAGTCCTGAAGACTCTAGCAAAAAGGAAAATTATTTTTTGAAAGTCCTAAAGACTCTATCAAAGAAGAAAATTATTTGAGAGTCCTGAAGACTTTGAACTGATTATATTTCTCTATAAAAATAATTTCTCACCAGAAGTGAGAAAATAATACAAAAGTGAAAATAATTTCTCTCACCAGAAGTGAGAGAATAATATAAAAGTGAAAATAATTTCTCTCATCGGAAGTGAGAAAATAATGTAAAAGTGAGAATAATTTCTCTCACCAGAAGTGAGAAGGTAGTGCGAATAATTTTTCTTCTTGATTTTCTTGATTATTTGTCCCTTGATGTTGCACCTCCTAAAGTTTAGATGTACTGCTTGACATTTGGTCAAGATATTTTGAAACTAATTTATCTATCTATTTTATCTTTTACTTTAAAAATTAATCTATTTATTATTATTGTTGATATCAGCACCTATTTAAAATTTCATATATGTATACGTAGTACGTTTTACAACCATTATAAATAATTGATTAACATTTTGATTTGTTATATACGTTGCATTTATCTAAAGTACTCAGCCACTGAATTTTTTTTGTCTTTTATATTATTTTAAGAAGCAAAATGTGTGCTACAATGTTTATAAGTGCATTTGGTGGTTTATAATTATTTTTCAGGTTTATATGAAAATATTGCTTTATAAATACATATATGTTATGCGGTGATTTAGAGAGGATCGTGAATCTATATACAGTATTTTATACGTTATGAACAATACAGTCAGATCAATGTCGGGGATATATATTACATCGTTTTATATTAATTTAAAGAAATTACTGGTATTGATTAGATGTTTATTCTGGAAAATTGCAAGCTACTATATGTTTATTTTAATTTTTATGATAGTCTTTAAACATGTCAAACCTTGTAAAACTTGAATTTGTGACTCTTGATATTACGGGAAAGAATTATTTATCTTGGATATTAGATGCAGAAGCATTTAGCTGCAATGGGTCTTGAAGACTTTATTAAAAAAATGGAAATAAAACATCTAATCAAAATTCTATTAGATGCGAAAATACATTTAACTGCAATGGGTCTTGAATATGTTTTTAATACATAAATTACATATTATGTGTGAAAGTTTTATTTGTTGTTTTTGTAAGTTCCAATAAAGAAAGCAGACAAAAGTTTTTTTTTTCCATATACTGTATGTGACACTTTCATTTGAGAGATTTTTTGATATGGCCATGGTTTATATATTTTGTTTAGAATATAATTGAAAATTCTATTGTTAATGAAATGGACCTTTACACTTTAGTCATGTGCTCCCCTTCTTGACAAATATATATATATATATATATATATATATATATATATATATATATATTTAATTTCTTGCCTCCTTGCGACTAAACAAAACAATGAGTTTTCAATGAAAAATCATGAGGCCCGCCTGATCGATTCTACTCTATTCCCAGAAGTGAATGCAGTAATATCTTATTATTATGCTTATGGATAATCTTGTGGTCAGGGCCGTATCTTGATCATGGTTGTGGACATGGTCATGAAAGAAGTTAATGATAGTACTATGATAGTTTCTATCAAGAATAATAAAATTTTCTCGTGTTTAGTAATGCGAGAAGTTAATGATAGTACTATTTATGGTACTACAAATATAATTGAAAGCTCCAGAAGAGCTAATATATTGTTACCTGGAGGAACAAGGTTGCACATTAAGTTTCAAGGATATCCGTCTAAATGGATACCATATTAAAACAAATAATGAAGGAAATGTGAAATATCTTTATATCATGAGACTTAATTGTGTATTGAAAAAAAAATTACATGTCTTTTCTTATAGTTTGTACTACGTGAATATTAATACAATGGAAAAGCATAATGTTGTAAACCAGAAGTTTACAAATCAAAATAAATTTGTTGTTTGGCATGACCGGTTGAGCCATCCCGAGTCTATTATGATGCGAAAAATATTGTAAAATTCATGTGGACACCCATTGAAGAGCCAGAAGATTCTTCAATGATTTATTATATACTACATGTTCCCAAGGGAAGTTGATAATTAGACCATCACCAAGAAAATTGGGAATGAATCCATTTCATTTTTTAGAAGGGATAAAGGGTGATATTTGTGGACCAATACACCCACCATGTGGACCATTTAGATATTTTATGGTTTTAATTGATGCATCAACTAGATGGTCACATGTTTGTTTGTTGTCAACTCGCAACCAGGCGTTTGCGAGATTGTTAGCTCAATTAATTCGACTAAGAGCTCATTTTCCTGATTACCCAATTAAGAAAATCTGTCTTGATAATGCTGGTGAGTTTACATCTCATGTTTTTAATGAGTGTTGTATGTCTATTGGAATTGATATTGAACATCCTGTAGCACATGTTCATACACAAGATGGACTTGCAGAATCACTTAGTAAACATCTAAAGTTGATTGCAAGACCATTATTCATGTGATCAAAACTTCCAATGGTTTATTGGGGACATGCAATCTTGCATGTTGTAGTATTGATTCGCATCACGCCAACAAGTTATAATTAGCTCTCCCCATTGAAATTTATTGAGCAACTTATTAACATTTCCCATTTGAAAATTTGTGGATGTGATGTATATTCCAATTGTTATACCACAATACACTAAGATGAGTCCTAAAAGAATGTTGGAAATATATGTTGGGTATGAATCTCCATATGTAGTAAAATATGTTGAATCATCAACATTAGATGACTTGATGCGTCGATTGTTATTTTGAATTAGTTTTCCCAACATGAGGGGGAGATAATAAGCAGTTGGAAAAAGGAGATTAGTTTGAATGAGTTATCATTATCTTGATCCTCGTACAAAAACATTTTGAACCAGAAGTTCAAAAGATAATTCATTTACAAAGTTTAGCCAAAAGAGTGGCTTAATCATATGTATCAACTGCTAATGCTTCAATGAAATTTGATGTCCCTATTGGACAATATAATATTGCAAAACGAGTCTTAGACACGCATGAAGCATGGTAGACCCATTGGTTCCAAAGATGAAAAATCCTCAAGAAAAGGAGCTGAAAAGTAAGATGGCTAAATTGAGGTTATGAAAACTTTAAAAGATTTCTTTGACATAATTAATATTTTAGTTCCAAAAGAACTCAGGTACCTGAAATTAGTGAAAATAAAGAGATCTCAAATTATGTCATGAATGGTACGATGGAACCAAAATGAAGTCAACGTTGACGAAGTGTTTGCATATAATATAGCGCTAAATGAAATAAATGATATTGAGGATCAAGTACCAAAGTTCATTAGTGATTGCTGACAAAGAAATGATTAGCCAAAATGGAAAGATGCTATTGAAGCTAAATTAGACTCGCTTGCTAAGCGAATCATTTTTGGACCTGTAGTCCATACACCTTGAAGGTGTAAAACTAATTGGATACAAATGGGTTTTGTGCAAAAGCAAAATGAGAATGGTGAAATTGTGAGATACAAAGCACGACTAATTGCTTAAGGATTTTCACAAAGACCCAATATTGAATTTAAAGAGACATATTCACCTGTAGTGGATGTAAGTATTTTTATATTTAATGGTTGCTCATGAAGGACTCAATTTACATCTAATGGATGTTGTTACAGCTAATTTGTACGGCTCTCTGGAAAATGACATTTATATGAAACTCCCCGAAGGATTTAAATTGCCCAGCAGTGCAAGTTTTAGAGAAGATTACTCAATCAAATTGAATAAGTCTCTTTATAGATTAAAGCAATCAAGATGCATGTGGTACAATCGTCTTAGTGAGTATTTGATTAAGGAATGATATAAAAATGATCATATTTGTCCATGTATTTTCATGAAAAAAATCTGGAAATGGATTTGCCATAATTATTGTTTATATATATGACATAAATATCATTGGAACTCCTGAAGAGCTTCCAAAAGTCATAGATTGCTTAAAGAAAGAGTTTGAAATGAAGGACCCTGGAAGGACAAAATTCTGCTTGGGATTACAAATTGAATATTCTAAAAGAAAAATTTTTGTGCATTAAGAAACTTATATAACGAAGGTGCTTAAAAGGTTCTATATGGACAAATCACATCCATTGAGTACTCCAATGGTTGTAAGGTCTTTAGATGTGAACAATGACCCTTTTCAGACCTAAAGAAAAGGATGAAGAACTACTTGGTCCTGAAGTACCATATCTTAGTATTATAGGAGCATTAATGTATCTTGCTAATTATACACGACCCAATATATCATTTGCAATTAATTTATTAGCAAGATATAGTTCTTCACCCACACGAAGACATTGGAATGGAGTGAAGCACATACTTCGTTACCTTTGGGGCACTATGGACATGGGCTTGTTTTATTCAAATGTTTCAAAGTCATATCTAATTGGTTATGTAGATGCGGGTTATTTATCAAATCCTAATAATGGTAGATCACAAACATAATGTTTGTTTACATGCGGTGGTACAGCCATTTCATGGCGGTCTGTGAAACAAACCATAGCAGCAACATCATCTAATAATGCAGAAATTTTAGCATTACACGAGGCAAGTCGTATATGTGTTTGGATGAGATCTGTAATTCAACATGTGCAAGAAACTTGCGGTTTATCCTTAAGAAAAATGGCATCGACGATCATATGTGAAGACAATGTTGCATGTATCGCTCAGTTGAAAAAAGGATACATTAAAAGAGATAGAACAAAGCATATTCTACCAAAATTATTTTTCACTCATGATCTCCAAAAGAATGGTGACATAAATGTTCAACAAGTTCATTCGTGTGAGAATCTAGCAGATCTCTTTACAAAGTCATTGTCAAGGAAGACTTTTGAGCAACTAGCCCACAAGATTGGACTTCGTCATCTTAAAAATGATTGTCTGCATGAGGGGGAGAAATAAATATGTTCTGCACTCTTTTTCCCTTCGCCATGGTTTTGTCCCATTGGATTTTCCTGGCAAGGTTTTTAATGAGGCAGGGGATAACGTATTAAATGATGATGTACTCTTTTTCCTTCACTAGGATTTTATCCCACAGGATTTTTCCTAGTAAAGTTTTTAATGAGGCACATTCTTAAATAATAGACATCCAAGGGGGAGTGTTATGAATTATCTATTTGTGGCTGTCCATATCTTTTTGTATTATCTTTTATGATCTTTTCTTATTTCTCTTTATCTTTTGTAACTTTCCAGACTCTGGTCTCGTCTTCTTCTCTACTTTCCTCTCTACTTTTCTGTTCCGAGTTATATTTTATTTAACAAATAATTATTTTTTTAAAAGGAAGAGAGTCTAATTTATTCTCTCTTTAAAAAAAATACTTATAGAAACTTTTATTTCTGTAAATCTTTTACAGATTCTCAAGTGAGTGATTGAATAATATCTTAATTTTTGTCGTAAATCTTTGTAAATAATACATGTCTTAAGTTTTATTAAGAAAATTGTATAAAAAAAATAAAGTTTATGCCACTATTAGTACTTAAGAAAAAGGAGGTATGTACAATCTCAATCTATTTTCCTTTTTATATACTATAGATTTTCTTTTCTTTCTTTAATTTTTTTTTCCATTGGATTGTAGGAAGATAAAGCTTGACAGTTATAGAAGTGTATCACATTTTAACGTCACTGGTTTAAGTATGAACAAAAGGAGTAATTAACTAATTATCATTGTAACAAAATTACAAAACTGAAACCGACTTAACTCGATATTTTCATCGAGTTCATTCGTTTGTTCTCCAAAACTGGACCTCATTACTTCTTCATAAACTTATCATTTGTGTGGTTGACGTTATCAAATCAAATAATTAAGAAAATTATTATGTTAGTACTAAGGGTGTCCTCTCACTGGAACAATGATGGTGCGCAAGGTTAGCTTCTTGTACACTTTTTGTAATGCAATGATGAAGAATATAAAAGTGATGGCACTAGAATTATGCACAACCTAAACGTTGAATACATCCAAAATACCCGTGCATTAAAAAAAAAAAAAAAAAAAAAAAAAAAAAAAAAAAAAACAAGGAAATCATTGACGAAGATATACAACTACAATAATAAAAGGCGTGAAAACGAAATGGGAAGCCTACTTTTACAGGCATGTTGTAGCATATGCTGCCCATAAACGCAAGCTATCTTACTAAGGCTCATGTCTAACAATTTAAATAACAATCACGTGAGTCCAAAAAAAAAATTACATATTCACAAAAGGAAAATCTACAATGTGATGGTAGATATTTTTTGGTATAGATAAATGGTGTTCTTTATTGTTGGAGTGTTCGATTTGAGTAAGACTATCATGAACGATAAAATTCTCCCTTAAAATATTTAACACAATTGCATACTCAAAACTTCTTATTAAATTAGAACAATACCATACTAATTATGTGTTTGGTATTAGCATACAATAACCCAAATGATTGTGTAACTGAATATTAGTTACGTTTGATGTAGTTAGCTAGAACCACTATTGTGCTACAACTGTCAATCACACTTGTATATAAACCTGTATTGATCACATTTATCAATGGATTCATTCATTTTTCTCTTCAATCATTCTAATATTCGGTAGGTATATGATGTAACAAATTTTACTTCTCTCACTTGAGTAGACTATTTGGTTTCAATTTTTTATATAGTGTTTGGTAGAGTCCAATGAAATGGAATGAAAGTGAATTGAGATGAAAATTTTGAAATAAAATAGAGTGTAAAAATATGAATTCCACATCGTTTTACCATTCATTTCACTTATTTTCAGCTTTTTTTTTTCCGTGCAAACAAACGGAGGCTTAGTTACAACTTACAAGTGTCAAATTTAAGACCCCACCTTGACTCAAGATCATGCCCATCAATTCCTTGACATAATTGTGCTCAAATATTCCAAGTCACTCTGCCCAAAAGTCCTCACAAACCATTATCATTTTACACATGTATCGATCCTGCTAAATTGAGATGTGACTTTGGGTCTGTATTTGATCATTTTGGGGATTGGTGAGGTTGGTGTGGGGGAGAAGAGGAACAAGACATGAGTTGCTTGTTATTTTGAGAACATCGTAGAGACAGAGTAAAACCATGGAAGCGATCAAGAACTTGTCAGGGACTTCACTTTTGGTACCATCAGTTCAAGAGTTGGCTAAACAGAATTTGTCTAATGTTCCACAAAGATACATTCAGTCTCAACATGAAGACATGGTGCTCATCTCTGAAAAACCTTATAGTAGCCTTGAGATTCCAGTTATTGACATGCAGAGCTTGCTTTCTCTAGAATCTGGGAGTTCAGAATTGGATAAGCTTCATCTTGCTTGCAAAGAATGGGGATTCTTCCAGGTCTCTTTTTTCTATTTATCCTTCATTTCTTTATAACTGTAACACATCTTTCTGTTTGATTCTGGACTCTAGAAATTGTAGATACATGATAGATATCAGTCAAATCACTTAAAAGCTGAAAATATATATGTATTAGAGAAAATTTAGATATAGTTCCTTTTCCTTAAGTATTTTTGGTATCGTTTTTTAATCAGAATTCAAGTTTAATATTGGTAATTTGCATAATATAATGTTTGTATTAAATAATAAAATTGGTTACTTAAGTAAAACTCTAATTCTGATAAGAAAACAACACCAAAAATACTTAAGGAATTGCATCTAAGTTTTGTGCATACACGTATATGCTAAATTCGAATTTTCAAATTATGAATTGATTTAGTTGTTAATCTCCTTGTAGCTGATAAACCATGGTGTTAGCTCTTCCTTGGTGGAGAAAGTAAAGTTGGAGATTCAGGATTTCTTCAACCTTCCAATGTCAGAGAAGAAAAAGTTCTGGCAGAGTCCAAAACATATGGAGGGTTTTGGACAAGCATTTGTTGTGAGTGAAGAGCAAAAACTTGATTGGGCTGACCTTTTCTTTATGACCACTCTTCCAAAACATTTGAGAATGCCTCACTTATTTCCACAGCTCCCTCTTCCTTTCAGGTCATCTTCCCCTCTTTTTCTCTCTCTTTCTTGTGTGTATAATGTATGATTACATATATAGGTTCTGTTTAGATAAATTTCTCTGTAAGCAGTTATAAGAGAAGAAAAAAAATATTATAATAAACTTCTTTTATAAGTTAAAATTAGATTATACATAAGTTAATTTATAAAAGTTATCTTATATTAGCTTCTTCAAAAGTCAAATTTTCTCTAATTTTAGTTTTTAGGAGAAATTTATTTCATTTCTTCTTTCCTATAAGTATTTATAGAAAAATTTATACACACAGTCATACTCATATTTCAAAGAGCTTGCATGCCAAGCTAGTCACTGCTCTTTCTAATGCAGGGACACCTTAGAACTTTACTCACAGGAAGTTAAAAATCTAGCCATGATTGTTGTTGAACAAATGGGAAAAGCTTTGAAGATGGAAGAAACAGAAATGAGAGAGTTTTTTGAAGATGGTATGCAGTCTATGAGGATGAACTATTACCCACCATGTCCTCAACCAGAGAAGGTTATTGGCCTCACACCCCATTCAGATGGAGTTGGTCTCACTATCCTCCTACAAGTCAATGAAGTAGAAGGGCTCCAGATAAGAAAAGATGGCATGTGGGTTCCTGTCAAACCCCTGCCTAATGCCTTCATAATAAACATTGGGGACATGTTGGAGGTAATATATTTACCCATATTCCATTCATATCTCATCCCAGGATTATAATATGGTTTAAGAAAATTTCTATTGGAAAAAACTCAAGTCTCATATCCACCAAAGATAGTACCAAGATAGAGTATATAACTAAAACCCACATTCTAAGAATTTCAGTAATATAATTGAGTATGTTCACTATGTTGAGTGAGTGGCTTTAATTTAGATTGATATATTCTAACAGCTGGTGTCATGAATTAAAATAAGATCATACAAAGAACAAAATCAGTAGATAAATTAAAAGGTAAATTATGTTTTTGGTTCCTCATTTTATCTTGATTTCTGTTTTTAGTCCCTCATAAAAATTTTCTGTTTTTAGTCCCTAAAAAATTGTTTCATTTTGTTTTTAGTTCCTGACATTAATTTCAACTGTTAAGTAATGTCGTAGCGAGCAAAATTTGTGCTTAAAAATTTTCTGTTTAAGTTTTTAGTAGTTTTTAACTGCTACAAATTTTCTGACAAACTAAAACCATCAGAAATGTTAAAAAAAAAAAAAAAAATCAAAACTTCGAACACCAGAGTTTCTAAAATCACAAGAAATGTTACAAAAGTAAACATTTTTTACAACCAAAACATTTGTAATGGTTAAAAGTCACTAGAAACTTAATCAAGAAATTTTCATACACACAGTTTATGTTTATCATGTCATCACTTAACAGCTAAAATTAACGTTAGGGACTAAAAATAGAATAAAATAATTTTTTAGGGACTAAAAACATAACAGAAAAATTTATGAGGTATTAAAAATAGAAAAAAAAATTATGAAGGACTAAAATAAAAAATCAAGATAAAATGATAAACTAAAAACATATTTTATCCTAAATTAAACTTGATCCAACTTAACTCGTGAGTATCTCTGGTTGATTTTGTTTTTGTTTGCATGTTTTACATGGCAGATTATAAGTAATGGAATATATCGAAGTGTTGAGCATCGTGCAACAGTGAACTATGAGAATGAAAGGATTTCGATTGCAACATTCCACACGTCAAAACATGATGGGGTGCTAGGTCCTGCAGCAAGCTTGATCACTGAAAAAACACCAGCACGATTCAAAAGAATTGAATTAAAGGAATATTTGCAGAACCTATTTGCTCGTAAACTTGATGGAAAATCTTATCTGGACATCTTGAGGATGTAGCATAACTTTTGAAGTGATTAAAATCACTTGCGTATTACTATACTCGTACATATCATTGTTGGATTAATTGTAGCCCAAGAGCATGCCTTGATAGTTTGCTATTATCCTTGTAATTGGATTATATAAATCATTTAAATTCTCTATATCCTAATATGCATCATAGGTACAATATATTAAATTAAGTAGGTTGAATGAAGTTTGCTATGTCCTTGACAAGTGTACCAAATCGCACGATTAGTAAAGTAATAAATAGAATATCATCTTTTAAGGGACTTGCACTTTACTAAACTAAAAGTATAGATTATACTGTCTAAGCTATCGAGAACGAAAGTCAATTTGGATAACGGAAATGTAAATGATACGATTGTGGTCTAAACAATGATCAAACAAAACAAGAGATGAAATTCTTTTTGGTAATTTTTACGAACACTTGGAATGCAAAAAATGGTTTTAACAATATAATGGAAATAGCTGAGGTTTAACTTCACGAACCATCCTTTCATGTGTCACTATGAGTATTCATTCAAGTCACAGTCCAAAGGTTACCATCAACTTATAAGTTTTCTCTAACCCAAATTCCTTGGAAAGAATGACTCTAAGTTCCTTGACTAAATTATCAATCCATTGAGGGATTCAGGTCGCCTCTTACATGCAAGCAACATATTAAAAACTTGTTTCATTTCGATGAAGAATGAAAGAGAACAAATTTGGTCTAGTTTCTGGGTTGGAGATACCCATTTTTGCAACAAAGATTTAACATGACCGGCTCAGTTATTTCGATCTAGGCATCCATTTGCAACAAAATTTTGGGCGTTCTGATTGGAATGCATCGATTTAGGGTAACCTCATATCAATTTTAAGATTCATGGAATAAAGTCAGCGAAATGTAGCACAAAAATATATTGTTCTTCGCAAAAGGGTTGCTATAATGAAACTTAAACTTCTCCCAAATCACAACACATATTTTGTGCAAACTTTTACAAACTTACAAGAACTTGATTTAGGAACTAACTAAGCCCTCAATCAATTTGAGGAAACAAGTTCAAAATCTTATAGCAAATGGGACAAGTTTGAAATCATGCGTATAGACTTTGCACACATTGTCGTTAATTATGCGTGCAGAAACACTTCCAAAGAAAAAAGTGTTGTTTTGTGACATTTTTAATCGCCGTTATGTTAAAATTATTGTTATTGTGAATTCAAAATTGGCAAAATGACCAAATTAAACCAAATTTAAAAGATAGAAGACTAAATTAAATTTTTCAAAAGATGTATAAATGACCACATTGAATATAAAATATAAGATGAATGATTAAAAGTGTAAGTTAGCCTATTTAACATATATAATTTTTTTTTTACCAATAAGTCGTTGGTCTGAGTGGTACTGAACTAGTCCCCTCAAGCAAGGTCCCGGATTTAAGCCTTATGAATAGAAAAAAATGAGATTAGTCATCACCAAAGTTGGTGTATACTCTACACCAATGTCATGGTGACTCAAAAAAATATATAATTTTTTTTCAATAAGTTAAAAAATCATAAAAAAAAAAATATAATACAATCAAACAAGTTTTCTATTTTTAGTTTTTAAATTATGTTTTGAAAACAAATTTAACAAGTTTTTCATTTTCCCATTTCTAAAACAGTTTTTAATTAAAAAAAAGTCTTATTTACATCCTTTATGTTTTCAAATAGTTGCCTTTTAGTCTTTTCATTAGTTTACCATTGATGCCATTAGGAATTTAAATTTTAAAATGATTAATTTAAAATAATGGCAGATTTTAGCTGCCACAATCTTTTTTATTAAAATTTTCAAAATAAAAATACAAAATAAATTTGGACAAATAGAAAGAGAAAATGGAGGGTGTGAGGAGTGCCCGAAAAAAAAATCACGTTAGATAGAAAAAAAAGGATTGCAAATAGAAAGTTTTAGAGATAGAGAAATTTTCAAGCAGGAATGAAATGGGTACTAAGTCTCATTGAGGTTAGGCAATTTAAAATTCTCGCTGCAAACTTCATTTATATAATAGTAGGACTTAATGTGTATAGGAAAAAGAAACAAGTGTGAACAATTGACAATTGGTAATAAGCTATAATGAGTGTAGCCATGTAGGAAGAAGGCAAAGTCAAAAAGAATAATTACACTTCTCTGATTATTTTGACAAATCATAAGATATGCATGTACAGAAAATCAAAGAGTAGAATTTTGAAGCAAGTCATGCATTGGCTCATGTGAAAGCACGACCAAATTGAAAGAAATGTGGGTAACTCTTCTTTAAGAATAATTGTAGCAATTAGCCAATTAGAAAGAAACATGAGCAAGGTTTCTCTTATTAAGCTTTTACGTCCGTCAGTAAACAAACTCAAAAGTCTTGGTTTTGGATTTGCCATAATCTTACGCAGACGAGTAGAATTTACATGTTCGCTGAGTTTATTTATTTATTTTTAATGGGTTGGATAACAAAATACAAATCAAGTTAATTAAATTGCTAATCATAAATTAGTAAGTGTATCACTCACTAATTTTAATTTTAATTTAGGAAATCTAAGAAAATTTAGAATGTCTTATAATTTTTTCAACTATCAAAAAGTTCTCAAAATCACACTCTTTGGAACCACGTTAAAATATTATTATTTTAATCAAGTGTAACTGAATAACATAAAAATTTTATAGGGACCTAATTATAATTATTAGAGACTAATTATAATTAAATCATTTAATTTCTTGACTATTTTCTCACTTTCACAGTATATTCTTACACTGTCAGTATACAACACAATCTCATTTTCAGTGAAATTTTCCATGGAAACTTATATAGAAAAATCACACATGTTTATTAATTATATTTTCTCATGAAATTATATTTAATTATCTCTTGTAATTATTATCAATCACTTCATCATAAATTAGAAAATCACAGTGTTATAGTGACCAAATTGAATATAAAATATAAGATAAAGGATTAAAAGTGTAAGTTAGCCTATTTAATATATATAATTTTTTTTACCAACAAGTCATTGGTCTGAATGGTACTGGGTTGATCCCCTCAAATAAGGTTTCGGATTTAAGCCTTATGAATGATAAAAAAATGATATTAGTCATCACTAAAATTGGTGTATACTCTACACCAATATCATGGTGACTAAAACAATATATATAATTTTTTTCAATAAGTTAAAAAATCATAAAAAAAAATATAATACAATCAAACGAATTTTCTATTTTTAGTTTTTAAATTATGTTTTGAAAACAAATTTAACAAGTTTTTTATTTTCCCGTTTCTAAAACAGTTTTTAATTAAAAAAAAGTCTTATTTACATCTTTTATGTTTTCAAATAGTTGTATTTTAGTCTTTCCATCAGTTTACCATTAATGCCATTAGAAATTTAAATTTTAAAATAATTAATTTAAAATAATGGCAGATTTTAGCTGCCACAATCTTTTTTATTAAAATTTTCAAAATAAAAATTTATTCAAAAATAGTTCCTAAACTAAAAATATTTTCATTCAAAATAAAAATTCAAATTTATGATATCTAATAAAAAAAAAATTGCACAAAGAACGCATGAAAGTGGAAGTAAAAATAATTTAGGTGACAACTGACAAGTGCGATTTGACTTGTACTCAAAATATAAAGGAGAATATGATAAATTAAACATGATATAATTTTTTTAGTCCCATAGTCAACAAGCTTGTGGGATTACTCAGGTCTCACTGAGAAGCTAAAAGTCTTAAAAAAATGATAAAAAATGATGTAGTTAAATTTCATTGTTGAGTGTGTGGCGGTCAATTCCTTCACAAAATTATGCTCGCGTCACTCAAAACCGCTGAATTGCTCAAGACCGCATAAATTATCAAAACTGGTGGGCTGCGATTCAAGACTTTGTAGCAGAATTGCTCTGCCAAATTAATTAAATGTTTAAATATTTTTTTAGTTTTTATAATTTAGTATTTTTTTTATTTTTTATTTTTATAAAATTATTTTTTTTATTTTAATTCTTGTAAATTATGTTTATTTTATTTTTTATTTTTAAAGTGGTTTAGATAGCGCTTTAAATAATAAAAAAATATTATCTAAATCGTTATAAGAATGAAAAATAAAACAAACATAATTTGTAAGGATTAAAATATAAAAAATAATTTTATAAGGATGAAAAGTAAAAAAATACTAAATTGCAAGAAGTAAAAGGATATTTAAACCTTAATTAAATTATTTTATAAACTTACGAGGATTAATCATGTACTGTGTTTGTACCCAAAAAATAAAATAAAATTCTTGTACTGTGCCTTTCATCTTGGACATTAAGCATCAAATTTTCAAAAAGATGACACGAGGTGTGCCTTCTTTCATTGGACAAGCATCATATTTTCAATTAACTAGCAAAAGGTGACGCGAGGTGCCCAAAAAAAAAAAAAAACACATGGAAATAAATCCAAAGGATGAATCATGACTTTGGGATAGTCATGGCCTACAAATCTATCATTGATTGATAGTCATCACCTACACGTCTTAATTTCATAATATTAAAATATAAAAATTAAACATGCATGTAAATCGTGATTAAATAGCTTTATTTTAATAAACAAATATCAATTTTAATTTTACAAAATGTCAAACTTATCTTCTTTTTTTTTTTAATTTATGTACTATTTTAAGAAATAAATTTAAAATGAAATAATATTAATAATATGTTTTTTTTTCACATAATATATATATATATATATATATGAAATTCTCAAAAAAGCATTTAAAAAAAGAATAAATTCAGATTATTTAATAAAGAATTAATTAAAATTTCTATAATAATAATGTCATAATCAGGATTGTGATGGGATGACGAACCAAAAAACTTAAAATAATAAGATTTAAATAAAAAAGTAGAACAAAAAAGTTGTTGGTACAAGTGATTTGATACTTGAGTCCCTTAATCAAGATATGGGGTTTGATCCATGACTTAGGCATGAGTCACCAAATAGTTTTACATGTAGTTAAGAAAATTATTAATGACTTCTTTTTTTAAGAATCGAAGACAAGTACCAAAAAGATTACAACAACTAAACTAAACCCCCTTGATTATTAATGACTTTTAAATTAGTTATTTCACCTTGAAATATAATTAAGAATTAATTATGAGAAAGAAAAAAATATAAAAGTTTTATTCAAGTATTCAGCTATTTCTACTTATTATTTTGAGAGTGATTTAATTTCAATAAATAAGTAAATTAAAGAAAATAATTTTTGGGCTTCACATGATTTTCTACTCCTACATATAAAGATAACATTGTGAGCTATATTTATGTTATCTTTATATGTAGGAGTAGATAAGATACTGTAGTACCTGTTTCTATGTTTGAAAAATAGGTTATTTGGTTCATTGTGAGCTAGCTTAAAATGGGTTGTGGGCTACATTGTTCCATGCTGACGTGACATTTATTTTTCAATTGATTTTTTTACTTTTTCCAAAATTCAAGACTAACAATTACTATGATAATTATTTTTATTGTCACATTTTTAGTATAATAAATAAAATATGAATAATTATATTATTCTATTATTACACCTTTTTGCTTTTCTCGCCACTCTATTGTTATATAAGGCATCACATGTCTTCAAATACACTCTTAAACTTTAATTTTCACCTCTTACAAACATTGACTTGAGTGTCAGAATGTCTTTGCAGGTGACTACTGCATGCGTTCGTGCTGCACCACACTTCAACCTCCATTGTCACTTGTATGATTTTATAGTTCTAAATAATTTTTATTATTTTTCTTTTTCTCTAAATTCAAGACTAATTAACAATTATCATGACAATTATTTTTAATGACATATTTATTTTAGTGTAATAAATAAAAGATAAATAATTTTAACGGGATGAGTAAAGGTGACAAAAAGTGACGAAATTAGAAAAATAAGCAAGCAGCCCAAACTCGACAAGGCTAGCTCGACCAAAGCCTTATTTTGACATGAGCTTCATCATATTGAATTAAAAAGACTTGCCTTTAATTTGAGCTCAAAATTTAGAACTCAAACCTATATTTTATCAAGCGAGTTTAGGCTAGCACAACATACCTAATCTACCCAGTTTGTCACCTTTACCCATTCTCATTAAAATTTACAGCCAAATCTCTAGTTTCGAACCCATCCTCATAGAGTGAGTATTTACCCTACCTATTGCAGATTTTTTTTTTGGACACCCATAAGGTTCGAATAGAATTGTCATCACTACCAATGCATCTTTTGATGTAATGAGCTCATAGATGCATAATTCTTTTGAAATGTTATGCATTAGTTAATTTTATTTGGCTTAAATATGTTTTTAGTTCTCCAAATATATGGGTGTTCTTGTTTTAGTCCCCCAAATTAAAAGTTGTTTTTCTTAGTCTTCCAAATTTATAAATTGTTTTTTTTAGTACTTTTCCATATATGTATTAGTGTATGCCAAACGTGAAATATTGAATTTGCAATTTGTAGCCGTTTTTTACTGTCGAAATCTGAATTTTAATTTAAAGGAAAAAAATATTTTACAAAGATCCCATTTCCAATAAAGGAAAAAAAATTAATCTGGATGAAGATCAAATGAAATCAACACCAAGCTTGATCTGGCAGAGGCAATTGACGCAAGAAGGATCAAATGAAATCAACACCGTTAAGCTTGGATTTGACCATCCAATAAGAACAAGGCACAAGCACAAATTAATTTTGGTACGAAGATTCAGCAAGCAAGTGATGCAAATCACTATATCAGAATTTTGAAGCCACCGAACTCAGCTGACAAATGAAATTGACACTGCCAGTATCCAAGGCACAAATAGACGACCAATCAAATCACGCCACTTCGAACAACATCAAATTGATGCAAGCTGGACGACATTTTCTGTTTCCAGCGAGGAGTGAACACTCACATTCACACTCTCAAGGGGTTGCTCATAAGCTAATTCTTTTTGTTCATTTGTTGTGAATGATGCTTTAAATGTTTAATAACAGTGAATTTGGTTAAATGTTTGTCGTGGAGGATTTTTCGATGGTGCGGTTCTTGATTTCAATGTGGACTACAATTTGTTGTAGTTTTTGACCGCCATAAAATATATTTTAAATTTTAAATTAAAAAAAATAAATTCTAGATGTTAAAAACAGCCATAAATTACAAATTCTTAATTCTTGCTTTGGCACACACTAATGGTGTATGGGAAAAGGACTAAAAAAAGCATTTCCTAGATTTGAGGGACTAAAAAAAATAACTTTTAATTTGGAGGACTAAAAAAAATAAGCCTTATATTTAAGGGACTAAGAACATATTTAAGCCATTTTATTTTTCTAAAAGAGAAATTGTATGATTTTTGAGCAATCACAACCCCATACATAATACAAATAGAATTAACACAAATGTGTCAAACTTAAGCAATTCCTTAAAATAATTATTTTCTCTAAATATTTTTGTCTTAAAAAGGAGTTCTAAGACATTAAGTTGTCACAATCTATATTTTAAAACTTTAAGATTAAGAACATGTCACATCTAATTAATCATTTCTCTTCAGAAGATCTCATCATTATTAGTGAGTGAGAGAGAAAAAAGAAAAAAATATAAATACCATAAATTATATGATATGATAAAAAAAATAAAAAAAAATGAAAAATATTGATAAAATGTTTAAAAAGAAAATTATTAGAAATACATTTTTTAACATATTTCTTTTAGCACACACTTTATTATTGATTGAAATTTATTAAAAAGTACAAAATCATAATAAAAAATCATTAAATAAAAAGTAAGATGTACAAAAATTAATTTATAGTTTCTAATAAATTTAGTCAATAGTAAAAAGTATATTCACAAGAGTTTGTTAGAAAATCTATATATTACCAACATTTCTCTTAAAGAAAATGAAATGTCTAAAATCACTACCCACAGATTCATGATGTGTTTATGTATCATTGCTGTTATAAAACACTTCCCGTCTTTCATGTGAGAGGCAAGGGTTGGAGTGAGGGAAAGCAGAGGAGAGTAGTCAGTTGTTACATTGAGAACAACATAGGACTAAAATTAAAACTTTAGCCATGGAAGAGACCATCAAGAACCTATCAGGGACTTCACTTTTGGTACCATCAGTTCAAGAGTTGGCTAAACAGAATTTGACTACTGTTCCACAAAGATACATTCAGCCTCAACATCAAGACATGGTGCTCATCTCTGAAGAAGCTAATAGTAGCCTTGAGATTCCAGTTATTGACATGCACAACTTGCTTTCTATAGAAGCTGGGAATTCAGAATTGGACAAGCTTCACCTTGCTTGCAAAGAATGGGGATTCTTCCAGGTCTATTTTCTCTCTTTATCCACATCAATTTTTTTTTATCACTCAATGTTATTTTGTTAGTTGTTAGCTTTTTGTTAGTGGGGATTCGAACCCTCGGCCTTTCTCCCTCCTCCTTTCTTGCTTCACCACCAAGTCAAAATTATACCCCCATCCTTCAATTTCTTTATATCTGTAACACATGCTTCTGTTTGATTCTGGACTCTAGAAATTGTAGTTATATAAAAGAAATCACTTAAAAGTTAAACCCTGCATATGTATATGCTAAATTTGAAATTTTGAATTATGAATTGATTTAGTTGTTAAATGTTAATATCCCCTTGCAGCTGATAAACCATGGAGTTAGTCCTTCCTTGGTGGAGAAAGTAAAGTTGGAGATTAGGATTTCTTCAACCTTCCAATGTCAGAGAAGAAAAGGTTTTGGCAGAGTCCACAACATATGGAGGGTTTTGGACAAGCATTTGTTGTGAGTGAAGAGCAAAAACTTGATTGGGCTGACATTTTCTTTATGACCACTCTTCCAAAACATTTGAGAATGCCCCACTTATTTCCACAGCTCCCTCTTCCTCTCAGGTTCTCTTCCCCTCTTTTACTCTCTCTTTCTTGTGTGTGTGATTAGATATGCAGATTCTATATATATAAATTTTTACATAAACATTTTTAAGAGAAGAAAATAAGAAAAAATATAATAAATTTTTTTCATAAACTAAAATTAATTTATGTATAAGCTAATTTTTAGAAACTTTCCTATATTAACTTCTCCAAAAATTGATTTCTAACTTAAGCGTAAACTAGTTTTAATTTATGAAAAAATATTTCATTTTCCTTTCTTATTTTCTTTCCTATAAATATCGATGGAGAAATTTAATTATTTAAACATGGCCACACTCATATTTCAAAGAGCTTGCATGCCAAGCTAGTCACTACTCTTTGTCATGCAGGGACACTTTAGAGCTTTACTCACAGGAACTGAAAAATCTAGCCATGGTGGTTGTTGAACAAATGGGAAAAGCTCTGAAGATGGAAGAAGCAGAAATTGGAGAGTTTTTTGAAGATGGGATGCAATTGATGAGGGTGAACTATTACCCACCATGTCCCCAACCAGAGAAGGTTATTGGCTTCACACCCCACTCAGATGCAGTTGGCATCACTATCCTCTTACAAGTCAGTGAAGTAGAAGGGCTGCAGATAAGGAAAGATGGCATGTGGGTTCCTGTTAAGTCCTTGCCTAATGCCTTCATTGTGAACATTGGTGACATGCTGGAGGTAAACATATTAATAATATATACCCAATATTCCGTTTATATCTAGGGTTTATAATATGGTTTTAGAAGATTCCTGAAATTACAGTATAATCAAGAGTATGTTGAGTAAGAGGCTTCAATTTAGTTCAGGGGTGGGGTTTGATCCCTGATCCGAGTGTGTGTGAAAAAATATTATTTAAGAAAAGTTAACCTCTTAAATGAATCTCAATACTTCGAAGGATTAATCCTTACTTTCAGTCGAGAAATATCCTAAATTCACAACAACAACAAAAATGTTGAGTAAGAGGCTTCAATTTAGTTATAATAATGACACATTATTAGAACTAAATCTTGGTTAGAAGCAATCAGGCCTTTGGTATGGTGGTTGTAGCCTGTTGTAAGTGGGTGTCAGTGTGTCACCACCATTAAGATGAAACGTAATTTAGATTCCAAATCAGGTTACTTTTCAGCTTACCGAACACAATCCATTTGTTTATTTATAATAATCCTAGAACCTTGTACATTAGTATATTACCTAATTTTTATCATTAGGTCAATTCTATTGGATTACACAATCCAATGCTTTAATATTTTTAAATCGTATTTTTGTTCAAAAGTAAATATGAATAAGACTTTTTTTTTAGCAATATAAATATGAAGACGTACTTATTAACTTGAATTAATAAACATATCCATATAATTTATTTAAAAAGAGAACTGCTATTTGTTATAAAGGAAAATTGCACAAATCATACAAATGAATACATGTAATGATGTAAACATTTTAAAAAGACAGCAAGTAGTTGTTTGTATTTGACGGAAATAAAGAGTAGTTAATTATATCAAATTAACAAATCAAATAATGCATTTGTCTCATTTTGTACAATCTTCGTACTTGTTCCAACTTAACTGATGAGTATTCCTGGTTAATTCTAGTTTTATATGTTTTACATGGCAGATTATAAGTAATGGAATATACCGAAGTGTTGAGCATCGTGCAATAGTAAACTCGGAAAAAGAAAGGATTTCATTTGCAACATTCCACACGTCAAAACATGATGGGGTGTTAGGTCCTGCAGCAAGCTTGATCACTGAAAAAACACCAGCACGGTTCAAAAGAATTGAATTAAAGGAATATTTGGAGAATCTATTTGCTCGTAAACTTGATAGAAAGTCTTACCTAGACACCTTGAGAATATAGCATAACTTTTGAAATGATTAAAATAACTGGCGTATATTACTATACTCTTACATGTCATTCCTAGAATAATTGTTGCCCTAGAGCATGTCTCGATGGTTGCTATTATCAGTTTGGATTGGATTATATAAATTTTCCAGATCCTAATAAGACGTATCCTACTATATATCAAAATATGTAGGTTGAATGAATTTATTTCCAATTACAATTGTTTATGTAATGAGTGGGAATGTGTTTGGAACAGTTTTATGGTGAGAAAAAATTAATTAATTTTTCACAGTGAAGATAAAGAAATAAATAATTATTTTTATTTTTTCATGATATCACTGTTATTTTGAAAAATAGAATTGATTCTGTACATTATTCAAATACAATATGAATGTATATCAATTTATTAGAAATAAGTTTATTTTTTATATGTAAAGATTGTTAAATTATTAATTAATTAGAAATTACCTTAAATATATTTTTTTTAAATTATTTTTTATTAAAAAATAATAATCTTGTCATATATGACAATTTATAAAAATGTCAATTTACAAAATATTTACATTATTAGTACATTCTAATTAAACTTTTAATAATTTTATTTTCATTTATATCTTAAGCTACTTTACACAGACATTCATTACTCAGGTGCTTATCTCGGAAAATTAAAGTGGAGATGCTGCAACATTTATGGTGTTTTTTATAGCCCGTAATCAGTGAAGTCAGGGGGATGCATATGACATTTAAACGGAACAATCAAAGTGGGAGAATTGGCACGAAGTTTGATGGTTATTTTGTTTTATGTTCTCTGGTTGGTGGAGCATGAATGCTGCATTTTATTCTTTGACATTTGATTGGGACTGATTGATCATTTTGGGTCTTTTTTATAAATAAAATATTAATATGGGTCTATTTCAAAACAATTTATCGGTATGGGTCTGTTTTAATCATTGACCGGTCAAAATTACAAGTTTGACTATCAAATTTAAGGAGAACATGACACGTGTCATATTCTTTGACACGTGTCATGCTCTCCTTAAATTTTCTGGTCAAACTTGCAATTTTGACCGGTCAATGGTCAAAACAGATCTATGCTGGTAAATTGTTTTGGAACAGACCCAAATTGGTATTTTGTTTAAAAAAAGACCCAAAATGGTCAATCACTCATTTGATTGGTGGTTTTTAGCTTTTAAAGAGTGGGCGGTTACTGATTAATTATGGATTTTTAATGCCATAAAGACTTTGTAACCACTTTATTCTTTTGCTAAGTTGGATTTTTTGTTGGGATACACATGTAACTGCTTTGTGGTACTTCTGGTACCGATATTTAAATATTCTATCTATTTCTTTTGCTAAGTTGGATTTTTTGTTGGGATACACATGTAACTGCTTTGTGGTACTTCTGGTACCGATATTTAAATATTTTATCTATTTCTTTTTATATGTTGTTTAAGATTTATTTGTAGAAATAAAAAATATATTAAATTTTTTTTATTCTAATAAATTAATTACGAAATTTTCTATTTTATTCTCTTTTCATTTCTATTTTATAATAAATGTATGTGTAAATTCATTAAAGATTAATAGAGAAGTAAGGGATATAATTAATAAAAGAATAATTAATGTGATCTTAAACTTTACAAACGATAAATAAATAAAAATAAAATTTTTCCAAAATCCAACACTTAGAAATGGAGGAAGTATATACTATATTTTTCACCCATAAAAAAAAAAAACACAGACACACACACATATCAATTTTAGCTTTTGTTTCTACAATTTTTTCTTTTGTTTATTGTGTGACAATATCAAAAGGAGTCACGTAAGTACTTTTGTATAATGAACATTGATGAAAAAAAAAAAGGTTTGAAAAATATAGAGATAAACCAAAAAGAAACAAAGAACTAAACGAAACACACACACAGACACATAAATATCGATTTTTGCTTTTAGTTTCTATAATTTTTGCTTTTTTTTTTATTATGTGACAATATCCAAAGAAGTCACGTAAGTACTTTTGTAATGAACATTGATAAAAAAAAAAAAAAAAAGGTTTGAAAAATATAGAGATAAACCAAAAAGAAGCAAAGAACTAAACGAAATTTGATATTTTGCAAAATCAAAATTATTTTTTTAAAAAAAAAAATTTGAAGCCGTGTATCACAAGATTCACAACATATATGAACGGAAACCAGGACATGCATGTAATGTGACTTTAGTTGATTTGATGAAACCATCACCGTCCCTCAATTCCCACTGAATGGTCAAATTAAAGCATAGAACCAAACACGTCTCTATGGAAGTCGTGGTTCATGCATGTGAGGGTCGTATTCTTCATCCACAATTTTTTTTTTCCTTTTCCATTTATTGAAAAAAAAATTGTAAAATAAATGTGTTAATTGGGCCGAAAAATATCATAAGACTACTATGAAAAAATATTAAATCAATGTAGACATTTTGTTTGATATCTACATTTTTTAATTTTCTTTAAAAAAATTACTAAACCGTGAATGAAATTCATGACTTTCTTAAGACTAGTATCATTTTGAAAAAAATAAATTTGAAGTTGTATCAGGTTAAGAATTAAGAAATTTAATTATACAATATCTAATAAAGAATGAACAAATTGTTGTCCTAGCTATTCAAGATCATGATCTTCCAATCAACTATGAACCCACGATTAAAAAAAAAAACAAAAAAAAAAATTATGAACCCACGAACTCGGAATGATCTTGTACTAGATAGGGAGCTCAAATAATCACGAACAAAGTTAATTTAAAATGTGTGAATTCATCCTATCCTCGAGGACTTATATACATGATGCACAAGTCCCCAAAGATTAACATGTTCATCCAACAATGGTTGATATAACATAGCTAGCAAGCCTTTTAGGAGAATCCAAAACTCAAGAAAAGATGTAGAAGAGAGTTGTCTAGAAACTTTTTCAAATTGTTATCTATACTAGTAATAAAGGAAATATTTATTTTTGATGTACACATTTCATTAGACAATTTTATCCTTACACTTCTTCTTAAACTTTCATTATTCTCTTTTAAACTACATTAACTACCTCACTACTATAATATTGTCCGTTTCTTTCTTTGCTATCATGTTTTTTTTTTAATTCAACCTTCCAACTTTTTTTTTTCCTTTTAATTATTTTTATTTAAAAATATAGAGACACAAAGTGCCTCTTCCCCGTAATATTTATAATGAAAACCAAGTGAAACTAAGTGGAGAATAAGATGAGATTCAATCTAAAAGACCAAGTCAATAAGACTAAATATAAGTAAAATAACTCTTTTGATAAGTAATAAATATTTTTAAAAGAAGATTTTCTAAATTAATTTAATCAAAGATATTAACTTTTGAAATATGAATAAGAAAATATATATACCACACAACCATGGCATGTGAAAGTAGAAAGTAAGAATAACACATGTGAGTACACAAAAAAGAAAAAAAAAAGGAAATAGAAAAGAAAAGATTAGAAGAGAATAACACAAGATGATCAACAAGTGCGATTATTTGGCTTGTAGAATTATGCTTGCATCACTCAAAACGTAGAATTCCTCAAGATTATGCATAAATTATCGAAACTGGCCGGTGGGTCTGCTAACCAAGACTTTGTAGCATAATTGCTCTGCCAAAATTATTTTATAAACTAGCTAAGAGCTAGGAATGTACTGTGTCTTTCAATTCGTTGGACATTAAGCATCAAATTATTTTCAATTAACTAGCAAAAGATGACAAGAGGAGTCCAAAAAAAAAAAAAGAAAAAAAAATCACATTGAAGTATATCTAATGGACGAACCATGGTTTTGGGATAGTCACGGCTACAAATATATTATTGATTGATAGTTATCATCTACACGTCTTAATTTCATATTAAAATTTAAAAATTAAACACACATGTAAGTCAAATGATTAAATAGTGCTCATGGTTTTAATAAACACATATTTTTTTATTAATTTTTTTATAAGGAAAGTATTCATTGATTTTATTGGTAACTAATCTTATTTGAAAGTCCAGTTGACTACTTTTAATGAAGACTTCTCTTTTAACTACATTTTTTTTTCATTTACAAAACTCAAACTCATGACTTTACTTAAGTGTTCCTAATCTAATTTCACTCATCGAGAGAGTTTAACTCAATTGGTTGAACATGGTGTGTAAGTTGTTGTAAGTACTGTCTTCGATTCTTATGGAATAAAAAAAATTAATTTAACTCGAATCAACGTAATGTTAGTCTTAATTTTTCTTTTACAAATTGAAATATGAGACACACCTCTTTTCTTCAGGGGAGATTTCATATTTATTATTAATTTATTTTTATCAAATTATAAAACTTAATTTTAATAGTTAAAATATTTTTATTTTGAGGATAATAGGACATCAAGTTGTTCCATTTTGTCTCCTGAGAATTTTAAAGGTTAAGAAGATGTCAATTTAATTGATCTTACTTAAAATATTTTTCAATAATCACTTTTATAACAAATTGATATGTTAAAGCAATGACACAACTAATTTGATCTAGTCACAAACAATGAAATAATAATAATAATAATGATGATGATGATAATAATAATAATAATAATAATAATAATCTTTTATGAGCTAAATAGTCATTGCATCAGCCCCTCAAAAGGCTCACTCGAACACTGTATTTGGATAAATAAAAATAAAGGGAAAGAAACCAGGAAAAATATAAAATGAAAATACTAAATTTTTACTATTTATTTAAGAGGATTATTTTTTTTTAGAACCCATAAAAGAAAATTTTCATCCTAACTTCCCAAAATTGGTGTGAAAGTGGAGGAAATGAGCACTATAAAATAATTTTTTTCTAACATTAAGAAAATAAGAAGTTTAATTATTATACACTTTTAATGAAGAGATTTTTTAAATTATCAATCAATTAGAAATCACTTTAGATAAAATTTTAAAAATAATTATCGTAAAATCCAATAATTGTATCATACATGAAAATATATAATTAAATGAGATTGTTTATACTGTCAGTCAATTCTAATTTTATATTACCAAAAAAAATAATATAATAATTTTTTAAAAGTTTTTTTAGTTTAAATTTATTTATAATTAATATAAAATTTATTTATCCAATTTATTTGTTTTCTTTTTATTATCTTTTTTTACCTATTTAATAATCAAAATTATTGTTTTTCTTTTTTATTTTTAATTTATAGTTTTTCGAAAAATATATCTTTTCTATTTTTTTCGAAGGGTTCTATTTTATTTTTTTATCTCTTATATTTCATTTCCTCTATTGCTTTTATGGTTACGCTTCATCTAAACAAAGTTTAAAATCCTTTATTCCTTTTCAACCCCACTTTTTCCACATATGGACAAAAAAAGAAGAAATAAAAAAACTTTTACCACCTAACGCAGCCTGACAGTATCATAATATGCTCTTGTCGACTCGAAACGTCTAGTCTATATTTTTTTCAATTTTTTTTGGTAGATATCTATATTTATTCATTTATTTAAACATTAAAAAATTATACTCTGTATAATTATTTTTATTTATTTTGTTATATATATATATATATAATTATAATTCAAAATTAAAAAAATATAGTAATGTTTATAAATTACTTTCCATCTTTCATGTGACAAGCAAGGTACCAGTGGAAGAAAGAAGAAAGAAGAACAACATAAGACAAAAAGACTTTAGCCATGGAGGAGATCGTCAAAAACCCATCTGGAACTTCACTTCTGGTACCATCAGTTCAAGAGTTGGCTAAACAGAATTTGTCTAATGTTCCACAAAGATATATTCAGCCTCAACATCAAGACATGGTGGTCCTCTCTGAAGAAGCTCATAGTACCCTTGAGATTCCAGTTATTGACATGCACAGATTGCTTTCTGAAGAATCTGGGAGTTCAGAATTGGATAAGCTTCACCATGCTTGCAAAGAATGGGGATTCTTCCAGGTGGATCTCTTTTATTTCTCTATCCTTCAAATTAATTCTGTAAACTATAATACACATCTTAATTCATTTCTGTTTGTTTCTGGATTCTAGACTTTAGATGTATATAAAAAAAGTAATTATAAATAATAGCAGTTAATATATATTTTTTGGACCTGATTCATACAACATTATCTCCTATAAATAATACATGTGATCTTAAACCAATAATTATCAGTTAAGATATTTAGTTCAGTTGGTTGAATATAGTAAATAAGTTGTTGTAAATACATTGGTACTAGTCTTCGATTCACGCAAATAAAAAAGAAATTATGAATTAATTTAGTTTTTAATCTTGTTATAGCTGGTTAACCATGGAGTTAGCTCTTCCTTGGCGGAGAAATTAAAGTTGGAGACTCAGGATTTCTTCAGCCTTCCAATGTCAGAGAAGAAAAAGTTTTGGCAAACTCCAGAGCATATGGAGGGTTTTGGACAAGCATTTGTTGTGAGTGAAGACCAAAAACTTGATTGGGCTGACCTTTACTACATGACCACCCTTCCAAAACACTCTAGAATGCCCCACTTATTTCCACAACTCCCTCAACCTTTCAGGTTCTCTCTCTGCCCTATGTTTTTTCTAAGTTGAGTAATGATATTTGAATACTTTTATTTTAAATACTCTATTAATACTTTTTATTTTTTTTTTATTTTTCTTTTTCTATCACACCATATCACCTATTATACCTATACTTTTTTTTTTTTTTTATCTTTTTTCCCTTTCTCTATCTATCTATCTATCTATCTATCTCTTAGTGTCAACTAGCATTTGGTGTGCCCATATTATGTTTATGTCTGCATAGTATACTCATATCTCATGCATATAGTTTGTTTGTCATACAGAGACACTCTAGAGGTTTACTCACAGGAAATGAAAGATCTGGCCATGGTTATTATAGGCCACATGGGAAAAGCTTTGAAGATTGAAGAAAGGGAAATAAGAGAATTATTTGAAGATGGGATACAACTGATGAGGATGAACTATTACCCTCCATGCCCTGAACCAGAGAAGGTTATTGGCCTCACTCCTCATTCGGACGGAATTGGACTCGCTATTCTCCTACAACTCAATGAAGTAGAAGGTCTTCAAATAAGGAAAGATGGCTTCTGGGTTCCGGTTAAACCCTTGCCTAATGCGTTCATTGTCAATGTTGGTGACATATTAGAGGTAATATATATATATATATATATATTTCAATTCATATCTTGCAACTTAATATTATCAACTGCTTTATGAAGACTTTTGTTTTTTCTCTTGGAATATACGTAGAGTCAACTTTCTGTTTCCTTTTAGGGTTAATTAAGTTTTTACTCCTTAAACTTTTTAAAATTTGGTTTTTAGTCTCTAAACTTTAGTTTGACTGGTCAAAGTCCCTAAACTTTTTAAAAATTCAGTTTTTAGTCTCTAAATAAAATTTTGATCGGTCAAAGTCCCTAAACTTTTTAAAAATTCAGTTTTTAGTCCCTATAGTTTTTAAAAATTTAGTTTTTAGTTCCTGAATTGATGAGATTTTAGGGACTAAAAACCGAATTTTTAAAAAGTTTAAGGACTAAAAATCAAATTTTTAAAAAATTTAGGGATCTTGACCAGTCAACCTAAAGTTTAGGAACTAAAAACAGAATTTGTAAAAAGTTTAGGGACTTTGACCAGTTAAACTAAAGTTTAGGGACTAAAAACTGAATTTTAAAAAAGTTTAGATACTAAAACCTTAGTTAACCCTTCCTTTTATGGGTTGTCTAGGGTTATAGTAGATAGATTACTCAAATGGTTAATATTTCATTTTATATTAAAAATATTTTTAATTTCTTTATATGTTTTTTTTTTTACCTTTTTCATTTATTATTTTGACATTTTATACATTATTAGGCCTCTATCTTTTTATTTAACATTTTAATAATATTATCTTAATTATAGATAAAGAAAAACAAAAAAAAAATCTTTGTCACAATCGCACTCAGGCGTTCAGCAGTGTGTGTGGTTGCTCACTTAATAAGAATCCTGTGCAATAAAATAAAAAAACATTGATAATCAATACAAGAAAATAGATATGTGAAATATGTTATCCTATAGCAAATATTATCATTGTAAAATGTTAGTATTTTGATCTTAAAAAAAATGGAAAAAAATATGAGCCGTGCGTTGCACGGGGTGATCAACTAGTTCTGTACAACAACAAATATTATGTACACCAAGAAAACAAAGTAATTAGATCTTTGAAAATATATATTAAAAATAAATTTAATTGACATGTACTTTTAGAGTAATTTTTTTTTTTTTTTACATAAACATCCAATAAGAATACATCTTATTCATTAATATGATATGGTGAAGGGAAGAAATTTTATGAGATGTACGGTAAAAAAGTTTAACGTTAACCGTACATGTAGATTAAACTCTTATAAAATATTCTGCCAAAAAAACTCTTTTAAAATATTCTATACTTTTAAGTTTTTTACTTAAAATTGGAAAATTTACATGTATTTGTTCTTCGTATTTATGTAGTAATGTTGTCAAACTATTCATGATTGATTGTAACCGAAAAAAAACTATTCATGATTGGACTGAAGGGAATTCAAAAAACTGTACTGTGATATAAACTAGACCAAATTCAATTCATCATATATTAATGAACACTTTGCATGATTTTGTATTATTTACACATGTTTTGCATGATAGATTATAACCAACGGAATTTATCGAAGCATTGAACATCGAGCAACAGTAAACTCTGAGAAAGAAAGACTTTCATTTGCAACATTCTATAGTCCAAGTCCAGATGGTGTGGTAGGTCCTGCATCAAGCTTGATCACTGAACAAACACCACCACGATTCAAAAGCATTGGAGTAAAGGACTACTTCAAGGGTCTATTTTCTCGTAAACTTGATGGAAAAGCCTACATAGAAGTAATGAGAATATAGCATCACCGTTGAAGACTTTAAGCCATGCATTACAATTATTTATTATTGTCCATTTACTTTATTGTATTCTCTTGTGTCATTGCTTGGTTGTTATTGTCCATGCTAGGGAATTGATGGAGTTTGTAGAAGAGTTTATGGAGAGTCTGTCTGAACCTATAAAAATAAATCTTGGACTCTCGTAAACTCTTTTTAACTTTGTTTTTTAATAAGTTTGTGTAACTTATTGAAATTCAATAAATTTATGATTAAATGTATAATATAAATTTTCGTATAATAAAAGATTATTGAATAATTATTACTTAATAGCATTTTGTAATTATTATGATTGAATAATAAATTTATGATTGATTTACAGGGTATAGGATTTTGTAATTATTACTTAATAGCATTTAATTTGGCAGTGGTCAGGAGGGAGGTGACAGAGGATTTAGTGGTTGCTGCACTAATTGGTTATCTGGTATTTATGACTAATTGTTCATAAATGCTATCTAACCAATTATGGTAACTATTTTACCGGTGCTAGATGGTACGTCTATTTGTATATGTAACTTGGTACCTCTGGTACCCTTTTAATACAAAGTTCTTTTGTTTGCTGATAAAACAAAAAAAAAGATTATTGAATAAATATTCAATTGAATTGTTTATTTAAATGCACTATTATAAAGTCAAAAAATAAAGTTTTGTAAAATTTGTAATCATTAAGACCTAGCCAAACCGATCATGTTGGAAAGAGAATACCCATCTTGGTGTGCGCTCATGGCTCCCGACGGAGTTTAGTCATTGTTTCCGACGATGACTAATCCGTACTAATACCATGGTCAGCAAAAAAAAAATTAAGACCTAGCCAAACCGATCATTTTTTTTATCCGTAAACCGATAGTATTTTCTTTGTCAATTATGATTGCATTTGAATAATTTTTTTTGAAAAAGTTGTATATTGTACTGTTTTATCAGAACTTGCTTTGAAAATTATGAAAGAAAAAAAAAATTATTTTTCCAAGGTTTTAGCTGTTTATATTCATTATCTAATTATTTAAAATTTTCTAGACATTTTTAATTAAAAATACTTTTACTTTAAAAAACACAAACACAAAGTTTGTGGATCAACTAAGGTGGTTTATTGTTTTTTTTCTAATAATCTCAAGTTCGAGTCTTAGATATACAATTTAACTAGTGATTTCAAATTTAAGTTCACATCAATGACACGGAAAAACTCTATCATTTATACATGTTCTTTCATCTTAAATAAGATTATTTCTAACAAAAAGATACATGTAACCTCATAAAAACATTCTAAACATAAATTATTTCACTTTAAAATTAATTTTATAAAATTAATTTCTTTCCAAAGTAATTTTGTCAATAATGATCCAAACACACATTTATGGATAACTATAAACATATACTCATTTTTTTTCTTTCATTTCATTTCAATTTATTTTTCTTCCTATCTTTTCATTTCTTTTTCATTACATAACTTATAACATTTTTCATTTTTTTATTTCTTCTTTTTCTTTTTCTTCCTATATCTTTCTTTCCTACACTTGTCCACTCAAAATTGGGGTGTACTTTAACATTTTCCCATAATTATATAATTATATAATGATATGTGGTAGGGTATAGTTAAGGTCTATTATCACGTGTGTAAATGGTTAAAGTATGCATAACAACAAATTAATAATTATTGTCACATCGTGATAGAACGTACAAAAAGTCAAAATCAAAGGAAACCTTAGGGCGAAGGATATTAAATTTATTTGTTTCGGGGGCAAGTGGTATAGATAAAATAAATTAAATGTGGCTTTGTTTTCAATAAATAGGAATAAATATAGGTATAGTCTTCGAGTTCTTTTTATTAATTTTAATTTATAAATTTTAAAATATTTTAATGATAACATGACATTTATTATTACTAAATTATGATGGAAATTAATTATTTGTTAAAAAATAAATTTTATAAAATTAAGATAAGTAAAAAATTAAAATTAAAAATAATCATATTTACAAAAATTAAAAACATATTTTATACAAAAATAATTGAGTTCGCCTTCATAATTGACTTCATGTTTATGATTAAGTATATGTTTCCTCCCACCCGACGCAAGTAGTGATGCATAATTGGCAACTTCCCTTATATATAGCTTCCTGTTCCTATAAAAATTATGGATAAGTACAAACTTATTTAATATTTTTGTAGCAAGCAAAAAAAAAAAAAGGTGATCTTTTATTGTTAGACACACACACATATTAAAAAAAACTTAATCGAATTCATTAAATATTAAATATGACTTGAAATTTTCTGTGTAATATTTTATATAAGACTTCAGTTTTCATAGATTTGTAAATCATTTCATTCCAAATGAATTATTTTTACTTTAAACAATGAAAGTATTCAAAACGAAGGTTGTCGATCTGATTGAGTCAAATCTTACTCTAGCTTCAGATAGTTTCTTGAATCATTTACATAATTAATCTCGAAGGTCCTCTTAAGAAATTTAAAGTCATTGCTTAATTTATTCTATTGCCAACATTAGAATTTTATCATGGCCAGTGACTTGAAAGATGAACTAAATTCACATATTTTTAAAAGTTGGGGAATTAAATTTATCAATTTAAAAATATAGGAACCAAAATTAAATTTGATTGAAAGTTTAGGGATAAAAAATACATTTTTTTTAAAAGAAACATTCTAAAAAAAGTTCAGGCAATAAAATTTAGGATATAGGGAAAAATAGAAATTTAGGATGGGAAAGATACAAAAACTTTTTAGAACTTATCAATTAATCAAGCTAAAATGATTGTCTCATCTTCCTTTAGCTAAGCCCCATTACAACCAATAAAAGTCCTCTTGAAGAAATTCATTTTTTGTGTCGAAAATTCTTAGAACCTTTGCAAATTCATGACATAAATTGATTTTTATTGAAATAAGAGTGCAAACAAAAGATCACACATTAAAGTAAAACACTATGGACCGAGGGGGTCTAACTCAGTTGGTTGAGTAGAGTGCGTGAATTGTTATAAACCCTCCGATACTTGTCTTCGATTTCTACGGATAAAAAAAAAAAGTAAAACACTATGGAAAGATAGAGAGGTTGAAATTCATACTCTGACATTTGATCTTACTTGTTCTTAATAGTTTTGGACAATTAAGTAAGATGAAGTACTTGTAATAAGAACATTCATAAGAATTTAAAAAATACAACAATTGGAAAAAGCAATTGAATCAATAGAAATCATGCACTTATGCTTAATTGTGTTACAATATTCCCTCCAGAAATTATAATTTTAATTTGTTTGAGGACAAGCAAAGTTTTAAGTTTGGAGCTGTGGTAATCTCATTTAATAAATTTATGTACATAATTTATTGGTAATAAAAGAGAAAAAGAACCATAAAAAGTCACAAAAACAACAAAAAATATTGTAGTTTTAGTTTTAGTACTAAATAATTACATACTTGAGGAATTTCTTTCTATTTTGTAGGAAAATTAATAAAGCAAAACACGTACATTGTAACGCAGTGTCTGAAATGCTAGAGAGCGTCCAAAGTCAATAAAATGAAGATAACTATTCCTTGAAAGCACAACATTAGACACTAGCTAGAGTCCAGACGCATGCTAAGATGCTGGAAAAGAAAAAATCTTTGTAGCCGAGCGTCTAAGACGCCAAATGTCAAAGGGGACGTTGCTTGAAACCTTGAGTCACATGTTTCAAGTTGGGTAGACGCTCATATAACATTTGTCTTCTAATAGCATTTCAAATATTTTTAGGCCAACGTCCCATATGCCCGACCAACATCAATTGTTGTTGTCTCAAGTCTAAGTGTTGTAATAGAATTTGTTACGCATTTGAACCCACTCCAGTTGTTATAAATATGCAGTATATGACCTTAAATAAAGAAAGAACGAGTTGGAAGGAAAATTCTCACATCACTCATCTATAGAGGATTTTCTTAAATCCACCTTTGGAGATTCAATTCTTGGAAGAGGAGCTTGAAGATTCCATGGCATCACCATCATTCGTCACCATTTTTTACTCACTCACTTGTAATTTCTCAATGTTTTGATAAATTCATTATAGTTAGGATTAAATGAACTTTGTGAAATTCCTCTATATTTTTGGAGTAATTTATAATTTGTTTTTAATGTTTTCTCCTAATTGAGACTTGTTGAGAATGATGCGACTATAGACATGACGAGTAATCATATGTTTATGTTCTGATTTGAGTTTGAATTGTTGTCTTATGTTGATACCCGAAATGGTACTTCATAATACACGTATTGACATATATTTGAATTATGTTGATGGGATCTCTCATGTAGTTGTGGAAGTATGACATGTTGATTTGATCAAAGGGATTCTATGCCAAGGAATTGGGTGGAATCTATAATATTAAATTTTAAACTTCCAATACATGTTTGAATTATGTTGAACCAGAGCGTAATATAGAAGATGAACACAAAGTAATTCTAATTCTTAACTACTCTTACCATCAACTAAAAATCCTTTTGAAAATTTATAACTTAGCAGTAGTTAATTTTCTGCAATTTTATTTTTCTTAGCACTTATGATCGTGACATCATATTTACTTTACCTTTTATAGCAATTGTGTGTAAAACTCAAGTTACTTACACCAATACTTAGGAAGAATGATGCCATACTTACAATGTTTACTACTTGTTGACCAGTGCACTTCCTGAAAGAGGAATTTAATTGATTTGATATTTTATATGTTTTGTAAGTTTCACTGATCCTTAATAGTCAACAAAAAGATGAAATCAAACATACTCTCAAGCCTATAAGTAGTCCTCCCCATGATCTATCTCAGCCTCCTCCAAATCACACTAGTCATCAGCTACGTGGTATGCATGGTCGTTGGACACCTGAGAAGGTTGCCCAAGATCATATGAAGAAGATTAGGATCGATGCAATCACCCAAACATTCCCCATACCAACATGGTATCAAGGAAGAATAAGCAAATGAGAGAATAGGAACCTTAACTATGTGGTCTGAAGACTCAATGATGTTAGGAGACAAATAGATCGAAGAAATCAATCATAGAGGCATGAAAGCATCTGTGTCATCCTCAGACATTAGATTCTATTTAATCACTAATTAATTCTATTTTTAACAATTAAATGTTATTTAATCACTAATTAATTCTATTTTTCTTAACAAACATTGGACAATTTCATGCATGTACGTGGACATAGCTAAGTAATCACAAGGCTATATGTATATGTTTTGTTGATACTTAGAATGTAAAAGCACTCAGATTCTACAAAGATAATAAACATTAGTTCTTCGTAAATTTTCATTATCTTTCTTGTCATCAAAACATTTTTAGGGGTTAGACGTTTTTCATGTCTTTGGTTTCAACATGTTTAAGTATGGAAAATGAGTTTTTATTATATGGTTATGTCCCATTAACTTATTTTGATTCAAAATTAATTTTTAAGAATTCAAGTTTTATAAATTAATTTCATTAATTTAAATATATTTTAAGGATCCATTTGAGTTATATTTCTGGTCGTCTTAACCTGACTTAATATCTTATATTTTCTTTAAAATAGAATTTTTAAAAATAATTATGTATTAAAAATAAAAGTTTTTAGCTTAATAAATAATATTTTATATAAAATAATATTATATATTTAGAACATATATTATGAAATATATATTAATTATAGTTTTACAAATTTTAGAATTTTACTACATATTTATAATATTAACATTAACATACAATATTAACGAATCAAACTTTATCCTATATATTTTTTATTTAGTTTTAATTGAATCATATTCTAGTTAAGAAATGATTCTATTAAAATTTCAAATTAAATAAATACAAAACTAAACCCGTGAGTCCATGATCGATCTCGTCCTTGCCACGGTTCCTCTGACGCCAACAATCCTTTTCAGTTTTCACAGCTGTAACATATCTAACTTTTCATTTTTTTTTGGCAACGACATTTAACTTTTCTTTTCTAATAGTTCCAATGGGATAGGCAAACGTAGTATAACGACAAGACAACCGCAATAATTCCAATGGGATAAGCATTACACTATTTTCCGTACTCAATATGGACAGAACGTGCTGGGCTTGGTTTAATAATGGAGGGTTTTAGATAATTTATGCAAGGTCTTAAATTTTAACTCTATTGTAATATTGTTGTCATTAAACATTAGAATTAATGTGAACAAATAGTTAGGGACGTCTGTTTTACGAAATGATACTGTATTTTCAGGAATTTCCGAAAATATTATTCCTGAATATATTTAAAAATATGTTTGATTACATTTTAATATTTTTAGGATCATTTTTTAAAATTTAAAATAATTTAAATAAAAAAAAGTAAAAATGAAAATTACATGTATATTTAGAAAATAAATTTTCATATTACCATGCCCATCCCTCTTCTATTGGAACAAAAGTATGGGAAAATGTATTAAAAAAAAAAATTACAACATTCTCAGGAATAAATAATACCCGAGAATAAAATTTTAAAACTTGTAGCAAACATAAGAATATTATATGTTCACATTCCTGCGAATAAACTTTTAATCCATAAAATAAATGCACTCTAGTGAAATAGAAAAAATGTATGTAGTCTTAAATATAAGGCTAAATTATTCTTTTACCCCCTTATCTTTATTTTAGATTATATTTTGATCCTTTATTTTTTAAAAGTTGTAAAATAATCTCTTATTTTTATTTTAAATTACAATTTGGTCATTTATTTTTTAAAAGTTACAAAATAATCCATTAAGTAATTTGTTTATAACATGTTTATCCAAAAAAATTAAAAAATACATTACTTATGAAATAAATATATTATAAAAAAATTACTTAAGGAACTATTTTATAATTTAAAAAAAAATAAAAATTAAATTATAACTTAAAATAAAAATAAATGATCATTTTACAATTTTAAAAAAATAAAAAATTAAGTTATAATCTAAAATAAAGATACGGACAAAAAAAATAATTTAACTTAAATATAACCAAACAAAGTTGCGATTAAAAAATAAGTAAATTTTAATTACTTATTCTATTGGTATATCTTCAAAGCAAATATTGGTTTTACTCTCTCACTGAGATTCTTCTACAAATTTCAATGTGCCATTATTGGTTTTTGCAACTTTATTTTTAAAGTGATCTCAATGCTTTGAAGTGATTGGAGCAGAGGAAGGATTCTGTAGCCTTTTCCTTTCCTTCTCACTATATTCTTCAAAGCTTTTCTCTTTCTTTTGCAATCTTCAGAGTTTCTGCCTGCTTTCATTGCCTTCATAGTGCATGATCAGGTAAGCACTAATGGCAACTTGATCTTTCCCTTTTGAACTTAAGGTTTTTTGCTAAGCTATTCATTAGACACAATGCATGTTTGATTTATCTATAATCTATAATCTGAAACCTTTGCTACTTAGAATTTTAAGTTCCGTTTCTTTACTAGAACTTTGCTGTTATTAGAATTTCGGGATCCATTTCTGAATTCATCAATTTTATAAGTTAACGAAAAAAATGTATAGTTAATGCTAGTTTTATTACTGCTGTTACAGGAAAAAGAAAACTTCACATTATTTGAAATTAAGTATCCACTTGGTCCTTGGACGATCTTAAAGACAATTAACTTTCCCAGGTAATGGCGTTTATATTCTTTTTTAAAAGCATTCCTCAGTTACTTTTCTGGTTGAAGAAATGATTATTGCAACAATTTTTTTTCTTTTTAGAAAGTTTTTTTTATTTTATTTTTTACTGAAGCTGGGTTTGAATTGATAGAACAAAATAGAATAGAGAAATGGGGGGGGGGGGGGGGGGGGGGGGCGGGGGTAAGATGTTTTTCCATTTTCCTTGGTTGAATGATTATGCTTATCTGGTTGGTTGCTTGAATATGATTCTTCAGTTTAAACCCAAATTTGCTTTCACTTATTGATTATTTAAGCACAGGGGTTTGAGGGTTTTTACTATATTTTCTTAATCTCTCGCTACTGCCGTGTGTGTATTTGGGATTTGGGATTCTTGATTTGGTTCTGGCCATTGGAAGCTTGATTGTCTTGTTTGGCTTGGTTTTACCAAAGTCTGATGTTGATGGGTTTGTTGTTCATTGGCTTCATTAGTTAAGATGGGGGACTGTTTGCTCGTGTGTTGAATCTTATCTGATAACAGGGTTTGGAGCTAGCTAGTGATAGCTTTTGTGTGGACCTGCTTCCCCACTGGATTAAATTTATGACATGTATTTTATGTGGTTTTTGTGTAGTTATTGTAAAATGCAAATGTTTTTTTTAGGCTTCATTGCATTTTTTGCCACTCATCTTTCATGTTTTTGTGAATTTTGCCACCAAACTATGAAATTTGCACATTTTGCCATCCAACTTTTGAAACTTCATGCATTTTGCCACCCAACTTTTGTTTTGCACATTTTGCTACCAAACTTTCAAAATTTTGTGCATTTTGCCACCCAATCTTTAAAACAAAAATGCTTAATTATAATATAGGGGGCAAAATGCGTGAAAATTTGAAAATTGGATGGTAAAATGCACTGAATTTCAAAAGTTGGATGACAAAATGTGCAAATTTTATAGTTTGTTGACAAAATTCGCAAAAACTTGAAAGATGAGTGGCAAAAAGTGCAAATAAGCATTTTTTCTAAATTAATATGAATTTATAATCTTTTTTATAATTTAAATAGAGAATAAGGGTTATGCACCTTTAGTGTAAAATACTGTCATCTAATCACAATCCATCGTGTATGATAAGTTTGTGGACTTTTACAATTGAATGATAATGTAAAATAGTTTTACACTGTCAGTGCATGACCATTAAACTCATTTACATATGAATTATAATCATCTAAAAATAAAGTAATTATAACTAATATAAATTTTATAATTTAAATATTTGAATTGATAACACAATTATATATTTTGACTCAAAGGTATTCTACTTTTTATAATTGATTCAAATTAAGAAATCTTACAACCCATTGAAATTTTGAATAAGTAAATCAATCATTAATTAAAATTAACTACTATTTTAACTATACAAATTTAGTAACTTTTAATTTGACATTCCCTGTCAATCATGTAGTTTGTAATTATACAAAAAAAAAAAAAAAAATTTAAGCCATAATACTCATATATTCATGAAACAAAAAGTTATCTGATTAACTTAACTACATTTATCTATGTATTTATTGATTTTTTTCATTTTTATTTTTTTCTAAAATATTAGTCAATTGCCCAGATCTTTTATTACTTTTTTTCAATTTTAGTATAACGATAAATATAAATTCATCAATCTTTTTTTATTCTTTCTTTTAGGTAAATTTCAATTTTTTAAACTTTTCATTTAATGCTTTTTATATGGAAACATTTTTTAGAGAAAAAACCAATAATTAAAAAATGTAATTTAAAATCTTTTTCATTATTAGTATCTCTTGTTGCTGCTATGTGGTCAAGCCTGGATAGTATACTCTTTTGGTGATCTTTTTATATTTCTATAATTTTTTTACTCTAGCACCAACTGAAACTGTTTAACTTATGGGATACCATCACATGTCACACAACCCATTTGTATTACAAAACTTGAAATATCTTGCTCAAAGAAGAACAAAGAACAGCTCATCATCTCATCTATTATTTCCGATTCATTACTTCACATATATTTTCTTATTTGCTGTTTATGTACATGCAGAAGATAGAAGATGTAGTTGAGATGTAGCATGGGTTCTCTTATTGTTGGGTGTCATCAGTTCCTAACATCACCTCGTTTAAAGGCATGGCTAAAGGAGCAATGGATGCACTTCAAGTTGTATGAGACAAGAGTTCGTGAACTACAAGATGCTGTTGAGAACCTCAAGAAAGTGAGAGATGAAATTCAACATAAAGTTGATGAGGAAGGACATCGACATGGAAGAGAAATTCTTGTTGATGTGAAAGAATGGATAGACAGGGTGGATCAACTAATTAATGAATATGAGGATTTCAACGAGGATGCATGCCATGAACTTGCGGTGTTTGACTTGTTAGAGAGTGGTTACCTTCCCAAGCCGGGGATAAGGTATGGTCAAAGCAGAAAAGCATATGATATTACAAGGAAGGCCAATGGCTTACTGCAGAAAGCAAAGTTTGACACATTTTCTTATTGGTCTGGCCCACCCTCCATGGCTGCCTTTTTTTCTAACGTTGGTTATGAAAGCTTTCCGTCGAGAGAAGAAACTAAGGGAAAGATCATTGCAGAATTGGAAGACCCAAGTGTTAGAATGATTGGCCTTCATGGGTTAAGTGGTGTGGGCAAGACCACTCTAGTCAAAGAAGTTGTCAAGGAAGCCTTCGAAGCTAAGATGATCGATGTAGTGACCATGGCAAGCGTGACAAGAAATCCTGACATAAGAAAAATACAAGGACAAATTGTTGACATGTTGGGGGTTATATTGGATGAGGAAAGTGACATTGCAAGAGCTGCTCAAATACAAAGGATATTGAAGAATGAGAAGAAGAACACGCTTATAATCCTAGATGATCTTTTGGAAAAATTGGACTTGAATATGCTTGGGATTCCATATGAAATAGATAATGATGATGGCCTAAAGAATGTTAAAGAGGGAAAATCCCTCGAAGCTGGTGGCTTGAAGAATGTTAAAGAAGGAAAAGCCACTATTGCTCACAGTACAATGAAATCGAAAAATCTCCTTAGTGCTTCCGATAGGGTGACAACAGAAGAAACTCGAAGTCAGTACAAAGGGTGCAAAATTTTGATGATTTCTGAAAGCAAACAAGTATTATTAAGTCAAATGGGAGGGAAAGGAAACTCTATTTTCTCTGTAGAAGTCTTAAAGGAGAAGGAAGCAGAGATGCTGTTCCAGAAAATGGCCGGAATAGGTGACTATAATTCTGAATTTGAAAAGTTAGCAGCTCAAATCGCCAACAAGTGTAAAGGGTTGCCTATGTCAATAGTTACAACTGCAAGGGCATTAAAAAATCAGAGTCGCTCTGTATGGGAGGATATTCATCGAAAACTTGAATGGCAGAAGTTAACTGGAGCACCTGAATTTTCTACAAAGTTGAGTTATGATCTTTTAGAGGATGAAGAACTTAAGTATTCTTTCTTACTCTGTGCTCGCATGGGACATCATGCATTGATTATGGACTTGGTGAAATATTGCATTGGTTTGGGTTTTCTTCAAGGGATCTATACGGTAAGGGAAACTAGAGACAGAGTATATACGTTGGTTGCAAAGCTAAAAGAGTCGGGTTTGTTGTCTGACAGTTACTCACGTGATCAATTTACCATGCAAGATATTGTTCGCAGTGCAGCTTTGTCAATAGCATACAAGGAAAAACATTTATTCACAATGACAAAGGGAAAGATAGATGAATGGCCTGATAAACTTGAAAGGTTTACTGCTATTTCCTTGCATCATTGTGACTTCATTGAGGGGTTTCCTAGGAGAATAAACTACCCAAGACTTAGAGTCTTCCATGTTAATAACAATGATCCACATCTCAAAGTACCCAAAAACTTTTTTAAAGGAATGAAAGAACTCAGAGTGTTGATATTGACTGGCATTCATCTGTCCCTTTCAGATTCGTCAATTTCATCCTTGATAGAACTCAGAATGCTTTGTTTGGAGCAATGCAAGCTAGATAAGGAATTATCCATCATAGGTGAGCTGAAAAAGTTAAGAATTCTTAGTTTTTCAGGATCTGATATTGAAAAATTGCCAGTTGAATTGGAACAATTAAAAAAGCTACAAATTTTTGACATAAGTAATTGCTCTAAACTTAAAGAAATTCCATCTGGTGTCATATCAGCTTTAGTAAGTTTGGAAGAGCTGTATATGAGAAACACCTTGATTCAATGGGAGGTTGAAGAACATAAACACGAGAGTAAAAAAGCTAGTCTTTCTGAGTTGAAACATTTGAATCAATTGACAACTCTAGACATACAAATCCCAGAGGTTTCCTGTTTGCCGAGGAACTTGTTCTTTGACAAGTTATATAGTTACAAGATTGTTATTGGAGATTTGAGTGCATATTTAGAGATTGATTTCAAGATGCCAGAGAAGTATGAAACATTGAGATTTTTGGCAATAGGATTGAAAGACGACTTTGACATTCATTCTCTAAAGGGGATCAAAATGCTGTTCGAAAGAGTTGAAAGTTTGTTTCTAGAAGAACTTAATACTGTCCATGATATTTTTTATAGATTGAATTTAAAGGGATTTCCATCTCTAAAACATTTGTTGATTGTAAATAATTCTACCATTCAATCTCTCATCCATCCAAAGGACAGACAACACCCTGAGAAAGCTTTTCCTAAATTGGAGTCATTGTGTCTCTATAATCTCAAGAACATGGATAAAATATGCGCCTGTGAACTTTCAGAACCCTCCTTTGGTAAACTGAAAGCCATCAAGATCAATCTCTGTGGTCAATTGAAGAATGTCTTCTTAATTTCTGTGGTTAGACTTTTAACTGTTCTTGAAACAATTGAAGTTTCTGAATGTAACTCTTTGAAGGAGATTGTCCCTGTGGAAAGGCAAAGCAACACTAATGAAATTGAGCTTCTCAAGTTTCCTGGATTACGCTTTTTGAAGCTACAGTCTTTATCTGAATTCATTGGATTTTATCCTTCTTCAATAGAAGGAGAAGACATCAAACTCTTCCAAGAAAAGGTGTGTTTAAAATTATCCTCTAAATGTCTTTATTTTTACAACTCAACTTTTTTTCACATTTTATGTAAATAAAACTAAAAGGAAGGAGTTTGTAAGGTGGTAAACTTAAAAAAAGAACACCTTATCTATTGCAAAAATTAAGTTGGAAAAGTCAAAATGAATTCTTTAATTTTTGGAGACACTAATCATGCGTCTCTTTGCAGGTTGAAGTTTCAAAATTAGAGAGAATGGAGTTGTCCTCAATCCAGATTGACGTAATATGGAGTGTCCAATGTTCACAAAGATCCTCTCTCCTAAATTTGACACATTTGGATGTTAATGGTTGTTGGAAATTAAAATATTTAATATCATTTTCAATGGCCAAGAGTCTGGTAAGTCTTCAAAGCCTTTTTGTAAGTGAATGTGAGAAGATGAAGAGCATCTTTCCCCTAGAACAAGATAGTCACCAAAAAATGAAGGTAAGTTGGTTGGTCATATTGGATTCGATATTTTGATCTCTTTTTATATGCCTTCTAATAATATGAAAACTAATACCACTCCCGCCCTCCCGCCCTCCCTCCAATATCTTTCATGTTATATAATTTGAAATCTCTGGTTACTATGGGTCTGGTGATATTGAAAATTTATTCTGACATGATACACAAAGCACCTTGAATTTTCACATTCAAAAGTACAACCCATTGGATACTTTTCCTCTATCAATAGTCTTCTAGGTTAGTAGATCTTGAAATACACAAGAATTAGAAAAGGTTATAGAACAGTTTAACGAATGTGTAAGATAACAAAAGAAGACAATGGTAAGGTAGGAATTGGGATAGTATATCCACTTTCTCTAACATGAAAGCTAGACCCATCAACAAGGCTAACAAAAGAATGGATATTGGAAAGACTGAAAGAAGAAAATATACTTGAATCCCTTGTCATATGATCCGTGGTGCTGGAATCAATGACCTAATGCTGGGAAGTAGAGGAGAGATAGTAGGATTACCTGTTTGGACAAAAGTGGTTGAAGGTGTAGATGATTGTTGAGAAATCTGAAAATGGGTGTATTGGTTAAATTCATCATCAGTCATAATCACAATATGCTCTTCACCTAGGTGATTGATAGTGTTAGGCTGGGACACTACATGAGCCTGTGGCTGCGAGTACTGCTGATGCTGTGAGGAATAGGGACAACAATTTCGATAGTAAAATATTTCTTCACAATTAAAACACTACTCGTGTCCACCATGGCCACCACCTCGACCACGACCATCACGACCTCCTCGATTCCCACCATGAGTACCACTACGACCTCTCGATTGGACTACAAAAGCAAAGCGATCTAGGGAATCACCTTTCAGAGTCGAGTGTGATCCCTGAAAAGAGGATTGCATAACTTTATGATTATCTACCTGAAAAGAAAACACGTATGTAAGATTATCTACCTGTTGATTGGACAAGATCTAATATTGAACCCCCTCGAACTCCTAATCAAGATCCAAAAGCCAACTCAAGGCTATAAGTTTCTTCTATTGTGTCACCATCTCCTCTATAGATTTGCAAGTGAGAAAAGAAGTCAATTCTTCAGTGTACTTCTTGAACTCCTGGAGATAGTCCATCAACATCTACTTATTCTATTTGGGATGGAAAATATCTTAGAGAATGACATAAATCCAATTCAAATTATCATATTTTCCGTAGATAAATTTCAGAAAATCCCACAACTCCACCATTTTACAATGGTAATAATTGACTGAGTCCATCTATCAATAGAATTTATAGGTAAGGCCAGGATTCGTTTGTCCTCCATATTCCATATCGGTGCTGCCTTTGACTCATCTGGACATGTTTCCGTTAAATGATCTTCCTTACCCATTCCTTTGAGGTTAACTTCAACCAAATACTTTCACTCCACATAGTAACAATCTCCGTAATAAGCCCCTTGGAATTGCTTTCGTTGTTAGATGTCACTACACAACAGTGGAACACACAATTTTGACTTAAAAACACACTTAGTCAAACTGTAACACCTCATAATGCCCCCAAAACACCACAAACAACCATAGGACCAACTAGGCTTTATTTAAGCCTAACAAATGCCCCACTATGTCCCCAATACGTGAGCCATTTGCTGCTAAATATGTGCGTTCAAGGTTGCACACGAAAAAAAACCCCAAAACAAAATCTCCCTATTCTGTGATTTGCACCATGTTCTAGCCACCAAAAATGTTTTTCAACCCCCTAGCAATCTTGGTCAACCTCCTCTATGGTTGCTGGTAGGTTTTTTTTAAGGCTGCGGAGAGAGACTTGTGGTGTCAGCTCTAAACCCTACTTGGCTCTAGAGTCTAGATACCATGTAGAAAGAGAGAGAAAGAGAAGCATGAGTAAACTGTAATGAGATACCCTATAATGTGTGGTGACCCTCACATTTATATTACTAGGTTAAGTATATGCAAGTATATGAGTCTAGGCCATATACATACTAAAACCCTTTATTCTTAACAATAACTCCTAACAACATATATGTATCACTAGTCTCTCTTATAATTATGATTTCAAATTGCAACACACAATTGTAGTTTCAAGAATAACAATGACTAATTTTGTTTGCTTTGTAGATTCATAAAGGTTATATTCATCCATTTTATTTTTTGCACTTTCTATGATAGTAATACAATAATTTTTTAACCTGAACAGTAATTTACAACCTTTATTATAACCTAAGTACATCTTGCTCTCTCTTTATTGATTTGCTTTGCTATATGTTTGACATCTAATTCGATTAACTTATGGCTATTGTGAACAAAAACAGGGTAGCATCTTTCCAAAATTGAAGAATATCAAACTTAGTAGCATGAAGAGTTTGAGTGAGATATGGAATTTGAAACTCCCTTCAGATTCCTTTCGCAAACTAGACACACTAATCATTGAGGAGTGTGATAAATTAGTCAATGTTTTTCCTTGTTACAATGAGGGAATATTTCGGAGTCTATGCAGCTTGAGAGTTACAAAGTGCAGATTAATGCAAGTAATATTTGACCTGAATGACAAAAAACGAGATGGTGGGGATGTAGCTAACTTGCAAGATGTTCATTTAGAAACACTCCCAAAATTGAAGCATGTATGGAAATTGAATGAAGACCGAGGAGGGATTCTTAACTTGAATAATCTGCAAAAGATATGGGTTCAAGATTGTTACAACTTGGAAAATATATTTCCATTTTCTGTAACAAGGTGTCTTCATAATTTTGAATATCTTGTGGTGTGTGATTGCTTTCAATTGAGGGAAATTGTTGCCAAAAGAAAAGGTCCCAACACTGATGCAGCCAATCTTAATCCATCATTTAAATTCCCTAAACTAAGCACCATCAAATTTTCAGAACTACCAAAACTTATGAGCTTCTATCCAGGAGCTTATAAATTATTTTGTCCAACATTGAATGACTTGTCTATTGAAGCTTGTGACATGCTGGAACCATTCAACAAAGAAACTGCAGATGTACAAAGAAAGTTTGTCCTCTTTCCTGAAAAGGTACTACTAAGCCTTTGAATTCTTTAACAATTCTTTCTAATTCATGCAGAATTAAAAAAAAAATTATAAAAATGGAAAAAATATTCCAATTGACATGGAAGGTGCACTTTTATTTTTTTTGTTTACATTTACATAAATTTACTCTTCTTTTACATTATTTATTTCCTACAGGTAATCAATAAGTTGAAGTCCATGAAAATTGAGTCTTGGCATGCAAAGTCTCCAAGCAGTTATATGGGGGAAAGGAACCATCGAAGGGATAACTTAGAAGAGCTTTGCTTATCTAGATTAATGGATACTGAGATTTTATATTCTTTCCTTCATAGCAATCCTAATCTGAAAAGTCTATCATTGAATAATTGTCTCTTTGAAGAGATAGTACCTCTCGAAAAACTTACTGGGATTGAAAACTTGGGAGTTGTCCCAAAGCTGAAAAGCTTAAAGTTGATAGACTTGCCTAAGCTCAAAGAGATAGGCTTTGAACCAGACATGGTTCTTGAAAGGATAGAATTCTTGATTTTAAAGAATTGTCCTTGTATGATCACTATAGCGCCTTCCTCAGCATCTCTCAGTTGCTTGACAAATCTGGAAGTGGTTAATTGTGATGGATTACAAAATCTAATGTCACCATCTACTGCAAAAAGCTTGCGACAACTCAGCACCATGAAGGTAATCAAATGTGAATCTCTGATGGAGATAGTAGGAAAAGAAGAAGAAAATGCTGGCAAGATTGACATCGTTTTTAAACAATTGAAAACCCTGGAACTTGTTTCACTGAAGAACCTCAAAAGTTTCTGTAGCTCTAAGAGTTGTGTCTTTGAGTTCCCATCATTGGAAAAATTAGTAGTGAGTGCATGTTATAATATGGAAAATTTTTCTGAAGAAGTCAAGAGCACACCAATTTTACAAAATATATATGTTGTACATGGAAAAGAGAAGAGAAGATGCTGCTGGGAAGGCGATTTAAATGCTACGGTACAAAAGATATTCAAGGAAAAGGTATTAATATGTATGCATTTTTTTACTGAATTTTTATTTTCCCTTTTATTACTTCTACTTCTTATAAAACATAATTAAATTACTTTCCTTAGATAATATTTTGTTTGAATTGGTGATAAATAATAATGAAAAGGAGAGAAATAAAATTGAAATAAAATAATAAGGCATGTCATTTTTTAGATAATGAATTTGTTTTAATGTAAATTTGGAAGTGTTGGACAAAATATTCTAATTAAATTGTTTCGTTTAATCTTAACTTATATTAGGATAGTATTTATCTCAACTTTTTTTAGCATCTATATTAAAAAAAGAAAAAGGTTTCTCTTATTAGTTAATTTCTATAGAAGAATACATTTATTTTTAAGAACTTTTTTAGAATTGTGTTTTTGGCTTCAGTTCTCTTTTCAAAGAGAAGAAAATCTTAAAAAGAGGTTGTGCTTGCCTTTGTAGAATACAATCCAAAAATTAGTTAATATCTAAAATCGAACGCTAAATAAAAGTTATACCTATATCATAATGTGTGATGACTTTTTGTTGGAAATAGATTGTGAAACTTCTTTAAGAATGTAAAAAAAAAAAAAGAAAAAACAAAACTAGTCATTCCAAAGGTTATTCAACCTCCACATTATTTTTACATAATGTACAACTCCATTTTCACAAATAAGAAATGAGAAAATAGGTTTTGTACTTTACATTGTCATTCAATCACAAACTACTATGTCTAGTAAGTTTGTTGATTTTTATAATAACTACCTTAAAAGTTATACCAATTTCTTATTGATTGACATGACAATATAAAAGATTAACAGTGTATAGTCATTAAACTCTTAAAGACTTTCGGCCATACCCATTTAATATATAGAAAATATTAGATGAAAAACCAATGACAATTGATTGACTGACTGGAATATGATATATCTGATGTATATTCACAGAAATTTTTTGAAGGCATGGGCGAGATGAGTTTTTCTGAACATCCTGCGCTAAGACAAGCCTGGCAAGGAGAAATTGACCTGCAAAATATTCATAGTTGGTTTTATAGTCTGAAAATTTTGAAGCTGGAGAACTGTGAAATTCAACCATGTGCAATGCCATCTAATATTCTTCCTTATTTGAAGAGCTTAAATGAACTGGAAGTACAAGGTTGCAAAAATGTAGAGGTAATTTTTGAGATGAATGTGACAGAGGGTGCAGGAACAACATTCCAATTGCAGAAATTGACTTTGCAAAGGCTACGAAAACTTATGCATGTGTGGAAAAGGAATGGTAAAGGAACTCATACCTTTCAAAATCTGCAAGTAGTGCTTGTTGATGACTGTCGCATGCTGCAAATTGTGTTTCCTGAGGCCGTGGCCAAAAATCTTATGAAGCTCGACAAACTTCAAATCCAATTTTGTCATGGGTTGCATGAAATTGTTGGAAAGGAAGAAGAGGCAGCAGCAGCGGACGTAACACAAAAGTTTGTGTTCCCTTGTTTAACTACACTGAATCTTGTTGACCTACCAGAGCTCATTTACTTTTACCCTGAATCATTCACTCTGGAATGCCCTGTGTTAAGTAAATTACTTGTGTTGGATTGCCCAAAGTTGGAGCTATTTGAAAGTGCAAATAGACAACCCATTTTCTTGGGTCTAAAGGTATGTACTATGTAACATGTAATCTGCGCTCTCAATTTTTTTTTTTCCACTTTTCCTCTTGTAAAATTCACAGTCCTTTCTTTTTTTCTTTTTTCTTTTTATTTGTTTTGCTTTTACTAGGACATTTCTAACCTTGAGGATTTGACACTCGACTGGGTACACACTTTGGTGTTAAGGTCAAAGTTAGGAGAACTTACAGGCTACCTTGAATATTTAAATAATAATCGGCTGTTCTTTGATGTTGATGTGAATGAGAAGCCTATTTTCCCCATTCAAATACTCCAGAAGGCGCCCAATGTAGAAACAATGTGTATAGAATTTTGCCATTGCCTCGACTTATTCCTTTCTCAAACCCCCGATAATGGAGAATACAGGATGCCTAGACGGTTGAAAATATTGGCACTAAGAGATGTCTGGAAGCTCCAGTCTATCGGGTCAGAGGACTCACCGTGGTTAAACATGATTTGTGAGAAGCTCCACGAATTATATGTTTTTGATTGTCCTCATTTTACAACATTAGTGCATTCTACTTCTGTAGTATCTTTCTCCTATTTGAAAAAATTGTACATATCCGAATGTCATAGATTGAAGTATTTATTCACATCCTCGGCAGCAAAAGAGTTAATGTACCTTGATGAGATTGCAATCTGGGAATGTAAATCAATAAAAGAAATAGTGGCAAATGAACAAGATGAAACAGCTCCTGGAGGGGTCAAATTGGAGCGGCTATGCCTCATATATCTATGGTCTTTGTCAAGCTTGGAATGTTTTTATTCAGGCAATGACCCTTTGCATTTACCCTCTTTGATACAAGTGAACATAAGGAAGTGCCCCAAGATGGAAGTTTTCTCTAAAGGATCAATACTTGCGAATTCTTTTAGAGGAATTAGAGCTCCGGACGACCCAAATGATGGATTGGTCTTCCACGATGATCTTAAGTCCTCAATAAAAAAAGTGTTTCTAGAACAGGTAACCATTTCTTCCGAATCAATTATTTACAACTTCAACTTCTGTGTGAATTTAATGTCTTAAACTAGTCATATCAAAATTCTCTTTTGATCCATTCATGCATTTGTATTTCCTTACTATTGTGAATCCATTATTTTGATAATTTGTTAGTAGCTTGTTATTATATTTATAACTTTTCTATCATAATTGAATTAGTTCATTTTTTAAGTTATCTCAAACGCATAGTTTTAAAACCCGGCTTGAACTGGCTGGCCCGACTGGTCCGATTGGGAAGCGGACTATTAACCGGTTCGGGTTACCTTTCAGATCGGATATGCAGTCAACTCGGTGTTGACTTCATTAAACCGGTCAAAACTCGAGTTTAACCGGTATAAACCGGTCCCGAGCAAACCGAGCGGACCAGACCTTCCTGTTAACTTGTGCATGGGACTTGAACCCAGGATCTTTCAATTAGCAAACAGATTTTTACCACTAAATCAATACAGTTATTGAGTATGCTTTTGACAAATTTTATTTAAATACAATATGTTACATATAAATTATATATAGACCTGGTCATGCGGTTCAATTAGTGATCCACTGGTTCAACCATTGACCCAGTATCTTGACCGGTTCAATGACCGGTTCGGTTTTTAAAACTATGCTCAAACGAAATATTAGTCATTTACATTGTATATAGAAATACCAAGCCATAGTGACATTTGCATCATATACTTCGTTCTGCGACGACTTATAGGAATTTTACATTTCACACCTTGGATGAAAATAGGACAATTTGCATTTCAAATACTATTTAAAGTTGGATTTACGAGATAACATATGAGTTGTCTGATCTTCATCCAGTAGTTCCAATTAGCTAACTGCATGAATGCGTTAAATTCTAGCTGCAGGGAAACTGGATCCAAAAAATTCATACTCTTTAGTTTTTATCTAGTGCGTACGATGTACATGTAAATTTTTACTCACATTTATATAAAATTAATGTAATTGTTTCATATATACAATCAGCATTTTATAAACCAATCGAGCACAAAAATTAAGGCCCGTCGTATATGGGTCCCCTGGAAGAACTACCCTTCCCTTGGAAAAATAAGAGAACAAAAAAAGGTCACAGTGAGATAAATGATGAATGAAAGAGATTCAAAGAAGAAAAAACAACAAAATAAAATTTGAAACTGTACCTTACAGTTAGACAATATACATCCTCACATATATGTCTTTATTCTTTTGTACGCCCAGGATCATTTAGTTTTCGGGGATTCTAATTTGTTGAGAGAGATATGGCATGAGTCAGAGACACTCCCAGACTGGTATTTCCGCAATTTAACTCATATGGTCGTGGAAGGATGTGAATTTTTATCAAATGCAGTACTACCTTCTCATTTACTTCATTTGCTCAGTAACTTGAAAAAGTTGCGAGTGCGGAAATGTAATTCTCTAAAGGCAATATTTAGTCATACAAAGAACATTAATATGGGACCTCAAGGAAGTCTAAGCTGTCTGGAACAACTTCATGTGGAAAACTGTGAGGAGTTAGTTGCAATTGTTGCAAAAGATGAAGCAGACAATGAAGAAGCAAATAAAGAGATTACTATATTCTCCAGCATAATCTCTTTGAGGCTATCGAATTTGCCAAATCTAAGGTGCATTTGTCCCGGAATGCATATTCTAGAATGGCGTGTGTTAAAAAAATTACATGTCAAACATTGTCAAATGCTGAAATTTTTTGCAACAGAATTTCAAAATTCTCCAGGTTTACATCCAGATGGTCAAGATAGATTTTCAACAGACCAGCAAGGAATTGTCTCACTTGAGAAGGTATGGCTGTTTTTTGTACAAGAAACCCACGCCTAAACACACTGCATTTTGTGCTTGTGGAGGAGTGCTAACAATACACTCTTTAACATATTTTTATAATACACACTTTACTATTGGTTAAAAATTTATTGAAAACTACAAAATCAAGATGGAGACTCATTAAATAAGAAGTGAGACCCACCAAAATTTGTAATTTCCCATAATTTTAACCAATAGTAGAGAGTATACTCCATGTGTCACAATTTTGTGATTAACCTTATATTCTGTATAGAGTTATGTAATCTAGTGATGAGAAATTCTTAGATAGTGATAGGTTAAGGTTTGACAAAACTATTTTATAAGTGCAAAGTTCAATTTTAGCTTAAAGCTATTAATTCAAAACAAACTATTGAGATATTAGCCAATTGAATTAATTAAAAGTTGTTTGATAGCATTAATTGTTAAACTAGTTGATAAATGTAAAATAATATAAAATAACATCTTTATATGATTTTTTTTTTTTGTATAAATTCTATTTTATTTCATAGATAAAAATATAATTTCAGATAATTTTAATTTTAATTTATATATTTTACTTTTGAATTTTTGTCATTCTTTAGTTAAAGATCAAATATTTTTTTTTAAAAAAAAATTATAAGATAAATATAGTGAATAAGTTATAATTAAAATAAATAACATCATTAAAGGAGTGGTTAAATAAGAAATTTTATTATAGAGTGAGACAATATTTTGAATAGCATTTGAAAATAGAGTATGTATTAAAGTAGTTTTACACGGTTATCCAGTCACAAACCATCATGTATGATAAGTTTGTTGACTTTTACAATAACTATCTTAAAATTCTTACCTATGATGATTTTTTATCAGTTGACAATATAAAAGTTTACACACTGAAAATGCAAAGTCATTAAACTCTTAATTTTCAGGAAGTAAATTTTTAGATTTCCTTAATAAAACACTATTAAAAAAGTTTAGAAATAAGTTATTCCTTTTTACATTATAATCTTTGTTATTTATTTTGAATCCAAGGTTACTCCTCGCTTGGAGGTAATGTCACTGGGTAAGGAAGAAGCCATGATGATTGAGCAAGGAAAACTTCATATTGACCTCTCGAAATTAAGCTCCCTCAAATTGCAGTGCTTTGATGATGAACGGGATGAATTTCCATTTGTTTTTGGTTCAAAGGTTTCACTACCCAGTATTGAAAAGCTTGAGTTGCTTCATAGTGCCTTCAAAGAGATATTCCCCTCTCAAACACCAGGCATAGATTATACTAAAATTCTTTCACAGCTTAAAAAATTGGAGCTTGAGAGTCTGTTCCAACTTAAATCCATAGGGTTGGAGCACTCCTGGATAAGCCCTTTGCTTGAAAATTTAGAAACTTTACTTGTTTGGAACTGCCATTGTTTGACAAACTTGACACCATCCATTGTGTCCTTCTCTAATCTCATAAAGCTTTATGTAAAGGGTTGTTGTGGATTGAAATACTTGTTCACATTTTCAACCGCCAAAACATTGGTTGTGCTGAAGGAGATGCACATAACCAAATGTAAATCACTTAAAGCAATAGTGGCTCAGGACGGAGAAGGAGGTGACGATGATGATGATGGTGATGAAGATAATGATGTAGAGGAGGAAGGGGGTGGTGAAGGTGATGAAGATGAAGATGAAGACGAAGATGAAGATGAAGATGAAGATGAAGATAAAGATGAAACTAAAGCTGAAGGTGATGAAGATAAAGATGAAGATGAAAATGAAGGTAAAGGTGAAGGTAATGAAGATGAAGATGGAAATGAAGGTGGAGATGAGATTGCATTCAAAAAGCTTGAGATTTTGACTCTTAGCTCATTACCAAAACTTAGAAGCTTTTACACAGGGAGTTCCTCTTTGAATTTTCCATCCTTGCAAGTACTGTCCTTTAGCAAGTGCTACAGCGTGAAACTTTTGCGTCTCTCTGACAAAGTACCAAAGAAATTGACAGTGGTAATAGACGGAAACAGCTGTAAACGTGATGTAAATTCTGTGATCATGCAACAAGACGAGGAAGAGGCATCCTTAGTATGATGATAGATTCCCTTGATTTGTAAGTATAAATATGATTAGCTTATTCTCATGGACATGCAATGTAGCTTAGTCAACTGCTATTGATTGATTAAGAAATTTTCATTGTTTACATATATGTAGAATTGAGAATGTTGAATGAATACATATTCTATCTGAATTGATTTGGTCTTTTCTAATTAACTCACTTTTGCTAATAATTTGCTTCAGGAAAGTGTTGTCTGGTGAGAGAAGCCTATTGCCGTTGCATTCACTCATGTTAGCCTTGAAAACTAATTGTCTTTTGCAACAACAGACTGAACAGAGTAAAAAACATGGAATCCTAGTGAGTATGTTATTTTCCTGCTTTTATTTTTTATATTATGAAAGCATGGACATGAACATACTAAAAGATAAAATGACAAATAAATTTTGAGAAATACTTTTAAAAAAATCAAACATGATAATGTCTTCAATTTGATTTAGCATGGGCAGAAGCTCAAAGTTGTGAAAACTTGTTTTTATAAAATCACCAAGATTTGATATGTTGTAAACGTTCCCGTCACCATATTGATTCATAGATTCAATTTATTTTCTTTTTTTATCTCTAAGCTTAAAACTATTTTAACTTTCAGCTATTATCTAATGTTATTTTTTTTCTAAAAATTTAATGGTTCAGGGGAAATGAAAGAATGCAATAGGATAGGTGGATCGAGAGCATCATGGCAACAATTATTAATAAATCAAAGGGCTTTTCTTTTCAATTGAAGTGTGGTGTGCTTGAATAAAGTTTACCTGTATGCAAGCAGGAATTATCGGTGGTTCTTAAGCTAACAATGGTGTTTTTCTGAATAAAGTTGTCTTGTATTTATATGGGACGAGATGCGTGCATGATTTTTAAGTTACAAGAAGGGTGTTTCATAAATAAATTTGATTTGTATCTTTATTGGAGGTTTGCATTGTCTTCATTGAGTTGCATACGGATGTACTATATGAATAAAGTTGGCGTGGATGTATTTTTGGAAAAGGATGCTCCATGGAGAAAATTTGGCAAACTAGCTTTTTGGTAAGCTAGTTTATAAACTAATTTGACTAAAATAAGTTTGTTTGATATGAGTTTAATTTAATAGCTTCTAGCATATTTTTATAACCTACTTTAATTAGCTTATGAAAATAAGTTAGTTTATAAGTTATTATTTTTTTTGTCATTTTACATTTTTCAACTTATTAGTTAATTTTACTAAATATTTTTAATTTAATCAATTAACTAGTTGATGACCCGTGCCTTGCACGGATGAAATTTAATATTAATAATATATTAATATAAATAATTTTCTATAATATGAAATATATCTCCTTTCATATTTTTTTTAGACCTTTTTTTCTCCAAACATTAAGAATGCAGTAGAAATTAGATTCATATAGATGCATTTTCACTATTTTAAGCATGGAATTTTTTTGGTATGTTTTATGAGGCACTTCATCGTAACTCTATTTAATAATTATGAGGATGACAAATACCTGTATATTCTTTCTAGCAGTGTCTTCACACAAGTCAGGTTACACAAAGCACAAACAATTTCCTGCATATTAATGAGGCTAAATTACTCTTTTAGTCAATTATCTTTATTTTACGTTGTAATTTGATTTTTTATTTTTTAAAAATTGTAAAATAATCCTTTATCTTTGACCACTTTTAGGATGGACCACTTTGGTGGTCAAGTGGTTCACCACGGTCCAGTTTTTACTTACCGTTAGATATATGAATAGAATATTCAAGGGCCCAGATCGTTAGCTGCGTTTTTTTAATTGATATATTATGAATTGCATTTAACTATTTTCAATTTGGAGTATTTTACAATAGTGTCCCTTCTTAGTAATTAGGATTTCTGAAATGAGAAGCATAATCCTTTTGAAGGTAAGGTTCAGGGCGTTTGTTCGTTGTTGGTTATGGAAGATTTTTGCTGGGAATGTTAGATTCGAGGTACAATCGGCTGAGATATTAAATCGCAGGTGCTAGCTAACATTGCAGTTTTTGGATCTCAACTCAACAATCCCAAAAGTCTCTCTCCCCAAATCCCCGATTCTCTCTTCATCCACGGGTCCATATAACACATACATCCTATCCTTATTTCCTACCACCATCGACGTCGGAAACTGCCGCACATTAACCTCCACCTTGTGGTACACCGCTCCCTCCGCCCAATTATCGATACTCTTCACCAATCACAGCTCCTTCATCGGCGACACCACCGCCGCTGCGCCGTCGTTCCTCACTGCCATGTGTGGGTTCCGTTGAGAATCACTTTTTATGGATGTTAACCGATTACTAGAGATTAATGAAGGGTACTATTGTCGGTTCATATTTTAAAAATTATAATCATTCAAAACTATAAAAAAAATCAAATAAAAAAATTAAAATATTATTATAATAGATTTCAAAACTGGACCACAGTGGACCACATGACCAAGTGGTCCACCCTAGAAGTTGTCATTATCTTAATTTTAAGTTACAATTTAGTCATTTATTTTTTAAAAATTACAAAATGGTTCTTTAAATAAATTTTTTTATAGCATCTTTACCCTATAAGTAATGTATTTTTTAATTTTTTTTGGGATAAATATGCTATAAAAAATTACTTAAGGGACTATTTTATAACTTAAAAAAAATAAAGGATCAAATTGCAACTTAAAATAAAGATAAGGGACCATTTTATAACTTTTAAAAAATAAAAAATCAAATTACAACATAAAATAATCATTTAGCTTATTAATAATGATGTTCCTCCTATGTAATGCCAATCTAGTTGGTAATCTATTCAAAAGCAACTGCCAAGAGAAGAGATCAAAACTTTCATAGGGGCAATACTAGATCAAAATAGGCATTACAATATGAGTTGAGCTCCATAAACATAAGTTATTATATATGGAATTAGGACGGAAAACTTGGACTCCAATGGAGCCCTAGATATGATTTCTCAAAACTTCTCCCATTCCTCTGATAAAATTTGTGAAAAAGAAATTGAGTAGTGTTGTACCATCATGAGGAGCTTGGCGAAGAGTGCAGTTCCAACGGCGATCACAATCACGGGCATGGTGGCAGTGTCGATGTCAACAGTCATGTCCTTATTGATCTCATTTTTTTCTTCTCCAATTTTCTTTTGTTTCCTCCAAAACTGACATAACAAAATGAAGGTATCTAGTAGTTGAATGGGGTCTTTTGATATGAAGCTAGTGGTAGTGGCCTTCATGTAGGAAAGAATGAGTTTGGAGAGTCTAATTTCTTATTCTTCTCTATCTAATATTGAGTTCATTTTTTAGCATATAATGTCAATAATGCACTAATTGAGGAGGTGAGAGTTACGAAAGTTTTAATATCTATACCTATATTATATATAAAGAGAATAGAAAGTTTTAGTGTACACATTTTTTATCCCATTTTACTCTTATAACTACCTTTTAAATCTCTTTTTTTTTTATCTCTATAACTACTCTCTTCAATTAACCCAACTTCTATTATCTTTTTCATTATTTTTTATTTTTCAAAAATTATAGAGGCACATGGTGCCTCTTTTCCTAGCCTCATAGAAATTGTGTTGTTGTCATTATAACACAATTTCACTTGTGTCGTCGACAGTGGTGGTGGTGGCAGCGACTACAGTCATGGCGACAGAGGTGGTTGCGACCATGATGGTGGTGTTGATGGTGACGGGTTAAAGATAATATTGAAGAAGAGTGACATGATAATTGAGATATTTTAGAACATGATAATTAAGATATTTTATAAATTTGATTTTTGTTTGGTAAATCTTTTAGAGATTTGATGGTTATATTAGATTTTAATTTGAATTTTTAAATATTTTAATCTCAATCATCTATTATTTTTAATCTGGATCTGATGGTTGTTATGACTTATTCTCATATTTTTACATAAGAAAGTGTTATCACATTAATCGTCCTATATATATTCAAGTGATACATGTTTGATTTCTCTCAAATAAGGTATTGAATTTAAACTTTGTTAGAATTTCCTACTCAAATAAAATTATTCCTGTAAAAATACCAGTGGTCTAAATAAAAAAAATAAAATAAAAGGTAATGTTTTTTCCATTTTAGTATATTCAATATTTCTCTTTTATGTAATAGTTTCTATTTTAATTTCTTGCCACATGCTATTTTTTTTTATGTTCAATTAATTTCTTAAGTTTTAACAGCTCCACGTGTTCTTTTGTTAAATACTACCTCTGGTCCTAATTATAAGCAATATAGGACAAATCATCAATACTAAGGAAAGTAATTATTATATCTTTTTTTAATTAATTCTACTATAAATTTAATTTTTATTCCAAAAACACCTTTTGCTTTAAGTAGTTGTCAAATTGTCATAGTACATAAGGAATAGAGTAAACAATAAAGTAAGGGTACAAAAAAAATTTACTTTAAAAACTAGTGGTTGTTGCTTATAATTAGGACCAGAGAAAAAGTAAATTTGTTACTTATAATTACAACTAGAGGTAGTATATCGTAAGGTTCCTTATACAATTCTTTCTTCACGTGCATTATTACAACAACAATAATAATATGTTGTATAAAATTTTTAAGTTTGTACCCAACTTTATATAATTTTTTTTTTTCCAAATTTCATTAGAAATGTATAACAACCAATTTTTGAATAAAAATATAAGATTGTCAAGTAAATAAATGACTAGGAAAACAGAACAATTATGTCAGAAAAAGAAAACAGAACAATTTTTTTTTACTGATTTTAATTGCTGATTTCTTTCCCAAAATTACATTTTTGGCATCTCTTCTTCTCCCTTCCTTTTCCAAAACAATCATCGCTCATTTTTGTCATTGCTTGATGGACGTGGTTTTTACCCGCTCAATCCTCACAAACACAAATTTGAAGGAATCAAATCTTCTATAACATGTGTACGTTATCCTATCTGTTCTCTATATAAAAAATAATATCTCAATTAAAAAAAAGTTAATAATTAAGAGACAGTTGTTATTTATTAAAAGAATTGTTTCTTAGTGATGTGTATATATATTTTTAAGAGAAACATGAAAGCAGACAAAAAGAACGACAGATAATTTCAATCCATGTATATATATTAGACACGTTTCATTTGTTTAATCAAAGTGAAACAAACTGCAAGAGACATTGGGAATGTAATCAACCATTCATGTGATTAGCTTAGTTGGAGTGGGTGAAAAGAAGCCTTAGAATAATTTATTTGTTATATTGAGATTTTAGAAGAACATCAGAAGAAAAGAGAATAAAGACCCCAGCATTATATCCAAACTTCAAAGGCCATGGAAGAGATCACGAAACAATTAGGGGCTTCTCTTTTGGTACCATCAGTTCAAGAATTGGCTAAAGAAAAGATATCTACTGTTCCACAAAGATACATTCAGCCTCAACATGAAGAAATTGTGGTCTTCTCTGAAGAAGCTAAGAGTATCCTTGAGATTCCAATTATTGATATGAAGAACTTGCTCTCTGTGGAATCTGGTGGTTCTGAATTGGCCAAACTTCACCTTGCATGCAAAGAATGGGGATTCTTTCAGGTCTTTTTTTCTCTTTTTATCCTTCAATTTCTTTATAACATATCTTTCTGTTTGATCCTGGACTCAGGAAATTTTAGATACATAAAAAAATCAATTACAAGATAAAACTATCTATGTATATGCTAAATTTGAATTTTTGAATTATGAATTGATTTAGTTGTTAATCTCCTTGTAGCTGATAAACCATGGTGTTAGCTCTTCCTTGGTGGAGAAGGTGAAGTTGGAGATTCAGGATTTTTTCAACCTTCCAATGTCAGAGAAGAAAAAGTTTTGGCATAGTCCACAACATATAGAGGGTTTTGGACAAGCATTTGTTGTGAGTGAAGGCCAAAAACTTGATTGGGCTGACCTTTTCTTTATGACCATTCTTCCAAAAAATTTAAGAATGCCCCACTTATTTCCACAGCTCCCTTTTTCATTCAGGTTCTCTGTCTTTCTATGTCTTTTGACAAATTCATGTCTCAAAGGGTTTGCATGCTTAGTCACTACTCTTTGTCATGCAGAGAAACTTTAGAGCTTTACTCACAGGAACTTCAAAATCTAGCCATGGTTATTATTGTACATATGGAAAAGGCTCTTAAGGTGGATGAAATGGAAATGGTAAAGTTATTTGAAGACTTGAGACAGTCTATGAGGATGAACTATTACCCTCCATGTCCTCAACCAGAGAAGGTTATTGGCCTCACACCCCATTCAGATGGAGTTGGTCTCACTATCCTCTTACAAGTCAATGAAGTAGAAGGGCTCCAAATAAAGAAAGATGGCATGTGGGTTCCTATTAAGCCCCTGCCTAATGCCTTCATTGTCAACATTGGAGAAATACTTGAGGTAATATAAGTACCATTCATGTCACTATAAACTAACTCTTGAAATTCCACTTGCATAATTAGAAGCAGTATGTTGATTAAAATAGCTTCAATTTAGTTATGAGCGGACAATAAATGTGTGAGCTAAACTCTTGGTTACATAATTGAACAGATCAATATATCATAATATGCGACTATAAGTAAATTCAAAGGATAAGTCAATATGTATTTTGGTATTGATATAATTTTTCTGATGAGAAATGATAGAAATACATTCTTTGATAGTTAACATATTTTTTTTATCATTAGCTGAATTTTTTTTGGAAATCACAGAATGTTACAAGTTTCATTTTTTGTTTAATAAATCTCACTTATGATTTTATAATTTCTAATAAATTTCAATAAATAACAGTGTGTTAAAAAGTGTATTATTAGCACTCTACTTTTTCTGCTTTCTTCATGCGGTTTAGCATTTGCATGACTCATTTGATTTTGTTTGAGTGTTTTATATGGCAGATTATAACCAATGGGATTTACCAAAGTATTGAGCACAGAGCAACAGTGAACTCTGAAATAGAAAGGCTTTCAATTGCAACATTCCACAGCCCTAAACAAGAAGTTGAAATAGGTCCTGCGGCTAGCTTAATCACTGAACAAACACCAGCAAAGTTCAAAAGAATTAAAATGGAGGAATACTTCAAGGGCCTATTTGCTCGTAAACTTGATGGAAAATCTTACCTAGATACCATAAAAATAGAGCATCACAATCGAAGTTAATAAAAACTAGCTACTGGCTTTATGGTATTGTCACCATATGCCAATGCTGGATTGTAGCCCAATAGCAGTGCGTGCATTTATGAATAAATTGAAGACCAGTTTTCATCCATAAGGAATAAAGGGCGAGCCAAAGTAGTCACATTTTCTTTGTTAATTTTGTTTCTGTACTCATGCAATCACAGGTTCCTATTCTAGCTAGCAAGATGATGTTATGTGCAAGATTACAAAGATGAAACCATGTTCTTTATCCTTTTAATCTCAACCTATTTTTTTTTTTTTTTTGCTTAATTACAATTTTTACTCCCAATTTTTTATTTTTTGGCAAACTTTATCCCCAATAAATTAATTTGGTGCATTTTACCCCCAACATTTTTAAAAAATTGCAAATTTTACCTTCTATTATTGTGCTGATGTGGCATGCTGACATAAGTATAAAAAATGGAGGTAAAATTCACCAAAAAATAAAAAGTTAGGAGTAAAATTTGCCAAAAATGAAAAAGTTAGGGATAAAATTTGCCAAAAAATAAAAAATTGGGGGTAAAAAATACAATTATTTTAGCATGCCACGTCATCAAAACTGTGGAAGGTAAAATATGCATCTTTTTAAAAATGTTAGGCGTAAAATGTACCAAATTAATTTATTGGGAGTAAAATTCGCTATAAAATAAAAAGTTGGGGGTAAAAATTGCAATTAAGCCTTTTTTTTCCCCCAGAAAATCTCAACCTATTTAATTAGTTTGTTTTTATACTTTTAATAGATACAACTTTATGAAGCACCAAACTTCTAAAGTCAAGTCACAATGAGTAATTGCACGCTTAGATATGTTTGGCCCAATTTTCTTTTCATTTAAAAATTATTTTTAATTTGGAGCTAAAAATATATATGTATTTTTTTTAAGTAGGTGTTGATTGTCGGTTTCTATTTTCTCAGCTTAAAAACACCTAATATAAAAGTTGTTTGGTAAAAAATGTTAAAAAAATTATTTTGTTTAAAAATAATTATCTTCATCAGATAAAAAAGTACTTTTATAAAAAAAATATTAGTAAAATAATTTAATTTACAAAACAGTTGATGATGTCATATTAGTTGATGAGGGATTTAAAAATACAGTTTAAAAAAAAAGAAGCTTAAATAAAATTTTGATCCCCTACATTTTATTTCTTTTATTTTGGTTCAATTGAACATTGGACTTAACATATTCATTTAAGGTACCATCAAGAAATGATTTAATTAATTAAAATGTAAGAAATAAAAGAAATAAATGTAGGCAAAATTGAGAATTGAACCAAAATTATGAATTTTCTAAAATAGAATGATCAAATGTCTCTATTTTGAGATAGGGTGACCAAAATTGTGGATTAACTAAATAGGGGGACTAAAATTGTATTTAAGCCAAAAAAAAAATTACACGTGACTACCTGTCAGACTCTTTAATGATGTGGAAAATCATTGGAATTAGAGCTATCAAATAGGCCGGGTCGGGCCAGCCTGGCTCGTGTGGGCCAACCAGTTCACTGGGCCAGCCCCGCCTGGCCTGTATAACATTCAGGTTGCTATTTTTTGGGCTTGGCCTGGCCCTATATAGGGCCACCGGGCCAGTGGGCCAAATTGACCTGAATTTAAAATGAATAAAAAAATAAAAAATAAATTTTAGATTTAAAAAATAAAAATAAAATCCCTTTTTTTGTGCAATGGAGGAGTACGTCATTCTTTTTTTTTTTTGGTACAATATGAGATTTCTGCTACTTAAGTTACGTGATGCTAGCTGCAGTAGCTACACTACCCCTTTTTTTAGCAGCAAAGGAATAATTCATTAAAAACTATACTACAAAGTAAAGCCATAGCATGCAGTATGGCCAATTAACCAATAAAATCCCTCCACCAGGTAGCGTAGCCAGTTATGAAACCTATATTTTTTATTTAATACTAAATGCAACAAATATTTTTTTTATTTGAAAGTTTTATTATACCAGTCTTCAGGCCAGCCTGTGGCCTGCGGGCTAGTCCGGCCTAAGGCCATTTGGCCCGTCGGGCCAGGCCAAAAAGGCCTAGTTCTATTTAGGCCATCATTTTTAAAGCCCATCCTGGCCTTATTAGAGGGCTGGCCGGGCCGGCCTGTCGAGCCAGATCCAAATTGACAACTCTAGTTGGAATAGCATCATAGTAGAGTCCAGCATCATTGTGGATCCTTGATTTTCTTTTTTCCTTTTTTAGAAAAAAGGCATGGAATAGCATTATAGTATAGTCCAGCATCCCAAGTTTCCTATTATGTTGACACCCTAAAACCTATTAATCATTTACCAAACAAACCAGACCTAAATTTATTAAAATCATAAAAAGAGAACAAAATACGTGGAAGGACTGTACCAAAATCCATATGAAATCTATACTGTGAAAGGCCCATACTATTTCAAGTAAAATAGGAAGAACAAAAAGAGGAAACAGAGTCCCCATCAATGAGAACCTTAGTTAACAACAGCAAAATTGGCGAGGAGATCAGCACATTCATTACCCTCTCTAAAGATATGAGTTGCTTTGTAGCGTAAAAACCTAGCAAGCAACTATGAAGTCAAAACAGCGATCCATCTAATTTTTCGCCTCTGCTCCACACTTCAAACTCTAACCTACCAAAACGACATCTCCACCTTCCTTTCATCAATGTTGCATCGACCATACCTCACCAAATGCTAAACTAAATCTCACCAAATGTTATCAGATCATCAAATCTGGAATGTTAAAAAAAAGTGTGAATTTACGAATTGTCTAATTTGGAATAAGAAAATTATTATTCTGAAAAACTTTTTACCTATGCCCCATTGTATTTCTTGGACGACATAATCAGCTTCATCCTTCCTTACATTATTTAAAAAATAATATAGTAATTGTATATGATACTAGTATTATATATAATTATTTCTAGTTTTTATTTTTTTTCCAAACACACACATTTAAAAATATAGTCTAAAATTAAAAGAAATAATGTTTTAGTGTTCAGTTACATTATTTAAAAAACATTATCCTAATATTTTAACATGAAACAGAAAATGTTTAAATGTCATATCCTTGTCCCTTTTCCTCACATTTACTCTGACCAGTAGGAACATATGGACTTTGATTTTGACGTAACATTTTATTTCACCTGAGTAGGGATGATGAGTGGGAAATTAGTATTATTCAAATTGTTTTTTGGTGATGAAGTACAATTTTTGATGATGTTATTTATAAAAAGAATTGTTTTTTTGGTGATGAACTACAATTTTTTTTGGGTAAATATCCTATTTAGTCCCTGAACTTTCCATTCACTGACAATTTAGTCCTTACATTTTTGAAATTACCAATTTAGTCCACAAATGTGCAAATATTGCGACAAATTAGTCCAACCGTTAAGTATGCGCCGTTTCCATTAATGTTGAGTGCATACGTGGCACGTCGTCAATGCGGTGGCAAATCCACGTGTACGGGGGGTGTTCCATGTCAGCATGGACTAAATTGTCAGTGAAAATGAATTTTTTTTTTACAGTTTCTTTTTAAGGTTACGTATATAACAACCATTTACTCTCGAAAATTTGAAGAAGTCTTCATTTCGTTCAGGAAGTAACTGTCAAAATTGTCCCCAACTTTTGACACTTAATGTTAAAATGGTCCCAAAAAATATAACTAACTAGGAAACTGGTCCACGACAATTATGAAATAAACGTGCATTCATAGTAAAATTGCAAAATGTGTTCATTACATTGGCAAATACTACTAAAATTTCTAATGTGACAGCTTCCATGCTCAATTCAAATTCTGGTACATTCAAATTCTAATGCCCTTGCACACTGCCAAACTAATCCCCTAAGCTCCTTATCTTTTCATTGTTTGGAAAAATTCCTCCACAAATGCATAACACAGAACCTATGAGGAGCATTAGGAAAGACCTCCTTCATTGCTGGGACCAGACCCTATACGTGATTGTAAGCATACATCAGTTACAGTTATAAGCAAATTTTCTTTTAGCATATTGACAAATTAGTCCCTAAAGTATGCCACTTAATGACAAAGTGATTCTCAAACTATACAACTTACTGACAAATAAGTCCACGATATGCATGGATTATAACAAATGCACTAATAATAATATACATCAAATACCAACATGAGTAGGTGGAGGCAAAAAAAAAAAAAAAAAACCCACAGCGAAATACCTTCAACTAGTTGTCGTTTGTCTTCAACGAGTCATTACCAATCATCTTCTAATGGCGGTAAAAAATGAACTGCCACTATCCACTGGTCGTCGTCACCGTTGGCCATTGGCAAAGCGAAGGGTGGGAAAGAGAAGAAGGAGGAAAGACAGTGATTTTCTCTGAAAGGTTACAAATGGTAACAACAACATGAATGGTCACTTAAAGAGGTAAAAAGGGAAAAAATTTGACTGACATATTGGTCCTCTAACCTAGCTAAGCGCGTGCAAATCACATCCGCCACGTAGATTTGCCATGTCATCGACGACGTGCCACGTCACTATTGACGTTAACGGAAACGGTAAATACTTAACGGTTGGACTAATTTGTCACAACATTTGCACATTTGTGGACTAAATAAGTATTTTTGAAAATGTAGAAACCAAATTGTCAGCGAATAGAAAGTTCAGGGACTAAATAGACTATTTACCCTTTTTTCTTTTAGAGAAGCATGAAAGAAAACAAAAAGAATGGCATATAATTATAATCCATGAATATATTAAGAGAAAATTGATGTTATTTATAGAAAGAATTGTTTTTTTTGGTGATGAAGAACATTTTTTTTAGAGAAACATGAAAGCAGACAAAAAGAACGGTAGATAATTTTAATCCATGTATATATATTATTAGACACGTTTCATTTGTTTAATCAATGTGAAACAAACAAACTACAAAAGACATTGGAATGTAATAAACCATTCATGAGAATGATTAGCTTAATAAGAGTGGGTGAAAATATTGAGATTTGAGAAGACATCAGAGAACAAAGACCCCAGTTTTATAACCAAAGGCCATGGAAGAGATCACAAAACAATTAGGGAGTTCTCTTTTGGTACCATCAGTTCAAGAATTGGCTAAAGAAAAGATATCTACTGTTCCACAAAGATACATTCAGCCTCAACATGAAGAAGACATTGTGGTCTTATCTAAAGAAGCTAATAGTATCTTTGAGATTCCAATTATTGATATGCAAAGCTTGCTCTCTGTGGAATCTGGTAGTTCTGAATTGGCCAAGCTTCACCTTGCAAGCAAAGAATGGGGATTTTTTCGGGTCTTTTTTTCTTTCTTTTTTCTCTTTATCCTTCAATTTCTTTATAACACATCTTTCTGTTTGATCCTGGACTCTAAACCTTTTACATATATCACAAAGAGAAAATAGGTGATGCATTGACAGTGTAAAAAAGTTTTACATTGTCATCCAATCACAATCCACCATGTATAGTAAGTTTTGTAACTTTTACAATAACTACCTTTAAAGTCATACTAATGGTGATTTATGATTGGTTGACAGTAGGGTTTTAAAAATCGTTTTGAATCGGAAATATTGTCAGCATCATAACGGTATCGGACCTCAACGATACCATTACGCGCCGATATTGTGGAGCAATCGAAAATCACGTGTAACGGACGCGACATAATGTATAGCGACTGCAACAAACACAAACAGAAATGCAACAGAACGTAACGCGGTAACGGGACTTCGACGTGGCCACCATCATAAGTTCATGTGCGTCTTGCTTCTACGGTTGCGAGGTAGAGGGGCAGAGTGGCCCCTTGCAGCTCCTAAGACACTCGTCGCGGAGCGCTTGGCTCTAGCTTTGCCATGGCACCATTCGCGGGGAAAATCATAGCAATTTTCGGGTTTTGCAGCCACTCCTTCGTTTGCGTTGTCGCCAGACAAGGATATACGACCTTTGCCGTTGCTGGACAAGGCCTTGTGACCTTCGCCGTCCCTGACAACAGCTTCTGCGGCCTCCGTCTTGCCACCGCTGACCTTTAACTCATTCATCTGCATTGTCTTCCTTTTCCATAGGGGCGGCGCAAGCTTGTGCAGCTTATGGGTTGGGTCTTAGGGTTTTCGGTGTTCTTTTTTTCTTTTCTCTCATATGTTGTTGGGCCTCAGTCCAATAGCTTTTTTTTTTTTTCTTATGTAAAACATAAGATATAAGATATAATATAATCAACTAAATAATAATAATAATAAGAATAATAATAATAATAATAATAATAATAATAATAATAATAATAATAATAATATAAAAAATATTTAAAGCATAACATATAGTAGTAATATAATAAACTAAATAATAATAATAATAATCTAAATACAGCATAATATATGATAAAATAATTATAAATAATAGTAATAAAAACTAAATAAAACATAAAATACAATACAATAAATTAAATAATAGTAATAACAAAATTTATAAATAATATAATAATAAGAAATATCTATAGTAAGTAAAAAAAATATAAAATATCATTAAACAAGTACATATATTGTTATATAATATATTAGTTATAGGTTATTTCATAGTGATAAAAAAAATATTAATTATAGGTTATTATAGATTATATAATGATATAAAATATTTTAATAAATTTTTTTACAAAATGGTGAAACATTCACACCGCGACGACCGCAATCCACATCGCAGAATCCGCAATATCCATAACCGTAAAAACCTTAACGCGAACTCGACCGCAATTTAAAACCTTGGTTTGACAGTGTAAAACTATTTTACACTGGTAGTGCATCACTATTAAACTCTATTACAAAATCAGTTAAAGTTAAAACTATATAAGTATAAAATTGAAATTTTGAATTAATTAAGAATTGATTTAGTTGTTAATCCCCTTGTAGCTGATAAACCATGGTGTTAGCTCATCCTTGGTGGAGAAAGTAAAGTTGGAGGTTTAGGATTTCTTCAACCTTCCAATGTCAGAGAAGAAAAAGTTCTGGCAGAGTCCACAACATATAGAGGGTTTTGGACAAACATTTGTAGTGGGTGAAGAGCAAAAACTTGATTGGGCTGACATTTTCTTTATGACCACTCTTCCAAAACATTTGAGAATGCCCCACTTGTTTCCACAGCTTCCTTTCAGGTTCTCTTTCTTTCTATGTTTTTTTCACAAATTCATGTCTCAAAGGGCTTTCATGCTTAGTCACTACTCTTTGTCATGCAGAGACACTTTGGAGCTTTACACACAAGAACTCAAAAATCTAGCCATGGATATTATTACAGATATGGAAAAGGCTCTTAAGGTGGAAGAAATGGAAATGACAAAGTTATTTGAAGACTTGACACAGACTATGAGGATGAACTATTACCCTCCAAGTCCACAACCAGAAAAAGTTATTGGTTTCACACCCCATTCAGATGGAGTTGGTGTCACCATCCTCCTACAAGTCAATGAAGTAGAAGGGCTCCAGGTAAAGAAAGATGGCATGTGGGTTCCTATTAGGCCTCTGCCTAATGCCTTCATTGTTAACATTGGAGAAATACTTGAGGTAATATAATCATTCATCACACTATAATACCAACTCTTGAATTCCACTAGCATGATTAAAAGCAACATGTTGAAAAAAATATATAGCTTCAATTTAGTTATGAGCAGAGACATTAAATGTGAGCTAAATTCTTGGTTACATAATTGAATAGATCACTCATCACTGTATAATGATATGCGACTACAAGTAAATTCAAAGCCCAAGGGAAAAAGTATATTTTTTAATATGGATTTTTTTGGTATTATCATTTTTTTAGAAATGGTAGCAATATACTCTCTTATACATTCTTTTGAATATACTTTCTGTTATTGACTCAATTTTTTCGGGAATCATAAAATTTTGTGAGTCTCACTTCATATTTGATGAGTCTCACCTGTGATTTAATAGTTTCCAACAAATTTTATCTCATAGCACAAAGTGTGTTAGAGGGAATGTATAAGATAGTATGTTACTAATGCTTCTCTTTTTCTATTTAGCACCCACATGACATCTTTGACTCTGTTTGAGTGTTTTATATGGCAGATTATAACCAATGGGATATACCAAAGTATTGAGCACAGAGCAACAGTGAACTCTGAAATAGAAAGGCTTTCAATTGCAACAATCCACAGCCCTAAAATAGACGTTGAAATAGGTCCTGCGGCTAGCTTAATCACTAAACAAACACCAGCACATTTCAAAAGAATTAAAATGTAGGAATACATCAAGGGCCTATTTGCTCGTAAACTTGCTGGAAAGTCTTACTTAGATACCATAAGAATATAGCATTGCAATCGAAGTTGATAAAAACTAGCTATTGGCCTTACGGTACTGTCATCATATGCCAATGCTGGATTGTAGCCCAATTGCGTGCGTGCATTTATGAATAAATTGAAGACCTGTTGTCATCCATAAGGTCGAGCCAAAGTAGTCACATTTTCTTTGTTAATTTTGTTTATGTGCTGAAGCAATCACAGGTTTCTATTCAAGCTAGCAAGATGATGTTATGTGCAAGATTACAAAGATGAAACCATTTTTCCTTTTAATCTGTCTTAAGTAAATACAGCTCTATGAAGTACCGAACTTCTAAAGTCAAGTCACATTAACTACTATGTTTAGGGTTTAAAAGGAAAAAATAAGCCATAAATTAATCTATTTGCCCTTAGCCCGCAATGCACTATATATATATATATATAGGTAACAAATGTTAGCTGGAAACTAAATTTTGTGAGTTAGCACTAGCACGAATTGACATATTTAAACTTGACTTTGACTCAAATCCTACACTTTAATATAATGAAAAATGACTTTAATTTCTATAAAAACTAAATCTTCCTTTCATCAGCGATCCATCCAATTCTTGGCCTCTGCTCCACACTCCCAAACTCTAAGCAACCAAAATGGCATTTCCACCTTCCTTTCATCAGTGCTACATATATTGATCGCACCTCACCAATCAGCTAAACTCTATAAATCTCACCAAATGTTTTATCTTGTACCTTGGGGGACCAATTTCTTTTTCTTCCCAGGGTCGAATTGGGCCGGCCCAAGTACTCTTGACTATTTCATATGTTTGAGCTGCATAAATGAAGTCTCCGTCAGTTAAAAGCAAGCTACACAGTGCCCATTTCAATGAGGTCCAACTCTTCGTGGCATCTTTAGTTGTTTGTGGTCGACTCAAAGTGATAGACCCTCCAAGACGGTTCTCCCACTTCTATGACTGCCTCCACACTAGTACAATAAGGGGGGAAGAAGTCTCTCTTGTGGTTGAGTGGAGAGTGGTCTGGTGAGACCATATCATATTGGGTAGTTGGTTGACTCGATTTGTTTTTTTACATTATCCAATCTTCTTTTCAATCCTTTGCGGATGACCCTATTTTTTTTATTTTTTGATTTCTCTTGACTGTTGGTTTGAGTATGCACTACTAATGAGAAATGGTGCTTGATCTTCAAGTGTCCAAAAATGTTTGTCAGTGAACTGAGTCCCATTTTTGGAAATGATGACCTTTGAAATGCCTAAACAACATATGACTAATATATAAACGAACTTTGTGGCATTCTTGACTATGATCTTTGTGAGTTGTTCAACTTCAATCCACTTGATAAAGTAATATGCTGCCATAGTTATTGTGCGTTTGTTTTACACAAATCACGTATTCTGAGACATGTTGAACTTAATTTTTGTGAAAGGGAGCTTTGGCGTTCAATGTGCTTGAACGCAAAAACAAACACAACTTAAATACTTGACTTGCCCGAGAACCTGTGGGAAACAAGTATGTTGATTCTCCATAAAGTTACCATGCATGGTGAAAAAATGTTGAGCTCTATGGGTAATGCGATGTGAACGTCGATGTGGTGTTGACATTTGTCACAATTCGTGACATGGTAGTATGAATAAGTTTTCATGATCAATTAATCGTATCCGATCATTAGGGTTTTAAGCTAGGGACTTTCCTTCGACATAATGTCTATAATTCCTCTAATGGACATCTATCAGGTGGTCACTTGCTTTCATTAGGCTTAGGCATTTAAGTATCGAGGGTGCAGAAACCTCTTAGATAGAGCCATCCATTGACAATGGTGTACTAGTTGACTTTTTGTTATAGTCTTAGGCAGTGTTATCAGACCCGGCCCGGTCATCGACTCGGCCGGGGTACTGGATCACTGGGTCAGGGGTCAACTCGGTGAGTCAACAGTTGACCCGCATGACTCGGCTTGTATTAAAAAATAATAAAAAATTCATAACCTGTAAACTTTTTAATAATTTTTTTTAATGATTTCATAACCTGTAAACTTGTACACTTTTTTGTGTGTGCAGAAAAGATAGCTTATAAACTTATACCCTTAAATATTTAAAGTTTAACAAAATTCAACACATTTATAAGCATAGTTATGAACTTGTTTAATAATCTTGAGCAGCATATTTTTTTTCTAAAATTCAACATACACAACCTTAAGTTATAATTTAAAATATATCATTATCATCTATTTATTAAAAGTTAAAACTATCATTGTTGTACACCGGCAGACATAATCTAATATATCTATATATAAACCTATTTTATTTAGACAATACAATTTTTTCATTCATCCCATTATTGCTCTGATAAAAAATAATAATTTTTCAAACCAGTAAGTATATTGGATGAGATAAGATAAATACAAGTTTTACTCGTAGATAACAATATAAGCCAAGGAGAAAAGGCAAAATTGGAAGTGACAATAGTTTTATGATTTTATCATCTTAAATCCTAACATACAATTATGCTTGGTAAAAAAAAGTAAGCAAATATATAAATAATATAAGTGTAAGATATAAATTAAATTTTCTTATATGAGTGTTATTGTTCTCCTATAAAAAAAAAAAAGAAAAACAAACCAAAATTCGTGACCCGCCGAGTCAACCGGGTCACCGGGTCAACCTCAAAACCGGCCGAGTCAACCCGGGTCACACCGGGTCGATTGCATAACAGATCCGATTGGTGACTCGGACCGGTTGGGTGACCGATTTCCGGGTCAATGGGTCGACCCGGCCGGTCCGAGCCGGGTATGATAACTATGGTCTTAGGCTTTTATCTTGTATGCAAGGAGTTTCCCTCCGGTTAAGTAAGCCTTAATCAAGGTCATCCAACTTTCATCAATTTCAGTCTCAAGTATAACACTAGATTGTGAAACATCTCCTTGAATGACAATTTTGTTGTTCCTTGTGCTCCTAGTGCTAACAAACTTAAACAGTATGTTAGCCCTAGCATTGCATATGTTGAGGATGTGGGTCACTTCAATTTGGTGAAACTGGGCCGGAAACCAAAAAACAAATATTATCTTATATACTCTTCATCTATTCTTCAAATTTGGGTCAAAATGTAGTTAAAAAGGGAACAACTGGCTTAATTTTTTTCTTTCATTAATTTAAATATTTTGTACCATATATAAATTAATATTTTCAATTTTGTTATTTGAATACAAAAAAATTAATATCATTGCAATATTGTATATAATTATTTTTATTTTTTATATATGCACACATTTAAAAGATATACTCCCCCATGATAAGGAAAAGTAATATTTTTTATCCATTTTTATTATTCAAAAAACTTCTTTGATATTTTATCTTGAAACATAAATTTTTAAATGGTAAGATGAGCTTTCACCGTGTCAGCTTTTTATCGTTATCCCTATTCCTCACGTTTGCCCCGATGGGTAGGAACATCGGGACTTTGATGCAACATTTTATTTCATCCGAGTAGGGTGAGTAGGAATTTTTGTTTCTTAGTATTATTCAAATGTTGGTTGCCCCTACTAGCCACCACAAGTCAAATTTAACACTGTGTTCAGTTGAGTAGGAACAAAAGAGATGAAAAAGAGATGAAAGTATGAGGAATGAAAATGGATGAAAGAGATATGAAAGAAGGTGGAAAGTGAGATTGTTTGATATAGATGAAAGATTTGAATTAAAGTGATTTGGTAGATAAAAAAAAAGAAAGAAAAATAATTTAATATTATTATTAATATTATTTATTTTTATTATTAATAATATTTATTATTATTATTGTTATTACTTTTTATTATTAATAATATTTATTGTTATTATTATTAAATGATATATATAATATAATATAGGGGAGGGGGATATCCGATTATGGTGAACCCATAATCGGCTTAGGGGGCTATATTGTTGTGTTATCAAAAGAAAAAAAAGAACATGTGCTGTGTTATTGAAGAAGAAAAAAAAGAATGTGTGTTATGCGTATCTATCTTGTTACTTTTTTTTTTTTTTTAAGAAATCTATCTTGTTGTTACTGTTCATTTCACTGGTGTTTCATACCATTTTTGTGATGAAAGATAAAATTGTGGGTCCCACAAAAAATAAAACTTTCAACCCAATCAAACATGATGCAAATTTCATTTTCATCTTCTTTCATATTACTTTCACTTTCACCTCTTCATTTTCAGACCAAAGAACACTACCTAAAAGAGAAAGGGAGGGGAGGGGGTTGAGTAACTGAGAGAAGGATATATTAGGAAATTAACACTTTTTTAAAGATGGGGTGAACTTAGCAATAGGGTTACGGTTAACAATGTCCTAAATTGTTGAAAAAAAAAAAAAAGGAATGATAGGAAATTTTAGCAGTCAGATTTAGTGAGTGGAGAACATCTCCTTCTCTCCAAAAATGTCATTCACTTTCTCTCAACTCTCAACTCAAATTTTTTTCCCCAAACCACTTTGATCTCTCTGCTTGCTGCTGCGTCTTCGGTGGCCCAGGAGTGCGTGGAAGAGGAAAAGCTTCAAATTTTCAGGTGGGGGAGGAAGTTTTCCCATGTGGTAACCTCTATTGTGTTTAATTGCTTGGTTGGATTGATTTTATATGCTGGAAATCTGCTCCTTTGTGAATATGTATTGTTGACATTGGAAAGGAGTTTTAGTTACATTATTATTTAATTATAGACTATTATATATAATAGATTTGTTTACTTTTATGATATGAGAAAATAGGTGATGCACTATAAAAAGTTTTACACCGTCATTCAATCATAACCCACCATGTATGGTAAGTTTGTTCACTTTTAGAATAATCATCTTAAAAGTCATACAAACAGTAATTTGTAATTGATTGATAATGTAAAATAGTTTTAGTTAAATTCTTATAATAATTACAAAATATATTAAAAATGTACTGAACCATTCATGTGATTAGCTTGCTTGGACAGCATGAAAAGAAGACTATTTTGTTTGTTATTACATTGAGAAGAACATCAGCGTGGAAGAGATCACGAGGACTTCTCTTCTGGTGCCATCAGTGCAAGAATTGGCTAAACAGAATTTGTCTACACCGTTCCACAAAGATACATTCAGCCTCAACATGAACACAACATGGTGCTCATCTCTGAAGAAACTAATAGTACCCTTGAGATTCCAGTTATTGACATGCACAACTTGCTTTCTTTAGAATCTGGGAATTCAGAATTGGACAAGCTTCACCTTGCTTGCAAAGAATGGGGATTCTTCCAGGTGGATCTCTTTAATGTTCTCGTTTTATCCTTCAATTACTCTGTAAACATGGGTTTGTACACATACACTATCATTTATTTATATATTTAATTATGTGATTATGTCATTTTTCATTTTTATAGCTATTGTTTACGTAAAATCTGTGCTTAAAATTTTTATTTAGGATTACATAGAATGATAGATATATACCACTATTGGTCTTAATCAACAAAGAAATATGCAAGAGTGACATTTTGTTTAGAGCATCACCGAAACACCTCAATAAACCTTAATTATACTTGTTCTCCACTTTCTGGAATAAAAACTTTAGTTATAAATAAGGGAGTTAGATAATTCCGGTCAATATGTTTTGGATTCGAACTAAAAATTGATTTGAATTTTAATATCTTTTAAGTAGTTAACAAATCATGGAGTAAGCTCTTCCTTGGTGGAGAAAGTGAAGTTGGAGATTCAGGACTTCTTCAACATTCCAATGTCAGAGAAGAAATTTTTTTGGCAGAGTCCACAGCATATTGAGGGATTTGGACAAGCATATGTTGTGAGTGAAAACCAGAAACTTGATTGGGGTGATATGTTCTATGTGACAACCCTTCCAACTCACTCGAGATTGCCCCACTTATTTCCACAGCTCCCTCTTCCTTTCAGGTTCTATTTCTATATATTATATAAGGTTTTAAATTACGGTCACGGTTACGTGTGTATGTATTTATATCATTATATTCATACTTGCGTGCTTATTCATTGCTCTTTGTCATGCAGAGACACTCTAGAGCTTTACTCACATGAAAAATTTAGCCATGGTTATTATTGGCCATATGGAAAAAGTTTTGAAAATAGAAGAAATGGAAATAAGAGAATTATTTGAAGATGGGATACAAAAGATGAGGATGAACTATTACCCTCCATGTCCACAACCAGAGAAGGTTATTGGCCTCAAAAATCATTCAGATGGAGTAGGTCTCACTATCCTCCTACAAGTCAATGAAGTCGAAGGGCTCCAGATAAAGAAAGATGGCATGTGGGTTCCAATTAAGCCCCTGCCTAATGCCTTCATTGTTAACATTGGAGAAATACTTGAGGTAATATAAGTACCATTCTTGCATGATTAAAAGCACCATGTAGTATAAAATAGCTTCAATTTAGTCATGGACAAACATTAAATGTGAGAGGCTAAACTCATGGCTAGACAATTGAATATAGATCACTATATATATCATGATATACGACTATAAGTAAATTCAAGTCTAAGGGCAATTTTTTTTTAACATATAATTTTTGTATTGATGATATCATTTTTCTATTTTCTTTATGCGGTTTAGCATCCACATGGCACCTTTGATTTTGTTTGCATGTTTTATATGGAAGATTATAACCAATGGGATATACCAAAGCATTGAGCACAGAGCAACAGTGAACTCTGAAATAGAAAGGCTTTCAATTGCAACATTCTACAGCCCTGAACAAGACTTGGTGGTAGGTCCTGTGGCTAGCTTAATTACTGAACAAACACCAGCACGGTTCAAAAGAATTAGATTGGAGGAATACTTTAGGGATCGATTTGCTCGTAAACTTGATGGAAAGTATTACCTAGATAACGTGAGAATTGAATAGAGCATCGTAATTGAAGTTGATAGAAACTAGCTACTGGTTTTATGGTACTGTAACCAATGTAAAGCTAGATTGTAGCCCAAGTCCAAAAGGAAAAATGTAAAGCTATTCTAGCAAGATGATGTTATATATGTGCAAGATTGCAAAGATGAAATTAAACTATTCTTTCTCAAGCTCTTTAATTAGCAGGCTTTTATCATTTTAATTTTTTCTTTTGGTATACAATAATGATAACGAAGATTAAACTTAAGACCTTTTTATATATGAGTAAATTACAGCAACACCCCCTGAACTTATATTAAATTACACATAACTCCATCATTTTTTATTTTCCTACACTAATTCCCTTTAAGTTTGAAAACATTACACTAATATCTCCTTATATGTTTGAAAAAATTATACTGACACCCCTCCAAATCTTACACTAATACCCCCTACAAGGGAGGCGAAAGTAATGGTTAAAAAAGCAGGAAGTGCTTATGTAATTACACGAAACCTTAGGGAATGTTGTTGTAATTTACTCTTTATATATTATCCAAACTCCCATCACTAGGTTGATCTTAGTGGTTATTTTAATTAAATTTCTATGCTTGTACAGCAAGCCTTTATAGGCAGGATTAAATAATAAAACAGTAATAATTAAAGTAGGAAAGCTTATAGAATGCTTAATTAGATTTGGGATTGAAAAATTCCATACTCCCGTTTGTGTAAAAAATTTGTATCTTGTAGTTTTTGTCCTATTTGGAACTTATAAAAACTGAAAACCAAACACATTTAACAATGAAAAATGCTAAACATGCGTCCCATGGATCGAAGTGGAGGAAACAAAGATAAAAGGTGAGTAATAAGAAAGTAAAATGTTTAAATATAATCACTCCTTAACATTAAAAATTGCTCGCCCAGTGCAAGATAGCCTGCAGTCCAATCATTGTTTTTAAATCATCATAGCAATATATAGAATTTTATTGCCTCAAATCGACATGATGCGATTACGACTGCATGCAGGGACAGATTAACGGGGGGGCAGGCAGGGCCCTAGTCCCCCCTCCCTCAGGTTTCTAGGTTTATTATACTATAATTAAACTAAAGCTTCTTATGTTCAAGAATGAATGTCAAGGAATGAGAAATTTTTTTTTAACAACAGTGAGAAAACTTTTTAGTGTTATAGTGTTGTGACAGAATAATTAGCTTAAAAAAATTCAGTTCCTATTCAAAACTTCATATGTATGAATGTATAAAAAATAACAAATACCAAGTCAACAAAATACAAAGGATTGCGAAACAATTATGAAATTAATTTGGTAGTTAAAGTATAGAGCACTCTATCATTATCTCAGAATATTGTATGTTAATTTTAAACATTTGTTATTATTTTATTATAAATATATTATATAGTTTTATATAGTTAGGATAAGGCAAAAGCAAAAAAAAAACAAATGAAAACACAATTATCATTGCTATCCCAATTTTTTGAAATAAAGTATGATATACGCTCTTATCTTTTATTGTTTGAAATAAATCAATTTAAATTTTATGTGTAAAATACGATAAATAATTTTTGTGAATTTCATTAATTATTAGAAGTTACATGTTTAAATAATTACAAAGAAAAAAAGAATTAGCCCCCCCTTAATTTGATCGGATTCTGGATCCATCCCTGTCCATTATATGCCGTGCAAATGCTAGTTATTTCTGGTGATCATTTATCTTTGCTCCATAAGAGAAAGAGAGGGCTATAATATATACTTAAGGACTCTTCTCGCTAGTCTCTACATCCGTGACGTGAAATCAAACACAAAATTTCTTGCAGGCTTTTGGCTTATTAAACAATATTTCACCTCTATTTTTAAACATTAGCTTCTCTCTACCTTCCACTTTTAAATCTTTACACCATTCACCATTGTGTTATAATTAGCAAATCCCTACGATGTAGGCATGTAGCCAGCTGCTAGGTAGAATTGCGGAGTCTACAACGTTTATCTATGTAATCGGTATCCCACTAGCTATTGGATTCTCACCCATTTTAGTCATGCTTGGGATGCAATTGTTGGGGTGAAAAAGAAAAAGAAATATATTTTCATTTTATTAATTTAATAACTTTTTTTTAACTAACGTTTGAAACTCTTTCTTGGTACAAATTTTAATTTTAATTTTTTAAATTTAGTTTCTTTAAAATTCATTTTTAATCAAATATCTTTAGCATGTGAATGAACTAGACTGAGTTACATTAACACAGGCTTTGCAACTAATACCACCGTTATAAAGGAGAAATATCCTATATCAATCACACCCATGTTATTTTCACTATTTCCCCTTCAAAATTCAACGGGGGTAATTTTGGAAAGTGCCAAACTTTAAGAAATCTTAATTTATTTAGTCTTGTGAAGTTTTCTCCAAAGTTAAATAAATAAAAACATTTCAATCATCTTTGTATAATTAGAAATACGAATATAAATTCAGTATCTAAAAAAAACATAAATTCATTAATTTGCTAACATCTCATAGACGCTTCTTTTGCCTTGTGCTTTTTGCCTTGAAGATGGTCGTTCAATCCTTTTTCACCTGTAGTAGTAATCTGACATAATGCACAACTCCATTCTTGTTTTGGTTTCTTCGGCAAAACGAGTGGAGAATTGTTGTTGTCATCAATTGTGGGAGATGGCACCGCTTTGCGCTTTGTACCATCAAGACGAACATCTGACTTAGCCTGCAATGGGATAAACAAAATAATATATGCTCAGCGACCAACTAAGAGCTTCAACATTTCGTATATATTGACTCCATCTTCTCTTTAGGATGTCGATGTATGAATAAGATATATATACATATTATGATTGCCCAACATTGCCAATAAAATCACAGTAATATATTAGGAAGAAAATGTATTGTTAAGTAGTGATTAGCCAAACAAATAGGATGCAAGTATACTAACCCGTTTGAACACATTATTGTCATTGTTAAGCCTAAGACGTTTGGCATGAACTTTGGGCACTAACTGGGATTGCGGCGCATCAAATTCGTTAATGTTATTATCCTGATAGCGCCTCGATGTTGGATTGAAAGACATATTGCCTGTGAATGAAACTCGTTCTCGAAACGAGATTCCTAACGGGATTCCCAATGCACTCTCTGACGCCATTTCTCTCCTGACTTCTTCCTCTAACTCTCGTCGTCGTGCCATTGCCATCTCACCTGCAATCATGTCTCTCCGAATTCGCTCCTTCTCTAATTCTCGTCGTAACACTTCGTCGGCATTGATTGGCACCGGTGTTGGGAAAACATTGGGTGTCGGAACATTGCTGGGAAAACCTCCTGGCACAAACTCAAACCCTAGAAATGAATTAATTTTAGAAAAACTTAGTATTTTTAAACAACAAAGCAAATGGGTCTCTTGAAAGGAAGTGAAGAAAAGTGAGCGTTACCTTCTAACGAGTTTCCGGATACATGGGTGACAGTGGAAAGAGGGCGTGTCGTTGGTGATGTCCTTTGGTTTTGGTCAGCATGATATTTGAACTCCATGGAAAAAGATGGAATTTTAAATGAAGGGAAAGGCTTGGAGAAAGAAAAATAATGCGTATAGAAATCTAAGACAATTTGTGTGCATTGTTGAGGTTGATAGCGTGATTAAATAGTTGTGGTGGGTGTTTGTTTTTTGTGACTTGTGTCATGGTCAAATCTTGAGAATATACCAAATCTATCTTTCAAGCTTGAAAAGGGAATAAAAAGGAAAAGGAGATTTTCTTCCAAATTTGAAAGGGACCAGAGTAATGGGGGTTGCCTTATGCATTTCTTCCTAAACTATTTGGATTTTGACTGAAATTTCTCACATTTTAGTCAAAGTTTATAAAAAAATATTTTGACTCTGAAAAAAAAGTTAATTATGAATAAATATTTAATGTGTTAAAGATTTGAAATATTAATTGTTTCAATTTTTAAGTATTATATATTTATTGACTACACATATTTGATAATATAAAAAAAATAACAAAGTGAATAACTCATAACAACAAATAATTGTCATGAAATTAATATAACTAGTATTTTGACTCGTGCGTTAAATTATAAGTCATATTTATAATAAACAATTAATTATAATATAATATTACTTTTAATTATTGATTGTTTTAAAAAATTATTAAAAATTAATTTATATAGAGATAGAAGAGATAAAGATAAAAAAAAGTTTGTGATTATTATTTACAAAAAAAAAATACTTGTGTGAAACCAAATAATATTACACTTTGATCTGTCAAGATTAATTAAAGAATCATTAATAAAATATTTTATTAGAAATAAATAAATTAGTTAAAAAATATAACACTTTCAATTTAATTTTTTTTACTTTTTACTATACCAACTTATTAATAATTTCGTGATTTTTTCTAATCAATATTAGAGTTATTTTGCTTTTAATTTTTTAAATGAATTTAATGCATAATATTGAATATAAATGTTGACAAATATAGCACATCAAAAAAGGAATATAAAATCTTGATTACCAAACGAGGGCATCATTTTATATAACAAATGGTTTATTATATTTGATAAATCTTTTCGTTAAAAAACATTTTTTGAAATAATCATTAGGATATATTGTTAAAATTAATATTAAATATAATCTTTTAATGAAAAAAATATTTTTTATTTTTGACTATTATTTTTAAAGATAATGGTGAACAAAATCTTTAATAAAATTTAAATATTTATATGCATAGATACGTAAATATAAAAACTGAAAAACCATTCATAATTAGATTCAATTAGAGTAATTTTAAATATAACTTGGTTAAATACATTTTTGATATATCCTTAATTTTTTACTTTACACATTTTTTTTTTTACTTTAAATTAGTTAAATTTGAAAATAAATTTATAATTTAAAAGTTTTTGAAATTATAATTTATTACTAGTATGGAATAAGGACAGATTTATGGGGGCAGGCAGGGGCCCTAGCCCCCCCCCCCCCCCCTCTCCCTCAGGTTTCTATGTTTAAGCTTCTTACGTTCAATAATGAATGTCAAGGAACGAGAAAACTTTTTTTTTTTTTAACAACAGTGAGAAAACTTTATAGTGTTATAGTGTCGTGACAGAATAATTAGCTTAAACAAATTCAGTTCCCATTCAAAACTTCATATGTATGAATGTATAAAAAAAAACAAATACCAAGTCAAAAAAATACAAAGGATTGCGAAACAATTATGAAATTAATTTGGTAGTTAAAGTATACAGTACTCTATCATTATCTCACAATATTGTATGTTAATTTTAAACATTTGTTATTATTTTATTATAAAAATATTATATAGTTTTATATAGTTCGGATAAGGCAAAAGCAAAAAAACAAATGAAAACACAATTATCATTGCTATCCCAATTTTTTGAAATAAAGTATGATATACGCTCTTATCTTTTATTGTTTGAAATATAAATCAATCTAAATTTCATGTGTAAAATACGATAAATAATTTTTGTGAATTTCATTAATTATTAGAAGTTACATGTTTAAATAATTACAAAGAAAAAAAGAATTAGCCCCCCCTTAATTTGATCGGATTCTGGATCCATCCCTGTCCATTATATGCCGTGCAAATGCTAGTTATTTCTGGTGATCATTTATCTTTGCTCCATAAGAGAAAGAGAGGGCTATAATATATACTTAAGGACTCTTCTCGCTAGTCTCTACATCCGTGACATGAAAACAAACACAAAATTTCTTGCAGGCTTTTAGCTTATTAAACAATATTTCACCTCTATTTTTAAACATTAGCTTCTCTCTCCCTTCCGCTTTTAAATCTTTACACCATTCACCATTGTGTTATAATCAGCAAATCCCTACGATGTAGGCATGTAGCCAGCTGCTAGGTAGAATTGCGGAGTCTACAACGTTTATCTATGTAATCGGTATCCCACTAGCTATTGGATTCTCACCCATTTTAGTCATGCTTGGGATGCAATTGTTGGGGTGAAAAAGAAAAAGAAATATATTTTCATGTTATTAATTTAATAACTTTTTTTTAACTAACGTTTGAAACTCTTTCTTGGTACAAATTTTAATTTTAATTTTTTAAATTTAGTTTCTTTAAAATTCATTTTTAATCAAATATCTTTAGCATGTGAATGAACTAGACGTGAGTTACATGAACACAGGCTTTGCAACTAATACCACCGTTATAAAGGAGTAAAATCCTATATCAATCACACCCATGTTATTTTCACTATTTCCCCTTCAAAATTCAACAGGGGTAATTTTGGAAAGTGCCAAACTTTAAGAAATCTTAATTTATTTAGTCTTGTGAAGTTTTCTCCAAAGTTAAATAAATAAAAACATTTCAATCATCTTTGTATAATTAGAAATACGAATATAAATTCAGTATCTAAAAAAACCATAAATTCATTAATTTGCTAACATCTCATAGACGCTTCTTTTGCCTTGTGCTTTTTGCCTTGAAGATGGTCGTTCAATCCTTTTTCACCTGTAGTAGTAATCTGACATAATGCACAACTCCATTCTTGTTTTGGTTTCTTCGGCAAAACGAGTGGAGAATTGTTGTTGTCATCAATTGTGGGAGATGGCACCGCTTTGCGCTTTGTACCATCAAGACGAACATCTGACTTAGCCTGCAATGGGATAAACAAAATAATATATGCTCAGCGACCAACTAAGAGCTTCAACATTTCGTATATATTGACTCCATCTTCTCTTTAGGATGTCGATGTATGAATAAGATATATATACATATTATGATTGCCCAACATTGCCAATAAAATCACAGTAATATATTAGGAAGAAAATGTATTGTTAAGTAGTGATTAGCCAAACAAATAGGATGCAAGTATACTAACCCGTTTGAACACATTATTGTCATTGTTAAGCCTAAGACGTTTGGCATGAACTTTGGGCACTAACTGGGATTGCGGCGCATCAAATTCGTTAATGTTATTATCCTGATAGCGCCTCGATGTTGGATTGAAAGACATATTGCCTGTGAATGAAACTCGTTCTCGAAACGAGATTCCTAACGGGATTCCCAATGCACTCTCTGATGCCATTTCTCTCCTGACTTCTTCCTCTAACTCTCGTCGTCGTGCCATTGCCATCTCACCTGCAATCATGTCTCTCCTAATTCGCTCCTTCTCTAATTCTCGTCGTAACACTTCGTCGACATTGATTGGCACCGGTGTTGGGAAAACATTGGGTGTCAGAACATTGCTGGGAAAACCTCCTGGCACAAACTCAAACCCTAGAAATGAATTAATTTTAGAAAAACTTAGTATTTTTAAACAACAAAGCAAATGGGTCTCTTGAAAGGAAGTGAAGAAAAGTGAGCGTTACCTTCTAACGAGTTTCCGGATACATGGGTGACAGTGGAAAGAGGGCGTGTCGTTGGTGATGTCCTTTGGTTTTGGTCAGCATGATATTTGAACTCCATGGAAAAAGATGGAATGTTAAACGAAGGGAAAGGCTTGGAGAAAGAAAAATAATGCGTATAGAAATCTGAGACAATTTGTGTGCATTGTTGAGGTTGATAGCGTGATTAAATAGTTGTGGTGGGTGTTTGTTTTTTGTGACTTGTGTCATGGTCAAATCTTGAGAATATACCAAATCTATCTTTCAAGCTTGAAAAGGGAATAAAAAGGAAAAGGAGATTTTCTTCCAAATTTGAAAAGGACCAGAGTAATGGGGGTTGCCTTATGCATTTCTTCCTAAACTATTTGGATTTTGACTGAAATTTCTCACATTTTAGTCAAAGTTTATAAAAAAATATTTTGACTTTGAAAAAAAAGTTAATTATGAATAAATATTTAATGTGTTAAAGATTTGAAATATTAATTGTTTCAATTTTTAAGTATTATATATTTATTGACTACACATATTTGATAATATAAAAAAAATAACAAAGTGAATAACTCATAACAACAAATAATTGTCATGAAATTAATATAACTAGTATTTTGACTCGTGCGTTAAATTATAAGTCATATTTATAATAAACAATTAATTATAATATAATATTACTTTTAATTATTGATTGTTTTAAAAAATTATTAAAAATTAATTTATATAGAGATAGAAGAGATAAAGATAAAAAAAAGTTTGTGATTATTATTTACAAAAAAAAAATACTTGTGTGAAACCAAATAATATTACACTTTGATCTGTCAAGATTAATTAAAGAATCATTAATAAAATATTTTATTAGAAATAAATAAATTAGTTAAAAAATATAACACTTTCAATTTAATTTTTTTTACTTTTTACTATACCAACTTATTAATAATTTCGTGATTTTTTCTAATCAATATTAGAGTTATTTTGCTTTTAATTTTTTAAATGAATTTAATGCATAATATTGAATATAAATGTTGACAAATATAGCACATCAAAAAAGGAATATAAAATCTTGATTACCAAACGAGGGCATCATTTTATATAACAAATGGTTTATTATATTTGATAAATCTTTTCGTTAAAAAACATTTTTTGAAATAATCATTAGGATATATTGTTAAAATTAATATTAAATATAATCTTTTAATGAAAAAAATATTTTTTATTTTTGACTATTATTTTTAAAGATAATGGTGAACAAAATCTTTAATAAAATTTAAATATTTATATGCGTAGATACGTAAATATAAAAACTGAAAAATCATTCATAATTAGATTCAATTAGAGTAATTTTAAATATAACTTGGTTAAATACATTTTTGATATATCCTTAATTTTTTACTTTACACATTTTTTTTTACTTTAAATTAGTTAAATTTGAAAATAAATTTATAATTTAAAAGTTTTTGAAATTATAATTTATTACTAGTATGGAATAAGGACAGATTTATGGGGGCAGGCAGGGGCCCTAGCCCCCCCCCCCCCCCCCCCTCTCCCTCAGGTTTCTATGTTTAAGCTTCTTACGTTCAATAATGAATGTCAAGGAACGAGAAAACTTTTTTTTTTTTTTTAACAACAGTGAGAAAACTTTTTAGTGTTATAGTGTCGTGACAGAATAATTAGCTTAAACAAATTCAGTTCCCATTCAAAACTTCATATGTATGAATGTATAAAAAAAAACAAATACCAAGTCAAAAAAATACAAAGGATTGCGAAACAATTATGAAATTAATTTGGTAGTTAAAGTATACAGTACTCTATCATTATCTCACAATATTGTATGTTAATTTTAAACATTTGTTATTATTTTATTATAAAAATATTATATAGTTTTATATAGTTCGGATAAGGCAAAAGCAAAAAAACAAATGAAAACACAATTATCATTGCTATCCCAATTTTTTGAAATAAAGTATGATATACGCTCTTATCTTTTATTGTTTGAAATATAAATCAATCTAAATTTCATGTGTAAAATACGATAAATAATTTTTGTGAATTTCATTAATTATTAGAAGTTACATGTTTAAATAATTACAAAGAAAAAAAGAATTAGCCCCCCCTTAATTTGATCGGATTCTGGATCCATCCCTGTCCATTATATGCCGTGCAAATGCTAGTTATTTCTGGTGATCATTTATCTTTGCTCCATAAGAGAAAGAAAGGGCTATAATATATACTTAAGGACTCTTCTCGCTAGTCTCTACATCCGTGACATGAAAACAAACACAAAATTTCTTGCAGGCTTTTGGCTTATTAAACAATATTTCACCTCTATTTTTAAACATTAGCTTCTCTCTCCCTTCCGCTTTTAAATCTTTACACCATTCACCATTGTGTTATAATCAGCAAATCCCTACGATGTAGGCATGTAGCCAGCTGCTAGGTAGAATTGCGGAGTCTACAACGTTTATCTATGTAATCGGTATCCCACTAGCTATTGGATTCTCACCCATTTTAGTCATGCTTGGGATGCAATTGTTGGGGTGAAAAAAAAAAGAAATATATTTTCATTTTATTAATTTAATAACTTTTTTTTACATAACGTTTGAAACTCTTTCTTGGTACAAATTTTAATTTTAATTTTTTAAATTTAGTTTCTTTAAAATTCATTTTTAATCAAATATCTTTAGCATGTGAATGAACTAGACGTGAGTTACATGAACACAGGCTTTGCAACTAATACCACCGTTATAAAGGAGTAAAATCCTATATCAATCACACCCATGTTATTTTCACTATTTCCCCTTCAAAATTCAACGGGGGTAATTTTGGAAAGTGCCAAACTTTAAGAAATCTTAATTTATTTAGTCTTGTGAAGTTTTCTCCAAAGTTAAATAAATAAAAACATTTCAATCATCTTTGTATAATTAGAAATACGAATATAAATTCAGTATCTAAAAAAACCATAAATTCATTAATTTGCTAACATCTCATAGACGCTTCTTTTGCCTTGTGCTTTTTGCCTTGAAGATGGTCGTTCAATCCTTTTTCACCTGTAGTAGTAATCTGACATAATGCACAACTCCATTCTTGTTTTGGTTTCTTTGGCAAAACGAGTGGAGAATTGTTGTTGTCATCAATTGTGGGAGATGGCACCGCTTTGCGCTTTGTACCATCAAGACGAACATCTGACTTAGCCTGCAATGGGATAAACAAAATAATATATGCTCAGCGACCAACTAAGAGCTTCAACATTCCGTATATATTGACTCCATCTTCTCTTTAGGATGTCGATGTATGAATAAGATATATATACATATTATGATTGCCCAACATTGCCAATAAAATCACAGTAATATATTAGGAAGAAAATGTATTGTTAAGTAGTGATTAGCCAAACAAATAGGATGCAAGTATACTAACCCGTTTGAACACATTATTGTCATTGTTAAGCCTAAGACGTTTGGCATGAACTTTGGGCACTAACTGGGATTGCGGCGCATCAAATTCGTTAATGTTATTATCCTGATAGCGCCTCGATGTTGGATTGAAAGACATATTGCCTGTGAATGAAACTCGTTCTCGAAACGAGATTCCTAACGGGATTCCCAATGCACTCTCTGACGCCATTTCTCTCCTGACTTCTTCCTCTAACTCTCGTCGTCGTGCCATTGCCATCTCACCTGCAATCATGTCTCTCCTAATTCGCTCCTTCTCTAATTCTCGTCGTAACACTTCGTCGGCATTGATTGGCACCGGTGTTGGGAAAACATTGGGTGTCGGAACATTGCTGGGAAAACCTCCTGGCACAAACTCAAACCCTAGAAATGAATTAATTTTAGAAAAACTTAGTATTTTTAAACAACAAAGCAAATGGGTCTCTTGAAAGGAAGTGAAGAAAAGTGAGCGTTACCTTCTAACGAGTTTCCGGATACATGGGTGACAGTGGAAAGAGGGCGTGTCGTTGGTGATGTCCTTTGGTTTTGGTCAGCATGATATTTGAACTCCATGGAAAAAGATGGAATGTTAAACGAAGGGAAAGGCTTGGAGAAAGAAAAATAATGCGTATAGAAATCTGAGACAATTTGTGTGCATTGTTGAGGTTGATAGCGTGATTAAATAGTTGTGGTGGGTGTTTGTTTTTTGTGACTTGTGTCATGGTCAAATCTTGAGAATATACCAAATCTATCTTTCAAGCTTGAAAAGGGAATAAAAAGGAAAAGGAGATTTTCTTCCAAATTTGAAAAGGACCAGAGTAATGGGGGTTGCCTTATGCATTTCTTCCTAAACTATTTGGATTTTGACTGAAATTTCTCACATTTTAGTCAAAGTTTATAAAAAAATATTTTGACTTTGAAAAAAAAGTTAATTATGAATAAATATTTAATGTGTTAAAGATTTGAAATATTAATTGTTTCAATTTTTAAGTATTATATATTTATTGACTACACATATTTGATAATATAAAAAAAATAACAAAGTGAATAACTCATAACAACAAATAATTGTCATGAAATTAATATAACTAGTATTTTGACTCGTGCGTTAAATTATAAGTCATATTTATAATAAACAATTAATTATAATATAATATTACTTTTAATTATTGATTGTTTTAAAAAATTATTAAAAATTAATTTATATAGAGATAGAAGAGATAAAGATAAAAAAAAGTTTGTGATTATTATTTACAAAAAAAAAATACTTGTGTGAAACCAAATAATATTACACTTTGATCTGTCAAGATTAATTAAAGAATCATTAATAAAATATTTTATTAGAAATAAATAAATTAGTTAAAAAATATAACACTTTCAATTTAATTTTTTTTACTTTTTACTATACCAACTTATTAATAATTTCGTGATTTTTTCTAATCAATATTAGAGTTATTTTGCTTTTAATTTTTTAAATGAATTTAATGCATAATATTGAATATAAATGTTGACAAATATAGCACATCAAAAAAGGAATATAAAATCTTGATTACCAAACGAGGGCATCATTTTATATAACAAATGGTTTATTATATTTGATAAATCTTTTCGTTAAAAAACATTTTTTGAAATAATCATTAGGATATATTGTTAAAATTAATATTAAATATAATCTTTTAATGAAAAAAATATTTTTTATTTTTGACTATTATTTTTAAAGATAATGGTGAACAAAATCTTTAATAAAATTTAAATATTTATATGCATAGATACGTAAATATAAAAACTGAAAAATCATTCATAATTAGATTCAATTAGAGTAATTTTAAATATAACTTGGTTAAATACATTTTTGATATATCCTTAATTTTTTACTTTACACATTTTTTTTTTACTTTAAATTAGTTAAATTTGAAAATAAATTTATAATTTAAAAGTTTTTGAAATTATAATTTATTACTAGTATGGAATAAGGACAGATTTATGGGGGCAGGCAGGGGCCCTAGCCCCCCCCCCCCCCCCCCCCCCTCTCCCTCAGGTTTCTATGTTTAAGCTTCTTACGTTCAATAATGAATGTCAAGGAACGAGAAAACTTTTTTTTTTTTTTTAACAACAGTGAGAAAACTTTTTAGTGTTATAGTGTCGTGACAGAATAATTAGCTTAAACAAATTCAGTTCCCATTCAAAACTTCATATGTATGAATGTATAAAAAAAAACAAATACCAAGTCAAAAAAATACAAAGGATTGCGAAACAATTATGAAATTAATTTGGTAGTTAAAGTATACAGTACTCTATCATTATCTCACAATATTGTATGTTAATTTTAAACATTTGTTATTATTTTATTATAAAAATATTATATAGTTTTATATAGTTCGGATAAGGCAAAAGCAAAAAAACAAATGAAAACACAATTATCATTGCTATCCCAATTTTTTGAAATAAAGTATGATATACGCTCTTATCTTTTATTGTTTGAAATATAAATCAATCTAAATTTCATGTGTAAAATACGATAAATAATTTTTGTGAATTTCATTAATTATTAGAAGTTACATGTTTAAATAATTACAAAGAAAAAAAGAATTAGCCCCCCCTTAATTTGATCGGATTCTGGATCCATCCCTGTCCATTATATGCCGTGCAAATGCTAGTTATTTCTGGTGATCATTTATCTTTGCTCCATAAGAGAAAGAGAGGGCTATAATATATACTTAAGGACTCTTCTCGCTAGTCTCTACATCCGTGACATGAAAACAAACACAAAATTTCTTGCAGGCTTTTGGCTTATTAAACAATATTTCACCTCTATTTTTAAACATTAGCTTCTCTCTCCCTTCCGCTTTTAAATCTTTACACCATTCACCATTGTGTTATAATCAGCAAATCCCTACGATGTAGGCATGTAGCCAGCTGCTAGGTAGAATTGCGGAGTCTACAACGTTTATCTATGTAATCGGTATCCCACTAGCTATTGGATTCTCACCCATTTTAGTCATGTTTGGGATGCAATTGTTGGGGTGAAAAAGAAAAAGAAATATATTTTCATTTTATTAATTTAATAACTTTTTTTTAACTAACGTTTGAAACTCTTTCTTGGTACAAATTTTAATTTTAATTTTTTAAATTTAGTTTCTTTAAAATTCATTTTTAATCAAATATCTTTAGCATGTGAATGAACTAGACGTGAGTTACGTTAACACAGGCTTTGCAACTAATACCACCGTTATAAAGGAGTAAAATCCTACATCAATCATACCCATGTTATTTTCACTATTTCCCCTTCAAAATTCAATGGGGGTAAGTTTGGAGAGTGCCAAATTTTAAGAAATTTTAATTTATTTAGTCTTGTGAAACTTTCTCCAAAGTTAAATAAATAAAAACATTTCAATCATCTCTGTATAATTAAATATATGAATGTAAATTCACTATCTAAAAAAAGCATAAATTCATTAATTTGCTAACATCTCAGAGACGCTTCTTTTGCCTTGTGCTTTTTTCCTTCAAGATGGTCGTTCAATCCTTTTTCACTTGTACTAGTTATCTGACATAATGCACAACTCCATTCTTGTTTTGGTTTCTTCGGCAAAACGAGTGGAGAATTGTTGTTGTCATCAATTGTGGGAGATGGCACCGCTTTGCGCTTTGTACCATCAAGACGAACATCTGACTTAGCCTGCAATGGGATAAACAAAATAATATATGCTCAGCGACCAACTAAGAGCTTCAACATTCCATATATATTGACTCCATCTTCTCTTTAGGATGTCGATGTATGAATAAGATATATATACATATTATGATTGCCCAACATTGCCAATAAAATCACAGTAATATATTAGGAAGAAAATGTATTGTTAAGTAGTGATTAGCCAAACAAATAGGATGCAAGTATACTAACCCGTTTGAACACATTATTGTCATTGTTAAGCCTAAGACGTTTGGTATGAACTTTGGGCGCTAACTGGGATTGTGGCGCATCAAATTCGTTAATGTTATTATCCTGATAGCGCCTCGATGTTGGATTGAAAGACATATTGCCTGTGAATGAAACTCGTTCTCGAAACGAGATTCCTAACGGGATTCCCAATGCACTCTCTGACGCCATTTCTCTCCGGACTTCTTCCTCTAACTCTCGTCGTCGTGCCATTGCCATCTCACCTGCAATCATGTCTCTCCTAATTCGCTCCTTCTCTAATTCTCGTCGTAACACTTCGTCGGCATTGATTGGCACCGGTGTTGGGAAAACATTGGGTGTCGGAACATTGCTGGAAAAACCCCCTGGCAAAATCTTAGACCGTAGAAATGAATTAATTTTAGAAAAACTCTGTATTTTTAAACAACAAAACAAATGGGTCTCTTGAAAGGAAGTGAAGAAAAGTGAGCGCTACCTTCTAACAAGTTTCTGGATACATGGGTCTCTTGTTTTTTGTGAGTTGTGTCATGGTCAAATCTTGAGAATATACCAAATCTATCTTTCAAGCTTGAAAAGGGAATAAAAAGGAAAAGAAGATTTTCTTCCAATTTTGAATGGGACCAGAGTAATAGGGGTTGCCTTATGTATTTCTTCCTAAACTATTTGGATGTTGACTGAAATTTCTCACATTTTAGTCAAAGTTTATAAAAAATATTTTGACTTTGAAAAAAAAGTTAAATATGAATAAATACTTAATGTGTTAAAGATTTGAAATATTAATTGTTTCAAATTTTAAGTATTAAATATTTATTGACTATACATATTTGATAATATAAAAAAAAAATAACAAAGTGAATAACTCATAACTATAAATAAGTGTCATGAAATTAATATAACTAGTATTTTGACTCGTGCGTTACATTATATGTCATATTTATAATAAAAAATTAATTGTAATATAATATTACTTTTAATTATTGATTGTTTTAAAAAATTATTAAAAATTAATTTATATAGAGATAGAAGAGATAAAGATAAAAAAATTAATAGTTTGTGATTATTATTTACAAAAAAAGTACTTGTGTGAAACCAAATAATATTACACTTGGATCTATTAAGAATAATTAAATAATTATTAATAAAATATTTTATTAGAAATAAATAAATTAGTTAAAAAATATAACACTTTCAATTGAATTTGTTTACTTTTTACTACACCAACTTATTAACAATTTCGTTATTTTTTATAATGAATATTAAAGTTATTTTAATTTTAATTATTTAAATGAATTTAATGCATAATATTGAATATAATGTTGACAAATATAGGACATCAAAAAAGGAATATAAAATCTTGATTACCAAACGAGGGCATCATTTTATATAACAAATGGTTTATGATATTTGATAAATCTTTTTGTTAAAAAACATTTTTTGAAATAATCATTAGGATATATTGTTAAAATTAATATTAACTATAATCTTTTAATGAAAAAAAATTAATTTTTATTTTTTACTATTATTTTTAAAGATAATAGTGAACAAAATATTTAATAAAATTTAAATACTTATATGCATAGATAAGTAAATATAAAAACTGAAAAATAATTCATAATTAGATTGAATTAGAGTAATGTTAAATATAACTTGATTAAATTGATATTTGATATATCTATAATTTTTTACTTTACACATTTTTTTACTTTAAATTAGTTAAATTTGAAAATAAATTTATAGTTGAAAAGTTTTTGAAATTATAATTTATTACTAGTATGGAACAAGGACGGATTTATGGTGGTAGGCAGGGGCTCTAGTGCCGCCCCCCCTCTCCCTCAGGTTTCTATGTTTATTATACTATAATTAAACTAAATCTTCTTACATTCAATAATGAATGTCAAGGAATGAGAAAACTTTTTTTTTAAACAACAGTGAGAAAACTTTTTAGAGTTATAGTGTTGTGACAGAATAATTAGCTTAAAAAAATTCAGTTCCCATTCAAAACTTCATATGTATGAATGTATAAAAAATAACAAATACTAAGTCAACAAAATACAAAGGATTGCGAAACAATTATGAAATTAATTTGGTAGTTAAAGTATACAGTACTCTATCATTATCTCACAATATTGTATGTTAATTTTAAACTTTTTTTTATTATTTTATTATAAATATATTATATAGTTTTATATAGTTCGGATAAGGCAAAAGCAAAAAAACAAATGAAAACACAATTATCATTGCTATCCCAATTTTTTGAAATAAAGTATGATATACACTCTTATCTTTTATTGTTTGAAATATAAATCAATTTAAATTTTATGTGTAAAATTGATAAATAATTTTTGTGAATTTCATTAATTATTAGAAGTTACATGTTTAAATAATTACAAAGAAAAAAAGAATTAGCCCCCCCTTAATTTGATCGAATTCTGGATCCATCCCTGTCCATTATATGCCGTGCAAATGCTAGTTATTTCTGGTGATCATTTATCTTTGCTCCATAAGAGAAAGAGAGGGCTATAATATATACTTAAGGACTCTTCTTGCTAGTCTCTACATCCGTGACATGAAAACAAACACAAAATTTCTTGCAGGCTTTTGGCTTATTAAACAATATTTCACCTCTATTTTTAAACAGTAGTGATGCATAAAATGCGTTCGCAAAGGGCAAGCGTACCCTATGCAGTAGTAATAGTGGACTCTAGGAGTCCGGATATCGAACCCAAAGGACTAGTCGCGTTCCCAAATTATCAATTTCACAAATAACTAAGCAATCTACAATTTAAAATCAAATTGAGAGGAATGGTGGTCAATTATTCTTTTCAAAAGAAAAAGAATCGGAGCAGAAAGATTAATGTGAGAACAATTACGATAAAGAAGCCTAAGATTGTGATTTCACATGTACCCCTTTTTCCCCCAATTCTAATCTCAATAAAATCCCTAAATGCGTTACTTGCCAGCGACCTCTTAAATTTGTTAATTAACAATTGATCATTGTTAATAATGCTATTTCCCCTAATTTAATTCCCAATCGATCATAGGTGAATTAATTTAGAGCAAATGATAAGTCTCAGAGAGGTTGATTAACAGGTTAATCTACTGGAAATTCATACAATAGGTTTGATCATGAAAATTGTACCAATCCAATCACTTCACAGTTCAGTTAATCGCAAGCAATTGATCATAAACAAGAGATTAACTTATGTTTAGACTGATCGATCCTAAAAAGCAATAAAAGTAGTGAAGAGATACAAATAACTGAATAACATCGAGGTTTTATTAAAATCAGAATCGGGGTACAAAGGTTACATCACAATCCGGGGCTAAGAGAAACTAGCCACTCATGTTCATGATTAAGCCATAAAACTCAAAAGAAGACATAAAGATTACAAAATGGGAGAAACTTTACAGTGGTGATCCCAAATGGTGCTCTCTACATCCTCCCGCAGCTCAGAGTCTCTCACAGGACCTCTTTCTCACTCAGAACCCTCCATTTTCAAAATAGAACAAAAAATAAAAATAAAAGGGTTTCTCAACTCCTATTTATAATAATTCAAAATTCAAATGGGCTGACAGCGCAACTTACCACGGCCCTGTAAAATGACCACGGCCGTGGTCCTTGCATGGTACTCAAGGTCCAATTTTGCTACGCAACCAGCATGGCCATGGTCCTTGTGTTACTTCAATTATGGCCTTTTTTTCTTGATCCTCCAAACAGTGGCATTTTTGCTCCAAAAATTGCAATTTTCAACTCTTTTCCACATGAAGCCTCTTGAGTACCTGTCTTGCATCAACTAACACCAAACAATGAGTTTTACCAATATAATATATTCAAAATGTATGAAAATGACATCTAAACTCACATCAAAATACAATGAAAATCTGAATTATCAACCTCCCCACACTTGAGCATTGCTTGCCCTCAAGCAATTATTCTGAGTCAAATCTCAAAACCAATTCCTTCTAGATAAGAACTTGTAACAGAACCCTAATTTATTCAGAATGGAAAATGAAACATAAACAACAATAAAAGCAACAAAATGCAGCAGAATTTTTCCAAAGAATCCATTAGGCTTAAAACACCCGCATAAATGACCAATTTCCCATAAGCCCAGTTCACTCATCTCTCATTCTCTCAGTGTTTCAAGGTCGAAAAAATTCTCTCAAATCACACTTAATTGAGCATGTTCACAAATCTATTAATCAATCAACTCAACTCAATCAACTTTTCACAAACAGAACAAATGAGGCATGGCATGGTGTAATGGGGCCAAGTTTATAGTGATAGGTAGATGCTGAAAGGAAAAGACAACAAAGGGTTCTAATGATAGTTCACACTCAGTGATCTAAAATCAAAAAGAGCCAATGTCTTCTTTCATCCACTTTTTCACTACCCATATTTCTGTTCTCACTTCTTCTCCCATTATTCTATTTTCCTTCTTTTTCTTCTTTTTTTTTCTTTTTTTTTTCTTTTTTTCTTTTTGAAGGTTTTTGACCTTATTTTATTCAGTTAACAAAAGAGGAAGTTGAGAGACATTGAATTCTTTTTTTTCTCTTTTTTTTAAATTGGATGCTTTGCATTACATTGACTTTTCTCCCATCCTTCAAATCATCAAGCATAATCAAATATACACAATTTCACAGAGCAAGCTGACAAATGAATATTCAATCAAGCTCAAAACAGGCAACTAGATGGGGATGTAAAACAAAATATGAATCCAGAAAAATGCCTAACCAATGCCTCAACAGTTTCAGAAAATAAAAAGCCAATCAAGGATATATATTTCAGGATAGAAAATAGAACATGCCACCTAAGGTGGATCAAAATCACACACTGAAAGAATCAAAAGCTCAAAACTCACATTTCTATGGCTAAGCTCAAGGGAAAACAATTTATTCAATTATGTTTAGTGCTAATGTTCATTTCCTTGAAGAAAATCCCACTGCTATGCTGTAAATTTATTTTGCAATTTTTTTAAAGGGGTTTCTAAAAACAAAATTTCATGACTATCAGGAATTAAAAAATAACACAGAACAATGCACTGGCATAATCACAAATCATAGCATCTCAAAGCTGGGGATAAAAACCGTGACCCCCTCCCCACACTTAAGTTATGCAATGTCCTCAATGCATACAAAAACATAAATCAACAAGACATGAAAATAAAATGTACTGAAAGGGAAAAATAAAGTACTGAAACAAGAAAACTAAAAAATAGAAAAAGAAAACAGAAAAACCTCCTCAAAAGCGGACCTCTATGGTATCTGGTAATGCTTCTGGTGAGGAGGGACCATGAACCTGAAAAATAATTTTTTTTTAACTATGGCCATGGTAAAATTTACCACAGCCATGGTCAAAAACTTTTGATGCTGATTTTCAAAAAAATTGCGAAATTTTCGCTTCCAGGGTCCATTTACCACACCCGTGGTCAATGACCACGACCATGGTCAATTTAGCATGGCCGTGGTTGCAAATGACATTGTTTGGGGAAGCTGTGAGCACAGCTGTGGTCAAATATAACCATAAGCTTGCTTCTACCACCACAGCTGTGCTCAATTTAGCACGACCGTGGTCCCCACATGTGAGAATAACAAAAAATAAAAATAATTCCTAAGCTCTAGAATGCAAAATAAAATAATTAAAAGGATACAGTGGGTTGATGAACCCACTCTTCATAGGTTGCCTTCTGATTAGCGTTTGTTTAACGTCCCGAGCTTGATGGATGAAAGGGAAATCAACCTCCCTCAAACAGGGTGGTATTCCCTTCTTGCAGTAAACCCTCAACATGCCCATCCACTCTATAGCAAGGAGCTTCCTTCCCCACACTTGGGAGAAGCTCAGCATCAATCATCTCCACCTTGTCAATGGCTTGCACAAAATTACAGGAAGGGGAAGAGGAGGAGCTTTTTGCAGTATCATACACTTTATTCACTTCCTCCTCATCACCTAGCCTCCAAGTTAATCTCCCTTTTCAGACCTCAATCACGGCATCTCCTGTGTTGAGGAAGGGTCGTCCCAAAATAATTGGGATTTCCTCATCCTCCTTAATGTCCATAATCACAAAGTAGCAAGAAAAATAAATTTCCCAACCTTAACCAGCAAGTTCTCCACTATTACTCGCAGATAGGTGAGAGTCCTGTCTGCAATCAAAATAGAGATGTCAGTGGGTTGGGGTTCTTGTAACCCCAACTTCTTATAAACAGAATAAGGCATTAGATTAATGCTAGCACCTAAATCACATAATGCTCTATCAAATTGCAAATTACCAATAGTACAAGGAATTGAAAAACTCCCGGGATCCTTAAGCTTAGGAGGCAATTTCTTTAAAACCACTACAGAGCATTCTTTGTTGAGGCTAATTGTAGCAAAGTCCGTCAACTTTCCTTTATTTGAAAGAATTTCTTTTAAATACTTGGCGTACTTTGGCATTTGAGCAATTGCCTCAGCGAAGGGGATATTAATATACAAACTTTTCAGCATCTCTACAAATCTAGCAAAATACCTATCCTCACTCTTGTCTTTCAACCTTTGGGAGAAAGGAACACTTACCTGAGGAGGTTTCAGTACCTCATTTTCCCTCTCTTTCTCAATAGTTGGGTTCTCTTCAGTAAGAACCTCCTCTTCTGGAGTTGGAGCTGACTCTTCCTTCTTCTTCTGCTCCTCTTTAGCCTTCTTGCTCCTAGTCATCACAACATTCGCCTCCTCCTTCTTAGGATTAGTTTAAGTTTGAGAAGGAAGGATACCAGGAGCTCTCTGGGATAGCAAAACTTTCATGCCAGAAAGCTGAGACTCCATAGTCTTCATGCGCTCATCACTCTTGGCTATATATTGCATCATGACATCCTCCAGTGATGGCATTCTCTCTTCTTGTCTTGACATCTGATTTTGTATATGTGGAGGCCTATACACATTTTGATTCTGCTCCTGCTTGGGACCTTGGTCTCTCTAAGAAAGGTGAGGATGATCCCTCCATCCTTGGTTGAATGTACTGGAGTAGGGATCATATTCTGCACTCTTCCCACCGGCATAATTTACCTCCTCCATAGCTTGAGCAAGTGCATTACTCACAGGGCATTCTCCTATATGGGCTTCCCACACTTATCACAAGTGGGTGGTGGAAGAGCTGCAGTCAGAAGCTGTACCTGTGCTTTCATCACGGTCTCCATATACTTAGATAACTTCTCCAGCTTCTGATCAATGCTTGAACTAGATGTTCTAGCTTCCACTTGGTTCACAGGTTTCATCAGAATACGCCTATCTGTAGTGTGGTTGTAGGCGTTGGAGGCCATGGCTTCAATGGTTCTATTTGCCTCAGCTGGTGATTTAGCCATCAAGGAACCTCCACAAGCAGTGTCGAGGCTAGTCCTGTTATGGCTGGACACACCTCCATAGAAAATCTGGATGATTCTCAGCTGGCTAAACCTATGATGTGGGCAACTCTGAAGCAGCTCCTGAAATCTGTCCCAGGCTTTCTGACAAGCTCTCCTGCTCCCTCTGAGCAAAATTGCCTATCTCTCTGCATTTGGTCTATTTTCACTACAGAATAGTACTTCCGGAGGAATTTGTTGGTGCACATCTCTCAGGTGGTGATGCTGTTGGTCAGAAGTGAGCACAACCAACTGAGAGCTTTCCCGTTGAGTAAGAATGGGAAAGCAGTCAGTCTGATATATTCAGCAGACACCCAAGGATATTTTACAGTGCTTGCCATCCTTAGGAATCTTCTCATATGCTCCACCGGTGGGTCATTTTCTTCAGCCATTACTCTTCTTCTCTGTTCCGCTCTGTTCTTCCGAGCAAGTTTTTCGATTTCAGGTTCGTTCACAAGCTCTGGCCTCTGGGACCTGGTTAGCATAAACTGTCAACACAGAAAAAGTGATTAAAATGCAACTGGAAAAAGAGAATGAATAATTAAAATAAACAATTTTTAATAAAATAAAATAAAATAAAAAATCAGAAATTAAACAAACAAAAACAAAAAAAATTAAAATAAAATAAAATAGATAAAACAGAAAATTAAAAGGAACCAAAACTATGCACAATAGGAACAAGAATTGCTTAATTTTCACAAAATAAATTATCTAGGAACTACACAACTAGTCCCCGGCAACGGCGCCAGAAACTTGATGCATAAAGTGCGTTCGCAAAGGGCAAGTGTACCCTACACAGTAGTAAATATGGACTCTAGGAGTCCGGATATCGAACCCAAATGACTAGTCGCGTTCCCAAATAATCAATTTCAGAAATAACTAAGCAATCCAGAATTTAAAATCAAATTGAGAGGAATGGTGGTCAATTATTATTTTCAAAAGAAAAAGAATCGGAGCAGAAAGATTAATGTGAGAACAATTACGATAAAGAAGCCTAGGATTGTGATTTCACATGTACCCCCTTTTCCCCCAATTCTAATCTCAATAAAATCCCTAAATGCGTTACTTGCTAGCGACCTCTTAAATTTGTTAATTAACAATTGATCATAGGTGAATTAATTTAGAGCAAATGATAAGTCTCAGAGAGGTTGATTAACAGGTTAATCTACTGGAAATTCATACAATAGGTTTGATCATGCAAATTGTACCAATCCAATCACTTCACAGTCCAGTTAATCGCAAACAATTGATCATAGACAAGAGATTAACTTATGTTTAGACTGATCGGTCCTAAAAAGCAATAAAAGTAGTGAAGAGATACAAATAACTGAATAACAACGAGGTTTTATTAAAATCAGAATCGGGGTACAAAGGTACAGTTACGTCATAATCCGGGGCTAAGAGAAACTAGCCACTCATGTTCATGATTACAAAAGGGAAGAAACTTTACAGTGGTGATCCCCAATGGTGCTCTCTACATCCTCCTGCAGCTCAGAGTCTCTCACAGGACCTCTTTCTCACTCAGAATCCTCCGTTTTCAAAATAGAACAAAAGATAAAAATAAAAGGGTTTCTCAACTCCTATTTATAATAATTCAAAATTCAAATGGGCTGACAGTGCAACTTACCACGGCCCTGGTAAAATGACCACGGCCATGGTCCTTGCATGGTACTCAAGGTCCAATTCTGCTACGCAACCAGCGTGGCCATGGTAAATTTACCATGGCCATGGTCCTTGCGTTACTTCAATTCTGGCCTTTTTTTTCTTGGTCCTCCAGACAGTGGCATTTTTGCTCCAAAAAGTGCAATTTTCAACTCTTTTCCTCATGAAGCCTCTTGAGTACCTGTCTTGCATCAATTAACACCAAACAATGAGTTTTGCAAATAAAATATATTCAAAATGTATGAAAATGACATCTAAACTCACATCAAAATACAATGAAAATCCGATTTATCAATTAGCTTCTCTCTCCCTTCCGCTTTTAAATCTTTACACCATTCACCATTGTGTTATAATCTCCAAATCCCTACGATGTAGGCATGTAGCCAGCTGCTAGGTAGAATTACAGAGTCTACAATGTTTATCTATGTAATTGGTATCCCACTAGCTATTGGATTCTCACCTATTGGGGTGAAAAGGAAAAAGAAAAGAAATATATTTTTATTTTATTAATTTAATAACTTTATTTTAACTAACATTTGAAACTCTTTCTTGGTACAAATTTTAATTTTAATTTTTAAATATATTTTTTAAATTTAGTTTCTTTAAAATTCATTTTTAATCAAATATCTTTAGCATGTGAATGAACTAAATGTGAGTTACCTTACCACAGGCTTTGCAACTAATACCACCGTTATAAAGGAGTAAAATCCTATATCAATCACACCCATGTTATTTTCACTATTTCCCCTTCAAAATTCAACGGGGGTAATTATGGAAAGTGCCAAATTTTAAGAAATCTTAATTTATTTAGTCTTGTGAAGTTTTCTCCAAAGTTAAATAAATAAAAACATTTCAATCATCTTTGTATAATTAGAAATACAAATATAAATTCAGTATCTAAAAAAAATATAAATTCATTAATTTGCTAACATCTCAGAGACGCTTCTTTTGCCTTGTGCTTTTTGCCTTGAAGATGGTCGTTCAATCCTTCTTCACTTGTAGTAGTAATCTGACATAATGCACAACTCCATTCTTGTTTTGGTTTCTTCGGCAAAACGAGTGGAGAATTGTTGTTGTCATCAATTGTAGGAGATGGCACCGCTTTGCGCTTTGTACCATGAAGAGGAACATCTGACTTAGCCTGCAATGGGATAAACAAAATAATATATGCTCAGCGACCAACTAAGAGCTTCAACATTCCTTATATATTGACTCCATCTTCTCTTTAGGATGTCAATGTATGAATAAGATATATATACATATTATGATTGCCCAACATTGCCATTAAAATCATAGTAATATGTTATGAAGAAAATGTATTGTTAAGTAGTGATTAGCGAAACAAATAGGATGCAAGTATACTAACCCGTTTGAACACATTATTGTCATTGTTAAGCCTAAGACGTTTGGTATGAACTTTGGGCGCTAACTGGGATTGTGGTGCATCAAATACATTAATGTTATTATCCTGATAGCGCCTCAATATTGGATTGAAAGACATATTGCCTGTGAATGAAACTCTTTCCTGAAATGAGATTCCTAACGGGATTCCCAATGCACTCTCTGACGCCATTTCTTTCCTGACTTCTTCCTCTAACTCTCGTCGTCGTGCCATTGCCTTCTCACCTGCAATTATCTCTCTCCTAATTCGCTCCTTCTCTAATTCTCGTCGTAACACTTCGTCGGCATTGATTGGCGCCGGTGTTGGGAAAACATTGGGTGTCGGAACATTGCTGGGAAAACCCCCTGGCACAAACTCAGACCCTAGAAATGAATTAATTTTAGAAAAAACTTTGTATTTTTAAACAACAAAACAAATCGGTCTCTTGAAAGGAAGTGGAGAAAAGTGAGCATTACCTTCTAACAAGTTTTCAGATACATCGATGACAGTGGAAAGAGGGCGTGTCGTTGGTGATGTCCTTTGGTTTTGGCTAGCATGATATTTGAACTCCAGGGAAAAAGATGGAATGTTAAACGAAAGGAAAGGTTTGGAGAAAGAAAAACAATTCGTATAGAAATCAGAGACAATTTGTGTGTATTGTTGAGTTTGATAGTATGATTAAATAGTTGTGGTGGGTGTTTGTTTTTTGTGACTTGTGTCATGGTCAAATCTTGAGAATATACCAAATCTATCTTTGAAGCTTGAAAAGGGAAGAAAAAGGAAAGGAAGATTTTCTTCCAATTTTGAATGGGACCAGAGTAATGGTGGTTGCCTTATGCATTTCTTCCTAAACTATTTGGATTTTGACTGAAATTTCTCACATTTTAGTCAAAGTTTATATAAAATATTTTGACTTTGAAAAAAAAGTTAATTATGAATAAATATTTAATGTGTTAAAGATTTGAAATACTAATGGTTTCAATTTTTAAGTATTATATATTTATTGACTACACATATTTGATAATATAAAAAAAATAACAAAGTGAATAACTCATAACTACAAATAATTGTCATGAAATTAATATAACTAGTATTTTGACTCGTGCGTTAAATTATAAGTCATATTTATAATAAAAAATTAATTGTAATATAATATTACTTTTAGTTATTGATTGTTTTAAAAAATTAATAAAAATAATTTATATAGAGATAGAAGAGATAAAGATAAAAAAAAAGATAATAGTTTGTGATTATTATTTACAAAAAAAATACTTGTGTAAAACCAAATAATATTACACTTGGATCTATCAAGATTAATTAATGATTCAATAATAAAATATTTTATTAGAAATAAATAAATTAGTTAAAAAATATAACACTTTCAATTTAATTTTTTTTTACTTTTTACTATACCAACTTATTAACAATTTCGTTATTTTTTCTAATCAATATTAAAGTTATTTTACTTTTAATTATTTAAATGAATTTAATGGATAATATTGAATATAAATGTTGTCAAATATAGGACATAAAAAAGGAACATGAAATCTTGATTACCAAACGAGGGCATCAGTTTATATAACAAATGGTTTATTATATTTGATAAATATTTTTGTGAAAAAACATATTTTGAAATAATCATTAGGATATATTTTTAAAATTAATATTAAATATAATCTTTAATGAAAAAATTAATTTTTATTTTTGACTATTATTTTTAAAGATAATGGTGAACAAAATCTTTAATAAAATTTAAATAATTATATGCATAGATAAGTAAAATTAAAAACTGAAAAATCATTCATAATTAGATTCAATTAGAGTAATTTTAAATATAACTTGATTAAATTGATTTTTTATATATCTTTAATTTTTTACTTTACAAATTTTTTTACTTTAAATTAGTTAAATTTGAAAATAAATTTATAATTTAAAAGTTTTTTAAATTATAATTTAAAATTTTATGTGTAAAATTGATAAATAATTTTTGTGAATTTCATTAATTATTAGAAGTTATATGTTTAAATAATTACGAAGAAAAAAAGAATTAGCCCCCCCTTAATTTGATCGGATTCTGGATCCATCCCTGTCCATTATATGCCGTGCAAATGCTAGTTATTTCTGGTGATCATTTATCTTTGCTCCATAAGAGAAAGAGAGGGCTATAATATATACTTAAGGACTCTTCTCGCTAGTCTCTACATCCGTGACATGAAAACAAACACAAAATTTCTTGCAGGCTTTTGGCTTATTAAACAATATTTCACCTCTATTTTTAAACATTAGCTTCTCTCTCCCTTCCGCTTTTAAATCTTTACACCATTCACCATTGTGTTATAATCAGCAAATCCCTACGATGTAGGCATGTAGCCAGCTGCTAGGTAGAATTGCGGAGTCTACAACGTTTATCTATGTAATCGGTATCCCACTAGCTATTGGATTCTCACCCATTTTAGTCATGCTTGGGATGCAATTGTTGGGGTGAAAAAGAAAAAGAAATATATTTTTATTTTATTAATTTAATAACTTTTTTTTAACTAACGTTTGAAACTCTTTCTTGGTACAAATTTTAATTTTAATTTTTTAAATTTAGTTTCTTTAAAATTCATTTTTAATCAAATATCTTTAGCATGTGAATGAACTAGACGTGAGTTTCATTAACACAGGCTTTGCAACTAATACCACCGTTATAAAGGAGTAAAATCCTATATCAATCACACCCATGTTATTTTCACTATTTCCCCTTCAAAATTCAACGGGGGTAATTTTGGAAAGTGCCAAACTTTAAGAAATCTTAATTTATTTAGTCTTGTGAAGTTTTCTCCAAAGTTAAATAAATAAAAACATTTCAATTATCTTTGTATAATTAGAAATACGAATATAAATTCAGTATCTAAAAAAACATAAATTCCTTAATTTGCTAACATCTCAGAGACGCTTCTTTTGCCTTGTGTTTTTTGCCTTGAAGATGGTCGTTCAATCCTTTTTCACTTGTAGTAGTAATCTGACATAATGCACAACTCCATTCTTGTTTTGGTTTCTTTGGCAAAACGAGTGGAGAATTGTTGTTGTCATCAATTGTAGGAGATGGCATCGCTTTGTGCTTTGTACCATAAAGACGAACATCTGACTTAGCTTGCAATGTGATAAACAAAATAATATATGCTCAGCGACCAACTAAGAGCTTCAACATTCCCTATATATTGACTCCATCTTCTCTTTAGGATGTCAATGTATGAATAAGATATATGTACATATTATGATTGCCCAACATTGCCAATAAAATCACATTAATATGTTATGAAGAAAATGTATTGTTAAGTAGTGATTAGCCAAACAAATAGGATGCAAGTATACTAACCCGTTTGAACACATTATTGTCATTGTTAAGCCTAAGACGTTTGGTATGAACTTTGGGCGCTAACTGGGATTGTGGCGCATCAAATACGTTAATGTTATTATCTTGATAGCGCCTCAATATTGGATTGAAAAACATATTGCCTGTGAATGAAACTCATTCCCGAAATGAGATTCCTAACGGGATTCCCAATGCACTCTCTGACGCCATTTCTCTCCTGACTTCTTCCTCTAACTCTCGTTGTCGTGCCATTGCCTTCCCACCTGCAATTATCTCTCTCCTAATTCGCTCCTTCTCTCATTCTCGTCGTAACACTTCGTCGGCATTGATTGGCACCGGTGTTGGGAAAACATTGGGTGTCGAAACATTGCTGGGAAAACCCCCTGGCACAAACTCAGACCCTAGAAATGAATTAATTTTAGAAAAACTTTGTATTTTTAAACAACAAAACAAATGGGTCTCATGAAAGGAAGTGAAGAAAAGTGAGCATTACCTTCTAACGAGTTTCCGGATACATCAGTGATCGTGGAAAGATGGCGTGTCGTTGTTGATGTCCTTTGGTTTTGGTCAGCATGATATTTGAACTCCATGGAAAAAGATGGAATGTTAAACGAAGGGAAAGGCTTGGAGAAAGAAAACTAATGCATATAGAAATCAGAGACAATTTGTATGCATTGTTGAGTTTGATAGCGTGATTAAATAGTTGTGGTGGGTGTTTGTTTTTAGTGAGTTGTGTCATGGTCAAATCTTGAGAATATACCAAATCTATCTTTCAAGCTTGAAAAGGGAATACAAAGGAAAAGAAGATTTTCTTCCAATTTTGAATGGGACCAGAGTAATTGGGGTTGCCTTATGCATTTCTTCCTAAACTATTTGGATTTTGACTGAAATTTCTCACATTTTGGTCAAAGTTTATAAAAAATATTTTGACTTTGAAAAAAAATTTACATATGAATAAATACTTAATGTGTTAAAGATTTGAAATATTAATTGTTTCAATTTTTAAGTATTAAATATTTATTGACTACACATATTTGATAATATAAAAAAAATAGCAAAGTGAATAACTCATAACTACAAATAATTGTCATAAAATTAATATAACTAGTATTTTGACTCGTGCGTTGAATTATAAGTCATATTTATAATAAAAAATTAATTGTAATATAATATTACTTTTAATTATTGATTGTTTAAAAAATTATTAAAAATTAATTTATATAGGGATAGAAGAGATAAAGATAAAAAAATAATAGTTTGTGATTGTTATTTACAAAAAAAAAAATACTTGTGTGAAACCAAATAATATTACACTTGGATCTATCAAGATTAATTAAGGAATTATTAATAAAAGATTTTATTAGAAATAAATAAATTAGTTAAAAAATATAACGTTTTCAATTTAATTTTTTTACTTTTTACTATACCAACTTATTAACAATTTCGTTATTTTTTCTAATCAATATTAAAGTTATTTTAATACTAATTATATAAATGAATTTATTGCATAATATTGAATATAAATGTTGACAAATATAGGACATCAAAAAAGGAATATAAAATCTTATTACCAAACGAGTGCATCATTTTATATAACAAATAGTTTATTATATTTGATAAATCTTTTTATTAAAAAACATTTTTTGAAATAATCATTAGGATATATTGTTAAAATTATTATTAAATATAATCTTTTAATGAAAAAAATAATTTTTATTTTTGACTATTATTTTTAAAGATAATACTGAACAAAATCCTTAATAAAATTTAAATATTTATATGCAGAGATAAGTAAAATTAAAAACTCAAAAATCATTCATCATTAGATTGAATTAGAGTAATTTTAAATATAACTTAATTAAATTGATTTTGGATATATCTTTAATTTTACACATTTTTTACTCTAGATGAGAAAACTTTTTAGTGTTACAGTGTTGTGATAGAATAATTAGCTTAAAAAAATTCAGTTCCCATTCAAAACTTCATATGTATGAATGTTTAAAAAATACAAATACCAAGTTAATAAAATACAAAGGATTGTGAAACAAATTATGAAATTAATTTGGTAGTTAAAGTACACAGTATTCTATCACTATCTCACAATATTGTATGTTAATTTTAAACATTTGTTATTATTTTATTATAAATATATTATATATTTTTTTATATAGTTTGGATAAGGCAAAAGCAAAAAACCAAAAGAAAACACAATTATTATTGAGTTTAATGGTGATGCTCTAACATTGTACAATAGTTTTATACTGTCATCCAATCACAACCACCCACCATGTATAGTAAGTTTGTTGACTTTTTTTAAAACTACCTTAAAAGTCATGCAAACGGTGATTGGATGACTGTGTAAAATTATTTTGCACTGTCAGTGTATAGCCCTTTTTCTCATTATAATTGCTATCACAATTTTTTGAAACAAAGTATGATATACGCTCCTATCTTTTATTGTTTGAAATATAAATTAATTTAATTTTATGTGTAAAACCGATAAATAATTTTTGTGAATGTCATTAATTATTAGAAGTTACATGTTTTAATAATTACAAAGAAAAAAAAATTAGCCCCTTCTAGATCCATCCTGATCGCATGGACACACATTTTAATCTTATACATCCAATTGTTTTTTTAGCAAATTACAGCAACACCCCCTGAGTTTTTATCAAATTACACATAACTCCACTTTTTTTTTTACTTCTCTACACTAAACCCCCTTTAAGTTTGAAAACATTACACTAACACCCCCTTATATGTTTGAAAACATTACACTGACACCCCCTCAAACTTACACTAACACCCCCTACAAGGGAGACGAAAGTAATGGTTAAAAAAGCAGGAGGAGCTTGTGTAATTACATGAAATCTCATGGGTGTTGCTGTAATTTGTTTTTTTTTTAACTGCTTATATATCCAATTGTATGAGTCGGTGCCAATATTTATCTGGACTCTCCTATATCTATCTATATTTCAGCCATACAGAGTGGTGCCCATTGTCAAAATTGGTTTAATCAAATGGTCCAAACTCAAATTCCATCATCTTCTGCAGAAACCCATATGGAGCTTGTCTCGTGCGAGAGTATCACGAAGGACATAACACGATGAAGTAATCGATGCAAATTGTTGGAGTGATAAGTATAATAAGTAATGGAAAAGTGTGTGTGTGTGTGAGAGAGAGAGAGAGATTTTAACAATTTAACTTATACTATCCAAGGTTAAAACTTTGTATTCAGTAAATTTCTGGCGTTTCTTATAATATATATTTTCTTACAATTTACTTAGTAACTTTTTTATTTTTAATGTAAAAGAATTTATATTATCAATAAAAAATTATTATTGATATGAATTTAAAATAAAATAATTATTATAAATGTTAATAAATTTATCATAACGGTTTGTAATTAGATGATAATATAAAAATCTTTTAATTATTTACTCAAAGAAATTAGGAGTTCAAATAAAGTATTTGACCTGGGGCTAGCGGCACCATAGTATAGGAAGTATTCTACATTAATTTTGAGAAAGTATTTTAGTTTTTGTGTATATAATAATTAAATAAATAAAAGCATTTATAGACAATATAATACTAGTTATTTAAAGTAACAATAATGGAATTGTTTCTTTATAAATGGCGTACACAAAAGTTAGTGTCAGTTATCGACCACTTGCTGTTAAAATATTTGTTGTGGATTAGTATAATCTATAATTATTATATTATCTTTTAGTATCATCAATCGACAATTAAAGATAAGATAATTATCATATTTCGATTACGGATACTTTGCATGGGATTGTGATAAGATTGACCTTGTGATGGGTTGGGTCAATCATTTAGTAGATAATCCATTGAGAGGTCCCTACCTACTGCTAGGGGATTATAAATTTGCTATCCCGTTAAGCAAATTTACACACTCTCTTTGACACTCAGATTCTCTTAAACAATCCTCTAGAAAGTGGGCAGATATCCTCTCAAGAGTATTATAAGGGTTTCTTCCGGCAAGCAATTCTCATGGAGATGAATGCGAATTTAGGTTAGCATTTGATAACTTTTTTAAGTTTGATCACTATAATCACATGCTATAATTTGTATCTATATATGTTATTTTATAATTTTCCATAAATTGGTATCAGAGCCAGGTTAGATACATTATATAGTTGTTTGTTGTGTGAACCCTATGATATTTTAATTTCTTCGTTATTATTCATGAAATTAAAATTAGTGGTTCCATTGATTTAATTATTTTAAATGTGATAAAACAATTTGTGTCCCTTTTTTCTCTTCGAATTTCTTTGTTAAAAAGCATTTATATTTAATGCATGAAATTTGAAATCGCTTGAGGGCTTTTGTTCCTTGTGATAACTAGAGTAACATATCAAAAATTTGTATAATTTCGTGAACGAGTTTAAGACAATTGAGAAATTTTATTTTCTTGCGAAACCTTCAAAGCCTGAAACCTTCCAAATCAAATTACTCTCATTTGGATAATTATTTTTCAAAATTGATTGAGGGCTTTTGTAGATCAAAGGATTTTGAGTACAACCCATGCTATAGCTTGTCCTTTCGTTGAAAAACAAGAGAGTATTTGCGAAAAATTGATTATGAAATTGTTTGCCAAACGCGTCTCGCCCCCTTTGCGTTTTTCCTCGATTTCTCCTTTGTTTTTCAACGATTTTCAAAATTTCTTGAGGCCTTTTGTAGACTGATCAATTTTGAGCAAAATACACGCTGGAACATGTATTTTAGTTCAAAAACAAGAGAGTAATTGCAAACAAAACACGATTTTGGACATTGTTTGCCAATTTCCGCCTTTGCATTTTTCCTCGATTTCTCTCTCGTTTTCAACGAAATTCAAAATTTATTGAGGGGTTTTCTTTTACATGTTTGGATGAACAAAACTTACCCCCTCACATCCAATTTCGTTCCCATATCAGGGAGATTGAGTCGAGTCTCCATCATGGGTCAAACTGACCCGTTTTCTGGTTGCTAGGCGAGGAAGACGAACTTCCTTGAAGCCCACTAGCGGCCCAGTGCGTGGGGGCGCGTGGGCCCACTTCCAAGGCCCAAAAGCTTTTTGTGTTTTCCTAGAAATTATTTACTTAATATTTTGAGTTCTTTGGTAATTTTTCTGGAATTTTTTTGGGCATCAGAAAATATTTATTTGATTAATTTGAGACTCAATTTGGTATTTTAGATATCGTACTCTCGGATTTTGGACTTCAAATTTTTTGTGACAATTCCCTACTATTTTGGTAATTTTCCAGTATGGGGTACTCTCTAATATTGTGTCACTATTAAGGAATTAATTTGAGGTCATTTTAAAATTATGGATGATAAAATTATTATTTTCCCACTATATGCATAATTTTTTTCTCTTAATTTACATTACTATAACTCGCCTATCGTGGGTATAGTGTTATGAATTTATATGTTTGTTATACAATTATGCATGGTATAAATTACCAATTTTGTGATAGGCATAATTTTCACTTAATTTATATTACTATAACTCACCTATCGTGGGTATAATGATGTGAATTTATATGTTTGTTATACAAATATGCATGGTATAAATTACCAACTTTGTGATAAGCATAATTTTCTCTTAATTTACATGATTGTAATCTCACGTATTATAAGTACATTTTGTAAATTTTGTGTTGGTTCTATCACATTAATAATAATTATATCCTATCGGTATGTTGTTATTAGTGTGATTTGTTGTTGTACATTGTTCTTTTCTTTGCTTATGTTAATCAATTTCTTGGTACCCTATCAGTATTAGGATCTTGGTAATATAAGTTATAGTACATTGTATTGTTGCACTTTTGCTTAGGGACTCTCTTTTCTGACTGAACTTTTCTTTCAAATCACACAATGTTTTGTGATGTTCAGTTTTCCTCCCTAATTTTGTTAAAACTTTGAATAGGACAAATTATGAGGCATAAAACATTTTCAGGCACTCTTTATAATGATTAGTTTTAGTCACATTTTTTTTTTATTATTCCTTGTTATTACTAGGGTTGAAGATTATCTATTTTTTAAAATTAAATAAACGTACGTAGTGAATTGTATATTACTTTATGTCATTTATCTATTTCAAATAAATCTAAAATTGACATAATTTAATGTTTTAATATACATTGTATTTTTCACTATTATACTGTTCAAATCTAAGACCCATTTATCATTCTTAATTTGTGACTAATATGTGTCAAGTATATATTTCCTCTAATCATGTGCCTTAGTCAAAGAAATTTTGGATTATAATAAAATTTAATTTGTTTTATGTTAATGGTGCAATTGGGCATTATTTCAAATCATTTTATGCCAAGTTGATCCAAAGTCTGGATTAAATTCTCTGTTGCCTTATTATTGTTAAAGTGTTCACTTGTGAAATTATTGAAAATATTTTGTTGAACACTCTTTAAAGCAATTACAAACTATATCATTCGTGTATTTTATATGAATCATATTGATTTATATTTGGAGCTTTTTCTCTTGAGATGACATTATATACTCTTTAGTCATCAAAGCTCATTTGGTCTCATATAAAAACATTGAGTCATTGGTTTATATTTAGAGTTTTTTCTCTTGAGATGACATTATATACTCTTTAGTCATCAAAGCTCATTTGGTCTCATATAAAAACATTGAGTCATATTGGTTTATATTTGGAGTTTTTCTCTTGAGATGACATTACATACTCTTTAAGTCATCAAAGCTCATTGGTCTTATACACATAGATGAGTGACACTTCGAACCTTTTAACTTGATTATGATTGCATATATGGATAAATTTATAAATAAATTATTCTTATCCTTTTGAGATTATAAATATGTAATTATATATGAGAGTGTCACTATTTCTCAAAATTTTCTAGAAGAACTCTTCAATCATTTTTTTATTGCTTGTTGCAATACTCCATTTCGTAATCATATTTCTAATTCTGATTTATAGTTAGAGTATTTTGCATCTTACTAGTTCTAGAGTTCTATTTTGAGATAAATATAAAATTGCTTTGTGTACTTTTGTAATCTTGACTCAATTAAGTAAAGCCAACAACCCTGTTATTGTACTCTCTTCAATATAGAGATCATGAAATTAATATCATGGTTCTTACGATGATAAAGTCGTGTTTAATACATGCTAAGTCAAAGTGTTGTAAGCATGTTTTGGTTTTCTTTGAATACGATTGTTGTTGAATATCATATTCTTTTTGGCATACTTTTTTTATAATTTGCATAATTCTATTATATTGATGATAATTATACCCTATCGGTGTGTTATTATTGATATAATTTGTTAAGATACAATGCACCATTTGTTCTACACTTATATCAGATTTTTTGTTTGAGTAGCCTATCAACATTGGAGTTTTTGATGATATAAGTTTCCTCTTGTGCATTATAGTATTATATTTCTTATTTATTGTGTTTTTTGAGATTCTTGAGAGAGATCTCAACAAATAAGAAATTCTCTTTAATGAGGCATGTTTTGGTTGTATTTGTATGGAACCATTTAACTCTCTGAGTATGTGACAATTTACACACATTAAATATTTCCTTGTTGTTCCATACTAGCCTCGTTGTCTAACCAATTAATTGGGCATTATTTTTTTATGCAATCCAATATTCTGAAATTTTTTCATTTACCTATCGCAATGCAAATTTATTTAATGGAATATTTTATAGAAACAGATTGCTATCATGTGGGTAGTGAACATACCCTACCGGTATGACATTACTCAATATGGTTCTAATGTGATAAAGATAATAGTTGAATTTTTGTTTACCTCTTTGGATATTTTCCTTAAAATTACGTCAACTATTTTTCTTTATCAAGTGGGAGAATCTAGTTTTTTGAAAGTAATGTCCTATAAACGCATTGTGTTGATACAAGATCTCTACCTCAAATGCCCAATTAATCATACATGAGCAACCAATTGTCTTGATAAAATGGTTTTCTTGTCACATACTATTTGTAATCACTTTGTTGTTAGGACCTACATTAAGGATTTTGTGACAGTCTCTTATAGAATATTGTTGTGTGATAACTCTCTATTGTCTTATATTATTAGTGGACAATATAGGAATCCCAAATTTGAAGAGATTAATTCTTTATACCATATTTTGTATCCTTGCTGATGGTATTTTAGATTGTAATTTTGTTAAAGCTATATGCTTCAATTTGGGATATATAGTTAAACCTATGTCCATCATAGTTTGTGATGAGAGTTAGAGACAATTTGTTGTTATATCCTTAATATTTGTTAAGTATAGGTCCCATATACTTCCGCTACGTGTAACCAAGTCTTACACTCAAGTGTGTGTAGATATTGTTTATAATTATAGCACTTGAGTTTATGTTTTGAGTGAGTAATTGAAAACTTGCAAATGATCCCATATTCTACTTCAAAATATCAGGGATTTTCTATCTCACTCATGTTAGTAAAGTAAAGGTTACCTTGTTTACGTGATCCTTTTGAGGGTCAATATTCTTTGAGGATTAATATTCGTTATAATACGTGGTTAACTACGAAACCTTTTTGTAAAGCTTTGTAATTGATAGATTGATTGTATGTTGGGTTCATATTATCGTTTCTAACCACTTCCCTCATTAACCCTACTCTACTCTACTTCTCTCTAATACGTATTTCTTTAAGAGAGAAAATAGTGAATTTTTATTCACATTATTTTACAGAGCTATAATCTTACTATCATTAGAGTATTTCAATTCTAGTGGGCTCTAATGAGAATCCTAATCTTATTTTAGTATATAAAGGATTAGTGGGAACAAATAATCTTTTATTATGTCTCGAGACTTGTCAAATTTGTATTGTCATACATTCTTGTGCACATTTAATGATCATATGACATACTCTAGAAGGACTTTGTTATTTATTCTTGTCCTTTTGTGTTGAGATACATAAAATTCATTGTATCTTAGTAGGCATCTTTAGCGGATGTCAAGGCCATTTTGTTGGGAATTTCACAATTAGTCTTTTGGCATGCAATTATCTTGTGCATCTTTTTTAACCAAAACTTCACATTTTGTTTGGTCGAATTTTATAAGTATATTGTAAATACAATACTCCTATCGAGTATGATTCTCTACATTGTTAAGGTGCTTGTGATGATAGTACTCCTATCGAGTACAACTTTGCACCATTGAGGTACTTATAAATTTTATGTTTAGACCATTGATCTCTAAGTGCTTGCTCATTATTGACATTTTGTGGCCAGATTAATCTAGAGTATCGTTTCATTTAAGCTTAGGTGTCTATGTCATCCCAGTAGGAAATTAATGGATTTCCTAATTGTCTTCGGGTTTGCATAGTCACTTATTTCGTGAAACTTGGATTAATTGAATGTCAAGTATTCTAAGAGCATTTGTTGATTTAGCCCATCCGTGATCACTCTCATTACTGGGCTATCGTGAACACTTAGATGCATGTGAATTATGTTCTGGCCTTTGTAGCTTTTCAGACTTAAATTGATTATAGTGTTGAAAGAAAACATTTGATTCATTGACCAAAGACTTAGTTATTGGAACTGTTGAGAATTTTTACAGCTCACATGTGTTTGGTTAAGCCTTTTGATGTTTTGGGTCAGTGGGAGTTTGAAAACACTCTATCATGAGATATGTATATAGTAATATTATCTTAGTAACATATCTCTTATAGCATTTTTAGATGCTCGGACCATTGTTATGTAGTATATTTTGACTATTAAGCTATGCTATTCCGTATACTCTTTTCTTATGAGAAATATGACTATTTGATGCACAGGATATGTATCCCTATCGGATATTATTTTGTAGCGTTGGAGATTTTAGATTTCTTACATTGTTGACATATGATTGAAATTGTCGTTCTAGTCTTGATGATTCCTATTTTAATTATTGGTTAATACTATCCAAGTGGGAGAATGTTAAAATATTTGTTGTGGATTAGTATAAATCAATAATTATTATATTATCTTTTAGTATCATCAATCGACAATTAAAGATAAGATAATTATCATATTTAGATTACGGATATTTTGTATGGGATTGTGATAAGATTGACCTTGTGATGGATTGGGTCAATCATTTAGTATATAATCCATTGAGAGATCCCTATCTACTGCTAGGGGATTATAAATTTGCTATCCCATTAAGCAAATTTACACACTCTCTCTGACACTCAGATTCTCTTAAACAATCCCCTAGAAAGTGGGCAGAAATCCTCTCAAGAGTATTTTAAGGTTTTCTTCCGGCAAGCAATTCTCATGGAGATGAATGCGAATCTAGGTTAGTATTAGATAACCTTCTTAAGTTTTATCACTATAATCACATGCTATAATTTGTATCTATATATGTTGTTTTATAATTTTCCATCACCTGCTACTTTTGGCCTGGAGGTGTGTTGTTTCAGCCCAAAGCAATGAAAAAATTCTTCAACCCATTAGGGACTTCACTTTTGGTGCCATCAGTTCAAGAGTTGGCTAAACAGAGTTTATCTAAAGTTCCACAAAGATACATTTAGCCTCAACATGAAGACATGGTGGTCCTCTATGAAGAAGCTAATAGTAGGCTTGAGATTCTAGTTATTGACATGTAGAGCTTGCTTTTTGTGGAATCTGGGAGTTCAGAATTGGATAAGCTTCACCTTGCTTGCAAGGAATGGGGATTCTTCCATGTCTCTTTTTAATTTTCTCTTTTCATCCTTCAATTTCTTTGCAACACATGGCTCTGTATGTATTATTTCCATGATTATGTGATTTTTCATTTTCATAATTATTTTTTACATAAAATTTATATTTAGGATTATGTAGAACATGCTATTGCTGGTCTTAATGAAAATAAAAAATATACTATAATAATTAATGGCAAGGTTAATTGAAAGTAGGATGGAAAAAGTATGGTTAGAAAGAGAGATCATAACAGAAGTTATCAGCCAAATTTTTCAAGGAAAATTAGTTATGGATAAAGTGGTAAATATTTCTCACTAATAACATGGATGTCCAAATAATTAGAAGTAAAACGTTTTCAAGCACCATCCAAACACCTTAATAAATCTTATCTTAATTAACTACATTCGTACACGAGTGTGTATCCTCTCCATTATTGGAAATTTCCAGTAGGAGAGAGATACACACAAAGAGGAGAAGAGTGTTTAATTTTTTTTTAACCATTCAACCTCTTTGTGCGTATCTCCCTCCTACTGGAAATTTCCAGTATCGGAGAGGATACATACTCTTTGTACACTTTTTGGACTCTAAAATTTAGTTATAAATAAAGAATCCGTTAATTCCAGCCAATACAATCACAATTCGATTATAAAAACTGATTGATTTGAATTTTAATATATTTTATGTAGGTGATAAACCATGGAGTTAGCCCTTCCTTGGTGGAGAAAGTAAAATTGGAGATTCAGGACTTCTTCAACCTTCCAATGTCAGAGAAGAAAAAGTTTTGGCAGAGTCCACAGCATATGGAGGGATTTGGACAATTATATGTTGTGAGTGAAGACCAGAAACTTGATTGGAGTGATATGTTCTATATGACCATCCTTCCAACAGAATCGAGAATGCCCCACTTGTTTTCCACAACTCCCTCTTCCTCTCAGGTTCTATTTCTATATATGGTCACATTTGTGTGTATATCTAAAAGCTAAGAAATTAATATAAAAGTTAATAATAATTTATGTAACATCAAATCTCTCTTAGTACTTAGTCCATACGCTTGAATTCCTTTAAGTAAGATTTTGAGTTTTAGTTTTGTGGATGAAAAAAAAATGTGATTGAGATGAGACACTACTTAAAGATGATCACTGGTCAGTCACGTTTTCTGCCGTGATTAATTATTGGCAAAGCCAATTGATACTTCGTACCAATATCATATGGTGACCCAAAAATAATCTCTAAACATTTTGCCTTAGGCTTACACAGCCTGTTGCTCTTTGTTATGCAGAGATACTCTAGAGCTTTACTCACGCAAAATGAAAGATCTAGCCATGGTTATTATTGGCCATATGGGAAAAGCTTTGAAGATAGAAGAAATGGCAATAAGAGAATTATTTGAAGATGGGATACAAATGATGAGGATGAACTATTGCCCTCCTTTTCCTCAACCAGAAAAGGTCATTGGCCTCACAAATCATTTAGATGGAGTAGGTCCCACTATCCTCTTACAAGTCAATGAAGTAGAAGGGCTGCAGATAAGAAAAGATGGCATGTGGGTTCATGTTAAGCCCTTGCCTAATGCCTTCGTTGTTAATGTTGGGGACATCATGGAGGTAAAATATCCATTTATATCAATTATATATATTACCAACTGGTTTAATTAAGAAGACTTTTAGGTGGTGTTTAGCTTAACTTTTCCGAGTTTTTCTTTTCTTTTTTTAAATGTAGAATTTCTTCCAATTAATTTTTATAAAAAAATTATTTTTTGGACTTTTATTTATTAGAAAGGTTACTTTTTTAATTTTAATAGTTTTACTCACATGACAAAAATTAAATGTATATCTCCTTATATGAGAAAATAGGTTATATACTGATAGTATCAAACAGTTTTACACTGTCATCCAATCACAACCCACCATGTATGGTAAGTTTGTTGACTTTTATAATAATTACTTTAAAAGTCATAATAATGATGATTTGTGATTGGATGACGATGAAAATTTATTTTATATTGTCAGTGCATGACCATTAAACTCATTGTTTTCAAATCAAGAATGTAGTTTACTTTGATAATCCATGTGACGAAGGTTTTTATTAAATATTAAATATTAACATAGGTTATTAAGATAAAATTCTAATTTTAATTAAATACAATTTCAAAAACATAAAAAAACAGCATCCATATTTTATTTTAATATTATGTTTTCCTTTTCTGAAATAAGCTCACAAAATTTATATAAATACTACCTTAATCAGGTGGTGTTTAAGTAAATTCAAAGTCTAAGGGTGAAAGAAATATTTATTTATTTTCTTAGAAATGATTTTTTTTTCTTTTTCTTTATGACATTTACTTTTAATTTTTTTCAATTTTGTGTGTTTTACATGGTATAGATTATTACCAATGGGACATATCGAAGTATTGAGCATCGAGCAACATGAACTCTGAGAAGGAAAGGCTTTCATTTGCAACATTCTATAGTCCAAGACAAGATAGTGTGATAGGTCCTTGGCCAAGTTTAATCACTAAACAAGCACCAGCACAATTTAAAAGAACTGGAGTAAAGGAGTACTTTAAAGACTTTTTTGCTCGGAAACTTTAAGGAAAGTCTTACAGAGATGCTATGAGAATAGAGCATCACAATTGAGGTTATTGAAATTACGGAAAAAATATTTGCACTAATTATAAATGTGATATGTGCACACTAAAAAAGTTATAATAGAATTTTAGTGTTACCTAATGATGACACAAATAAGTTTATTTGAGTAATGTGTATAACTCTGCTTTGCTGGAATTTAAATTGTGAAATGAAATTATGCAAGGGCTGGAACTTGAACTCAGACCCCTTGAGTTGCCAAAATGAAAATAGCCACCGAATCAATGCATTGATTTAATATAAATGTGGCAAATTTTATTTATATATGATACTTTGCATATAAATTTTATATACTTAATATATAAACTGGTTAAGGCAGTTTAATTCTTAACTCACTAGTTTAACCTGTAACACATTAACTTAATACTTAAACTGGGTCAATAATCAATCCAATTCTGATAATACTGGTGTGTAATGTAGCATTACTCTAAAATTACTGTTGGATTGTAAGCTAGTACATATATTTAGAACATAACAAAGACTTATTAGTTTATATTTATATATTGTAAAGTCAAGATATAATTATATGTGAGATATTTTAATTAAATAATTATATAAATATAGGTGCAGATACGAGACACAAGGACGAATTCAGGGGAGAAGTAGGGCCTTCCTCCCCTCCCCCTCAATACCCTTTATGTATATATGATAGAAAAAATAAAATTAAAAAAAAATAATAGAGAAAATGAATAAGAAAAAATAGATTTTTGAGTTTATATTTGCTTAATTTTCTTCTAGTAGTGGATCTTGTCTCTAGCTTTACATATAAAATTAATAATAAATATTTTTGTTAAACTTATTATTTATTAAAAGTTAGATATTTAAATAATTGTGTTAAAAAAATTTTTGCTCCCCACTTTGATACACTCCTAGATTCGTCCCTAATGAGACAGGTGAGATACTATGGTATCATACTCCTAGATATTTTGCTTGTTAATTATAACATGAAGTGTGTTTCACAAACTTCTCATAATAAAACTGCACAATTTGAATCTCTTACAGTTATTGGCTCGAGGTGTGTTTCAGGCAAATTAAGACGATGGAAGAGTTCTTCAACGTATCTGGGACTTCACTTTTGGTACCATCAGTTCAAGAGTTGGCTAAGGAGAATTTGGCTACCGTTCCACAAAGATACATTCGGCCTCAACATGAAGAAATGGTGGTCATCTCTAAAGAAGTTAATGGTAGCCTTGAGATTCCAGTTATTGACATGCAGAGCTTGCTTTCTGAAGAATCTGGGACTTCAGAATTGACTAAGCTTCACCTTGCTTGCAAGGAATGGGGATTCTTCCAGGTCTCTTTATAATTTTGTCTTTTCATCCTTCAATTTCTTTGTATTATGTGTGTGATTATGTGATTTTTCATTTTCATAATTATTTTTTACATAAAATCATGCATAATATTTCAATAGCATTTGCGGTGCCAACCTAGTTGGGATTTCTTGCGTTGTTGTGAAGTCATTCCACCTTGGCCTTATATATATATACTCTTGTTGGTCTTAATGATCAAAGAAATATACTAATAATTAATGACAAGGATAATTAAACTGGAAAAGTTTATTAGAGTGACATATGACACTAGTGGTATCATCCAGAAACCTCAATAAACCTTGGTTATATTTTGTGCTTCACTTTCTGGACTCCAAAATTTATATAAATTAATAAAGAAAATAATCAGTTAATTCCAGTCGATATATTATCAATTCGAATACTAAATTGATTAGAATTCTAATATCTTTTTGTAGCTCATAAACCATGGAATAAGCTCATGCTTCCTGGACAATGTAAAGTTGGAGATTCAAGACTTTTTCAACCTTCCAATGTCAGAGAAGAAATTTTTTTGGCAAATTCCACAGCATATATGGAGGGATTTGGACAAGCATTTGTTGTGAGTGAAGACCAGAAACTTGATTGGGGTGATATGTTCGATCACCCCTCCAAGGCACTCAAGAATGCCCCACTTATTTCCACATCTCCCTCTTCCTTTAAGGTTCTATTCTATATATATGGCCAATGGCCACATGTGTGTGTGTTTATATTTATAGGGTTTAATTTTTTTTTCTCTCATCTTTCGTAGATTTCCATTTTTAGTTCTTCATAAATTTTTACCCATTTTTAGTTCCTCAAAAAAAAAAAATTTCATTCCATTTTTTGTTCCTAATGTAGAATTTTTTAAAGACTAAAAACGGAACGAAAAAATTTTGAGGGACCAAAAATGGAACAAAGTTTTTATTTTTTTTGAAAGACTAAGACCAATAAAAAAATTATAAGAATTAAAAATGGAAATCCAAAATTGATGAGGGGCCAAAAATAACAAACCCATAATTATATCTGCATATTCATGTCTCAAAGAGATTGCATGCTTGTTCATTAATTAATTGCAGAGACACTCTAGAGATTTACTAACAGAAAATGAAAAATCTAGCCATGGTTATTATTGGCCATATGGCAAAAGCCTTGGAGATAGAAGAAATGGAAATAAGAGAATTATTTGAAGATGGGATACAAATGGTGAGAATGAACTATTACCCTCCATCTCCTCAACCAGAAAAGGTTATTGGCCTCACAAATCATTCAGATCCAGTTGGTCTCACTATTCTCTGACACCTCAATGAAGTAGAAGGGCTACAGATAAAGAAAGATGACATGTGGGTTCCTGTTAAGCCGTTGCCAAATGCCTTTGTCGTTAATGTTGGGGACATCTTGGAGGTAAAATACCCTACCTATTCATGATGTTTAGCTTAATTTTTTGGGGTTTTTTCTTTCCTTTTTTTTTTTTAAATTTAGAATCTCGTCCAATTATTTTTTAAAAAAAAATTCATTTTTGGACTTTTATCTAGTAAAAAAGTCACTTTTTTAATTTTATGAGAGTTTCTATTTTTGGTGTACAATTTTTAAGAGCTTTTTTAATATTAAGTTTGGCTCTTCTTGTAAAGAGAATATATGTTGAAAAAACAAGTTAGATCCAGACTACCTTTAATCAGGTGGTGTCAAAAAATTTCAAGAGACCTATGCAAAAAAATTTAAAGGGCATATTAATGTATCTTATTGTTTTCATTCTATTTTTCATTAATTAGCTTTTAAAGCTGTAAGCCTGTAACAAATATTATTAAACAAGAGAGAGAGAGAGAAAAAAAAAAGAGACTTAATTGAGTTTTTGAGAATGAAAAAATTAAATATTATTTTCTTTGACAAAAAATATTGAATAAAATACTAATAATTATATTAAGCAATAACTAGAAGAAAATCACTTCATTTCTTGCAGCAGGAAATTCATACAATTATTAAGGGATAAAATTGATTTGGGAAACTATGCCAATTATAATTTAGAGATGAGGTTGTGAACTGATAACCATTATTATATATATTGACAATTATAATTTGTTTAAAAGTGACTTAAAAAATACTAAAGGTGAAATTTATTACCTAACTATTAATAAGAAGCTAAACTTATTAACGATGTAATTTTTGGGAGGGTCTTAAGACGGCTGATTATGTTCTCGGATGTGAAAAATGACAAAGAACTTGAGAAGCAACTGGATACAATCAGGATTGGTAATATGAAGATGATGGTTAATATACCAAAGTACAGGAGGGGAAGCTTATGGGAGGGTCAAGACAGATGTGATATGAAGAGGAACAAGATAGCGGGGGTGAGTGGTGGAGAAGATCTTCACAGAGATGGGGATAGACCAAAATATGCAGAGAGAAGAACTAATCATTTTACTTATGCTCAAGCTGTCACCAGGGAGACAAAACAAGTGAGGAAGATATGGAGAATCAAACAGCCAAATGCAAACTCGGATGGGGAAGATACATGGAAGGGACAGGTTATCACTGTCAAGGAGGAAAACAAGGATTGGTTGGAGGGATGTTTGGTGGGAACTCTGAAGGATCCCACTTCCTTCGATAAGCTACATGAAGTATACATGATGAGTGATATGAATGAGGTACGCGTGAGGTATTTGGGTGGTGATATGGTTCTTATTACGGGAATTAAAGAGGAGAAAATACAAGACTATTTGGGTACAGAGGAAGATGGCCTTGCATCTATGATACATTCAATCAACAAGTGGAATCCTGATACTATTAGGGGAGGAAGATTGGCATGGGTATTATGTTCGGGAATTCCACTGCATCTTTGGGGGGAGAAATGCTTTTAACAGGTGGTGGGATCCTTTGGCCAGTTCATTGACATGGCAAAGGAGACAAAGGACATGGAAAGGGTGGATGCAGCCCGATACTAGTCAAGCTGTCCACACCCCAATTATAAACGCAAACAAAAGGATGAAAATCAATGGAAGGATTTATGGAGTTAGTATTATGGAAGAGTTCAAAACCCAAGTGAATCAATGTTGCTGTAGACTTTGGCGCAACGACAACCAATCCGAGGGGGAGGACACGATGGGAAGCATAATAGGGATGGAATGTCTCTCTTCATCCTCTGAATGTTCAGAAGATAGATATGAGTATGTTGAAGGTGCAGCCGGAAGAACAAGGGGAAGACACGGCGAGGACAATTTCGGGAAACAGGTGAGGGAGGAGACGTCAGTTTTTTGCCCGGAGGATAATAACCAGGATGAAGAAAGTACCCAAAGGTCCATTCAGGGTCATGTCAAAGACTGTATGGATGATAGTGACGGTGAAGGACAACATGTGACAGGAGAGCTTCAAATTCAAATTGGCTGTGTGGATAAAGGTGGCAACGAGCTCAATGAAGTAAACGACAAGTTTAGGCCTGACGAGGAGGTTGACAAGGCTACATCGCATGTAAATGTGGGGCCAGTGTTAGAAAGCGGTGATAGTGGAAAGTATGGGCAGCTACTGGAGCTACAAATACGGAAAAGGTGGATACAGATAACTATGGAGCACTTTTCGGGCCTGCACAGATTACTTCGGCCCAATTGGATAAAGCATTTGCCGATGGGCCATTTATGGAGAAGGATGCATTAATTATAGAAGATATGGGCAATGCAGTTGGATCATTTCGTTATGGACTCAACGACCATGAGAATAGGGATAATTTGGATGGGCTAATTTCTACAAAAGAAAAAGAAATAGAAGCTCGGAGGGAAGGCATTAGACGTGGAAAATAGCATGTTGACGAAACTCCTACAGTTGATAACAGAGGATATTATGAAAGAAGTGGTGCTACCAAAGGCCCTTTGAAGACTCGAAGTCAACTCACAACCTCCATTAATTCAAAGACGTCTGACCTTGACAAAAGGAAAAACAACAAGGATAAGGAGGTGTTGCAGGGAAGACCAGAGAAGAAGCCAATTTCAGTTGAATTCTCAAACGATCTATCTGACAGCTGTATTCAAAACTGCAATAAGCTATATTGGCTAAAAGATGATGTTGTTGAAGCCAAGAAACTGTGGGAGCTTGGGAAGAGTGTTGGGGTTACTTTTGAAGGGGACGAAAGGGAAATGATAGAAAAAATTGTGGAGATGGAGAAAAGAGATCAAAATGGGGCTAAGAAAGCAACAAAGGAATGCTTGGAGGGTGTGTGTGAAGGTCAGTAATGAAGATTATGTCTTACAATGTGAGAGGATTGGGGGGGGGGGGGAAAGTAAAATGGAAATTTATTAGAAGCTTGGTTATCAAAGAGAGGTCCAAGTCTTATGTATTCAAGAAACCAAAAAGCAAGAAATTAGTCAAGCTATGTGTGGTGCTTTATGGGGAGATTGTGAGGTTAGTTTGTTGATGGTTCCTTCCTCTGGAGTCACAGGGGGGCCTCTTGTGTGTGTGGGATATAGAAAGTTTTGAGGTTATCAATTCCTTTAGTGGAAACAGTTATATTGGTATGGAAGGTAATTGGAAAGAAACAAATTCATTGATTGTTATTATCAATGTATATTTACCTTGTGATAGAGAAGGCAAACGGGTGATTTGGGAAGAACTAAAACACAAAAGGGCAACTTGCAACACCAAAAGTTGGTGTGTGTTGGGAGACTTTAATTGTGTGAGGAGGCCGGAGGAAAGAGTAGGTTTGGGAAGGGAGATATACGGGAGAAGGGATATGGGAGAATTTAATAAGTTTATTGAAGAAATGGAGTTGCTTGATATTGCTATGGCGGGAAGAAAGTTCACATGGTTCCGACCAAATGGAAGGGCAAGAAGTAGAATTGATAGAGTTTTGGTGTCCGGAGAATGGTTGGCATGTTGGCCCGGATCTACACAATATGTTATGGATAGGAACATCTCAGATCATTGTCTAATTATTGTGAGAAATACAACCATCGATTGGGGACCTAAACCGTTCAAAGTCCTTGATTATTGGTTCTTGGATAAGAGATTTGTGGGTTTTGTTAAAGAGGCTTGGAGAGATTTGCATGTGGAGGGATGGGGAGCTTTTGTTCTCAAAGAAAAGATAAAGGCTATAAAAGGTAGGTTAAAATGGTGGAATAAAAATTTGTTTGGGAACTTAGAGAGAAGACATCAACACATTCAAGAGGAGATGAATGCACTTGACAAGAAAGAAGAAGAGTGCGGGATTTGTGAGGAGGAGATCTTGAAGAGAAAAAAATTGCAAGAGGACTTTTGGAATGTTGTTATGTGTAGTGAATCTTTATTGAACCAAAAAGCTAGGGCGAGATGGCTTGTGGAGGGTGATCAAAACACTAAGTATTTTCATTGCTTGGTGAATTGGAGGAAAAGGAAGAATATGCTAAGAGGCCTTAACATTGATGGTGCGTGGGTGGAAGACCCATATAGAATTAAGGAAGAGGCAAAGCATTTTTTTGTAAAGAGGTTTAGTGAAGATGTGAGGTATAGACCAAATTTGGATGGAGTATCTTTTGATCAAATTTCGCAAGGGGACAAAGACTTGTTGGTGGCTAAATTTGAAGAAATGGAGATCAAAGAAGCGGTTTGGGATTGTGGAAACTTAAAAAGCCTGGGCCCCGATGGTATAAATTTTTTTAAATTTATCAAATCTTTTTGGGATGACATAAAAGGGGATGTTGTTAGATTCTTGAATGAATTTCATGAGCATGGTATTTTTCCTAGAGGTAGTAATGCCTCATTTATTACTTTGATACCTAAAGTTGATGTTCCTCTTGGCCTTGGTGATTTTAGGCCTATATCTTTGGTTGGTTGCATGTATAAGATTGTGGCGAAGGTTCTTGCTAATAGATTAAAAAAAGTGCTTCCTTGTGTAATAGACCAAAGACAAAGTGCATTCCTTGGGGGTAGATTTTTGCTCCATAGTGTTTTGGTGGCTAATGAGGCTATTGATGAAGCTAAACGATTAAAGAAAAATTGCCTTATTTTCAAGGTTGACTATGAAAAGGTATATGATTCGATCTTCTGGACATGTTGAAGAGGTTGGGTTTTGAGGAAAAATGGATTGCATGGATAAAAGGATGCTTATTCTCTAGTACCACTTCGGTATTAGTCAATGGTAGTCCGTCTTCGGAGTTTAGAATACAAAGGGGTTTGAGACAAGGTGACCCACTTGCTCCCTTCTTGTTTACAATTGTAGCGGAGGGATTAAGTGGGATGATGAGAGAAGCCATTGGTAAGAATTTGTTTAATAGTCTTAAGGTGGGCCATGATCTTGTGGATGTTAATCTTCTACAATTTGCCGATGATACACTCTTTTTTGGTGAGGCATCTCTAAGTAATGTTCTTATGATTAAGAGTATACTCAGGTGCTTTGAGCTTATCTCGGGTTTGAAGGTTAATTTTCATAAGAGCAACTTTGGGGCTATTGGTGTAGACACAAATGCTTTGGAAAGGTATGCGGACTTGTTAAATTCCAAAATTCTCAAGTTACGATTCTCTTACATTGGCATTCCAATTGGAGCAAATTCGTGGAGGGAACTTACATGGAGACCCATTATTGACAAGATTACAAAGAAGCTTTCAAGATGGAAACATAAGATGTTGTCCTTTACGGGAAGGATATGCCTCATTAATTCGGTATTGAATTCTTTACCTCTCTTTTTTATGTCTTTTTTAAAAATGCCAAAAGGGGTAGTACAAAATATTGTGAGGTTGCAAAGAAAGTTCCTTTGGGGTGGGGATGAAAATAGGAACCAAATTAGTTGGGTGAGTTGGGAGACAATTTGTAAACAAAAAAACCAAGGTGGGCTAGGTATAAAAGATATTGGGAAATTTAACGTCGCCCTACTAGGTAAATGGAGGTGGGATCTTTTTCACAATAGAGAATCTCTTTGGTGTAGAATTCTCATTTCTAAATATAGAGGGTGGAGAGGACTCATCCAAGAGGAGAGGAATTTAAACTCCTCAATTTGGTGGAGGGATTTGTGTAAGACTTGTGGTGGGTTAGAAGAGACAAATTGGTTTGGTAAATTAGTGGAGTGGAAAGTGGGGGTGGGTGATGAAGTTAAGTTTTGGCACGATGATTGGCTTGGTGAAGATACTTTAGCAAACAAGTTTCCTAGATTGTATCTCAATTCTCATCAACAAAACTACACCATTTGTTAAGAGTAGTATTAGCTCATTAGAAATAAGCTCTATATATAGAGCACTTAGGTACTGTTGATTGTATCTTTTATCAAATTCAATCTAATACAATGAGTTACTTTGTTGGTACTCCTCTACTTTTCTTTGAGATTTATGATGTTTGGCCACATCAATTAGGGATTACTTGCCTCTCTTCTCCTCAAATCATTTCATATGAGAAATCTCATATGGTATCAAAGCTCTCTCATGGAGAGAGTGATGATTCTGATTCCGCTGCCGCTGTCGAAGATGAATTTGATTCAGAGGAATATTATCACAGAGGCACGGAGAAGCAAGTTTCCGCAACCATGGAGAACAACGACTACGATTTCATTTTTGGCAATTTCGATCTTAATGCAATGCCTTCGGATCTTCCAGTCCCAATCAAACCTTCAAATGCCATACGATTCTGATGCCACCGTGAACAATTTTATTGCGAATCAAAGAATCATTTCAACAGAGGCACATCAGATCAAGTCAGAGATGTTGATTCAGATTGAGAACCACCAAACGCGCACGAAGATCTGGAAGCTTCCGTTTCAATTTTTGGTGAGAGAAATTGCACAAGTTTTCAAGAATAATTTGCAATTTCATATCAGTTCGATTCCAAGCATGCACATCATTATATTCGATCCCGGTGGAAATCAATATTCGTTGTTGCAATTCCTCTCCTCTCCAGGTCTCTCATTCTTCCTTTTGCCTCCTGCACTTTCAACCCAACCACCGCTCTCCGTCGTACCATGCCGGATACACCATCTCAGCCACCGTTCCCAACCACCAACGCATTGTCGTACAAGTGTACCATTGCGAGAAACGCGCCTTCATCTCATGCATGTCCTTGTCTTTCCGCTATGATCAATCGTCGTTCTTGGAGTTTCGGAGAGGAGCTTCAATAAACACGTCATTGGAACATTCCAGAAACGTGCATCTATGGGTCCAGTCCAAGTCCAACTCCTGCTTGTCTTACTCACCCGTTGATGTTTGTTTGGGCTTCAATTTGCTTGGCCTAGTGAACTAACAATTTGGGCTTTAGTGTATTTGGATTACATTTTTTTTCTTTGTTTTCTTTTGTCTCATATTAGTAATTAGTAAATCTAAAAATAAAAAAATAAAAAAAAACTTCTGCATGTATATTTTTCTTTGTTGCTTGTAATTCAAGCTCAGTGTGGTGATACCACTTATGAGCTTGCGGGAGGGTGTTAAGAGTAGTATTAGCTCATTAGAAATAAGCTCTATATATAGAGCACTTAGGTACTGTTGATTGTATCTTTTATCAAATTCAATCTAATACAATGAGTTACTTTGTTGGTACTCCTCTACTTTTCTTTGAGATTTATGATGTTTGGCCACATCAATTAGGGATTACTTGCCTCTCTTCTCCTCAAATCATTTCATATGAGAATTTTGATACCATTTTTGAGATGGGTGCTTGGGAGGGAGACATTTGGAGGTGGAACTTACAGTGGCGTAGGCAGTGGTTCACTTGGGAATTAAATATGTTACACTTGTTTGACAATCAGGTAGCCTCGGTTGTGATGAGGAATCATGCTCAGGACAATTGGTGGTGGTTGGGGGGAAATTCAGGGGTGTTCTCGGTGCACTTGGCTTATGAAGCAATATGTGATTTGAATCTAGGTGGGCAGAATGATGAGGTATTCAATTTGGTGTGGAACATGAAGGTACCACCAAAAGTGGCATTTTTTATTTGGAGACTATTGTTGGACAGGTTACCCACCAAAGCTAATTTAAGGCACAGGCAGGTACAACTTGATTCGAATCAGGAAATGTGCATTATTTGTGCTCAAGAGGTGGAAAATGTAAGCCATATTTAATTCTCTTGTAAGGCCATTCAAAGCATCTGGAAAAAATGCTATGCATGGATTAATTATGCTACTGTGTTGCCTGATAATCCGATGCTACATCTTCAACAACATACCTTAGTTTGCCTTAACAAAACACAACTGGACAGATGGTTGGTGGTTTGGGGAGCAATAGTTTGGAATGTTTGGAGACACAGAAACAAGTGTATTTTCCAGGGTATGGCTGCCGATATGGATAACATTATGAATGATGTTATATTTTACACGTGGGCATGGTTGAAAATTTTCACTGATAACTTTGATCACTCTTTCACTGCGTGGCAGAGTAATCCTGGTGCATGTTTTAATTTTTATCAACTTGCTGGAACACTTTGATGCTTCTGGTATCTGATGCTCTACCCGGGGGTCAGCATATGCTGCGTGTTTGATCCGTGGTGCAAGCCCAAGTTTTTGGATATACTTGGATATTACAAAGTTGGTTTGGATAATTTTACTAGATACATACTTGTTTATGGACGGTATTGTGGATTCAAAACTTACAGTGGGGTAATGTTTTTTTTGTGCTGGGTAATATGTAGACGTCTGCAATAGATACATAAGGACTGGTTCATACATACAAAATTGTATTTGTTGAGGGTAGAGGATAGGACTATGTAAGGGTGGGTACCCCTTGTACCCTTATCCTCTTTCTTAATGAATAGTTTCTTTGCTGATTAAAAAAAAAAAGACGACTGATTAAGTGGCGTATTCATATATATTCACATTCTGGATACCAATTCTACTTGTAAAATTAAGAGCATTTTGTATAAATACTTTCCATTTAATTATAATTAAGCAAACATGGGAGAACTAAACTTTGTCACTAAGTTGAATATATCATATTATGTAAAAGATTAGAAGTAAATTCAAAGTCAACGGGCAAAAGAAATTATTTATATTATTAAAAATGATTGTTTTTCTTTTTCTATGTGGTATATAATTTACTTTAATTTTTTCCTTTTTTGTATCTTTTACATGGCAGATTATTACTAATGGGATATATCAAAGTATTGAGCACCGAGCAACAGTGAACTTTGAGAAGGAAAGACTTTCGTTTGCAACATTCTATAGCCCAAGACAAGATGGTGAGATAGGTCCTTGGTCAAGCTTAATCACTCAACAAACACCAGCACGATTCAAACGAATTGGAGTAAAAGAGTACTTTAAGAACTTATTTGCTCGTAAACTTGAAGGAAAGTCTTACAGAGATGCCTTGAGAATAGAGCATCATAATTGAAGTTATTAAAATTACGAAAAGAAATATTTGCACTAAATAAGTGTGGCATGTGCACAATAGAAACGTTATAATGTTCATCTAAATAAGTTTATATATGATTAATGAGTGAAATGCACCACCACTCTAAAATTAATGCCGGAATGTAGACTGGGTAGTACATGTATTTCTATTTAGAACATAATAAAGACTTGTAATCCATAATAAAAATAACGTTAAGGCCCAACAAGACTGGTCACATTTTCTTTCTTGATTAGTTTTGTGGTTATTAATCACGAATGTTCTAATATATCAAGAGCATGAGTGCAAGGGTGATACTTTCCTTTTAAGTATATTCAATATTTCTCTTTTATGTAATAATTTCTATTTTAATTTCTTGCCACATGCTATTTTTTTTTTATGTTCAATTAATTTCTTAAGTTTCAACAGCTCCACGTGTTCTTTTGTTAAATATATCGTAAGGTTCCTTATACAATTCTTTCTTCACGTGCATTATTACAACAACAATAATAATATGTTGTATAAAATTTTTAAGTTTGTACCCAACTTTATATAATTTTTTTTTCCAAATTTCATTAGAAATGTATAACAACCAATTTTTGAATAAAAATATAAGATTGTCAAGTAAATAAATGACTAGGAAAACATAACAATTATGTCAGAAAAAGAAAACAGAACAATGTTTTTTTTTTTACTGATTTTAATTGCTGATTTCTTTCCCAAAATTACATTTTTGGCATCTCTTCTTCTCCCTTCCTTTCCCAAAACAATCATCGCTCATTTTTGTCATTGTTTGATGGACGTGGTTTTTACCCGCTCAATCCTCACAAACATAAATGTGAAGGAATCAAATCTTCTATAACATGTGTACGTTATCCTATCTGTTCTCTATATAAAAAATAATATCTCAATTAAAAAATAAAGTTAATAATTAAGAGACAGTTGTTATTTATTAAAAGAATTGTTTCTTAGTGATGTGTATATATATTTTTAAGAGAAACATGAAAGCAGACAAAAAGAACGACACATAATTTCAATCCATGTATATATATTAGACACGTTTCATTTGTTTGTTTAATCAAAGTGAAACAAACTGCAAGAGACATTGGGAATGTAATCAACCATTCATGTGATTAGCTTAGTTGGAGTGGGTGAAAAGAAGCCTTAGAATAATTTATTTGTTATATTGAGATTTTAGAAGAACATCAGAAGAAAAGAGAATAAAGACCCCAGCATTATATCCAAACTTCAAAGGCCATGGAAGAGATCACCAAACCATTTGGGACTTCTCTTTTGGTACCACAGTTCAAGAATTGGCTAAAGAAAAGATATCTACTGTTCCACAAAGATGCATTCAGCTTCAATATGAAGAAATTGTGGTCTTCTCTGAAGAAGCTAATAGTATCCTTGAGATTCCAATTATTGATATGAAGAACTTGCTCTCTGTGGAATCTGGTGGTTCTGAATTGGCCAAACTTCACCTTGCATGCAAAGAATGGGGATTCTTTCAGGTCTTTTTTCTCTCTTTATCCTTCAATTTCTTTATAACACATCTTTCTGTTTGATCCTAGACTCAGGAAATTTTAGATACATAAAAAAATCACTTACAAGATAAAACTATATATGTATATGCTAAATTTGAATTTTTGAATTATGAATTGATTTTGCTGTTAATATCCTTGTAGCTGATAAACCATGGTGTTAGCTCTTCCTTGGTGGAGAAGGTGAAGTTGGAGATTCAGGATTTTTTCAACCTTCCAATGTCAGAGAAGAAAAAGTTTTGGCAGAGTCCACAACATATAGAGGGTTTTGGACAAGCATTTGTTGTGAGTGAAGGCCAAAAACTTGATTGGGCTGACCTTTTCTTTATGACCATTCTTCCAAAAAATTTGAGAATGCCCCACTTATTTCCACAGCTCCCTTTTTCATTCAGGTTCTCTGTCTTCTATGTCTTTTGACAAATTCATGTCTCAAAGGGTTTGCATGCTTAGTCACTACTCTTTGTCATGCAGAGAAACTTTAGAGCTTTACTCACAGGAACTTCAAAATCTAGCCATGGTTATTATTGCACATATGGAAAAGGCTCTTAAGGTGGATGAAATGGAAATGAGAAAGTTATTTGAAGACTTGAGACAGTCTACGAGGATGAACTATTACCCTCCATGTCCTCAACCAGAGAAGGTTATTGGCCTCACACCCCATTCAGATGGAGTTGGTCTCACCATCCTCTTACAAGTCAATGAGGTAGAAGGGCTCCAAATAAAGAAAGATGGCAAGCGGGTTCCTATTAAGCCCCTGCCTAATGCCTTCATTGTCAACATTGGAGAAATACTTGAGGTAATATAAGTACCATTCATGTCACTATAAACTAACTCTTGAAATTCCACTTGCATAATTAGAAGCAGTATGTTGATTAAAATAGCTTCAATTTAGTTATGAGCAGACAATAAATGTGTGAGCTAAACTCTTAGTTACATAATTGAACAGATCAATATATCATAATATGCGACTATAAGTAAATTCAAAGGATAAGTCAATATGTATTTTGGTATTGATATAATTTTTCTGATAAGAAATGATAGAAATACATTCTTTGATAGTTAACATATTTTTTTATCATTATCTGAATTTTTTTTGGAAATCACAGAATGTTACAAGTTTCATTTTTTGTTTAATAAATCTCACTTATGATTTTATAATTTCTAATAAATTTCAATAAATAACAGTGTGTTAAAAAGTGTATTATTAGCACTCTTTTTCTGCTTTCTTCATGCGGTTTAGCATTCACATGACTCATTTGATTTTGTTTGAGTGTTTTATATGGCAGATTATAACCAATGGGATATACCAAAGTATTGAGCACAGAGCAACAGTGAACTCTGAAATAGAAAGGCTTTCAATTGCAACATTCCACAGCCCTAAACAAGAAGTTGAAATAGGTCCTGCGGCTAGCTTAATCACTGAACAAACACCACAAAAGAATTAAAATGGAGGAATACTTCAAGGGCCTATTTGCTCGTAAACTTGATGGAAAATCTTACCTAGATACCATAAAAATAGAGCATCACAATCGAAGTTAATAAAAACTAGCTACTGGCTTTATGGTATTGTCACCATATGCCAATGCTGGATTGCCAATAGCAGTGCGTGCATTTATGAATAAATTGAAGACCAGTTGTCATCCATAAGGATCAAAGGTCGAGCCAAAGTAGTCACATTTTCTTTGTTAATTTTGTTTCTGTACTCAAGCAATCACAGGTTCCTATTCTAGCTAGCAAGATGATGTTATGTGCAAGATTACAAAGATGAAACCATGTTCTTTATCCTTTTAATCTCAACCTATTTTTTTTTTTACAGAAAATCTCAACCTATTTAATTAGCTTGTTTTTATACTTTTAATAGATACAAATTTATGAAGCACCAAACGTCTAAAGTCAAGTCACAATGAGTAATTGCGCGCTTAGATATGTTTGGCCCAATTTTGTTTTCATTTAAAAATTATTTTTAATTTGAAGCTATATATATATATATATATATATATATATATATATATATATATATATATATATATATATGTAGGTGTTGATTGTCGGTTTCTATTTTCTCAGCTTAAAAACACCTAATATAAAAGTTGTTTGGTAAAAAATGTTAAAAAAATTATTTTGTTTAAAAATAGTTATCTTCATCAGATAAAAAAGTACTTTTATAAAAAAATATTAGTAAAATAATTTAATTTACAAAACAGTTGATGACATCATACTAGTTGATGAGGGATTTAAAAATACAGTTTAAAAAAAAGGTTTAAATACAAATTTGATCCCCTACATTTTATTTCTTTTATTTTTGTTCAATTGAATCTTGGACTTAACATATTCATTTAAGATACCATCAAGAAATGATTTAATTAATTAAAATGTAAGAAATAAAAAAAATAAATGCAGACAAAATTGAGAATTGAACCAGAATTGCAAATTTTCTAAAATAAAAGGGTCAAATATCTCTATTTTGAGATAGGATGACCAAAATTATGGATTAACTAAATAGATGGACTAAAATTGTATTTAAGAAAAAAAAATTACACATGACTACTGTAACACCCTCATTTTTATTTTACTGTTTATAAATATTTTTCTATAAATATTATAAGAGATTACGTACTGTATTTAGAGAATATTTTCTGTACATATTTTCATAATAAAATTAATGCAGTTCTATTCAGAAAAATTTTCTAAGTCTTTTAATACTTTTGTTTATACCTAAATTTCTTGTTGATTGGATAGTTGTGTCAGACAGCTGTCCAAGATAAGATTTTCTAGTATAACATTTTGGATTAAACTGTACTCTAATAAATCAAGAATTTAATGTAGATTTAAAATATATACAGTTGAGAAATGAAATTACTTGTTGACTGGACCGCTATGTTAGACAGCTGTCCAGGATAAATTTTCAAGTGTGGAATTTTGGACTAATCTGTAACTTAATAAAAAGGTAATTGAATATAGATTAAAAATATATACAGTTAAAGAATTAAAATGCTAATTTCGAATTGTTAGGATTTTCTGAATGTTAGAACTTTGAGAAATTATTACGGTAAAATTCTAAGGCAGAAAATTAAGATAAAATCTATATGTCATCTATTGAATTATCTATAAATTATAACATACTTAGAATAATTATTAGCAATTTTTAACTAAGAAAAATAGAAATACAAATTATTAGCCAATCAAAATTTGACAAATTGACATTTCTAATGTAATTAAATTAAGCTAATTAGACTTGGATTAAGAGACAATTAAGACACTACCCCAAGGTTTTTGATAGTGAGGAATTTAATGGTGGTGTTAGTTTCTTCAAATTCTAATTAGTTTGTAAGATAATTGAAAAGCTCCCTAATATTCTAGAAAAATCCATAAATTTCCCACAAACTTTGACTTTTGATCACAAGCTTGGCAACTCACGTTGGGAAGTTGCCTTGGCTGTCCAAGTGGCTTAAATTGGTGACCAAATGGACTGCTTTGTGGCCAGCAGCTGGACGTGTAGTTGCTATTAAATTTGGTGAAGAAAATTTTATTTAAAAACATAATAAACAAATCAAAAGCAAAATTGGAAAAGCTAGCTCTCCTCACCACCCAAACCGTGAGCTCTTCCAACTGCAGCCCCTCCATTTTCACTTCAGCCTTTCTTCTAAAATTAAGAATTTAACCAACCAAAACCTTTCAAATTTCAATATAGCTTAGGCCAAAGAGAAGAGAATTAGGAGGAAAACTCCAAAATTTCAAGAAACCAAGGGAGAAAGGGAGAAAAGAAATTCAAGAGTTCTCCATCAAATTAAGGATCTAAGGTAAGGATCTTGGCATTTAATTTCAATTTAAACCAATTGGAGTTAATAGAAACATGTTCTTAGGTCTAATTTCAAGATTTGATCAAGATTCAACAAAAGATGAAATTGATTTAGGGCTTTTAGATGATTGATGTTAAAAGCTTGAAATTGTTGTTTGAATCCATGTTTGATTGAATTCATGATGTGTTGTGATGGATTGGAATTGATTGATTGGCTTGTTCTTGATTGGAAATTGAAATTTGTTCTTGATTGAGATTTCTTGAATTGATTTGATTTTGATTGGAATTTGGATTGGTTGTTTTGAGAAAATTGTTGGAAATGTGAAGGAGGCCATACGGCCATGATGAGAATGATAGGGATATCATGTGGAATTTTTCAAATGACTAAGGGTAAAATAGTCATTTCACATGTCGGGACACATTGGGAATTTTAGAAAAAGTTTAAGGGCATTTTCGGCAATAATTAAAAAGTATAAGGGTAATTAGGTAATTTCACATTTAGAGGATACAATTGGAATTTTATAAAAAGATTGAGGTTAATTAGGTAATTTCATAGATTCTAGAACAATTAGGGACATATTCGGAATTTCATAAAAAGATCAAGGGCAAAATTGAAATTTTAAAAAATATCAAGGATAATTTAGAAATTTTACATAGTAATGAACTAGTTGGTATTTTATTAAAGTGTTAATGTTATAATGTTAATTATTGAATTTCTATAATTATTATGTGATTGTTTAATAATAATTATTTACTTAATAGCATCATTATCATATTGCATGATCATGAGTCTTTTGAGCGAAAAATAAAGATTTTTAAATGAGTTTGATAAATGAGAATTGAGTATTTATGGGGGAATTGATTTCCAGGACTGTGTTGACTGACCGGACTGCGGTAGTCATGTATTTGAAAATATGATTGAGATTATGAACAGAGAACTGTGTTGACTGACCGGACTGCGGTAGTCATGTATTTGAAAAGATGATTGAGATTATGAACAGAGAATATGATAGTCCTGAGAAATGGGTGAGCAGAGTAAGTTAGACAGGACTGTATAGTCTGTGATTATATAGTCTGTGGGGTGAGGGATATTGGCAATTCCACATGTGGCTGTAATCTGGACAGAGATGCTGCCGTGGTGGCCTTCCGGGTATCCTGATCTCCTAATTCTGCTAGCTTATTCGCGTTTAGTAGGGGCTGATAGCTGAATTGCAGTACGTAATGGTAGGCCAGTTACTTACTAAACACTCAAAGGGGAAGTCTCCATGGAGCAGGGTCAAAATGATTTTGAGTCAAAACTGCATGTGCTTTTATAAACTTGCATTTTCATAAAGCATACTGCATTTGCATTATTTATGTGAATTCTTAGTTATAAAATGAAATGTCATTGATTGTGATTGTTTTCTGTGTATTAGAAATTAAATGCCTGATCCGGTAATGCTGTCCCCAGATTCTAGGGGAGTGTGATTTCAGGTATTTGGAAGATTAATTAAAAGTTACAGATGCAGACATGTTCCAGAGCTATAGGAATAGGGGTTTTTGGCTTTAGATACTTTTGTATTAATTAGAAATAATTTGGAAGTAGTATTTTCTGTAAATTTTAATAATGTAAATTATAATGACAAACTTTAAATTTTAATGGAATGTATTTATTTTAATGGTAAATTCTTTTTATGGATTTTAGATAGAAATTAATTAATTAGAAGGGGGGTTACATTAGTGGTATCAGAGCTCTGGTTATGCATCTCTAGGACTTGCGAGTAGTGGGTCTATTAGGTGTTTTGCTGTGTTACTCTGATTAAAATTGTTTGTTTGTTAAGAATATTATGGGGAAAAGGGTAGTAACTAGATCTGAAATTTTAAGACATGTAGAAATGAGAAGAGGAATGCTAGTTATAAATCCTAGAGTTGAAACTAATAGTATAGCTGAGATGGCAGAAAGGAAGAAAGGAAATCTTGATAGAGTTGTGAGGGTGCACACTCAAGACTCAGTCGAGATGACTTTTCCCTCCTAATGCTAAATTGAAATATTGTCCAAGTTGTGTTATTTTCCATGTTCCTTATATTGTGAAGTTAAGAGTTATACCCTTGAGTTAGTTGAGGAAGGAGATCCAAAGATCTGAGTTAGTAGAGCAAGGTTGAGAATAGAGATCCAAATATTTGAGTTTATAGGAAAGGATGAGTTTGACAATGGAAAGAAAACAAAGTTTTGAAGGTACCTTGATGTTTGGAATATGATGAGATGTTGAGAGTATGGTTGTTGCCATATTGTTCTAATGGATGTTTCCACTTGTTTTAAAGGTTGAAACAGTGTATCGTAGTATAAATTTGTCGCAGGATTGATATCTTAACTATTAGGACTTGAAATTTTGTGTTTTGGACATGATTTAGAACCAAAATAGTGCATTTTTCTGGTGCAGTAAAAGAGCCTGCGGGTTTAATATGTTTAATTACATTCCCATAGTGTAAGTGGTGATTTAAGGCTTGTATAATTGAGGTTATTAATGATCCATGTTGTAGGACTTAGTTGGTAGGTATATGTGAGGGTTCTTGATGGTTAAACCTTGATTAAGATAGTAGAATAAGACCCAAATGCTAAGTTAGTAACAGTTGTCTTAAGAATTTTTTTTTTTTAAAAAAAAAAAAGTTAAGGATGTTAATTATGTTTAAAATATGCTTTACTTTGCTTGTTTCTGTGCCTACTTCTAAACCAACCCTAATCTCTAAATTATGTTTGAATTGTGTTATAACCATCAGAGATAGAACATTTGTTGTGAACTTGATTTGTTTGTCTTTGATTGACTTTGATGTGATATTGGGAATGGATGGGTTAGCAGTCAACCATATTCTGATAGATTGTGCCTTTAAAACTCTGATTTTTCCTAAACTTGATGTTTCTAGACTTAAGTCTATCCAACCTAAGGAAATATCATTTAAAAGTGAAATTCAAAAAAATACAAGTTATCATCTCTTGGAACTAAGGAAGATAAAATTGAAATAGACTCTGTGCTAGTTGTAAATGAATATCTTGAAATTTTTCCTGATGATGTTTCTGGTTTGCCTCCTGAAAGAGAAATAGAATTTAGTATAGATTTGATGCTTGGTACTAGACCAATTTCTATGCAACCATATAGAATGTCATTATTGAAATTAATTGAGTTAAAGAAACAATTGGAAGAATTATTAGAAAAACAATTTGTAAGGCCTAGTGTGTCCCTATGGTGAGCCCCAGTATTATTAGTTAAAAAGAAAGATGGAGGATCTAGGTTATGTATAGATTATAGACAATTCAATAAAGTAACTATAAAGAATAAATATCCTTGATCTAGAATAGATGATATATTAATATATTCTAAAAATAAAGAGGAACATGAAAATCATCTTAGAATAACATTGCAAACTTTGAAAGATAGAAAATTATATGCTAAATTGCTAAGTGTGAATTTTGGTTGGAGGAAGTAAAAATTTTTAGGAGATGTAATTTCTAGAGATGGAATAAGTATGGATCTTTCTAAGGTAGAAGTGGTTTTAGAATGTGAAAGACCAAAAACAGTAACTGAGATTAGTAGTTCTTAGGATTTGATGGATATTATAGAAGATTGATTGAAGGATTTTCTAAGATAGCTGGACCCTTAATAGAATTTTATTTGGAGTGAGAGTTGTGAGAAAATTTTCCAAGAATTGAAACATAAATTGACTACCTCACTAATTTTAGTTTACCCGACCCAAATGAATCCTTATGATGTATACTGTGATGCTTCATATCAAGGGTTAAGATGTGTGTTGATGCAAAATAGGAAAGTGGTAGCTTATGTATCTAGACAGTTAAGACCACATGAGAGAAATTATCCTGCACATGATTTGGAGTTAGCTGCTATAGTTTTTGCTTTAAAGATTTGGAGACATTATTTGTATGGGTATAGATTTGATGTATATAGTGATCATAGGAGTTTAAAATATTTGATTGATAAAAAAGGAATTGGAAATGAGACAAAGAAGATGGATGGAGTTTATTAAAGATTATGATTTTTAGTTAATGTATCATCCAAGAAAGGCTAATGTAGTAGAAGATGTTTTAAGTAGGAAAATTGTGCATATGTCAACTATGAAGATTAAAGAATTAGAATTAATAGAATAATTTAGAGATTTGAATCTATGTACAGTTAAGAAAAATGATAAAATTCCATTTGGAATGATTGCCATCAATAATGAATTTTTGGAAGAAATTAGAAAGAATTTAATTAAGGAATGGATGAAATTATTAGGTTTAAAAATAGAATTTGTGTACCTAACAATCAAGAATTAAAGGAATTAATTTTGGAGGAAAGGCACAAAAGTAAACTTAGTATTCATCCGGGAACAACAAAAATATATAAAGATTTAAAAGGGGATGTTTTGGTGGCCTAGGAAAAAAAAAAAAAAAGATGTAGCAGAATATGTAGCTAGATGTTTAACATGTCAGAAAGGAAAGATTGAACATCAGAAACCATCTGGCATGTTATAACCTTTAGAGATACCTGTATGGAAATGAAATAGTATATCAATGGGTTTTGTGGTAAGATTACCTAGGACAAATAGGAATTTTGATATTATTTGGGTAATTGTAGATAGATTAACTAAATCAGCACATTTTCTTCTGATAAATATTAGGTATACTTTAGAAAAATTAGCTTAATTGTACTTAAAGGAAATAGTTAGATTATCTGGAGTACCTACTAGTATAGAGTCTAATAAAGACCCTAGCTTTGTTTTTAAATTTTTGGAAAGATTTTCAGAAAGCTGTAAGAAGTAAAATTATATCTTAGTTTAGTATAACACCCTAAGATTGATGGTCAAACAGAAAGGACTATTCAGACATTAGAAGATCTCTTAAGAGCCTGTACATTAGAAGAGAAATGAAACTGGGAAGATATATTACATTTAGTGGGATTTGCATCCAATAATAGTTACCATTCTAGTATAGGTATTGCTTCCTATGAAGCATTGTATGGTAGAAAATGTAGGACACCACTGGTATGGTATCAGGATGGTGAAAAATTTATTGATAGGACCAGACATCATCCAGCAGACAACTGAAAAAGTAAAATTTATTTAGGAGGAAATGAAAATTTCATAGAGCAGACAGAAAAGTTATGCAGATAAAAGAAGAAAATCTTTAAAAATTTCAAGAGGGTGATCAGGTATTTTTAAAAGTAACATCAATAATTGATAAAGGAAAAAACTAACTATAGAAATAAGGTCTGTTAAGATTGAGGACAAAAGCATTAAATACTTGAGAGGTAAAAATATTCCTTTGGTTAAAGTTATCTGGAAGTATATAATAGGTAATGACACTTGGGAATTATAGGAGAAAATGACAGAAGAATGTCCTAAATTATTAATATAGTTATATTAGAAATTTCGAGGACGAAATTTTTATTAGTAGGGGAGAATTGTAACACCCTCATTTTTATTTTACTGTTTATAAATATTTTTCTATAAATATTATAAGAGATTACGTACTGTATTTAGAGAATATTTTCTGTACATATTTTCATAATAAAATTAATACAGTTCTATTCAGAAAAATTTTCTAAGTCTTTTAATACTTTTGTTTATACCTAAATTTCTTGTTGATTGGATAGTTGTGTCAGACAGCTGTCCAAGATAAGATTTTCTAGTATAACATTTTGGATTAAACTGTACTCTAATAAATCAAGAATTTAATGTAGATTTAAAATATATACAGTTGAGAAATGAAATTACTTGTTGACTGGACCGCTATGTTAGACAGCTGTCCAGGATAAATTTTCAAGTGTGGAATTTTGGACTAATCTGTAACTTAATAAAAAGGTAATTGAATATAGATTAAAAATATATACAGTTAAAGAATTAAAATGCTAATTTCGAATTGTTAGGATTTTCTGAATGTTAGAACTTTGAGAAATTATTACGGTAAAATTCTAAGGCAGAAAATTAAGATAAAATCTATATGTCATCTATTGAATTATCTATAAATTATAACATACTTAGAATAATTATTAGCAATTTTTAACTAAGAAAAATAGAAATACAAATTATTAGCCAATCAAAATTTGACAAATTGACATTTCTAATGTAATTAAATTAAGCTAATTAGACTTGGATTAAGAGACAATTAAGACACTACCCCAAGGTTTTTGATAGTGAGGAATTTAATGGTGGTGTTAGTTTCTTCAAATTCTAATTAGTTTGTAAGATAATTGAAAAGCTCCCTAATATTCTAGAAAAATCCATAAATTTCCCACAAACTTTGACTTTTGATCACAAGCTTGGCAACTCACGTTGGGAAGTTGCCTTGGCTGTCCAAGTGGCTTAAATTGGTGACCAAATGGACTGCTTTGTGGCCAGCAGCTGGACGTGTAGTTGCTATTAAATTTGGTGAAGAAAATTTTATTTAAAAACATAATAAACAAATCAAAAGCAAAATTGGAAAAGCTAGCTCTCCTCACCACCCAAACCGTGAGCTCTTCCAACTGCAGCCCCTCCATTTTCACTTCAGCCTTTCTTCTAAAATTAAGAATTTAACCAACCAAAACCTTTCAAATTTCAATATAGCTTAGGCCAAAGAGAAGAGAATTAGGAGGAAAACTCCAAAATTTCAAGAAACCAAGGGAGAAAGGGAGAAAAGAAATTCAAGAGTTCTCCATCAAATTAAGGATCTAAGGTAAGGATCTTGGCATTTAATTTCAATTTAAACCAATTGGAGTTAATAGAAACATGTTCTTAGGTCTAATTTCAAGATTTGATCAAGATTCAACAAAAGATGAAATTGATTTAGGGCTTTTAGATGATTGATGTTAAAAGCTTGAAATTGTTGTTTGAATCCATGTTTGATTGAATTCATGATGTGTTGTGATGGATTGGAATTGATTGATTGGCTTGTTCTTGATTGGAAATTGAAATTTGTTCTTGATTGAGATTTCTTGAATTGATTTGATTTTGATTGGAATTTGGATTGGTTGTTTTGAGAAAATTGTTGGAAATGTGAAGGAGGCCATACGGCCATGATGAGAATGATAGGGATATCATGTGGAATTTTTCAAATGACTAAGGGTAAAATAGTCATTTCACATGTCGGGACACATTGGGAATTTTAGAAAAAGTTTAAGGGCATTTTCGGCAATAATTAAAAAGTATAAGGGTAATTAGGTAATTTCACATTTAGAGGATACAATTGGAATTTTATAAAAAGATTGAGGTTAATTAGGTAATTTCATAGATTCTAGAACAATTAGGGACATATTCGGAATTTCATAAAAAGATCAAGGGCAAAATTGAAATTTTAAAAAATATCAAGGATAATTTAGAAATTTTACATAGTAATGAACTAGTTGGTATTTTATTAAAGTGTTAATGTTATAATGTTAATTATTGAATTTCTATAATTATTATGTGATTGTTTAATAATAATTATTTACTTATTAGCATCATTATCATATTGCATGATCATGAGTCTTTTGAGCGAAAAATAAAGATTTTTAAATGAGTTTGATAAATGAGAATTGAGTATTTATGGGGGAATTGATTTCCAGGACTGTGTTGACTGACCGGACTGCGGTAGTCATGTATTTGAAAATATGATTGAGATTATGAACAGAGAACTGTGTTGACTGACCGGACTGCGGTAGTCATGTATTTGAAAATATGATTGAGATTATGAACAGAGAACTGTGTTGACTGACCGGACTGCGGTAGTCATGTATTTGAAAAGATGATTGAGATTATGAACAGAGAATATGATAGTCCTGAGAAATGGGTGAGCAGAGTAAGTTAGACAGGACTGTATAGTCTGTGATTATATAGTCTGTGGGGTGAGGGATATTGGCAATTCCACATGTGGCTGTAATCTGGACAGAGATGCTGCCGTGGTGGCCTTCCGGGTATCCTGATCTCCTAATTCTGCTAGCTTATTCGCGTTTAGTAGGGGCTGATAGCTGAATTGCAGTACGTAATGGTAGGCCAGTTACTTACTAAACACTCAAAGGGAAAGTCTCCATGGAGCAGGGTCAAAATGATTTTGAGTCAAAAGGATTTTGAGTCAAAACTGCATGTGCTTTTATAAACTTACATTTTCATAAAGCATACTGCATTTGCATTATTTATGTGAATTCTTAGTTATAAAATGAAATGTCATTGATTGTGATTGTTTTCTGTGTATTAGAAATTAAATGCCTGATCCGGTAATGCTGTCCCCAGATTCTAGGGGAGTGTGATTTCAGGTATTTGGAAGATTAATTAAAAGTTACAGATGCAGACATGTTCCGGAGCTATAGGAATAGGGGTTTTTGGCTTTAGATACTTTTGTATTAATTAGAAATAATTTGGAAGTAGTATTTTCTGTAAATTTTAATAATGTAAATTATAATGACAAACTTTAAATTTTAATGGAATGTTTTTATTTTAATGGTAAATTCTTTTTATGGATTTTAGATAGAAATTAATTAATTAGAAGGGGGGTTACAACTACCTGTCAGACTCTTTAATGATGTGAAAAATCATTGGAATAATATCATAGTAGAGTCCAGCATCATTGTGGATCCTTGATTTTCTTTTTTCCTTTTTTAGAAAAAAGCATGGAATAGCATCATAGTAGAGTCCAGCATCCCAAGTTTCCAATTATGTTGACAGCCTGAATCCTATCAATCATTTACCAAACAAACCAGACCTAAATTTATTAAAATCAGAAAAAGAGAACAAAATACGTGGAAGGACTGTACCAAAATCCATATGAAATCTATACTGTGAAAGGCCCATACTATTTCAAGTAAAATAGGAAGAACAAAAAGAGGAAACAGAGTCCCCATCAGTGAGAACCTTAGTTAACAACAGCAAAATTGGCGAGGAGATCAGCACATTCATTACCCTCCCTAAAGATATGAGTTGCTTTGTAGCGTAAAAACCTAATAATCACTGCAAGCAACCATGAAGTCAAAACAGCGATCTATCTAATTTTTCGCCTCTGCTCCACACTTCAAACTCTAACCTACCAAAACGGCATCGCCACCTTCCTTTCATCAGTGTTGCATCGACCATACCTCACCAAATGCTAAACTAAATCTCACCAAATTTTATCCTTCATTTTTTTTATCCGCTAATCTTATCAGATCATCAAATCTGGAATGTTAAAAAAAAGTGTGAATTTACGAATTGTCTAATTTGGAATAGGAAAATTATTATTCTGAAAAACTTTTTACCTATGCCCCATTGTATTTCTTGGACGACATAATCACCTTCATCCTTCCTTACATTATTTAAAAAATAATATAGTAATTGTATATGATACTAGTATTATATATAATTATTTCTAGTTTTTATTTTTTTCCAAACACACAAATTTAAAAATATAGTCTAAAATTAAAAGAAATAACGTTTTAGTGTTCACTTACATTATTTAAAAAACATTATCCTAATATTTTAACATGAAACAAAAAATGTTTAAATGGAAAGATGATCTGTCACTTTGTGTCTTTGTCATCATATCTTGTCCCTTTTCCTCACATTTACTCTGACCAGTAGGAACATATGGACTTTGATTTTGACGTAACATTTTATTTCACCTGAGTAGGGACGATGAGTGGGAAATTAGTATTATTCAAAATGTTTGGTTGCTAGTTGGAGCCACCGCAAGCCAAAACCATGGTTTTTAAAAGAAGTTGACGCAAATTGTCGACGACTTTCTTTTGTATATTGTAAGAATATATTGACCATTTCTGAAAAGATTTTGCAACTAATTGTTCTAACGTAGTCAGGAAATAAAATATTAAGTATTTCATCTAATCTAATAACACCATTGTTATTAAAATCGGACTAGACCGGTTCAACCAATTGATCATTTCTGAAAAGATTTTGCAACTAATTGTTCTAACGTAGTCAGGAAATAAAATATTAAGTATTTCATCTAATCTAATAACACCATTGTTATTAAAATCGGATCAGACCGGTTCAACCAAGAACCGGACACATAATTGGTCCGATCAGGTCATCAGATCGGATCTGCTTGCGAACCGGCATGATGTCATCGAACCGGTTTAAAAATCGGATTGGACCGGAAAAATTTGTCGACTCGGATAGCGGTTCACGGGTGAACCACCGAAAATATCTGTCACAAGGTTGTCTCGGAAGTGCAAAGATTAGTTACACGTTCATGGAGAAGAAGCGAAAAATAATACGAAGACAGTGTGAGAAGATGAAATCGCAAGAGAAGAAGAAAAAAAAATGAAAGAAGAGGAAGGAAGAAAAAATGAAGGACGACAAAGGTGCTGGAAAGAAGAACCGCGGAAGGTGAATGCAGCAGCAACACATCTCTCTTTTGCGAAACGTGAGCGCGGCATTGCGGCACATCTCTCTTCACACGTATAGAATATAGATGTAGTTTAGGGTTAGTAATGGGCTTCAATAATGGGTTAGGAAATGGGCCTGCACTGTATTAGTTAAATACAATTAAAAAATTCAAAGAGACTTGCTTGGTTTATGATTCAAACACATGTCGTTATTAAAATTATGAGGAGCGTAACTATTACGGCACAACTGCTCTGTATTAGTTAAATACAATTATAATATATATCTATACAAGTATTATATATATATATATATAATACTAAATTAAGTACTTTATCATAACAATAATTTTAAATTTAGAATATGGATTGGTCAAATTATGTTAACTATATTATTTATTTAATTTTTTTAATATATACCGGGTCAACCGGTTTAATTAATGACCATTCGGTTCGACCACTAACCCATCAATCTACTGTCTCGACCGGATCGATCACCGGGTCGGTTTTCACAACTATGAATAACACTATGTTAACCATAGTACTTTTCGTGAACCTCATCATCATATATAATTATGAGTGTAATTTTTTTTATGAAATATTATTATTTATAAAAATTCATTTATTTCTTCGTGGCATAAATTATTATATTTAATTAGATATATATGACTTAAAAAATATTTGCTTTTGATTGATATATATATATATATATATATATATATATATATATATATAAATTTATTTCTTATTTTTTTAAATTCTTCTGCACCCTTCCTTTTCCAAAATAATCAACGCCCATTTTTTGTCAATGCTTGATGGACTTGGTTTTACCCGTTCAATTCTCATAAGAGGTCAATTTTTTTTAAGAGGAATTAATGTCAGTAATATACTTATTCTAACACATTTTACTATTAGTTAAAATTTATTATAGAATATAAAGTTTGAAGAAAAATTCATTAAATTCCAACAAAATTCTAAACAACAACATAGAGTGTATTTAAAATAGTACATTAAAAAAAAGTTTGTTAGCATTTTTCATCCTCACAAAGAATGTGAAGGAATCAATTCTTCTATTACGTGTGAACATTACCTTTTCTGTTCTCTATATAAACAAAAAAAGTTAATAAGTAAGAGAAAATTGATGTTGATGTTATTTATAAAAAAGAATTATTTTTTGGTGATGAAGTACATGTTTTTTAGAGAAGCGTGAAAGCAGACAAAAAGTACGGCAGATAATTTTAATCCATGAATATATTAAGACAAAAATGATGTTACTTATAGAAAGGATTGTTTTTTTGGTGATGAAGAACATTTTTTTTAGAGAAACATGAAAGCAGACAAAAAGAACGGAAGAAAATTTTAATCCATGTATATATATTATTAGACACGTTTCATTTGTTTAATCAATGTGAAGCAAACAAACTACAAAAGACATTGGGAATGTAATAAACCATTCATGAGAATGATTAGCTTAATAAGAGTGGGTGAAAATAGAGATTTGAGAAGAACATCAGAGAACAAAGACCCCAGCATTATAACCAAAGGCCATGGAAGAGATCACGAAACAATTAGGGACTTCTCTTTTGGTACCATCAGTTCAAGAATTGGCTAAAGAAAAGATATCTACTGTTCCACAAAGATACATTCAGCCTCAACATGAAGACATTGTGGTCTTCTCTGAAGAAGCTAATAGTATCCTTGAGATTCCTATTATTGATATGCAAAGCTTGCTTTCTGTGGAATCTGCTAGTTCTGAATTGGCCAAGCTCCACCTTGCATGCAAAGAATGGGGATTCTTTCAGGTCTCTTTTCTTTCTTTATCCTTCAATTTCTTTAACACATCTTCCTGTTTAATCCTGGACTCTAGAGTCTAGAATCTAGACATTTACCGTATATATTACAAAATCACTTAAAAGTTAAAACTGTATATAATATAAAAGAGTTTAATAGCTATGCATTGACACTGTAAAACAGTTTTACATTGTCATCCAATCACAAATCACCGTTTGTATGACTTTTAATGTAGTTATTGTAAAAGTCAACAAACTTACCATACATGGTGAATTGTAAATAGATGACTGTAAAACTATTTTACATTGTCAGTGCATAACCTTTTTTTCTCAATATAAAATTGAAATTTTGAATAAATTAAGAATTGATTTAGTTGTTAATCACCTTGTAGCTGAAAAACCATGGTGTTAGCTCATCCTTGGTGGAGAAAGTAAAGTTGGAGGTTCAGGATTTCTTCAACCTTCCAATGTCAGAGAAGAAAAAGTTCTGGCAGAGTCCACAACATATAGAGGGCTTTGGACAACATTTGTAGTGGGTGAAGTGCAATAACTTGATTGGGCTGACATTTTCTTTATGACCACTCTTCCAAAACATTTGAGAATACCCCACTTATTTCCACAGCTCCCTCTTCCTTTCAGGTTCTCCTTCTTTCTATGTTGTTCACAAATTCATGTCTCAAAGGGCTTTCATGTTTAGTCACTACTCTTTGTCATGCAGAGACACTTTGGAGCTTACACACAAGAACTCAAAAATCTAGCCATGGATATTATTACACACATGGAAAAGGCTCTTAAGGTGGAAGAAATGGAAATGAGAAAGTTAATTGAAGACTTGACACAGACTATGAGGATGAACTATTACCCTCCATGTCCACAACCAGAGAAGGTTATTGGCCTCACACCCTACTCAGACGGAGTTGGTGTCACCATCCTCCTACAAGTCAATGAAGTAGAAGGGCTTCGGGTAAAGAAAGATGGCATGTGGGTTCCTATTAGGCCCCTGCCTAATGCCTTCATTGTTAACATTGGAGAAATACTTGAGGTAATATAACCATTCATCTCACTATAATACCAACTTTTGAAATTCCACTTGCATGATTAAAAGCAAAATGTTGAAAATAGCTTCAATTTAGTTATGAGCATACATAATTGAATAGATCACTCATCACTGTATAATGATATGCGACTACAAGTAAATTCAAAGCCCAAGGGAAAAAAGTATATTTTTTAATATGGGTTTTTTTTGGTATTGATATCATTTTTTTAGAAATGGTAGCAATATACGTACTCTCTTATACATTCTTTTGAATCTACTTTCTGTTATTGACTCAATTTTTTTGGAAATCATAAAATTTTGTGAGTCTCGCTTCATATTTGACGAGTCTCACCTGTGATTTAATAGTTTCCAACAAATTTTATCTCATAGCACAAAGTGTGTTAGAAGGAATCAGATAGTATGTTACTAACACTTCTCTTTTTCTATTTTCTTTATGCGGTTTAGCACCCACATGACATCTTTGACTCTGTTTGAGTGTTTTATATGGCAGATTATAACCAATGGGATATACCAAAGTATTGAGCACAGAGTAACAGTGAACTCTGAAATAGAAAGACTTTCAATTGCAACATTCCACAGCCCTAAAATAGACGTTGAAATAGGTCCTGCGGCTAGCTTAATCACTAAACAAACACCAGCACATTTCAAAAGAATTAAAATGGAGGAATACATCAAGGGCCTATTTGCTCGTAAACTTGCTGGAAAGTCTTACTTAGATACCATAAGAATATAGCATCAGCAATCGAATGTTGGATTGTAGCCCAATTGCGTGCGTGCATTTATGAATAAATTGAAGACCTGTTGTCATCCATAAGGTCGAGCCAAAGTAGTCACATTTTCTTTGTTAATTTTGTTTATGTGCTCAAGCAATCACATGTTTCTATTCAAGCTAGCAAGATGATGTTATGTGCAAGATTACAAAGATGAAACCATTTTTCCTTTTAATCTGTCTTAAGTAAATACAACTCTATGAAGTACCGAACTTGTTAATGCAGCTGAAATTCCTGATGCAATGCAAAATTTTCTGATGTCTAATTTAATTTTATGCTTTATGCAGTATATTTAATGTATTTTCAGACTTAGTGTGTAGACTTGTACCTTTGGAGTGTGTTTTAAGTCTAGTAATTAAGATGGGCAGCTGACTCATTAACTTATTAGGTAGGAACAACTAATGTTTTGTTTTGTAAGCCATATTTGTATCAGAAACTACAGCACACTGCAGTTGAATGAATGAATCTAATTTACGTTTATGATTTCCTAAGAACTTCTTGTGCTAACAATTGGTATCTAGAGCTTATTTGATCATGAGGGACTGTGAGAGAACCTGAGAAAAGAGAGAAAACCAGAAACAGAAAACCAGAAAACAGAGAGGAGAGACAATCAAAAACCCAATCCGTTTTCAGAATACCCAACTTCTAAATGGCTTCCAACAATGTCTCACTACTAGCACCTCCTGTATTCACAGGAAAGAACTACGAAATTTGGGCTGTGAAGATGAGAGCTCAGTTGAAAGCTTATGATCTTTGGGAAGCAGTGGAGACAGCTGAACCACCAGCCTTGGAAGAAAATCCCACTGTTGCTCAGATGAGAGTTCACAATGAGCAAGTTTCTAAAAGAGCAAAGGCTCTTACCATCTTGCATTCAGCTGTGGATGATGATGTTTTTATGAGAATCTCAAACTTGGATATAGCAAAGGAAGTTTGGGAGAAGCTTGAAGAAGAGTTTTTTGGAAATGAGAGGACTAAGCAAATGCAAGTTCTCAACCTCAAAAGAGAGTTTGAAGCCTTGAAGATGAATGAGGCTAAAAACATCAAAGATTTCATGACTAGATTGATGAAGGTTGTGAACCAGATCAGATTGCTAGGGGAGAAATTTCCAGACAGCAGAATAGTTGAGAAAGTCTTGGTTGTCTTACCGGAAAGGTTTGAATCCAAGATTTCTTCACTTGAAGAGTCAAAGGATCTCTCCAAGATAAGCTTGACAGAGCTTATAAATGCTCTTCAAGCTCAAGAACAGCGGAGGCTTCTTAGACAGGAGGAAGCATCAGAATCTGCTCTACAAGTCAAACACAAAGGGAAGGCAATAGCAGCAAAAGGAGAGAAGAAATATGTTGGAGAGCACTCTGGAAATGATTCCAAGAGAAGAGAAAAATTTCCAAAGTGTGGGATTTGCAAAAGAACCAGTCACAAGGAGAGTGATTGCTGGTACAAAGGGAAGACACCACCACCTATCCAATGTAGATACTGCAAACAAAATGGCCACATAGAGAGGTTTTGTAGGCTGAAACAGCAACAGCAAAATCAGCAAAATCAGACCACTCAAAAGGAAAATGTCACTGAAGCTGAAAATGATGAAGATCTATTGTTCATGGCCAAGACTACAAGGAGTTTGGAGGATGAAAATACATGGTTTATTGACAGTGGCTGCACTCAACACATGACAAGCATACCAGAATTTTTTTCTGAGCTGAAATCCGCTGGAGGATCGGTAAAGATTGGAAATGGAGACAAACTTGCCATCACTGGTAAAGGAGTTGTGGGAATTCATACTGCAACAGGTATTAAGTATATTTCTGATGTTCTTTTAGTGCCTGAACTTGATCAAAACCTGTTGAGTGTGGATCAAATGATGCAAAGTGGTTATTGCTTGTTGTTTAAAGAAAAAAGTTGTGTAGTTACTGATGTTGATGGTTATGAATTATTTGAAGTAGAGATGAAAAAAAGAAGTTTTCCTGTTAACTGGAGTTTAATTTCTGAACATGAGTGCAATATTAGCAAGACTGAACTTGATTCTAAGCTATGGCACAAGAGGTTTGGTCACTTTAATTTGAGATCCATTCAGTTTGCTCAAAAACATGAGTTAGTCAAAGATTTGCCAAATATTCAAGTTTCTTCAGAAGTATGTGAAGGCTGTCAACTTGGTAAGCAACATAGATTGCCTTTTCCAAGTTCATCTACATGGAGAGCAAGTGAAAAGCTTGAGTTAGTGCACTCTAATGTTTATGGACCTATGAAAACTACTTCACTCAATGGCAACAAGTATTTTATTCTCTTCATATTTTACAAGAATGACTTAGGTTTACTTTCTTAAACAGAAATCTAAAGTTTTTTCTATTTTTAAGAAGTTTAAAGCCCTTGTTGAAGCTGAAAGTGGTTGTCTTTTGAAGAAACTCAGAACCGACAATGGGAAGGAGTATACCTCTACTGAATTTAATTCATTTTGTGAAGATTTGGGAGTTGAGCGCCAACTTACAGTGAGCTATTCACCCCAACAAAATGGAGTGGCAGAGAGGAAAAATAGATCAGTCCTTGAGATGGCTAGATGCATGATTTTTGAGAAGAAAATGCCAAAGTCTTTTTGGGTAGAAGCTGTAAACACAGTTGTCTACCTCTAAAATAGACTTCCTACAAGAGCAGTAGAAAGGATGACACCCATTGAAGCCTGGGGAGGAATTAAACCATCCATTAGACATCTAAAAGTGTTTGGTTCACCTTGTTACTGTCATGTACCAGATGTGAAAAGAAGCAAATTGGATGAGAAAGCTGAAAAAGGAATTTTAATAGGCTATAGCTCAAAGTCTAAGGGCTATAAAGTCTATGGAATTGATTCAGGCAAAGTTTTTGTCAGCAGAGATGTGAAGGTGGATGAAGATTCTTTTTGGAATTGGGAGACTTGTCAAATGGAAAGGCATGCAGTTTCGCCTTCTTTGGAGAGCACCAATGCAGATCAAGAAGAGGTTGATGATGATTTTGCTGTGAGAGGCACTAGACCTCTTTCAGAAATTTATCATAGATGTAATGTTGCTGTAGTTGAACCTAGCAGCTTTGAAGAAGCTAGTAAGGTTGAAGAATGGAACCAAGCAATGAAGGAGGAGATCACCACCATTGAAGACAACAAGACATGGCAGCTGGTTGACAAACCAGAGGACAAAAATGCTATTGGAGTTAAATGGGTCTATAAGGTAAAGCTGAATCCTAATGGATCCATTAACAAATACAAGGCCAGACTTGTTGTTAAAGGCTATGCTCAACAGCCAGGAATTGATTATGCAGAAACATTTGCTCCGGTTGCAAGAATGGACACTATTCGCATTCTTGTAGCTTTGGCAGCTCAAATGAAATGGAAAATTTGGCATTTAGATGTCAAATATGCATTCTTAAATGGGAACTTGACTGAAGAAATTTATGTAGCTCAACCTGAAGGTTTTGTTGTGAAAGGGAGTGAAGACAAGGTGTATAAGCTTCATAAAGCTTTGTATGGGTTGAAACAAGCTCCTAGAGCTTGGTACAGCAGAATTGATGGCTATTTTTGCAGTCAAGGTTTCAGGAGGAGTGAAAATGATGCAACTCTTTATGTGAAAAGGTTGCTGGATGGTGGCTCTTTAATTGTTTCTTTGAATGTTGATGATTTGCTAGTGACTAGCAATAATCAACAAGAAGTGCAACAACTTATGGAGGAGATGCAGAATCAGTTTCAGATGTCTAGCTTAGGAGAAATGAATTATTTTCTAGACTTGGAAGTGCATCAAACTGAAGATGGAACTTTTCTGAATCAAGAGAAGTATGCTCATGAAGTTTTGAAGAAGTTCAGAATGGAAAGTTGCAAATCTGTCCCAACTCCTCTGGTGCAGAATTTGAAATTGTCCAAAGATGATGGAGCTGAAAAAATGGATGCTTCTCTTTATAGAAGTTTAATTGGAAGTTTGCTTTATCTCACTTCATCTAGACCTGATCTTATGTATGCAACCAGCTTACTCTCAAGATTTATGCAGAGTCCAAGTGTGATTCATTTTGCAGCAGCCAAGAGAGTGCTTAGGTACTTGAAAGGCACTACTCAACTTGGAATCTGGTATAAGCCAAGTGAAAATGGAAATTTATTTGGCTATGTTGACAGTGATTGGGCTGGAAACCTTGATGACATGAAGAGCACTACTGGTTATGTTTTTTCCTTAGGCTCTGGCATGTTTTCTTGGAACTCAAAGAAGCAAGAAATTGTAGCTCAGTCCACTGCAGAGGCAGAATATGTTGCAGCAGCACACCAAGCTATTTGGTTGAAGAAAATTTTATTTGATTTGGGAGTAGAGCAACTGGAAGCTACTGAAATTTACTGTGATAGCAAATCAGCAATTGCCATTGCAGAAAATCCAGTTCAGCATGGAAAGACCAAGCACATTTAAGTGAAGTTTCATGTTGTTCGTGAGGCTGTTAAAAATTATGAGATCAAGCTAATTCATTGTTGTTCTGATGTTCAAGTTGCTGATATTCTGACTAAAGCTCTACCTAGAGCAAGATTTGAAAGACTAAGAAGCTTGCTTGGAGTCTCCATAAAAAATTTCAAGGAGGAGTGTTAATGCAGCTGAAATTCCTGATGCAGTGCAGAATTTTCTGATGTCTAATTTAATTTTATGCTTTATGCAGTATATTTAATGTATTTTCATACTTAGTGTGTAGACTTGTACCTTTGGAGTGTGTTTTAAGTCTAGTAATTAAGATGGGCAACTGACTCATTAACTTATTAGGTAGGAACAACTAATGTTCTGTTTTGTAAGCCATATTTGTATCAGAAACTACAGCACACTGCAGCTCAATGAATGAATCTAATTTACGTTTCTGATTTCCTAAGAACTTCTTGTGCTAACAGAACTTCTAAAGTCAATTCACATTAACTACCATGTTTAGGGTTTAAAAGGAAAAAATAAGCCATAAATTAATCTATTCTGCCCTTAGCCCGCAATGCACTAAATTTTGTGAGTTAGCACTAGCACGAATTGACATATTTAAACTTGACTTTGACTCAAATCCTACACTTTAATATGATGAAAAATGACTTTAATTTCTATAAAAACTAAATTTTCCTTTCATCAGCAATCCATCCAATTCTTGGCCTCTGCTCCACACTCCCAAACTCTAAGCAACCAAAATGGCATTTCCACCTTCCTTTCATCAGTGCTACATATATTGATCGCACCTCACCAATCAGCTAAACTATATAAATCTCACCAAATGTTTTATCTTGTAGCTTGGGGGATCAATTTCTTTTTCTTCCCAGGGTCGAATTGGGCCGGCCCAAGTACTCTTGACTATTTCATATGTTTGAGCTGCATAAATGAAGTCTCCGTCAGTTAAAAGCAAGCTACACAGTGCCCATTTCTACAAACTCACCTTGCTATATGCTTTGTTTGATTGTCAGTGGATCGTGGCCACCATTTCATGCCTTTCTTCAATGAGGTCCAACTCTTCATGGCATCTTTAGTTGTTTGAGGTCGACTCAAAGTGATAGACCCTCCAAGACGGTTCTCCCACTTCTATGACTGCCTCCACACTAGTACAATAAGGGGGGAAGAAGTCTCTCTTTTGGTTGAGTGGAGAGTGGTCTGGTGAGACCATATCATATTGGGTAGTTGGTTGACTTGATTTGTTTTTTTTACATTATCCAATCTTGTTTTCAATCCTTTGAGGATGACCCTATTTTTTTTATTTTTTATTTTTTGATTTCTCTTGACTGTTGGTTTGAGTATGCACTAGTAATGAGAAATGGTGCTTGATCTTCAAGCGTCCAAAAATGTTTGTCAGTGAACTGAGTCCCATTTTTGGAAATGATGACCTTTGAAATGCCTAAACAAAACATGACTAATATATAAACGAACTTTGTGGCATTCTTGACTATGATCTTTGTGAATGGTTCAATTTCAATCCACTTGATAAAGTAATATGCTGCCATAGTTATTGTGTGTTTGTTTTACACAAATCATGTATTCCAAGACATGTTGAACTTAATTTTTGTGAAAGGGAGCTTTGGCGTTCAATGTGCTTGAACGCAAAAACAAACACAACTTAAATACTTGACTTGCCCGAGAACCTGTGGGAAACAAGTATGTTGATTCTCCATAAAGTTACCATGCATGGTGAAAAAATGTTGAGCTAGAAGGGTAATGCGATGTGAACGTCGATGTGGTGTTGACATTTGTCACAATTTGCGACATGGTTGTATGAATAAGTTGTCATGATCAATTAATCGTATCCGATCATTAGGGTTTTTAAGCTAGGGACTTTCCTTCGACATAATGTCTATAATTCCTGTAATGGACATCTACCAGGTGGTCACTTGCTTTCATTAGGCTTAGGCATTTAAGTATCGAGGGTGCAGAAACCTCTTAGATAGAGCCATCCATTGACAATGGTGTACTAGTTGACTTTTTGTTATAGTCTTAGGCTTTTATCTTGTATGCAAGGAGTTTCCCTCCGGTTAAGTAAGCCTTAATCAAGGTCATCCAACTTTCATCAATTTCAGTCTCAAGTATAACACTAGATTGTGAAACTTCTCCTTGAATGACAATCTTGTTGTTCCTTGTGCTCCTAGTGCTGACAAACTTAAAGAGTATGTTAGCCCTAGCACTGCATATGTCGGGGATGTGGGTCACTTCAATTTAGTGAAACTGGGCCGGAAACGAAAAAAAAAATTATCTTATATACTCTTCATCTATTCTTCAAATTTGGGTCAAAATGTAGTTAAAAAGGGAACAACCGGCTTAATTTTTTTCTTTCTTTAATTTAAATATTTTGTACCATATATAAATTAATATTTTCAATTTTGTTATTTGAATACAAAAAAAATTAATATCACTGCAATATTGTATATAATTATTTTTATTTTTTATATATTCACACATTTAGAAGATATACTCCTCCATGATAAGGAAAAGTAATATTTGTTATCCATTTTTATTATTCCAAAAACTTCTTTAATATTTTATCTTGAAACATAAATTTTTAAATGGTAAGATGAGCTTTCACTGTGTCAGCTTTTTATCATTATCCCTATTCCTCACGTTTGCCTCGATGGGTAGGAACATCGGGACTTTGATGCAACATTTTATTTCATCTGAGTAGGGTGAGTAGGAATTTTTGTTCTTAGTATTATTCAAATGTTGGTTGTCCCTACTAGCCACCACAAGTCAAATTTAAAAGAGAAAGGGAGGGGAGGGGGTTGAGTAATTGAGAGAAGGATAGATTAGGAAATTCACACTTTTTTAAAGATGGGGTGAACTTAGCAAGGGTACGGTTAACAATGTCCTAAATTGTTGAAAATAAAAAGGAATGATAGGAAATTTTTTTCCTTCTCTCCAAAATTGTCATTCACTTTCTCTCAACTCTCAACTCAATTTTTTTTCCCCAAACCACTTTGATCTCTCTGCTTGCTGTTGCGTCTTCGGTTGCCCAGGAGTGCGTGGAAGAGGAAAAGCTTCAAATTTTCAGGTGGGGGAGGAAGTTTTCCCATGTGGTAACCTCTATTGTGGTTAATTGCTTGCTTGGGTTGATTTTATATGCTGGAAACAATGCTCCTTTGTGAATATGTTGACATTGTAAAGTTCTTTTAATTACATTATTATTTAATTATAAATTATTATATAATAAATTTGTTAACTTTTATAATAACTACATAATATATTGAAAATATACTCAACCATTCATGTGATTAGATTGCTTGGACATTGAGAAGAACATCAGAGGACATATCAAAGGCCATGGAAGATATCACGAGACCATTGGCGACTTCTCTTCTGGTGCCATCAGTGGAAGAGTTGGCTAAACAGAATTTGTCTACCATTCCACAAAGATACATTCAGCCTCAACATGAAGACATTGTGGTCTTATCTGAAGAAGCTAATAGTATCCTTGAGATTCCAGTTATTGACATGCACAACTTGCTTTCTATAGAAGCTGGGAATTCAGAATTGGACAAGCTTCACCTTGCTTGCAAAGAATGGGGATTCTTCCAGGTCACTTTAATTTTCTATTTTTATCCTTCAAATTACTTTGTAAACATGGGTTTGTACACTAACATTTATTTATATATTTAATTGTGTGATTATTTGATTTTTTTATTTTTATAGTTCTTTTTTACGTATAATCCGTGCTTAAAATTTTCTTTTATTTAGGATTACATATAGAAAAATACTATTATTGGTCCTAATCAACAAAGAAATATGGTTATAATTAAAGGCAAGGATAATCAAACTTAAAAAGCTTTCAAGAGTGACATTTTGTTTAGAGCATCATCCAAACACCAATAAACCTTAATTATACTTGTTCTCCACTTTCTGGCACAAAAACTTTAGTTATAAATAAGGGAATATTAGACAATTCCGGTCAATATGTTTTGAATTCGAATTATAAATTGATTTGAATTTTAATATCTTTTATGTAGCTAATAAACCATGGAGTAAGCTCTTCCTTGCTGGAGAAACTAAAGTTGGAGATTCAGGACTTCTTCAACCTTCCAATGTCAGAGAAGAAATTTTTTTGGCAGAGTCCACAGCATATTGAGGGATTTGGACAAGCATATGTTGTGAGTGAAGACCAGAAACTTGATTGGGGTGATATGTTCTATGTGACAACCCTTCCAACTCACTCGAGATTGCCCCACTTATTTCCACAGCTCCCTCTTCCTTTAAGGTTCTATTTCTATAGTTATGGCCACATGTGTGTGTTAGTGTGTATTTATATCTGCATATTCATACTTGCATGCTCATTCATTGCTCTTTGTCATGCAGAGACACTCACACGAAATGAAAAATATAGCCATGGTTATTATTGGCCATATGGGAAAAGCTTTGAAGATAGAAGAAATGGAAATAAGAGAACTATTTGAAGATGGGATACAAAAGATGAGGATGAACTATTACCCTCCATGTCCACAACCAGAGAAGGTTATTGGCCTCAAAAATCATTCAGATGGAGTAGGTCTCACTATCCTCCTACAAGTCAACGAAGTAGAAGGGCTGCAGATAAAGAAAGATGGCATGTGGATTCCTGTTAAGAGCCCCTACCTAATGCCTTCATTGTTTACATTGGAGAAATACTTGAGGTAATATAAGTACCATTCATCTCACTATAATCTTGCATGGTTAAAAGCACCATGTTGTATAAAATAGCTTCAATTTAGTAATGGGCAAACATTAAATGTGAGAGGCTAAACTCATGGTTAGACAATTGAATAGATCACTATATATATCATGATATACGACTATAAGTAAATTCAAAGTCTAAGGGCATTTTTTTTAACTTATAATTTTGGTATTGATGATATCATTTTTCTGTTTTCTTTATGCGGTTTAGCATTCACATGACACATTTGATTTTGTTTGAGTGTTTTATATGGCAGATTATAACCAACGGGATATACCAAAGCATTGAGCACAGAGCAACAGTGAACTCTGAAATAGAAAGGCTTTCAATTGCAACATTCCACAGCCCTGAACAAGACTTGGTGGTAGGTCCTGTGGCTAGCTTAATCACTGAACAAACACCAGCACGGTTCAAAATAATTAGATTGGAGGAATACTTTAGGGGTTGATTTGCTCGTAAACTTGATGGAAAGTCTTACCTAGATAACGTGAGAATTGAATAGAGCATCGTAATTGAAGTTGATAGAAACTAGCTACTGGTTTTATGGTATTATAACCAATGTAAAGCTAGATTGTAGCCCAAGTCCAAAAGGAAAAATGTAAAGCTATTCTAGCAAGATGATGTTATATATGTGCAAGATTGCAAAGATGAAATTAAACTATTCTCAAGCTCTTTAATTAGCAGGCTTTTATCATTTTAATTTTTTCTTTTGGTATACAATAATGATAACGAAGATTGAACTTAAGACCTTTTTATATATTATCCAAACTCCCATCATTGGGCTGATCTTAGTGGTTCTTTTAATTAAATTTTTATGCTTGTACAGCAAGCCTTTATAGGCAGGATTAAATAATAAAACAGTAATAATTAAAGTAGGAAAGCTTATATGTTTGAAAAACAGCAATACTCCCTAAGCTTTTATCAAATTACACATAATTCCACCATTTTTTATTTTCCTACACTAACCTCCTTTAAGTTTGAAAACATTACACTAACACTCCCTTATATGTTTGAAAAAATTACACTGACACCCCATCAAACCTTACACTAACACTCCTACAAGGGAGGCAAAAGTAATGGTTAAAAAAGTAGGGGGTGCTTGTGTAATTACACGAAATCTCAGGGGGTGTTGCTATAATTTACGCTTTATATATTATCCAAACTCCCATCACTAGGCTGATCTTAGTGGTTATTTTAATTAAATTTCTATGCTTGTACAGCAAGCCTTTATAGGCAGGATTAAATAATAAAACAGTAATAATTAAAGTAGGAAAGCTTATATAATGGTTAATTAGATTTGGGATTGAAAAATTCCATACTCCCGTTTATGTAAAAAAATTGTATCTTGTAGTTTTTGTCCTATTTGAAACTTATAAAAACTGAAAACCAAACACATTTAACAATGAAAAATGCTAAACATGCGTCCCATGGATTGAAGTGGAGGAGGAAAGAGATGGAGAGAAAAAGAAAAATATAGATACAAAGTGATAGATATATTATGTAATGTGATGAAAAAGATAAAAGAAAAAAAAATAAGGTGAGTTATTAAAAAGTAATGTTTGAATATAATCACTCCTTAACAATAAAAATTGCTAGCCAAGTGCAAGATAGCCTGCGGTTCAATCATTTTTTTTAAATCATCATAGTAATATATAGAATTTTATTGCCTCAAATTGAAATGATGTGATTATGACCGCATGCAGGGACGGATTTATGGGGGCAATCAGGGCCCTAGTCCCCCCTCCCTCAGGTTTCTATGTTTATTATACTATAATTAAACCAAAGCTTCTTACGTTCAAGAATAAATGTTGTGAAATGAGAAAACTTTTTTTTTTTAAGAACGGTGAGAAAACTTTTTAGTGTTACAATATTGTGTTAGAATAATTAGCTTAAAAAAACTCAGTTCCCATTCAAAATTTCATATGCATGAATGTATAAAAATTAACAAATACCAAGTCAACAAAATACAAAGGATTGTGAAACAAATTATGAAATTAATTTGGTAGTTAAAGTACACAGTACTCTATCATTATCTAACAATATTTTCTGTTAATTTTAAACATTGTTATTATTTTATTATAAATATATTATATATTTTTATATAGTTCGGATAATGAAAAAACAAATAAACAAAAGAAAACACAATTATCATGACTATCCCAATTTTTTGAAATAAAGTATGATATACGCTGCTATCTTTTATTGTTTGAAATATAAATCAAATTTAATTTTATGTGTAAAATCGATAAATAACTTTTGTGAATGTCATTAATTATTAGAAGTTACATGTTTAAATAATTACAAAGAAAAAAAGAATTAGCCCCCCTTTGATTGGATTCTGGATCCATCCCTGTCCAATATATGCCGTGCAAATCTGATGATCATTATCTTTGCTCCATAAGAGAAAGAGAGGGCTATAATATATACTTAAGGACTCTTCGTCAGCATTGATTGGCACCGGTGTTGGGAAAACATTGGGTGTCAGAACGTTGCCGGGAAAACGCCCTGGCACAAACTCAGACCCTAGAAATGAATTAACTTTAGAAAAACTTTGTATTTTTAAACAACAAAACAAATGGGTCTCTTGAAAGGAAGTGAAGAAAAGTGAGCATTACCTTCTAACGAGTTTTCGGATACATCGGTGACAGTGGAAAGAGGACGTGTCGCTGGTGATGTCCTTTGGTTTTGGTCAGCATGATATTTGAACTCCATGGAAAAAGATGGAATGTTAAACGAAGGGAAAGGCTTGGAGAAAGGAAAAAAGTGCGTATAGAAATCAGAGACAATTTGTGTTCATTGTTCAGTTTGATAGCGTGATTAAATAGTTGTGGTGGGTGTTTATTTTTTGTGACTTGTGTCATGGTCAAATCTTGAGAATATACCAAATCTATCTTTCAAGCTTGAAAAGGGAAGAAAAAGGAAAATAAGATTTTCTTCCAATTGTGAATGGGACCAGAGTAATGGGGGTTGCCTTATGCACTTCTTTCTAAACTATTTGGATTTTGACCGAAATTTCTCACATTTTAGTCAAAGTTTATAAAACATATTTTGACTTTGAAAAAAGAGAGTTAAAAATGAATAAATATTTAATGTGTTAAAGATTTGAATTAATATTAATTGTTTCAATTTTTAAGTATTAAATATTTATTGACTACACATAATTGTTAATATTAAAAAAATAACAAAGTGAATAACTCATAACTACAAATAATTGTCATGAAATTAATATAACTAGTATTATGACTCGTGCGTTAAATTATAAGCTATATTTATAATAAACAATTAATTGTAATATAATACTACTTTTAATTATTGATTGTTGTAAAAAATTAAGAAAAATTAATTTATATATAGATTCAAGAGATAAAGAAAAAAATAGCTTGTGATTATTATTTACGAAAAAAATACTTATGTGAAACCAAATAATATTTCACTTGCATATATCAAGATTAATTAAAGAATTATTAGTAAAATATTTTATTAGAAATAAATAAATTTTTTAAAAAATTTAACATTTTTCATTTAATTTTTTTACTTTTTACTCAACCAACTTATTTACAATTTCTTTATTGTTTCTAATCAATATTAAAGTTATTTTAATTTTAATTAATTAAATGAATTTAATGCATAATATTGAATATATAAAATGTTGACAAATATAGGACTCAAAAAAGGAATAAAAATCTTGATTACCAAACGAGGGCGTCATTTTATATAACAAATAGTTTATTATATTTGACAAATCTTTTTGGTAAAAAACATTTTTTGAAATAATCATTAGGATATATTGTTAAAATTAATATTAAATATAATCTTTAATGAAAGAAATTAATTTTTATTTTTGACTATTATTTTTAAAGATAATAGTGAACAAAATCTTTAATAAAATTTAAAAATTTATATGCAGAGATAAGTAAAATTAAAAACTGAAAAATCATTCATCATTAGATTGAATTAGAGTAGTTTTAAATATAACTTGATTAAATTGATTTTGGATATATCTTTAAGTTTTTAGTTTACACATTTTTTTACTTTAAATAAGTTAAATTTGAAAATAAATTTATAATTTAAAAGTTCTTGAAATTATATTTTATTACTAGTATGGAACAAGGACGGATGTATGGGGGGCAGCCAGGGGCCCTAGCCCGCCCACCTCTCCCTCCGGTTTCTATTTTTATTATACTATAATTAAACTAAAGCTTCTTACGTTCAAGAACGAATGTCAAGGAATGAGAAAACTTTTTTTTTTTTAACAACAATGAGAAAACTTCTTAGTGTTATAGTGCTGTGACGGAATAATTAGCTTAAAAAGTTTAGTTCCCATTCAGAACTTCATATGTATGAATGTATAAAAAATAACAAATACCAAGTCAACAAAACACAAAGGATTGTGAAACAAATTATTAAATTAATTTTGTAGTTAAAGTACACAGTACTCTATCATTATCTCACAATATTGTATGTTAATTTTAAACATTTGTTATTTTTTTTATTATAAGTATATTATATATTTTTATATAGTTCGGATAAGGCAAAAGCATAAAAACAAAAGAAAACACAATTATCATTGCCATCCCAATTTTTTGAAATAAAGTATGATATACGCTCCTATCTTTTATTGTTTGAAATATAAATCAATTTTAATTTTATGTGTAAAATCGATAAATAATTTTTGTGAATGTCATTAATTATTAGAAGTTACATGTTTAAATAATTACAAAGAAAAAAAGAATTAGCCCCCCCCCCCCCTTTGATCGGATTCTGGATCCATCCCTGTCCATTATATGCCGTGCAAATCTGGTGATCATTTATCTTTGCACCATAAGAGAAAGAGAGGGCTATAATATATACTTAAGGACTCTTCTCGCTAGTCTCTACATCCATGACATGAAAACAAACACAAAATTTCTTGCTGGCTATTGGCTTATTAAACAATATTTCACCTCTATTTTTAGTCATTAGCTTCTCTCTCCCTCCCGCTTTTAAATCTTTACACCATTCACCATTGTGTTATAATCAGCAAATCCCTACAATGTAGGCATGTAGCCAGCTGCTAGGTAGAATTGCGGAGTCTACAATGTTTATCTATGTAATCGGTATCGCACTAGCTATTGGATTCTCACCCATTTTAGTCATTCTTGGGATGCAATTGTTGGGGTGAAAAAGAAAAAGAAACATATTTTTATTTTTTTAATTTAATAAATTTATTTTTCACTAACATTTGAAACTCTTTCTTGGTACAAATTTTAATTTTAATTTTTTAAATTTAGTTTCTTTAAAATTCATTTTTAATCAAATATCTTTAGCATGTGAATGAACTAGACGTGAGTTGCATTACCACAGGCTTTGCAACTAATACCATCGTTATAAAGGAGTAAAGTCCTATATCAATCACACCCACGTTACTTTCACTGTTTCCCCTTCAAAATTCAACGGGGGTAATATTGGAAAGTGCCAAAATTTAAGAAATCTTAGTCTTGTGAAGTTTTCTCCAAAGTTAAATAAATGTAAACATTTCAATCATCTTCGTATAATTAGACATATGAATATAAATTCAGTATCTAAAAAAAAATATAAATTCGTTAATTTGCTAACATCTCAGACACGCTTCTTTTGCCTTGTGCTTTTTGCCTTGAAGATGGTCGTTCAATCCTTTTTCACTTGTAGTAGTAATCTGACATAATGCACAACTCCATTCTTGTTTTGGTTTCTTCGGCAAAACAAGTGGAGAATTGTTGTTGTCATCAATTGTAGGAGATGGCACCGCTTTGCGCTTTGTACAATAAAGACGAACATCTGACTTAGCCTGCAATGGGATAAACAAAATAATATATGCTCACCGACCAACTAAGAGCTTCAACATTCCCTATATATTGACTCCATCTTCTCTTTAGGATGTCGATGTATGAATAAGATATATATATATATAAATATTATGATTGCCCAACATTGCCAATAAAATCACAGTAATACTTTATGAAGAAAATGTATTGTTAAGTATTGATTAGCCAAACAAATAGGATGCAAGTATACTGTAATGTCGTGATTTCTTTCAAGTGTTTGATTGATAATACAAGAGGAAATTAAATTTAAAGCTATATTATGTATAAAAGAATTAATAAATAGATTGTGTTGTTATGTGCTATAATGTTGTTGATAATATTTCATGTAAGGTCAGGCTTAGAAGGTAAGGTTGTTGTTAGGAATTTTACGTAAATTTCGTAAGTTGTAGAAGAAGAAAAAAAAAATAAGAAAAGGGGGTACTTTTAGAGGAAATAGAGGTGTTACTAGCAAAATTTCATGCAAATCTCTTAAGTGAACGTGTCAAGCTTCCTGTTTCTTCCATTCTCCTTCATTCTTATCTTTCTTTTTCTATAAGTTTCCTTACCGTGAGTGAGAGAGCTATTTTTCTACCTGAACTTGAAGATTTATTTCTTCTTTCCTAGAGAGTTCTTGGCTGATTTTAAGATGGTGTCTCCTAGTTGATTCTGTAACAAAACTTGAGGGCAGATCACTCGAGAACCTCAAAGTTATTCTCACTAGCTTTTTCTTCTTCACGATTTGAGTCAAGAGTTGTAGGTAAGGGAAGCTTTAAACTTGTTTGACTGATCTGGTGGTGATATGTTTGGAATTCTGTTTCTGTTTGGATGCTTGAAAGATCTGTTATGATGATGTGATGATTTTTGTCCTCTTGATGTTTTGATGATTTAAGCTGAGTTGTTGTGATAATATGTTGTTGTGATTTGGAATGATATTGTAAGTGTTGGAAAAATGGTTTCAAAATCTTTGAAACTCATGTTCGTAATGGGTTTTGAAAGGTTCTGGACTCTGCAGAAGACCACTCGTCCAAAGAAAACCATCGTCCATCTATCTATCCTATGACTAAAAACCAACGTCCAGTGAATACTAGAGTGTAGTAAAACCAGTGTCTAATGACCAGCGTCCAATGACCCAGTGTCTAGTGACCAGCGTCCAATGATTCAGTGTATAATGACCCGCGTCCAGTGGTGCCTTATGTTCAGTAAAGTCTGACGTCCAACGAAGGTGGTTGTGAAATTTTGAGGGTGTGTTTAACAGAGAATCAGAACCTAGTCTTGTTACGAACGAGGATGTTGGATCTGCCACCACTTTGGTTCTAGAACTATGTTAGGAAATTCACCCTTAGTGAAATTTAGTGTTGTGTTGTGAGTAAGGATTCGAGGTGTGAGAATGCCTTACTTGTGCTTATTGAACTGCTGGATGGGTTCATAAGCTTGATTTGAGAAAAATGGTGAATTTATAACATAGAGGGAACGTGTGGCAATCAGAGTTGTGCATGATATTGCATGCGGGTAGGCACGTAAGTTGAGGGTGCTAGGTGGGCTCTCAACCTAGTGCTGGAGGATTTCGTGGTGGCCAATGGCGGGCATATAGAATAGACAAGTGGGCGAATTCCTAAAGATGGAAGGTTTTGCAAACCTGACAGAGGTAAGCCAATACCAACACTTGTCTATATCGGATTAAATTCACACTTCCTCCACATGGTGGCTCAAGGGACTCCCTGAATGGTCTAAGGCGAGACTAATGGTAGGGGATGGGGCCTATGGGGACCGCCCGAAAGTTGTTGAAATCTCCATGGAGTCGAGTCAGCATAATGTTGCATGATGATATTGATGTATGGAATGATACCTGAAGTGAACTGAATGTTTATTGTGAATGATGTTGTTTGAAATTGTGTATATTATATCATTCTTTTTATAAGTAAGCTTACCCTTGCAATTTTTGTTTGTATTGTTTTACTGCAATGATCGTGTGGTTAACACGGGAGCAGGTAGCAGTGATGGTGTTGGCTCTCATGCTAGTCACGACTGAAGATTAGACGATTCTCCTGCTATGTTGATTGGACGACCCTAAGATTGGACGATCCTCCTGTTTTGCTAATTTTGTTCTAGTATATATGTACAGATTAGGGGGACCAACTTAGGATTTTGTATAAATATTAAGATTAGTGTGAACGTTCTCTACAAGGGGATCTTTCCTCTGATGTTATATGTATCCTCGTATTTTAAGGTGTAAATCGGTATATTATGTTTGGACGATGCAGTGATGAACGTTTTATGTAGGTACATATGTATGTATTTTAAATGTGAAAAATTTATACGTTCTTTCACATGATAATAATTAAATAGAGAGTTTAGTATAACATATCTTTAACGAAGTTGGGTCGTTACAATAGTGGTATCAGAGCAGTTCGATTCAAATCGGACTGTGCGTTATGTGTCTTCTATGTTTCTTATGTGGTTGTTGTGAAGTTATTTGAGGATGTTGAATGTTTTGGTTGTTCGTTATACCATAAATCCTAGTTGCAATGTCGTAAAATATTGAGACTGGCCATCTCAATACTTTGAGCGACGAATAGGACATTATGGCAGGCGAAAACCGAGATCAAGGATAGTTTCTCTTGAAATTTCCTGCTAGTATCTTTTGGACGAACCTATGGGGATAGGTCTATTATGTTTTTGCTGTGTATGATTGACATGATGAGTAGAAGACTTTAACCAATGTTATTCTCTAACTTGGTTTGGTCTTCTGTTAGGATGGTGAGACCACCTAGACCTCCTGTTCCTCCTCCTCCCTCTGATATGGCCCAAATGGCCCATGCCATGGAAGTAATGGCAGCTGCGATGCAACAACAGAGTGCTACTATGGCTCATCAGCATCAAGCAGCCTTGGCACAATTAGAGGCCACTCAGGTTGCTGCCCAAGCAGCTCGAACAGTAATCCCACCTGAATATCAAGGATTGGCTGAATTTAGGAAGAATGATCCACCACCATTTAAAGGAAACTCTGATCCGGATGTAGCTGATAACTGGATAAGAGTTTTAGAAAAGATCTTTAGGGCAATGGCATGTCCTGAAGATAGAAAGGTTACTTATGCCACATATATGTTAACTGATGAAGCAGAGTTCTGGTGGCAAGGAACTCAACAAATGATGGAAGCACGTGGAGAACCCCTCACTTGGGGAAATTTCAGGGAGCGCTTTCTGGAGAGGTATTTTCCAGATAGTGCTAGATATGCTAAAGAGGCAGAATTCATGAAGTTAGAGCAAGGCAACCTAACAGTTCATGAATATGCGACTAAGTTTGAACACTTAGCTCGTTTTTATTCTCAAGCTACTACTGAAGCTTGGAGGTGTAGAAAATTTGAAGAAGGTTTGAAGCAAGAGGTGAAGCGGATGATTGTCCCTATGGCTATTAGGGAGTTTCCTGCATTAGTAGAGAAGGCGAAGACTGTGGAACGCCTAGAGGGTGGTAGTAGAGTAATAAGGACTCATGGTGATGGACCCTCAGGCAGTAAAAAGGGAAATTTTCAGAAGAAGCCTTATTTTAGACCCCAACAGTCTCGGGGAAGTCTAGTTGTAGCTCAATCAGGAGCTCAAGGAATTAGATGCTTCAGGTGTGGTGGTCCACATTACAACACTCATTGTACTTATAAGGAGATAATTTGTTTCAAATGTCAGAAGCCCGGGCATATAGCAAGAGATTGCCAAGTTAATGATAGAGCTGCACCAGCAAGAAATGCACCAAAGGTTGAGAAGCCTAAGATAGCTGGAAGAGTTTTTGCTATGAATGGAGCGGAAGCGTCCAAATCTGATGATCTTGTGCAAGGTGTGTGTGAAGTGGACGGTAACTCTTTATCTGTTTTGTTTGATTCTGGAGCTACCCATTCCTTCATTTCTTATGATTGTGTGAAAAGATTGAAAATGTCTACGTGTCCTTTGTTGTTTGATTTGCATGTCTCTACTCCTACAACCACCCCTGTGGTGACTTCTTTAGTATGCGTGGGGTGTCCTGTTTTAGTCAATGGACGCAAGTACAAGGTTAACTTATTTGCCTCCCTTTGATGGATTTGGACATAATCTTAGGAATGGATTGGTTGTCCTCCAATCGTATTCTTATAGATTGTGCTCAAAAGACTCTTGTATTCCCTGATCACGAAGATCTTGAATTTATTTCTGCAAAGCAAGCACAAATTTCTTTGAAGGAAGGAGCTTCGTGTTTTGTGGTCCTTTCTTTCTTGGAAGTCAAGGGTGATCTTGACTTGAATTCTATAGCAGTTATTAGAGATTTTCCTGAAGTCTTTCCTGAAGAAGTACTTGGCTTACCTCCACAAAGAGAGGTTGAGTTTGCTATTGAACTAGTTACAGGTGTGGGACCAGTGTCAATAACTCCTTATAGGATGGCACCCGCTGAATTAGCTGAACTGAAGAAACAAATTAAAGATTTGTTGGAGAAGGAAATGATCAGACCTAGTGTTTCTCCTTGGGGAGCACCTGTGTTACTGGTCAAGAAGAAAGATGGTGGTTCTAGATTATGTGTTGATTATCGCCAGTTGAATAAGCTCACTATCAAGAATAAATATCCTTTGCCAAGGATAGATGATTTGATGGACCAGTTGCGTGGAGCAAAGATTTTCTCGAAAATTGATTTGAAGTCGGGGTATCATCAGATAAGGGTGAAAGAGGAGGACATACCGAAAACAGCTTTTCGGACTCGGTATGGACATTATGAGTATGTGGTCATGCCTTTTGGAGTGACGAATGCTCCTGCTATATTCATGGATTACATGAATAGGATCTTTCGTCCATTCTTGGATAAGTTTGTTGTGGTGTTCATCGACGACATTCTTATCTATTCCCGTACTCGTGAAGAGCATGAAGACCATTTAAGAGTTGTATTGGAGATTTTGAGAGAAAAGCAATTGTATGCAAGACTCTCCAAGTGTGAGTTTTGGCTAGAAGAAGTGAAGTTTTTGGGTCATGTAATCTCAGCTGAAGGGATTGCAGTGGATCCTTCAAAAGTAGAAGCAGTTTTGCAATGGGAACGTCCAAAGACAGCCACAGAGATTAGAAGTTTTGTTGGATTAGCTGGATACTATCGGAGATTCATAGAAGGATTCTCTAAGATAGTAACACCATTGACCCAACTTACTCGCAAGGACCAACCGTTTGCATGGACTGAAGCTTGTGAACAGAGTTTTCTCAAATTGAAGCAAAGGTTGACTTCTTCTCCTGTCCTTGTAATCCCTGATACTAGTGAACCTTTTGAAGTTTATTGTGATGCATCTCATCAAGGTTTGGGTTGTGCGTTGATGCAAGGAAGGAAAGTTGTGGCTTATGCCTCAAGACAGTTGAAGACTCATGAGAGGAACTATCCCACTCATGATTTGGAGTTATCAGTGTAACCCCCTTCTAAATTAATTAATTTTACATCTAATACGTATAAAAAAAATATATAATTTCCAAGGAAAATAAATACAATCCATTAAAGTTCAAAGTTTGCCTTTATCATTTACATTATTAAAATTTACAGAAAATACTAGTACAAAATTATTTCTAATTAATACAAAAGTATCTAAAACCAAAAACCCATATTCCTATAGCTCTGGAACATGTCTGCATCTGTGACTTCTAATTATTCTTCTTTATACCTGCAATCACACTCCCCTAGTATCTGGGGACAGCATTACCGGATCAGGCATTTAATTTCTCATAGAATAAAACAATTTCAAACAATTACACATCATAACAATTTAATTAATTACACACATAATTAAATGCAGTATGATTTATGCAAATGCAATTTTTGACTCAAATTCATTTTTGACCCTGCTCCATGGAGACTTCCCCTTTGAGTGTTTAGTAAGTAACTGGCCTACCACTACGTACAACAATTCAGCCATCAGCCCCTACTAAACGCGAATAAACTAAACAGAATTAGGAGATCAGGATACCCAGGAAGGCCACCACGACCGCATCTCTGTCCAGATTACAGCCACATATGGAATTGCCAATATCCTTATCCCCACAGACTATATAATCACAGATTATACGGTCCTGTTTAACAAATTCTACTCACCCCAAAAATCATTTCTCAATCATTTTCATTTCACATGACTACCGCAGTCCCGGTTAGTCAACAATTCATTTCTCAATCAGTTTCATTTCACATGACTACCGCAGTCCCGGTTAGTCAACAAAAGTCATTTCTCATAGATCAACTCAATTCTCATGACTACCACAGTCCTGGTTAGTCAACATAATTCTTTCTCATTTGATACTTTTATAAATCCCCCAAAAAGACTCATGCTAATGAATTTTTTTCATGATCACAATCAAATAAATAATTTGTACACATTAACATACAAGGATACAAAGATTTAAGCAATTTACATTATAACATTAGTATTTTTAATAATTTCCAAAAATGCCCTCAATCTTTTTCCAAAATACCCAATGTGTCCCTACATGTAAAATGACCATTTTGCCCTTGGTTTTATAAAAATTTCCACATAATATCCCTTGCATTTAGGGCTGGCCGAATGGTCTACAAGCCATTCTCAACAATTCTTCCAAAGCTACAAACTCCAATTCCAACCAAAATTCAATCAAATCACAATTTCAATCAAAATTCAACAAACCAATTTTCAACCATTACAACACCTTAAAAATTCAATCAAACATCATTCCAATCCATGAATTACAATCACAAGCATCAAAAACACAAAACCCCTAAATCAATTTCAAGTTTTCATGATTTTAGTTCAAATTTTTAATCTAAGCCTACAACATGTTTTCTTCTAATTCCAAGGGTTCTAATTGAAATTAAATGCCTAGATCCTTACCTTAGACTCTTTAATTGAAGAAAAAGCCTTGAATTCCTTTCTCCCTCACTCCTTGGTCTTGTAGGAATTTTTGAGATTTTCTCCAATTCTTTCTCTACTAGCCGAATTAGCTTTGTGTTTTGGAAGTTTGGATGGTTTGGTTTCTTAATTTGAGTTGAAATGGTGAAGTTAAGATGAAATTTAATGAAGAACTGCAGCTGCTGGGTTTTGGAGTCTCACGGTTCTGTTTTGGAGAGAAAAATAGCTTTTGTGACTTTTTGCCTTTTTTCTTAAGTTATTTGCTTCATTAAACCAAGAATTAACCAAATTGGATGTTTCCTTCACATCCAGCAGCTCCTGCACGTCCAGCAGCCCCTATTGGCCAAGGGAGATCAGTTCTCCAAGCTTCCCCATCCACTTGGACAGCCAAAGGAGTGCAGCAAGTGACTTGCCTTCCAAAAGGTCAAAAGTCAACATTTGTAGGTAATTTAATGGAATTTTCTAGAATAATTTAGGGCTGTTAATTATCTTACAAACTAATTAGAATTTGAAGAAAATAACACCACCATTGAATTCCTTACTATCAAAAACCTTGGGGTAGTGTCTTACTTATCTCTTAATCCAAGCCTAATTAGCTTAATTTAGTGACATTAGAAAAGCCTAAGTTGTCACTTTTTGATTGGTTAAGGTTCTAATTTAAATTTTTCTTGGTTAAACATTTTTAATAATTATTCTAAGTATATTACAATTATTAGATAATTCTATAGATATCCTATGAATTTTCTCTAAATTTTCTGTCTTAAAATTTTACCGTAATAATTTCTCAAAGTTCTAACTTTCAGAAAATCCTAACAATTCTGAATAAGCATTTTAATTCTTTATCTGTATATATTTTTAATCTATATTCTATTACCTTTCTTTTAAGTTATAAATGAGTTCAAAATTCTATACTTGAAAATTTATCCTGGACAGCTGTCTGACATAGCAGTCCAGTCAACTATCAATTTCAGTAAAAACAAAGACATTTGCAAATTCAGAAAATTCTTCTGAGTAGAACTGTATTAATTTCATTAAGAAAATATGTTCATAAAGTTCTATGAAATACATTGCATAAGTGTTCATAATGTACATATATAAATGCATACAAATAGTAAAAATGAGGATGTTACAATTCTCCCCTACTAATAAAAATTTCGTCCTCGAAATTTCTAATACAATTATACAACCATACAACTATACAACTAAATAACTATACAAACAAATGAGGATATGCTTCTCGCATTTTCTCCTCTAACTCCCATGTAGCATCACCTCTGATATCATCCCAAATAACCTTAACCAGAGAAATTTCTTTACCTCTCAGGTACTTAATCCTTCTGTCCTCAATCTTAACAGGCTTTGTTTCAAATGTTAGGTTTTCCTTTACCTGTATTTGATCAGGTTCAATGACATGTGAAGGATCTGAGATGTACTGTCTTAGTTGTGACACATGGAACACATCATGGAGGTTTGACAAAAACGGTGGTAAGGCTATTTGATAGGCCATAGGTCCAATTTTTCTGAGAATTTGGTAAGGTCCAATAAATTTAGGAGTTAGTTTCTTAGACTTTATTGCTCTGCCAACCCCAGTTGTTGGTGTGACTTTCAAAAAGACATGTTCACTTTCTTGAAATTCCAAAGGTTTTCTTCTTTTATCTGCATAATTTTTCTGTCTACTCTGTGCAGTTTTCATTTTCTCCTGAATAAATTTTACTTTCTCAGTGGTTTGCTGAATAATGTCTGGACCTATCAAAAGATTCTCACCATCCTGATACCATACCAAAGGTGTCCTACATTTCCTACCATACAATGCTTCATAGGGAGCCATACCTATACTAGAATGATAACTATTATTATATGTAAATTCTACTAAAGGTAATATATCTTCCCAATTCCCTTTCTCTTCTAATGTACAAGCTCTCAAAAGATCTTCTAATGATTGAATGGTTCTTTCTGTTTGGCCATCTGTCTGAGGGTGGTATGCTGAACTAAGATGTAGTCTACTTCCTAAGGCTTTCTGAAATTCTCTCCAAAATTTAGAAACAAATCTAGGATCTCTATCTGATACTATACTAGTAGGTACCCCATGTAATTTAACTATTTCTTTTATATACAATTGAGCCAATCTTTCTAAAGAATACCTAATATTTATTGGAAGAAAATGTGCTGATTTAGTTAATCTATCTACAATTACCCAAATAGAATCACAATTTTTATTAGTTCTAGGTAATCCTACTACAAAATCCATTGATATACTATCCCATTTCCACACAGGTATTTCTAAAGGTTGTAACATGCCAGAGGGTTTCTGATGTTCAATTTTTGCTTTTTGACAAGTTAAGCATCTAGCTACATATTCTGTTACCTCTTTCTTCATCTTAGGCCACCAAAACATTTCTTTTAAATCTTTGTACATTTTTGTAGTTCCAGGGTGAATACTTAATTTACTTTTATGTCCTTCTTCTAAAATTAATTCTTTTAATTCTTGGTTATTAGGTACACAAATTCTATTTTTAAATCTAATAATTCCATCTGTTCCCAAATTAAATTCTTTTACTTTATCTGTTCCTATTAACGCTTTCTTTTCTTGAATGAATGTATCTACATCTTGTTTCTTCCTAATATCTTCCAAAAAATCATTAGCAATGGTAATCCTTCCTAATTGAATTTTATCTTTTTCTCTAACTGTACACAAGTTCAAATCTCTAAATTGTTCGATTAATTCTAATTCTTTAATCATCATAGTTGACACATGTACAATTTTCCTACTTAAGGCATCTGCTACTACATTAGCTTTTCCTGGATGATACATTAATTGAAAATCATAGTCTTTAATAAACTCCATCCATCTTCTTTGTCTCATGTTAAGTTCCTTTTGATCAAACAAATATTTTAAACTCTTATGGTCACTATACACATTAAATTTAGACCCATACAAATAATGTCTCCAAATTTTCAAAGCAAAAACTATGGCAGCTAATTCTAAGTCATGTGTAGGATAATTTCTCTCATGTGGTCTCAACTGCCTAGACACATATGCTACCACTTTCCTATTCTGCATTAACACACATCCTAACCCTTGATAAGAAGCATCACAATATACATCATAAGGTTCATTTGGGTCAGGTAAAATTAAAACTGGTGAGGTAGTCAATTTATCTTTCAACTCTTGAAAACTTTTCTCACAACTTTCACTCCACACAAAAGGTTGGTTTTTCCTAGTTAATTCAGTTAATGGTCCAGCTATCTTAGAAAACCCTTCAATAAATCTTCTATAATACCCAGCTAATCCTAAGAAACTCCTAATCTCAGTTACTGTTTTAGGTCTCTCCCATTCCAAAACCGCTTCTACCTTAGAAGGATCTACACTTATTCCCTCTTTAGAAATTACATGCCCCAAAAATTTTACTTCCTCTAACCAAAATTCACATTTAGACATTTTTGCAAATAATTTTCTATCTTTTAAAGTTTCTAATATTATTCTGAGATGATTTTCATGTTCTTCTTTATTTTTAGAATATATTAATATGTCATCTATAAATACTACTACAAAATTATCTAAATATTGTCTAAACACCCTATTCATATAATCCATAAACACGGCTGGTGCATTAGTTACTCCAAATGGCATCACTTGATATTCATAATGTCCATATCTAGTCCGAAAAGCAGTCTTGGGTATGTCTTCCTTTTTAACTCTAATTTGATGGTACCCAGACCTTAAATCTATTTTAGAAAAAATTGTTGCTCCCTTAAGTTGATCCATTAAATCATCTATTCTAGGTAAAGGATATTTATTCTTTATAGTTACTTTATTTAATTGTCTATAATCTATACATAACCTAGATCCCCCATCTTTCTTTTTAACTAATAACACTGGGGCTCCCCATGGTGACACACTAGGTCTTATAAATTGTTTTTCTAGCAACTCTTCCAATTGTTTCTTTAATTCAGTTAATTCCAATGGTGCCATTCTATAGGGTTGCATAGAGATTGGTCTAATACCAGGCATCAAGTCAATGCTAAATTCTATCTCTCTCTCAGGAGGTAAACCAGGAACATCATCAGGAAAAACTTCAGGATACTCATTTACAACTAGCACAGAGTCAATTTCAATTTTATCTTCTTTAGTTCTAAGAGATGATAACATGTATTTTTGAATTTCACTTTTAAATGATATTTCTTTGGGTTGGACAGGTTTAAGTCTAGAAACATCAAGTTCAGGGAAAATCACAGATTTAGAGGCACAGTCTATTAGAATATGGTTGGCTGCTAACCAATCCATTCCTAATATCACATCAAGGCTAGTCAAAGGCAAACAAATCAAATTCACAACAAATGGTCTATCTCTGATGGTTATCATACAATTCAAGCATATTTGAGAGGTTAGGATTGGTTTAGATGTAGGCACAGAAACAAGCAAAGTATAGGGTAATGGTGACACAACCAAGCTCAGATTCTTAACACAGTCATCAGATATAAATGAATGGGTAGCACCTGAATCAAATAACACAGTCAAGGACTTACCTTTCATTTGACCCTTGTCCTGAATCAGATCTGCAGACCGTGAGGCCTCAGTACCACTCAAAGTAAATACTCTTCCACTGACTGTAGGTCTCTGAGTCTGTCCAGTTCTCCCAGTCTGATCCCTCCTAGGTGTAGAACATTCCCTAGCCATATGACCTAATTTCCCACAAATAAAACAGACTGGACCAGATATAGTGCAATCCTTGGTCAAGTGTCCCCTTCCACATTTCCAACACCTAACTGCTAACTGGGGTTTTTGAGAATTCCCAGCTCCACTTACTCCTCCCATAGGTCTAAACCCACCTGTACCTCCTGCTCCTCCAGGACGCCACTGTGGGGGTCTACTATATGGTTTCTGTGGCTGAATACTCCTTCCTTTTAGCATAGTACCTCCTCTTCCAAAATTACTCCTACTTGCATATCCCGCCATTTTGGATCTTTGCTCCCTTTTCATATCTTCAATTACTTTGCACTGATCCATTAATTCAGGGAACTCAGAAATCCTCAATGGAACTATGGCTTCCTTAATCTCATATCTTAAGCCTTTTTCATACCTCCTGCACTTCCATTCCTCATTTCCAGTGATCTGCAAGTATTTAGAATATTTGGCCAAAGATTCAAATTTAGAAGTATATTCAAGAATACTCATACTTCCCTGAGTCAAACTGATAAACTCTTCCTCTTTGGCCTGTCTCACAGTCTCTGGAAAATATTTCTCAAGGAACAAGGTCTTGAAGATATCCCAGGTGATCACTTCTCCCCTGTTCTCCCACATCCTCTGGGTAGCTTTCCACCACAACCTAGCATCACTCAGTAACTGAAAGGCTGCATGTGTCACCCTCCTCTCATCAGGACACTCCATAGCCACAAAAATATCCTCCAGATTCAGAATCCACTCTTCAGCTTTCTCTGGATCATACTCTCCCTTAAAGTAAGGTGGATTATGCCTCTTAAAATCTGTTAAAGTGGTCCTGTCAACAAGTGGAGGTGGATGCTGAGCTAGTGTCTGATTAGCCAACATCTCAGTCTGCTGAGTTACTGCATTAGCCATATCCCTCATGGCTCTGGCCATCTCAGCTATATTATCATTTCCAACTGTGGGATTTGCAGCTGGTCTTCCTCTTCCTCTTCCTCTTCCTGACATCTCTACCTGTCTAAAAGAAAAAGAGTCTTTGATCCAGTTACTACCCTTGTTCCTATAATATTCCTAACAAACAATTCATATAAACAACCAGTTTCAATCAAAGTAACACAGCAAAATACATAACAGACCAATTACTCACAAATCCTAGAGATGCATAACCAGAGCTCTGATACCACTAATGTAACCCCCTTCTAAATTAATTAATTTTACATCTAATACGTATAAAAAAAATATATAATTTCCAAGGAAAATAAATACAATCCATTAAAGTTCAAAGTTTGCCTTTATCATTTACATTATTAAAATTTACAGAAAATACTAGTACAAAATTATTTCTAATTAATACAAAAGTATCTAAAACCAAAAACCCATATTCCTATAGCTCTGGAACATGTCTGCATCTGTGACTTCTAATTATTCTTCTTTATACCTGCAATCACACTCCCCTAGTATCTGGGGACAACATTACCGGATCAGGCATTTAATTTCTCATAGAATAAAACAATTTCAAACAATTACACATCATAACAATTTAATTAATTACACACATAATTAAATGCAGTATGATTTATGCAAATGCAATTTTTGACTCAAATTCATTTTTGACCCTGCTCCATGGAGACTTCCCCTTTGAGTGTTTAGTAAGTAACTGGCCTACCATTACGTACAGCAATTCAGCCATCAGCCCCTACTAAACGCGAATAAACTAAACAGAATTAGGAGATCAGGATACCCAGGAAGGCCACCACGACCGCATCTCTGTCCAGATTACAGCCACATATGGAATTGCCAATATCCTTATCCCCACAGACTATATAATCACAGATTATACGGTCCTGTTTAACAAATTCTACTCACCCCAAAAATCATTTCTCAATCATTTTCATTTCACATGACTACCGCAGTCCCGGTTAGTCAACAATTCATTTCTCAATCAGTTTCATTTCACATGACTACCGCAGTCCCGGTTAGTCAACAAAAGTCATTTCTCATAGATCAACTCAATTCTCATGACTACCACAGTCCTGGTTAGTCAACATAATTCTTTCTCATTTGATACTTTTATAAATCCCCCAAAAAGACTCATGCTAATGAATTTTTTTCATGATCACAATCAAATAAATAATTTGTACACATTAACATACAAGGATACAAAGATTTAAGCAATTTACATTATAACATTAGTATTTTTAATAATTTCCAAAAATGCCCTCAATCTTTTTCCAAAATACCCAATGTGTCCCTACATGTAAAATGACCATTTTGCCCTTGGTTTTATAAAAATTTCCACATAATATCCCTTGCATTTAGGGCTGGCCGAATGGTCTACAAGCCATTCTCAACAATTCTTCCAAAGCTACAAACTCCAATTCCAACCAAAATTCAATCAAATCACAATTTCAATCAAAATTCAACAAACCAATTTTCAACCATTACAACACCTTAAAAATTCAATCAAACATCATTCCAATCCATGAATTACAATCACAAGCATCAAAAACACAAAACCCCTAAATCAATTTCAAGTTTTCATGATTTTAGTTCAAATTTTTAATCTAAGCCTACAACATGTTTTCTTCTAATTCCAAGGGTTCTAATTGAAATTAAATGCCTAGATCCTTACCTTAGACTCTTTAATTGAAGAAAAAGCCTTGAATTCCTTTCTCCCTCACTCCTTGGTCTTGTAGGAATTTTTGAGATTTTCTCCAATTCTTTCTCTACTAGCCGAATTAGCTTTGTGTTTTGGAAGTTTGGATGGTTTGGTTTCTTAATTTGAGTTGAAATGGTGAAGTTAAGATGAAATTTAATGAAGAACTGCAGCTGCTGGGTTTTGGAGTCTCACGGTTCTGTTTTGGAGAGAAAAATAGCTTTTGTGACTTTTTGCCTTTTTTCTTAAGTTATTTGCTTCATTAAACCAAGAATTAACCAAATTGGATGTTTCCTTCACATCCAGCAGCTCCTGCACGTCCAGCAGCCCCTATTGGCCAAGGGAGATCAGTTCTCCAAGCTTCCCCATCCACTTGGACAGCCAAAGGAGTGCAGCAAGTGACTTGCCTTCCAAAAGGTCAAAAGTCAACATTTGTAGGTAATTTAATGGAATTTTCTAGAATAATTTAGGGCTGTTAATTATCTTACAAACTAATTAGAATTTGAAGAAAATAACACCACCATTGAATTCCTTACTATCAAAAACCTTGGGGTAGTGTCTTACTTATCTCTTAATCCAAGCCTAATTAGCTTAATTTAGTGACATTAGAAAAGCCTAAGTTGTCACTTTTTGATTGGTTAAGGTTCTAATTTAAATTTTTCTTGGTTAAACATTTTTAATAATTATTCTAAGTATATTACAATTATTAGATAATTCTATAGATATCCTATGAATTTTCTCTAAATTTTCTGTCTTAAAATTTTACCGTAATAATTTCTCAAAGTTCTAACTTTCAGAAAATCCTAACAATTCTGAATAAGCATTTTAATTCTTTATCTGTATATATTTTTAATCTATATTCTATTACCTTTCTTTTAAGTTATAAATGAGTTCAAAATTCTATACTTGAAAATTTATCCTGGACAGCTGTCTGACATAGCAGTCCAGTCAACTATCAATTTCAGTAAAAACAAAGACATTTGCAAATTCAGAAAATTCTTCTGAGTAGAACTGTATTAATTTCATTAAGAAAATATGTTCATAAAGTTCTATGAAATACATTGCATAAGTGTTCATAATGTACATATATAAATGCATACAAATAGTAAAAATGAGGATGTTACAATCAGCAGTGGTGTTTGCCTTGAAAATATGGAGACATTATCTTTATGGAGCTAAATTCGATGTATTTAGCGATCACAAGAGTTTAAAATACTTGTTTGATCAGAAGGAGCTCAATATGAGACAAAGGCGATGGATGGAGTTTTTGAAGGATTATGATTTTCAATTGATGTACCATCCGGGTAAAGCTAACGTGGTAGCTGATGCCCTTAGCAGAAGGACCGTCCAGATGTCCACTTTGATGGTGAGAGAGTTAGAATTGGTGGAGAAGTTTAGAGATTTGAACTTGTATGTTGAAGTGACCTACGATCACCTTAGTTGTGGTATGTTAACTGTGACTAATAATTTTCTGGGAATGATTAAGGAGAAACAGTTATTGGATCCTAGCTTGAGTAGAACAATGGAGTTGTTGGGTACGGATAAAGCAATAGACTTTAGTTTGGGTGATGATGGAATTTTGAGATTCAAAAGTAGAATTTGTGTACCACAAGACATTGAGTTAAAAAGACTCATATTGGACGAAGGTCATAAAAGTAAACTTAGTCTACATCCCGGTATGACTAAGATGTATCAAGATTTGAGGAAGATGTTTTGGTGGTCCGGTATGAAGAGAGATGTGGTACAATATGTGGCAGCATGTTTAACTTGTCAGAAGGCTAAAGTAGAACATCAAAGGCCCGGTGGTTTGTTGCAAGCAATAGAGATTCCAGAGTGGAAATGGGACAGTATTACTATGGATTTTGTATCCAGTTTGCCTAGGACAACTAGAGGTTGTGATGCCGTATGGGTGATAGTTGACAGATTAACAAAGTGTGCTCATTTCTTACCTGTTAACATGAAGTATTCTTTGGAGAAGTTCACTCAATTGTATATCAGAGAGATAGTAAGATTGCATGGAGTGCCGTCTAGTATCATTTCGGACAGAGACCCAAGATTTACTTCAAGATTTTGGCAAAATTTGCAAAAAGCCTTAGGAACTAAGTTGAGATTTAGTTCTGCTTATCACCCATAGACTGATGGACAATCTGAGAGAACGATCCAATCACTAGAAGATCTGTTGCGGGCATGTGTTTTGGATCATCTTGGAAGTTGGGATGAAGATTTACCTTTGGTAGAATTCACCTACAATAACAGTTTTCATGCTAGTATTAGTATGGCACCATTTGAAGCTTTGTATGGTAGAAGGTGTAGAACACCTCTTTGTTGGTACCAAGATGGAACGAATATGGTAGTAGGGCCAGAGATGTTACAACAGACTACAGAGAAGATTAAGTTAATTCAAGAAAGGATGAAGGCCTCACAAAGTAGACAGAAATCTTATGCAGACAAACGTAGAAGGCCACTTGAGTTTGAAGCGGGTGATCATGTGTTTCTAAAGGTTACACCAACTACGGGTATTGGACGATCAATTAAATCGAAGAAGCTTACACCTAAGTTCATTGGACCCTATCAAATCCTTAGACGCATAGGTCCAGTGGCTTATGAAATGGCTTTACCACCTACTTTAGCCAACTTGCACAATGTATTACATGTGTCTCAATTGAGGAAATATGTTTCTGATCCTACTCATATCATTGAGCCGGATATGATACAAGTACGAGAGGACTGGACGCTTGAGACTCGTCCAGTCAGGATTGAGGATCAAGAGACTAAACAGCTTAGGGGCAAAGCTATTAGTTTGGTTAAAGTTATATGGAGTGATACTACGGGTGATGCTACATGGGAACTTGAAGATAAAATACGTGAACAATACCCTTATCTCTTTCCAGGTAAGCGAATTTTCGAGGACGAAAATTTTCTTGTTGGGGAGAATTGTAATGTCGTGATTTCTTTCAAGTGTTTGATTGATAATACAAGAGGAAATTAAATTTAAAGCTATATTATGTATAAAAGAATTAATAAATAGATTGTGTTGTTATGTGCTATAATGTTGTTGATAATATTTCATGTAAGGTCGGGCTTAGAAGGTAAGGTTGTTGTTAGGAATTTTACGTAAATTTCGTAAGTTGTAGAAGAAGAAAAAAAAATAAGAAAAGGGGGTACTTTTAGAGGAAATAGAGGTGTTACTAGCAAAATTTCATGCAAATCTCTTAAGTGAACGTGTCAAGCTTCCTGTTTCTTCCATTCTCCTTCATTCTTATCTTTCTTTTTCTATAAGTTTCCTTACCGTGAGTGAGAGAGCTATTTTTCTACCTGAACTTGAAGATTTATTTCTTCTTTCCTAGAGAGTTCTTGGCTGATTTTAAGATGGTGTCTCCTAGTTGATTCTGTAACAAAACTTGAGGGCAGATCACTCGAGAACCTCAAAGTTATTCTCACTAGCTTTTTCTTCTTCACGATTTGAGTCAAGAGCTATAGGTAAGGGAAGCTTTAAACTTGTTTGACTGATCTGGTGGTGATATGTTTGGAATTCTGTTTCTGTTTGGATGCTTGAAAGATCTGTTATGATGATGTGATGATTTTTGTCCTCTTGATGTTTTGATGATTTAAGCTGAGTTGTTGTGATAATATGTTGTTGTGATTTGGAATGATATTGTAAGTGTTGGAAAAATGGTTTCAAAATCTTTGAAACTTATGTTCGTAATGGTTTTGAAAGGTTCTGGACTCTGCAGAAGACCACTCGTCCAAAGAAAACCATCGTCCATCTATCTATCCTACGACTAAAAACCAACGTCCAATGAATACTAGAGTGTAGTAAAACCAGTGTCTAATGACCAGCGTCCAATGACCCAGTGTCTAGTGACCAGCGTCCAATGATTCAGTGTATAATGACCCGCATCCAGTGGTGCCTTATGTTCAGTAAAGTCTGACGTCCAACGAAGGTGGTTGTGAAATTTTGAGGGTGTGTTTAACAGAGAATCAGAACCTAGTCTTGTTACGAACGAGGATGTTGGATCTGCCACCACTTTGGTTCTAGAACTATGTTAGGAAATTCACCCTTAGTGAAATTTAGTGTTGTGTTGTGAGTAAGGATTCGAGGTGTGAGAATGCCTTACTTGTGCTTATTGAACTGCTGGATGGGTTCATAAGCTTGATTTGAGAAAAATGGTGAATTTATAACATAGAGGGAACATGTGGCAATCAGAGTTGTGCATGATATTGCATGCGGGTAGGCACGTAAGTTGAGGGTGCTAGGTGGGCTCTCAACCTAGTGCTGGAGGATTTCGTGGTGGCCAATGGCGGGCATATAGAATAGACAAGTGGGCGAATTCCTAAAGATGGAAGGTTTTGCAAACCTGACAGAGGTAAGCCAATACCAACACTTGTCTATATCGGATTAAATTCACACTTCCTCCACATGGTGGCTCAAGGGACTCCCTGAATGGTCTAAGGCGAGACTAATGGTAGGGGATGGGGCCTATGGGGACCGCCCGAAAGTTGTTGAAATCTCCATGGAGTCGAGTCAGCATAATGTTGCATGATGATATTGATGTATGGAATGATACCTGAAGTGAACTGAATGTTTATTGTGAATGATGTTGTTTGAAATTGTGTATATTATATCATTCTTTTTATAAGTAAGCTTACCCTTGCAATTTTTGTTTGTATTGTTTTACTGCAATGATCGTGTGGTTAACACGGGAGCAGGTAGCAGTGATGGTGCTGGCTCTCATGCTAGTCACGACTGAAGATTAGACGATTCTCCTGCTATGTTGATTGGACGATCCTAAGATTGGACGATCCTCCTGTTTTGCTAATTTTGTTCTAGTATATATGTACAGATTAGGGGGACCAACTTAGGATTTTGTATAAATATTAAGATTAGTGTGAACGTTCTCTACAAGGGGATCTTTCCTCTGATGTTATATGTATCCTCGTATTTTAAGGTGTAAATCGGTATATTATGTTTGGACGATGCAGTGATGAACGTTTTATGTAGGTACATATGTATGTATTTTAAATGTGAAAAATTTATACGTTCTTTCACATGATAATAATTAAATAGAGAGTTTAGTATAACATATCTGTAACGAAGTTGGGTCGTTACATATACTAACCCTTTTGAACACATTATTGTCATTGTTAAGCCAAAGACGTTTGGTGTGAAATTTGGGCGCTAATTGGGATTGTGGCGCATCAAATACGTTAATGTTATTATCCTGATAACGCCTCAATATTGGATTGAAAGACTGATCGCCTGTGATTGAAACTCGTTCCCGAAATGGGATTCCTAACGGGATTCCCAATGCACTCTCTGACGCCATTTCTCTCCTAACTTCTTCCTCTAACTCTCGTCGTCGTGCCATTGCCATCTCGCCTGCAATTATCTCTCTTCTAATTCGCTCCTTGTCTAATTCTCGTCGTAACACTTCGTCAGCATTGATTGGCACCGGTGTTGGGAAAACATTGGGTGTCAGAACGTTGCCGGGAAAACGCCCTGGCACAAACTCAGACCCTAGAAATGAATTAACTTTAGAAAAACTTTGTATTTTTAAACAACAAAACAAATGGGTCTCTTGAAAGGAAGTGAAGAAAAGTGAGCATTACCTTCTAACGAGTTTCCGGATACATCGGTGACAGTGGAAAGAGGGCGTGTCGCTGGTGATGTCCTTTGGTTTTGGTCAGCATGATATTTGAACTCCATGGAAAAAGATGGAATGTTAAACGAAGGGAAAGGCTTGGAGAAGGGAAAAAAAGTGCGTATAGAAATCAGAGACAATTTGTGTTCATTGTTCAGTTTGATAGCGTGATTAAATAGTTGTGGTGGGTGTTTATTTTTTGTGACTTGTGTCATGGTCAAATCTTGAGAATATACCAAATCTATCTTTCAAGCTTGAAAAGGGAAGAAAAAGGAAAATAAGATTTTCTTCCAATTTTGAATGGGACCAGAGTAATGGGGGTTGCCTTATGCACTTCTTTCTAAACTAGTTGGATTTTGACCGAAATTTCTCACATTTTAGTCAAAGTTTATAAAACATATTTTGACTTTGAAAAAAGAGAGTTAAAAATGAATAAATATTTAATGTGTTAAAGATTTGAATTAATATTAATTGTTTCAATTTTTAAGTATTAAATATTTATTGACTACACATAATTGTTAATATTAAAAAAAATAACAAAGTGAATAACTCATAACTACAAATAATTGTCATGAAATTAATATAACTAGTATTATGACTCGTGCGTTAAATTATAAGTTATATTTATAATAAACAATTAATTGTAATATAATATTACTTTTAATTATTGATTGTTGTAAAAAATTATGAAAAACTAATTTATATATAGATTGAAGAGATAAAGAAAAAAAAAATAGCTTGTGATTATTATTTACGAAAAAAATACTTATGTGAAACCAAATAATATTTCACTTGCATCTATCAAGATTAATTAAAGAATTATTAGTAAAATATTTTATTAGAAATAAATAAATTTTTTAAAAAATTTAACATTTTTCATTTAATTTTTTTACTTTTTACTCTACCAACTTATTTACAATTTCTTTATTGTTTCTAATCAATATTAAAGTTATTTTAATTTTAATTAATTAAATGAATTTAATGCATAATATTGAATATATAAAATGTTGACAAATATAGGACTCAAAAAGGGAATAAAAATCTTGATTACCAAACGAGGGCATCATTTTATATAACAAATAGTTTATTATATTTGACAAATATTTTTGTTAAAAAACATTTTTTGAAATAATCATTAGGATATATTGTTAAAATTAATATTAAATATAATCTTTAATGAAAGAAATTAATTTTTATTTTTGACTATTATTTTTAAAGATAATAGTGAAAAAAATCTTTAATAAAAAAAATTTATATGCAGAGATAAGTAAAATTAAAAACTGAAAAATCATTCATCATTAGATTGAATTAGAGTAATTTTAAACATAACTTGATTAAATTGATTTTGGATATATCTTTAAGTTTTTAGTTTACACATTTCTTTACTTTAAATAAGTTAAATTTGAAAATAAATTTATAATTTAAAAGTTCTTGAAATTATATTTTATTACTAGTATGGAACAAGGACGGATGTATGGGGGGCAGCCAGGGGCCCTAGCCCGCCCACCTCTCCCTCCGGTTTCTATTTTTATTATACTATAATTAAACTAAAGCTTCTTACGTTCAAGAACGAATGTCAAGGAATGAGAAAACTTTTTTTTTTTTTAACAACAGTGAGAAAACTTCTTAGTGTTATAGTGCTGTGACGGAATAATTAGCTTAAAAAATTCAGTTCCCATTCAGAACTTCATATGTATGAATGTATAAAAAATAACAAATACCAAGTCAACAAAACACAAAGGATTGTGAAACAAATTATTAAATTAATTTTGTAGTTAAAGTACATAGTACTCTATCATTATCTCACAATATTGTATGTTAATTTTAAACATTTGTTATTTTTTTTATTATAAGTATATTATATATTTTTATATAGTTCGGATAAGGCAAAAGCAAAAAAACAAAAGAAAACACAATTATCATTGCCATCCCAATTTTTTGAAATAAAGTATGATATACGCTCCTATCTTTTATTGTTTGAAATATAAATCAATTTTAATTTTATGTGTAAAATCGATAAATAATTTTTGTGAATGTCATTAATTATTAGAAGTTACATGCTTAAATAATTACAAAGAAAAAAAGAATTAGCCCCCCCCCCCCTTTGATCGGATTCTGGATCCATCCCTGTCCATTATATGCCGTGCAAATCTGGTGATCATTTATCTTTGCTCCATAAGAGAAAGAGAGGGCTATAATATATACTTAAGGACTCTTCTCGCTAGTCTCTACATCCATGACATGAAAACAAACACAAAATTTCTTGCTGGCTATTGGCTTATTAAACAATATTTCACCTCTATTTTTAGTCATTAGCTTCTCTCTCCCTCCCGCTTTTAAATCTTTACACCATTCACGATTGTGTTATAATCAGCAAATCCCTACAATGTAGGCATGTAGCCAGCTGCTAGGTAGAATTGCGGAGTCTACAATGTTTATCTATGTAATCGGTATCCCACTAGCTATTGGATTCTCACCCATTTTAGTCATTCTTGGGATGCAATTGTTGGGGTGAAAAAGAAAAAGAAACATATTTTTATTTTATTAATTTAATAAATTTATTTTTAACTAACATTTGAAACTCTTTCTTGGTACAAATTTTAATTTTAATTTTTTAAATTTAGTTTCTTTAAAATTCATTTTTAATCAAATATCTTTAGCATGTGAATGAACTAGACGTGAGTTACATTACCACAGGCTTTGCAACTAATACCACCGTTATAAAGGAGTAAAGTCCTATATCAATCACACCCACGTTACTTTCATTGTTTCCCCTTCAAAATTCAACGGGGATAATTTTGGAAAGTGCCAAAATTTAAGAAATCTTAGTCTTGTGAAGTTTTCTCCAAAGTTAAATAAATGTAAACATTTCAATCATCTTCGTATAATTAGACATATGAATATAAATTCAGTATCTAAAAACAAATATAAATTCATTAATTTGCTAACATCTCAGACACGCTTCTTTTGCCTTGTGCTTTTTGCCTTGAAGATGGTCGTTCAATCCTTTTTCACTTGTAGTAGTAATCTGACATAATGCACAACTCCATTCTTGTTTTGGTTTGTTCGGCAAAACAATTGGAGAATTGTTGTTGTCATCAATTGTAGGAGATGGCACCGCTTTGCGCTTTGTACAATAAAGACGAACATCTGACTTAGCCTGCAATGGGATAAACAAAATAATATATGCTCACCGACCAACTAAGAGCTTCAACATTCCCTATATATTGACTCCATCTTCTCTTTAGGATGTCGATGTATGAATAAGATATATATATATATATATATATATATATATATATATATATATAATATTATGATTGCCCAACATTGCCAATAAAATCACAGTAATACTTTATGAAGAAAATGTATTGTTAAGTATTGATTAGCCAAACAAATAGGATGCAAGTATACTAACCCCTTTGAACACATTATTGTCATTGTTAAGCCAAAGACGTTTGGTGTGAAATTTGGGCGCTAATTGGGATTGTGGCGCATCAAATACGTTAATGTTATTATCCTGATAACGCCTCAATATTGGATTGAAAGACCGATCGCCTGTGATTGAAACTCGTTCCCGAAATGGGATTCCTAACGGGATTCCCAATGCACTCTCTGACGCCATTTCTCTCCTGACTTCTTCCTCTAACTCTCGTCGTCGTGCCATTGCCATCTCGCCTGCAATTATCTCTCTTCTAATTCGCTCCTTGTCTAATTCTCGTCGTAACACTTCGTCAGCATTGATTGGCACCGGTGTTGGGAAAACATTGGGTGTCAGAACGTTGCCGGGAAAACGCCCTGGCACAAACTCAGACCCTAGAAATGAATTAACTTTAGAAAAACTTTGTATTTTTAAACAACAAAACAAATGGGTCTCTTGAAAGGAAGTGAAGAAAAGTGAGCATTACCTTCTAACGAGTTTCCGGATACATCGGTGACAGTGGAAAGAGGGCGTGTCGCTGGTGATGTCCTTTGGTTTTGGTCAGCATGATATTTGAACTCCATGGAAAAAGATGGAATGTTAAACGAAGGGAAAGGCTTGGAGAAAGGAAAAAAGTGCGTATAGAAATCAGAGACAATTTGTGTTCATTGTTCAGTTTGATAGCGTGATTAAATAGTTGTGGTGGGTGTTTGTTTTTTGTGACTTGTGTCATGGTCAAATCTTGAGAATATACCAAATCTATCTTTCAAGCTTGAAAAGGGAAGAAAAAGGAAAATAAGATTTTCTTCCAATTTTGAATGGGACCAGAGTAATGGGGGTTGCCTTATGCACTTCTTTCTAAACTATTTGGATTTTGACCGAAAGTTCTCACATTTTAGTCAAAGTTTATAAAACATATTTTGACTTTGAAAAAAGAGAGTTAAAAATGAATAAATATTTAATGTGTTAAAGATTTGAATTAATATTAATTGTTTCAATTTTTAAGTATTAAATATTTATTGACTGCAAATAATTGTTAATATTAAAAAAAATAACAAAGTGAATAACTCATAACTACAAATAATTGTCATGAAATTAATATAACTAGTATTATGACTCGTGCGTTAAATTATAAGTTATATTTATAATAAACAATTAATTGTAATATAATATTACTTTTAATTATTGATTGTTGTAAAAAATTATCAAAAACTAATTTATATATAGATTGAAGAGATAAAGAAAAAAAATAGCTTGTGATTATTATTTACGAAAAAAATACTTATGTGAAACCAAATAATATTTCACTTGCATCTATCAAGATTAATTAAAGAATTATTAGTAAAATATTTTATTAGAAATAAATAAATTTTTTAAAAAATTTAACATTTTTCATTTAATTTTTTTACTTTTTACTCTACCAACTTATTTACAATTTCTTTATTGTTTCTAATCAATATTAAAGTTATTTTAATTTTGATTAATTTAATGAATTTAATGCATAATATTGAATATATAAAATGTTGACAAATATAGGACTCAAAAAAGGAATAAAAATCTTGATTACCAAACGAGGGCATCATTTTATATAACAAATAGTTTGTTATATTTGACAAACCTTTTTGTTAAAAAACATTTTTTGAAATAATCATTAGGATATATTGTTAAAATTAATATTAAATATAATCTTTAATGAAAGAAATTAATTTTTATTTTTGACTATTATTTTTAAAGATAACAGTGAACAAAATCTTTAATAAAATTTAAAAATTTATATGCAGAGATAATTAAAATTAAAAACTGAAAAATCATTCATCATTAGATTGAATGAGAGTAATTTTAAATATAACTTGATTAAATTGATTTTGGATATATCTTTAAGTTTTTAGTTTACACATTTCTTTACTTTAAATAAGTTAAATTTGAAAATAAATTTATAATTTAAAAGTTCTTGAAATTATATTTTATTACTAGTATGGAACAAGGACGGATGTATGGGGGGCAGCCAGGGGCCCTAGCCCGCCCACCTCTCCCTCCGGTTTCTATTTTTATTATACTATAATTAAACTAAAGCTTCTTACGTTCAAGAACGAATGTCAAGGAATGAGAAAACTTTTTTTTTTTTAACAACAGTGAGAAAACTTCTTAGTGTTATAGTGCTGTGACGGAATAATTAGCTTAAAAAATTCAGTTCCCATTCAGAACTTCATATGTATGAATGTATAAAAAATAACAAATACCAAGTCAACAAAACACAAAGGATTGTGAAACAAATTATTAAATTAATTTTGTAGTTAAAGTACACAGTACTCTATCATTATCTCACAATATTGTATGTTAATTTTAAACATTTGTTATTTTTTTATTATAAGTATATTATATATTTTTATATAGTTCGGATAAGGCAAAAGCAAAAAAACAAAAGAAAACACAATTATCATTGCCATCCCAATTTTTTTGAAATAAAGTATGATATACGCTCCTATCTTTTATTGTTTGAAATATAAATCAATTTTAATTTTATGTGTAAAATCGATAAATAATTTTTGTGAATGTCATTAATTATTAGAAGTTACATGTTTAAATAATTACAAAGAAAAAAAGAATTAGCCCCCCCCCCCCCCCTTTGATCGGATTCTGGATCCATCCCTGTCCATTATATGCCGTGCAAATCTGGTGATCATTTATCTTTGCTCCATAAGAGAAAGAGAGGGCTATAATATATAGTTAAGGACTCTTCTCGCTAGTCTCTACATCCATGACATGAAAACAAACACAAAATTTCTTGCTGGCTATTGACTTATTAAACAATATTTCACCTCTATTTTTAGTCATTAGCTTCTCTCTCCCTCCCGCTTTTAAATCTTTACACCATTCACCATTGTGTTATAATCAGCAAATCCCTACAATGTAGGCATGTAGCCAGCTGCTAGGTAGAATTGCGGAGTCTACAATGTTTATCTATGTAATCGGTATCCCACTAGCTATTGGATTCTCACCCATTTTAGTCATTCTTGGGATGCAATTGTTGGGGTGAAAAAGAAAAAGAAACATATTTTTATTTTATTAATTTAATAAATGTATTTTTAACTAACATTTGAAACTCTTTCTTGGTACAAATTTTAATTTTAATTTTTTAAATTTAGTTTCTTTAAAATTCATTTTTAATCAAATATCTTTAGCATGTGAAAGAACTAGACGTGAGTTACATTACCACAGGCTTTGCAACTAATACCACCGTTATAAAGGAGTAAAGTCCTATATCAATCACACCCACGTTACTTTCACTGTTTCCCCTTCAAAATTCAACGGGGGTAATTTTGGAAAGTGCCAAAATTTAAGAAATCTTAGTCTTGTGAAGTTTTCTCCAAAGTTAAATAAATGTAAACATTTCAATCATCTTCGTATAATTAGACATATGAATATAAATTCAGTATCTAAAAACAAATATAAATTCATTAATTTGCTAACATCTCAGACACGCTTCTTTTGCCTTGTGCTTTTTGCCTTGAAGATGGTCGTTCAATCCTTTTTCACTTGTAGTAGTAATCTGACATAATGCACAACTCCATTCTTGTTTTGGTTTCTTCGGCAAAACAAGTGGAGAATTGTTGTTGTCATCAATTGTAGGAGATGGCACCGCTTTGCGCTTTGTACAATAAAGACAAACATCTGACTTAGCCTGCAATGGGATAAACAAAATAATATATGCTCACCGACCAACTAAGAGCTTCAACATTCCCTATATATTGACTCCATCTTCTCTTTAGGATGTCGATGTATGAATAAGATATATATATATATATATATATATATATATATATATATAAATATTATGATTGCCCAACATTGCCAATAAAATCACAGTAATACTTTATGAAGAAAATGTATTGTTAAGTATTGATTAGCCAAACAAATAGGATGCAAGTATACTAACCCCTTTGAACACATTATTGTCATTGTTAAGCCAAAGACGTTTGGTGTGAAATTTGGGCGCTAATTGGGATTGTGGCGCATCAAATACGTTAATGTTATTATCCTGATAACGCCTCAATATTGGATTGAAAGACCGATCGCCTGTGATTGAAACTCGTTCCCGAAATGGGATTCCTAACGGGATTCCCAATGCACTCTCTGACGCCATTTCTCTCCTGACTTCTTCCTCTAACTCTCGTCGTCGTGCCATTGCCATCTCGCCTGCAATTATCTCTCTTCTAATTCGCTCCTTGTCTAATTCTCGTCGTAACACTTCGTCAGCATTGATTGGCACCGGTGTTGGGAAAACATTGGGTGTCAGAACGTTGCCGGGAAAACGCCCTGGCACAAACTCAGACCCTAGAAATGAATTAACTTTAGAAAAACTTTGTATTTTTAAACAACAAAACAAATGGGTCTCTTGAAAGGAAGTGAAGAAAAGTGAGCATTACCTTCTAACGAGTTTCCGGATACATCGGTGACAGTGGAAAGAGGGCGTGTCGCTGGTGATGTCCTTTGGTTTTGGTCAGCATGATATTTGAACTCCATGGAAAAAGATGGAATGTTAAACGAAGGGAAAGGCTTGGAGAAAGGAAAAAAGTGCGTATAGAAATCAGAGACAATTTGTGTTCATTGTTCAGTTTGATAGCGTGATTAAATAGTTGTGGTGGGTGTTTGTTTTTTTGTGACTTGTGTCATGGTCAAATCTTGAGAATATACCAAATCTATCTTTCAAGCTTGAAAAGGGAAGAAAAAGGAAAATAAGATTTTCTTCCAATTTTGAATGGGACCAGGGTAATAGGGGTTGCCTTATGCACTTCTTTCTAAACTATTTGGATTTTGACCGAAATTTCTCACATTTTAGTCAAAGTTTATAAAACATATTTTGACTTTGAAAAAAGAGAGTTAAAAATGAATAAATATTTAATGTGTTAAAGATTTGAATTAATATTAATTGTTTCAATTTTTAAGTATTAAATATTTATTGACTACACATAATTGTTAATATTAAAAAAAAATAACAAAGTGAATAACTCATAACTACAAATAATTGTCATGAAATTAATATAACTAGTATTATGACTCGTGCGTTAAATTATAAGTTATATTTATAATAAACAATTAATTGTAATATAATATTACTTTTAATTATTGATTGTTGTAAAAAATTATGAAAAACTAATTTATATATAGATTGAAGAGATAAAGAAAAAAAAATAGCTTGTGATTATTATTTACGAAAAAAATACTTATGTGAAACCAAATAATATTTCACTTGCATCTATCAAGATTAATTAAAGAATTATTAGTAAAATATTTTATTAGAAATAAATAAATTTTTTAAAAATTTTAACATTTTTCATTTAATTTTTTTACTTTTTACTCTACCAACTTATTTACAATTTCTTTATTGTTTCTAATCAATATTAAAGTTATTTTAATTTTAATTAATTAAATGAATTTAATGCATAATATTGAATATATAAAATGTTGACAAATATAGGACTCAAAAAAGGAATAAAAATCTTGATTACCAAACGAGGGCATCATTTTATATAACAAATAGTTTATTATATTTGACAAATCTTTTTGTTAAAAAACATTTTTTGAAATAATCATTAGGATATATTGTTAAAATTAATATTAAATATAATCTTTAATGAAAGAAATTAATTTTTATTTTTGACTATTATTTTTAAAGATAATAGTGAACAAAATCTTTAATAAAATTTAAAAATTTATATGCAGAGATAAGTAAAATTAAAAACTGAAAAATCATTCATCATTAGATTGAATTAGAGTAATTTTAAATATAACCTGATTAAATTGATTTTGGATATATCTTTAAGTTTTTAGTTTACACATTTCTTTACTTTAAATAAGTTAAATTTGAAATTAAATTTATAATTTAAAAGTTCTTGAAATTATATTTTATTACTAGTATGGAACAAGGATGGATGTATGGGGGGCAGCCAGGGGCCCTAGCCCGCCCACCTCTCCCTCCGGTTTCTATTTTTATTATACTATAATTAAACTAAAGCTTCTTACGTTCAAGAACGAATGTCAAGGAATGAGAAAACTTTTTTTTTTTTTAACAACAGTGAGAAAACTTCTTAGTGTTATAGTGCTGTGACGGAATAATTAGCTTAAAAAATTCAGTTCCCATTCTGAACTTCATATGTATGAATGTATAAAAAATAACAAATACCAAGTCAACAAAACACAAAGGATTGTGAAACAAATTATTAAATTAATTTTGTAGTTAAAGTACACAGTACTCTATCATTATCTCACAATATTGTATGTTAATTTTAAACATTTGTTATTTTTTTATTATAAGTATATTATATATTTTTATATAGTTCGGATAAGGCAAAAGCAAAAAAACAAAAGAAAACACAATTATCATTGCCATCCCAATTTTTTGAAATAAAGTATGATATACGCTCCTATCTTTTATTGTTTGAAATATAAATCAATTTTAATTTCATGTGTAAAATCGATAAATAATTTTTGTGAATGTCATTAATTATTAGAAGTTACATGCTTAAATAATTACAAAGAAAAAAAGAATTAGCCCCCCCCCCCCCCCCCCCCCTTTGATCGGATTCTGGATCCATCCCTGTCCATTATATGCCGTGCAAATCTGGTGATCATTTATCTTTGCTCCATAAGAGAAAGAGAGGGCTATAATATATACTTAAGGACTCTTCTCGCTAGTCTCTACATCCATGACATGAAAACAAACACAAAATTTCTTGCTGGCTATTGGCTTATTAAACAATATTTCACCTCTATTTTTAGTCATTAGCTTCTCTCTCCCTCCCGCTTTTAAATCTTTACACCATTCACCATTGTGTTATAATAAGCAAATCCCTACAATGTAGGCATGTAGCCAGCTGCTAGGTAGAATTGCGGAGTCTACAATGTTTATCTATGTAATCGGTATCCCACTAGCTATTGGATTCTCACCCATTTTAGTCATTCTTGGGATGCAATTGTTGGGGTGAAAAAGAAAAAGAAACATATTTTTATTTCATTAATTTAATAAATGTATTTTTAACTAACATTTGAAACTCTTTCTTGGTACAAATTTTAATTTTAATTTTTTAAATTTAGTTTCTTTAAAATTCATTTTTAATCAAATATCTTTAGCATGTGAATGAACTAGACGTGAGTTACATTACCACAGGCTTTGCAACTAATACCACTATTATAAAGGGAGTAAAGTCCTATATCAATCACACCCACGTTACTTTCACTGTTTCCCCTTCAAAATTCAACGGGGGTAATTTTGGAAAGTGCCAAAATTTAAGAAATCTTAGTCTTGTGAAGTTTTCTCCAAAGTTAAATAAATGTAAACATTTCAATCATCTTCGTATAATTAGACATATGAATATAAATTCAGTATCTAAAAACAAATATAAATTCATTAATTTGCTAACATCTCAGACACGCTTCTTTTGCCTTGTGCTTTTTGCCTTGAAGATGGTCGTTCAATCCTTTTTCACTTGTAGTAGTAATCTGACATAATGCACAACTCCATTCTTGTTTTGGTTTCTTCGGCAAAACAAGTGGAGAATTGTTGTTGTCATCAATTGTAGGAGATGGCACCCGCTTTGCGCTTTGTACAATAAAGACGAACATCTGACTTAGCCTGCAATGGGATAAACAAAATAATATATGCTCACCGGCCAACTAAGAGCTTCAACATTCCCTATATATTGACTCCATCTTCTCTTTAGGATGTCGATGTATGAATAAGATATATATATATATATATATATATATATATATATATATATATATATATATATAAATATTATGATTGCCCAACATTGCCAATAAAATCACAGTAATAATTTATGAAGAAAATGTATTGTTAAGTATTGATTAGCCAAACAAATAGGATGCAAGTATACTAACCCCTTTGAACACATTATTGTCATTGTTAAGCCAAAGACGTTTGGTGTGAAATTTGGGCGCTAATTGGGATTGTGGCGCATCAAATACGTTAATGTTATTATCCTGATAACGCCTCAATATTGGATTGAAAGACCGATCGCCTGTGATTGAAACTCGTTCCCGAAATGGGATTCCTAACGGGATTCCCAATGCACTCTTTGACGCCATTTCTCTCCTGACTTCTTCCTCTAACTCTCGTCGTCGTGCCATTGCCATCTCGCCTGCAATTATCTCTCTTCTAATTCGTGTAACACCCTAAAAATTACAACTCAATAAATATATATTTGTGTGATTGAGTTATGATTTAATTGAAATTTGTTTCTTTTAAATAAGAAAATGTATGTTTGAGTAATTAAAATATAGTTAGTATTATTGTGAGGATTTTCGAAACTTTTACGTGAGTTCCGTAAGTTGTAGAAAAAAAAAAGAAAAAAAAAAAGAAGGGGGGTGTCGTTATAGGAAGTGTGGTGCAAATAGCAATATTGAAAAAAAATCAAGATGCTTCTATTTTTTTTTCATTTTTTTCTTCCTCGCCGAGGCGGTCTTCTCCCTCCTGCTTCTCCCTAATTGGTATCTTCTCTCTAATATTGAGCCTCCAAATCAAAGTTTCTACCGATTAATTTTGGATATATCATAGAGGGAAACTAGAGCTTCAATACCCACCGATTGGATTTCGATTTCATCGAGGTATGGAGGGGTTTCTTTTTTTTTTCCTAAGCTATTTCCTTATTTTCTTGTTAAATATGGATTGTGGCTGTTGTTGATGGTCTGTAAATAATGTTGAAAACCCGAAATAAGCTACTTGTGATTTGGGTCCTGTGACTGTGTGGATTTTTCGTCTCGGTTTTCGTGCACGTTTTTGATGATGTAAATATATTTTCCTATGTTTTGATGCCTCTGGATGTCGTGGTATTTTTCTCAGATTTTTTTGAGCACTGTAACTATTTTTACCGGAATTATTTTCGAAAACTGTTAATTCTGAGAATGGGACTGTTTTGATTTTTACAAGAATTTTGGGACGCGATTTTGGAAAACTGGAACCATGCGTTCATTTTATGTATCATGAGGGTTATCTCTGAATTTTTTCAAGGTTAGAAAAAGTCGGAAAATAATTTTAGAAAATTATTATTGTGAAAAACGAAAACTGGACAATGGAGAATTTAAATGGGGAAAATATCCTTTTTGAGCGAATTTGGCTATAAGAAAACTTTTTAAACTTATTTGAATTATGTAGAATATCTGTGAATTTTATCGGAATTTTATATGAAATTTTGGTAATTATTTATGTTTTTATATGGAAGACTCTGTTGTGAGACAGAAATGCTTTAAAAATTCAAAAATGATATTTTTGGTGGGTTTTTGATACTGAGGAAATTATATGTTATGGTCCACATGTTGGAGATATTCTCTGTAAAATTTCACATAAAACGAATTTGATATGCTATTTTCTAAAAATATGGAATTGTGTTTTATAGAGCATGTACAAACACTGTTTTTAATTCAAAAATAATATTTGTGGGTTAAATTTTCGTGAGATAAATTTATATGATGAAATATATGTGATGTATTATGTTCCTGTAAAATTTCATGAAATTATAAGTTAATTTGCTAGGTCAAATAATTTTTGGTATGTATGTACAGCTATAAGTATATGCATGAAAATTAATTAAGTGATTTCATAATTATGCCTAATGTCATTCGTTGGACTTGCTAATGGGTATTTCACCTCAAAAGGGAAATTCCTATAGAAAATGTGTGTATGATGTTGTTTAATGGATTATGTTGAGTTATTGAATTATTGATTATTAATTATTGTTCTATTATTAACTGTGAATTGGAGACCGGGAGGAATGTGATCCTCGGGCAAAGAGTGCTGAAATTTGTTTGTGCATGTGAATTGCTTGTGATGGTTTGTTGATTGTGGGAACAAGAATTTTTCATTCTTGTGTGGGAGCAAATGAACTCCAAATGGAGTACATTTGTGAATATTAGAAGGTCATTCTAGTAATCAATAATATTCACTAAGAGCAATAGTGAATCAACTATAATTAAGAGTGTGAACTTAATAATATTATGGATTAGTAATTAGGAATTACCTATGCACATGGAGGATGCCGGATGTTTGGACTTAGAAAGGAATTTAGGACCTTTGCATGGATTTGGACAAAATGACTGAAGTAAGCATAAAATGTGAGAGTGGGTGAGGATTTCCATAAAACAAAGTAAGACAGTTAAGAATCATGATGTGGGTCATGATTGGGTAAAGTGCGATACGCACATGTGTTTGAAAGTTTGTGAATTGTGATTGTCCGAATCGTGGTGAGAACCGAAAGGAGGAAAGAACCTCCAACGCTAAGTCGTGTGAGACGGTTGAACGGATTTGTTCGTGGACAAAGCTTGGACGGATAATTGTGAGACAGGTCGTGTGGAGGCTTTATCTACGGTGAGCATTGTGCTTGTGAGATGACGGGGTCGTGATGTTTAACCACTGTGATATTGGGAGAGTTTGATCTCCGTGTTGTATGTCTGGGACATATGTTGATTGAAGACCGCCGTCGAGTACCTTTGGTAGAAAAGCTCACACAAACCTGTGAAAGGTCGCGTGGGATATTTCAGCTGCGAATTATCTGTGAACCAAGGTCGGATTGCGAATGACGCGTCACTTGAGGTGATGAGATCGTTACGATGTAGCGATAAAGGCAAAGTCCTTATTTATATATGCATATGTGAGCGTAGAGGTGGTACCTTTAGCTCGGCGTCAATTCGTCCGCACCTGTACCATGTGCAGCGGGAAACCCACATGCGACGAAGAAAGAAAATAAACTCTGTGAGAGAGTGTTGAGGAGTCAGTCCTCGGAGTAATGGATGACCACAGTTGGTACCTGGGAGATGATCGTAAGGCAGGTTGTTCTTGGAGGGTAAGGCACTGAGTTGTGACGATAGATCACGTAGCTGACTCGGCCACCCTGACAAAAATACGAGCCATCATCAGTTGGTGAGAGCCCGCCATTGTACCATGGTGAAGGGTGTACTCCCAACAGTCATCCAACTCAAAAATATGTAAGACCACTGAGTTCTGGAAGTTCCAGTGGCAGCTGGCCAGTGTGAAATAATTTACAAGAATAGTTGTGGAAACGAATAGGTTTCGAGTGAGACTCGTGAGAGCACCACTGTGAAGTGGTTGATATTGTATATTTGTTTGAGACCGGAAGGTCGTTTGGTTGTTGGTTTAGAGGAGGAGAGAGACTCACTCCATACGCCTTTATTTTTCAGATTTAGACAAATGATCTTGTGCAAACAACAAAGATGGAATGAAAGGTTACGACAAGCACTGTGAACACGAGTGGATGTTTCAAGAGAAAGAAAAGGATCTTTCTAGGATGCTACTTGGGTTTATTGGGTATTTTGAAATTTTCTTTGAGTCACTGCTCTGAGTCTCAGTCTTTTCTTGTATAGAAAAGGGTAGACTAGATTTGAATATTGATGTACAACTCTTTATACGTGGCTTAAATGTATAATGTGTTATATTCCAAGATTTTAAATGCATAAGTGTATTATGTGTAATAGAATAGTATAATAGTGGATTTGAGGATGTTCTTAATTAAAGAAGATTTTGGTTATGTTTCATGGTTTGCATCTAAGTTAATGTTGTATAACATGAGTCTAATTTATTAAGACTGATATTTCATTAACAGGAATTTTTTTTATATATTAATAAGTTATTGTGGATGATGGTTGTTTGGAGTTTTAAGTAACAAATTTTTTTTTTTTAAAAGGAAAAACAAATCTTCCTGAATTATAAAGGTTATTTTCAATAATTGGATATTGAATTACTTCACAAATTTCTTAATTAATAAGAAAATCTTTAATAGTAAAATGGGGTGTTACAATTCGCTCCTTGTCTAATTCTCGTCGTAACACTTCGTCAGCATTGATTGGCACCGGTGTTGGGAAAACATTGGGTGTCAGAACGTTGCCAGGAAAACGCCCTGGCACAAACTCAGACCCTAGAAATGAATTAACTTTAGAAAAACTTTGTATTTTTAAACAACAAAACAAATGGGTCTCTTGAAAGGAAGTGAAGAAAAGTGAGCATTACCTTCTAACGAGTTTCCGGATACATCGGTGACAGTGGAAAGAGGGCGTGTCGCTGGTGATGTCCTTTGGTTTTGGTCAGCATGATATTTGAACTCCATGGAAAAAGATGGAATGTTAAACGAAGGGAAAGGCTTGGAGAAAGGAAAAAAGTGCGTATAGAAATCAGAGACAATTTGTGTTCATTGTTCAGTTTGATAGCGTGATTAAATAGTTGTGGTGGGTGTTTGTTTTTTGTGACTTGTGTCATGGTCAAATCTTGAGAATATACCAAATCTATCTTTCAAGCTTGAAAAGGGAAGAAAAAGGAAAATAAGATTTTCTTCCAATTTTGAATGGGACCAGAGTAATGGGGGTTGCCTTATGCACTTCTTTCTAAACTATTTGGATTTTGACCGAAATTTCTCACATTTTAGTCAAAGTTTATAAAACATATTTTGACTTTGAAAAAAGAGAGTTAAAAATGAATAAATATTTAATGTGTTAAAGATTTGAATTAATATTAATTGTTTCAATTTTTAAGTATTAAATATTTATTGACTACACATAATTGTTAATATTAAAAAAAATAACAAAGTGAATAACTCATAACTACAAATAATTGTCATGAAATTAATATAACTAGTATTATGACTCGTGCGTTAAATTATAAGTTATATTTATAATAAACAATTAATTGTAATATAATATTACTTTTAATTATTGATTGTTGTAAAAAATTATGAAAAACTAATTTATATATAGATTGAAGAGATAAAGAAAAAAAAATAGCTTGTGATTATTATTTACGAAAAAAATACTTATGTGAAACCAAATAATATTTCACTTGCATCTATCAAGATTAATTAAAGAATTATTAGTAAAATATTTTATTAGAAATAAATAAATTTTTTAAAAATTTTAACATTTTTCATTTAATTTTTTTACTTTTTACTCTACCAACTTATTTACAATTTCTTTATTGTTTCTAATCAATATTAAAGTTATTTTAATTTTAATTAATTAAATGAATTTAATGCATAATATTGAATATATAAAATGTTGACAAATATAGGACTCAAAAAAGGAATAAAAATCTTGATTACCAAACGAGGGCATCATTTTATATAACAAATAGTTTATTATATTTGACAAATCTTTTTGTTAAAAAACATTTTTTGAAATAATCATTAGGATATATTGTTAAAATTAATATTAATTATAATCTTTAATGAAATAAATTAATTTTTATTTTTGACTATTATTTTTAAAGATAATAGTGAACAAAATCTTTAATAAAATTTAAAAATTTATATGCAGAGATAAGTAAAATTAAAAACTGAAAAATCATTCATCATTAGATTGAATTAGAGTAATTTTAAATATAACCTGATTAAATTGATTTTGGATATATCTTTAAGTTTTTAGTTTACACATTTCTTTACTTTAAATAAGTTAAATTTGAAAATAAATTTATAATTTAAAAGTTCTTGAAATTATATTTTATTACTAGTATGGAACAAGGACGGATGTATGGGGGGCAGCCAGGGGCCCTAGCCCGCCCACCTCTCCCTCCGGTTTCTATTTTTATTATACTATAATTAAACTAAAGCTTCTTACGTTCAAGAACGAATGTCAAGGAATGAGAAAACTTTTTTTTTTTTAACAACAGTGAGAAAACTTCTTAGTGTTATAGTGCTGTGACGGAATAATTAGCTTAAAAAATTCAGTTCCCATTCAGAACTTCATATGTATGAATGTATAAAAAATAACAAATACCAAGTCAACAAAACACAAAGGATTGTGAAACAAATTATTAAATTAATTTTGTAGTTAAAGTACACAGTACTCTATCATTATCTCACAATATTGTATGTTAATTTTAAACATTTGTTATTTTTTTATTATAAGTATATTATATATTTTTATATAGTTCGGATAAGGCAAAAGCAAAAAAGCAAAAGAAAACACAATTATCATTGCCATCCCAATTTTTTGAAATAAAGTATGATATACGCTCCTATCTTTTATTGTTTGAAATATAAATCAATTTTAATTTTATGTGTAAAATCGATAAATAATTTTTGTGAATGTCATTAATTATTAGAAGTTACATGCTTAAATAATTACAAAGAAAAAAAGAATTAGCCCCCCCCCCCCCCCTTTGATCGGATTCTGGATCCATCCCTGTCCATTATATGCCGTGCAAATCTGGTGATCATTTATCTTTGCTCCATAAGAAAAAGAGAGGGCTATAATATATACTTAAGGACTCTTCTCGCTAGTCTCTACATCCATGACATGAAAACAAACACAAAATTTCTTGCTGGCTATTGGCTTATTAAACAATATTTCACCTCTATTTTTAGTCATTAGCTTCTCTCTCCCTCCCGCTTTTAAATCTTTACACCATTCACCATTGTGTTATAATAAGCAAATCCCTACAATGTAGGCATGTAGCCAGCTGCTAGGTAGAATTGCGGAGTCTACAATGTTTATCTATGTAATCGGTATCCCACTAGCTATTGGATTCTCACCCATTTTAGTCATTCTTGGGATGCAATTGTTGGGGTGAAAAAGAAAAAGAAACATATTTTTATTTCATTAATTTAATAAATGTATTTTTAACTAACATTTGAAACTCTTTCTTGGTACAAATTTTAATTTTAATTTTTTAAATTTAGTTTCTTTAAAATTCATTTTTAATCAAATATCTTTAGCATGTGAATGAACTAGACGTGAGTTACATTACCACAGGCTTTGCAACTAATACCACTATTATAAAGGGAGTAAAGTCCTATATCAATCACACCCACGTTACTTTCACTGTTTCCCCTTCAAAATTCAACGGGGGTAATTTTGGAAAGTGCCAAAATTTAAGAAATCTTAGTCTTGTGAAGTTTTCTCCAAAGTTAAATAAATGTAAACATTTCAATCATCTTCGTATAATTAGACATATGAATATAAATTCAGTATCTAAAAACAAATATAAATTCATTAATTTGCTAACATCTCAGACACGCTTCTTTTGCCTTGTGCTTTTTGCCTTGAAGATGGTCGTTCAATCCTTTTTCACTTGTAGTAGTAATCTGACATAATGCACAACTCCATTCTTGTTTTGGTTTCTTCGGCAAAACAACTGGAGAATTGTTGTTGTCATCAATTGTAGGAGATGGCACCGCTTTGCGCTTTGTACAATAAAGACGAACATCTGACTTAGCCTGCAATGGGATAAACAAAATAATATATGCTCACTGACCAACTAAGAGCTTCAACATTCCCTATATATTGACTCCATCTTCTCTTTAGGATGTCGATGTATGAATAAGATATATATATATATATATAAATATTATGATTGACCAACATTGCCAATAAAATCACAGTAATACTTTATGAAGAAAATGTATTGTTAAGTATTGATTAGCCAAACAAATAGGATGCAAGTATACTAACCCCTTTGAACACATTATTGTCATTGTTAAGCCAAAGACGTTTGGTGTGAAATTTGGGCGCTAATTGGGATTGTGGCGCATCAAATACGTTAATGTTATTATCCTGATAACGCCTCAATATTGGATTGAAAGACCGATCGCCTGTGATTGAAACTCGTTCCCGAAATGGGATTCCTAACGGGATTCCCAATGCACTCTTTGACGCCATTTCTCTCCTGACTTCTTCCTCTAACTCTCGTTGTCGTGCCATTGCCATCTCGCCTGCAATTATCTCTCTTCTAATTCGCTCCTTGTCTAATTCTCGTCGTAACACTTCGTCAGCATTGATTGGCACCGGTGTTGGGAAAACATTGGGTGTCAGAACGTTGCCGGGAAAACGCCCTGGCACAAACTCAGACCCTAGAAATGAATTAACTTTAGAAAAACTTTGTATTTTTAAACAACAAAACAAATGGGTCTCTTGAAAGGAAGTGAAGAAAAGTGAGCATTACCTTCTAACGAGTTTCCGGATACATCGGTGACAGTGGAAAGAGGGCGTGTCGCTGGTGATGTCCTTTGGTTTTGGTCAGCATGATATTTGAACTCCATGGAAAAAGATGGAATGTTAAACAAAGGGAAAGGCTTGGAGAAAGGAAAAAAGTGCGTATAGAAATCAGAGACAATTTGTGTTCATTGTTCAGTTTGATAGCGTGATTAAATAGTTGTGGTGGGTGTTTGTGTTTTGTGACTTGTGTCATGGTCAAATCTTGAGAATATACCAAATCTATCTTTCAAGCTTGAAAAGGGAAGAAAAAGGAAAATAAGATTTTCTTCCAATTTCGAATGGGACCAGAGTAATGGGGGTTGCCTTATGCACTTCTTTTTAAACTATTTGGATTTTGACTGAAATTTCTCACATTTTAGTCAAAGTTTATAAAACATATTTTGACTTTGAAAAAAGAGAGTTAAAAATGAATAAATATTTAATGTGTTAAAGATTTGAATTAATATTAATTGTTTCAATTTTTAAGTATTAAATATTTATTGACTACACATAATTGTTAATATTAAAAAAAATAACAAAGTGAATAACTCATAACTACAAATAATTGTCATGAAATTAATATAACTAGTATTATGACTCGTGCGTTAAATTATAAGTTATATTTATAATAAACAATTAATTGTAATATAATATTACTTTTAATTATTGATTGTTGTAAAAAATTATGAAAAACTAATTTATATATAGATTGAAGAGATAAAGAAAAAAAAATAGCTTGTGATTATTATTTACGAAAAAAATACTTATGTGAAACCAAATAATATTTCACTTGCATCTATCAAGATTAATTAAAGAATTATTAGTAAAATATTTTATTAGAAATAAATAAATTTTTTAAAAAATTTAACATTTTTCATTTAATTTTTTTACTTTTTACTCTACAAACTTATTTACAATTTCTTTATTGTTTCTAATCAATATTAAAGTTATTTTAATTTTAATTAATTAAATGAATTTAATGCATAATATTGAATATATAAAATGTTGACAAATATACGACTCAAAAAAGGAATAAAAATCTTGATTACCAAATGAGGGCATCATTTTATATAACAAATAGTTTATTATATTTGACAAATCTTTTTGTTAAAAAACATTTTTTGAAATAATCATTAGGATATATTGTTAAAATTAATATTAAATATAATCTTTAATGAAAGAAATTAATTTTTATTTTTGACTATTATTTTTAAAGATAATAGTGAACAAAATCTTTAATAAAATTTAAATATTTATATGCAGAGATAAGTAAAATTAAAAACTGAAAAATCATTCATCATTAGATTGAATTAGAGTAATTTTAAATATTACTTAATTAAATTGATTTTGGATATATCTTTAATTTTTTACTTTAAATAAGTTAAATTTGAAAATAAATTTATAATTTAAAAGTTCTTGAAATTATATTTTTTTACTAGTATGGAACAAGGATGGATTTATGGAGGGCAGGCAGGGGCCCTAGGCCCCCCTCCCCCCCTCTCCCACAACATTCTATGTTTATTATACTATAATTAAACTAATGCTTCTTATGTTCAAGAATGAATGTCACTGGAATGAGAAAACTTTTATTTTAAAGAACGGTGAGAAAACTTTTTAGTGTTACAGTGTTGTCATAGAATAATTAGCTTAAGAAAATTCAATTCCCATTCAAAACTTCATATGTATGAATGTATAAAAAATAACAAATACCAAGTTAACAAAATACAAAGGATTGTGAAACAAATTATGAAATTAATTTGGTAGTTAATGTACATAGTACTCTATCATTATCTCACAATATTGTATGTTAATTTTAAACATTTGTTATTATTTTATTATAAATATATTTTATATTTTTTATATAGTTCGGATAAGGCAAAAGCAAAAAAACAAAAGAAAACACAATTATCATTGAGTTTAATGGTAATGCACTGACAGTGTACAATAGTTTTACACTGTCATCCAATCATAACCATCCACCATGTATGGTAAGTTTGTTGACTTTTTTAAAACTACCCTAAAAGTCATGCAAACGGTGATTGGATAACTGTGTAAAACTATTTTACACTGTCAGTGTATAGCCCTATTTCTTATTATCATTGCTATCACAATTTTTTGAAACAAAGTATGATATACGCTCCTTTCTTTTATTGTTTGAAATATAAATTAATTTTAATTTTATGTGTAAAACCGATAAATAATTTTTTTAAATGTCATTAATTATTAGAAGTTACATATTTTAATAATTACAAAGAAAAAAAAATTAGCCCCTTCTGGATCCGTCCTGACTGCATGGACACACATTTTAATCTTATATATCCAATTGTTTTTTTTAGCAAATTACAGCAACACCCCCTGAGCTTTTATCAAATTTCACATAATTCCACTCTTTTTTATTTCTCTACACTAAACCCCTTTTAAGTTTGAAAACATTACACTAACACCCTCTTATATGTTTGAAAACATTACACTGACACCCCCTCAAACCTTACACTAACATCCCCTACAGGAAGAGGCGAAAGTAATGGTTAAAAAAGTAGGGAGAGCTTGTGTAATTACATGAAACCTCATGGGATGTTGCTGTAATTTGTTTTTATTTTATTTTATTTTGACTGCTTATATATCCGATTGTATGAGTCGGTGCCAATATTTATCTGGACTCTCCTATATCTATCTATATTTCAGCCATACAGAGCGGTGCCCATTGTCAAAATTGGTTTAATCAAATGGTCCAAACTCAAATTCCATCATCTTCTGCAGAACCAATAGAGCTTGTCTCGTGCGAGAGTAGCACGAAGGACATGACACGATGAAGTAACCGATGCGAATTGTTGGAGTGATAAGTATAATAAGTAATGAAAAAGTGTGTGTGTGTGAGAGAGAGAGAGAGATTTTAACAATTTAACTTATACTATCCAAGGTTAAAACTTTGTATTCAGTAAATTTCTAGCATTTCTTATAATATATATTTTCTTACAGTTTATTTTGTAGCTTTTTTTATTTTTAATGTAAAATAATTTATATTATCAATCATAAATTATTATTGGTATGAATTTAAAATAATTATTATAAATGTTAATAAATTTATCATAATGATTTGTAATTGGATGATAATATAAAAGTCTTTTAATTATTTACTCAAAGAAATTAGGAGTTCAAATAAAGTATTTGCCCTGGGGCTGGTGGCACCATAGTATAGGAAGTATTCTACATTATCTTTTTGAAAAATATATTTTGTATATAATTGAAAGAAAACATCTATTACCTTAATTTTGAGAAAGTATTTAGTATTTGTGTATATAATAAATAAATAAATAAATAAATAAATAAAAGTATTTATATACAATATTACATTTAATACTAGTTATTTAAAGTAACAATAATGAAATTGTTTCTTTATAAATGGCATACACAAAAGTTAGTGTCAGTTATCGACCACCTGCTACTTTTTTGGGTCAGTTAGTGTAACCTTTTTGCTTTTTAATAAATTGGTGGTAGGGGCAGAGGATAGGTAGTTCTTGGGGTGCCAACGTTGTTGGGATGTCAAGTTTCTACTTTGATACTTTGCATATCATCGTCTTTATATAAAAAAAAAACCCTGCTACTTTTCGCCTGGAGGGTGTGTTGTTTCAGCCAAAAGCAATGGAAAAATTCTTCAACCCATCAGGGACTTCACTTTTGGTGCCATCAGTTCAACAGTTGGCTAAACAGAGTTTATCTAATGTTCCACATAGATACATTCAGCCTCAACATGAAGACATAGTGATCATCTCTAAAGAAGCCCAGTAACCTTGAGATTCCAGTTATTGACATGCAGAGCTTGCTTTCTGTAGAATCTGGGACTTTAGAATTGGCTAAGCTTCACCTTGCTTGCAAGGATTGGGGATTCTTCCAGGTCTCTTTTTAATTTTCTCTTTCATTTTTCATTTTCATAATAATTTTTTAGGTAAAATTTGTATTTAGGATTATGTAGAATATGCTATTGCTGGTCTTAATGAAAACAAAATATATACTATAATAATTAATGGCAAGGTTAATTGAAAGTAGGATGGAAAAAACGTAGTTAGAAAGGGAGATTTCAATAAAGATGGTCAATTAGATTTTCCAATGAAAATTAGTTGTAGATAAAGTCAGTAAATATTTTTTTACTAATAATATGGTTATAAAAAAAATCGAAAGTAAAAAGTTTTCAAGCACCGTCCAAACACCTCAATAAATCTTAATTAACAACATTCGTACACTTTTTGGACTCTAAAATTTAGTTATAAATAAAGAATCCATTAATTCCAGCCAATATAGTCACAATTCGAATTATAAATTAATTGATTTGACTTTTAGTATCTTTTATGTAGCTGATAAACCGTGGAGTTAGCCCTTCCTTGGTGGAGAAAGTAAAGTTGGAGATTCAGGACTTCTTCAACCTTCCAATGTCAGAGAAGAAAAAGTTTTGGCAGAATCCACAGCATATGGAGGGATTTGGACAATTATATGTTGTGAGTGAAGACCAGAAACTTGAATGGAGTGATATGTTCTTTATGACCACCCTTCCAACAGAATCGAGAATGCCCCACTTGTTTCCACAACTCCCTCTTCCTTTCAGGTTCTATTTCTATATATGGTCACATTTGTGTGTATATCTAAAAGCTAGGAAATTAATATAACAGTTAATAATAATTTAAGTAACATCAAATCTCTCTTAGTACTTAGTCCGTAGGCTTGAATTCCTTTAAGTAAGATTTTGAGTTTGAGTTTTGTGTATGAAAAAAAAATGCAATTGAGATGAGAGACTCCTTAAAGATAATTACTAGTCAGTCACGTTTTCTGCCGTGATTAATTATTGGCAAAGCCAACAGGGACGGATCCAGGAAACCATTAAATGGGGGGCTGAGATTTTTTTTTTGCACTTTAATTATTTGAATATCTAACTTCTAACAAATAAATATTTAATAAATAATAACTTTTATAAAAAAAATTTATTAGTTTTTAAATTCTAACATGTATTTATAACTTGTACTAATTTTTTTGTTTCAAGTTTTGAAAGACTTTTTGGTCTCACAAACACAATAACAATCAAACAAGACTCACAACAATAATCTCACAATAAAAAAGAGGAACAAACTCATCAAATAATAACTAAAAGTCATCAAATTTTATAACAATTATATATAAATATATTTATAATATAATGTTAATAATAATTAATGTTAATAATTAGATAGATAAATGAGACTTATAATAATACACAAAGCATAGTTAACCTAGGTAATAACAATTGATGGAAAGTCATAGAGATATCATTCTTATCATATCTATTAATTAGTGTATATATCTTTTTGGGTTTGATTATAATTAGTGGCAACAAATATTATTAAAGGATTAGTATATAATCAATAATAACATATATTATCATATTTATTAATTAGTATATATTATTCTTTTTACTAGATGTAGTATATATATTATTAATTTTTTTATTAGAAAAAAAAAACATTTTATTGAAAAAAGGATAAGGGTACAAGAAGTACCCAACCCAACCCTTACATAGATACATCCAAATAAGCCAACATCTACTTATAAAATCAAAGGAATCCACCTACATAAATTATCCTCTAACTCTAAAAACATCCCGAGAATATTTGCAGCAAAGAAATACTAAGCCTATACATCTATAATATGTATACTCCTCCACAAAACACGTATGATAATATTTGCAAAAAAAATAAGTGTACCCGACCAAATCAACACACATACCAAAGTAACCAAACTGCTTGAGGGTGTGGGGGGGCTAAAGCCCCTACGTGCCCCCCTTACATCCGTCCCTGAAAGCCAATTGATACTTCGCACCAATTTACATGGCCTGTTGCTCTTTGTTATGCAAAGATACTCTAGAGCTTTACTCACGTAAAATGAAAGATCTGACCATGGTTATTATTGGGCATATGGGAAAAGCTTTGAAGATAGAAGAAATGGCAATAAGAGAATTATTTGAAGATGAGATACAAATGATGAGGATGAACTATTACCCTCCTTTTCCTCAACCAGAAAAGGTCATTGGCCTCACAAATCATTCAGATGGAGTAGCTCTCACTATCCTCTTACAACTCAATGAAGTACAAGGGTTGCAGATAAGAAAAGACGGCATGTGGGTTCCTGTTAAGCCCTTGCCTAATGCCTTCATTGTTAATGTTGGGGACATCATGGAGGTAAAATATCCATTTATATCAATTTTATATATATTACCAACTGGTTTAATTAGGAAGACTCTTAGCTGGTGTTTAGCTTAACTTTTCTGAGTTTTTCTTTTCTTTTTTTAGATGTAGAATTTCTTTCAATTAATTTTTATAAAAATTTTAATTTTTGGACTTTTATTTATCAGAAAAGGTTACTTTTTTAATTTTAATAATTTTTCTCACATGACAAAAATTAAATGTATCTCCTTAAATGTTTTGGGTATTGTTTTCAAATCAAGAATGTAGTTTACTTTGATAATCCATGTGATGAATGTTTGTATTAAATATTAACATAGGTTACTAATAAGATAAAATTCTAATTTTAATTAAATACAATTTCAAAAACATAAAAAAACTGCATTCATATTTTATTTTAATATTATGTTTGCCTATTCTTAAAATAAATTCACAAAAGTTATATAAATACTACCTTAATCAGGTGGTGTTTAAGTAAATTCAAAGTCTAAGGGCGAAAGAAATATTTATTTATTTTCTTAGAAATGATTTTTTTTCTTTTTCTTTATGACATTTACTTTTAATTTTTTTTTCCCCGTTTTTCTTCTTTGATTTTTTTATTTATTTTTAAATTTGCCTTAAACCTTAATCTTCCTACGATAAAACTACTGAAAAAAAAAGAAAAGAGTAATGATAGTAAGAGACATATATATATCAAACATCTAGTTAACATTTTTTATATTTTTATCATATTATATCGTTCATCATATTTGTATTTTTCTCTTTTTCTTTTATTAAATGTTAAATATCATTGGGCGATTGTTGTCAATTTTCAAAAAATAAAAATAAAGAGGGATGTGAGGGAAAAAGACAAAAAAAAATGCACGATTTCTTTATAAATTACACCCATTTCATCCATCAAGATTTATTTTTAGATTTTTTTTTCATTTCACGAATGAATCTCAGCCACTCAGAATAAAGCTGCACGACTTAATGATAGGTGAAAGCGGTACAGTTCGATCTTTCACTAGATCTTTCTAGTAGAATTTTTTATGTTGTTCCAAAGTTTTATTTCCACGCCATTATTGGTGGATGTTTCTTCTCTCTCTCTGGTCTCCACAATGTTGAACTCGAGATCTTATTTAAGGAACCAAGTCTAATTTTAGTCAGACCAACGATTTATTAGTAAATTAAAAATAAAAATAGTATACACAAAATATACTATGTAAATTCCCTAAAATAAAAATATACTATGTAAATAAAAATAAAAAAATAAAAAATAGCGTATCTAGATTTAGTTTTTGAAGTGTTAATTTTATTTTTCAATTGTATGAAGACTCTGTATTAAGTATCCATATCAAAACTAACATTTGTTTTCAATTATTTGATGTGCAAAAACAAAATAAAAATAAAACAACTCTTTTTCTTAATATTTGATGCATGCAAATAAAAGAAGAAAGAGAGAATGGTATATATTGTGTCCAATAGAATGTAGTATGAAATAATATTGTTTATATTCAAGAACTAATAAAAAAATAATATAATATTTTTATCTACCGTTTATTAAGTTAACTCTAAAGTATAATATAACCGTAAAGCTCTAATAAGCAATGTTTTTAAAACCGGACCGGTTATTGAACCGGTCAAGGCACTGGTTCAAGGTTCAATGGTTCAACCGTGGTTGAACCGGTATTAATAAAATAATAATAGTAAAATAATTTATAAAATAATATTAAATAAATATAATATCACATAACTTTATAACATTAAAAACTATAATAAAACTTAAAACATCACTTTACAAGGTTTTAACATTCAAAAAATATATAAAAGTTTAATTAAATATATCATAATACTTAAGTTCAAATTTTAATAAAATAAAATAATGTCCATTAATAATAAAAATTTTACATTTAGAATAAAGAAAGAAAATGACAAATTAATATAATATAAAGTTATCAAAATCAAGATATAAAAAAATTATAAATTAATATAAATGAGCAAATTATATGTTTTACAAGAAAATAATAATAATAATTGATAAAATAATTTATATCTATTTGAGATATTTATTAAATATGTGTTTTTATTTATCTTTAAAATATTTTATATTAAATTTAAAATTTTAAATAAAAATAAAATAAAAATAAAAAATACCGGTTCAAACCGATTTTGGGTACCGGTTCTTGACTGGTTTTGGCCGGTTTTGGCCCGGTTTGACCGGTTCTTGACCGGTTCCCACCGGTTCCAAATTCCTCTGATTTTATAGAATATCCAGACCGATCACCAGACCGGTTCCCCGGTCGAACCGGCCGGTCCGGTCCGATTTTGAGAATGTAACACCCTCATTTTTATTTTACTATTTATGAATATTTTTCTATAAATATTATAAGAAATTACATACTGTATTTAGAGAATATTTTCTGTACATACTTTCATATTAAAAATTATACAGTTCTACTCAGCAAAATTTTCTAAGTCTTTTGATACATTTGTTTAGGCCTAAATTTCTTGTTGACCGGACAGTTGTGTCAGACAGCTGTCCAGGATAAATTTTCCAGTATAACATTTTGGATTAAACTGTACTTTAATAAATAAAGAATTTAATGTAGATTTAAAATATATACAGTTGAGAAATGAATTATTTGTTTGACTAGACAGTTGTGTCAGACAACTGTCTAGGATAATTTTTCCAGTGTAAAATTTTGGAGTAAACTGTAATATAATAAATAGATAATTGAATATAGATTTAAAATATATACAGTTGCAAAAGTAAAATGCTAATTTCAAATTGCTAGAATTTTCTGAAAGTTAGAACTATGTGAAATTTTTACGATAAAATTATAAGGTAGAAATTAAGATAAAATTTGTATGAGACATATGGAATTTTCTATTAATTATAATATATTTAGAATAATTATTAAAATTTTTTAACTAAGAAAAATAAAAATAAAAGTGTTAGCCAATCAAATTTTGACAACTCAAAGTTTCTAGTGTAATTAAATTAAGCTAATTAGGCTTTGATTAAGAGATGATTAGGACACTACCCCAAGGTTTTTGATAGTGAGGAATCTAATGGTGGTGTTAGTTTCTTCTAATTCAAATTAGTTTGTAAGATAATTAAAAAGTCCTAAAACCTTCTAGAAAGTCCACCATTGCCTACAATTTTTGACTAATTAACAAGCAATTGGAAACTCACGTAGGGAACTTTCCTTGGTACGTCCAAGTGGCTGTGAAATTGGTGACCAAAGGGACTGCCAAAGGCCAGCAGCTGGACGTGAGTGAACAATTGAATTTAGTGGAGAAAAATATTCTTTAAAAACATAAGAAACTAAGCAAAAGAAAAAGTTACAAAAGCTAGCTTCTCAAAACTCAAAACCGTGAGACTGCAGCTGCTGTCCCCTCCATTTCTTCTTCATCCTTTCTTCCCAAATCAAGAATTAAACCAACCAAAACCTCCCAAATTTCAATATGCCTTAGGCCAAAGAGAAGGAATTAGAAGAAAAACTCTAAAATTTCAAGAAGACAAGGAGAAAGGGAGAAAAGAGATTCAAGGGTTTCTTGTAACGACCCATCTTCGTTACAGATTTGTTATACTAAAGATTTTATTTCATTAAATTTTAAAAACTCTCTAATTAGTTTATTGATAAAATATTGGATAATTTTTTTTTCTGCGATTCCCAAAACTGACAGATAAAATTAAAGCTTAATTTATAAATATCTCTTATACAAAACTTAACTAAATAAAACTATGTGTACATACATCTTTTCACATGATAAATACATAATACCCCTAACTGGTTCATTTTATACATAAGACCAAACAAAGAAATGGAAAGAAATGATAATGTCTTCAATCCCTCGTATGCTCTATCCACAAACTCTCCAAGAGAAAGATCCACCTAAAAACCATCTGCTCCCCCGAACACGATGTCCGAGATCATCACAGGCACGAACCACATGTGCAAACATTGCAAGGGTAAGCTTACCAAACAAAACTATACATATAAGAAAATAAGTGAATTTCCAATTATTAAGGAAAAGGACGAAAAACTAGATTTTGTATACTTCAAAATACTATATATAATAACTGAAAATGTTATACAAAACTTAGTTCATAAACATATTTATAACATGAATCATCAACAAGATCAACCACATACACCATCACCACTAATCACAATGAGTCATAACATCATAAGTCACACAATTAAAACAATTGCAGTATGATTTATGCAAATGCAGTTTTGACTCAAAATCATTTTGACCCTGCTCCATGGAGACTTCCCCTTTGAGTGTTTAGTAAGTAACTGGCCTACCATTACATACTGCAATTCAGCTATCAGCCCCTACTAAACGCGAATAAACTAAACAGAATTAGGAGATCAGGATACCCGGAAGGCCACCACGACCGCATCTCTGTCCAGATTACAGCCACATATGGAATTGCCAATATCCTTCTCCCCACAGACTATATAATCACAGATTATACGGTCCTGTCTAACTTATTCTGCTCACCCCAAAGATTCAATTCTCAAATCATATTCATTTCACATGACTACCGCAGTCTCGGTTAGTCAACAAAATCATTTCTCGTATATCAACTTGTTTCTCATGACTACCGCAGTCCCGGTTAGTCAACAAAATCATTTCTCATATATCAACTTGTTTCTCATGACTACCGCAGTCCCGGTTAGTCAACATTTATTCTTTCTTTTCTTTCTTTTCTTTTCTTTTCTTTCTTTTCATGGCTACCGCAGTCCCGGTTAGCCAACATCAATTATTTTTCACTTGAATCTTTATAAATCCCCCAAAAAGACTCATGCATATGCAATATGTTAATAATCATAATTAAATAAGTAATTTTAAACAATCACCTACAAAAATATAAACATTCAACAATTTTCAACATCATTCACAACACAATCAAGCCAAATCAAGCAATTTCAATCCAACAACAAACCAACCAATAAATTTCAATCCATCACAGCACATCATCCAATCAATCAAACATGGTTCCAAACAATTATTTCAAGCTTCTAATATCAATTATATTAAAACCCAAAATCAATTTCAAGAAAATTTGGGCATGGTCTCCTTTGTTTTAGGAGCCTTTCCAAGTAATTTAGAGAATCAAAAACAAAAGCAATCAGTCCATACACACTCACACAGCCACTGCCAGGAGAATCAAATACCCATTTTTCATCAATTTTAAATTCAACCACCAATCAACTCAACATAAACAGCAAAAGGGGCAGGCATGCTATATGTGATTGAGCCCCCTAACTCTCAACCACACTTAAACTGAAAATATAAATCACAAGGAAGCTTCCCTTACCTTGAATCTTTTTTTCTCCTTTTCTCCTTTGTCTTCTTTAAATTTTAGGATTTTTCTCCCAAATATTTCTCTCTGAATATAAGATCTCACTGATACAAGCAATTCACATGCACAACAAATTCCAGCACTCTTTGCCCGATGATCACATTCCTCCCGGTCTCCAATTCACAATTAATAACAGAACAATCATTAATAACCAATAATCCAATAACTCAAACTCAATCATCACAAATCATTGCATTCATATTTCTATGGAAACTTCCCTTTTTAGGTGAAATTATTCCTTAACAAGTACAATTAAAGGCATTAAAACCAAATACACAATTAATATAATTAAATTTCATGTGGACACATAGAGCTGTACACACACACCAAAAATTATTTGATGCATCATATCAATTTGAAATTTCATGAGATTTTACAGAGAAACTATACATCATTCATATTTCATCATATAAATTTATCTCACGAAAATTCAACCCACAAATATTATTTTTGAATTAAAAACAGTGGCTGGACATACTCTGTCAAACACAATTCCATATTTTTAGAAAATAGCATATCAAATTCGTTTTATGTGAAATTTTACAGAGAATATCTCCAACATGTGGACCATCACATATAATTTCCTCAGTACCAAAAATCCACCAAAAATACCTTTTTTGAATTTCCAAATCATTATTTCTCCAGAATACAGTTTTCAATAAGAAAATGTAATTAATTACAAAAGGTACTTAAAAAAATTCTGAGAAAATCCATGGATATTCCACATGGTCAAAACAGTATTACTAAATTTTCTCAAGACCAAATTCTCACAAAAAGTAATTTTCTACATTTAATTTCTCTACTGTCCAGCTTTTCGGTTTTTCCCACATTAAATCACTAAAAATACTTCCCAGGCTTTTCTGACCTTACAAAAATTCAGAGATGACCCTCATGATGCATAAAATGAACTCATGGTTCCAGTTTTCCAAAATCATGTCCCAAAATTCTTGTAAAAATCAAAACAGTCCCATTCTCAGAATCAACAGTTTTTAAAAATAATTCCGGTAAAAATAGTTACAGTGCTCAAAAAAATCTGAAAAAAATACCATGATATCCAGAGGCATCAAAACATAAGAAAATGTATTTACATCCTCAAAAACCTGCACGAAAACCGAGACGAAAAATCCACACAGTCACAGGACCCAAATCTCAAGTAGCTTATTTCGGGTTTTCAAAATTATTTACAGACCATCAACAACAGCCACAATCCATATTTAACAAGAAAACAAGGAAATAGCTTAGGAAAAAAAAAGATACCCCTCCATACCTCGATGAAATCGAAATCCAATCGGTTGGTTTTGAAGCTCTTGAACTCCTCTATAACATATCCGAATTTAATCGGTGAAAACTTTGATTTGGAGGCTCAAATATTAGAGAGATGTAGAATATTTAGAGAGAAGGAGAGACAGGTTCTCGGCGAGGAAGAAGAGAAGAACGAAGAAATGACGGAAGAGAAGCGGTTCACGTTTCTTATTTGGCATAATTTTACAATTTTGCTATTTGCAGCCACACTTCCTCTAAGGACACCCCTCTTCTCTTTTTTTTTTTTTTCTACAACTTACGGAACTTACGTAAAAGTCCCAAAAATCTCACAATAACACTATGAATTAATTTAATTTCCTTTTACGGTATTTATCAAACACTTAATATACGTTACGAAAAATCACAGTGTTACAATTCTCTCCAACAAGAAAATTTCTAATTAAATCTCTCACTTTCATACTTATTGGGTTTTAATTTTCGGGATGTTACATTTCTCCATCAAACTAAGGATTTTAGGTAAGGATCATGGCATTTAATTTCAATTTAAACCACTTGAAATGTAGAAAAACATGTTGTTAGGTTAAATTTTCAAGTTTGATTAAGAAACATGAAAAGATGAAATTGATTTAGGGCTTTTGTTAAATTGATTTTTGAAGTTTGAAATAATTGTTGGGAACAATGTTTTGATGATTTAATGATGTAAATTGATGGATTGAACCTTGTTTGATCTTGATTGAATCTTGAATTGGTTGATTTGGTTGATTATTGATTGGAAATTGGCTTGGTTGATTTTGTGAAAATTGTTGGAATTGGTAGAAATGACTCACGGCCATGGTGGGTTTGGAAGGATACCATGTGGAAATTTTTTAAAAGACCAAGGGCAAAATAGTAATTTCACATGTAGGGACACATTGGGAATTTTAAAAAAAAAGATTAAGGGCATTTTCGGCAATAATGAAAAAGTATAAGGGCACAATGGTAATTTTACATATTCTAGAAAGTTGGAGGACATAATTGGAATTTTGAGAAAAGATCAAGGGTAATTTAGTAATTTTACATTTTTAGGACATAATTGGAATTTTAGGAAAAGATCAAGGGTAATTAGGTAATTTCACATTTAGAGGATACAATTGGAATTTTATAAAAAGATTGAGGGTAATTAGGTAATTTCATAGATTCTAGAACAATTAGGGACATATTCGGAATTTCATAAAAAGATCAAGGGCAAAATGGGAAATTTTAGAAAATAGTAAAAGTTTAGTAATTTTTCCTAGTAAAGGACTAATTAGTATTTTATTAAGGTATTGATGTTATAATGCAAAATAGTGAATTTTTATAATTTTCATGTGATTGCATAATATTAATTATTTGTTTATTAGCATCATTGTCATATTGCATAAGCTTGAGGTCTTGGAAAATACAAAGATTTCAAATGAGAAATGAGTATTTTTGGGGGAATTGATTTCCAGGACTGTGTTGACTGACCGGACTGCGGTAGTCATGTATTTGAAAATATGATTGAGATTATGAACAGAGAATTGTGTTGACTGACCGGACTGCGGTAGTCATGTATTTGAAAAGATGATTGAGATTATGAACAGAGAATATGATAGTCCTGAGAAATGGGTGAGCAGAGTAAGTTAGACAGGACCGTATAGTCTGTGATTATATAGTCTGTGGGGTGAAGGATATTGGCAATTCCACAGAGGACCGTAATCTGGAGCGCAGATACTGTCGTGGTGGCCTTCCTGGGTATCCTGACCTCCTAATTCTGTCTAGTTTATTCGCGTTTAGTAGGGGCTGATAGCTGAATTACATGAGGTAATGGTAGGCCAGTTACTTACTAAACACTCAAAAGGGAAGTCTCCATGGAGCACGGGTCAAAATGATTTTGAGTCAAAAGGATTTTGAGTCAAAACTGCATTATAAACTTGCATTTTCATAAAGCATATTGCATTTGCATTATTTATGTGAATTCTTAATTATGAAATGAAATGTCATTGATTGTGGTTGTTTTTCTATGTATTAGAAATTAAATGCCTGATCCGGTAATGCTGTCCCTAGATTCTAGGGAAGTTTGATTTGCAGGTGTTTAAAGAATAGTTAGATGGAAAAGATGCAGCAACTTCCAGAGCTATAGGATGGGGACATTTTGGGGTATTTTAATGCTTGTAATAACTAGAATTATTTTGTAGTAGTATTTCAGAAAATTTTTATGATGTAAATTATAACGATAAAATTTAAATTTAATGGAGTGTATTTATTTTAATATTAATTTTTTTTATGGATTTTAGATGTAGATTAATTTATTAGAAGGGGGGTTACAGAGAACATTGCTAATAAGTCAACACATAATTTACTTAGTGAAAGATTTAAGAAACTTATTTCGTCACTCATTCAATTATTTTGGCCAAGGTCTTAATTTTATCATAAAACTCAAACTCGTTAATTTCTTCTTAATTAATCATTAATTCTACAAATATTTAATTTTAATATATATATATATATATATATATATATATATATATATATTAAAACTAGTTAAAATATAATAAATAACTTGTTAATTACTATTATAATCTTGGATAAAAATAACTATTGCATTTCTTTTGAAGAATTTTAAAGGTAACACACACATAATAATAAATGAAATTTATTAATCTTTATCCAATAAAGACCATCATATATATATATATATATATATATATATATATATATATATATATATATATATATATATATATATATTCAAATTATTGATATCTTATTCACAATAATTATATGATCATGGATAATTTATATTAAAATTATTAAAGACTTGTTTATCATTATCATAATCTGTATCATGATAGTCAGTCTCAAATTTTAATTAAAAACCTTCACTACAAGAATGCTTGTAAATATAACAGACGCAAATACCGTCCGCCTAGCCGACTCTTAATCGACACTATAATGATTTTTATTTATTTATTATTTATTTTAGGGTAAAATATGTTTTTAGTCCCTATACTTTTGTTGAATCTTGTTTTTAGTCCCTGAACTTTCATATCGTGCAATTTAATTCCTAAACTTTATAGAAACCGTGTTTTTAGTCCCTCCGTACAACATGAAGTTAAAAAACATGCAGAAAAGGGAAGTAAGCCCAAGGACTAAAAACATTTTTTTTATAAAATTTAGGGATTAAATTATACGATATGAAAGTCCAAGGACTAAAAACAAGATTTAACAAAAGTATAGAGACTAAAAACATATTTTATCCTTTATTTTATGTAATATTTAAATCTGTGTCTGCTTTTCAATGTTAGAGTTGGCTTTGTGTTTTCTTGTAGTGCTTGTCAAATTAACTATTTAATAAAATAATAAAATAAAAACAATACTTTATTAATTAAAACTAAAATTAATTACATGATATTCTGAATCTAATAACATTCATTTGGACCGCAGGCGTGGGATAGATATTTTGCTTGTTAATTATTACATTCAGCCATCAAGATTTATGCTATATTAATAATTTTAAAATGTCACGAATGGATCTCAGCCACTCATAATAAAACTGCACAACTTATAGTTCAATAACGATGGAGGTGTGTTGTTTCAGCCAAAGGGTATGGAAAAGTTCTTCAACCCATCAGGGACTTCTCGTTTGGTGCCATCAGTGCAAGAGTTGGCTAAGCAGAGTTTATCTAATGTTCCACAAAGATACATTCAGCCTCGACATGAAGACATGGTGATCATCTCTAAAGAAGCTAATAGTAGCCTTGAGATTCCAGTTATTGACATGCAGAGCTTGCTTTCTTAAGAATCTGGGACTTCTGAATTGGCTAAGCTTCACCTTACTTGCAAGGAATGGGGATTCTTCCAGGTCTCTTTATAATTTTCTCTTTCCATCCTTCAATTTCTTTGTAACATATGGGTCTGTACACATGCATACATTTAATTAATTATGCATTTTATATGAGTGATTATGTGATTATTCATATTCATAATTATCTTTTACGTAAAATTTGTATTTAAAAAACTTATTTAGGATTATGTAGAAACATACTACTGTTAATTGGTCTTAATGAACAAAGAAATATATTATAATAATGAATGGCAAGGTGAATCAAAATTAAGCTTGACATGCATGAAACTAGCTAGTTGTTTAGAGCACCATCCAAACACCTCAATAAACCTTAGTTATGCTTTATTTCTCCACCTTCTGGACTCTAAAATTTAGTTATAAATAAAGAAATCTGTTAATTACAGCCAATATACTCTCAATTCAAATTATAATTGATTTGAAGTTTAATACCTTATGTAGCTGATAAACCATGGAATAAGCTCTTCCTTGGTGGAGAAAGTAAAGTTGGAGATTCAGGATTTCTTCAACCTTCCAATGTCAGAGAAGAAAAAGTTTTGGCAGTGTCCACAGCATATGGAGGCATTTGGACAAGCATTCGTTTTGAGTGAAGACCAAATACTTGATTGGAGTGATATGTTCTATATGACCACCCTTCCAACACACTCAAGAATGCCTCACTTATTTCCACAACTCCCTCTTCCTTTCAGGTTCTATTTCTATATATGTGTGTTTTTGTGTGATTTTATAATATATATATATATATATATATATATATATATATATATATATATATATTCATATCTCAATGAGCTATTGCATGCTAATTCATTGCTCTTTGTCATGCAGAGACACTCTAGAGCTTTACTCGCACAAAATGAAAAATCTAGCCATGATCATTTCTATCAACTTTATTAATTCTTTAATTAATTTGTCACTTAGAACTAATTCAACAGTAAAACAATTTAATTAAGTTATATACATCACTAATTCTATTTTTATTTCTATCTAGTCCTTTCTAGACTTGAATTAATAAAATTGGGCTTAATTAAGTTTAATTACCTTAATTAGAATTTCTAGATCACTAGTTTCCTTAGAACATTTAATTTCACTAATTAAAGTTATTACCAACTTATTAGTAAATCATTTGTGTCATTAAAACTCTAATTTTTCATTCTAGACAAAAGTTCCACATATTTACCATAATGCCATTAATGAATTGACCAAAACCCTTCCCTTTGACTTTTGATCAATGTGAGTCTATCTTTGACTTTTCAAATTTTGAACTTCCCTCCACCATTTTTTAATATCTCTACTTAGCCATTATTAAGTAATACTTATTTTATTTATTTTCCATTATTTTTCTTAATTACTTAATTAATCACTAATTATATTTAATTACTCAAAATGCATAGTTTTCTTATTTAGAACAAATAAATTCCAATTAAATCATAATTAAATCACACAAGTACTATAATAAGTTTTTAGTTTTTTAAATGGAAACAAATCTGTCTCCAATATTAATTTAACGATTAATTGTTTATAAATTTAAACATTAAACATAAAGATAATGTCAAATATATTATTTAAGGTAACATGTTAAGTCTTCTAATGATAATTTCAAAAAAATTATTACATTCACAAATTTAAACATAAAAAATGAAATGTCAAAAAAATCTTGAAGAAATTTAAAAAAAAAATAGACAATTGCAAAAGTACTCAATTATACGCTGCTTAAATAAAGGAATTGATGAACCAAAATTAAAAAAAAATTAATGGATATGAATAATCTAATATTAGTTATTCAAAATTACACATTAAACCAACTCAAGCCATATTAATAAAATAAATGACCATAATTTAAATTAAATTTAATTAAGTATATATATATATATATATATATATATATATATATATATATATATCTTTATCTTTATAATTATAAAAGTAGCTGGCATGGGTAACATTGTGATTTTATATTTTCCGCTTTTTTTAAGGCTAAATAGGTAATTACATTATACTAAAATTTAGTTCATTATTAGCACATCAATCTTCACCTAATTACCAATGACTAATATTAATTACTGGTCATTTATCTTTAATATTAACATTTATCCCCTTGATTTATTCAGTGTAATAAATTTGTTTATTTTGAAAATTTCAATAATTTAGTAAATATATAACATTTGAAATTGTTTGTTTTATTCAATATATATTTATAAAGATGTATAGAAAATCTTAGAGTATCAATATTTAACTTTTTTATTCATTTCAAGTGCTATTGATATCAAACAGGTGAGAACCATGATTTTTTTTTAGTTTGTTTTATACATAGTTTTAGCTTTAAATCATCTAAAACATCTTCTCCTTATTTATTTATTTTTTCCAGTTAAATGGGTAAATTAATTGATATCTAACTTTATTTATTTTGGATTAGTGCACTTATAAAGTTAATTACTAATTATTTTTCAATAGAAAATGTATAGGAATATATATATATATACATATATATATATATATATATATATATATATATATATAAATTGACCCTAATCCTTAGCAATGCAAATATATAATGGTTTAATTTTTTTTGTCTTTTTCTTAATCTTATTTACTTAAATATCTATAGCTTAACTTAGATAAGCGAAATTTAAAGAAATATTCAATGCAAGTAAATTAGATTTAGTATAAAAAATAATGTTTACATTTATAACACACGGGATGAGTATTTTAAATAAAAATATGAAGAGAAATTTAAACTTAACTTACTTATTATATATAACACATGGGATGAATATTTTTTATAAAAACAAGTAAGAAAATTAACACTAAATTCACGGGATAAACTTTTTTTATTAAACATTTTTTTAATCAAAATTAAAATGTTTTACATAATTAATATATATTTAAGTACATAAAAAAATCAAATTTTACTTGCAATATAATCACTATTATTTTATTCACTTGCAAAATTAGTGTCTAAAATTAAATTTTAAGCACATATTTATTCATTTTTTATTTATTATCTTCACACCTAAATAAATTATTCATGATTTTCTTCTACCTAGACAAATTTTAAGTTTCTTTTATACATTGATATGTACATGTCATCCAATCACAATCCATCATGTATGGTAAGTTTGTTGACTTTTACAAAATTATCTTAAATGTTATATCAACGGTGATTTGTGATTGGATGACAATGTAAAATTGTTTTACATTGTCAGTACATTACCATTAAACTCTCTAAAATATGTAAAATATAACACACGTGAATGAACATTTTTTTATAAAAACAAATAGGAAAATTTAAACTGAATTCATGGGATAAACATTTTTACTAAAGATTTTTTAATCAAAATTAAATTTTCTTTTACATAATTAATATATATTTAATTACATATAAAAAATCAAATCAAATAAAACATAATTACTAATATTTTCTCCACCAAAATTAGTGTCTAAAATTAATCCTTAAGCAAATAATTATTCAATTAGCAAAAAAAAGCAAATAATTATTCATTTTTTATTTACTATATTTTCACTTGAATAAATTATTCATGTTTTTAGTCTACTTGAACAAATTTTAATTTTCTTTTATACATTGATTTGTATATGTCATATATTAAAATAAAAATTATATATAAAATATAACAATAAGGATGAATATATTTTTTTTCTTATAAAATGCAAGTAGAAATTTTCACTTCATTCACGGGGATAAACAATTTACCGAAAGTTACCTTAATATTTAAATTATTAAGGTGAAATTGTATTTTTTATTATAATAATTTAAATTTTAATGTATTTTTTATGGTTGTTTCTTTACTTATTTAAATAACTTTTTGAATATTTTATTTTATGAACATAGAAAGTATGAAAAAATATAACAAAAGAGGATGAATATTTTTCATGAAAGTATCAAAAAAAATTTACACTTAACTTATCATATAAAATATATAACACACGGGATTGAATTTTTTTTATTTATAAAAACAAGTAGAAAAATTTATTTTTCATAATTAATATATATTTAATTGCATAACAAAAATCAAATTAAATCAACATAATCAATATTATTTTCTCCACGCAAAATTAATGTCTAAAATTAATTTTTAAGCAAATAATTATTCGTTTATTTACTATCTTCTCACTTAAATAAATTATTCATGATTTCTTCTACTCTTGGAAAATTTTAATTTTCTTTTAGATATTGAAATGTACATGTCAATATATTAAAATAAAAATTATATATAAAATATATCACATAGTGACGTTTTTTCTTTTTATAAAATCAAGTAGAAATTTCCACTTAATTTACAGGATGAATAATTTACCTGAAACCACATTAATATCTAAATTATTATGGCAAAATTATATTTTTTTATAATAATTTTAATTTGAATATTTTTTTATGGTTGTCTCTTTCCTGATTTAAATAATTTATTGAATATTTTATTTTACGAACATGAAAAGTATGAAAAAATATAACAAATGGGAATGAATATTTTTTTTTAAAGTATGAAGAGAAAAATATAACAAATTACATTACATATAATACAAAATTTAAATAAAAGTTCTTAATTATCCTGTTTACCTCTTGCAACGCATAGGTCAAAATCTAGTTATATATAAAGAGAATAGAAAGTTTTAGTGTACACATTTCTTATCCCATTTTACTCCTGTAACTACCTTTTAAATCTCTTTTTTTTTTATCTCTATAATTACTCTCTTCAATTAACCCAACTTCTATTATCTTTTTCATTATTTTTTATTTTTCAAAAATTATAGAGGCACACGGTGCCTCTTTTCCTAGTCTCATAAAAATTGTGTTATTGTCATTATAACACAATTTCACTTGTGCCGTCGGCAGTGGTGGTTGTGGCTAGGGGTGGGTATATGGGCTTGGGCCCGCGGACCGGCCCGTTAAGCCCGCGGACTTTGCGGTTAACGGGCCTAAAAATTTTTTCATTGTACAATAAGTCCGGATTTTGAGCCCGGCCCGCGAAGTCCGCGGATTTAACGGGCTTAGCCCGCGGGGGCCCGCGGGGCCCGCGAAGCCCGCTAATAAGAAAAAAATTGTGTTTTGCATAGAGGCACAAGAGAAGAATCTCTTAGTTTTGCTTTAGAATTTCATACACTATTAGTAAGTAAGTAAAATTGTGTTTTGCTTTAGAATAATAATAAATTTGGTTATGTAATTGTAATTTAAACTTAGGAATTTACTTATATTTCTCAATCACCAATTCACCATTAGTAACATTGTATACAAATGACAATGAGTAATAACAAATTTAAGGTTTTTAAGTTTTTTTTTTTTTTTAAAAAAAAAATCATCATTTTTATTGGGCCCGCGGGCCGGCCCGTTTAACCGCGGGCTTCGCGGGGCGGATACGGGCCCAAAAAAAAGTCCATTTATTTCGCGGACCGGGCTTGGCCCGGTCCGTCAAAATGCGGGCTTCGCGGGCCGGGCCTTAAACGGGCCGGGCCGGCCCGTATACCCACCACAACTTGTGGCAGCGACTACAATCATGGCGGCAGAGGTGGTGGCGACCATGGTGGTGATGTTGATGGTGATGGGTTAAAGATAATATTGAAGAAGAGTGACATGATAATTGAGATATTTTAGAACGTGATAATTAAGATATTTTATAAATTTGATTTTTGTTTGGTAAATCTTTTAGAGATTTGATGGTTATATTAGATTTTAATTTGAATTTTTAAATATTTTAATCTCAATCATCTATTCTTTTTAATCTGGATTTGATGGTTGTTATTAGTTATTCTCATATTTTCACATAAAAAAGTGTTCTCACATTAGTCATCCTATATATATTCAAGTGATACATGTTTGATTTCTCTCAAATAAGGTATTGAATTTAAACTTTGTTAGAATTTCCTACTCAAATAAAATTATTCCCGTAAAAATACCAGCGGTCTAAATAAAAAAAATAAATAAAAGGTAATGTTTTTTCCTTTTTAGTATATTCAATATTTCTCTTTTATGTAATAATTTCTATTTTAATTTCTTGCCACATGCTATTTTTTTTTAATGTTCAATTAATTTCTTAAGTTTCAACAGCTCCACGTGTTCTTTTGTTAAATATATCGTAAGGTTCTTTATACAAATCTTTCTTTTGAGCTATACGACATTCAATGATTCTATTTCTCCATTTTTGTGGTACAAGGACTTTCCCATCGGTAACAAAAAAAATATAAAGTTAGTTACCCGTTAAGCGGAGAAAATACTGTGCATTATTACAACAACAATAATAATATGTTGTATAAAATTTTTAAGTTTGTACCCAACTTTATATAATTTTTTTTCCAAATTTCATTAGAAATGTATAACAACCAATTTTTGAATAAAAATATAAGATTGTCAAGTAAATAAATGACTAGGAAAACAGAACAATTATGTCAGAAAAAGAAAACAGAACAAATTTTTTTTTACTGATTTTAATTGCTGTTTTCTTTCCCAAAATTACATTTTTGGCATCTCTTCTTCTCCCTTCCTTTCCCAAAACAATCATCGCTCTTTTTGTCATTGCTTGATGGACGTGGTTTTTACCCGCTCAATCCTCACAAACACAAATGTGAAGGAATCAAATCTTCTATAACATGTGTACGTTATCCTATCTGTTCTCTATATAAAAAATAATATCTCAATTAAAAAATAAAGTTAATAATTAAGAGACAGTTGTTATTTATTAAAAGAATTGTTTCTTAGTGATATGTATATATATTTTTAAGAGAAACATGAAAGCAGACAAAAAGAACGACAGATAATTTCAATCCATGTATATATATTAGACACGTTTCATTTGTTTAATCAAAGTGAAACAAACTGCAAGAGACATTGGGAATGTAATCAACCATTCATGTGATTTAGCTTAGTTGGAGTGGGTGAAAAGAAGCCTTAGAATAATTTATTTGTTATATTGAGATTTTAGAAGAACATCAGAGTAAAAGAGAATAAAGACCCCAGCATTATATCCAAACTTCAAAGGCCATGGAAGAGATCACCAAACCATTTGGGACTTCTCTTTTGGTACCATCAGTTCAAGAATTGGCTAAAGAAAAGATATCTACTGTTCCACAAAGATACATTCAGCCTCAACATGAAGAAATTGTGGTATTCTCTGAAGAAGCTAATAGTATCCTTGAGATTCCAATTATTGATATGAAGAACTTGCTCTCTGTGGAATCTGGTGGTTCTGAATTGGCCAAACTTCACCTTGCATGCAAAGAATGGGGATTCTTTCAGGTCTTTTCTCTCTCTTTATCCTTCAATTTCTTTATAACACATCTTTCTGTTTGATCCTGGACTCGGGAAATTTTAGATACATAAAAAAATCACTTACAAGATAAAACTATATATGTATATGCTAAATTTGAATTTTTGAATTATGAATTGATTTTGTTGTTAATCTCCTTGTAGCTGATAAACCATGGTGTTAGCTCTTCCTTGGTGGAGAAGGTGAAGTTGGAGATTCAGGATTTTTTCAACCTTCCAATGTCAGAGAAGAAAAAGTTCTGGCAGAGTCCACAACATATAGAGGGTTTTGGACAAGCATTTGTTGTGAGTGAAGGCCAAAAACTTGATTGGCCTGACCTTTTCTTTATGACCATTCTTCCAAAACATTTGAGAATGCCCCACTTATTTCCACAGTTCCCTCTTTCATTCAGGTTCTCTGTCTTTCTATGTCTTTTGACAAATTCATGTCTCAAAGGGTTTGCATGCTTAGTCACTACTCTTTGTCATGCAGAGAAACTTTAGAGCTTTACTCACAGGAACTTCAAAATCTAGCCATGGTTATTATTGCACACATGGAAAAGGCTCTTAAGGTGGAAGAAATGGAAATGAGAAAGTTATTTGAAGACTTGAGACAGTCTATGAGGATGAACTATTACCCTCCATGTCCTCAACCAGAGAAGGTTATTGGTCTCACACCCCATTCAGATGGAGTTGGTCTCACTATCCTCCTACAAGCCAATGAAGTAGAAGGGCTCCAAATAAAGAAAGATGGCATGTGGGTTCCTATTAAGCCCCTGCCTAAAGCGCTTCCCTTTTTCTGTTTTCTCTATGCCGTCTAGCATTCACATGACTCATTTGAATTTGTTTGTTTTATATGGCAGATTATAACTAATGGGATATACCAAAGTATTGAGCACAGAGCAATAGTGAACTCTGAAATAGAAAGGCTTTCAATTGCAACATTCCACAGCCCTAAACAAGACGTTGAAATGGGTCCTGCGGCTAGCTTAATCACTGAACAAACACTAGCAAAGTTCAAAAGAATTAAAATGGAGGAATACTTCAAGGGCCTATTTGCTCATAAACTTGATGGAAAGTCGTACTTAGATACCATAAGAATATAGCATCAGCAATCGAATGCTGGATTGTAGCCCAATTGCGTGCTTGCATTTATGAATAAATTGAAGACTTGTTGTCATCCATAAGGTCGAGCCAAAGTAGTCACATTTTCTTTGTTAATTTTGTTTATGTGCTCAAGCAATCACAGGTTTCTATTCAAGCTATCAAGATGATGTTATGTGCAAGATTGCAAAGATGAAACCATTTTTCCTTTTAATTAGTCTAAGTAAATACAACTCTATGAAGTACCGAACTTCTAAAGTCAAGTCACATTAAGTACTATGTTTAGGGTTTAAAAGGAAAAAATAAGCCATAAATTAATCTATTCGGCCCATAGTCCGCAATGCACTATATAGAGGTAACAAATGTTAGCAGGCAACTAAATTTTGTTACACCAAAACGAGTTAGCACTTAGCACGAATTGGCATATTTAAACTTGACTTTGACTCAAATCCTACACTTTATTATTATTAAAAATGACTTTAATTTCTATGTATTCTAAGTGTAAAAAACTAAACCTTCCTTTCATCAGCGATCCATCCAATTCTTGGCCTCTGCTCCACACTCCCAAACTCTAAGCTACCAAAATGGCATTTCCACCTTCCTTTCATCAGTGCTGCATATATTGATCGCACCTCACCAATCAGCTAAACTATATATATAAATCTCACCAAATGTTTTATCTTGTTGCTTGGGGGATCAATTTATTTTTCTTCCCAGGGTCGAATTGGGCCGGCCCAAGTACTCTTGACTATTTCATATGTTTGGGCTGAATACATGAAGTCTCGGGAATTGCTATTCTCACTCCACATTTTGCTATTCTCACCATCCACGTGGGTGATTTTTTATTGATTTCCCAAAATACCCTTGTACAACGGAATCACGATTCCGTTGAAAAGTATACAACAGAATCACGATTTCGTTGTACAAGGGGGTTAAACAAATTTGTATAATGGAATGGTGATTCTGTTGTACAAATTTGTTTCACCCCCTTGTACATGTACAACGGAATCACGATTCCGTTGCACATTTTTTTAATTTATTCTAATTTTTTCTAAGTTTTTATTTTTTTTATTTTTTTATATTTTTTATATTGAGTAATGTTTTTTGAAATGTATAAATTTAGGTTTTAAAGACTTGGCCAAAAAAAATATACCAATTTAATGCACATTGGTTGATGTATCTTATAGGATTCATATAGACCGTTGGTTTTAAATAGTTGGCAAAAACAATACATGGCAAAAAACAAACATACCAATATTAACATACTTGGCAAAAATCCTATATTTTGTTGGTGCTATGATTATTGCACATTGTTGTTGTTGTTGTTGTTGTCGTTGTTGTTGTTTGTTCTATGATTTTAATAGAGAAATCGTTCCTTCTTTCATTATATTACCAGGCACGCGCGTGTTGTTTATAGAGTTTATAAAGAAAATTGTAATAAACTGAAAACATCAACATCATTTATATAATAAAATGTATATACAAAATAAAAGTTTAGATACAAAAAAAAACATCATAAATCAACCGCCTCTGCGGCTATCACCTTTGCGGCCACCGCCCTCGGTCCTCCTCCTCTGTCTGCGTCCTTGGGTGCTGCACCCAGCACCTAAGCCACTATGTGTTATGTGCAATAGCCGCTGCACCAACTCATGGTCATGCGTGCCCTCGAGAATGGCTCTGGTATGCAACAACCTCTCTGCAATCGCAGACATCATCCGGTACCGATCCTACATAAACGAAAATTAAAATTAATAATTTCAAATCGAAAAAAATGTAAACAATTATGGAAAAAGTGTTTGCATTACATTACCTCGCACGAGTAATCTACACCATCTACAAATTCTGGCAGAGGGTCACCAGACTGAGGCTGAGCCTGAGACTGAGGAATGGGGTCGGGCATACGTACTGGGCTCCGTGCTGCCTCTCCTTCCTCTAGCGGAATCACATATGGATGTGAATGCTCATAATACCACGCCAAGTAGTCGCAGATGCAGGCCCATGGAGCATCCTCTGGCGCATGCTCGCCCAGCTGCACTCTATGCTGCTCCCACTCGGCCCACGTCTGAATGGATGTCTCAAATGGAGGACGAGGAGGTGGTGGTGGAGGGATCCCCTGTACGTAGTCGAATTGCCTCAAAACCCTCTCTGGCAGATATGGTCGCATGTCTGTGCCACACTTGATGTGGCCAGAATAGTATGTCTGCTCCAAGAAGGGTGTACCAGCGGCAGCTCTATATCTATCATCATATGGGGACTAGACGACGTCCTCCATATGCAACTGATCCAGCAACTGCCTGGTCCCCCAAGCCTTGCCGGTACCCCTCGTTGTCTTCCATCTGGTAGCAAATGGAAGCTTTGGGTCATAGATGACATCCTCCCATCTGCCAACTGATGGCAGATGCGCAAACGCCCATGCCTGTAAAATAAAGAAAGTAAATTATGTTAACATTTGTATTAAAAAATACACAAACAAATATTTAAACAACAAATAATTAATTCCTTACCATCAGTAGCGTCATAGAACCTCCACACTGCTTGCTCTCACGCAAGCTCGCATAGGAGAGATGGTCGTAAAGATACGCCAATGCAAATACTCCCCAAGCGTACTGGGAGCAGGTGGACAGATCGCTGAGGTAGTAGAGATAGAAAATGTTCACATGTGTGGAGCTCTTGTCGGCGAAGATGGTACAGCCGAGCAAGTGCAACAAGTACGCCCGTGCGGCCCACACATGATCCGGTCCAATGATCCGGTCAGTAAACGGGATCACTGGAGCTGTTGGCTGTGGTACCTCCGCCACCTCTGCATTAGGCTATGGCACGTCTGCCTCAACATCTACATGCTCTACATCCTCTGGCTCATCGTGTTGTACTCCTCCAACAATACGAGTATCATCTACCCGACGATGGTGAGCAGATGCTGTCACACATCGCTGGTCTGCCCTGGAGGGATCCTGCAACAGCATCTGCAACAGCATCTTCCTCCAAAGTGGAGGGATCCTGTCGGCGATCGTACGAAACTTATTTCGTCCGAGCCATAATAAATCTGCAAAAAATTAACTAAAATTCTTAGAACTCGATAAACAAAAAATAAAGTCAAATACTATATAACTAAATAAACAAATAAATAAACAAACTTACACTGTAAATATAACACATTTAAAAATATAAAATTTTTATTTTAATATTTTTTTTAATTCAAAAAAAATTATTCAATTAAATAATTATTTTAATTTAAAAACTAAATATAAAAAATAATACTGTAAATATATAATAAAAATATAATTAAATATTTTAGTTTTAAAAAAATTTACTTTATAAATTCAAAATTAAAAAAAAAATTCAAACACCACAACGGAATCGTGATTCTGTTGTGGTGTTTATTTTGAAAAAGATCACAACGAAATCACGATTCCGTTGTGATGTTTTTCAAACACCACAACTGAATCACGATTCTGTTGTGCTGTTGGAAACTGGAATGGAAAACAAAAAAGCTTGACTCAGAGGATGAACCGTGAGGAGGTGATGAGAGGAATGTCCGGCGAGGTGAAGGGGTGAGAGTCAAGGTAGAAGGAGAATGTGAAAGGAGGAAAGGAAGAAGGTAGAAGGAAGAATGAGGAGTGAAGAAAGAAGATGGAAGAAAGTAGAGGTGTGTGAAGAAGGAGAGGGAAGGGGGCGCTAAAGCTGAAGGGGTGGGGTGGGGTGGGGTGGGAGGGAAGTGATAGGGGCAGGGGAGTAAATTCACCCAATTTGGGGTGAGAATACAAAATGAAGGGGTGAGAATAGCAAATCCCTGAAGGCTCCGTCAGTTAAAAGCAAGCTACACAGTGCCCATTTCTACAAACTCACCTTGCTATAAATTTTGTTTGATTGTCAATGGATTGTGGCCATTTCATGTCTCACCAGACCACTCTCTGTGTTGTTTGAGGTCGACACAAAGTGATAGACCCTCCAAGACAGTTCTCCCACTTCTAGACTGCCTCCACAATAGTACATAAGGGGGAAAGAAGTCTCTCCTGTGGTTGAGTGGAGAGTGGTCTGGTGAGACCATATCATATTGGGTAGTTGGTTGACTCGATTTGTTTTTTTACATTATCCAATCTTCTTTTCAATCCTTTGAGGATGACCCTATTTTTATTTATTTTTTATTTTTTGCTTTCTCTTGACTATTGGTTTGAGTATGCACTACTAATGAGAAATGGTGCTTGATCTTCAAGCGTCCAAAAATGCTTGTCAGTGAACTGAGTCCCATTTTTGGAAATGATGACCTTTGAAATGCCTAAACAACATATGACTAATATATAAACGAACTTTGTGGCATTCTTGACTATGATATTTGTGAGTGGTTCAACTTGAATCCACTTGATAAAGTAATATGCTACCATAGTTATTGTGTGTTTATTTTACACAAATCACGCATTTTGAGACATGTTGAACCTAATTTTTGTGAGAGGGAGCTTTGGCGTTCAATGTGCTTGAATGCAATAACAAACACAACTTAAATACTTGACTTGCCTGAGAACCTGTGGGAAACAAGTCAAGTGTGTTGATTCTCCATTAAGTTACCATGCATGGTGAAAAAATGTTGAGCTCTATGGGTAATGCGATGTGAACGTCGATGTGGTGTTGACATTTGTCACAATTCGCGACATGGTAGTATGAATAAGTTTTCATAATCAATTAATTGTATTCGATCATTAGGGTTTTTGAGCTAGGAACTTTCCTTCGACATAATGTTTATAAGAGAAATACTAGCAACACACTCTTTATCACACTTTTTTGAACTCACTCTCCATGATTGGTTAAAATTTATTGGAAATCACAAGTTTTTATGGGTTCCACTTGTTACTTAATGACTCTCTCTCTCTCTCTCTCTCTCTCTCTCTCTCGATTTTGTAGTTTTTAATAAATTTCAACCAATGATAGAATGTGTGTTGGGAGGAATGTGTTAGAGAGTGTTTTGCTAGCACTCCTCATGTCTATAATTCCTCTAATGGACTTCTGTCAGGTGGTCACTTGCTTTCATTAGGCTTAGGCATTTAAGTAACGAGGGTGCAGATACCTCTTAGATAGAGCCATCCATTGACAATGGTGTACTAGTTGACTTTTGTTATAGTCTTAGGCTTTTATCTTGTATGTAAGGAGTTTCCCTTTGGTTAGGTAAGCCTTAATCAAGGTCATCCAACTTTCATCAATTTCAATCTCAAGTATAACACTAGATTGTGAAACTTCTCCTTGAATGACAATTTTGTTGTTCCTTGTGCTCCTAGTGCTAACAAATTTAAAGAGTATGTTAGCCCTAGCATTGCATATGTTGAGGATGTGGGTCACTTCAATATGGTGAAACTGGCCAGAAACCAAAAAAAAAAATTTATCTTATATACTCTTCATCTATTCTTCAAATTTGGGTCAAAATGTAGTTAAAAAGGGAACAAGCGGCTTGATTTTTTTTCTTTCGTTAATTTAAATATTTTGTACCATATATAAATTAATATTTTCAATTTTGTTATTTGAATACAAAAAATTAATATCATTGCAATATTGTATATAATTATTTTTATTTATATATGCACACATTTAAAAGATATACTCCTCCATGATAAGGAAAAGTAATACTAGTATTTGTTATCCATTTTTATTATTCAAAAACCTTTTTTGATATTTTATCTTGAAGCATAAATTTTTAAATGGTAAGATGAGCTTTCACTGTGTCAGCTTTTTATTGTTATCCCTATTCCTCACGTTTGCCCCGGTCGGTAGGAACATCGAGACTTTGATGCAACATTTTTTTTCATCTGAGTAGGGTGAGTAGGATTTTTTGTTTCTTAGTAATTAGTATTAGGGTTAACTAAGTTTTTAGTCCTTAAACTTTTTCAAAATTTGGTTTTTAGTCCTTAAACTTTAGTTTGACTGGTTAAGGTCCCTAAACTTTTTAAAAATTCAGTTTTTAGTCCCTAAACTTTAGTTTGACCAGTCAAGGTCTCTAAACTTTTTAAATATTTGATATTTAGTCCCTAAATTTTTTAAAAATTTGGTTTTTAGTCCCTGAAATCTCATTAATTCAGGGACTAAAAACTGAATTTTTAAAAAGTATAGAGACTTTGATCAGTCAAAATTTTGTTTAGGGACTAAAAATCGAATTTTAAAAAAGTTTAGGAATTTTGACCAATCAAACTAAAGTTTAGAGACTAAAAACCAAATTTTGAAAAAGTTTAGGGACTAAAAACTCAGTTAACCTTAGTATTATTCAAATGTTGGTTGCCCCTACTAGCCACCACAAGTCAAATTTAAAAGAGAAAGGGAGGGGAGGGGGTTGAGTAACTGAGAGAAGGATAGATTAGGAAATTCACACTTTTTTAAAGATGGGGTGAACTTAGCAAGAGTACGGTTAACAATGTCCTAAATTGTTGGGAAAAAAAAGAAGGAATGATAGGAAATTTTAGCAGTCAGATTTAGTGAGTGGAGAACATCTCCTTCTCTCCAAAAATGTCATTCACTTTCTCTCAACTCTCAACTCAAATTTTTTTCCCCAAACCACTTTGATCTCTCTGCTTGCTGCTGCGTCTTCGGTGGCCCAGGAGTGCGTGGAAGAGGAAAAGCTTCAAATTTTCAGGTGGGAGAGGAAGTTTTCCCATGTGGTAACCTCTATTGTGTTTAATTGCTTGGTTGAGTTGATTTTATATGCTGGAAATCTGCTCCTTTGTGAATCTATAACACTACACTCACGGGATCTAGCCGGCTACTTTTCACTGTTCCGCTGAACAGTATTTTACGCGTGTCCTATTTTCGTAGCTTTGTATACGTGTTGGTTTATTATGTGCTATCAATTGGAATTTTGGCACCACTCCCGTGACCACGTTTCTATCAATTGGAATTGGCTGGTGGACTTTTTAGTTGTTTACTTTCTTTTTGGGCTTTTATTTTTTTTTTGAGATTATTATGTTTTGTTTTTAAGTGTTTAACTTTGTATTTTTTTTTCTGTTAAAAAAACCTGTGTACTTTTTTTTCCACTGTTGTTATTGTTTATGAATAATAAATTGTAATGTTTCCTTGATTATTATAATCACTATTATGAAATTATTATTTTTATATTTATTATGATATTATTATTGATATTATCATTATATTATTTTAATAATATATGATATACGTATGACATCTATTCACATAGAATTTTCTTTCTTTTGAATACATGATTCAAAAATAGGATATGTTAATAATTTTTCAATAAATATTTTTAGTTATAATATTGTATTTTTATAATATTATATACATTAATTATGTTTTAATTTTTGAATTGATAATCTATTAAAACTTAATTTTTTTCTCATTCTATAGACAAGTATTGGGTTTCTTTATTTGCAGGCCAGTTAAATTTGGGCCATTCAATTACAATTTTTTATACATTTGTCTCGGTAGGTTAAATTATTCGTCTCCCATTGAAAAACTAGAAAGTTGAAAATTTTAGTACTTTTCTTTTAGATTGCAATGTTAGATTTGGATATAGATTCGTTTTGAGGCTGGGAAGCGTGTGTAGAGATGAGTTTTTCGAATAATAGCTAGATTCTCTTTTTGTAATATCACAACAGACAAGGTATACATTTAAAGCTTGTCCTTTCATCTCTGTCTTAAGTCTTATCATTTCATTTGAAATGTAATACATGCATTTGTTCATCTAACCAGTTGAAATTGAACATTTTGCCTTATAACCTTTCACCGACAACTTATTTTGATTTTCAACTGGAAACCTAAACTCGAAAATAGAAGAAAGGCGTGCCTGGCATGAGAGGAATTTCGTCTATAATAAGCCTTTGTTGAGCCTAGCATGGAGGGAAATTCAGAAGAATTTTTGGGAGGCTGTAAAGAGTGATGAATGTTAGTGGATCAACGAATATTCTTATTCTCTCTTTCAATTTCTCTTCTTTTGAAATTTTATCCTCCCTACTTTTATATCCTGCTTACCTATAAAATTGAATGAAAATTAGGGATTCAAGGATGGCTACGAAGTTCACCACGGATTTTAGGAACTCTAGGGCGGCGAAGCTCGCGGATACGGATGCCGCATTGTATGGCGATGGTCGAGCCACAGTACACTATGTCGAGGAATGTGGAGGTTTTGCTCAGCCTAGACGGGGCGGTGGCGCTGACCATGGAGGAGGACGATGTGTTGTATAGACCGCTGGAGAAGATGATGGGGTTCTGTGACGACAAGTGGCTCGCGATGTTTACAGGTGATGGAAGCTTTTAGTTACCATTTTACGCAAGAGGGAGTACGAGGTGGGTATCGTGAAACCCTTTCTTTTCCTCATTTATCTCTATTGGTATTGTGCAGACTTGATCTCAATAGCGAAAGGCAATAAAGGTTAATCTTTACAACACATGTTATGGGTTGTTATTCTTTTATCTTCTAATTTGTTTTCTATGTGGTGTGCAATTCAGGTGCCACCCGTACTTGACAATTTGGGGTTGGGAACCTCTTGAGGTATTATTACAGTTAGAGGTAATGTTATTATGGTCTGGGGCTGTTAAATTTCTAAAACTTGATTTGTTTTGATTTACCCTTTGTATTAGATATGCTAAAATACTACTAATTTGATGACGAACCATTTTTTCATCTATACCTTCCCATTCAACATCTCTTTGTTTATTACATTCTTATTTCTCTGTACAGAGACCTGATTTATTTGGCTGTGCTCTGGCTCATGGTGTTATGGACATGCTACGATTCCACAAATTTACCATAGGGGATTTTCAATCTGTAATGTTCAATAATTTGTTTATATAAGTTTCACATATTGATTTTGAATAGTTATTCAAGTCATGCTTGGACCATAGATTAGGGTTGTTCAGACAAGTAGGAAGAGTTTCATTGGCTAATCAAGTAATGTTTATCCTATCTTAAAATACCAGGCATATATTTTTATATTTTATGAAAAAAGTAACATATGTAATCATGTTATTTCATTTTATTTATATTTGTGGCAAAATTTTCAAAATTATTGGTATGTCATGATGCTGTAACTGCTACTGTTAGTGCAGTGATAGTAGGGATGTGTTTGGACAATTTAAATGGACTGATGGGTTGAAAGGTGGCATTTCAAAATAATTGCTTTCCAGTCATCTGATGGGAAGCAGATTCACATGTCAAGACCTATACCTTTGTCATCCCAATAAGTAGAAGCCCTGTTATTGATATTGATTCATCACCAAGTTCCTCAGAAATATTGTTCCAGGTATGTTTTACCATTATTTTGGCAAACACATTGTATCCTATAAACTCTAATTCTATTTGTCTCCCATGAATGTTTCTTCCTGTTTATTTTGTAGCTATTTCTCTTATAGGCTTATATTATCATCTCAATTTAAGTTTCTCACTTGCCTGATTTCTAATGTCTATGCAACTCTCTATATTTAAATTTAAATTCTCTACATTTAGTGGCTAACTGGTTATGCAGTCAAAGGCTCTTGCAGAAAAGAATGTGCATGACTAGCTTGTGCAGAAGGAGCAAGAGCAAAGAAATGTATTTTTTACAAAATTTGCAATTGACATGTTTCACATTTTCTCTTAAAAAAATTTATTCTTTTTGCAGAGGGTAGCATAAGCTCTTGATTCTAATGTTAAAAGGTGGTCAAGTGGGAAAACAAGAATATATTCGTTAAATGGGTCTTTGCTGACCAGTTCTCATCATTTGAGTTAATATTTCTCCATTTTAAAATTTAGTTATTGTGAGTTATTTATTATTAGTTTAATGAATGAAGTTGTTTTTGGTTCTGTTTTTGGTTCATTGAAGTGATGCATATAAAATCTTACCCTTCTCTTCAAGTATATTATTCATTTTGCGGTGGCAATTAATGACCCTTCTAGCATTTGTATATATATTTTTTAAATTTAACTTCATGTATATATTCCTTTTATAGTCTAAAAAGTGTATTAAAGGCTACTATATCTATTGTTTGTGTGCAATTTCTTTTAATAGATAACAAGGATTTTACACGCTTTTTACTTCCTGTTCAAAAAAGAGTCGTGGACTGCAAGCAAAGAAATAAAGTTTCAGAAGAATTTTTGGGAGTATTCAGAGCGCCTTTGCATCAGAAGGCTGAAGGCATCTTTTCCCGTATTTTCCTTTTTGCTTTGGCTGACTGATGAGCATATGCCAGCCGTTTGCATCAGATGGCTGAAGGCATCTTTTCTAATCTTTGCTTTGGTTTATTTACATGAAATATGGATAGGGATAAATCTGAGAGGAAAGAATGGCATATATTCCATTTTTATCGGGAAACCGTGTTAATAGTTGTTTATTTGTGAACTTAACTATGTCAATAGCACAAAAGACAAAATCTTTTTTTTGTTAAGTCATATCCTTTCTTTGAATTATTACCATCCATGGATTCTTTTGATGATAGAGATTACACTCTATTATCTAATATATAATTTTACTTTGAATTTATCTATTTTACTTTTAAAATTAATTTTATATATTTTTTTCTATATTTCAAAAAGAAAGACATAAAAGCTCTGATTTTATTTTGAAGGTTGATTTATTCAATGGAACAAAGTTTATTATTGAAGGAATATGAGTCACCATTACATGACTCTTTTTTTTTACTGCATTACATGACTCTTTTTAAATTCCAGAGACGTTAAATCTCTCTTACTGTATACTTCGCTACGACTATTAATAAAAGTCAAGGTCATAATTTGACTAAAGTGGGCGAATGAACAAATATGGTTTGAAAATATTAATTTGTGATGAAGAAAATAACATAGTTTCATTCACTAAAAATATTTGTATATAGAGAAATGTTTCAAAAAATTTAATAAATCATATTCAATATTCTTATTATGATTTTAATGTTTGTTTTGTATTTAACTTTAAATTTCAAAGACATGAATACCCTCGCAACGCGGGGTTGGAACACTAGTATGTTGACATTGGAAAGGAGTTTTAGTTACATTATTATTTAATTATAGATTATATTAGGCTTAATTACAGATTTTACCACCCAACTTTCATTATTTTGTGAATTTTACCATCCAAGTTTTTTTTTTGCGAATTTTACCACCGAACTTTCATCATTTTGCGAATTTTACCATTCAAGTTATTTTTTCGCAAAATTTACCATCCAACTTTCATCATTTTACGAATTTTACCACCTAATTTTTCAATTTTTGCGCATTTTACCACCATGATGTTTCACAAAAAAAAAGTTTTGAATTCTTTAACTTTTTTTTTTTGTGAAATATCAGAGTGGTAAAATACGCAAAAATTGAAAACTTAGGTGGTAAAATTTGCAAAAAAAATAAAACTTGGGTGGTAAAATTGGCAAAATTATGAAAGTTGGGTGGTAAAATTTGCAATTAAGCCATTATATTATATATAATAAATTTGTTGACTTTTGTAATGTGAGAAAATAGGTGATGCATTGATAGTGTAAAAAGTTTTACACCATTATCTAATCACAACCCACCAACTATGTATGGTAAGTTTGCTGACTTTTACAATAATCACCTTAAAAGTCATACAAACAGTGATTTGTAATTGATTGACCGTGTAGAATAGTTTTACACTGTCAATGCATCATTATTAAACTCTTATAATAATTACAAAATATATTAAAAATGTACTAAACCATTCATGTGATTAGCTTGCTTGGACAGTGTGAAAACAAGACTATTTTGTTTGTTATTACATTGAGAAGAACATCAGAGGACATATCAAAGGCCATGGAAGAGATCACGAGACCAATGGCGACTTCTCTTCTGGTGCCATCAGTGCAAGAATTGGCTAAACAGAATTTGTCTACAGTTCCACAAAGATACATTCAGCCTCAACATGAAGACTTGGTGCTCATCTCTGAAGAAACTAATAGTAGCCTTGAGATTCCAGTTATTGACATGCACAACTTGCTTTCTATAGAAGCTGGGAATTCAGAATTGGACAAGCTTCACCTTGCTTGCAAAGAATGGGGATTCTTCCAGGTGGATCTCTTTAATGTTCTCTTTTTATCCTTCAATTACTTTGTAAACATGGGTTTGTATACATACACTAACATTTATTTATATATTTAATTGTGTGATTATGTCATTTTTTTATTTTTATAGTTATTTTTTACGTATAAAATTTTCTTTTATTTAGGATTACATAGAAAAATATCATTATTGGTCCTAATCAACAAAGAAATATGGTAATAATTAATGGCAAGGATAATCAAACTTAAAAAGCTTTCAAAAGTGACATTTTGTTTAGAGAACCATCCAAACACCTCAATAAACCTTAATTATACTTGTTCTCCACTTTTTGGCATAAAAACTATAGTTCTAAATAAGGGAATTAGATAATTTTGGTCAATATGTTTTGAATTTAAATTATAAATTGATTTGAATTTTAATATCTTTTATGTAGCTAATAATCCATGGAATAAGCTCTTCCTTGGTGGAGAAAGTAAAGTTGGAGATTCAGGACTTCTTCAACCTTCCAATGTCAGAGAAGAAAAAGTTTTGGAGAGTCCACAGCATATTGAGGGATTTGGACAAGCATATGTTGTGAGTGAAGACCAGAAACTTGATTGGGGTGATATGTTCTATGTGGCAACCCTTCCAACTCACTCGAGATTGCCCCACTTATTTCCTCAGCTCCCACTTCCTTTCAGGTTCTATTTCTAATTTTCTATATATATATATGGCCACACACGTGTGTGTGTGTGTGTGTGTTTATATCATTATATTCATACTTTTTCATGCTTATTCATTGCTCTTTGTCATGCAGAGACACTCTAAAGCTTTACTCACGCGAAACGAAAAATATAGCCATGGTTATTATTGGCCATATGGGAAAAGCTTTGAAGATAGAAGAAATGGAAATAAGAGAATTATTTGAAGATGGGATACAAAAGATGAGGATGAACTATTACCCTCCATGTCCACAACCAGAGAAGGTTACCTCAAAAATCATTCAGATGGAGTAGGTCTCACTATCCTCCTACAAGTCAACGAAGTAGAAGGGCTGCAGATAAAGAAAGATGGCATGTGGGTTCCTATTAAGCCCCTACCTAATGCCTTCATTGTTAACATTGGAGAAATACATGAGGTAATATAAGTACCATTCATCTCACCATAATCTTGCATGATTAAAAGCACCATCTTGTATAAAATAGCTTCAATTTAGCCATGGGCAAACTTTAAATGTGAGAGGCTAAACTCATGGTTAGACAATTGAATAGATCACTATATATATCATGATATATGACTATAAGTAAATTCAAAGTCTAAGGGCAATTTTATTTTAACTTATAATTTTGGTATTGATGATATCATTTTTCTGATTTCTTTATGCGGTTTAGCATCCACATCACACATTTGATTTTGTTTGAGTGTTTTATATGGAAGATTATAACCAATGGGATATACCAAAGCATTGAGCACAGAGCAACAGTGAACTCTGAAATAGAAAGGCTTTCAATTGCAGCATTCCACAGCCCTGAACAAGACTTGGTGGTAGGTCTTGTGGCTAGCTTAATTACTGATCAAACACCAGCATGGTTCAAAAGAATTAGATTGGAGGAATACTTTAGGGATCGATTTGCTCGTAAACTTGATGGAAAGTCTTACCTAGATAACGTGAGAATTGAATAGAGAATCGTAATTGAAGTTGATAGAAACTAGCTAATGGTTTTATGGTACTGTAACTATTAGATATGTAGTTAGTTGGAGCCTATATAAAGGCTAGAGGAGTCACTTTGTACTTAACCATTCTTATTATCAATGTAATCCATTTTTCAGTTTATCACTTTTCCTAATTCTCTCTTCTCCTGTGGGCCTGAACCATGTTTTCTAACATGGTATCAGAGCCATATCACCCACCATGAAACCCAGTTCAGTTGTATCTTTCTTCTTCTTTTGTTCTATGTTTTTTTTTCTTTCTCTATATTCTTCTCCCATATTTCACGTTTTCTTCCATTTTCATTTTTCAATTTTCCCAACTTCTTCGAAGACCTCTCTCGTCCCAAATTATCCTTGTTCTTCTTCAAAGAAAACCCTTGAAATTTAATTCAGGAATTTAAAGGTTAGTCTTATTTTTCTTTGTGAAATGGTATTTGAAGATTATCATGAGCCAGAAGATGATGGCAAAAGCGAAATTATCTGTCAGCTGAGCATTTTGTTGTGCGTTTGGATGCACTGGTATTTGGGACTTTCTGGATTTCTGTTCGTGTTTCAGTTTTTTGGTGGATGAAGCTTTCACTGTCCAATGGTTGGTTGTTGTTTCTCATGCACACCAACTGTTTGGTGTTTTGCTTGAATGCTGATTTTGGAAAGATCTTGGTTGCTTTGGCCTGTTTCAATAATATCATTGTACTGCACTTATTTCTATCTCTGCTATAGTGCCCTGGCTAGTGAATTAAGAGATTACATGTTTCTGTTTTGGTTCTATTGCTTGCGACTCTGTTTCAACTTTATAGTAGATCCAATTGTTTGCATCCCTGAAGAAATTTCTCATTGGTATTGTTGGCATATGGATTCTATCAAAAGTGTGGAGCTATTCTTAGTGCCCTGTTCGTTGTTGGAAGAAGATTTTAAGTAGATTTTTCATGCTCACCAAGTGTTTATGAGTATTTCTATGTGAAGACTGATCAGAGTTGAGCTTTGTTTTGTTTCTTATGTAAGCTTCTGTCCATGGTGGTTAAGCGTTGATGTGAGCTTCTGCCATGGATGGTTAAGCATTGAGATGTTATGGTTTGTGCTTCTGTCTTGAATGGTGAAGCGTTGTTTTAGCTTCTGCTCTTGATGGTTAAGCTTTGTTGCTTCTGCCTTATGGTGGTTAAGCTTTCTTAGTGATTTGTGCTTCTACCAAGTGGTTAAACTTTGAGGTATAGTTTCTACTTGGTGGTTAAGCCTTGCCTCGTGCCCTTGATGATTTAGCTTCTGCCTTATATGGTGGTTAAGCTTTGTTGATGTCTTTGTCAGCTGTTGTATTTCTGGCATTTCTTTTTTATTTTTCCTTTCATTTGCTATGCCATTGTATTGATCATTCCAAGCTGGAAGTGTTGTAAACACCTTCTAGCTTGCAGGGGGATATTAGATATGTAGTTAGTTGGAGCCTATATAAAGGCTAGAGGAGTCACTTTGTACTTAACCATTCTTATTATCAATGTAATCCATTTTTCAATTTATCACTTTTCCTAATTCTCTCTTCTCCTGTGGGCCTGAACCATGTTTTCTAACAGTAACCAATGTAAAGCTAGATTGTAGCCCAAGTCCAAAAGGAAAAATGGTCGAATTAGCAGGTTGCTATTCTAGCAAGATGATCTTATATATGTGCAAGATTGCAAAGATGAAATTAAACTATTCTCAAGCTCTTTAATTAGCAGGCTTTTATCATTTGAATTTTTTCTTTTTGTATACAATAACGATAACGAAGATTGAACTTAAGACCTTTTTATATATTATCCAAACTCCCATCACTAGGCTGATCTTAGTGGTTCTTTTAATTAAATTTTTATGCTTGTACAGCAAGCCTTTATAGGCAGGATTAAATGATTATAGGCAGGATTAAATAATAAAATAGTAATAATTAAAGTAGGAAAGCTTATAGAATGCTTAATTAGATTTGGGATTGAAAAATTCTATACTCCCGTTTATGTAAAAATTTTGTATCTTGTAGTTTTTGTCCTAATTGAAACTTATAAATACTGAAAACCAAACACATTTAACAATGAAAAATGCTAAACATGCGTCCCATGGATTGAAGTGGAGGAGGAAAGAGACGGAGAGAAAAAGAAAAATATAGAGAGAAAGTGATAGATATAATATGTAATGTGATAAAAAAGATAAAGGAAAAAAAATAAGGTGAGTTATAAGAAAGTAAAATGTTTAAATATAATCACTCCTTAACAATAAAAATTGCTAGGCCAGTGCAAGATAGCCTGCGGTCCAATCATGGTTTTTATATCATGATAGTAATATATAGAATTTTATTGCCTCAAATCGAATTGATGCGGTCCAACCATGATTTATGGGGGGCAGGCAGGCGTCCTAGCGTTCCCCCCCCACCCCCCCTCCCTCAAATTTTTATGTTTATTGTACTATAATTAAACTAAAGCTTCTTACGTTTAAGAATGAATGTCGTGGAATGAGAAAACTTTTTAGTGTTACAGTGTTGTGATAGAATAATTAGCTTAAAAAAAATTCAGTTCCCATTCAAAACTTCATATGTATGAATGTATAAAAAATAACAAATACCAAGTCAACAAAATACAAAGGATTGTGAAACAGATTATGAAATTAATTTGGTAGTTAAAGTACACAGTAATCTATCATTATCATACAATATTGTATGTTAATTTTAAACATTTTTTATTATTTTATTATAAATATATTATATATTTTTATATAGTTCGGATAAGGCAAAAGCAAAAAAACAAAAGAAAACACAATTATCATTGCTATCACAATTTTTTGAAATAAAGTAGGATCTGCGCTCCTATCTTTTATTGTTTGAAATATAAATCAATTTTAATTTTATGTATAAAATCGATAAATAATTTTTGTAAATATCATTAATTATTAGAAGTTACATGATTGAATAATTACAAAGAAAAAAAATTAGCCCCCCTTTGATCGGATTCTGGATCTGTCCCTGTCCATTATATGCCGTGGAAATGCCAGTTATTTCCGGTGATCATTTATCTTTGCTCCATAAGAGAAAGAGAGGGCTATAATATATACTTAAGGACTCTTCTCGCTAGTCTCTACATCCATGACAGTAAAACAAACACAAAATTTCTTGCTGGCTTTTGGCTTATTAAACAATATTTCACCTCTATTTTTAAACATTAGCTTCTCTCTCCCTCCTGCTTTTAAATATTTACACCATTCACCATTGTGTTATAATCAACAAATCCCTACGATGTAGGCATGTAGCTAGCTGCTAGGCAGAATTACGGAGTCTACCATGTTTATCTATGTAATCAGTATCCCACTAGCTATTGGATTCTCACAGGCTTTGCAACTAATACCACCGTTATAAAGGAACAAAATCACATATCAATCACACCCATGTTATTTTCACTATTTCCCCTTCAAAATTCAACGGGGGTAATTTTGGAAAAGTGCCAAATTTTAAGAAATCATAATTTATTTAGTCTTGTGAAGTTTTCTCCAAAGTTAAATAAATAAAAACATATCAATCATCCTTGTATAATTAGAAGTACAATTATAAATTCAGTATCTAAAAAAAACATAAATTCATTAATTTGCTAACATCTCATAGATGCTTCTTTTGCCTTGTGCTTTTTGCCTTGAAGATGGTCGTTCAATACTTTTTCACTTGTAGTAGTAATTTGACATAATGCACAACTCCATTCTCGTTTTTGTTTCTTCGGCAAAACGAGGGGAGAATTGTTGTTGTCATCAATTGTAGGATATAGCACCGCTTTGCGCTTTGTACCATAAGGATGAACATCTGAATTAGCCTGCAATGGGAAAAACAAAATAATATATGCTCAGCGACCAACTAAGAGCTTCAACATTCCCTATATATTGACTCCATCTTTTCTTTAGGATGTCGATGTATGAATAAGATATATATACATATTATGATTGCCCAACATCACCAATAAAATCACAGTAATGCAATTATATTATCAAGAAAATGTATTGTTAAGTAGTGATTAGCCAAACAAATAGGATGAAAGTATACTAACCAGTGTGACATTATTGTCATTGTTAAGCCTAAGACGTTTGCTACGAACTTGGGGCGCTAACTGGGATTGTGGCGCACTAAATACGTTAATGTTTTTATCCTGATAGCGCCTCAATATTGGATTGAAAGACATATCGCCTGTGATTGAAATTCGTTCCTGAAACGAGATTCCTAACGGGATTCCTAATGCACTCTCTGACGCCATTTCTCTCCTGACTTCTTCCTCTAACTCTCGACGTTGGGCCATTGCCATCTCGCCTGCAATTATCTCTCTCCTAATTCGCTCCTTCTCAAATTCTCGTCGTAAAACTTCGTCGGCTTTGATTGGCACCGGTGTTGGGAAAACATTTGGTGTCGGACCATTGCCGGTAAAACCCCCTGGCACAAACTCAGACCCTAGAAATGAATTAATTTTAGAAAAACTTTGTATTTTTAAACAATAAAACATATGGGTCTCTTGAAAGGAAGTGAAGAAAAGTGAGTGTTACCTTCTAACGAGTTTCCGGATACATCGATGACAGTGGAAAGAGGGCGTGTCGTTGGTGATGTCCTTTGGTTTTGGTCAGCATGATATTTGAACTCCATTGAAAAAGTTGGAATGTTAAACGAAAGGAAAGGCTTGGAGAAACAATACCAATGCCTATAGAAATCAGAGATAATGTGTGTGCATTGTTGAGTTTGATAGCGTGATTAAATAGTTATGGTGGGTGTTTGTTTTTTGTGACTTGTGTCATGGTCAAATCTTGAGAATATACCAAATCTATCGTTCAAGCTTGAAAAGGGAAGAAAAAGGAAAGGAAGATTTTCTTCCAATTCTGAGTGGGGTCACAGTAATGGGGGTTGCCTTATGAATTTCTTCCTAAACTATTTGGATTTTGACTAAAATTTCTCACATTGTAGTCAAAGTTTATAAAAAATATTTTGACTTTGAAAGAAAAAGTTAAATATGAATACATATTTAATGTGTTAAAGATTTGAAATATTAATTGTTTCAATTTGTAAGTATTAAATATTTATTGACTACACATATTTGATAATATTAAAAAAATAACAAAGTGAATAACTCATATAACTACAAATAATTGTCATGAAATTAATATAACTAGTATTTTGACTCGTGTGTTAAATTATAAGTTATATTTATAATAAACAATTAATTGTAATATAACATTACTTTTAATTATTGATTGTTTTAAAAAATGATTAAAAATTATATAGAGACTGAAGAGATAAAGATTAAAAAAAAAAAGAGTTTGTGATTATTATTTACGAAAAAATACTTGTGTGAAACCAAATAATATTTCACGAGGATCTATCATGATTCATTAAAGAATTATTAAGAAAATATTTTATTAGAAATAAATAAATTAGTTAAAAAATTTAACATTTTCCATTTAATTTTTTTACTTTTTACTCTACCAACTTATTAACAATTTCTTTGTTTTTTCTAATCAATTAATGGTTTTTTTACTTTTAATTAATAAAATAAATTTAATGCATAATATTAAATATAAATGTTGACAAATATATGACATTAAAAAGGAATATAAAATCTTGATTTTTTTTTTGTGAATTTGTAGAATGCAAACCTCACAGTAGGACGAAGGCATCCCAACAACGTTGGCAGCCCCCACGCCAACCATTCATCGGCAGCAAACCATAATTTATTAAAATAAAGAATAAAAAAACCAACAGATATCGTGGGGGGACTAGACCAAAACCCATGAGAACAATCAGCAAAAGTGAAAGAAAGGCAATCCACAATGATTGCGAGCAAAACTATCCCTAATAAACAAGGGAATAGAGTCCCACCAGGTTACATCAACCCTATGATCTACCCCATAATTGGCCAGTCTGTCTGCACATTGATTACCTTCTCTTTATATATGAGAATACAAAAAATGCATTTGAGAACATAATTTGAGACAACGAATCCAACGGCTTCTGAAGTCCCAAGGAACAATTTCTGCCTTATCAAACGCAGCTAGCACCAACTTGGAGTCACACTCCAACCACAACTTGTCCCAACCGACTGAATGAGCATACTCAATAGCTAATATAACAGCAAAAATCTCTGCATGCAAGGCTGATTTAATGCCAATATAAGCTGCAAAACAACCACGAAATACCCCATAACTATCACGAAAGATACCACCACCCGCTACATGCCCCGGAGATCCTCTTGATGCGCCATCAATGTTACACTTGATAAAGCCACAAGCAGGGGGAAACCAATCAACTTGCTTAATCTGAATAGATTTAGGAGGCTTAGTCGAGACTAAGAACTTCTCTAAAATGGAAAATTCTGAAATAGAATTTGATGCATGGCCTTTAGAAAGATAACGAGATAAAGATACAGCTGAAATCACCAAACTAGTAGCTTGACGCAGAGGAATACAAACATCCCGGAACCTCAAGCTGTTCCGACACCATCATATAACCCAAAAAATATGCACAACAGCAGAAATCAAAACGTCCTTCACTTGGCTACTACAAGGCTTATCCACAGATAACAGAATAGATAGACAAGAAGAAAAATCAATCATGAATGGAATAAGGGACTGCAACCACTTCCATAAATCACTAGCAAATCTGCAAGTCAAGAAGAGATGGTCAGTTGTTTCATACGAGGTACCACATAACGCACACATTGAAACAACTACACAGCCCCAAGAACATAGCCTTTCATCAATAGGCATCTTTCCATGAACAATACGCCATAAAATAAAACTTCTAGAAGGTGGAATAGATTTAATCCATATCAACTTTGACCAATGGAAACTTTGGCCAGGAGCTGAAATATAATTCAAAGAAGCTTTAAAGGATAACAACCCATCTGTTGAAGGATGCCATATGGGTTGATCGACCTCCTGACAATCTTGCAAAGGAGCTGGAATAAGAGAGATCACTGCACTCATCTGTGGAAGACGTTGCAGCACTGATACAGGCACATTCCAATGATGATTCAAAACAAAGCATCTTACTGAAGACTTTAGAAATCTTCTATGCATCTCCGGAATATTTAAAGCATCTGCCAAAGAAGAATCAAGGCACCAAATATCTAACCAGAAGTTGCCACGATCACCTCTGTTAATAACCCAACCTGTATTCTCCAAAATAATTTGCCACTGATCTTTCATAGAAGGCCATACAGAGGATGACTGATAGCTCAATAAAGGCCTGCCATGCTTTAAAAATCTTGCTCTCATGAAAACTGCCCAGTTTGAATCCGAATGAACAAATTCCCACATAGTTTCAACATAGATGCCTCATTCAACTTCGCAATAGATTTCAATCCAAGGCCTCCTTCCACCAAAGGCTTGCAAACTTTACTCCAAGCAACAATGACCAATTTTCGAGTGTTTATATCGCCAGACCATAAGAAATTCCTCATCCAGCTCTCGATAGTCTTAATTAAAGACAAAGGCCGTGAGTAAACATGAAAACTATATAGAAGCATACCTGAAATGACTGAGTTGATCAATTGAGCTCTGCCCATGATAGACAAGAGCATCCCCTTCCAAGAAATAAGTTTGGCTTTAATTTTATCCGCTATGGGCTGCAGAAAACAAGCTCTTGGTTTACCTATAAAATAGGGACACCAAGGTATGTAAAGGGCAAAGAACCAACTCCAAAGCCTAGACATTGCTGAACTCTGGCTATCCTAGCATGTGACATTGAACCTGAGAAGAATTTGCATTTCTCAGGACTTATATGCTGGCCAGACGCATCCCCATAAAATTTAAACAGTAACTTTAAGTTGTTCAGATTTTTTAAGGCCCCCTACAAAATATCATGATATCATCTACATATAAAGCATGTGTTGGAGTAGAGCACCTCTTGGACTTGCCATAGGCAATAAGTATTGATTGTCCACCAAATACATTATCCCCCTGCTCAAGACATCCTCAGCTATACAAAAAAGAAGAGGAGATAGGGGGTCACCCTGTCGCACCCCCCTCTTGCAAGATATGTAACCAACTGATGCCCCATTAACTCCAAAAGAAAGCCTAGCTGATTGCAAAATAATCATAATCCAATTGCAAAAGACTTTACTAAAACCAAAAGCCTGAAGGGCCTCCAAAAGGAAATTCCAATCCAGGGTATCAAATGCCTTTCTAATGTCAAACTTAATAGCCAAATTACCACCAAATACTCTTTTATTCAACATATTAATAGCCTCTGAGGTAATACAAACACAATATGAAATTTGCCTACCTTTAATGAAACCCCTCTGATGACTGGATATAATTTTAGGAGCAATGTTAGCCAATCTGTCTGCCAACACTTTAGTAATAATTTTAAATTGAAAATTTGCCAAAGCAATGGGACGGAAATTCTCAATTTTATCAGCACCAGGAAATTTAGGAAGAAGAGCTATCAAATTAGAATTGAGGCCTGGCAAAATCCAACTTTGCAAGAAAATTGCATAACAGAATTAAAAACATCAGTACCTATGTCCCATAATGAATGATAAAAACAACCACCGAACCCATCTGGACCTGGGGCACTCGAACTACTCAAAGCAAAAACTGCAGCTTTCACTTCATCAAAAGTTGGAATATTGGTAAGCATAGAGTTATCCTCAGTAGAGACTAATGAGGGAATGACAGTTTTAACTAAATCATTTGGCAAACATGAGTTTTCTGAAGCATATAAGGAAGTAAAATACTGCAATACATGCTGTTTAATGTCATCCGGAGAAACCAGGATATTCTCCCCATCCCTAAGAGTGGTCATATGTTTTGTAGCTCTACGGTAGTTTGCCATCTTGTGGAAAAAAGAGGTGTTGTGGTCCCCTTGAGTAAACCATTGAACCCGCGACTTGTCTTTCCAGAAAGTTTCCTCAAAAGCTAAAGCCTTTTGAAGTTCAGCTTGAGCTTTATCCTCCAAAACTTGCAAGTCATCTGAGAAACCATTAGATATGATTTGCTGCTGAATGTCCTCAACAACCTTTTTGGCATTCTTCATATTTGCATGCACATCACCAAAAACATCACGGTTCCAAATCCTTAAAGCGCCTTTAAGGATCTTGAGCTTCTGTTTCAGAATAAACATAGGACAACCAGAAATAGGAGTATCCCAAACTTCTTTCACCAATCTTCTACAGTCCTTGTGATCAATCCACATAGACAAAAACTTAAAAGAGGATGGAGAAGTTGGAGCACCTTTTTGTAGGGAGACCAAAATAGGAAAATGATCTGATTGACTACGAATTAAAGTATTGCAAGAGACTGAATAACATAATTCCAGCAAATCAGAATTGCATATGTATCTATCCAGTCTCATAGCTATATGATGCCTTCCTGACCTTCCATTAGACCAGGTGAACTCATTCCCTTTAGTCTGAATATGAATAAGACTATGAGCATTTGACCAATTCACAAAGTCAGAACATGAGGCTGGGAGTGGGAGGTTACCACCACTCTTCTCATGAGCTCCAATGACAGCATTAAAATCACCCATAAATAACCAGGGATCACAGTGATCGTGCTGTAACTGAGATAGCTCTGCCCAAAGAGATCGACGCTTAACGTAAGAGGTAGATCCACAAACTGCTGCCACAAAAATGTTCTGATTACAAAAATCCACAGAGAAAGCAACATACTGCTCAGAAGAAAAAATGATCATAGGAGAAACAGAAAAATTACAAATACACCAGAGATTAGGCGCCATATTCCGTCTAGTATTCACTGCAAAAAGCTTGAGTCCAAGCCTAGACCAAAAAGAGGACGGAAAACGGTCAACCAAAGTCCAAGGCTCTGAAAGAAATACCAAGAATGGTTTATGCGATACACAAAGGTTGTGTAACACCCGCCTAGTTTCCTCATTAGCTAGGCCCCTGACGTTCCAGAATAAAATATTCATTAGGCAAAAGAATTCGAACCACCTCTAAGGTTGTATGTCCTTGCCTAACTTCCTTTATTCTTTTGGCGCAATTTGTTCTTCTTGGATTTAGAGAGAACCTCCTCAGAGGGCTGTTCTTCAGGCTGCTTGACAAGACCAGGAGAGTCATGATCCGAAGCCTCCTCCACTCTATCCCCCAAAAGCTGGGAAACCACATTTAATTCTTTTTGAATCGAAGCTGTATATTTTTGACAGCCAACATCATTCCCAGCTTCAAGAGACCTCGAGAATGAATGTGACACATGCGACGGTGAATCAAAATTCCCTTCATTTGCATGCAATGAATCTCCTTTAGATCTCTGGTCATTAGATTCCTCTTCCGAAGAACTAGACTCCTCTTCAACATCCTCAACCTGCCCTTCCTTAAAACCACCTTGATCCGCTGCGCTAGGCTTTTCTGTGACACCCGCATCAGCAACTTGGTTAGCCACTACACTTGATATATTGGAACAACTACAATAGCATCATCTACTATCTGCTCATGATCTTTCTTAGTGTGACTAGGACCAACATCCTCACCCACACATTGCTTTGGAACATAATGAGCCTTCCCCTTCAATTCCGCCTTTTCCCCTTTTAGTTTTCCATCCTCCTGTCTCCCAAATCGACAATTTGCAGTAGTGTGTCCTACGATCTTACATGTATCACAAAAGGCTGGCAAGCGTTCATACACTAAATCCACAAAGAAAGCAAATCCATCTCATTCTACCAGAATTTGATCCCTCAATTCTTGCTTGAGATCCAGGTCAACCAAAACCCGCGCAAAGTGACCAAAGATCGCAAAGCTATTGCCTCATCAATAGCCAAAGGGACGCCAACCCCTCTTGCAATTGAGAAAAGGATTCTTTGGCGCCAATACTCCTGTGGCAATCCAAATATGTGCACCTAACATTGCGCATTCGAATGACGGACCAAACTAGGATTGAAGTCTGGTGTCCAAGAAAACAGCCGAAGAACCCTAGGTGCAAGATTCCAAGAACCACCGGTAAGAACTCTCCTTAAGTCCTCAACAGAAGCAAAAGAGAATTCATAAAAACCTTTCCCAATTGAGATCATACGCCAATTCCCCAAGGGATTCCAAAGTTTACATAGTTTCAACCTAAGATCATGAATCTTCGGCAGAGAGTCCCCTTTTGACAACACTAACCGACCATGGAGATTGTTCTTACAACTCTCCAGCCCTGCCAAGTATTCCTCTTCAGGAATTTTCACAGCAATAGCATCGCCCTTCAAACAAGGCACAGGGAGATGACTTAAAGGAATATCACATGCATGTTTAAGGGCTTGCGCAAAGGAACGCTTTGGTGCGACTTGTTGCTTCGGAACATCCTTCACTTCTGAATCTATAGCAAGAAAACTCCATGGGATCAAAGGTTCTCCCATGGCTGCATGCAAGGAACGTAAAAAACAGCAGAAAAACCCTAGGAGAGCAAAACCCTAGCAGAGCTCATTTTTTTGAAGAATTTTCAATATAAAATCTTGATTACCAAATGAGGGCATCATTTTATATAACAAATAGTTTGTTATATTTGATAAATCTTTTTGTTAAAAAACATTTTTTGAAATAATCATTAGGATATATTGCTAAAATTAATATTAAATATAATCTTTTAATGAAAAAAACTAATTTTTATTTTTGAGATAATAGTGAAAAAAATCTTTAATAAATTTTAAATATTTATGTGCAGAGATAAGTAAAATTAAAAACTGAAAAATAATTCATCATTAGATTGAATTAGATTAATTCATCCCTCAAGTTATATCTTTAATTTTTTTTACTTTACACACTTTTTACTTCAAATAAGTTAAATTTGAAAATAAATTTATCATTTAAAAGTTCTTCAAATTATATTTTATTACTAGTATGGAACACGGACGGATTCATGGGGGGGCAAGCAGGCGTCCTAGCCGCCCCCCTCTCCCTCAGGTTTTTATGTTTATTGTACTATAATTAAACTAAAGCTTCTTACGTTTAAGAATGAATGTCTTGGAATGAGAAAACTTTATTTTTTAAAGAACGGTGAGAAAACTTTTTAGTGTTACAATGTTGTGATAGAATAATTAGCTTAAAAAAAATTCAGTTCCCATTCAAAACTTCACATGTATGAATGTATAAAAAATAACAAATACCAAGTCAACAAAATACAAAGGATTGTGAAACAGATTATGAAATTAATTTGGTAGTTAAAGTACACAGTAATCTATCATTATCATACAATATTGTATGTTAATTTTAAACATTTGTTATTATTTCATTATAAATATATTATATATTTTTATATAGTTTGGATAAGGCAAAAGCAAAAAAACAAAAGAAAACACAATTATCATTGATATCACATTTTTTTGAAATAAAGTAGGATCTACGCTCCTATCTTTTATTGTTTGAAATATAAATCAATTTTAATTTTATGTATAAAATCGATAAATATTTTTTGTAAATGTCATTAATTATTAGAAGTCACATGTTTGAATAATTACAAAGAAAAAAAATTAGCCCCCCTTTGATCGGATTCTAGATCCGTCCCTGTCCATTATATGCCGTGCAAATGCCAGTTATTTCCGGTGACCATTTATCTTTGCTCCATAAGAGAAAGAGAGGGCTATAATATATACTTAAGGACTCTTCTCGCTAGTCTCTACATCCATGACAGGAAAACAAACACAAAATTTCTTGCTGGCTTTTGGCTTATTAAACAATATTTCACCTCTATTTTTAAACATTAGCTTCTCTCTCCCTCCCGCTTTTAAATATTTACACCATTCACCATTGTGTTATATTCAGCAAATCCCTACGATGCAGGCATGTAGCTAGCTACTAGGCAGAATTACGGAGTCTACCATGTTTATCTATGTAATCGGTATCCCACTAGCTATTGGATACTCACCCTTTTTAATCATGCTTGGGATGCAATTGTTGGGGGTGAAAAAGAAAAAGAAAAATATTTTTAATTTATTAATTTAATAACTTTATTTTTAACTAACATTTGAAACTCTTTCTTGGTACAAATTTTAATATTAATTTTTAAATATATTTTTCAAATTTAGTTTCTTTAAAATTCATTTTTCATCAAATATCTTTAGCATGTGAATGAACTAGACGTGAGTTACATTATCACAGGCTTTGCAACTAATACCACTGTTATAAAGGAACAAAATCACATATCAATCACACCCATGTTATTTTCACTATTTCCCCTTCAAAATTCAATGGGGGTAATTTTGGTAATTTGCCAAATTTTAAGAAATCTTAATTTATTTAGTCTTGCGAAGTATTCTCCAAAGTTAAATAAATAAAAACATATCAACCATCTTTGTATAATTAGAAGTACAATTATAAATTCAGTATCTAAAAAAAACATAAATTCATTAATTTGCTAACATCTCATAGATGCTTCTTTTGCCTTGTGCTTTTTGCCTTGAAAATGGTCGTTCAATCCTTTTTCACTTGTAGTAGTAATCTGACATAATGCACAACTCCATTCTTGTTTTTGTTTCTTCGGCAAAACGAGTGGAGAATTGTTGTTGTCATCAATTGTAGGATATGGCACCGCTTTGCGCTTTGTACCATAAGGACGAACATCTGAATTAGCCTGCAATGGGAAAAACAAAATAATATATGCTCAGCGACCAACTAAGAGCTTCAACATTCCCTATATATTGACTCCATCTTTTCTTTAGGATGTCGATGTATGAATAAGATATATATACATATTATGATTGCCCAACATCACCAATAAAATCACAGTAATGCAATTATATTATCAAGAAAATGTATTGTTAAGTAGTGATTAGCCAAACAAATAGGATGAAAGTATACTAACCAGTGTGACATTATTGTCATTGTTAAGCCTAAGACGTTTGCTACGAACTTGGGGCGCTAACTGGGATTGTGGCGCACCAAATACGTTAATGTTTTTATCCTGATAGCGCCTCAATATTGGATTGAAAGACATATCGCCTGTGATTGAAATTCGTTCCTGAAACGAGATTCCTAACGGGATTCCTAATGCACTCTCTGACGCCATTTCTCTCCTGACTTCTTCCTCTAACTCTCGACGTCGGGCCATTGCCATCTCGCCTGCAATTATCTCTCTCCTAATTCGCTCCTTCTCAAATTCTCGTCGTAAAACTTCGTCGGCATTGATTGGCACCGGTGTTGGGAAAACATTTGGTGTCAGACCATTGTCGGTAAAACCCCTTGGCACAAACTTAGACCCTAGAAACGAATTAATTTTAGAAAAAACTTTGTATTTTTAAACAACAAAACACATGGGTCTCTTGAAAGGAAGTGAAGAAAAGTGAGTGTTACCTTCTAACGAGTTTCCAGATACATCGGTGACAGTGGAAAGAGGGCGTGTCGTTGGTGATATCCTTTGGTTTTGGTCAGCATGATATTTGAACGCCATTAATGAAAAAGTTGGAATGTTAAACGAAGGGAAAGGCTTGGAGAAACAAAAACAATGCCTATAGAAATCAGAGACAATGTGTGTGCATTGTTGAGTTTGATAACGTGATTAAATAGTTGTGGTGGGTGTTTGTTTTTTGTGACTTGTGTCATAGTCAAATCTTGAGAATATACCAAATCTATCATTCAAGCTTGAAAAGGGAAGAAAAATGAAAGGAAGATTTTCTTCCAATTCTGAGTGGGGCCACAGTAATGGGGGTTGCCTTATGAATTTCTTCCTAAACTATTTGGATTTTGACTGAAATTTCTCACATTGTAGTCAAAGTTTATAAAAAATATTTTGACTTTGAAAAAAAAGTTAAATATGAATACATATTTAATGTGTTAAAGATTTGAAATATTAATTGTTTCAATTTTTAAGTATTATATATTTATTGACTACACATATTTGATAATATTAAAAAAATAACAAAGTGAATAACTCATATAACTACAAATAATTGTCTTGAAATTAATATAACTAGTATTTTGACTCGTGCGTTAAATTATAAGTTATATTTATAATAAACAATTAATTGTAATATAACATTACTTTTAATTATTGATTGTTTTAAAAAAATATTAAAAATTAATTTATATAGAGACTGAAGAGATAAAGATTAAAAAAAAAATTTGATTTGTTAGAAACTCATGCAGTTTCAAGAAATTTCGAAAAAAAGTGATGCTGGCAGTGGCTGTCTCATGATAGAAGCCCTGGACAGTGTTTATAATTTCGACCATAACTTTTTATCTAACCGTTAGATTTTGATGAAACTTGTTCTCAGTGGAAGTAGACTCAAAATACACTAACTTTTCTTTTGAGACCATTGCGAGATGACCTCAAATGAAGGTTCATCCATGACCTGCAATTGGACCGTTCTACTTTCGGAAACTGGTTGTGCAGTGGCTGTTTCACGTAGAAGCCCTGGATAACGTTTACGTTTTTGAACATAAATTTTAATCTAACCGTTAGATTTTGATGAAACTTATCCCCAGTTAAATTAGACTCAAAATGAACCAACTTTTCTTTTGAGACCATTGTGAGATAACCTCAAATGAAGGTTCATCCGTGACATTCAATGGGACTATTCTGCTTGTGAAAACTGGTTCGGACAAGGTTCGGTTTTTGACCTTTTTAAAACAAAATAACGACTTTTTTTAAAATCTAATTTTTGATCATAAAACTAGACAAACAGATATTTAAAATTATGTAAGTTTTGAAATTTTTCGCCCACAATAGCTAAGTTAATTAATTAGGTTTAGACTGATCTCATACATGGATCCCAAATTTCGAACCTGAGACATAGGTCTTAGAAAAGAAATTACTGGGAAAAATGTAGGAGGAATTAGCAATCAAGTTTTACTTTTTCTGAAAGGTATGAATGTTATCTTTTTACCATAAAAATTTGAGAGAAAATCTCCTTTGGTAAGGTTGAGAAAATTGCACATCTTTAAGGTATGCTCACTGTGAGGAGCATGCTGACCTGCGAACTTTTAGGAATTTTCATAATTTTTTTTGTAGATTTAATCTGAGAGTGTGGATTACCTTTTTGAAAAATGGGTTTTTAGATCTTTAATTTGATATAAGAATTTCGCCAAACAAAAATCGTTTGCTAAATTAATTTTGGACAAATATTGGGTGCTGCCAGAGAGGAATTATGTTCTTAAAATTGCCTTGATATATGATATTTGAACTATGATATATATTTGAATGTGTGAATTAATTTTAAATATGTACGTGCCAGGCAGTGGGTAAAATTGACTCTCGCCTCATGTGATTGTAAGACCCTTGGAATGTGAACCTAGGGCATCTCTGTGTGTGTGCTTGTGCGTTTTGAAATGCTCTGTGATACAGTCATGTGGACTGTAGTGTGATTTAAATTTCTCTGTGATGTTTGTGATCTGTGAGCATAAGACTCGATCGTGAGTGCTTATGTGGACTAGGACATTGTCCTAGTGACCCGGGAAAATTGTACCGGTAATAATAATATAAATTCCAACAGTGAGAACAACTAATTTAGACTTAAGAATTTATTTATTTTTCTAGGCTTAATAAATTAACTCTTTGATTTGTGTTTTGGACTTAGATAAATATACTAGGACCCTTGCGTGGAGGAATCGTCGGTAAGTATGAATTATTAAAAACTTTAGAAATTGAGAGGGTAAGGCACAAATAAAATGTAATAATGAATCTTGATACGTGATGGCGAGATGCGCCTTGAGAGTCGTGCAACGAGGCAAAACACGTGTACGGTGGACTTGTGAAGGAAGTCGCGTGGGACGATTCCGGCTGAGTGAAAGTTGCAATGATGTTGACGGAGATCGAACGACGTGTTCACCAATAGGTGATGGAGAGCATATTCTCATATGGTATAATTTTGTGGAGCCAAGACAAGGTCTTGAGCTTGGCGTCGATTTTGATCCGTCTTATACCCCCAGTAGTGGAAACCCACGGTGACAGGCAAAGAAAATCTCCGTGAGAGAGTGTGCGAGGAATAAGTCCTCGGAGTATGAATGACCACAGATTGCTACCTGGAAGATGATCGTGAGGCATTACGACCTTGGAGGGTAGGCGTCGAGTTGTGACTTCGTTCACACAAACCGACTTGGCGACCCTGACAATAACCACGAGAAAATCTCAGTTGGTGAGAGCCCACCTTATACCAGGGTGATGGTGTACTCCCAGCAGTCATTCCACTCAATATATGTAAGACCACTGAGTTCTGGGAGTTCCAAGTGGCAGCTGGCCAGTATGTTATAGTTTACAGATTTTAGTCATGCAAGCGTTTAGGTTACGAGAGTGAACGTTAGAGAACCACCCCGTAGTGGTTGGCAGGATTGTGTGTGACTTCTACAATCGTTTCTGTGTGATTAGCTTGATGAAGCAAAGAGTTTACCCTTTCTGTGTGTTTATTTTCTTTAGGTCCAGATGGCGGACGAGGAACCAGCCCTCCATTGGGAGGTTGATTGCTATTTTGGAAGATGGATAGCCGACGTGGTTGTGGGCGTAGACCACTTTACCGGCTACATACGATTTACACGGACGCCCATTGACGAGCCTATAGGAGCGTACCCAGTAGTAGCAGAATACTTTGCATGGTGGACGTAGCCGACGCCGCCATACTACCGTCATGCGGAGCCCGTCGACGTAGTGATGATCTCCTCATCCCTTCTTTTGTCCGAGCACACAGAGATTGCTTCTCATTCTTCAGGAGTGCAGTTAGAGGAGTTAGATGACTCCGATACAAAGGAAACTCCTACTGAGGGGAGTTCCTCTGCGGTGCCTGACTACGTACCCCAGCCGGAGTATGAGGCAGTAGGGGAGAATGACGAGGCCGCTCCAGCGGCGATGGAGGTTGATGGGGAGGAGCCAGCAGTAGCTGCTGTAGAGGAGGTGGTAGAGGCTCCTGCCGAAGGAGCTGGCTGGTTACCAGCAGAGGACGAGGAGGACCCCGAGGAGGTTCCCGAGGAGGATCCGGAGGAGGATCTTTCTGAGGATTCCTTCGAGGTCTCTTCTCGTGAGTCGCACACTTAGTCCTCCGTTGGTCGAAGTTCCCGTAGGTGTGGGCGGAGTTTCTGGGGGTAGATGGTAGATGACTACTCTGAATGTTAGGATCTTCTTTTATCTTTACCATGTATTTTGTTGGGAAGATCTAGGCATTCAGATGTTTTGTTATATATGTTTAAGTCATCTTACGTACCACATTAGGTATTTTGCTACACACAGTTACTGGGAACCTCGTGATGCTCATTAGACTATTTATATATATATATATATATATATATATATATATATATATATTTATGCAGTGTATCTTTCAGTTATTCATTTATGTCTTTAATTATTACCTTATTTATTTATTTATTCCGCATATTTGAGAATTCAAAGTGATCTTTTGCAATGATAAACACGTTAAGATCTTCTCCCATTAAAATGACGTGTTAATAAATGCTAAAACAAATGAGAACTTTCAAAATTAAAGTTTAAATATTTGAAGTGCATAGTTCAATTAAAAAGTTTTAAAAATTCACTAAAATTCCACCTACTACGTTTTATCTTCACTCGTTTTCATAAGTACAAATTTATTAAAGAGCTTTAGAAAATAATTAATTGAATTAAATATCGCATATTTTCCTAGTTAGAACTAGGGCGTTACAGAAAGAGAGGGCTATAATATATACTTAAGGACTCTTCTCGCTAGTCTCTACATCCATGACAGGAAAACAAACACAAAATTTATTGCTGGCTTTTGGCTTATTAAACAATATTTCACCTCTATTTTTAAACATTAGCTTCTCTCTCCCTCCCGCTTTTAAATATTTACACCAATCACCATTGTGTTATAATCATCAAATCCCTACGATGTAGGCATGTAGCTAGCTACTAGGTAGAATTACGGAGTTTACCATGTTTATCTATGTAATTGGTATCCCACTAGCTATTGGATTCTCACCCTTTTTAATCATGGTTGGGATGCAATTGTTGGGGTGAAAAAGAAAAAGAAAAATATTTTTAATATATTAATTTAATAGCTTTATTTTTAACTACCATTTGAAACTCTTTCTTGGTACAAATTTTAATATTAATTTTTAAATATATTTTTTAAAATTTAGTTTCTTTAAAATTCATTTTTCATCAAATATCTTTAGCATGTGAATGAACTAGACGTGAGTTACATTATCACAGGCTTTGCAACTAATACCACTGTTATAAAGGAACAAAATCACATATCAATCACACCCATGTTATTTTCACTATTTCCCCTTCAAAATTCAACAGGGGTAATTTTGGAAAATTGCCAAATTTTAAGAAATCTTAATTTATTTAGTCTTGCGAAGTTTTCTCCAAAGTTAAATAAATAAAAACATATCAATCATCTTTGTATAATTAGAAGTACAATTATAAATTCAGTATCTAAAAAAACATAAATTCATTAATTTGCTAACATCTCATAGATGCTTCTTTTGCCTTGTGCTTTTTGCCTTGAAGATGGTCGTTCAATCCTTTTTCACTTGTAGTAGTAATCTAACATAATGCACAACTCCATTCTCGTTTTTGCTTCTTCAGCAAAACGAGTGGAGAATTGTTGTTGTCATCAATTGTAGGATATGGCACCGCTTTGCGCTTTGTACCATAAGGACCAACATCTGAATTAGCCTGCAATGGGAAAAACAAAATAATATATGCTCAGCGACCAACTAAGAGCTTCAACATTCCCTATATATTGACTCCATCTTTTCTTTAGGATGTCGATGTATGAATAAGATATATATACATATTATGATTGCCCAACATCGCCAATAAAATCACAGTAATGCAATTATATTATCAAGAAAATGTATTGTTAAGTAGTGATTAGCCAAACAAATAGGATGAAAGTATACTAACCAGTGTGACATTATTGTCATTGTTAAGCCTAAGACGTTTGCTACGAACTTGGGGCGCTAACTGGGATTGTGGCGCACCAAATACGTTAATGTTTTTATCCTGATAGCGCCTCAATATTGGATTGAAAGACATATCGCCTGTGATTGAAATTCGTTCCTGAAACGAGATTCCTAACGGGATTCCTAATGCACTCTCTGACGCCATTTCTCTCCTGACTTCTTCCTCTAACTCTCGACGTCGGGCCATTGCCATCTCGCCTGCAATTATCTCTCTCCTAATTCGCTCATTCTCAAATTCTCGTCGTAAAACTTCGTCGGCATTGATTGGCACCGGTGTTGGGAAAACATTTGGTGTCAGACCATTGTCGGTAAAACCCCTTGGCACAAACTTAGACCCTAGAAACGAATTAATTTTAGAAAAAAATTTGTATTTTTAAACAACAAAACACATGGGTCTCTTGAAAGGAAGTGAAGAAAAGTGAGTGTTACCTTCTAACGAGTTTCCAGATACATCGGTGACAGTGGAAAGAGGGCGTGTCGTTGGTGATATCCTTTGGTTTTGGTCAGCATGATATTTGAACGCCATTAATGAAAAAGTTGGAATGTTAAACGAAGGGAAAGGCTTGGAGAAACAAAAACAATGCCTATAGAAATCAGAGACAATGTGTGTGCATTGTTGAGTTTGATAGCGTGATTAAATAGTTGTGGTGGGTGTTTGTTTTTTGTGACTTGTGTCATAGTCAAATCTTGAGAATATACCAAATCTATCATTCAAGCATGAAAAGGGAAGAAAAATGAAAGGAAGATTTTCTTCCAATTCTGAGTGGGGCCACAGTAATGGGGGTTGCCTTATGAATTTCTTCCTAAACTATTTGGATTTTGACTGAAATTTCTCACATTGTAGTCAAAGTTTATAAAAAATATTTTGACTTTGAAAAAAAAGTTAAATATGAATACATATTTAATGTGTTAAAGATTTGAAATATTAATTGTTTCAATTTTTAAGTATTATATATTTATTGACTACACATATTTGATAATATTAAAAAAATAACAAAGTGAGTAACTCGTATAACTACAAATAATTGTCTTGAAATTAATATAACTAGTATTTTGACTCGTGCGTTAAATTATAAGTTATATTTATAATAAACAATTAATTGTAATATAACATTACTTTTAATTATTGATTGTTTTAAAAAAATATTAAAAATTAATTTATATAGAGACTGAAGAGATAAAGATTAAAAAAAAAAAAGAGTTTGTGATTATTATTTACGAAAAAAATACTTGTGTGAAACCAAATAATATTTCACTAGGATCTATCATGATTAATTAAAGAATTATGAAGAAAATATTTTTTTAGAAATAAATAAATTAGTTAAAAAATTTAACATTTTCCATTTAATTTTTTTACTTTTTACTCTACCAACTTATTAAAAATTTCTTTGTTTTTTCTAATCATTTAATGGTATTTTACTTTTAATTAATAAAATGAATTTAATGAATAATATTAAATATAAATGTTGACAAATATATGACATCAAAAAAGGAATATAAAATCTTGATTACCAAATGAGGGCATCAGTTTATGTAACAAATAGTTTGTTATATTTGATAAATCTTTTTGTTAAAAAACATTTTTTGAAATAATCATTAGGATATATTGCTAAAATTAATATTAAATATAATCTTTTAATGAAAAAAACTAATTTTTATTTTTGAGATAATAGTGAAAAAAATCTTTAATAAATTTTAAATATTTATGTGCAAAGATAAGTAAAATAAAAAACTAAAAAATAATTCATCATTAGATTGAATTAGATTAATTTTAAATATAACTTGATTAAATTGATTTTGGATATATCTTTAACTTTTTTTACTTTACACACTTTTTACTTCAAATAAGTTAAATTTGAAAATAAATTTATAATTTAAAAGTTCTTCAAATTATATTTTATTACTAGTATGGAACACGGACGGATTAATGGGGGGACAGGCAGGCGTCCTAGCCGCCCCCCTCTCCCTCAGGTTTTTATGTTTATTGTACTATAATTAAACTAAAGCTTCTTACATTTAAGAATGAATGTCTTGGAATGAGAAAACTTTATTTTTTAAAGAACGGTGAGAAAACTTTTTAGTGTTACAGTGTTGTGATAGAATAATTAGCTTAAAAAAAATCAGTTCCCATTCAAAACTTCACATGTATGAATGTATAAAAAATAACAAATACCAAGTCAACAAAATACAAAGGATTGTGAAACAGATTATGAAATTAATTTGGTAGTTAAAGTACACAGTAATCTATCATTATCATACAATATTGTATGTTAATTTTAAACATTTGTTATTATTTTATTATAAATATATTATATATTTTTATATAGTTCGGATAAGGCAAAAGCAAAAAAACAAAAGAAAACACAATTATCATTGCTATCACAATTTTTTTGAAATAAAGTAGGATCTACGCTCCTATCTTTTATTGTTTGAAATATAAATCAATTTTAATTTTATGTATAAAATCGATAAATATTCTTTGTAAATGTCATTAATTATTAGAAGTCACATGTTTGAATAATTACAAAGAAAAAAAATTAGCCCCCCTTTGATCGGATTCTGGATCCGTCCCTGTCCATTATATGCCGTGCAAATGCCAGTTATTTTCGGCGATCATTTATCTTTGCTCCATAAGAGAAAGAGAGGGCTATAATATATACTTAAGGACTCTTCTCGCTAGTCTCTACATCCATGACAGGAAAACAAGCACAAAATTTCTTGCTGGCTTTTGGCTTATTAAACAATATTTCACCTCTTTTTTTAAACATTAGCTTCTCTCTCCCTCCCGCTTTTAAATATTTACACCATTCAGAATTGTGTTATAATCAGCAAATCCCTACGATGTAGGAATGTAGCTAGCTACTAGGCAGAATTACGGAGTCTACCATGTTTATTTATGTAATCTGTATCCCACTAGCTATTGGATTCTCACCCTTTTTAATCATGCTTGGGATGCAATTGTTGGGGTGAAAAAGAAAAAGAAAAATATTTTTAATTTATTAATTTAATAACTTTATTTTTAACTAACATTTGAAACTCTTTCTTGGTACAAATTTTAATATTAATTTTTTAAATATATTTTTCAAATTTAGTTTCTTTAAAATTCATTTTTCATCAAATATCTTTAGCATGTGAACGAACTAGACATGAGTTACATTATCACAGGCTTCTTTTGCCTTGTGCTTTTTGCCTTGAAGATGGTCGTTCAATCCTTTTTCACTTGTAGTAGTAATCTGACATAATGCACAACTCCATTCTCGTTTTTGTTTCTTCGGCAAAACGAGTGGCGAATTGTTGTTGTCATCAATTGTAGGATATGGCACCGCTTTGCGCTTTGTACCATAAGGACGAACATCTGAATTAGCCTGCAATGGGAAAAACAAAATAATATATGCTCAGCGACCAACTAAGAGCTTCAACATTCCCTATATATTGACTCCATCTTTTCTTTAGGATGTCGATGTATGAATAAGATATATATACATATTATGATTGCCCAACATTGCCAATAAAATCACAGTAATGCAATTATGTTATGAAGAAAATGTATTGTTAAGTAGTGATTAGCCAAACAAATAGGATGAAAGTATACTAACCAGTGTGATATTATTATCATTGTTAAGCCTAAGATGTTTGCTACGAACTTGGGGTGCTAACTGGGATTGTGGCGCACCAAATACGTTAATGTTTTTATCCTGATAGCGCCTCAATATTGGATTGAAAGACATATTGCCTGTGATTGAAATTCGTTCCTGAAACGAGATTCCTAACGGGATTCCCAATGCACTTTCTGATACCATTTCTCTCCTTACTTCTTCCTCTAACTCTCGGCGTCGGGCCATTGCCATCTCGCCTGCAATTATCTCTCTCCTAATTAGCTTCTTCTCAAATTCTCGTCGTAAAACTTCATCGGCATTGATTGGCACCGGTGTTGGGAAAACATTTGGTGTCGGACCATTGCCGGTAAAACCCCTGGCACAAACTTAGACCCTAGAAACGAATTAATTTTAGAAAAACTTTGTATTTTTAAACAACAAAACAAATGGGTCTCTTGAAAGGAAGTGAAGAAAAGTGAGTGTTACCTTCTAATGAGTTTCCGGATACATCGGTGACAGTGGAAAGAGGGCGTGTCGTTGGTGATGTCCTTTGGTTTTGGTCAGCATGATATTTGAACTCAATTGATAAAGTTGGAATGTTAAACGAAGGGAAAGGCTTGGAGAAACAAAAACAATGCCTATAGAAATCAAAGACAATGTGTGTGCATTGTTGAGTTTGATAGCGTGATTAAATAGTTGTGGTGGGTGTTTATTTTTTGTGACTTGTGTCATAGTCAAATCTTGAGAATATACCAAATCTATCATTCAAGCTTGAAAAGGGAAGAAAAAGGAAAGGAAGATTTTCTTCCAATTCTGAGTGGGGCCACAGTAATGGGGCCACTCCTGGCTACATGTATTCTTTAGGCCACTTCTGGCACACCTTTAATCTTCCCCTGAGATTAAAGAACACCCAAGTATTCTTTGTCACTAAGCCACTCCTGGCTTTCCAAACAGAAACTGTTTGATTGTTAGCAAATAACTCTCACAAAGAGGATGTTACAATGTAAGCAAAACCAAAGAACTTAGCAAAGCTAAGGAGATTTCTCTTTTTGTATAAGTGTAGGTCGTCGAATTGATTTGGCAGAGTTTCAGCTTTTAGAAAACTTCAATGCTTCGTTGTTGAATTTGTGAGCTTGTTCCTCTATTTATAGGCAGCTTGGTGAAGATATCCGTTGTGGGATCTGTGCCTTTGCCAATAACCGTTCTCTCACAATCATATGACCGTTGCTACGTGTCAGCTTGGGGTGGAGAGATGAAGGAGACAACAGTGCATGCAGCGCCTCCACTACTTGTACGGTTCCTGCAGAGAGAAGCTTTTCTGTCCCCTGTGGTACACTTTTTGAATTTTCAAATGAAATGTCACATTAGAATAGAGAGGGAATAACAGAACATTTCAGAGAATCATCATCTAAAAGTAAAAGTGTACTTCCACACAATCATGGACGCATTATATAACTGTTTGATAGAAAGGATGATGTAAGTTATATAGGCGTTGGACACTTCCTCGAATGGACGCAGTGTTTTCACACTGGTTTTCACAATGCATTGGACGCTTGTTTTATAACAGTGTATTGAACGCTGGATTTTATACTTAGAAGACAAGTTTCTAGTTACTCATTGGACGCGTTGTACACATAGAGATATAATGTTTGAGTTTAAGAAATACAATACCATTGAGGCATTGGACGGCGTAGACCCTATAATATTCAAACATAGATCATTAGATACTTCAAAATTTAACCTTATTTGTTATAATCAAAACTGAAGTTTGAGGGGTTGGACATCGTCCAAAGTCTTAGATTCTAACAATCTCCCCCTTTTTGACGATGACAAATAATACTAAATTTTGATGTAAACAAGTACATAATCATATATAAAAATATTAGAGCAGAGGAGTAAATGATTATGTTATGCCAGTGTATATTGACAGGGCGAAAATATATGAAATGAAGTACTCCCCCTGAGTTCAACATTTCTCATGCATTTGATAAAGATATATAACAGATAACACTGCATGATAAGAATGTATCAGAGACAATAGATATCAGAGTGAAAAGCATATTATGGATGCAGAACTTATGATCAAAAACACCTCATATGTATTAAATGAACAACAAAAAGAGTTTCACATAGTAGTGTAGCTAAAGAAGATACTCTATGACATCAAAATTCCAGTTTCTCCCCCTTTGTCATTAACAAAAATTGGGTTTGAAAGATGGAAAAATGATTTTACCATCATGGTCACCTAGGGCTGTTGAGGTGAATCTTGTGGTGGTAGTGGTTGCTCTGGTGGTGCTTGAGGAGGTGGTGCAGGGTGGTAAGTTGGTGGTTGCACTGGTTGCACCGGTTGAACAGGATGAACTGAGTGAGCAACAGTGCCAATTAGATTAGCAATTATGGATTGAATTTGACTCACTAGCATATGTTAAAGGCTCTTGAATTGATCAGCAATAGCATTCAGCATCATTAATCGGTGCTGTGCAGCTTCTGCTTGTTGCCTTTTCTGGAAAGCATGAAGAGCAGCTTCAGTCTCCAATTGTTGTTGCCTCAGAGCCTGTTGAACAATCTCTTGGACTCTTTCTTTAGATACACCTTGAGGTTCAACAAAGCGCAAGGGAACAATTGTAACATCCTCATTTTATTAATTGTACGCATTTATATATGTATATTATTAACATTTATGCACTGTATTTTATAGAAACCTTATGTACATATTCTCTTAATGAAATTAATACAGTTTTACTCAGAAGAATTTTCTGAATTTCCAAATGTCTTTGATTTTGCCGAAATTGATAGTTGACTGGACTGCTATGTCAGACAGCTATCCAGGATAAATTTTCAAGTGTAGAATTTTGAACTCATTTATAACTTAAAAGAAAGGTAATAGAATATAGATTAAAAATATATACAGATAAAGAATTAAAATGCTTATTCAGAATTGTTAGGATTTTCTGAAAGTTAGAACTTTGAGGAATTATTACGGTAAAATTCTAAGACAAAAAATTAAGTGAAAATTTGTAGGGCATCTATAGAATTATCTAATAATTGTAATATACTTAGAATAATTATTAAAAATGTTTAACCAAGAAAAATTTAATTTAGAACCTTAACCAATCAAAAAGTGACAACTTAGGCTTTTCTAAGATCACTAAATTAAGCTAATTAGGCTTGGATTAAGAGATAAGTAAGACACTACCCCAAGGTTTTTGATAGTGAGGAATCCAATGGTGATGTTATTTTCTTCAAATTCTAATCACATTGTAAAATAATTAGCAGCCCTAATTACCTTCTAGAATTTTCTACAAAGTTCTTGAAATGTTGACTTTTGGGGTAGGCAAGTGACTTGGAACTCCTTGGCTGTCCAAGTAGGCTGGAAAGGCTTGGCAAGTGGACTGCCCTTGGTCCAATAGAGCTGCTGGACGTGCAGGCAGCAGCTGGACTTGAAGGCAAAGTCCAATTTGGTTAATTCTTGATTTAATGAAGCAAATAACTTAAGTAAAAGGCAAAAAGTCACCAAAAAGCTATCTCTCACAAAAACAGAACCGTGAGTTCCTCCCACAGCAGCTGCAGCTCCTTCATTTCAATTTCATCTTAACTTCATCATCTCATCTCAAATTAAGAAACCCAACCATCCAAACTTCACCCTACCTCACATAATTCGGCTAGTAGAGAAAGAAATTGAAGGAAATCTCAAAAATTCCTACAAGACCAAGGAGTGAGGGAGAAAGGAATTCAAGGCTTTTTCTTCAATTAAAGAGTTTAAGGTAAGGATCTAGGCATTTAATTTCAATTAGAACCCTTGGAATTAGAAGAAAACATGTTGTAGGGTTAAATTCAATTTGTGACCTAGAATCATGAAAACTTGAAATTGATTTAGGGGTTTTGTGTTTTTGATGCTTGTGATTGTAATTCATGGATTGGAATGATGTGTGATTGAATTTTTAATGTGTTGTGATGGTTGAAATTTGAGTTGCTTGATTTTAATTGAATTGAAATTTAGTTGAATTTTGGTTGGAATTGGAGTTTGTTGCTTTGGAAAATATGTTGAGAATGGTAGTGAGACCATTCGGCCAGCCCAAAATGCAAGGGATATTATGTGGAAATTTTTGTAAAATCAAGGGCAAAATGGTCATTTTACATGTAGGGACAAAATGGGAATTTTTTAAAAAGAGCAAGGGTAATTTGGTCATTTCAAAATTTAGGACATAGATGGAATTTTAGAAAAGATTAAGGGTATTTTAGTAACTTTACCTAATAGTGATTTAATTGATAAATTACTAAAATACTAATGTTATAAGGCAAATTGCTTAAATTTTTGTATTCTTGTATGTTAATGTGTACAAATTATTTATTTAATTGTGATCATGAACATAATTCATTGCATGAGTCTTTTTGGGGGACTTATAAAGATTCAAGTGAAAAATAATTGATGTTGGCTAACCGGGATTGCGGTAGCCATGAAAAGAAAGAAAAGAAAAGAAAAGAAAGAAAAGAAAGAATAAATGTTGACTAACCGGGACTGCGGTAGTCATGAGAAACAAGTTGATATATGAGAAATGATTTTGTTGACTAACCGGGATTGCGGTAGTCATGAGAAACGAGTTGATATATGAGAAATGATTTTGTTGACTAACCGAGACTGTGGTAGTCATGTGAAATGAATATGATTTGAGAATTGAATCTTTGGGGTGAGCAGAATAAGTTAGGCAGGGTTGTATGGTCTGTGATTATATAACCTGTGGGGTGAGGGATATTGGCAATTCCACATGTGACCGTAATCCGGAACGGGATGCTGTCGTGGTGGCCTTCCGGGTATCCTGATCTCCTAATTCTGTTTAGTTTATTCGCGTTTAGTAGGGGCTGATAGCTGAATTGCAGTGCGTAATGGTAGGCCAGTTACTTACGAAACACTCAAAGGGGAAGTCTCCATGGAGCAGGGTCAAAATGAATTTGAGTCAAAAACTGCACTGCATAAATCATACTGCATTTAATTATGTGTGTAACTAATTAATTTGTTATGATATGTATTTGTTTGAAATTGTTTTAATTGTATGAGAAATTAAATGCCTGATCCGGTAATGCTGTCCCCAGATTCTAGGGGAGTGTGATTGCAGGTATTTGGAAGATTAATTAGAAGTTACAGATGCAGACATGTTCCAGAGCTATAGGAATAGGGGTTTTTGGCTTTAGATACTTTTGTATTAATTAGAAATAATTTGGTAGTAGTATTTTCTGTAAATTTTAATAATGTAAATTATAATGACAAACTTTAAACTTAATGGAGTGTATTTATTTTAATTGTAAATTTCGTGTTTATGGATTTTAGATAGAAATTAATTAATTAGAAAGGGGGTTACAACAATACCCCTTGGACTTGAAGACCCCGTAGGAATCATTTATCTTGTTCCAGAGTGTGCTTCAGTGGACGCATCAACAACTGGTAAGTTTGTAGCACCCTCAGGAAGAGGCTTGTCAGCAGCAGACTCCATTGGTTATGATGCTTCAACCTCAGCCATGTTTTCATCCTTGGATGGTTCAGATTGGACGGTTTTTTCCTCATGGGAAGTGACAAAGTGTTCCACGTCCACCTGTACCTTAGTCTTTAAGTTCAGATGAATGAGCTTATTAGTCACCTTTGCAGAGGCTTCATCCAATTCTGCTTGTGTAATCTTTGGTTTGGCGACCTGCTCAGCTTGTTCTGTAGCAGTAATTTTAGCTTGCTCATTTTCAATTTGCACTATGCGAGCTTGCTCAGCTTGTTCTGCTCGTTCTTGTTCCAGGCGAACTTGTTTAGCTTTTTCTTTTTCAGCTTGCTCTTGCAATGCTTTTTCTTCTTCAGCTCTTTTGGAGTTCATGAAGCATTTGAACTTCTTTTGCAAATTCAGCGCGGTCAAGACTTCTGAGGTCATATACCTTGTTGCTTCTTATGATTGGTAGTTTCTTCAATAGAGCCATATAATCATCATCATCAGCCAGAAAGCAAGCGAAGGTGTCAGAGAAGTGATAAGTCTTGACTGGACGCAGTACTTCAAGTCCATCTGGAGGATGAATGAATAAATCCTTGGAGCATCCAGAGGTTGAGGCTTTCTGCGTATCTGCCCACACAATTTGACGCCAGAAGATCATGGTTTCAAAGGTGCCTAGGGGCCTTATTAGCTTTCCAGTCTTATCGAAGAGATGATACCAGGTATGTGAGGAATCCAAGAGCTGAACTTTTTCATCTCTACTAGGCATCTCAGTGCCATAGTACTTAAACCCTTTCTTCTTTCCCACATCATATAAAGGTAGTCTAGGACATACCTTATCAAGTACAAACTTGATATCCATGGAACGTCTGATGTGGAGGTTGGGTGGATAAGCAACTGCTTGGTCTTGAATGTACATTTGTTGAAGCAGTTTGCCAAGATTGTCATAATCACTGGGTTAAAAGTTAAGCACTGGAGTTCCAGGTGCTAGTGGAAGAAATTTTGTGATGGGAGTCTAGATGTGAACATCTTTGACCCATTGCACTTCTGGATGCTGTTTTGTTTTGGATGGGTCCAGACTCTCCTTTATGGCTATTCTCAATTCGGCAACCAATTCATCTTTGTTATTAGAAGGGGGCTTCCTTGTTGATGGTTTCTTTTTCTTTGATCCTTTCCCTTCTGTTCTGCCACAGTCTTGGCAAGTTTAGATGCAATTTCAACTTCAGGCTCAGGAAGTTCATCTTCAGCTGGGCGCACCCGTTGCTGAGTACCAGTTGGGCATGTATAAGGGCGCTCCATCCTTACCAAGTTTGGATAAGTTTCTCTTGTCCATGTTGGTGGAGGATTGCAAGTGATGGTTCCTTTTGGTAGTGAAACATAGGTTACAGATTGAGGATGAATATAATCATACCTCGTCCAGTCTAGTGCAGTAACTTCAGTGAAATTCCGCTCAAGTGGTTCCTGAAGAGACCTCCAAATTACATCTTTCTTCTTGCAGTAGTTCTGTTCATTCCTTGTGAAGAATGCAATAGGGAACTTTGCTTTGTCTTTTTCTTCTTGTGTCTTTTTCTTTGGTAGGATCATCTATTGAGGCCATGCATCTCTCCAAGCATCCCTTGGACACACAAATTTTGATAAATTTGATTGGAGAGTTGGACGTTGTGTTGTTGTGATTGTTGAAGCAATTGTTGGAGCAGGTTGTGGAGCACTTGTTGATTCACTTCCAGTGTCTTGAGAGGTGGGGAGTGTAATTGGAACTTTCCTTGGCCTTGCTGCCTGAGTTTTTACTCTTCTAGGTACTTTAGTAGGAAAGATAGTAGCATCAGTTTTGGATGCAGCAGATACCTTCTATTTCTTCTGCTGTGCAGATTCCATCTCTTCAGTTTTCTTTTGATTTGGCCGATGGGCAACTGATCCTCATCATCAGAGTCATCCAACATTTTCAGCTTGCGAACTCTGGGCTTTTCGGGTGCAGGCTTCACTGAAGCAGTCTTTGGACACTGCTCATCTTGTGTTGGTTTGGACGGAGCAATCCTTGAATGCTTCTCAGCAGGTGGATTGGACGGTGTAGGATCAGCATGTCTTTTCTTGGTTCTTCTTTCTTTCTCTGCATCTTCTTCATGCTGTTACGACATGTGTCTTGTTATTTTCCTGCTTTCTTGTTCCTTCTTCAATCATTTGATCTTTTTCCCAAGGCCAAGAAGATCAATGTCTTCTTCATCATCATTTGAAATGAGTCTGCTTTGCTCATGACATTTTTTTATTTATGCTTTCCTCGTCCAAGTCCCTTAGGACCTTTGCTGTAAGCTTTATCTTCATCAGCTTGATGTTTGATTCACCAAATATCTGTTGTGTTGTAACCATTCCTCCTTTCTTCACAATGTGTTCATGATCATCTTCGACCAACTCATCAAAGAAACATTGGTATACTTTCTGATCCCAGAGGATCTTATTTAGCAGTGCAGCGTAGAAGATGTCATCATATCCACCAATAGTTTTCATCATTCGCAGAATATTGATGTAAATGGTGTGTGGTAGGTTGAATGGGATACCTTCCATTAGATGAAATATCACGAACTTGTGTAAGTCCGTGACTGAGTCCTTGGACCCAGCTTTATGCAGAATGCTCTTGTTGCACACTTGTTGCCATATCTTTGCTTCTTCACACAGGTTCTTGTACTCAATCTTGAATGAGTCTGTAGACTTATTCTTGCAAAGTACCTTCCCAACGTAGTTTCCTTATGGCTTGGCCCACTCTGACTTGTACTGATTTTGTTCCCTGATATAGCCAGTGACTTTGGCTATAGATTCAGTGGACAAAGTCACTTCTCGTCCAAGCATAATGGCCACAAGTTCCCTTGAGTTCTGGAACCTTGCATTCCTCCAGAACATCCTGATCAGCTCTGGGAATATCTTCTGGTTTTCATTGAAGTATCCTTTGATTCCGAATTTTAGAAGACTTTCATCAAGGTTCAGACCTAGCTTTTCCAGCTGTTCAATGTCGAAGAAGTGCTCAACGTGGATAATAGTAGCACCTTGAGACACAATAGTGGTTTCAGGGTAGGTGTGAATATCAAGTTCGAAGTTGCTTGAGTTAGAAGAGTTCGTCATGATGATAAAGATTGGATTTTTAGGTTTTGCAGAGAGTGCTTCAGGTTTTCTGAGAGACAGAGAGAAAGAGAGAGAGTGTTGAAGGTAGAAGATAATCTCAGAGAAGGAAATTGGTAAAGTATTTTCTGAGTGGAATTGACAGCTTAAGTATGGGCTTTGTTTGGAGAACACGAAACGGTTTTGGGCTTTTATGAATTTTTGAAATGGAGGTTATGCCATAAGACCCGCCATGATGAGGCGTGTTGAGAATGTGGGTAACTGTGTATGGTTACCAACAGTTAAGTGACTCAACATAGAGCATTAACTCACAATTACTCAAAACGAAACCGTTTTGGCCATTAAAACAATGTTAAATGAAAAACCATAACATAAAACATCGTCTAGTCATTGGACTTAAGTGTAACATATGCAGCGCACGTGCATGACTAAGTGACCTTTGGACGACATGTCCATTGGACGTTGTTGTTACATTGGACGCTACTTGTAGATGTTAATCATTCCCTTACAAGGTCCATACCAAGTCTATTCCTTAGAAGGATTAGCTTGTCTTTAGTAAGGGGTTTTGTAAATATATCAGCAAGCTGATTGTCTGTGGTTACAAAATGTAGTTCCACAGTACCCTTCTGAACATGGTCTCTTATAAAGTGATGTTTAATCTCTATATGTTTTGCCCTTGAATGCAATATGGGGTTCTTAGAAAGATCTATTGCAGCTTTGCTATCACAAAAGATGAGAATGTTACTCTCATATATGCTGTAGTCCTCAAGTTGATGCTTGATCCACAAAATTTGAGAGCAGCACTTTGCAGCTGAAATATACTCTACTTCAGCAGTGGATAGTGCAATGTGTAACCCCCTTCTAATTAATTAATTTCCATCTAAAATCCATAAAAAGAATTTACCATTAAAATAAATACATTCCATTAAAATTTAAAGTTTGTCATTATAATTTACATTATTAAAATTTACAGAAAATGCTACTACCAATTTATTTCTAATTAATACAAAAGTATCTAAAGCCAAAAACACTCATTCCTATAGCTCTGGAAAATATCTGCATCTTTAACTTCTAATTAATCTTCAAAATACCTGCAATTCACACTCCCCTAGAATCTGGGGACAGCATTACCGGATCAGGCATTTAATTTCTCATACAATAAAACAATTTCAAACAAATACATATCATAACAAATTAATTAGTTACACACATAATTAAATGCAATATGATTTATGCAAATGCAGTTTTTGACTCAAATTCATTTTTGACCCTGCTCCATGGAGACTTCCCCTTTGAGTGTTTAGTAAGAAACTGGCCTACCATTACGTACTGCAATTCAGCTATCAGCCCCTACTAAACGCGAATAAACTAAACAGAATTAGGAGATCAGGATACCCGGAAGGCCACCACGACCGCAACTCAGTCCAGTTTCCAGCCACATGTGGAATTGCCAATATCCTTCACCCCACAGACTATATAATCACAGACTATACAACCCTGTCTAACTTATTCTGCTCACCCCAAAGATTCAATTCTCAAATCATATTCCTTTCACATGACTACCGCAGTCCCGGTTAGTCAACAAAATCATTTCTCAATCATTTTCATTTCACATGACTACCGCAGTCCCGGTTAGTCAACAAAAGTCATTTCTCATATATCAATTCGTTTCTCATGACTACCGCAGTCCCGGTTAGTCAACATTTATTCTTTCTTTTCTTTCTTTTCTTTTCTTTTCTTTTCTTTCTTTTCCATTTTCATGGCTACCGCAGTCCCGGTTAGCCAACATCAATTATTTTTCACTTGAATCTTTATAAATCCCCCAAAAAGACTCATGCATATGCAATATGTTAATAATCACAATTAAATAAGTAATTTTAAACAATCACCTACAAAAATATAAACATTCAACAATTTTCAACATCATTCACAACACAATCAAGCCAAATCAAACAATTTCAATCCAACAACAAACCAACCAATCAATTTCAATCCATCACAACACATCATCCAATCAATCAAACATGTTTTTCTACATTTCAAATGGTCTAAAATGAAATTAAATGCCATGATCCTTACCTTGAATCCTTAGTTTGATGGAGAAACCTTTGAATCCCTTTTTTTTTTTCCTTTTCTCCTTTGTCTTCTTTAAATTTTAGGATTTTTCTCCCAAATATTTCTCTCTGAATATAAGATCTCACTGATACAAGCAATTCACATGCACAACAAATTTCAGCACTCTTTGCCTGAGGATCACATTCCTCCCGGCCTCCAATTCACAGTTAATAACAGAACAATCATTAATAACCAATAATCCAATAACTCAAACTCAATCCATCACAAATCATTGCATTCATATTTCTATGGAAACTTCCCTTTTTAGGTGAAATTATTCCTTAACAAGTACAATTAAAGGCATTAAAACCAAATACACAATTAATATAATTCAATTTCATGTGGACACATAGAGTTGTACACACACACCAAAAATTATTTGATGCATCATATCAATTTGAAATTTCATGAGATTTTACAGAGAAACTATAAATCATTCATATTTCATCATATAAATTTATCTCACGAAAATTCAACCCACAAATATTATTTTTGAATTAAAAACAGTGGCTGGACATGCTCTGTAAAACATAATTCCATATTTTTAGAAAATAGCATATCAAATTCGTTTTATGTGAAATTTTACAGAGAATATCTCCAACATGTGGACCATCACATATAATTTCCTCAGTACCAAAAATCTACCAAAAATACCTTTTTTTGAATTTCCAAATCATTATTGCTCCAGAATAGAGTTTTCAATAAGAAAATGTAAATAATTACAAAAGGTACTTACAAAATTCTGAGAAAATCCATGGATATTCCACATGGTCAAAAAAGTATTACTAAATTTTATCAAGACCAAATTCTCACAAAAAGTAAATTTCTACATTTAATTTCTCTACTGTCCAGCTTTTCGGTTTTTCCAACATTAAATCACTAAAAATACTTCCCAGGCTTTTCTGACCTTACAAAAATTCAGAGATGACCCTCATGATACATAAAATGAACTCATGGTTTCAGTTTTCCAAAATCATGTCCCAAAATTCTTGTAAAAATCAAAACAGTCCCATTCTCAGAATCAACAGTTTTTAAAAATAATTCAGGTAAAAATAGTTACAGTGCTTAAACAAATCTGAAAAAAATACCACGACATCCAGAGGCATCAAAACATAGGAAAATGTATTTACATCCTCAAAAACATGCACGAAAACGGAGACGAAAAATCCAGACTGTCACAGGACACAAATCACAAGTAGCTTATTTCGGGTTTTCAAAATTATTTACATACCATCAACAACAGCCACAATCCATATTTAACAAGAAAACAAGGAAATAGCTTAGGAAAAAAAAAGATACCCCTCCATACCTCGATGAAATCGAAATCCAATCGGTTGGTTTTGAAGCTCTAGTCTCCCTCTATGATATATCCAATTTTAATCGGTAGAAACTTTGATTTGGAGGCTCAAATATTAGAGAGATGCAGAATATTTAGAGAGAAGGAGAGACAGCAGAGGTTCTCGGCGAGGAAGAAGAGAAGAACGAAGAATAAGGGGAAGAGAAGCAGTTCACGCTTCTTAAGTGGCATAATTTTACAATTTTGCTATTTGCAGCCACCCTTCCTCTAAGGACACCCCCTCTTCTCTTATTTTTTTTTCTACAACTTACGGAACTTACGTAAAAGTCCCAAAAATCTCACAATAACACTATGAATTAATTTAATTTCCTTTTACGGTATTTATCAAACACTTAATATACGTTACGAAAAATCACAGTGTTACAATTCTCCCCAACAAGAAAATTTCTAATTAAATCTCTCACGTTCATACTTATTGGGTTGTAATTTTTCGGGATGTTACACAATGGTTCCTTGCTTCTTGCATATCCAGGAGACTAAGTTTCCACCAATGAAGTGACATCCTCCACTAGTGCTTTTTCTTTCAATTCTGTCTCCAGCATAGTCAGCATCACAGTACCCAACTAATATGAAATCTTTCTGCCTTTTGAAATATAGACCAAGATTAGTTGTTCCAACAAGATATCAAAAGATTCTTTTAATAGCAGTTAAGTGAACTTCCCTTGGGTTAGATTGGAATCTGCCACATAAGCATACACTGAACATGATGTCAGGTTTGGACGCTGTGAGGTTTAGGAGTGATCCTATCATTCCTCTGTATAGAGTGTTATCCACCTTCTTTGAACTATCGTCCAGTCCAAGTATTGTTGTTGGATGCATAGGAGTTTTCATTGGTTTTGCATCGTTTATCTTGAACTTCTTCAGAAGCTCCTTAACATACTTGGTTTGATGTATGTATATGCCTTTATCAGTTTGCTTGATTTGTAGTCCAAGAAAGAATTTTAGTTCTCCCATCATGCTCGTCTCAGACTCTGTTCGCATTAACTTAGCAAACTCCTCACAAAGAGATTTATTAGTAGTATCAAATATGATATCATCAACATATATTTGAGCAATAATAAAATCAGAAGAGTAATCTTTGCGAAACAGTGTAGTGTCTACTTTTCCTCTTGAAAAACCATTTTCTGAAAGAAATGAGCTGAGTTTTTCATACCAAGCTCTCGGTGCTTGATTTAGTCCATATAAAGCTTTGTTGAGTTTGAAAACATGATTAGGAAAAGTGTCACTCTCAAACCCTGGGGGTTGTTCCACATAGACTTCTTCTTTTATTAGTCCATTGAGGAATGCACTTTTTACATCCATTTGATATAGCTTCATATTGCTATGAGCTGCAAATGATAATAAAATGCGAATTGCCTCTAGATGTGCAATAGGTGCATAAGTTTGAATATAATCTATACCTTCTTGTTGTGAGTAACCTTTGGCTACCAGCCTGGCTTTGTTTCTCACAACATTACATGTTTCGTCCAGCTTGTTTCTAAATACCCACTTAGCTCCTACAGCTTCTTTGTCATCAGGGAGTTCTACAAGCTTCCATACACTATTCTTTTGAAACTGGTCAAGTTCTTCTTGCATAGCTTTGACCCAACTTTCATCTTCCAAGGCAACGTCCACAGTCTTAGGTTCTATCTATGATATGAATTTTGTGTGACCTTGTTGAAGCGAAGATCTGGTTCTGACTTTATCCTTTGGGTCACCAATGATTTGATCTTCTGGATGGTGCTTCTTCATTTTCTAGTTGCATCCAGTTGGTTCCCTTTGTTCTTCTACTGGACCGTCCATGGGTGTATTGGACTCTTCAATTGAGACATCTTTGTTGGACGCGTCTGATGAATTCCTTGCATCGTCCAACCTGAGATCTGCGAATGATTCATCCAGCTCTGATAATTCCTTATCAAGCTTGGTGTCATTGAACTTCACATGGATGGCTTCTTCAATAACTAAGGTTCTAGAATTATAAACTCTATATGCCTTTGAGGTTTCAGAATATCCAAGCAATATTCCTTCATCACACTTAGAATCAAATTTTCCCAAGTTGTCCTTAGTGTTCAGAATGAAACATTGACATCCAAATGGATGGAAGTAGGATATGTTGGGTCTTCTCCCTTTCCACAATTCATATGGAGTCTTTTTCATGATAGGCCTAATATAGATTATGTTATGTAAATAATAGGCAGCAGTCACTGCTTCAACCCATAAGTGTTTAGGGGTTGAATTATCATTCAACATGGTTCTGGCCATCTCTTGGAGTGACCTGTTCTTCCTCTCAACAACACAATTCTATTGTGGTGTTCTAGGTGTTGAGAAGTTGTGAAGGATACCATTATCCTCACAGAACCTTTGAAAACTTTCATTTTCGAATTCTCCCCCGTGATCACTTCGGATCGAAGTAATGCATACCCCTTTTTCATTTTGAATTCTTTTGCAGAAGTTATAGAAGACCTTAAAAGACTCATCTTTGTGAGATAGAAACATGACCCATGTCCATCTAGTATAGTTGTCCACTACAATCAATCCGTATCTCTTACCACTAACTGAGGCTGTTCTTGTGAGTCCAAACAGGTCAATATGTAACAGCTCAAGAGGTCTAGAATTGGAAACAATGTTTTTACTTTGAAAAGAATTTTTCACTTGTTTCCTTTTCTGACAGGCTTTACAAAGAAGATCATCTTTATATGACATACTTGGTAATCTGCTCACGAGGTTGTGCCTATTAAGCTTTGAGATTAATCTCAAGCTGGCATGCCCAAGTCTTTTATGCCATAGCCAATGATTTTCTTTAACTGAAACTAAGCATGATACATTTTGACTGGATAGTTCCCCAAGTTTAATCTTGTACATATTACTTTTCCTTTTTGCAGTAAAGAGAAGGGATCCATCAGAGTTCTTGACTATACATTCACCTTTGTTAAAGGCAACATCATATCCACTATCACATAATTGACTTATGCTAAGTAGATTGTGCTTGAGACCTTTAACATAAAGAACATTATCAATGCAGGGATAGGGTGGTATACCAATCTTACCCATGCCAGCTATCATCCCTTTTTTATTCCCTCCGAAAGTGACTGTCCCACCAGTCTTGGGTTGGAGGCTTTGGAACATACACCTTTTCCCTATCATGTGATGCGAGCACCCACTGTCCAAGTACCATGACTGGAGTTTCTTTCCTGCTGTTAAGCATGTCTGCAACAGGAACAATTTTATCCTTAGGTACCCAGAGTGACTTGGGTCCTTTCTTGTTAGTTTGAAGGGTACTGGACGCTCCCCTCTTAGGCAGGTGTTTGCATTTGGACATTATATGTCCAGGTTTCCCATAGAAGTAACACACATCTACATCCTCGTCATGAATATATTTCTTTCCCTTATATCCATGCCCTGACCTGTCATTTGGTCTCTTACAACCTTCATACTTTAAAAGCATTTTAAGGTTGTCAGATCCCTTGACAAAGTTGGACAGATCCTTCTTTAGGCTGTCAATCTCTTCATGAAGTTTTACAACATCATGTGGTTGACCTCTTAAGGAAGTATCTGCTTCAACTTTCAGAAGCTTCTCAACTACCCTTTTGTTTTCTGCTTTTAGAGTTCGAATCTCTATGGAAAGCTTCATCTCTTTAGTCCTTGACTCCACATAGGACTTATAAGCATGATTACAATCATTCCATAGGGTTCGTCTGTCCACATTTAAGGCTTCATGTTCTTTCGAGAGTTCTGCAAACTTTTTCTGCAAATCTTCCTTTTCACTTTCAAGTTGTTTAAAACTGTTTTCTAAAACTTCTTTTTCTTTTGAAAGTGATTTGGACGATTTCTTCAAAGTTTTGTAGGCCTTTGACAGAACAGAAGAGTTCGAAAGTAAATCATGATAAGCTTCTTGAAGTGAATTTAAATCATTAAAATCTACCTCATCATCCTCTTCTGGTTCGGAAGAATCTGATGTAGTGTCTGCCATCAAACATATGTTTGCTTCTTCCTCCTCTTCATCATCTGATGATGAGTCATTGTCCAGGTCCTCCCATGTGGACATCAGAACCTTCTTGCCCTTCTTTTTGTTGAAGACTTTCTTCTTCTTTTCCTTGCTCTTCTCAAGGTCTGGGCATTCTGATTTGAAATGTCCAGGCTTCTTGCATTCGTAGCACACGATTGGACTCTTCTCCTTCTTCTCCTTGAGTCCTTTCTTGTTCAGGTTTCTCCATCTGGATCCACCTTTCTTCTTCCACATAGAATGGATTCTCTTGGATATGAAAGATAGCTCATCACCCTCGTCTGAGTCATCATCTTCGGATTGCTCGTCTGATGTACTTCAGCTTGCATGGCTCTGGACGATGGTGCTTTCTTTGGCTTCTGGACGCTGAGTGCCAGAGACTTGCTTTTCTTTGCATCACCATCTTGCTGTAGCTCCAGCTCATGCACTTTAAGGATTCCTACAAGCTCTTCTAAGGACATATCATCCAATCCTTTGGTTGCTCTCAAAGCTGTAACCTGTGGTCTCCATTGCCTAGGCAAACTCCTCATAATTTTGTCAATATGTTCATAGTTATTGTAATCTTTACCATGTGCTCTAAGTTCATTTAGTATGGTTTGAAATCGTCCAAACATACTTTGTATGTCCTCGTTTCCCTCCATACTAAAAAATTCATATTGATGAGTAAGAAGACTGACTTTGTTACGTTTTACCTGGGTGGAACCCTTATACGTTAACGCAAGAGTGTCCCACATTTGTTTCGCGCTTTTGAAACTGTGCACTTTGTTGTATTCTTGTTCGAACAGTGCACACATGATGATATTCCTGGCTCTGGAGTTAAGATGAAATCTCTATTTTTGCTCCTCCGTCCATCTAGCCTTTGGGATCTCGTTAAGATTCTCATCGAATAGAATGTAGTTGCCCATTTCCACAGCATCCCACATATCAATATGACAGGATTCAAAGAATGCTATCATTATTTGCTTCCAATAATCATATTTGACACCCTTGAAGAGTGGTGGCCTGTTCACAGCTTGTCCCTCATTTTCCATCTTTCTCAGGATCTTATTTCCTCTGTGCTGCTAAGTACTCAACCCAAGAGGCCGAGCTCTGATGCCAACTGAAATGTAGAGATTCACACTAGAAGGGGGGTTGAATAGTGTGTTAGTTATATGCTTTTGAAAAACTTTTCGCAAAGATGGAGATAAACTAACTTAAGTTTCACAAGGGCCTTGTAAAACAAAAGATCGCATGTATCGTCCAATAGTTAAAATGACAGTTTTGTAAAACTGCATTTTCTTGTTAACGTCCAAGCGCAAATAAAAGGTTCTTTTTTGTAAATAAGATGTAAAGAAACTTGTGTGCAATATGTGAAGAAATAACTTAAGAGAACAGCAAGTAAGCTTGAAAGTGATCGAGTAAAAACACTTAGTTTATACTGGTTCACTCAACCTGAGCAACGTCCAGTTCTCCTTCAAAACCTTTGAAGGGCTCCACTAATCAAATTCTGATTACAAACAAGTATTATATGCTTCTCTCATTTTCTCCTCTAACTCCCATGTAGCATCACCTCTGATATCATCCCAAATAACTTTAACCAGAGAAATTTCTTTACCTCTCAGGTACTTAATCCTTCTGTCCTCAATCTTAACAGGCTTTGTTTCAAATGTTAGGTTTTCCTTTACCTGTATTTGATCAGGTTCAATGACATGTGAAGGATCTGAGATGTACTGTTTTAGTTGTGACACATGGAACACATCATGGAGGTTTGACAAAAAGGGTGGTAAGGCTATTTGATAGGCCATAGGTCCAATTTTTCTGAGAATTTGGTAAGGTCCAATAAATTTAGGAGTTAGTTTCTTAGACTTTATTGCTCTGCCAACCCCAGTTGTTGGTGTGACTTTCAAAAAGACATGTTCACTTTCTTGAAATTCCAAAGGTTTTCTTCTTTTATCTGCATAATTTTTCTGTCTACTCTGTGCAGTTTTCATTTTCTCCTGAATAAATTTTACTTTCTCAATGGTTTGCTGAATAATGTCTGGCCCTATCAAAAGATTCTCACCATCCTGATACCATACCAAAGGTGTCCTACATTTCCTACCATACAATGCTTCATAGGGAGCCATACCTATACTAGAATGATAACTATTATTATATGTAAATTCTACTAGAGGTAATATATCTTCCCAATTCCCTTTCTCTTCTAATGTACAAGCTCTCAAAAGATCTTCTAATGATTGAATGGTTCTTTCTGTTTAGCCATCTGTCTGAGGGTGGTATGCTGAACTAAGATGTAATCTACTTCCTAAGGCTTTCTGAAATTGTCTCCAAAATTTAGAAACAAATCTAGGATCTCTATCTGATACTATACTAGTAGGTACCCCATGTAATTTAACTATTTCTTTTATATACAATTGAGTCAATCTTTCTAAAGAATACCTAATATTTATTGGAAGAAAATGTGCTGATTTAGTTAATCTATCTACAATTACCCAAATAGAATCACAATTTTTATTAGTTCTAGGTAATCCTAATACAAAATCCATTGATATACTATCCCATTTCCACACAGGTATTTCTAAAGGTTGTAACATGCCAGAGGGTTTTTGATGTTCAATCTTTGCTTTTTGACAAGTTAAGCATCTAGCTACATATTTTGTTACCTCTTTCTTCATCTTAGGCCACCAAAACATTTCTTTTAAATCTTTGTACATTTTTGTAGTTCCAGGATGAATACTCAATTTACTTTTGTGTCCTTCTTCCAAAATTAATTCTTTTAACTCTTGATTATTAGGTACACAAATTCTATTTTTAAATCTAATAATTCCATCTGTTCCCAAATTAAATTCTTTTACTTTATCTATTCCTATTAAAGCTTTCTTTTCTTGAATGAATGTATCTACATCTTGTTTCTTCCTAATATCTTCCAAAAAATCATTAGCAATGGTAATCCTTCCTAATTGAATTTTATCTTTTTCTCTAACTGTACACAAGTTCAAATCTCTAAATTGTTCTATTAATTCTAATTCTTTAATCATCATAGTTGACACATGTACAATTTTCCTACTTAAGGCATCTGCTACTACATTAGCTTTTCCTGGATGATACATTAATTGAAAATCATAGTCTTTAATAAACTCCATCCATCTTCTTTGTCTCATGTTAAGTTCCTTTTGATCAAACAAATATTTTAAACTCTTATGGTCACTATACACATTAAATTTAGACCCATACAAATAATGTCTCCAAATTTTCAAAGCAAAAACTATGGCAGCTAATTCTAAATCATGTGTAGGATAATTTCTCTCATGTGGTCTCAACTGCCTAGACACATATGTTACAACTTTCCTATTCTGCATTAACACACATCCTAACCCTTGATAAGAAGCATCACAATATACATCATAGGGTTCATTTGGGTCAGGTAAAATTAAAACTGGTGAGGTAGTCAATTTATCTTTCAACTCTTGAAAACTTTTCTCACAACTTTCACTCCACACAAAAGGTTGGTTTTTCCTAGTTAATTCAGTTAATGGTCCAGCTATCTTAGAAAACCCTTCAATAAATCTTCTATAATACCCAGCTAATCCTAAGAAACTCCTAATCTCAGTTACTGTTTTAGGTCTCTCCCATTCCAAAACCGCTTCTACCTTAGAAGGATCTACACTTATTCCTTCTTTAGAAATTACATGCCCCAAAAATTTTACTTCCTCTAACCAAAATTCACATTTAGACATCTTTGCAAATAATTTTCTATCTTTTAAAGTTTCTAATATTATTCTGAGATGATTTTCATGTTCTTCTTTATTTTTAGAATATATTAATATGTCATCTGTAACCCCCTTTTTTTTTCTTAATTTCTATATAAAATCCATAACACGAAAATTTACAAATAAAATAAATACATTCCATTAAGTTTAAAGTTTGTCTTTATAATTTACATTATTAAAATTTACAGAAAATACTATTACAAAATTTTTTTTTTAATTAATACAAAAGTATCTAAAGCCAAAAACCCCTATTCCTATAGCTCTGGAGTATGTCTGCATCTGTGACTTCTAATTAATCTTCCAAGTACCTGCAATCACACTCCCCTAGAATCTGGGGACAGCATTACCGGATCAGGCATTTAATTTCTCATAGAATTAAAACAATTTCAAACAAATACATATCATAACAAATTAATTAGTTACACACATAATTAAATGCAGTATGATTTATGCAATGCAGTTTTTGACTAAAATTCATTTTGACCCTGCTCCATGGAGACTTTCCCTTTGAGTGTTTAGTAAGTAACTGGCCTACCATTACGTACTGCAATTCAGCTATCAGCCCCTACTAAACGCGAATAAGCTAAACAGAATTAGGAGATCAGGATACCCGGAAGGCTACCACGACCGCAACTCAGTCCAGTTTCCAGCCACATGTGGAATTGCCAATATCCTTCACCCCACAGACTATATAATCACAGATTATACGGTCCTGTCTAACAAATTCTACTCAACCCAAAAATCCTTTCTCAATCATTCTCATTTCACATGACTACCGTAATCTCGGTTAGTCAACAATTCATTTCTCAATCAGTCTCATTTCACATGACCACCGCAGTCCCGGTTAGTCAACAAAAGTCATTTCTCATAGATCAACTCAATTCTCATGACTACCACAGTCCTAGTTAGTCAACATAATTCTTTCTCATTTGATACTTTTATAAATCCCCCAAAAAGACTCGTGCTAATGAATTTTGTTCATGATCACAATCAAATAAATAATTTGTACACATTGACATACAAGGATACAAAAATTTAAGCAATTTACATTATAACCTTAGTATTTTTAATAATTTCCGAAAATGCCCTCAATCTTTTTCCAAAATACCCAATGTGTGCCTACATGTAAAATGACCATTTTGCCCTTGGTTTTAAAAAAAAATTCCACATAATATCCCTTGCATTTAGGGCTGGCCGAATGGTCTACAAGCCATTCTCAACAATTCTTCCAAAGCTACAAACTCCAATTCCAACCAAAATTCAATCAAATCACAAATTCAATCAAAATTCAACAAACCAAATTTCAACCATTACAACACCTTAAAAATTCAATCAAACATCATTCCAATCCATGAATTTCAATCACAAGCATCAAAAACACAAAACCCCTAAATCAATTTCAAGTTTTCATGATTCTAGGCCAAAATTTTAATCTAACCCTACAACATGTTTTCTTCTAATTCCAAGGGTTCTAATTGAAATTAAATGCCTAGATCCTTACCTTAGACTCTTTAATTGAAGAAAAAGCCTTGAATTCCTTTCTCCCTCACTCCTTGGTCTTGTAGGAATTTTTGAGATTTTCTCCAATTTCTTTCTCTACTAGCCGAATTATGTGAGGTAGGGTGAAGTTTGGATGGTTTGGTTTCTTAATTTGAGTTGAAATGATGAAGTTAAGAAGAAATTGAAATGAAGGAGCTGCAGCTGCTATGGAGTAACTTACGGTTCTGTTTTGAGCAAAGGTTAGCTTTTGTGACTTTTTCCTTTTTCTTAAGTTTAATGTTTCTTAAATCAAGTAATTAATTAAATTGAATTCTCCCTTCAGTTCCAGCAGCCCCCTGCACGTCCAGCCACCCTTATTGACCAAGGGAAATCAGTCACCAAGCCACTTGGACAGCCAAGGAGGCTTGCCTTGGTGACTTGCCACTTGCCTACCCCAAAAGTCAAAGTTTCAAGAAGTTTGTAGAAAATTCTAGAAGGTAATTAGGGCTGCTGATTATTTTACAATGTGATTAGAATTTGAAGAAAATAACATCACCATTGGATTCCTCACTATCAAAAACCTTGGGGTAGTGTCTTACTTATCTCTTAATCCAAGCCTAATTAGCTTAATTTAGTGACATTAGAAAAGCCTAAGTTGTCACTTTTTGATTGGTTAAGGTTCTAATTTAAATTTTTCTTGGTTAAACATTTTTAATAATTATTCTAAGTATATTACAATTATTAGATAATTCTATAGATATCCTATGAATTTTCTCTAAATTTTCTGTCTTAAAATTTTACCGTAATAATTTCTCAAAGTTCTAACTTTCAGAAAATCCTAACAATTCTGAATAAGCATTTTAATTCTTTATCTGTATATATTTTTAATCTATATTCTATTACCTTTCTTTTAAGTTATAAATGAGTTCAAAATTCTATACTTGAAAATTTATCCTGGACAGCTGTCTGCCATAGCAGTCCAGTCAACTATCAATTTCAGTAAAAACAAAGACATTTGCAAATTCAGAAAATTTTTCTGAGTAGAACTGTATTAATTTCATTAAGAAAATATGTTCATAAAGTTCTATGAAATACATTGCATAAGTGTTCATAATGTACATATATAAATGCATACAAATAGTAAAAATGAGGATGTTACAATTCTCCCCTACTAATAAAAATTTCGTCCTCGAAATTTCTAATACAATTATACAACCATACAACTATACAACTAAATAACTATACAAACAAATGAGGATATGCTTCTCGCATTTTCTCCTCTAACTCCCATGTAGCATCACCTCTGATATCATCCCAAATAACCTTAACCAGAGAAATTTCTTTACCTCTCAGGTACTTAATCCTTCTGTCCTCAATCTTAACAGGCTTTGTTTCAAATGTTAGGTTTTCCTTTACCTGTATTTGATCAGGTTCAATGACATGTGAAGGATCTGAGATGTACTGTCTTAGTTGTGACACATGGAACACATCATGGAGGTTTGACAAAAAGGGTGGTAAGGCTATTTGATAGGCCATAGGTCCAATTTTTCTGAGAATTTGGTAAGGTCCAATAAATTTAGGAGTTAGTTTCTTAGACTTTATTGCTCTGCCAACCCCAGTTGTTGGTGTGACTTTCAAAAAGACATGTTCACTTTCTTGAAATTCCAAAGGTTTTCTTCTTTTATCTGCATAATTTTTCTGTCTACTCTGTGCAGTTTTCATTTTCTCCTGAATAAATTTTACTTTCTCAGTGGTTTGCTGAATAATGTCTGGACCTATCAAAAGATTCTCACCATCCTGATACCATACCAAAGGTGTCCTACATTTCCTACCATACAATGCTTCATAGGGAGCCATACCTATACTAGAATGATAACTATTATTATATGTAAATTCTACTAAAGGTAATATATCTTCCCAATTCCCTTTCTCTTCTAATGTACAAGCTCTCAAAAGATCTTCTAATGATTGAATGGTTCTTTCTGTTTGGCCATCTGTCTGAGGGTGGTATGCTGAACTAAGATGTAGTCTACTTCCTAAGGCTTTCTGAAATTCTCTCCAAAATTTAGAAACAAATCTAGGATCTCTATCTGATACTATACTAGTAGGTACCCCATGTAATTTAACTATTTCTTTTATATACAATTGAGCCAATCTTTCTAAAGAATACCTAATATTTATTGGAAGAAAATGTGCTGATTTAGTTAATCTATCTACAATTACCCAAATAGAATCACAATTTTTATTAGTTCTTGGTAATCCTACTACAAAATCCATTGATATACTATCCCACTTCCACACAGGTATCTCTAAAGGTTGTAACATGCCAGAGGGTTCCTGATGTTCAATCTTTGCTTTTTGACAAGTTAAGCACCTAGCTACATATTCTGCCACATCTTTCTTCATCCTAGGCCACCAAAACATCTCTTTTAAATCTTTGTACATTTTTGTAGTTCCAGGGTGAATACTTAATTTACTTTTATGTCCTTCTTCTAAAATTAATTCTTTTAATTCTTGATTATTAGGTACACAAATTCTATTTTTAAATCTAATAATTCCATCTGTTCCCAAATTAAATTCTTTTACTTTATCTGTTCCTATTAATGCTTTCTTTTCTTGAATGAATGTATCTACATCTTGTTTCTTCCTAATATCTTCCAAAAAATCATTAGCAATAGTAATCCTTCCTAATTGAATTTTATCTTTTTCTCTAACTGTACACAAGTTCAAATCTCTAAATTGTTCTATTAATTCTAATTCTTTAATCATCATAGTTGACACATGTACAATTTTCCTACTTAAGGCATCTGCTACTACATTAGCTTTTCCTGGATGATACATTAATTGAAATTCATAGTCTTTAATAAACTCCATCCATCTTCTTTGTCTCATGTTAAGTTCCTTTTGATCAAACAAATATTTTAAACTCTTATGGTCACTATACACATTAAATTTAGACCCATACAAATAATGTCTCCAAATTTTCAAAGCAAAAACTATGGCAGCTAATTCTAAATCATGTGTAGGATAATTTCTCTCATGTGGTCTCAACTGCCTAGACACATATGCTACCACTTTCCTATTCTGCATTAACACACATCCTAACCCTTGATAAGAAGCATCACAATATACATCATAAGGTTCATTTGGGTCAGGTAAAATTAAAACTGGTGAGGTAGTCAATTTATCTTTCAACTCTTGAAAACTTTTCTCACAACTTTCACTCCACACAAAAGGTTGGTTTTTCCTAGTTAATTCAGTTAATGGTCCAGCTATCTTAGAAAACCCTTCAATAAATCTTCTATAATACCCAGCTAATCCTAAGAAACTCCTAATCTCAGTTACTGTTTTAGGTCTCTCCCATTCCAAAACCGCTTCTACCTTAGAAGGATCTACACTTATTCCCTCTTTAGAAATTACATGCCCCAAAAATTTTACTTCCTCTAACCAAAATTCACATTTAGACATCTTTGCAAATAATTTTCTATCTTTTAAAGTTTCTAATATTATTCTGAGATGATTTTCATGTTCTTCTTTATTTTTAGAATATATTAACATGTCATCTATAAATACTACTACAAAATTATCTAAATATTGTCTAAACACCCTATTCATATAATCCATAAACACGGCTGGTGCATTAGTTACTCCAAATGGCATCACTTGATATTCATAATGTCCATATCTAGTCCTAAAAGCAGTCTTGGGTATGTCTTCCTTTTTAACTCTAATTTGATGGTACCCAGACCTTAAGTCTATTTTAGAAAAAATTGTTGCTCCCTTAAGTTGATCCATTAAATCATCTATTCTAGGTAAAGGATATTTATTCTTTATAGTTACTTTATTTAATTGTCTATAATCTATACATAACCTAGATCCCCCATCTTTCTTTTTAACTAATAACACTGGGGCTCCCCATGGTGACACACTAGGTCTTATAAATTGTTTTTCTAGCAACTCTTCCAATTGTTTCTTTAATTCAGTTAATTCCAATGGTGCCATTCTATAGGGTTGCATAGAGATTGGTCTAGTACCAGGCATCAAGTCAATGCTAAATTCTATCTCTCTCTCAGGAGGTAAACCAGGAACATCATCAGGAAAAACTTCAGGATACTCATTTACAACTAGCACAGAGTCAATTTCAATTTTATCTTCTTTAGTTCTAAGAGATGATAACATGTATTTTTGAATTTCACTTTTAAATGATATTTCTTTGGGTTGGACAGGTTTAAGTCTAGAAACATCAAGTTCAGGGAAAATCACAGCTTTAGAGGCACAGTCTATTAGAATATGGTTGGCTGCTAACCAATCCATTCCTAATATTACATCAAGGTTAGTCAAAGGCAAACAAATCAAATTCACAACAAATGGTCTATCTCTGATGGTTATCATACAATTCAAACATATTTGAGAGGTTAGGATTGGTTTAGATGTAGGCACAGAAACAAGCAAAGTATAAGGTAATGGTGACACAACTAAGCTCAGATTCTCAACACAGTCATCAGATATAAATGAATGGGTAGCACCTGAATCAAATAACACAGTCAAGGACTTACCTTTCATTTGACCCTTGTCCTGAATAAGATCTGCAGACCGTGAAGCCTCAGTACCACTCAAGGTAAATACTCTTCCACTAGCTGTAGGTTTCTGGGTCTGCAAAGCTCTACCAGCCTGATCCCTTCTGGGTGCATAACAATCCCTAGATACATGACCTAGTTTTCCACAGTTGAAGCAAACAGGACCAGTTATAGGACAATCCTTTGCCATATGTCCCTTTCCACACTTCCAGCATTTAACTACCAAATGAGATCCTTGAAAATTTCCAGCCCCACCTACTCCTCCCATTGGTCTAAAACCACCTGTACCTACTCCTCCTCCAAAGCGCCCTGGTGGTGGTCTACTGTATGGTCTCTGAGGCTGAATATTTTTCCCTTTCATCATAGGACCTCCTCTTCCAAAACTACTCCTACTTGCATATCCCGCCATTTTGGATCTTTGCTCCCTTTTCATATCTTCAATTACTTTGCACTGATCCATTAATTCAGGGAACTCAGCAATCCTCAATGGAACTATGGCTTCCTTAATCTCATATCTCAAGCCTTTTTCATACCTCCTACACTTCCATTCTTCATTTCCAGTGATCTGGAAGTATTTAGAATATTTGGCCAAAGATTCAAATTTAGAAGTATATTCAAGAATACTCATACTTCCCTGAGTCAAACTGATAAACTCTTCCTCTTTGGCTTGTCTCACAGTCTCTGGAAAATATTTCTCAAGGAACAAGGTCTTGAAGATATCCTAGGTGATCACTTCTCCCCTGTTCTCCCACATCCTCTGAGTAGCTTTCCACCACAACTTAGCATCACTCAGTAACTGAAAGGCTGCATGTGTTACCCTTCTCTCATCAGGACACTCCATAGCCACAAAAATATCCTCCAGATTCTGAATCCACTCTTCAGCTTTCTCTGGATCATACTCTCCCTTAAAGTAAGGTGGATCATGCCTCTTAAAATCTGTTAAAGTGGTCCTGTCAACAAGTGGAGGTGGATGCTGAGCTAGTGTCTGATTAGCCAACATCTCAGTCTGCTGAGTTACTGCATTAGCCATATCCCTCATGGCTCTGGCCATCTCAGCTATATTATCATTTCCAACTGTGGGATTTGCAGCTGGTCTTCCTCTTCCTCTTCCTCTTCCTGACATCTCTACCTGTCTAAAAAAAATAATCTTTGATCCAGTTACTACCCTTATTCCTATAATATTCCTAACAAACAACTAAGCAACCAATTCATAGAAAACAACCAATTTCAATCAAAACAAACAATTCATATAAAACAACCAGTTTCAATCAAAGTAACACAGCAAATTACATAACAGACCAATTACTCACAAATCCTAGAGATGCATAACCAGAGCTCTGATACCACTAATGTAACCCCCTTTTTTTTTCTTAATTTCTATATAAAATCCATAACACGAAAATTTACAAATAAAATAAATACATTCCATTAAGTTTAAAGTTTGTCTTTATAATTTACATTATTAAAATTTACAGAAAATACTATTACAAATTTTTTTTTAATTAATACAAAAGTATATAAAGCCAAAAACCCCTATTCCTATAGCTCTGGAGTATGTCTGCATCTGTGACTTCTAATTAATCTTCCAAGTACTTGCAATCACACTCCCCTAGAATCTGGGGACAGCATTACCGGATCAGGCATTTAATTTCTCATAGAATTAAAACAATTTTAAACAAATACATATCATAACAAATTAATTAGTTACACACATAATTAAATGCAGTATGATTTATGCAATGCAGTTTTTGACTCAAATTCATTTTGACCCTGCTCCATGGAGACTTCCCCTTTGAGTGTTTAGTAAGTAACTGGCCTACCATTACGTACTGCAATTCAGCTATCAGCCCCTACTAAACGCGAATAAGCTAAACAGAATTAGGAGATCAGGATACCCGGAAGGCTACCACGACCGCAACTCAGTCCAGTTTCCAGCCACATGTGGAATTGCCAATATCCTTCACCCCACAGACTATATAATCACAGATTATACGGTCCTGTCTAACAAATTCTACTCAACCCAAAAATCCTTTCTCAATCATTCTCATTTCACATGACTACCGTAATCTCGGTTAGTCAACAATTCATTTCTCAATCAATCTCATTTCACATGACTACCGCAGTCCCGGTTAGTCAACAAAAGTCATTTCTCATAAATCAACTCAATTCTCATGACTACCACAGTCCTGGTTAGTCAACATAATTCTTTCTCATTTGATACTTTTATAAATCCCCCAAAAAGACTCATGCTAATGAATTTTTTTTCATGATCACAATCAAATAAATAATTTGTACACATTCACATACAAGGATACAAAAATTTAAGCAATTTAAATTATAACATTAGTATTTTTAATAATTTCCGAAAATGCCCTCAATCTTTTTCCAAAATACCCAATGTGTCCCTACATGTAAAATGACCATTTTGCCCTTGGTTTTACAAAAATTTCCATATAATATCCCTTGCATTTAGGGCTGGCCAAATGGTCTCACTACCATTCTCAACATATTTTCCAAAGCAACAAACTCCAATTCCAACCAAAATTCAATCAAATCACAATTTCAATCAAAATTCAACAAATCAAATTTCAACCATTACAACACCTTTAAAATTCAATCAAACATCATTCCAATCCATGAATTTCAATCACAAGCATCAAAAACACAAAACCCCTAAATCAATTTCAAGTTTTCATGATTCTAGGCCAAAATTTTAATCTAACCCTACAACATGTTTTCTTCTAATTCCAAGGGTTCTAATTGAAATTAAATGCCTAGATCCTTACCTTAGACTCTTTAATTGAAGAAAAAGCCTTGAATTCCTTTCTCCCTCACTCCTTGGTCTTGTAGGAATTTTTGAGATTTTCTCCAATTTCTTTCTCTACTAGCCGAATTATGTGAGGTAGGGTGAAGTTTGGATGGTTTGGTTTCTTAATTTGAGTTGAAATGATGAAGTTAAGAAGAAATTGAAATGAAGGAGCTGCAGCTGCTATGGAGTAACTTACGGTTCTGTTTTGAGCAAAGGTTAGCTTTTGTGACTTTTTCCTTTTTCTTAAGTTTAATGTTTCTTAAATCAAGTAATTAATTAAATTGAATTCTCCCTTCAGTTCCAGCAGCCCCCTGCACGTCCAGCCACCCTTATTGACCAAGGGAAATCAGTCACCAAGCCACTTGGACAGCCAAGGAGGCTTGCCTTGGTGACTTGCCACTTGCCTACCCCAAAAGTCAAAGTTTCAAGAAGTTTGTAGAAAATTCTAGAAGGTAATTAGGGCTGCTGATTATTTTACAATGTGATTAGAATTTGAAGAAAATAACATCACCATTGGATTCCTCACTATCAAAAACCTTGGGGTAGTGTCTTACTTATCTCTTAATCCAAGCCTAATTAGCTTAATTTAGTGACATTAGAAAAGCCTAAGTTGTCACTTTTTGATTGGTTAAGGTTCTAATTTAAATTTTTCTTGGTTAAACATTTTTAATAATTATTCTAAGTATATTACAATTATTAGATAATTCTATAGATATCCTATGAATTTTCTCTAAATTTTCTGTCTTAAAATTTTACCGTAATAATTTCTCAAAGTTCTAACTTTCAGAAAATCCTAACAATTCTGAATAAGCATTTTAATTCTTTATCTGTATATATTTTTAATCTATATTCTATTACCTTTCTTTTAAGTTATAAATGAGTTCAAAATTCTATACTTGAAAATTTATCCTGGACAGCTGTCTGACATAGCAGTCCAGTCAACTATCAATTTCAGTAAAAACAAAGACATTTGCAAATTCAGAAAATTCTTCTGAGTAGAACTGTATTAATTTCATTAAGAAAATATGTTCATAAAGTTCTATGAAATACATTGCATAAGTGTTCATAATGTACATATATAAATGCATACAAATAGTAAAAATGAGGATGTTACATCATCTATGAATACTACTACAAAATTATCTAAATATTGTCTAAACACCCTATTCATATAATCCATAAACACGGCTGGTGCATTAGTTACTCCAAATGGCATCACTTGATATTCATAATGTCCATATCTAGTCCGAAAGGCAGTCTTGGGTATGTCTTCCTTTTTAACTCTAATTTGATGGTACCCAGACCTTAAATCTATTTTAGAAAAAATTGTTGCTCCCTTAAGTTGATCCATTAAATCATCTATTCTAGGTAAAGGATATTTATTCTTTATAGTTACTTTATTTAATTGTCTATAATCTATACATAACCTAGATCCCCCATCTTTCTTTTTAACTAATAACACTGGGGCTCCCCATGGTGACACACTAGGTCTTATAAATTGTTTTTCTAGCAACTCTTCCAATTGTTTCTTTAATTCAGTTAATTCCAATGGTGCCATTCTATAGGGTTGCATAGAGATTGGTCTAGTACCAGGCATCAAGTCAATGCTAAATTCTATTTCTCTCTCAGGAGGTAAACCAGGAACATCATCAGGAAAAACTTCAGGATACTCATTTACAACTAGCACAGAGTCAATTTCAATTTTATCTTCTTTAGTTCTAAGAGATGATAACATGTATTTTTGAATTTCACTTTTAAATGATATTTCTTTGGGTTGGACAGGTTTAAGTCTAGAAACATCAAGTTCAGGGAAAATCACAGATTTAGAGGCACAGTCTATTAGAATATGGTTGGCTGCTAACCAATCCATTCCTAATATCACATCAAGGCTAGTCAAAGGCAAACAAATCAAATTCACAACAAATGGTCTATCTCTGATGGTTATCATACAATTCAAACATATTTGAGAGGTTAGGATTGGTTTAGATGTAGGCACAGAAACAAGCAAGGTATAGGGTAATGGTGACACAACTAAGCTCAGATTCTCAACACAATCATCAGATATAAATGAATGGGTAGCACCTGAATCAAATAACACAGTCAATGACTTACCTTTCATTTGACCCTTGTCCTGAATAAGATCTGCAGACCGTGAAGCCTCAGTACCACTCAAGGTAAATACTCTTCCACTAGCTGTAGGTTTCTGGGTCTGTAAAGTTCTACCAGCTTGATCCCTTCTAGGTGCATAACAATCCCTAGATACATGACCTGGTTTTCCACAGTTGAAGCAAACAGGACCAGTTATAGGACAATCCTTTGCCATGTGTCCCTTTCCACACTTCCAGCATTTAACTATCAAATGAGATCCTTGAAAATTTCCAGCCCCACCTACTCCTCCCATTGGTCTAGAACCACCTGTACCTACTCCTCCTCCAAAGCGCCCTGGTGGTGGTCTACTGTATGGTCTCTGAGGCTGAATATTTTTCCCTTTCATCATAGGACCTCCCCTTCCAAAACTACTCCTACTTGCATATCCCGCCATTTTGGATCTTTGCTCCCTTTTCATATCTTCAATTACTTTGCACTGATCCATTAATTCAGGGAACTCAGTAATCCTCAATGGAACTATGGCTTCCTTAATCTCATATCTCAAGCCTTTTTCATACCTCCTGCACTTCCATTCTTCATTTCCAGTGATCTGCAAGTATTTAGAATATTTGGCCAAAGATTCAAATTTAGAAGTATATTCAAGAATACTCATACTTCCCTGAGTCAAACTAATAAACTCTTCCTCTTTGGCTTGTCTCACAGTCTCTGGAAAATATTTTTCAAGGAACAAGGTCTTGAAGATATCCCAGGTGATCACTTCTCCCCTGTTCTCCCACATCCTCTGGGTAGCTTTCCACCACAACCTAGCATCACTCAGTAACTGAAAGGCTGCATGTGTCACCCTTCTCTCATCAGGGCACTCCATAGCCACAAAAATATCCTCCAGATTCTGAATCCACTCTTCAGCTTTCTCTGGATCATACTCTCCCTTAAAGTAAGGCGGATCATGCCTCTTAAAATCTGTTAAAGTGGTCCTGTCAACAAGTGGAGGTGGATGCTGAGCTAGTGTCTGATTAGCCAACATCTCAGTCTGTTGAGTTACTGCATTAGCCATATCCCTCATGGCTCTGGCCATCTCAACTATATTATCATTTCCAAATGTGGGATTTGCAGCTGGTCTTCCTCTTCCTCTTCCTCTTCCTGACATCTCTACCTGTCTAAAAGAAAAAGAGTCTTTGATCCAGTTACTACCCTTGTTCCTATAACATTCCTAACAAACAACTTAGCAACCAATTCATAGAAAACAAACAATTCATATAAAACAACCAGTTTCAATCAAAGTAACACAGCAAAATACATAACAGACCAATTACTCACAAATCCTATTGATTCATAACCAGAGCTCTGATACCACTAATGTAACCCTTTTTTTTTTTTAATTACTTAATTTCTATATAAAATCCATAAACACGAAATTTTACAAATAAAATAAATACATTACATTAAGTTTAAAGTTTGTCTTTATAATTTACATTATTAAAATTTACAGAAAATACTATTACAAAATTATTTCTAATTAATACAAAAGTATCTAAAGCCAAAAACCCCTATTCCTATAGCTCTGGAGTATGTCTGCATCTGTGACTTCTAATTAATCCTCCAAATACCTGCAATCACACTCCCCTAGAATCTGGGGACAGCATTACCGGATCAGGCATTTAATTTCTCATACAATAAAACAATTTCAAACAAATACATATCATAACAAATTAATTTGTTACACACATAATTAAATGCAGTATGATTTATGCAAATGCAGTTTTGACTCAAAATCATTTTTGACTCTGCTCCATGGAGACTTCCCCTTTGAGTGTTTAGTAAGTAACTGGCCTACCATTACGTACTGTAATTCAGCTATCAGCCCCTACTAAACGCGAATAAGCTAAACAGAATTAGGAGATCAGGATACCCAGGAAGGCTACCACGACCGCAACTCAGTCCAGTTTCCAGCCACATGTGGAATTGCCAATATCCCTCACCCCACAGACTATATAATCACAGATTATACGGTCCTGTCTAACAAATTCTACTCACCCCAAAAATCCTTTCTCAATCATTTGCATTTCACATGACTACCGTAATCTCGGTTAGTCAACAATTCATTTCTCAATCAGTCTCATTTCACATGACCACCGCAGTCCCGGTTAGTCAACAAAAGTCATTTCTCATAGATCAACTCAATTCTCATGACTACCACAGTCCTTGTTAGTCAACATAATTCTTTCTCATTTGATACTTTTATAAATCCCCCAAAAAGACTCATGCTAATGAATTTTGTTCATGATCACAATCAAATAAATAATTTGTACACATTGACATACAAGGATACAAAAATTTAAGCAATTTACATTATAACCTTAGTATTTTTAATAATTTCCGAAAATGCCCTCAATCTTTTTCCAAAATACCCAATGTGTGCCTACATGTAAAATGACCATTTTGCCCTTGGTTTTAAAAAAAATTCCACATAATATCCCTTGCATTTAGGGCTGGCCGAATGGTCTACAAGCCATTCTCAACAATTCTTCCAAAGCTACAAACTCCAATTCCAACCAAAATTCAATCAAATCACAAATTCAATCAAAATTCAACAAACCAAATTTCAACCATTACAACACCTTAAAAATTCAATCAAACATCATTCCAATCCATGAATTTCAATCACAAGCATCAAAAACACAAAACCCCTAAATCAATTTCAAGTTTTCATGATTCTAGGCCAAAATTTTAATCTAACCCTACAACATGTTTTCTTCTAATTTCAAGGGTTCTAATTGAAATTAAATGCCTAGATCCTTACCTTAAACTCTTTAATTGAAGAAAAAGCCTTGAATTCCTTTCTCCCTTACTCCTTGGTCTTGTAGGAATTTTTGAGATTTTCTCCAATTTCTTTTCCTTTTTGCCGATTAACTTAGGGTTTAGGAAGTTTGGATGGTTTGGTTTCTTAATTTGAGTTGAAATGGTGAAGTTAAGATGAAATGAAAAATGAAACTGCAGCTGCTGGCTTTTAGAACTCACGGTTCTGTTTTGGAGAGAAAAAATAGCTTTTTGTGACTTTTTGCCTTTTACTTAAGTTATTTGTTTCATTAAACCAAGAATTAACCAAATTGGATGTTTCCTTCACATCCAGCAGCTCCTGCACGTCCAGCAGCCCCTATTGGCCAAGGGAGATCAGTTCTCCAAGCTTCCCCATCCACTTGGACAGCCAAAGGAGTGCAGTAAGTGACTTGCCTTCCAAAAGGTCAAAAGTCAACATTTGTAGGTAATTTAATGGAATTTTCTAGAATAATTTAGGGCTGTTAATTATTTTACAATGTGATTAGAATTTGAAGAAAATAACATCACCATTGGATTCCTCACTATCAAAAACCTTGGGGTAGTGTCTTACTTATCTCTTAATCTAAGCCTAATTAGCTTAATTTAGTGATCTTAGAAAAACCTAAGTTGTCACTTTTTGATTGGTTAAGGTTCTAAATTAAATTTTTCTTGGTTAAACATTTTTAATAATTATTCTAAGTATATTACAATTATTAGATAATTCTATAGATATCCTATGAATTTTCTCTAAATTTTCTGTCTTAAAATTTTACCGTAATAATTTCTCAAAGTTCTAACTTTCAGAAAATCCTAACAATTCTGAATAAGCATTTTAATTCTTTATCTGTATATATTTTTAATCTATATTCTATTACCTTTCTTTTAAGTTATAATTGAGTTCAAAATTCTATACTTGAAAATTTATCCTGGACAGCTGTCTGACATAGCAGTCCAGTCAACTATCAATTTTAGCAAAAACAAAGACATTTGCAAATTCAGAAAATTCTTCTGAGTAGAACTGTATTAATTTCATTAAGAAAATATGTTCATAAAGTTTTATAAAATACAGTGCATAAGTGTTCATAATGTACATATATAAATGCGTACAAATAGTAAAATGAGGATGTTACACAAATTGCAAGGGTAAGCTTCTTATAAAAAAATGATAGATTATAAACAAAATTTCAATCAACATCATTCACACTAAACATTCAGTTCATTTCATATGTCACTCCATACATCAATATCATCATGCAATATTATGCTGACTCGACTCCATGGAGATTTCAACAAATTTCGGGCGGTCCCCATAGGCCCCATCCCCTACCATTAGTCTCTTCTTAGACCATTCAGGGAGTCCCTTGAGCTACCATGTGGAGGAAGTGTGAATTTAATCCAATATAGACAAGTGTTGGTATTGGCTTACCTCTGTCAGGTTTGCAAAACCTTCCATCTTTAGGAATTGGCACACTTGTCTATTCTATATGCCCACCATTGGCCACCACGAAATCCTCCAGCACTAGGTTGAGAGCCCACCTAGCACCCTCAACTTACGTGCCTACCCGCATGCAATCTTATGCACAAACCAAACAACTCTGCTCGCCACATGTTCCCTCTATGTTATAAATTCACCATTTTTCTTAAATCACACTTATGAACCCAATCTAGCAGTTCAGTAAGCACAAGTAAGGCATTCTCACACCTCGAATCCTTACTCACAACACAACACTAAATTTAACTAAGGGTGAATTTCCTAACATAGTTCTAGAACCAAAGTGGTGGCATATCCAATATTCTCATTCAATATTTCAAATCTACACTCACAATTATATTACACATCTCAAAGAATGTCAATCGCACATTTAAAATAATCATTTATATAAGAAAATGAATATATATCACATTCATAACAAAACTGGGTCCTGGACTCAAAGCTGAACAAAAGCACCAGAGTTGATCAGAGTTGACTGGACGCTGGTCACTGGACGCTGGGTGGTTCATTGAACGCTGGGTGAGTCACTGGACGCTGGTTGGCTGAGTGGGTCATTGGACGCTGGTTGAGTTACTGGACGCTGGTTCTGCAGAATCGGACTCTCACAAAATTTTCTACTAACAGAACATCGAAACAAGAATTTCTGCAGAATCCAGGGCTTCCCAAAGGATCCCAAGCATCCAAAAACATGCCTCAAAGGTTTAGGGACAATTCACAACACTTGCAAGACCATTTCAAATCAAAACAACACATCATGATATTATATTAACTTCAGCTTAAATCACAATTTCAATCAACTCATCAAGAACACAAGTACCAAACATCACCAAATCAGTCAAACAAGTTTAAAGCTTCCCTTACCTAAACTTCTTGACTCAAACCGTGAAGAAAACTAGAGAGAAGAACTTTGGATTTCTTGAGTGATCTGTCCTCAAGTTTTGTTACAAAATCAACTAGGAGATGTAACGACCCAACTTCGTTACAGATATGTTATACTAAACTCTCTATTTAATTATTATCATGTGAAAGAACGTATAAATTTTTTTCACATTTAAAATACATACATATGCACCTACATAAAACGTTCATCACCGCATCGTCCAAATGTAATATACCGATTTACACCTTAAAATACGAGGATACATATAACATCAGAAGAAAGATTCCCTTGTAGAGAACATTCACACTAATCTTAATATTTATACAAAATCCTAAGTTGGTCCCCCTAATATGTACATATATACTAGAACAAAATTAGCAAAACAGGAGGATCGTCCAATCTTAGGATCGTCCAATCAACATAGCAGGAGAATCGTCCAATCTTCAGTCGTGACTAGCATGAGAGCCAGCACCATCACTGCTACCTGCTCCCGTGTTAACCACACGATCATTGCAGTAAAACAATACAAACACAAATTGCAAGGGTAAGCTTACTTATAAAAAAAGAATGATATAATATACACAATTTCAATCAACATCATTCACAATCAACATTCAGTTCACTTCAGGTATCATTCCATACATCAATATCATCATGCAACATTATGCTGACTCGACTCCATGGAGATTTCAACAACTTTCGGGCGGTTCCCATAGGCCCCATCCCCTACCATTAGTCTCGCCTTAGACCATTCAGGGAGTCCCTTGAGCCACCATGTGGAGGAAGTGTGAATTTAATCCAATATAGACAAGTGTTGGTATTGGCTTACCTCTGTCAGGTTTGCAAAACCTTCCATCTTTAGGAATTCGCCCACTTGTCTATTCTATATGCCCGCCATTGGCCATCACGAAATCCTTCAGCACTAGGTTGAGAGCCCACCTAGCACCCTCAACTTACGTGCCTACCCTTATGCAATATCATGCATAACTCAACAACTCTGATTGCCACACGTTCTCTCTATGTTATAAATTCACCATTTTTCTCAAATCAAGCTTATGAACCCATCCAGCAGTTCAATAAGCACAAGTAAGGCATTCTCAGCACTTGAATCCTTACTCACAACTCAACATCAACGTTAACCAAAAGTGTGAATTTCCTAACATAGCTCTAGAACCAAAATAGTGGCATATCAAACATCCTCGTTCGTAACAAGACTAGGTTCTGATTCTCTGTTAAACACACCCTCAAAATTTCACAACCACCATCGTTGGACGTCAGACTTTACTGAACATAAGGCACCACTGGACGCGGTTCATTATACACTGAATCATTGGACATTGGTCTCTAGACACTGGGTCATTGGACATTGGTCTCTAGACACTGGGTCATTGGACGCTGGTCTTTAGGCACTGGGCCATTGGACGCTGGTCTCTAGTATTCACTGGACGTTGTTTTTAGTTGTAGTATAGATAGATGGACGATGGTTTTCTTTGGACGAGTGGTTTTCTGCAGAGTCCAGAACCTTTCAAAAACCCATTACGAACACATGTTTCAAAGATTTTGAAACCATTTCCAACACTTACAATATCATTCCAAAGCACAACAACATTTTATCACAACAAACTCAGCTCAAATCATCAAAACATCAAGAGAGAAAAATCATCACATCATCATAACAAATCTTTAAAGCATACAAACAGAAACAGAATTCCAAACATATCACCACCAGATCATTTCAAACAGTTATGAAGCTTCCCTTACCTACAGCTCTTGACTCAAACCGTGAAGAAGAAAAAGCTAGAGAGGATAACTTTGAGGTTCTCGAGTGATCTGCCCTCAAGTTTTGTCACAGAATCAACTAAGAGACACCTAAAACAACATCAAAGTAAACTCAAAATCACGATTTCTCTCATCTCTTAAAATCTAACCAAGACCTATTTCTCATGTTCTTGGGAAGAGATGAATAAGTTACTTAGAAATCAAGAATAAGAAGGAACCGGACTTACCAACTTAAAATCAGCTAAGAAATCTCTAGGAAAGAAGAAATCAAGCCTCAAGCTAAGGTAGAAAATAAATCTCTCACTCACGGTAAAGAAACTTATAGAAAAAGAAAGATAAGGATGAAGGAGAATGGAAGAAACAGGAAGCTTTGCACGTTTAATAAGAAGATTTGCATGGAATTTTGCTATTTGTCCCCACCTTTCCTCTAAAGACACTCCCTTCTCTTATTATTTTCTTCTACAACTTACGGAACTTACGTAAAAATCCTGAAAATCTCCCAACACACACTCTGAGCCTAACACCTCATTAAATTCCAAGAGTAATACCACATCACATAGCACAACGTATAACTTAAGTTAATTATTATATTATTTCAACATAATTTAATTTTAATTTTTCTCTTGCATTATTGGTCAAACACTTAGTCATACAATTAGGAAAACTACAACGTTACAATTCTCCCCAACAAAAAAAAAAATTCGTCCTCGAAAATTCACTTACCTGAGAAGAGATAAGGATATTGTTCATGCATTTTATCTTCAAGTTCCCATGTAGCATCCCCCGTAGTATCACTCCATATAACTTTAACCAAACTAATAGCTTTGCCCCTAAGCTGTTTAGTCTCTTGATCCTCAATCCTGACTGGACGAGTCTCAAGCGTCCAGTCCTCTCGTACTTGTATCACATCCGGCTCAAGGATATGAGTAGGATCAGAAACATATTTCCTTAATTGAGACACATGTAATACATTGTGCAAGTTGGCTAGAGTAGGTGGTAAAGCCATTTCATAAGCCACTGGACCTATGCGTCTAAGGATTTGATAGGGTCCAATGAACTTAGGTGTAAGCTTCTTCGTCTTAATTGATCGTCCAATACCCGTAGTTGGTGTAACCTTTAGAAACACATGATCGCCCGCTTCAAACTCAAGTGGCCTTTTACGTTTGTCCGCATAAGATTTCTGTCTACTTTGTGAGGCCTTCATCCTTTCTTGAATTAACTTAATCTTTTCTGTAGTCTGTTGTAACATCTCTGGCCCTACTACCATATTCATTCCATCTTGGTACCAACAAAGAGGTGTTCTACACCTTCTACCATACAAAGCTTCAAATGGTGCCATACCAATACTAGCATGAAAACTGTTGTTGTAGGTGAATTCTACCAAAGGTAAAACTTCATCCCAACTTCCAAGATGATCCAAAACACATGCCCGCAACAGATCTTCTAGTGATTGGATCGTTCTCTCAGATTGTCCATCAGTCTGTGGGTGATAAGCAGAACTAAATCTCAACTTAGTTCCTAAGGCTTTTTGCAAACTTTGCCAAAATCTTGAAGTAAATCTTGGGTCTCTGTCTGAAATGATACTAGACGGCACTCCATGCAATCTTACTGTCTCTCTGATATACAATTGAGTGAACTTCTCCAAAGAATACTTCATGTTAACAGGTAAGAAATGAGCACACTTTGTTAATCTGTCAACTATCACCCATATGGCATCACAACCTCTAGTTGTCCTAGGCAAATTGGGTACAAAATCCATGGTAATACTGTCCCATTTCCACTCTGGAATCTCCATTGCTTGTAACAAACCACCGGGCCTCTGATGTTCTACTTTAGCCTTCTGACAAGTTAAACATGCTGCCACATATTGTACTACATCTCTCTTCATACCGGACCACCAAAACATCTTCTTCAAATCTTGATACATCTTAGTCATACCGGGATGTAGACTAAGTTTACTTTTATGACCTTCGTCCAATATGAGTCTTTTTAACTCAATGTCTTGTGGTACACAAATTCTACCTTTGAATCTCAAAATTCCATCATCACCCAAACTAAAGTCTATTGCTTTATCCGTACCCAACAACTCCATTGTTCTACTCAAGCTAGGATCCAATAACTGTTTCTCCTTAATCATTCCCAGAAAATTATTAGTCACAGTTAACATACCACAACTAAGGTGATCGTAGGTCACTTCAACATACAAGTTCAAATCTCTAAACTTCTCCACCAATTCTAACTCTTTCACCATCAAAGTGGACATCTGGACGGTCCTTCTGCTAAGGGCATCAGCTACCACATTAGCTTTACCCGGATGGTACATCAATTGAAAATCATAATCCTTCAAAAACTCCATCCATCGCCTTTGTCTCATATTGAGCTCCTTCTGATCAAACAAGTATTTTAAACTCTTGTGATCACTAAATACATCGAATTTAGCTCCATAAAGATAATGTCTCCATATTTTCAAGGCAAACACCACTGCTGCTAACTCCAAATCATGAGTGGGATAGTTCCTCTCATGAGTCTTCAACTGTCTTGAGGCATAAGCCACAACTTTCCTTCCTTGCATCAACACACAACCCAAACCTTGATGAGATGCATCACAGTAAACTTCAAAAGGTTCACTAGTATCAGGTATTACAAGGACAGGAGAAGAAGTCAACCTTTGCTTCAATTCGAGAAAACTCTGTTCACAAGCTTCAGTCCATGCAAATGGTTGGTCCTTGCGAGTAAGTTGGGTCAATGGTGTTACTATCTTAGAGAATCCTTCTATGAATCTCCGATAGTATCCAGCTAATCCAACAAAACTTCTAATCTCTGTGGCTGTCTTTGGACGTTCCCATTGCAAAACTGCTTCTACTTTTGAAGGATCCACTGCAATCCCTTCAGCTGAGATTACATGACCCAAAAACTTCACTTCTTCTAGCCAAAACTCACACTTGGAGAGTCTTGCATACAATTGCTTTTCTCTCAAAATCTCCAATACAACTCTTAAATGGTCTTCATGCTCTTCACGAGTACGGGAATAGATAAGAATGTCGTCGATGAACACCACAACAAACTTATCCAAGAATGGACGAAAGATCCTATTCATGTAATCCATGAATATAGCAGGAGCATTCGTCACTCCAAAAGGCTTGACCACATACTCATAATGTCCATACCGAGTCCGAAAAGCTGTTTTCGGTATATCCTCATCTTTCACCCTTATCTGATGATACCCTGACTTCAAATCAATTTTTGAGAAAATCTTCGCTCCACGCAACTGGTCCATCAAATCATCTATCCTTGGCAAAGGATATTTATTCTTGATAGTGAGCTTATTCAACTGGCGATAATCAACACATAATCTAGAACCACCATCTTTCTTCTTGACCAGTAACACAGGTGCTCCCCAAGGAGAAACACTAGGTCTGATCATTTCCTTCTCCAACAAATCTTCAATTTGTTTCTTCAGTTCAGCTAATTCAGCGGGTGCCATCCTATAAGGAGTTATTGACACTGGTCCCACACCTGGAACTAGTTCAATAGCAAACTCAACCTCTCTTTGTGGAGGCAAGCCAGGTACTTCTTCAGGAAAGACTTCAGGAAAATCTCTAACAACTGCTATAGAATTCAAGTCAAGATCACCCTTGACTTCCAAGAAAGAAAAGACCACAAAACACGAAGCTCCTTTCTTCAAAGAAACTTGTGCTTGCTTTGCAGAAATAAAATCAAGATCTTCATGATCAGGGAATACAAGAGTCTTTTGAGCACAATCTATAAGAATACGATTGGAGGACAACCAATCCATTCCTAAGATTATGTCCAAATCCATCAAAGGGAGGCAAATCAAGTTAACCTTGTACTTGCGTCCATTGACTAAAACAGGACACCCCACGCATACTAAAGAAGTCACCACAGGGGTGGCTGTAGGAGTAGAGACATGCAAATCAAACAACAAAGGACACATAGACAATTTCAATCTTTTTACACAATCATAAGAAATGAAGGAGTGTGTAGCTCCAGAATCAAACAAAACAGATAAAGAGTTACCGTCCACTTCACACACACCTTGTACAAGATCATCAGATTTGGACGCTTCCGCTCCATTCATAGCAAAAACCCTTCCAGCTACCTTAGGCTTCTCAACCTTTGGTGCATTTCTCGCTGGTGCAGCTCTATCATTAACTTGGCAATCTCTTGCTATATGCCCAGGCTTCTGACATTTGAAACAAATTATCTCCTTATAAGTACAACGAGTGCTGTAATGTGGACCACCACACCTGAAGCATCTAATTCCTTGAGCTCCTGATTGAGCTACAACTAGACTTCCCCGAGACTGTTGGGGTCTAAAATAAGGTTTCTTCTGAAAATTTCCCTTTCTACTGCCTGAGGGTCCATCACCATGAGTCCTTATTACTCTACTACCACCCTCTAGGCGTTCCACAGTCTTCGCCTTCTCTACTAATGCAGGAAACTCCCTAATAGCCATAGGGACAATCATCCGCTTCACCTCTTGCTTCAAACCTTCTTCAAATTTTCTACACCTCCAAGCTTCAGTAGTAGCTTGAGAATAAAAATGAGCTAAGTGTTCAAACTTAGTCGCATATTCATGAACTGTTAGGTTGCCTTGCTCTAACTTCATGAATTCTGCCTCTTTAGCATATCTAGCACTATCTGGAAAATACCTCTCCAGAAAGCGCTCCCTGAAATTTCCCCAAGTGAGGGGTTCTCCACGTGCTTCCATCATTTGTCGAGTTCCATGCCACCAGAACTCTACTTCATCAGTTAACATATATGTGGCATAAGTAACCTTTCTATCTTCAGGACATGCCATTGCCCTAAAGATCTTTTCTAAAACTCTTATCCAGTTATCAGCTACATCCGGATCAGAGTTTCCTTTAAATAGTGGTGGATCATTCTTCCTAAATTCAGCCAATCCTTGATATTCAGGTGGGATTACTGTTCGAGCTGCTTGGGCAGCAACCTGAGTGGCCTCTAACTGTGCCAAGGCTGCTTGATGCTGATGAGCCATAGTAGCACTCTGTTGTTGCATCGCGGCTGCCATTACTTCCATGGCATGGGCCATTTGGGCCATATCAGAGGGAGGAGGAGGAACAGGAGGTCTAGATGGTCTCACCATCCTAACAGAAGACCAAACCAAGTTAGAGAATAACATTGGTTAAAGCCTTCTACTCATCATGTCAATCACACACAGCAAAAACATAATAGACCTATCCCCATAGGTTCGTCCAAAAGATACTAGCAGGAAATTTCAAGAGAAACTATCCTTGATTTCGGTTTTCGCCTGCCATAATGTCCTATTCGTCGCTCAAAGTATTGAGATGGCCAGTCTCAATATTTTACGATAGTGCAACTAGGATTTATGGTATAACGAACAACTAAAACATTCAACATCCTCAAATAACTTCACAACAATCACATAAGAAACATAGAAGACACATAACGCACAGTCCGATTTGAATCGAACTGCTCTGATACCACTATTGTAACGACCCAACTTCGTTACAGATATGTTATACTAAACTCTCTATTTAATTATTATCATGTGAAAGAACGTATAAATTTTTTTCACATTTAAAATACATACATATGTACCTACATAAAACGTTCATCACCGCATCGTCCAAATGTAATATACCGATTTACACCTTAAAATACGAGGATACATATAACATCAGAAGAAAGATTCCCTTGTAGAGAATGTTCACACTAATCTTAATATTTATACAAAATCCTAAGTTGGTCCCCCTAATATGTACATATATACTAGAACAAAATTAGCAAAACAGGAGGATTGTCCAATCTTAGGATCGTCCAATCAACATAGCAGGAGAATCGTCCAATCTTCAGTCGTGACTAGCATGAGAGCCAGCACCATCACTGCTACCTGCTCCCGTGTTAACCACACGATCATTGCAGTAAAACAATACAAACACAAATTGCAAGGGTAAGCTTACTTATAAAAAAAGAATGATATAATATACACAATTTCAATCAACATCATTCACAATCAACATTCAGTTCACTTCAGGTATCATTCCATACATCAATATCATCATGCAACATTATGCTGACTCGACTCCATGGAGATTTCAACAACTTTCGGGCGGTTCCCATAGGTCCCATCCCCTACCATTAGTCTCGCCTTAGACCATTCAGGGAGTCCCTTGAGCCACCATGTGGAGGAAGTGTGAATTTAATCCAATATAGACAAGTGTTGGTATTGGCTTACCTCTGTCAGGTTTGCAAAACCTTCCATCTTTAGGAATTCGCCCACTTGTCTATTCTATATGCCCGCCATTGGCCATCACGAAATCCTCCAGCACTAGGTTGAGAGCCCACCTAGCACCCTCAACTTACGTGCCTACCCTTATGCAATATCATGCACAACTCAACAACTCTGATTGTCACACGTTCTCTCTATGTTATAAATTCACCATTTTTCTCAAATCAAGCTTATGAACCCATCCAGCAGTTCAATAAGCACAAGTAAGGCATTCTCAGCACTTGAATCCTTACTCACAACTCAACATCAACGTTAACCAAAAGTGTGAATTTCCTAACATAGCTCTAGAACCAAAATAGTGGCATATCAAACATCCTCGTTCGTAACAAGACTAGGTTCTGATTCTCTGTTAAACACACCCTCAAAATTTCACAACCACCATCGTTGGACGTCAGACTTTACTGAACATAAGGCACCACTGGACGCGGTTCATTATACACTGAATCATTGGACATTGGTCTCTAGACACTGGGTCATTGGACATTGGTCTCTAGACACTGGGTCATTGGACGCTGGTCTTTAGGCACTGGGCCATTGGACGCTGGTCTCTAGTATTCACTGGACGTTGTTTTTAGTTGTAGTATAGATAGATGGACGATGGTTTTCTTTGGACGAGTGGTTTTCTGCAGAGTCCAGAACCTTTCAAAAACCCATTACGAACACATGTTTCAAAGATTTTGAAACCATTTCCAACACTTACAATATCATTCCAAAGCACAACAACATTTTATCACAACAAACTCAGCTCAAATCATCAAAACATCAAGAGAGAAAAATCATCACATCATCATAACAAATCTTTAAAGCATACAAACAGAAACAGAATTCCAAACATATCACCACCAGATCATTTCAAACAGTTATGAAGCTTCCCTTACCTACAGCTCTTGACTCAAACCGTGAAGAAGAAAAAGCTAGAGAGGATAACTTTGAGGTTCTCGAGTGATCTGCCCTCAAGTTTTGTCACAGAATCAACTAAGAGACACCTAAAACAACATCAAAGTAAACTCAAAATCACGATTTCTCTCATCTCTTAAAATCTAACCAAGACCTATTTCTCATGTTCTTGGGAAGAGATGAATAAGTTACTTAGAAATCAAGAATAAGAAGGAACCGGACTTACCAACTTAAAATCAGCTAAGAAATCTCTAGGAAAGAAGAAATCAAGCCTCAAGCTAAGGTAGAAAATAAATCTCTCACTCACGGTAAAGAAACTTATAGAAAAAGAAAGATAAGGATGAAGGAGAATGGAAGAAACAGGAAGCTTTGCACGTTTAATAAGAAGATTTGCATGGAATTTTGCTATTTGTCCCCACCTTTCCTCTAAAGACACTCCCTTCTCTTATTATTTTCTTCTACAACTTACGGAACTTACGTAAAAATCCTGAAAATCTCCCAACACACACTCTGAGCCTAACACCTCATTAAATTCCAAGAGTAATACCACATCACATAGCACAACGTATAACTTAAGTTAATTATTATATTATTTCAACATAATTTAATTTTAATTTTTCTCTTGCATTATTGGTCAAACACTTAGTCATACAATTAGGAAAACTACAACGTTACAGGAGACACCTAAATCAACATCAAAGTAAACTCATAAATCAAGATTTCTCTCATCTCTTAAAATCTAACCAAGACCCATTTCTCATGTTCTTGGGAGGAGATGAGAAAGATACTTAGAAATCAAGAATAGGAAGGAACTGGACTTACCAACTTAACATCAACTAAGAAATCTCTAGGGAAGAAGAAATCAAACTTCAAGTTGAGGTAGGAATCAAACTTCCATTTACGGAAAAGAAAGAGCTTAGAGAGGAAGAAGGATAAGAATGAAGGAATTGGAAGAAATAGGAAGCTTGACACGTTCAAATTAAGAGATTTGCATGAAATTTTGCTAGTAACACCCCTATTTCCTCTAAAAGCATCCCCTTTTCTTATTTTTTTTTCTTTTCTACAACTTACGAAATTTACGTAAAATTCCTAACAACAACCTTACCTTCTAAGCCCGACCGTACATGAAATATTATCAACAACATTATAGCACATAACAAAACAATCTATTTATTAATTCTTTTATACATATTATAGCTTTAAATTTAATTTCCTCTTGTATTATTAATCAAACACTTGATCATACAATTGAAAAAAAAATCACGACATTACACTAACAATACACTCTTTAACATATTTTTATAATACACACTTTACTATTGGTTAAAAATTTATTGAAAACTACAAAATCAAGATGGAGACTCATTAAATAAGAAGTGAGACCCACCAAAATTTGTAATTTCCCATAATTTTAACCAATAGTAGAGAGTATACTCCATGTGTCACAATTTTGTGATTAACCTTATATTCTGTATAGAGTTATGTAATCTAGTGATGAGAAATTCTTAGATAGTGATAGGTTAAGGTTTGACAAAACTATTTTATAAGTGCAAAGTTCAATTTTAGCTTAAAGCTATTAATTCAAAACAAACTATTGAGATATTAGCCAATTGAATTAATTAAAAGTTGTTTGATAGCATTAATTGTTAAACTAGTTGATAAATGTAAAATAATATAAAATAACAACTTTATATGATTTTTTTTTTTTTGTATAATTCTATTTTATTTCATAGATAAAAATATAATTTCAGATAATTTTAATTTTAATTTATATATTTTACTTTTGAATTTTTGTCATTCTTTAGTTAAAGATCAAATATTTTTTTTTAAAAAAAATTATAATTATAAGATAAATATAGTGAATAAGTTATAATTAAAATAAATAACATCATTAAAGGAGTGGTAAATAAGAAATTTTATTCTAGAGTGAGACAATATTTTGAATAGCATTTGAAAATAGAGTATGTATTAAAGTAGTTTTACATGATTATCCAGTCACAAACCATCATGTACGATAAGTTTGTTGACTTTTACAATAACTATCTTAAAATTCTTACCTATGATGATTTTTTATCAGTTGACAATATAAAAGTTTATAAACTGAAAATGCAAAGTCATTAAACTCTTAATTTTCAGGAAGTAAATTTTTAGATTTCCTTAATAAAACACTATTAAAAAAGTTTAGAAATAAGTTATTCCTTTTTACATTCTAATCTTTGTTATTTATTTTGAATCCAAGGTTACTCCTTGCTTGGAGGTAATGTCACTGGGTAAGGAAGAAGCCATGATGATTGAGCAAGGAAAACTTCATATTGACCTCTCGAAATTAAACTCCCTCAAATTGCAGTGCTTTGATGATGAACGTGATGAATTTCCATTTGTTTTTGGTTCAAAGGTTTCACTACCCAGTATTGAAAAGCTTGAGTTGCTTCATAGTGCCTTCAAAGAGATATTGCCCTCTCAAACACCAAGCATAGATTATACTAAAATTCTTTCACAGCTTAAAAAATTGGAGCTTGAGAGTCTGTTCCAACTTAAATCCATAGGGTTGGAGCACTCCTGGATAAGCCCTTTGCTTGAAAATTTAGAAACTTTACTTGTTTGGAACTGCCATTGTTTGACAAACTTGACACCATCCATTGTGTCCTTCTCTAATCTCATAAAGCTTTATGTAAAGGGTTGTTGTGGATTGAAATACTTGTTCACATTTTCAACCGCCAAAACATTGGTTGTGCTGAAGGAGATGCACATAACCAAATGTAAATCACTTAAAGCAATAGTGGCTCAGGACGGAGAAGGAGGTGACGATGATGATGATGGTGATGAAGATAATGATGTAGAGGAGGAAGGGGGTGGTGAAGGTGATGAAGATGAAGATGAAGACGAAGATGAAGATGAAGATGAAGATGAAGATAAAGATGAAACTAAAGCTGAAGGTGATGAAGATAAAGATGAAGATGAAAATGAAGGTAAAGGTGAAGGTAATGAAGATGAAGATGGAAATGAAGGTGGAGATGAGATTGCATTCAAAAAGCTTGAGATTTTGACTCTTAGCTCATTACCAAAACTTAGAAGCTTTTACACAGGGAGTTCCTCTTTGAATTTTCCATCCTTGCAAGTACTGTCCTTTAGCAAGTGCTACAGCGTGAAACTTTTGCGTCTCTCTGACAAAGTACCAAAGAAATTGACAGTGGTAATAGACGGAAACTGCTGTAAACGTGATGTAAATTCGGTGATCATGCAACAAGACGAGGAAGAGGCATCCTTAGTATGATGATAGATTCCCTTGATTTGTAAGTATAAATATGATTAGCTTATTCTCATGGACATGCAATGTAGCTTAGTCAACTGCTATTGATTGATTAAGAAATTTTCATTGTTTACATATATGTAGAATTGAGAATGTTGAATGAATACATATTCTATCTGAATTAATTTGGTCTTTTCTAATTAACTCACTTTTGCTAATAATTTGCTTCAGGAAAGTGTTGTCTGGTGAGAGAAGCCTATTGCCGTTGCATTCACTCATGTTAGCCTTGAAAACTAATTGTCTTTTGCAACAACAGACTGAACAGAGTAAAAAACATGGAATCCTAGTGAGTTTGTTATTTTCCTGCTTTTGTTTTTTATATTATGAAAGCATGGACATGAACATACTAAAAGATAAAATGACAAATAAATTTTGAGAAATACTTTTAAAAAAATCAAACATGATAATGTCTTTAATTTGATTTAGCATGGGCAGAAGCTCAAAGTTGTGAAAACTTGTTTTTATAAAATCACCAAGATTTGATATGTTGTAAACGTTCCCGTCACCATATTGATTAATAGATTCAATTTATTTTCTTTTTTTATCTCTAAGCTTAAAACTATTTTAACTTTCAGCTATTATCTAATGTTATTTTTTTTCCTAAAAATTTCATGGTTCAGGGGAAATGAAAGAATGCAATAGGATAGGTGGATCGAGAGCATCATGGCAACAATTATTAATAAATCAAAGGGCTTTTCTTTTCAATTGAAGTGTGGTGTGCTTGAATAAAGTTTACCTGTATGCAAGCAGGAATTATCGGTGGTTCTTAAGCTCACAATGGTGTTTTTCTGAATAAAGTTGTCTTGTATTTATATGGGACGAGATGCGTGCATGATTTTTAAGTTACAAGAAGGGTGTTTCATAAATAAATTTGATTTGTATCTTTATTGGAGGTTTGCATTGTCTTCATTGAGTTGCATACGGATGTACTATATGAATAAAGTTGGCGTGGATGTATTTTTGGAAAAGGATGCTCCATGGAGAAATTTTGGCAAACTAGCTTTTTGGTAAGCTAGTTTATAAACTAATTTGACTAAAATAAGTTTGTTTGATATATGAGTTTAATTTAATAGCTTCTAGCATATTTTTATAACCTACTTTAATTAGCTTATGAAAATAAGTTAGTTTATAAGTTACTATTTTTTTTTTGTCATTTTACATTTTTCAACTTATTAGTTAATTTTACTAAATATTTTTAATTTAATCAATTAACTAGTTGATGACCCGTGCCTTGCACGGATGAAATTTAATATTAATAATATATTAATATAAATAATTTTCTATAATATGAAATATATCTCCTTTCATATTTTTTTAGACCTTTTTTTTCTCCAAACATTAAGAATGCAGTAGAAATTAGATTCATATAGATGCATTTTCACTATTTTAAGCATGGAATTTTTTTGGTATGTTTTATGAGGCACTTCATTGTGACTCTATTTAATAATTTTGAGGATGACAAATACCTTTATATTCTTTCTAGCAGTGTCTTCACACAAGTCAGGTTACACAAAGCACAAACAATTTCCTGCATATTAATGAGGCTAAATTACTCTTTTAGTCAATTATCTTTATTTTATGTTGTAATTTGATTTTTTATTTTTTAAAAATTGTAAAATAATCCTTTATCTTTGACCACTTTTATGGTGGACCACTTTGGTGGTCAAGTGGTTCACCACAGTCCAGTTTTTACTTACTGTTAGATAAATGAATAGAATATTCAAGGGCCCAGATCGTTAGCTGCGTTTTTTTAATTGATATATTATGAATTGCATTTAACTATTTTCAATTTGGAGTAGTTTACAATAGTGTCCCTTAGTAATTAGGATTTCTGAAATGAGAAGCATAATCCTTTTGAAGGTAAGGTTCAGGGCGTTTGTTCGTTGTTGGTTATGGAAGATTTTTGTTGCGAATGTTAGATTCGAGGTACAATCGGCTGAGATATTAAATCGCAGGTGCTAGCTAACATTGCAGTTTTTTGATCTCAACTCAACAATCCCAAAAGTCTCTCTCCCCAAATCCCCGATTCTCTCTTCATCCACGGGTCCATATAACACATACATCCTATCCTTATTTCCTACCACCACCGACGTCGGAAACTGCCGCACATTAACCTCCACCTTGTGGTACACCGCTCCCTCCGCCCAATTATCGATACTCTTCACCAACCACAGCTCCTTCATCGGCGACACCACCGCCGCTGCGCCGTCGTTCCTCACTGCCATGTGTGGGTTCCGTTGAGAATCACTTTTTATGGATGTTAACCGATTACTAGAGATTAATGAAGGGTACTATTGTCCGTTCATATTTTAAAAATTATAATCATTCAAAACTATAAAAAAATTAAAATATTATTATAATGGATTTCAAAACTGGATCACGGTAGATCACATGACCAAGTACCCTAGAAGTTGTCATTATCTTAATTTTAAGTTGTAATTTAGTCATTTATTTTTTAAAAGTTACAAAATGATTCTTTAAATAATTTTTTTATAGCATCTTTATCCTATAAGTAATGTATTTTTTAATTTTTTTAGGATAAACATGCTATAAAAAAATTACTTAAGGGATTATTTTATAACTTTTAAAAAATAAATGATCAAATTGCAACTTAAAATAAAGATAAGGGATCATTTTACAACTTTTAAAAAATAAAGAACCAAATTACAACCTAAAATAATGATTTAGCCTATTAATAATGATGTTCCTCCTATGTAATGTCAATCTAGTTGGTAATCTATTCAAAAGCAACTGCCAAGAGAAGAGATCAAAACTTTCATAGGGGCAATACTAGATCAAAATAGGCATTACAATATGAGTTGACCTCCATAAACATAAGTTATTATATATGGAATTAGGACGGAAAACTTGGACTCCAATGGAGCCCTAGATCTGATTTCTCAAAACTTCTCCCATTCCTTTGATAAAAATTGTGAAAAAGAAATTGAGTAGTGTTGTACCATCATGAGGACCTTGGCGAAGAGTGCAGTTCCAATGGCGGTCACAATCACGGGCATGGTGGCAGTGTCGATGTCAACAGTCATGTCCTTACTTATTGATCTCATTTTTTTCTTCTCCAATTTTCTTTTGTTTCCTCCAAAACTGACATAACAAAATGAAGGTATCTAGCAGTTGAATGGGGTCTTTTGATATGAAGCTAGTGTTAGTGGCCTTCATGTAGGAAAGAATGAGTTTGGAGAGTCTAATTTCTTATTCTTCTCTATCCAATATTGAGTTCATTTTTTAGGATATAATGTCAATAATGCACTAATTGAGGAGGTGAGAGTTACGAAAGTTTTAATATCTATACCTATATTATATATAAAGAGAATAGAAAGTTTTAGTGTACACATTTTTTATCCCATTTTACTCTTATAACTACCTTTTAAATATCTTTTTTTTTTATCTCTATAACTACTCTCTTCAATTAACCCAACTTCTATTATCTTTTTCATTATTTTTTATTTTTCAAAAATTATAGAGGCACACGGTGCCTCTTTTCCTAGCCTCATAGAAATTGTGTTATTGTCATTATAACACAATTTCACCCGTGCCGTCAGCGGTGGTGGTGGTGGCAGCAACGACGGTCATGGTGGCGGAGGTGGTGGCGGCCATGGTGGTGATGGTGATGGTGATGGGTTAAAGCTAATATTGAAGAAGAGTGGCGTGATGATTGAGATATTTTAGAACGTGATAATTAAGATGTTTTATAAATTTGATTTTTATTTAGTAAATCTTTTAGAGATTTGATGATTATATTAGATTTTAATTTGAATTTTTAAATATTTTAATCTCAATCATCTATTATTTTTAATCTGTATCTGATGGTTGTTATTAGTTATTCTCATATTTTCACATAAGAAAGTGTTCTCACATTAGTCGTCCTATATATATTCAAGTGATACATGTTTGATTCTCTCAAATAAGGTATTGAATTTAAACTTTGTTAGAATTTCCTACCCAAATAAAATTATTCCTGTAAAAATACCAGTGGTCTAAATAAAAAAAATAAAAGGTAATGTTTTTTCCTTTTTAGTATATTCAATATTTCTCTTTTATGTAATAATTTCTATTTTAATTTCTTGCCACATGCTATTTTTTTTATGTTCAATTAATTTCTTAAGTTTCAACAGCTCCACGTGTTCTTTTGTTAAATATATCGTAAGGTTCCTTATACAAATATTTCTTTTGAGCTATACGACATTCAGTGATTCTATTTCTCCATTTTTGTGGTACAAGGACTTTCCCATCAGTAACAAAACAAATATAAAGTTAGTTACCCGTTAAGCGGAGAAAATACTGTGCATTATTACAACAACAATAATAATATGCTGTATAAAATTTTTAAGTTTGTACCCAACTTTATATAATTTTTTTTCTCCAAATTTCATTAGAAAATGTATAACAACCAATTTTTGAATAAAAATATAAGATTGTCAAGTAAATAAATGACTAGGAAAACAGAACAATTATGTCAGAAAAAGAAAACAGAACAATTTTTTTTTTACTGATTTTTAATTGCTGATTTCTTTCCCAAAATTACATTTTTGGCATCTCTTCTTCTCCCTTCCTTTCCCAAAACAATCATCGCTCATTTTTGTCATTGCTTGATGGACGTGGTTTTTACCCGCTCAATCCTCACAAACACAAATGTGAAGGAATCAAATCTTCTATAACATGTGTACGTTATCCTATCTGTTCTCTATATAAAAAATAATATCTCAATTATAAAATAAAGTTAATAATTAAGAGACAGTTGTTATTTATTAAAAGAATTGTTTCTTAGTGATGTGTATATATATTTTTAAGAGAAACATGAAAGCAGACAAAAAGAACGACAGATAATTTCAATCCATGTATATATATTAGACACGTTTCATTTGTGTAATCAAGGTGAAACAAACTGCAAGAGACATTGGGAATGTAATCAACCATTCATGTGATTAGCTTAGTTGGAGTGGGTGAAAAGAAGCCTTAGAATAATTTATTTGTTATATTGAGATTTTAGAAGAACATCAGAAGAAAAGAGAATAAAGACCCCAGCATTATATCCAAACTTCAAAGGCCATGGAAGAGATCACCAAACCATTTGGGACTTCTCTTTTGGTACCATCAGTTTAAGAATTGGCTAAAGAAAAGATATCTATTGTTCCACAAAGATACATTCAGCTTCAATATGAAGAAATTGTGGTCTTCTCTGAAGAAGCTAATAGTATCCTTGAGATTCCAATTATTGATATGAAGAACTTGCTCTCTGTGGAATCTGGTGGTTCTGAATTGGCCAAACTTCACCTTGCATGCAAAGAATGGGGATTCTTTCAGGTCTTTTCTCTCTCTTTATCCTTCAATTTCTTTATAACACATCTTTCTGTTTGATCCTGGACTCAGGAAATTTTAGATACATAAAAAAATCACTTACAAGATAAAACTATATATGTATATGCTAAATTTGAATTTTTGAATTATGAATTGATTTTGCTGTTAATCTCCTTGTAGCTGATAAACCATGGTGTTAGCTCTTCCTTGGTGGAGAAGGTGAAGTTGGAGATTCAGGATTTTTTCAACCTTCCAATGTCAGAGAAGAAAAAGTTTTGGCAGAGTCCACAACATATAGAGGGTTTTGGACAAGCATTTGTTGTGAGTGAAGGCCAAAAACTTGATTGGGCTGACCTTTTCTTTATGACCATTCTTCCAAAAAATTTGAGAATGCCCCACTTATTTCCACAGCTCCCTTTTTCATTCAGGTTCTCTGTCTTTCTATGTCTTTTGACAAATTCATGTCTCAAAGGGTTTGCATGCTTAGTCACTACTCTTTGTCATGCAGAGAAACTTTAGAGCTTTACTCACAGGAACTTCAAAATCTAGCCATGGTTATTATTGCACATATGGAAAAGGCTCTTAAGGTGGATGAAATGGAAATGGTAAAGTTATTTGAAGACTTGAGACAGTCTATGAGGATGAACTATTACCCTCCATGTCCTCAACCAGAGAAGGTTATTGGCCTCACACCCCATTCAGATGGAGTTGGTCTCACTATCCTCCTACAAGTCAATGAAGTAGAAGGGCTCCAAATAAAGAAAGATGGCATGTGGGTTCCTATTAAGCCCCTGCCTAATGCCTTCATTGTCAACATTGGAGAAATACTTGAGGTAATATAAGTACCATTCATGTCACTATAAACTAACTCTTGAATTTCCACTTGCATAATTAGAAGCAGTATGTTGATTAAAATAGCTTCAATTTAGTTATGAGCAGACAATAAATGTGTGAGCTAAACTCTTGGTTACATAATTGAACAGATCAATATATCATAATATGCGACTATAAGTAAATTCAAAGGATAAGTCAATATGTATTTTGGTATTGATATAATTTTTCTGATGAGAAATGATAGAAATACATTCTTTGATAGTTAACATATTTTTTATCATTATCTGAATTTTTTTTTGGAAATCACAGAATGTTACAAGTTTCATTTTTTGTTTAATAAATCTCACTTATGATTTTATAATTTCTAATAAATTTCAATAAATAACTGTGTGTTAAAAAGTGTATTATTAGCACTCTTTTTCTGCTTTCTTCATGCGGTTTAACATTCACATGACTCATTTGATTTTGTTTGAGTGTTTTATATGGCAGATTATAACCAATGGGATATACCAAAGTATTGAGCACAGAGCAATAGTGAACTCTGAAATAGAAAGGCTTTCAATTGCAACATTCCACAGCCCTAAACAAGAAGTTGAAATAGGTCCTGCGGCTAGCTTAATCACTGAACAAACACCAGCAAAGTTCAAAAGAATTAAAATGGAGGAATACTTCAAGGGCCTATTTGCTCGTAAACTTGATGGAAAATCTTACCTAGATACCATAAAAATAGAGCATCACAATTGAAGTTAATAAAAACTAGCTACTGGCTTTATGGTATTGTCACCATATGCCAATGCTGGATTGTAGCCCAATAGCAGTGCGTGCATTTATGAATAAATTGAAGACCAGTTGTCATCCATAAGGAACAAAGGGCGAGCCAAAGTAGTCACATTTTCTTTGTTAATTTTGTTTCTGTACTCATGCAATCACAGGTTCCTATTCTAGCTAGCTAGCAAGATGATGTTATGTGCAAGATTACAAAGATGAAACCATGTTCTTTATCCTTTTAATCTCAACCTATTTTTTTTTTTGCTTAATTACAATTTTTACCCCCAACTTTTTATTTTTTGGCAAACTTTACCCCCAACAAATTAATTTGGTGCATTTTACCCCCAACATTTTTAAAAATTGCAAATTTTACCTTCTATTATTGTGCTGATGTGGCATGCTGACATAAGCATAAAAAATGGAGGTAAAATTCACCAAAAAATAAAAAGTTAGGAGTAAAATTTGCCAAAAATGAAAAAGTTAGGGATAAAATTTGCCAAAAAATAAAAAATTGGGGGTAAAAAATATAATTATTTTAGCATGCCACGTCATCAAAATTGTGGAAGGTAAAATATGCATCTTTTAAAAAATGTTGGGGGTAAAATGTACCAAATTAATTTATTGGAAGTAAAATTCGCCATAAAATAAAAAGTTGGGGGTAAAAATTACAAGTAAGCCTTTTTTTTTTTTTACAGAAAATCTCAACCTATTTAATTAGTTTGTTTTTATACTTTTAATAGATACAACTTTATGAAGCACCAAACTTCTAAAGTCAAGTCACAATGAGTAATTGCACGCTTAGATATGTTTGGCCCAATTTTCTTTTCATTTTAAAATTATTTTTAATTTGGAGCTAAAAATATATATGTATTTTTTTTTAAGTAGGTGTTGATTGTCGGTTTCTATTTTCTCAGCTTAAAAACACCTAATATAAAAGTTGTTTGGTAAAAAATGTTAAAAAAATTATTTTGTTTAAAAATAGTTATCTTCATCAGATAAAAAAGTACTTTTATAAAAAAAAATATTAGTAAAATAATTTAATTTACAAAACAGTTGATGATGTCATATTAGTTGATGAGGGATTTAAAAATACAGTTTAAAAAAAAAGAAGCTTAAATAAAATTTTGATCCCCTACATTTTATTTCTTTTATTTTGGTTCAATTGAACATTAGACTTAACATATTCATTTAAGGTACCATCAAGAAATGATTTAATTAATTAAAATGTAAGAAATAAAAGAAATAAATGTAGGCAAAATTGAGAATTGAACCAAAATTGTGAATTTTCTAAAATAGAAGGATCAAATGTCTCTATTTTGAGATAGGGTGACCAAAATTGTGGATTAACTAAATAGGGGGACTAAAATTGTATTTAAGCCAAAAAAAAATTACACGTGACTACCTGTCAGACTCTTTAATGATGAGGAAAATCATTGGAATTAGAGCTATCAAATAGGCTGGGTCGGGCCGGCCCCGCCCGTGTGGGCCAACCAGTTCACTGGACCAGCCCCGCCTGGTCTGTATAACATTCAGGTTGCTATTTTTTGGGCTCGGACTGACCCTATATCGGGCCACCGGGCCAGTGGGCCAAATTGACCTGAATTTAAAATGAATAAAAAAATAAAAAATAAATTTTAGATTTAAAAAATAAAAATAAAATCCCTTTTTTTTGTGCAATGGAGGAGTACGTCATTCTTTTTTTTTTTGGTACAATATGAGATTTCTGCTACTTAAGTTACGTGATGCTAGCTGCAGTAGCTACACTACCCCTTTTTTTAGCAGCAAAGGAATAATTCATTAAAAACTATACTACAAAGTAAAGCCATAGCATGCAGTATGGCCAATTAACCAATAAAATACCTCCACCAGGTAGCGTAGCCAGTTATGAAACCTATATTTTTTATTTAATACTAAATGCAACAAATATTTTTTTTATTTGAAAGTTTTATTATACCAGTCTTCAGGCCAGCCTGTGGCCTGCGGGCCAGTCCGGCCTAAGGCCATTTGGCCCGTCGGGCCAAGCAGGCCAGGCCAAAAAGGCCTAGTTCTATTTAGGCCATCATTTTTAAAGCCCAGCCTGGCCTTATTAGAGGGCTGGCCGGGCCGGCCCGTCGAGCCAGATCCAAATTGACAACTTTAGTTGGAATAGCATCATAGTAGAGTCCAGCATCATTGTGGATCCTTGATTTTCTTTTTTCCTTTTTTAGAAAAAAGGCATGGAATAGCATTATAGTAGAGTCCAGCATCCCAAGTTTCCTATTATGTTGACACCCTAAATCCTATTAATCATTTACCAAACAAACCAGACCTAAATTTATTAAAATCAGAAAAAGAGAACAAAATACGTGGAAGGACTGTACCAAAATCCATATGAAATCTATACTGTGAAAGGCCCATACTATTTCAAGTAAAAGAGGAAGAACAAAAAGAGGAAACAGAGTCCCCATCAGTGAGAACCTTAGTTAACAACAGCAAAATTGGCGAGGAGATCAGCACATTCATTACCCTCTCTAAAGATATGAGTTGCTTTGTAGCGTAAAAACCTAGCAAGCAACCATGAAGTCAAAACAGCGATCCATCTAATTTTTCGCCTCTGCTCCACACTTCAAACTCTAACCTACCAAAACGGCATCTCCACCTTCCTTTCATCAATATTGCATCGACCATACCTCACCAAATGCTAAACTAAATCTCACCAAATGTTATCAGATCATCAAATCTGGAATGTATAAAAAAAAGTGTGAATTTACGAATTGTCTAATTTGGAATAAGAAAATTATTATTCTGAAAAACTTTTTACCTATGCCCCATTGTATTTCTTGGACGACATAATCAGCTTCATCCTTCCTTACATTATTTAAAAAATAATATAGTAATTGTATATGATACTAGTATTATATATAATTATTTCTAGTTTTTATTTTTTTTCCAAACACACACATTTAAAAATATAGTCTAAAATTAAAAGAAATAATGTTTTAGTGTTCAGTTACATTATTTAAAAAACATTATCCTAATATTTTAACATGAAACAAAAAATGTTTAAATGTCATATCCTTGTCCCTTTTCCTCACATTTACTCTGACCAGTAGGAACATATGGACTTTGATTTTGACGTAACATTTTATTTCACCTGAGTAGGGACGATGAGTGGGAAATTAGTATTATTCAAATTGTTTGGTTGCTAGTTGGAGCCACCGCAAGCCAAAACCATGGTTTTTTAAAAGAAGTTGACGCAAATTGTCGACGACTTTCTTTTGTATATTGTAAGAATATATTGACCATTTCTAAAAAGATTTTGCAACTAATTGTTCTAACGTAATCAGGAAATAAAATATTGAGTATTTCATCTAATCTAAGAACACTATGTTAACCATAGTACTTTTCGTGAACCTCATCATCATATATAATTATGAGTGTAATTTTTTTTTATAAAATATTATTCTTTATAAAAATTCATTTATTTCTTCGTGGCATAAATTATTATATTTAATTAGATACATATGACTTAAAAAATATTTGCTTTTGATTGATATATATATATATATATATATATATATATATATATATATATATATATATATATATATATAATTTTAATTTTAATTTTAAATTTAAATTTTAAATGTATTTCTTATTTTTTTTAAATTCTTCTCCACCCTTCCTTTTCCAGAATAATCAACGCTCATTTTTTGTCAATGCTTGATGGACTTGGTTTTATCCGTTCAATTCTCATAAGAGGTCAATTTTTTTCAAGAGGAGTGTCAGTAATATACTTTTTCTAACACATTTTACTATTAGTTAAAATTATTATAAATATAAATTAGAAAAAAATTCATTAAATTCCAACAAGTTCTAAACAACAACATATAGTGTATTTAAAATAGTACATTAAAAAGAAGTTTGTTAGCATTTTTCATCCTCACAAAGAATGTGAAGGAATCAATAATTCTATAACGTGTGTACATTACCTTTTCTGTTCTCTATATAAACAAAAAGTTAATAATTAAGAGAAAATTGATGTTGATGTTATTTATAAAAAGAATTGTTTTTTGGTGATGAAGTACAATTTTTTTGGGTAAATATCCTATTTAGTCCCTGAACTTTCCATTCACTGACAATTTAGTCCTTACATTTTTTAAATTACCAATTTAGTCCACAAATGTGCAAATGTTGCGACAAATTAGTCCAACCGTTAAGTATGCGCCGTTTCCATTAATGTTGAGTGCATACGTGGCACGTCGTCAATGAGGTGGCAAATCCACGTGTACGGGGGGTGTTCCATGTCAGCATGGACTAAATTGTCAGTGAAAATGAATTTTTTTTTTTTTTACAGTTTCTTTTTAAGGTTACGTATATAACAACCATTTACTCTCGAAAATTTGAAGAAGTTTTCATTTCGTTCAGGAAGTAACTGTCAAAATGGTCCCCAACTTTTGACACTTAATGTTAAAATGGTCCCAAAAAATATAACTAACTAGGAAACTGGTCCACAACAATTATGAAATAAACGTGCATTCATAGTAAAATTGCAAAATGTGTTCATTACATTGGCAAATACTACTAAAATTTCTAATGTGACAACTTCCATGCTCAATTCAAATTCTGGTACATTCAAATTCTAATGCCCTTGAACACTGCCAAACTAATCCCCTAAGCTCCTTATCTTTTCATTGTTTGGAAAAATTCCTCCACAAATGCACAACACAGAACCTATGAGGAGCATTAGGGAAGACCTCCTTCATTGCAGGGACTAGACCCTATACGTGATTGTAAGCATACATCAGTTACAGTTAGAAGCAAATTTTCTTTTAGCATACTGACAAATTAGTCCCTAAAGTATGCCACTTAATGACAAAGTGATTGTCAAACTATACAACTTATTGACAAATAAGTCCACAATGCACTAATAATAATATACATCAAATACCAACATGAGTAGGTGGAGGCAAAAAAAAAAAACCCACAGCGAAATACCTTCAACTAGTTGTCGTTTGTCTTCAACGAGTCATTACCAATCATCTTCTAATGGCGGTAAAAAATGAACTGCCACTATCCACCGGTCGTCGTCACCATTGGCCATTGGCAAAGCGAAGGGTGGGAAAGAGAAAAAGGAGGAAAGACAGTGATTTTCTCTGAAAGGTTACAAATGGTAACAACAACATGAATGGTCACTTAAAGAGTAAAAAGGGAAAAAATTTGACTGACAAATTGGTCCTCTAACCTAGCTAAGCGCATGCAAATCACATCCGCCACGTAGATTTGCCATGTCATCGACGACGTGCCACGTCACTATTGACGTTAACAGAAATGGTAAATACTTAACGGTTGGACTAATTTGTCACAACATTTGCACATTTGTGGACTAAATAAGTATTTTCGAAAATGTAGAAACCAAATTGTCAGCGAATAGAAAGTTCAGGGACTAAATAGGCTATTTACCCTTTTTTCTTTTAGAGAAGCATGAAAGCAGACAAAAAGAATGGCATATAATTATAATCCATGAATATATTAAGAGAAAATTGATGTTATTTATAGAAAGAATTGTTTTTTTGGTGATGAAGAACATTTTTTTTAGAGAAACATGAAAGCAGACAAAAAGAACGGTAGATAATTTTAATCCATGTATATATATTATTAGACACGTTTCATTTGTTTAATCAATGTGAAACAAACAAACTACAAAAGACATTGGGAATGTAATAAACCATTCATGAGAATGATTAGCTTAATAAGAGTGGGTGAAAATATTGAGATTTGAGAAGACATCAGAGAACAAAGACCCCAGTTTTATAACCAAAGGCCATGGAAGAGATCACAAAACAATTAGGGACTTCTCTTTTGGTACCATCAGTTCAAGAATTGGCTAAAGAAAAGATATCTACTGTTCCACAAAGATACATTCAGCCTCAACATGAAGAAGACATTGTGGTCTTATCTGAAGAAGCTAATAGTATCCTTTAGATTCCAATTATTGATATGCAAAGCTTGCTCTCTGTGGAATCTGGTAGTTCTGAATTGGCCAAGCTTCACCTTGCATGCAAAGAATGGGGATTCTTTCGGGTCTTTTTTTCTTTCTTTTTTCTCTTTATCCTTCAATTTCTTTATAACACATCTTTCTGTTTGATCCTGGACTCTACACATTTTACATATATCAAAAAGAGAAAATAGGTGATGCATTGATAGTGTAAAAAAGTTTTACATTGTCATCCAATCACAATCCACAATGTATAGTAAGTTTTGTAACTTTTACAATAACTACCTTTAAAGTCATACTAATGGTGATTTATGATTGGTTGATAGTAGGGTTTTAAAAATCGTTCTGAATCGGAAATATTGTCAGCATCATAACGGTATAGGACCTCAACGACACCGTTACGCGCCGATATTGTGGAGCGATCGAAAATCACGTGTAACGGACGCGACATAACGTATTGCGACCGCAACAAACACAAAAGGAAACACAACAGAACGTAACGCGGTAACGGGACTCCGACGTGGCCACCATCGTAAGTTCATGTGCGTCTTGCTTTTGCGGTTGCGAGGTAGAGGGGCAGAGCGGCCCCTTGCAGCTCCTAAGACACTCGTCGCGGAGCGCCTAGCTCTAGCTCCGTCGTGGCACCATTTGCGGGGAAAATCACAGCCATTTTCGGGTTTTGCAGCCGCTCCTTCGTTTGCGTTGTCGCCAGACAAGGATATACGACCTTCGCCGTTGCTGGACAAGGCCTTGTGACCTTCGCCGTCGCTGACAACAGCTTCTGCGACCTCCGTCTTGCCACCGCTGACCTTTAACTCATTCATCTGCATTGTCTTCCTCTTCCATAGGGGCGGCGCAAGCTTGTGCAGCTTATGGGTTGGGTCTTAGGGTTTTCGGTGTTCTTTTTTTCTTTTCTCTCATATGTTGTTGGGCCTGAGTCCAATAGCTTTTTTTTTTCTTATGTAAAACATAAGATATAAGATATAATATAATCAAATAAATAATAATTATTATAATAATAATAATAATAATATATTAAAAATATAAAAAATATTTAAAGCATAACATATAGTAGTAATATAATAAACTAAATAATAATAATAATAATCTAAATACAGCATAATATATGATAATAATTATAAATAATCGTAATAAAAACTAAATAAAACATAAAATACAATACAATAAATTAAATAATAGTAATAACAAAATTTATAAATAATATAATAATAAGAAATATCTATAGTAAGTAAAAAAAAATATAAAATATTATTAAACAAGTACATATATTGTTATATAATATATTAGTTATAGGTTATTTCATAGTGATAAAAAAATATTAATTATAGGTTATTATAGATTATATAATGATATAAAACATTTTAATAAATTTTTTTACAAAATGGTGAAGCATTCACACCGCGACGACTGCAATCCACATCGCAGAATCCGCAATATCTGTAACCGTAAAAACCTTAACGCGAACGCGACCGCAATTTAAAACCTTGGTTTGACAGTGTAAAACTATTTTACACTGGTAGTGCATCACTATTAAACTCTATTACAAAATCAGTTAAAGTTAAAACTATATAAGTATATATAAAATTGAAATTTTGAATTAATTAAGAATTGATTTAGTTGTTAATCCCCTTGTAGCTGATAAACCATGGTGTTAGCTCATCCTTGGTGGAGAAAGTAAAGTTGGAGGTTCAGGATTTCTTCAACCTTCCAATGTCAGAGAAGAAAAAGTTCTGGCAGAGTCCACAACATATAGAGGGTTTTGGACAAACATTTGTAGTGGGTGAAGAGCAAAAACTTGATTGGGCTGACATTTTCTTTATGACCACTCTTCCAAAACATTTGAGAATGCCCCACTTGTTTCCACAGCTTCCTTTCAGGTTCTCTTTCTTTCTATGTTTTTTTCACAAATTCATGTCTCAAAGGGCTTTCATGCTTAGTCACTACTCTTTGTCATGCAGAGACACTTTGGAGCTTTACACACAAGAACTCAAAAATCTAGCCATGGATATTATTACACATATGGAAAAGGCTCTTAAGGTGGAAGAAATGGAAATGACAAAGTTATTTGAAGACTTGACACAGACTATGAGGATGAACTATTACCCTCCATGTCCACAACCAGAAAAAGTTATTGGTTTCACACCCCATTCAGATGGAGTTGGTGTCACCATCCTCCTACAAGTCAATGAAGTAGAAGGGCTCCAGGTAAAGAAAGATGGCATGTGGGTTCCTATTAGGCCTCTGCCTAATGCCTTCATTGTTAACATTGGAGAAATACTTGAGGTAATATAATCATTCATCACACTATAATACCAACTCTTGAAATTCCACTAGCATGATTAAAAGCAACATGTTGAAAAATATATATAGCTTCAATTTAGTTATGAGCAGAGACATTAAATGTGAGCTAAATTCTTGGTTACATAATTGAATAGATCACTCATCACTGTATAATGATATGCGACTACAAGTAAATTCAAAGCCCAAGGGAAAAAGTATATTTTTTAATAATATGGATGTTTTTGGTATTATCATTTTTTTAGAAATGGTAGCAATATACTCTCTTATACATTCTTTTGAATATACTTTCTGTTATTGACTCAATTTTTTCGGAAATCATAAAATTTTGTGAGTCTCACTTCATATTTGATGAGTCTCACCTGTGATTTAATAGTTTCCAACAAATTTTATCTCATAGCACAAAGTGTGTTAGAGGGAATGTATAAGATAGTATGTTACTAATGCTTCTCTTTTTCTATTTAGCACCCACATGACATCTTTGACTCTGTTTGAGTGTTTTATATGGCAGATTATAACCAATGGGATATACCAAAGTATTGAGCACAGAGCAACAGTGAACTCTGAAATAGAAAGGCTTTCAATTGCAACAATCCACAGCCCTAAAATAGACGTTGAAATAGGTCCTGCGGCTAGCTTAATCACTGAACAAACACCAGCACATTTCAAAAGAATTAAAATGGAGGAATACATCAAGGACCTATTTGCTCGTAAACTTGATGGAAAGTCTTACTTAGATACCATAAGAATATAGCATCAGCAATCGAATGCTGGATTGTAGCCCAATTGCGTGCGTGAATTTATGAATAAATTAAAGACCTGTTGTCATCCATAAGGTCGAGCCAAAGTAGTCACATTTTCTTTGTTAATTTTGTTTATGTGCTCAAGCAATCACAGGTTTCTATTCAAGCTAGCAAGATGATGTTATGTGCAAGATTACAAAGATGAAACCATTTTTCCTTTTAATCTGTCTTAAGTAAATACAGCTCTATGAAGTACCGAACTTCTAAAGTCAAGTCACATTAACTACTATGTTTAGGGTTTAAAAGGAAAAAATAAGCCATAAATTAATCTATTTGCCCTTAGCCCGCAATGCACTACATATATATATATATATATATATATATATATATATATATATATATATATATATATATATATATATATAGGTAACAAATGTTAGCTGGAAACTAAATTTTGTGAGTTAGCACTAGCACGAATTGACATATTTAAACTTGACTTTGACTCAAATCCTACACTTTAATATAATGAAAAATGACTTTAATTTCTATAAAAACTAAATCTTCCTTTCATCAGCGATCCATCCAATTCTTGGCCTCTGCTCCACACTCCCAAACTCTAAGCAACCAAAATGGCATTTCCACCTTCCTTTCATCAGTGCTACATATATTGATCGCACCTCACCAATCAGCTAAACTCTATAAATCTCACCAAATGTTTTATCTTGTACCTTGGGGGACCAATTTCTTTTTCTTCCCAGGGTCGAATTGGGCTGGCCCAAGTACTCTTGACTATTTCATATGTTTGGGCTGCATACATGTAGTCTCCGTCAGTTAAAAGCAAGCTACACAGTGCCCATTTCAATGAGGTCCAACTCTTCGTGGCATCTTTAGTTGTTTGAGGTCGACTCAAAGTGATAGACCCTCCAAGACGGTTCTCCCACTTCTATGACTGCCTCCACACTAGTACAATAAGGGGGGAAGAAGTCTCTCTTGTGGTTGAGTGGAGAGTGGTCTGGTGAGACCATATCATATTGGGTAGTTGGTTGACTCGATTTGTTTTTTTACATTATCCAATCTTCTTTTCAATCCTTTGCGGATGACCCTATTTTTTTATTTTTTTATTTCTCTTGACTGTTGGTTTGAGTATGCACTACTAATGAGAAATGGTGCTTGATCTTCAAGTGTCCAAAAATGTTTGTCAGTGAACTGAGTCCCATTTTTGGAAATGATGACCTTTGAAATGCCTAAACAACATATGACTAATATATAAACGAACTTTGTGGCATTCTTGACTATGATCTTTGTGAGTTGTTCAACTTCAATCCACTTGATAAAGTAATATGCTGCCATAGTTATTGTGCGTTTGTTTTACACAAATCACGTATTCTGAGACATGTTGAACTTAATTTTTGTGAAAGGGAGCTTTGGCGTTCAATGTGCTTGAACGCAAAAACAAACACAACTTAAATACTTGACTTGCCCGAGAACCTGTGGGAAACAAGTATGTTGATTCTCCATAAAGTTACCATGCATGGTGAAAAAATGTTGAGCTCTATGGGTAATGCGATGTGAACGTCGATGTGGTGTTGACATTTGTCACAATTCGTGACATGGTAGTATGAATAAGTTTTCATGATCAATTAATCGTATCCGATCATTAGGGTTTTAAGCTAGGGACTTTCCTTCGACATAATGTCTATAATTCCTCTAATGGACATCTATCAGGTGGTCACTTGCTTTCATTAGGCTTAGGCATTTAAGTATCGAGGGTGCAGAAACCTCTTAGATAGAGCCATCCATTGACAATGGTGTACTAGTTGACTTTTTGTTATAGTCTTAGGCAGTGTTATCAGACCCGGCCCGGTCATCGACTCGGCCGGGGTACTGGATCACTGGGTCAGGGGTCAACTCGGTGAGTCAACAGTTGACCCGCATGACTCGGCCTGTATTAAAAAATAATAAAAAATTCATAACCTGTAAAGTTTTTAATAATTTTTTTTAATGATTTCATAACCTGTAAACTTGTACACTTTTTTGTGTGTGCAGAAAAGATAGCTTATAAACTTATACCCTTAAATATTTAAAGTTTAACAAAATTCAACACATTTATAAGCATAGTTATGAACTTGTTTAATAATCTTGAGCAGCATATTTTTTTTCTAAAATTCAACATACACAACCTTAAGTTATAATTTAAAATATATCATTATCATCTATTTATTAAAAGTTAAAACTATCATTGTTGTACACCGGCAGACATAATCTAATATATCTATATATAAACCTATTTTATTTAGACAATACAATTTTTTCATTCATCCCATTATTGCTCTGATAAAAAATAATAATTTTTCAAACCAGTAAGTATATTGGATGAGATAAGATAAATACAAGTTTTACTCGTAGATAACAATATAAGCCAAGGAGAAAAGGCAAAATTGGAAGTGACAATAGTTTTATGATTTTATCATCTTAAATCCTAACATACGGTTATGCTTGGTAAAAAAAAGTAAGCAAATATATAAATAATATAAGTGTAAGATATAAATTAAATTTTCTTATATGAGTGTTATTGTTCTCCTGTAAAAAAAAAAAAAAACAAACCAAAATTCGTGACCCGCCGAGTCAACCGGGTCACCGGGTCAACCTCAAAACCGGCCGAGTCAACCCGGGTCACACCGGGTCGATTGCATAACAGATCCGATTGGTGACTCGAATCGGTTGGGTGACCGGTTTTCGGGTCAATGGGTCGACCCGGCCGGTCCGAGCCGGGTATGATAACTATGGTCTTAGGCTTTTATCTTGTATGCAAGGAGTTTCCCTCCGGTTAAGTAAGCCTTAATCAAGGTCATCCAACTTTCATCAATTTCAGTCTCAAGTATAACACTAGATTGTGAAACATCTCCTTGAATGACAATTTTGTTGTTCCTTGTGCTCCTAGTGCTAACAAACTTAAACAGTATGTTAGCCCTAGCATTGCATATGTTGAGGATGTGGGTCACTTCAATTTGGTGAAACTGGGCCGGAAACCAAAAAACAAATATTATCTTATATACTCTTCATCTATTCTTCAAATTTGGGTCAAAATGTAGTTAAAAAGGGAACAATTGGCTTAATTTTTTTCTTTCATTAATTTAAATATTTTGTACCATATATAAATTAATATTTTCAATTTTGTTATTTGAATACAAAAAAATTAATATCATTGCAATATTGTATATAATTATTTTTATTTTTTATATATGCACACATTTAAAAGATATACTCCCCCATGATAAGAAAAAGTAATATTTTTTATCCATTTTTATTATTCAAAAAACTTCTTTGATATTTTATCTTGAAACATAAATTTTTAAATGGTAAGATGAGCTTTCACCGTGTCAGCTTTTTATCGTTATCCCTATTCCTCACGTTTGCCCCGATGGGTAGGAACATCGGGACTTTGATGCAACATTTTATTTCATCCGAGTAGGGTGAGTAGGAATTTTTGTTTCTTAGTATTATTCAAATGTTGGTTGCCCCTACTAGCCACCACAAGTCAAATTTAACACTGTGTTCAGTTGAGTAGGAACAAAAGAGATGAAAAAGAGATGAAAGTATGAGGAATGAAAATGGATGAAAGAGATATGAAAGAAGGTGGAAAGTGAGATTGTTTGATATAGATGAAAGATTTGAATTAAAGTGATTTGGTAGATAAAAAAAAAAAAGAAAAATAATTTAATATTATTATTAATATTATTCATTTTTATTATTAATAATATTTATTATTATTATTTTTATTACTTTTTATTATTAATAATATTTATTGTTATTATTATTAAATGATATATATAATATAATATAGGGGAGGGGGATATCCGAGTATGGTGAACCCATAATCGGCTTAGGGGGGCTATATTGTTGTGTTATCAAAAGAAAAAAAAGAACATGTGCTGTGTTATTGAAGAAGAAAAAAAAGAATGTGTGTTATGCGTATCTATCTTGTTACTTTTTTTTTTTTTTAAGAAATCTATCTTGTTGTTACTGTTCATTTCACTGGTGTTTCATACCATTTTTGTGATGAAAGATAAAATTGTGGGTCCCACAAAAAATAAAACTTTCAACCCAACCGAACATGATGCAAATTTCATTTTCATCTTCTTTCATATTACTTTCACTTTCACCTCTTCATTTTCAGACCAAAGAACACTACCTAAAAGAGAAAGGGAGGGGAGGGGGTTGAGTAACTGAGAGAAGGATATATTAGGAAATTAACACTTTTTTAAAGATGGGGTGAACTTAGCAATAGGGTTACGGTTAACAATGTCCTAAATTGTTGAAAAAAAAAAAAAAGGAATGATAGGAAATTTTAGCAGTCAGATTTAGTGAGTGGAGAACATCTCCTTCTCTCCAAAAATGTCATTCACTTTCTCTCAACTCTCAACTCAAATTTTTTTCCCCAAACCACTTTGATCTCTCTGCTTGCTGCTGCGTCTTCGGTGGCCCAGGAGTGCGTGGAAGAGGAAAAGCTTCAAATTTTCAGGTGGGGGAGGAAGTTTTCCCATGTGGTAACCTCTATTGTGTTTAATTGCTTGGTTGGATTGATTTTATATGCTGGAAATCTGCTCCTTTGTGAATATGTATTGTTGACATTGGAAAGGAGTTTTAGTTACATTATTATTTAATTATAGACTATTATATATAATAGATTTGTTTACTTTTATGATATGAGAAAATAGGTGATGCACTATAAAAAGTTTTACACCGTCATTCAATCATAACCCACCATGTATGGTAAGTTTGTTCACTTTTAGAATAATCATCTTAAAAGTCATACAAACAGTAATTTGTAATTGATTGACAATGTAAAATAGTTTTAGTTAAATTCTTATAATAATTACAAAATATATTAAAAATGTACTGAACCATTCATGTGATTAGCTTGCTTGGACAGCATGAAAAGAAGACTATTTTGTTTGTTATTACATTGAGAAGAACATCAGCGTGGAAGAGATCACGAGGACTTCTCTTCTGGTGCCATCAGTGCAAGAATTGGCTAAACAAAATTTGTCTACACCGTTCCACAAAGATACATTCAGCCTCAACATGAACACAACATGGTGCTCATCTCTGAAGAAACTAATAGTACCCTTGAGATTCCAGTTATTGACATGCACAACTTGCTTTCTTTAGAATCTGGGAATTCAGAATTGGACAAGCTTCACCTTGCTTGCAAAGAATGGGGATTCTTCCAGGTGGATCTCTTTAATGTTCTCGTTTTATCCTTCAATTACTCTGTAAACATGGGTTTGTACACATACACTATCATTTATTTATATATTTAATTATGTGATTATGTCATTTTTCATTTTTATAGCTATTGTTTACGTAAAATCTGTGCTTAAAATTTTTATTTAGGATTACATAGAATGATAGAAATATACCACTATTGGTCTTAATCAACAAAGAAATATGCAAGAGTGACATTTTGTTTAGAGCATCACCGAAACACCTCAATAAACCTTAATTATACTTGTTCTCCACTTTCTGGAATAAAAACTTTAGTTATAAATAAGGGAGTTAGATAATTCCGGTCAATATGTTTTGGATTCGAACTAAAAATTGATTTGAATTTTAATATCTTTTAAGTAGTTAACAAATCATGGAGTAAGCTCTTCCTTGGTGGAGAAAGTGAAGTTGGAGATTCAGGACTTCTTCAACATTCCAATGTCAGAGAAGAAATTTTTTTGGCAGAGTCCACAGCATATTGAGGGATTTGGACAAGCATATGTTGTGAGTGAAAACCAGAAACTTGATTGGGGTGATATGTTCTATGTGACAACCCTTCCAACTCACTCGAGATTGCCCCACTTATTTCCACAGCTCCCTCTTCCTTTCAGGTTCTATTTCTATATATTATATAAGGTTTTAAATTACGGTCACGGTTACGTGTGTATGTATTTATATCATTATATTCATACTTGCGTGCTTATTCATTGCTCTTTGTCATGCAGAGACACTCTAGAGCTTTACTCACATGAAAAATTTAGCCATGGTTATTATTGGCCATATGGAAAAAGTTTTGAAAATAGAAGAAATGGAAATAAGAGAATTATTTGAAGATGGGATACAAAAGATGAGGATGAACTATTACCCTCCATGTCCACAACCAGAGAAGGTTATTGGCCTCAAAAATCATTCAGATAGAGTAGGTCTCACTATCCTCCTACAAGTCAATGAAGTTGAAGGGCTCCAGATAAAGAAAGATGGCATGTGGGTTCCAATTAAGCCCCTGCCTAATGCCTTCATTGTTAACATTGGAGAAATACTTGAGGTAATATAAGTACCATTCTTGCATGATTAAAAGCACCATGTAGTATAAAATAGCTTCAATTTAGTCATGGACAAACATTAAATGTGAGAGGCTAAACTCATGGCTAGACAATTGAATATAGATCACTATATATATCATGATATACGACTATAAGTAAATTCAAGTCTAAGGGCAATTTTTTTTTAACATATAATTTTTGTATTGATGATATCATTTTTCTGTTTTCTTTATGCGGTTTAGCATCCACATGGCACCTTTGATTTTGTTTGCATGTTTTATATGGAAGATTATAACCAATGGGATATACCAAAGCATTGAGCACAGAGCAACAGTGAACTCTGAAATAGAAAGGCTTTCAATTGCAACATTCTACAGCCCTGAACAAGACTTGGTGGTAGGTCCTGTGGCTAGCTTAATTACTGAACAAACACCAGCACGGTTCAAAAGAATTAGATTGGAGGAATACTTTAGGGATCGATTTGCTCGTAAACTTGATGGAAAGTATTACCTAGATAACGTGAGAATTGAATAGAGCATCGTAATTGAAGTTGATAGAAACTAGCTACTGGTTTTATGGTACTGTAACCAATGTAAAGCTAGATTGTAGCCCAAGTCCAAAAGGAAAAATGTAAAGCTATTCTAGCAAGATGATGTTATATATGTGCAAGATTGCAAAGATGAAATTAAACTATTCTTTCTCAAGCTCTTTAATTAGCAGGCTTTTATCATTTTAATTTTTTCTTTTGGTATACAATAATGATAACGAAGATTAAACTTAAGACCTTTTTATATATGAGTAAATTACAGCAACACCCCCTGAACTTATATTAAATTACACATAACTCCATCATTTTTTATTTTCCTACACTAATTCCCTTTAAGTTTGAAAACATTACACTAATATCTCCTTATATGTTTGAAAAAATTATACTGACACCCCTCCAAATCTTACACTAATACCCCCTACAAGGGAGGCGAAAGTAATGGTTAAAAAAGCAGGAAGTGCTTATGTAATTACACGAAACCTTAGGGAATGTTGTTGTAATTTACTCTTTATATATTATCCAAACTCCCATCACTAGGTTGATCTTAGTGGTTATTTTAATTAAATTTCTATGCTTGTACAGCAAGCCTTTATAGGCAGGATTAAATAATAAAACAGTAATAATTAAAGTAGGAAAGCTTATAGAATGCTTAATTAGATTTGGGATTGAAAAATTCCATACTCCCGTTTGTGTAAAAAATTTGTATCTTGTAGTTTTTGTCCTATTTGGAACTTATAAAAACTGAAAACCAAACACATTTAACAATGAAAAATGCTAAACATGCGTCCCATGGATCGAAGTGGAGGAAACAAAGATAAAAGGTGAGTAATAAGAAAGTAAAATGTTTAAATATAATCACTCCTTAACATTAAAAATTGCTCGCCCAGTGCAAGATAGCCTGCAGTCCAATCATTGTTTTTAAATCATCATAGCAATATATAGAATTTTATTGCCTCAAATCGACATGATGCGATTACGACCGCATGCAGGGACAGATTAACGGGGGGGCAGGCAGGGCCCTAGTCCCCCCTCCCTCAGGTTTCTAGGTTTATTATACTATAATTAAACTAAAGCTTCTTATGTTCAAGAATGAATGTCAAGGAATGAGAAATTTTTTTTTAACAACAGTGAGAAAACTTTTTAGTGTTATAGTGTTGTGACAGAATAATTAGCTTAAAAAAATTCAGTTCCTATTCAAAACTTCATATGTATGAATGTATAAAAAATAACAAATACCAAGTCAACAAAATACAAAGGATTGCGAAACAATTATGAAATTAATTTGGTAGTTAAAGTATAGAGCACTCTATCATTATCTCAGAATATTGTATGTTAATTTTAAACATTTGTTATTATTTTATTATAAATATATTATATAGTTTTATATAGTTAGGATAAGGCAAAAGCAAAAAAAAAAACAAATGAAAACACAATTATCATTGCTATCCCAATTTTTTGAAATAAAGTATGATATACGCTCTTATCTTTTATTGTTTGAAATATAAATCAATTTAAATTTTATGTGTAAAATACGATAAATAATTTTTGTGAATTTCATTAATTATTAGAAGTTACATGTTTAAATAATTACAAAGAAAAAAAGAATTAGCCCCCCCTTAATTTGATCGGATTCTGGATCCATCCCTGTCCATTATATGCTGTGCAAATGCTAGTTATTTATGGTGATCATTTATCTTTGCTCCATAAGAGAAAGAGAGGGCTATAATATATACTTAAGGACTCTTCTCGCTAGTCTCTACATCCGTGATGTGAAATCAAACACAAAATTTCTTGCAGGCTTTTGGCTTATTAAACAATATTTCACCTCTATTTTTAAACATTAGCTTCTCTCTACCTTCCACTTTTAAATCTTTACACCATTCACCATTGTGTTATAATTAGCAAATCCCTACGATGTAGGCATGTAGCCAGCTGCTAGGTAGAATTGCGGAGTCTACAACGTTTATCTATGTAATCGGTATCCCACTAGCTATTGGATTCTCACCCATTTTAGTCATGCTTGGGATGCAATTGTTGGGGTGAAAAAGAAAAAGAAATATATTTTTATTTTATTAATTTAATAACTTTTTTTTAACTAACGTTTGAAACTCTTTCTTGGTACAAATTTTAATTTTAATTTTTTAAATTTAGTTTCTTTAAAATTCATTTTTAATCAAATATCTTTAGCATGTGAATGAACTAGACTGAGTTACATTAACACAGGCTTTGCAACTAATACCACCGTTATAAAGGAGAAAAATCCTATATCAATCACACCCATGTTATTTTCACTATTTCCCCTTCAAAATCAACGGGGGTAATTTTGGAAAGTGCCAAACTTTAAGAAATCTTAATTTATTTAGTCTTGTGAAGTTTTCTCCAAAGTTAAATAAATAAAAACATTTCAATCATCTTTGTATAATTAGAAATACGAATATAAATTCAGTATCTAAAAAAACCATAAATTCATTAATTTGCTAACATCTCATAGACGCTTCTTTTGCCTTGTGCTTTTTGCCTTGAAGATGGTCGTTCAGTCCTTTTTCACCTGTAGTAGTAATCTGACATAATGCACAACTCCATTCTTGTTTTGGTTTCTTCGGCAAAACGAGTGGAGAATTGTTGTTGTCATCAATTGTGGGAGATGGCACCGCTTTGCGCTTTGTACCATCAAGACGAACATCTGACTTAGCCTGCAATGGGATAAACAAAATAATATATGCTCAGCGACCAACTAAGAGCTTCAACATTCCGTATATATTGACTCCATCTTCTCTTTAGGATGTCGATGTATGAATAAGATATATATACATATTATGATTGCCCAACATTGCCAATAAAATCACAGTAATATATTAGGAAGAAAATGTATTGTTAAGTAGTGATTAGCCAAACAAATAGGATGCAAGTATACTAACCCGTTTGAACACATTATTGTCATTGTTAAGCCTAAGACGTTTGGCATGAACTTTGGGCACTAACTGGGATTGCGGCGCATCAAATTCGTTAATGTTATTATCCTGATAGCGCCTCGATGTTGGATTGAAAGACATATTGCCTGTGAATGAAACTCGTTCTCGAAACGAGATTCCTAATGGGATTCCCAACGCACTCTCTGACGCCATTTCTCTCCTGACTTCTTCCTCTAACTCTCGTCGTCGTGCCATTGCCATCTCACCTGCAATCATGTCTCTCCTAATTCGCTCCTTCTCTAATTCTCGTCGTAACACTTCGTCGGCATTGATTGGCACCGGTGTTGGGAAAACATTGGGTGTCGGAACATTGCTGGGAAAACCTCCTGGCACAAACTCAAACCCTAGAAATGAATTAATTTTAGAAAAACTTAGTATTTTTGAACAACAAAGCAAATGGGTCTCTTGAAAGGAAGTGAAGAAAAGTGAGCGTTACCTTCTAACAAGTTTCCGGATACATGGGTGACAGTGGAAAGAGGGCGTGTCGTTGGTGATGTCCTTTGGTTTTGGTCAGCATGATATTTGAACTCCATGGAAAAAGATGGAATGTTAAACGAAGGGAAAGGCTTGGAGAAAGAAAAATAATGCGTATAGAAATCTGAGACAATTTGTGTGCATTGTTGAGGTTGATAGCGTGATTAAATAGTTGTGGTGGGTGTTTGTTTTTTGTGACTTGTGTCATGGTCAAATCTTGAGAATATACCAAATCTATCTTTCAAGCTTGAAAAGGGAATAAAAAGGAAAAGGAGATTTTCTTCCAAATTTGAAAGGGACCAGAGTAATGGGGGTTGCCTTATGCATTTCTTCCTAAACTATTTGGATTTTGACTGAAATTTCTCACATTTTAGTCAAAGTTTATAAAAAAATATTTTGACTTTGAAAAAAAAGTTAATTATGAATAAATATTTAATGTGTTAAAGATTTGAAATATTAATTGTTTCAATTTTTAAGTATTATATATTTATTGACTACACATATTTGATAATATAAAAAAAATAACAAAGTGAATATCTCATAACAACAAATAATTGTCATGAAATTAATATAACTAGTATTTTGACTCGTGCATTAAATTATAAGTCATATTTATAATAAACAATTAATTATAATATAATATTTCTTTTAATTATTGATTGTTTTAAAAAATTATTAAAAATTAATTTATATAGAGATAGAAGAGATAAAGATAAAAAAAAAAAGTTTGTGATTATTATTTACAAAAAAAAATACTTGTCTGAAACCAAATAATATTACACTTTGATCTGTCAAGATTAATTAAAGAATCATTAATAAAATATTTTATTAGAAATAAATAAATTAGTTAAAAAATATAACACTTTCAATTTAATTTTTTTTACTTTTTACTATACCAACTTATTAATAATTTCGTGATTTTTTCTAATCAATATTAAAGTTATTTTGCTTTTAATTTTTAAATGAATTTAATATATAATATTGAATATAAATGTTGACAAATATAGCACATCAAAAAAGGAATATAAAATCTTGATTACCAAACGAGGGCATCATTTTATATAACAAATGGTTTATTATATTTGATAAATCTTTTCGTTAAAAACCATTTTTTGAAATAATCATTAGGATATATTGTTAAAATTAATATTAAATATAATCTTTTAATGAAAAAAAATATTTTTTATTTTTGACTATTATTTTTAAAGATAATGGTGAACAAAATCTTTAATAAAATTTAAATATTTATATGCATAGATACGTAAATATAAAAACTGAAAAATCATTCATAATTAGATTCAATTAGAGTAATTTTAAATATAACTTGGTTAAATACATTTTTGATATATCCTTAATTTTTTACTTTACACATTTTTTTTTTACTTTAAATTAGTTAAATTTGAAAATAAATTTATAATTTAAAAGTTTTTGAAATTATAATTTATTACTAGTATGGAATAAGGACAGATTTATGGGGGCAGGCAGGGGCCCTAGCCCCCCCCCCCCCTCTCCCTCAGGTTTCTATGTTTAAGCTTCTTACGTTCAATAATGAATGTCAAGGAACGAGAAAACTTTTTTTTTTTTTTAACAACAGTGAGAAAACTTTTTAGTGTTATAGTGTCGTGACAGAATAATTAGCTTAAAAAAATTCAGTTCCCATTCAAAACTTCATATGTATGAATGTATAAAAAAAAACAAATACCAAGTCAAAAAAATACAAAGGATTGCGAAACAATTATGAAATTAATTTGGTAGTTAAAGTATACAGTACTCTATCATTATCTCACAATATTGTATGTTAATTTTAAACATTTGTTATTATTTTATTATAAAAATATTATATAGTTTTATATAGTTCGGATAAGGCAAAAGCAAAAAAACAAATGAAAACACAATTATCATTGCTATCCCAATTTTTTGAAATAAAGTATGATATACGCTCTTATCTTTTATTGTTTGAAATATAAATCAATTTAAATTTCATGTGTAAAATACGATAAATAATTTTTGTGAATTTCATTAATTATTAGAAGTTACATGTTTAAATAATTACAAAGAAAAAAAGAATTAGCCCCCCCTTAATTTGATCGGATTCTGGATCCATCCCTGTCCATTATATGCCGTGCAAATGCTAGTTATTTCTGGTGATCATTTATCTTTGCTCCATAAGAGAAAGAGAGGGCTATAATATATACTTAAGGACTCTTCTCGCTAGTCTCTACATCCGTGACATGAAAACAAACACAAAATTTCTTGCAGGCTTTTGGCTTATTAAACAATATTTCACCTCTATTTTTAAACATTAGCTTCTCTCTCCCTTCCGCTTTTAAATCTTTACACCATTCACCATTGTGTTATAATCAGCAAATCCCTACGATGTAGGCATGTAGCCAGCTGCTAGGTAGAATTGCGGAGTCTACAACGTTTATCTATGTAATCGGTATCCCACTAGCTATTGGATTCTCACCCATTTTAGTCATGCTTGGGATGCAATTGTTGGGGTGAAAAAGAAAAAGAAATATATTTTCATTTTATTAATTTAATAACTTTTTTTTAACTAACGTTTGAAACTCTTTCTTGGTACAAATTTTAATTTTAATTTTTTAAATTTAGTTTCTTTAAAATTCATTTTTAATCAAATATCTTTAGCATGTGAATGAACTAGACGTGAGTTACATGAACACAGGCTTTGCAACTAATACCACCGTTATAAAGGAGTAAAATCCTATATCAATCACACCCATGTTATTTTCACTATTTCCCCTTCAAAATTCAATGGGGGTAATTTTGGAAAGTGCCAAACTTTAAGAAATCTTAATTTATTTAGTCTTGTGAAGTTTTCTCCAAAGTTAAATAAATAAAAACATTTCGATCATCTTTGTATAATTAGAAATACGAATATAAATTCAGTATCTAAAAAAAACATAAATTCATTAATTTGCTAACATCTCATAGACGCTTCTTTTGCCTTGTGCTTTTTGCCTTGAAGATGGACGTTCAGTCCTTTTTCACCTGTAGTAGTAATCTGACATAATGCACAACTCCATTCTTGTTTTGGTTTCTTCGGCAAAACGAGTGGAGAATTGTTGTTGTCATCAATTGTGGGAGATGGCACCGCTTTGCGCTTTGTACCATCAAGACGAACATCTGACTTAGCCTGCAATGGGATAAACAAAATAATATATGCTCAGCGACCAACTAAGAGCTTCAACATTCCGTATATATTGACTCCATCTTCTCTTTAGGATGTCGATGTATGAATAAGATATATATACATATTATGATTGCCCAACATTGCCAATAAAATCACAGTAATATATTAGGAAGAAAATGTATTGTTAAGTAGTGATTAGCCAAACAAATAGGATGCAAGTATACTAACCCGTTTGAACACATTATTGTCATTGTTAAGCCTAAGACGTTTGGTATGAACTTTGGGCGCTAACTGGGATTGTGGCGCATCAAATTCGTTAATGTTATTATCCTGATAACGCCTCGATGTTGGATTGAAAGACATATTGCCTGTGAATGAAACTCGTTCTCGAAACGAGATTCCGAACGGGATTCCCAATGCACTCTCTGACGCCATTTCTCTCCTGACTTCTTCCTCTAACTCTCGTCGTCGTGCCATTGCCATCTCACCTGCAATCATGTCTCTCCTAATTCGCTCCTTCTCTAATTCTCGTCGTAACACTTCGTCGGCATTGATTGGCACCGGTGTTGGGAAAACATTGGGTGTCGGAACATTGCTGGAAAAACCCCCTGGCAAAATCTTAGACCGTAGAAATGAATTAATTTTAGAAAAACTCTGTATTTTTAAACAACAAAACAAATGGGTCTCTTGAAAGGAAGTGAAGAAAAGTGAGCGTTACCTTCTAACAAGTTTCTGGATACATGGGTCTCTTGTTTTTTGTGAGTTGTGTCATGGTCAAATCTTGAGAATATACCAAATCTATCTTTCAAGCTTGAAAAGGGAATAAAAAGGAAAAGAAGATTTTCTTCCAATTTTGAATGGGACCAGAGTAATAGGGGTTGCCTTATGTATTTCTTCCTAAACTATTTGGATGTTGACTGAAATTTCTCACATTTTAGTCAAAGTTTATAAAAAATATTTTGACTTTGAAAAAAAAGTTAAATATGAATAAATACTTAATGTGTTAAAGATTTGAAATATTAATTGTTTCAAATTTTAAGTATTAAATATTTATTGACTATACATATTTGATAATATAAAAAAAAAAAATAACAAAGTGAATAACTCATAACTATAAATAAGTGTCATGAAATTAATATAACTAGTATTTTGACTCGTGCGTTACATTATATGTCATATTTATAATAAAAAATTAATTGTAATATAATATTACTTTTAATTATTGATTGTTTTAAAAAATTATTAAAAATTAATTTATATAGAGATAGAAGAGATAAAGATAAAAAAATTAATAGTTTGTGATTATTATTTACAAAAAAAGTACTTGTGTGAAACCAAATAATATTACACTTGGATCTATTAAGAATAATTAAATAATTATTAATAAAATATTTTATTAGAAATAAATAAATTAGTTAAAAAATATAACACTTTCAATTGAATTTGTTTACTTTTTACTATACCAACTTATTAACAATTTCGTTATTTTTTATAATGAATATTAAAGTTATTTTAATTTTAATTATTTAAATGAATTTAATGCATAATATTGAATATAATGTTGACAAATATAGGACATCAAAAAAGGAATATAAAATCTTGATTACCAAACGAGGGCATCATTTTATATAACAAATGGTTTATGATATTTGATAAATCTTTTTGTTAAAAAACATTTTTTGAAATAATCATTAGGATATATTGTTAAAATTAATATTAACTATAATCTTTTAATGAAAAAAAATTAATTTTTATTTTTTACTATTATTTTTAAAGATAATAGTGAACAAAATATTTAATAAAATTTAGATACTTATATGCATAGATAAGTAAATATAAAAACTGAAAAATAATTCATAATTAGATTGAATTAGAGTAATGTTAAATATAACTTGATTAAATTGATATTTGATATATCTTTAATTTTTTACTTTACACATTTTTTTACTTTAAATTAGTTAAATTTGAAAATAAATTTATAGTTGAAAAGTTTTTGAAATTATAATTTATTACTAGTATGGAACAAGGACGGATTTATGGTGGTAGGCAGGGGCTCTAGTGCCGCCCCCCCTCTCCCTCAGGTTTCTATGTTTATTATACTATAATTAAACTAAATCTTCTTACATTCAATAATGAATGTCAAGGAATGAGAAAACTTTTTTTTTAAACAACAGTGAGAAAACTTTTTAGAGTTATAGTGTTGTGACAGAATAATTAGCTTAAAAAAATTCAGTTCCCATTCAAAACTTCATATGTATGAATGTATAAAAAATAACAAATACTAAGTCAACAAAATACAAAGGATTGCGAAACAATTATGAAATTAATTTGGTAGTTAAAGTATACAGTACTCTATCATTATCTCACAATATTGTATGTTAATTTTAAACTTTTTTTTATTATTTTATTATAAATATATTATATAGTTTTATATAGTTCGGATAAGGCAAAAGCAAAAAAACAAATGAAAACACAATTATCATTGCTATCCCAATTTTTTGAAATAAAGTATTATATACACTCTTATCTTTTATTGTTTGAAATATAAATCAATTTAAATTTTATGTGTAAAATTGATAAATAATTTTTGTAAATTTCATTAATTATTAGAAGTTACATGTTTAAATAATTACAAAGAAAAAAAGAATTAGCCCCCCCTTAATTTGATCGGATTCTGGATCCATCCCTGTCCATTATATGCCGTGCAAATGCTAGTTATTTCTGGTGATCATTTATCTTTGCTCCATAAGAGAAAGAGAGGGCTATAATATATACTTAAGGACTCTTCTTGCTAGTCTCTACATCCGTGACATGAAAACAAACACAAAATTTCTTGTTGGCTTTTGGCTTATTAAACAATATTTCACCTCTATTTTTAAACAGTAGTGATGCATAAAATGCGTTCGCAAAGGGCAAGCGTACCCTATGCAGTAGTAATAGTGGACTCTAGGAGTCCGGATATCGAACCCAAAGGACTAGTCGCGTTCCCAAATTATCAATTTCACAAATAACTAAGCAATCTACAATTTAAAATCAAATTGAGAGGAATGGTGATCAATTATTCTTTTCAAAAGAAAAAGAATCGGAGCAGAAAGATTAATGTGAGAACAATTACGATAAAGAAGCCTAAGATTGTGATTTCACATGTACCCCTTTTTCCCCCAATTCTAATCTCAATAAAATCCCTAAATGCGTTACTTGCCAGCGACCTCTTAAATTTGTTAATTAACAATTGATCATTGTTAATAATGCTATTTCCCCTAATTTAATTCCCAATCGATCATAGGTGAATTAATTTAGAGCAAATGATAAGTCTCAGAGAGGTTGATTAACAGGTTAATCTACTGGAAATTCATACAATAGGTTTGATCATGAAAATTGTACCAATCCAATCACTTCACAGTTCAGTTAATCGCAAGCAATTGATCATAAACAAGAGATTAACTTATGTTTAGACTGATCGATCCTAAAAAGCAATAAAAGTAGTGAAGAGATACAAATAACTGAATAACATCGAGGTTTTATTAAAATCAGAATCGGGGTACAAAGGTTACATCACAATCTGGGGCTAAGAGAAACTAGCCACACATGTTCATGATTAAGCCATAAAACTCAAAAGAAGACATAAAGATTACAAAAGGGGAGAAACTTTACAGTGGTGATCCCAAATGGTGCTCTCTACATCCTCCCGCAGCTCAGAGTCTCTCACAGGACCTCTTTCTCACTCAGAACCCTCCATTTTCAAAATAGAACAAAAAATAAAAATAAAAGGGTTTCTCAACTCCTATTTATAATAATTCAAAATTCAAATGGGCTGACAGCGCAACTTACCACGGCCCTGTAAAATGACCACGGCCGTGGTCCTTGCATGGTACTCAAGGTCCAATTTTGCTACGCAACCAGCATGGCCATGGTCCTTGTGTTACTTCAATTATGGCCTTTTTTTCTTGATCCTCCAAACAGTGGCATTTTTGCTCCAAAAATTGCAATTTTCAACTCTTTTCCACATGAAGCCTCTTGAGTACCTGTCTTGCATCAACTAACACCAAACAGTGAGTTTTACCAATATAATATATTCAAAATGTATGAAAATGACATCTAAACTCACATCAAAATACAATGAAAATCTGAATTATCAACCTCCCCACACTTGAGCATTGCTTGCCCTCAAGCAATTATTCTGAGTCAAATCTCAAAACCAATTCCTTCTAGATAAGAACTTGTAACAGAAGCCTAATTTTTTCAGAATGGAAAATGAAACATAAACAACAATAAAAGCAACAAAATGTAGCAGAATTTTTCCAAAGAATCCATTAGGCTTAAAACACCCGCATAAATGACCAATTTCCCATAAGCCCAGTTCACTCATCTCTCATTCTCTCAGTGTTTCAAGGTCAAAAAAATTCTCTCAAATCACACTTAATTGAGCATGTTCACAAATCTATTAATCAATCAACTCAACTCAATCAACTTTTCACAAACAGAACAAATGAGGCATGGCATGGTGTAATGGGGCCAAGTTTATAGTGATAGGTAGATGCTGAAAGGAAAAGACAACAAAGGGTTCTAATGACAGTTCACACTCAGTGATCTAAAATCAAAAAGAGCCAATGTCTTCTTTCATCCACTTTTTCACTACCCATATTTCTGTTCTCACTTCTTCTCCCATTATTCTATTTTCCTTCTTTTTCTTCTTTTTTTTTTCTTTTTTTTTCTTTTTTTCTTTTTGAAGGTTTTGACCTTATTTTATTCAGTTAACAAAAGAGGAAGTTGAGAGACATTGAATTCTTTTTTTTCTCTTTTTTTTTAAATTGGATGCTTTGCATTACATTGACTTTTCTCCCATCCTTCAAATCACCAAGCATAATCAAATATACACAATTTCACAGAGCAAGCTGACAAATGAATATTCAATCAAGCTCAAAACAGGCAACTAGATGGGGATGTAAAACAAAATATGAATCCAGAAAAATGCCTAACCAATGCCTCAACAGTTTCAGAAAATAAAAAGCCAATCAAGGATATATATTTCAGGATAGAAAATAGAACATGCCACCTAAGGTGGATCAAAATCACACACTGAAAGAATCAAAAGCTCAAAACTCACATTTCTATGGCTAAGCTCAAGGGAAAACAATTTATTCAATTATGTTTAGTGCTAATGTTCATTTCCTTGAAGAAAATCCCACTGCTATGCTGTAAATTTATTTTGCAATTTTTTTAAAGGGGTTTCTAAAAACAAAATTTCATGACTATCAGGAATTAAAAAATAACACAGAACAATGCACTGGCATAATCACAAATCATAGCATCTCAAAGCTGGGGATAAAAACCGTGACCCCCTCCCCACACTTAAGTTATGCAATGTCCTCAATGCATACAAAAACATAAATCAACAAGACATGAAAATAAAATGTACTGAAAGGGAAAAATAAAGTACTGAAACAAGAAAACTAAAAAATAGAAAAAGAAAATAGAAAAACCTCCTCAAAAGCGGACCTCTATGGTATCTGGTAATGCTTCTGGTGAGGAGGGACCATGAACCTGAAAAATAATTTTTTTTAACTATGGCCATGGTAAAATTTACCACAGCCATGGTCAAAAACTTTTGACGCTGATTTTCAAAAAAATTGCGAAATTTCCGCTTCCAGGGTCCATTTACCACACCCGTGGTCAATGACCACGGCCATGGTCAATTTAGCATGGCCGTGGTTGCAAATGACATTGTTTGGGGAAGCTGTGAGCACAGCTGTGGTCAAATATAACCATAAGCTTGCTTCTACCACCACAGCTGTGCTCAATTTAGCACGACCGTGGTCCCCACATGCGAGAATAACAAAAAATAAAAATAATTCCTAAGCTCTAGAATGCAAAATAAAATAATTAAAAGGATACAGTGGGTTGATGAACCCACTCTTCATAGGTTTCCTTCTGAGTAGCGTTTGTTTAACGTCCCGAGCTTGATGGATGAAAGGGAAATCAACCTCCCTCAAACAGGGTGGTATTCCCTTCTTGCAGTAAACCCTCAACATGCCCATCCACTCTATAGCAAGGAGCTTCCTTCCCCACACTTGGGAGAAGCTCAGCATCAATCATCTCCACCTTGTCAATGGCTTGCACAAAATTACAGGAAGGGGAAGAGGAGGAGCTTTTTGCAGTATCATACACTTTATTCACTTCCTCCTCATCACCTAGCCTCCAAGTTAATCTCCCTTTTCAGACCTCAATCACGGCATCTCCTGTGTTGAGGAAGGGTCGTCCCAAAATAATTGGGATTTCCTCATCCTCCTTAATGTCCATAATCACAAAGTAGCAGGAAAAATAAATTTCCCAACCTTAACCAGCAAGTTCTCCACTATTACTCGCAGATAGGTGAGAGTCCTGTCTGCAATCAAAATAGAGATGTCAGTGGGTTGGGGTTCTCGTAACCCCAACTTCTTATAAACAGAATAAGGCATTAGATTAATGCTAGCACCTAAATCACATAATGCTCTATCAAATTGCAAATTACCAATAGTACAAGGAATTGAAAAACTCCCGGGATCCTTAAGCTTAGGAGGCAATTTCTTTAAAACCACTACAGAGCATTCTTTGTTGAGGCTAATTGTAGCAAAGTCCGTCAACTTTCCTTTATTTGAAAGAATTTCTTTTAAATACTTGGCGTACTTTGGCATTTGAGCAATTGCCTCAGCGAAGGGGATATTAATATACAAACTTTTCAGCATCTCTACAAATCTAGCAAAATACCTATCCTCACTCTTGTCTTTCAACCTTTGGGAGAAAGGAACACTTACCTGAGGAGGTTTCAGTACCTCATTTTCCCTCTCTTTCTCAATAGTTGGGTTCTCTTCAGTAAGAACCTCCTCTTCTGGAGTTGGAGCTGACTCTTCCTTCTTCTTCTGCTCCTCTTTAGCCTTCTTGCTCCTAGTCATCACAACATTCGCCTCCTCCTTCTTAGGATTAGTTTCAGTTTGAGAAGGAAGGGTACCAGGAGCTCTCTGGGATAGCAAAACTTTCATGCCAGAAAGCTGAGACTCCATAGTCTTCATGCGCTCATCACTCTTGGCTATATATTGCATCATGACATCCTCCAGTGATGGCATTCTCTCTTCTTGTCTTGACCTCTGATTTTGTATATGTGGAGGCCTATACACATTTTGATTCTGCTCCTGCTTGGGACCTTGGTCTCTCTAAGAAAGGTGAGGATGATCCCTCCATCCTTGGTTGAATGTACTGGAGTAGGGATCATATTCTGCACTCTTCCCACCGGCATAATTTACCTCCTCCATAGCTTGAGCAAGTGCATTACTCACAGGGCATTCTCCTATATGGGCTTCCCACACTTATCACAAGTGGGTGGTGGAAGAGCTGCAGTCAAAAGCTGTACCTGTGCTTTCATCACGGTCTCCATCTACTTAGATAACTTCTCCAGCTTCTGATCAATGCTTGAACTAGATGTTCTAGCTTCCACTTGGTTCACAGGTTTCATCAGAATACGCCTATCTGTAGTGTGGTTGTAGGCGTTGGAGGCCATGGCTTCAATGGTTCTATTTGCCTCAACTGGTGATTTAGCCATCAAGGAACCTCCACAAGCAGTGTCGAGGCTAGTCCTGTTATGGCTGGACACACCTCCATAGAAAATCTGGATGATTCTCAGCTGGCTAAACCTATGATGTGGGCAACTCTGAAGCAGCTCCTGAAATCTGTCCCAGGCTTTCTGACAAGCTCTCCTGCTCCCTCTGAGCAAAATTGCCTATCTCTCTGCATTTGGTCTATTTTCACTACAGAATAGTACTTCCGGAGGAATTTGTTGGTGCACATCTCTCAGGTGGTGATGCTGTTGGTCAGAAGTGAGCACAACCAACTGAGAGCTTTCCCGTTGAGTAAGAATGGGAAAGCAGTCAGTCTGATATATTCAATAGACACCCAAGGATATTTTACAGTGCTTGCCATCCTTAGGAATCTTCTCATATGCTCCACCGGTGGGTCATTTTCTTCAGCCATTACTCTTCTTCTCTGTTCCGCTCTGTTCTTCCGAGCAAGTTTTTCGATTTCAGGTTCGTTCACAAGCTCTGGCCTCTGGGACCTGGTTAGCATAAACTGTCAACACAGAAAAAGTGATTAAAATGCAACTGGAAAAAGAGAATGAATAATTAAAATAAACAATTTTTTAATAAAATAAAATAAAATAAAAAATCAGAAATTAAACAAACAAAAACAAAAAAAATTAAAATAAAATAAAATAGATAAAACAGAAAATTAAAAGGAACCAAAACTATGCACAATAGGAACAAGAATTGCTTAATTTTCACAAAATAAATTATCTAGGAACTACACAACTAGTCCCCGGCAACGGCGCCAGAAACTTGATGCATAAAATGCGTTCGCAAAGGGCAAGTGTACCCTACACAGTAGTAAATGTGGACTCTAGGAGTCCGGATATCGAACCCAAATGACTAGTCGCGTTCCCAAATAATCAATTTCAGAAATAACTAAGCAATCCAGAATTTAAAATCAAATTGAGAGGAATGGTGGTCAATTATTCTTTTCAAAAGAAAAAGAATCGGAGCAGAAAGATTAATGTGAGAACAATTACGATAAAGAAGCCTAGGATTGTGATTTCACATGTACCCCCTTTTCCCCCAATTCTAATCTCAATAAAATCCCTAAATGCGTTACTTGCTAGCGACCTCTTAAATTCGTTAATTAACAATTGATCATAGGTGAATTAATTTAGAGCAAATGATAAGTCTCAGAGAGGTTGATTAACAGGTTAATCTACTGGAAATTCATACAATAGGTTTGATCATGCAAATTGTACCAATCCAATCACTTCACAGTCTAGTTGTAACCCCCTTTCTAATTAATTCTAATTACTATCTAAAATTCATAAACACGAAATTTACAAATAAAATAAATACACTCCATTAAGTTTAAAGTCCGTCATTATAATTTACATTATTAAAATTTACGGAAAATACTACTACCAAATTATTTCTAATTAATACAAAAGTATCTAAAGCCAAAAAAACCCTATTCCTATAGCTCTGGAACATATCTACATCTGTAACTTCTAATCAATCTTCCAAATACCTGCAATCACACTCCCCTAGAATCTGGGGACAGCATTACCGGATCAGGCATTTAATTTCTAATACACAGAAAACAATCACAATCAATGACATTTCATTTTATAACTAAGAATTCACATAAATAATGCAAATGCAGTATGCTTTATGAAAATGCAAGTTTATAAAGCACATGCAGTTTTGACTCAAAATCCTTTTGACTCAAAATCATTTTGACCCTGCTCCATGGAGACTTCCCCTTTGAGTGTTTAGTAAGTAACTGGCCTACCATTACGTACTGCAATTCAGCTATCAGCCCCTACTAAACGCGAATAAGCTAGCAGAATTAGGAGATCAGGATACCCGGAAGGCCACCACGGCAGCATCTCTGTCCAGATTACAGCCACATGTGGAATTGCCAATATCCCTCACCCCACAGACTATATAATCACAGACTATACAGTCCTGTCTAACTTACTCTGCTCACCCATTTCTCAGGACTATCATATTCTCTGTTCATAATCTCAATCATCTTTTCAAATACATGACTACCGCAGTCCGGTCAGTCAACACAGTTCTCTGTTCATAATCTCAATCATATTTTCAAATACATGACTACCGCAGTCCGGTCAGTCAACACAGTCCTGGAAATCAATTCCCCCATAAATACTCAATTCTCATTTATCAAACTCGTTTAAAAAATCTTTATTTTTCGCTCAAAAGACTCATGATCATGTAATATGATAATGATGCCAATAAGTAAATAATTATTATTAAACAATCACATAATAATTATAGAAATTCAATAATTAACATTATAACATTAACACTTTAATAAAATACCCACTAGTTCATTACTATGTAAAATTTCTAAATTATCCTTGATATTTTCTAAAATTCCAATTTTGCCCTTGATCTTTTTATGAAATTTCGAATATGTCCCTAATTGTTCTAGAATCTATGAAATTACCTAATTACCCTCAATCTTTTGATAAAATTCCAATTGTATCCTTTAAATGTGAAATTACCTAATTAACCTCAATCTTTTTATAAAATTCCAATTGTATCCTCTAAATGTGAAATTACCTAATTACCCTTATACTTTTTAATTATTGCCGAAAATGCCCTTAAACTTTTTCTAAAATTCCCAATGTGTCCCGACATGTGAAATGACTATTTTACCCTTGGTCATTTGAAAAATTCCACATGATATCCCTATCATTCTCATCATGGCCGTATGGCCTCCTTCACATTTCCAACAATTTTCTCAAAACAACCAATCCAAATTCCAATCAAAATCAAATCAATTCAAGAAATCTCAATCAAGAACAAATTTCAATTTCCAATCAAGAACAAGCCAATCAATCAATTCCAATCCATCACAACACATCATGAATTCAATCAAACATGGATTCAAACAACAATTTCAAGCTTTTAACATCAATCATCTAAAAGCCCTAAATCAATTTCATCTTTTGTTGAATCTTGATCAAATCTTGAAATTAGACCTAAGAACATGTTTCTATTAACTCCAATTGGTTTAAATTGAAATTAAATGCCAAGATCCTTACCTTAGATCCTTAATTTGAAGAGGAACCCTTGAATCTTCTTCTCCCTTTCTCCCTTGGTTTCTTGAAATTTTAAGGTTTTTCTTCAAATTTCTTCTCTTTGGACCGAAGCTATGTTAGAATTTGTGAGATTTAGGTTGGTTTCTTTCTTGATTTTGGTTGAAAAGATGAAGTGAAATGGAGGGGCAGCAGCTGCAGAAGCTCACGGGTTTGAGTTTCTTAAAGAGTTAAATTTTGTGCTTTTTGTTTTATATTAATTTCTATGTCTTTAATAAAAAGTTTTCTTCACCAAATTGAATGGCATTCACACGTCCAGCTGCTGCTGCTGCCTTGTTCCAATAGCAGCCAATTTGGACAAAAATCACAGCCACTTGCACGTTCAAGATGGCTTGCGTTGGTGACTTTTCAATTTGTGTCAAAAGTCAAAAATTTGGAAAATGGTAGATTAGTCTAGAAGGTCTTTTAGGGCTTTTAATTATCTTACAAACTAATTAGAATTTGAAGAAACTAACACCACCATTGGATTCCTCACTATCAAAAACCTTGGGGTAGTGTCTTACTTATCTCTTAATCCAAGTCTAATTAGCTTAATTTAGTGACATTAGAAACTTTGATTTGTCACCTTGTGATTGGTTAATACTCTAAATTTAATTTTCTTGGTTAAACATTTTTAATAATTATTCTAAGTATATTACAATTATTAGATAATTCTAAAGATGTCATACGAATTTTTTTCTTAATTTTCTACCTTAGAATTTTATCGTAAGAATTTCTCAAAGTTCTAACTTTCAGAAAATTCTAACAATTCAGAATTAGCATTTTAATTCTTTAACTGTATATATTTTTAATCTATATTCACTTACCTTTTTATTAAGTTACAGATTAGTCCAAAATTTTACACTTGAAAATTTATCCTGGACAGCTGTCTGACATACAGTCTAGTCAACAAGTAATTTCATTTCTCAACTGTATATATTTTAAATCTACATTAAATTCTTGATTTATTACAGTACAGTTTAATCCAAAATGTTATACTGAAAATCTTATCCTGAACAGCTGTCTGACACAACTGTCCGGTCAACAAGAAATTTAGGCTTAAACAAATGTATCAAAAGACTTAGAAAATTTTGCTGAGTAGAACTGTATAATTTTTAATATGAAAGTATGTACAGAAAATATTCTCTAAATACAGTACGTAATTTCTTATAATATTTATAGAAAAATATTCATAAATAGTAAAATAAAAATGAGGGTGTTACAATTCTCCCCCACTAATAAAAATTTCGTCCTCGAAATTTCTAATACAATTATACAAACAATTGAGGATATTTTTCTCTCATTTTTCTCTTCTAAGGTATAGGCTCTTAAGAAATCTTCTAACGTCTGAATAGTCCTTTCTGTTTGACCATCAATCTGAGAGTGGTATACTGAACTAAGGTGTAATTTACTTCCTAAAGCTTTCTGAAATTCTCTCCAAAATTTAGAAACAAATCTAAGGTCCTTATCCAACACTATACTATTAGGTACTTCATGTAATCTAACTATTTCCTTTATGTACCATTGACCTAATCTTTATAAAGAGTAACTAATATTTATTAGAAGAAAATGTGCTGATTTAGTTAATCTATCTACAATTACCCACATAATATCACAATTCCTATTTGTTCTAGGTAATCCTACCACAAAATCTATTGATATACTATCCAATTTCCATATAGGTATCTTCAAAGTTATAACATGTCAGATGGTTTCTGATGTTCAATATTTACTTTCTGACACATTAAACATCTAGCTACATATTCTGCTACATCTCTCTTCACCCTAGGCCACCAAAACATCTCCTTTAAATCTTTATACATTTTTGTATTTCTAGGTTGAATACTAAATTTACTTTTGTGTCATTCCTTCCAAAATCAATTCCTTTAATTCTTGAATGTTAGGTACATAAATTCTATTTTTAAACCTAATAATTGCATCCATTCCTAAATTAAATCCTTTTACTTTATCTGTTCTTATTAATCCTTTTTTTTTTTTTTTAAATAAATTCATCTACATCTTGTTTCTTCCTAATTTCTTTCAAAAATTCATTAGTGATAATAATCATTCCTAATTGAATTTTATCTTTTTCCCTAACTGTACTCAAATTCAAATCTCTAAATTATTGTATTAATTCTAATTCTTTAATCATCATAGTTGACATATGTACAATTTTCCTACTTAAAGCATCTGCTACTACATTAGCTTTTCCTGGATGATACATTACTGAAAATCATAATCCTTAATAAACTCCATCCATATTCTTTGTCTCGTATTCAATTCCTTTTAATCAAACAATTGTTTTAAACTCTTATGGTCACTATATACATTAAATCTAGATCCATGTAAATAATGTCTCCAAATCTTCAAAGTAAAAACTATAGCTGCTAACTCCAAATCATGAGTAGGATAATTTCTCTCATATGATTTCAACCGCCTAGATGCATAAGCTACTACTTTCCTATTTTATATCAACACACATCTTAACCCTAGAGATGAAACATCACAGTATACCTCATAGGATTCATTTGGGTCGGGTAAAACTAAAACTAGTGAGGTAGTCAATTTATGTCTCAATTCTTGGAAAATTTTCTCACAACTCTCACTCCAAATAAAATTCTATTAAGGGTCTAGCTATCTTAGAAAATCCTTCAATCAATCTTCTATAATATCCATCAAATCCTAAGAACTACTAATCTTAGTTACTGTCTTAGGCCTTTCCCATTCTAAAACTGCTTCTACTTTAGAAAAATCTACACTTAGTTCATCTTTAGAAATTAAATGTCCTAAAATTTTCACTTCCTCCAACCAAAATTCACACTTAGACAATTTAGCATATAATTTTCTATCTTTCAAAGTTTGCAATGTTATTCTAAGATGATTTTCATGTTCCTCTTTATTTTTAGAATATATTAATATATCATCTATAAATACTACTACAAAATGATCTAAGTATGGTCCAAACACCCTATTCATATAATCCAACACTGCTGGGGCATTAGTCACTCCAAATGGCATCACTTGATATTCATAATGTCCATATCTAGTCCTAAAAGCAGTCTTGGGTATATCCTCCTTTTTACTGTAATTTGTTGGTACCCAGACCTTAAATCTATTTTAGAGAAAATTGTTGCTCCTCTAAGTTGGTCCATTAAATCATCTATTCTAGGTAAAGGATATTTATTCTTTATAGTTACTTTATTTAATTGTCTATAATCTATACATAACCTAGATCCTCCATCTTTCTTTTTAACTAATAATACTGAGGCTCACCATAGGGACACACTAGGCCTTACAAACTGTTTTTCTAATAGTTCTTCCAATTGTTTCTTTAACTCAATTAATTTCAATAATGACATTCTATATGGTTGCATAGAAATTGATCTAGTACCAGGCATCAAATCTATACTAAATTCTATTTCTCTTTCAGGAGGCAAACTAGAAACATCATCAGGAAAAATTTAAGGATATTCATTTACAACTAGCACAAAGTCTATTTCAATTTTATCTTCCTTAGTTCCAAGAGATGATAACTTGTATTTTTGAATTTCACTTTTAAATTATATTTTCTTAGGTTGGATAGGCTTAAGTCTAGAAACATCAAGTTTAGGAAAAATTAAAGTTTTAGAAGCACAATCTATTAGAATACGGTTGGCTGCTAACCAATCCATTCCTAATATCACATCAAGGTCAATCAAAGGCGAACAAATCAAGTTCACAACAAATTGTCTATCTCGGATAGTTATCACACAATTCAAACGTATTTTAGAGGTTAGGATTTTAAACATGATTAACATCCTCAACTTTTTTTTTTTTTTTTTTTTTAAATTTTCTTAGGACAACTGCTACTAACTTAGCATTTGGGTCCTATTCTACTCTCTTAGTCAAGGTTTAACCATCAAGAACCCTCACTAATACCTACCCACTAAGTCCTACAACATGGATCATTAATAACCTCAATTATACAAGCCTTAAATCACCACTTACACTATGGGAATGTAATTAAACATATTAAACCCGCAGGCTCTTTTACTGCACCAGAAAAATGCACTATTTTGGTTCTAAATCATGTCCAAAACACAAAATTTCAAGTCCTAATAGTTAAGATATCAATCCTGCGACAAATTTATACTACGATACACTGTTTCAACCTTTAAAACAAGTGGAAACATCTATTAGAACAATATGGCAACAACCATACTCTCAACATCTCATCATATTCCAAACATCAAGGTACCTTCAAAACTTTGTTTTCTTTCCATTGTCAAACTCAACTATTATCCTATAAACTCAAATATTTGGATCTCTATTCTCAACCTTGATCTACTAACTCAGATCTTTGGATCTCCTTCCTCAACTAACTCAAGGGTATAACTCTTAACTTCACAATATAAGGAACATGGAAAATAACACAACTTGGACAATATTTCAATTTAGCATTAGGAGGGAAAAGTCATCTCGACTGAGTCCTGAGTGTGCACCCTCACAACTCTATCAAGATTTCCTTTCTTCCTTTCTGCCATCTCAGCTATACTATTAGTTTGAACTCTAGGATTTATAACTAGCATTCCTCTTCTCATTTCTACTTGTCTTAAATTTTCATATCTAGTTACTACCCTTTTTCCCATAATATTCTTAACAAACAAACAATTCTAATCAGGGTAACACAGCAAAACACCTAATAGACCCACTACTCACAAGTCCTAGAGATGCATAACCAGAGCTCTGATACCACTAATGTAACCCCCTTTCTAATTAATTCTAATTACTATCTAAAATTCATAAACACGAAATTTACAAATAAAATAAATACACTCCATTAAGTTTAAAGTCCGTCATTATAATTTACATTATTAAAATTTACGGAAAATACTACTACCAAATTATTTCTAATTAATACAAAAGTATCTAAAGCCAAAAAAACCCTATTCCTATAGCTCTGGAACATATCTACATCTGTAACTTCTAATCAATCTTCCAAATACCTGCAATCACACTCCCCTAGAATCTGGGGACAGCATTACCGGATCAGGCATTTAATTTCTAATACACAGAAAACAATCACAATCAATGACATTTCATTTTATAACTAAGAATTCACATAAATAATGCAAATGCAGTATGCTTTATGAAAATGCAAGTTTATAAAGCACATGCAGTTTTGACTCAAAATCCTTTTGACTCAAAATCATTTTGACCCTGCTCCATGGAGACTTCCCCTTTGAGTGTTTAGTAAGTAACTGGCCTACCATTACGTACTGCAATTCAGCTATCAGCCCCTACTAAACGCGAATAAGCTAGCAGAATTAGGAGATCAGGATACCCGGAAGGCCACCACGGCAGCATCTCTGTCCAGATTACAGCCACATGTGGAATTGCCAATATCCCTCACCCCACAGACTATATAATCACAGACTATACAGTCCTGTCTAACTTACTCTGCTCACCCATTTCTCAGGACTATCATATTCTCTGTTCATAATCTCAATCATCTTTTCAAATACATGACTACCGCAGTCCGGTCAGTCAACACAGTTCTCTGTTCATAATCTCAATCATATTTTCAAATACATGACTACCGCAGTCCGGTCAGTCAACACAGTCCTGGAAATCAATTCCCCCATAAATACTCAATTCTCATTTATCAAACTCGTTTAAAAAATCTTTATTTTTCGCTCAAAAGACTCATGATCATGTAATATGATAATGATGCCAATAAGTAAATAATTATTATTAAACAATCACATAATAATTATAGAAATTCAATAATTAACATTATAACATTAACACTTTAATAAAATACCCACTAGTTCATTACTATGTAAAATTTCTAAATTATCCTTGATATTTTCTAAAATTCCAATTTTGCCCTTGATCTTTTTATGAAATTTCGAATATGTCCCTAATTGTTCTAGAATCTATGAAATTACCTAATTACCCTCAATCTTTTGATAAAATTCCAATTGTATCCTTTAAATGTGAAATTACCTAATTAACCTCAATCTTTTTATAAAATTCCAATTGTATCCTCTAAATGTGAAATTACCTAATTACCCTTATACTTTTTAATTATTGCCGAAAATGCCCTTAAACTTTTTCTAAAATTCCCAATGTGTCCCGACATGTGAAATGACTATTTTACCCTTGGTCATTTGAAAAATTCCACATGATATCCCTATCATTCTCATCATGGCCGTATGGCCTCCTTCACATTTCCAACAATTTTCTCAAAACAACCAATCCAAATTCCAATCAAAATCAAATCAATTCAAGAAATCTCAATCAAGAACAAATTTCAATTTCCAATCAAGAACAAGCCAATCAATCAATTCCAATCCATCACAACACATCATGAATTCAATCAAACATGGATTCAAACAACAATTTCAAGCTTTTAACATCAATCATCTAAAAGCCCTAAATCAATTTCATCTTTTGTTGAATCTTGATCAAATCTTGAAATTAGACCTAAGAACATGTTTCTATTAACTCCAATTGGTTTAAATTGAAATTAAATGCCAAGATCCTTACCTTAGATCCTTAATTTGAAGAGGAACCCTTGAATCTTCTTCTCCCTTTCTCCCTTGGTTTCTTGAAATTTTAAGGTTTTTCTTCAAATTTCTTCTCTTTGGACCGAAGCTATGTTAGAATTTGTGAGATTTAGGTTGGTTTCTTTCTTGATTTTGGTTGAAAAGATGAAGTGAAATGGAGGGGCAGCAGCTGCAGAAGCTCACGGGTTTGAGTTTCTTAAAGAGTTAAATTTTGTGCTTTTTGTTTTATATTAATTTCTATGTCTTTAATAAAAAGTTTTCTTCACCAAATTGAATGGCATTCACACGTCCAGCTGCTGCTGCTGCCTTGTTCCAATAGCAGCCAATTTGGACAAAAATCACAGCCACTTGCACGTTCAAGATGGCTTGCGTTGGTGACTTTTCAATTTGTGTCAAAAGTCAAAAATTTGGAAAATGGTAGATTAGTCTAGAAGGTCTTTTAGGGCTTTTAATTATCTTACAAACTAATTAGAATTTGAAGAAACTAACACCACCATTGGATTCCTCACTATCAAAAACCTTGGGGTAGTGTCTTACTTATCTCTTAATCCAAGTCTAATTAGCTTAATTTAGTGACATTAGAAACTTTGATTTGTCACCTTGTGATTGGTTAATACTCTAAATTTAATTTTCTTGGTTAAACATTTTTAATAATTATTCTAAGTATATTACAATTATTAGATAATTCTAAAGATGTCATACGAATTTTTTTCTTAATTTTCTACCTTAGAATTTTATCGTAAGAATTTCTCAAAGTTCTAACTTTCAGAAAATTCTAACAATTCAGAATTAGCATTTTAATTCTTTAACTGTATATATTTTTAATCTATATTCACTTACCTTTTTATTAAGTTACAGATTAGTCCAAAATTTTACACTTGAAAATTTATCCTGGACAGCTGTCTGACATACAGTCTAGTCAACAAGTAATTTCATTTCTCAACTGTATATATTTTAAATCTACATTAAATTCTTGATTTATTACAGTACAGTTTAATCCAAAATGTTATACTGAAAATCTTATCCTGAACAGCTGTCTGACACAACTGTCCGGTCAACAAGAAATTTAGGCCTAAACAAATGTATCAAAAGACTTAGAAAATTTTGCTGAGTAGAACTGTATAATTTTTAATATGAAAGTATGTACAGAAAATATTCTCTAAATACAGTACGTAATTTCTTATAATATTTATAGAAAAATATTCATAAATAGTAAAATAAAAATGAGGGTGTTACACCAGTTAATCGCAAACAATTGATCATAGACAAGAGATTAACTTATGTTTAGACTGATCGGTCCTAAAAAGCAATAAAAGTAGTGAAGAGATACAAATAACTGAATAACAACGAGGTTTTATTAAAATCAGAATCAGGGTACAAAGGTACAGTTACGTCATAATCCGGGGCTAAGAGAAACTAGCCACTCATGTTCATGATTACAAAAGGGAAGAAACTTTACAGTGGTGATCCCCAATGGTGCTCTCTACATCCTCCTGCAGCTCAGAGTCTCTCACACGACCTCTTTCTCACTCAGAATCCTCCGTTTTCAAAATAGAACAAAAGATAAAAATAAAAGGGTTTCTCAACTCCTATTTATAATAATTCAAAATTCAAATGGGCTGACAGTGCAACTTACCACGGCCCTGGTAAAATGACCACGGCCATGGTCCTTGCATGGTACTCAAGGTCCAATTCTGCTACGCAACCAGCGTGGCCATGGTAAATTTACCATGGCCATGGTCCTTGCGTTACTTCAATTCTGGCCTTTTTTTTCTTGGTCCTCCAGACAGTGGCATTTTTGCTCCAAAAAGTGCAATTTTCAACTCTTTTCCTCATGAAGCCTCTTGAGTACCTGTCTTGCATCAATTAACACCAAACAATGAGTTTTGCAAATAAAATATATTCAAAATGTATGAAAATGACATCTAAACTCACATCAAAATACAATGAAAATCCGATTTATCAATTAGCTTCTCTCTCCCTTCCGCTTTTAAATCTTTACACCATTCACCATTGTGTTATAATCTCCAAATCCCTACGATGTAGGCATGTAGCCAGCTGCTAGGTAGAATTACAGAGTCTACAATGTTTATCTATGTAATTGGTATCCCACTAGCTATTGGATTCTCACCTATTGGGGTGAAAAAGAAAAAGAAAAGAAATATATTTTTATTTTATTAATTTAATAACTTTATTTTAACTAACATTTGAAACTCTTTCTTGGTACAAATTTTAATTTTAATTTTTAAATATATTTTTTAAATTTAGTTTCTTTAAAATTCATTTTTAATCAAATATCTTTAGCATGTGAATGAACTAAATGTGAGTTACCTTACCACAGGCTTTGCAACTAATACCACCGTTATAAAGGAGTAAAATCCTATATCAATCACACCCATGTTATTTTCACTATTTCCCCTTCAAAATTCAACGGGGGTAATTATGGAAAGTGCCAAATTTTAAGAAATCTTAATTTATTTAGTCTTGTGAAGTTTTCTCCAAAGTTAAATAAATAAAAACATTTCAATCATCTTTGTATAATTAGAAATACAAATATAAATTCAGTATCTAAAAAAAATATAAATTCATTAATTTGCTAACATCTCAGAGACGCTTCTTTTGCCTTGTGCTTTTTGCCTTGAAGATGGTCGTTCAATCCTTCTTCACTTGTAGTAGTAATATGACATAATGCACAACTCCATTCTTGTTTTGGTTTCTTCGGCAAAACGAGTGGAGAATTGTTGTTGTCATCAATTGTAGGAGATGGCACCGCTTTGCGCTTTGTACCATGAAGACGAACATCTGACTTAGCCTGCAATGGGATAAACAAAATAATATATGCTCAGCGACCAACTAAGAGCTTCAACATTCCTTATATATTGACTCCATCTTCTCTTTAGGATGTCAATGTATGAATAAGATATATATACATATTATGATTGCCCAACATTGCCAATAAAATCATAGTAATATGTTATGAAGAAAATGTATTGTTAAGTAGTGATTAGCGAAACAAATAGGATGCAAGTATACTAACCCGTTTGAACACATTATTGTCATTGTTAAGCCTAAGACGTTTGGTATGAACTTTGGGCGCTAACTGGGATTGTGGCGCATCAAATACATTAATGTTATTATCCTGATAGCGCCTCAATATTGGATTGAAAGACATATTGCCTGTGAATGAAACTCGTTCCTGAAATGAGATTCCTAACGGGATTCCCAATGCACTCTCTGACGCCATTTCTTTCCTGACTTCTTCCTCTAACTCTCGTCGTCGTGCCATTGCCTTCTCACCTGCAATTATCTCTCTCCTAATTCGCTCCTTCTCTAATTCTCGTCGTAACACTTCGTCGGCATTGATTGGCGCCGGTGTTGGGAAAACATTGGGTGTCGGAACATTGTTGGGAAAACCCCCTGGCACAAACTCAGACCCTAGAAATGAATTAATTTTAGAAAAAACTTTGTATTTTTAAACAACAAAACAAATCGGTCTCTTGAAAGGAAGTGGAGAAAAGTGAGCATTACCTTCTAACAAGTTTTCAGATACATCGATGACAGTGGAAAGAGGGCGTGTCGTTGGTGATGTCCTTTGGTTTTGGTTAGCATGATATTTGAACTCCAGGGAAAAAGATGGAATGTTAAACGAAAGGAAAGGCTTGGAGAAAGAAAAACAATTCGTATAGAAATCAGAGACAATTTGTGTGTATTGTTGAGTTTGATAGCATGATTAAATAGTTGTGGTGGGTGTTTGTTTTTTGTGACTTGTGTCATGGTCAAATCTTGAGAATATACCAAATCTATCTTTGAAGCTTGAAAAGGGAAGAAAAAGGAAAGGAAGATTTTCTTCCAATTTTGAATGGGACCAGAGTAATGGTGGTTGCCTTATGCATTTCTTCCTAAACTATTTGGATTTTGACTGAAATTTCTCACATTTTAGTCAAAGTTTATATAAAATATTTTGACTTTGAAAAAAAAGTTAATTATGAATAAATATTTAATGTGTTAAAGATTTGAAATACTAATGGTTTCAATTTTTAAGTATTATATATTTATTGACTACACATATTTGATAATATAAAAAAAATAACAAAGTGAATAACTCATAACTACAAATAATTGTCATGAAATTAATATAACTAGTATTTTGACTCGTGCGTTAAATTATAAGTCATATTTATAATAAAAAATTAATTGTAATATAATATTACTTTTAATTATTGATTGTTTTAAAAAATTACTAAAAATAATTTATATAGAGATAGAAGAGATAAAGATAAAAAAAATATAATAGTTTGTGATTATTATTTACAAAAAAAATACTTGTGTAAAACCAAATAATATTACACTTGGATCTATCAAGATTAATTAATGATTCAATAATAAAATATTTTATTAGAAATAAATAAATTAGTTAAAAAATATAACACTTTCAATTTAATTTTTTTTACTTTTTACTATACCAACTTATTAACAATTTCGTTATTTTTTCTAATCAATATTAAAGTTATTTTACTTTTAATTATTTAAATGAATTTAATGGATAATATTGAATATAAATGTTGTCAAATATAGGACATAAAAAAGGAACATGAAATCTTGATTACCAAACGAGGGCATCAGTTTATATAACAAATGGTTTATTATATTTGATAAATATTTTTGTGAAAAAACATATTTTGAAATAATCATTAGGATATATTTTTAAAATTAATATTAAATATAATCTTTAATGAAAAAATTAATTTTTATTTTTGACAATTATTTTTAAAGATAATGGTGAACAAAATCTTTAATAAAATTTAAATAATTATATGCATAGATAAGTAAAATTAAAAACTGAAAAATCATTCATAATTAGATTCAATTAGAGTAATTTTAAATATAACTTGATTAAATTGATTTTTTATATATCTTTAATTTTTTACTTTACAAATTTTTTTACTTTAAATTAGTTAAATTTGAAAATAAATTTATAATTTAAAAGTTTTTTAAATTATAATTTAAAATTTTATGTGTAAAATTGATAAATAATTTTTGTGAATTTCATTAATTATTAGAAGTTACATGTTTAAATAATTACGAAGAAAAAAAGAATTAGCCCCCCCTTAATTTGATCGGATTCTGGATCCATCCCTGTCCATTATATGCCGTGCAAATGCTAGTTATTTCTGGTGATCATTTATCTTTGCTCCATAAGAGAAAGAGAGGGTTATAATATATACTTAAGGACTCTTCTCGCCAGTCTCTACATCCGTGACATGAAAACAAACACAAAATTTCTTGCAGGCTTTTGGCTTATTAAACAATATTTCACCTCTATTTTTAAACATTAGCTTCTCTCTCCCTTCCGCTTTTAAATCTTTACACCATTCACCATTGTGTTATAATCAGCAAATCCCTACAATGTAGGCATGTAGCCAGCTGCTAGGTAGAATTGCGGAGTCTACAACGTTTATCTATGTAATCGGTATCCCACTAGCTATTGGATTCTCACCCATTTTAGTCATGCTTGGGATGCAATTGTTGGGGTGAAAAAGAAAAAGAAATATATTTTTATTTTATTAATTTAATAACTTTTTTTTAACTAACGTTTGAAACTCTTTCTTGGTACAAATTTTAATTTTAATTTTTTAAATTTAGTTTCTTTAAAATTCATTTTTAATCAAATATCTTTAGCATGTGAATGAACTAGACGTGAGTTACATTAACACAGGCTTTGCAACTAATACCACCGTTATAAAGGAGTAAAATCCTATATCAATCACACCCATGTTATTTTCACTATTTCCCCTTCAAAATTCAACGGGGGTAATTTTGGAAAGTGCCAAACTTTAAGAAATCTTAATTTATTTAGTCTTGTGAAGTTTTCTCCAAAGTTAAATAAATAAAAACATTTCAATTATCTTTGTATAATTAGAAATACGAATATAAATTCAGTATCTAAAAAAACATAAATTCATTAATTTGCTAACATCTCAGAGACGCTTCTTTTGCCTTGTGTTTTTTGCCTTGAAGATGGTCGTTCAATCCTTTTTCACTTGTAGTAGTAATCTGACATAATGCACAACTCCATTCTTGTTTTGGTTTCTTTGGCAAAACGAGTGGAGAATTGTTGTTGTCATCAATTGTAGGAGATGGCATCGCTTTGTGCTTTGTACCATAAAGACGAACATCTGACTTAGCTTGCAATGTGATAAACAAAATAATATATGCTCAGCGACCAACTAAGAGCTTCAACATTCCCTATATATTGACTCCATCTTCTCTTTAGGATGTCAATGTATGAATAAGATATATGTACATATTATGATTGCCCAACATTGCCAATAAAATCACATTAATATGTTATGAAGAAAATGTATTGTTAAGTAGTGATTAGCCAAACAAATAGGATGCAAGTATACTAACCCGTTTGAACACATTATTGTCATTGTTAAGCCTAAGACGTTTGGTATGAACTTTGGGCGCTAACTGGGATTGTGGCGCATCAAATACGTTAATGTTATTATCTTGATAGCGCCTCAATATTGGATTGAAAAACATATTGCCTGTGAATGAAACTCATTCCCGAAATGAGATTCCTAACGGGATTCCCAATGCACTCTCTGACGCCATTTCTCTCCTGACTTCTTCCTCTAACTCTCGTTGTCGTGCCATTGTCTTCCCACCTGCAATTATCTCTCTCCTAATTCGCTCCTTCTCTCATTCTCGTCATAACACTTCGTCGGCATTGATTGGCACCGGTGTTGGGAAAACATTGGGTGTCGAAACATTGCTGGGAAAACCCCCTGGCACAAACTCAGACCCTAGAAATGAATTAATTTTAGAAAAACTTTGTATTTTTAAACAACAAAACAAATGGGTCTCATGAAAGGAAGTGAAGAAAAGTGAGCATTACCTTCTAACGAGTTTCCGGATACATCAGTGACCGTGGAAAGATGGCGTGTCGTTGGTGATGTCCTTTGGTTTTGGTCAGCATGATATTTGAACTCCATGGAAAAAGATGGAATGTTAAACGAAGGGAAAGGCTTGGAGAAAGAAAACTAATGCATATAGAAATCAGAGACAATTTGTATGCATTGTTGAGTTTGATAGCGTGATTAAATAGTTGTGGTGGGTGTTTGTTTTTAGTGAGTTGTGTCATGGTCAAATCTTGAGAATATACCAAATCTATCTTTCAAGCTTGAAAAGGGAATACAAAGGAAAAGAAGATTTTCTTCCAATTTTGAATGGGACCAGAGTAATTGGGGTTGCCTTATGCATTTCTTCCTAAACTATTTGGATTTTGACTGAAATTTCTCACATTTTGGTCAAAGTTTATAAAAAATATTTTGACTTTGAAAAAAAATTTACATATGAATAAATACTTAATGTGTTAAAGATTTGAAATATTAATTGTTTCAATTTTTAAGTATTAAATATTTATTGACTACACATATTTGATAATATAAAAAAAATAGCAAAGTGAATAACTCATAACTACAAATAATTGTCATAAAATTAATATAACTAGTATTTTGACTCGTGCGTTGAATTATAAGTCATATTTATAATAAAAAATTAATTGTAATATAATATTAATTTTAATTATTGATTGTTTAAAAAATTATTAAAAATTAATTTATATAGGGATAGAAGAGATAAAGATAAAAAAATAATAGTTTGTGATTGTTATTTACAAAAAAAAAATACTTGTGTGAAACCAAATAATATTACACTTGGATCTATCAAGATTAATTAAGGAATTATTAATAAAAGATTTTATTAGAAATAAATAAATTAGTTAAAAAATATAACGTTTTCAATTTAATTTTTTTACTTTTTACTATACCAACTTATTAACAATTTCGTTATTTTTTCTAATCAATATTAAAGTTATTTTAATACTAATTATATAAATGAATTTATTGCATAATATTGAATATAAATGTTGACAAATATAGGACATCAAAAAAGGAATATAAAATCTTATTACCAAACGAGTGCATCATTTTATATAACAAATAGTTTATTATATTTGATAAATCTTTTTATTAAAAAACATTTTTTGAAATAATCATTAGGATATATTGTTAAAATTATTATTAAATATAATCTTTTAATGAAAAAAATAATTTTTATTTTTGACTATTATTTTTAAAGATAATACTGAACAAAATCCTTAATAAAATTTAAATATTTATATGCAGAGATAAGTAAAATTAAAAACTCAAAAATCATTCATCATTAGATTGAATTAGAGTAATTTTAAATATAACTTAATTAAATTGATTTTGGATATATCTTTAATTTTACACATTTTTTACTCTAGATGAGAAAACTTTTTAGTGTTACAGTGTTGTGATAGAATAATTAGCTTAAAAAAATTCAGTTCCCATTCAAAACTTCATATGTATGAATGTTTAAAAAATACAAATACCAAGTTAATAAAATACAAAGGATTGTGAAACAAATTATGAAATTAATTTGGTAGTTAAAGTACACAGTATTCTATCACTATCTCACAATATTGTATGTTAATTTTAAACATTTGTTATTATTTTATTATAAATATATTATATATTTTTTTATATAGTTTGGATAAGGCAAAAGCAAAAAACCAAAAGAAAACACAATTATTATTGAGTTTAATGGTGATGCTCTAACATTGTACAATAGTTTTATACTGTCATCCAATCACAACCACCCACCATGTATAGTAAGTTTGTTGACTTTTTTTAAAACTACCTTAAAAGTCATGCAAACGGTGATTGGATGACTGTGTAAAATTATTTTGCACTGTCAGTGTATAGCCCTTTTTCTCATTATAATTGCTATCACAATTTTTTGAAACAAAGTATGATATACGCTCCTATCTTTTATTGTTTGAAATATAAATTAATTTAATTTTATGTGTAAAACCGATAAATAATTTTTGTGAATGTCATTAATTATTAGAAGTTACATGTTTTAATAATTACAAAGAAAAAAAAATTAGCCCCTTCTAGATCCATCCTGATCGCATGGACACACATTTTAATCTTATACATCCAATTGTTTTTTTAGCAAATTACAGCAACACCCCCTGAGTTTTTATCAAATTACACATAACTCCACTTTTTTTTTTTACTTCTCTACACTAAACCCCCTTTAAGTTTGAAAACATTACACTAACACCCCCTTATATGTTTGAAAACATTACACTGACACCCCCTCAAACTTACACTAACACCCCCTACAGGGGAGACGAAAGTAATGGTTAAAAAAGCAGGAGGAGCTTGTGTAATTACATGAAACCTCATGGGTGTTGCTGTAATTTGTTTTTTTTTAACTGCTTATATATCCAATTGTATGAGTCGGTGCCAATATTTATCTGGACTCTCCTATATCTATCTATATTTCAGCCATACAGAGTGGTGCCCATTGTCAAAATTGGTTTAATCAAATGGTCCAAACTCAAATTCCATCATCTTCTGCAGAAACCCATATGGAGCTTGTCTCGTGCGAGAGTATCACGAAGGACATAACACGATGAAGTAATCGATGCAAATTGTTGGAGTGATAAGTATAATAAGTAATGGAAAAGTGTGTGTGTGTGTGTGTGAGAGAGAGATTTTAACAATTTAACTTATACTATCCAAGGTTAAAACTTTGTATTCAGTAAATTTCTGGCGTTTCTTATAATATATATTTTCTTACAATTTACTTAGTAACTTTTTTATTTTTAATGTAAAAGAATTTATATTATCAATAAAAAATTATTATTGATATGAATTTAAAATAAAATAATTATTATAAATGTTAATAAATTTATCATAACGGTTTGTAATTAGATGATAATATAAAAATCTTTTAATTATTTACTCAAAGAAATTAGGAGTTCAAATAAAGTATTTGACCTGGGGCTAGCGGCACCATAGTATAGGAAGTATTCTACATTAATTTTGAGAAAGTATTTTAGTTTTTGTGTATATAATAATTAAATAAATAAAAGCATTTATAGACAATATAATACTAGTTATTTAAAGTAACAATAATGGAATTGTTTCTTTATAAATGGCGTACACAAAAGTTAGTGTCAGTTATCGACCACTTGCTGTTAAAATATTTGTTGTGGATTAGTATAATCTATAATTATTATATTATCTTTTAGTATCATCAATCGACAATTAAAGATAAGATAATTATCATATTTCGATTACGGATACTTTGCATGGGATTGTGATAAGATTGACCTTGTGATGGGTTGGGTCAATCATTTAGTAGATAATCCATTGAGAGGTCCCTACCTACTGCTAGGGGATTATAAATTTGCTATCCCGTTAAGCAAATTTACACACTCTCTTTGACACTCAGATTCTCTTAAACAATCCTCTAGAAAGTGGGCAGATATCCTCTCAAGAGTATTATAAGGGTTTCTTCCGGCAAGCAATTCTCATGGAGATGAATGCGAATTTAGGTTAGCATTTGATAACTTTTTTAAGTTTGATCACTATAATCACATGCTATAATTTGTATCTATATATGTTATTTTATAATTTTCCATAAATTGGTATCAGAGCCAGGTTAGATACATTATATAGTTGTTTGTTGTGTGAACCCTATGATATTTTAATTTCTTCGTTATTATTCATGAAATTAAAATTAGTGGTTCCATTGATTTAATTATTTTAAATGTGATAAAACAATTTGTGTCCCTTTTTTCTCTTCGAATTTCTTTGTTAAAAAGCATTTATATTTAATGCATGAAATTTGAAATCGCTTGAGGGCTTTTGTTCCTTGTGATAACTAGAGTAACATATCAAAAATTTGTATAATTTCGTGAACGAGTTTAAGACAATTGAGAAATTTTATTTTCTTGCGAAACCTTCAAAGCCTGAAACCTTCCAAATCAAATTACTCTCATTTGGATAATTATTTTTCAAAATTGATTGAGGGCTTTTGTAGATCAAAGGATTTTGAGTACAACCCATGCTATAGCTTGTCCTTTCGTTGAAAAACAAGAGAGTATTTGCGAAAAATTGATTATGAAATTGTTTGCCAAACGCGTCTCGCCCCCTTTGCGTTTTTCCTCGATTTCTCCTTTGTTTTTCAACGATTTTCAAAATTTCTTGAGGCCTTTTGTAGACTGATCAATTTTGAGCAAAATACATGCTGGAACATGTATTTTAGTTCAAAAACAAGAGAGTAATTGCAAACAAAACACGATTTTGGACATTGTTTGCCAATTTCCGCCTTTGCATTTTTCCTCGATTTCTCTCTCGTTTTCAACGAAATTCAAAATTTATTGAGGGGTTTTCTTTTACATGTTTGGATGAACAAAACTTACCCCCTCACATCCAATTTCGTTCCCATATCAGGGAGATTGAGTCGAGTCTCCATCATGGGTCAAACTGACCCGTTTTCTGGTTGCAAGGCGAGGAAGATGAACTTCCTTGAAGCCCACTAGCGGCCCAGTGCGTGGGGGCGCGTGGGCCCACTTCCAAGGCCCAAAAGCTTTTTGTGTTTTCCTAGAAATTATTTACTTAATATTTTGAGTTCTTTGGTAATTTTTCTGGAATTTTTTTGGGCATCAGAAAATATTTATTTGATTAATTTGAGACTCAATTTGGTATTTTAGATATCGTACTCTCGGATTTTGGACTTCAAATTTTTTGTGACAATTCCCTACTATTTTGGTAATTTTCCAGTATGGGGTACTCTCTAATATTGTGTCACTATTAAGGAATTAATTTGAGGTCATTTTAAAATTATGGATGATAAAATTATTATTTTCCCACTATATGCATAATTTTTTTCTCTTAATTTACATTACTATAACTCGCCTATCGTGGGTATAGTGTTATGAATTTATATGTTTGTTATACAATTATGCATGGTATAAATTACCAATTTTGTGATAGGCATAATTTTCACTTAATTTATATTACTATAACTCACCTATCGTGGGTATAATGATGTGAATTTATATGTTTGTTATACAAATATGCATGGTATAAATTACCAACTTTGTGATAAGCATAATTTTCTCTTAATTTAAATGATTGTAATCTCACGTATTATAAGTACATTTTGTAAATTTTGTGTTGGTTCTATCACATTAATAATAATTATATCCTATCGGTATGTTGTTATTAGTGTGATTTGTTGTTGTACATTGTTCTTTTCTTTGCTTATGTTCATCAATTTCTTGGTACCCTATCAGTATTAGGATCTTGGTAATATAAGTTATAGTACATTGTATTGTTGCACTTTTGCTTAGGGACTCTCTTTTCTGACTGAACTTTTCTTTCAAATCACACAATGTTTTGTGATGTTCAGTTTTCCTCCCTAATTTTGTTAAAACTTTGAATAGGACAAATTATGAGGCATAAAACATTTTCAGGCACTCTTTATAATGATTAGTTTTAGTCACATTTTTTTTATTATTCCTTGTTATTACTAGGGTTGAAGATTATCTATTTTTAAAATTAAATAAACGTATGTAGTGAATTGTATATTACTTTATGTCATTTATCTATTTCAAATAAATCTAAAATTGACATAATTTAATGTTTTAATATACATTGTATTTTTCACTATTATACTGTTCAAATCTAAGACCCATTTATCATTCTTAATTTGTGACTAATATGTGTCAAGTATATATTTCCTCTAATCATGTGCCTTAGTCAAAGAAATTTTGGATTATAATAAAATTTAATTTGTTTTATGTTAATGGTGCAATTGGGCATTATTTCAAATCATTTTATGCCAAGTTGATCCAAAGTCTGGATTAAATTCTCTGTTGCCTTATTATTGTTAAAGTGTTCACTTGTGAAATTATTGAAAATATTTTGTTGAACACTCTTTAAAGCAATTACAAACTATATCATTCGTGTATTTTATATGAATCATATTGATTTATATTTGGAGCTTTTTCTCTTGAGATGACATTATATACTCTTTAGTCATCAAAGCTCATTTGGTCTCATATAAAAACATTGAGTCATTGGTTTATATTTAGAGTTTTTTCTCTTGAGATGACATTATATACTCTTTAGTCATCAAAGCTCATTTGGTCTCATATAAAAACATTGAGTCATATTGGTTTATATTTGGAGTTTTTCTCTTGAGATGACATTACATACTCTTTAAGTCATCAAAGCTCATTGGTCTTATACACATAGATGAGTGACACTTCGAACCTTTTAACTTGATTATGATTGCATATATGGATAAATTTATAAATAAATTATTCTTATCCTTTTGAGATTATAAATATGTAATTATATACGAGAGTGTCACTATTTCTCAAAATTTTCTAGAAGAACTCTTCAATCATTTTTTTATTGCTTGTTGCAATACTCCATTTCGTAATCATATTTCTAATTCTGATTTATAGTTAGAGTATTTTGCATCTTACTAGTTCTAGAGTTCTATTTTGAGATAAATATAAAATTGCTTTGTGTACTTTTGTAATCTTGACTCAATTAAGTAAAGCCAACAACCCTGTTATTGTACTCTCTTCAATATAGAGATCATGAAATTAATATCATGGTTCTTACGATGATAAATTCATGTTTAATACATGCTAAGTCAAAGTGTTGTAAGCATGTTTTGGTTTTCTTTGAATACGATTGTTGTTGAATATCATATTCTTTTTGGCATACTTTTTTTATAATTTGCATAATTCTATTATATTGATGATAATTATACCCTATCGGTGTGTTATTATTGATATAATTTGTTAAGATACAATGCACCATTTGTTCTACACTTATATCAGATTTTTTGTTTGAGTAGCCTATCAACATTGGAGTTTTTGATGATATAAGTTTCCTCTTGTGCATTATAGTATTATATTTCTTATTTATTGTGTTTTTTGAGATTCTTGAGAGAGATCTCAACAAATAAGAAATTCTCTTTAATGAGGCATGTTTTGGTTGTATTTGTATGGAACCATTTAACTCTCTGAGTATGTGACAATTTACACACATTAAATATTTCCTTGTTGTTCCATACTAGCCTCGTTGTCTAACCAATTAATTGGGCATTATTTTTTTATGCAATCCAATATTCTGAAATTTTTTCATTTACCTATCGCAATGCAAATTTATTTAATGGAATATTTTATAGAAACAGATTGCTATCATGTGGGTAGTGAACATACCCTACCGGTATGACATTACTCAATATGGTTCTAATGTGATAAAGATAATAGTTGAATTTTTGTTTACCTCTTTGGATATTTTCCTTAAAATTACGTCAACTATTTTTCTTTATCAAGTGGGAGAATCTAGTTTTTTGAAAGTAATGTCCTATAAACACATTGTGTTGATACAAGATCTCTACCTCAAATGCCCAATTAATCATACATGAGCAACCAAATTTATTTGTCTTGATAAAATGGTTTTCTTGTCACATACTATTTGTAATCACTTTGTTGTTAGGACCTACATTAAGGATTTTGTGACAGTCTCTTATAGAATATTGTTGTGTGATAACTCTCTATTGTCTTATATTATTAGTGGACAATATAGGAATCCCAAATTTGAAGAGATTAATTCTTTATACCATATTTTGTATCCTTGCTGATGGTATTTTAGATCGTAATTTTGTTAAAGCTATATGCTTCAATTTGGGATATATAGTTAAACCTATGTCCATCATAGTTTGTGATGAGAGTTAGAGACAATTTGTTGTTATATCCTTAATATTTGTTAAATATAGGTCCCATATCCTTCCGCTACGTGTAACCAAGTCTTACACTCAAGTGTGTGTAGATATTGTTTATAATTATAGCACTTGAGTTTATGTTTTGAGTGAGTAATTGAAAACTTGCAAATGATCCCATATTCTACTTCAAAATATCAGGGATTTTCTATCTCACTCATGTTAGTAAAGTAAAGGTTACCTTGTTTACGTGATCCTTTTGAGGGTCAATATTCTTTGAGGATTAATATTCGTTATAATACGTGGTTAACTACGAAACCTTTTTGTAAAGCTTTGTAATTGATAGATTGATTGTATGTTGGGTTCATATTCTCGTTTCTAACCACTTCCCTCATTAACCCTACTCTACTCTACTTCTCTCTAATACGTATTTCTTTAAGAGAGAAAATAGTGAATTTTTATTCACATTATTTTACAGAGCTATAATCTTACTATCATTAGAGTATTTCAATTCTAGTGGGCTCTAATGAGAATCCTAATCTTATTTTAGTATATAAAGGATTAGTGGGAACAAATAATCTTTTATTATGTCTCGAGACTTGTCAAATTTGTATTGTCATACATTCTTGTGCACATTTAATGATCATATGACATACTCTAGAAGGACTTTGTTATTTATTCTTGTCCTTTTGTGTTGAGATACATAAAATTCATTGTATCTTAGTAGGCATCTTTAGCGGATGTCAAGGCCATTTTGTTGGGAATTTCACAATTAGTCTTTTGGCATGCAATTATCTTGTGCATCTTTTTTAACCAAAACTTCACATTTTGTTTGGTCGAATTTTATAAGTATATTGTAAATACAATACTCCTATCGAGTATGATTCTCTACATTGTTAAGGTGCTTGTGATGATAGTACTCCTATCGAGTACAACTTTGCACCATTGAGGTACTTATAAATTTTATGTTTAGACCATTGATCTCTAAGTGCTTGCTCATTATTGACATTTTGTGGCCAGATTAATCTAGAGTATCGTTTCATTTAAGCTTAGGTGTCTATGTCATCCCAGTAGGAAATTAATGGATTTCCTAATTGTCTTCGGGTTTGCATAGTCACTTATTTCGTGAAAATTGGATTAATTGAATGTCAAGTATTCTAAGAGCATTTGTTGATTTAGCCCATCCGTGATCACTCTCATTACTGGGCTATCGTGAACACTTAGATGCATGTGAATTATGTTCTGGCCTTTGTAGCTTTTCAGACTTAAATTGATTATAGTGTTGAAAGAAAACATTTGATTCATTGACCAAAGACTTAGTTATTGGAACTGTTGAGAATTTTTACAGCTCACATGTGTTTGGTTAAGCCTTTTGATGTTTTGGGTCAGTGGGAGTTTGAAAACACTCTATCATGAGATATGTATATAGTAATATTATCTTAGTAACATATCTCTTATAGCATTTTTAGATGCTCGGACCATTGTTATGTAGTATATTTTGACTATTAAGCTATGCTATTCCGTATACTCTTTTCTTATGAGAAATATGACTATTTGATGCACAGGATATGTATCCCTATCGGATATTATTTTGTAGCGTTGGAGATTTTAGATTTCTTACATTGTTGACATATGATTGAAATTGTCGTTCTAGTCTTGATGATTCCTATTTTAATTATTGGTTAATACTATCCAAGTGGGAGAATGTTAAAATATTTGTTGTGGATTAGTATAAATCAATAATTATTATATTATCTTTTAGTATCATCAATCGACAATTAAAGATAAGATAATTATCATATTTAGATTACGGATATTTTGTATGGGATTGTGATAAGATTGACCTTGTGATGGATTGGGTCAATCATTTAGTATATAATCCATTGAGAGATCCCTATCTACTGCTAGGGGATTATAAATTTGCTATCCCATTAAGCAAATTTACACACTCTCTCTGACACTCAGATTCTCTTAAACAATCCCCTAGAAAGTGGGCAGAAATCCTCTCAAGAGTATTTTAAGGTTTTCTTCCGGCAAGCAATTCTCATGGAGATGAATGCGAATCCAGGTTAGTATTAGATAACCTTCTTAAGTTTTATCACTATAATCACATGCTATAATTTGTATCTATATATGTTGTTTTATAATTTTCCATCACCTGCTACTTTTGCCCTGGAAGTGTGTTGTTTCAGCCCAAAGCAATGAAAAAATTCTTCAACCCATTAGGGACTTCACTTTTGGTGCCATCAGTTCAAGAGTTGGCTAAACAGAGTTTATCTAAAGTTCCACAAAGATACATTTAGCCTCAACATGAAGACATGGTGGTCCTCTATGAAGAAGCTAATAGTAGGCTTGAGATTCTAGTTATTGACATGTAGAGCTTGCTTTTTGTGGAATCTGGGAGTTCAGAATTGGATAAGCTTCACCTTGCTTGCAAGGAATGGGGATTCTTCCATGTCTCTTTTTAATTTTCTCTTTTCATCCTTCAATTTCTTTGCAACACATGGCTCTGTATGTATTATTTCCATGATTATGTGATTTTTCATTTTCATAATTATTTTTTACATAAAATTTGTATTTAGGATTATGTAGAACATGATATTGCTGGTCTTAATGAAAATAAAAAATATACTATAATAATTAATGGCAAGGTTAATTGAAAGTAGGATGGAAAAAGTATGGTTAGAAAGAGAGATCATAACAGAAGTTATCAGCCAAATTTTTCAAGGAAAATTAGTTATGGATAAAGTGGTAAATATTTCTCACTAATAACATGGATGTCCAAATAATTAGAAGTAAAACGTTTTCAAGCACCATCCAAACACCTTAATAAATCTTATCTTAATTAACTACATTCGTACACGAGTGTGTATCCTCTCCATTATTGGAAATTTCCAGTAGTCAAGAGATACACACAAAGAGGAGAAGAGTGTTTAATTTTTTTTTAACCATTCAACCTCTTTGTGCGTATCTCCCTCCTACTGGAAATTTCCAGTATCGGAGAGGATACATACTCTTTATACACTTTTTGGACTCTAAAATTTAGTTATAAATAAAGAATCCGTTAATTCCAGCCAATACAATCACAATTCGATTATAAAAACTGATTGATTTGAATTTTAATATATTTTATGTAGGTGATAAACCATGGAGTTAGCCCTTCCTTGGTGGAGAAAGTAAAATTGGAGATTCAGGACTTCTTCAACCTTCCAATGTCAGAGAAGAAAAAGTTTTGGCAGAGTCCACAGCATATGGAGGGATTTGGACAATTATATGTTGTGAGTGAAGACCAGAAACTTGATTGGAGTGATATGTTCTATATGACCATCCTTCCAACAGAATCGAGAATGCCCCACTTGTTTTCCACAACTCCCTCTTCCTCTCAGGTTCTATTTCTATATATGGTCACATTTGTGTGTATATCTAAAAGCTAAGAAATTAATATAAAAGTTAATAATAATTTATGTAACATCAAATCTCTCTTAGTACTTAGTCCATACGCTTGAATTCCTTTAAGTAAGATTTTGAGTTTTAGTTTTGTGGATGAAAAAAAAATGTGATTGAGATGAGACACTACTTAAAGATGATCACTGGTCAGTCACGTTTTCTGCCGTGATTAATTATTGGCAAAGCCAATTGATACTTCGCACCAATATCATATGGTGACCCAAAAATAATCTCTAAACATTTTGCCTTAGGCTTACACAGCCTGTTGCTCTTTGTTATGCAGAGATACTCTAGAGCTTTACTCACGCAAAATGAAAGATCTAGCCATGGTTATTATTGGCCATATGGGAAAAGCTTTGAAGATAGAAGAAATGGCAATAAGAGAATTATTTGAAGATGGGATACAAATGATGAGGATGAACTATTGCCCTCCTTTTCCTCAACCAGAAAAGGTCATTGGCCTCACAAATCATTTAGATGGAGTAGGTCCCACTATCCTCTTACAAGTCAATGAAGTAGAAGGGCTGCAGATAAGAAAAGATGGCATGTGGGTTCATGTTAAGCCCTTGCCTAATGCCTTCGTTGTTAATGTTGGGGACATCATGGAGGTAAAATATCCATTTATATCAATTATATATATTACCAACTGGTTTAATTAAGAAGACTTTTAGGTGGTGTTTAGCTTAACTTTTCCGAGTTTTTCTTTTCTTTTTTTAAATGTAGAATTTCTTCCAATTAATTTTTATAAAAAAATTATTTTTTGGACTTTTATTTATTAGAAATGTTACTTTTTTAATTTTAATAGTTTTACTCACATGACAAAAATTAAATGTATATCTCCTTATATGAGAAAATAGGTTATATACTGATAGTATCAAACAGTTTTACACTGTCATCCAATCACAACCCACCATGTATGGTAAGTTTGTTGACTTTTATAATAATTACTTTAAAAGTCATAATAATGATGATTTGTGATTGGATGACGATGAAAATTTATTTTATATTGTCAGTGCATGACCATTAAACTCATTGTTTTCAAATCAAGAATGTAGTTTACTTTGATAATCCATGTGACGAAGGTTTTTATTAAATATTAAATATTAACATAGGTTATTAAGATAAAATTCTAATTTTAATTAAATACAATTTCAAAAACATAAAAAAACTGCATCCATATTTTATTTTAATATTATGTTTTCCTTTTCTGAAATAAGCTCACAAAATTTATATAAATACTACCTTAATCAGGTGGTGTTTAAGTAAATTCAAAGTCTAAGGGTGAAAGAAATATTTATTTATTTTCTTAGAAATGATTTTTTTTTCTTTTTCTTTATGACATTTACTTTTAATTTTTTTCAATTTTGTGTGTTTTACATGGTATAGATTATTACCAATGGGACATATCGAAGTATTGAGCATCGACCAACATGAACTCTGAGAAGGAAAGGCTTTCATTTGCAACATTCTATAGTCCAAGACAAGATAGTGTGATAGGTCCTTGGCCAAGTTTAATCACTAAACAAGCACCAGCACAATTTAAAAGAACTGGAGTAAAGGAGTACTTTAAAGACTTTTTTGCTCGGAAACTTTAAGGAAAGTCTTACAGAGATGCTATGAGAATAGAGCATCACAATTGAGGTTATTGAAATTACGGAAAAAATATTTGCACTAATTATAAATGTGATATGTGCACACTAAAAAAGTTATAATAGAATTTTAGTGTTACCTAATGATGACACAAATAAGTTTATTTGAGTAATGTGTATAACTCTGCTTTGCTGGAATTTAAATTGTGAAATGAAATTATGCAAGGGCTGGAACTTGAACTCAGACCCCTTGAGTTGCCAAAATGAAAATAGCCACCGAATCAATGCATTGATTTAATATAAATGTGGCAAATTTTATTTATATATGATACTTTGCATATAAATTTTATATACTTAATATATAAACTGGTTAAGGCAGTTTAATTCTTAACTCACTAGTTTAACCTGTAACACATTAACTTAATACTTAAACTGGGTCAATAATCAATCCAATTCTGATAATACTGGTGTGTAATGTAGCATTACTCTAAAATTACTGTTGGATTGTAAGCTAGTACATATATTTAGAACATAACAAAGACTTATTAGTTTATATTTATATATTGTAAAGTCAAGATATAATTATATGTGAGATATTTTAATTAAATAATTATATAAATATAGGTGCAGATACGAGACACAAGGACGAATTCAGGGGAGAAGTAGGGCCTTCCTCCCCTCCCCCTCAATATCCTTTATGTATATATGATAGAAAAAATAAAAATAAAAAAAAATAATAGAGAAAATGAATAAGAAAAAATAGATTTTTGAGTTTATATTTGCTTAATTTTCTTCTAGTAGTGGATCTTGTCTCTAGCTTTACATATAAAATTAATAATAAATATTTTTGTTAAACTTATTATTTATTAAAAGTTAGATATTTAAATAATTGTGTTAAAAAAATTTTTGCTCCCCACTTTGATACACTCCTAGATTCGTCCCTAATGAGACAGGTGAGATACTATGGTATCATACTCCTAGATATTTTGCTTGTTAATTATAACATGAAGTGTGTTTCACAAACTTCTCATAATAAAACTGCACAATTTGAATCTCTTACAGTTATTGGCTCGAGGTGTGTTTCAGGCAAATTAAGACGATGGAAGAGTTCTTCAACGTATCTGGGACTTCACTTTTGGTACCATCAGTTCAAGAGTTGGCTAAGGAGAATTTGGCTACCGTTCCACAAAGATACATTCGGCCTCAACATGAAGAAATGGTGGTCATCTCTAAAGAAGTTAATGGTAGCCTTGAGATTCCAGTTATTGACATGCAGAGCTTGCTTTCTGAAGAATCTGGGACTTCAGAATTGACTAAGCTTCACCTTGCTTGCAAGGAATGGGGATTCTTCCAGGTCTCTTTATAATTTTGTCTTTTCATCCTTCAATTTCTTTGTATTATGTGTGTGATTATGTGATTTTTCATTTTCATAATTATTTTTTACATAAAATCATGCATAATATTTCAATAGCATTTGCGGTGCCAACCTAGTTGGGATTTCTTGCGTTGTTGTGAAGTCATTCCACCTTGGCCTTATATATATATATATATATATATATATATATATATATATATATATATATATATATATATATATATACTCTTGTTGGTCTTAATGATCAAAGAAATATACTAATAATTAATGACAAGGATAATTAAACTGGAAAAGTTTATTAGAGTGACATATGACACTAGTGGTATCATCCAGAAACCTCAATAAACCTTGGTTATATTTTGTGCTTCACTTTCTGGACTCCAAAATTTATATAAATTAATAAAGAAAATAATCAGTTAATTCCAGTCGATATATTATCAATTCGAATACTAAATTGATTAGAATTCTAATATCTTTTTGTAGCTCATAAACCATGGAATAAGCTCATGCTTCCTGGACAATGTAAAGTTGGAGATTCAAGACTTTTTCAACCTTCCAATGTCAGAGAAGAAATTTTTTTGGCAAATTCCACAGCATATATGGAGGGATTTGGACAAGCATTTGTTGTGAGTGAAGACCAGAAACTTGATTGGGGTGATATGTTCGATCACCCCTCCAAGGCACTCAAGAATGCCCCACTTATTTCCACATCTCCCTCTTCCTTTAAGGTTCTATTCTATATATATGGCCAATGGCCACATGTGTGTGTGTTTATATTTATAGGGTTTAATTTTTTTTTCTCTCATCTTTCGTAGATTTCCATTTTTAGTTCTTCATAAATTTTTACCCATTTTTAGTTCCTCAAAAAAAAAAAAAATTTCATTCCATTTTTTGTTCCTAATGTAGAATTTTTTAAAGACTAAAAACGGAACGAAAAAATTTTGAGGGACCAAAAATGGAACAAAGTTTTTATTTTTTTTGAAAGACTAAGACCAATAAAAAAATTATAAGAATTAAAAATGGAAATCCAAAATTGATGAGGGGCCAAAAATAACAAACCCATAATTATATCTGCATATTCATGTCTCAAAGAGATTGCATGCTTGTTCATTAATTAATTGCAGAGACACTCTAGAGATTTACTAACAGAAAATGAAAAATCTAGCCATGGTTATTATTGGCCATATGGCAAAAGCCTTGGAGATAGAAGAAATGGAAATAAGAGAATTATTTGAAGATGGGATACAAATGGTGAGAATGAACTATTACCCTCCATCTCCTCAACCAGAAAAGGTTATTGGCCTCACAAATCATTCAGATCCAGTTGGTCTCACTATTCTCTTACACCTCAATGAAGTAGAAGGGCTACAGATAAAGAAAGATGACATGTGGGTTCCTGTTAAGCCGTTGCCAAATGCCTTTGTCGTTAATGTTGGGGACATCTTGGAGGTAAAATACCCTACCTATTCATGATGTTTAGCTTAATTTTTTGGGGTTTTTTCTTTCCTTTTTTTTTTTTTTAAATTTAGAATCTCGTCCAATTATTTTTTTTAAAAAAAATTCATTTTTGGACTTTTATCTAGTAAAAAAGTCACTTTTTTAATTTTATGAGAGTTTCTATTTTTGGTGTACAATTTTTAAGAGCTTTTTTAATATTAAGTTTGGCTCTTCTTGTAAAGAGAATATATGTTGAAAAAACAAGTTAGATCCAGACTACCTTTAATCAGGTGGTGTCAAAAAATTTCAAGAGACCTATGCAAAAAAATTTAAAGGGCATATTAATGTATCTTATTGTTTTCATTCTATTTTTCATTAATTAGCTTTTAAAGCTGTAAGCCTGTAACAAATATTATTAAACAAGAGAGAGAGAGAGAGAAAAAAAAAAGAGACTTAATTGAGTTTTTGAGAATGAAAAAATTAAATATTATTTTCTTTGACAAAAAATATTGAATAAAATACTAATAATTATATTAAGCAATAACTAGAAGAAAATCACTTCATTTCTTGCAGCAGGAAATTCATACAATTATTAAGGGATAAAATTGATTTGGGAAACTATGCCAATTATAATTTAGAGATGAGGTTGTGAACTGATAACCATTATTATATATATTGACAATTATAATTTGTTTAAAAGTGACTTAAAAAATACTAAAGGTGAAATTTATTACCTAAATATTAATAAGAAGCTAAACTTATTAACGATGTAATTTTTGGGAGGGTCTTAAGACGGCTGATTATGTTCTCGGATGTGAAAAATGACAAAGAACTTGAGAAGCAACTGGATACAATCAGGATTGGTAATATGAAGATGATGGTTAATATACCAAAGTACAGGAGGGGAAGTTTATGGGAGGGTCAAGACAGATGTGATATGAAGAGGAACAAGACAGCGGGGGTGAGTGGTGGAGAAGATCTTCACAGAGATGGGGATAGACCAAAATATGCAGAGAGAAGAACTAATCATTTTACTTATGCTCAAGCTGTCACCAGGGAGACAAAACAAGTGAGGAAGATATGGAGAATCAAACAGCCAAATGCAAACTCGGATGGGGAAGATACATGGAAGGGACAGGTTATCACCGTCATGGAGGAAAACAAGGATTGGTTGGAGGGATGTTTGGTGGGAACTCTGAAGGATCCCACTTCCTTCGATAAGCTACATGAAGTATACATGATGAGTGATATGAATGAGGTACGCGTGAGGTATTTGGGTGGTGATATGGTTCTTATTACGGGAATTAAAGAGGAGAAAATACAAGACTGTTTGGGTACAGAGGAAGATGGCCTTGCATCTATGATACATTCAATCAACAAGTGGAATCCTGATACTATCAGGGGAGGAAGATTGGCATGGGTATTATGTTCGGGAATTCCACTGCATCTTTGGGGGGAGAAATGCTTTTAACAGGTGGTGGGATCCTTCGGCCAGTTCATTGACATGGCAAAGGAGACAAAGGACATGGAAAGGGTGGATGCAGCCCGATACTAGTCAAGCTGTCCACACCCCAATTATAAACGCAAACAAAAGGATGAAAATCAATGGAAGGATTTATGGAGTTAGTATTATGGAAGAGTTCAAAACCCAAGTGAATCAATGTTGCTGTAGACTTTGGCGCAACGACAACCAATCCGAGGGGGAGGACACGATGGGAAGCATAATAGGGATGGAATGTCTCTCTTCATCCTCTGAATGTTCAGAAGATAGATATGAGTATGTTGAAGGTGCAGCCGGAAGAACAAGGGGAAGACACGGCGAGGACAATTTCGGGAAACAGGTGAGGGAGGAGACGTCGGTTTTTTGCCCGGAGGATAATAACCAGGATGAAGAAAGTACCCAAAGGTCCATTCAGGGTCATGTCAAAGACTGTATGGATGATAGTGACGGTGAAGGACAACATGTGACAGGAGAGCTTCAAATTCAAATTGGCTGTGTGGATAAAGGTGGCAACGAGCTCAATGAAGTAAATGACAAGTTTAGGCCTGACGAGGAGGTTGACAAGGCTACATCGCATGTAAATGTGGGGCCAGTGTTAGAAAGCGATGATAGTGGAAAGTATGGGCAGCTACTGGAGCTACAAATACGGAAAAGGTGGATACAGATAACTATGGAGCACTTTTCGGGCCTGCACAGATTACTTCGGCCCAATTGGATAAAGCATTTGCCGATGGGCCATTTATGGAGAAGGATGCATTAATTATAGAAGATATGGGCAATGCAGTTGGATCATTTCGTTATGGACTCAACGACCATGAGAATAGGGATAATTTGGATGGGCTAATTTCTACAAAAGAAAAAGAAATAGAAGCTCGGAGGGAAGGCATTAGACGTGGAAAATAGCATGTTGACGAAACTCCTACAGTTGATAACAGAGGATATTATGAAAGAAGTGGTGCTACCAAAGGCCCTTTGAAGACTCGAAGTCAACTCACAACCTCCATTAATTCAAAGACGTCTGACCTTGACAAAAGGAAAAACAACAAGGATAAGGAGGTGTTGCAGGGAAGACCAGAGAAGAAGCCAATTTCAGTTGAATTCTCAGACGATCTATCTGACAGCTGTATTCAAAACTGCAACAAGCTATATTGGCTAAAAGATGATGTTGTTGAAGCCAAGAAACTGTGGGAGCTTGGGAAGAGTGTTGGGGTTACTTTTGAAGGGGACGAAAGGGAAATGATAGAAAAAATTGTGGAGATGGAGAAAAGAGATCAAAATGGGGCTAAGAAAGCAACAAAGGAATGCTTGGAGGGTGTGTGTGAAGGTCAGTAATGAAGATTATGTCTTACAATGTGAGAGGATTGGGGGGGGGGGGGGAAAGTAAAATGGAAATTTATTAGAAGCTTGGTTATCAAAGAGAGGTCCAAGTCTTATGTATTCAAGAAACCAAAAAGCAAGAAATTAGTCAAGCTATGTGTGGTGCTTTATGGGGAGATTGTGAGGTTAGTTTGTTGATGGTTCCTTCCTCTGGAGTCACAGGGGGGCCTCTTGTGTGTGTGGGATATAGAAAGTTTTGAGGTTATCAATTCCTTTAGTGGAAACAGTTATATTGGTATGGAAGGTAATTGGAAAGAAACAAATTCATTGATTGTTATTATCAATGTATATTTACCTTGTGATAGAGAAGGCAAACGGGTGATTTGGGAAGAACTAAAACACAAAAGGGCAACTTGCAACACCAAAAGTTGGTGTGTGTTGGGAGACTTTAATTGTGTGAGGAGGTCGGAGGAAAGAGTAGGTTTGGGAGGGGAGATATACGGGAGAAGGGATATGGGAGAATTTAATAAGTTTATTGAAGAAATGGAGTTGCTTGATATTGCTATGGCGGGAAGAAAGTTCACATGGTTCCGACCAAATGGAAGGGCAAGAAGTAGAATTGATAAAGTTTTGGTGTCCGGAGAATGGTTGGCATCTTGGCCCGGATCTACACAATATGTTATGGATAGGAACATCTCAGATCATTGTCTAATTATTGTGAGAAATACAACCATCGATTGGGGACCTAAACCGTTCAAAGTCCTTGATTGTTGGTTCTTGGATAAGAGATTTGTGGGTTTTGTTAAAGAGACTTGGAGAGATTTGCATGTGGAGGGATGGGGAGCTTTTGTTCTCAAAGAAAAGATAAAGGCTATAAAAGGTAGGTTAAAATGGTGGAATAAAAATTTGTTTGGGAACTTAGAGAGAAGACATCAACACATTCAAGAGGAGATGAATGCACTTGACAAGAAAGAAGAAGAGTGCGGGATTTGTGAGGAGGAGATCTTGAAGAGAAACAAATTGCAAGAGGACTTTTGGAATGTTGTTATGTGTAGTGAATCTTTATTGAACCAAAAAGCTAGGGCGAGATGGCTTGTGGAGGGTGATCAAAACACTAAGTATTTTCATTGCTTGGTGAATTGGAGGAAAAGGAAGAATATGCTAAGAGGCCTTAACATTGATGGTGCGTGGGTGGAAGACCCATATAGAATTAAGGAAGAGGCAAAGCATTTTTTTTGTAAAGAGGTTTAGTGAAGATGTGAGGTATAGACCAAATTTGGATGGAGTATCTTTTGATCAAATTTCGCAAGGGGACAAAGACTTGTTGGTGGCTAAATTTGAAGAAATGGAGATCAAAGAAGCGGTTTGGGATTGTGGAAACTTAAAAAGCCTGGGCCCCGATGGTATAAATTTTAAATTTATCAAATCTTTTTGGGATGACATAAAAGGGGATGTTGTTAGATTCTTGAATGAATTTCATGAGCATGGTATTTTTCCTAGAGGTAGTAATGCCTCATTTATTACTTTGATACCTAAAGTTGATGTTCCTCTTGGCCTTGGTGATTTTAGGCCTATATCTTTGGTTGGTTGCATGTATAAGATTATGGCGAAGGTTCTTGCTAATAGATTAAAAAAAGTGCTTCCTTGTGTAATAGACCAAAGACAAAGTGCATTCCTTGGGGGTAGATTTTTGCTCCATAGTGTTTTGGTGGCTAATGAGGCTATTGATGAAGCTAAACGATTAAAGAAAAATTGCCTTATTTTCAAGGTTGACTATGAAAAGGTATATGATTCGATCTTCTGGACATGTTGAAGAGGTTGGGTTTTGAGGAAAAATGGATTGCATGGATAAAAGGATGCTTATTCTCTAGTACCACTTCGGTATTAGTCAATGGTAGTCCATCTTCGGAGTTTAGAATACAAAGGGGTTTGAGACAAGGTGACCCACTTGCTCCCTTCTTGTTTACAATTGTAGCGGAGGGATTAAGTGGGATGATGAGAGAAGCCATTGGTAAGAATTTGTTTAATAGTCTTAAGGTGGGCCATGATCTTGTGGATGTTAATCTTCTACAATTTGCCGATGATACACTCTTTTTTGGTGAGGCATCTCTAAGTAATGTTCTTATGATTAAGAGTATACTCAGGTGCTTTGAGCTTATCTCGGGTTTGAAGGTTAATTTTCATAAGAGCAACTTTGGGGCTATTGGTGTAGACACAAATGCTTTGGAAAGGTATGCGGACTTGTTAAATTCCAAAATTCTCAAGTTACGATTCTCTTACATTGGCATTCCAATTGGAGCAAATTCGTGGAGGGAACTTACATGGAGACCCATTATTGACAAGATTACAAAGAAGCTTTCAAGATGGAAACATAAGATGTTGTCCTTTACGGGAAGGATATGCCTCATTAATTCGGTATTGAATTCTTTACCTCTCTTTTTTATGTCTTTTTTAAAAATGCCAAAAGGGGTAGTACAAAATATTGTGAGGTTGCAAAGAAAGTTCCTTGGGGGTGGGGATGAAAATAGGAACCAAATTAGTTGGGTGAGTTGGGAGACAATTTGTAAACAAAAAAACCAAGGTGGGCTAGGTATAAAAGATATTGGGAAATTTAACGTCGCCCTACTAGGTAAATGAAGGTGGGATCTTTTTCACAATAGAGAATCTCTTTGGTGTAGAATTCTCATTTCTAAATATAGAGGGTGGAGAGGACTCATCCAAGAGGAGAGGAATTTAAACTCCTCAATTTGGTGGAGGGATTTGTGTAAGACTTGTGGTGGGTTAGAAGAGACAAATTGGTTTGGTAAATTAGTGGAGTGGAAAGTGGGGGTGGGTGATGAAGTTAAGTTTTGGCACGATGATTGGCTTGGTGAAGATACTTTAGCAAACAAGTTTCCTAGATTGTATCTCAATTCTCATCAACAAAACTACACCATTTGTTAAGAGTAGTATTAGCTCATTAGAAATAAGCTCTATATATAGAGCACTTAGGTACTGTTGATTGTATCTTTTATCAAATTCAATCTAATACAATGAGTTACTTTGTTGGTACTCCTCTACTTTTCTTTGAGATTTATGATGTTTGGCCACATCAATTAGGGATTACTTGCCTCTCTTCTCCTCAAATCATTTCATATGAGAAATCTCATATGGTATCAAAGCTCTCTCATGGAGAGAGTGATGATTCCGATTCCGCTGCCGCTGTCGAAGATGAATTTGATTCAGAGGAATATTATCACAGAGGCACGGAGAAGCAAGTTTCCGCAACCATGGAGAACAACGACTACGATTTCATTTTTGGCAATTTCGATCTTAATGCAATGCCTTCGGATCTTCCAGTCCCAATCAAACCTTCAAATGCCATACGATTCTGATGCCACCGTGAACAATTTTGTTGCGAATCAAAGAATCATTTCAACAGAGGCACATCAGATCAAGTCAGAGATGTTGATTCAGATTGAGAACCACCAAACGCGCACGAAGATCTGGAAGCTTCCGTTTCAATTTTTGGTGAGAGAAATTGCACAAGTTTTCAAGAATAATTTGCAATTTCATATCAGTTCGATTCCAAGCATGCACATCATTATATTCGATCCCGGTGGAAATCAATATTCGTTGTTGCAATTCCTCTCCTCTCCAGGTCTCTCATTCTTCCTTTTGCCTCCTGCACTTTCAACCCAACCACCGCTCTCCGTCGTACCATGCCGGATACACCATCTCAGCCACCGTTCCCAACCACCAACGCATTGTCGTACAAGTGTACCATTGCGAGAAACGCGCCTTCATCTCATGCATGTCCTTGTCTTTCCGCCATGATCAATCGTCGTTCTTGGAGTTTCGAAGAGGAGCTTCAATAAACACGTCATTGGAACATTCCAGAAACGTGCATCTATGGGTCCAGTCCAAGTCCAACTCCTGCTTGTCTTACTCACCCGTTGATGTTTGTTTGGGCTTCAATTTGCTTGGCCTAGTGAACTAACAATTTGGGCTTTAGTGTATTTGGATTACATTTTTTTTCTTTGTTTTCTTTTGTCTCATATTAGTAATTAGTAAATCTAAAAATAAAAAAATAAAAAAAAACTTCTGCATGTATATTTTTCTTTGTTGCTTGTAATTCAAGCTCATTGTGGTGATACCACTTATGAGCTTGCGGGAGGGTGTTAAGAGTAGTATTAGCTCATTAGAAATAAGCTCTATATATAGAGCACTTAGGTACTGTTGATTGTATCTTTTATCAAATTCAATCTAATACAATGAGTTACTTTGTTGGTACTCCTCTACTTTTCTTTGAGATTTATGATGTTTGGCCACATCAATTAGGGATTACTTGCCTCTCTTCTCCTCAAATCATTTCATATGAGAATTTTGATACCATTTTTGAGATGGGTGCTTGGGAGGGAGACATTTGGAGGTGGAACTTACAGTGGCGTAGGCAGTGGTTCACTTGGGAATTAAATATGTTACACTTGTTTGACAATCAGGTAGCCTCGGTTGTGATGAGGAATCATGCTCAGGACAATTGGTGGTGGTTGGGGGAAAATTCAGGGGTGTTCTCGGTGCACTCGGCTTATGAAGCAATATGTGATTTGAATCCAGGTGGGCAGAATGATGAGGTATTCAATTTGGTGTGGAACATGAAGGTACCACCAAAAGTGGCATTTTTTATTTGGAGACTATTGTTGGACAGGTTACCCACCAAAGCTAATTTAAGGCACAGGCAGGTACAACTTGATTCGAATCAGGAAATGTGCATTATTTGTGCTCAAGAGGTGGAAAATGTAAGCCATATTTAATTCTCTTGTAAGGCCATTCAAAGCATCTGGAAAAAATGCTATGCATGGATTAATTATGCTACTGTGTTGCCTGATAATCCGATGCTACATCTTCAACAACATACCTTAGTTTGCCTTAACAAAACACAACTGGACAGATGGTTGGTGGTTTGGGGAGCAATAGTTTGGAATGTTTGGAGACACAGAAACAAGTGTGTTTTCCAGGGTATGGCTGCCGATATGGATAACATTATGAATGATGTTATATTTTACACGTGGGCATGGTTGAAAATTTTCACTGATAACTTTGATCACTCTTTCACTGCGTGGCAGAGTAATCCTGGTGCATGTTTTAATTTTTATCAACTTGCTGGAACACTTTGATGCTTCTGGTATCTGATGCTCTACCCGGGGGTCAGCATATGCTGCGTGTTTGATCCGTGGTGCAAGCCCAAGTTTTTGGATATACTTGGATATTACAAAGTTGGTTTGGATAATTTTACTAGATACATACTTGTTTATGGACGGTATTGTGGATTCAAAACTTACAGTGGGGTAATGTTTTTTTTGTGCTGGGTAATATGTAGACGTCTGCAATAGATACATAAGGACTGGTTCATACATACAAAATTGTATTTGTTGAGGGTAGAGGATAGGACTATGTAAGGGTGGGTACCCCTTGTACCCTTATCCTCTTTCTTAATGAATAGTTTCTTTGCTGATTAAAAAAAAAAAGACGACTGATTAAGTGGCGTATTCATATATATTCACATTCTGGCTACCAATTCTACTTGTAAAATTAAGAGCATTTTGTATAAATACTTTCCATTTAATTATAATTAAGCAAACATGGGAGAACTAAACTTTGTCACTAAGTTGAATATATCATATTATGTAAAAGATTAGAAGTAAATTCAAAGTCAACGGGCAAAAGAAATTATTTATATTATTAAAAATGATTGTTTTTCTTTTTCTATGTGGTATATAATTTACTTTAATTTTTTCCTTTTTTGTATCTTTTACATGGCAGATTATTACTAATGGGATATATCAAAGTATTGAGCACCGAGCAACAGTGAACTTTGAGAAGGAAAGACTTTCGTTTGCAACATTCTATAGCCCAAGACAAGATGGTGAGATAGGTCCTTGGTCAAGCTTAATCACTCAACAAACACCAGCACGATTCAAACGAATTGGAGTAAAAGAGTACTTTAAGAACTTATTTGCTCGTAAACTTGAAGGAAAGTCTTACAGAGATGCCTTGAGAATAGAGCATCATAATTGAAGTTATTAAAATTACGAAAAGAAATATTTGCACTAAATAAGTGTGGCATGTGCACAATAGAAACGTTATAATGTTCATCTAAATAAGTTTATATATGATTAATGAGTGAAATGCACCACCACTCTAAAATTAATGCCGGAATGTAGACTGGGTAGTACATGTATTTCTATTTAGAACATAATAAAGACTTGTAATCCATAATAAAAATAACGTTAAGGCCCAACAAGACTGGTCACATTTTCTTTCTTGATTAGTTTTGTGGTTATTAATCACGAATGTTCTAATATATCAAGAGCATGAGTGCAAGGGTGATACTTTCCTTTTAAGTATATTCAATATTTCTCTTTTATGTAATAATTTCTATTTTAATTTCTTGCCACATGCTATTTTTTTTTATGTTCAATTAATTTCTTAAGTTTCAACAGCTCCACGTGTTCTTTTGTTAAATATATCGTAAGGTTCCTTATACAATTCTTTCTTCACGTGCATTATTACAACAACAATAATAATATGTTGTATAAAAATTTTAAGTTTGTACCCAACTTTATATAATTTTTTTTTCCAAATTTCATTAGAAATGTATAACAACCAATTTTTGAATAAAAATATAAGATTGTCAAGTAAATAAATGACTAGGAAAACAGAACAATTATGTCAGAAAAAGAAAACAGAACAATGTTTTTTTTTTTACTGATTTTAATTGCTGATTTCTTTCCCAAAATTACATTTTTGGCATCTCTTCTTCTCCCTTCCTTTCCCAAAACAATCATCGCTCATTTTTGTCATTGTTTGATGGACGTGGTTTTTACCCGCTCAATCCTCACAAACATAAATGTGAAGGAATCAAATCTTCTATAACATGTGTACGTTATCCTATCTGTTCTCTATATAAAAAATAATATCTCAATTAAAAAATAAAGTTAATAATTAAGAGACAGTTGTTATTTATTAAAAGAATTGTTTCTTAGTGATGTGTATATATATTTTTAAGAGAAACATGAAAGCAGACAAAAAGAACGACACATAATTTCAATCCATGTATATATATTAGACACGTTTCATTTGTTTGTTTAATCAAAGTGAAACAAACTGCAAGAGACATTGGGAATGTAATCAACCATTCATGTGATTAGCTTAGTTGGAGTGGGTGAAAAGAAGCCTTAGAATAATTTATTTGTTATATTGAGATTTTAGAAGAACATCAGAAGAAAAGAGAATAAAGACCCCAGCATTATATCCAAACTTCAAAGGCCATGGAAGAGATCACCAAACCATTTGGGACTTCTCTTTTGGTACCACAGTTCAAGAATTGGCTAAAGAAAAGATATCTACTGTTCCACAAAGATGCATTCAGCTTCAATATGAAGAAATTGTGGTCTTCTCTGAAGAAGCTAATAGTATCCTTGAGATTCCAATTATTGATATGAAGAACTTGCTCTCTGTGGAATCTGGTGGTTCTGAATTGGCCAAACTTCACCTTGCATGCAAAGAATGGGGATTCTTTCAGGTCTTTTTTCTCTCTTTATCCTTCAATTTCTTTATAACACATCTTTCTGTTTGATCCTGGACTCAGGAAATTTTAGATACATAAAAAAATCACTTACAAGATAAAACTATATATGTATATGCTAAATTTGAATTTTTGAATTATGAATTGATTTTGCTGTTAATATCCTTGTAGCTGATAAACCATGGTGTTAGCTCTTCCTTGGTGGAGAAGGTGAAGTTGGAGATTCAGGATTTTTTCAACCTTCCAATGTCAGAGAAGAAAAAGTTTTGGCAGAGTCCACAACATATAGAGGGTTTTGGACAAGCATTTGTTGTGAGTGAAGGCCAAAAACTTGATTGGGCTGACCTTTTCTTTATGACCATTCTTCCAAAAAATTTGAGAATGCCCCACTTATTTCCACAGCTCCCTTTTTCATTCAGGTTCTCTGTCTTTCTATGTCTTTTGACAAATTCATGTCTCAAAGGGTTTGCATGCTTAGTCACTACTCTTTGTCATGCAGAGAAACTTTAGAGCTTTACTCACAGGAACTTCAAAATCTAGCCATGGTTATTATTGCACATATGGAAAAGGCTCTTAAGGTGGATGAAATGGAAATGAGAAAGTTATTTGAAGACTTGAGACAGTCTACGAGGATGAACTATTACCCTCCATGTCCTCAACCAGAGAAGGTTATTGGCCTCACACCCCATTCAGATGGAGTTGGTCTCACCATCCTCTTACAAGTCAATGAGGTAGAAGGGCTCCAAATAAAGAAAGATGGCAAGTGGGTTCCTATTAAGCCCCTGCCTAATGCCTTCATTGTCAACATTGGAGAAATACTTGAGGTAATATAAGTACCATTCATGTCACTATAAACTAACTCTTGAAATTCCACTTGCATAATTAGAAGCAGTGTGTTGATTAAAATAGCTTCAATTTAGTTATGAGCAGACAATAAATGTGTGAGCTAAAGTCTTAGTTACATAATTGAACAGATCAATATATCATAATATGCGACTATAAGTAAATTCAAAGGATAAGTCAATATGTATTTTGGTATTGATATAATTTTTCTGATAAGAAATGATAGAAATACATTCTTTGATAGTTAACATATTTTTTTATCATTATCTGAATTTTTTTTTGGAAATCACAGAATGTTACAAGTTTCATTTTTTGTTTAATAAATCTCACTTATGATTTTATAATTTCTAATAAATTTCAATAAATAACAGTGTGTTAAAAAGTGTATTATTAGCACTCTTTTTCTGCTTTCTTCATGCGGTTTAGCATTCACATGACTCATTTGATTTTGTTTGAGTGTTTTATATGGCAGATTATAACCAATGGGATATACCAAAGTATTGAGCACAGAGCAACAGTGAACTCTGAAATAGAAAGGCTTTCAATTGCAACATTCCACAGCCCTAAACAAGAAGTTGAAATAGGTCCTGCGGCTAGCTTAATCACTGAACAAACACCACAAAAGAATTAAAATGGAGGAATACTTCAAGGGCCTATTTGCTCGTAAATTTGATGGAAAATCTTACCTAGATACCATAAAAATAGAGCATCACAATCGAAGTTAATAAAAACTAGCTACTGGCTTTATGGTATTGTCACCATATGCCAATGCTGGATTGCCAATAGCAGTGCGTGCATTTATGAATAAATTGAAGACCAGTTGTCATCCATAAGGATCAAAGGTCGAGCCAAAGTAGTCACATTTTCTTTGTTAATTTTGTTTCTGTACTCAAGCAATCACAGGTTCCTATTCTAGCTAGCAAGATGATGTTATGTGCAAGATTACAAAGATGAAACCATGTTCTTTATCCTTTTAATCTCAACCTATTTTTTTTTTTACAGAAAATCTCAACCTATTTAATTAGCTTGTTTTTATACTTTTAATAGATACAAATTTATGAAGCACCAAACGTCTAAAGTCAAGTCACAATGAGTAATTGCGCGCTTAGATATGTTTGGCCCAATTTTGTTTTCATTTAAAAATTATTTTTAATTTGAAGCTATATATATATATATATATATATATATATATATATATATATATATATATGTAGGTGTTGATTGTCGGTTTCTATTTTCTCAGCTTAAAAACACCTAATATAAAAGTTGTTTGGTAAAAAATGTTAAAAAAATTATTTTGTTTAAAAATAGTTATCTTCATCAGATAAAAAAGTACTTTTATAAAAAAATATTAGTAAAATAATTTAATTTACAAAACAGTTGATGACGTCATACTAGTTGATGAGGGATTTAAAAATACAGTTTAAAAAAAAGGTTTAAATACAATTTTGATCCCCTACATTTTATTTCTTTTATTTTTGTTCAATTGAATCTTGGACTTAACATATTCATTTAAGATACCATCAAGAAATGATTTAATTAATTAAAATGTAAGAAATAAAAAAAAAATGCAGACAAAATTGAGAATTGAACCAGAATTGCAAATTTTCTAAAATAAAAGGGTCAAATATCTCTATTTTGAGATAGGATGACCAAAATTATGGATTAACTAAATAGATGGACTAAAATTGTATTTAAGAAAAAAAAATTACACATGACTACCTGTCAGACTCTTTAATGATGTGAAAAATCATTGGAATAGTATCATAGTAGAGTCCAGCATCATTGTGGATCCTTGATTTTCTTTTTTCCTTTTTTAGAAAAAAGCATGGAATAGCATCATAGTAGAGTCCAGCATCCCAAGTTTCCAATTATGTTGACAGCCTGAATCCTATCAATCATTTACCAAACAAACCAGACCTAAATTTATTAAAATCAGAAAAAGAGAACAAAATACGTGGAAGGACTGTACCAAAATCCATATGAAATCTATACTGTGAAAGGCCCATACTATTTCAAGTAAAATAGGAAGAACAAAAAGAGGAAACAGAGTCCCCATCAGTGAGAACCTTAGTTAACAACAGCAAAATTGGCGAGGAGATCAGCACATTCATTACCCTCCCTAAAGATATGAGTTGCTTTGTAGCGTAAAAACCTAATAATCACTGCAAGCAACCATGAAGTCAAAACAGCGATCTATCTAATTTTTCGCCTCTGCTCCACACTTCAAACTCTAACCTACCAAAACGGCATCGCCACCTTCCTTTCATCAGTGTTGCATCGACCATACCTCACCAAATGCTAAACTAAATCTCACCAAATTTTATCCTTCATTTTTTTTATCCGCTAATCTTATCAGATCATCAAATCTGGAATGTTAAAAAAAAGTGTGAATTTACAAATTGTCTAATTTGGAATAAGAAAATTATTATTCTGAAAAACTTTTTACCTATGCCCCATTGTATTTCTTGGACGACATAATCAGCTTCATCCTTCCTTACATTATTTAAAAAATAATATAGTAATTGTATATGATACTAGTATTATATATAATTGTCGTAGAAATATCAAAATTTCACGATGTGTTTGGGAGGTGAAATAATAAAAAGATTATAATTTTTTTTTGGTGAAATTTAAAAAGATCATTCCCTTCCAAATTGGCATAACATGAGAGAAGACCTAAAAAAATTTCAGGATATCTCATTTAATTTTATTAAAAATACATATTGTAACACCCTCATTTTTATTTTATTATTTGTAAATAATTTTCTATAAATATTAATTATGAACTGTATTTTATAGAAAACTTTCTATTAATATTTTCATAATAAAATTAATACAGTTCTATTTAGTAAAATTTTCTGAATCTTTTGATATCTTTGTTTCTGTTTAAATTGCTTGTTGACTGGACAGTTGTGTCAGACAGCTATCCAGGATAAATTTTTCCAGTGTAACATTTTGGGGTAAACTATAATCTACTAAATAGATAATTGAATGTAGATTTAAAATATATACAGTTGAGAAATTAAAATGCTAATTTCGAATTTTTAGAATATTCTGAGGGTTATAACTCTGAGAAATTATTATGATAAAATTTTAAGGTAGAAAATTAAGATAAAAATTTGTATGACATTTATGGAATTTCCTATTAATTGTAACATATTTAGAATAATTATTAATATTTTTTAACTAAGAAAAATAAAAATAAAAGTATTAGCCAATCAAAATTTGACAACTCAATATTTCTAATGTAATTAAATTAAGCTAATTAGACTTTGATTAACAGATAATTAAGATACTACCCCAAGGTTTTTGGATAGTGAGGAATTTAATGGTGGTGTTAGTTTCTTAAAATTCTAATTAGTTTGTAAGATAATTAAGAAGCCCTAAAACCTTCTAGAATTATCTATAATTATCTACACTTTTGACTTTTGACCACAAAATTGGAAACTCCTTTAAGGAAGCAATTTTGGCCTTCCAAGTGGGCTGGAATTTCAGCCAAATTGATTGCCTTTGGACCCAGGGCAGCAGCTGCACGTATAAAAAAAATTAGGTGGAGAAAATTTATTTAAAAACATAAGAAACAAAAGCAAAAGAGAAACTTAAAAAGCTAGCTCTCAAAATAACCCAAAACTGTGAGCTTTGGGCAGCTGCTACCTCCTCCATTAAACTTCATCCTTTCTTCCAAAATTAAGAAAGAAACCAATCCAAACCTCACAAACCTTAGAAGATGTTCGGCCAAAGAGAAGAGATTTGAAAGAAAAACTCAAAAAAATTTCAAAAGACAAGAGAGAAAGGGAGAAAAAGGGTTCTTCATCAAATTAAGGATCTAAGGTAAGGATCTTGGCATTTAATTTCAAATTTAGATAACTTGGAAGTAGGAGAAACATGTATTGAGGTTTAAATTCAAGAATTGATCAATAGCCATGAAATTGATTTAGGACTTATATAAATTCGATGTTAGAAGTGTGAAATTGGTGTTTGATGTAATGTTTGGTTGATTTTATGTTGTGTTATGATTGATTGAACTTTGATTGAATTGTTTTTTTTATTGTAATTGCATGGTTGATTTTGGAAATTGGTTGGAAAAATTTTTGGAAGCCATTCACGGCCATGAAGAGATTTAAGGGGTACTATGTGAAAATTTATTCAAAAACTAAGGGTAAAATAGTCATTTCACATGTAGGGACATATTGGGAATTTTATAAAAAGTTTAAGGGCAATTTTGTAAATTATAAAAATATTAAGGGGTAAAATGGTAATTTATAGGTTCTAGAAAGTTTAAGGGTAAAATGGGATATTTATAAAAAGATCAAGGACAATTTCGGAAACAATAGAAAAGTATAAGGGTAAAATGGTAAATTCATATGCTCTAGAAAGTTTAAGGATAATTTTGGAATTTTGAGAAAAGATCAAGGGCAAAATCGGAAATAATAGGAAAGAATAAGGGTAATTTGGTAATTTTTTAATTGAGAGTAAAATTGGAAATTTAGAAAAAGAGCAAGGGTAGTTTAGTAACTTTTTATAGTAGTGATCTAATTGATATTTTAGTAATTTATCAATGTTATGATGATAATTGTTAAATTTTATATTTCTTTGTGATTGTTTAATGTTAATTATTTACTTATGATCATTTTCATATTGCATAAGCATGAGTCTTTTTGGGGGAAACACAAAGATTTCAAATGAGAAATGATTTTGATATATAAAATAAGAAATGATTGATGTTGGCTAACCGGGATTGCGGTAGCTATGAACTTTTAAAATAGAAATATTGTTGACACCGGGTCTGCGGTAGTCATGTGAAATGATAAATGTTGACACCGGAATTTCGGTAGTCATGGATTTTAAAAAGATATTGTTGACACCGGGACTGCGATAGTCATGAGTAATAAAATTGGGTGAGCAGAGTAAGTTAGACAGGATTGTATAATGTAACACCCCGAAAATTACAATTCAGTAAGTATGAACATGAGAGATTAATTAGAAATTAATAGGGATTTAATTGCTTGTTTTAAATAAGAAAATAATGTACTTGGAGTAATTAAATACAGTTAGTAATTAATTGAGTAAATAAGAAAAACAAAGGAAAATAAATAACATGAGTAATTCGTTATAATGGTCAAATAGGAAAAGATTTATAAAATCAAAAGATATAATATCCTCTGTAATTAAAATCTAAGTGAATAATCTAATTAAAACAATTGTTTGTAATAAAAAGTCCTCTGTGAGTAACTCGTTGGAATTAATTCTCTGCAATTAATTCTCGGTAGTTACCTTCCTGTGTATTCATCTGTGAGTGATTATCTGTTATGTCTGCTAGTAATTAATTGAACTACGATTAATTACTAGTAGTAAATACTTAATATATCCATTGTTATGTATTAATTAATTAATTGGTTTCAAATTGGTTTATTTTGATTATTTTAAATTATGAAACTTGCCCGTTAGGGTATCGCTTATAAAATTCATTTGTGAGCAATTCCTCTAACAGAGAGAATTTTATAAGAGTTATTAAAAAGTTTTCATTTCATAAAGATTAATAAAATTAAATAAATAATTATCTGTTTGAAATATCTGGGAAAAAAAAGGACTGTTTTGAATCGTTTTTAAAATCTAAGACTTGCAAGACAAGTAATCTTTCGTAAAATTCATCTGTGAGTGATTACACTACAGAGAAATTTTAAGAAAGTCACTTTAAAAAGTTTTTCAATTGTAAAGAATTTCTAAAATTTAAATTAGATAGTTATCGATTAGTTTTCGTTGTAAAAATCGCGTTCTGAGTTAAATTACACAGAGTATTTCTACACTGTGTAAATTGACATGACCCTCAACCATCCAATCAAGTGACCATTGGCCACTTGCATCTCATGCAAGGACAGCCTCACTGCTGCCAAAGCCAGCAGCCAACCCTATCACACTTTTTCAGCCTCCCTAGCTAACCATCACTCAAATCACACTTAAGGCTAACACTCACCTACACTCACTCAATCACTCACTGTAACATCCCGAAAATTACAACCCAATAAGTATGAACGTGAGAGATTTAATTAGAAATTTTCTTGTTGGGGAGAATTGTAACACTGTGATTTTTCGTAACGTGTATTAAGGGTTTGATAAATACCATAAAAGGAAATTAAATTTAAATTTATAGTGTTATTGTGAGATTTTTGGAACATTTACGTAAGTTCCGTAAGTTGACGAAAAAAAAGGGAAGGGGGTGTACTTAGAGGAATGGTGGGTGCAGATAGCAAAATATCAAAATTTATACTCCCTCTTAGCGTGAACGACTTGGCTTCTTTCATTCATTTTTTCATTTTCCTTTCATCCGCTGTCTTCTCCCTGCTCCTGTAAATATTCTGTATCTTCTCTTTAATATTTGAGCATCCAAATCAAAGTTTCTACCGATTAAAATTGGATATATCATAGAGGGAGACTAGAGCTTCAAAACCAACCGATTGGATTTCGATTTCATCGAGGTATGTAGGGGTTTCTTTTTTTCTCCTAAGCTATTTCCTTGTTTTCTTGTTAAATATGGATTGTGGCTGTTGTTGATGGTATGTAAATAATTTTGAAAACCCGAAATAAGCTACTTGTGATTTGGGTCCTGTGACTGTCTGGATTTTTCGTCTCGGTTTTCGTGCAGGTTTTTGAGGATGTAAATACATTTTCTTATGTTTTGATGCCTCTGGATATCATGGTATTTTTTTCAGAATTTTTTGAGCACTGTAACTATTTTTACCGGAATTATTTTTAAAAGCTGTTGATTCTGAGAATGAGACTGTTTTGATTTTTACAAGAATTTTGGGACATGATTTTGGAAAACTGGAACCATGAGTTAATTTTATGCATCATGAGGGTCATCTCTGAATTTTTTTAAGGTCAGAAAAGCCTGGGAAGTATTTTTAGTGATTTAATGTTGGAAAAACCGAAAAGCTGGACAGTAGAGAAATTAAATGTAGAAAATTACTTTTTGTTAGAATTTGGTCTTGAGAAAATTTAGTAATACTTTTTTGACCATGTGGAATATCCATGGATTTTCTCAGAATTTTGTAAGTACCTTTTGTAATTAATTACATTTTCTTATTGAAAACTGTGTTCTGGAGAAATAATGATTTGGAAATTCAAAAAAGGTATTTTTGGTGGATTTTTGGTACTGAGGAAATTATATGTGATGGTCCACATGTTGGAGATATTCTCTGTAAAATTTCACATAAAACGAATTTGATATGCTATTTTCTAAAAATATGGAATTGTGTTTGACAGAGTATGTTCAGCCACTGTTTTTAATTCAAAAATAATATTTGTGGGTTGAATTTTCGTGAGATAAATTTATATGATGAAATATGAATGATTTATAGTTTCTCTGTAAAATCTCATGAAATTTCAAATTGATATGATGCATCAAATAATTTTTGGTGTGTGTGTACAGCTCTATGTGTCCACATGAAATTTAATTATATTAATTGTGTATTTGGTTTTAATGCCTTTAATTGTACTTGTTAAGGAATAATTTCACCTAAAAAGGGAAGTTTCCATAGAAATATGAATGCAATGATTTGTGATGGATTGAGTTTGAGTTATTGGATTATTGGTTATTAATGATTGTTCTGTTATTAACTGTGAATTGGAGACCGGGAGGAATGTGATCCTCGGGCAAAGAGTGCTGAAAATTGTTGTGCATGTGAATTGCTTGTATCAGTGAGATCTTATATTCAGAGAGAAATATTTGGGAGAAAAATCCAAAAATTTAAAGAAGACAAAGGAGAAAAGGAGAAAAAGGATTCAAGGTAAGGGAAGCTTCATTGTGATTTATATTTTCAGTTTAAGTGTGGTTGAGAGTTAGGGGGCTCAATCACATATAGCATGCCTGCCCCTTTTTCTGTTTATGTTGAGTTGATTGGTGGTTGAATTTAAAATTGATGAAAAATGGGTATTTGATTCTCCTGGCAGTGGCTGTGTGAGTGTGTATGGACTGATTGTTTTTGTTTTTGATTCTCTAAATTACTTGGAAAGGTTCCTAAAACAAAGGAGACCATGCCCAAATTTTCTTGAAATTATTTGATAAGCTTTGCATGTGAAAATCAAACCACAAAACAAAGTGGCAGTGGCTGTTAGGTTCGTCTGGCCATTGGAGATGGCGGGTACTGAGATGCCGTATCTAAGAATGTAAGGATCATGGCATTTAATTTCATTTTAGACCATTTGGAATGTAGAAAAACATGTTAGGTTTAGATTCAAGATTTGATCAAGAGCCATAAAAAGATTAAATTGATTTATATAATTGATATTAGAAGCTTGAAATAATTGTTTGGAACCATGTTTGATTGATTGGATGATGTGTTGTGATGGATTGAAATTTATTGGTTGGTTTGTTGTTGGATTGAAATTGCTTGATTTGGCTTGATTGTGTTGTGAATGATGTTGAAAATTGTTGAATGTTTATATTTTTGTAGGTGATTGTTTAAAATTACTTATTTAATTGTGATTATTAACATATTGCATATGCATGAGTCTTTTTGGGGGTTTTACAAAGATTCAAGTGAAAAATAATTGATGTTGGCTAACCGGGACTGCGGTAGCCATGAAAAGAAAGAAAAGAAAAGAAAAGAAAGAAAAGAAAGATTAAATGTTGACTAACCGAGACTGCGGTAGTCATGAGAAACAAGTTGATATATGAGAAATGATTTAGTTGACTAACCGGGACTGCGGTAGTCATGTGAAATGAAAATGATTGAGAAATGATTTTGTTGACTAACCGGGACTGCGGTAGTCATGTGAAAGGAATATGATTTGAGAATTGAATCTTTGGGGTGAGCAGAATAAGTTAGACAGGGCTGTATAGTCTGTGATTATATAGTCTGTGGGGTGAAGGATATTGGCAATTCCACAGAGGACCGTAATCTGGAGTGCAGATACTGTCGTGGTGGCCTTCCGGGTATCCTGACCTCCTAATCCTGTTTAGTTTATTCGCGTTTAGTAGGGGCTGATAGCTGAATTACATGAGGTAATGGTAGGCCAGTTACTTACTAAACACTCAAAAGGGAAGTCTCCATGGAGCAGGGTCAAAATGATTTTGAGTCAAAACTGCATTTGCATAAATCATACTGCAATTGTTTTAATTGTGTGACTTATGATGTTATGACTCATTGTGATTAGTGGTGATGGTGTATGTGGTTGATCTTGTTGATGATTCATGTTATAAATATGTTTATGAACTAAGATTTGTATAACATTTTCAGTTATTATATATAGTATTTTGAAGTATACAAAATCTAGTTTTTCGTCCTTTTCCTTAATAATTGGAAATTCACTTATTTTCTTATATGTATAGTTTTGTTTGGTAAGCTTACCCTTGCAATGTTTGCACATGTGGTTCGTGCCTGTGATGATCTCGGACATCGTGTTCGGGGGAGCAGATGGTTTTTAGGTGGATCTTTCTCTTGGAGAGTTTGTGGATAGAGCATACGAGGGATTGAAGACATTATCATTTCTTTCCATTTCTTTGTTTGGTCTTATGTATAAAATGAACCAGTTAGGGGTATTATGTATTTATCATGTGAAAAGATGTATGTACACATAGTTTTATTTAGTTAAGTTTTGTATAAGAGATATTTATAAATTAAGCTTTAATTTTTATCTGTCAGTTTTGGGAATCGCGGAAAAAAAAAATTATCCAATATTTTATCAATAAACTAATTAGAGAGTTTTTAAAATTTAATGAAATAAAATCTTTAGTATAACAAATCTGTAACGAAGATGGGTCGTTACACTCACTCCCTTAACTCCAGCCAAACCACCTCTGTCCAAGGAGAAGACTGAAACAGCTCATCCCTCTCTCTTCCCTTCTCTGGTCGTAGCTCACTCTCTCCCTCACAAACACCATTTTTTTTTCAGCTTCTTCTTCCTCTTGCATACTCTAGTTGGAGTGCCCTGCAGCCAATACTCCTTTGAAGGAAGCCAACCAGCTTCTTCTCCTCTGTCCAGCAAGATCCTCATCACAGTAAGGGGAATCTTTGATGGATTCAAGTGGCTGGAGGTGGAGGATCCAGCCACTCTCACCCTAAATGCCTCCCATGTGAACTAGTTGCATGAAATGTGTAGTTGTATGTGTGTGACTGGTTTTGTTTTCTTTTATTTCTCTTTGGCAGTGGCTGTGTCTATGTCAAAACTTTTCTCCTCATCTTCTTCTTGCCTAAAAATCGTGGGATGGCTCCAATACAAAGGAGACCATGCCCAAAATTTGTTAGAAACTCATGCACTTTCAAGAAATTTCGAAAGAAAATGATGCTGGCAGTGGCTGTCTCATGATAGAAGCCTTGGACAGTGTTTATGTTTTCGACCATAACTTTTTATCTAGCCGTTATATTTTGATGAAACTTATTCTGAGTTGAAGTAGACTCAAAATGCACTAACTTTTATTTTGAGACCATTGCGAGATAACCTCAAATGAAGGTTCATCCATGACCTGCAATGGGACCGTTCTACTTTCGGTAACTGGTTGGGCAGTGGCTGTTTCACGTAGAAGCCCTAGACAACGTTTACATTTTTGAGCATAACTTTTAATCTAACCGTTGGATTTTGATGAAACTTGTCCCCAGTTAAAGTATACTCATAATACACCAACTTTAATTTTGAGACCATTGTGAGATAACCTCAAATGAAGATTCATCCGTGACATTCAATGGGACTATTCTGCATGTAAAAAATGGTTCGGGCAAGGTTCGGTTTTTGACCTTTTTAAAACAAACTAATGATTGTTTTCGAAATCTAATTTTTGATCATAAAACTATACAAACAGATCTTTAAAATGATGTAAGTTTTGAAAATTTTCACCCACAATTGTTAAGTTAATTAATTAGGTTTAGACAGATCTCATACATGGATCCCAAATTTCGAACCTGAGACATAGGTCTTAGAAAAGAAATTACTGGGAAAAATGTAGAAAGAATTAGCAATCAAGATTTACTTTTTTCTGAAAGGTATGAATGTTAGATTTTTACCATAAAAATTTGAGAGAAAATATCATTTGGGAAGGTTGAGAACATTGCACATCTTTAAGGTATGCTCACTGTGAGGAGCATGCTGACCTGCGGACTTTTAGGAATTTTCATAATTTTTTTAGATTTAATCTGAGAGTGTAGATTACCTTTTTAAAAAATAGGTTTTAAGATCTTTAATTTGATATAATAATTTAGCCAAACAAAAATAGTTTGCTAAATTAATTTTGGATAGATATTGGGTGCTGCCAGAGAGGAATTCTGTTCTTAAAATTGCCTTGATATGTGATATTTGAACTATGATATATTTGTATGTGTGAATTAATTTTAAATATGTACATGCAAGGAAGTGGGTAAAATTGACTCTTGCCTCATGTGATTGTAAGACCCTTGGAATGTGAACCTAGGGCATCTCTGTGTGTGTGATTGTGCATTTTGAAACGCTCTGTGATACAGTCATATGGACTGTAGTGTGATTTAAATTTCTTTGTGATGTCTGTGATCTGTGAGCATAAGACTCGATCGTGAGTGCTTATGTGGACTAGGACATTGTCCTAGTGATCCGGGAAAATTGTACCGGTAATAATAATATAAATTCCAACAGTGAGAACAACTAATTTAGACTTAAGAATTTATTTATTTTTCTAGGCTTAATAAATTAACTCTTTGATTTGTGCTTTGGACTTAAATAAATATACTAGGACTTAACTCTTTGAATTATTAAAAACTTTAGAAATTGAGAGGGTAAGACACAAATAAAATATAATAAAGAATCTTGATACGTAATGGCGATATGCGCCTTGAGAGTCGTGCAACGAGGAAATATGCATGTACGGCGGACTTGTGAAGGAAGTCACATGGGACAATTCCGGCTGGGAGAAAGATGTAAAGATGTTGGCGGAGATCGAACGACGTGGTCACCAAATGGTGATGGAGAGCATATTCTCGTATGGTATAAATTTTGTTGGAGCCAGGATAAGGTCTTGAGCTTGGCGTCGATTCGACCTGTCTTGTACCACTAACAACGGAAACCCACGGTGACGAGCAAAGATAATCTCTGTGAGAGAGTGTGCAAGGAGTAAGTCCTCGGAGTATGAATGACGACAGATTGGTACCTGGGAGATGATCGTGAGGCATTACGACCTTGGAGGGTAGGCGTCGAGTTGTGACTACGTTCACACTAACCAACTTGGCGACCCTGACAATAACCATGCGAAAATCTCAGTTGGTGAGAGCCCACCTTATACCAGGGTGATGGTGTACTCCCAGCAGTCATTCCACTCAATGTAAGACCACTGAGTTCTGGGAGTTCCAGTGGCAGCTGGCTAGTGTGTTACAATTTACAGAAATAGTCATGGAAACGGGTAGGTTCTGAGTGCGAACGTTAGAGGACCACACCGTAGTGGTTAGCAGGATTGTGTGTATGACTTTCAAAGTCATTTTGTATGGTTTGTTTGATGAAGCGAAGAGTTCACCCTTACGTTTTTGTTTTAGGAGTCGATGGCAATACCTGTGGAGATCACAAGGGGGCTATCCTCATCAATTTCGTCGCTCTCGTCATCATCCGTCTCTCCGAAGTGTTCTTGAGGAATTCATCGATACCCGCTATTATTCCCGATGCCACACCATCCGAGGAGTTCACGTTGGTCCGACGCTTCCCGCCTTTCGTCGAACCCCTCTTACGTCAAAGAATTGGAGACGTAATTGGGTGGGAGTCAGTCAGGGGGGATCTGCCGCTAGTCGTGAACTTAGGGAACAATGAGTCAAGGTTTTTACGAAGGGTTTGGAGAACTTTGAGGAAGATTCAGTGAAGGATCCCGTGGGCGATGACCACTAGATTTCTTCTCAGGGATCTTGTAAAAGATCCCTCACTATCCTATTTCTTTGGATTAGTCTAACATGCAGAGTTAGGTTTTGAGATGACTGCTCCGAGACTAGGTTTTTCCCTTTTATGTATTTGAATACGGGTAGACCTAGGTTTCATATTTTACTATGTATATTAGTTTTCATACTCTATTACCCTATGTATTTGGTATATACCTTGAGAAATGTGTAAATGTATATATTGCTATTACTCCGGAAAATATTTGGGTTATGAAATTCTCTACTCTATGTATCTATGTATATCTTGTAATAGAAAAATATCTCGTTTTATTCATTCTACTTAATTGGAAATTAAGTGCCCATCCATAATTGAACAACGCCACATAGTTTTCTTGCAAACTTAATTAACTTGTTTTTTTTTTTTAATTTTTAAGCAAAGCGCAACTTTCGAAATAGAAACTGAAATAAAAAGTTTTTAACAATTTGGTAAAATTCCAACTTATGTTTCATAATTACACTTGATTTGCACAATAAAATAAGCTATCGTATTTTAGAAAATAATTAAATAAAGGATCTCTTCTTTCTTTTACAAGAAATTGAATAAAGTAACACGCCTATTGAATTAAAGTAAGTTTTAAATGAGAATATATGTAAACCCGAATTTAGGGTGTTACATATAATCTGTGATTATATAGTCTGTGGAGTGAAGGATATTGGCAATCCCACAAGTGGCCGGAATCTGGACTGAGATGCGGTCGTGGTGGCCTTCCTGGGTATCCTGATCTCCTAATTCTGTTTAGCTTATTCACGTTTAGTAGGGGCTGATAGCTGAATTGCAGTGCGTAATGGTAGGCCAGTTACTTACTAAACACTCAAAGGGGAAGTGTAACATCCTTATTTTATTTTACTGTTTGTAAATACTTTTCTATAGATATATGAGAAATTATGTACTGTATTTTATAGAAACTTTCTGTACATATTTTCATAATAAAATTTATTCAGTTCTATTCAGAAAAATTTCCTAAGCCTTTTGATATTTTTGTTTTTGTTTGAATTGCTTGTTGACTGGACAGTTGTGTCAAACAACTGTCCAGGATAATTTTTTCCAGTGTAGTATTTTGGAGTGAACTGTAACCTAATAAAAAGATAATTGAATGTAGATTAAGAAAATATACAGTTGAGAAATTAAAATGCTAATTTCGAAATTTTAGAATTTTCTGAAAGTTAGAACTCTGAGAAATTATTACGATAAAATTCTAAGGTAAAAAATTTAGATACAAATTTGTATGACACCTATGGAATTATCTATTAATTATAATGTAACACCCTCATTTTTATTTTACTGTTTGTAAATAATTTTCTATAAATATTATAAGAAATTATATACTGTATTTTATAGAAAACTTTCTGAACATATTTTCATAATAAAATTAATACAGTTCTATTCAGAAAAATTTCCCAAGTCTTTTGATATATTTGTTTCTGTTTAAATTGCTTGTTGACTGGACAGTTGTGTCAGACAGCTGTCCAGGATAAATTTTTTAGTGTAACATTTTGGAGTAAACTATAACCTAATAAAAAGATAATTGAATGTAGATTGAGAAAATATACAGTTGAGAAATTAAAATGCTAATTTCGAATTTTTAGAATTTTTTGAAAGTTAGAACTCTGTAAAATTAGTACGATAAAATTCTAAGGTAGAAAATTAAGATAAAATTTGTATGACACCTATGGAATTTCCTAGTAATTATAACATACTTAGAATAATTATAAATATTTTTTAACTAATAAAAAAATAAAGGTATTAGCCAATCAAAATGTGACAACTCAATATTTCCAATGTGATTAAATTAAGCTAATTAGACTTTGATTAAGAGATAATTAAGATACTACCCCAAGGTTTTTGATAGTGAGGAATTTAATGGTGGTATTAGTTTCTTAAAATTCTAATTAGTTTGTAAGATAATTAAAAAAGGCATAAAACCTTCTAGAAAACTCTACACTTTTCTACATTTTTTGACTAATTCACAAGACCATTAGCAACTAACGTAGGCAATTGCTCTTGGCTGTCCAAGTGGCTGGAAATCTCATCAAATGGACTGCCTTGGACCAAGGGCAGCAGCTGCACGTGGATATGAAAAATTGGGTGGAGAAAATTTATTTAAAAAGTGAGAAACCAAAACAATTAGCAAGTCCCTTAAGGAACTTGTTTTGGCCGTCCAAGTGGCTGGACAATCTTGGCCGAAAATTGATTTGCCTTAGACCAAAAGGAGTTGGACGGATTATATAATGGAAGAAATGAGAGAAACCAAAACATAAAACAAAAACCCACAAAAACCTACCTCTTCAAAGTCCAAAACCGTGAGCTTCCCAACAGCAGCCCTCTCCATTTCTCTTCATGTTTTCTTCTAAAATTAAGAGAGAAACCAACCTAAACTTCCCAAAATTCAATATAGCTTTGGCCAAAAGAGAAGAAATTGAGAGAAGAACCAAAAAATTTCAAGAAGACAAGGGAAAAAGGGAGAAAAGGGATTCAAGATTTTCTTCATCAAACTAAGGATTCTAGGTAAGGATTTTGGCATTTAATTTCAATTTAGACAACTTGGAATTAAGAAAAACATGTCTTGAAGTTTAGATTTGAAATTTGATTAAGAACCATGAAAAGAGAAAATTAATTTAGGGCGTTTATATAATTGATGTTTGAAGTTGAAATATGTGTTTGAATCCATGTTTTGTTGATTTCATGATGTGGTGATGGATTGAAATTGCTTGCTTGGTTTGTTATTGATTGAAATTGGCTTGGTTGATTTGTGAATGGTGTTGGAAATTTGTGAAAATCACTCACGGTCATAGAGGAATTAAAAGGTTACCATGTGAAAATTTGCTTAAAAACTAAGGGCAAAATAGTCATTTCACATGTAGGGACACATTGGGAATTTTATAAAAAGTTTAAGGGCAATTTAGTAATTTATAAAATATTCAAGGGTAAAATAGTAATTACACATGTTCTAGAAAGTTTAGGGGTAAAGTTGGAATTTTATAAAAAGTTTGGGGAAAAATGGTAAATTATAAAAATATTAAGGGGTAAAATGGTAATTTATAGGTTCTAGAAAGTTTAGGGGTAAAATGGTAACTTTATAAAAAGATCAAGGGCATTTTCGGAAATAATGAAAAAGTATAAGGGTAAAATGGTAATTTCACATATTCTAGAAAGTTTAGGGACATCATTGGAATTTTGAGAAAAGATCAAGCGCAAAATTGGAAATAATAGAAAAAAGTAAGGGCAATTTGGTAATTTTACCCTTGAGGACAAAATTGGAATTTTTAAAAAGAGCAAGGGTAGTTTAGTAAATTTTTATAGAAATGACCTAATTGGTATTTTAGTAAAATACTAATGTTATAATGTAAATTGTTGAATGTTTATATTTCTTTATGTGATTGTTTAATGTTAATTTATACTTATGATCATTATCACATGGCATAAGCATGCATGCGTCTTTTTGGGCTGAGCAGAGTAAGTTAGACAGGACTGTATAGTCTGTGATTATATAGTATGTGGGGTGAAGGATATCGGCAATTCCACATGTGGCTGGAAACTGTACTGAGTTGCGGTCGTGGTAGCCTTCCTGGGTATCCTGATCTCCTAATTCTGTCTAGTTTATTTGCGTTTAGTAGGGGCTGAGCTGAATTGCAGTGTGTAATGTTTGGCCAGTGCTTTACTAAACACTCAAAAGGGGAAGTCTCCATAGAGCATGTAACATCCCCAATTTACAGACCTTAGAAATAAATAATAAAGAGATACCTTTATGGAATAGCTTTTGTATTTAATGGTTTAATGTTACCCTTAAGCACTATTAATAATAGTTACCTTATAACAGGAATAAGATAACAGGACCTTGATGCAGAGCCAAGGCCCACTGAGCCCGCACACACACACGATTTAAATAGAAAGGGAGAGGGAGAGTTAGAGAGAGAAAGTGAAAGAAAGAAAGAGAGTTAGAGAGAAGGAGGAGAAGAAGGAAGAAGAGGAAGAGAAGAGGAGCGGAGCAGAGATCCGAGACCCAGTGCCCCGGAGCTCAGATCCGAGACCCCACAGTGTGAGTGCTTCCCCCTAGTCCTTTCCTATCCCCTTGGTTTGCATGTTTTCCCCCTTTTTCTCTTTTAAACCTTAGGATTGAAGATTTTGGGTTTTTTAGTGATTATGTTTGATTAAGGGGTTTATCGGGAAAATCAATCGGTTGGAAGTGTAATATAAGTGTTTAAGGGTTGATTATTGTGAGTTTGGATGCTTGGGTAGCCATTGATGGGCCTGGAATTGGGAATTTCGAAGAAGCCATGTGCAGAAAATCGCAAATTGGCTTAAGCCAAAAATCTAGGCTTAAGCGGATTTGGGATCGTATGCTAGATTTAGCATTCTGGACAAAAATTGGCTTGAGCCGAAAATTATGGCTTAAGCGGAGTTTTGGTCGAATGTGAAGTGGGCAAAAATTGGCTTGAGCCGAAAATTATGGCTGAAGCGAATTTTGGGCCGAATATGAAGTGTGTTAAATTGGCTTGAGCCGAAACCCTGGCACTTAAGCGCAAAGTTCTGGTGCTTAAGCGAGGCACTCTGTCACTTAAGCGTGAGACTCCAGGGAATAGGATTGTCAGTCTAGCTTAAGCGAGATCAGGTTCTAGCTTAAGCATAGGTATGATAAGAGAGCAGTTTGGGAACCCTTTTTCAGGGGACCTTTGGAGGAGTATAAGGGCTATAGATATATAATTCCTTCCTAAGCTTTTACCCATGTTTATGTATGATTGTTTGATGCTATGTGATGTTGATTGTGGATGATAATGGTAGTTGTATTCATGTGGTTGAGGCTTATGTTTAGGATTGTTTGTATGTAACGATAAACCATTTTAATAAAAGACACCTAAAATACTTAAGACTATACGTATGCCTCTTAGAAAAAGGTGGGGAGTTTCCCCTAAGTTTCAGAAAAGGCTTTTAAGCAAAGTTTATAGTTTCATGAAAGATTTTTAGAAAAGATATCCCCTCAGTGACATAGGGTGGAACCTTCCCCGGTACCAGTCACGTCCGAGAGCTGCACGCTCGGCATACAACGATGTGCAAAGGGCTAAGGATCCTCTATGTCACCAAGGAGTGATGAGTTTCAGAAAGGTTATGAAAATGATTCTTTATGAAAAGGTTTTATAAAAGAGTTTTCAAAGAAAAGGTTATGATCCCAATAAAGGGAATAAGTTATGTTTATGATCCCAATAAAGGGGATAAGTTATGTTAAAGGGCTAAGAGGCCCCCCTAGTGGTGAGCGAAGGGACCGTCACTCAGACACCCATGGGGGAAAACCAACCTTCTTCATAGGGAGAAGGGGTTCTTCATAGAGAAGAACAAGTTAGAGAGGAGACTCCTCCTTATAACGGAGTTGTAGTCAACCCACTTGGACCGGTGGGGATTAATTAAAGGCTGTGAGCAAGAGGGACGCCTCTTAATGGCTAAGAGCTCAGCCAATTGAGGTAATGACGGAACTCAAGATATAACTTAAATGAAAGAATAATACCAACCACACAGTTGTAGAAACAATCTAAGATATGTTGATGTGCTTGATGTATGTACGTTCTATGTTAGAACATGAGAGGAGTCTTGAGCCTAGTTGTTAGGTGAGAGATGTAAGATAAGTCTATACATTAGATGAGAACATGTGTAGCTAGATTCTACCCTTAGAGGTAGGAAAGGGGTTACAATTAAACCCTAGAAAGTTAATGTAAGCTACCCAGAGAGGTATGCAGAAGTTATGCCTCGCAAGAGAGGTGATGTAAGCCCAAGTTGGGCAAGTTAGAGGTAGGAAAGGTTACACATGTTCCCATCCAATGTTATAGAAAAGTGAGACTCTAGTGAGTGGCCAAGAGTAACAGAATGATGTAAAGTGCCTTAGTGCACTAGTGGCTTTAGATTTGGCATAGGAGGCCAACTCTATATGCCTCAGCAAGGGTCAAGATATGATCCTAAGAAATAGTAATGTAGAGGTGATGAGGTATTAGCTATGAGTGTGAGTATCAAGGAAAGAAAATAGAAGTCATGAGAGTTAAGCAAGAGGTCTCTAGAATAGAGAGTCAGCCTAGAGTCCTCAGAGCACTCACTGAGACATTATGTCTCATCCCTTTAGTTTCCATGTTTTTACAGGTTAGCAGGTGGACACCATGTGAGAGGAGCTCGGAGCATGGAGCTGCTTCTCAGGAGGGAGATGTCAGTAGTATAGTTTTGTATAATTCCCAATGTAAGGGAATTTAGTTCATGGTTTATGTATCCTGCTTATGCCTTGTACGACACATAAGTGCCAATAACTTTGTACTAGACTTATTTCATGTAATATATATGTTAAGTTTTAGTTTCCGCGTAGTAACTCTGATATTCTTATATGCTAATTTCTATTAATTTAGCAATATAAGGAGACAAAGGTAATATCCTCTAGGGTGTTACATTTTGGTATCAGAGCAGTTCGATTCAAATCGGACTGTGGTTAGTATCGTTAGATTTGACTGTATGTTCTGACAGTATAGTCAGATTTGTTTGAGTGTGTTGGTTGTCTGCCATGCTATAAGTCCTTATTTGCTTTGACATAGAATATTAAGACTGATCACCTCAATACTTTGTGCAGTACAGGTAGGAATTATGGCAGGTAGAAACCGAAGCCTAGGACAACCGTTCTTGAATCCCTTAGGACCAACCCCACCAAACCAAGCCAACTTGAGATGGGAAACCTTTGGGAGAGCAGCGAGTGCCAATAGTAGGCCAATTGTAAGAAACCAAAGTTCAGGATTTATGGAATTCTATAGTAAGAGACCACCATCCTATAGGGGCTATAATCCCGTAGAGGCAAGATTATGGTTGAGGGAGATAGAGAGGGTCCTTGAGGGAGTTCCTTGCTCCTCTGTGCAGAGGGTGGCTTATGCCTCATTCATGTTAGAGGATGAGGCTAAGCTTTGGTGGAGAGGTGTAAAGGACAAGATGGCCTTTTCGGGAATACCCTTGGAGTGGGAGAACTTCAAGGCAGTATTTTTGGAAAAGTACATCATAGGTAGTGAGAGACCACAAAAGGAAGTTCAAAGTACGTAGCGAAAGCGTACTTCTGGTGAAAGAGAGGGTTCAGGACCCCACCAACTTGAGAGACCAAAGAAAAATAAGTTTAAGGGCAAGGGAGCTCAACCTTCGAGAAACCCAAGAGTTGAGGGATGTCCCAAATGTGGTAAGAGCCACAAGGGAGTTTGTTTGAAGGGACAAGATGTGTGCTACAGGTGTCAGATGCCAGGACACGTTTCAAAACAATGTCCTAGAGGGAAAAGGAAAGAGTCAGTTCAACCAACAACCTTAGCCACAGTTTGGCCTTCGACCCTATGTGTTAGGAGGACAAACCAAGATGATGGACCTACCCTAGGTATGTGTTTCCCTAACCAACCTATGTTTGCCTTATGTTTTGGAGTGGTATGTTTTCTTTGGTTGTTTGAACATCCTAGGAATACAATGCCTGTGTTTCCTTGGATGTGTAACGTGTTTTTCTATGCTTTGCAATGTATGTTTTACTGTACTTGATGGGAATGATGTGACACTTGATGTGGTTTGTTCCTAGACCAATCAAGTTAAGTTTAAGATGTGATAGATAGTTTTATTATTTGTTTGCCTGGTGAGTTTTCTGAGTTTTAGGTGAGCTTGTCAGGGAGAAGACATAGAGTTAGCTATACTTTGGAATGGGAATTATAATACAGTTGACCTAGATGAGTTAGTAGCGACCTAGTTTTTTGGTAGCCAAATCTCATAAGGTAAGAGTATCGTCCTACATAGCTCAATGTAATAGTGAGCCCTACATATTAGAAATCCCTACCAATACCTTAAGATAAGGATAGAAGATACAGATAGAATCTCCAACTTAAGTAGTGTTTGGAATGGGAAAAGGTAGAGCCACTTAGAAAAGATGAACCTTAAGAAGTTGCATAGAGCAAAAGCCTATAGTAACAGAGTTTCCTAGTAACACTTATCTCTTAGGTAAACACCTAAGCTAAGGACCACCTTTACTAGAAGTTATATTCAAGGGTTAAACCTAGAATAGAGGAAGGAAATTGTGATGGATACCTTGTAGATAGAACAAACCTACATTTTATGGTTATAGCTCTAATGTTAGAATATGAGGAGTCCTTAAAGACCTTGAAGAGTAGAACCAAAGTGGAGTTAAGAGGAAGTTACCAAACCCTCCATAGTTAAGGTTAAGCTAGAAAACCATAGTTAAGGTTAGCTTGAGCAACCAAGAGGATTAGAATGAGATAGAAACCTTTTTAGCTAAAATGAGTACCTAAGGGTATGATTAGTGAAGGAGTAGAATGGTTATGGTAAATATTTACCCAATAGTTACCAACCTAGTTATAGCCTAAGATTAAGAGTAAAAGAGCATAGAACCCCTTTAGTGAAAAAGAGGTAGTATTCCCAAAAAGGAATTAAGAAAGAGTCAGAGATCCTTTTAAGGTTGAACCTAGTTCTAGAAACCTTTAATGGGATGAAATTGAATATGGTGGAGGAAGTAAAGTAGTTAAAGAACTTTTGGGAGACTTCAAGAATAGGATTTTCTTGAGTTATTAAAAGATAGACCATCCAAAAGTAGAGATAAGTTGTTAGTGAGATGAACCAAAAGGATGAAGTATGGTTTAAGAGCGTTTAGAGATTTTAAGGCAAAGATATATTTGCATAAGTTATGGAACTAGAATGTTTTGGCCTAGTACCTAAGAATATTGACCTAGGATGGGTCAAGGGAGAAAAGTAGTTGCCCATAAGTATTATAAGACATAGGAAGGCCTTATAACCAAGAGAAGGTAGTAGGTGTCTCTTAAGATAGAACCCAAGTTAGTGTGGTGTTAGATCATAAGGAACCTATAGTGATTCTAGGAATGAGTTCCTAGGAAAGATTAGAATTAAAAATGGACGGTTAGTTTGAAAATGGTCTTAGTTAGAAAAGCCCAAAGAATAAGATTCCTTAGGATGTTGGAAGTAGAGATGTATGGGGATATGAGGATATAGTGGAGTTTTGATTTTCGAGGACGAAAATATTTTAAGGTGGGGAGAAATGTAACATCCCCAATTTACGGACCTTAGAAATAAATAATAAAGAGATACCTTTATGGAATAGCTTTTGTATTTAATGGTTTAATGTTACCCTTAAGCACTATTAATAATAGTTACCTTATAACAGGAATAAGATAACAGGACCTTGATGCAGAGCCAAGGCCCAAGATGGGCCAAGGCCCACTGAGCCCGCACACGCACACGGTTTAAATAGAAAGGGAGAGGGAGAGTTAGAGAGAGAAAGTGAAAGAAAGAAAGAGAGTTAGAGAGAAGGAGGAGAAGAAGGAAGAAGAGGAAGAGAAGAGGAGCGGAGCAGAGATCCGAGACCCAGTGCCCCGGAGCTCAGATCCGAGACCCCACAGTGTGAGTGCTTCCCCCTAGTCCTTTCCTATCCCCTTGGTTTGCATGTTTTCCCCCTTTTTCTCTTTTAAACCTTAGGATTGGAGATTTTGGGTTTTTTAGTGATTATGTTTGATTAAGGGGTTTATCGGGAAAATCAATCGGTTGGAAGTGTAATAGAAGTGTTTAAGGGTTGATTATTGTGAGTTTGGATGCTTGGATAGCCATTGATGGGCCTGGAATTGGGAATTTCGAAGAAGCCATGTGTAGAAAATCGCAAATTGGCTTAAGCCAAAAATCTAGGCTTAAGTGGATTTGGGATCGTATGCTAGATTTAGCATTCTGGACAAAAATTGGCTTGAGCCGAAAATTATGGCTTAAGCGGATTTTTGGTCGAATGTGAAGTGGGCGAAAATTGGCTTGAGCCGAAAATTTTGGGCTTAAGTGGATTGTTGGCTTGAGCCGAAAATTATGGCTTAAGCGAATTTTGGGCCGAATATGAAGTGTGTTAAATTGGCTTGAGCCGAAACCCTGGCGCTTAAGCGCAAAGTTCTGGTGCTTAAGCGAGGCACTTTGTCACTTAAGCGTGAGACTCCAGGGAATAGGATTGTCAGTCTAGCTTAAGCGAGATCAGGTTCTAGCTTAAGCGTAGGTATGATAAGAGAGCAGTTTGGGAACCCTTTTTCAGGGGACCTTTGGAAGAGTATAAGGCTATAGATATATAATTCCTTCCTAAGCTTTTACCCATGTTTATGTATGATTGTTTGATGCTATGTGATGTTGATTGTGGATGATAATGGTAGTTGTATTCATGTGGTTAAGGCTTATGTTTAGGATTGTTTGTATGTAACGATAAACAATTTTAATAAAAGACACCTAAAATACTTAAGACTATACCTATGCCTCTTAGAAAAAGGTGGGGAGTTTCCCCTAAGTTTCAGAAAAGGCTTTTAAGCAAAGTTTATAGTTTCATGAAAGGTTTTTAAAAAAGATATCCCCTCAGTGACATAGGGTGGAACCTTCCCCGGAATCAGTCACGTCCGAGAGCTGCACGCTCGGCGTACAACGGTGTGCAAAGGGCTAAGGATCCTCTATGTCACCAAGGAGTGATGAGTTTCAGAAAGGTTATGAAAATGATTCTTTATGAAAAGGTTTTATAAAAGAGTTTTCAAAGAAAAGTTATGATCCCAATAAAGGGAATAAGTTATGTTTATGATCCCAATAAAGGGGATAAGTTATGTTAAAGGGCTAAGAGGCCCCCCTAGTGGTGAGCGAAGGGACCGTCATCCAGACACCCATGGGGGAAAACCAACCTTCTTCATAGGGAGAAGGGGTTCTTCATAGAGAAGAACAAGTTAGAGAGGAGACTCCTCCTTATAACAGAGTTATAGTCAACCCACTTGGATCGGTGGGGATTAATTAAAGGTTGTGAGCAAGAGGGACGCCTCTTAATGGCTAAGAGCTCAGCCAATTGAGGTAATGATGGAACTCAAGATATAACTTAAATGAAAGAATAATACCAACCACACAGTTGTAGAAACAATGTAAGATATGTTGATGTGCTTGATGTATGTATGTTCTATGTTAGAACATGAGAGGAGTCTTGAGCCTAGTTGTTAGGTGAGAGATGTAAGATATGTCTATACATTAGATGAGAATGTGTGTAGCTAGATTCAACCCTTAGAGGTAGGAAAGGGGTTACAATTAAACCCTAGAAAGTTAATGTAAGCTACCCAGAGAGGTATGCAGAAGTTATGCCTTACAAGAGAGGTGATGTAAGCCCAAGTTGGGCAAGTTAGAGGTAGGAAAGGTTACACATGTTCCCATCCAATGTTATAGAAAAGTGAGACTCTAGTGAGTGGTCAAGAGTAACAGAATGATGTAAAATGCCTTAGTGCACTAGTGGCTTTAGATTTGGCATAGGAGGCCAACTCTATATGCCTCAGCAAGGGCCAAGGTATGATCCTAAGATATAGTAATGTAGAGGTTATGAGGTATTAGCTATGAGTGTGAGTATCAAGGAAAGAAAATAGAAGTCATGAGAGTTAAGCAAGAGGTATCTAGAATAAAGAGTCAACCTAGAGTCCTCAGAGCACTCACTGAGACATTATGTCTCATCCCTTTAGTTTCCATGTTTTTACAGGTTAGCAGGTGGACACCTTGTGAGAGGAGCTCGGAGCATGGAGCTGCTTCCCAGGAGGGAGATGTCAGTAGTATAGTTTTCTATAATTCCCAATGTAAGGGAATTTAGTTCATGTTTTATGTATCCTGCTTATGCCTTGTACGGCACATAAGTGCCAATAACTTTGTACTAGACTTATTTCATGTAATATATATGTTAAGTTTTAGTTTCCGCATAGTAACTCTGATATTCTTATATGCTAATTTCTATTAATTTAGCAATATAAGGAGACAAATGTAATATCCTCTAGGGTGTTACAGAGCAGGGTCAAAATGATTTTGAGTCAAAACTGCATTTGCATAAATCATACTACATTTATGTGATTGATTAATTATTATATGAAATGTACTTGATTGAAATTAATTTTAATTGTATGAGAAATTAAATGCCTGATCCGGTAAAATTTTGTTCCTAGATTCTAGGGAAGTTTGAAATGCAGGTGTAACACTGTGATTTTTTCGTAATGTATTATAAGTGCTTGATAAATACCGTAAGAGGAAATTAAATTTAAATTTATGATAATTATAAAAGAATTAATAAATAGATTGATTTTGTTATGTGCCATAGTGTCATTGTTAGATTTTTAGGAGGTGTCAGACTTAGAGTGTGTGTTCAGGGATTTTTGGGACTTTTACGTGAGTTTTGTAAGTTGTAGGAGAGAAAAAAATAAGAGAAGGGACTGTCCTTAGAGGAAAGGTGGGGGCAAATAGCAAAATTCCATGCAAATCTCAAATATTAAACGTGCCAAGCTTCACGTTTCTTCTATTCTTCTTCAATCTTCTTCCTTCCTCCCGAAGTCTCTTCTTTCCCTTGCATGGAAGTTTGATTCTTACATCCTGTTGAAGCTTGATTTCTTCTTCTCTAGAGCCTCCTTAGTTGATTTCTAGTTGGTAAGTTCAATTCTTGATCTCTTAGTTTCTTTCTCAACTCCTACCAAGAACTTGAGAAATAGGTTTCAAGTTGAATCTTGGCTAGTGGGTAAAATTTTGATTGAAGCTTATTTTGGGATTGATCTAGGTGTCCTCTAGTTGATTTCATAGCCAAAGTTGAGTAGAGATCATTCTTGAATCACCAAGTCTCCTCCCTAGCTTCTTCTTCAAGGTTTTGAGTCAAAAAGTTTAGGTAAGGGAAGCTTTAATATGATTGAATGCGTGTTTGTATGTTCTATGTTTGGAATGTTGTTTTTGAGTATGGAATGATGTATATATGTTATGTTTGATGTAAAATTTGAATTGGAATGAATTTGGTAGCCATTGGGAAGTTTTAACCATGTTTTCGAGGTTCTACAACCCTGTTTCGCTTAAGAATAGAGTGGTTCTCGCTTAAGCGAAACAGGGGACAGAGAACATTTTTGGTCAGAAAGCTGTCCTAGCTTAAGCGAGACCTAGCTTAAGTGCCAAAAATCCTAGCTTAAGCGAGGAACCCTGGAAGTAAACAAATAATTTCTGAAAGTTGCGCTTAAGCGATAATTCATTTTGCAAACTTAATTAGAATGGTTTCCAAATGAATTTCAATTAGAATTACCACAATTATATGTGGATTATTACATTATTTGAGAAGTGATTATGAAAAGGGTGACCTTAGGTGAGTTGTGAATGCTATAAATGAATACTTTGTTGATGGTGTTTATGTTCTGTTGAGATGTTTATAAATTGATGATGATGTTGTGAGATGGATGAATAATAGATTGAATTATAAACATTATGTTAAGTTGAAGTATATTACATGTACATGAAGAAATGTAATTGTTATTTGTTGAATGTAACATTGAAAAGATGATGATGATGTGTATGTGAACCAGGTGTTGGAACCATCCCTATATGTTAAAGAGGAGTTAGCTATGTCCTTTGGGAAGATTTTTATAAAAAAAATTGGTATACTTGGGAGGGTGAGTTTACGCTAGAACTCCAGCCAACTAAAGCGACCCGGGGGTCTTGTAACACCCTAGGGAATATTACCTTTGTCTCCTTATATTGCTAAATTATAAGAAATTAGCATATAAGAATATCAGAGTTAACTATGCGGAAACTAAAACTTAAACTTATATATTACATGAAGTAAACTAGTACAAAGTTATTGGCACTTATGTGTTGTACAAGGCATAAGCAGGATACATAAAACATAAACTAAATTCCCTTGTTGGGAATTATACTAAACTATACTAATAACATCTTCCTCCTGAAAAGCAGCTCCATGCTCCGAGCTCCTCTCACAAGGTGTCCACCTGCTCACCTGTAAAAACATGGAAACTAAAGGGATGAGACATAATGTCTCAGTGAGTGCTCTAAGGACTCTGGGCTGACTCTCTATTCTAGAGACCTCTTGCTTAACTCTCATGACTTCTCTTTTCTTTCCTTGATACTCGTACTCACAACTTTTACCTCATCACCTCTATGTTACTATTTCTAAGGATCATACCTTGACCCTTGCTGAGGCACAAAGAGTTGGCCTCCTATTCCAAATCTAGAGCCACTAGTGCACTAAGGCACCTAAACTTCATTCTGCTACTCTTGACCACTCACTAGGGTCTCACTTTTCTATAACATTGGATGGGAACATGTATAACCTTTCCTTTCTCTAACTTGCCCAACTTGGGCTTACATCACCTATCTCTGTGAGGCATAAAATCTAGCATACCTCTCTGGGTAGCTTACATTAGCTTTATAGGGTTTAACTGTAATCCCTTCCTACCTCTATGGGTAGTATACAACTACACACGTCCTCATCTAATGTATATACTTATCTTACATCACTCACCTAGTAACTAGGCTTATGACTCCTCTCATGTACTAACATAGAACATACATACATCAAGCACATCAACATATCATAGTTTGTTTCTACAACTGTGTGGTTGGTATTATTCTTTTATTTAAGTTATATCTTGAGTTCCGTCATTACTTTAATTGGCTGAGCTCTCGCCAACAAGAGGCGTCCCTCTTGATACAACCTTAATTAACCCCATCGGTCCAAGTGGGTGAACCACCTTCCGTTGTTCGAAGGCATGTTCCTCTAAAACATTCTTCCCTTATCGAAGAATGAGTTGTTCTTCTCTACAAAGAACCCCTTCTCCCTGTGAAGAAGGTTGCTTTCCCCCATGGGTGTCTGGGTGACGGTCCCTTCGCTCACCACTAGGGGGGCCTCTTAGCCCTTTACTCTTACAACTCCTCATGAGTTGTATACTTATCCCCTTTATTGGGATCATAACTTTCCTTCGAAAACTATTTCATAAAACCTTTTCATAAAGAATCCTTTCTAAAACTCATCACTCCTTGGTGACATAGAGGATCCTTAGCCCTTTACACACCGTTGTACGCCGAGCGTGCGGCTCTCGGACGTGACTGGTACCGGGGAAGGTTCCACCCTCTGTCATTGAGGGGAAATCTTTTTCTAAAACCTCTCATGAAACTGTAAACTTTGCTTCAAAACCCTTTCTGAAACTTAGGGGAAACTCCCCACCTTTTTACTAAGAGACATAGGTATAGTCTTAAGTATTTTAGGTGTCTTTTATTAAAAAGGGTTTACCGTTACATACAATCAATCCTAAGCATAAGGCATAACCACACGAATACCACTACCATTATCATTAACAATCAACATCACATAGCATCAAACAATCATACATAAACATAGATAAAAGCTTAGGAAGAAACTATATATCTATATCCCATATATTCTTCCAAAGGTCCCCTTGAAAAGGGTTCCCAAACTACTCTCTTATCATACCTACGCTTAAGCTATAACCTGATCTCGCTTAAGCTAGACTGACAATCCTATCCCCTAGAGTCTCAAGCTTAAGCGCCAAAGTGCCTCGCTTAAGCGCCAGAGCCACGCTTAAGCGCCAGAACTCTGCACATAAGCACCACAACCTCACTTAAGCGCCATATCTCTGCGCTTAAGCGTCAGGGTCTCGCTTAAGCGCCAGATAACTGCGCTTAAGCGCCACTTCCAGGTGACTCCTCGCTTAAGCGATGAACATAGCTCGCTTAAGCGAGAGTCTGTGAACCTTCGTGTTTCCGCTCCCATGGCCATCCATGGCCTCCCAACCTCTTCCAAACATGCGGGATCGAGTCTAAAACATGTCTACACCAAAACCCAACTCTCAAACATGTTTAAACACTCCCCAATCAAGCTCAACTCATCAAACCCATCAAAATCCTAACTAAGAGCTAATAAAGGGAGAAGAGGGGAAAGGGATTCAAATCACAATCAACAAAACATAGAAGGGTGAAGGGGAAGCATTCACACTATGGGGTCTCGAATCTGAGCTCCGGGGCACTAAGTCTCGGATCTTTGCTCCGCTCCTCTTCTCTTCCTCTTCTTCTTCTTCTCCTTCTTATCTCTAACTCCCTTTCTTTCTTTCACTTTCTCTCTCTAACTGTCCCTCTCCTCTTCTATTTAAACCGTGGGGTGTGTGTGTAGCTTAGTGAGCCTTGGCCCACCTTGGGTCTTGGCTCCCCATCAGGGTACTGTTATCTTATTTCTATTATAAGGTAATTATTATTAATAATGCTTAAGGGTATCCTTAAATCATTAAATATAAAAGCTACTCCATAAAGATATCCCTTTATTATTATTTCTAAGGTCCGTAAATTTGGGATGTTACAGTCTCGCCTGGTGGGATATCTTCCTAAGTACCACCTATGTTTTGACTCCGAATGGCGTGTTGGAGTGTTGAGAACTACTTCCCAAGAGGTTTAGTGACTCTTTTAGTGTATAGGGGATGGATTGTTATCATGGTTGTGGATTGTTGAGATGTGTTTGGACCCATAAGTCTGGCCATTGGAGATGGCGGGTACGGAGGTGCCGTATCTAAGACTATAAGGGACTCCAAATATGTTTGCCGCTAGAATACGGTGGGTGCACACAGTTGGTGCACAAAAATATTCTGAATGTTGTATATGCACAGTTGGTGCATAGGTGTGCACAGTTGGTGCACAGACATATGGGTAGGCACGTAAGTTGAGGGTGCTAGGTAAGCTCTCAACCTAGTGTCAGAGGTTTTCGTGGTGGCCAACGGTGGGCCTATAGAATAGCCAAGTGGGCGAATTCCTATAGATGTAAGGTTTTGCAAGCCTTACAGAGGTAAGCCAATACCCACACTTGTCTATATTCGATAAAACCACACTTCCTCCACAGGGTAGCTCAAGGGACTCCCTGAATGGTCAAAGGTGAGACTATGGTAGGGGATGAGGCCTATGAGGACTGCTCATATGATGTTGAAACTCCATGGAGTAGAGTCAGTCTTGTTATCTGAGGTTGTCTAGTGGTTTGTGTTGTACATCTCTTTATGATGAGGGATGTTGGTGATTGTATTATGTTGATGTCAGATGTGACTTATGATGTTATGACTCATTGTGATGAGTGGTGATGGTTTATGTTGTTGATCTTGTTGAGGATTCATGTTATAAATGTGTTTATGAACTAAGTTTTATATAACATTTTTAGTTATTATGTATAGTTTTGTTTGGTAAGCTTACCCTTGCAATGTTTGCACGTGTGGTTTGTGCCTGTGATGATCTCGGACATCATGTTCGGGGGAGCAGATGGCTTTTTAGGTGGATCTTCCTCTTGGAGGCATGGTAGATAGAGCAAACTCGAGATTGAAGATGTTTTTCCTACTTTCTTTTCCCTAGTTGAGTTATGTATAGAGATGACCAACTTAGGTTTGTCTCATGTATAAGCTCCAAGAGTTATTTGTAGTTAAAATTATATTTTCTTTTAGTTTTGAACTTTAATTATTACTTATGGAAATGCAAAAAGTTCATGCAATATTTTCATAAAGTAAACTAATGAAAGACTTTTCTAAACCAAAAAGGAAATCGAGGAACCTTAGCTTAAATAGTTACGTAACGTAGATGGGTCGTTACAGCAGGTGTCTGGAGATATAGTTAAAAGATGAAGATGTAGAAATTCCAGAGCTATAGGATGGGAGTATTTTGGGTAGATAATGTTTGTAATATTTAGAAAAATTTTATAGCACTGTTTTCATTAAAATTTAGTTATGTAAATATTGAATATATTTTGGATTTTAATACAATATATTATAACTTTTAGATATATATAATATAAAGTAAATTAAATTAGTTAAATTAAATTAAGTGTTTTATTAGAAAGAGGGGTTACATTAGTGGTATCAGAGCTCTGGTTATGCATCTCTAGGACTTGTGAGTAATTGGTCTATTATGTGTTCTGCAGTGTTAATTTATTAAGAATATTATGGGAAAAAGGGTAGTAACTAGGTTTGAGATTCTAAGACAGGTAGAGATGGCAGAAAGGAAGAAAGGAAATCTTGATAGAGTTGTGAGGGTGCACACTCAGGACTTAGTCGAGATGACTTTCCCTCCTAATACTAAATTTTTTTAAGTTGTGTTATTTTCCATGTTCCTTATATTGTGAATTTACGAGTTATACCCTTGAGTTAGTTGAGGAAGGAGAACTAAAGATCTGAGTTCGTAGATCAAAGTTGAGAATAGAGGTCCAAATATTTGAGTTATAGTATAAGGATGAGTTGACAAAGGAAAGAAAATAAATTTTTGAAGGCTGAAACAGTGTATCGTAGTATAAATTTGTCGCAGGATTGATATCTTAACTATTAGGATTTGAAATTGTTTTAGACATGAGTTAGAACCAAAATAGTGCATTTTTCTAGTGCAGTAAAATAACCTACGGGTTTAATATGTTTAATTACATTCCCACGGTGTAAGTGATGATTTAAGGCTTGTATAATTGAGGTTATCAAGGATCCATGTTGTAGGGCTTAGTTGGTAGGTATATGTGAGGGTTCTTGATGGTTAAACCTTGATTAAGAAAGTAGGATAGGACCCAAATGCTAAGTTAGTAGCAGTTGTCCTAAGAATTTTTTTAAGTTAAGGATGTTAATCATGTTTAAAATACCCTATACTTTGCTTGTTTCTGTACCTACTTCTAAACCAACCCTAACCTCAAAAATATGTTTGAATTGTGTGATAACCATCAGAAATAGACCATTTGTTATGAACTTGATTTGTTTGCCTTTGATTGACCTTGATGTGATATTAGGAATGGATTGGTTAGCAGCCAACCGTATCCTAATAGATTGTGCCTCTAAAACTCTGATTTTTCCTGAGTCTGATGTTTCTAAACTTAAGCCTGTCAAACCTAAAGAAATATCATTTAAAAGTGAAATTCATATATATATATATATATTTATCATCTCTTGAAACTAAGGAAGATAAAATGGAAATAGACTTTGTGCCAGTTGTAAATGAGTATCCTGAAGTTTTCCTGATGATGTTCCTGGCTTGCCTCCTGAAAAAGAAGTAGAATTTAGTATAGACTTGATGCCTGATACTAGACCAATTTCTATGCAACCATATAGAATGTCATCATTGAAATTAAATGAGTTAAAGAAACAATTGGAAGAATGATTAGAAAAACAGTTTATAAGGTCTAGTGTGTCCCCATGGTGAGCCCCAGTATTATTAGTTAAAAAGAAAGATGGAGGATCTAGGTTATGTATAGATTATAGACAATTAAATAAAGTAACTATAAAGAATAAATATCCTTTACCTAGAATAGATGATTTAATGGACCAACTTAGAGGAGCAACAATATTTTCTAAAATAGATTTAAGGTCTGGGTACCATCAAATTAGAGTTAAAAAGGAGGATATACCCAAGACTGCTTTTAGGACTAGGTATGGACATTATGAATATCAAGTGATGCCATTTGGAGTGACTAATGCACCAGCAGTATTTATGGATTATATGAATAGGGTGTTTAGACCATACTTAGATCATTTTGTAGTAGTATTTATAGATGATATATTAATATATTCTAAGAATAAAGAAGAACATGAAAATCATCTTAGAATAACATTACAAACTCTAAAAGAAAGAAAATTATATGCTAAGATGTCTAAATGTGAATTTTGGTTGGAAGAAGTAAAATTTTTAGGACATGTAATTTCTAAAGATGGAATAAGTGTGGATCCTTCTAAGGTAGAAGCAGTCTTAGAATGGGAAAGGCCTAAAACAGTAACTAAGATTAGGAGTTTCTTAGGATTAGCTGGATATTATTGAAGGATTTTCTAAGATAGCTGGACCATTAACAGAATTAACTAGGAAAAATCAACCTTTTGTTTGGAGTGAGAGTTGTGAGAAAAGTTTTCAAGAATTGAAACATAAATTGACTACCTCACCAGTTTTAGTTTTACCTAACCCAAATGAACCTTATGAGGTATACTGTGATGCTTCATATCAAGGGTTAGGATGTGTGTTGATGCAGAACAAAAAAGTGGTAGCTTATGCATCTAAGCAGTTGAGACCGCATGAAAGGCATTACCCTACTCATGATTTGGAGTTAGCTACTATAATTTTTGCTTTGAAGATTTGGAGACATTATTTATATGGATCTAGATTTGATGTATATTGTGATCATAAGAGTTTAAAATATTTGTTTGATAAAAAAGAATTGAATATGAGACAAAGAAGATGTATGGAGTTTATTAAAGATTACGATTTTCAGTTAATGTATCATCCAGGAAAGGCTAATGTAGTAGCAGATGCTTTAAGTAGGAAAATTGTACATATGTCAATTATCATGATTAAAGAATTAGAATTAATAGAACAATTTAGAGATTTGAATTTATGTACAGTTAGGAAAAAGGATAAAATTCAATTAGGAATGATTACTATCACTAATAAATTTTGGAAGAAATTAGGAAGAAACAAGATGTAGATGAGTTTATTCAAGAAAAGAAAGGATTAATAGGAACAGATAAAGTAAAAGAATTTAATTTAGGAATGGATGGAATTACTAGGTTTAAAAATAGAATTTATGTACCTAACACTCAAGAATTAAAGGAATTAATTTTGGAGGAAGGACATAAAAGAAAGTTAAGTATTCATTTTGGAACTACAAAAATGTATAAAGATTTACATGAGATGTTTTGGTGGCCTAGGATGAAGAAAGATGTGGCAGAGTATGTAGCTAGATGTTTAACATATCAGAAAGCAAAGATTGAACATCAAAAACCATCTGGTATGTTACAAGCTTTAGAGATACCTGTATGGAAATGGGATAGTATATCAATGGATTTTGTGGTAAGATTCCCTAGAACAAATAGGAATTATGATACCATTTGGGTAATTGTAGATAGATTAACTAAATCAGCACATTTTCTTCCAATAAATATTAGGTATTCTTTAGAAAGATTAGCTCACTTGTACATAAAAGAGATAGTTAGATTACATGGATTACCTATTAGTATAGTATCCGATAGGGACCCTAGATTTGTTTCTAAATTTTGGAGAGAATTTCAGAAAGCCTTAGGAAGTAAATTACATCTTAATTCAGCATACCACCCTCATACTGATGGTCAAACAGAAAGAACTATTCAATCATTAGAAGATCTCTTAAGAGCTTGTACATTAGAAGAGAAAGGAAACTGGGAAGATATATTACCTTTAGTAGAATTTACATATAATAATAGTTACCATTCTAGTATAGGTATGGCTCCCTATGAAGCTTTGTATGGTAGAAAATGTAGGACACCACTGGTATGGTATCAGGATGGTGAGAATCTGTTGATTAGGCCAGACATCATCCAACAAACAACTGAAAAAGTAAAATTAATTCAGGAGAAAATAAAAATTGCACAGAGTAGATAGAAAAGTTATGCAGATAAAAGAAGAAAACCCTTAGAATTTCAAGAGGGTGATCACGTATTTTTGAAAGTCACACCAATAACTGGGGTTGGTAGAGCAATAAAGTCTAAGAAACTAACTCCTAAATTTATTGGACCTTACCAAATTCTCAGAAAAATTGGACCTATAGCCTACCAAATAGCCTTACCACCCTTTTGTCAAACCTCCATGATGTGTTTCATGTGTCACAACTAAGACAGTATATCTCAGATCCTTCACATGTCATTGAGCCTGATCAAATACAGGTAAAGGAAAACCTGACATTTGAAATAAAGCCTGTTAAGAGTGAGGACAGAAGGATCAAGTACCTGAGAGGTCAAGATATTACTCTGGTTAAGGTTATTTGGGATGATATCAAAAGTGATGCCACTTGGGAATTAGAGGAGAAAATGAGAGAAGAATATCCTTATTTGTTTGTATAGTTGTATTAGAAATTTCGAGGACGAACTTATTAGTAGGGGACAATTGTAACACCCTCATTTTTATTTTACTGTTTGTAAATAATTTTCTATAAATATTATAAGAAATTATATACTGTATTTTATAGAAAACTTTCTGAACATATTTTCATAATAAAATTAATACAGTTCTATTTAGAAAAAATTCCCTAGTCTTTTGATATATTTGTTTCTGTTTAAATTGCTTGTTGACTGGACAGTTGTGTCAGCCAACTGTCCAGGATAAATTTTCCAGTGTAACATTTTGGAGTAAACTGTAACCTAATAAAAAGATAATTGAATGTAGATTAAGAAAATATACAATTGAGAAATTAAAATGCTAATTTTGAATTTTTACAATTTTCTGAAAGTTAGAACTCTGTAAAATTAGTACGATAAAATTCTAAGGTAGAAAATTAAGATAAAATTTGTATGACACCTATGGAATTTCCTAGTAATTATAACATACTTAGAATAATTATTAATATTGTTTAACTAATAAAAAAAATAAATTAAGCTAATTAGACTTTGATTAAGAAATAATTAAGACACTACCCCAAGGTTTTTGATAGTGAGGAATTTAATGGTGGTATTAGTTTCTTAAAATTCTAATTAGTTTGAAAGATAATTAAAAAGGCATAAAACCTTCTAGAAAACTCTACACTTTTCTACATTTTTTGACTAATTCACAAGACCATTAGCAACTAACGTAGGCAACTGTTCTTGGCTGTCCAAGTGGCTGGAAATCTCATCAAATGGACTGCCTTGGACCAAGGGCAGCAGCTGCACGTGGATATGAAAAATTGGGTGGAGAAAATTTATTTAAAAAGTGAGAAACCAAAACAATTAGCAAGTCCCTTAATTTAGGGCTTTTATATAATTGATGTTTGAAGTTGAAATATGTGTTTGAATCCATGTTTTGTTGATTTCATGATGTGGTGATGGATTGAAATTGCTTGCTTGGTTTGTTATTGATTGAAATTGGCTTGGTTGATTTGTGAATGGTGTTGGAAATTTGTGAAAATCACTCACGGTCATGGAGGAACTAAAAGGTTACCATGTGAAAATTTGCTTAAAAACTAAGGGCAAAATAGTCATTTCACATGTAGGGACACATTGGGAATTTTATAAAAAGTTTAAGGGCAATTTAGTAATTTATAAAATATTCAAGGGTAAAATAGTAATTACACATGTTCTAGAAAGTTTAGGGGTAAAGTTGGAATTTTATAAAAAGTTTAGGGGCAAAATGGTAAATTATAAAAATATTAAGGGGTAAAATGGTAATTTATAGGTTCTAGAAAGTTTAGGGGTAAAATGGTAACTTTATAAAAAGATCAAGGGCATTTTCAGAAATAATGAAAAAATATAAGGGTAAAATGGTAATTTCACATATTCTAGAAAGTTTAGGGACATAATTGGAATTTTGAGAAAAGATCAAGGGCAAAATTGGAAATAATAGAAAAAAGTAAGGGCAATTTGGTAATTTTACCCTTGAGGACAAAATTGGAATTTTTGAAAAAGAGCAAGGGTAGTTTAGTAAATTTTTATAGAAATGACCTAATTGGTATTTTAGTAAAATACTAATGTTATAATGTAAATTGTTGAATGTTTATATTTCTTTATGTGATTGTTTAATGTTAATTTATACTTATGATCATTATCGCATAGCATAAGCATACATGCGTCTTTTTGGGGGTTTTACAAAGATTCAAGTGAAAAAAAATTATTGATGTTGGCTAACCGGGACTACGGCAGCCATGAAAAGAAAAGAAAAGAAATGAAAAGAAAAGAAAAGAAATGAAAAGAAAGAAAAGAAAAGAGAAGAAAGAAAAGAAAGAATAAATGTTGACTAACCAGGACTGCGGTAGTCATGAGAATTGAATCTTTGGGGTGAGCAGAGTAAGTTAGACAGGACTGTATAGTATGTGATTATATAGTCTGTGGGGTGAAGGATATTGGCAATTCCACATGTGGCTGGAAACTGGACTGAGTTGCGGTCGTGGTGGCCTTCCTGGGTATCCTGATCTCCTAATTCTGTCTAGTTTATTTGCGTTTAGTAGGGGCTGAGCTAAATTGCAGTGCGTAATGTTAGGCCAGTGCTTTACTAAACACTCAAAAGGGGAAGTCTCCATAGAGCAGGGTCAAAATGATTTTGAGTCAAAACTGCATTTGCATAAATCATACTGCATTTATGTGATTGATTAATTATTATATGAAATGTACCTGATTGAAATTAATTTTAATTGTATGAGAAATTAAATGTCTGATCCGGTAAAATTTTGTTCCTAGATTCTAGGGAAGTTTGAAATGCAGGTGTTTGGAGATATAGTTAAAAGATGAAGATGCAGAAATTCCAGAGCTATAGGATGGGAGTATTTTGGGTAGATAATGTTTGTAATATTTAGAAAAAATTTATAGAAGTGTTTTCATTAAAATTTAGTTATGTAAATATTGAATATATTTTGGATTTTAATACAATATATTATAACTTTTAGATATATATAATATAAAGTAAATTAAATTAAGTGTTTTTATTAGAAAGGGGGGGGGGGGGGGGGTACATATAACATACTTAAAATAATTATTAACATTGTTTAACTAAGAAAAATAAAAATACAAGTATTAACCAATCAAAAGTTGACAACTCAATATTTCTAATGTGATTAAATTAAGCTAATTAGACTTTGATTAAGAGATAATTAAGACACTACCCCAAGGTTTTTGATAGTGAGGAATTTAATGGTGGTGTTAGTTTCTTCAAATTCTAATTAGTTTGTAAGATAATTAAAATCCCTAAATACATTCTAGAAAAATCTACCATTTTCTACAACTTTTGACTCTTTGACCACACAAATTGGCAAGTCACCTAAGGAAACACTCTTGGCCGTCCAAGTGGCTGGAAATTTTTGGCCAAATTGGCTGCCTTAGACTAAGAAGCTGCACGTGTATGTATAAGCAATTTGGGTGGAGAAAAGTTTATATAAACATAAGCAACCAAAAGAAAAAGAAAAAGCTTGCAAACCTAACTTTTCTAAAACTCAAAACCGTGAGTTCACTACAGCAGCCCCCTACATAAATCTTCATCTTAACTTCCAAATTCAAGAGAGAAACCAACCAAAACCTCACCCACCTTAGTAGATATTCGGCCAAAAGAGAAGAAATTGGAAGAAAAACCCTAAAATTTCAAGAAGCCAAGGGAGAAAGGGAGAAGAGGATTCAAATATTTTCTTCATCAAACTTTTATTAAAAATACATATCTCCTCTCATTAATAATGGAAATTATAATCAACATTGTGATAAAAAAACTAATAAAGGAAACTTTTAATGTGATTGGTAATTGTCGTAGAAATATCAAAATTTCACGATATGTTTGGGAGGTGAAATAATAAAAAGATTATCATTTTTTTTTTGTGAGATCTAAAAAGATCATTCCCTTCCAAATTGGCATAAAATGAGAGAAGACCTTAGAAATTTCAGGATATCTCGTTTAATTTTATTAAAAATACATATCTCCTCTCATTAATAATGGAAATTATAATCAATGTTGTGATAAAAAAACTAATAAAGGAAACTATTAATGTGATTGCTATCTTTTTAATGTGATTGGTAATTGTCGTAGAAATATCAAAATTTCACGATATGTTTAAGAGGTGAAATAATAAAAAGATTATAATTTATTTTTGTGAGATCTAAAAAGATCATTCCCTTTCAAATTGGCATAAAATGAGAGAAGACCTAAGAAATTTCAGGATATCTCATTTAATTTTATTAAGAATACATATCTCCTCTCATTAATAATGGAAATTATAATCAACGTTGTGATAAAAAACTAATAAAGGAAACTATTAATGTGATTGTTATCTTTTTAATTTGATTGGTAATTGTCGTAGAAATATAAAGATTCACGATATGTTTGGGAGGTGAAATAATAAAAAAATTATAATTTTTTTTTGTGAGATCTAAAAAGATCAGTCCCTTCCAAATTGGCATACAATGAGAGAAGACCTATAAAAATTTCAGGATATCTCGTTTAATTTTATTAAAAATACATATCTTCTCTCATTAATACTTGAAATTAATATAAACGCTGTGATAAAAAACTAATAACGGAAACTATTAATGTGATTGTTAACTTTTTAATGTGATTGGTAATTGTCATAGAAATATCAAAATTTCACGATATGTTTTGGAGGTGAAATAATAAAAAGATAATAATTTTTTTTGTGAGATCTAAAAAGATCATTACCTTCCAAATTAGAATAAAATGAGAGAAGACCTATAAATATTTCAGGATATCTCGTTTAATTTTATTAAAAATACATATCTCCTCTCATTAATAATTGAAATTATTATAAACGTTGTGATAAAAAACTAATAAAGGAAACTATTAATGTGATTGTTATGTTTTTAATGTGATTGGTAATTGTCGTAGAAATATCAAAATTTCACGATATGTTTGGGAGGTGAAATAATAAAAAGATTATAATTTTTTTTGTGAGATCTAAAAAGATCATTCCGTTCCGAATTGGCATAAAATGAGAGAAGACCTAAAAAAATTTCAGGATATCTTGTTTAATTTTTAAAAAAATACATATCTCCTCTCATTAGTAATGGAAATTATTATAAACGTTGTGATAAAAAACTAATAAAGGAAACTATTAATGTGATTGTTATGTTTTTAATGTGATTGTAATTGTCCTAGAAATATCAAAATTTCACGATATGTTTGGGATGTAAAATAATAAAAAGATAATAATTTTTTTTTTGTGAGATCTAAAAAGATCATTCCCTTCCAAATTGGCATACAATGAGGGAAGACCTATAAAAATTTCAAGATATCTCGTTTAATTTTATTAAAAATACATATCTTCTCTCATTAATACTGGAAATTAATATAAACGTTGTGATAAAAAACTAATAACGGAAACTATTAATGTGATTGTTAACTTTTTAATGTGATTGGTAATTGTCGTAGAAATATCAAAATTTCACGATATGCTTTGGAGGTGAAATAACAAAAAGATTATAATTTTTTTTTGTGAGATCTAAAAAGATCATTACCTTCCAAATTCGAATAAAATGAGAGAAGACCTATAAATATTTCAGGATATCTCGTTTTATTTCATTAAAAATACATATCTTCTCTCATTAATAATGGAAATTATTATAAATGTTGTGATAAAAAAACTAATAAAGGAAACTATTAATGTTATTGTTAACTTTTTAATGTGATTGGGAATTGTCGTAGAAATATCAAATTTTCACGATATGTTTGGGAGGTGAAATAATAAAAAGATTATAATTTTTTTTTGTGAGATCTAAAAAGATCGTTCCGTTCCGAATTGGCATAAAATGAGAGAAGACCTAAAAAAATTTCAGGATATCTTGTTTAATTTTTTTAAAAATACGTATCTCCTCTCATTAGTAATGGAAATTATTATAAACGTTGTGATAAAAAACTAATAAAGGAAACTATTAATGTGATTGTTATGTTTTTAATGTGATTGGTAATTGTCGTAGAAATATCAAAATTTCACGATATGTTTGGGATGTGAAATAATAAAAAGATAATAATTTTTTTTTGTGAGATCTAAAATGATCATTCCCTTCCAAATTGGCATAAAATGGGAGAAGAACTAAGAAAATTTTAGGATATCTCGTTTAATTTTATTAAAAATACATATCTCCTCTAATTAATAAGGGAAATTATTATAAATGTTGTGATAAAAAACAAATAAAGGAAACTATTAATGTGATTCTTATGTTTTTAATGTTATTGGTAATTGTCGTAGAAATATCAAAATTTCATGATATATTTGGGAGGTTAAATAATCAAAAGACTATAATGTTTTTTTTGTGAGATCTAAAAAGATCATTCCCTATCAAATGGGAATAAAATGAGAGAAGACCTATAAAAATTTCAGGATATCTCGTTTAATTTTATTAAAAATGCATATCTTCTCTCATTAATAATGGAAATTATTATAAACATTGTGATAAAAAAATAATAAAGGAAACTATTAATGTGATTGTTAACTTTTTAATGTGATTGGTAATTGTCGTAGAAATATCAAAATTTCACGATATGTTTGGGAGGTGAAATAATAAAAAGATTATAATTTTTTTTTTGTGAGATCTAAAAAGATCATTCCCTTCCAAATTGGCATAAGATGAGAGAAGACCTAAAAAAATTTCAGGATATCTCGTTTAATTTTTAAAAAAAATACATATCTCCTCACATTAATAATGGAATTGTTATAAACGTTGTGATAAAAAACTAATAAAGGAAACTATTACTGTGATTGTTATGTTTTTAATGTGATTGGTAATTGACGAATAAATATCAAAATTTCACGATATGTTTGGGAGGTGAAATAATAAAAAGATTATAATTTTTTTTGTGAGATCTAAAAAGATCATTCCCTTCCAAATTGGCATAAAATGAGAGAAGACCTAAAAAAATTTCAGGATAACTCGTTTAATTTTATTAAAAATACATATCTTCTCTCATTAATACTGGAAATTAATATAAACGTTGTGATAAAAAACTAATAACGGAAACTATTAATGTGATTGTTAACTTTTTAATGTGATTGGTAATTGTCGTAGAAATATCAAAATTTCACGATATGTTTTGGAGGTGAAATAATAAAAAGATTATAATTTTTTTTTGTGAGATCTAAAAAGATTATTACCTTCCAAATTGGAATAAAATGAGAGAAGACCTATAAATATTTCAGGATATCTCGTTTAATTTCATTAAAAATACATATCTTCTCTCATTAATAATGGAAATTATTATAAATGTTGTGATAAAAAACTAATAAAGGAAACTATTAATGTGATTGTTAACTTTTTAATGTGATTGGTAATTGTCGTAGAAATATCAAATTTTCACGATATGTTTGGGAGGTGAAATAATAAAAAGATTATAATTTTTTTTTGTGAGATCTAAAAAGATCGTTCCGTTCCGAATTGGCATAAAATGAGAGAAGACCTAAAAAACTTTCAGGATATCTTGTTTAATTTTTTTAAAAATACATATCTCCTCTCATTAGTAATGGAAATTATTATAAACGTTGTGATAAAAAACTAATAAAGGAAACTATTAATGTGATTGTTATGTTTTTAATGTGATTGGTAATTGTCGTAGAAATATCAAAATTTCACGATATGTTTGGGATGTGAAATAATAAAAAGATAATAATTTTTTTTTGTGAGATCTAAAAAGATCATTCCCTTCCAAATTGGCATAAAATGAGAGAAGACCTAAGAAAATTTCAGGATATCTCGTTTAATTTTATTAAAAATACATATCTCCTCTAATTAATAAGGGAAATTATTATAAACGTTGTGATAAAAAACTAATAAAGGAAACTATTAATGTGATTCTTATGTTTTTAATGTGATTGGTAATTGTCGTAGAAATATCAAAATTTCATGATATATTTGGGAGGTTAAATAATCAAAAGACTATAATATTTTTTTTGTGAGATCTAAAAAGATCATTCCCTATCAAATGGGAATAAAATGAGAGAAGACCTATAAAAATTTCAGGATATCTCGTTTAATTTTATTAAAAATGCATATCTTCTCTCATTAATAATGGAAATTATTATAAACGTTGTGATAAAAAAATAATAAAGGAAACTATTAATGTGACTGTTAACTTTTTAATGTGATTGGTAATTGTCGTAGAAATATCAAAATTTCACGATATGTTTGGGAGGTGAAATAATAAAAAGATTATAATTTTTTTTTTGTGAGATCTAAAAAGATCATTCCCTTCCAAATTGGCATAAAATGAGAGAAGACCTAAAAAAATTTAAGGATATCTCGTCTAATTTTATTTAATATACATATCTCCTCTCATTAATAATGGAAATTATTATAAACTTTGTGAGAAAAAACTAATAAAGGAAACTATTAATCTGATTGTTATGTTATTAATATGATTGGCAATTGTCGTAGAAATATCAAAATTTCACGATACGTTTGGGATGCGAAATAATAAAAAGATTATAATTTTTTTTGGGAGATCTAAAAAGATCATTCCCTTCCAAATTGGCATAAAATAAGAGAAACCCTATAAAAACTTCAGGATGTCTCGTTTAATTTATTAAAAATATATATCTCCTCTCATTAATAATGCAAATTATTATAAACGTTGTGATAAAAAACTAATAAAGGAAACTATTCATGCGATTGTTATCTTTTTAATGTGATTGGTAATTGTCGTAGAAATATCAAAATTTCACAATATGTTAGGGAGGTGAAATACTAAAAAGAAGAAATTTTTTTTTGTGAGATCTAAAAAGACCATTCCCTTCCAAATTGACATAAAATGAGAGAACAGCTAAAAAAATTTAAGGATATCTTGTCTAATTTTATTGAAAATACATATCTCCTCTCATTAATAATCGAAATTATTATAAACGTTGTGATAAAAAACTAGTAAAGGAAACTATTAATGTGATTGTTATCTTTTTAACGTGATTGGTAATTGTCGTCTATGTTTGGGTGGTGAAATAGTAAAAAGATTATAATTTTTTTTGTGAGATCTTAAAAGATCATTCCGTTCCAAATTGGAATCAAATGAGAGAAGACCTAAAAAAATTTCATGATATCTCGTTTAATTTTATTAAAAATACATATCTCCTCTCATTAATAATGGAAAGCATTATTAACGTTGGGATAAAAAACTTATAAAGGAAACTATTAATGTGATTGTGATCTTTTTAATGTGATTGGTAATTGTCGTAGAAATATCAAAATTTCACGATATATTTGGGAGGTGAAAAAATAAAAGGATTATGTTTTTTGTTTTGTGAGATCTGTAAAGATGATTCCCTTCCAAATTGACAAAAAATGAGAGAAGACCTAAAAAAATTTAAGGATATCTCGTCTAATTTTATTTAAAATACATATCTCCTCTCATTAATAATGGAAATTATTATAAACATTGTGATAAAAAACTAATAAAGGAAATTATTAATGTGATTGTTATCTTTTTAATGTGATTGGTAATTGTCGTCGAAATATCAAAATTTCACGATATGTTTCGGAGGTGAAATAATAAAAAGATTATAATTTTTTTTGTGAGATCTAAAAAGATCATTCCCTTCCAGATTGGCATAAAATGAGAGAAAACATAAAAAAATTTCAGGATATCTCGTTTAATTTTATTAAAAATACATATCTCCTCTCATTAATAATGGAAATTATTATAAACGTTGTGATAAAAAACTAATAAAGGAAATTATTAATGTGATTGTTATGTTTTTAATGTGATTGGTAATTGTCGTAGAAATATCAAAATTTCACGATATATTTGGGAGGTGAAATAATCAAAAGATTATAATTTTTTTTTTGTGAGATCTAAAAAGATCATTTCCTTCCAGATTGGCACAAAATGAGAGAAGACCTAAAAAAATTTAAGGATATCTCATCTAATTTTATTGAAAATACATATCTACTCTCATTAATAATGGAAATTATTATAAACGTTGTGATAAAAATCAAATTAAGGAAACTATTAATGTGATTGTTATGTTTTTAATGTGATGGGTAATTGTCGTAGAAATATCAAAATTTCACGATATATTTGGGAGGTGAAATAATCAAAAGATTATAATTTTTTTTGTGAGATCTAAAAAGATCATTCCCTTCCAAATTGGCATAAAATGAGAGAAACCCTATAAAAACTTCAGGATGTCTCGTTTAATTTATTAAAAATACATATCTCCTCTCATTAATAATGCAAATTATTATAAACGTTGTGATAAAAAACTAATAAAGGAAACTATTCATGTGATTGTTATCTTTTTAATGTGATTGGTAATTGTCGTAGAAATATCAAAATTTTTCAATATGTTAGGGAGCTGAAATAATAAAAAGAAGAATTTTTTTTTTGTGAGATCTAAAAAGACCATTCCCTTCAAAATTGACATAAAATGAGAGAAGACCTAAATAAATTTAAGGATGTCTTGTCTAATTTTATTGAAAATACATATCTCCCCTCATTAATAATCGAAATTATTATAAACGTTGTGATAAAAAAACTAGCAAAGGAAACTATTAATGTGATTGTTATCTTTTTAACGTGATTGGTAATTGTCGTCGAAATATCAAAATTTCACGATATGTTTGGGCGGTGAAATAGTAAAAAGATTATAATTTTTTTGTGAGATCTAAAAAGATCATTCCCTTCCAAATTGGAATCAAAATGAGAGAAGACCTAAAAAAATTTAAGGATATCTCGTCTAATTTTATTGAAAATACATATCCACTCTCATTAATAATGGAAATTATTATAAACGTTGTGATAAAAATCAAATAAAGGAAACTATTAATGTGATTGTTATGTTTTTAATGTGATTGGTAATTGTCGTAGAAATATCAAAATTTCACGATAAATTTGGGAGGTGAAAAAATAAAAAGATTATGTTTTTTGTTTTGTGAGATCTGAAAAGATCATTCCCTTCCAAATTGACATAAAATGAGAGAAGACCTAAAAAAATTTAACGATATCTCGTCTAATTTTGTTGAAAATACATATCTCCTCTCATTAATAATGGAAATTATTATAAACGTTGTGATAAAAAACTAATAAAGGAAATTATTAATGTGATTGTTATGTTTTTAATGTGATTGGTAATTGTCGTAGAAGTATCAAAATTTCACGATATATTTGGGAGGTGAAATAATCAAAAGATTATAATTTTTTTTTGTGAGATCTAAAAAGATCATTTCCTTCCAGATTGGCAAAAAATGAGAGAAGACCGAAAAAAATTTAAGGATATCTCGTCTAATTTTATTGAAAATACATATCCACTCTCATTAATAATGGAAATTATTATAAACGTTGTGATAAAAAAATAATAAAGGAAACTATTAATGTGATTGTTATGTTTTTAATGTGATTGGTAATTATCGTAGAAATATCAAAATTTCACGATATATTTGGGAGGTGAAAAAATAAAAAAATTATGTTTTTTGTTTTGTGAGATCTGAAAAGATCATTCCCTTCCAAATTGACATAAAATGAGAGAAGACCTAAAAAAATTTAAGGATATCTCGTCTAATTTTATTTAAAATACATATCTCCTCTCATTAATAATGGAAATTATTATAAACATTGTGATAAAAAACTAATAAAGGAAATTATTAATGTGATTGTTATCTTTTTAATGTGATTGGTAATTGTCGTCGAAATATCAAAATTTCACGATATGTTTGGGAGGTGAAATAATAAAAAGATTATAATTTTTTTTGTGAGATCTAAAAAGATCATTCCCTTCGAGATTGGCATAAAATGAGAGAAAACATAAAAAAATTTCAGGATATCTCGTTTAATTTTATTAAAAATACATATCTCTTCTCATTAATAATGGAAATTATTATAAACGTTGTGATAAAAAACTAATAAAGGAAATTATTAATGTGATTGTTATGTTTTTAATGTGATTGGTAATTGTTGTAGAAATATCAAAATTTCACGATATATTTGGGAGGTGAAATAATCAAAAGATTATAATTTTTTTTTGTGAGATCTAAAAAGATCATTTCCTTCCAGATTGGCACAAAATGAGAGAAGACCTAAAAAAATTTAAGGATATCTCATCTAATTTTATTGAAAATACATATCCACTCTCATTAATAATGAAAATTATTATAAACGTTGTGATAAAAATAAAATAAAGGAAACTATTAATGTGATTGTTATGTTTTTAATGTGATGGGTAATTGTCGTAGAAATATCAAAATTTCACGATATATTTGGGAGGTGAAATAATAAAAAGATTATATTTTTTTTTGTGAGATCTAAAAAGATGATTCCCTTCCAAATTGGCATAAAATGAGAGAAACCCTATAAAAACTTCAGGATGTCTCGTTTAATTTATGAAAAATACATATCTCCTCTCATTAATAATGAAAATTATTATAAACGTTGTGATAAAAAACTAATAAAGGAAACTATTCATGTGATTGTTATCTTTTTAATGTGATTGCTAATTGTCGTAGAAATATCAAAATTTCACAATATGTTAGGGAGGTGAAATAATAAAAAGAAGAAATTTATTTTTGTGAGATCTAAAAAGACCATTCCCTTCCAAATTGACATAAAATTAGAGAAGACCTAAAAAAATTTAAGGATATCTTGTCTAATTTTATTGAAAATACATATCTCCTCTCATTAATAATCGAAATTATTATAAACGTTGTGATAAAAAACTAGTAAAGGAAACTATTAATGTGATTGTTATCTTTTTAACGTGATTGGTAATTGTCATCGAAATATCAAAATTTCACGATATGTTTGGGTGGTGAAATAGTAAAAAATTATAATTTTTTTTGTGAGATCTAAAAAGATCATTCCCTTCCAAATTGGAATCAAATGAGAGAAGATGTAACCCCTCTTCTAATTAATTAATTTCCATCTAAAATCCATAAAAAGAATTTACCATTAAAATAAATACATTCCATTAAAATTTAAAGATTGTCATTATAATTTACATTATTAAAATTTACAGAAAATGCTACTACCAAATTATTTCTAATTAATACAAAAGTATCTAAAGCCAAAAACCCTATTCCTATAGCTCTGGAAAATATCTGCATCTTTAACTTCTAATTAATCTTCAAAATACCTGCAATTCACACTCCCCTAGAATCTGGGGACAGCATTACCGGATCAGGCATTTAATTTCTCATACAATTAAAACAATTTCAAACAAATACATATCATAACAAATTAATTAGTTACACACATAATTAAATGCAGTATGATTTATGCAATGCAGTTTTTTTTTTTGACTCAAATTCGTTTTGACCCTGCTCCATGGAGACTTCCCCTTTGAGTGTTTAGTAAGAAACTGGCCTACCATTACGCACTGCAATTCAGCTATCAGCCCCTACTAAACGCGAATAAACTAAACAGAATTAGGAGATCAGGATATCCAGGAAGGCCACCACGACAGCAATCCCGTTCCGGATTACGGTCACATGTGGAATTGCCAATATCCCTCACCCCACAGGTTATATAATCACAGACCATACAACCCTGCCTAACTTATTATGCTCACCCAAATATTCAATTCTCAAATCATATTCATTTCACATGACTACCGCAGTCTCGGTTAGTCAACAAAATCATTTCTCATAGATCAACTCAATTCTCATGACTACCGCAGTCTCGGTTAGTCAACATAATTCTTTCTCAATCATTTTCATTTCACATGACTACCGCAGTCCCGGTTAGTCAACATAATTCTTTCTTTTCTTTCTTTTCTTTTCTTTCTTTTCTTTTCTTTTCTTTTCTTTTCTTTTCTTTCTTTTCATGGCTACCGAAATCCCGGTTAGCCAACATCAATTATTTTTCACTTGAATCTTTATAAATCCCCCAAAAAGACTCATGCATATGCAATATGTTAATAATCACAATTAAATAAGTAATTTTAAACAATCACCTACAAAAATATAAACATTCAACAATTTCCAACATCATTCACAACACAATCAAGCCAAATCAAGCAATTTCAATCCAACAACAAACCAACCAATCAATTTCAATCCATCACAACACATCATCCAATCAATCAAACATGGTTCCAAACAATTATTTCAAGCTTCTAATATCAATTATATAAAAACCCAAAATCAATTTCATCTTTTCATAGTTCTTGATCAAATATTGAATCTAAACTTAACAACATGTTTTTCTACATTCCAAATGGTCTAAAAATGAAATTAAATGCCTTGATCCTTACCTTGAATCCTTAGTTTGATGGAGAAACCTTTGAATCCCTTTTGAGGTGAAATGTCCATTAGCAAATCAAATCAATGACATTAGGCCCAATAACACAATCACATAATTAAATTTCATGCATAAACTTATGGCTGTACTTACATATCAAAAATTATTTAACTTAGCAAATTAACTTATAATTTCGTGAAATTTTACAGGAACATAATATATCATATATGTTTCATCATATAAATTTTTCTCACCGAAATTACACCTGTAAATATTATTTTGGAATTAATTATGGTTGCTGAACAAGCTCTGTAAAGTGCACTTTTACATTTTTGGTAAAAAGCAAATCAACTTTGTTTCATGTGCAGATTTACAGGGTATGTCCCAAACATGTGATATAGCATATGGAATTTTCTCAGCACCAAATACCTATTCAAAATACCCTTTTTGTATTTTTAAAGGATTTCTGTCTCAGAACAGAGTCTCCCATATAAAAACATAAATAATTACCAAAATTTCTTATAAAATTCCGATAAAATTCACAGATATTCCAAATAATCCAAATAAGGTTAAAAAATTTTCTCATTGCCAAATTCGCTCAAAAAGGATATTTTCCCATTTAAATTGTCCACTGTCCAGTTTTCGTTTTTCACAACAATAATTTTCTAAAATTACTTTCCAACTTTTCCTAACCTTGCAAAAATTTAGAGATGACCCTCATGATACATAAAATGAACTCATGGTTCCAGTTTTCCAAAATCACGTCCCAAAATTCTTGTAAAAATCAAAACAGTCCCATTCTCAGAATCAATAGTTTTCGAAAATAATTCCGGTAAAAATAGTTACAGTGCTAAAAAAAATCTGAAAAAAATACCACGACATCCAGAGGTATCAAAACATAGGAAAATGTATTTACATCCTCAAAAACATGCATGAAAACCGAGACGAAAAATCCACACAGTCACAGGACCCAAATCACAAGTAGCTTATTTCGGGTTTTCAAAATTATTTACAGACCATTAACAACAGCCACAATCCATATTTAACAAGAAAACAAGGAAATAGCTTAGGAAAAAAAAAAGAAACCCCTCCATACCTCGATGAAATCGAAATCCAATCGGTTGGTTTTGAAGCTCTAGTCTCCCTCGATGATATATCCAAGATTAATCGGTAGAAACTTTGATTTGGAGGCTCAAATATTAGAGAGATGCAAAATATTTAGAGAGAAGGAGAGAGACAGAGGGTTTCGGACAAATGAAGAAGCATGAAGAGAATGAGGAAAAGAGAAGCAGTTCACGTCTCTTATTTGGGAAAATTTTACAATTTTGCTATTTGCAGCCACTCTTCCTCTAAGGACACCCCCTTCTCTTATTATTTTTTTTCCTTTTTCTACAACTTACGGAACTTACGTAAAAGTCTAAAAAAATTCACAATAACACTATGAATTTAAATTTAATTTCCTTTTTCGGTATTTATCAAGCACTTAATATACGTTACGAAAAACACAGTGTTACAATTCTCCTAATAAGAAAATTTCTAATTAAATCTCTCACGTTCATACTTATTTGGTTTTAATTTTCGGAATGTTACAGAAGACCTAAAAAAATTTCATCATATCTCATTTAATTTTATTAAAAATACATATCTCCTCTCATTAATAATGGAAAGTATTATAAACGTTGGGATAAAAAACTAATAAAGGAAACTATTAATGTGATTGTTATCTTTTTAATGTGATTGGTAATTGCCGTAGAAATATCAAAATTTCACGATATATTTGGGAGGTGAAAAAATAAAAAGATTATGTTTTTTGTTTTGTGAGATCTGAAAAGATCATTCCCTTCCAAATTGACATAAAATGAGAGAAGACCTAAAAAAATTTAACGGTATCTCGTCTAATTTTGTTGAAAATACATATCTCCTCTCATTAATAATGGAAATTATTATAAACATTGTGATAAAAAACTAATAAAGGAAATTATTAATATGATTGTTATGTTTTTAATGTGATTTTTAATTGTCGTAGAAATATCAAAATTTCACTATATATTTGGGAGGTGAAATAATCAAAAGATTATAATTTTTTTTGTGAGATCTAAAAAGATCATTTCCTTCCAGATTGGCACAAAATGAGAGAAGACCTAAAAAAATTTAAGGATATCTCGTCTAATTTTATTGAAAATACATATCCACTCTCATTAATAATGGAAATTATTATAAACGTTGTGATAAAAATCAAATAAAGGAAACTATTAATGTGATTGTTATGTTTTTAATGTGATTGGTAATTGTCGTAGAAATATCAAAATTTCACGATATATTTGGGAGGTGAAATAATCAAAAGATTATAATTTTTTTTTGTGAGATCTAAAAAGATCATTCCCTTCCAAATTGGCATAAAATGAGAGAAACGCTATAAAAACTTCAGGATGTCTCGTTTAATTTATTAAAAATACATATCTCCTCTCATTAATAATGCAAATTATTATAAACGTTGTGATAAAAAACTAATAAAGGAAACTATTCATGTGATTGTTATCTTTTTAATGTGATTGGTAATTGTCGTAGAAATATCAAAATTTTACAATATGTTAGGGAGGTGAAATAATAAAAAGAAGAAATTTATTTTGTGAGATCTAAAAAGACCATTCCCTTCAATATTGACATAAAATGAGAGAAGACCTAAAAAAATTTAAGGATATCTTGTCTAATTTTATTGAAAATACATATCTCCTCTCATTAATAATCGAAATTATTATAAACGTTGTGATAAAAAACTAGTAAAGGAAACTATTAATGTGATTGTTATCTTTTTAACGTGATTGGTAATTGTCGTCGAAATATCAAAATTTCACGATATGTTACGGTGGTTAAATAGTAAAAAGATTATAATTTTTCTTGTGAGATCTAAAAAGATCGTTCCCTTCCAAATTGGAATCAAATGAGAGAAGACCTAAAAAAATTTCATGATATCTCATTTAATTTTATTAAAAATACATATCTCCTCTCATTAATAATGGAAAGTATTATAAACGTTGGGATAAAAAACTAATAAAGGAAACTATTAATGTGATTGTTATCTTTTTAATGTGATTGGTAATTGCCGTAGAAATATCAAAGTTTCACGATATATTTGGGAGGTGAAAAAATAAAAAGATTATGTTTTTTGTTGTGCGAGATCTGAAAAGATCATTCCCTTCCAAATTGACATAAAATGAGAGAAGACCTAAAAAAATTTAACGATATCTCGTCTAATTTTGTTGAAAATACATATCTCCTCTCATTAATAATGGAAATTATTATAAACGTTGTGATAAAAAACTAATAAAGGAAATTATTAATGTGATTATTATGTTTTTAATGTGATTGGTAATTGTCGTAGAAATATCAAAATTTCACGATATATTTGGGAGGTGAAATAATCAAAAGATTATAATTTTTTTTGTGAGATCTAAAAAGATCATTTCCTTCCAGATTGGCAAAAATGAGAGAAGACCTAAAAAAATTTAAGGATATCTCGTCTAATTTTATTGAAAATACATATCGACTCTCATTAATAATGGAAATTATTATAAACGTTGTGATAAAAATCAAATAAAGGAAACTATTAATGTGATTGTTATGTTTTTAATGTGATTGGTAATTGTCGTAGAAATATCAAAATTTCACGATATATTTGGGAGGTGAAATAATCAAAAGATTATAATTTTTTTTGTGAGATCTAAAAAGATCATTCCCTTCCAAATTGGCATAAAATGAGAGAAACCCTATAAAAACTTCAGGATGTCTCGTTTAATTTATTAAAAATACATATCTCCTCTCATTAATAATGCAAATTATTATAAACATTGTGATAAAAAACTAATAACGGAAACTATTCATGTGATTGTTATCTTTTTAATGTGATTGGTAATTGTCGTAGAAATATCAAAATTTCACAATATGTTAGGGAGGTGAAATAATAAAAAGAAGAAATTTTTTTTTGTGAGATCTAAAAAGACCATTCCCTTCCAAATTGACATAAAATGAGAGAAGACCTAAAAAAATTTAAGGATATCTTGTCTAATTTTATTGAAAATACATATCTCCTCTCATTAATAATCGAAATTATTATAAACATTGTGATAAAAAACTAGTAAAGGAAACTATTAATGTGATTGTTATCTTTTTAACGTGATTGGTAATTGTCGTCGAAATATCAAAATTTCACGATATGTTTGGGTGGTGAAATAGTAAAAAGATTATAATTTTTTTTTGTGAGATCTAAAAAGATCATTGCCTTCCAAATTGGCATAAAATGAGAGAAGACCTAAAAAAATTTCAGGATATCTCGTTTAATTTTATTAAAAATACATATCTACTCTCATTAATAATGGAAATTATTATAAACGTTGTGAGAAAAAACTAATAAAGGAAACTATTAATGTGATTGTTATGTTATTAATGTGATTGGCAATTGTTGTAGAAATATCAAAATTTCACGATATGTTTGGGATGTGAAATAATAAAAAGATTATAATTTTTTTTTGGGAGATCTAAAAATATCATTCCCTTCCAAATTCGCATAAAATGAGAGAAACCCTATAAAAATTTCCGGATGTCTCGTTTAATTTTATTAAAAATACATATCTCCTCTCATTAATAATGGAAATTATTATAAATGTTGTGATAAAAAACTAATAAAGGAAATTATTAATGTGATTGTTATCTTTTTAATGTGATTGGTAATTGTCGTCGAAATATCAAAATTTCACAATATGTGTGGGACATGAAATAATAAAAGGATTATCATTTTTTTTGTGAGATCTAAAAAGATCTTTTCCTTCCAAATTGGCATAAAATGAGAGAAGACCTAAAAAAATTTAAGGATATCTCGTCTAATTTTATTGAAAATACATATCCACTCTCATTAATAATGGAAATTATTATAAACGTTGTGATAAAAATCAAATAAAGGAAACTATTAATGTGATTGTTATGTTTTTAATGTGATTGGTAATTGTCGTAGAAATATCAAAATTTCACGATATATTTGAGAGGTGAAATAATCAAAAGACTATAATATTTTTTTTGTGAGATCTAAAAAGATCATTCCCTATCAAATGGGAATAAAATGAGAGAAGACCTATAAAAATTTCAGGATATCTCGTTCAATTTTATTAAAAATGCATATCTTCTCTCATTAATAATGGAAATTATTATAAACGTTGTAATAAAAAAATAATAAAGGAAACTATTAATGTGATTGTTAACTTTTTAATGTGATTGGTAATTGTCGTAGAAATATAAAAATTTCACGATATGTTTGGGAGGTGAAATAATAAAAAGACTATAATTTTGTTTGTGAGATCAAAAAAGATCATTCCCTTCCAAATTGGAATAAAATGAGAGAAGACCTAAAAAAATTTCAGGATATCTCGTTTAATTTTATTAAAAATACATATCTACTCTCATTAGTAATGGAAATTATTATAAATGTTGTGATAAAAAATTAATAAAGGAAACTATTAATGTGATTAGTAATTGTCTTAGAAATATCAAAATTTCACGATATGTTTGTGAGGCCGAAATAATAGACAGGTTATAATTTTTTTTTGTGAGATCTAAAAAGATCATTCCCTTCCAAATTGGCATAAAATGAGAGAGGACCTAAAAAAATAATTTCAAGATATCTCGTTTGATTTTGCTAAAAAAAGGCATACATCCTCTCATTTATAATGGAAATTATTATAAACGTTGTGATAAAAAAAACTAATAAAGGAAACAATCAACGTGATTGTTATCTTTTTAACTTGATTGGTAATTGTCGTAGAAATATCAAAATTTCACGATATGTTTGGGAGGTGAGATAATAAAAAGATTATAAGTTTTTTTTGTGAGATCTAGAAAGATCATTCCCTTCCAAGTTGACATAAAATAACAAAGGACCTAAAAAAATAATTTTAGGATATCTCGTTTGATTTTATTAAAAAAAGGCATACCTCCTCTCATTAATAACAGAAATTATTATAAACGTTGTGATAAAAAACTAATAAAGGAAACTATCAATGTGATTGTTATCTTGTTAACGTGATTGGTAATTGTCGTAGAAATATCAAAATTTCACGATATATTTGGGAGGTGAAATAATAAAAAGATTATAACTTTTTTTGTGATATCTAGAAAGATCATTCCCTTCCAAGTTGGAAGAAAATGAGAGAGGACCTAAAAAAACAATTTCAGGATATCTCGTTTCATTTTGTTAAAAAAAGGCATACCTCCTCTCATTAATAACGGAAATTATTAAAAACATTGTGATAAAAAAACTAATAAAGGAAACTATCAACGTGATTGTTATCTTTTTAACGTGATTGGTAATTGTCGTAGAAATATCAAAATTTCACGATATATTTGGGAGGTGAAATAATAAAAAGATTATAACTTTTTTTTGTGAGATCTAGAATGATCATTCCCTTCCAAGTTGGCAGAAAATGAAAGAGGACCTAAAATAATTTCAAGAGATCTCGTTTGATTTTGTTAAAAAAAGGCATACCTCCTCTCATCAATAACGGAAATTATTATAAACGTTGGGATAAAGAACTAATACAGGAAACTATCAACGTGATTGTTATCTTTTTAACGTGATTGGTAATTGTCGTAGAAATATCAAAATTTCAAGATATGTTTGGGAGCTGAAATAATTAAAAGATTATAACTTTTCTTTGTGAGATCTAGAAAGATCATTCCCTTCCAAGTTGACATAAAATAACAAAGGACCTAAATAAATAATTTTAGGATATCTCGTTTGATTTTATCAAAAAAAGGCATACCTCCTCTCATTAATAACGGAAATTATTATAAACGTTGTGATAAAAAACTAATAAAGGAAACTATCAACGTGAATGTTATCTTGTTAACGTGATTGGTAATTGTCGTAGAAATATCAAAATTTCACGATATGTTTGGGAGGTGAAATAATTAAAAGATTATAACTTTTTTTTTGTGAGATCTAGAAAGATCATTCCCTTCCAAGTTGGCATAAAATGAGAGAGGACCTAAAAAAATAATTTCAAGATATCTCGTTTGATTTTGCTAAAAAAAGGCATACCTCCTCTCATTAATAATGGAAATTATTATAAACGTTGTGATAAAAAAACTAATAAAGGAAACTATCAACGTGATTGTTATCTTTTTAACGTGATTGATAATTGTCGTAGAAATATCAAAATTTCACGATATGTTTGGGAGGTGAAATAATTAAAAGATTATAACTTTTTTTTTGTGAGATCTAGAAATATCATCCCTTCCAAGTTGACATAAAATAACAAAGGACCTAAAAAAATAATTTTAGGATACCTCGTTTCATTTTATTAAAAAAAGGCATACCTCCTCTCATTAATAACGGAAATTATTATAAACGTTGTGATAAAAAACTAATAAAGGAAACTATGAACGTGATTGTTATCTTTTTAACGTGATTGGTAATTGTCGTAGAAAATTCAAAATTTCACGATATATTTGGGAGGTGAAGTAATAAAAAGATTATAACTTTTTTTTGTGAGATCTAGAAAGATCATTCCCTTCCAAGTTGGCAGAAAATGAGAGAGGACCTAAAAAAATAATTTCAGGATATCTCGTTTCATTTTGTTAAAAAAAGGCATACCTCCTCTCATCAATAACGGAAATTAGTATAAACGTTGTGAGAAAAACTAATAAAGGAAACTATCAACGTGATTGTTATCATTTTAACATGACTGGTAATTGTCGTAGAAATATAAAAATTTCACGATATGTTTGGGAGGCGAAATAATAAAAAGATTATAACTTTTTTTTGTGAGATCTAAAAGATCATTGCCTTCCAAGTTGGCAGAAAATGAGAGAGGACCTAAAAAAATAATTTCAGGATATCTAGTTTCATTTTGTTAAAAAAAGGCATACCTCCTCTCATTAATAACGGAAATTATTATAAACGTTGTGATAAAAAAACTAATAAAGGAAACTATCAACGTGATTGTTATCTTTTTAAAGTGATTGGTAATTGTCGTAGAAATATCAAAATTTCACGATATGTTTGGGAGGTGAAATAATTAAAAGATTATAACTTTTTTTTGTGAGATCTAGAAAGATCATTCCCTTCCAAGTTGGCATAAAATAAGAGAGGACCTAAAAAAATAATTCCAGGATATCTCGTTTGATTTTATAGACAAAAGGCATACCTCCTCTCATTATTAACGGAAACTATTATAAATGTTGGGATAAAGAACTAATACAGGAAACTATCAACGTGATTGTTATCTTTTTAACGTGATTGGTAATTGTCGTAGAAATATCAAAATTTCACGATATGTTTGGGTGGCGAAATAATTAAAATTTTTATAACTTTTTTTTGTGAGCTCTAGAAAGATCATTCCCTTCCAGGTTGACATAAAATAACAAAGGACCTAAAAAAATAATTTTAGGATATCTCGTTTGATTTTATTAAAAAACGGCATACCTCCTCTCATTAGTAATGGAAATTATTATAAACGTTGTGATAAAAAACTAATAAAGGAAACTATCAACGTGATTGTTATCTTTTTAATGTGATTGGTAATTGTCGTAGAAATATCAAAATTTCACGATATGTTTGGTGTAACCCCCTTTTTCTTATAAAACATAATTTAACTATTTAATTTATTTTATATATTTTTTTCAAAGTTCTGATACATTATCTTACAATCCAAAATATGTTCTGTAATTTACATCATCAAAATTTATATAAACACTGCTACAAAATAATTCTAACTACTACAAATTATTGTCTACCCAAAATAGTCCCATCCTATATGCTCTGGAATTTCTGCATCTTCATCATTTAACTATATCTTCAGACACCTGCAATTCACACTCCCCTAGAATCTGGGGACAGCATTACCGGATCAGGCATTTAATTTCTCATAGAATTAAAACAATTTCAAACAAATACATATCATAACAAATTAATTAGTTACACACATAATTAAATGCAGTATGATTTATGCAATGCAGTTTTTGACTCAAATTCTTTTTGACCCTGCTCCATGGAGACTTCCCCTTTGAGTGTTTAGTAAGTAACTGGCCTACCATTACGTACAGCAATTCAGCCATCAGCCCCTACTAAACGCGAATAAACTAAACAGAATTAGGAGATCAGGATACCCGGAAGGCCACCACGACAGTATCTGCACTCCAGATTACGGTCCTCTGTGGAATTGCCAATATCCTTCACCCCACAGACTATATAATCACAGACTATACGGTCCTGTCTAACTTACTCTGCTCACCCATTTCTCAGGACTATCATATTCTCTGTTCATAATCTCAATCATCTTTTCAAATACATGACTACCGCAGTCCGGTCAGTCAACACAGTTCTCTGTTCATAATCTCAATCATATTTTCAAATACATGACTACCGCAGTCCGGTCAGTCAACACAGTTCTCTGTTCATAATCTCAATCAAATTTTCAAATACATGACTACCGCAGTCCGGTCAGTCAACACAGTCCTGGAAATCAATTCCCCCATAAATACTCATTTCTCATTTGAAATCTTTGTGTTTTCTAAGAACTCAAGCTTATGCAATATGACAATGATGCTAATAAACAAATAATTAATATTAAGCAATCACATAAAAATTATAAAAATTCACTATTAGGTAAAGTTACTAAAATACCCTTAATCTTTTCTAGAATTCCATCTATGTCCTAAATTTTGAAATGACCAAATTACCCTTGCTCTTTTTCAAAAATTCCCATTTTGTCCCTACATGTAAAATGACCATTTTGCCCTTGGTTTTATAAAAATTTCCACATAATATCCCTTGCATTTAGGGCTGGCCGAATGGTCTACAAGCCATTCTCAACAATTCTTCCAAAGCTACAAACTCCAATTCCAACCAAAATTCAATCAAATCACAATTTCAATCAAAATTCAACAAACCAAATTTCAACCATTACAACACCTTAAAAATTCAATCAAACATCATTCCAATCCATGAATTACAATCACAAGCATCAAAAACACAAAACCCCTAAATCAATTTCAAGTTTTCATGATTTTTGTTCAAATTTTTAATCTAAGCCTACAACATGTTTTCTTCTAATTCCAAGGGTTCTAATTGAAATTAAATGCCTAGATCCTTACCTTAGACTCTTTAATTGAAGAAAAAGCCTTGAATTCCTTTCTCCCTCACTCCTTGGTCTTGTAGGAATTTTTGAGATTTTCTCCAATTCTTTCTCTACTAGCCGAATTAGCTTTGTGTTTTGGAAGTTTGGATGGTTTGGTTTCTTAATTTGGGATGAGATGATGAAGTTAAGATGAAATGAAGTCAAGAGCTGCAGCTGCTGGGTAAGGAAGCTCACGGTTCTGTTTTGGAGAGAAAAATAGCTTTTGTGACTTTTTGCCTTTTTTCTTAAGTTATTTGCTTCATTAAACCAAGAATTAACCAAATTGGATGTTTCCTTCACATCCAGCAGCTCCTGCACGTCCAGCAGCCCCTATTGGCCAAGGGAGATCAGTTCTCCAAGCTTCCCCATCCACTTGGACAGCCAAAGGAGTGCAGCAAGTGACTTGCCTTCCAAAAGGTCAAAAGTCAACATTTGTAGGTAATTTAATGGAATTTTCTAGAATAATTTAGGGCTGTTAATTATCTTACAAACTAATTAGAATTTGAAGAAAATAACACCACCATTGGATTCCTCACTATCAAAAACCTTGGGGTAGTGTCTTACTTATCTCTTAATCCAAGCCTAATTAGCTTAATTTAGTGATCTTAGAAAAGCCTAAGTTGTCACTTTTTGATTGGTTAAGGTTCTAAATTAAATTTTTCTTGGTTAAACATTTTTAATAATTATTCTAAGTATATTACAATTATTAGATAATTCTATAGATATCCTATGAATTTTCTCTAAATTTTCTGTCTTAAAATTTTACCGTAATAATTTCTCAAAGTTCTAACTTTCAGAAAATCCTAACAATTCTGAATAAGCATTTTAATTTTTTATCTGTATATATTTTTAATATATATTCTATTACCTTTCTTTTAAGTTATAATTGAGTTCAAAATTCTATACTTGAAAATTTATCCTGGACAGCTGTCTGACATAGCAGTCCAGTCAACAATTAATTTCAGCAAAAACGAAAACATTTAGAAATTCAGAAAATTCTTCTGAGTAGAACTGTATTAATTTCATTAAGAAAATATGTTCATAGAGTTTTATAAAATACAGTGCATAAGTGCTCATAATGTACATATATAAATGCGTACAAATAGTAAAATGAGGATGTTACATTTGGGAGGTGAAATAATAAAAAGATTATAACTTTTTTTGGTGAGATCTAGAAAGATCATTCCTTTCCAAGTTGGCATAAAATGAGAGAGGACTTAAAAAAATAATTTCAGGATATCTCGTTTGATTTTATTAAAAAAAGGCATACCTCCTCTCATTCATAACAGAAAGTATTATAAACGTTGTGATAAAAAAATAATAAAGGAAACTATCAACGTGATTGTTATGTTTTTAACGTGATTGGTAATTGTCATAGAATTATCAAAATTTCACGATATGTTTGGGAGGTGAAATAATAAAGAGATTATAACTTTTTAGGGTGAGATCTAGAAAGATCATTCCCTTCCAAGTTGGCATAAAATGATTGAGGACCTAAAAAAATAATTTCAGGATATCTCGTTTGATTTTATTAAAAAAAGAGATACCTCCTCTCATTCATAACGCAATTTATTGTAAACACTGTGATAAAAATCTAATAAAGGAAACTATCAACGTGATTGTTGTCTTTTTAATGTGATTGGTAATTGTCGTAGAAATATCAAAATTTCACGATATGTTTGGGAGGTGAAATAATCAAAAGATTATAACTTTTTTTGGTGAGATCTAGATAGATCATTTCTTTCCAAGTTGGCATAAAATGCGAGAGGACCTAAAAAATAATTTCAGGATATCTCGTTTGATTTTATTAAAAAAAAGGCATACCTCCTCTCATTAATAACGGAAATTATTATAAACGTTGTGATAAAAAAACTATTAAAGGAAACTATCAACGTGATTGTTATCTTTTTAATGTGATTGGTAATTGTCGTAGAAATATCAAAATTTCACGATATGTTTGGGAGATGAAATAATAAAAAGATTATAACTTTTTTTGTGAGATCCAGAAAGATCATTCCATTCCAAGTTGGCATAAAATGAGAGAGGACCTAAAAAAATAATTTCAGGATATCTCGTTTGATTTTATTAAAAAAAGGCATACCTCCTCTCATTCATAACGGAAAGTATTATAAACGTTGCGATAAAAAAATAATAAAGGAAACTATCAACGTGATTGTTTTCTTTTTAACGTGATTGGTAATTGTCGTAGAAATATCAAAATTTCACGATATGTTTGGGAAGTGGAATAATAAAAAGATGATAACTTTTTTTGGTGACATCCAGAAAGATCATTCCCTTCCAAGTTGGCATAAAATGAGAGAGGTCCTAAAAAAATAATTTCAGGATATCTCGTTTGATCTTATTAAAAAAAGTCATACCTCCTCTCATTCATAACGAAAATTATTATAAACGTTGTGATAAAAAACTAATAAAGGAACTATCAGCGTGATTGTTATGTTTTTAACGTGATTGGTAATTGTCGTAGAAATATCAAAATCTCACGATATATTTGGGAGGTGAAATAATAAAAAGATTATAACTTTTTCGGTGATATCTACACAGATCATTCCCTTCGAAGTTGGCATAAAATTAGAGGGGACCTAAAAAAATAATTTCAGGATATCTCGTTTGATTTTATTAAAAAAAAGGCATACCTCCTCTCATTCATAACGGAAAGTATTATACACGTTGTGATAAAAAAATAATAAATGAAACTATCAACGTGATTGTTATCTTTTTAACGTGATTGGTAATTGACGTAGAAATATCAAAATTTCACGATATGTTTGGGAGGTGAAATAATAAAAAGATTATAACTTTTTTTGGTGAGATATAGAAAGATCATTCCTTTCCAAGTTGGCATAAAAAGAGAGAGGACCTACAAAAATAATTTAAGGATATCTCGTTTGATTTTATTAAAAAAAGGCATACCTCCTCTCATTCATAACGGAAAGTATTATAAATGTTGTGATAAAAAAATAATAAAGGAAAATATCAACGTGATTGTTATCTTTTTAACGTGATTGGTAATTGTCGTAGAATTATCAAAGTTTCAGGATATGTTTGGGAGGTGAAATAATAAAAAGATTATAACTTTTTTTGGTGAGATCTAGAAAGATCATTCCTTTCCAAGTTGGCGTAAAATGAGAGAGGACCTAAAAAAATAATTTCAGGATATCTCGTTTGATTTAATTAAAAAAAGGCATACCCACTGTCATTCATAACGGAAATTATTATAAACGTTGTGATAAAAAATTAATAAAGGAACTATCAGCGTGATTGTTATCTTTTTAACGTGATTGGTAATTGTCGTAGAAATATCAAAATTTCACGATATGTTTGGGAGGTGAAATAATAAAAAGATTATAACTTTTTTTGGTGAGATCTAGAAAGATCATTCCTTTCCAAGTTGGCCTAAAATGAGCGAGGACCTAAAAAAATAATTTCAGGATATGTCGTTTGATTTTATTAAAAAAAGGCATACCTCCTCTCATTCATAACGGAAAGTATTATAAACGTTGTGATAAAAAATATTAAAGGAAACTATCACGTGATTGTTATCTTTTTAACGTGATTGGTAATTGTCGTAGAAATATCAAAATTTCACGTTATGTTTGGTGTAACCCCCTTCTAATTAATTAATTTTACCTCTAATATATATAAAAAAAAATATAGTTTCCAAGGAAAATAGATACAATCCATTAAGTTCAAAGTTTGTCATTATAATTTACATTATTAAAATTTACAGAAAATACTATTACAAAATTATCTCTAATTAATACAAAAGTATCTAAAACCAAAAACCCATATTCCTATAGCTCTGGAACATGTCTGCATCTGTGACTTCTAATTATTCTTCTTTATACCTGCAATCACACTCCCCTAGTATCTGGAGACAGCATTACCGGATCAGGCATTTAATTTCTCATAGAATAAAACAATTTCAAACAATTACACATCATAACAATTTAATTAATTACACACATAATTAAATGCAGTATGATTTATGCAAATGCAATTTTTGACTCAAATTCATTTTTGACCCTGCTCCATGGAGACTTCCCCTTTGAGTGTTTAGTAAGTAACTGGCCTACCATTACGTACAGCAATTCAGCCATCAGCCCCTACTAAACGCGAATAAACTAAACAGAATTAGGAGATCAGGATACCCAGGAAGGCCACCACGACCGCATCTCTGTCCAGATTACAGCCACATATGGAATTGCCAATATCCTTACCCCCACAGACTATATAATCACAGATTATACGGTCCTGTTTAACAAATTCTACTCACCCCAAAAATCCTTTCTCAATCATTTTCATTTCACATGACTACCGCAGTCCCGGTTAGTCAATAATTCATTTCTCAATCAGTTTCATTTCACATGACTACCGCAGTCCTGGTTAGTCAACAAAAGTCATTTCTCATAGATCAACTCAATTCTCATGACTACCACAGTCCTGGTTAGTCAACATAATTCTTTCTCATTTGATACTTTTATAAATCCCCCAAAAAGACTCATGCTAATGAATTTTGTTCATGATCACAATCAAATAAATAATTTGTACACATTAACATACAAGGATACAAAAATTTAAGCAATTTACATTATAACATTAGTATTTTTAATAATTTCCGAAAATGCCCTCAATCTTTTTCCAAAATACCCAATGTGTCCCTACATGTAAAATGACCATTTTGCCCTTGGTTTTTAAAAAAATTCCACATAATATCCCTTGCATTTAGGGCTGGCCGAATGGTCTACAAGCCATTCTCAACAATTCTTCCAAAGCTACAAACTCCAATTCCAACCAAATTCAATCAAATCACAATTTCAATCAAAATTCAACAAACCAAATTTCAACCATTACAACACCTTAAAGATTCAATCAAACATCATTCCAATCCATGAATTTCAATCACAAGCATCAAAAACACAAAACCCCTAAATCAATTTCAAGTTTTCATGATTCTAGGCCAAATTTTTAATCTAAGCCTACAACATGTTTTCTTCTAATTCCAAGGGTTCTAATTGAAATTAAATGCCTAGATCCTTACCTTAGACTCTTTAATTGAAGAAAAAGCCTTGAATTCCTTTCTCCCTCACTCCTTGGTCTTGTAGGAATTTTTTGAGATTTTCTCCAATTCTTTCTCTACTAGCCGAATTATCTTTGTGTTTTGGAAGTTTGGATGGTTTAGTTTCTTAATTTGGGATGAGATGATGAAGTTAAGATGAAATGAAGTCAAGAGCTGCAGCTGCTGGGTAAGGAAGCTCACGGTTCTGTTTTGGAGAGAAAAATAGCTTTTGTGACTTTTTGCCTTTTTTCTTAAGTTATTTGCTTCATTAAACCAAGAATTAACCAAATTGGATGTTTCCTTCACATCCAGCAGCTCCTGCACGTCCAGCAGCCCCTATTGGCCAAGGGAGATCAGTTCTCCAAGCTTCCCCATCCACTTGGACAGCCAAAGGAGTGCAGCAAGTGACTTGCCTTCCAAAAGGTCAAAAGTCAACATTTGTAGGTAATTTAATGGAATTTTCTAGAATAATTTAGGGCTGTTAATTATCTTACAAACTAATTAGAATTTGAAGAAAATAACACCACCATTGGATTCCTCACTATCAAAAACCTTAGGGTAGTGTCTTACTTATCTCTTAATCCAAGCCTAATTAGCTTAATTTAGTGATCTCAGAAAAGCCTAAGTTGTCACTTTTTGATTGGTTAAGGTTCTAAATTAAATTTTTCTTGGTTAAACATTTTTAATAATTATTCTAAGTATATTACAATTATTAGATAATTCTATAGATATCCTATGAATTTTCTCTAAATTTTCTGTCTTAAAATTTTACCGTAATAATTTCTCAAAGTTCTAACTTTCAGAAAATCCTAACAATTCTGAATAAGCATTTTAATTCTTTATCTGTATATATTTTTAATCTATATTCTATTACCTTTCTTTTAAGTTATAATTGAGTTCAAAATTCTATACTTGAAAATTTATCCTGGACAGCTGTCTGACATAGCAGTCCAGTCAACAATTAATTTCAGCAAAAACGAAGACATTTAGAAATTCAGAAAAATCTTCTGAGTAGAACTGTATTAATTTCATTAAGAAAATATGTTCATAGAGTTTTATAAAATACAGTGCATAAGTGTTCATAATGTACATATATAAATGCGTACCAATAGTAAAATGAGGATGTTACATTTGGGAGGTGAAATAATAAAAACATTATAACTTTTTTTGGTGAGATCTAGAAAGATCATTCCTTTCCAAGTTGGCATAAAATGAGAGAGGACCTAAAAAATAATTTCAGGATATCTCGTTTGATTTTATTAAAAAAAGGCATACCTCCTCTCATTCATAACGGAAAGTATTATAAATGTTGTGATAAAAAAATAATAAAGGAAAATATCAACGTGATTGTTATCTTTTTAACGTGATAGGTAATTGTCGTAGAATTATCAAAATTTCAGGATATGTTTGGGAGGTGAAATAATAAAAAGATTATAACTTTTTTTGGGGAGATCTAGATAGATCATTCCTTTCCAAGTTGGCATAAAATGTGAGAGGACCTAAAAAATAATTTCAGGATATCTCGTTTGATTTTATTAAAAAAAAGGCATACCTCCTCTCATTCATTACGAAAAGTATTATAAACGTTGTGATAAAAAAATAATAAAGGAAACTGTCAACGTGATTGTTATCTTTTTAACCTGATTGGTAATTGTCGTAGAAATGTCAAAATTTCACGATATGTTTGGGAGGTGAAATAATAAAAAGATTATAACTTTTTTTGGTGAGATCTAGAAAGATCATTCCTTTCCAAGTTGGCATAAAATGAGAGAGGACCTAAAAAAATAATTTCAGGATGTCTCGTTTGATTTAATTAAAAAAAGGCATACCCACTTTCATTCATAACGGAAATTATTATAAACGTTGTGATAAAAAACTAATAAAGGAACTATCAGCGTGATTGTTATCTTTTTAACGTGATTGGTAATTGTCGTAGAAATATCAAAATTTCACGATATGTTTGGGAGGTGAAATAATAAAAAGATTATAACTTTTTTTTGTGAGATCTAGAAAGATCATTCCTTTCCAAGTTGGCATAAAATGAGCGAGGACCTAAAAAAATAATTTCAGGATATCTCGTTTGATTTTATTAAAAAAAGGCATACCTCCTCTCATTCATAACGGAAAGTATTATAAACGTTGTGATAAAAAATAATAAAGGAAACTATCACGTGATTGTTATCTTTTTAACGTGATTGGTAATTGTCATAGAAATATCAAAATTTCACGTTATGTTTGGGAGGTGAAATAATAAAAAGATTATAACTTTTTTTGGTGAGATCTAGAAAGATCATTCCTTTCCAAGTTGGCATAAAATGAGAGAGGACCTAAAAAATAATTTCAGGATATCTCGTTTGATTTTATTAAAAAAAAGGCATACCTGCTCTCATTCACAACGGAAATTATTATAAACATTGTGATAAAAAACTAAGAAAGGAACTACCAGCGTGATTGTTATCTTTTTAACGTGATTGGTAATTGTCGTAGAAATATCAAAATCTCACGATATGTTTGGGAGGTGAAATAATAAAAAGATTATAACTTTTTCGGTGATATCTACACAGATCATTCCCTTCGAAGTTGGCATAAAATTAGAGGGGACCTAAAAAAATAATTTCAGGATATCTCGTTTGATTTTATTAAAAAAAGGCATACCTCCTCTCACTAATAACGGAAATTATTATAAACGTTGGGATTAAAAACTAATAAATGAAACTATCAACGTGATTGTTATCTTTTTAACGTGATTGGTAATTGTCGTAGAAATATCAAAATTTCACGATATGTTTGGGAGGTGAAATAATAAAAAGATTATAACTTTTTTTGGTGAGATCTAGAAAGATCATTCCCTTCCAAGTTGGCATAAAATGCGAGAGGACCTAAAAAAATAATTTCAGGATATCTCGTTTGATTTTATTAAAAAAAAGGCATACCTCCTCTCATTCATAACGGAAAGTATTATAAACGTTGTGATAAAAAAATAATAAAGGAAACTGTCAACGTGATTGTTATCTTTTTAACCTGATTTGTAATTGTCGTAGAAATATCAAAATTTCACGATATGTTTGGGAGGTGAAATAATAAAAAGATTATAACTTTTTTTGGTGAGATCTAGATAGATCATTCCTTTCCAAGTTGGCATAAAATGCGAGAGGACCTAAAAAAATAATTTCAGGATATCTCGTTTGATTTTATTAAAAAAAAGGCATACCTCCTCTCATTCATAACGGAAAGTATTATAAACGTTGTGATAAAAAAATAATAAAGGAAACTGTCAACGTGATTGTTATCTTTTTAACGTGATTGGTAATTGTCGTAGAAATATCAAAATCTCACGATATGTTTGGGAGGTGAAATAATAAAAAGATTATAACTTTTTCGGTGATATCTACACAGATCATTCCCTTCGAAGTTGGCATAAAATTAGAGGGGACCTAAAAAAATAATTTCAGGATATCTCGTTTGATTTTATTAAAAAAAGGCATACCTCCTCTCATTCATAACGGAAAGTATTATAAACGTTGTGATAAAAAATAATAAAGGAAACTATCAATGTGATTGTTATCTTTTTAACGTGATTGGTAATTGTCGTAGAAATATCAAAATTTCACGTTATGTTTTGGAGGTGAAATAATAAAAAGATTATAACTTTTTTTGGTGAGATCTAGAAAGATCATTCCTTTCCAAGTTGGCATAAAATGAGAGAGGACCTAAAAAATAATTTCAGGATATCTCGTTTGATTTTATTAAAAAAAACGCATACCTGCTCTCATTCACAACGGAAATTATTATAAACGTTGTGATAAAAAACTAATAAAGGAACTACCAGCGTGATTGTTATCTTTTTAACGTGATTGGTAATTGTCGTAGAAATATCAAAATTTCACGATATGTTTGGGAGGTGAAATAATAAAAAGATTATAACTTTTTTTGGTGAGATATAGAAAGATCATTCCTTTCCAAGTTGGCATAAAAAGAGAGAGGACCTACAAAAATAATTTAAGGATATCTCATTTGATTTTATTAAAAAAAGGCATACCTCCTCTCATTCATAACGGAAAGTATTATAAATGTTGTGATAAAAAAATAATAAAGGAAAATATCAACGTGATTGTTATCTTTTTAACGTGATTGGTAATTGCGTAGAATTATCAAAATTTCAGGATATGTTTGGGAGGTGAAATAATAAAAAGATTATAACTTTTTTTGGTGAGATCTAGATAGATCATTCGTTTCCAAGTTGGCATAAAATGCGAGAGGACCTAAAAAAATAATTTCAGGATATCTCGTTTGATTTTATTAAAAAAAAGGCATACCTCCTCTCATTCATAACGGAAAGTATTATAAACGTTGTGATAAAAAAATAATAAAGGAAACTGTCAACGTGATTGTTATCTTTTTAACCTGATTTGTAATTGTCGTAGAAATATCAAAATTTCACGATATGTTTGGGAGGTGAAATAATAAAAAGATTATAACTTTTTTTGGTGAGATCTAGAAAGATCATTCCTTTCCAAGTTGGCATAAAATGAGAGAGGACCTAAAAAAATAATTTCAGGATATCTCGTTTGATTTAATTAAAAAAAGGCATACCCACTTTCATTCATAACGGAAATTATTATAAACGTTGTGATAAAAAACTAATAAAGGAACTATCAGCGTGATTGTTATCTTTTTAACGTGATTGGTAATTGTCGTAGAAATATCAAAATTTCACGATATGTTTGGGAGGTGAAATAATAAAAACATTATAACTTTTTTTGGTGAGATCTAAAAAGATCATTCCTTTCCAAGTTGGCATAAAATGAGCGAGGACCTAAAAAAATAATTTCAGGATATCTCGTTTGATTTTATTAAAAAAAGGCATACCTCCTCTCATTCATAACGGAAAGTATTATAAACGTTGTGATAAAAAATAATAAAGGAAACTATCAACGTGATTGTTATCTTTTTAACGTGATTGGTAATTGTCGTAGAAATATCAAAATTTCACGTTATGTTTTGGAGGTGAAATAATAAATAGATTATAACTTTTTTTGGTGAGATCTAGAAAGATCATTCCTTTCCAAGTTGGCATAAAATGAGAGAGGACCTAAAAAATAATTTCAGGATATCTCGTTTGATTTTATTAAAAAAAAGGCATATCTGCTCTCATTCACAACAGAAATTATTATAAACGTTGTGATAAAAAACTAATAAATGAACTACCAGCGTGATTGTTATCTTTTTAACGTGATTGGTAATTGTCATAGAAATATCAAAATTTCACGATATGTTTGGGAGGTGAAATAATAAAAAGATTACAACTTTTTTTGGTGAGATCTAGATAGATCATTCCTTTCCAAGTTGGCATAAAATGAGAGAGGACCTAAAAAAATAATTTCGGATATCTCGTTTGATTTTATTAAAAAAAGGAATACCTCCTCTCATTCATAACGGAAATTATTATAAACGTTGTGATAAAAAACTAATAAAGAACTATTAGCGTGATTGTTATCTTTTTAACGTGATTGGTAATTGTTGTAGAAATATCAAAATTTCACGATATGTTTGGGAGGTGAAATAATAAAAAGATTATAACTTTTTTTGGTGAGATCTAGAAATATCATTCCTTTCCAAGTTGGCATAAAATGAGCGAGGACCTAAAAAAATAATTTCAGGATATCTCGTTTGATTTTATTAAAAAAAAGGCATACCTCCTCTCATTCATAACGGAAAGTATTATAAATGTTGTGATAAAAAAATAATAAAGGAAACTATCAACGTGATTGTTATCTTTTTAGCATGATTGGTAATTGTCATAGAAATATCAAAATTTCACGATATGTTAGGGAGGTGAAATAATGAAAAGATTATAACTTTTTTTGGTGAGATCTAGGAAGATCATTCCCTTCCAAGTTGGCATAAAATGAGAGAGGACGTAAAAAAATAATTTCAGGATATCTCGTTTGATTTTATTAAAAAAAAGGCATACCTCCTCTCATTCATAACGGAAAGTATTATAAACGTTGTGATAAAAAAAAAATAAAGGAAACTATCAACGTGATTGTTATCTTTTTAATGTGATTGGTAATTGTCGTAGAAATATCAAAATTTCACGATATGTTTGGGAGGTGAAATAATAAAAAGATTATAACTTTTTTTGGTGAGATCTAGAAAGATCATTCCCTTCCAAGTTGGCACAAAATGAGAGAGGACCTAAAAAAATAATTTCAGGATATCTCATTTGATTTTATTAAAAAAAGGCATACCTCCTCTCATTCATAACGGAAAGTATTATAAACATTGTGATAAAAAAATAATAAATCAAACTATCAACGTAATTGTTATCTTTTTAACGTGATTGGTAATTGTCGTAGAAATATCAAAATTTCACGATATGTTTGGGAGGTGAAATAATAAAAAGATTATAACTTTTTTTGGTGAGATCTAGAAAGATCATTCCTTTCCAAGTTGGCATAAAATGAGAGAGGACTTAAAAAAATAATTTCAGGATATCTCGTTTGATTTTATTAAAAAAAGGCATACCTCCTCTCATTCATAACAGAAAGTATTATAAACGTTGTGATAAAAAAATAATAAAGGAAACTATCAACATGATTGTTATCTTTTTAACGTGATTGGTAATTGTCATAGAATTATCAAAATTTCACGATATGTTTGGGAGGTGAAATAATAAAGAGATTATAACTTTTTTGGGTGAGATCTAGAAAGATCATTCCCTTCCAAGTTGGCATAAAATGAGAGAGGACCTAAAAAAATAATTTCAGGATATCTCGTTTGATTTTATTAAAAAAAGAGATACCTCCTCTCATTCATAACGCAATTTATTATAAACACTGTGATAAAGATCTAATAAAGGAAACTATCAACGTGATTGTTGTCTTTTTAATGTGATTGGTAATTGTCGTAGAAATATCAAAATTTCACGATATATTTGGCAGGTGAAATAATCAAAAGGTTATAACATTTTTTGGTGAGATCTAGATAGATCATTCCTTTCCAAGTTGGCATAAAATACGAGAGGACCTAAAAAATAATTTCAGGATATCTCGTTTGATTTTATTAAAAAAAGGCATACCTCCTCTCATTAATAACGGAAATTATTATAAACGTTGTGATAAAAAAACTGTTAAAGGAAACTATCAACGTGATTGTTATCTTTTTAATGTGATTGGTAATTGTCGTAGAAATATCACAATTTCACGATATGTTTGGGAGATGAAATAATAAAAAGATTATAACTTTTTTTGTGAGATCCAGAAAGATCATTCCATTCCAAGTTGGCATAAAATGAGAGAGGACCTAAAAAAATAATTTCAGGATATGTCGTTTGATTTTATTAAAAAAAGGCATACCTCCTCTCATTCATAACGGAAAGTATTATAAACGTTGCGATAAAAAAATAATAAAGGAAACTATCGACGTGATTGTTTTCTTTTTAATGTGATTTGTAATTGCCGTAGAAATATCAAAATTTCACGATATGTTTGGAAAGTGGAATAATAAAAAGATTATAACTTTTTTTGGTGAGATCTAGAAAGATCATTCCTTTCCAAGTTGGCATAAAATGAGAGAGGACCTAAAAAATAATTTCAGGATATCTCGTTTGATTTTATTATAAAAAAGGCATACCTGCTCTCATTCACAACGGAAATTATTATAAACGTTGTGATAAAAAACTAATAAAGGAACTACCAGCGTGATTGTTATCTTTTTAACGTGATTGGTAATTGTCGTAGAAATATCAAAATCTCACGATATGTTTGGGAGGTGAAATAATAAAAAGATTATAACTTTTTCGGTGATATCTACACAGATCATTCCCTTCGAAGTTGGCATAAAATTAGAGGGGACCTAAAAAAATAATTTCAGGATATCTCGTTTGATTTTATTAAAAAAAGGCATACCTCCTCTCACTAATAACGGAAATTATTATAAACATTGGGATTAAAAACTAATAAATGAAACTATCAACGTGATTGTTATCTTTTTAACGTGATTGGTAATTGTCGTAGAAATATCAAAATTTCAGGATATGTTTGGGAGGTGAAATAATAAAAAGATTATAACTTTTTTTGGTGAGATATAGAAAGATCATTGCTTTCCAAGTTGGCATAAAAAGAGAGAGGACCTACAAAAATAATTTAAGGATATCTCGTTTGATTTTATTAAAAAAAGGCATACCTCCTCTCATTCATAACGGAAAGTATTATAAATGTTGTGATAAAAAAATAATAAAGGAAAATATCAACGTGATTGTTATCTTTTTAACGTGATTGGTAATTGTCGTAGAATTATCAAAATTTCAGGATATGTTTGGGAGGGGAAATAATAAAAAGATTATAACTTTTTTTGGTGAGATCTAGATAGATCATTCCTTTCCAAGTTGGCATAAAATGCGAGAGGACCTAAAAAAATAATTTCAGGATATCTCGTTTGATTTTATTAAAAAAAAGACATACCTCCTCTCATTCATAACGGAAAGTATTATAAACGTTGTGATAAAAAAATAATAAAGGAAACTGTCAACGTGATTGTTATCTTTTTAACCTGATTGGTAATTGTCGTAGAAATATCAAAATTTCACGATATGTTTGGGAGGTGAAATAATAAAAAGATTATAACTTTTTTTGGTGAGATCTAGAAAGATCATTCCTTTCCAAGTTGGCATAAAATGAGCGAGGACCTTAAAAAATAATTTCAGGATATCTCGTTTGATTTTATTAAAAAAAGGCATACCTCCTCTCATTCATAACGGAAAGTATTATAAACGTTGTGATAAAAAATAATAAAGGAAACTATCAATGTGATTGTTATCTTTTTAACGTGATTGGTAATTGTCGTAGAAATATCAAAATTTCACGTTATGTTTTGGAGGTGAAATAATAAAAAGATTATAACTTTTTTTGGTGAGATCTAGAAAGATCATTCCTTTCCAAGTTGGCATAAAATGAGAGAGGACCTAAAAAATAATTTCAGGATATCTCGTTTGATTTTATTAAAAAAAACGCATACCTGCTCTCATTCACAACGGAAATTATTATAAACGTTGTGATAAAAAACTAATAAAGGAACTACCAGCGTGATTGTTATCTTTTTAACGTGATTGGTAATTGTCGTAGAAATATCAAAATTTCACGATATGTTTGGGAGGTGAAATAATAAAAAGATTATAACTTTTTTTGGTGAGATATAGAAAGATCATTCCTTTCCAAGTTGGCATAAAAAGAGAGAGGACCTACAAAAATAATTTAAGGATATCTCATTTGATTTTATTAAAAAAAGGCATACCTCCTCTCATTCATAACGGAAAGTATTATAAATGTTGTGATAAAAAAATAATAAAGGAAAATATCAACGTGATTGTTATCTTTTTAACGTGATTGGTAATTGCGTAGAATTATCAAAATTTCAGGATATGTTTGGGAGGTGAAATAATAAAAAGATTATAACTTTTTTTGGTGAGATCTAGATAGATCATTCGTTTCCAAGTTGGCATAAAATGAGCGAGGACCTAAAAAAATAATTTCAGGATATCTCGTTTGATTTTATTAAAAAAAGGCATACCTCCTCTCATTCATAACGGAAAGTATTATAAACGTTGTGATAAAAAATAATAAAGGAAACTATCAACGTGATTGTTATCTTTTTAACGTGATTGGTAATTGTCGTAGAAATATCAAAATTTCACGTTATGTTTTGGAGGTGAAATAATAGAAAGATTATAACTTTTTTTTGGTGAGATCTAGAAAGATCTTTCCTTTCCAAGTTGGTATAAAATGAGAGAGGCCCTAAAAAAATAATTTCAGGATATGTCGTTTGATTTTATTAAAAAAAGGCATACCTCCTCTCATTCATAACAGAAATTATTATAAACGTTGTGTTAAAAAACTAATAAAGGAACTATTAGCGTGATTGTTATCTTTTTAACGTAATTGGTAATTGTCGTAGAAATATCAAAATATCACAATATGTTTGGGAGGTGAAATAATAAAAAGATTATAACTTTTTTTGGTGAGATCTAGATAGATCATTCCTTTCCATGTTGGCATAAAATGAGAGAGGACCTAACAAAAGAATTTCAGGATATCTCGTTTGATTTTATTAAAAAAAGGCATACCTCCTCTCATTCATAACGGAAATTATTATAAACGTTGTGATAAAAAACTAATAAAGGAACTATCAGCGTGATTGTTATCTTTTTAACGTGATTGGTAATTGTCGTAGAAATATCAAAATTTCACAATATGTTTGGGAGGTGAAATAATAAAAAGATTATAACTTTTTTTGGTGAGATCTAGATAGATCATTCCTTTCCAAGTTGGCATAAAATGAGAGAGGACCTAAAAAAATAATTTTAGGATATCTCGTTTGATTTTATTAAAAAAAGGCATACCTCCTCTCATTCATAACGGAAATTATTATAAATGTTGTGATAAAAAACTAATAAAGGAACTATCAACGTGATTTTTATCTTTTTAACGTGATTGGTAATTGTCGTAGAAATATCAAAATTTCACAATATGTTTGGGAGGTGAAATAATAAAAAGATTATAACTTTTTTTGGTGAGATCTAGAAAGATCATTCCTTTCCAAGTTGGCATAAAATGAGAGAGGACCTTAAAAAATAATTTCAGGATATCTCGCTTGATTTTATTAAAAAAAGGCATACCTCCTCTCATTCATAACGGAAATTATTATAAACGTGATTGTTATCTTTTTAACGTGATTATTAATTGTCGTAGAAATATCAAAATTTCACGATATGTTTTGGAGGTGAAATAATAAAAAGATTATAACTTTTTTTTGGTGAGATCTAGAAAGATCATTCCTTTCCAAGTTGGTATAAAATGAGAGAGGCCCTAAAAAAATAATTTCAGGATATCTCGTTTGATTTTATTAAAAAAAGGCATACCTTCTCTCATTCATAACGGAAATTATTATAAACGTTGTGTTAAAAAACTAATAAAGGAACTATCAGCGTGATTTTTATCTTTTTAACGTGACTCGTAATTGTCGTAGAAATATCAAAATTTCATGATATGTTTGGGAGGTGAAATAATAAAAAGATTATAACTTTTTTTGGTGAGATCTAGAAAGATCATTCCTTTCCAAGTTGGCATAAAATGAGAGAGGACCTAAAAAAATAATTTCAGGATATCTCGTTTGATTTTATTAAAAAAAGCCATAGCTCCTCTCATTCATAACAGAAATTATTATAAACGTTGTGTTAAAAAATTAATAAAGGAACTATCAGCGTGATTGTTATCTTTTTAACGTGATTGGTAATTGTCGTAGAAATATCAAAATTTCACGATATGTTTGGGAGGTGAAATAATAAAAAGATTATAACTTTTTTTGGTGAGATCTAGATAGATCATTCCTTTCCAAGTTGGCATAAAATGAGAGAGGACCTAAAAAAACAATTTCAGGATATCTCGTTTGATTTTATTAAAAAAAGGCATACCTCCTCTCATTCATAACGGAAATTATGATAAATGTTGTGATAAAAAACTAATAAAGGAACTATCAGCGTGATTTTTATCTTTCTAACGTGATTGGTAATTGTCGTAGAAATATCAAAATTTCACAATATGTTTGGGAGGTGAAATAATAAAAAGATTATAACTTTTTTTGGTGAGATCTAGAAAGATCATTCCTTTCCAAGTTGGCATAAAATGAGAGAGGACCTAAAAAAATAATTTCAGGATATCTCGTTTGATTTTATTAAAAAAAGGCATACCTCCTCTCATTCATAACGGAAATTATGATAAATGTTGTGATAAAAAACTAATAAAGGAACTATCAGCGTGATTTTTATCTTTTTAACGTGATTGGTAATTGTCGTAGAAATATCAAAATTTCACAATAAGTTTGGGAGGTGAAATAATAAAAAGATTATAACTTTTTTTGGTGAGATCTAGAAAGATCATTCCTTTCCAAGTTGGCATAAAATGAGAGAGGACCTAAAAAAATAATTTCAGGATATCTCGTTTGATTTTATTAAAAAAAGGCATACCTCCTCTCATTCATAACGGAAATTATTATAAACGTGATTGTTATCTTTTTAACGTGATTATTAATTGTCATAGAAATATCAAAATTTCACGATATGTTTTGGAGGTGAAATAATAAAAAGATTATAACTTTTTTTTGGTGAGATCTAGAAAGATCATTCCTTTCCAAGTTGGTATAAAATGAGAGAGGCCCTAAAAAAATAATTTCAGGATATCTCGTTTGATTTTATTAAAAAAAGGCATACCTTCTCTCATTCATAACAGAAATTATTATAAACGTTGTGTTAAAAAACTAATAAAGGAACTATCAGCGTGATTGTTATCTTTTTAACGTAATTGGTAATTGTCGTAGAAATATCAAAATTTCACAATATGTTTGGGAGGTGAAATAATAAAAAGATTATAACTTTTTTTGGTGAGATCTAGAAAGATCATTCCTTTCCAAGTTGGCATAAAATGAGAGAGGACCTAAAAAAATAATTTCAGGATATCTCGTTTGATTTTATTAAAAAAAGGCATACCTCCTCTCATTCATAACGGAAATTATTATAAACGTTGTGATAAAAAACTAATAAAGGAACTATCAGCGTGATTGTTATCTTTTTAACGTGATTGGTAATTGTCGTAGAAATATCAAAATTTCACAATATGTTTGGGAGGTGAAATAATAAAAAGATTATAACTTTTTTTGGTGAGATCTAGATAGATCATTCCTTTCCAGGTTGGCATAAAATGAGAGAGGACCTAAAAAAATAATTTCAGGATATCTCGTTTGATTTTATTAAAAAAAGGCATACCTCCTCTCATTAATAACGGAAATTATTATAAATGTTGTGATAAAAAACTAATAAAGGAACTAACAGCGTGATTTTTATCTTTTTAACGTGATTGGTAATTGTCGTAGAAATATCAAAATTTCACAATATGTTTGGGAGGTGAAATAATAAAAAGATTATAACTTTTTTTGGTGAGATCTAGAAAGATCATTCCTTTCCAAGTTGGCATAAAATGAGAGAGGACCTAAAAAAATAATTTCAGGATATCTCGTTTGATTTTATTAAAAAAAGCCATAGCTCCTCTCATTCATAACAGAAATTATTGTAAACGTTGTGTTAAAAAATTAATAAAGGAACTATCAGCGTGATTGTTATCTTTTTAACGTGATTGGTAATTGTCGTAGAAATATCAAAATTTCACGATATGTTTGGGAGGTGAAATAATAAAAAGATTATAACTTTTTTTGGTGAGATCTAGAAAGATCATTCGTTTCCAAGTTGGTATAAAATGAGAGAGGACCTAAAAAAATAATTTCAGGATATCTCGTTTGATTTGATTAAAAAAAGCCATACCTCCTCTCATTCATAACGGAAATTATTATAAACGTTGTGATAAAAAAATAATAAAGGAAACTATCAACGTGATTGTTATCTTTTTAACCTGATTGGTAATTGTCGTAGAAATATCAAAATTTCACGATATGTTTGGGAGGTGAAATAATAGAAAGATTATAACTTTTTTTTGGTGAGATCTAGAAAGATCTTTCCTTTCCAAGTTGGTATAAAATGAGAGAGGCCCTAAAAAAATAATTTCAGGATATGTCGTTTGATTTTATTAAAAAAAGGCATACCTCCTCTCATTCATAACAGAAATTATTATAAACGTTGTGTTAAAAAACTAATAAAGGAACTATCAGCGTGATTGTTATCTTTTTAACGTGATTGGTAATTGTCGTAGAAATATCAAAATTTCACAATATGTTTGGGAGGTGAAATAATAAAAAGATTATAACTTTTTTTGGTGAGATCTAGATAGATCATTCCTTTCCAAGTTGGCATAAAATGAGAGAGGACCTAAAAAAATAATTTCAGGATATCTCGTTTGATTTTATTAAAAAAAGGCATACCTCCTCTCATTCATAACGGAAATTATTATAAATGTTGTGATAAAAAACTAATAAAGGAACTATCAGCGTGATTTTTATCTTTTTAACGTGATTGGTAATTGTCGTAGAAATATCAAAATTTCACAATATGTTTGGGAGGTGAAATAATAAAAAGATTATAACTTTTTTTGGTGAGATCTAGAAAGATCATTCCTTTCCAAGTTGGCATAAAATGAGAGAGGACCTAAAAAAATAATTTCAGGATATCTCGTTTGATTTTATTAAAAAAAGCCATAGCTCCTCTCATTCATAACAAAAATTATTATAAACGTTGTGTTAAAAAATTAATAAAGGAACTATCAGCGTGATTGTTATCTTTTTAACGTGATTGGTAATTGTCGTAGAAATATCAAAATTTCACGATATGTTTGGGAGGTGAAATAATAAAAAGATTATAACTTTTTTTGGTGAGATCTAGAAAGATCATTCCTTTCCAAGTTGGTATAAAATGAGAGAGGACCTAAAACAATAATTTCAGGATATCTCGTTTGATTTGATTAAAAAAAGCCATACCTCCTCTCATTCATAACGGAAATTATTATAAACGTTGTGATAAAAAAATAATAAAGGAAACTATCAACGTGATTGTTATCTTTTTAACCTGATTGGTAATTGTCGTAGAAATATCAAAATTTCACGATATGTTTGGGAGGTGAAATAATAGAAAGATTATAACTTTTTTTTGGTGAGATCTAGAAAGATCTTTCCTTTCCAAGTTGGTATAAAATGAGAGAGGCCCTAAAAAAATAATTTCAGGATATGTCGTTTGATTTTATTAAAAAAAGGCATACCTCCTCTCATTCATAACAGAAATTATTATAAACGTTGTGTTAAAAAACTAATAAAGTATCAGCGTGATTGTTGTCTTTTTAACGTGATTGGTAATTGTCGTAGAAATATCAAAATTTCACAATATGTTTGGGAGGTGAAATAATAAAAAGATTATAACTTTTTTTGGTGAGATCTAGATAGATCATTCCTTTCCAAGTTGGCATAAAATGAGAGAGGACCTAAAAAAATAATTTCAGGATATCTCGTTTGATTTTATTAAAAAAAGGCATACCTCCTCTCATTCATAACGGAAATTATTATAAATGTTGTGATAAAAAACTAATAAAGGAACTATCAGTGTAACCCCCCTTTCTTATAAAACATAATTTAACTATTTAATTTACTTTATATATATTTATTTCAAAGTTCTGATACGTTCTCTTACAATCCAAAATATGTTCTATAATTTACATCATTAAAATTTATATAAACACTGCTACAAAATAATTCTAAGTACTACAAATTATTATCTACCCAAAATAGTCCCATCCTATATGCTCTGGAATTTCTGCATCTTCATCATTTAACTATATCTTCAGACACCTGCAATTCACACTCCCCTAGAATCTGGGGACAGCATTACCGGATCAGGCATTTAATTTCTCATACAATTAAAATCCATATCAACCATGTACATTTCATATAATAATTAATCAATCACATACATAAGCAAATGCAGTATGATTTATGCAAATGCAGCTTTGACTCAAAATCATTTTGACCCTGCTCCATGGAGACTTCCCCTTTGAGTGTTTAGTAAGTAACTGGCCTACCATTACGCACTGCAATTCAGCTATCAGCCCCTACTAAACGCGAATAAACTAAACAGAATTAGGAGATCAGGATACCCGGAAGGCCACCACGACCGCATCTCTGTCCAGATTACAGCCACATATGGAATTGCCAATATCCTTCACCCCACAGACTATATAATCACAGACTATACAGCCCTGTCTAACTTATTCTGCTCACCCCAAAGATTCAATTCTCAAATCATATTCATTTCACATGACTACCGCAGTCCCGGTTAGTCAACAAAATCATTTTTCACTTGAATCTTTATAAATCCCCCAAAAAGACTCATGCATATGCAATATGTTAATAATCACAATTTAATAAGTAATTTTAAACAATCACCTACAAAAATATAAACATTCAACAATTTCCAACATCATTCACAACACAATCAAGCCAAATCAAGCAATTTCAATCCAACAACAAACCAACCAATCAATTTCAATCCATCACAACACATCATCCAATCAATCAAACATGGTTCCAAACAATTATTTCAAGCTTCTAATATCAATTATATAAAAACTCAAAATCAATTTCATCTTTTCATGGTTCTTGATCAAATCTTGAATCTAAACTTAACAACATGTTTTTCTACATTTCAAATGGTCTAAAATGAAATTAAATGCCATGATCCTTACCTTGAATCCTTAGTTTGATGGAGAAACCTTTGAATCCCTTTTCTCCTTTGTCTTCTTGAAATTTTAGGATTTTTCTCTCAAATATTTCTCTTTGAATATGAGATCTCACTGATACAAGCAATTCACATGCACAACAAATTCCAGCACTCTTTGCCCGAGGATCACATTCCTCCCGGTCTCCAATTCACAGTTAATAACAGAACAATCATTAATAACCAATAATCCAATAACTCAAACTCAATCCATCACAAATCATTGCATTCATATTTCTATGGAAACTTCCCTTTTTAGGTGAAATTATTCCTTAACAAGTACAATTAAAGGCATTAAAACCAAATACACAATTAATATAATTAAATTTCATGTGGGCACATAGAGCTGTACACCCACACCAAAAATTATTTGATGCATCATATCAATTTGAAATTTCATGAGATTTTACAGAGAAACTACACATCCTTCATATTTCATCATATAAATTGATCTCACGAAAATTCAACCCGCAAATATTATTTTTCAATTAAAAACAGTGGCTGGACATACTCTGTAAAACACAATTCCATATTTTTAGAAAATAGCATATCAAATTCGTTTTATGTGAAATTTTACAGAGAATATCTTCAATATGTGGACCATCACATATAATTTCCTTAGTACCAAAAATCCACCAAAAATACCCTTTTTGAATTTCCAAATCATTATTACTCCTGAATAGAGTTTTCAATAAGAAAATGTAAATAATTACAAAAGGTACTTACAAAATTCTGAGAAAATCCATGGATATTCCACATGGTCAAAACAGTATTACTAAATTTTCTCAAGACCAAATTCTCACAAAAAGTAATTTTCTACATTTAATTTCTCTACTGTCCAGCTTTTCGGTTTTTCCAACATTAAATCACTAAAAATACTTCCCAGGCTTTTCTGACCTTACAAAAATTCAGAGATGACCCTCATGATACATAAAATGAACTCATGGTTCCAGTTTTCCAAAATCATGTCCCAAAATTCTTGTAAAAATCAAAACAGTCCCATTCTCAGAATCAACAGTTTTTAAAAATAATTCCGGTAAAAATAGTTACAGTGCTAAAAAAAATCTGAAAAAAATACCACGATATCCCGAGGCATCAAAACATAGGAAAATGTATTTACATCCTCAAAAACATGCACGAAAACCGAGACGAAAAATCCACACAGTCACAAGACCCAAATCACAAGTAGCTTATTTCGGGTTTTCAAAATTATTTATATACCATCAACAACAGCCACAATCCATATTTAACAAGAAAACAAGGAAATAGCTTAGGAGAAAAAAAGAAACCCCTCCATACCTCGATGAAATCGAAATCCAATCGGTTGGTTTTGAAGCTCTAGTCTCCCTCTATGATATATCCAATTTTAATCGGTAGAAACTTTGATTTGGAGGCTCAAATATTAGAGAGATGCAGAATTAATTAGAGAGAAGGAGGAGAGAACAGAGCTTTCTCGGCGAGGAAGAATGAAGAATGAAGAAATGACGGGAAGAGAAGCGGTTCACGTATCTTATTTGGCATAATTTTACAATTTTGCTATTTGCAGCCACACTTCCTCTAAGGACACCCCTCTTCTCTTATTTTTTTTTCTACAACTTACGGAACTTACGTAAAAGTCCCAAAAATCTCACAATAACACTATGAATTAATTTAATTTCCTTTTACGATATTTATCAAACACTTAATATACGTTACGAAAAATCACAGTGTTACAATTCTCCCAACAAGAAAATTTCTAATTAAATCTCTCACGTTCATACTTATTGGGTTGTAATTTTCGGGATGTTACAATACTCCCCTCCTTTTAGGAATTTCGTCCCTGAAATTCACTGAGTGTAAGGTTAAGCTAACCTAGGGCTATAATCATCTTTGCTTACTCTCATGCCAATCTATTTTTCTATAACCATTCTTAGACTTTTGCCATAAGGAAGTGTTCCTCTTAAAGGCTCGGTTCTAACTTACTATCTCTTTCTCCAACACAAAGCATAGATAAGGTTTGTTCTCAAAGGGTATATATGGTCTTCATCTAAGCAGATTCACTCTCAAGGCTATAGGCTCACTAACATAGAGTGGATTCGATAGAAATCTATCTAAGCTACTAGGTAGACAGTATAGCTATCTTCAAGGCAATACTTAAATCTACTTAACATTGAAGATTTAGAGTTAATTTATCCTATATAAATTGTAGGTAAACTACTAGGTAGGTCTCTAGGTCAAGAACAAGTCTTTCACCTAAGGATTTCCCTTGAATTGAGCTTTCTAAGAGGTGATTTTGGGAAGCAACCCTATCATACAGTGATCCTTTCATTTTAAAACCCAAAAACAGATTAAGTTAACTTAAAAACAAGATCGTGTGTTCTGGTTTCATCCAAGTCGGAGTTACGGTTTGAAAACTACGCGCATTTTAAGTTTGCAGTTTTAAGGAATTGTAGAAAACGGTTTTCTACGCCAATTGAGCTACAGAACTTGAAATCCTTTGGGACTTGAAAACAGATTTAATATGCATTAAATGTGACCTAATGGTTTTGGTTTGACTCGAAAACTCAAAGCAGTTTGGAAATGACGCACACTATAAGTTTGCAAAATGCATGTTTCTAGAAAACGGGTTTTTCTACCAAATTCATTGTATAATGCTTAAACTCATGTGGGACCTCAAAACAGATTTAGAGGGTACAAAAACAAGGTTGTGGGCTTTGGTTTCACTCTAAAATCTCGAACGGTTTGAAAATGGCGTACGTTTCAAGTTTCAGGTCAAAAACGGCTTAGAAAAGAGGTGGTTTTCAAAGGTGAATTTAAAATCCATAGGGAGAAACTTTGTAAATCCCAAAAACAGATTTTATATACCTAAAAATAGGATTGTAGGAATTGGTCTCACCTCAAAATTCATCTCGGATCAAAATCTAGGCATTTCGGGTCACTTAAGGAACTAGTTTTGGGTCAAAATGAACTTAGGGATCCAAAATGAGCTACATAAGTCCAATGGCTATGAAATTTTGTGGAGAACTAGACTTTGGTAATACAAAATTGTGGAAAAAGGTTTCGTTCCGAAACTTATCCTATATAAGGAGTTATGCAGTGCCAAAATTGGCCTTTTTACCATTTCGGGTCATTTCTAAGGTACCTAAAATGTGCAGTTTTGACTCTTATCATTTTGTTTTAGTTTCACTAACTAGCACTCACCAATTTGAGTATGGCATGATACTAAAACACAATACTTAGCGATGGATTAAGGATATTGATGTTCTACTCCAATTCTAGGCTTACCTAAGCACTTGTTAAGATAAATCTAGTGATTTTGGCTAAATCTTTAAACTATACTTACTAAGTTCATCTAGATGGGTTACTTGCTACTTTGTTTTTGAATAATGACTATAATTCTTAGCTCAACGACTCTTCCAACACCCTTCATACATGTCTAGACCTCAACTTTCTATGTCTAAACACTACCAAAGACTTTTCCAATAATTTTCTCACATTTTTCTCTTCATAGAAGGTATTCTAAATATGATTTAAGTCTCTAACTTACAGCTACATCCTATTATCATAATTCCAACCAAATCACCATTTGGATGATTTCTAAATTGTCTCAAACCATTCCAATCTACTATCACCAATTTAATCACTTATTGAATTCGACTTTTAACATCCAAATCACACTTTCAAACTTTGCAATCACTTATGTAACATCCTCATTTTTACTATTTGTATGCGTTTATATATGTACATTATGAACACTTATGCAATGTATTTCATAGAACCTTATGAACATATTTTCTTAATGAAATTAATACAGTTCTACTCAGAAGAATTTTCTGAATTTGCAAATGTCTTTGTTTTTACTGAAATTGATAATTGACTGGACTGCTATGTCAGACAGCTGTCCAGGATAAATTTTCAAGTATAGAATTTTGAACTCAATTATAACTTAAAAGAAAGGTAATAGAATATAGATTAAAAATATATACAGATAAAGAATTAAAATGCTTATTCATAATTGTTAAGATTTTCTAAAAGTTAGAACTTTGAGAAATTATTACGGTAAAATTCTAAGACAGAAAATTTAGAGAAAATTTGTAGGGCATCTATAGAATTATCTAATAATTGTAATATACTTAGAATAATTATTAAAAATGTTTAACCAAGAAAATTTTAATTTAGAACCTTAACCAATCAAAAAGTGACAACTTAGGCTTTTCTAATGTCACTAAATTAAGCTAATTAGGCTTGGATTGAGAGATAAGTAAGACACTACCCCAAGGTTTTTGATAGTGAGGAATCCAATGGTGGTGTTATTTTCTTTAAATTCTAATTAGTTTGTAAGATAATTAAAACCCTAAAAATAATCTAGAAAACTCTAAACTAGCCTACAATTTTTGACCCATTGACCAAGGTATTAGCACCCAACGTTGGGAACTAATTTGGCTGTCCAAAGGGCTGCAGATTGTGATTTTTGTCCAAATTGGCTGCTATTGGAACAAGGCAGCAGCAGCAGCTGTACGTGTGAAAAAAAAATTGAGTGAAGAAAAATCTACAAAATTCTAGAATTTTGACTTTTGAGGAAGCAAGTTGGCTAGTCACCTAAGGCACCCATTTGGCACATCCAAGTGTGCTGAGAAGTCTGGCCATTTGGCTGCCCCACTAACTGCAGCTGGACGTGAGGCTTTTATTAAATATGGTAGAGAAAATTTTTAATTAAAGCTTAAGAAATCAACACAAAACAAAAAGTCACAAAAGCTAGTATTTTTCCCAAAACAGAACCGTGAGTCTCCAAAGCCAGCAGCTGCAGTTTCAATTTTCTTTACATCTTAAACCCATCATCTCATCCCAAATTAAGAAATCAAACCATCCAAACTTCACCCTACCTCACATAATTCGGCTAGTAGAGAAAGAAATTGGAGAAAATCTCAAAAAATTCCTACAAGACCAAGGAGTGAGGGAGAAAGGAATTCAAGGCTTTTTCTTCAATTAAAGAGTCTAAGGTAAGGATCTAGGCATTTAATTTCAATTAGAACCCTTGGAATTAGAAGAAAACATGTTGTAGGGTTAGATTAAAATTTTGACCTAGAATCATGAAAACTTGAAATTGATTTAGGGGTTTTGTGTTTTTGATGCTTGTGATTGAAATTCATGGATTGGAATGATGTTTGATTGAATTTTTAAGGTGTTGTAATGGTTGAAATTTGGTTTGTTGAATTTTGATTGAATTTGTGATTTGATTGAATTTTGGTTGGAATTGGAGTTTGTAGCTTTGGAAGAATTGTTGAGAATGGCTTGTAGACCATTCGGCCAGCCCTAAATGCAAGGGATATTATGTGGAATTTTTTAAAAAAACAAGGGCAAAATGGTCATTTTACATGTAGGGACACATTGGGTATTTTGGAAAAAGATTGAGGGCATTTTCGGAAATTATTAAAAATACTAATGTTATAATGTAAATTGCTTAAATTTTTGTATCCTTGTATGTTAATGTGTACAAATTATTTATTTGATTGTGATCATGAACAAAATTCATTAGCATGAGTCTTTTTGGGGGATTTATAAAAGTATCAAATGAGAAAGAATTATGTTGACTAACCGGGACTGCGGTAGTCATGTGAAATGAAACTGATTGAGAAATGAATTGTTGACTAACCGAGATTACGGTAGTCATGTGAAATGCAAATGATTGAGAAAGGATTTTTGGGGTGAGTAGAATTTGTTAGACAGGACCGTATAATCTGTGATTATATAGTCTGTGGGGTGAGGGATATTGGCAATTCCACATGTGGCTGGAAACTGGACTGAGTTGCGGTCGTGGTAGCCTTCCTGGGTATCCTGATCTCCTAATTCTGTTTAGCTTATTCGCGTTTAGTAGGGGCTGATAGCTGAATTGCAGTACGTAATGGTAGGCCAGTTACTTACTAAACACTCAAAGGGGAAGTCTCCATGGAGCAGGGTCAAAATGAATTTGAGTCAAAAAAAACTGCATTGCATAAATCATACTGCATTTAATTATGTGTGTAACTAATTAATTTGTTATGATATGTATTTGTTTGAAATTGTTTTAATTCTATGAGAAATTAAATGCCTGATCCGGTAATGTTGTCCCCAGATTCTAGGGGAGTGTGATTGCAGGTATTTAGAAGATTAATTAGAAGTCACAGATGCAGACATACTCCAGAGCTATAGGAATAGGGGTTTTTGGCTTTAGATACTTTTGTATTAATTAGAAATAATTTTGTAATAGTATTTCCTGTAAATTTTAATAATGTAAATTATAAAGACAAACTTTAAACTTAATGGAATGTATTTATTTTAAATTGTAAATTTTCGTGTTTATGGATTTTATATAGAAATTAAGTAAAAAAATAAATAAATAAATAAATAAATGAAAAAAAAAAAAAGGGGGGGTTACAACTTACTTCCCCATCTTAAACACTCTGCTATTATTCTAGCATTTGTATCCTATTCTATTCACTAAATTATAATTTAACCATCAAGAACCCTCACATATACCTACCAATTCAATTCTACAACGTGGTTAATTGATAACCTCAATTATACAGGCCTTAAATCACCATATATTACTATGGTCCATAACGTGACCCCGTTACTAATATCATATATTTGAGTAGATAATTGGGAGCCAAGAATTCCATACCATAATACCTTCCTTTTGTATATAACTAAGTGTCATATGCTCAATAGCCGCTCAAAAGGAAGATGCTTAACCAATTGTAGTAATATTCAATAATCAATCCCCATACTAATAGCCTCATAATTATACATATATATTTATAAAATTCATATAATAACTAAGAGAATGTATCTAATCTCAAGTTTCATAATCCCTCCGGAAAATCCGGCAGAGTTTGCTCTATTTTTCAATACTTTCCCTCATACCCCTTTTTCAAAAGGTATGGAAACAAACCACAACAGAAACCTGGTAATCAATTCACAACATAATAAACCTCAACATCACCCATTATATCAAACATTCTAAATTTATTCATCATAACTTTTTGGTCAAATATAAGGTAGTTTTCAAGCTCACCATCTATCAATCAATTCTCTTTACCAATTCAAATACAATCAAGTAAATCTAAACTTGTAATTATAAATCAATTACATCACATGAAACATTAACTATTCTTTATTTACTCTTAAGCTTCAATTTCGGAACACTCATTTTATATATTAAAATATTTAGTTTTCATTAAGACGATGTATAAATTCATAATCACATATTATTTCCTAAGCCATTTAAATATCACTCGTAAACATCCAACCACACAAGATAATATGATTCATTTTTCACTTTCTATAAACATTTTCAAGTCACAAAACTTCACCAAACCTTGCCCAAACTTTCTCCCACCTTTCATATAACTTTGCTAAAGCTTAAAACATGATTTTTATTTGTTAAAATTATGCAATAACAGAATTATACAGCAGCAGAGATATCCCCTGTTATAACAGCAAAATCATGATACAAAATGGCACTAAATCATCACCAAAATCTCTCTAATTAATGTCCAGACTTCCTTAAATTTTAACACAATTTTGCCAAGACCCAAACCATAAATTATAACACGTCAAAACGTATAAATTTTGCATTATGCAGGAACAGAGAGTCCCCTGCTGTCTGCTGCATATCTGTGACAATTTTGGTCTTAATTCGTCTCACAAAGCTCATACTATCATAATACAACATTTTAAGGTTCAAATCACATCATTTTAACAAGCTAATTTTACAAAAATAAGGCTTAAGTGGTACATGGCAGCAGACTAACGTGAACAGTAATTAGATTCCCAAATCAACATTTAATCAAAGAAATATGGCAATAACATGCAATCCTATGGAGAGATAATGGGATTCTATCAATTCTAACATCAAAGGCAATATATCCATTAGAACAATAAGGCAATAACCATACTCTCAACATCTTATCATCTTCTAAACATCAAGGTACCTTCAAAACTTTGTTTCCTTTCCTTTGTCAAACTCACCCTTATCCTATAAACTCAATTATTTGGACCTCTACTCTCAACCTTGATCTACAAATTCGGATCTTTAGATCTCCTTCCTCAACTAACTCAAGGTATAACTCGTAACTTCACAATATAAGGAACATGGAAAATAATACAACTTGAATAATATTAAATTTAGCATTAGGAGGGAAAAGTCATCTCGACTGAGTCCTGAGTGTGCACCCTCACAACTCTATCAAGATTTTCCTTTCTTCCTTTCTGCCATCTCAACTATACTATTAGTTTTAACTCTAGGATTTATAACTAGCCTTCCTCTTCTCATTTCTACATGTCTTAAAATCTCAGATCTAGTTATTACCCTTTTTCACATAATATTCTTAACAAACAAACAATTATAATCAGGGTAACACAGCAAAACACCTAATAGACCCACTACTCACAAGTCCTAGAGATGCATAACCAGAGCTCTGATACCACTAATGTAACCCCCCTTTCTTATAAAACATAATTTAACTATTTAATTTACTTTATATATATTTATTTCAAAGTTCTGATACGTTCTCTTACAATCCAAAATATGTTCTATAATTTACATCATTAAAATTTATATAAACACTGCTACAAAATAATTCTAAGTACTACAAATTATTATCTACCCAAAATAGTCCCATCCTATATGCTCTGGAATTTCTGCATCTTCATCATTTAACTATATCTTCAGACACCTGCAATTCACACTCCCCTAGAATCTGGGGACAGCATTACCGGATCAGGCATTTAATTTCTCATACAATTAAAATCCATATCAACCATGTACATTTCATATAATAATTAATCAATCACATACATAAGCAAATGCAGTATGATTTATGCAAATGCAGCTTTGACTCAAAATCATTTTGACCCTGCTCCATGGAGACTTCCCCTTTGAGTGTTTAGTAAGTAACTGGCCTACCATTACGCACTGCAATTCAGCTATCAGCCCCTACTAAACGCGAATAAACTAAACAGAATTAGGAGATCAGGATACCCGGAAGGCCACCACGACCGCATCTCTGTCCAGATTACAGCCACATATGGAATTGCCAATATCCTTCACCCCACAGACTATATAATCACAGACTATACAGCCCTGTCTAACTTATTCTGCTCACCCCAAAGATTCAATTCTCAAATCATATTCATTTCACATGACTACCGCAGTCCCGGTTAGTCAACAAAATCATTTTTCACTTGAATCTTTATAAATCCCCCAAAAAGACTCATGCATATGCAATATGTTAATAATCACAATTTAATAAGTAATTTTAAACAATCACCTACAAAAATATAAACATTCAACAATTTCCAACATCATTCACAACACAATCAAGCCAAATCAAGCAATTTCAATCCAACAACAAACCAACCAATCAATTTCAATCCATCACAACACATCATCCAATCAATCAAACATGGTTCCAAACAATTATTTCAAGCTTCTAATATCAATTATATAAAAACTCAAAATCAATTTCATCTTTTCATGGTTCTTGATCAAATCTTGAATCTAAACTTAACAACATGTTTTTCTACATTTCAAATGGTCTAAAATGAAATTAAATGCCATGATCCTTGTAACATCCTCATTTTACTATTTGTACGCATTTATATATGTACATTATGAACACTTATGCACTGTATTTTATAAAACTCTATGAACATATTTTCTTAATGAAATTAATACAGTTCTACTCAGAAGAATTTTTTGAATTTCTAAATGTTTTCGTTTTTGCTGAAATTAATTGTTGACTGGACTGCTATGTCAGACAGCTGTCCAGGATAAATTTTCAAGTATAGAATTTTGAACTCAATTATAACTTAAAAGAAAGGTAATAGAATATAGATTAAAAATATATACAGATAAAAAATTAAAATGCTTATTCAGAATTGTTAGGATTTTCTGAAAGTTAGAACTTTGAGAAATTATTACGGTAAAATTTTAAGACAGAAAATTTAGAGAAAATTCATAGGATATCTATAGAATTATCTAATAATTGTAATATACTTAGAATAATTATTAAAAATGTTTAACCAAGAAAAATTTAATTTAGAACCTTAACCAATCAAAAAGTGACAACTTAGGCTTTTCTAAGATCACTAAATTAAGCTAATTAGGCTTGGATTAAGAGATAAGTAAGACACTACCCCAAGGTTTTTGATAGTGAGGAATCCAATGGTGGTGTTATTTTCTTCAAATTCTAATTAGTTTGTAAGATAATTAACAGCCCTAAATTATTCTAGAAAATTCCATTAAATTACCTACAAACGTTGACTTTTGACCTTTTGGAAGGCAAGTCACTTGCTGCACTCCTTTGGCTGTCCAAGTGGATGGGGAAGCTTGGAGAACTGATCTCCCTTGGCCAATAGGGGCTGCTGGACGTGCAGGAGCTGCTGGATGTGAAGGAAACATCCAATTTGGTTAATTCTTGGTTTAATGAAGCAAATAACTTAAGAAAAAAGGCAAAAAGTCACAAAAGCTATTTTTCTCTCCAAAACAGAACCGTGAGCTTCCTTACCCAGCAGCTGCAGCTCTTGACTTCATTTCATCTTAACTTCATCATCTCATCCCAAATTAAGAAACCAAACCATCCAAACTTCCAAAACACAAAGCTAATTCGGCTAGTAGAGAAAGAAATGGAGAAAATCTCAAAAATTCCTACAAGACCAAGGAGTGAGGGAGAAAGGAATTCAAGGCTTTTTCTTCAATTAAAGAGTCTAAGGTAAGGATCTAGGCATTTAATTTCAATTAGAACCCTTGGAATTAGAAGAAAACATGTTGTAGGCTTAGATTAAAAATTTGAACAAAAATCATGAAAACTTGAAATTGATTTAGGGGTTTTGTGTTTTTGATGCTTGTGATTGTAATTCATGGATTGGAATGATGTTTGATTGAATTTTTAAGGTGTTGTAATGGTTGAAATTTGGTTTGTTGAATTTTGATTGAAATTGTGATTTGATTGAATTTTGGTTGGAATTGGAGTTTGTAGCTTTGGAAGAATTGTTGAGAATGGCTTGTAGACCATTCGGCCAGCCCTAAATGCAAGGGATATTATGTGGAAATTTTTATAAAACCAAGGGCAAAATGGTCATTTTACATGTAGGGACAAAATGGGAATTTTTGAAAAAGAGCAAGGGTAATTTGGTCATTTCAAAATTTAGGACATAGATGGAATTCTAGAAAAGATTAAGGGTATTTTAGTAACTTTACCTAATAGTGAATTTTTATAATTTTTATGTGATTGCTTAATATTAATTATTTGTTTATTAGCATCATTGTCATATTGCATAAGCTTGAGTTCTTAGAAAATACAAAGATTTCAAATGAGAAATGAGTATTTATGGGGGAATTGATTTCCAGGACTGTGTTGACTGACCGGACTGCGGTAGTCATGTATTTGAAAATTTGATTGAGATTATGAACAGAGAACTGTGTTGACTGACCGGACTGCGGTAGTCATGTATTTGAAAATATGATTGAGATTATGAACAGAGAACTGTGTTGACTGACCGGACTGCGGTAGTCATGTATTTGAAAAGATGATTGAGATTATGAACAGAGAATATGATAGTCCTGAGAAATGGGTGAGCAGAGTAAGTTAGACAGGACCGTATAGTCTGTGATTATATAGTCTGTGGGGTGAAGGATATTGGCAATTCCACAGAGGACCGTAATCTGGAGTGCAGATACTGTCGTGGTGGCCTTCCGGGTATCCTGATCTCCTAATTCTGTTTAGTTTATTCGTGTTTAGTAGGGGCTGATGGCTGAATTGCTGTACGTAATGGTAGGCCAGTTACTTACTAAACACTCAAAGGGGAAGTCTCCATGGAGCAGGGTCAAAACGAATTTGAGTCAAAAACTGCATTGCATAAATCATACTGCATTTAATTATGTGTGTAACTAATTAATTTGTTATGATATGTATTTGTTTGAAATTGTTTTAATTCTATGAGAAATTAAATGCCTGATCCGGTAATGCTGTCCCCAGATTCTAGGGGAGTGTGAATTGCAGGTGTCTGAAGATATAGTTAAATGATGAAGATGCAGAAATTCCAGAGCATATAGGATGGGACTATTTTGGGTAGACAATAATTTGTAGTAGTTAGAATTATTTTGTAGCAGTGTTTATATAAATTTTGATGATGTAAATTACAGAACATATTTTGGATTGTAAGATAATGTATCAGAACTTTGAAAAAATTATATAAAATAAATTAAATAGTTAAATTATGTTTTATAAGAAAAAGGGGGTTACATTAGTGGTATCAGAGCTCTGGTTATGCATCTCTAGGACTTGTGAGTAGTGGGTCTATTAGGTGTTTTGCTGTGTTACCCTGATTAGAATTGTTTGTTTGTTAAGAATATTATGGGGAAAAGGGTAGTAACTAGATATGAAATTTTATGACATGTAGAAATGAGAAGAGGAATGCTAGTTATAAATCCTAGAGTTCAAACTAATAGTATAGCTGAGATGGCAGAAAGGAAGAAAGGAAATCTTGATAGAGTTGTGAGAGTGCACACTCAGGACTCAGTCGAGATGACTTTCCCTCCTAATGCTAAAATTTTATTATTAGTAGTATTATCCAAGTTGGGTTATTTTCCATGTTCCTTATATTGTGAATTTACAAGTTATACCCTTGAGTTAGTTGAGGAAGGAGATCTAAAGATCTGAGTTAGTACATCAAGTTTGAGAATAGAGGTCTAAATATTTGAGTTTATAGGATAATGGATGAGTTTGACAAAGGAAAGAAAACAAAGTTTTGAAGGTACCTTGATGTTTGGAATATGATGAGATGTTGAGAGTATGATTATTGTCATACTGTTCTAATGGATGTTTTTACATGTTTTGAAGGCTGGAACAGTGTATTGTAGTATAAATTTGTTGTAAGATTGATATCTTAACTATTAGGACTTGAAATTTTGTGTTTTGGACACGATTTAGAACCAAAATAGTGCATTTTTCTGGTGCAGTAAAATAGTCTGCGGGTTTAACATTGTTTAATTACATTCCCATGATGTAAGTGGTGATTTAAGGCTTGTATAATTGAGGTTATCAATGATCCATGTTGTAGGACTTAGTTGGTAGGTATATGTGAGGGTTCTTGATGGTTAAACCTTGATTAAGAGAGTAGAATAGGACCCAAATACTAAGTTAGTAGAAGTTAGTAGAAGTTGTCCTAAGAATATTTTTAGTTGAAAGAGTAAGTGATTGGAAGGCCTAAGGGTGTGTGTCTTGATGTTGGATATTGAGCCCAAGTAAAAAAAAAAAAAAAAAAAAAAAAAAAATTTGGTAGTAGTGAATTGGAGTAATTTGAGGGTGTTAATCATGTTTAAAATACCCTTTACTTTGCTTGTTTCTGTGCCTACTTCTAAACCAACCCTAACCTCTAGAATATGTTTGAATTGTGTGATAACCATTAGGAATAAACTAATTGTTGTGAACTTGATTTGTTTGCCTTTAACTGATCTTGATGTGATATTAGGATATGGTTGGTCTATCCTAATAGATTATGCCTCTAAAACCTGGATTTTTCTTGAACCTAATGTTTCTAGACTTAAGCCTATCAAACCTAAAGAAAAAAAAAAAAATCACATGCTATCATCTCTTGAAAATAAGGAAGATAAAATTTAAATTGACGCTATGCCAGTTGTAAATGAGTATCCTGAGGTGTTTCCTGATGATGTTTCTGGCTTGCCTTCTGAAAGAGAAATAGAGTTTAGTATAGATTTGATGCCTAGTACTAGACAAATTTTTATGCAACCATATAGGATATCACCATTGGAATTAACTAAGTTAAAGGAACAATTGGAAGAATTATTAGAAAAATAATTTATAAGAACTAGTGTGTCACAATGGGGAGCCCAGAATTATTAGTTAAAAAGAAAGATGGAGGATTTAGGTTATGTGTAGATTATAGAAAATTAAATAAAGTAACTATAAAGAATAAATATCCTTTACCTAGAATAAATGATTTAATGGACCAACTTAGAGGAGCAACAATTTTCTCTAAAATAGATTTAAGGTCTGGGTACCAACAAATTACAGTAAAAAGGAGGATATACCCAAGACTGCTTTTAGGACTAGATATGGACATTATGAATATCAAGTGATGCCATTTGGAGTGACTAATGCCCCAACAGTGTTGGATTATATGAATAGGGTGTTTGGACCATACTTAGATCATTTTGTAGTAGTATTTATAGATGATATATTAATATATTCTAAAAATAAAGAGGAACATGAAAATCATCTTAGAATAACATTGCAAATTTTAAAAGATAGAAAATTATATGCTAAATTGTCTAAGTGTAAATTTTGGTTGGAGGAAGTGAAAATTTTAGGACATGTAATTTCTAAAGATGGAATAAGTGTAGATTTTTCTAAGGTAGAAGCAGTTTTAGAATAGGAAAGGCCTAAGACAGTAACTGAGATTAGTAGTTCTTAGGATTTGATGGATATTATAGAAGATTGATTGAAGGATTTTCTAAGATAGCTGGACCCTTAATATAATTTTATTTGGAGTGAGAGTTGTGAGAAAATTTTCCAAGAATTGAAACATAAATTGACTACCTCACTAGTTTTAGTTTTACCCGACCCAAATGAATCCTATGAGGTATACTGTGATGTTTCATCTCTAGGGTTAAGATGTGTGTTGATGTAAAATAGGAAAGTGGTAGCTTATGCATCTAGGCGGTTGAAATCACATGAGAGAAATTATCCTACTCATGATTTGGAGTTAGCAGCTATAGTTTTTGCTTTGAAGATTTGGAGACATTTTTTATATGGATCAATATTTGATGTATATAGTGATCATAAGAGTTTAAATTATTTGTTTAAAAAAAAAAAATTGGAAAGGAGAAAAAGAAGATGGATGGAGTTTATTAAAGATTATGATTTTTCAATTAAGGTATCATCCAAGAGAGGCTAATGTAGTAGAAGATGCTTTAAGTAGGAAAATTGTGCATATGTCAACTATGAGGATTAAAGAATTAGAGTTAATAGAATAATTTAGAGATTTAAATCTATGTACAGTTAGGAAAAAGGATAAAATTCCATTTGGAATTATTACCATCACTAATGAATTTTTGGAAGAAATTAAGAAGAAACAAGATGTAGATATATTTATTCAAGAAAAGAAAGCATTAATAGGAACAAATAAAGTAAAAGAATTTAACATAGGAACAGATGGAATTATTAGATTTAAAAATAGAATTTGTGTACCTAATAATCAAGAATTTAAGGAATTAATTTTGAAGGAAGGGCACAAAAGTAAACTTAGTATTCATCCTAGAACAACAAAAATATATAAAGATTTAAAGGGAATGTTTTGGTGGTCTAGGATAAAGAGAGATGTAGCAGAATATGTGGCTAGATGTTTAACATGTTAGAAAGCAAAGATTGAATATCAGAAACCCTTTGATCTGTTACATCCTTTAGAGATACCTATATGGAAACGAAATAGTATATCAATGGATTTTGTGGTAGGATTACCTAGAACACATAGGAATTTTGATACCATTTGAGTAATTGTAGATAGATTAACTAAATTAGTACATTCTGCTTTCAATAAATATTAGGTATTCTTTAGAAAGATTAGCTTAATTTAGAAAAATTAGCTTAATTGTACTTAAAGGAAATAATTAGATTATCTGGAGTACCTACTAGTATAGAGTGTAATAAAGACCCTAGCTTTGTTTTTAAATTTTTGGAAAGATTTTCAGAAAGCTTTAAGAAGTAAAATTATATCTTAGTTTAGTATAACACCCTAAGATTGATGGTCAAACAAAAAGGACTATTCGGACATTAGAAGATCTCTTAAGAGCCTGTACATTAGAAGAGAAAGGAAAACCTAACATTTGAAACAAAGCCTATTAAGATTGAGGACAGAAGGATTAAGTATCTGAGAGGTAAAGAAATTTCTCTAGTTAAGGTTATTTGGGATGATATCAGAGGTGATGCTACATGGGAGTTAGAGGAAAAAAATGAAAGAAACATATCCTCATTTGTTTGTATAGTTATTTTGTTGTATAGTTGTATGGTTATATATTTGTATTAGAAATTTCGAGGACGAAATTTTTATTAGTAGGGGAGAATTGTAACATCCTCATTTTACTATTTGTACGCATTTATATATGTACATTATGAACACTTATGCACTGTATTTTATAAAACTCTATGAACATATTTTCTTAATGAAATTAATACAGTTCTACTCAGAAGAATTTTCTGAATTTCTAAATGTTTTCGTTTTTGCTGAAATTAATTGTTGACTGGACTGCTATGTCAGACAGCTGTCCAGGATAAATTTTCAAGTATAGAATTTTGAACTCAATTATAACTTAAAAGAAAGGTAATAGAATATAGATTAAAAATATATACAGATAAAAAATTAAAATGCTTATTCAGAATTGTTAGGATTTTCTGAAAGTTAGAACTTTGAGAAATTATTACGGTAAAATTTTAAGACAGAAAATTTAGAGAAAATTCATAGGATATCTATAGAATTATCTAATAATTGTAATATACTTAGAATAATTATTAAAAATGTTTAACCAAGAAAAATTTAATTTAGAACCTTAACCAATCAAAAAGTGACAACTTAGGCTTTTCTAAGATCACTAAATTAAGCTAATTAGGCTTGGATTAAGAGATAAGTAAGACACTACCCCAAGGTTTTTGATAGTGAGGAATCCAATGGTGGTGTTATTTTCTTCAAATTCTAATTAGTTTGTAAGATAATTAACAGCCCTAAATTATTCTAGAAAATTCCATTAAATTACCTACAAATGTTGACTTTTGACCTTTTGGAAGGCAAGTCACTTGCTGCACTCCTTTGGCTGTCCAAGTGGATGGGGAAGCTTGGAGAACTGATCTCCCTTGGCCAATAGGGGCTGCTGGACGTGCAGGAGCTGCTGGATGTGAAGGAAACATCCAATTTGGTTAATTCTTGGTTTAATGAAGCAAATAACTTAAGAAAAAAGGCAAAAAGTCACAAAAGCTATTTTTCTCTCCAAAACAGAACCGTGAGCTTCCTTACCCAGCAGCTGCAGCTCTTGACTTCATTTCATCTTAACTTCATCATCTCATCCCAAATTAAGAAACCAAACCATCCAAACTTCCAAAACACAAAGCTAATTCGGCTAGTAGAGAAAGAATTGGAGAAAATCTCAAAAATTCCTACAAGACCAAGGAGTGAGGGAGAAAGGAATTCAAGGCTTTTTCTTCAATTAAAGAGTCTAAGGTAAGGATCTAGGCATTTAATTTCAATTAGAACCCTTGGAATTAGAAGAAAACATGTTGTAGGCTTAGATTAAAAATTTGAACAAAAATCATGAAAACTTGAAATTGATTTAGGGGTTTTGTGTTTTTGATGCTTGTGATTGTAATTCATGGATTGGAATGATGTTTGATTGAATTTTTAAGGTGTTGTAATGGTTGAAATTTGGTTTGTTGAATTTTGATTGAAATTGTGATTTGATTGAATTTTGGTTGGAATTGGAGTTTGTAGCTTTGGAAGAATTGTTGAGAATGGCTTGTAGACCATTCGGCCAGCCCTAAATGCAAGGGATATTATGTGGAAATTTTTATAAAACCAAGGGCAAAATGGTCATTTTACATGTAGGGACAAAATGGGAATTTTTGAAAAAGAGCAAGGGTAATTTGGTCATTTCAAAATTTAGGACATAGATGGAATTCTAGAAAAGATTAAGGGTATTTTAGTAACTTTACCTAATAGTGAATTTTTATAATTTTTATGTGATTGCTTAATATTAATTATTTGTTTATTAGCATCATTGTCATATTGCATAAGCTTGAGTTCTTAGAAAATACAAAGATTTCAAATGAGAAATGAGTATTTATGGGGGAATTGATTTCCAGGACTGTGTTGACTGACCGGACTGCGGTAGTCATGTATTTGAAAATTTGATTGAGATTATGAACAGAGAACTGTGTTGACTGACCGGACTGCGGTAGTCATGTATTTGAAAATATGATTGAGATTATGAACAGAGAACTGTGTTGACTGACCGGACTGCGGTAGTCATGTATTTGAAAAGATGATTGAGATTATGAACAGAGAATATGATAGTCCTGAGAAATGGGTGAGCAGAGTAAGTTAGACAGGACCGTATAGTCTGTGATTATATAGTCTGTGGGGTGAAGGATATTGGCAATTCCACAGAGGACCGTAATCTGGAGTGCAGATACTGTCGTGGTGGCCTTCCGGGTATCCTGATCTCCTAATTCTGTTTAGTTTATTCGCGTTTAGTAGGGGCTGATGGCTGAATTGCTGTACGTAATGGTAGGCCAGTTACTTACTAAACACTCAAAGGGGAAGTCTCCATGGAGCAGGGTCAAAACGAATTTGAGTCAAAAACTGCATTGCATAAATCATACTGCATTTAATTATGTGTGTAACTAATTAATTTGTTATGATATGTATTTGTTTGAAATTGTTTTAATTCTATGAGAAATTAAATGCCTGATCCGGTAATGCTGTCCCCAGATTCTAGGGGAGTGTGAATTGCAGGTGTCTGAAGATATAGTTAAATGATGAAGATGCAGAAATTCCAGAGCATATAGGATGAGACTATTTTGGGTAGACAATAATTTGTAGTAGTTAGAATTATTTTGTAGCAGTGTTTATATAAATTTTGATGATGTAAATTAGAGAACATATTTTGGATTGTAAGATAATGTATCAGAACTTTGAAAAAATTATATAAAATAAATTAAATAGTTAAATTATGTTTTATAAGAAAAAGGGGGTTACAATCCTTACCTTGAATCCTTAGTTTGATGGAGAAACCTTTGAATCCCTTTTCTCCTTTGTCTTCTTGAAATTTTAGGATTTTTCTCTCAAATATTTCTCTTTGAATATGAGATCTCACTGATACAAGCAATTCACATGCACAACAAATTCCAGCACTCTTTGCCCGAGGATCACATTCCTCCCGGTCTCCAATTCACAGTTAATAACAGAACAATCATTAATAACCAATAATCCAATAACTCAAACTCAATCCATCACAAATCATTGCATTCATATTTCTATGGAAACTTCCCTTTTTAGGTGAAATTATTCCTTAACAAGTACAATTAAAGGCATTAAAACCAAATACACAATTAATATAATTAAATTTCATGTGGACACATAGAGCTGTACACCCACACCAAAAATTATTTGATGCATCATATCAATTTGAAATTTCATGAGATTTTACAGAGAAACTACACATCCTTCATATTTCATCATATAAATTGATCTCACGAAAATTCAACCCGCAAATATTATTTTTCAATTAAAAACAGTGGCTGGACATACTCTGTAAAACACAATTCCATATTTTTAGAAAATAGCATATCAAATTCGTTTTATGTGAAATTTTACAGAGAATATCTTCAATATGTGGACCATCACATATAATTTCCTTAGTACCAAAAATCCACCAAAAATACCCTTTTTGAATTTCCAAATCATTATTACTCCTGAATAGAGTTTTCAATAAGAAAATGTAAATAATTACAAAAGGTACTTACAAAATTCTGATAAAATCCATAGATATTCCACATGGTCACAAAAGTATTACTAAATTTTCTCAAGACCAAATTCTCACAAAAAGTAATTTTCTACATTTAATTTCTCTACTGTCCAGCTTTTCGGTTTTTCCAACATTAAATCACTAAAAATACTTCCCAGGCTTTTCTGACCTTACAAAAATTCAGAGATGACCCTCATGATACATAAAATGAACTCATGGTTCCAGTTTTCCAAAATCATGTCCCAAAATTCTTGTAAAAATCAAAACAGTCCCATTCTCAGAATCAACAGTTTTTAAAAATAATTCCGGTAAAAATAGTTACAGTGCTCAAAAAAATCTGAAAAAAATACCACGATATCCAGAGGCATCAAAACATAGGAAAATGTATTTACATCCTCAAAAACATGCACGAAAACCGAGACGAAAAATCCACACAGTCACAGGACCCAAATCACAAGTAGCTTATTTCGGGTTTTCAAAATTATTTATATACCATCAACAACAGCCACAATCCATATTTAACAAGAAAACAAGGAAATAGCTTAGGAGAAAAAAAGAAACCCCTCCATACCTCGATGAAATCGAAATCCAATCGGTTGGTTTTGAAGCTCTAGTCTCCCTCTATGATATATCCAATTTTAATCGGTAGAAACTTTGATTTGGAGGCTCAAATATTAGAGAGATGCAGAATTAATTAGAGAGAAGGAGGAGAGAACAGAGCTTTCTCGGCGAGGAAGAATGAAGAATGAAGAAATGACGGGAAGAGAAGCGGTTCACGTTTCTTATTTGGCATAATTTTACAATTTTGCTATTTGCAGCCACACTTCCTCTAAGGACACCCCTCTTCTCTTATTTTTTTTTCTACAACTTACGGAACTTACGTAAAAGTCCCAAAAATCTCACAATAACACTATGAATTAATTTAATTTCCTTTTACGGTATTTATCAAACACTTAATATACGTTACGAAAAATCACAGTGTTACAATTCTCCCAACAAGAAAATTTCTAATTAAATCTCTCACGTTCATACTTATTGGGTTGTAATTTTCGGGATGTTACAATCAGCGTGATTGTTATCTTTTTAACGTGATTTTTAATTGTCGTAGAAATATCAAAATTTCACAATATGTTTGGGAGGTGAAATAATAAAAAGATTATAACTTTTTTTGGTGAGATCTAGAAAGATCATTCCTTTCCAAGTTGGCATAAAATGAGAGAGGACCTAAAAAAATAATTTCAGGATATCTCGTTTGATTTTATTAAAAAAAGGCATACCTCCTCTCATTCATAACAGAAATTATTATAAACGTTGTGTTAAAAAATTAATAAAGGAACTATCAGCGTGATTGTTATCTTTTTAACGTGATTGGTAATTGTCGTAGAAATATCAAAATTTCACGATATGTTTGGGAGGTGAAATAATAAAAAGATTATAACTTTTTTTGGTGAGATCTAGAAAGATCATTCCTTTCCAAGTTGGTATAAAATGAGAGAGGAGCTAAAAAAATAATTTCAGGATATCTCGTTTGATTTGATTAAAAAAAGCCATACCTCCTCTCATTCATAACGGAAATTATTATAAACGTTGTGATAAAAAAATAATAAACGAAACTATCAACGTGATTGTTATCTTTTTAACCTGATTGGTAATTGTCGTAGAAATATCAAAATTTCACGATATGTTTGGGAGGTGAAATAATAGAAAGATTATAACTTTTTTTTGGTGAGATCTAGAAAGATCTTTCCTGTCCAAGTTGGTATAAAATGAGAGAGGCCCTAAAAAAATAATTTCAGGATATGTCGTTTGATTTTATTAAAAAAAGGCATACCTCCTCTCATTCATAACGGAAATTATTATAAACGTTGCGTTAAAAAACTAATAAAGGAACTATCAGCGTGATTGTTGTCTTTTTAACGTGATTGGTAATTGTCGTAGAAATATCAAAATTTCACAATATGTTTGGGAGGTGAAATAATAAAAAGATTATAACTTTTTTTGGTGAGATCTAGATAGATCATTCCTTTCCAAGTTGGCATAAAATGAGAGAGGACCTAAAAAAATAATTTCAGGATATCTCGTTTGATTTTATTAAAAAAAGGCATACCTCCTCTCATTCATAACGGAAATTATTATAAATGTTGTGATAAAAAACTAATAAAGGAACTATCAGCGTGATTTTTATCTTTTTAACGTGATTGGTAATTGTCGTAGAAATATCAAAATTTCACAATATGTTTGGGAGGTGAAATAATAAAAAGATTATAACTTTTTTTGGTGAGATCTAGAAAGATCATTCCTTTCCAAGTTGGCATAAAATGAGAGAGGACCTAAAAAAATAATTTCAGGATATCTCGTTTGATTTTATTAAAAAAAGGCATACCTCCTCTCATTCATAACATAAATTATTATAAACGTTGTGTTAAAAAATTAATAAAGGAACTATCAGCGTGATTGTTATCTTTTTAACGTGATTGGTAATTGTCGTAGAAATATCAAAATTTCACGATATGTTTGGGAGGTGAAATAATAAAAAGATTATAACTTTTTTTGGTGAGATCTAGAAAGATCATTCCTTTCCAAGTTGGTATAAAATGAGAGAGGACCTAAAAAAATAATTTCAGGATATCTCGTTTGATTTGATTAAAAAAAGCCATACCTCCTCTCATTCATAACGGAAATTATTATAAACGTTGTGATAAAAAAATAATAAAGGAAACTATCAACGTGATTGTTATCTTTTTAACCTGATTGGTAATTGTCGTAGAAATATCAAAATTTCACGATATGTTTGGGAGGTGAAATAATAGAAAGATTATAACTTTTTTTTGGTGAGATCTAGAAAGATCTTTCCTTTCCAAGTTGGTATAAAATGAGAGAGGCCCTAAAAAAATAATTTCAGGATATGTCGTTTGATTTTATTAAAAAAAGGCATACCTCCTCTCATTCATAACAGAAATTATTATAAACGTTGTGTTAAAAAACTAATAAAGGAACTATCAGCGTGATTGTTGTCTTTTTAACGTGATTGGTAATTGTCGTAGAAATATCAAAATTTCACAATATGTTTGGGAGGTGGAATAATAAAAAGATTATAACTTTTTTTGGTGAGATCTAGATAGATCATTCCTTTCCAAGTTGGCATAAAATGAGAGAGGACCTAAAAAAATAATTTCAGGATATCTCGTTTGATTTTATTAAAAAAAGGCATACCTCCTCTCATTCATAACGGAAATTATTATAAACGTTGCGTTAAAAAACTAATAAAGGAACTATCAGCGTGATTGTTGTCTTTTTAACGTGATTGGTAATTGTCGTAGAAATATCAAAATTTCACAATATGTTTGGGAGGTGAAATAATAAAAAGATTATAACTTTTTTTGGTGAGATCTAGCTAGATCATTCCTTTCCAAGTTGGCATAAAATGAGAGAGGACCTAAAAAAATAATTTCAGGATATCTCGTTTGATTTTATTAAAAAAAGGCATACCTCCTCTCATTCATAACGGAAAGTATTATAAACGTTGTGACAAAAGATTAATAAAGGAAACTATCAACGTGATTGTTATCTTTTTAACGTGATTTTTAATTGTCGTAGAAATATCAAAATTTCACGATATGTTTGGGAGGTGAAATAATAAAAAGATTATAACTTTTTTTGGTGAGATCTAGAAAGATCATTCCTTTCCAAGTTGGCATAAAATGAGAGAGGACCTAAAAAAATAATTTCAGGATATCTCGTTTGATTTTATTAAAAAAAGGCATACCTCCTCTCATTCATAACAGAAATTATTATAAACGTTGTGTTAAAAAATTAATAAAGGAACTATCAGCGTGATTGTTATCTTTTTAACGTGATTGGTAATTGTCGTAGAAATATCAAATTTCACGATATGTTTGGGAGGTGAAATAATAAAAAGATTATAACTTTTTTTGGTGAGATCTAGAAAGATCATTCCTTTCCAAGTTGGTATAAAATGAGAGAGGACCTAAAAAAATAATTTCAGGATATCTCGTTTGATTTGATTAAAAAAAGCCATACCTCCTCTCATTCATAACGGAAATTATTATAAACGTTGTGATAAAAAAATAATAAAGGAAACTATCAACGTGATTGTTATCTTTTTAACCTGATTGGTAATTGTCGTAGAAATATCAAAATTTCACGATATGTTTGGGAGGTGAAATAATAGAAAGATTATAACTTTTTTTTGGTGAGATCTAGAAAGATCTTTCCTTTCCAAGTTGGTATAAAATGAGAGAGGCCCTAAAAAAATAATTTCAGGATATGTCGTTTGATTTTATTAAAAAAAGGCATACCTCCTCTCATTCATAACAGAAATTATTATAAACGTTGTGTTAAAAAACTAATAAAGGAACTATCAGCGTGATTGTTATCTTTTTAACGTGATTGGTAATTGTCGTAGAAATATCAAAATTTCACAATATGTTTGGGAGGTGGAATAATAAAAAGATTATAACTTTTTTTGGTGAGATCTAGATAGATCATTCCTTTCCAAGTTGGCATAAAATGAGAGAGGACCTAAAAAAATAATTTCAGGATATCTCGTTTGATTTTATTAAAAAAAGGCATACCTCCTCTCATTCATAACGGAAATTATTATAAACGTTGCGTTAAAAAACTAATAAAGGAACTATCAGCGTGATTGTTGTCTTTTTAACGTGATTGGTAATTGTCGTAGAAATATCAAAATTTCACAATATGTTTGGGAGGTGAAATAATAAAAAGATTATAACTTTTTTTGGTGAGATCTAGCTAGATCATTCCTTTCCAAGTTGGCATAAAATGAGAGAGGACCTAAAAAAATAATTTCAGGATATCTCGTTTGATTTTATTAAAAAAAGGCATACCTCCTCTCATTCATAACGGAAAGTATTATAAACGTTGTGACAAAAGATTAATAAAGGAAACTATCAACGTGATTGTTATCTTTTTAACGTGATTTTTAATTGTCGTAGAAATATCAAAATTTCACGATATGTTTGGGAGGTGAAATAATAAAAAGATTATAACTTTTTTTGGTGAGATCTAGAAAGATCATTCCTTTCCAAGTTGGTATAAAATGAGAGAGGACCTAAAAAAATAATTTCAGGATATCTCGTTTGATTTGATTAAAAAAAGCCATACCTCCTCTCATTCATAACGGAAATTATTATAAACGTTGTGATAAAAAAATAATAAAGGAAACTATCAACGTGATTGTTATCTTTTTAACCTGATTGGTAATTGTCGTAGAAATATCAAAATTTCACGATATGTTTGGGAGGTGAAATAATAGAAAGATTATAACTTTTTTTTGGTGAGATCTAGAAAGATCTTTCCTTTCCAAGTTGGTATAAAATGAGAGAGGCCCTAAAAAAATAATTTCAGGATATGTCGTTTGATTTTATTAAAAAAAGGCATACCTCCTCTCATTCATAACAGAAATTATTATAAACGTTGTGTTAAAAAACTAATAAAGGAACTATCAGCGTGATTGTTATCTTTTTAACGTGATTGGTAATTGTCGTAGAAATATCAAAATTTCACAATATGTTTGGGAGGTGGAATAATAAAAAGATTATAACTTTTTTTGGTGAGATCTAGATAGATCATTCCTTTCCAAGTTGGCATAAAATGAGAGAGGACCTAAAAAAATAATTTCAGGATATCTCGTTTGATTTTATTAAAAAAAGGCATACCTCCTCTCATTCATAACGGAAATTATTATAAACGTTGTGATAAAAAACTAATAAAGGAACTATCAGCGTGATTGTTATCTTTTTAACGTGATTGGTAATTGTCGTAGAAATATCAAAATTTCACAATATGTTTGGGAGGTGAAATAATAAAAAGATTATAACTTTTTTTGGTGAGATCTAGATAGATCATTCCTTTCCAAGTTGGCATAAAATGAGAGAGGACCTAAAAAAATAATTTCAGGATATCTCGTTTGATTTTATTAAAAAAAGGCATACCTCCTCTCATTCATAACGGAAATTATTATAAATGTTGTGATAAAAAACTAATAAAGGAACTATCAGCGTGATTTTTATCTTTTTAACGTGATTTGTAATTGTTTTAGAAATATCAAAATTTCACAATATGTTTGGGAGGTGAAATAATAAAAAGATTATAACTTTTTTTGGTGAGATCTAGAAAGATCATTCCTTTCCAAGTTGGCATAAAATGAGAGAGGACCTAAAAAAATAATTTCAGGATATCTCGTTTGATTTTATTAAAAAAAGGCATACCTCCTCTCATTCATAACGGAAATTATTATAAACGTGATTGTTATCTTTTTAACGCGATTATTAATTGTCATAGAAATATCAAAATTTCACGATATGTTTTGGAGGTGAAATAATAAAAAGATTATAACTTTTTTTTGGTGAGATCTAGAAAGATCATTCCTTTCCAAGTTGGTATAAAATGAGAGAGGCCCTAAAAAAATAATTTCAGGATATCTCGTTTGATTTTATTAAAAAAAGGCATACCTTCTCTCATTCATAACGGAAATTATTATAAACGTTGTGTTAAAAAACTAATAAAGGAACTATCAGCGTGATTTTTATCTTTTTAACGTGACTGGTAATTGTCGTAGAAATATCAAAATTTCATGATATGTTTGGGAGGTGAAATAATAAAAAGATTATAACTTTTTTTGGTGAGATCTAGAAAGATCATTCCTTTCCAAGTTGGCATAAAATGAGAGAGGACCTAAAAAAATAATTTCAGGATATCTCGTTTGATTTTATTAAAAAAAGCCATAGCTCCTCTCATTCATAATAGAAATTATTATAAACGTTGTGTTAAAAAATTAATAAAGGAACTATCAGCGTGATTGTTATCTTTTTAACGTGATTGGTAATTGTCGTAGAAATATCAAAATTTCACGATATGTTTGGGAGGTGAAATAATAAAAAGATTATAACTTTTTTTGGTGAGATCTAGAAAGATCATTCCTTTCCAAGTTGGTATAAAATGAGAGAGGACCTAAAAAAATAATTTCAGGATATCTCGTTTGATTTTATTAAAAAAAGGCATACCTCCTCTCATTCATAACGGAAATTATTATAAACGTGATTGTTATCTTTTTAACGTGATTATTAATTGTCATAGAAATATCAAAATTTCACGATATGTTTTGGAGGTGAAATAATAAAAAGATTATAACTTTTTTTTGGTGAGATCTAGAAAGATCATTCCTTTCCAAGTTGGTATAAAATGAGAGAGGCCCTAAAAAAATAATTTCAGGATATCTCGTTTGATTTTATTAAAAAAAGGCATACCTTCTCTCATTCATAACGGAAATTATTATAAACGTTGTGTTAAAAAACTAATAAAGGAACTATCAGCGTGATTTTTATCTTTTTAACGTGACTGGTAATTGTCGTAGAAATATCAAAATTTCATGATATGTTTGGGAGGTGAAATAATAAAAAGATTATAACTTTTTTTGGTGAGATCTAGAAAGATCATTTCTTTCCAAGTTGGCATAAAATGAGAGAGGACCTAAAAAAATAATTTCAGGATATCTCGTTTGATTTTATTAAAAAAAGCCATAGCTCCTCTCATTCATAATAGAAATTATTATAAACGTTGTGTTAAAAAATTAATAAAGGAACTATCAGCGTGATTGTTATCTTTTTAACGTGATTGGTAATTGTCGTAGAAATATCAAAATTTCACGATATGTTTGGGAGGTGAAATAATAAAAAGATTATAACTTTTTTTGGTGAGATCTAGAAAGATCATTCCTTTCCAAGTTGGTATAAAATGAGAGAGGACCTAAAAAAATAATTTCAGGATATCTCGTTTGATTTTATTAAAAAAAGGCATACCTCCTCTCATTCATAACGGAAATTATTATAAACGTGATTGTTATCTTTTTAACGTGATTATTAATTGTCATAGAAATATCAAAATTTCACGATATGTTTTGGAGGTGAAATAATAAAAAGATTATAGCTTTTTTTTGGTGAGATCTAGAAAGATCATTCCTTTCCAAGTTGGTATAAAATGAGAGAGGCCCTAAAAAAATAATTTCAGGATATCTCGTTTGATTTTATTAAAAAAAGGCATACCTTCTCTCATTCATAACGGAAATTATTATAAACGTTGTGTTAAAAAACTAATAAAGGAACTATCAGCGTGATTTTTATCTTTTTAACGTGACTGGTAATTGTCGTAGAAATATCAAAATTTCATGATATGTTTGGGAGGTGAAATAATAAAAAGATTATAACTTTTTTTGGTGAGATCTAGAAAGATCATTCCTTTCCAAGTTGGCATAAAATGAGAGAGGACCTAAAAAAATAATTTCAGGATATCTCGTTTGATTTTATTAAAAAAAGCCATAGCTCCTCTCATTCATAATAGAAATTATTATAAACGTTGTGTTAAAAAATTAATAAAGGAACTATCAGCGTGATTGTTATCTTTTTAACGTGATTGGTAATTGTCGTAGAAATATCAAAATTTCACGATATGTTTGGGAGGTGAAATAATAAAAAGATTATAACTTTTTTTGGTGAGATCTAGAAAGATCATTCCTTTCCAAGTTGGTATAAAATGAGAGAGGACCTAAAAAAATAATTTCAGGATATCTCGTTTGATTTTATTAAAAAAAGGCATACCTCCTCTCGTTCATAACGGAAAGTATTATAAACGTTGTGACAAAAAATTAATAAAGCAAACTATCAACGTGATTGTTATCTTTTTAACGTGATTATTAATTGTCGTAGAAATATCAAAATTTCACGATATGTTTGGGAGGTGAAATAATAAAAAGATTATAACTTTTTTTTGGTGAGATCTAGAAAGATCATTCCTTTCCAAGTTGGTATAAAATGAGAGAGGCCCTAAAAAAATAATTTCAGGATATCTCGTTTGATTTTATTAAAAAAAGGCATACCTTCTCTCATTCATAACGGAAATTATTATAAACGTTGTGTTAAAAAACTAATAAAGGAACTATCAGCGTGATTTTTATCTTTTTAACGTGACTGGTAATTGTCGTAGAAATATCAAAATTTCATGATATGTTTGGGAGGTGAAATAATAAAAAGATTATAACTTTTTTTGGTGAGATCTAGAAAGATCATTCCTTTCCAAGTTGGCATAAAATGAGAGAGGACCTAAAAAAATAATTTCAGGATATCTCGTTTGATTTTATTAAAAAAAGCCATAGCTCCTCTCATTCATAATAGAAATTATTATAAACGTTGTGTTAAAAAATTAATAAAGGAACTATCAGCGTGATTGTTATCTTTTTAACGTGATTGGTAATTGTCGTAGAAATATCAAAATTTCACGATATGTTTGGGAGGTGAAATAATAAAAAGATTATAACTTTTTTTGGTGAGATCTAGAAAGATCATTCCTTTCCAAGTTGGTATAAAATGAGAGAGGACCTAAAAAAATAATTTCAGGATATCTCGTTTGATTTTATTAAAAAAAGGCATACCTCCTCTCGTTCATAACGGAAAGTATTATAAACGTTGTGACAAAAAATTAATAAAGCAAACTATCAACGTGATTGTTATCTTTTTAACGTGATTATTAATTGTCGTAGAAATATCAAAATTTCACGATATGTTTGGGAGGTGAAATAATAAAAAGATTATAACTTTTTTTTGGTGAGATCTAGAAAGATCATTCCTTTCCAAGTTGGTATAAAATGAGAGAGGCCCTAAAAAAATAATTTCAGGATATCTCGTTTGATTTTATTAAAAAAAGGCATACCTTCTCTCATTCATAACGGAAATTATTATAAACGTTGTGTTAAAAAACTAATAAAGGAACTATCAGCGTGATTTTTATCTTTTTAACGTGACTGGTAATTGTCGTAGAAATATCAAAATTTCATGATATGTTTGGGAGGTGAAATAATAAAAAGATTATAACTTTTTTTGGTGAGATCTAGAAAGATCATTCCTTTCCAAGTTGGCATAAAATGAGAGAGGACCTAAAAAAATAATTTCAGGATATCTCGTTTGATTTTATTAAAAAAAGCCATAGCTCCTCTCATTCATAATAGAAATTATTATAAACGTTGTGTTAAAAAATTAATAAAGGAACTATCAGCGTGATTGTTATCTTTTTAACGTGATTGGTAATTGTCGTAGAAATATCAAAATTTCACGATATGTTTGGGAGGTGAAATAATAAAAAGATTATAACTTTTTTTGGTGAGATCTAGAAAGATCATTCCTTTCCAAGTTGGTATAAAATGAGAGAGGACCTAAAAAAATAATTTCAGGATATCTCGTTTGATTTTATTAAAAAAAGGCATACCTCCTCTCGTTCATAACGGAAAGTATTATAAACGTTGTGACAAAAAATTAATAAAGCAAACTATCAACGTGATTGTTATCTTTTTAACGTGATTATTAATTGTCGTAGAAATATCAAAATTTCACGATATGTTTGGGAGGTGAAATAATAAAAAGATTATAACTTTTTTTTGGTGAGATCTAGAAAGATCATTCCTTTCCAAGTTGGTATAAAATGAGAGAGGCCCTAAAAAAATAATTTCAGGATATCTCGTTTGATTTTATTAAAAAAAGGCATACCTTCTCTCATTCATAACGGAAATTATTATAAACGTTGTGTTAAAAAACTAATAAAGGAACTATCAGCGTGATTTTTATCTTTTTAACGTGACTGGTAATTGTCGTAGAAATATCAAAATTTCATGATATGTTTGGGAGGTGAAATAATAAAAAGATTATAACTTTTTTTGGTGAGATCTAGAAAGATCATTCCTTTCCAAGTTGGCATAAAATGAGAGAGGACCTAAAAAAATAATTTCAGGATATCTCGTTTGATTTTATTAAAAAAAGCCATAGCTCCTCTCATTCATAATAGAAATTATTATAAACGTTGTGTTAAAAAATTAATAAAGGAACTATCAGCGTGATTGTTATCTTTTTAACGTGATTGGTAATTGTCGTAGAAATATCAAAATTTCACGATATGTTTGGGAGGTGAAATAATAAAAAGATTATAACTTTTTTTGGTGAGATCTAGAAAGATCATTCCTTTCCAAGTTGGTATAAAATGAGAGAGGACCTAAAAAAATAATTTCAGGATATCTCGTTTGATTTTATTAAAAAAAGGCATACCTCCTCTCATTCATAACGGAAATTATTATAAACGTGATTGTTATCTTTTTAACGTGATTATTAATTGTCATAGAAATATCAAAATTTCACGATATGTTTTGGAGGTGAAATAATAAAAAGATTATAACTTTTTTTTGGTGAGATCTAGAAAGATCATTCCTTTCCAAGTTGGTATAAAATGAGAGAGGCCCTAAAAAAATAATTTCAGGATATCTCGTTTGATTTTATTAAAAAAAGGCATACCTTCTCTCATTCATAACGGAAATTATTATAAACGTTGTGTTAAAAAACTAATAAAGGAACTATCAGCGTGATTTTTATCTTTTTAACGTGACTGGTAATTGTCGTAGAAATATCAAAATTTCATGATATGTTTGGGAGGTGAAATAATAAAAAGATTATAACTTTTTTTGGTGAGATCTAGAAAGATCATTCCTTTCCAAGTTGGCATAAAATGAGAGAGGACCTAAAAAAATAATTTCAGGATATCTCGTTTGATTTTATTAAAAAAAGGCATACCTCCTCTCATTCATAACAGAAATTATTATAAACGTTGTGTTAAAAAACTAATAAAGGAACTATCAGCGTGATTGTTATCTTTTTAACGTGATTGGTAATTGTCGTAGAAATATCAAAATTTCACAATATGTTTGGGAGGTGAAATAATAAAAAGATTATAACTTTTTTTGGTGAGATCTAGCTAGATCATTCCTTTCCAAGTTGGCATAAAATGAGAGAGGACCTAAAAAAATAATTTCAGGATATCTCGTTTGATTTTATTAAAAAAAGGCATACCTCCTCTCATTCATAACGGAAAGTATTATAAACGTTGTGACAAAAGATTAATAAAGGAAACTATCAACGTGATTGTTATCTTTTTAACGTGATTTTTAATTGTCGTAGAAATATCAAAATTTCACGATATGTTTGGGAGGTGAAATAATAAAAAGATTATAACTTTTTTTTGGTGAGATCTAGAAAGATCATTCCTTTCCAAGTTGGTATAAAATGAGAGAGGCGCTAAAAAAATAATTTCAGGATATCTCGTTTGATTTTATTTAAAAAAGGCATACCTCCTCTCATTCATAACGCAAATTATTATAAAAGTTGTGATAAAAAACTAATAAAGGAACAATTAGCGTGATTTTTATCTTTTTAACGTGATTGGTAATTGTCGAAGAAATATCAAAATTTCACGATATGTTTGAGAGGTGAAATAATAAAAAGATTATAACTTTTTTGGGTGAGATCTAGAAAGATCATTCCTTTCCAAGTTGGCATAAAATGAGAGAGGACCTAAAAAAAATAATTTCAGGATATCCAGTTTGATTTTATTAAAAAAAGGCATACCTCCCTTCATTCATAATGGAATTTGTTATAAACGTTGTGACAAAAAATTAATAAAGCAAACTATCAACGTGATTGTTATCTTTTTAACGTGATTGGTAAATTTTATGATATGTTTAGGAGGTGAAACAATAAAAAGATTATAACTTTTTTTGGTGAGATCTAGAAACATCATTCCTTCCCAAGTTGGCATAAAATGAGAGAGGACCTAAAAAAAATAATTTCAGGATATCTAGTTTGATTTTATTAAAAAAAGGCATACCGCCCTTCATTCATAATGGAATTTGTTATAAACGTTGTGACAAAAAATTAATAAAGCAAACTATCAACGTGATTGTTATCTTTTTAACGTGATTGGTAAATTTTATGATATGTTTGTGAGGTGAAACAATAAAAAGATTATAACTTTTTTTGGTGAGATCTAGATAGATCATTCCTTTCCAAGTTGGCATAAAATGCGAGAGGACCTAAAAAATAATTTCAGGATATCTCGTTTGATTTTATTAAAAAAAAGGCATACCTCCTCTCATTCATAACGGAAAGTATTATAAATATTGTGATAAAAAAATAATAAAGGAAACTATCAACGTGATTGTTATCTTTTTAACGTGATTGGTAATTGTCAGAGAAATATCAAAATTTCACGATATACTTCGAAGGTGAAATAATAAAATGATTATAACTTTTTTTCGTGAGATCTAGAAAGATCATTCCCTTACAAGTTGGCATAAAATGAGAGAGGACCTAAAAAAATAATTTCAGGATATCTCGTTTGATTTTATTAAAAAAAGGGATACGTCCCCTCATTCATAACGGAAATTATTATAAGCGTTGTGATAAAAAACTAATAAAGGAACTATCAGCTTGATTGTTATCTTTTTAACGTGATTAGTAACTGTCGTAGAAATATCAAAATTTCACGATATGTTTGGGAGGTGAAATAATAAAAAGATTATAACTTTTTTTGGTGATATCTAGAAAGATCATTCCCTTCCAAGTTGGCATAAAATGAGAGAGGACCTAAAAAAATAATTTCAGGATATCTCGTTTGATTTTATTAAAAAAAGGGATACCTCCTCTCATTCATAACAGAAATTATTATAAACGCTGTGATGAAAAACTAATAAAGGAACTATCAGCGTGATTGTTAACTTTTTATCGTGATTGCTAACTGTCGTAGAAATATCAAAATTTGACGATATGTTTGGGAGGTGAAATAATAAAAAGATGATAACTTTTTTTGGTGAGATCTAGATAGATCATTCCTTTCCAAGTTGGCATAAAATGCGAGAGGACCTAAAAAAATAATTTCAGGATATCTCGTTTGATTTTATTAAAAGAAGGGATACCTCCTCTCATTCATAACGGAAATTATTATAAACGCTGAGATAAAAAACTAATAAAGGAACTATCAGCGTGATTGTTATCTTTTTAACGTGATTGCTAACTGTCGTAGAAATATCAAAATTTCACGATATGTTTGGGAAGTGAAATAATAAAAAGATTATAACTTTTTTTGGTGATATCTAGAAAGATCATTCCCTTCCAAGTTGCATTAAAATGAGAGAGGACCTAAAAAAATAATTTCAGGATATCTTGTTTGATTTGATTCAAAAAAAGCCATACCTCCTCTCATTCATAACGGAAATTATTATAAGCGTTGTGATAAAAAACTAATAAAGGAACTATCAGCGTGATTGTTATCTTTTTATCGTGATTGCTAACTGTCGTAGAAATATCAAAATTTCACGATATGTTTGGGAGGTGAAATAATAAAAAGATTATAACTTTTTTTGGTGAGATCTAGATAGATCATTCCTTTCCAAGTTGGCATAAAATGCGAGAGGACCTAAAAAAATAATTTCAGGATATCTCGTTTGATTTTATTAAAAAAAGGGATACCTCCTCTCATTCATAACGGAAATTATTATAAACGCTGAAATAAAAAACTAATAAAGGAACTATCAGCGTGATTGTTATCTTTTTAACGTTATTGCTAACTGTCGTAGAAATATCAAAATTTCACGATATTTTTGGGAGGTGAAATAATAAAAAGATTATAACTTTTTTTGGTGATATCTAGAAAGATCATTCCCTTCCAAGTTGGCATAAAATGAGAGAGGACCTAAAAAAATAATTTCAGGATATCTCGTTTGATTTTATTAAAAAAAGGCATACCTCCTCTCATTTATAACGGAAAGTATTAGAAACGTTGTGACAAAAAATTAATAAAGGAAACTATCAACGTGATTGTTATCTTTTTAACGCGATTATTAATTGTCGTAGAAATATCAAAATTTCACGATATGTTTGAGAGGTGAAATAATAAAAAGATTATAACTTTTTTGGGTGAGATCTAGAAAGATCATTCCTTTCCAAGTTGGCATAAAATGAGAGAGGACCTAAAAAAAATAATTTCAGGATATCTAGTTTGATTTTATTAAAAAAAGGCATACCTCCCTTCATTCATAATGGAATTTGTTATAAACGTTGTGACAAAAAATTAATAAAGCAAACTATCAACGTGATTGTTATCTTTTTAACGTGATTGGTAAATTTTATGATATGTTTAGGAGGTGAAACAATAAAAAGATTATAACTTTTTTTGGTGAGATCTAGAAACATCATTCCTTTCCAAGTTGGCATAAAATGAGAGAGGACCTAAAAAAAATAATTTCAGGATATCTAGTTTGATTTTATTAAAAAAAGGCATACCGCCCTTCATTCATAATGGAATTTGTTATAAACGTTGTGACAAAAAATTAATAAAGCAAACTATCAACGTGATTGTTATCTTTTTAACGTGATTGGTAAATTTTATGATATGTTTGTGAGGTGAAACAATAAAAAGATTATAACTTTTTTTGGTGAGATCTAGATAGATCATTCCTTTCCAAGTTGGCATAAAATGCGAGAGGACCTAAAAAATAATTTCAGGATATCTCGTTTGATTTTATTAAAAAAAAGGCATACCTCCTCTCATTCATAACGGAAAGTATTATAAATATTGTGATAAAAAAATAATAAAGGAAACTATCAACGTGATTGTTATCTTTTTAACGTGATTGGTAATTGTCAGAGAAATATCAAAATTTCACGATATACTTCGAAGGTGAAATAATAAAATGATTATAACTTTTTTTCGTGAGATCTAGAAAGATCATTCCCTTACAAGTTGGCATAAAATGAGAGAGGACCTAAAAAAATAATTTCAGGATATCTCGTTTGATTTTATTAAAAAAAGGGATACGTCCCCTCATTCATAACGGAAATTATTATAAGCGTTGTGATAAAAAACTAATAAAGGAACTATCAGCTTGATTGTTATCTTTTTAACGTGATTAGTAACTGTCGTAGAAATATCAAAATTTCACGATATGTTTGGGAGGTGAAATAATAAAAAGATTATAACTTTTTTTGGTGATATCTAGAAAGATCATTCCCTTCCAAGTTGGCATAAAATGAGAGAGGACCTAAAAAAATAATTTCAGGATATCTCGTTTGATTTTATTAAAAAAAGGGATACCTCCTCTCATTCATAACAGAAATTATTATAAACGCTGTGATGAAAAACTAATAAAGGAACTATCAGCGTGATTGTTAACTTTTTATCGTGATTGCTAACTGTCGTAGAAATATCAAAATTTGACGATATGTTTGGGAGGTGAAATAATAAAAAGATGATAACTTTTTTTGGTGAGATCTAGATAGATCATTCCTTTCCAAGTTGGCATAAAATGCGAGAGGACCTAAAAAAATAATTTCAGGATATCTCGTTTGATTTTATTAAAAGAAGGGATACCTCCTCTCATTCATAACGGAAATTATTATAAACGCTGAGATAAAAAACTAATAAAGGAACTATCAGCGTGATTGTTATCTTTTTAACGTGATTGCTAACTGTCGTAGAAATATCAAAATTTCACGATATGTTTGGGAAGTGAAATAATAAAAAGATTATAACTTTTTTTGGTGATATCTAGAAAGATCATTCCCTTCCAAGTTGCATTAAAATGAGAGAGGACCTAAAAAAATAATTTCAGGATATCTTGTTTGATTTGATTCAAAAAAAGCCATACCTCCTCTCATTCATAACGGAAATTATTATAAGCGTTGTGATAAAAAACTAATAAAGGAACTATCAGCGTGATTGTTATCTTTTTATCGTGATTGCTAACTGTCGTAGAAATATCAAAATTTCACGATATGTTTGGGAGGTGAAATAATAAAAAGATTATAACTTTTTTTGGTGAGATCTAGATAGATCATTCCTTTCCAAGTTGGCATAAAATGCGAGAGGACCTAAAAAAATAATTTCAGGATATCTCGTTTGATTTTATTAAAAAAAGGGATACCTCCTCTCATTCATAACGGAAATTATTATAAACGCTGAAATAAAAAACTAATAAAGGAACTATCAGCGTGATTGTTATCTTTTTAACGTTATTGCTAACTGTCGTAGAAATATCAAAATTTCACGATATTTTTGGGAGGTGAAATAATAAAAAGATTATAACTTTTTTTGGTGATATCTAGAAAGATCATTCCCTTCCAAGTTGGCATAAAATGAGAGAGGACCTAAAAAAATAATTTCAGGATATCTCGTTTGATTTTATTAAAAAAAGGCATACCTCCTCTCATTTATAACGGAAAGTATTAGAAACGTTGTGACAAAAAATTAATAAAGGAAACTATCAACGTGATTGTTATCTTTTTAACGCGATTATTAATTGTCGTAGAAATATCAAAATTTCACGATATGTTTGAGAGGTGAAATAATAAAAAGATTATAACTTTTTTGGGTGAGATCTAGAAAGATCATTCCTTTCCAAGTTGGCATAAAATGAGAGAGGACCTAAAAAAAATAATTTCAGGATATCTAGTTTGATTTTATTAAAAAAAGGCATACCTCCCTTCATTCATAATGGAATTTGTTATAAACGTTGTGACAAAAAATTAATAAAGCAAACTATCAACGTGATTGTTATCTTTTTAACGTGATTGGTAAATTTTATGATATGTTTAGGAGGTGAAACAATAAAAAGATTATAACTTTTTTTGGTGAGATCTAGAAACATCATTCCTTTCCAAGTTGGCATAAAATGAGAGAGGACCTAAAAAAAATAATTTCAGGATATCTAGTTTGATTTTATTAAAAAAAGGCATACCGCCCTTCATTCATAATGGAATTTGTTATAAACGTTGTGACAAAAAATTAATAAAGCAAACTATCAACGTGATTGTTATCTTTTTAACGTGATTGGTAAATTTTATGATATGTTTGTGAGGTGAAACAATAAAAAGATTATAACTTTTTTTGGTGAGATCTAGGTAGATCATTCCTTTCCAAGTTGGCATAAAATGCGAGAGGACCTAAAAAATAATTTCAGGATATCTCGTTTGATTTTATTAAAAAAAAGGCATACCTCCTCTCATTCATAACGGAAAGTATTATAAATATTGTGATAAAAAAATAATAAAGGAAACTATCAACGTGATTGTTATCTTTTTAACGTGATTGGTAATTGTCATAGAAATATCAAAATTTCACGATATACTTCGAAGGTGAAATAATAAAACGATTATAACTTTTTTTCGTGAGATCTAGAAAGATCATTCCCTTACAAGTTGGCATAAAATGAGAGAGGACCTAAAAAAATAATTTCAGGATATCTCGTTTGATTTTATTAAAAAAAGGGATACGTCCTCTCATTCATAACGGAAATTATTATAAGCGTTGTGATAAAAAACTAATAAAGGAACTATCAGCTTGATTGTTATCTTTTTAACGTGATTAGTAACTGTCGTAGAAATATCAAAATTTCACGATATGTTTGGGAGGTGAAATAATAAAAAGATTATAACTTTTTTTGGTGATATCTAGAAAGATCATTCCCTTCCAAGTTGGCATAAAATGAGAGAGGACCTAAAAAATTAATTTCAGGATATCTCGTTTGATTTTATTAAAAAAAGGGATACCTCCTCTCATTCATAACAGAAATTATTATAAACGCTGTGATGAAAAACTAATAAAGGAACTATCAGCGTGATTGTTAACTTTTTATCGTGATTGCTAACTGTCGTAGAAATATCAAAATTTGACGATATGTTTGGGAGGTGAAATAATAAAAAGATGATAACTTTTTTTGGTGAGATCTAGATAGATCATTCCTTTCCAAGTTGGCATAAAATGCGAGAGGACCTAAAAAAATAATTTCAGGATATCTCGTTTGATTTTATTAAAAGAAGGGATACCTCCTCTCATTCATAACGGAAATTATTATAAACGCTGAGATAAAAAACTAATAAAGGAACTATCAGCGTGATTGTTATCTTTTTAACGTGATTGCTAACTGTCGTAGAAATATCAAAATTTCACGATATGTTTGGGAAGTGAAATAATAAAAAGATTATAACTTTTTTTGGTGATATCTAGAAAGATCATTCCCTTCCAAGTTGCATTAAAATGAGAGAGGACCTAAAAAAATAATTTCAGGATATCTTGTTTGATTTGATTCAAAAAAAGCCATACCTCCTCTCATTCATAACGGAAATTATTATAAGCGTTGTGATAAAAAACTAATAAAGGAACTATCAGCGTGATTGTTATCTTTTTATCGTGATTGCTAACTGTCGTAGAAATATCAAAATTTCACGATATGTTTGGGAGGTGAAATAATAAAAAGATTATAACTTTTTTTGGTGAGATCTAGATAGATCATTCCTTTCCAAGTTGGCATAAAATGCGAGAGGACCTAAAAAAATAATTTCAGGATATCTCGTTTGATTTTATTAAAAAAAGGGATACCTCCTCTCATTCATAACGGAAATTATTATAAACGCTGAAATAAAAAACTAATAAAGGAACTATCAGCGTGATTGTTATCTTTTTAACGTTATTGCTAACTGTCGTAGAAATATCAAAATTTCACGATATTTTTGGGAGGTGAAATAATAAAAAGATTATAACTTTTTTTGGTGATATCTAGAAAGATCATTCCCTTCCAAGTTGGCATAAAATGAGAGAGGACCTAAAAAAATAATTTCAGGATATCTCGTTTGATTTTATTAAAAAAAGGCATACCTCCTCTCATTTATAACGGAAAGTATTAGAAACGTTGTGACAAAAAATTAATAAAGGAAACTATCAACGTGATTGTTATCTTTTTAACGCGATTATTAATTGTCGTAGAAATATCAAAATTTCACGATATGTTTGAGAGGTGAAATAATAAAAAGATTATAACTTTTTTGGGTGAGATCTAGAAAGATCATTCCTTTCCAAGTTGGCATAAAATGAGAGAGGACCTAAAAAAAATAATTTCAGGATATCTAGTTTGATTTTATTAAAAAAAGGCATACCTCCCTTCATTCATAATGGAATTTGTTATAAACGTTGTGACAAAAAATTAATAAAGCAAACTATCAACGTGATTGTTATCTTTTTAACGTGATTGGTAAATTTTATGATATGTTTAGGAGGTGAAACAATAAAAAGATTATAACTTTTTTTGGTGAGATCTAGAAACATCATTCCTTTCCAAGTTGGCATAAAATGAGAGAGGACCTAAAAAAAATAATTTCAGGATATCTAGTTTGATTTTATTAAAAAAAGGCATACCGCCCTTCATTCATAATGGAATTTGTTATAAACGTTGTGACAAAAAATTAATAAAGCAAACTATCAACGTGATTGTTATCTTTTTAACGTGATTGGTAAATTTTATGATATGTTTGTGAGGTGAAACAATAAAAAGATTATAACTTTTTTTGGTGAGATCTAGGTAGATCATTCCTTTCCAAGTTGGCATAAAATGCGAGAGGACCTAAAAAATAATTTCAGGATATCTCGTTTGATTTTATTAAAAAAAAGGCATACCTCCTCTCATTCATAACGGAAAGTATTATAAATATTGTGATAAAAAAATAATAAAGGAAACTATCAACGTGATTGTTATCTTTTTAACGTGATTGGTAATTGTCATAGAAATATCAAAATTTCACGATATACTTCGAAGGTGAAATAATAAAACGATTATAACTTTTTTTCGTGAGATCTAGAAAGATCATTCCCTTACAAGTTGGCATAAAATGAGAGAGGACCTAAAAAAATAATTTCAGGATATCTCGTTTGATTTTATTAAAAAAAGGGATACGTCCTCTCATTCATAACGGAAATTATTATAAGCGTTGTGATAAAAAACTAATAAAGGAACTATCAGCTTGATTGTTATCTTTTTAACGTGATTAGTAACTGTCGTAGAAATATCAAAATTTCACGATATGTTTGGGAGGTGAAATAATAAAAAGATTATAACTTTTTTTGGTGATATCTAGAAAGATCATTCCCTTCCAAGTTGGCATAAAATGAGAGAGGACCTAAAAAATTAATTTCAGGATATCTCGTTTGATTTTATTAAAAAAAGGGATACCTCCTCTCATTCATAACAGAAATTATTATAAACGCTGTGATGAAAAACTAATAAAGGAACTATCAGCGTGATTGTTAACTTTTTATCGTGATTGCTAACTGTCGTAGAAATATCAAAATTTGACGATATGTTTGGGAGGTGAAATAATAAAAAGATGATAACTTTTTTTGGTGAGATCTAGATAGATCATTCCTTTCCAAGTTGGCATAAAATGCGAGAGGACCTAAAAAAATAATTTCAGGATATCTCGTTTGATTTTATTAAAAGAAGGGATACCTCCTCTCATTCATAACGGAAATTATTATAAACGCTGAGATAAAAAACTAATAAAGGAACTATCAGCGTGATTGTTATCTTTTTAACGTGATTGCTAACTGTCGTAGAAATATCAAAATTTCACGATATGTTTGGGAAGTGAAATAATAAAAAGATTATAACTTTTTTTGGTGATATCTAGAAAGATCATTCCCTTCCAAGTTGCATTAAAATGAGAGAGGACCTAAAAAAATAATTTCAGGATATCTTGTTTGATTTGATTCAAAAAAAGCCATACCTCCTCTCATTCATAACGGAAATTATTATAAGCGTTGTGATAAAAAACTAATAAAGGAACTATCAGCGTGATTGTTATCTTTTTATCGTGATTGCTAACTGTCGTAGAAATATCAAAATTTCACGATATGTTTGGGAGGTGAAATAATAAAAAGATTATAACTTTTTTTGGTGAGATCTAGATAGATCATTCCTTTCCAAGTTGGCATAAAATGCGAGAGGACCTAAAAAAATAATTTCAGGATATCTCGTTTGATTTTATTAAAAAAAGGGATACCTCCTCTCATTCATAACGGAAATTATTATAAACGCTGAAATAAAAAACTAATAAAGGAACTATCAGCGTGATTGTTATCTTTTTAACGTTATTGCTAACTGTCGTAGAAATATCAAAATTTCACGATATTTTTGGGAGGTGAAATAATAAAAAGATTATAACTTTTTTTGGTGATATCTAGAAAGATCATTCCCTTCCAAGTTGGCATAAAATGAGAGAGGACCTAAAAAAATAATTTCAGGATATCTCGTTTGATTTTATTAAAAAAAGGCATACCTCCTCTCATTTATAACGGAAAGTATTAGAAACGTTGTGACAAAAAATTAATAAAGGAAACTATCAACGTGATTGTTATCTTTTTAACGCGATTATTAATTGTCGTAGAAATATCAAAATTTCACGATATGTTTGAGAGGTGAAATAATAAAAAGATTATAACTTTTTTGGGTGAGATCTAGAAAGATCATTCCTTTCCAAGTTGGCATAAAATGAGAGAGGACCTAAAAAAAATAATTTCAGGATATCTAGTTTGATTTTATTAAAAAAAGGCATACCTCCCTTCATTCATAATGGAATTTGTTATAAACGTTGTGACAAAAAATTAATAAAGCAAACTATCAACGTGATTGTTATCTTTTTAACGTGATTGGTAAATTTTATGATATGTTTAGGAGGTGAAACAATAAAAAGATTATAACTTTTTTTGGTGAGATCTAGAAACATCATTCCTTTTGTAACATCCCTAATTTAAGGACCTTATAAATAAATAATAAAGAGATATCTTTATAGAATAGTTTGGTATTTAATGGTTAAAGGATACCCTTAGGCATTATTAATAATTGTTACCTTATAATAGGATACAATAGAAATAAGATAATAGGACCCAGATGGGGAGCCAAGGCCCAAGATAGGCCAAGAACCACACAACCACACACACACCCCACGTTTTAAATAGAAAGGGAGAGAGAGAGTTAGAGAGAGAAAGAAAAAGAAAGAAGAAGAGTTAGAGAGAAGGAGGAGAAGAGGAGAAGAAGAGGAAGAAGAGGAAGAAGGAGATGGAGCAGAGATCTAAAGACCCAGTGTCGGGAACTCATTTCTACGTGTCCCGGAAGGTGAGTGATCCATCCCCTTGTCTTCTCCATCCTTCCATGGTTCTTGTTCTCTTGTTTATCCCTTTTTTCCCCTTTTGAATCCTTAGGTTTGGAGAATTGGGGTTTTGATGATTATGCATGTTTAAGGATGTTTTTGAGTAAATCAATCGGTTAGAAATGTAATAGAAGTGTTTAAGATTTGATTTTATAAGGTTGGGATGATTGGGTATGCCATTGATAGCCATAGAACTTGCATTTTCGTAAACCCATGTTCGTCCCGGCCCAGCCGGAATTTGGTTCAGCTGGGCCGGAATGCGTTAGAAGGGAGAAAATGAGCTTCAGGGGAGTTTCGGCCCAGCCGAAACATGGTGCAGCTGGGCTGAAATTGGGCAGAGGAGAAATTAGCTCCAGTGGAGTTTCAGCCCAGCCGAAACTTGGTGCAGCTGGGCCGAAACGTGACAGAGGAGAAATGAACAAATTTAAGGGATCTCCGGCTGGGCCGCGATTGTGGCCGGCTGGGCTAGAATTTGATATTTGTTTAAATTCTTTTAAAATATTTCCGTTTTTGAGTATTTAAATGATTTTAAAGGTTTATGCAAATGATGATATGTTTATCTTTTTCTCTACATGAGTCACTTAGACTTGTGTTTTCTTATGAAAATATAGTGATGTGATATTAAAGAAATTATGTTGTTTTGAGGTGTTTAGATTATTGTATGGTAGTTGTATTTGTGATGTTATGCTTGCACCCTTATTGCAATCATGTGGTTGTTGCATATGCTTGTGATTGTATGTTACGATAAACCCTCTTTAATAAAAGATACATAAAACACTTAAGACTATACCTAAGCCTCTTAGTAAAAAGGTGGGGAGTTACCCCTAAGTTTCAGAAAAAGCTTTTAAGCAAGGTTTATAGTTTCAAGAAAGGTTTTTAGAAAAAGATATCGCCTCAGTGACATAAGGTGGAACCTTCCCCGGTACCAGTCACGTCCGAGAGCCGCACGCTCGGCGTACAACGGTGTGCAAAGGGCTAAGGATCCTATATGTCACCAAGGAGTGATGAGTTTCAGAATGGTTATGAAAAGGATTATTTATGAAAAGGTTTTATGAAAGAGTTTTTAAAGGAAAGTTATGATCCCAATAAAGGGAATAAGTTATGTTTTAAGGCTAAGAGGCCCCCAGGGGTGGGAGATGGGGACCGTCACCCTGACACCCATGGGGAAAACAACCTTCTTCATAGGGAGAAGGGGTTCTTCATAGAGAAGAACAAGTTAGAAAGGAGACTCCTCCTTGTAACGGAGATGTAGTCAACCCACTTGGACCGGTGGGGATTAATTAAAGGTTGTTTCAAGAGGGACGCCTCTTGTTGGCTAGAGCTCAGCCAAATTAATAAAATAGGCGGTGAAAGTGAAATTTAAATAAAGAGATAATGCAAACCACACAGTTGTAGAAACAAACTAGGATATATTGATGTGCTTGATGTATGTATGTTGTATGTTAGAACATGAGAGGAGTCATGAGCCTAGTTGTAGGTGAGTGACGTAAGATAAGCCTAGACATTAGATGAGGACGTGTGTAATTGTATACTACCTTTGAGGTAAGAGAGGGTTTATACCCATAGAAAGTTAATGTAAGCTACCGAGAGAGGTATGCAAGATGTTATGCCTCACAGAGAGAGGCGATGTAAGCCCAAGTTGGGCAGGTCAAAGGAAGGAAAGATTATGCACGTTCCCATCCAATGCTATAGCAAAGTGAGACCCTAGTGAGTGGTCAAGAGTAACAGAAAGATGTTTAGGTGCCTTAGTGCACTAGTGGCCCTAGATTTGGCATAGGAGGCCAACTCTATGTGCCTCAGCAAAGGTCAAGGTATGATCCTAAGAAATAGTAACGTAGAGGTGATGAGGTTATAGTTGTGAGTGTGAGTATTTATAAAAGAAAAGAGAAGCCATGAGAGTTAAGAAAAGGATCTCTAGAATAGAGAGTCAGCCTATAGTCCTTGGAACACTCACTGAGACATTATGTCTCATCCCGTTTAGTTTCCATGTTTTTTACAGGTTAGCAGGTGGACACCTTGTGGGAAGAGCTTGGAGCATGGAGCTGCTTTCCCGGAGGAAGATGTTGTTAGTATAGTTTTTGTATAATTCCCAATGGATGGGAATTTAGTTTATGTTTTATGTATATTGCTTATGTCTTGTACGACACATAAGTGCCAAGAGCTTTGTACTAGATTTATTTCATGCAATATAAGTTTAAGTTTTAATTTCCGCATAGTTAACTCTGATATTCTTATATGCTAATTTCTATTAATTTAGCAATATAAGGAGAAAAAGGTAATATCCTCTAGGGTGTTACACCTTTCCAAGTTGGCATAAAATGAGAGAGGACCTAAAAAAAATAATTTCAGGATATCTAGTTTGATTTTATTAAAAAAAGGCATACCGCCCTTCATTCATAATGGAATTTGTTATAAACGTTGTGACAAAAAATTAATAAAGCAAACTATCAACGTGATTGTTATCTTTTTAACGTGATTGGTAAATTTTATGATATGTTTGTGAGGTGAAACAATAAAAAGATTATAACTTTTTTTGGTGAGATCTAGGTAGATCATTCCTTTCCAAGTTGGCATAAAATGCGAGAGGACCTAAAAAATAATTTCAGGATATCTCGTTTGATTTTATTAAAAAAAAGGCATACCTCCTCTCATTCATAACGGAAAGTATTATAAATATTGTGATAAAAAAATAATAAAGGAAACTATCAACGTGATTGTTATCTTTTTAACGTGATTGGTAATTGTCATAGAAATATCAAAATTTCACGATATACTTCGAAGGTGAAATAATAAAACGATTATAACTTTTTTTCGTGAGATCTAGAAAGATCATTCCCTTACAAGTTGGCATAAAATGAGAGAGGACCTAAAAAAATAATTTCAGGATATCTCGTTTGATTTTATTAAAAAAAGGGATACGTCCTCTCATTCATAACGGAAATTATTATAAGCGTTGTGATAAAAAACTAATAAAGGAACTATCAGCTTGATTGTTATCTTTTTAACGTGATTAGTAACTGTCGTAGAAATATCAAAATTTCACGATATGTTTGGGAGGTGAAATAATAAAAAGATTATAACTTTTTTTGGTGATATCTAGAAAGATCATTCCCTTCCAAGTTGGCATAAAATGAGAGAGGACCTAAAAAAATAATTTCAGGATATCTCGTTTGATTTTATTAAAAAAAGGGATACCTCCTCTCATTCATAACAGAAATTATTATAAACGCTGTGATGAAAAACTAATAAAGGAACTATCAGCGTGATTGTTAACTTTTTATCGTGATTGCTAACTGTCGTAGAAATATCAAAATTTGACGATATGTTTGGGAGGTGAAATAATAAAAAGATGATAACTTTTTTTGGTGAGATCTAGATAGATCATTCCTTTCCAAGTTGGCATAAAATGCGAGAGGACCTAAAAAAATAATTTCAGGATATCTCGTTTGATTTTATTAAAAGAAGGGATACCTCCTCTCATTCATAACGGAAATTATTATAAACGCTGAGATAAAAAACTAATAAAGGAACTATCAGCGTGATTGTTATCTTTTTAACGTGATTGCTAACTGTCGTAGAAATATCAAAATTTCACGATATGTTTGGGAAGTGAAATAATAAAAAGATTATAACTTTTTTTGGTGATATCTAGAAAGATCATTCCCTTCCAAGTTGCATTAAAATGAGAGAGGACCTAAAAAAATAATTTCAGGATATCTTGTTTGATTTGATTCAAAAAAAGCCATACCTCCTCTCATTCATAACGGAAATTATTATAAGCGTTGTGATAAAAAACTAATAAAGGAACTATCAGCGTGATTGTTATCTTTTTATCGTGATTGCTAACTGTCGTAGAAATATCAAAATTTCACGATATGTTTGGGAGGTGAAATAATAAAAAGATTATAACTTTTTTTGGTGAGATCTAGATAGATCATTCCTTTCCAAGTTGGCATAAAATGCGAGAGGACCTAAAAAAATAATTTCAGGATATCTCGTTTGATTTTATTAAAAAAAGGGATACCTCCTCTCATTCATAACGGAAATTATTATAAACGCTGAAATAAAAAACTAATAAAGGAACTATCAGCGTGATTGTTATCTTTTTAACGTTATTGCTAACTGTCGTAGAAATATCAAAATTTCACGATATTTTTGGGAGGTGAAATAATAAAAAGATTATAACTTTTTTTGGTGATATCTAGAAAGATCATTCCCTTCCAAGTTGGCATAAAATGAGAGAGGACCTAAAAAAATAATTTCAGGATATCTCGTTTGATTTTATTAAAAAAAGGCATACCTCCTCTCATTTATAACGGAAAGTATTAGAAACGTTGTGACAAAAAATTAATAAAGGAAACTATCAACGTGATTGTTATCTTTTTAACGCGATTATTAATTGTCGTAGAAATATCAAAATTTCACGATATGTTTGAGAGGTGAAATAATAAAAAGATTATAACTTTTTTGGGTGAGATCTAGAAAGATCATTCCTTTCCAAGTTGGCATAAAATGAGAGAGGACCTAAAAAAAATAATTTCAGGATATCTAGTTTGATTTTATTAAAAAAAGGCATACCTCCCTTCATTCATAATGGAATTTGTTATAAACGTTGTGACAAAAAATTAATAAAGCAAACTATCAACGTGATTGTTATCTTTTTAACGTGATTGGTAAATTTTATGATATGTTTAGGAGGTGAAACAATAAAAAGATTATAACTTTTTTTGGTGAGATCTAGAAACATCATTCCTTTCCAAGTTGGCATAAAATGAGAGAGGACCTAAAAAAAATAATTTCAGGATATCTAGTTTGATTTTATTAAAAAAAGGCATACCGCCCTTCATTCATAATGGAATTTGTTATAAACGTTGTGACAAAAAATTAATAAAGCAAACTATCAACGTGATTGTTATCTTTTTAACGTGATTGGTAAATTTTATGATATGTTTGTGAGGTGAAACAATAAAAAGATTATAACTTTTTTTGGTGAGATCTAGGTAGATCATTCCTTTCCAAGTTGGCATAAAATGCGAGAGGACCTAAAAAATAATTTCAGGATATCTCGTTTGATTTTATTAAAAAAAAGGCATACCTCCTCTCATTCATAACGGAAAGTATTATAAATATTGTGATAAAAAAATAATAAAGGAAACTATCAACGTGATTGTTATCTTTTTAACGTGATTGGTAATTGTCATAGAAATATCAAAATTTCACGATATACTTCGAAGGTGAAATAATAAAACGATTATAACTTTTTTTCGTGAGATCTAGAAAGATCATTCCCTTACAAGTTGGCATAAAATGAGAGAGGACCTAAAAAAATAATTTCAGGATATCTCGTTTGATTTTATTAAAAAAAGGGATACGTCCTCTCATTCATAACGGAAATTATTATAAGCGTTGTGATAAAAAACTAATAAAGGAACTATCAGCTTGATTGTTATCTTTTTAACGTGATTAGTAACTGTCGTAGAAATATCAAAATTTCACGATATGTTTGGGAGGTGAAATAATAAAAAGATTATAACTTTTTTTGGTGATATCTAGAAAGATCATTCCCTTCCAAGTTGGCATAAAATGAGAGAGGACCTAAAAAAATAATTTCAGGATATCTCGTTTGATTTTATTAAAAAAAGGGATACCTCCTCTCATTCATAACAGAAATTATTATAAACGCTGTGATGAAAAACTAATAAAGGAACTATCAGCGTGATTGTTAACTTTTTATCGTGATTGCTAACTGTCGTAGAAATATCAAAATTTGACGATATGTTTGGGAGGTGAAATAATAAAAAGATGATAACTTTTTTTGGTGAGATCTAGATAGATCATTCCTTTCCAAGTTGGCATAAAATGCGAGAGGACCTAAAAAAATAATTTCAGGATATCTCGTTTGATTTTATTAAAAGAAGGGATACCTCCTCTCATTCATAACGGAAATTATTATAAACGCTGAGATAAAAAACTAATAAAGGAACTATCAGCGTGATTGTTATCTTTTTAACGTGATTGCTAACTGTCGTAGAAATATCAAAATTTCACGATATGTTTGGGAAGTGAAATAATAAAAAGATTATAACTTTTTTTGGTGATATCTAGAAAGATCATTCCCTTCCAAGTTGGCATAAAATGAGAGAGGACCTAAAAAAAATAATTTCAGGATATCTAGTTTGATTTTATTAAAAAAAGGCATACCTCCCTTCATTCATAATGGAATTTGTTATAAACGTTGTGACAAAAAATTAATAAAGCAAACTATCAACGTGATTGTTATCTTTTTAACGTGATTGGTAAATTTTATGATATGTTTAGGAGGTGAAACAATAAAAAGATTATAACTTTTTTTGGTGAGATCTAGAAACATCATTCCTTTCCAAGTTGGCATAAAATGAGAGAGGACCTAAAAAAAATAATTTCAGGATATCTAGTTTGATTTTATTAAAAAAAGGCATACCGCCCTTCATTCATAATGGAATTTGTTATAAACGTTGTGACAAAAAATTAATAAAGCAAACTATCAACGTGATTGTTATCTTTTTAACGTGATTGGTAAATTTTATGATATGTTTGTGAGGTGAAACAATAAAAAGATTATAACTTTTTTTGGTGAGATCTAGGTAGATCATTCCTTTCCAAGTTGGCATAAAATGCGAGAGGACCTAAAAAATAATTTCAGGATATCTCGTTTGATTTTATTAAAAAAAAGGCATACCTCCTCTCATTCATAACGGAAAGTATTATAAATATTGTGATAAAAAAATAATAAAGGAAACTATCAACGTGATTGTTATCTTTTTAACGTGATTGGTAATTGTCATAGAAATATCAAAATTTCACGATATACTTCGAAGGTGAAATAATAAAACGATTATAACTTTTTTTCGTGAGATCTAGAAAGATCATTCCCTTACAAGTTGGCATAAAATGAGAGAGGACCTAAAAAAATAATTTCAGGATATCTCGTTTGATTTTATTAAAAAAAGGGATACGTCCTCTCATTCATAACGGAAATTATTATAAGCGTTGTGATAAAAAACTAATAAAGGAACTATCAGCTTGATTGTTATCTTTTTAACGTGATTAGTAACTGTCGTAGAAATATCAAAATTTCACGATATGTTTGGGAGGTGAAATAATAAAAAGATTATAACTTTTTTTGGTGATATCTAGAAAGATCATTCCCTTCCAAGTTGGCATAAAATGAGAGAGGACCTAAAAAAATAATTTCAGGATATCTCGTTTGATTTTATTAAAAAAAGGGATACCTCCTCTCATTCATAACAGAAATTATTATAAACGCTGTGATGAAAAACTAATAAAGGAACTATCAGCGTGATTGTTAACTTTTTATCGTGATTGCTAACTGTCGTAGAAATATCAAAATTTGACGATATGTTTGGGAGGTGAAATAATAAAAAGATGATAACTTTTTTTGGTGAGATCTAGATAGATCATTCCTTTCCAAGTTGGCATAAAATGCGAGAGGACCTAAAAAAATAATTTCAGGATATCTCGTTTGATTTTATTAAAAGAAGGGATACCTCCTCTCATTCATAACGGAAATTATTATAAACGCTGAGATAAAAAACTAATAAAGGAACTATCAGCGTGATTGTTATCTTTTTAACGTGATTGCTAACTGTCGTAGAAATATCAAAATTTCACGATATGTTTGGGAAGTGAAATAATAAAAAGATTATAACTTTTTTTGGTGATATCTAGAAAGATCATTCCCTTCCAAGTTGGCATAAAATGAGAGAGGACCTAAAAAAAATAATTTCAGGATATCTAGTTTGATTTTATTAAAAAAAGGCATACCTCCCTTCATTCATAATGGAATTTGTTATAAACGTTGTGACAAAAAATTAATAAAGCAAACTATCAACGTGATTGTTATCTTTTTAACGTGATTGGTAAATTTTATGATATGTTTAGGAGGTGAAACAATAAAAAGATTATAACTTTTTTTGGTGAGATCTAGAAACATCATTCCTTTCCAAGTTGGCATAAAATGAGAGAGGACCTAAAAAAAATAATTTCAGGATATCTAGTTTGATTTTATTAAAAAAAGGCATACCGCCCTTCATTCATAATGGAATTTGTTATAAACGTTGTGACAAAAAATTAATAAAGCAAACTATCAACGTGATTGTTATCTTTTTAACGTGATTGGTAAATTTTATGATATGTTTGTGAGGTGAAACAATAAAAAGATTATAACTTTTTTTGGTGAGATCTAGGTAGATCATTCCTTTCCAAGTTGGCATAAAATGCGAGAGGACCTAAAAAATAATTTCAGGATATCTCGTTTGATTTTATTAAAAAAAAGGCATACCTCCTCTCATTCATAACGGAAAGTATTATAAATATTGTGATAAAAAAATAATAAAGGAAACTATCAACGTGATTGTTATCTTTTTAACGTGATTGGTAATTGTCATAGAAATATCAAAATTTCACGATATACTTCGAAGGTGAAATAATAAAACGATTATAACTTTTTTTCGTGAGATCTAGAAAGATCATTCCCTTACAAGTTGGCATAAAATGAGAGAGGACCTAAAAAAATAATTTCAGGATATCTCGTTTGATTTTATTAAAAAAAGGGATACGTCCTCTCATTCATAACGGAAATTATTATAAGCGTTGTGATAAAAAACTAATAAAGGAACTATCAGCTTGATTGTTATCTTTTTAACGTGATTAGTAACTGTCGTAGAAATATCAAAATTTCACGATATGTTTGGGAGGTGAAATAATAAAAAGATTATAACTTTTTTTGGTGATATCTAGAAAGATCATTCCCTTCCAAGTTGGCATAAAATGAGAGAGGACCTAAAAAAATAATTTCAGGATATCTCGTTTGATTTTATTAAAAAAAGGGATACCTCCTCTCATTCATAACAGAAATTATTATAAACGCTGTGATGAAAAACTAATAAAGGAACTATCAGCGTGATTGTTAACTTTTTATCGTGATTGCTAACTGTCGTAGAAATATCAAAATTTGACGATATGTTTGGGAGGTGAAATAATAAAAAGATGATAACTTTTTTTGGTGAGATCTAGATAGATCATTCCTTTCCAAGTTGGCATAAAATGCGAGAGGACCTAAAAAAATAATTTCAGGATATCTCGTTTGATTTTATTAAAAGAAGGGATACCTCCTCTCATTCATAACGGAAATTATTATAAACGCTGAGATAAAAAACTAATAAAGGAACTATCAGCGTGATTGTTATCTTTTTAACGTGATTGCTAACTGTCGTAGAAATATCAAAATTTCACGATATGTTTGGGAAGTGAAATAATAAAAAGATTATAACTTTTTTTGGTGATATCTAGAAAGATCATTCCCTTCCAAGTTGGCATAAAATGAGAGAGGACCTAAAAAAAATAATTTCAGGATATCTAGTTTGATTTTATTAAAAAAAGGCATACCTCCCTTCATTCATAATGGAATTTGTTATAAACGTTGTGACAAAAAATTAATAAAGCAAACTATCAACGTGATTGTTATCTTTTTAACGTGATTGGTAAATTTTATGATATGTTTAGGAGGTGAAACAATAAAAAGATTATAACTTTTTTTGGTGAGATCTAGAAACATCATTCCTTTCCAAGTTGGCATAAAATGAGAGAGGACCTAAAAAAAATAATTTCAGGATATCTAGTTTGATTTTATTAAAAAAAGGCATACCGCCCTTCATTCATAATGGAATTTGTTATAAACGTTGTGACAAAAAATTAATAAAGCAAACTATCAACGTGATTGTTATCTTTTTAACGTGATTGGTAAATTTTATGATATGTTTGTGAGGTGAAACAATAAAAAGATTATAACTTTTTTTGGTGAGATCTAGGTAGATCATTCCTTTCCAAGTTGGCATAAAATGCGAGAGGACCTAAAAAATAATTTCAGGATATCTCGTTTGATTTTATTAAAAAAAAGGCATACCTCCTCTCATTCATAACGGAAAGTATTATAAATATTGTGATAAAAAAATAATAAAGGAAACTATCAACGTGATTGTTATCTTTTTAACGTGATTGGTAATTGTCATAGAAATATCAAAATTTCACGATATACTTCGAAGGTGAAATAATAAAACGATTATAACTTTTTTTCGTGAGATCTAGAAAGATCATTCCCTTACAAGTTGGCATAAAATGAGAGAGGACCTAAAAAAATAATTTCAGGATATCTCGTTTGATTTTATTAAAAAAAGGGATACGTCCTCTCATTCATAACGGAAATTATTATAAGCGTTGTGATAAAAAACTAATAAAGGAACTATCAGCTTGATTGTTATCTTTTTAACGTGATTAGTAACTGTCGTAGAAATATCAAAATTTCACGATATGTTTGGGAGGTGAAATAATAAAAAGATTATAACTTTTTTTGGTGATATCTAGAAAGATCATTCCCTTCCAAGTTGGCATAAAATGAGAGAGGACCTAAAAAAATAATTTCAGGATATCTCGTTTGATTTTATTAAAAAAAGGGATACCTCCTCTCATTCATAACAGAAATTATTATAAACGCTGTGATGAAAAACTAATAAAGGAACTATCAGCGTGATTGTTAACTTTTTATCGTGATTGCTAACTGTCGTAGAAATATCAAAATTTGACGATATGTTTGGGAGGTGAAATAATAAAAAGATGATAACTTTTTTTGGTGAGATCTAGATAGATCATTCCTTTCCAAGTTGGCATAAAATGCGAGAGGACCTAAAAAAATAATTTCAGGATATCTCGTTTGATTTTATTAAAAGAAGGGATACCTCCTCTCATTCATAACGGAAATTATTATAAACGCTGAGATAAAAAACTAATAAAGGAACTATCAGCGTGATTGTTATCTTTTTAACGTGATTGCTAACTGTCGTAGAAATATCAAAATTTCACGATATGTTTGGGAAGTGAAATAATAAAAAGATTATAACTTTTTTTGGTGATATCTAGAAAGATCATTCCCTTCCAAGTTGGCATAAAATGAGAGAGGACCTAAAAAAAATAATTTCAGGATATCTAGTTTGATTTTATTAAAAAAAGGCATACCTCCCTTCATTCATAATGGAATTTGTTATAAACGTTGTGACAAAAAATTAATAAAGCAAACTATCAACGTGATTGTTATCTTTTTAACGTGATTGGTAAATTTTATGATATGTTTAGGAGGTGAAACAATAAAAAGATTATAACTTTTTTTGGTGAGATCTAGAAACATCATTCCTTTCCAAGTTGGCATAAAATGAGAGAGGACCTAAAAAAAATAATTTCAGGATATCTAGTTTGATTTTATTAAAAAAAGGCATACCGCCCTTCATTCATAATGGAATTTGTTATAAACGTTGTGACAAAAAATTAATAAAGCAAACTATCAACGTGATTGTTATCTTTTTAACGTGATTGGTAAATTTTATGATATGTTTGTGAGGTGAAACAATAAAAAGATTATAACTTTTTTTGGTGAGATCTAGGTAGATCATTCCTTTCCAAGTTGGCATAAAATGCGAGAGGACCTAAAAAATAATTTCAGGATATCTCGTTTGATTTTATTAAAAAAAAGGCATACCTCCTCTCATTCATAACGGAAAGTATTATAAATATTGTGATAAAAAAATAATAAAGGAAACTATCAACGTGATTGTTATCTTTTTAACGTGATTGGTAATTGTCATAGAAATATCAAAATTTCACGATATACTTCGAAGGTGAAATAATAAAACGATTATAACTTTTTTTCGTGAGATCTAGAAAGATCATTCCCTTACAAGTTGGCATAAAATGAGAGAGGACCTAAAAAAATAATTTCAGGATATCTCGTTTGATTTTATTAAAAAAAGGGATACGTCCTCTCATTCATAACGGAAATTATTATAAGCGTTGTGATAAAAAACTAATAAAGGAACTATCAGCTTGATTGTTATCTTTTTAACGTGATTAGTAACTGTCGTAGAAATATCAAAATTTCACGATATGTTTGGGAGGTGAAATAATAAAAAGATTATAACTTTTTTTGGTGATATCTAGAAAGATCATTCCCTTCCAAGTTGGCATAAAATGAGAGAGGACCTAAAAAAATAATTTCAGGATATCTCGTTTGATTTTATTAAAAAAAGGGATACCTCCTCTCATTCATAACAGAAATTATTATAAACGCTGTGATGAAAAACTAATAAAGGAACTATCAGCGTGATTGTTAACTTTTTATCGTGATTGCTAACTGTCGTAGAAATATCAAAATTTGACGATATGTTTGGGAGGTGAAATAATAAAAAGATGATAACTTTTTTTGGTGAGATCTAGATAGATCATTCCTTTCCAAGTTGGCATAAAATGCGAGAGGACCTAAAAAAATAATTTCAGGATATCTCGTTTGATTTTATTAAAAGAAGGGATACCTCCTCTCATTCATAACGGAAATTATTATAAACGCTGAGATAAAAAACTAATAAAGGAACTATCAGCGTGATTGTTATCTTTTTAACGTGATTGCTAACTGTCGTAGAAATATCAAAATTTCACGATATGTTTGGGAAGTGAAATAATAAAAAGATTATAACTTTTTTTGGTGATATCTAGAAAGATCATTCCCTTCCAAGTTGGCATAAAATGAGAGAGGACCTAAAAAAAATAATTTCAGGATATCTAGTTTGATTTTATTAAAAAAAGGCATACCTCCCTTCATTCATAATGGAATTTGTTATAAACGTTGTGACAAAAAATTAATAAAGCAAACTATCAACGTGATTGTTATCTTTTTAACGTGATTGGTAAATTTTATGATATGTTTAGGAGGTGAAACAATAAAAAGATTATAACTTTTTTTGGTGAGATCTAGAAACATCATTCCTTTCCAAGTTGGCATAAAATGAGAGAGGACCTAAAAAAAATAATTTCAGGATATCTAGTTTGATTTTATTAAAAAAAGGCATACCGCCCTTCATTCATAATGGAATTTGTTATAAACGTTGTGACAAAAAATTAATAAAGCAAACTATCAACGTGATTGTTATCTTTTTAACGTGATTGGTAAATTTTATGATATGTTTGTGAGGTGAAACAATAAAAAGATTATAACTTTTTTTGGTGAGATCTAGGTAGATCATTCCTTTCCAAGTTGGCATAAAATGCGAGAGGACCTAAAAAATAATTTCAGGATATCTCGTTTGATTTTATTAAAAAAAAGGCATACCTCCTCTCATTCATAACGGAAAGTATTATAAATATTGTGATAAAAAAATAATAAAGGAAACTATCAACGTGATTGTTATCTTTTTAACGTGATTGGTAATTGTCATAGAAATATCAAAATTTCACGATATACTTCGAAGGTGAAATAATAAAACGATTATAACTTTTTTTCGTGAGATCTAGAAAGATCATTCCCTTACAAGTTGGCATAAAATGAGAGAGGACCTAAAAAAATAATTTCAGGATATCTCGTTTGATTTTATTAAAAAAAGGGATACGTCCTCTCATTCATAACGGAAATTATTATAAGCGTTGTGATAAAAAACTAATAAAGGAACTATCAGCTTGATTGTTATCTTTTTAACGTGATTAGTAACTGTCGTAGAAATATCAAAATTTCACGATATGTTTGGGAGGTGAAATAATAAAAAGATTATAACTTTTTTTGGTGATATCTAGAAAGATCATTCCCTTCCAAGTTGGCATAAAATGAGAGAGGACCTAAAAAAATAATTTCAGGATATCTCGTTTGATTTTATTAAAAAAAGGGATACCTCCTCTCATTCATAACAGAAATTATTATAAACGCTGTGATGAAAAACTAATAAAGGAACTATCAGCGTGATTGTTAACTTTTTATCGTGATTGCTAACTGTCGTAGAAATATCAAAATTTGACGATATGTTTGGGAGGTGAAATAATAAAAAGATGATAACTTTTTTTGGTGAGATCTAGATAGATCATTCCTTTCCAAGTTGGCATAAAATGCGAGAGGACCTAAAAAAATAATTTCAGGATATCTCGTTTGATTTTATTAAAAGAAGGGATACCTCCTCTCATTCATAACGGAAATTATTATAAACGCTGAGATAAAAAACTAATAAAGGAACTATCAGCGTGATTGTTATCTTTTTAACGTGATTGCTAACTGTCGTAGAAATATCAAAATTTCACGATATGTTTGGGAAGTGAAATAATAAAAAGATTATAACTTTTTTTGGTGATATCTAGAAAGATCATTCCCTTCCAAGTTGCATTAAAATGAGAGAGGACCTAAAAAAATAATTTCAGGATATCTTGTTTGATTTGATTCAAAAAAAGCCATACCTCCTCTCATTCATAACGGAAATTATTATAAGCGTTGTGATAAAAAACTAATAAAGGAACTATCAGCGTGATTGTTATCTTTTTATCGTGATTGCTAACTGTCGTAGAAATATCAAAATTTCACGATATGTTTGGGAGGTGAAATAATAAAAAGATTATAACTTTTTTTGGTGAGATCTAGATAGATCATTCCTTTCCAAGTTGGCATAAAATGCGAGAGGACCTAAAAAAATAATTTCAGGATATCTCGTTTGATTTTATTAAAAAAAGGGATACCTCCTCTCATTCATAACGGAAATTATTATAAACGCTGAAATAAAAAACTAATAAAGGAACTATCAGCGTGATTGTTATCTTTTTAACGTTATTGCTAACTGTCGTAGAAATATCAAAATTTCACGATATTTTTGGGAGGTGAAATAATAAAAAGATTATAACTTTTTTTGGTGATATCTAGAAAGATCATTCCCTTCCAAGTTGGCATAAAATGAGAGAGGACCTAAAAAAATAATTTCAGGATATCTCGTTTGATTTTATTAAAAAAAGGCATACCTCCTCTCATTTATAACGGAAAGTATTAGAAACGTTGTGACAAAAAATTAATAAAGGAAACTATCAACGTGATTGTTATCTTTTTAACGCGATTATTAATTGTCGTAGAAATATCAAAATTTCACGATATGTTTGAGAGGTGAAATAATAAAAAGATTATAACTTTTTTGGGTGAGATCTAGAAAGATCATTCCTTTCCAAGTTGGCATAAAATGAGAGAGGACCTAAAAAAAATAATTTCAGGATATCTAGTTTGATTTTATTAAAAAAAGGCATACCTCCCTTCATTCATAATGGAATTTGTTATAAACGTTGTGACAAAAAATTAATAAAGCAAACTATCAACGTGATTGTTATCTTTTTAACGTGATTGGTAAATTTTATGATATGTTTAGGAGGTGAAACAATAAAAAGATTATAACTTTTTTTGGTGAGATCTAGAAACATCATTCCTTTCCAAGTTGGCATAAAATGAGAGAGGACCTAAAAAAAATAATTTCAGGATATCTAGTTTGATTTTATTAAAAAAAGGCATACCGCCCTTCATTCATAATGGAATTTGTTATAAACGTTGTGACAAAAAATTAATAAAGCAAACTATCAACGTGATTGTTATCTTTTTAACGTGATTGGTAAATTTTATGATATGTTTGTGAGGTGAAACAATAAAAAGATTATAACTTTTTTTGGTGAGATCTAGGTAGATCATTCCTTTCCAAGTTGGCATAAAATGCGAGAGGACCTAAAAAATAATTTCAGGATATCTCGTTTGATTTTATTAAAAAAAAGGCATACCTCCTCTCATTCATAACGGAAAGTATTATAAATATTGTGATAAAAAAATAATAAAGGAAACTATCAACGTGATTGTTATCTTTTTAACGTGATTGGTAATTGTCATAGAAATATCAAAATTTCACGATATACTTCGAAGGTGAAATAATAAAACGATTATAACTTTTTTTCGTGAGATCTAGAAAGATCATTCCCTTACAAGTTGGCATAAAATGAGAGAGGACCTAAAAAAATAATTTCAGGATATCTCGTTTGATTTTATTAAAAAAAGGGATACGTCCTCTCATTCATAACGGAAATTATTATAAGCGTTGTGATAAAAAACTAATAAAGGAACTATCAGCTTGATTGTTATCTTTTTAACGTGATTAGTAACTGTCGTAGAAATATCAAAATTTCACGATATGTTTGGGAGGTGAAATAATAAAAAGATTATAACTTTTTTTGGTGATATCTAGAAAGATCATTCCCTTCCAAGTTGGCATAAAATGAGAGAGGACCTAAAAAAATAATTTCAGGATATCTCGTTTGATTTTATTAAAAAAAGGGATACCTCCTCTCATTCATAACAGAAATTATTATAAACGCTGTGATGAAAAACTAATAAAGGAACTATCAGCGTGATTGTTAACTTTTTATCGTGATTGCTAACTGTCGTAGAAATATCAAAATTTGACGATATGTTTGGGAGGTGAAATAATAAAAAGATGATAACTTTTTTTGGTGAGATCTAGATAGATCATTCCTTTCCAAGTTGGCATAAAATGCGAGAGGACCTAAAAAAATAATTTCAGGATATCTCGTTTGATTTTATTAAAAGAAGGGATACCTCCTCTCATTCATAACGGAAATTATTATAAACGCTGAGATAAAAAACTAATAAAGGAACTATCAGCGTGATTGTTATCTTTTTAACGTGATTGCTAACTGTCGTAGAAATATCAAAATTTCACGATATGTTTGGGAAGTGAAATAATAAAAAGATTATAACTTTTTTTGGTGATATCTAGAAAGATCATTCCCTTCCAAGTTGCATTAAAATGAGAGAGGACCTAAAAAAATAATTTCAGGATATCTTGTTTGATTTGATTCAAAAAAAGCCATACCTCCTCTCATTCATAACGGAAATTATTATAAGCGTTGTGATAAAAAACTAATAAAGGAACTATCAGCGTGATTGTTATCTTTTTATCGTGATTGCTAACTGTCGTAGAAATATCAAAATTTCACGATATGTTTGGGAGGTGAAATAATAAAAAGATTATAACTTTTTTTGGTGAGATCTAGATAGATCATTCCTTTCCAAGTTGGCATAAAATGCGAGAGGACCTAAAAAAATAATTTCAGGATATCTCGTTTGATTTTATTAAAAAAAGGGATACCTCCTCTCATTCATAACGGAAATTATTATAAACGCTGAAATAAAAAACTAATAAAGGAACTATCAGCGTGATTGTTATCTTTTTAACGTTATTGCTAACTGTCGTAGAAATATCAAAATTTCACGATATTTTTGGGAGGTGAAATAATAAAAAGATTATAACTTTTTTTGGTGATATCTAGAAAGATCATTCCCTTCCAAGTTGGCATAAAATGAGAGAGGACCTAAAAAAATAATTTCAGGATATCTCGTTTGATTTTATTAAAAAAAGGCATACCTCCTCTCATTTATAACGGAAAGTATTAGAAACGTTGTGACAAAAAATTAATAAAGGAAATTATCAACGTGATTGTTATCTTTTTAACGCGATTATTAATTGTCGTAGAAATATCAAAATTTCACGATATGTTTGAGAGGTGAAATAATAAAAAGATTATAACTTTTTTGGGTGAGATCTAGAAAGATCATTCCTTTCCAAGTTGGCATAAAATGAGAGAGGACCTAAAAAAAATAATTTCAGGATATCTAGTTTGATTTTATTAAAAAAAGGCATACCTCCCTTCATTCATAATGGAATTTGTTATAAACGTTGTGACAAAAAATTAATAAAGCAAACTATCAACGTGATTGTTATCTTTTTAACGTGATTGGTAAATTTTATGATATGTTTAGGAGGTGAAACAATAAAAAGATTATAACTTTTTTTGGTGAGATCTAGAAACATCATTCCTTTCCAAGTTGGCATAAAATGAGAGAGGACCTAAAAAAAATAATTTCAGGATATCTAGTTTGATTTTATTAAAAAAAGGCATACCGCCCTTCATTCATAATGGAATTTGTTATAAACGTTGTGACAAAAAATTAATAAAGCAAACTATCAACGTGATTGTTATCTTTTTAACGTGATTGGTAAATTTTATGATATGTTTGTGAGGTGAAACAATAAAAAGATTATAACTTTTTTTGGTGAGATCTAGGTAGATCATTCCTTTCCAAGTTGGCATAAAATGCGAGAGGACCTAAAAAATAATTTCAGGATATCTCGTTTGATTTTATTAAAAAAAAGGCATACCTCCTCTCATTCATAACGGAAAGTATTATAAATATTGTGATAAAAAAATAATAAAGGAAACTATCAACGTGATTGTTATCTTTTTAACGTGATTGGTAATTGTCATAGAAATATCAAAATTTCACGATATACTTCGAAGGTGAAATAATAAAACGATTATAACTTTTTTTCGTGAGATCTAGAAAGATCATTCCCTTACAAGTTGGCATAAAATGAGAGAGGACCTAAAAAAATAATTTCAGGATATCTCGTTTGATTTTATTAAAAAAAGGGATACGTCCTCTCATTCATAACGGAAATTATTATAAGCGTTGTGATAAAAAACTAATAAAGGAACTATCAGCTTGATTGTTATCTTTTTAACGTGATTAGTAACTGTCGTAGAAATATCAAAATTTCACGATATGTTTGGGAGGTGAAATAATAAAAAGATTATCACTTTTTTTGGTGATATCTAGAAAGATCATTCCCTTCCAAGTTGGCATAAAATGAGAGAGGACCTAAAAAAATAATTTCAGGATATCTCGTTTGATTTTATTAAAAAAAGGGATACCTCCTCTCATTCATAACAGAAATTATTATAAACGTTGTGATGAAAAACTAATAAAGGAACTATCAGCGTGATTGTTAACTTTTTATCGTGATTGCTAACTGTCGTAGAAATATCAAAATTTGACGATATGTTTGGGAGGTGAAATAATAAAAAGATGATAACTTTTTTTGGTGAGATCTAGATAGATCATTCCTTTCCAAGTTGGCATAAAATGCGAGAGGACCTAAAAAAATAATTTCAGGATATCTCGTTTGATTTTATTAAAAGAAGGGATACCTCCTCTCATTCATAACGGAAATTATTATAAACGCTGAGATAAAAAACTAATAAAGGAACTATCAGCGTGATTGTTATCTTTTTAACGTGATTGCTAACTGTCGTAGAAATATCAAAATTTCACGATATGTTTGGGAAGTGAAATAATAAAAAGATTATAACTTTTTTTGGTGATATCTAGAAAGATCATTCCCTTCCAAGTTGCATTAAAATGAGAGAGGACCTAAAAAAATAATTTCAGAATATCTTGTTTGATTTGATTCAAAAAAAGTCATACCTCCTCTCATTCATAACGGAAATTATTATAAGCGTTGTGATAAAAAACTAATAAAGGAACTATCAGCGTGATTGTTATCTTTTTATCGTGATTGCTAACAGTCGTAGAAATATCAAAATTTCACGATATGTTTGGGAGGTGAAATAATAAAAAGATTATAACTTTTTTTGGTGAGATCTAGATAGATCATTCCTTTCCAAGTTGGCATAAAATGCGAGAGGACCTAAAAAAATAATTTCAGGATATCTCGTTTGATTTTATTAAAAAAAGGGATACCTCCTCTCATTCATAACGGAAATTATTATAAACGCTGAAATAAAAAACTAATAAAGGAACTATCAGCGTGATTGTTATTGTAACATCCCCATTTTACTATTTGTACGCATTTATATATGTACATTATGAACACTTATGCACTGTATTTTATAGAAACTCTATGAACATATTTTCTTAATGAAATTAATACAGTTCTACTCAGAAGATTTTTCTGAATTTCTAAATGTCTTCGTTTTTGCTGAAATTAATTGTTGACTGGACTGCTATGTCAGACAGCTGTCCAGGATAAATTTTCAAGTATAGAATTTTGAACTCAATTATAACTTAAAAGAAAGGTAATAGAATATAGATTAAAAATATATACAGATAAAGAATTAAAATGCTTATTCAGAATTGTTAGGATTTTCTGAAAGTTAGAACTTTGAGGAAATATTACGGTAAAATTCTAAGACAGAAAATTAAGTGAAAATTTGTAGGGCATCTATAAAATTATTTAATAATTGTAATATACTTAGAATAATTATTAAAAATGTTTAACCAAGAAAATTTTAATTTAGAACCTTAACCAATCAAAAAGTGACAACTTAGGCTTTTCTAAGATCACTAAATTAAGCTAATTAGGCTTGGATTAAGAGATAAGTAAGACACTACCCCAAGGTTTTTGATAGTGAGGAATCCAATGGTGGTGTTATTTTCTTCAAATTCTAATTAGTTTGTAAGATAATTAACAGCCCTAAATTATTCTAGAAAATTCCATTAAATTACCTACAAATGTTGACTTTTGACCTTTTGGAAGGCAAGTCACTTGCTGCACTCCTTTAGCTGTCCAAGTGGATGGGGAAGCTTGGAGAACTGATCTCCCTTGGCCAATAGGGGCTGCTGGACGTGCAGGATGTAACACCCCGAAAATTAAAACCCAATAAGTATGAAAGTGAGAGATTTAATTAGAAATTTTCTTGTTGGAGAGAATTGTAACACTGTGATTTTTCGTAACGTATATTAAGTGTTTGATAAATACCGTAAAAGGAAATTAAATTAATTCATAGTGTTATTGTGAGATTTTTGGGACTTTTACGTAAGTTCCGTAAGTTGTAAAAAAAAAATATAAATAAGAGAAGAGGGGGTGTCCTTAGAGGAAGGGTGGCTGCAAATAGCAAAATTGTAAAACTTTCCCAAATAAGAGACGTGAACTGCTTCTTTTCCCCGCATTCTTCATTCTTCCTCGCGAGAAACCTGCTGCTCTCTCGCCTTCTCTCTAAATATTATCTTCTCTCTAATATTTGAGCTTCCAAATCAAAGTTTCTACCGATTAATCTTGGATATATCATCGAGGGAGACTAGAGCTTCAAAACCAACCGATTGGATTTCGATTTCATCGAGGTATGTAGGGGTTTCTTTTTTTTTCCTAAGCTATTTCCTTGTTTTCTTGTTAAATATGGATTGTGGCTGTTGTTGATGGTCTGTAAATAATTTTGAAAACCCGAAATAAGCTACTTGAGATTTGGGTCCTGTGACTGTGTGGCTTTTTCGTCTCGGTTTTCGTGCAGGTTTTTGAGGATGTAAATACATTTTCTTATGTTTTGATGCCTCTGGATATCATGGTATTTTTTTCAGATTTTTTTTAGCACTGTAACTATTTTTACCGGAATTATTTTTAAAAACTGTTGATTCTGAGAATGGGACTGTTTTGATTTTTACAAGAATTTTGGGACATGATTTTGGAAAACTGGAACCATGAGTTCATTTTATGCATCATGAGGGTCATCTCTGAATTTTTGTAAGGTCATAAAAGCCTGGGAAGTATTTTTAGTGATTTAATGTTGGAAAAACCGAAAAGCTGGACAGTAGAGAAATTAAATGTAGAAAATTACTTTTTGTGAGAATTTGGTCTTGAGAAAATTTAGTAATACTTTTTTTGACCATGTGGAATATCCATGTATTTTCTCAGAATTTTGTAAGTACCTTTTGTAATTAATTACATTTTCTTATTGAAAACTGTGTTCTGGAGAAATAATGATTTGGAAATTCAAAAAAGGTATTTTTGGTGGATTTTTGCTACTGAGGAAATTATATGTGATGGTCCACATGTTGGAGATATTCTCTGTAAAATTTCACATAAAACGAATTTGATATGCTATTTTCTAAAAATATGGAATTGTGTTTGACAGAGTATGTCCAGCCACTGTTTTTAATTCAAAAATAATATTTGTGGGTTGAATTTTCGTGAGATAAATTTATATGATGAAATATGAATGATGTATAGTTTCTCTGTAAAATCTCATGAAATTTCAAATTGATATGATGCATCAAATAATTTTTGGTGTGTGTGTACAGCTCTATGTGTCCACATGAAATTTAATTATATTAATTGTGTATTTGATTTTAATGCCTTTAATTGTACTTGTTAAGGAATAATTTCACCTAAAAAGGGAAGTTTCCATAGAAATATGAATGCAATGATTTGTGATGGATTGAGTTTGAGTTATTGGATTATTGGTTATTAATGATTGTTCTGTTATTAACTGTGAATTGGAGACCGGGAGGAATGTGATCCTCGGGCAAAGAGTGCTGGAAATTGTTGTGCATGTGAATTGCTTGTATCAGTGAGATCTTATATTCAAAGAGAAATATTTGGGAGAAAAATCCAAAAAATTTAAAGAAGACAAAGGAGAAAAGGAGAAAAAGGATTCAAGGTAAGGGAAGCTTCCTTGTGATTTATATTTTCAGTTTAAGTGTGGTTGAGAGTTAGGGGGCTCAATCACATATAGCATGCCTGCCCCTTTTGCTGTTTATGTTGAGTTGATTGGTGGTTGAATTTAAAATTGATGAAAAATGGGTATTTGATTCTCCTGGCAGTGGCTGTGTGAGTGTGTATGGACTGATTGTTTTTGTTTTTGATTCTCTAAATTACTTGGAAAGACTCCTAAAACAAAGGAGACCATGCCCAAATTTTCTTGAAATTATTTGATAAGCTTTGCATGTGAAAATCAAACCACAAAACAAAGTGGCAGTGGCTGTTAGGTTCGTCTGGCCATTGGAGATGGCGGGTACTGAGATGCCGTATCTAAGAATGTAAGGATCATGGCATTTAATTTCATTTTTAGACCATTTGGAATGTAGAAAAACATATTGTTAAGTTTAGATTCAATATTTGATCAAGAACTATGAAAAGATGAAATTGATTTTGGGTTTTTATATAATTGATATTAGAAGCTTGGAATAATTGTTTGGAACCATGTTTGATTGATTGGATGATGTGTTATGATGGATTGAAATTGATTGGTTGGTTTATTGATTGATTGAAATTGCTTGATTTGGCTTGATTGTGTTGTGAATGATGTTGGAAATTGTTGAATGTTTATATTTTTGTAGGTGATTGTTTAAAATTACTTATTTAATTGTGATTATTAACATATTGCATATGCATGAGTCTTTTTGGGGGTTTTACAAAGATTCAAGTGAAAAATAATTGATGTTGGCTAACCGGGACTGCGGTAGCCATGAAAAGAAAGAAAAGAAAAGAAAAGAAAGAAAAGAAAGATTAAATGTTGACTAACCGAGACTGCGGTAGTCATGAGAAACAAGTTGATATATGAGAAATGATTTAGTTGACTAACCGGGACTGCGGTAGTCATGTGAAATGAAAATGATTGAGAAATGATTTTGTTGACTAACCGGGACTGCGGTAGTCATGTGAAAGGAATATGATTTGAGAATTGAATCTTTGGGGTGAGCAGAATAAGTTAGACAGGGCTGTATAGTCTGTGATTATATAGTCTGTGGGGTGAAGGATATTGGCAATTCCACATGTGGCTGGAAACTGGACTGAGTTGCGGTCGTGGTGGCCTTCCGGGTATCCTGATCTCCTAATTCTGTCTAGTTTATTCGCGTTTAGTAGGGGCTGATAGCTGAATTGCAGTACGTAATGGTAGGCCAGTTTCTTACTAAACACTCAAAGGGGAAGTCTCCATGGAGCAGGGTCAAAATGATTTTGAGTCAAAACTGCATTTGCATAAATCATACTGCAATTGTTTTAATTGTGTGACTTATGATGTTATGACTCATTGTGATTAGTGGTGATGGTGTATGTGGTTGATCTTGTTGATGATTCATGTTATAAATATGTTTATGAACTAAGTTTTGTATAACATTTTCAGTTATTATATATAGTATTTTGAAGTATACAAAATCTAGTTTTTCGTCCTTTTCCTTAATAATTGGAAATTCACTTATTTTCTTATATGTATAGTTTTGTTTGGTAAGCTTACCCTTGCAATGTTTGCACATGTGGTTCGTGCCTGTGATGATCTCGAACATCGTGTTCGGGGGAGCAGATGGTTTTTAGGTGGATCTTTCTCTTGGAGAGTTTGTGGATAGAGCATACGAGGGATTGAAGACATTATCATTTCTTTCCATTTCTTTGTTTGGTCTTATGTATAAAATGAACCAGTTAGGGGTATTATGTATTTATCATGTGAAAAGATGTATGTACACATAGTTTTATTTAGTTAAGTTTTGTATAAGAGATATTTATAAATTAAGCTTTAAATTTTATCTGTCAGTTTTGGGAATCGCGGAAAGGAAAAAAAAAATTATCCAATATTTTATCAATAAACTAATTAGAGAGTTTTTAAAATTTAATGAAATAAAATCTTTAGTATAACAAATCTGTAACGAAGACGGGTCGTTACACAGGTGCTGCTGGATGTGAAGGAAACATCCAATTTGGTTAATTCTTGGTTTAATGAAGCAAATAACTTAAGAAAAAAAGGCAAAAAGTCACAAAAGCTATTTTTCTCTCCAAAACAGAACCGTGAGCTTCCTTACCCAGCAGCTGCATCTCTTGACTTCATTTCATCTTAACTTCATCATCTCATCCCAAATTAAGAAACTAAACCATCCAAACTTCCAAAACACAAAGCTAATTCGGCTAGTAGAGAAAGAAATTGGAGAAAATCTCAAAAATTCCTACAAGACCAAGGAGTGAGGGAGAAAGGAATTCAAGGATTTTTCTTCAATTAAAGAGTCTAAGGTAAGGATCTAGGCATTTAATTTCAATTAGAACCCTTGGAATTAGAAGAAAACATGTTGTAGGCTTAGATTAAAATTTTGACCTAGAATCATGAAAACTTGAAATTGATTTAGGGGTTTTGTGTTTTTGATGCTTGTGATTGTAATTCATGGATTGGAATGATGTTTGATTGAATTTTTGATGTGTTGTGATGGTTGAAATTTGGTTTGTTGAATTTTGATTGAATTTGTGATTTGGTTGATTTTTGGTTGGAATTGGAAGTTGTTACTTTGGAAAATATGTTGAGAATGGTAGTGAGACCATTCGGCCAGCCCTAAATGCAAGGGATATTATGTGGAAATTTTTGTAAAATCAAGGGCAAAATGGTCATTTTACATGTAGGGACAAAATGGGAATTTTTGAAAAAGAGCAAGGGTAATTTGGTCATTTCAAAATTTAGGACATAGATGGAATTCTAGAAAAGATTAAGGGTATTTTAGTAACTTTACCTAATAGTGAATTTTTATAATTTTTATGTGATTGCTTAATATTAATTATTTGTTTATTAGCATCATTGTCATATTGCATAAGCTTGAGTTCTTAGAAAATACAAAGATTTCAAATGAGAAATGAGTATTTATGGGGGAATTGATTTCCAGGACTGTGTTGACTGACCGGACTGCGGTAGTCATGTATTTGAAAATATGATTGAGATTATGAACAGAGAACTGTGTTGACTGACCGGACTGCGGTAGTCATGTATTTGAAAATATGATTGAGATTATGAACAGAGAATATGATAGTCCTGAGAAATGGGTGAGCAGAGTAAGTTAGACAGGACTGTATAGTCTGTGATTATATAGTCTGTGGGGTGAGGGATATTGGCAATTCCACATGTGGCTGTAATTTGGACAGAGATGCTGCCGTGGTGGCCTTCCGGGTATCCTGACCTCCTAATTCTGTTTAGCTTATTCGCGTTTAGTAGGGGCTGATAGCTGAATTGCAGTGCGTAATGGTAGGCCAGTTTCTTACTAAATACTCAAAGGGGAAGTCTCCATGGAGCAGGGTCAAAACGAATTTGAGTCAAAAACTGCATTGCATAAATCATACTGCATTTAATTATGTGTGTAACTAATTAATTTGTTATGATATGTATTTGTTTGAAATTGTTTTAATTCTATGAGAAATTAAATGCCTGATCCGGTAATGTTGTCCCCAGATTCTAGGGGAGTGTGAATTGCAGGTGCTTGAAGATATAGATAAATGATGAAGATGCAGAAATTCCAGAGCATATAGGATGGGACTATTTTGGGTAGACAATAATTTGTAGTAGTTAGAATTATTTTGTAACAGTGTTTATATAAATTTTAATGATGTAAATTACAGAACATATTTTGGATTGTAAGAGATCGTATCAGAACTTTGAAATAAATATATAAAATGAATTAAATAGTTAAATTATGTTTTATAAAAAAGGGGGGTTACAGTTATCTTTTTAACGTGATTGCTAACTGTCGTAGAAATATCAAAATTTCACGATATTTTTGGGAGGTGAAATAATAAAAAGATTATAACTTTTTTTGGTGATATCTAGAAAGATCATTCCCTTCCAAGTTGGCATAAAATGAGAGAGGACCTAAAAAAATAATTTCAGGATATCTCGTTTGATTTTATTAAAAAAAGGCATACCTCCTCTCATTTATAACGGAAAGTATTAGAAACGTTGTGACAAAAAATTAATAAAGGAAACTATCAACGTGATTGTTATCTTTTTAACGCGATTATTAATTGTCGTAGAAATATCAAAATTTCACGATATGTTTGGGAGGTGAAATAATAAAAAGATTATAACTTTTTTTGGTGAGATCTAGAAAGATCATTCCTTTCCAAGTTGGTATAAAATGAGAGAGGCCCTAAAAAAATAATTTCAGGATATCTCGTTTGATTTTATTTAAAAAAGGCATACCTCCTCTCATTCATAACGCAAATTATTATAAAAATTGTGATAAAAAACTAATAAAGGAACAATCAGCGTGATTTTTATCTTTTTAACGTGATTGGTAATTGTCGAAGAAATATCAAAATTTCACGATATGTTTGGGAGGTGAAATAATAAAAAGATTATAACTTTTTTTGGTGAGATCTAGATAGATCATTCCTTTCCAAGTTGGCATAAAATGCGAGAGGACCTAAAAAAATAATTTCAGGATATCTCGTTTGATTTTATTAAAAAAAAGGCATACCTCCTCTCATTCATAACGGAAAGTATTATAAACATTGTGATAAAAAATAATAAAGGAAACTATCAACGTGATTGTTATCTTTTTAACATGATTGGTAATTGTCGTAGAAATATCAAAATTTCACAATATGTTTGGGAGGTGAAATAATAAAAAGATTATAACTTTTTTTGGTGAGATCTAGAAAGATCATTCTTTTCCAAGTTGGCATAAAATGAGAGAGGACCTAAAAAAATAATTTCAGGATATCTCGTTTGATTTTATTAAAAAAAGGCATACCTCCTCTCATTCATAACGGAAATTATTATAAATGTTGTGATAAAAAACTAATAAAGGAACTATCAGCGTGATTTTTATCTTTTTAACGTGATTGGTAATTGTCGAAGAAATATCAAAATTTCACGATATGTTTGGGAGGCGAAATAATAAAAAGATTATAACTTTTTTTGGTGAGATCTAGATAGATCATTCCTTTCCAAGTTGGCATAAAATGCGAGAGGACCTAAAAAAATAATTTCAGGATATCTCGTTTGATTTTATTAAAAAAAAGGCATACCTCCTCTCATTCATAACGGAAAGTATTATAAACATTGTGATAAAAAATAATAAAGGAAACTATCAACGTGATTGTTATCTTTTTAACATGATTGGTAATTGTCGTAGAAATATCAAAATTTCACAATATGTTTGGGAGGTGAAATAATAAAAAGATTATAACTTTTTTTGGTGAGATCTAGAAAGATCATTCTTTTCCAAGTTGGCATAAAATGAGAGAGGACCTAAAAAAATAATTTCAGGATATCTCGTTTGATTTTATTAAAAAAAGGCATACCTCCTCTCATTCATAACGGAAATTATTATAAATGTTGTGATAAAAAACTAATAAAGGAACTATCAGCGTGATTTTTATCTTTTTAACGTGATTGGTAATTGTCGTAGAAATATCAAAATTTCACAATATGTTTGGGAGGTGAGATAATAAAAAGATTATAACTTTTTTTGGTGAGATCTAGAAAGATCATTCCTTTCCAAGTTGGCATAAAATGAGAGAGGACCTAAAAAAATAATTTCAGGATATCTCGTTTGATTTTATTAAAAAAAGGCATACCTCCTCTCATTCATAACGGAAATTATTATAAATGTTGTGATAAAAAACTAATAAAGGAACTATCAGCATGATTTTTATCTTTTTAACGTGATTGTTAATTGTCGTAGAAATATCAAAATTTCACGATATGTTTGGGAGGTGAAATAATAAAAAGATTATAACTTTTTTTGGTGAGATCTAGATAGATCATTCCTTTCCAAGTTGGCATAAAATGAGAGAGGACCTAAAAAAATAATTTCAGGATATCTCGTTTGATTTTATTAAAAAAAGGCATACCTCCTCTCATTCATAACGGAAATTATTATTGTGATAAAAAACTAATAAAGGAACTATCAGCGTGATTTTTATCTTTTTAACGTGATTGGTAATTGTCGTAGAAATATCAAAATTTCACGATATGTTTGGGAAGTGAAATAATAAAAAGATTATAACTTTTTTTGGTGAGATCTAGATAGATCATTCCTTTCCAAGTTGGCATAAAATAAGAGAGGACCTAAAAAAATAATTTCAGGATATCTCGTTTGATTTTATTAAAAAAAGCCATACCGCCTCTCATTCATAACGGAAATTATTATAAACGTTGTGATAAAAAAATAATAAAGAAAACTATCAACGTGATTGTTATCTTTTTAACCTGATTGGTAATTGTCGTAGAAATATCAAAATTTCACGATATGTTTGGGAGGTGAAATAATAAAAAGATTATAACTTTTTTTTGGTGAGATCTAGAAAGATCTTTCCTTTCCAAGTTGGTATAAAATGAGAGAGGCCCTAAAAAAATAATTTCAGGATATGTCGTTTGATTTTATTAAAAAAAGGCATACCTCCTCTCATTCATAACAGAAATTATTATAAACGTTGTGTTAAAAAACTAATAAAGGAACTATCAGCGTGATTGTTATCTTTTTAACGTGATTGGTAATTGTCGTAGAAATATCAAAATTTCACAATATGTTTGGGAGGTGAAATAATAAAAAGATTATAACTTTTTTTGGTGAGATCTAGCTAGATCATTCCTTTCCAAGTTGGCATAAAATGAGAGAGGACCTAAAAAGATAATTTCAGGATATCTCGTTTGATTTTATTAAAAAAAGGCATACCTCCTCTCATTCATAACGGAAAGTATTATAAACGTTGTGACAAAAGATTAATAAAGGAAACTATCAACGTGATTGTTATCTTTTTAACGTGATTTTTAATTGTCGTAGAAATATCAAAATTTCACGATATGTTTGGGAGGTGAAATAATAAAAAGATTATAACTTTTTTTTGGTGAGATCTAGAAAGATCATTCCTTTCCAAGTTGGTATAAAATGAGAGAGGCGCTAAAAAAATAATTTCAGGATATCTCGTTTGATTTTATTTAAAAAAGGCATACCTCCTCTCATTCATAACGCAAATTATTATAAAAGTTGTGATAAAAAACTAATAAAGGAACAATTAGCGTGATTTTTATCTTTTTAACGTGATTGGTAATTGTCGAAGAAATATCAAAATTTCACGATATGTTTGAGAGGTGAAATAATAAAAAGATTATAACTTTTTTGGGTGAGATCTAGAAAGATCATTCCTTTCCAAGTTGGCATAAAACGAGAGAGGACCTAAAAAAAATAATTTCAGGATATCTAGTTTGATTTTATTAAAAAAAGGCATACCTCCCTTCATTCATAATGGAATTTGTTATAAACGTTGTGACAAAAAATTAATAAAGCAAACTATCAACGTGATTGTTATCTTTTTAACGTGATTGGTAAATTTTATGATATGTTTAGGAGGTGAAACAATAAAAAGATTATAACTTTTTTTGGTGAGATCTAGAAACATCATTCCTTTCCAAGTTGGCATAAAATGAGAGAGGACCTAAAAAAAATAATTTCAGGATATCTAGTTTGATTTTATTAAAAAAAGGCATACCGCCCTTCATTCATAATGGAATTTGTTATAAACGTTGTGACAAAAAATTAATAAAGCAAACTATCAACGTGATTGTTATCTTTTTAACGTGATTGGTAAATTTTATGATATGTTTGTGAGGTGAAACAATAAAAAGATTATAACTTTTTTTGGTGAGATCTAGGTAGATCATTCCTTTCCAAGTTGGCATAAAATGCGAGAGGACCTAAAATATAATTTCAGGATATCTCGTTTGATTTTATTAAAAAAAAGGCATACCTCCTCTCATTCATAACGGAAAGTATTATAAATATTGTGATAAAAAAATAATAAAGGAAACTATCAACGTGATTGTTATCTTTTTAACGTGATTGGTAATTGTCATAGAAATATCAAAATTTCACGATATACTTCGAAGGTGAAATAATAAAACGATTATAACTTTTTTTCGTGAGATCTAGAAAGATCATTCCCTTACAAGTTGGCATAAAATGAGAGAGGACCTAAAAAAATAATTTCAGGATATCTCGTTTGATTTTATTAAAAAAAGGGATACGTCCTCTCATTCATAACGGAAATTATTATAAGCGTTGTGATAAAAAACTAATAAAGGAACTATCAGGTTGATTGTTATCTTTTTAACGTGATTAGTAACTGTCGTAGAAATATCAAAATTTCACGATATGTTTGGGAGGTGAAATAATAAAAAGATTATAACTTTTTTTGGTGATATCTAGAAAGATCATTCCCTTCCAAGTTGGCATAAAATGAGAGAGGACCTAAAAAAATAATTTCAGGATATCTCGTTTGATTTTATTAAAAAAAGGGATACCTCCTCTCATTCATAACAGAAATTATTATAAACGCTGTGCTGAAAAACTAATAAAGGAACTATCAGCGTGATTGTTAACTTTTTATCGTGATTGCTAACTGTCGTAGAAATATCAAAATTTGACGATATGTTTGGGAGGTGAAATAATAAAAAGATGATAACTTTTTTTGGTGAGATCTAGATAGATCATTCCTGTCCAAGTTGGCATAAAATGCGAGAGGACCTAAAAAAATAATTTCAGGATATCTCGTTTGATTTTATTAAAAAAAGGGATACCTCCTCTCATTCATAACGGAAATTATTATAAACGCTGAGATAAAAAACTAATAAAGGAACTATCAGCGTGATTGTTATCTTTTTAACGTGATTGCTAACTGTCGTAGAAATATCAAAATTTCACGATATGTTTGGGAAGTGAAATAATAAAAAGATTATAACTTTTTTTGGTGATATCTAGAAAGATCATTCCCTTCCAAGTTGCATTAAAATGAGAGAGGACCTAAAAAAATAATTTCAGGATATCTTGTTTGATTTGATTCAAAAAAAGCCATACCTCCTCTCATTCATAACGGAAATTATTATAAGCGTTGTGATAAAAAACTAATAAAGGAACTATCAGCGTGATTGTTATCTTTTTATCGTGATTGCTAACTGTCGTAGAAATATCAAAATTTCACGATATGTTTGGGAGGTGAAACAATAAAAAGATTATAACTTTTTTTGGTGAGATCTTGATAGATCATTCCTTTCCAAGTTGGCATAAAATGCGAGAGGACCTAAAAAAATAATTTCAGGATATGTCGTTTGATTTTATTAAAAAAAGGCATACCTCCTCTCATTCATAACAGAAATTATTATAAACGTTGTGTTAAAAAACTAATAAAGGAACTATCAGCGTGATTGTTATCTTTTTAACGTGATTGGTAATTATCGTAGAAATATCAAAATTTCACAATATGTTTGGGAGGTGGAATAATAAAAAGATTATAACTTTTTTTGGTGAGATCTAGATAGATCATTCCTTTCCAAGTTGGCATAAAATGAGAGAGGACCTAAAAAAATAATTTCAGGATATCTCGTTTGATTTTATTAAAAAAAGGCATACCTCCTCTCATTCATAACGGAAATTATTATAAACGTTGTGATAAAAAACTAATAAAGGAACTATCAGCGTGATTGTTATCTTTTTAACGTGATTGGTAATTGTCGTAGAAATATCAAAATTTCACAATATGTTTGGGAGGTGAAATAATAAAAAGATTATAACTTTTTTTGGTGAGATCTAGATAGATCATTCCTTTCCAAGTTGGCATAAAATGAGAGAGGACCTAAAAAAATAATTTCAGGATATCTCGTTTGATTTTATTAAAAAAAGGCATACCTCCTCTCATTCATAACGGAAATTATTATAAATGTTGTGATAAAAAACTAATAAAGGAATTATCAGCGTGATTTTTATCTTTTTAACGTGATTTGTAATTGTTTTAGAAATATCAAAATTTCACAATATGTTTGGGAGGTGAAATAATAAAAAGATTATAACTTTTTTTTGTGAGATCTAGAAAGATCATTCCTTTCCAAGTTGGCATAAAATGAGAGAGGACCTAAAAAAATAATTTCAGGATATCTCGTTTGATTTTATTAAAAAAAGGCATACCTCCTCTCATTCATAACGGAAATTATTATAAACGTGATTGTTATCTTTTTAACGTGATTATTAATTGTCGTAGAAATATCAAAATTTCACGATATGTTTTGGAGGTGAAATAATAAAAAGATTATAACTTTTTTTTGGTGAGATCTAGAAAGATCATTCCTTTCCAAGTTGGTATAAAATGAGAGAGGCCCTAAAAAAATAATATCAGGATATCTCGTTTGATTTTATTAAAAAAAGGCATACCTTCTCTCATTCATAACGGAAATTATTATAAACGTTGTGTTAAAAAACTAATAAAGGAACTATCAGCGTGATTTTTATCTTTTTAACGTGACTGGTAATTGTCGTAGAAATATCAAAATTTCATGATATGTTTGGGAGGTGAAATAATAAAAAGATAATAACTTTTTTTGGTGAGATCTAGAAAGATCATTCCTTTCCAAGTTGGCATAAAATGAGAGAGGACCTAAAAAAATAATTTCAGGATATCTCGTTTGATTTTATTAAAAAAAGCCATAGCTCCTCTCATTCATAACAGAAATTATTATAAACGTTGTGTTAAAAAATTAATAAAGGAACTATCAGCGTGATTGTTATCTTTTTAACGTGATTGGTAATTGTCGTAGAAATATCAAAATTTCACGATATGTTTGGGAGGTGAAATAATAAAAAGATTATAACTTTTTTTGGTGAGATCTAGAAAGATCATTCCTTTCCAAGTTGGTATAAAATGAGAGAGGACCTAAAAAAATAATTTCAGGATATCTCGTTTAATTTTATTAAAAAAAGGCATACCTCCTCTCGTTCATAACGGAAAGTATTATAAACGTTGTGACAAAAAATTAATAAAGCAAACTATCAACGTGATTGTTATCTTTTTAACGTGATTATTAATTGTCGTAGAAATATCAAAATTTCACGATATGTTTGGGAGGTGAAATAATAAAAAGATTATAACTTTTTTTTGGTGAGATCTAGAAAGATCTTTCCTTTCCAAGTTGGTATAAAATGAGAGAGGCCCTAAAAAAATAATTTCAGGATATGTCGTTTCATTTTATTAAAAAAATGCATACCTCCTCTCATTCATAACAGAAATTATTATAAACGTTGTGTTAAAAAACTATTAAAGGAACTATCAGCGTGATTGTTATCTTTTTAACGTGATTGGTAATTGTCGTAGAAATATCAAAATTTCACAATATGTTTGGGAGGTGAAATAATAAAAAGATTATAACTTTTTTTGGTGAGATCTAGCTAGATCATTCCTTTCCAAGTTGGCATAAAATGAGAGAGGACCTAAAAAAATAATTTCAGGATATCTCGTTTGATTTTATTAAAAAAAGGCATACCTCCTCTCATTCATAACGGAAAGTATTATAAACGTTGTGACAAAAGATTAATAAAGGAAACTATCAACGTGATTGTTATCTTTTTAACGTGATTTTTAATTGTCGTAGAAATATCAAAATTTCACGATATGTTTGGGAGGTGAAATAATAAAAAGATTATAACTTTTTTTGGGTGAGATCTAGAAAGATCATTCCTTTCCAAGTTGGTATAAAATGAGAGAGGCGCTAAAAAAATAATTTCAGGATATCTCGTTTGATTTTATTTAAAAAAGGCATACCTCCTCTCATTCATAACGCAAATTATTATAAAAGTTGTGATAAAAAACTAATAAAGGAACAATTAGCGTGATTTTTATCTTTTTAACGTGATTGGTAATTGTCGAAGAAATATCAAAATTTCACGATATGTTTGAGAGGTGAAATAATAAAAAGATTATAACTTTTTTGGGTGAGATCTAGAAAGATCATTCCTTTCCAAGTTGGCATAAAATGAGAGAGGACCTAAAAAAAATAATTTCAGGATATCTAGTTTGATTTTATTAAAAAAAGGCATACCTCCCTTCATTCATAATGGAATTTGTTATAAACGTTGTGACAAAAAATTAATAAAGCAAACTATCAACGTGATTGTTATCTTTTTAACGTGATTGGTAAATTTTATGATATGTTTAGGAGGTGAAACAATAAAAAGATTATAACTTTTTTTGGTGAGATCTAGAAACATCATTCCTTTCCAAGTTGGCATAAAATGAGAGAGGGCCTAAAAAAAATAATTTCAGGATATCTAGTTTGATTTTATTAAAAAAAGGCATACCGCCCTTCATTCATAATGGAATTTGTTATAAACGTTGTGACAAAAAATTAATAAAGCAAACTATCAACGTGATTGTTATCTTTTTAACGTGATTGGTAAATTTTATGATATGTTTGTGAGGTGAAACAATAAAAAGATTATAACTTTTTTTGGTGAGATCTAGATAGGTCATTCCTTTCCAAGTTGGCATAAAATGCGAGAGGACCTAAAAAATAATTTCAGGATATCTCGTTTGATTTTATTAAAAAAAGGCATACCTCCTCTCATTCATAACGGAAAGTATTATAAATATTGTGATAAAAAAATAATAAAGGAAACTATCAACGTGATTGTTATCTTTTTAACGTGATTGGTAATTGTCATAGAAATATCAAAATTTCACGATATACTTCGAAGGTGAAATAATAAAACGATTATAACCTTTTTTCGTGAGATCTAGAAAGATCATTCCCTTACAAGTTGGCATAAAATGAGAGAGGACCTAAAAAAATAATTTCAGGATATCTCGTTTGATTTTATTAAAAAAAGGGATACGTCCTCTCATTCATAACGGAAATTTTTATAAGCGTTGTGATAAAAAACTAATAAAGGAACTATCAGCTTGATTGTTATCTTTTTAACGTGATTAGTAACTGTCGTAGAAATATCAAAATTTCACGATATGTTTGGGAGGTGAAATAATAAAAAGATTATAACTTTTTTTGGTGATATCTAGAAAGATCATTCCCTTCCAAGTTGGCATAAAATGAGAGAGGACCTAAAAAAATAATTTCAGGATATCTTGTTTGATTTGATTCAAAAAAAGCCATACCTCCTCTCATTCATAACGGAAATTATTATAAGCGTTGTGATAAAAAACTAATAAAGGAACTATCAGCGTGATTGTTATCTTTTTATCGTGATTGCTAACTGTCGTAGAAATATCAAAATTTCACGATATGTTTGGGAGGTGAAATAATAAAAAGATTATAACTTTTTTTGGTGATATCTACAAAGATCATTCCCTTCCAAGTTGGCATAAAATGAGAGAGGACCTAAAAAAATAATTTCAGGATATCTCGTTTGATTTTATTAAAAAAAGGGATACCTCCTCTCATTCATAACAGAAATTATTATAAACGCTGTGATGAAAAACTAATAAAGGAACTATCAGCGTGATTGTTAACTTTTTATCGTGATTGCTAACTGTCGTAGAAATATCAAAATTTGACGATATGTTTGGGAGGTGAAATAATAAAAAGATGATAACTTTTTTTGGTGAGATCTAGATAGATCATTCCTTTCCAAGTTGGCATAAAATGCGAGAGGACCTAAAAAAATAATTGCAGGATATCTCGTTTGATTTTATTAAAGAAAGGGATACCTCCTCTCATTCATAACGAAAATTATTATAAACGCTGAGATAAAAAACTAATAAAGGAACTATCAGCGTGATTGTTATCTTTTTAACGTGATTGCTAACTGTCGTAGAAATATCAAAATTTCACGATATGTTTGGGAAGTGAAATAATAAAAAGATTATAACTTTTTTTGGTGATATCTAGAAAGATCATTCCCTTCCAAGTTGGCATAAAATGAGAGAGGACCTAAAAAAATAATTTCAGGATATCTTGTTTGATTTGATTCAAAAAAAGCCATACCTCCTCTCATTCATAACGGAAATTATTATAAGCGTTGTGATAAAAAACTAATAAAGGAACTATCAGCGTGATTGTTATCTTTTTATCGTGATTGCTAACTGTCGTAGAAATATCAAAATTTCACGATATGTTTGGGAGGTGAAATAATAAAAAGATTATAACTTTTTTTGGTGATATCTACAAAGATCATTCCCTTCCAAGTTGGCATAAAATGAGAGAGGACCTAAAAAAATAATTTCAGGATATCTCGTTTGATTTTATTAAAAAAAGGGATACCTCCTCTCATTCATAACAGAAATTATTATAAACGCTGTGATGAAAAACTAATAAAGGAACTATCAGCGTGATTGTTAACTTTTTATCGTGATTGCTAACTGTCGTAGAAATATCAAAATTTGACGATATGTTTGGGAGGTGAAATAATAAAAAGATGATAACTTTTTTTGGTGAGATCTAGATAGATCATTCCTTTCCAAGTTGGCATAAAATGCGAGAGGACCTAAAAAAATAATTGCAGGATATCTCGTTTGATTTTATTAAAGAAAGGGATACCTCCTCTCATTCATAACGAAAATTATTATAAACGCTGAGATAAAAAACTAATAAAGGAACTATCAGCGTGATTGTTATCTTTTTAACGTGATTGCTAACTGTCGTAGAAATATCAAAATTTCACGATATGTTTGGGAAGTGAAATAATAAAAAGATTATAACTTTTTTTGGTGATATCTAGAAAGATCATTCCCTTCCAAGTTGCATTAAAATGAGAGAGGACCTAAAAAAATAATTTCAGGATATCTTGTTTGATTTGATTCAAAAAAAGCCATACCTCCTCTCATTCATAACGGAAATTATTATAAGCGTTGTGATAAAAAACTAATAAAGGAACTATCAGCGTGATTGTTATCTTTTTATCGTGATTGCTAACTGTCGTAGAAATATCAAAATTTCACGATATGTTTGGGAGGTGAAATAATAAAAAGATTATAACTTTTTTTGGTGATATCTACAAAGATCATTCCCTTCCAAGTTGGCATAAAATGAGAGAGGACCTAAAAAAATAATTTCAGGATATCTCGTTTGATTTTATTAAAAAAAGGGATACCTCCTCTCATTCATAACAGAAATTATTATAAACGCTGTGATGAAAAACTAATAAAGGAACTATCAGCGTGATTGTTAACTTTTTATCGTGATTGCTAACTGTCGTAGAAATATCAAAATTTGACGATATGTTTGGGAGGTGAAATAATAAAAAGATGATAACTTTTTTTGGTGAGATCTAGATAGATCATTCCTTTCCAAGTTGGCATAAAATGCGAGAGGACCTAAAAAAATAATTGCAGGATATCTCGTTTGATTTTATTAAAGAAAGGGATACCTCCTCTCATTCATAACGAAAATTATTATAAACGCTGAGATAAAAAACTAATAAAGGAACTATCAGCGTGATTGTTATCTTTTTAACGTGATTGCTAACTGTCGTAGAAATATCAAAATTTCACGATATGTTTGGGAAGTGAAATAATAAAAAGATTATAACTTTTTTTGGTGATATCTAGAAAGATCATTCCCTTCCAAGTTGCATTAAAATGAGAGAGGACCTAAAAAAATAATTTCAGGATATCTTGTTTGATTTGATTCAAAAAAAGCCATACCTCCTCTCATTCATAACGGAAATTATTATAAGCGTTGTGATAAAAAACTAATAAAGGAACTATCAGCGTGATTGTTATCTTTTTATCGTGATTGCTAACTGTCGTAGAAATATCAAAATTTCACGATATGTTTGGGAGGTGAAATAATAAAAAGATTATAACTTTTTTTGGTGAGATCTAGATAGATCATTCCTTTCCAAGTTGGCATAAAATGCGAGAGGACCTAAAAAAATAATTTCAGGATATCTCGTTTGATTTTATTAAAAAAAGGGATACCTCCTCTCATTCATAACGGAAATTATTATAAACGCTGAAATAAAAAACTAATAAAGGAACTATCAGCGTGATTGTTATCTTTTTAACGTGATTGCTAACTGTCGTAGAAATATCAAAATTTCACGATATTTTTGGGAGGTGAAATAATAAAAAGATTATAACTTTTTTTGGTGATATCTAGAAAGATCATTCCCTTCCAAGTTGGCATAAAATGAGAGAGGACCTAAAAAAATAATTTCAGGATATCTCGTTTGATTTTATTAAAAAAAGGCATACCTCCTCTCATTTATAACGGAAAGTATTAGAAACGTTGTGACAAAAAATTAATAAAGGAAACTATCAACGTGATTGTTATCTTTTTAACGCGATTATTAATTGTCGTAGAAATATCAAAATTTCACGATATATTTGGGAGGTGAAATAATAAAAAGATTATAACTTTTTTTGGTGAGATCTAGAAAGATCATTCCTTTCCAAGTTGGTATAAAATGAGAGAGGCCCTAAAAAAATAATTTCAGGATATCTCGTTTGATTTTATTTAAAAAAGGCATACCTCCTCTCATTCATAACGCAAATTATTATAAAAATTGTGATAAAAAACTAATAAAGGAACAATCAGCGTGATTTTTATCTTTTTAACGTGATTGGTAATTGTCGAAGAAATATCAAAATTTCACGATATGTTTGGGAGGTGAAATAATAAAAAGATTATAACTTTTTTTTGGTGAGATCTAGAAAGATCTTTCCTTTCCAAGTTGGTATAAAATGAGAGAGGCCCTAAAAAAATAATTTCAGGATATGTCGTTTCATTTTATTAAAAAAATGCATACCTCCTCTCATTCATAACAGAAATTATTATAAACGTTGTGTTAAAAAACTAATAAAGGAACTATCAGCGTGATTGTTATCTTTTTAACGTGATTGGTAATTGTCGTAGAAATATCAAAATTTCACAATATGTTTGGGAGGTGAAATAATAAAAAGATTATAACTTTTTTTGGTGAGATCTAGAAAGATCATTCCTTTCCAAGTTGGCATAAAATGAGAGAGGACCTAAAAAAATAATTTCAGGATATGTCGTTTGATTTTATTAAAAAAAGGCATACCTACTCTCATTCATAACAGAAATTATTATAAACGTTGTGTTAAAAAACTAATACAGGAACTATCAGCGTGATTGTTATCTTTTTAACGTGATTGGTAATTGTCGTAGAAATATCAAAATTTCACAATATGTTTGGGAGGTGAAATAATAAAAAGATTATAACTTTTTTTGGTGAGATCTAGAAAGATCATTCCTTTCCAAGTTGGCATAAAATGAGAGAGGACCTAAAAAAATAATTTCAGGATATCTCGTTTGATTTGATTAAAAAAAGCCATACCTCCTCTCATTCATAACGGAAATTATTATAAACGTTGTGATAAAAAAATAATAAAGAAAACTATCACCGTGATTGTTATCTTTTTAACGTAATTGGTAATTGTCGTAGAAATATCAAAATTTCACAATATGTTTGGGAGGTGAAATAATAAAAAGATTATAACTTTTTTTGGTGAGATCTAGAAAGATCATTCCTTTCCAAATTGGCATAAAATGAGAGAGGACCCAAAAAAATAATTTCAGGATATCTCGTTTGATTTGATTAAAAAAAGCCATACCTCCTCTCATTCATAACGGAAATTATTAAAAACGTCGTGATAAAAAAATAATAAAGGAAACAATCAACGTGATTGTTATCTTTTTAACCTGATTGGAAATTGTCGTAGAAATATCAAAATTTCACGATATGTTTGGGAGGTGAAATAATAAAAATATTATAACTTTTTTTTGGTGAGATCTAGAAAGATAATTCCTTTCCAAGTTGGTATAAAATGAGAGAGGCCCTAAAAAAATAATTTCAGGATATCTCGTTTGATTTTATTTAAAAAAGGCATACCTCCTGTCATTCATAACGCAAATTATTATAAAAATTGTGATAAAAAACTAATAAAGGAACAATCAGTGTGATTTTTATCTTTTTAACGTGATTGGTAATTGTCGAAGAAATATCAAAATTTCACGATATGTTTCGGAGGTGAAATAATAAAAAGATTATAACTTTTTTTGGTGAGATCTAGATAGATCATTCCTTTCCAAGTTGGCATAAAATGAGAGAGGACCTAAAAAAATAATTTCAGGATATCTCGTTTGATTTTATTAAAAAAACGCATACCTCCTCTCATTCATAACGGTAAGTATTATAAACGTTGTGACAAAAAATTAATAAAGGAAACTATCAACGTGATTGTTATCTTTTTAACGCGATTATTAATTGTCGTAGAAATATCAAAATTTCAAGGTGAAATAATAAAAAGATTATAACTTTTTCTGGTGAGATCTAGATAGATCATTCCTTTCCAAATTGGCATAAAATGAGAGAGGACCCAAAAAAATAATTTCAGGATATCTCGTTTGATTTGATTAAAAAAAGCCATACCTCCTCTCATTCATAACGGAAATTATTAAAAACGTCGTGATAAAAAAATAATAAAGGAAACAATCAACGTGATTGTTATCTTTTTAACCTGATTGGAAATTGTCGTAGAAATATCAAAATTTCACGATATGTTTGGGAGGTGAAATAATAAAAACATTATAACTTTTTTTTGGTGAGATCTAGAAAGATCATTCCTTTCCAAGTTGGTATAAAATGAGAGAGGCCCTAAAAAAATAATTTCAGGATATCTCGTTTGATTTTATTTAAAAAAGGCATACCTCCTCTCATTCATAACGCAAATTATTATAAACGTTGTGATAAAAAACTAATAAAGGAACTATCAGCGTGATTTTTATCTTTTTAACGTGATTGGTAATTGTCGAAGAAATATCAAAATTTCACGATATGTTTGAGAGGTGAAATAATAAAAAGATTATAACTTTTTTGGGTGAGATCTAGGAAGATCATTCCTTTCCAAGTTGGCATAAAATGAGAGAGGACCTAAAAAAAATAATTTCAGGATATCTAGTTTGATTTTATTAAAAAAAGGCATACCTCCTCTCATTCATAACGGAAATTATTATAAACGTTGTGATAAAAAACTAATAAAGGAACTATCAGCGTGATTTTTATCTTTTTAACGTGATTGGTAATTGTCGTAGAAATATCAAAATTTCACGATATGTTTGGGAGGTGAAATAATAAAAAAAATTATAACTTTTTTTGGTGAGATCTAGATAGATCATTCCTTTCCAAGTTGGCATAAAATGAGAGAGGACCTAAAAAAATAATTTCAGGATATCTCGTTTGATTTTATTAAAAAAACGCATACCTCCTCTCATTCATAACGGAAAGTATTATAAACGTTGTGACAAAAAATTAATAAAGGAAACTATCAACGTGATTGTTATCTTTTTAACGCGATTATTAATTGTCGTAGAAATATCAAAATTTCACGATATGTTTGGGAGGTGAAATAATAAAAACATTATAACTTTTTTTTGGTGAGATCTAGAAAGATAATTCCTTTCCAAGTTGGTATAAAATGAGAGAGGCCCTAAAAAAATAATTTCAGGATATCTCGTTTGATTTTATTTAAAAAAGGCATACCTCCTGTCATTCATAACGCAAATTATTATAAAAATTGTGATAAAAAACTAATAAAGGAACAATCAGTGTGATTTTTATCTTTTTAACGTGATTGGTAATTGTCGAAGAAATATCAAAATTTCACGATATGTTTCGGAGGTGAAATAATAAAAAGATTATAACTTTTTTTGGTGAGATCTAGATAGATCATTCCTTTCCAAGTTGGCATAAAATGAGAGAGGACCTAAAAAAATAATTTCAGGATATCTCGTTTGATTTTATTAAAAAAACGCATACCTCCTCTCATTCATAACGGTAAGTATTATAAACGTTGTGACAAAAAATTAATAAAGGAAACTATCAACGTGATTGTTATCTTTTTAACGCGATTATTAATTGTCGTAGAAATATCAAAATTTCAAGGTGAAATAATAAAAAGATTATAACTTTTTCTGGTGAGATCTAGATAGATCATTCCTTTCCAAATTGGCATAAAATGAGAGAGGACCCAAAAAAATAATTTCAGGATATCTCGTTTGATTTGATTAAAAAAAGCCATACCTCCTCTCTGTAACGACCCATCTTCATTACATATTTTTTTATACTAAAGATTTTATTTCATTAAATTTTAAAAACTCTCTAATTAGTTTATTGATGAAATATTGGATAATTTTTGACAAATAAAATTTAAAGCTTAATTTATAAATATCTCTTATACAAAACTTAACTAAATAAAACTATGTGTACATACATCTTTTCACATGATAAATACATAATACCCCTAACTGGTTCATTTTATACATAAGACCAAACAAAGAAATAGAAAGAAATGATAATGTCTTCAATCCCTCGTATGCTCTATCCACAAACTCTCCAAGAGAAAGATCCACCTAAAAACCATCTGCTCCCCCGAACACGATGTCCGAGATCATCACAGGCACGAACCACACGTGCAAACATTGCAAGGGTAAGCTTACCAAACAAAACTATACGTATAAGAAAATAAGTGAATTTTCAATTATTAAGGAAAAGGACGAAAAACTAGATTTTGTATACTTCAAAATACTATACATAATAACTGAAAATGTTATACAAAACTTAGTTCATAAACATATTTATAACATGAATCATTAACGAGATCAACCACATACACCATCACCACTAATCACAATGAGTCATAACATCACAAGTCGCATAATTAAAACAACTGCAGTATGATTTATGCAAATGCAGTTTTGACTCAAAATCATTTTGACCCTGCTCCATGGAGACTTCCCCTTTGAGTGTTTAGTAAGTAACTGGCCTACCATTACGCACTGCAATTCAGCTATCAGCCCCTACTAAACGCGAATAAACTAGACAGAATTAGGAGATCAGGATACCCGGAAGGCCACCACGACCGCAACTCAGTCCAGTTTCCAGCCACATGTGGAATTGCCAATATCCTTCACCCCACAGACTATATAATCACAGACTGTACAGTCCTGTCTAACTTATTCTGCTCACCCCAAAGATTCAATTCTCAAATCATATTCATTTCACATGACTACCGCAGTCCCGGTTAGTCAACAAAATCGTTTCTCATATATCAACTCGTTTCTCATGACTACCGCAGTCCCGGTTAGTCAACATTTATTCTTTCTTTTCTTTTCTTTTCTTTTCTTTCTTTTTCATTTTCATGGCTACCGCAGTCCCGGTTAGCCAACATCAATTATTTTTCACTTGAATCTTTGTAAAACCCCCAAAAAGACTCATGCATATGCAATATGTTAATAATCAAAATTAAATAAGTAATTTTAAACAATCACCTACAAAAATAAAAAATTCAACAATTTCCAATATCATTCACAACACAATCAAACCAAATCAAACAATTTCAATCCAACAACAAACCAACCAATCAATTTCAATCCATCACAACACATCATCCAATCAATCAAACATGTTTCCAAACAATTATTTCAAGCTTCTAATATCAATTATATAAAAACCCTAAATCAATTTCATCTTTTCATGGTTCTTGATTCAATCTTGAATCTAAACCTAACAACATATTTTTCTACATTCCAAATGGTCCAAAATGAAATTAAATGCCATTCTAATAATTATATCATATTAACCAAATTGACCAAATAAAGTCGATTTCTCTTTGGCAGTACTGAATGTGAGCTCTCACTGATTGTATCATATGAGCTCGGAGTTAAAAACTATTTATATCAAATTGAAGCTCTTGAAATCTACTTTACATAAAGGTATCTCACTTATAAAATCAACATCTAGAAAATTTTATAAAAATTTCCAAAGTCAGCAGCCCTGAATTTTTGAGTGCTCACTGAACATAGCTCAAAGAAATGTAAATTTCTCCCACTTTCCAAACTTGTTTTGAGCTGGAATTTTTACAGTAAAAAGGTAACATCTTAATATTTCTAAAAAGTTAATCCTTACCCCCAAATTCTTTCCCTACTGTTCCCAGTAAATTTATTTCTAACATCCTAAGTTTCAGACTCAAAACAGAGCCCAAAACCCTTGCCCTGTTTCTTTTCAAAAGGTTAATTTAGAAATTGGACATGATAATTTTTGTAATTTATATGGTTAAAAACCTTGTTTTGTCTAGTTTTTAATGGTGCAAAAACGAAAAATAAACATTAAGTACACAAGTAGAAATTTGAGAAAAACGGAGACATGTTCCAGGGAAAACTCGAAAACAGAACAAACATTTTGAGAGCCATGGATGAACTCCGAGATGAAATTTTATCTCCAAGGTGTCAAAATGAAAGTTGTTCCATTTCGTGTCTATTTTCATTCAAAACAAATTTCCTATAAAACCAACGGTTAGATCTTCCAAAAATCACAAAATTGTGGGGGCTGTCCAGCGCTGGACGAACCAAACAGCCACTGCCACTTTGTCTTGTGGTTTGATTTTCACATGCAAAGCTTACCAAATAATTTCAAGAAAATTTGGGCATGGTCTCCTTTGTTTTAGGAGTCTTTCCAATCAATTTCAAAGATAAAAACAATTCAAAAACAGTACATACAAATCCCACACAGCCACTGCCAAAGGGTTTCCAACCCATTCCATCAATTTTTCATATTCAAGCATTCAAACAAAATACACACAACAATCCAGATGAGGGGCATTCATGCTGTGTGTGGTTGAGTCCCCTAACTCTCAACCACACTTAAACTGAAAATAGAGACTATAAAGAAGCTTCCCTTACCTAAATTTTTTTGACTGAAAACCTTGAAGAAATTAGGGAGGAGACTTGGTGATTCAAGAATGATCTCTACCCAACTTTGGTTATGAAATCAACTAGAGAACACCTAATTCAATTCCAAAATAAGCTTCAATCAAAATTTCACCCACCAACAAAAATTTTACATGAGACCCATTTCATGTTCTTGATAGGAGAAGGAAAATGAATTGAAGAGCTCCAAGGAGAAGAGAAGGAGTACTTACCAACTAAAATCAATCAAAGAAGCTCTTGAAATTAAGGAAACAAAGTCCTCTTTGAAGGAATTTCAAATACCTTAGTTCTTGAGAGAAGAAGAGAAGCTTAGAGAGGGAGGAAGAAAATGAAAGAATGAGAGAACGGTGAAGAAGAAGCTACGTTTAAATTGGGAGCAATTTTGAACTTTTGCTACTTGCACCTATATTTTTTCTAACTCCACACCCCTTTTTCTATAACTAAAACTCACGTAAAGCCGAAATTATTACGAAAACTTCTAAAAACACAATAATCACATAAACAAAAAAATCTATTTTATTTATATAGTTAATTAAATAACACAATTTAAATTTAATTACTTTTTCATACATTACGAAAAATCACAATGTTACAATTCTCCCCAACAAGAAAAATTTCGTCCTCGAAATTTGCTTGTAGTGACAATACTATAACATTGTGTATACACACAATATCTTCACTTTTTTTTTTTTTTTTTTTTTTCTTAAATCTTTCCTCAATTCTTTATCCAATCAAGTCTTCCTTCCATCAGGTAGTTTACTCTTGACTTTCCAATTTTAATCCTTTCAAATAGAACATCACTAGTAACTTTCTCCCTCATTAGTATTATACGACTTCTCAAACGAAACGAAAACTCTTAATAAATCCTTTTTCTTTCAAAATATAAATCAAAACATTTAAGAGCATGAAAACCGTAGTTAGTTCAAAATGTCAAAATCCACTTTACCAAAGTTTTTCCAAAACACTTAAAGGATAACCCAAATTTTCCTTATTTTTAAACCCTTAAAACCTACTTTAATCCATTTTTTTTTTAAGAGAGATGTTCAAAACACACACACATAAGGAAGCTTAAACTCCCCAACAAGTTCAAAATCATAAAACATTTTTCAAGTTATATTTCAAAAGAAGGTTCTAAAACACTCTTCAATATGAATAACCAAACGTGTAATATATTTTAAACACACCAAAAATTCATTTGTATTTATATTCCACCAAAACACATAAAAGCTTAAACTTTCCAAATCAACAGGGTCGATGGAAAATCACTAAAGATCATCATGCATCAAACTTTTATGCAATACTGAAAGAAGTAAGACAACTAAAAAAAAACAAAACATTGTGAATTAGAAAAAGCCACTACATGATACATAAGAGTATAGTGCTATAAAGCACTACAAACTCTCATTTGAAAACAAATAAAACAAATTTCAAAGGGATTCTTTTACGGGAATGAAAGCATCAAGAAGTACTCCAAAACGAAACATGGTTGAAGTTAGAGATGATAGACCTCGAAAGAGACAAGAATTTTGAATCAACCTTTCAACACCCATTTTTTAAAATCCAAAACAATTTGGTATATCATGTGTGAAAAAAAAGGGTAAAGGTTAAATATGGCATTGCCACTTTGGAAATAAATTAAGAGCTCAAGTTCATTTTCAAGAAACAAACCACAACTTTGAAACAAAAACACTACAAAGAGAAACATAGATTCAAAACTAAAAGGGAAAACATGCATCGTTACGGTGTTTAAAAAAAAACTGATTTCCTTTACTTTTAAAAAAAATAGTAGTAAAACTTTTTCATCTAACACAAGAAAATCATTAAAACACTTTTCTACCTTTAGAAGCAAGTTCCAGAAGATTTTGTGGAAACACCAATTTGTATTTCATCCAAGTTTGGAAACAACATACCATTGAGGGTGAAGAAAAGAGAAAACGGAGAAAATCATAGAGATGACAGTCTCCATGCAATAAACTTTTGGTCACATGAAATTTTAAAACATCAAACACGCTCCCAAAGGAGGTAGTTTGGTTTTAGCATAAAAAGGGATAAACATACTCGAGTGAAATAACTTGTACTTAAATCTAAAAACATCTAGAAAATTTTGGAAGCAATATCTTGTTGTTGAGAAAACTCAACCACATAAATAGAAAACAAAACTTTTACAAGATATCTAGATTAAACGAAATCAAAGCATCATCATTCTTTTCAAAAGAAAACCAACTTTTTGTTACTGGGGGAAAATAATAGTTTAAAATAGAAAAGAACTTTTATACCAAGCATTTTGCAAAACAACTTGAACAAATCAAGTTAAAACAACATGTTCATCTTTCTAAAAGAAAACTGCTTTAAGTACATCAAATATTTCAAGATACTAAAGAAAACATTTAGAAAGAACAACGACAATATGATAAATCTATCATCGATTATTTAAAAGAAACTCATTTTACATATAGTATTGATCTAAAATCACTAGTCTTAACACACTCTATTCGAAATAGGTTATTGGTCCCACTCATTCTTCATCTACTCTAACCTTGTCAGACATCACTTTCCCATCAGATCGAGCATTGCATCCCACCATGAATTTCTAACAGTAAACACCGGTGAGAATCCATAGAGGAGCAACACAAGCATGACTCGCTAACAACAATTATTTCTCAATAGAAATAACTACATTCAAACAAACCATAAACACCAAGTCACCAATCTCCTAAGAGAATCAAATGTACATGGCTCAACAACCAATAATCATCCTCTCATGAAAATGATCTCAACATGCAAATTATGCACAATAATCATACGTATTAGACATTCCAAATGGTCGGGGAAAATCACATTCCCCTCACACACAAATACACATGTACGAAGGCACACATAGAAGCTTGCACAAAACACATGCCAAAATGCACATATGCATAATAATTAAAAGAACCTCTTCCTATAAAACAACAATTTAAAGTAAACCGCACTAAGCACAAAACATTCCCATTTAAGGGCCATCACATCAATAAGAGGAACATGCACTAAAACATCCTAGACTTACACATTCAAGCATCCAAGCAAGAACCAAGAAGTTGAAAACAACTGTACATCCTTCTCACATAAGAAAATAATTTTTTTTTTCTAAGACATTCATACAACCAAGAAGTTCAAGAAGAAAATTCTCTTGATCTCATTCTTCGCTTGCCATAATATCCTACTCACATCATACAAAGTATTGAGATGGCCAGTCTCAATATTTCATGACAGCACAGCTAGGATGTATGGTATAACGAACAACCAACACACTTCAACAATGTCAAGCAATTTCACACAATGCACATAGAAAACATAGGGGACACATAACTCACAGTCCGGTTTGAATCGAACTGCTCTGATACCATTATTGTAACGACCCATCTTCATTACATATTTTTTTATACTAAAGATTTTATTTCATTAAATTTTAAAAACTCTCTAATTAGTTTATTGATGAAATATTGGATAATTTTTCCGCGATTCCCAAAACTGACAAATAAAATTTAAAGCTTAATTTATAAATATCTCTTATACAAAACTTAACTAAATAAAACTATGTGTACATACATCTTTTCACATGATAAATACATAATACCCCTAACTGGTTCATTTTATACATAAGACCAAACAAAGAAATAGAAAGAAATGATAATGTCTTCAATCCCTCGTATGCTCTATCCACAAACTCTCCAAGAGAAAGATCCACCTAAAAACCATCTGCTCCCCCGAACACGATGTCCGAGATCATCACAGGCACGAACCACACGTGCAAACATTGCAAGGGTAAGCTTACCAAACAAAACTATACGTATAAGAAAATAAGTGAATTTTCAATTATTAAGGAAAAGGACGAAAAACTAGATTTTGTATACTTCAAAATACTATACATAATAACTGAAAATGTTATACAAAACTTAGTTCATAAACATATTTATAACATGAATCATTAACGAGATCAACCACATACACCATCACCACTAATCACAATGAGTCATAACATCACAAGTCGCATAATTAAAACAACTGCAGTATGATTTATGCAAATGCAGTTTTGACTCAAAATCATTTTGACCCTGCTCCATGGAGACTTCCCCTTTGAGTGTTTAGTAAGTAACTGGCCTACCATTACGCACTGCAATTCAGCTATCAGCCCCTACTAAACGCGAATAAACTAGACAGAATTAGGAGATCAGGATACCCGGAAGGCCACCACGACCGCAACTCAGTCCAGTTTCCAGCCACATGTGGAATTGCCAATATCCTTCACCCCACAGACTATATAATCACAGACTGTACAGTCCTGTCTAACTTATTCTGCTCACCCCAAAGATTCAATTCTCAAATCATATTCATTTCACATGACTACCGCAGTCCCGGTTAGTCAACAAAATCGTTTCTCATATATCAACTCGTTTCTCATGACTACCGCAGTCCCGGTTAGTCAACATTTATTCTTTCTTTTCTTTTCTTTTCTTTTCTTTCTTTTTCATTTTCATGGCTACCGCAGTCCCGGTTAGCCAACATCAATTATTTTTCACTTGAATCTTTGTAAAACCCCCAAAAAGACTCATGCATATGCAATATGTTAATAATCAAAATTAAATAAGTAATTTTAAACAATCACCTACAAAAATAAAAAATTCAACAATTTCCAATATCATTCACAACACAATCAAACCAAATCAAACAATTTCAATCCAACAACAAACCAACCAATCAATTTCAATCCATCACAACACATCATCCAATCAATCAAACATGTTTCCAAACAATTATTTCAAGCTTCTAATATCAATTATATAAAAACCCTAAATCAATTTCATCTTTTCATGGTTCTTGATTCAATCTTGAATCTAAACCTAACAACATATTTTTCTACATTCCAAATGGTCCAAAATGAAATTAAATGCCATTCTAATAATTATATCATATTAACCAAATTGACCAAATAAAGTCGATTTCTCTTTGGCAGTACTGAATGTGAGCTCTCACTGATTGTATCATATGAGCTCGGAGTTAAAAACTATTTATATCAAATTGAAGCTCTTGAAATCTACTTTACATAAAGGTATCTCACTTATAAAATCAACATCTAGAAAATTTTATAAAAATTTCCAAAGTCAGCAGCCCTGAATTTTTGAGTGCTCACTGAACATAGCTCAAAGAAATGTAAATTTCTCCCACTTTCCAAACTTGTTTTGAGCTGGAATTTTTACAGTAAAAAGGTAACATCTTAATATTTCTAAAAAGTTAATCCTTACCCCCAAATTCTTTCCCTACTGTTCCCAGTAAATTTATTTCTAACATCCTAAGTTTCAGACTCAAAACAGAGCCCAAAACCCTTGCCCTGTTTCTTTTCAAAAGGTTAATTTAGAAATTGGACATGATAATTTTTGTAATTTATATGGTTAAAAACCTTGTTTTGTCTAGTTTTTAATGGTGCAAAAACGAAAAATAAACATTAAGTACACAAGTAGAAATTTGAGAAAAACGGAGACATGTTCCAGGGAAAACTCGAAAACAGAACAAACATTTTGAGAGCCATGGATGAACTCCGAGATGAAATTTTATCTCCAAGGTGTCAAAATGAAAGTTGTTCCATTTCGTGTCTATTTTCATTCAAAACAAATTTCCTATAAAACCAACGGTTAGATCTTCCAAAAATCACAAAATTGTGGGGGCTGTCCAGCGCTGGACGAACCAAACAGCCACTGCCACTTTGTCTTGTGGTTTGATTTTCACATGCAAAGCTTACCAAATAATTTCAAGAAAATTTGGGCATGGTCTCCTTTGTTTTAGGAGTCTTTCCAATCAATTTCAAAGATAAAAACAATTCAAAAACAGTACATACAAATCCCACACAGCCACTGCCAAAGGGTTTCCAACCCATTCCATCAATTTTTCATATTCAAGCATTCAAACAAAATACACACAACAATCCAGATGAGGGGCATTCATGCTGTGTGTGGTTGAGTCCCCTAACTCTCAACCACACTTAAACTGAAAATAGAGACTATAAAGAAGCTTCCCTTACCTAAATTTTTTTGACTGAAAACCTTGAAGAAATTAGGGAGGAGACTTGGTGATTCAAGAATGATCTCTACCCAACTTTGGTTATGAAATCAACTAGAGAACACCTAATTCAATTCCAAAATAAGCTTCAATCAAAATTTCACCCACCAACAAAAATTTTACATGAGACCCATTTCATGTTCTTGATAGGAGAAGGAAAATGAATTGAAGAGCTCCAAGGAGAAGAGAAGGAGTACTTACCAACTAAAATCAATCAAAGAAGCTCTTGAAATTAAGGAAACAAAGTCCTCTTTGAAGGAATTTCAAATACCTTAGTTCTTGAGAGAAGAAGAGAAGCTTAGAGAGGGAGGAAGAAAATGAAAGAATGAGAGAACGGTGAAGAAGAAGCTACGTTTAAATTGGGAGCAATTTTGAACTTTTGCTACTTGCACCTATATTTTTTCTAACTCCACACCCCTTTTTCTATAACTAAAACTCACGTAAAGCCGAAATTATTACGAAAACTTCTAAAAACACAATAATCACATAAACAAAAAAATCTATTTTATTTATATAGTTAATTAAATAACACAATTTAAATTTAATTACTTTTTCATACATTACGAAAAATCACAATGTTACAATTCTCCCCAACAAGAAAAATTTCGTCCTCGAAATTTGCTTGTAGTGACAATACTATAACATTGTGTATACACACAATATCTTCACTTTTTTTTTTTTTTTTTTTTCTTAAATCTTTCCTCAATTCTTTATCCAATCAAGTCTTCCTTCCATCAGGTAGTTTACTCTTGACTTTCCAATTTTAATCCTTTCAAATAGAACATCACTAGTAACTTTCTCCCTCATTAGTATTATACGACTTCTCAAACGAAACGAAAACTCTTAATAAATCCTTTTTCTTTCAAAATATAAATCAAAACATTTAAGAGCATGAAAACCGTAGTTAGTTCAAAATGTCAAAATCCACTTTACCAAAGTTTTTCCAAAACACTTAAAGGATAACCCAAATTTTCCTTATTTTTAAACCCTTAAAACCTACTTTAATCCATTTTTTTTTAAGAGAGATGTTCAAAACACACACACATAAGGAAGCTTAAACTCCCCAACAAGTTCAAAATCATAAAACATTTTTCAAGTTATATTTCAAAAGAAGGTTCTAAAACACTCTTCAATATGAATAACCAAACGTGTAATATATTTTAAACACACCAAAAATTCATTTGTATTTATATTCCACCAAAACACATAAAAGCTTAAACTTTCCAAATCAACAGGGTCGATGGAAAATCACTAAAGATCATCATGCATCAAACTTTTATGCAATACTGAAAGAAGTAAGACAACTAAAAAAAAACAAAACATTGTGAATTAGAAAAAGCCACTACATGATACATAAGAGTATAGTGCTATAAAGCACTACAAACTCTCATTTGAAAACAAATAAAACAAATTTCAAAGGGATTCTTTTACGGGAATGAAAGCATCAAGAAGTACTCCAAAACGAAACATGGTTGAAGTTAGAGATGATAGACCTCGAAAGAGACAAGAATTTTGAATCAACCTTTCAACACCCATTTTTTAAAATCCAAAACAATTTGGTATATCATGTGTGAAAAAAAAGGGTAAAGGTTAAATATGGCATTGCCACTTTGGAAATAAATTAAGAGCTCAAGTTCATTTTCAAGAAACAAACCACAACTTTGAAACAAAAACACTACAAAGAGAAACATAGATTCAAAACTAAAAGGGAAAACATGCATCGTTACGGTGTTTAAAAAAAAACTGATTTCCTTTACTTTTAAAAAAAATAGTAGTAAAACTTTTTCATCTAACACAAGAAAATCATTAAAACACTTTTCTACCTTTAGAAGCAAGTTCCAGAAGATTTTGTGGAAACACCAATTTGTATTTCATCCAAGTTTGGAAACAACATACCATTGAGGGTGAAGAAAAGAGAAAACGGAGAAAATCATAGAGATGACAGTCTCCATGCAATAAACTTTTGGTCACATGAAATTTTAAAACATCAAACACGCTCCCAAAGGAGGTAGTTTGGTTTTAGCATAAAAAGGGATAAACATACTCGAGTGAAATAACTTGTACTTAAATCTAAAAACATCTAGAAAATTTTGGAAGCAATATCTTGTTGTTGAGAAAACTCAACCACATAAATAGAAAACAAAACTTTTACAAGATATCTAGATTAAACGAAATCAAAGCATCATCATTCTTTTCAAAAGAAAACCAACTTTTTGTTACTGGGGGAAAATAATAGTTTAAAATAGAAAAGAACTTTTATACCAAGCATTTTGCAAAACAACTTGAACAAATCAAGTTAAAACAACATGTTCATCTTTCTAAAAGAAAACTGCTTTAAGTACATCAAATATTTCAAGATACTAAAGAAAACATTTAGAAAGAACAACGACAATATGATAAATCTATCATCGATTATTTAAAAGAAACTCATTTTACATATAGTATTGATCTAAAATCACTAGTCTTAACACACTCTATTCGAAATAGGTTATTGGTCCCACTCATTCTTCATCTACTCTAACCTTGTCAGACATCACTTTCCCATCAGATCGAGCATTGCATCCCACCATGAATTTCTAACAGTAAACACCGGTGAGAATCCATAGAGGAGCAACACAAGCATGACTCGCTAACAACAATTATTTCTCAATAGAAATAACTACATTCAAACAAACCATAAACACCAAGTCACCAATCTCCTAAGAGAATCAAATGTACATGGCTCAACAACCAATAATCATCCTCTCATGAAAATGATCTCAACATGCAAATTATGCACAATAATCATACGTATTAGACATTCCAAATGGTCGGGGAAAATCACATTCCCCTCACACACAAATACACATGTACGAAGGCACACATAGAAGCTTGCACAAAACACATGCCAAAATGCACATATGCATAATAATTAAAAGAACCTCTTCCTATAAAACAACAATTTAAAGTAAACCGCACTAAGCACAAAACATTCCCATTTAAGGGCCATCACATCAATAAGAGGAACATGCACTAAAACATCCTAGACTTACACATTCAAGCATCCAAGCAAGAACCAAGAAGTTGAAAACAACTGTACATCCTTCTCACATAAGAAAATAATTTTTTTTTTCTAAGACATTCATACAACCAAGAAGTTCAAGAAGAAAATTCTCTTGATCTCATTCTTCGCTTGCCATAATATCCTACTCACATCATACAAAGTATTGAGATGGCCAGTCTCAATATTTCATGACAGCACAGCTAGGATGTATGGTATAACGAACAACCAACACACTTCAACAATGTCAAGCAATTTCACACAATGCACATAGAAAACATAGGGGACACATAACTCACAGTCCGGTTTGAATCGAACTGCTCTGATACCATTATTGTAACGACCCATCTTCATTACATATTTTTTTATACTAAAGATTTTATTTCATTAAATTTTAAAAACTCTCTAATTAGTTTATTGATGAAATATTGGATAATTTTTCCGCGATTCCCAAAACTGACAAATAAAATTTAAAGCTTAATTTATAAATATCTCTTATACAAAACTTAACTAAATAAAACTATGTGTACATACATCTTTTCACATGATAAATACATAATACCCCTAACTGGTTCATTTTATACATAAGACCAAACAAAGAAATAGAAAGAAATGATAATGTCTTCAATCCCTCGTATGCTCTATCCACAAACTCTCCAAGAGAAAGATCCACCTAAAAACCATCTGCTCCCCCGAACACGATGTCCGAGATCATCACAGGCACGAACCACACGTGCAAACATTGCAAGGGTACGCTTACCAAACAAAACTATACGTATAAGAAAATAAGTGAATTTTCAATTATTAAGGAAAAGGACGAAAAACTAGATTTTGTATACTTCAAAATACTATACATAATAACTGAAAATGTTATACAAAACTTAGTTCATAAACATATTTATAACATGAATCATTAACGAGATCAACCACATACACCATCACCACTAATCACAATGAGTCATAACATCACAAGTCGCATAATTAAAACAACTGCAGTATGATTTATGCAAATGCAGTTTTGACTCAAAATCATTTTGACCCTGCTCCATGGAGACTTCCCCTTTGAGTGTTTAGTAAGTAACTGGCCTACCATTACGCACTGCAATTCAGCTATCAGCCCCTACTAAACGCGAATAAACTAGACAGAATTAGGAGATCAGGATACCCGGAAGGCCACCACGACCGCAACTCAGTCCAGTTTCCAGCCACATGTGGAATTGCCAATATCCTTCACCCCACAGACTATATAATCACAGACTGTACAGTCCTGTCTAACTTATTCTGCTCACCCCAAAGATTCAATTCTCAAATCATATTCATTTCACATGACTACCGCAGTCCCGGTTAGTCAACAAAATCGTTTCTCATATATCAACTCGTTTCTCATGACTACCGCAGTCCCGGTTAGTCAACATTTATTCTTTCTTTTCTTTTCTTTTCTTTTCTTTCTTTTTCATTTTCATGGCTACCGCAGTCCCGGTTAGCCAACATCAATTATTTTTCACTTGAATCTTTGTAAAACCCCCAAAAAGACTCATGCATATGCAATATGTTAATAATCAAAATTAAATAAGTAATTTTAAACAATCACCTACAAAAATAAAAAATTCAACAATTTCCAATATCATTCACAACACAATCAAACCAAATCAAACAATTTCAATCCAACAACAAACCAACCAATCAATTTCAATCCATCACAACACATCATCCAATCAATCAAACATGTTTCCAAACAATTATTTCAAGCTTCTAATATCAATTATATAAAAACCCTAAATCAATTTCATCTTTTCATGGTTCTTGATTCAATCTTGAATCTAAACCTAACAACATATTTTTCTACATTCCAAATGGTCCAAAATGAAATTAAATGCCATTCTAATAATTATATCATATTAACCAAATTGACCAAATAAAGTCGATTTCTCTTTGGCAGTACTGAATGTGAGCTCTCACTGATTGTATCATATGAGCTCGGAGTTAAAAACTATTTATATCAAATTGAAGCTCTTGAAATCTACTTTACATAAAGGTATCTCACTTATAAAATCAACATCTAGAAAATTTTATAAAAATTTCCAAAGTCAGCAGCCCTGAATTTTTGAGTGCTCACTGAACATAGCTCAAAGAAATGTAAATTTCTCCCACTTTCCAAACTTGTTTTGAGCTGGAATTTTTACAGTAAAAAGGTAACATCTTAATATTTCTAAAAAGTTAATCCTTACCCCCAAATTCTTTCCCTACTGTTCCCAGTAAATTTATTTCTAACATCCTAAGTTTCAGACTCAAAACAGAGCCCAAAACCCTTGCCCTGTTTCTTTTCAAAAGGTTAATTTAGAAATTGGACATGATAATTTTTGTAATTTATATGGTTAAAAACCTTGTTTTGTCTAGTTTTTAATGGTGCAAAAACGAAAAATAAACATTAAGTACACAAGTAGAAATTTGAGAAAAACGGAGACATGTTCCAGGGAAAACTCGAAAACAGAACAAACATTTTGAGAGCCATGGATGAACTCCGAGATGAAATTTTATCTCCAAGGTGTCAAAATGAAAGTTGTTCCATTTCGTGTCTATTTTCATTCAAAACAAATTTCCTATAAAACCAACGGTTAGATCTTCCAAAAATCACAAAATTGTGGGGGCTGTCCAGCGCTGGACGAACCAAACAGCCACTGCCACTTTGTCTTGTGGTTTGATTTTCACATGCAAAGCTTACCAAATAATTTCAAGAAAATTTGGGCATGGTCTCCTTTGTTTTAGGAGTCTTTCCAATCAATTTCAAAGATAAAAACAATTCAAAAACAGTACATACAAATCCCACACAGCCACTGCCAAAGGGTTTCCAACCCATTCCATCAATTTTTCATATTCAAGCATTCAAACAAAATACACACAACAATCCAGATGAGGGGCATTCATGCTGTGTGTGGTTGAGTCCCCTAACTCTCAACCACACTTAAACTGAAAATAGAGACTATAAAGAAGCTTCCCTTACCTAAATTTTTTTGACTGAAAACCTTGAAGAAATTAGGGAGGAGACTTGGTGATTCAAGAATGATCTCTACCCAACTTTGGTTATGAAATCAACTAGAGAACACCTAATTCAATTCCAAAATAAGCTTCAATCAAAATTTCACCCACCAACAAAAATTTTACATGAGACCCATTTCATGTTCTTGATAGGAGAAGGAAAATGAATTGAAGAGCTCCAAGGAGAAGAGAAGGAGTACTTACCAACTAAAATCAATCAAAGAAGCTCTTGAAATTAAGGAAACAAAGTCCTCTTTGAAGGAATTTCAAATACCTTAGTTCTTGAGAGAAGAAGAGAAGCTTAGAGAGGGAGGAAGAAAATGAAAGAATGAGAGAACGGTGAAGAAGAAGCTACGTTTAAATTGGGAGCAATTTTGAACTTTTGCTACTTGCACCTATATTTTTTCTAACTCCACACCCCTTTTTCTATAACTAAAACTCACGTAAAGCCGAAATTATTACGAAAACTTCTAAAAACACAATAATCACATAAACAAAAAAATCTATTTTATTTATATAGTTAATTAAATAACACAATTTAAATTTAATTACTTTTTCATACATTACGAAAAATCACAATGTTACACTCTCATTCATAACGGAAATTATTAAAAACGTCGTGATAAAAAAATAATAAAGGAAACAATCAACGTGATTGTTATCTTTTTAACCTGATTGGAAATTGTCGTAGAAATATCAAAATTTCACGATATGTTTGGGAGGTGAAATAATAAAAACATTATAACTTTTTTTTGGTGAGATCTAGAAAGATCATTCCTTTCCAAGTTGGTATAAAATGAGAGAGGCCCTAAAAAAATAATTTCAGGATATCTCGTTTGATTTTATTTAAAAAAGGCATACCTCCTCTCATTCATAACGCAAATTATTATAAACGTTGTGATAAAAAACTAATAAAGGAACTATCAGCGTGATTTTTATCTTTTTAACGTGATTGGTAATTGTCGAAGAAATATCAAAATTTCACGATATGTTTGAGAGGTGAAATAATAAAAAGATTATAACTTTTTTGGGTGAGATCTAGGAAGATCATTCCTTTCCAAGTTGGCATAAAATGAGAGAGGACCTAAAAAAAATAATTTCAGGATATCTAGTTTGATTTTATTAAAAAAAGGCATACCTCCTCTCATTCATAACGGAAATTATTATAAACGTTGTGATAAAAAACTAATAAAGGAACTATCAGCGTGATTTTTATCTTTTTAACGTGATTGGTAATTGTCGTAGAAATATCAAAATTTCACGATATGTTTGGGAGGTGAAATAATAAAAAAATTATAACTTTTTTTGGTGAGATCTAGATAGATCATTCCTTTCCAAGTTGGCATAAAATGAGAGAGGACCTAAAAAAATAATTTCAGGATATCTCGTTTGATTTTATTAAAAAAACGCATACCTCCTCTCATTCATAACGGAAAGTATTATAAACGTTGTGACAAAAAATTAATAAAGGAAACTATCAACGTGATTGTTATCTTTTTAACGCGATTATTAATTGTCGTAGAAATATCAAAATTTCACGATATGTTTGGGAGGTGAAATAATAAAAACATTATAACTTTTTTTTGGTGAGATCTAGAAAGATAATTCCTTTCCAAATTGGTATAAAATGAGAGAGGCCCTAAAAAAATAATTTCAGGATATCTCGTTTGATTTTATTTAAAAAAGGCATACCTCCTGTCATTCATAACGCAAATTATTATAAAAATTGTGATAAAAAACTAATAAAGGAACAATCAGTGTGATTTTTATCTTTTTAACGTGATTGGTAATTGTCGAAGAAATATCAAAATTTCACGATATGTTTCGGAGGTGAAATAATAAAAAGATTATAACTTTTTTTGGTGAGATCTAGATAGATCATTCCTTTCCAAGTTGGCATAAAATGAGAGAGGACCTAAAAAAATAATTTCAGGATATCTCGTTTGATTTTATTAAAAAAACGCATACCTCCTCTCATTCATAACGGTAAGTATTATAAACGTTGTGACAAAAAATTAATAAAGGAAACTATCAACGTGATTGTTATCTTTTTAACGCGATTATTAATTGTCGTAGAAATATCAAAATTTCAAGGTGAAATAATAAAAAGATTATAACTTTTTTTGGTGAGATCTAGATAGATCATTCCTTTCCAAATTGGCATAAAATGAGAGAGGACCCAAAAAAATAATTTCAGGATATCTCGTTTGATTTGATTAAAAAAAGCCATACCTCCTCTCATTCATAACGGAAATTATTAAAAACGTCGTGATAAAAAAATAATAAAGGAAACAATCAACGTGATTGTTATCTTTTTAACCTGATTGGAAATTGTCGTAGAAATATCAAAATTTCACGATATGTTTGGGAGGTGAAATAATAAAAACATTATAACTTTTTTTTGGTGAGATCTAGAAAGATCATTCCTTTCCAAGTTGGTATAAAATGAGAGAGGCCCTAAAAAAATAATTTCAGGATATCTCGTTTGATTTTATTTAAAAAAGGCATACCTCCTCTCATTCATAACGCAAATTATTATAAACGTTGTGATAAAAAACTAATAAAGGAACTATCAGCGTGATTTTTATCTTTTTAACGTGATTGGTAATTGTCGAAGAAATATCAAAATTTCACGATATGTTTGAGAGGTGAAATAATAAAAAGATTATAACTTTTTTGGGTGAGATCTAGGAAGATCATTCCTTTCCAAGTTGGCATAAAATGAGAGAGGACCTAAAAAAAATAATTTCAGGATATCTAGTTTGATTTTATTAAAAAAAGGCATACCTCCTCTCATTCATAACGGAAATTATTATAAACGTTGTGATAAAAAACTAATAAAGGAACTATCAGCGTGATTTTTATCTTTTTAACGTGATTGGTAATTGTCGTAGAAATATCAAAATTTCACGATATGTTTGGGAGGTGAAATAATAAAAAAATTATAACTTTTTTTTGTGAGATCTAGATAGATCATTCCTTTCCAAGTTGGCATAAAATGAGAGAGGACCTAAAAAAATAATTTCAGGATATCTCGTTTGATTTTATTAAAAAAACGCATACCTCCTCTCATTCATAACGGAAAGTATTATAAACGTTGTGACAAAAAATTAATAAAGGAAACTATCAACGTGATTGTTATCTTTTTAACGCGATTATTAATTGTCGTAGAAATATCAAAATTTCACGATATGTTTGGGAGGTGAAATAATAAAAACATTATAACTTTTTTTTGGTGAGATCTAGAAAGATAATTCCTTTCCAAGTTGGTATAAAATGAGAGAGGCCCTAAAAAAATAATTTCAGGATATCTCGTTTGATTTTATTTAAAAAAGGCATACCTCCTGTCATTCATAACGCAAATTATTATAAAAATTGTGATAAAAAACTAATAAAGGAACAATCAGTGTGATTTTTATCTTTTTAACGTGATTGGTAATTGTCGAAGAAATATCAAAATTTCACGATATGTTTCGGAGGTGAAATAATAAAAAGATTATAACTTTTTTTGGTGAGATCTAGATAGATCATTCCTTTCCAAGTTGGCATAAAATGAGAGAGGACCTAAAAAAATAATTTCAGGATATCTCGTTTGATTTTATTAAAAAAACGCATACCTCCTCTCATTCATAACGGTAAGTATTATAAACGTTGTGACAAAAAATTAATAAAGGAAACTATCAACGTGATTGTTATCTTTTTAACGCGATTATTAATTGTCGTAGAAATATCAAAATTTCAAGGTGAAATAATAAAAAGATTATAACTTTTTCTGGTGAGATCTAGATAGATCATTCCTTTCCAAGTTGGAATAAAATGAGAGAGGACCTAAAAAAATAATTTCAGGACATCTCGTTTGATTTTATTAAAAAAAAGGCATACCTCCTCTCATTCATAACGGAAATTATTATAAACGTTGTGATAAAAAACTAATAAAGGAACTATCAGCGTGATTTTTATCTTTTTAACGTGATTGGTAATTGTCGAAGAAATATCAAAATTTCACGATATGTTTCGGAGGTGAAATAATAAAAAGATTATAACTTTTTTTGGTGAGATCTAGATAGATCATTCCTTTCCAAGTTGGCATAAAATGAGAGAGGACCTAAAAAAATAATTTCAGGATATCTCGTTTGATTTTATTAAAAAAACGCATACCTCCTCTGTAACATCCTCATTTTTATTTTACTGTTTATAAATATTTTTCTATAAATATTATAAGAAATTACGTACTGTATTTAAAGAATATTTTCTGTACATATTTTCATAATAGAATTAATACAGTTCTATTCAGAAAAATTTTCTGAGTCTTTCGATATCCTTGTTTTTGTTTAAATTTCTTGTTGACCGGACAGTTGTGTCAGACAGCTGTCCAGGATAAGATTTTCCAGCATAACATTTTGGATTAAACTGTACTCTAATAAATCAAGAATTTAATGTAGATTTAGAATATATACAGTTGAGAAATGAATTACTTGTTGACTAGACCGTTGTGTCTGACGGCTGTCTAGGATAAATTTTCAAGTGTAAAATTTTGGACTAATCTGTAACCTAATAAAAAGGTAATTGAATATAGATGAAATATATATACAATTGAAGAATCAAAATGCTAGTTTCGAATTATTAGAATTTTCTGAGAATTAGGACTCTGAGGAATTATTACGGTAAAATTTTAAGGTAGAAAATTAAGATAAAATCTATATGACATCTATAGAATTATCTATTAATTATAACATACTTAGAATAATTATTAAAATTGTTTAACTAAGAAAAAGAAAAATAAAAGTATTAACCAATCAAAATTTGACAAATTGACATTTCTAATGTAATTAAATTAAGCTAATTAGACTTGGATTAAGAGACAAGTAAGACACTACCCCAAGGTTTTTGATAGTGAGGAATCCAATGGTGGTGTTAATTTCTTCAAATTCTAATTAGTTTATAAGATAATTAAGAGCCCTAAAAATATTCTAGAAAATTCTACACCTTGGACCAATTGACCAAGCTAGTTGGAAGGTCACACAAGGCACCATTTTGGGACGTTCAAGTGGGGCTGGAAACTGAGCAAACTTGGCTGCCCCATTCTCACGTAAGAAGCTGCCCTTGGACTGCAGTGGACGTGTGATATTAATTAAATTGGGTGCAGGAAATTTAATAAATAAATAAATGAGAAATCAACACAAAGCAAAAAGCACCAAAGCTAGTTTTTTCAAAATGCTAAAACCGTGAACCTGGACAGCAGCTGCAGTTTCCATTTTCTCTTCATCTTACCTTCATCTTTTCTTCTCAAATTAAGAAAGTAAACCATCCAAACCTCACCCTACCCAACATATATTAGGCCAAAAGAGAAGAAATTGGGAGAAAACCTCAAAAATTTCAAGAAGACCAAGGAGTGAGGGAGAAAGGGATTCAAGGGCTTTTCATCAAATTAAGAGTTCAAGGTAAGGATCATGGCATTTAATTTCAATTTAAACCACTTGAAATGTAGAAAAACATGTTGTTAGGTTAAATTTTCAAGTTTGATTAAGAAACATGAAAAGATGAAATTGATTTAGGGCTTTTGTTAAATTGATGTTTGAAGTTTGAAATAATTGTTTGGAACAATGTTTTGATGATTTCATGATGTAAATTGATGGATTGAACCTTGTTTGATCTTGATTGAATCTTGAATTGGTTGATTTGGTTGATTATTGATTGAAATTGGCTTGATTGATTTTGAGAAGATGTTGGAAATTTTGAGAAAAGCACTCACGGCCATGTTGAAATTTGAGGGGTACTATGTGCAAAATTTTCAAATAATCAAGGGCAAAATAGTCATTTCACATGTAGGGACCCATTGGGAATTTTAGAAAAAGTTTAAGGGCATTTTCGGCAATAATTAAAAAGTATAAGGGTAATTAGGTAATTTCACATTTAGAGGACACAATTGGAATTTTATAAAAAGATTGAGGATAATTAGGTAATTTCATAGATTCTAGAACAATTAGGGACATATTTGGAATTTCATAAAAAGATCAAGGGCAAAATGGGAAATTTTAGAAAATAGTAAGGGTAATTTAGTAATTTCACCTTTGAGGGCAAAATTGGAAATTTATAAAAAGATAGGGGTATTTTAGTAATTTTCCATATTAAAGACTTAATTGGTATTTTAGTAAAAGTTTAGTAATTTTCATAGTAAATACATAATTATTATTTGAGTAAAAGTTTAGTAATTTTACCTAGTAAAGGACTAGTTAGTAATTTATTAAGGTATTGATGTTATAATGTTAATTAGTGAATTTTATAATTTTAATGTGATTGATTAATATTAATTATTTGTTTATTAGCATCATTATCATATTGCATAAGTCTGAGTTCTTGGAAAATACAAAGATTTCAAATGAGAAATGACTTTTTAAATGAGAAATGATTTTGTTGACTAACCGGGACTGCGGTAGTCATGAGAAATGAGTATGTTTGGGGGAATTGATTTCCAGGACTGTGTTGACTGACCGGACTGCGGTAGTCATGTATTTGAAAAGATGATTGAGATTATGAACAGAGAACTGTGTTGACTGACCGAAATGCGGTAGTCATGTATTTGAAAAGATGATTGAGATTATGAACAGAGAATATGATAGTCCTGAGAAATGGGTGAGCAGAGTAAGTTAGACAGGACTGTATAGTCTGTGATTATATAGTCTGTGGGGTGAGGGATATTGGCAATTCCACATGTGGCTGTAATCTGGACAGAGATGCTGCCGTGGTGGCCTTCCGGGTATCCTGATCTCCTAATTCTGCTAGCTTATTCGCGTTTAGTAGGGGCTGATAGCTTAATTACAGAGCGTAATGGTAGGCCAGTTACTTACTAAACACTCAAAGGGGAAGTCTCCATGGAGCAGGGTCAAAATGATTTTATGGTCAAAAAGATTTTCGAGTTAAAAGGGTTTTGAGTCAAAACTGCATCTGCTTTATAAACTTGCATTTTCATAAAGCATACTGCATTTGCATTATTTATGTGAATTCTTATTTATGAAATGAAATGTCATTGATTGTGATTGTTTTCTGTGTATTAGAAATTAAATGCCTGATCCGGTAATGCTGTCCCCAGATTCTAGGGGAGTGTGAATTGCAGGTATTTTGAAGATTAATTAGAAGTTAAAGATGCAGATATTTTCCAGAGCTATAGGAATGGGTGTTTTTGGCTTTAGATACTTTTGTATTAATTAGAAATAAATTGGTAGTAGCATTTCCTGTAAATTTTAATAATGTAAATTATAATGACAATCTTTAAATTTTAATAGAATGTATTTATTTTAATGGTAAATTCTTTTTATGGATTTTAGATGGAAACTAATTAATTAGAAGGGGGGTTACATCCTCTCATTCATAACGGTAAGTATTATAAACGTTGTGACAAAAAATTAATAAAGGAAACTATCAACGTGATTGTTATCTTTTTAACGCGATTATTAATTGTCGTAGAAATATCAAAATTTCAAGGTGAAATAATAAAAAGATTATAACTTTTTCTGGTGAGATCTAGATAGATCATTCCTTTCCAAGTTGGAATAAAATGAGAGAGGACCTAAAAAAATAATTTCAGGACATCTCGTTTGATTTTATTAAAAAAAAGGCATACCTCCTCTCATTCATAACGGAAATTATTATAAACGTTGTGATAAAAAACTAATAAAGGAACTATCAGCGTGATTGTTATCTTTTTAACGTGATTGGTAATTGTCGAAGAAATATCAAAATTTCACGATATGTTTGGGAGGTGAAATAATAAAAAGATTATAACTTTTTTTGGTGAGATCTAGATAGATCATTCCTTTTCAAGTTGGCATAAAATGAGAGAGGACCTAAAAAAATAATTTCAGGATATCTCGTGTGATTTTATTAAAAAAAGGCATACCTCCTCTCATTCATAACGGAAATTATTATAAACGTTGTGATAAAAAACTAATAAAGGAACTATCAGCGTGATTTTTATCTTTTTAACGTGATTGGTAATTGTCGTAGAAATATCAAAATTTCACGATATGTTTGGGAGGTGAAATAATAAAAAAATTATAACTTTTTTTGGTGAGATCTAGATAGATCATTCCTTTCCAAGTTGGCATAAAATGAGAGAGGACCTAAAAAAATAATTTCAGGATATCTCGTTTGATTTTATTAAAAAAACGCATACCTCCTCTCATTCATAACGGAAAGTATTATAAATGTTGTGACAAAAAATTAATAAAGGAAACTATCAACGTGATTGTTATCTTTTTAACGCGATTATTAATTGTCGTAGAAATATCAAAATTTCACGATATGTTTGGGTGGTGAAATAATAAAAAGATTATAACTTTTTTCTGGTGAGATCTAGATAGATCATTCCTTTCCAAGTTGGAATAAAATGAGAGAGGACCTAAAAAAATAATTTCAGGATATCTCGTTTGATTTTATTAAAAAAAAGGCATACCTCCTCTCATTCATAACAGAAATTATTATAAACGTTGTGATAAAAAACTAATAAAGGAACTATCAGCGTGATTTTTATCTTTTTAACGTGATTGGTAATTGTCGTAGAAATATCAAAATTTCACGATATGTTTGGGAGGTGAAATAATAAAAAGATTATAACTTTTTTTGGTGAGATCTAGATAGATCATTCCCTTCCAAGTTGGCATAAAATGAGAGAGGACCTAAAAAAATAATTTCAGGATATCTCGTTTGATTTGATTAAAAAAAGCCATACCTCCTCTCATTCATAACGGAAATTATTGTAAACGTTGTGATAAAAAAATAATAAAGGAAACTATCACCGTGATTGTTATCTTTTTAACGTAATTGGTAATTGTCGTAGAAATATCAAAATTGCACAATATGTTTGGGAGGTGAAATAATAAAAAGATTATAACTTTTTTTGGTGAGATCTAGATAGATCATTCCTTTTCAAGTTGGCATAAAATGAGAGAGGACCTAAAAAAATAATTTCAGGATATCTCGTGTGATTTTATTAAAAAAAGGCATACCTCCTCTCATTCATAACGGAAATTATTATAAACGTTGTGATAAAAAACTAATAAAGGAACTATCAGCGTGATTTTTATCTTTTTAACGTGATTGGTAATTGTCGTAGAAATATCAAAATTTCACGATATGTTTGGGAGGTGAAATAATAAAAAAATTATAACTTTTTTTGGTGAGATCTAGATAGATCATTCCTTTCCAAGTTGGCATAAAATGAGAGAGGACCTAAAAAAATAATTTCAGGATATCTCGTTTGATTTTATTAAAAAAACGCATACCTCCTCTCGTTCATAACGGAAAGTATTATAAACGTTGTGACAAAAAATTAATAAAGGAAACTATCAACGTGATTGTTATCTTTTTAACGCGATTATTAATTGTCGTAGAAATATCAAAATTTCACGATATGTTTGGGAGGTGAAATAATAAAAAGATTATAACTTTTTCTGGTGAGATCTAGATAGATCATTCCTTTCCAAGTTGGAATAAAATGAGAGAGGGCCTAAAAAAATAATTTCAGGATATCTCGTTTGATTTTATTAAAAAAAAGGCATACCTCCTCTCATTCATAACGGAAATTATTATAAACGTTGTGATAAAAAACTAATAAAGGAACTATCAGCGTGATTTTTATCTTTTTAACGTGATTGGTAATTGTCGTAGAAATATCAAAATTTCACGATATGTTTGGGAGGTGAAATAATAAAAAGATTATAACTTTTTTTGGTGAGATCTAGATAGATCATTCCCTTCCAAGTTGGCATAAAATGAGAGAGGACCTAAAAAAATAATTTCAGGATATCTCGTTTGATTTGATTAAAAAAAGCCATACCTCCTCTCATTCATAACGGAAATTATTATAAACGTTGTGATAAAAAAATAATAAAGGAAACTATCACCGTGATTGTTATCTTTTTAACGTAATTGGTAATTGTCGTAGAAATATCAAAATTGCACAATATGTTTGGGAGGTGAAATAATAAAAAGATTATAACTTTTTTTGGTGAGATCTAGAAAGATCATTCCTTTCCAAGTTGGCATAAAATGAGAGAGGACCCAAAAAAATAATTTCAGGATATCTCGTTTGATTTGATTAAAAAAAGCCATACCTCCTCTCATTCATAACGGAAATTATTATAAACGTCGTGATAAAAAAATAATAAAGGAAACAATCAACGTGATTGTTATCTTTTTAACCTGATTGGAAATTGTCGTAGAAATATCAAAATTTCACGATATGTTTGGGAGGTGAAATAATAAAAAGATTATAACTTTTTTTTGGTGAGATCTAGAAAGATCATTCCTTTCCAAGTTGGTATAAAATGAGAGAGGCCCTAAAAAAAAAATTTCAGGATATCTCGTTTGATTTTATTTAAAAAAGGCATACCTCCTCTCATTCATAACGCAAATTATTATAAACGTTGTGATAAAAAACTAATAAAGGAACTATCAGCGTGATTTTTATCTTTTTAACGTGATTGGTAATTGTCGAAGAAATATCAAAATTTCACGATATGTTTCGGAGGTGAAATAATAAAAAGATTATAACTTTTTTTGGTGAGATCTAGAAAGATCATTCCTTTCCAAGTTGGCATAAAATGAGAGAGGACCCAAAAAAATAATTTCAGGATATCTCGTTTGATTTGATTAAAAAAAGCCATACCTCCTCTCATTCATAACGGAAATTATTATAAATGTCGTGATAAAAAAATAATAAAGGAAACAATCAACGTGATTGTTATCTTTTTAACCTGATTGGAAATTGTCGTAGAAATATCAAAATTTCACGATATGTTTGGGAGGTGAAATAATAAAAAGATTATAACTTTTTTTTGGTGAGATCTAGAAAGATCATTCCTTTCCAAGTTGGTATAAAATGAGAGAGGCCCTAAAAAAATAATTTCAGGATATCTCGTTTGATTTTATTTAAAAAAGGCATACCTCCTCTCATTCATAACGCAAATTATTATAAACGTTGTGATAAAAAACTAATAAAGGAACTATCAGCGTGATTTTTATCTTTTTAACGTGATTGGTAATTGTCGAAGAAATATCAAAATTTCACGATATGTTTGGGAGGTGAAATAATAAAAAGATTATAACTTTTTTTGGTGAGATCTAGATAGATCATTCCCTTCCAAGTTGGCATAAAATGAGAGAGGACCTAAAAAAATAATTTCAGGATATCTCGTTTGATTTGATTAAAAAAAGCCATACCTCCTCTCATTCATAACGGAAATTATTATAAACGTTGTGATAAAAAAATAATAAAGGAAACTATCACCGTGATTGTTATCTTTTTAACGTAATTGGTAATTGTCGTAGAAATATCAAAATTGCACAATATGTTTGGGAGGTGAAATAATAAAAAGATTATAACTTTTTTTGGTGAGATCTAGAAAGATCATTCCTTTCCAAGTTGGCATAAAATGAGAGAGGACCCAAAAAAATAATTTCAGGATATCTCGTTTGATTTGATTAAAAAAAGCCATACCTCCTCTCATTCATAACGGAAATTATTATAAACGTCGTGATAAAAAAATAATAAAGGAAACAATCAACGTGATTGTTATCTTTTTAACCTGATTGGAAATTGTCGTAGAAATATCAAAATTTCACGATATGTTTGGGAGGTGAAATAATAAAAAGATTATAACTTTTTTTTGGTGAGATCTAGAAAGATCATTCCTTTCCAAGTTGGTATAAAATGAGAGAGGCCCTAAAAAAAAAATTTCAGGATATCTCGTTTGATTTTATTTAAAAAAGGCATACCTCCTCTCATTCATAACGCAAATTATTATAAACGTTGTGATAAAAAACTAATAAAGGAACTATCAGCGTGATTTTTATCTTTTTAACGTGATTGGTAATTGTCGAAGAAATATCAAAATTTCACGATATGTTTGAGAGGTGAAATAATAAAAAATTATAACTTTTTTGGGTGAGATCTAGAAAGATCATTCCTTTCCAAGTTGGCATAAAATGAGAGAGGACCTAAAAAAAATAATTTCAGGATATCTAGTTTGATTTTATTAAAAAAAGGCATACCTCCTCTGTAACATCCTCATTTTTATTTTACTGTTTATAAATATTTTTCTATAAATATTATAAGAAATTACGTACTGTATTTAAAGAATATTTTCTGTACATATTTTCATAATAGAATTAATACAGTTCTATTCAGAAAAATTTTCTGAGTCTTTCGATATCCTTGTTTTTGTTTAAATTTCTTGTTGACCGGACAGTTGTGTCAGACAGCTGTCCAGGATAAGATTTTCCAGCATAACATTTTGGATTAAACTGTACTCTAATAAATCAAGAATTTAATGTAGATTTAAAATATATACAGTTGAGAAATGAATTACTTGTTGACTAGACCGTTGTGTCTGACGGCTGTCTAGGATAAATTTTCAAGTGTAAAATTTTGGACTAATCTGTAACCTAATAAAAAGGTAATTGAATATAGATGAAATATATATACAATTGAAGAATCAAAATGCTAGTTTCGAATTATTAGAATTTTCTGAGAATTAGGACTCTGAGGAATTATTACGGTAAAATTTTAAGGTAGAAAATTAAGATAAAATCTATATGACATCTATAGAATTATCTATTAATTATAACATACTTAGAATAATTATTAAAATTGTTTAACTAAGAAAAAGAAAAATAAAAGTATTAACCAATCAAAATTTGACAAATTGACATTTCTAATGTAATTAAATTAAGCTAATTAGACTTGGATTAAGAGACAAGTAAGACACTACCCCAAGGTTTTTGATAGTGAGGAATCCAATGGTGGTGTTAATTTCTTCAAATTCTAATTAGTTTATAAGATAATTAAGAGCCCTAAAAATATTCTAGAAAATTCTACACCTTGGACCAATTGACCAAGCTAGTTGGAAGGTCACACAAGGCACCATTTTGGGACGTTCAAGTGGGGCTGGAAACTGAGCAAACTTGGCTGCCCCATTCTCACGTAAGAAGCTGCCCTTGGACTGCAGTGGACGTGTGATATTAATTAAATTGGGTGCAGGAAATTTAATAAATAAATAAATGAGAAATCAACACAAAGCAAAAAGCACCAAAGCTAGTTTTTTCAAAATGCTAAAACCGTGAACCTGGACAGCAGCTGCAGTTTCCATTTTCTCTTCATCTTACCTTCATCTTTTCTTCTCAAATTAAGAAAGTAAACCATCCAAACCTCACCCTACCCAACATATATTAGGCCAAAAGAGAAGAAATTGGGAGAAAACCTCAAAAATTTCAAGAAGACCAAGGAGTGAGGGAGAAAGGGATTCAAGGGCTTTTCATCAAATTAAGAGTTCAAGGTAAGGATCATGGCATTTAATTTCAATTTAAACCACTTGAAATGTAGAAAAACATGTTGTTAGGTTAAATTTTCAAGTTTGATTAAGAAACATGAAAAGATGAAATTGATTTAGGGCTTTTGTTAAATTGATGTTTGAAGTTTGAAATAATTGTTTGGAACAATGTTTTGATGATTTCATGATGTAAATTGATGGATTGAACCTTGTTTGATCTTGATTGAATCTTGAATTGGTTGATTTGGTTGATTATTGATTGAAATTGGCTTGATTGATTTTGAGAAGATGTTGGAAATTTTGAGAAAAGCACTCACGGCCATGTTGAAATTTGAGGGGTACTATGTGCAAAATTTTCAAATAATCAAGGGCAAAATAGTCATTTCACATGTAGGGACCCATTGGGAATTTTAGAAAAAGTTTAAGGGCATTTTCGGCAATAATTAAAAAGTATAAGGGTAATTAGGTAATTTCACATTTAGAGGACACAATTGGAATTTTATAAAAAGATTGAGGATAATTAGGTAATTTCATAGATTCTAGAACAATTAGGGACATATTTGGAATTTCATAAAAAGATCAAGGGCAAAATGGGAAATTTTAGAAAATAGTAAGGGTAATTTAGTAATTTCACCTTTGAGGGCAAAATTGGAAATTTATAAAAAGATAGGGGTATTTTAGTAATTTTCCATATTAAAGACTTAATTGGTATTTTAGTAAAAGTTTAGTAATTTTCATAGTAAATACATAATTATTATTTGAGTAAAAGTTTAGTAATTTTACCTAGTAAAGGACTAGTTAGTAATTTATTAAGGTATTGATGTTATAATGTTAATTAGTGAATTTTATAATTTTAATGTGATTGATTAATATTAATTATTTGTTTATTAGCATCATTATCATATTGCATAAGTCTGAGTTCTTGGAAAATACAAAGATTTCAAATGAGAAATGACTTTTTAAATGAGAAATGATTTTGTTGACTAACCGGGACTGCGGTAGTCATGAGAAATGAGTATGTTTGGGGGAATTGATTTCCAGGACTGTGTTGACTGACCGGACTGCGGTAGTCATGTATTTGAAAAGATGATTGAGATTATGAACAGAGAACTGTGTTGACTGACCGAAATGCGGTAGTCATGTATTTGAAAAGATGATTGAGATTATGAACAGAGAATATGATAGTCCTGAGAAATGGGTGAGCAGAGTAAGTTAGACAGGACTGTATAGTCTGTGATTATATATTCTGTGGGGTGAGGGATATTGGCAATTCCACATGTGGCTGTAATCTGGACAGAGATGCTGCCGTGGTGGCCTTCCGGGTATCCTGATCTCCTAATTCTGCTAGCTTATTCGCGTTTAGTAGGGACTGATAGCTGAATTACAGAGCGTAATGGTAGGCCAGTTACTTACTAAACACTCAAAGGGGAAGTCTCCATGGAGCAGGGTCAAAATGATTTTATGGTCAAAAAGATTTTCGAGTTAAAAGGGTTTTGAGTCAAAACTGCATCTGCTTTATAAACTTGCATTTTCATAAAGCATACTGCATTTGCATTATTTATGTGAATTCTTATTTATGAAATGAAATGTCATTGATTGTGATTGTTTTCTGTGTATTAGAAATTAAATGCCTGATCCGGTAATGCTGTCCCCAGATTCTAGGGGAGTGTGAATTGCAGGTATTTTGAAGATTAATTAGAAGTTAAAGATGCAGATATTTTCCAGAGCTATAGGAATGGGTGTTTTTGGCTTTAGATACTTTTGTATTAATTAGAAATAAATTGGTAGTAGCATTTCCTGTAAATTTTAATAATGTAAATTATAATGACAATCTTTAAATTTTAATAGAATGTATTTATTTTAATGGTAAATTCTTTTTATGGATTTTAGATGGAAATTAATTAATTAGAAGGGGGGTTACATTAGTGGTATCAGAGCTCTGGTTATGCATCTCTAGGACTTGCGAGTAGTGGGTCTATTAGGTGTTTTGCTGTGTTACCCTGATTAGAATTGTTTGTTTGTTAAGAATATTATGGGGAAAAGCATAGTAACTAGATCTGAAATTTTAAGACATGTATAAAAGAGAAGAGGAATGCTAGTTATAAATCCTAGAGTTGAAACTAATAGTATAGCTGAGATGGCAGAAAGGAAGAAAGGAAATCTTGATAGAGTTGTGATGGTGCACACTCAGGACTCAGTCGAGATGACTTTTCCCTCCTAATGCTAAATTGAAATATTGTCCAAGTTGTGTTATTTTCCATGTTCCTTATATTGTGAAGTTAAGAGTTATACCCTTGAGTTAGTTGAGGAAGGAGATCCAAAGATCCGAGTTAGTAGATCAAGGTTGAGAATAGAGATCCAAATATTTGAGTTTATAGGAAAGGATGAGTTTGACAATGGAAAGAAAACAAAGTTTTGAAGGTACCTCGATGTTTGGAATATGATGAGATGTTGAGAGTATGGTTATTGCCATATTGTTCTAATGGATGTTTCCACTTGTTTTAAAGGTTGAAACAGTGTATCATAGTATAAATTTGTCGCAGGATTGATATCTTAACTATCAGGACTTGAAATTTTGTGTTTTGGACATGATTTAGAACCAAAATAGTGCATTTTTCTGGTGCAGTAAAATAGCCTGCGGGTGTAACACTGTTAAATTACATTCCCATGGTGTAAGTGGTGATTTAAGGCTTGTATAATTGAGGTTATTAATGATCCATGTTATATGATTTAGTGGGTAGGTATAAGTGAGGGTTCTTGATGGTTAAACCTTGATTAAGAGAGTAGAATAAGACCCAAATGCTAAGTTAGTAGTAGTTGTCCTAAGAAATTTTTTTTAAAAAGTTAAGGATGTTAATTACGTTTAAATTACCCTATACTTTGCTTGTTTATGCGCCTACTTCTAAACCAATCCTAACCTTTAAAATATATATGAATTGTATTATAACCATCAGAAATAGACCAATTGTTGTGAACTTGAGTTAGTTGCTTTTAATTGACCTTAATGTGATATTAGGAATGAATTATTTAGCAGCCAACCATATTCTAATAGATTGTGCCTCTAAAACCCTGATTTTTCCTGAACCTGATGTTTCTAGACTTAAGCCTGTCAAACCTAAAGAAATATCATTTAAAAAATGAAATTCAAAAATACATATTATCATCTCTTGAAACTAAGGAAGATAAAAAATTGAAATAGACTCTGTGCCAGTTGTAATCCTGAAGTTCTTCTGATGATGTGCCTTGTTTGCTCTTGAAAGGGAATTAGAATTTAGTATAGATTTGATGCCTGGTATTAGACCAATTTTTATGCAACCATATAGGATGTCACCATTGGAATTAACTAAGTTAAAGAAACAATTGGAAGAATTATTAGAAAAACAATTTATAAGAACTAATGTGTCACAATGGGGAGCCCAGTATTATTAGTTAAAAAGAAGGATGGAAGATCTAGGTTATGTATAGATTATAGACAATTAAATAAAGTAACTATAAAGAATAAATATCCTTTACCTAGAATAGATGATTTAATGGATCAACTCAAGGGAGCAACAATTTTCTCTAAAATAGATTTAAGGTCTGGGTACCAACAAATTACAGTAAAAAGGAGGATATACCCAAGACTGCTTTTAGGACTAGATATGGACATTATGAATATTAAGTGATGCCATTGGTAGTGACTAATGCCCCAGCAGTGTTTATGGATTATATGAATAGGGTGTTTAGACCATACTTATATCAGTTTGTAGTAGTATTTATAAATGATATAATAATATATTCTAAGCATAAAGAAGAACATGAAATTCATATTAGAATAACATTACAAACTCTAAAAGATAGTAAATTATATGCTAAATTGTCTAAGTGTGAATTTTTGGTTGGAGGAAGTAAAATTTTTAGGACATGTAATTTCTAGAGATGGAATAAGTATGGATCTTTCTAAGGTAGAAGTGGTTTTAGAATGGGAAAGACCTAAAATAGTAACTGAGATTAGTAGTTCTTAAGATTTGATGGATATTATAGAAGATTGATTGAAGGATTTTCTAAGATAGCTGGACCCTTAATAGAATTTTATTTGGAGAGAGAGTTGTGAGAAAATTTTCCAAGAATAGAAACATAAAATTGACTTCCTCACCAGTTTTAATTTTACCTGACCCAAATGAACCTTATGAGGTGTACTGTGATGTTTCATATCAAGGGTTAGGAGGTATGTTGATGCAGAACAGGAAAGTGATAGCTTAGGTATCTAGACAATTGAGACCACATGAAAGAAATTATCCTACAGATGATTTGGAGTTAGATGCTATAGTTTTTGCTTTAAAATTTGGAGACATTATTTATATGGATCTAGATTTAATGTATATAGTGACCATAAGAGTTTAAAATATTTGTTTGATTAAAAGGAATTGAATATGAGACAAAGAATATGGATGGAGTTTATTAAGGATTATGATTTTCAGTAAAGTATCATTCAAGAAAAGCTAATGTAGTAGCAGATGCTTTAAGTAGGAAAATTGTACACAGGTCAACCATGATGATCAAAGAATTAGAATTAATAGAACAATTTAGAGATTTGAATTTATGTACAGTAGGAAGAAGGATAAAATTCAATTAGGAATGATTACTATCACTAATGATTTCTTGGAAGAAATTAGAAAGAAACAAGATGTAGATACATTTATTCAGGAAAAGAAAGGAATAATAGGAACAGATAAAGTAAAAGAATTTAATTTAGGAATAGATGGAATTATTAGATTTAAAAATAGAATTTGTGTACCTAATAACCAAGAATTAAAGGAATTAATTTTGGAAGAAGGACTATTCAATCATTAGAAGATCTCTTAAGAGCTTGTACATTAGTAGAGAAAGGAAACTGAGAAGATATATTACCTTTAGTGGGATTTACATATAATAATAGTTACCATTCTAGTATAGGTATAACTCCCTATGAAGTTTTGTATGGCAGAAAATGTAGGACACCTGGTATGGTATCAGGATGGTGAAAAATTTATTGATAGGGCCAGACATCATCCAGCAGACAACTGAAAAAGTAAAATTTATTTAGGAGAAAATGAAAAATGAACAGAGCAGACAGAAAAGTTATGCAGATAAAAGAAGAAAATCTTTAAAAATTTCAAGAGGGTGATCAGGTATTTTAAAAAAAAAAAAGTAACATCAATAATTGATAAAGGAAAAACCTAACTATAGAAATAAGGTCTGTTAAGATTGAGGACAAAAGCATTAAATACTTGAGAGGTAAAAATATTCCTTTGGTTAAAGTTATCTGGAAGTATATAATAGGTAATGACACTTAGGAATTAGAGGAGAAAATGACAGAAGAATATCCTAAATTGTTAATATAGTTATATTAGAAATTTCGAGGACGAAATTTTTATTAGTAGGGGAGAATTGTAACATCCTCATTTTTATTTTACTGTTTATAAATATTTTTCTATAAATATTATAAGAAATTACGTACTGTATTTAAAGAATATTTTCTGTACATATTTTCATAATAGAATTAATACAGTTCTATTCAGAAAAATTTTCTGAGTCTTTCGATATCCTTGTTTTTGTTTAAATTTCTTGTTGACCGGACAGTTGTGTCAGACAGCTGTCCAGGATAAGATTTTCCAGCATAACATTTTGGATTAAACTGTACTCTAATAAATCAAGAATTTAATGTAGATTTAAAATATATACAGTTGAGAAATGAATTACTTGTTGACTAGACCGTTGTGTCTGACGGCTGTCTAGGATAAATTTTCAAGTGTAAAATTTTGGACTAATCTGTAACCTAATAAAAAGGTAATTGAATATAGATGAAATATATATACAATTGAAGAATCAAAATGCTAGTTTCGAATTATTAGAATTTTCTGAGAATTAGGACTCTGAGGAATTATTACGGTAAAATTTTAAGGTAGAAAATTAAGATAAAATCTATATGACATCTATAGAATTATCTATTAATTATAACATACTTAGAATAATTATTAAAATTGTTTAACTAAGAAAAAGAAAAATAAAAGTATTAACCAATCAAAATTTGACAAATTGACATTTCTAATGTAATTAAATTAAGCTAATTAGACTTGGATTAAGAGACAAGTAAGACACTACCCCAAGGTTTTTGATAGTGAGGAATCCAATGGTGGTGTTAATTTCTTCAAATTCTAATTAGTTTATAAGATAATTAAGAGCCCTAAAAATATTCTAGAAAATTCTACACCTTGGACCAATTGACCAAGCTAGTTGGAAGGTCACACAAGGCACCATTTTGGGACGTTCAAGTGGGGCTGGAAACTGAGCAAACTTGGCTGCCCCATTCTCACGTAAGAAGCTGCCCTTGGACTGCAGTGGACGTGTGATATTAATTAAATTGGGTGCAGGAAATTTAATAAATAAATAAATGAGAAATCAACACAAAGCAAAAAGCACCAAAGCTAGTTTTTTCAAAATGCTAAAACCGTGAACCTGGACAGCAGCTGCAGTTTCCATTTTCTCTTCATCTTACCTTCATCTTTTCTTCTCAAATTAAGAAAGTAAACCATCCAAACCTCACCCTACCCAACATATATTAGGCCAAAAGAGAAGAAATTGGGAGAAAACCTCAAAAATTTCAAGAAGACCAAGGAGTGAGGGAGAAAGGGATTCAAGGGCTTTTCATCAAATTAAGAGTTCAAGGTAAGGATCATGGCATTTAATTTCAATTTAAACCACTTGAAATGTAGAAAAACATGTTGTTAGGTTAAATTTTCAAGTTTGATTAAGAAACATGAAAAGATGAAATTGATTTAGGGCTTTTGTTAAATTGATGTTTGAAGTTTGAAATAATTGTTTGGAACAATGTTTTGATGATTTCATGATGTAAATTGATGGATTGAACCTTGTTTGATCTTGATTGAATCTTGAATTGGTTGATTTGGTTGATTATTGATTGAAATTGGCTTGATTGATTTTGAGAAGATGTTGGAAATTTTGAGAAAAGCACTCACGGCCATGTTGAAATTTGAGGGGTACTATGTGCAAAATTTTCAAATAATCAAGGGCAAAATAGTCATTTCACATGTAGGGACCCATTGGGAATTTTAGAAAAAGTTTAAGGGCATTTTCGGCAATAATTAAAAAGTATAAGGGTAATTAGGTAATTTCACATTTAGAGGACACAATTGGAATTTTATAAAAAGATTGAGGATAATTAGGTAATTTCATAGATTCTAGAACAATTAGGGACATATTTGGAATTTCATAAAAAGATCAAGGGCAAAATGGGAAATTTTAGAAAATAGTAAGGGTAATTTAGTAATTTCACCTTTGAGGGCAAAATTGGAAATTTATAAAAAGATAGGGGTATTTTAGTAATTTTCCATATTAAAGACTTAATTGGTATTTTAGTAAAAGTTTAGTAATTTTCATAGTAAATACATAATTATTATTTGAGTAAAAGTTTAGTAATTTTACCTAGTAAAGGACTAGTTAGTAATTTATTAAGGTATTGATGTTATAATGTTAATTAGTGAATTTTATAATTTTAATGTGATTGATTAATATTAATTATTTGTTTATTAGCATCATTATCATATTGCATAAGTCTGAGTTCTTGGAAAATACAAAGATTTCAAATGAGAAATGAGTTTTTAAATGAGAAATGATTTTGTTGACTAACCGGGACTGCGGTAGTCATGAGAAATGAGTATGTTTGGGGGAATTGATTTCCAGGACTGTGTTGACTGACCGGACTGCGGTAGTCATGTATTTGAAAAGATGATTGAGATTATGAACAGAGAACTGTGTTGACTGACCGAAATGCGGTAGTCATGTATTTGAAAAGATGATTGAGATTATGAACAGAGAATATGATAGTCCTGAGAAATGGGTGAGCAGAGTAAGTTAGACAGGACTGTATAGTCTGTGATTATATAGTCTGTGGGGTGAGGGATATTGGCAATTCCACATGTGGCTGTAATCTGGACAGAGATGCTGCCGTGGTGGCCTTCCGGGTATCCTGATCTCCTAATTCTGCTAGCTTATTCGCGTTTAGTAGGGGCTGATAACTTAATTACAGAGCGTAATGGTAGGCCAGTTACTTACTAAACACTCAAAGGGGAAGTCTCCATGGAGCAGGGTCAAAATGATTTTATGGTCAAAAAGATTTTCGAGTTAAAAGGGTTTTGAGTCAAAACTGCATCTGCTTTATAAACTTGCATTTTCATAAAGCATACTGCATTTGCATTATTTATGTGAATTCTTATTTATGAAATGAAATGTCATTGATTGTGATTGTTTTCTGTGTATTAGAAATTAAATGCCTGATCCGGTAATGCTGTCCCCAGATTCTAGGGGAGTGTGAATTGCAGGTATTTTGAAGATTAATTAGAAGTTAAAGATGCAGATATTTTCCAGAGCTATAGGAATGGGTGTTTTTGGCTTTAGATACTTTTGTATTAATTAGAAATAAATTGGTAGTAGCATTTCCTGTAAATTTTAATAATGTAAATTATAATGACAATCTTTAAATTTTAATAGAATGTATTTATTTTAATGGTAAATTCTTTTTATGGATTTTAGATGGAAATTAATTAATTAGAAGGGGGGTTACATCCTCTCATTCATAACGGAATTTGTTATAAACGTTGTGATAAAAAACTAACAAACGAACTATCAGCGTGATTGTTATCTTTTTAACGTGATTGGTAATTGTCGAAGAAATATCAAAATTTCACGATATGTTTGGGAGGTGAAATAATAAAAAGATTATAACTTTTTTTGGTGAGATCTAGATAGATCATTCCTTTCCAAGTTGGCATAAAATGAGAGAGGACCTAAAAAAATAATTTCAGGATATCTCGTGTGATTTTATTAAAAAAAGGCATACCTCCTCTCATTCATAACGGAAATTATTATAAACGTTGTGATAAAAAACTAATAAAGGAACTATCAGCGTGATTTTTATCTTTTTAACGTGATTGGTAATTGTCGTAGAAATATCAAAATTTCACGATATGTTTGGGAGGTGAAATAATAAAAAGATTATAACTTTTTTTGGTGAGATCTAGAAAGATCATTCCTTTCCAAGTTGGCCGAATGGTATACACACCATTTCCAACATGTTTTCCAAAGCAACAACTTCCAATTCCAACCAAAAATCAACCAAATCACAATTTCAATCAAAATTCAACAAACCAAATTTCAACCATTACAACACCTTAAAATTCAATCAAACATCATTCTAATCCATGAATTGCAATCACAAGCATCAAAAACACAAAACCCCTAAATCAATTTCAAGTTTTCATGATTTTAGGTCAAACTTTTAATCTAAGCCTACAACATGTTTTCTTCTAATTCCAAGGGTTCTAATTGAAATTAAATGCCTAGATCCTTACCTTAAACTCTTTAATTGAAGAAAAAGCCTTGAATTCCTTTCTCCCTCACTCCTTGGTCTTGTAGGAATTTTTGAGATTTTCTCCAATTTCTTTCTCTACTAGCCTAATTATGTGAGGTAGGGTGAAGTTTGGATGGTTTGGTTTCTTAATTTGAGTTGAAATGATGAAGTTAAGAAGAAATTGAAATGAAGGAGCCGCAGCTGCTGTGGAGGAACTCACGGTTCTGTTTTGAAGACAATGCTAGCTTTTGTGACTTTTTTCCTTTTTCTTAAGTTTAATGCTTCTTAAATCAAGTAATTAATTAAATTGAATTCTCCCTTCAGTTCCAGCAGCCCCTGCACGTCCAGCCACCCTTATTGACCAAGGGAGATCAGTCACCAAGCCACTTGGACAGCCAAGGAGGCTTGCCTTGGTGACTTGCCACTTGCCTACCCCAAAAGTCAAAGTTTCAAGAAGTTTGTAGAAAATTCTAGAATATTTTTAGGGCTGTTAATCATCTTACAATGTAATTAGAATTTGAAGAAAATAACATCACCATTGGATTCCTCACTATCAAAAACCTTGGGGTAGTGTCTTACTATCTCTTAATCCAAGCCTAATTAGCTTAATTTAGTGATCTTAAAAAAACCTAAGTTGTTACTTTTTGATTGGTTAAGGTTCTAAATTAAATTTTTCTTGGTTAAACATTTTTAATAATTATTCTAAGTATATTACAATTATTAGATAATTCTATAGATATCCTATGAATTTTCTCTAAATTTTCTGTCTTAAAATTTTACCGTAATAATTTCTCAAAGTTCTAACTTTCAGAAAATCCTAACAATTCTGAATAAGCATTTTAATTCTTTATCTGTATCTATTTTTAATCTATATTCTATTAGCTTTCTTTTAAGTTATAATTGAGTTCAAAATTCTATACTTGAAAATTTATTCTGGACAGCTGTCTGACATAGCAGTCCAGTCAACTATCAATTTTAGCAAAAACAAAGACATTTGCAAATTCAGAAAATTCTTCTGAGTAGTATGTTCATAAAGTTCTATGAAATACATTGCATAATTGTTCATAATGTACATATATAAATGCATACAAATAGTAAAAATGAGGATGTTACAATTCTCCCCTACTAATAAAATTTCGTCCTCGAAATTTCTAATACAAATATACAACCATACAACTATACAACTAAATAACTATACAAACAAATGAGGATATGCTTCTCGCATTTTCTCCTCTAACTCCCATGTAGCATCACCTCTGATATCATCCCAAATAACCTTAACCAGAGAAATTTCTTTACCTCTCAGATACTTAATCCTTCTGTCCTCAATCTTAACAGGCTTTGTTTCAAATGTTAGGTTTTCCTTTACCTGTATTTGATCAGGTTCAATGACATGTGAAGGATCTGAGATGTATTGTCTTAGTTGTGACACATGGAACACATCATGGAGGTTTGACAAAAAGGGTGGTAAGGCTATTTGATAGGCCATAGGTCCAATTTTTCTGAGAATTTGGTAAGGTCCAATAAATTTAGGAGTTAGTTTCTTAGACTTTATTGCTCTGCCAACCCCAGTTGTTGGTGTGACTTTCAAAAAGACATGTTCACTTTCTTGAAATTCCAAAGGTTTTCTTCTTTTATCTGCATAATTTTTCTGTCTACTCTGTGCAGTTTTCATTTTCTCTTGAATAAATTTTACTTTCTCAGTGGTTTGCTGAATAATGTCTGGCCCTATCAAAAGATTCTCACCATCCTGATACCATACCAAAGGTGTCCTACATTTTCTACCATACAATGCTTCATAGGGAGCCATACCTATACTAGAATGATAACTATTATTATATGTAAATTCTACTAGAGGTAATATATCTTCCCAATTCCCTTTCTCTTCTAATGTACAAGCTCTCAAAAGATCTTCTAATGATTGAATGGTTCTTTCTGTTTGGCCATCTGTCTGAGGGTGGTATGTTGAACTAAGATGTAATCTACTTCCTAAGGCTTTCTGAAATTCTCTCCAAAATTTAGAAACAAATCTAGGATCTCTATCTGATACTATACTAGTAGGTACCCCATGTAATTTAACTATTTCTTTTATATACAATTGAGCCAATCTTTCTAAAGAATACCTAATATTTATTGGAAGAAAATGTGCTGATTTAGTTAATCTATCTACAATTACCCAAATAGAATCACAATTTTTATTAGTTCTAGGTAATCCTACTACAAAATCCATTGATATACTATCCCATTTCCACACAGGTATTTCTAAAGGTTGTAACATGCCAGAGGGTTTTTGATGTTCAATCTTTGCTTTTTGACAAGTTAAGCACCTAGCTACATATTCTGTTACCTCTTTCTTCATCTTAGGCCACCAAAACATCTCTTTTAAATCTTTGTACATTTTTGTAGTCCCAGGGTGAATACTCAATTTACTTTTATGTCCTTCTTCTAAAATTAATTCTTTCAATTCTTGATTATTAGGTACACAAATTCTATTTTTAAATCTAATAATTCCATCTGTTCCCAAATTAAATTCTTTTACTTTATCTGTTCCTATTAATGCTTTCTTTTCTTGAATGAATGTATCTACATCTTGTTTCTTCCTAATATCTTCCAAAAAATCATTAGCAATAGTAATCCTTCCTAATTGAATTTTATCTTTTTCTCTAACTGTACACAAGTTCAAATCTCTAAATTGTTCTATTAATTCTAATTCTTTAATCATCATAGTTGACACATGTACAATTTTCCTACTTAAGGCATCTGCTACTACATTAGCTTTTCCTGGATGATACATTAATTGAAAATCATAGTCTTTAATAAACTCCATCCATCTTCTTTGTCTCATGTTAAGTTCCTTTTGATCAAACAAATATTTTAAACTCTTATGGTCACTATACACATTAAATTTAGACCCATACAAATAATGTCTCCAAATTTTCAAAGCAAAAACTATGGCAGCTAATTCTAAATCATGTGTAGGATAATTTCTCTCATGTGGTCTCAACTGCCTAGACACATATGCTACCACCTTCCTATTCTGCATTAACACACATCCTAACCCTTGATAAGAAGCATCACAATATACATCATAGGGTTCATTTGGGTCAGGTAAAATTAAAACTGGTGAGGTAGTCAATTTATCTTTCAACTCTTGAAAACTTTTCTCACAACTTTCACTCCACACAAAAGGTTGGTTTTTCCTAGTTAATTCAGTTAATGGTCCAGCTATCTTAGAAAACCCTTCAATAAATCTTCTATAATACCCAGCTAATCCTAAGAAACTCCTAATCTCAGTTACTGTTTTAGGTCTCTCCCATTCCAAAACCGCTTCTACCTTAGAAGGATCTACACTTATTCCCTCTTTAGAAATTACATGCCCCAAAAATTTTACTTCCTCTAACCAAAATTCACATTTAGACATCTTTGCAAATAATTTTCTATCTTTTAAAGTTTCTAATATTATTCTGAGATGATTTTCATGTTCTTCTTTATTTTTAGAATATATTAATATGTCATCTATAAATACTACTACAAAATTATCTAAATATTGTCTAAACACCCTATTCATATAATCCATAAACACGGCTGGTGCATCAGTTACTCCAAATGGCATCACTTGATATTCATAATGTCCATATCTAGTCCGAAAAGCAGTCTTGGGTATGTCTTCCTTTTTAACTCTAATTTGATGGTACCCAGACCTTAAATCTATTTTAGAAAAAATTGTTGCTCCCTTAAGTTGATCCATTAAATCATCTATTCTAGGTAAAGGATATTTATTCTTTATAGTTACTTTATTTAATTGTCTATAATCTATACATAACCTAGATCCCCCATCTTTCTTTTTAACTAATACCACTGGGGCTCCCCATGGTGACACACTAGGTCTTATAAATTGTTTTTCTAGCAACTCTTCCAATTGTTTCTTTAATTCAGTTAACTCCAATGGTGCCATTCTATAGGGTTGCATAGAGATTGGTCTAGTACCAGACATCAAATCAATGCTAAATTCTATCTCTCTCTCAGGAGGTAAACCAGGAACATCATCAGGAAAAACTTCAAGATACTCATTTACAACTAGCACAGAGTCAATTTCAATTTTATCTTCTTTAGTTCCAAGAGATGATAACATGTATTTTTGAATTTCACTTTTAAATGATATTTCTTTGGGTTGGATAGGTTTAAGTCTAGAAACATAAAGTTCAGGGAAAATCACAGATTTAGAGGCACAGTCTATTAGAATATGGTTGGCTGCTAACCAATCCATTCCTAATATCACATCAAGGTTAGTCAAAGGCAAACAAATCAAATTCACAACAAATGGTCTATCTCTGATGGTTATCATACAATTCAAACATATTTGAGAGGTTAGGATTGGTTTAGATGTAGGCACAGAAACAAGCAAGGTGTAGGGTAATTGTGACACAACTAAGCTCAAATTCTCAACACAGTCATCAGATATAAATGAATGGGTAGCACCTGAATCAAATAATACAGTCAAGGACTTACCTTTCATTTGACCCTTATCCTGAATAAGATCTGCAGACCGTGAAGCCTCAGTACCACTCAAGGTAAATACTCTTCCACTAGCTGTAGGTTTTTGGGTCTGTAAAGTTCTACCAGTCTGATCTCTTCTGGTTGCATAACAATCTCTAGATATATGACCTGGTTTTCCACAGTTGAAGCAAACAGGACCAGTTATAGGACAATCCTTTGCCATATGTCCCTTTCCACACTTCCAGCATTTAACTACCAAATGAGATCCTTGAAAATTTCCAGCCCCACCTACTCCTCCCATTGGTCTAAAACCACCTGTACCTACTCCTCCTCCAAAGCGCCCTGGTGGTCTACTGTATGGTCTCTGAGGCTGAATATTTTTCCCTTTCATCATAGGACCTCCCCTTCCAAAACTACTCCTACTTGCATATCCCGCCATTTTGGATCTTTGCTCCCTTTTCATATCTTCAATTACTTTGCACTGGTCCATTAATTCAGGGAACTCAGCAATCCTCAATGGAACTATGGCTTCCTTAATCTCATATCTCAAGCCTTTTTCATACCTCCTGCACTTCCATTCTTCATTTCCAGTGATCTGCAAGTATTTAGAATATTTGGCCAAAGATTCAAATTTAGAAGTATATTCAAGAATACTCATACTTCCCTTAGTCAAACTGATAAACTCTTCCTCTTTGGCCTGTCTCACAGTCTCTGGAAAATATTTCTCAAGGAACAAGGTCTTGAAGATATCCCAGGTGATCACTTCTCCCCTGTTCTCCCACATCCTCTGGGTAGCTTTCCACCACAACCTAGCATCACCCAGTAACTGAAAGGCTGCATGTGTCACCCTTCTCTCATCAGGACACTCCATAGCCACAAAAATATCCTCCAGATTCTGAATCCACTCTTCAGCTTTCTCTGGATCATACTCTCCCTTAAAGTAAGGTGGATCATGTCTCTTAAAATCTGTTAAAGTGGTCCTGTCAACAGGTGGAGGTGGATGCTGAGCTAGTGTCTGATTAGCCAACATCTCAGTCTGCTGAGTTACTGCATTAGCCATATCTCTCATGGCTCTGGCCATCTCAGCTATATTATCATATCCAACTGTGGGATTTGCAGCTGGTCTTCCTCTTCCTCTTCCTCTTCCTGACATCTCTACCTATCTAAAAAGAAAAAGAGTCTTTGATCCAGTTACTACCCTTGTTCCTATAATATTCCTAACAACAACTAAGCAACCAATTCATAGAAAACAACCAATTTCAATCAAAACAAACAATTCACATAAACAACCAGTTTCAATCAAAGTAACACAGCAAAATACATAACAGACCAATTACTCACAAATCTTAGAGATGCATAACCAGAGCTCTGATACCACTAATGTAACCCCCTTTTTTAATTACTTAATTTCTATATAAAATCCATAAACACGAAAATTTACAAATAAAATAAATACATTCCATTAAGTTTAAAGTTTGTCTTTATAATTTACATTATTAAAATTTACAGAAAATACTATTACAAAATTATTTCTAATTAATACAAAAGTATCTAAAGCCAAAAACCCCTATTCCTATAGCTCTGGAGTATGTCTGCATCTATGACTTCTAATTAATCTTCCAAATACCTGCAATCACACTCCCCTAGAATCTGGGGACAGCATTACCGGATCAGGCATTTAATTTCTCATACAATTAAAACAATTTCAAACAAATACATATCATAACAAATTAATTAGTTACACACATAATTAAATGCAGTATGATTTATGCAAATGCAGTTTTTGACTCAAATTCATTTTTGACCCTGCTCCATGGAGACTTCCCCTTTGAGTGTTTAGTAAGTAACTGGCCTACCATTACGTACTGCAATTCAGCTATCAGCCCCTACTAAACGCAAATAAGCTAAACAGAATTAGGAGATCAGGATACCCGGAAGGCCACCACGACCGCAACTCAGTCCAGTTTCCAGCCACATGTGGAATTGCCAATATCCTTCACCCCACAGACTATATAATCACAGATTATACGGTCCTGTCTAACAAATTCTACTCAACCCAAAAATCATTTCTCAATCATTTTCATTTCACATGACTACCGTAATCTCGGTTAGTCAACAATTCATTTCTCAATAAATCTCATTTCACATGACTACCGCAGTCCCGGTTAGTCAACAAAATTCATTACTCATAGATCAACTCAATTCTCATGACTACCACAGTCCTGGTTAGTCAACATAATTCTTTCTCATTTGATACTTTTATAAATTCCCCAAAAAGACTCATGCCAATGAATTTTGTTCATGATCACTATCAAATAAATAATTTGTACACATTAACATACAAGGATACAAAAATTTAAGCAATTTACATTATAACATTAGTATTTTTTTTTAATAATTTCCGAAAATGCCCTCAATCTTTTTCCAAAATACCCAATGTGTCCCTACATGTAAAATGACCATTTTGCCCTTGGTTTTATAAAAATTTCCACATAATATCCCTTGCATTTAGGGCTGGCCGAATGGTATACACACCATTTCCAACATGTTTTCCAAAGCAACAACTTCCAATTCCAACCAAAAATCAACCAAATCACAATTTCAATCAAAATTCAACAAACCAAATTTCAACCATTACAACACCTTAAAATTCAATCAAACATCATTCTAATCCATGAATTGCAATCACAAGCATCAAAAACACAAAACCCCTAAATCAATTTCAAGTTTTCATGATTCTAGGTCAAAATTTTAATCTAAGCCTACAACATGTTTTCTTCTAATTCCAAGGGTTCTAATTGAAATTAAATGCCTAGATCCTTACCTTAAACTCTTTAATTGAAGAAAAAGCCTTGAATTCCTTTCTCCCTCACTCCTTGGTCTTGTAGGAATTTTTTGAGATTTTCTCCAATTTCTTTCTCTACTAGCCTAATTATGTGAGGTAGGGTGAAGTTTGGATGGTTTGGTTTCTTAATTTGAGTTGAAATGATGAAGTTAAGAAGAAATTGAAATGAAGGAGCTGCAGCTGCTGTGGAGGAACTCACGGTTCTGTTTTGAAGACAATGCTAGCTTTTGTGACTTTTTTCCTTTTTCTTAAGTTTAATGCTTCTTAAATCAAGTAATTAATTAAATTGAATTCTCCCTTCAGTTCCAGCAGCCCCTGCACGTCCAGCCACCCTTATTGACCAAGGGAGATCAGTCACCAAGCCACTTGGACAGCCAAGGAGGCTTGCCTTGGTGACTTGCCACTTGCCTACCCCAAAAGTCAAAGTTTCAAGAAGTTTGTAGAAAATTCTAGAATATTTTTAGGGTTGTTAATCATCTTACAATGTAATTAGAATTTGAAGAAAATAACATCACCATTGGATTCCTCACTATCAAAAACCTTGGGGTAGTGTCTTACTTATCTCTTAATCCAAGCCTAATTAGCTTAATTTAGTGATCTTAGAAAAACCTAAGTTGTCACTTTTTGATTGGTTAAGGTTCTAAATTAAATTTTTCTTGGTTAAACATTTTTAATAATTATTCTAAGTATATTACAATTATTAGATAATTCTATAGATATCCTATGAATTTTCTCTAAATTTTCTGTCTTAAAATTTTACCGTAATAATTTCTCAAAGTTCTAACTTTCAGAAAATCCTAACAATTCTGAATAAGCATTTTAATTCTTTATCTGTATCTATTTTTAATCTATATTCTATTAGCTTTCTTTTAAGTTATAATTGAGTTCAAAATTCTATACTTGAAAATTTATTCTGGACAGCTGTCTGACATAGCAGTCCAGTCAACTATCAATTTTAGCAAAAACAAAAGACATTTGCAAATTCAGAAAATTCTTCTGAGTAGTATGTTCATAAAGTTCTATGAAATACATTGCATAATTGTTCATAATGTACATATATAAATGCATACAAATAGTAAAAATGAGGATGTTACAATTCTCCCCTACTAATAAAATTTCGTCCTCGAAATTTCTAATACAAATATACAACCATACAACTATACAACTAAATAACTATACAAACAAATGAGGATATGCTTCTCGCATTTTCTCCTCTAACTCCCATATAGCATCACCTCTGATATCATCCCAAATAACCTTAACCAGAGAAATTTCTTTACCTCTCAGATACTTAATCCTTCTGTCCTCAATCTTAACAGGCTTTGTTTCAAATGTTAGGTTTTCCTTTACCTGTATTTGATCAGGTTCAATGACATGTGAAGGATCTGAGATGTATTGTCTTAGTTGTGACACATGGAACACATCATGGAGGTTTGACAAAAAGGGTGGTAAGGCTATTTGATAGGCCATAGGTCCAATTTTTCTGAGAATTTGGTAAGGTCCAATAAATTTAGGAGTTAGTTTCTTAGACTTTATTGCTCTGCCAACCCCAGTTGTTGGTGTGACTTTCAAAAAGACATGTTCACTTTCTTGAAATTCCAAAGGTTTTCTTCTTTTATCTGCATAATTTTTCTGTCTACTCTGTGCAGTTTTCATTTTCTCCTGAATAAATTTTACTTTCTCAGTGGTTTGCTGAATAATGTCTGGCCCTATCAAAAGATTCTCACCATCCTGATACCATACCAAAGGTGTCCTACATTTTCTACCATACAATGCTTCATAGGGAGCCATACCTATACTAGAATGATAACTATTATTATATGTAAATTCTACTAGAGGTAATATATCTTCCCAATTCCCTTTCTCTTCTAATGTACAAGCTCTCAAAAGATCTTCTAATGATTGAATGGTTCTTTCTGTTTGGCCATCTGTCTGAGGGTGGTATGCTGAACTAAGATGTAATCTACTTCCTAAGGCTTTCTGAAATTCTCTCCAAAATTTAGAAACAAATCTAGGATCTCTATCTGATACTATACTAGTAGGTACCCCATGTAATTTAACTATTTCTTTTATATACAATTGAGCCAATCTTTCTAAAGAATACCTAATATTTATTGGAAGAAAATGTGCTGATTTAGTTAATCTATCTACAATTACCCAAATAGAATCACAATTTTTATTAGTTCTAGGTAATCCTTGTAACATCCTCATTTTACTATTGGTACGCATTTATATATGTACATTATGAACACTTATGCACTGTATTTTATAAAACTCTATGAACATATTTTCTTAATGAAATTAATACAGTTCTACTCAGAAGATTTTTCTGAATTTCTAAATGTCTTCGTTTTTGCTGAAATTAATTGTTGACTGGACTGCTATGTCAGACAGCTGTCCAGGATAAATTTTCAAGTATAGAATTTTGAACTCAATTATAACTTAAAAGAAAGGTAATAGAATATAGATTAAAAATATATACAGATAAAGAATTAAAATGCTTATTCAGAATTGTTAGGATTTTCTGAAAGTTAGAACTTTGAGAAATTATTACGGTAAAATTTTAAGACAGAAAATTTAGAGAAAATTCATAGGATATCTATAGAATTATCTAATAATTGTAATATACTTAGAATAATTATTAAAAATGTTTAACCAAGAAAAATTTAATTTAGAACCTTAACCAATCAAAAAGTGACAACTTAGGCTTTTCTGAGATCACTAAATTAAGCTAATTAGGCTTGGATTAAGAGATAAGTAAGACACTACCCTAAGGTTTTTGATAGTGAGGAATCCAATGGTGGTGTTATTTTCTTCAAATTCTAATTAGTTTGTAAGATAATTAACAGCCCTAAATTATTCTAGAAAATTCCATTAAATTACCTACAAATGTTGACTTTTGACCTTTTGGAAGGCAAGTCACTTGCTGCACTCCTTTGGCTGTCCAAGTGGATGGGGAAGCTTGGAGAACTGATCTCCCTTGGCCAATAGGGGCTGCTGGACGTGCAGGAGCTGCTGGATGTGAAGGAAACATCCAATTTGGTTAATTCTTGGTTTAATGAAGCAAATAACTTAAGAAAAAAGGCAAAAAGTCACAAAAGCTATTTTTCTCTCCAAAACAGAACCGTGAGCTTCCTTACCCAGCAGCTGCAGCTCTTGACTTCATTTCATCTTAACTTCATCATCTCATCCCAAATTAAGAAACTAAACCATCCAAACTTCCAAAACACAAAGATAATTCGGCTAGTAGAGAAAGAATTGGAGAAAATCTCAAAAAATTCCTACAAGACCAAGGAGTGAGGGAGAAAGGAATTCAAGGCTTTTTCTTCAATTAAAGAGTCTAAGGTAAGGATCTAGGCATTTAATTTCAATTAGAACCCTTGGAATTAGAAGAAAACATGTTATAGGGTTAAATTAAAATTTTGGCCTAGAATCATGAAAACTTGAAATTGATTTAGGGGTTTTGTGTTTTTGATGCTTGTGATTGAAATTCATGGATTGGAATGATGTTTGATTGAATCTTTAAGGTGTTGTAATGGTTGAAATTTGGTTTGTTGAATTTTGATTGAAATTGTGATTTGATTGAATTTGGTTGGAATTGGAGTTTGTAGCTTTGGAAGAATTGTTGAGAATGGCTTGTAGACCATTCGGCCAGCCCTAAATGCAAGGGATATTATGTGGAATTTTTTTAAAAACCAAGGGCAAAATGGTCATTTTACATGTAGGGACACATTGGGTATTTTGGAAAAAGATTGAGGGCATTTTCGGAAATTATTAAAAATACTAATGTTATAATGTAAATTGCTTAAATTTTTGTATCCTTGTATGTTAATGTGTACAAATTATTTATTTGATTGTGATCATGAACAAAATTCATTAGCATGAGTCTTTTTGGGGGATTTATAAAAGTATCAAATGAGAAAGAATTATGTTGACTAACCAGGACTGTGGTAGTCATGAGAATTGAGTTGATCTATGAGAAATGACTTTTGTTGACTAACCGGGACTGCGGTAGTCATGTGAAATGAAACTGATTGAGAAATGAATTATTGACTAACCGGGACTGCGGTAGTCATGTGAAATGAAAATGATTGAGAAAGGATTTTTGGGGTGAGTAGAATTTGTTAAACAGGACCGTATAATCTGTGATTATATAGTCTGTGGGGGTAAGGATATTGGCAATTCCATATGTGGCTGTAATCTGGACAGAGATGCGGTCGTGGTGGCCTTCCTGGGTATCCTGATCTCCTAATTCTGTTTAGTTTATTCGCGTTTAGTAGGGGCTGATGGCTGAATTGCTGTACGTAATGGTAGGCCAGTTACTTACTAAACACTCAAAGGGGAAGTCTCCATGGAGCAGGGTCAAAAATGAATTTGAGTCAAAAATTGCATTTGCATAAATCATACTGCATTTAATTATGTGTGTAATTAATTAAATTGTTATGATGTGTAATTGTTTGAAATTGTTTTATTCTATGAGAAATTAAATGCCTGATCCGGTAATGCTGTCTCCAGATACTAGGGGAGTGTGATTGCAGGTATAAAGAAGAATAATTAGAAGTCACAGATGCAGACATGTTCCAGAGCTATAGGAATATGGGTTTTTGGTTTTAGATACTTTTGTATTAATTAGAGATAATTTTGTAATAGTATTTTCTGTAAATTTTAATAATGTAAATTATAATGACAAACTTTGAACTTAATGGATTGTATCTATTTTCCTTGGAAACTATATTTTTTTTTATATATATTAGAGGTAAAATTAATTAATTAGAAGGGGGTTACAATCCTACTACAAAATCCATTGATATACTATCCCATTTCCACACAGGTATTTCTAAAGGTTGTAACATGCCAGAGGGTTTTTGATGTTCAATCTTTGCTTTTTGACAAGTTAAGCACCTAGCTACATATTCTGTTACCTCTTTCTTCATCTTAGGCCACCAAAACATCTCTTTTAAATCTTTGTACATTTTTGTAGTCCCAGGGTGAATACTCAATTTACTTTTATGTCCTTCTTCTAAAATTAATTCTTTCAATTCTTGATTATTAGGTACACAAATTCTATTTTTAAATCTAATAATTCCATCTGTTCCCAAATTAAATTCTTTTACTTTATCTGTTCCTATTAATGCTTTCTTTTCTTGAATGAATGTATCTACATCTTGTTTCTTCCTAATATCTTCCAAAAAATCATTAGCAATAGTAATCCTTCCTAATTGAATTTTATCTTTTTCTCTAACTGTACACAAGTTCAAATCTCTAAATTGTTCTATTAATTCTAATTCTTTAATCATCATAGTTGACACATGTACAATTTTCCTACTTAAGGCATCTGCTACTACATTAGCTTTTCCTGGATGATACATTAATTGAAAATCATAGTCTTTAATAAACTCCATCCATCTTCTTTGTCTCATGTTAAGTTCCTTTTGATCAAACAAATATTTTAAACTCTTATGGTCACTATACACATTAAATTTAGACCCATACAAATAATGTCTCCAAATTTTCAAAGCAAAAACTATGGCAGCTAATTCTAAATCATGTGTAGGATAATTTCTCTCATGTGGTCTCAACTGCCTAGACACATATGCTACCACCTTCCTATTCTGCATTAACACACATCCTAACCCTTGATAAGAAGCATCACAATATACATCATAGGGTTCATTTGGGTCAGGTAAAATTAAAACTGGTGAGGTAGTCAATTTATCTTTCAACTCTTGAAAACTTTTCTCACAACTTTCACTCCACACAAAAGGTTGGTTTTTCCTAGTTAATTCAGTTAATGGTCCAGCTATCTTAGAAAACCCTTCAATAAATCTTCTATAATACCCAGCTAATCCTAAGAAACTCCTAATCTCAGTTACTGTTTTAGGTCTCTCCCATTCCAAAACCGCTTCTACCTTAGAAGGATCTACACTTATTCCCTCTTTAGAAATTACATGCCCCAAAAATTTTACTTCCTCTAACCAAAATTCACATTTAGACATCTTTGCAAATAATTTTCTATCTTTTAAAGTTTCTAATATTATTCTGAGATGATTTTCATGTTCTTCTTTATTTTTAGAATATATTAATATGTCATCTATAAATACTACTACAAAATTATCTAAATATTGTCTAAACACCCTATTCATATAATCCATAAACACGGCTGGTGCATCAGTTACTCCAAATGGCATCACTTGATATTCATAATGTCCATATCTAGTCCGAAAAGCAGTCTTGGGTATGTCTTCCTTTTTAACTCTAATTTGATGGTACCCAGACCTTAAATCTATTTTAGAAAAAATTGTTGCTCCCTTAAGTTGATCCATTAAATCATCTATTCTAGGTAAAGGATATTTATTCTTTATAGTTACTTTATTTAATTGTCTATAATCTATACATAACCTAGATCCCCCATCTTTCTTTTTAACTAATACCACTGGGGCTCCCCATGGTGACACACTAGGTCTTATAAATTGTTTTTCTAGCAACTCTTCCAATTGTTTCTTTAATTCAGTTAACTCCAATGGTGCCATTCTATAGGGTTGCATAGAGATTGGTCTAGTACCAGACATCAAATCAATGCTAAATTCTATCTCTCTCTCAGGAGGTAAACCAGGAACATCATCAGGAAAAACTTCAAGATACTCATTTACAACTAGCACAGAGTCAATTTCAATTTTATCTTCTTTAGTTCCAAGAGATGATAACATGTATTTTTGAATTTCACTTTTAAATGATATTTCTTTGGGTTGGACAGGTTTAAGTCTAGAAACATAAAGTTCAGGGAAAATCACAGATTTAGAGGCACAGTCTATTAGAATATGGTTGGCTGCTAACCAATCCATTCCTAATATCACATCAAGGTTAGTCAAAGGCAAACAAATCAAATTCACAACAAATGGTCTATCTCTGATGGTTATCATACAATTCAAACATATTTGAGAGGTTAGGATTGGTTTAGATGTAGGCACAGAAACAAGCAAGGTGTAGGGTAATGGTGACACAACTAAGCTCAAATTCTCAACACAGTCATCAGATATAAATGAATGGGTAGCACCTGAATCAAATAATACAGTCAAGGACTTACCTTTCATTTGACCCTTATCCTGAATAAGATCTGCAGACCGTGAAGCCTCAGTACCACTCAAGGTAAATACTCTTCCACTAGCTGTAGGTTTTTGGGTCTGTAAAGTTCTACCAGTCTGATCTCTTCTGGTTGCATAACAATCTCTAGATATATGACCTGGTTTTCCACAGTTGAAGCAAACAGGACCAGTTATAGGACAATCCTTTGCCATATGTCCCTTTCCACACTTCCAGCATTTAACTACCAAATGAGATCCTTGAAAATTTCCAGCCCCACCTACTCCTCCCATTGGTCTAAAACCACCTGTACCTACTCCTCCTCCAAAGCGCCCTGGTGGTCTACTGTATGGTCTCTGAGGCTGAATATTTTTCCCTTTCATCATAGGACCTCCCCTTCCAAAACTACTCCTACTTGCATATCCCGCCATTTTGGATCTTTGCTCCCTTTTCATATCTTCAATTACTTTGCACTGGTCCATTAATTCAGGGAACTCAGCAATCCTCAATGGAACTATGGCTTCCTTAATCTCATATCTCAAGCCTTTTTCATACCTCCTGCACTTCCATTCTTCATTTCCAGTGATCTGCAAGTATTTAGAATATTTGGCCAAAGATTCAAATTTAGAAGTATATTCAAGAATACTCATACTTCCCTTAGTCAAACTGATAAACTCTTCCTCTTTGGCCTGTCTCACAGTCTCTGGAAAATATTTCTCAAGGAACAAGGTCTTGAAGATATCCCAGGTGATCACTTCTCCCCTGTTCTCCCACATCCTCTGGGTAGCTTTCCACCACAACCTAGCATCACCCAGTAACTGAAAGGCTGCATGTGTCACCCTTCTCTCATCAGGACACTCCATAGCCACACAAATATCCTCCAGATTCTGAATCCACTCTTCAGCTTTCTCTGGATCATACTCTCCCTTAAAGTAAGGTGGATCATGTCTCTTAAAATCTGTTAAAGTGGTCCTGTCAACAGGTGGAGGTGGATGCTGAGCTAGTGTCTGATTAGCCAACATCTCAGTCTGCTGAGTTACTGCATTAGCCATATCCCTCATGGCTCTGGCCATCTCAGCTATATTATCATATCCAACTGTGGGATTTGCAGCTGGTCTTCCTCTTCCTCTTCCTCTTCCTGACATCTCTACCTATCTAAAAAGAAAAAGAGTCTTTGATCCAGTTACTACCCTTGTTCCTATAATATTCCTAACAACAACTAAGCAACCAATTCATAGAAAACAACCAATTTCAATCAAAACAAACAATTCACATAAACAACCAGTTTCAATCAAAGTAACACAGCAAAATACATAACAGACCAATTAATCACAAATCTTAGAGATGCATAACCAGAGCTCTGATACCACTAATGTAACCCCCTTTTTTAATTACTTAATTTCTATATAAAATCCATAAACACGAAAATTTACAAATAAAATAAATACATTCCATTAAGTTTAAAGTTTGTCTTTATAATTTACATTATTAAAATTTACAGAAAATACTATTACAAAATTATTTCTAATTAATACAAAAGTATCTAAAGCCAAAAACCCCTATTCCTATAGCTCTGGAGTATGTCTGCATCTATGACTTCTAATTAATCTTCCAAATACCTGCAATCACACTCCCCTAGAATCTGGGGACAGCATTACCGGATCAGGCATTTAATTTCTCATACAATTAAAACAATTTCAAACAAATACATATCATAACAAATTAATTAGTTACACACATAATTAAATGCAGTATGATTTATGCAAATGCAGTTTTTGACTCAAATTCATTTTTGACCCTGCTCCATGGAGACTTCCCCTTTGAGTGTTTAGTAAGTAACTGGCCTACCATTACGTACTGCAATTCAGCTATCAGCCCCTACTAAACGCAAATAAGCTAAACAGAATTAGGAGATCAGGATACCCGGAAGGCCACCACGACCGCAACTCAGTCCAGTTTCCAGCCACATGTGGAATTGCCAATATCCTTCACCCCACAGACTATATAATCACAGATTATACGGTCCTGTCTAACAAATTCTACTCAACCCAAAAATCCTTTCTCAATCATTTTCATTTCACATGACTACCGTAATCTCGGTTAGTCAACAATTCATTTCTCAATAAATCTCATTTCACATGACTACCGCAGTCCCGGTTAGTCAACAAAATTCATTACTCATAGATCAACTCAATTCTCATGACTACCACAGTCCTGGTTAGTCAACATAATTCTTTCTCATTTGATACTTTTATAAATTCCCCAAAAAGACTCATGCCAATGAATTTTGTTCATGATCACTATCAAATAAATAATTTGTACACATTAACATACAAGGATACAAAAATTTAAGCAATTTACATTATAACATTAGTATTTTTTTTAATAATTTCCGAAAATGCCCTCAATCTTTTTCCAAAATACCCAATGTGTCCCTACATGTAAAATGACCATTTTGCCCTTGGTTTTATAAAAATTTCCACATAATATCCCTTGCATTTAGGGCTGGCCGAATGGTATACACACCATTTCCAACATGTTTTCCAAAGCAACAACTTCCAATTCCAACCAAAAATCAACCAAATCACAATTTCAATCAAAATTCAACAAACCAAATTTCAACCATTACAACACCTTAAAATTCAATCAAACATCATTCTAATCCATGAATTGCAATCACAAGCATCAAAAACACAAAACCCCTAAATCAATTTCAAGTTTTCATGATTCTAGGTCAAAATTTTAATCTAAGCCTACAACATGTTTTCTTCTAATTCCAAGGGTTCTAATTGAAATTAAATGCGTAGATCCTTACCTTAAACTCTTTAATTGAAGAAAAAGCCTTGAATTCCTTTCTCCCTCACTCCTTGGTCTTGTAGGAATTTTTGAGATTTTCTCCAATTTCTGTCTCTACTAGCCTAATTATGTGAGGTAGGGTGAAGTTTGGATGGTTTGGTTTCTTAATTTGAGTTGAAATGATGAAGTTAAGAAGAAATTGAAATGAAGGAGCTGCATCTGCTGTGGAGGAACTCACGGTTCTGTTTTGAAGACAATGCTAGCTTTTGTGACTTTTTTCCTTTTTCTTAAGTTTAATGCTTCTTAAATCAAGTAATTAATTAAATTGAATTCTCCCTTCAGTTCCAGCAGCCCCTGCACGTCCAGCCACCCTTATTGACCAAGGGAGATCAGTCACCAAGCCACTTGGACAGCCAAGGAGGCTTGCCTTGGTGACTTGCCACTTGCCTACCCCAAAAGTCAAAGTTTCAAGAAGTTTGTAGAAAATTCTAGAATATTTTTAGGGCTGTTAATCATCTTACAATGTAATTAGAATTTGAAGAAAATAACATCACCATTGGATTCCTCACTATCAAAAACCTTGGGGTAGTGTCTTACTTATCTCTTAATCCAAGCCTAATTAGCTTAATTTAGTGATCTTAGAAAAACCTAAGTTGTCACTTTTTGATTGGTTAAGGTTCTAAATTAAATTTTTCTTGGTTAAACATTTTTAATAATTATTCTAAGTATATTACAATTATTAGATAATTCTATAGATATCCTATGAATTTTCTCTAAATTTTCTGTCTTAAAATTTTACCGTAATAATTTCTCAAAGTTCTAACTTTCAGAAAATCCTAACAATTCTGAATAAGCATTTTAATTCTTTATCTGTATCTATTTTTAATCTATATTCTATTACCTTTCTTTTAAGTTATAATTGAGTTCAAAATTCTATACTTGAAAATTTATTCTGGACAGCTGTCTGACATAGCAGTCCAGTCAACTATCAATTTTAGCAAAAACAAAAGACATTTGCAAATTCAGAAAATTCTTCTGAGTAGTATGTTCATAAAGTTCTATGAAATACATTGCATAATTGTTCATAATGTACATATATAAATGCATACAAATAGTAAAAATGAGGATGTTACAATATACTTCGGAGGTGAAATAATAAAACGATTATAACTTTTTTTCGTGAGATCTAGAAAGATCATTCCCTTACAAGTTGGCATAAAATGAGAGAGGACCTAAAAAAATAATTTCAGGATATCTCGTTTGATTTTATTAAAAAAAGGGATACGTCCTCTCATTCATAACGGAAATTATTATAAGCGTTGTGATAAAAAACTAATAAAGGAACTATCAGCGTGATTGTTATCTTTTTAAAGTGATTGATAACTGTCGTAGAAATATCAAAATTTCACGATATGTTTGGGAGGTGAAATAATAAAAAGATTATAACTTTTTTTGGTGAGATCTAGATAGATCATTCCTTTCCAAGTTGGCATAAAATGAGAGAGGACCTAAAAAAATAATTTCAGGATATCTCGTTTGATTTTATTAAAAAAAGGGATACGTCCTCTCATTCATAATAGAAATTATTATAAGCGTTGTGATAAAAAACTAATAAAGGAACTATCAGCGTGATTGTTATCTTTTTAACGTGATTGGCAACTGTCGTAGAAATATCAAAATTTCACGATATGTTTGGGAGGTGAAATAATAAAAAGATTATAACTTTTTTTGGTGATATCTAGAAAGATCATTCCCTTCCAAGTTGGCATAAAATGAGAGAGGACCTAAAAAAATAATTTCAGGATATCTCGTTTGATTTTATTAAAAAAGGGATACCTCCTCTCATTCATAACGGAAATTATTATAAACGCTGAAATAAAAAACTAATAAAGGAACTATCAGCGTGATTGTTATCTTTTTAACGTGATTGCTAACTGTCGTAGAAATATCAAAATTTCACGATATTTTTGGGAGGTGAAATAATAAAAAGATTATAACTTTTTTTGGTGATATCTAGAAAGATCATTCCCTTCCAAGTTGGCATAAAATGAGAGAGGACCTAAAAAAATAATTTCAGGATATCTCGTTTGATTTTATTAAAAAAAGGCATACCTCCTCTCATTCATAACAGAAAGTATTATAAACGTTGTGACAAAAAATTAATAAAGGAAACTATCAACGTGATTGTTATCTTTTTAACGCGATTATTAATTGTCGTAGAAATATCAAAATTTCACGATATGTTTGGGAGGTGAAATAATAAAAAGATTATAACTTTTTTTTGGTGAGATCTAGAAAGATAATTCCTTTCCAAGTTGGTATAAAATGACAGAGGCCCTAAAAAAATAAATTCAGGATATCTCGTTTGATTTTATTTAAAAAAGGCATACCTCCTCTCATTCATAACGAAATTGTGATAAAAAACTAATAAAGGAACAATCAGCGTGATTTTTATCTTTTTAACGTGATTGGTAATTGTCGAAGAAATATCAAAATTTCACGATATGTTTGGGAGGTGAAATAATAAAAAGATTATAACTTTTTTTGGTGAGATCTAGATAGATCATTCCTTTCCAAGTTGGCATTGTAACCCCCTTTTTCTTATAAAACATAATTTAACTATTTAATTTATTTTATATATTTTTTTCAAAGTTCTGATACATTATCTTACAATCCAAAATATGTTCTGTAATTTACATCATCAAAATTTATATAAACACTGCTACAAAATAATTCTAACTACTACAAATTATTGTCTACCCAAAATAGTCCCATCCTATATGCTCTGGAATTTCTGCATCTTCATCATTTAACTATATCTTCAGACACCTGCAATTCACACTCCCCTAGAATCTGGGGACAGCATTACCGGATCAGGCATTTAATTTCTCATAGAATTAAAACAATTTCAAACAAATACATATCATAACAAATTAATTAGTTACACACATAATTAAATGCAGTATGATTTATGCAATGCAGTTTTTGACTCAAATTCGTTTTGACCCTGCTCCATGGAGACTTCCCCTTTGAGTGTTTAGTAAGTAACTGGCCTACCATTACGTACTGCAATTCAGCTATCAGCCCCTACTAAACGCGAATAAGCTAAACAGAATTAGGAGATCAGGATACCCGGAAGGCTACCACGACCGCAACTCAGTCCAGTTTCCAGCCACATGTGGAATTGCCAATATCCTTCACCCCACAGACTATATAATCACAGATTATACGTTCCTGTCTAACAAATTCTACTCAACCCAAAAATCCTTTCTCAATCATTCTCATTTCACATGACTACCGTAATCTCGGTTAGTCAACAATTCATTTCTCAATCAATCTCATTTCACATGACTACCGCAGTCCTGGTTAGTCAACAAAAGTCATTTCTCATAAATCAACTCAATTCTCATGACTACCACAGTCCTGGTTAATCAACATAATTCTTTCTCATTTGATACTTTTATAAATCCCCCAAAAAGACTCATGCTAATGAATTTTTTTCATGATCACAATCAAATAAATAATTTGTACACATTCACATACAAGGATACAAAAATTTAAGCAATTTAAATTATAACATTAGTATTTTTAATAATTTCCGAAAATGCCCTCAATCTTTTTCCAAAATACCCAATGTGTCCCTACATGTAAAATGACCATTTTGCCCTTGGTTTTATAAAAATTTCCACATAATATCCCTTGCATTTAGGGCTGGCCGAATGGTCTCACTACCATTCTCAACATATTTTCCAAAGCAACAAACTCCAATTCCAACCAAAATTCAATCAAATCACAATTTCAATCAAAATTCAACAAATCAAATTTCAACCATTACAACACCTTAAAAATTCAATCAAACATCATTCCAATCCATGAATTTCAATCACAAGCATCAAAAACACAAAACCCCTAAATCAATTTCAAGTTTTCATGATTCTAGGCCAAAATTTTAATCTAACCCTACAACATGTTTTCTTCTAATTCCAAGGGTTCTAATTGAAATTAAATGCCTAGATCCTTACCTTAGACTCTTTAATTGAAGAAAAAGCCTTGAATTCCTTTCTCCCTCACTCCTTGGTCTTGTAGGAATTTTTGAGATTTTCTCCAATTCTTTCTCTACTAGCCGAATTAGCTTTGTGTTTTGGAAGTTTGGATGGTTTGGTTTCTTAATTTGGGATGAGATGATGAAGTTAAGATGAAATGAAGTCAAGAGCTGCAGCTGCTGGGTAAGGAAGCTCACGGTTCTGTTTTGGAGAGAAAAATAGCTTTTGTGACTTTTTGCCTTTTTTCTTAAGTTATTTGCTTCATTAAACCAAGAATTAACCAAATTGGATGTTTCCTTCACATCCAGCAGCTCCTGCACGTCCAGCAGCCCCTATTGGCCAAGGGAGATCAGTTCTCCAAGCTTCCCCATCCACTTGGACAGCCAAAGGAGTGCAGCAAGTGACTTGCCTTCCAAAAGGTCAAAAGTCAACATTTGTAGGTAATTTAATGGAATTTTCTAGAATAATTTAGGGCTGTTAATTATCTTACAAACTAATTAGAATTTGAAGAAAATAACACCACCATTGGATTCCTCACTATCAAAAACCTTGGGGTAGTGTCTTACTTATCTCTTAATCCAAGCCTAATTAGCTTAATTTAGTGATCTTAGAAAAGCCTAAGTTGTCACTTTTTGATTGGTTAAGGTTCTAAATTAAATTTTTCTTGGTTAAACATTTTTAATAATTATTCTAAGTATATTACAATTATTAGATAATTCTATAGATATCCTATGAATTTTCTCTAAATTTTCTGTCTTAAAATTTTACCGTAATAATTTCTCAAAGTTCTAACTTTCAGAAAATCCTAACAATTCTGAATAAGCATTTTAATTCTTTATCTGTATATATTTTTAATCTATATTCTATTACCTTTCTTTTAAGTTATAATTGAGTTCAAAATTCTATACTTGAAAATTTATCCTGGACAGCTGTCTGACATAGCAGTCCAGTCAACAATTAATTTCAGCAAAAACGAAAACATTTAGAAATTCAGAAAATTCTTCTGAGTAGAACTGTATTAATTTCATTAAGAAAATATGTTCATAGAGTTTTATAAAATACAGTGCATAAGTGTTCATAATGTACATATATAAATGCGTACAAATAGTAAAATGAGGATGTTACAATTCTCCCCTACTAATAAAAATTTCGTCCTCGAAATTTCTAATACAAATATATAACCATACAACTATACAACAAAATAACTATACAAACAAATGAGGATATGTTTCTTTCATTTTTTTCCTCTAACTCCCATGTAGCATCACCTCTGATATCATCCCAAATAACCTTAACTAGAGAAATTTCTTTACCTCTCAGATACTTAATCCTTCTGTCCTCAATCTTAATAGGCTTTGTTTCAAATGTTAGGTTTTCCTTTCTCTTCTAATGTACAGGCTCTTAAGAGATCTTCTAATGTCCGAATAGTCCTTTTTGTTTGACCATCAATCTTAGGGTGTTATACTAAACTAAGATATAATTTTACTTCTTAAAGCTTTTTGAAAATCTTTCCAAAAATTTAAAAACAAAGCTAGGGTCTTTATTACACTCTATACTAGTAGGTACTCCAGATAATCTAATTATTTCCTTTAATTACAATTAAGCTAATTTTTCTAAATTAAGCTAATCTTTCTAAAGAATACCTAATATTTATTGAAAGCAAAATGTACTAATTTAGTTAATCTATCTACAATTACTCAAATGGTATCAAAATTCCTATGTGTTCTAGGTAATCCTACCACAAAATCCATTGATATACTATTTCGTTTCCATATAGGTATCTCTAAAGGATGTAACAGATCAAAGGGTTTCTGATATTCAATCTTTGCTTTCTAACATGTTAAACATCTAGCCACATATTCTGCTACATCTCTCTTCATCCTAGACCACCAAAACATTCCCTTTAAATCTTTATATATTTTTGTTGTTCTAGGATGAATACTAAGTTTACTTTTGTGCCCTTCCTTCAAAATTAATTCCTTAAATTCTTGATTATTAGGTACACAAATTCTATTTTTAAATCTAATAATTCCATCTGTTCCTACGTTAAATTCTTTTACTTTATTTGTTCCTATTAATGCTTTCTTTTCTTGAATAAATATATCTACATCTTGTTTCTTCTTAATTTCTTCCAAAAATTCATTAGTGATGGTAATAATTCCAAATGGAATTTTATCCTTTTTCCTAACTGTACATAGATTTAAATCTCTAAATTATTCTATTAACTCTAATTCTTTAATCCTCATAGTTGACATATGCACAATTTTCCTACTTAAAGCATCTTCTACTACATTAGCCTCTCTTGGATGATACCTTAATTGAAAAATCATAATCTTTAATAAACTCCATCCATCTTCTTTTTCTCCTTTCCAATTTTTTTTTTTTAAACAAATAATTTAAACTCTTATGATCACTATATACATCAAATATTGATCCATATAAATAATGTCTCCAAATCTTCAAAGCAAAAACTATAGCTGCTAACTCCAAATCATGAGTAGGATAATTTCTCTCATGTGATTTCAACCGCCTAGATGCATAAGCTACCACTTTCCTATTTTACATCAACACACATCTTAACCCTAGAGATGAAACATCACAGTATACCTCATAGGATTCATTTGGGTCGGGTAAAACTAAAACTAGTGAGGTAGTCAATTTATGTTTCAATTCTTGGAAAATTTTCTCACAACTCTCACGCCAAATAAAATTATATTAAGGGTCCAGCTATCTTAGAAAATCCTTCAATCAATCTTCTATAATATCCATCAAATCCTAAGAACTACTAATCTCAGTTACTGTCTTAGGCCTTTCCTATTCTAAAACTGCTTCTACCTTAGAAAAATCTACACTTATTCCATCTTTAGAAATTACATGTCCTAAAATTTTCACTTCCTCCAACCAAAATTCACACTTAGACAATTTAGCATATAATTTTCTATCTTTTAAAATTTGCAATGTTATTCTAAGATGATTTTCATGTTCCTCTTTATTTTTAGAATATATTAATATATCATCTATAAATACTACTACAAAATGATCTAAGTATGGTCCAAACACCCTATTCATATAATCCAACACTGTTGGGGCATTAGTCACTCCAAATGGCATCACTTGATATTCATAATGTCCATATCTAGTCCTAAAAGCAGTCTTGGGTATATCCTCCTTTTTACTGTAATTTGTTGGTACCCAGACCTTAAATCTATTTCAGAGAAAATTGTTGCTCCTCTAAGTTGGTCCATTAAATCATTTATTCTAGGTAAAGGATATTTATTCTTTATAGTTACTTTATTTAATTTTCTATAATCTACACATAACCTAGATCCTCCATCTTTCTTTTTAACTAATAATTCTGGGCTCCCCATTGTGACACACTAGTTCTTATAAATTATTTTTCTAATAATTCTTCCAATTGTTCCTTTAACTTAGTTAATTCCAATGGTGATATCCTATATGGTTGCATAAAAATTTGTCTAGTACTAGGCATCAAATCTATACTAAACTCTATTTCTCTTTCAGAAGGCAAGCCAGAAACATCATCAGGAAACACCTCAGGATACTCATTTACAACTGGCATAGAGTCAATTTAAATTTTATCTTCCTTATTTTCAAGAGATGATAGCATGTAATTTTTTTTTTCTTTAGGTTTGATAGGCTTAAGTCTAGAAACATTAGGTTCAAGAAAAATCCAGGTTTTAGAGGCATAATCTATTAGGATAGACCAACCATATCCTAATATCACATCAAGATCAGTTAAAGGCAAACAAATCAAGTTCACAACAATTAGTTTATTCCTAATGGTTATCACACAATTCAAACATATTCTAGAGGTTAGGGTTGGTTTAGAAGTAGGCACAGAAACAAGCAAAGTAAAGGGTATTTTAAACATGATTAACATCCTCAAATTACTCCAATTCACTACTACCAAATTTTTTTTATTTTTATTTTTATTATTATTTTTTTATTATTATTTTTTTTTACTTGGGCTCAATATCCAACATCAAGACACACACCCTTAGGCCTTCCAATCACTTACTCTTTCAACTAAAAATATTCTTAGGACAACTTCTACTAACTTAGTATTTGGGTCCTATTCTACTCTCTTAATCAAGGTTTAACCATCAAGAACCCTCACATATACCTACCAACTAAGTCCTACAACATGGATCATTGATAACCTCAATTATACAAGCCTTAAATCACCACTTACATCATGGGAATGTAATTAAACAATGTTAAACCCGCAGACTATTTTACTGCACCAGAAAAATGCACTATTTTGGTTCTAAATCGTGTCCAAAACACAAAATTTCAAGTCCTAATAGTTAAGATATCAATCTTACAACCAATTTATACTACAATACACTGTTCCAGCCTTCAAAACATGTAAAAACATCCATTAGAACAGTATGACAATAATCATACTCTCAACATCTCATCATATTCCAAACATCAAGGTACCTTCAAAACTTTGTTTTCTTTCCTTTGTCAAACTCATCCATTATCCTATAAACTCAAATATTTAGACCTCTATTCTCAACCTTGATGTACTAACTCAGATATTTAGATCTCCTTCCTCAACTAACTCAAGGGTATAACTTGTAAATTCACAATATAAGGAACATGGAAAATAACCCAACTTGGATAATACTACTAATAATAAAATTTTAGCATTAGGAGGGAAAGTCATCTCGACTGAGTCCTGAGTGTGCACTCTCACAACTCTATCAAGATTTCCTTTCTTCCTTTCTGCCATCTCAGCTATACTATTAGTTTGAACTCTAGATAACTAGCATTCCTCTTCTCATTTCTACATGTCTTAAAATTTCATATCTAGTTACTACCCTTTTCCCCATAATATTCTTAACAAACAAACAATTCTAATCAGGGTAACACAGCAAAACACCTAATAGACCCACTACTCACAAGTCCTAGAGATGCATAACCAGAGCTCTGATACCACTAATGTAACCCCCTTTTTCTTATAAAACATAATTTAACTATTTAATTTATTTTATATATTTTTTTCAAAGTTCTGATACATTATCTTACAATCCAAAATATGTTCTGTAATTTACATCATCAAAATTTATATAAACACTGCTACAAAATAATTCTAACTACTACAAATTATTGTCTACCCAAAATAGTCCCATCCTATATGCTCTGGAATTTCTGCATCTTCATCATTTAACTATATCTTCAGACACCTGCAATTCACACTCCCCTAGAATCTGGGGACAGCATTACCGGATCAGGCATTTAATTTCTCATAGAATTAAAACAATTTCAAACAAATTCATATCATAACAAATTAATTAGTTACACACATAATTAAATGCAGTATGATTTATGCAAATGCAATTTTTTGACTCAAACTCATTTTTTTGACTCAAAATCATTTTGACCCTGCTCCATGGAGACTTCCCCTTTGAGTGTTTAGTAAGAAACTGGCCTACCATTACGCACTGCAATTCAGCTATCAGCCCCTACTAAACGCGAATAAACTAGACAGAATTAGAAGATCAGGATACCCGGAAGGCCACCACGACCGCAACACAGTCCAGTTTCCAGCCACATGTGGAATTGCCAATATCCTTCACCCCACAGACTATATAATCACAGACTATACAGTCCTGTCTAACTTACTCTGCTTGTAACCCCTTTTTTTTTTTTCTTAATTTCTATATAAAATCCATAACACGAAAATTTACAAATAAAATAAATACATTCCATTAAGTTTAAAGTTTGTCTTTATAATTTACATTATTAAAATTTACAGAAAATACTATTACAAAAATTTTTCTAATTAATACAAAAGTATCTAAAGCCAAAAACCCCTATTCCTATAGCTCTGGAGTATGTCTGCATCTGTGACTTCTAATTAATCTTCCAAGTACCTGCAATCACACTCCCCTAGAATCTGGGGACAGCATTACCGGATCAGGCATTTAATTTCTCATAGAATTAAAACAATTTCAAACAAATACATATCATAACAAATTAATTAGTTACACACATAATTAAATGCAGTATGATTTATGCAATGCAGTTTTTGACTCAAATTCATTTTGACCCTGCTCCATGGAGACTTCCCCTTTGAGTGTTTAGTAAGTAACTGGCCTACCATTACGTACTGCAATTCAGCTATCAGCCCCTACTAAACGCGAATAAGCTAAACAGAATTAGGAGATCAGGATACCCGGAAGGCTACCACGACCGCAACTCAGTCCAGTTTCCAGCCACATGTGGAATTGCCAATATCCTTCACCCCACAGACTATATAATCACAGATTATACGGTCCTGTCTAACAAATTCTACTCAACCCAAAAATCCTTTCTCAATCATTCTCATTTCACATGACTACCGTAATCTCGGTTAGTCAACAATTCATTTCTCAATCAATCTCATTTCACATTGTAACCCCCCTTCTAATTAATTAATTTCCATCTAAAATCCATTAAAAGAATTTACCATTAAAATAAATACATTCCATTAAAATTTAAAGTTTGTCATTATAATTTACATTATTAAAATTTACAGAAAATACTACTACCAATTTATTTCTAATTAATACAAAAGTATCTAAAGCCAAAAACACCCATCCCTATAGCTCTGGAAAATATCTGCATCTTTAACTTCTAATTAATCTTCAAAATACCTGCAATTCACACTCCCCTAGAATCTGGGGACAGCATTACCGGATCAGGCATTTAATTTCTCATACAATTAAAACAATTTCAAACATATACATATCCGATACAAATTAACCGTTCTCACACATAATTAAATGCAAGATGATTTATGCAAATGCAGTTTTGACTCAAAATCATTTTTGACCCTGCTCCATGGAGACTTCCCCTTTGAGTGTTTAGTAAGTAACTGGCCTACCATTACGTACTGCAATTCAGCTATCAGCCCCTACTAAACGCGAATAAACTAGACAGAATTAGGAGATCAGGATACCCGGAAGGCCACCACGACCGCAACTCAGTCCAGTTTTCAGCCACATGTGGAATTGCCAATATCCTTCACCCCACAGACTATATAATCACAGACTATACAGTCCTATCTAACTTATTCTGCTCACCCCAAAGATTCAATTCTCAAATCATATTCATTTCACATGACTACCGCAGTCCCGATTAGTCAACAAAATCATTTCTCATATATCAACTCGTTTCTCATGACTACCGCAGTCCCGGTTAGTCAACAAAATCATTTCTCATATATCAACTTGTTTCTCATGACTACCGCAGTCCCGGTTAGTCAACATTTATTCTTTCTTTTCTTTCTTTTCTTTTCTTTTCTTTTCTTTCTTTTCATGGCTACCGCAGTCTCGGTTAGCCAACATCAATTTTTTTTTCACTTGAATCTTTATAAATCCCCCAAAAAGACTCATGCATATGCAATATGTTAATAATCACAATTAAATAAGTAATTTTAAATAATCACCTACAAAAATATAAACATTCAACAATTTCCAACATCATTCACAACACAATCAAGCCAAATCAAGCAATTTCAATCCAACAACAAACCAACCAATCAATTTCAATCCATCACAACACATCATCCAATCAATCAAACATGGTTCCAAACAATTATTTCAAGCTTCTAATATCAATTATATAAATCAATTTCATCTTTTTATGGCTCTTGATCAAATCTTGAATCTAAACTTAACAACATGTTTTTCTACATTTCAAATGGTCTAAAATGAAATTAAATGCCTTGATCCTTACCTTGAATCCTTAGTTTGATGGAGAAATCTTTGAATCCCTTTTCTCCTTTGTCTTCTTGAAATTTTAGGATTTTTCTCTCAAATATTTCTCTTTGAATATGAGATCTCACTGATACAAGCAATTCACATGCACAACAAATTCCAGCACTCTTTGCCCGAGGATCACATTCCTCCCGGTCTCCAATTCACAGTTAATAACAGAACAATCATTAATAACCAATAATCCAATAACTCAAACTCAATCCATCACAAATCATTGCATTCATATTTCTATGGAAACTTCCCTTTTTAGGTGAAATTATTCCTTAACAAGTACAATTAAAGGCATTAAAACCAAATACACAATTAATATAATTAAATTTCATGTGGACACATAGAGCTGTACACACACACCAAAAATTATTTGATGCATCATATCAATTTGAAATTTCATGAGATTTTACAGAGAAACTATACATCATTCATATTTCATCATATAAATTTATCTCACGAAAATTCAACCCACAAATATTATTTTTGGAATTAAAAACAGTGGCTGGACATGCTCTGTAAAACATGATTCCATATTTTTAGAAAATAGCATATCAAATTCGTTTTATGTGAAATTTTACAGAGAATATCTCCAACATGTGGACCATCACATATAATTTCCTCAGTACCAAAAATCCACCAAAAATACCCTTTTTGAATTTCCAAATCATTATTCCTCCAGAACACAGTTTTCAATAAGAAAATATAATTAATTACAAAAGGTACTTACAAAATTCTGAGAAAATCCATGGATATTCCACATGGTCAAAAAAGTATTAATAAATTTTCTCAAGACCAAATTCTCACAAAAAGTAATTTTCTACATTTAATTTCTCTACTGTCCAGCTTTTCGGTTTTTCCAACATTAAATCACTAAAAATACTTCCCAGGATTTTCTGACCTTACAAAAATTGAGAGATGACCCTCATGATACATAAAATGAACTCATGGTTCCAGTTTTCCAAAATCATGTCCCAAAATTCTTGTAAAAATCAAAACAGTCCCATTCTCAGAATCAACAGTTTTTAAAAATAATTCCGGTAAAAATAGTTACAGTGCTCAAAAAAATCTGAAAAAAATATCACGATATCCAGAGGCATCAAAACATAGGAAAATATATTTACATCCTCAAAAACATGCACGAAAACTGAGACGAAAAATCTAGACAGTCACAGAACACAAATCACAAGTAGCTTATTTCGGATTTTCAAAATTATTTACAGACCATCAACAACAGCCACAATCCATATTTAATAAGAAAACAAGGAAATAGCTTAGGGAAAAAAAAGATACCCCTCCACACCTCGATGAAATCGAAATCCAATCGGTTGGTTTTGAAGCTCTAGTCTCCCTCTATGATATATCTAATTTTAATCGGTAGAAACTTTGATTTGGAGGCTCAAATATTAGAGAAAAGATGCAAAGAGAATGAGAGAGAGCAGAGGGTTTCTCGCGGAGGAAGAAGAGAAGAACGAAGAATAAGGGGAAGAGAAGCAGTTCACGCTTGTTAGGTGGCATAATTTTACAATTTTGCTATTTGCAGACACCCTTCCTCTAAGGACACCCCCTCTTCTCTTATTTTTTTTATTTTTTCTACAACTTACGGAACTTACGTAAATGTTCCAAAAATCTCACAATAACACTATAAATTTAAATTTAATTTCCTTTTATGGTATTTATCAAACCCTTAATATACGTTACGAAAAATCACAGTGTTACAATTCTCCCCAACAAGAAAATTTCTAATTAAATCTCTCACTTTCATACTTATTGGGTTGTAATTTTCGGGATGTTACACACATGACTACCGCAGTCCTGGTTAGTCAACAAAAGTCATTTCTCATAAATCAACTCAATTCTCATGACTACCACAGTCCTGGTTAGTCAACATAATTCTTTCTCATTTGATACTTTTATAAATCCCCCAAAAAGACTCATGCTAATGAATTTTTTTCATGATCACAATCAAATAAATAATTTGTACACATTCACATACAAGGATACAAAAATTTAAGCAATTTAAATTATAACATTAGTATTTTTAATAATTTCCGAAAATGCCCTCAATCTTTTTCCAAAATACCCAATGTGTCCCTACATGTAAAATGACCATTTTGCCCTTGGTTTTATAAAAATTTCCACATAATATCCCTTGCATTTAGGGCTGGCCGAATGGTCTCACTACCATTCTCAACATATTTTCCAAAGCAACAAACTCCAATTCCAACCAAAATTCAATCAAATCACAATTTCAATCAAAATTCAACAAATCAAATTTCAACCATTACAACACCTTAAAAATTCAATCAAACATCATTCCAATCCATGAATTTCAATCACAAGCATCAAAAACACAAAACCCCTAAATCAATTTCAAGTTTTCATGATTCTAGGCCAAAATTTTAATCTAACCCTACAACATGTTTTCTTCTAATTCCAAGGGTTCTAATTGAAATTAAATGCCTAGATCCTTACCTTAGACTCTTTAATTGAAGAAAAAGCCTTGAATTCCTTTCTCCCTCACTCCTTGGTCTTGTAGGAATTTTTGAGATTTTCTCCAATTCTTTCTCTACTAGCCGAATTAGCTTTGTGTTTTGGAAGTTTGGATGGTTTGGTTTCTTAATTTGGGATGAGATGATGAAGTTAAGATGAAATGAAGTCAAGAGCTGCAGCTGCTGGGTAAGGAAGCTCACGGTTCTGTTTTGGAGAGAAAAATAGCTTTTGTGACTTTTTGCCTTTTTTCTTAAGTTATTTGCTTCATTAAACCAAGAATTAACCAAATTGGATGTTTCCTTCACATCCAGCAGCTCCTGCATGTCCAGCAGCCCCTATTGGCCAAGGGAGATCAGTTCTCCAAGCTTCCCCATCCACTTGGACAGCCAAAGGAGTGCAGCAAGTGACTTGCCTTCCAAAAGGTCAAAAGTCAACATTTGTAGGTAATTTAATGGAATTTTCTAGAATAATTTAGGGCTGTTAATTATCTTACAAACTAATTAGAATTTGAAGAAAATAACACCACCATTGGATTCCTCACTATCAAAAACCTTGGGGTAGTGTCTTACTTATCTCTTAATCCAAGCCTAATTAGCTTAATTTAGTGATCTTAGAAAAGCCTAAGTTGTCACTTTTTGATTGGTTAAGGTTCTAAATTAAATTTTTCTTGGTTAAACATTTTTAATAATTATTCTAAGTATATTACAATTATTAGATAATTCTATAGATATCCTATGAATTTTCTCTAAATTTTCTGTCTTAAAATTTTACCGTAATAATTTCTCAAAGTTCTAACTTTCAGAAAATCCTAACAATTCTGAATAAGCATTTTAATTCTTTATCTGTATATATTTTTAATCTATATTCTATTACCTTTCTTTTAAGTTATAATTGAGTTCAAAATTCTATACTTGAAAATTTATCCTGGACAGCTGTCTGACATAGCAGTCCAGTCAACAATTAATTTCAGCAAAAACGAAAACATTTAGAAATTCAGAAAATTCTTCTGAGTAGAACTGTATTAATTTCATTAAGAAAATATGTTCATAGAGTTTTATAAAATACAGTGCATAAGTGTTCATAATGTACATATATAAATGCGTACAAATAGTAAAATGAGGATGTTACAGGCATAAAATGCGAGAGGACCTAAAAAAATAATTTCAGGATATCTCGTTTGATTTTATTAAAAAAAAGGCATACCTCCTCTCAATCATAACGGAAAGTATTATAAACATTGTGATAAAAAATAATAAAGGAAACTATCAACGTGATTGTTATCTTTTTAACATGATTGGTAATTGTCGTAGAAATATCAAAATTTCACGATATGTTTGGGAGGTGATATAATAAAAAGATGATAACTTTTTTTGGTGAGATCTAGAAAGATCATTCCTTTCCAAGTTGGCATAAAATGATAGAGGACCTAAAAAAATAATTCCAGGATATGTCATTTGATTTTATTAAAAAAAGGCATACCTCCTCTCATTCATAACAGAAATTATTATAAACGTTGTGTTAAAAAACTAATAAAGGAACTATCAGCGTGATTGTTATCTTTTTAACGTGATTGGTAATTGTCGTAGAAATATCAAAATTTCACAATATGTTTGGGAGGTGAAATAATAAAAAGATTATAACTTTTTTTTGGTGAGATCTAGAAAGATCTTTCCTTTCCAAGTTGGTATAAAATGAGAGAGGCCCTAAAAAAATAATTTCAGGATATCTCGTTTGATTTGATTAAAAAAAGCCATACCTCCTCTCATTCATAATGGAAATTATTATAAACGTTGTGATAAAAATATAATAAAGGAAACTATCAACGTGATTGTTATCTTTTTAACCTGATTGGTAATTGTCGTAGAAATATCAAAATTTCACGATATGTTTGGGAGGTGAAATAATAAAAAGATTATAACTTTTTTTTGGTGAGATCTAGAAAGATCTTTCCTTTCCAAGTTGGTATAAAATGAGAGAGGCCCTAAAAAATAATTTCAGGATATCTCGTTTGATTTGATTTAAAAAAGGCATACCTCCTCTCATTCATAACGCAAATTATTATAAACGTTGTGATAAAAAACTAATAAAGGAACTATCAGCGTGATTTTTATCTTTTTAACGTGATTGGTAATTGTCGAAGAAATATCAAAATTTCACGATATGTTTGAGAGGTGAAATAATAAAAAGATTATAACTTTTTTGGGTGAGATCTAGAAAGATCATTCCTTTCCAAGTTGGCATAAAATGTGAGAGGACCTAAAAAAAATAATTTCAGGATATCTAGTTTGATTTTATTAAAAAAAGCATACCTCCTCTCATTCATAACGGAATTTGTTATAAACATTGTGATAAAAAACTAACACAGGAACTATCAGCGTGATTGTTATCTTTTTAACGTGATTGGTAATTGTCGAAGAAATATCAAAATTTCACGATATGTTTGGGAGGTGAAATAATAAAAAGATTATAACTTTTTTTGGTGAGATCTAGATAGATCATTCCTTTCCAAGTTGGCATAAAATGAGAGAGGACCTAAAAAAATAATTTCAGGATATCTCGTTTGATTTTATTAAAAAAAGGCATACCTCCTCTCATTCATAACGGAAATTATTATAAACGCTGAGATAAAAAACTAATAAAGGAACTATCAGCGTGATTGTTATCTTTTTAACGTGATTGCTAACTGTCGTAGAAATATCAAAATTTCACGATATGTTTGGGAGGTGAAATAATAAAAAGATTATAACTTTTTTTGGTGAGATCTAGAAAGATCATTCCTTTCCAAGTTGGCATAAAATGAGAGAGGACCTAAAAAAATAATTTCAGGATATCTAGTTGATTTTATTAAAAAAAGGCATACCTCCTCTCATTCATAACGGAATTTGTTATAAACGTTGTGATAAAAAACTAACAAAGGAACTATCAGCGTGATTGTTATCTTTTTAACGTGATTGGTAATTGTCGTAGAAATATGAAAATTTCACGATATGTTTGGGAGGTGAAATAATAAAAAGATTATAACTTTTTTTGGTGAGATCTAGAAAGATCATTCCTTTCCAAGTTGGCATAAAATGAGAGAGGACCTAAAAAAATAATTTCAGGATATGTCGTTTGATTTTATTAAAAAAAGGCATACCTCCTCTCATTCATAACATAAATTATTATAAACGTTGTGTTAAAAAACTAATAAAGGAACTATCAGCGTGATTGTTATCTTTTTAACGTGATTGGTAATTGTCGTAGAAATATCAAAATTTGACAATATGTTTGGGAGGTGAAATAATAAAAAGATTATAACTTTTTTTGGTGAGATCTAGAAAGATCATTCCTTTCCAAGTTGGCATAAAATGAGAGAGGACCTAAAAAAATAATTTCAGGATATCTAGTTGATTTTATTAAAAAAAGGCATACCTCCTCTCATTCATAACGGAATTTGTTATAAACGTTGTGATAAAAAACTAATAAAGGATCTATCAGCGTGATTTTTATCTTTTTAACGTGATTGGTAATTGTCGTAGAAATATGAAAATTTCACGATATGTTTGGGAGGTGAAATAATAAAAAGATTATAACTTTTTTTGGTGAGATCTAGAAAGATCATTCCTTTCCAAGTTGGCATAAAATGAGAGAGGACCTAAAAAAATAATTTCAGGATATGTCGTTTGATTTTATTAAAAAAAGGCATACCTCCTCTCATTCATAACATAAATTATTATAAACGTTGTGTTAAAAAACTAATAAAGGAACTATCAGCGTGATTGTTATCTTTTTAACGTGATTGGTAATTGTCGTAGAAATATCAAAATTTCACAATATGTTTGGGAGGTGAAATAATAAAAAGATTATAACTTTTTTTGGTGAGATCTAGAAAGATCATTCCTTTCCAAGTTGGCATAAAATGAGAGAGGACCTAAAAAAATAATTTCAGGATATCTAGTTGATTTTATTAAAAAAAGGCATACCTCCTCTCATTCATAACGGAATTTGTTATAAACGCTGTGATAAAAAACTAATAAAGGATCTATCAGCGTGATTTTTATCTTTTTAACGTGATTGGTAATTGTCGTAGAAATATCAAAATTTCACGATATGTTTGGGAGGTGAAATAATAAAAAGATTATAACTTTTTTTTGGTGAGATCTAGAAAGATCATTCCTTTCCAAGTTTGTAACCCCCTTCTAATTAATTAATTTACCTCTAATATATATAAAAAAAAATATAGTTTCCAAGGAAAATAAATACAATCCATTAAGTTCAAAGTTTGTCATTATAATTTACATTATTAAAATTTACAGAAAATACTATTACAAAATTATTTCTAATTAATACAAAAGTATCTAAAACCAAAAACCCATATTCCTATAGCTCTGGAACATGTCTGCATCTGTGACTTCTAATTATTCTTCTTTATACCTGCAATCACACTCCCCTAGTATCTGGGGACAGCATTACCGGATCAGGCATTTAATTTCTCATAGAATAAAACAATTTCAAACAAATACACATCATAACAATTTAATTAATTACACACATAATTAAATGCAGTATGATTTATGCAAATGCAATTTTTTGACTCAAATTCATTTTTGACCCTGCTCCATGGAGACTTCCCCTTTGAGTGTTTAGTAAGTAACTGGCCTACCATTACGTACAGCAATTCAGCCATCAGCCCCTACTAAACGCGAATAAACTAAACAGAATTAGGAGATCAGGATACCCAGGAAGGCCACCACGACCGCATCTCTGTCCAGATTACAGCCACATATGGAATTGCCAATATCCTTATCCCCACAGACTATATAATCACAGATTATACGGTCCTGTTTAACAAATTCTACTCACCCCAAAAATCCTTTCTCAATCATTTTCATTTCACATGACTACCGCAGTCCCGGTTAGTCAACAATTCATTTCTCAATCAGTTTCATTTCACATGACTACCGCAGTCCCGGTTAGTCAACAAAAGTCATTTCTCATAGATCAACTCAATTCTCATGACTACCACAGTCCTGGTTAGTCAACATAATTCTTTCTCATTTGATACTTTTATAAATTCCCCAAAAAGACTCATGCTAATGAATTTTGTTCATGATCACAATCAAATAAATAATTTGTACACATTAACATACAAGGATACAAAGATTTAAGCAATTTACATTATAACATTAGTATTTTTAATAATTTCCGAAAATGCCCTCAATCTTTTTCCAAAATACCCAATGTGTCCCTACATGTAAAATGACCATTTTGCCCTTGGTTTTATAAAAATTTCCACATAATATCCCTTGCATTTAGGGCTGGCCGAATGGTCTACAAGCCATTCTCAACAATTCTTCCAAAGCTACAAACTCCAATTCCAACCAAAATTCAATCAAATCACAAATTCAATCAAAATTCAACAAACCAAATTTCAACCATTACAACACCTTAAAATTCAATCAAACATCATTCCAATCCATGAATTGCAATAACAAGCATCAAAAACACAAAACCCCTAAATCAATTTCAAGTTTTCATGATTCTAGGTCAAAATTTTAATCTAAGCCTACAACATGTTTTCTTCTAATTCCAAGGGTTCTAATTGAAATTAAATGCCTAGATCCTTACCTTGAATCCTTAATTTGATGAAACAAACCCTTGAATCCTTTTACTCCCTTCCTCCTTGGTCTTCTTGTCTTTTGGAATTTTGAACTTTTTCTCCTAATTCTCTTCTCTTTGGTTGAAGGTGGTTTAAATTTTGTGAGGTTTAGATTGGTTTCTCTCTTGATTTTTAGAAGAAAAGGTGAAAAGAAAATGAAGGGGCTGCTGGACAGAGAGCTCACGGTTTGGAGAGTTTTTGAGAGCTAGATTTGATTGCTTTTTCCTTTGTGTTGATTTCTTATGTTTTAATTAATTTTTTCTGCACCCCATTTAATTAGTGTTTCACGTCCAGCTGCTGGCCAATGGCAGTCACTTACTTGAGAATGGGGCAGCCAAATTAGCTAAGTCTCCAGCCCACTTGGACAGCCAACAAAGTTCCCTACGTGACTTGCCATTTGCTTGGCCAAAAGTCAACAATTGTAGGCAATTTTGTAGACTTTTCTTCTTCACTCAATTTAATTAAATCTTCCCATCCAGCTGCTGTCCAAGGGAAGTAATTCACGTGAAAATGAGGCAGCCAATTTGGCTAAATTTCCAGCCCCACTTGAACGTCCCAAAATGGTGCCTTGTGTGACCTTCCAACTAACTTGGTCAATTGGTCCAAGGTGTAGAATTTTCTAGAATATTTTTAGGGCTCCTAATTATCTTATAAACTAATTAGAATTTGAAGAAATTAACACCACCATTGGATTCCTCACTATCAAAAACCTTGGGATAGTGTCTTACTTATCTCTTAATCCAAGTCTAATTAGCTTAATTTAGTGACATTAGAAACCTTGATTTGTCACATTGTGATTGGTTAATACTCTAAATTTAATTTTTCTTGGTTAAACATTTTTAATAATTATTCTAAGTATACTACAATTATTAGATAATTCTATAGATGTCATACGAATTTTCTCCGAATTTTCTGCCTTAGAATTTTATCGTAAAAATTTCTTAGAGTTCTAACTTTCATAAAATTCTAACAATTTGAAATTAGCATTTTAATTCTTTAACTGTATATATTTTTAATCTATATTCAATTACCTTTTTATTTAGTTACAGATTAGTCCAAAATTCCACACTTGAAAATCTATCCTGGACAGCTGTCTAACATAGCGGTCCAGTCAACAATCAATTCAGGCAAAAACAAAGACATTTGGGAATTCAGAAAATTCTTCTGAGTAGAACTGTATTAATTTCGTTAAGAAAATATGTTCATAGAGTTTTATAAAATACAGTGCATAAGTGTTCATAATGTACATATATAAATGCGTACAAATAGTAAAAATGGGGATGTTACAAAGTTCGCATAAAATGAGAGAGGACGTAAAAAAATAATTTCAGGATATCTCGTTTGATTTGATTAAAAAAAGCCATACCTCCTCTCATTCATAACGGAAATTATTATAAATGTTGTGATAAAAATATAATAAAGGAAACTATCAACGTGATTGTTATCTTTTTAACATGATTGGTAATTGTCGTAGAAATATCAAAATTTCACGATATGTTTGGGAGGTGAAATAATAAAAAGATTATAACTTTTTTTTGGTGAGATCTAGAAAGATCATTCCTTTCCAAGTTGGTATAAAATGAGAGAGGCCCTAAAAAAATAATTTCAGGATATCTCGTTTGATTTTATTTAAAAAAGGCATACCTCCTCTCATTCATAACGCAAATTATTATAAACGTTGCGATAAAAAACTAATAAAGGAACTATCAGCGTGATTTTTATCTTTTTAACGTGATTGGTAATTGTCGAAGAAATATCAAAATTTCACGATATGTTTGAGAAGTGAAATAATAAAAAGATTATAACTTTTTTTGGTGAGATCTAGATAGATCATTCCTTTCCAAGTTGGCATAAAATGAGAGAGGACCTAAAAAAATAATTTCAGGATATCTCGTTTGATTTTATTAAAAAAAGGGATACCTCCTCTCATTCATAACGGAAATTATTATAAACGCTGAGATAAAAAACTAATAAAGGAACTATCAGCGTGATTGTTATCTTTTTAACGTGATTGCTAACTGTCGTAGAAATATCAAAATTTCACGATATTTTTGGGAGGTGAAATAATAAAAAGATTATAACTTTTTTTGGTGATATCTAGAAAGATCATTCCCTTCCAAGTAGGCATAAAATGAGAGAGGACCTAAAAAAATAATTTCAGGATATCTCGTTTGATTTTATTAAAAAAAGGCATACCTCCTCTCATTCATAACAGAAATTATTATAAACGTTGTGTTAAAAAACTAATAAAGGAACTATCAGCGTGATTGTTATCTTTTTAACGTGATTGGTAATTGTCGTAGAAATATCAAAATTTCACAATATGTTTGGGAGGTGATATAATAAAAAGATTATAACTTATTTTGGTGAGATCTAGAAAGATCATTCCTTTCCAAGTTGGCATAAAATGAGAGAGGACCTAAAAAAATAATTTCAGGATATCTCGTTTGATTTGATTAAAAAAAGCCATACCTCCTCTCATTCATAACGGAAATTATTATAAATGTTGTGATAAAAATATAATAAAGGAAACTATCAACGTGATTGTTATCTTTTTAACCTGATTGGTAATTGTCGTAGAAATATCAAAATTTCACGATATGTTTGGGAGGTGAAATAATAAAAAGATTATAACTTTTTTTGGTGAGATCTAGATAGATCATTCCTTTCCAAGTTGGCATAAAATGCGAGAGGACCTAAAAAAATAATTTCAGGATATCTCGTTTGATTTTATTTAAAAAAGGCATACCTCCTCTCATTCATAACGCAAATTATTATAAACGTTGTGATAAAAAACTAATAAAGGAACTATCAGCGTGATTTTTATCTTTTTAACGTGATTGGTAATTGTCGAAGAAATATCAAAATTTCACGATATGTTTGAGAGGTGAAATAATAAAAAGATTATAACTTTTTTGGGTGAGATCTAGAAAGATCATTCCTTTCCAAGTTGGCATAAAATGTGAGAGGACCTAAAAAAAATAATTTCAGGATATCTAGTTTGATTTTGTTAAAAAAAAGCATACCTCCTCTCATTCATAACGGAATTTGTTATAAACATTGTGATAAAAAACTAACAAAGGAACTATCAGCGTGATTGTTATCTTTTTAACGTGATTGGTAATTGTCGAAGAAATATCAAAATTTCACGATATGTTTGGGAGGTGAAATAATAAAAAGATTATAACTTTTTTTGGTGAGATCTAGATAGATCATTCCTTTCCAAGTTGGCATAAAATGAGAGAGGACCTAAAAAAATAATTTCAGGATATCTCGTTTGATTTTATTAAAAAAAGGCATACCTCCTCTCATTCATAACGGAAATTATTATAAACGCTGAGATAAAAAACTAATAAAGGAACTATCAGCGTGATTGTTATCTTTTTAACGTGATTGCTAACTGTCGTAGAAATATCAAAATTTCACGATATGTTTGGGAGGTGAAATAATAAAAAGATTATAACTTTTTTTGGTGAGATCTAGAAAGATCATTCCTTTCCAAGTTGGCATAAAATGAGAGAGGACCTAAAAAAATAATTTCAGGATATCTAGTTGATTTTATTAAAAAAAGGCATACCTCCTCTCATTCATAACGGAATTTGTTATAAACGTTGTGATAAAAAACTAACAAAGGAACTATCAGCGTGATTGTTATCTTTTTAACGTGATTGGTAATTGTCGTAGAAATATGAAAATTTCACGATATGTTTGGGAGGTGAAATAATAAAAAGATTATAACTTTTTTTGGTGAGATCTAGAAAGATCATTCCTTTCCAAGTTGGCATAAAATGAGAGAGGACCTAAAAAAATAATTTCAGGATATGTCGTTTGATTTTATTAAAAAAAGGCATACCTCCTCTCATTCATAACAGAAATTATTATAAACGTTGTGTTAAAAAACTAATAAAGGAACTATCAGCGTGATTGTTATCTTTTTAACGTGATTGGTAATTGTCGAAGAAATATCAAAATTTCACAATATGTTTGGGAGGTGAAATAATAAAAAGATTATAACTTTTTTTTGTGAGATCTAGAAAGATCATTCCTTTCCAAGTTGGCATAAAATGAGAGAGGACCTAAAAAAATAATTTCAGGATATCTCGTTTGATTTTATTTAAAAAAGGCATACCTCCTCTCATTCATAACGCAAATTATTATAAACGTTGTGATAAAAAACTAATAAAGGAACTATCAGCGTGATTTTTATCTTTTTAACGTGATTGGTAATTGTCGAAGAAATATCAAAATTTCACGATATGTTTGGGAGGTGAAATAATAAAAAGATTATAACTTTTTTTGGTGAGATCTAGATAGATCATTCCTTTCCAAGTTGGCATAAAATGCGAGAGGACCTAAAAAAATAATTTCAGGATATCTCGTTTGATTTTATTAAAAAAAAGGCATACCTCCTCTCATTCATAACGGAAAGTATTATAAATGTTGTGATAAAAAAATAATAAAGGAAACTATCAATGTGATTGTTATCTTTTTAACCTGATTGGTAATTGTCGTAGAAATATCAAAATTTCACGATATGTTTGGGAGGTGAAATAATAAAAAGATTATAACTTTTTTTGGTGAGATCTAGAAAGATCATTCCTTTCCAAGTTGGCATAAAATGAGAGTGACCTAAAAAATTAATTTCAGGATATCTCGTTTGATTTTATTAAAAAAAAGGCATACCTCCTCTCATTCATAACGGAAATTATTATAAACGTTGTGATAAAAAAGTAATAAAGGAACTATCACCGTGATTGTTATCCTTTAACGTGATTGGTAATTGTCGTAGAAATATCAAAATTTCACAATATGTTTGGGAGGTGAAATAATAAAAAGATTATAACTTTTTTTGGTGAGATCTAGAAAGATCATTCCTTTCCAAGTTGGCATAAAATGAGAGAGGACCTAAAAAATAATTTCAGGATATCTCGTTTGATTTTATTAAAAAAAGCCATACCTCCTCTCATTCATAACGGAAACTATTATAAACGTTGTGATAAAAAAATAATAAAGGAAACAATCAACGTGATTATTATCTTTTTAACCTGATTGGTAATTGTCGTAGAAATATCAAAATTTCACGATATGTTTGGGAGGTGAAATAATAAAAAGATTATAACTTTTTTTTGGTGAGATCTAGAAAGATCATTCCTTTCCAAGTTGGTATAAAATGAGAGAGGCCCTAAAAAAATAATTTCAGGATATCTCGTTTGATTTTATTTAAAAAAGGCATACCTCCTCTCATTCATAACGCAAATTATTATAAACGTTGTGATAAAAAACTAATAAAGGAACTATCAGCGTGGTTTTTATCTTTTTAACGTGATTGGTAATTGTCGAAGAAATATCAAAATTTCACGATATGTTTGAGAGGTGAAATAATAAAAAGATTATAACTTTTTTGGGTGAGATCTAGAAAGATCATTCCTTTCCAAGTTGGCATAAAATGTGAGAGGACCTAAAAAGAATAATTTCAGGATATCTAGTTTGATTTTATTAAAAAAAAGCATACCTCCTCTCATTCATAACGGAATTTGTTATAAACATTGTGATAAAAAACTAACAAAGGAACTATCAGCGTGATTGTTATCTTTTTAACGTGATTGGTAATTGTCGAAGAAATATCAAAATTTCACGATATGTTTGGGAGGTGAAATAATAAAAAGATTATAACTTTTTTTGGTGAGATCTAGATAGATCATTCCTTTCCAAGTTGGCATAAAATGAGAGAGGACCTAAAAAAATAATTTTAGGATATCTCGTTTGATTTTATTAAAAAAAGGCATACCTCCTCCCATTCATAACGGAAAGTATTATAAACGTTGTGACAAAAAATTAATAAAGGAAACTATCAACGTGATTGTTATCTTTTTAACGTGATTATTCATTGTCGTAGAAATATCAAAATTTCACGATATGTTTGGGAGGTGAAATAATAAAAAGATTATAACTTTTTTTTGGTGAGATCTAGAAAGATCATTCCTTTCCAAGTTGGTATAAAATGAGAGAGGCCCTAAAAAAATAATTTCAGGATATCTCGTTTGTAACATCCTCATTTTATTAATTGTACGCATTTATATATGTATATTATTAACATTTATGCACTATATTTTATAGAAACCTTATGTACATATTCTCTTAATGAAATTAATACAGTTTTACTCAGAAGAATTTTCTGAATTTCCAAATGTCTTTGTTTTTGCCGAAATTGATAGTTGACTGGACTGCTATGTCAGACAGCTGTCCAGGATAAATTTTCAAGTATAGAATTTTGAACTCATTTATAACTTAAAAGAAAGGTAATAGAATATAGATTAAAAATATATACAGATAAAGAATTAAAATGCTTATTCAGAATTGTTAGGATTTTCTGAAAGTTAGAACTTTGAGGAATTATTACGGTAAAATTCTAAGACATAAAATTTAGAGAAAATTCATAGGATATCTATAGAATTATTTAATAATTGTAATATACTTAGAATAATTATTAAAAATGTTTAACCAAGAAAATTTTAATTTAGAACCTTAACCAATCAAAAAGTGACAACTTAGGCTTTTCTAAGATCACTAAATTAAGCTAATTAGGCTTGGATTAAGAGATAAGTAAGTCACTACCCCAAGGTTTTTGATAGTGAGGAATCCAATGGTGATGTTATTTTCTTCAAATTCTAATCACATTGTAAAATAATTAGCAGCCCTAATTACCTTCTAGAACTTTCTACAAAGTGCTTGAAATGTTGACTTTTGGGGTAGGCAAGTGACTTGGAACTCCTTGGCTGTCCAAGTGGGCTGGAAAGGCTTGGCAAGTGGACTTCCCTTGGTCCAAATGAGCTGCTGGACGTGCAGGGCAGCAGCTGGACTTGAAGGCAAAGTCCAATTTAGTTAATAATTTGTTTTAAGAAGCATTTAACTTAAGTAAAAGGAGAAAAAGTCACAAAAAGCTATTTTCTCTCAAAACAGAACCTTGAGCTCTCCAAACCCAGCAGCTGCAGTTTTCATTTCAATTTCATCTTAACTTCATCATCTCATCCCAAATTAAGAAACCAAACCATCCAAACTCCCTAAACCCTAAGCTAATCGGCAAAAAGGAAAAGAAATTGGAGGAAATCTCAAAAATTCCTACAAGACCAAGGAGTGAGGGAGAAAGGAATTCAAGGCTTTTTCTTCAATTAAAGAGTTTAAGGTAAGGATCTAGGCATTTAATTTCAATTAGAACCCTTGGAATTAGAAGAAAACATGTTGTAGGGTTAAATTCAATTTTTGACCTAAAATCATGAAAACTTGAAATTGATTTAGGGGTTTTGTGTTTTTGATGCTTGTGATTGAAATTCATGGATTGGAATGATGTTTGATTGAATTTTTAAGATGTTGTAATGGTTGAAATTTGGTTTGTTGAATTTTGATTGAATTTGTGATTTGATTGAATTTTGGTTGGAATTGGAGTTTGTTACTTTGGAAAATATGTTGAGAATGGTAGTGAGACCATTCGGCCAGCCCTAAATGCAAGGGATATTATGTGGAAATTTTTGTAAAATCAAGGGCAAAATGGTCATTTTACATGTAGGGACAAAATGGGAATTTTTGAAAAAGAGCAAGGGTAATTTGGTCATTTCAAAATTTAGGACATAGATGGAATTCTAGAAAAGATTAAGGGTATTTTAGTAACTTTACCTAATAGTGAATTTTTATAATTTTTATGTGATTGCTTAATATTAATTATTTGTTTATTAGCATCATTGTCATATTGCATAAGCTTGAGTTCTTAGAAAATACAAAGATTTCAAATGAGAAATGAGTATTTATGGGGGAATTGATTTCCAGGACTGTGTTGACTGACCGGACTGCGGTAGTCATGTATTTGAAAATATGATTGAGATTATGAACAGAGAACTGTGTTGACTGACCGGACTGCGGTAGTCATGTATTTGAAAAGATGATTGAGATTGTGAATAGAGAATATGATAGTCCTGAGAAATGGGTGAGCAGAGTAAGTTAGACAGGACTGTATAGTCTGTGATTATATAGTCTGTGGGGTGAGGGATATTGGCAATTCCACATGTGGCTGTAATTTGGACAGAGATGCTGCCGTGGTGGCCTTCCGGGTATCCTGATCTCCTAATTCTGTTTAGCTTATTTGCGTTTAGTAGGGGCTGATAGCTGAATTGTAGTACGTAATGGTAGGCCAGTTACTTACTAAACACTCAAAGGGGAAGTCTCCATGGAGCAGGGTCAAAATGAATTTGAGTCAAAAACTGCATTGCATAAATCATACTGCATTTAATTATGTGTGTAACTAATTAAATAGTTATGATATGTATTTGTTTGAAATTGTTTTAATTCTATGAGAAATTAAATGCCTGATCCGGTAATGCTGTCCCCAGATTCTAGGGGAGTGTGATTGCAGGTATTTGGAAGATTAATTAGAAGTTACAGATGCAGACATGGTCCAGAGCTATAGGATGGGGACTATTTTGGGTAGACAATAATGTTGTAGTAGTTAGAATTATTTTGTAGCAGTGTTTATATAAATTTTAATGATGTAAATTACAGAACATATTTTGGATTGTAATAGAACGTATCAGAACTTTGAAATAAATATATAAAATAAATTAAATAGTTAAATTATGTTTTATAAGAAAGGGGGGTTACATTAGTGGTATCAGAGCTCTGGTTATGCATCTCTAGGACTTGCGAGTAGTGGGTCTATTAGGTGTTTTGCTGTGTTACCCTGATTAGAATTTTTTGTTTGTTAAGAATATTATGGGAAAAAGAGTAGTAACTAGATCTGAAATTTTAAGACATGTAGAAATGAGAAGAGGAAGGCTAGTTATAAATCCTAGAGTTGAAACCAATAGTATAACTAAGATGGCAGAAAGGAAGAAAGAAAATCTTGATAAAGTTGTGAGGGTGCACACTCAGGACTCAGTCGAGATGACTTTCTCTCCTAATGCTTAAAATTTTATTATTATTAGTACTGTTCAAGTTGGGTTATTTTCCATGTTACTTATATTGTGAATTTAAGACTTATAATCTTGAGTTAGTTGAGAAAGGAGATCTAAAGACCTGAGTTCGTAGATCAAGGTTGAGAATAGAGGTCCAAATATTTGAGTTTATAGGATAATAGTTGAGTTTGACAAAAGAAAGAAAACAAAGTTTTGAAGGTACCTTGATGTTTGGAATATGATGAGATGTTGAAAGTATGGTTATTGCCATATTGTTCTAATGGATGTTTTCATGTGTTTTGAAGGCTGAAACAGTGTATCATAGTATAAATTTGTCACAGGATTGATATCTTAACTATTAGGACTTGAAATTTTGTGTTTTGGACATGATTTAGAACCAAAATAGTGCATTTTTCTGGTGCAGTAAAATAGCCTGCGGGTGTAACACTGTTAAATTACATTTCCATGGTGTAAGTGGTGATTTAAGGCTTGTATAATTGAGGTTATTAATGATCCATGTTATAGGACTTAGTGGGTAGGTATAAGTGAGGGTTCTTGATGGTTAAACCTTGATTAAGAGAGTAGAATAGGACCCAAATGCTAAGTTAGTAGTAGTTGTCCTAAAAAAAAAAAAAATTGAAAGAGTATGTGATTGGAAGACCTAAGGGTGTGTGTCTTGATGTTGGAAATTCAAGTAACAATTAAATTGGTAGTAGTGAATTGGAGTAATTTGAGGTATTTTGAAAGTCTTTCTAATAGTGATTTGTTGGAATTAGGGTTCTAAAGTACAGCTGTAAGTTGAGGATGTTAATCATGTTTAAAATCCTAACCTCTAAAATACGTTTGAATTGTGTGATAACTATCCGAGATAGACAATTTGTTGTGAACTTGATTTGTTCGCCTTTGATTGACCTTGATGTGATATTAGGAATGGATTGGTTAGCAGCCAACCGTATTCTAATAGATTGTGTTTCTAAAACTTTAATTTTTCCTAAACTTGATGTTTCTAGACTTAACCCTATCCAACCAAAGGAAATATCATTTAAAAGTGAAATTCAAAAATACATGTTATCATCTCTTGGAACTAAAGAAGATAAAATTGAAATTGAATCTGTGCTAGTTGTAAATGAGTATCTTGAAGTTTTTCCTGAGGATGTTTCTAGTTTACCTCCTGAGAGAGAGATAGAATTTAGCATTGACTTGATGCCTGGTACTAGACCAATCTCTATGCAACCCTATAGAATGGCACCATTGGAATTAAATGAATTAAAGAAACAATTGGAAGAGTTGCTAGAAAAACAATTTATAAGACCTAGTGTGTCACCATGGGGAGCCTCAGTGTTATTAGTTAAAAAGAAAGATGGGGGATCTAGGTTATGTATAGATTATAGACAATTAAATAAAGTAACTATAAAGAATAAATATCCTTGATCTAGAATAGATGTTATATTAATATATTCTAAAAATAAAGAAGAACATGAAAATCATCTTAGAATAAAATTAGAAATTTTAAAAGATAGAAAATTATATGCTAAATTGTCTAAGTGTGAATTTTGGTTGGAGGAAGTGAAAATTTTAGGACATGTAATTTCTAAAGATGGAATAAGTGTAGATTTTTCTAAGGTAGAAGCAGATTTAGAATGGGAATGGCCTGAGACAGTAACTGAGATTAGTAGTTCTTAGGATTTGAGGGATATTATAGAAGATTGATTGAAGGATTTTCTAAGATAGCTGGACCCTTAATAGAATTTTATTTGGAGTGAGAGTTGTGAGAAAATTTTTCCAAGAATTGAAACATAAATTGACTACCTCACTAGTTTTAGTTTTACCCGACCCAAATGAATCCTATGAGGTATACTGTGATGTTTCATCTCTAGGGTTAAGATGTGTGTTGATATAAAATAGGAAAGTGGTAGCTTATGCATCTAGGCGGTTGAAATCACATGAGAGAAATTATCCTACTCATGATTTGGAGTTAGCAGCTATAGTTTTTGCTTTGAAGATTTGGAGACATTATTTATATGGATCAAGATTTGATGTATATAGTGATCATAAGAGTTTAAACTATTTGTTTGAAAAAAAAAAATGGAAATGAGACAAAGAAGATGGATGGAGTTTATTAAAGACTATGATTTTCAATTAATGTATCATCTAGGAAAAGCTAATGTAGTAGCAGATGCCTTAAGTAGAAAAATTGTACATGTGTCAACTATGATGATTAAAGAATTAGAATTAATAGAACAATTTAGAGATTTGAACTTGCGTACAGTTAGAGAAAAAGATAAAATTCAATTAGGAATGATTACTATTACTAATGATTTTTTTTTAAAGAGATTAGGAAGAAACAAGATGGAGATACATTCATTCAAGAAAAGAAAGCATTAATAGGAACAGATAAAGTAAAAGAATTTAATTTAGGAACATATGGAATTATTAGATTTAATAGAATTTGTGTACCTAATAATCAAGAATTAAAAGAATTAATTTTGGAAGAGGGACATAAAAGTAAATTAAGTATTCACCCTAGAACTACAAAAATGTATAAAGATTTAAAAGAAATGTTTTGGTGGCCTAGGAAATAAAAAAATAAAAAAAATGTAGGACCTCTTTGGTATGGTATCAGGATGGTGAGAATTTATTGATAGGACTAGACATTATTCAGCAAACCAAATTCTGAGAAAAATTGAACCTATGGCCTATCAAATAGCCTTACCACCCTTTTTATCAAACCTCCATGAGGTGTTCCATGTGTCACAACTAAGATAGTACATCTCAAATCCTTCACATGTCATCGAACCTGATCAAATATAGGTAAAGGAAAACCTAACATTTGAAACAAAGCCTGTTAAGATTTAGGACAGAAGGATTAAGTACCTGAGAGGTAAAGAAATTTCTCTAGTTAAGGTTATTTGGGATGATATCAGAGGTGATGCTACATGGGAGTTAGAGGAAAAAATGAAAGAAACATATCCTCATTTGTTTGTATAGTTATTTTGTTGTATAGTTGTATGGTTATATATTTGTATTAGAAATTTCGAGGACGGAATTTTTATTAGTAGGGGAGAATTGTAACATCCTCATTTTATTAATTGTACGCATTTATATATGTATATTATTAACATTTATGCACTATATTTTATAGAAACCTTATGTACATATTCTCTTAATGAAATTAATACAGTTTTACTCAGAAGAATTTTCTGAATTTCCAAATGTCTTTGTTTTTGCCGAAATTGATAGTTGACTGGACTGCTATGTCAGACAGCTGTCCAGGATAAATTTTCAAGTATAGAATTTTGAACTCATTTATAACTTAAAAGAAAGGTAATAGAATATAGATTAAAAATATATACAGATAAAGAATTAAAATGCTTATTCAGAATTGTTAGGATTTTCTGAAAGTTAGAACTTTGAGGAATTATTACGGTAAAATTCTAAGATATAAAATTTAGAGAAAATTCATAGGATATCTATAGAATTATTTAATAATTGTAATATACTTAGAATAATTATTAAAAATGTTTAACCAAGAAAATTTTAATTTAGAACCTTAACCAATCAAAAAGTGACAACTTAGGCTTTTCTAAGATCACTAAATTAAGCTAATTAGGCTTGGATTAAGAGATAAGTAAGTCACTACCCCAAGGTTTTTGATAGTGAGGAATCCAATGGTGATGTTATTTTCTTCAAATTCTAATCACATTGTAAAATAATTAGCAGCCCTAATTACCTTCTAGAACTTTCTACAAAGTGCTTGAAATGTTGACTTTTGGGGTAGGCAAGTGACTTGGAACTCCTTGGCTATCCAAGTGGGCTGGAAAGGCTTGGCAAGTGGACTTCCCTTGGTCCAAATGAGCTGCTGGACGTGCAGGGCAGCAGCTGGACTTGAAGGCAAAGTCCAATTTAGTTAATAATTTGTTTTAAGAAGCATTTAACTTAAGTAAAAGGAGAAAAAGTCACAAAAAGCTATTTTCTCTCAAAACAGAACCTTGAGCTCTCCAAACCCAGCAGCTGCAGTTTTCATTTCAATTTCATCTTAACTTCATCATCTCATCCCAAATTAAGAAACCAAACCATCCAAACTCCCTAAACCCTAAGCTAATCGGCAAAAAGGAAAAGAAATTGGAGGAAATCTCAAAAATTCCTACAAGACCAAGGAGTGAGGGAGAAAGGAATTCAAGGCTTTTTCTTCAATTAAAGAGTTTAAGGTAAGGATCTAGGCATTTAATTTCAATTAGAACCCTTGGAATTAGAAGAAAACATGTTGTAGGGTTAAATTCAATTTTTGACCTAAAATCATGAAAACTTGAAATTGATTTAGGGGTTTTGTGTTTTTGATGCTTGTGATTGAAATTCATGGATTGGAATGATGTTTGATTGAATTTTTAAGATGTTGTAATGGTTGAAATTTGGTTTGTTGAATTTTGATTGAATTTGTGATTTGATTGAATTTTGGTTGGAATTGGAGTTTGTTACTTTGGAAAATATGTTGAGAATGGTAGTGAGACCATTCGGCCAGCCCTAAATGCAAGGGATATTATGTGGAAATTTTTGTAAAATCAAGGGCAAAATGGTCATTTTACATGTAGGGACAAAATGGGAATTTTTGAAAAAGAGCAAGGGTAATTTGGTCATTTCAAAATTTAGGACATAGATGGAATTCTAGAAAAGATTAAGGGTATTTTAGTAACTTTACCTAATAGTGAATTTTTATAATTTTTATGTGATTGCTTAATATTAATTATTTGTTTATTAGCATCATTGTCATATTGCATAAGCTTGAGTTCTTAGAAAATACAAAGATTTCAAATGAGAAATGAGTATTTATGGGGGAATTGATTTCCAGGACTGTGTTGACTGACCGGACTGCGGTAGTCATGTATTTGAAAATATGATTGAGATTATGAACAGAGAACTGTGTTGACTGACCGGACTGCGGTAGTCATGTATTTGAAAAGATGATTGAGATTGTGAATAGAGAATATGATAGTCCTGAGAAATGGGTGAGCAGAGTAAGTTAGACAGGACTGTATAGTCTGTGATTATATAGTCTGTGGGGTGAGGGATATTGGCAATTCCACATGTGGCTGTAATTTGGACAGAGATGCTGCCGTGGTGGCCTTCCGGGTATCCTGATCTCCTAATTCTGTTTAGCTTATTTGCGTTTAGTAGGGGCTGATAGCTGAATTGTAGTACGTAATGGTAGGCCAGTTACTTACTAAACACTCAAAGGGGAAGTCTCCATGGAGCAGGGTCAAAATGAATTTGAGTCAAAAACTGCATTGCATAAATCATACTGCATTTAATTATGTGTGTAACTAATTAAATAGTTATGATATGTATTTGTTTGAAATTGTTTTAATTCTATGAGAAATTAAATGCCTGATCCGGTAATGCTGTCCCCAGATTCTAGGGGAGTGTGATTGCAGGTATTTGGAAGATTAATTAGAAGTTACAGATGCAGACATGGTCCAGAGCTATAGGATGGGGACTATTTTGGGTAGACAATAATGTTGTAGTAGTTAGAATTATTTTGTAGCAGTGTTTATATAAATTTTAATGATGTAAATTACAGAACATATTTTGGATTGTAATAGAACGTATCAGAACTTTGAAATAAATATATAAAATAAATTAAATAGTTAAATTATGTTTTATAAGAAAGGGGGGTTACATTAGTGGTATCAGAGCTCTGGTTATGCATCTCTAGGACTTGCGAGTAGTGGGTCTATTAGGTGTTTTGCTGTGTTACCCTGATTAGAATTTTTTGTTTGTTAAGAATATTATGGGAAAAAGAGTAGTAACTAGATCTGAAATTTTAAGACATGTAGAAATGAGAAGAGGAAGGCTAGTTATAAATCCTAGAGTTGAAACCAATAGTATAACTAAGATGGCAGAAAGGAAGAAAGAAAATCTTGATAAAGTTGTGAGGGTGCACACTCAGGACTCAGTCGAGATGACTTTCTCTCCTAATGCTTAAAATTTTATTATTATTAGTACTGTTCAAGTTGGGTTATTTTCCATGTTACTTATATTGTGAATTTAAGACTTATAATCTTGAGTTAGTTGAGAAAGGAGATCTAAAGACCTGAGTTCGTAGATCAAGGTTGAGAATAGAGGTCCAAATATTTGAGTTTATAGGATAATAGTTGAGTTTGACAAAAGAAAGAAAACAAAGTTTTGAAGGTACCTTGATGTTTGGAATATGATGAGATGTTGAAAGTATGGTTATTGCCATATTGTTCTAATGGATGTTTTCATGTGTTTTGAAGGCTGAAACAGTGTATCATAGTATAAATTTGTCACAGGATTGATATCTTAACTATTAGGACTTGAAATTTTGTGTTTTGGACATGATTTAGAACCAAAATAGTGCATTTTTCTGGTGCAGTAAAATAGCCTGCGGGTGTAACACTGTTAAATTACATTTCCATGGTGTAAGTGGTGATTTAAGGCTTGTATAATTGAGGTTATTAATGATCCATGTTATAGGACTTAGTGGGTAGGTATAAGTGAGGGTTCTTGATGGTTAAACCTTGATTAAGAGAGTAGAATAGGACCCAAATGCTAAGTTAGTAGTAGTTGTCCTAAAAAAAAAAAAAATTGAAAGAGTATGTGATTGGAAGACCTAAGGGTGTGTGTCTTGATGTTGGAAATTCAAGTAACAATTAAATTGGTAGTAGTGAATTGGAGTAATTTGAGGTATTTTGAAAGTCTTTCTAATAGTGATTTGTTGGAATTAGGGTTCTAAAGTACAGCTGTAAGTTGAGGATGTTAATCATGTTTAAAATCCTAACCTCTAAAATACGTTTGAATTGTGTGATAACTATCCGAGATAGACAATTTGTTGTGAACTTGATTTGTTCGCCTTTGATTGACCTTGATGTGATATTAGGAATGGATTGGTTAGCAGCCAACCGTATTCTAATAGATTGTGTTTCTAAAACTTTAATTTTTCCTAAACTTGATGTTTCTAGACTTAACCCTATCCAACCAAAGGAAATATCATTTAAAAGTGAAATTCAAAAATACATGTTATCATCTCTTGGAACTAAAGAAGATAAAATTGAAATTGAATCTGTGCTAGTTGTAAATGAGTATCTTGAAGTTTTTCCTGAGGATGTTTCTAGTTTACCTCCTGAGAGAGAGATAGAATTTAGCATTGACTTGATGCCTGGTACTAGACCAATCTCTATGCAACCCTATAGAATGGCACCATTGGAATTAAATGAATTAAAGAAACAATTGGAAGAGTTGCTAGAAAAACAATTTATAAGACCTAGTGTGTCACCATGGGGAGCCTCAGTGTTATTAGTTAAAAAGAAAGATGGGGGATCTAGGTTATGTATAGATTATAGACAATTAAATAAAGTAACTATAAAGAATAAATATCCTTGATCTAGAATAGATGTTATATTAATATATTCTAAAAATAAAGAAGAACATGAAAATCATCTTAGAATAAAATTAGAAATTTTAAAAGATAGAAAATTATATGCTAAATTGTCTAAGTGTGAATTTTGGTTGGAGGAAGTGAAAATTTTAGGACATGTAATTTCTAAAGATGGAATAAGTGTAGATTTTTCTAAGGTAGAAGCAGATTTAGAATGGGAATGGCCTGAGACAGTAACTGAGATTAGTAGTTCTTAGGATTTGAGGGATATTATAGAAGATTGATTGAAGGATTTTCTAAGATAGCTGGACCCTTAATAGAATTTTATTTGGAGTGAGAGTTGTGAGAAAATTTTTCCAAGAATTGAAACATAAATTGACTACCTCACTAGTTTTAGTTTTACCCGACCCAAATGAATCCTATGAGGTATACTGTGATGTTTCATCTCTAGGGTTAAGATGTGTGTTGATATAAAATAGGAAAGTGGTAGCTTATGCATCTAGGCGGTTGAAATCACATGAGAGAAATTATCCTACTCATGATTTGGAGTTAGCAGCTATAGTTTTTGCTTTGAAGATTTGGAGACATTATTTATATGGATCAAGATTTGATGTATATAGTGATCATAAGAGTTTAAACTATTTGTTTGAAAAAAAAAAATGGAAATGAGACAAAGAAGATGGATGGAGTTTATTAAAGACTATGATTTTCAATTAATGTATCATCTAGGAAAAGCTAATGTAGTAGCAGATGCCTTAAGTAGAAAAATTGTACATGTGTCAACTATGATGATTAAAGAATTAGAATTAATAGAACAATTTAGAGATTTGAACTTGCGTACAGTTAGAGAAAAAGATAAAATTCAATTAGGAATGATTACTATTACTAATGATTTTTTTTTAAAGAGATTAGGAAGAAACAAGATGGAGATACATTCATTCAAGAAAAGAAAGCATTAATAGGAACAGATAAAGTAAAAGAATTTAATTTAGGAACATATGGAATTATTAGATTTAATAGAATTTGTGTACCTAATAATCAAGAATTAAAAGAATTAATTTTGGAAGAGGGACATAAAAGTAAATTAAGTATTCACCCTAGAACTACAAAAATGTATAAAGATTTAAAAGAAATGTTTTGGTGGCCTAGGAAATAAAAAAATAAAAAAAATGTAGGACCTCTTTGGTATGGTATCAGGATGGTGAGAATTTATTGATAGGACTAGACATTATTCAGCAAACCAAATTCTGAGAAAAATTGAACCTATGGCCTATCAAATAGCCTTACCACCCTTTTTATCAAACCTCCATGAGGTGTTCCATGTGTCACAACTAAGATAGTACATCTCAAATCCTTCACATGTCATCGAACCTGATCAAATATAGGTAAAGGAAAACCTAACATTTGAAACAAAGCCTGTTAAGATTTAGGACAGAAGGATTAAGTACCTGAGAGGTAAAGAAATTTCTCTAGTTAAGGTTATTTGGGATGATATCAGAGGTGATGCTACATGGGAGTTAGAGGAAAAAATGAAAGAAACATATCCTCATTTGTTTGTATAGTTATTTTGTTGTATAGTTGTATGGTTATATATTTGTATTAGAAATTTCGAGGACGGAATTTTTATTAGTAGGGGAGAATTGTAACATCCTCATTTTATTAATTGTACGCATTTATATATGTATATTATTAACATTTATGCACTATATTTTATAGAAACCTTATGTACATATTCTCTTAATGAAATTAATACAGTTTTACTCAGAAGAATTTTCTGAATTTCCAAATGTCTTTGTTTTTGCCGAAATTGATAGTTGACTGGACTGCTATGTCAGACAGCTGTCCAGGATAAATTTTCAAGTATAGAATTTTGAACTCATTTATAACTTAAAAGAAAGGTAATAGAATATAGATTAAAAATATATACAGATAAAGAATTAAAATGCTTATTCAGAATTGTTAGGATTTTCTGAAAGTTAGAACTTTGAGGAATTATTACGGTAAAATTCTAAGATATAAAATTTAGAGAAAATTCATAGGATATCTATAGAATTATTTAATAATTGTAATATACTTAGAATAATTATTAAAAATGTTTAACCAAGAAAATTTTAATTTAGAACCTTAACCAATCAAAAAGTGACAACTTAGGCTTTTCTAAGATCACTAAATTAAGCTAATTAGGCTTGGATTAAGAGATAAGTAAGTCACTACCCCAAGGTTTTTGATAGTGAGGAATCCAATGGTGATGTTATTTTCTTCAAATTCTAATCACATTGTAAAATAATTAGCAGCCCTAATTACCTTCTAGAACTTTCTACAAAGTGCTTGAAATGTTGACTTTTGGGGTAGGCAAGTGACTTGGAACTCCTTGGCTATCCAAGTGGGCTGGAAAGGCTTGGCAAGTGGACTTCCCTTGGTCCAAATGAGCTGCTGGACGTGCAGGGCAGCAGCTGGACTTGAAGGCAAAGTCCAATTTAGTTAATAATTTGTTTTAAGAAGCATTTAACTTAAGTAAAAGGAGAAAAAGTCACAAAAAGCTATTTTCTCTCAAAACAGAACCTTGAGCTCTCCAAACCCAGCAGCTGCAGTTTTCATTTCAATTTCATCTTAACTTCATCATCTCATCCCAAATTAAGAAACCAAACCATCCAAACTCCCTAAACCCTAAGCTAATCGGCAAAAAGGAAAAGAAATTGGAGGAAATCTCAAAAATTCCTACAAGACCAAGGAGTGAGGGAGAAAGGAATTCAAGGCTTTTTCTTCAATTAAAGAGTTTAAGGTAAGGATCTAGGCATTTAATTTCAATTAGAACCCTTGGAATTAGAAGAAAACATGTTGTAGGGTTAAATTCAATTTTTGACCTAAAATCATGAAAACTTGAAATTGATTTAGGGGTTTTGTGTTTTTGATGCTTGTGATTGAAATTCATGGATTGGAATGATGTTTGATTGAATTTTTAAGATGTTGTAATGGTTGAAATTTGGTTTGTTGAATTTTGATTGAATTTGTGATTTGATTGAATTTTGGTTGGAATTGGAGTTTGTTACTTTGGAAAATATGTTGAGAATGGTAGTGAGACCATTCGGCCAGCCCTAAATGCAAGGGATATTATGTGGAAATTTTTGTAAAATCAAGGGCAAAATGGTCATTTTACATGTAGGGACAAAATGGGAATTTTTGAAAAAGAGCAAGGGTAATTTGGTCATTTCAAAATTTAGGACATAGATGGAATTCTAGAAAAGATTAAGGGTATTTTAGTAACTTTACCTAATAGTGAATTTTTATAATTTTTATGTGATTGCTTAATATTAATTATTTGTTTATTAGCATCATTGTCATATTGCATAAGCTTGAGTTCTTAGAAAATACAAAGATTTCAAATGAGAAATGAGTATTTATGGGGGAATTGATTTCCAGGACTGTGTTGACTGACCGGACTGCGGTAGTCATGTATTTGAAAATATGATTGAGATTATGAACAGAGAACTGTGTTGACTGACCGGACTGCGGTAGTCATGTATTTGAAAAGATGATTGAGATTGTGAATAGAGAATATGATAGTCCTGAGAAATGGGTGAGCAGAGTAAGTTAGACAGGACTGTATAGTCTGTGATTATATAGTCTGTGGGGTGAGGGATATTGGCAATTCCACATGTGGCTGTAATTTGGACAGAGATGCTGCCGTGGTGGCCTTCCGGGTATCCTGATCTCCTAATTCTGTTTAGCTTATTTGCGTTTAGTAGGGGCTGATAGCTGAATTGTAGTACGTAATGGTAGGCCAGTTACTTACTAAACACTCAAAGGGGAAGTCTCCATGGAGCAGGGTCAAAATGAATTTGAGTCAAAAACTGCATTGCATAAATCATACTGCATTTAATTATGTGTGTAACTAATTAAATAGTTATGATATGTATTTGTTTGAAATTGTTTTAATTCTATGAGAAATTAAATGCCTGATCCGGTAATGCTGTCCCCAGATTCTAGGGGAGTGTGATTGCAGGTATTTGGAAGATTAATTAGAAGTTACAGATGCAGACATGGTCCAGAGCTATAGGATGGGGACTATTTTGGGTAGACAATAATGTTGTAGTAGTTAGAATTATTTTGTAGCAGTGTTTATATAAATTTTAATGATGTAAATTACAGAACATATTTTGGATTGTAATAGAACGTATCAGAACTTTGAAATAAATATATAAAATAAATTAAATAGTTAAATTATGTTTTATAAGAAAGGGGGGTTACATTAGTGGTATCAGAGCTCTGGTTATGCATCTCTAGGACTTGCGAGTAGTGGGTCTATTAGGTGTTTTGCTGTGTTACCCTGATTAGAATTTTTTGTTTGTTAAGAATATTATGGGAAAAAGAGTAGTAACTAGATCTGAAATTTTAAGACATGTAGAAATGAGAAGAGGAAGGCTAGTTATAAATCCTAGAGTTGAAACCAATAGTATAACTAAGATGGCAGAAAGGAAGAAAGAAAATCTTGATAAAGTTGTGAGGGTGCACACTCAGGACTCAGTCGAGATGACTTTCTCTCCTAATGCTTAAAATTTTATTATTATTAGTACTGTTCAAGTTGGGTTATTTTCCATGTTACTTATATTGTGAATTTAAGACTTATAATCTTGAGTTAGTTGAGAAAGGAGATCTAAAGACCTGAGTTCGTAGATCAAGGTTGAGAATAGAGGTCCAAATATTTGAGTTTATAGGATAATAGTTGAGTTTGACAAAAGAAAGAAAACAAAGTTTTGAAGGTACCTTGATGTTTGGAATATGATGAGATGTTGAAAGTATGGTTATTGCCATATTGTTCTAATGGATGTTTTCATGTGTTTTGAAGGCTGAAACAGTGTATCATAGTATAAATTTGTCACAGGATTGATATCTTAACTATTAGGACTTGAAATTTTGTGTTTTGGACATGATTTAGAACCAAAATAGTGCATTTTTCTGGTGCAGTAAAATAGCCTGCGGGTGTAACACTGTTAAATTACATTTCCATGGTGTAAGTGGTGATTTAAGGCTTGTATAATTGAGGTTATTAATGATCCATGTTATAGGACTTAGTGGGTAGGTATAAGTGAGGGTTCTTGATGGTTAAACCTTGATTAAGAGAGTAGAATAGGACCCAAATGCTAAGTTAGTAGTAGTTGTCCTAAAAAAAAAAAAAATTGAAAGAGTATGTGATTGGAAGACCTAAGGGTGTGTGTCTTGATGTTGGAAATTCAAGTAACAATTAAATTGGTAGTAGTGAATTGGAGTAATTTGAGGTATTTTGAAAGTCTTTCTAATAGTGATTTGTTGGAATTAGGGTTCTAAAGTACAGCTGTAAGTTGAGGATGTTAATCATGTTTAAAATCCTAACCTCTAAAATACGTTTGAATTGTGTGATAACTATCCGAGATAGACAATTTGTTGTGAACTTGATTTGTTCGCCTTTGATTGACCTTGATGTGATATTAGGAATGGATTGGTTAGCAGCCAACCGTATTCTAATAGATTGTGTTTCTAAAACTTTAATTTTTCCTAAACTTGATGTTTCTAGACTTAACCCTATCCAACCAAAGGAAATATCATTTAAAAGTGAAATTCAAAAATACATGTTATCATCTCTTGGAACTAAAGAAGATAAAATTGAAATTGAATCTGTGCTAGTTGTAAATGAGTATCTTGAAGTTTTTCCTGAGGATGTTTCTAGTTTACCTCCTGAGAGAGAGATAGAATTTAGCATTGACTTGATGCCTGGTACTAGACCAATCTCTATGCAACCCTATAGAATGGCACCATTGGAATTAAATGAATTAAAGAAACAATTGGAAGAGTTGCTAGAAAAACAATTTATAAGACCTAGTGTGTCACCATGGGGAGCCTCAGTGTTATTAGTTAAAAAGAAAGATGGGGGATCTATGTTATGTATAGATTATAGACAATTAAATAAAGTAACTATAAAGAATAAATATCCTTGATCTAGAATAGATGTTATATTAATATATTCTAAAAATAAAGAAGAACATGAAAATCATCTTAGAATAAAATTAGAAATTTTAAAAGATAGAAAATTATATGCTAAATTGTCTAAGTGTGAATTTTGGTTGGAGGAAGTGAAAATTTTAGGACATGTAATTTCTAAAGATGGAATAAGTGTAGATTTTTCTAAGGTAGAAGCAGTTTTAGAATGGGAATGGCCTGAGACAGTAACTGAGATTAGTAGTTCTTAGGATTTGAGGGATATTATAGAAGATTGATTGAAGGATTTTCTAAGATAGCTGGACCCTTAATAGAATTTTATTTGGAGTGAGAGTTGTGAGAAAATTTTTCCAAGAATTGAAACATAAATTGACTACCTCACTAGTTTTAGTTTTACCCGACCCAAATGAATCCTATGAGGTATACTGTGATGTTTCATCTCTAGGGTTAAGATGTGTGTTGATATAAAATAGGAAAGTGGTAGCTTATGCATCTAGGCGGTTGAAATCACATGAGAGAAATTATCCTACTCATGATTTGGAGTTAGCAGCTATAGTTTTTGCTTTGAAGATTTGGAGACATTATTTATATGGATCAAGATTTGATGTATATAGTGATCATAAGAGTTTAAACTATTTGTTTGAAAAAAAAAATGGAAATGAGACAAAGAAGATGGATGGAGTTTATTAAAGACTATGATTTTCAATTAATGTATCATCTAGGAAAAGCTAATGTAGTAGCAGATGCCTTAAGTAGAAAAATTGTACATGTGTCAACTATGATGATTAAAGAATTAGAATTAATAGAACAATTTAGAGATTTGAACTTGCGTACAGTTAGAGAAAAAGATAAAATTCAATTAGGAATGATTACTATTACTAATGATTTTTTTTTAAAGAGATTAGGAAGAAACAAGATGGAGATACATTCATTCAAGAAAAGAAAGCATTAATAGGAACAGATAAAGTAAAAGAATTTAATTTAGGAACATATGGAATTATTAGATTTAATAGAATTTGTGTACCTAATAATCAAGAATTAAAAGAATTAATTTTGGAAGAGGGACATAAAAGTAAATTAAGTATTCACCCTAGAACTACAAAAATGTATAAAGATTTAAAAGAAATGTTTTGGTGGCCTAGGAAATAAAAAAATAAAAAAAATGTAGGACCTCTTTGGTATGGTATCAGGATGGTGAGAATTTATTGATAGGACTAGACATTATTCAGCAAACCAAATTCTGAGAAAAATTGAACCTATGGCCTATCAAATAGCCTTACCACCCTTTTTATCAAACCTCCATGAGGTGTTCCATGTGTCACAACTAAGATAGTACATCTCAAATCCTTCACATGTCATCGAACCTGATCAAATATAGGTAAAGGAAAACCTAACATTTGAAACAAAGCCTGTTAAGATTTAGGACAGAAGGATTAAGTACCTGAGAGGTAAAGAAATTTCTCTAGTTAAGGTTATTTGGGATGATATCAGAGGTGATGCTACATGGGAGTTAGAGGAAAAAATGAAAGAAACATATCCTCATTTGTTTGTATAGTTATTTTGTTGTATAGTTGTATGGTTATATATTTGTATTAGAAATTTCGAGGACGGAATTTTTATTAGTAGGGGAGAATTGTAACATCCTCATTTTATTAATTGTACGCATTTATATATGTATATTATTAACATTTATGCACTATATTTTATAGAAACCTTACGTACATATTCTCTTAATGAAATTAATACAGTTTTACTCAGAAGAATTTTCTGAATTTCCAAATGTCTTTGTTTTTGCCGAAATTGATAGTTGACTGGACTGCTATGTCAGACAGCTGTCCAGGATAAATTTTCAAGTATAGAATTTTGAACTCATTTATAACTTAAAAGAAAGGTAATAGAATATAGATTAAAAATATATACAGATAAAGAATTAAAATGCTTATTCAGAATTGTTAGGATTTTCTGAAAGTTAGAACTTTGAGGAATTATTACGGTAAAATTCTAAGACATAAAATTTAGAGAAAATTCATAGGATATCTATAGAATTATTTAATAATTGTAATATACTTAGAATAATTATTAAAAATGTTTAACCAAGAAAATTTTAATTTAGAACCTTAACCAATCAAAAAGTGACAACTTAGGCTTTTCTAAGATCACTAAATTAAGCTAATTAGGCTTGGATTAAGAGATAAGTAAGTCACTACCCCAAGGTTTTTGATAGTGAGGAATCCAATGGTGATGTTATTTTCTTCAAATTCTAATCACATTGTAAAATAATTAGCAGCCCTAATTACCTTCTAGAACTTTCTACAAAGTGCTTGAAATGTTGACTTTTGGGGTAGGCAAGTGACTTGGAACTCCTTGGCTGTCCAAGTGGGCTGGAAAGGCTTGGCAAGTGGACTTCCCTTGGTCCAAATGAGCTGCTGGACGTGCAGGGCAGCAGCTGGACTTGAAGGCAAAGTCCAATTTGGTTAATAATTTGTTTTAAGAAGCATTTAACTTAAGTAAAAGGAGAAAAAGTCACAAAAAGCTATTTTCTCTCAAAACAGAACCTTGAGCTCTCCAAACCCAGCAGCTGCAGTTTTCATTTCAATTTCATCTTAACTTCATCATCTCATCCCAAATTAAGAAACCAAACCATCCAAACTCCCTAAACCCTAAGCTAATCGGCAAAAAGGAAAAGAAATTGGAGGAAATCTCAAAAATTCCTACAAGACCAAGGAGTGAGGGAGAAAGGAATTCAAGGCTTTTTCTTCAATTAAAGAGTTTAAGGTAAGGATCTAGGCATTTAATTTCAATTAGAACCCTTGGAATTAGAAGAAAACATGTTGTAGGGTTAAATTCAATTTTTGACCTAAAATCATGAAAACTTGAAATTGATTTAGGGGTTTTGTGTTTTTGATGCTTGTGATTGAAATTCATGGATTGGAATGATGTTTGATTGAATTTTTAAGATGTTGTAATGGTTGAAATTTGGTTTGTTGAATTTTGATTGAATTTGTGATTTGATTGAATTTTGGTTGGAATTGGAGTTTGTTACTTTGGAAAATATGTTGAGAATGGTAGTGAGACCATTCGGCCAGCCCTAAATGCAAGGGATATTATGTGGAAATTTTTGTAAAATCAAGGGCAAAATGGTCATTTTACATGTAGGGACAAAATGGGAATTTTTGAAAAAGAGCAAGGGTAATTTGGTCATTTCAAAATTTAGGACATAGATGGAATTCTAGAAAAGATTAAGGGTATTTTAGTAACTTTACCTAATAGTGAATTTTTATAATTTTTATGTGATTACTTAATATTAATTATTTGTTTATTAGCATCATTGTCATATTGCATAAGCTTGAGTTCTTAGAAAATACAAAGATTTCAAATGAGAAATGAGTATTTATGGGGGAATTGATTTCCAGGACTGTGTTGACTGACCGGACTACGGTAGTCATGTATTTGAAAATATGATTGAGATTATGAACAGAGAACTGTGTTGACTGACCGGACTGCGGTAGTCATGTATTTGAAAAGATGATTGAGATTGTGAACAGAGAATATGATAGTCCTGAGAAATGGGTGAGCAGAGTAAGTTAGACAGGACTGTATAGTCTGTGATTATATAGTCTGTGGGGTGAGGGATATTGGCAATTCCACATGTGGCTGTAATTTGGACAGAGATGCTGCCGTGGTGGCCTTCCGGGTATCCTGATCTCCTAATTCTGTTTAGCTTATTTGCGTTTAGTAGGGGCTGATAGCTGAATTGTAGTACGTAATGGTAGGCCAGTTACTTACTAAACACTCAAATGAGGATATGCTTCTCGCATTTTCTCCTCTAACTCCCATGTAGCATCACCTCTGATATCATCCCAAATAACCTTAACCAAAGAAATTTCTTTACCTCTCAGGTACTTAATCCTTCTGTCCTCAATCTTAACAGGCTTTGTTTCAAATGTTAGGTTTTCCTTTACCTGTATTTGATCAGGTTCAATGACATGTGAAGGATCTGAGATGTACTGTCTTAGTTGTGACACATGGAACACATCATGGAGGTTTGACAAAAAGGGTGGTAAGGCTATTTGATAGGCCATAGGTCCAATTTTTCTGAGAATTTGGTAAGGTCCAATAAATTTAGGAGTTAGTTTCTTAGACTTTATTGCTCTGCCAACCCCAGTTGTTGGTGTGACTTTCAAAAAGACATGTTCACTTTCTTGAAATTCCAAAGGTTTTCTTCTTTTATCTGCATAATTTTTCTGTCTACTCTGTGCAGTTTTCATTTTCTCCTGAATAAATTTTACTTTCTCAGTGGTTTGCTGAATAATGTCTGGACCTATCAAAAGATTCTCACCATCCTGATACCATACCAAAGGTGTCCTACATTTCCTACCATACAATGCTTCATAAGGAGCCATACCTATACTAGAATGATAACTATTATTATGTGTAAATTCTACTAGAGGTAATATATCTTCCCAATTCCCTTTCTCTTCTAATGTACATGCTCTCAAAAGATCTTCTAATGATTGAATGGTTCTTTCTGTTTGGCCATCTGTCTGAGGGTGATATGCTGAACTAAGATGTAATCTACTTCCTAAGGCTTTCTGAAATTCTCTCCAAAATTTAGAAACAAATCTAGGATCTCTATCTGATACTATACTAGTAGGTACCCCATGTAATTTAACTACTTCTTTTATATACAATTGAGCCAATCTTTCTAAAGAATACCTAATATTTATTGGAAGAAAATGTGCTGATTTAGTTAATCTATCTACAATTACCCAAATAGAATCACAATTTTTATTAGTTCTTGGTAATCCTACTACAAAATCCATTGATATACTATCCCATTTCCACACAGGTATTTGTAAAGGTTGTAACATGCCAGAGGGTTTCTGATGTTCAATTTTTGCTTTTTGACAAGTTAAACATCTAGCTACATATTCTGTTACCTCTTTCTTCATCTTAGGCCACCAAAACATTTCTTTTAAATCTTTATACATTTTTGTTGTTCCAGGGTGAATACTTAATTTGCTTTTATGTCCTTCTTCTAAAATTAATTCTTTTAATTCTTGGTTATTAGGTACACAAATTCTATTTTTAAATCTAATAATTCCATCTGTTCCCAAATTAAATTCTTTTACTTTATCTGTTCCTATTAATGCTTTCTTTTCTTGAATGAATGTATCTACATCTTGTTTCTTCCTAATATCTTCCAAAAAATCATTAGCAATGGTAATCCTTCCTAATTGAATTTTATCTTTTTCTCTAACCGTACACAAGTTCAAATCTCTAAATTGTTCTATTAATTCTAATTCTTTAATCATCATAGTTGACACATGTACAATTTTCCTACTTAAGGCATCTGCTACTACATTAGCTTTTCCTGGATGATACATTAATTGAAAATCATAGTCTTTAATAAACTCCATCCATCTTCTTTGTCTCATGTTAAGTTCCTTTTGATCAAACAAATATTTTAAACTCTTATGGTCACTATACACATTAAATTTAGACCCATACAAATAATGTCTCCAAATTTTCAAAGCAAACACTATGGCAGCTAATTCTAAATCATGTGTAGGATAATTTCTCTCATGTGGTCTCAACTGCCTAGACACATATGCTACCACTTTCCTATTCTGCATTAACACACATCCTAACCCTTGATAAGAAGCATCACAATATACATCATAAGGTTCATTTGGGTCAGGTAAAATTAAAACTGGTGAGGTAGTCAATTTATCTTTCAACTCTTGAAAATTTTTCTCACAACTTTCACTCCACACAAAAGGTTGGTTTTTCCTAGTTAATTCAGTTAATGGTCCAGCTATCTTAGAAAACCCTTCAATAAATCTTCTATAATACCCAGCTAATCCTAAGAAACTCCTAATCTCAGTTACTGTTTTAGGTCTCTCCCATTCCAAAACTGCTTCTACCTTAGAAGGATCTACACTTATTCCCTCTTTAGAAATTACATGCCCCAAAAATTTTACTTCCTCTAACCAAAATTCACATTTAGACATCTTTGCAAATAATTTTCTATCTTTTAAAGTTTCTAATATTATTCTGAGATGATTTTCATGTTCTTCTTTATTTTTAGAATATATTAATATGTCATCTATAAATACTACTACAAAATTATCTAAATATTGTCTAAACACCCTATTCATATAATCCATAAACACGGCTGGTGCATTAGTTACTCCAAATGGCATCACTTGATATTCATAATGTCCATATCTAGTCCGAAAGGCAGTCTTGGGTATGTCTTCCTTTTTAACTCTAATTTGATGGTACCCAGACCTTAAATCTATTTTAGAAAAAATTGTTGCTCCCCTAAGTTGATCCATTAAATCATCTATTCTAGGTAAAGGATATTTATTCTTTATAGTTACTTTATTTAATTGTCTATAATCTATACATAACCTAGATCCCCCATCTTTCTTTTTAACTAATAACACTGGGGCTCCCCATGGTGACACACTAGGTCTTATAAATTGTTTTTCTAGCAACTCTTCCAATTGTTTCTTTAATTCAGTTAATTCCAATGGTGCCATTCTATAGGGTTGCATAGAGATTGGTCTAGTACCAGGCATCAAGTCAATGCTAAATTCTATCTCTCTCTCAGGAGGTAAACCAGGAACATCATCAGGAAAAACTTCAGGATACTCATTTACAACTAGCACAGAGTCAATTTCAATTTTATCTTCTTTAGTTCTAAGAGATGATAACATGTATTTTTGAATTTCACTTTTAAATGATATTTCTTTGGGTTGAACAGGTTTAAGTCTAGAAACATCAAGTTCAGGGAAAATCACAGATTTAGAGGCACAGTCTATTAGAATATGGTTGGCTGCTAACCAATCCATTCCTAATATCACATCAAGGCTAGTCAAAGGCAAACAAATCAGATTCACAACAAATGGTCTATCTCTGATGGTTATCATACAATTCAAACATATTTGAGAGGTTAGGATTGGTTTAGATGTAGGCACAGAAACAAGCAAAGTATAGGGTAATGGTGACACAACCAAGCTCAGATTCTCAACACAGTCATCAGATATAAATGAATGGGTAGCACCTGAATCAAATAACACAGTCAAGGACTTACTTTTCATTTGACCCTTGTCCTGAATCAGATCTGCAGACCGTGAGGCCTCAGTACCACTCAAAGTAAATACTCTTCCACTGGCTGTAGGTCTCTGAGTCTGTACAGTTCTCCCAGTCTGATCCCTCCTAGGTGTAGAACATTCCCTAGCCATATGACCTAATTTCCCACAAATAAAACAGACTGGACCAGATATAGTGCAATCCTTGGTCAAGTGTCCCCTTCCACATTTCCAACACCTGACTGCTAACTGGGGTTTTTGAGAATTCCCAGCTCCACTTACTCCTCCCATAGGTCTAAACCCACTTGTACCTCCTGCTCCTCCAGGGCGCCACTGTGGGGGTCTACTATATGGTTTCTGTGGCTGAATACTCCTTCCTTTTAGCATAGGACCTCCTCTTCCAAAATTACTCCTACTTGCATATCCCGCCATTTTGGATCTTTGCTCCCTTTTCATATCTTCAATTACTTTGCACTGATCCATTAATTCAGGGAACTCAGCAATCCTCAATGGAACTATGGCTTCCTTAATCTCATATCTCAAGCCTTTTTCATACCTCCTGCACTTCCATTCCTCATTTCCAGTGATCTGCAAGTATTTAGAATATTTGGCCAAAGATTCAAATTTAGAAGTATATTCAAGAATACTCATACTTCCCTGAGTCAAACTGATAAACTCTTCCTCTTTGGCCTGTCTCACAGTCTCTGGAAAATATTTCTCAAGGAACAAGGTCTTGAAGATATCCCAGGTGATCACTTCTCCCCTGTTCTCCCAGATCCTCTGGGTAGCTTTCCACCACAACCTAGCATCACTCAGTAACTGAAAGGCTGCATGTGTCACCCTCCTCTCATCAGGACACTCCATAGCCACAAAAATATCCTCCAAATTCATAATCCACTCTTCAGCTTTCTCTGGATCATACTCTCCCTTAAAGTAAGGTGGATCATGCCTCTTAAAATCTGTTAAAGTGGTCCTGTCAACAAGTGGAGGTGGATGCTGAGCTAGTGTCTGATTAGCCAACATCTCAGTCTGCTGAGTTACTGCATTAGCCATATCCCTCATGGCTCTGGCCATCTCAGCTATATTATCATTTCCAACTGTGGGATTTGCAGCTGGTCTTCCTCTTCCTCTTCCTCTTCCTGACATCTCTACCTGTCTAAAAGAAAAAGAGTCTTTGATCCAGTTACTACCCTTGTTCCTATAATATTCCTAACAAACAACTAAGCAACCAATTTTAATTAAAACAAACAATTCACATAAACAACCAGTTTCAATCAAAGTAACACAGCAAAATACATAACAGACCAATTACTCACAAATCCTAGAGATGCATAACCAGAGCTCTGATACCACTAATGTAACCCCCTTCTAAATTAATTAATTTTACATCTAATACGTATAAAAAAAAATATATATAATTTCCAAGGAAAATAAATACAATCCATTAATGTTCAAAGTTTGCCTTTATAATTTACATTATTAAAATTTACAGAAAATACTAGTACAAAATTATTTCTAATTAATACAAAAGTATCTAAAACCAAAAACCCATATTCCTATAGCTCTGGAACATGTCTGCATCTGTGACTTCTAATTATTCTTCTTTATACCTGCAATCACACTCCCCTAGTATCTGGGGACAACATTACCGGATCAGGCATTTAATTTCTCATAGAATAAAACAATTTCAAACAATTACACATCATAACAATTTAATTAATTACACACATAATTAAATGCAGTATGATTTATGCAAATGCAATTTTTGACTCAAATTCATTTTTGACCCTGCTCCATGGAGACTTCCCCTTTGAGTGTTTAGTAAGTAACTGGCCTACCATTACGTACAGCAATTCAGCCATCAGCCCCTACTAAACGCGAATAAACTAAACAGAATTAGGAGATCAGGATACCCAGGAAGGCCACCACGACCGCATCTCTGTCCAGATTACAGCCACATATGGAATTGCCAATATCCTTATCCCCACAGACTATATAATCACAGATTATACGGTCCTGTTTAACAAATTCTACTCACCCCAAAAATCCTTTCTCAATCATTTTCATTTCACATGACTACCGCAGTCCCGGTTAGTCAACAATTCATTTCTCAATCAGTTTCATTTCACATGACTACCGCAGTCCCGGTTAGTCAACAAATGTCATTTCTCATAGATCAACTCAATTCTCATGACTACCACAGTCCTGGTTAGTCAACATAATTCTTTCTCATTTGATACTTTTATAAACCCCCCAAAAAGACTCATGCTAATGAATTTTGTTCATGATCACAATCAAATAAATAATTTGTACACATTAACATACAAGGATACAAAGATTTAAGCAATTTACATTATAACATTAGTATTTTTAATAATTTCCGAAAATGCCCTCAATCTTTTTCCAAAATACCCAATGTGTCCCTACATGTAAAATGACCATTTTGCCCTTGGTTTTATAAAAATTTCCACATAATATCCCTTGCATTTAGGGCTGGCCGAATGGTCTACAAGCCATTCTCAACAATTCTTCCAAAGCTACAAACTCCAATTCCAACCAAAATTCAATCAAATCACAATTTCAATCAAAATTCAACAAACCAAATTTCAACCATTACAACACCTTAAAAATTCAATCAAACATCATTCCAATCCATGAATTACAATCACAAGCATCAAAAACACAAAACCCCTAAATCAATTTCAAGTTTTCATGATTCTAGTTCAAATTTTTAATCTAAGCCTACAACATGTTTTCTTCTAATTCCAAGGGTTCTAATTGAAATTAAATGCCTAGATCCTTACCTTAGACTCTTTAATTGAAGAAAAAGCCTTGAATTCCTTTCTCCCTCACTCCTTGGTCTTGTAGGAATTTTTGAGATTTTCTCCAATTCTTTCTCTACTAGCCGAATTAGCTTTGTGTTTTGGAAGTTTGGATGGTTTGGTTTCTTAATTTGAGTTGAAATGGTGAAGTTAAGATGAAATTTAATGAAGAACTGCAGCTGCTGGGTTTTGGAGTCTCACGGTTCTGTTTTGGAGAGAAAAATAGCTTTTGTGACTTTTTGCCTTTTTTCTTAAGTTATTTGCTTCATTAAACCAAGAATTAACCAAATTGGATGTTTCCTTCACATCCAGCAGCTCCTGCACGTCCAGCAGCCCCTATTGGCCAAGGGAGATCAGTTCTCCAAGCTTCCCCATCCACTTGGACAGCCAAAGGAGTGCAGCAAGTGACTTGCCTTCCAAAAGGTCAAAAGTCAACATTTGTAGGTAATTTAATGGAATTTTCTAGAATAATTTAGGGCTGTTAATTATCTTACAAACTAATTAGAATTTGAAGAAAATAACACCACCATTGGATTCCTCACTATCAAAAACTTTGGGGTAGTGTCTTACTTATCTCTTAATCCAAGCCTAATTAGCTTAATTTAGTGATCTTAGAAAAGCCTAAGTTGTCACTTTTTGATTGGTTAAGGTTCTAAATTAAATTTTTCTTGGTTAAACATTTTTAATAATTATTCTAAGTATATTACAATTATTAGATAATTCTATAGATATCCTATGAATTTTCTCTAAATTTTCTGTCTTAAAATTTTACCGTAATAATTTCTCAAAGTTCTAACTTTCAGAAAATCCTAACAATTCTGAATAAGCATTTTAATTCTTTATCTGTATATATTTTTAATCTATATTCTATTACCTTTCTTTTAAGTTATAATTGAGTTCAAAATTCTATACTTGAAAATTTATCCTGGACAGCTGTCTGACATAGCAGTTCAGTCAACAATTAATTTCAGCAAAAACGAAGACATTTAGAAATTCAGAAAAATCTTCTGAGTAAAACTGTATTAATTTCATTAAGAAAATATGTTCATAGAGTTTTATAAAATACAGTGCATAAGTGTTCATAATGTACATATATAAATGCGTACAAATAGTAAAATGAGGATGTTACAAAAATCAAACCACAAAACAAAGTGGCAGTGGCTGTTAGGTTCGTCTGGCCATTGGAGATGGCGGGTACTGAGATGCCGTATCTAAGAATGTAAGGATCATGGCATTTAATTTCATTTTAGACCATTTGGAATGTAGAAAAACATGTTGTTTGTAACATCCTCATTTTACTATTTGTACGCATTTATATATGTACATTATGAACACTTATGCACTGTATTTTATAAAACTCTATGAACATATTTTCTTAATGAAATTAATACAGTTTTACTCAGAAGATTTTTCTGAATTTCTAAATGTCTTCGTTTTTGCTGAAATTAATTGTTGACTGAACTGCTATGTCAGACAGCTGTCCAGGATAAATTTTCAAGTATAGAATTTTGAACTCAATTATAACTTAAAAGAAAGGTAATAGAATATAGATTAAAAATATATACAGATAAAGAATTAAAATGCTTATTCAGAATTGTTAGGATTTTCTGAAAGTTAGAACTTTGAGAAATTATTACGGTAAAATTTTAAGACAGAAAATTTAGAGAAAATTCATAGGATATCTATAGAATTATCTAATAATTGTAATATACTTAGAATAATTATTAAAAATGTTTAACCAAGAAAAATTTAATTTAGAACCTTAACCAATCAAAAAGTGACAACTTAGGCTTTTCTAAGATCACTAAATTAAGCTAATTAGGCTTGGATTAAGAGATAAGTAAGACACTACCCCAAAGTTTTTGATAGTGAGGAATCCAATGGTGGTGTTATTTTCTTCAAATTCTAATTAGTTTGTAAGATAATTAACAGCCCTAAATTATTCTAGAAAATTCCATTAAATTACCTACAAATGTTGACTTTTGACCTTTTGGAAGGCAAGTCACTTGCTGCACTCCTTTGGCTGTCCAAGTGGATGGGGAAGCTTGGAGAACTGATCTCCCTTGGCCAATAGGGGCTGCTGGACGTGCAGGAGCTGCTGGATGTGAAGGAAACATCCAATTTGGTTAATTCTTGGTTTAATGAAGCAAATAACTTAAGAAAAAAGGCAAAAAGTCACAAAAGCTATTTTTCTCTCCAAAACAGAACCGTGAGACTCCAAAACCCAGCAGCTGCAGTTCTTCATTAAATTTCATCTTAACTTCACCATTTCAACTCAAATTAAGAAACCAAACCATCCAAACTTCCAAAACACAAAGCTAATTCGGCTAGTAGAGAAAGAATTGGAGAAAATCTCAAAAATTCCTACAAGACCAAGGAGTGAGGGAGAAAGGAATTCAAGGCTTTTTCTTCAATTAAAGAGTCTAAGGTAAGGATCTAGGCATTTAATTTCAATTAGAACCCTTGGAATTAGAAGAAAACATGTTGTAGGCTTAGATTAAAAATTTGAACTAGAATCATGAAAACTTGAAATTGATTTAGGGGTTTTGTGTTTTTGATGCTTGTGATTGTAATTCATGGATTGGAATGATGTTTGATTGAATTTTTAAGGTGTTGTAATGGTTGAAATTTGGTTTGTTGAATTTTGATTGAAATTGTGATTTGATTGAATTTTGGTTGGAATTGGAGTTTGTAGCTTTGGAAGAATTGTTGAGAATGGCTTGTAGACCATTCGGCCAGCCCTAAATGCAAGGGATATTATGTGGAAATTTTTATAAAACCAAGGGCAAAATGGTCATTTTACATGTAGGGACACATTGGGTATTTTGGAAAAAGATTGAGGGCATTTTCGGAAATTATTAAAAATACTAATGTTATAATGTAAATTGCTTAAATCTTTGTATCCTTGTATGTTAATGTGTACAAATTATTTATTTGATTGTGATCATGAACAAAATTCATTAGCATGAGTCTTTTTGGGGGGTTTATAAAAGTATCAAATGAGAAAGAATTATGTTGACTAACCAGGACTGTGGTAGTCATGAGAATTGAGTTGATCTATGAGAAATGACATTTGTTGACTAACCGGGACTGCGGTAGTCATGTGAAATGAAACTGATTGAGAAATGAATTGTTGACTAACCGGGACTGCGGTAGTCATGTGAAATGAAAATGATTGAGAAAGGATTTTTGGGGTGAGTAGAATTTGTTAAACAGGACCGTATAATCTGTGATTATATAGTCTGTGGGGATAAGGATATTGGCAATTCCATATGTGGCTGTAATCTGGACAGAGATGCGGTCGTGGTGGCCTTCCTGGGTATCCTGATCTCCTAATTCTGTTTAGTTTATTCGCGTTTAGTAGGGGCTGATGGCTGAATTGCTGTACGTAATGGTAGGCCAGTTACTTACTAAACACTCAAAGGGGAAGTCTCCATGGAGCAGGGTCAAAAATGAATTTGAGTCAAAAATTGCATTTGCATAAATCATACTGCATTTAATTATGTGTGTAATTAATTAAATTGTTATGATGTGTAATTGTTTGAAATTGTTTTATTCTATGAGAAATTAAATGCCTGATCCGGTAATGTTGTCCCCAGATACTAGGGGAGTGTGATTGCAGGTATAAAGAAGAATAATTAGAAGTCACAGATGCAGACATGTTCCAGAGCTATAGGAATATGGGTTTTTGGTTTTAGATACTTTTGTATTAATTAGAAATAATTTTGTACTAGTATTTTCTGTAAATTTTAATAATGTAAATTATAAAGGCAAACTTTGAACTTTAATGGATTGTATTTATTTTCCTTGGAAATTATATATATATTTTTTTATACGTATTAGATGTAAAATTAATTAATTTAGAAGGGGGTTACATTAGTGGTATCAGAGCTCTGGTTATGCATCTCTAGGATTTGTGAGTAATTGGTCTGTTATGTATTTTGCTGTGTTACTTTGATTGAAACTGGTTGTTTATGTGAATTGTTTGTTTTAATTAAAATTGGTTGCTTAGTTGTTTGTTAGGAATATTATAGGAACAAGGGTAGTAACTGGATCAAAGACTCTTTTTCTTTTAGACAGGTAGAGATGTCAGGAAGAGGAAGAGGAAGAGGAAGACCAGCTGCAAATCCCACAGTTGGAAATGATAATATAGCTGAGATGGCCAGAGCCATGAGGGATATGGCTAATGCAGTAACTCAGCAGACTGAGATGTTGGCTAATCAGACACTAGCTCAGCATCCACCTCCACTTGTTGACAGGACCACTTTAACAGATTTTAAGAGGCATGATCCACCTTACTTTAAGGGAGAGTATGATCCAGAGAAAGCTGAAGAGTGGATTATGAATTTGGAGGATATTTTTGTGGCTATGGAGTGTCCTGATGAGAGGAGGGTGACACATGCAGCCTTTCAGTTACTGAGTGATGCTAGGTTGTGGTGGAAAGCTACCCAGAGGATGTGGGAGAACAGGGGAGAAGTGATCACCTGGGATATCTTCAAGACCTTGTTCCTTGAGAAATATTTTCCAGAGACTGTGAGACAGGCCAAAGAGGAAGAGTTTATCAGTTTGACTCAGGGAAGTATGAGTATTCTTGAATATACTTCTAAATTTGAATCTTTGGCCAAATATTCTAAATACTTGCAGATCACTGGAAATGAGGAATGGAAGTGCAGGAGGTATGAAAAAGGCTTGAGATATGAGATTAAGGAAGCCATAGTTCCATTGAGGATTGCTGAGTTCCCTGAATTAATGGATCAGTGCAAAGTAATTGAAGATATGAAAAGGGAGCAAAGATCCAAAATGGCGGGATATGCAAGTAGGAGTAATTTTGGAAGAGGAGGTCCTATGCTAAAAGGAAGGAGTATTCAGCCACAGAAACCATATAGTAGACCCCCACAGTGGCGCCCTGGAGGAGCAGGAGGTACAAGTGGGTTTAGACCTATGGGAGGAGTAAGTGGAGCTGGGAATTCTCAAAAACCCCAGTTAGCAGTCAGGTGTTGGAAATGTGGAAGGGGACACTTGACCAAGGATTGCACTATATCTGGTCCAGTCTGTTTTATTTGTGGGAAATTAGGTCATATGGCTAGGGAATGTTCTACACCTAGGAGGGATCAGACTGGGAGAACTGTACAGACTCAGAGACCTACAGCCAGTGGAAGAGTATTTACTTTGAGTGGTACTGAGGCCTCACGGTCTGCAGATCTGATTCAGGACAAGGGTCAAATGAAAAGTAAGTCCTTGACTGTGTTATTTGATTCAGGTGCTACCCATTCATTTATATCTGATGACTGTGTTGAGAATCTGAGCTTGGTTGTGTCACCATTACCCTATACTTTGCTTGTTTCTGTGCCTACATCTAAACCAATCCTAACCTCTCAAATATGTTTGAATTGTATGATAACCATCAGAGATAGACCATTTGTTGTGAATCTGATTTGTTTGCCTTTGACTAGCCTTGATGTGATATTAGGAATGGATTGGTTAGCAGCCAACCATATTCTAATAGACTGTGCCTCTAAATCTGTGATTTTCCCTGAACTTGATGTTTCTAGACTTAAACCTGTTCAACCCAAAGAAATATCATTTAAAAGTGAAATTCAAAAATACATGTTATCATCTCTTAGAACTAAAGAAGATAAAATTGAAATTGACTCTGTGCTAGTTGTAAATGAGTATCCTGAAGTTTTTCCTGATGATGTTCCTGGTTTACCTCCTGAGAGAGAGATAGAATTTAGCATTGACTTGATGCCTGGTACTAGACCAATCTCTATGCAACCCTATAGAATGGCACCATTGGAATTAACTGAATTAAAGAAACAATTGGAAGAGTTGCTAGAAAAACAATTTATAAGACCTAGTGTGTCACCATGGGGAGCCCCAGTGTTATTAGTTAAAAAGAAAGATGGGGGATCTAGGTTATGTATAGATTATAGACAATTAAATAAAGTAACTATAAAGAATAAATATCCTTTACCTAGAATAGATGATTTAATGGATCAACTTAGGGGAGCAACAATTTTTTCTAAAATAGATTTAAGGTCTGGGTACCATCAAATTAGAGTTAAAAAGGAAGACATACCCAAGACTGCCTTTCGGACTAGATATGGACATTATGAATATCAAGTGATGCCATTTGGAGTAACTAATGCACCAGCCGTGTTTATGGATTATATGAATAGGGTGTTTAGACAATATTTAGATAATTTTGTAGTAGTATTTATAGATGACATATTAATATATTCTAAAAATAAAGAAGAACATGAAAATCATCTCAGAATAATATTAGAAACTTTAAAAGATAGAAAATTATTTGCAAAGATGTCTAAATGTGAATTTTGGTTAGAGGAAGTAAAATTTTTGGGGCATGTAATTTCTAAAGAGGGAATAAGTGTAGATCCTTCTAAGGTAGAAGCAGTTTTGGAATGGGAGAGACCTAAAACAGTAACTGAGATTAGGAGTTTCTTAGGATTAGCTGGGTATTATAGAAGATTTATTGAAGGGTTTTCTAAGATAGCTGGACCATTAACTGAATTAACTAGGAAAAACCAACCTTTTGTGTGGAGTGAAAGTTGTGAGAAAAATTTTCAAGAGTTGAAAGATAAATTGACTACCTCACCAGTTTTAATTTTACCTGACCCAAATGAACCTTATGATGTATATTGTGATGCTTCTTATCAAGGGTTAGGATGTGTGTTAATGCAGAATAGGAAAGTGGTAGCATATGTGTCTAGGCAGTTGAGACCACATGAGAGAAATTATCCTACACATGATTTAGAATTAGCTGCCATAGTGTTTGCTTTGAAAATTTGGAGACATTATTTGTATGGGTCTAAATTTAATGTGTATAGTGACCATAAGAGTTTAAAATATTTGTTTGATCAAAAGGAACTTAACATGAGACAAAGAAGATGGATGGAGTTTATTAAAGACTATGATTTTCAATTAATGTATCATCCAGGAAAAGCTAATGTAGTAGCAGATGCCTTAAGTAGGAAAATTGTACATGTGTCAACTATGATGATTAAAGAATTAGAATTAATAGAACAATTTAGAGATTTGAACTTGTGTACGGTTAGAGAAAAAGATAAAATTCAATTAGGAAGGATTACCATTACTAATGATTTTTTGGAAGATATTAGGAAGAAACAAGATGTAGATACATTCATTCAAGAAAAGAAAGCATTAATAGGAACAGATAAAGTAAAAGAATTTAATTTGGGAACAGATGGAATTATTAGATTTAAAAATAGAATTTGTGTACCTAATAACCAAGAATTAAAAGAATTAATTTTAGAAGAAGGACATAAAAGCAAATTAAGTATTCACCCTGGAACAACAAAAATGTATAAAGATTTAAAAGAAATGTTTTGGTGGCCTAAGATGAAGAAAGAGGTAACAGAATATGTAGCTAGATGTTTAACTTGTCAAAAAGCAAAAATTGAACATCAGAAACCCTCTGGCATGTTACAACCTTTACAAATACCTGTGTGGAAATGGGATAGTATATCAATGGATTTTGTAGTAGGATTACCAAGAACTAATAAAAATTGTGATTCTATTTGGGTAATTGTAGATAGATTAACTAAATCAGCACATTTTCTTCCAATAAATATTAGGTATTCTTTAGAAAGATTGGCTCAATTGTATATAAAAGAAGTAGTTAAATTACATGGGGTACCTACTAGTATAGTATCAGATAGAGATCCTAGATTTGTTTCTAAATTTTGGAGAGAATTTCAGAAAGCCTTAGGAAGTAGATTACATCTTAGTTCAGCATATCACCCTCAGACAGATGGCCAAACAGAAAGAACCATTCAATCATTAGAAGATCTTTTGAGAGCATGTACATTAGAAGAGAAAGGGAATTGGGAAGATATATTACCTCTAGTAGAATTTACACATAATAATAGTTATCATTCTAGTATAGGTATGGCTCCTTATGAAGCATTGTATGGTAGGAAATGTAGGACACCTTTGGTATGGTATCAGGATGGTGAGAATCTTTTGATAGGTCCAGACATTATTCAGCAAACCACTGAGAAAGTAAAATTTATTCAGGAGAAAATGAAAACTGCACAGAGTAGACAGAAAAATTATGCAGATAAAAGAAGAAAACCTTTGGAATTTCAAGAAAGTGAACATGTCTTTTTGAAAGTCACACCAACAACTGGGGTTGGCAGAGCAATAAAGTCTAAGAAACTAACTCCTAAATTTATTGGACCTTACCAAATTCTCAGAAAAATTGGACCTATGGCCTATCAAATAGCCTTACCACCCTTTTTGTCAAACCTCCATGATGTGTTCCATGTGTCACAACTAAGACAGTACATCTCAGATCCTTCACATGTCATTGAACCTGATCAAATACAGGTAAAGGAAAACCTAACATTTGAAACAAAGCCTGTTAAGATTGAGGACAGAAGGATTAAGTACCTGAGAGGTAAAGAAATTTCTTTGGTTAAGGTTATTTGGGATGATATCAGAGGTGATGCTACATGGGAGTTAGAAGAGAAAATGCGAGAAGCATATCCTCATTTGTTTGTATAGTTATTTAGTTGTATAGTTGTATGATTGTATATTTGTATTAGAAATTTCGAGGACGAAATTTTTATTAGTAGGGGAGAATTGTAACATCCTCATTTTACTATTTGTACGCATTTATATATGTACATTATGAACACTTATGCACTGTATTTTATAAAACTCTATGAACATATTTTCTTAATGAAATTAATACAGTTTTACTCAGAAGATTTTTCTGAATTTCTAAATGTCTTCGTTTTTGCTGAAATTAATTGTTGACTGAACTGCTATGTCAGACAGCTGTCCAGGATAAATTTTCAAGTATAGAATTTTGAACTCAATTATAACTTAAAAGAAAGGTAATAGAATATAGATTAAAAATATATACAGATAAAGAATTAAAATGCTTATTCAGAATTGTTAGGATTTTCTGAAAGTTAGAACTTTGAGAAATTATTACGGTAAAATTTTAAGACAGAAAATTTAGAGAAAATTCATAGGATATCTATAGAATTATCTAATAATTGTAATATACTTAGAATAATTATTAAAAATGTTTAACCAAGAAAAATTTAATTTAGAACCTTAACCAATCAAAAAGTGACAACTTAGGCTTTTCTAAGATCACTAAATTAAGCTAATTAGGCTTGGATTAAGAGATAAGTAAGACACTACCCCAAAGTTTTTGATAGTGAGGAATCCAATGGTGGTGTTATTTTCTTCAAATTCTAATTAGTTTGTAAGATAATTAACAGCCCTAAATTATTCTAGAAAATTCCATTAAATTACCTACAAATGTTGACTTTTGACCTTTTGGAAGGCAAGTCACTTGCTGCACTCCTTTGGCTGTCCAAGTGGATGGGGAAGCTTGGAGAACTGATCTCCCTTGGCCAATAGGGGCTGCTGGACGTGCAGGAGCTGCTGGATGTGAAGGAAACATCCAATTTGGTTAATTCTTGGTTTAATGAAGCAAATAACTTAAGAAAAAAGGCAAAAAGTCACAAAAGCTATTTTTCTCTCCAAAACAGAACCGTGAGACTCCAAAACCCAGCAGCTGCAGTTCTTCATTAAATTTCATCTTAACTTCACCATTTCAACTCAAATTAAGAAACCAAACCATCCAAACTTCCAAAACACAAAGCTAATTCGGCTAGTAGAGAAAGAATTGGAGAAAATCTCAAAAATTCCTACAAGACCAAGGAGTGAGGGAGAAAGGAATTCAAGGCTTTTTCTTCAATTAAAGAGTCTAAGGTAAGGATCTAGGCATTTAATTTCAATTAGAACCCTTGGAATTAGAAGAAAACATGTTGTAGGCTTAGATTAAAAATTTGAACTAGAATCATGAAAACTTGAAATTGATTTAGGGGTTTTGTGTTTTTGATGCTTGTGATTGTAATTCATGGATTGGAATGATGTTTGATTGAATTTTTAAGGTGTTGTAATGGTTGAAATTTGGTTTGTTGAATTTTGATTGAAATTGTGATTTGATTGAATTTTGGTTGGAATTGGAGTTTGTAGCTTTGGAAGAATTGTTGAGAATGGCTTGTAGACCATTCGGCCAGCCCTAAATGCAAGGGATATTATGTGGAAATTTTTATAAAACCAAGGGCAAAATGGTCATTTTACATGTAGGGACACATTGGGTATTTTGGAAAAAGATTGAGGGCATTTTCGGAAATTATTAAAAATACTAATGTTATAATGTAAATTGCTTAAATCTTTGTATCCTTGTATGTTAATGTGTACAAATTATTTATTTGATTGTGATCATGAACAAAATTCATTAGCATGAGTCTTTTTGGGGGGTTTATAAAAGTATCAAATGAGAAAGAATTATGTTGACTAACCAGGACTGTGGTAGTCATGAGAATTGAGTTGATCTATGAGAAATGACATTTGTTGACTAACCGGGACTGCGGTAGTCATGTGAAATGAAACTGATTGAGAAATGAATTGTTGACTAACCGGGACTGCGGTAGTCATGTGAAATGAAAATGATTGAGAAAGGATTTTTGGGGTGAGTAGAATTTGTTAAACAGGACCGTATAATCTGTGATTATATAGTCTGTGGGGATAAGGATATTGGCAATTCCATATGTGGCTGTAATCTGGACAGAGATGCGGTCGTGGTGGCCTTCCTGGGTATCCTGATCTCCTAATTCTGTTTAGTTTATTCGCGTTTAGTAGGGGCTGATGGCTGAATTGCTGTACGTAATGGTAGGCCAGTTACTTACTAAACACTCAAAGGGGAAGTCTCCATGGAGCAGGGTCAAAAATGAATTTGAGTCAAAAATTGCATTTGCATAAATCATACTGCATTTAATTATGTGTGTAATTAATTAAATTGTTATGATGTGTAATTGTTTGAAATTGTTTTATTCTATGAGAAATTAAATGCCTGATCCGGTAATGTTGTCCCCAGATACTAGGGGAGTGTGATTGCAGGTATAAAGAAGAATAATTAGAAGTCACAGATGCAGACATGTTCCAGAGCTATAGGAATATGGGTTTTTGGTTTTAGATACTTTTGTATTAATTAGAAATAATTTTGTACTAGTATTTTCTGTAAATTTTAATAATGTAAATTATAAAGGCAAACTTTGAACTTTAATGGATTGTATTTATTTTCCTTGGAAATTATATATATATTTTTTTATACGTATTAGATGTAAAATTAATTAATTTAGAAGGGGGTTACAATTTTCACATGCAAAGCTTATCAAATAATTTCAAGAAAATTTGGGCATGGTCTCCTTTGTTTTAGGAGCCTTTCCAAGTAATTTAGAGAATCAAAAACAAAAACAATCAGTCCATACACACTCACACAGCCACTGCCAGGAGAATCAAATACCCATTTTTCATCAATTTTAAATTCAACCACCAATCAACTCAACATAAACAGAAAAAGGGGCAGGCATGCTATATGTGATTGAGCCCCCTAACTCTCAACCACACTTAAACTGAAAATATAAATCACAATGAAGCTTCCCTTATCTTGAATCCTTTTTCTCCTTTTCTCCTTTGTCTTCTTTAAATTTTTGGATTTTTCTCCCAAATATTTCTCTCTGAATATAAGATCTCACTGATACAAGCAATTCACATGCACAACAATTTTCAGCACTCTTTGCCCGAGGATCACATTCCTCCCGGTCTCCAATTCACAGTTAATAACAGAACAATCATTAATAACCAATAATCCAATAACTCAAACTCAATCCATCACAAATCATTGCATTCATATTTCTATGGAAACTTCCCTTTTTAGGTGAAATTATTCCTTAACAAGTACAATTAAAGGCATTAAAACCAAATACACAATTAATATAATTAAATTTCATGTGGACACATAGAGCTGTACACACACACCAAAAATTATTTGATGCATCATATCAATTTTAAATTTCATGAGATTTTACAGAGAAACTATACATCATTCATATTTCATCATATAAATTTATCTCACGAAAATTCAACCCACAAATATTATTTTTGAATTAAAAACAGTGGCTGGACATACTCTGTCAAACACAATTCCATATTTTTAGAAAATAGCATATCAAATTCGTTTTATGTGAAATTTTACAGAGAATATCTCCAACATGTGGACCATCACATATAATTTCCTCAGTACCAAAAATCCACCAAAAATACCTTTTTTGAATTTCCAAATCATTATTTCTCCAGAACACAGTTTTCAATAAGAAAATGTAATTAATTACAAAAGGTACTTACAAAATTCTGAGAAAATCCATGGATATTCCACATGGTCAAAACAGTATTACTAAATTTTCTCAAGACCAAATTCTCATAAAAAGTAATTTTCTACATTTAATTTCTCTACTGTCCAGCTTTTCGGTTTTTCCAACATTAAATCACTAAAAATACTTCCCAGGCTTTTCTGACCTTACAAAAATTCAGAGATGACCCTCATGATGCATAAAATGAACTCATGGTTCCAGTTTTCCAAAATCATGTCCCAAAATTCTTGTAAAAATCAAAACAGTCCCATTCTCAGAATCAACAGTTTTTAAAAATAATTCCGGTAAAAATAGTTACAGTGCTCAAAAAAATCTGAAAAAAATAGCATGATATCCAGAGGCATCAAAACATAAGAAAATGTATTTACATCCTCAAAAACCTGCACGAAAACCGAGACGAAAAATCCACACAGTCACAGGACCCAAATCTCAAGTAGCTTATTTCGGGTTTTCAAAATTATTTACAGACCATCAACAACAGCCACAATCCATATTTAACAAGAAAACAAGGAAATAGCTTAGAAAAAAAAAAAGAAACCCCTACATACCTCGATGAAATCGAAATCCAATCGGTTGGTTTTGAAGCTCTAGTCTCCCTCTATGATATATCCAATTTTAATCGGTAGAAACTTTGATTTGGAGACTCAAATATTAGAAAAAAGATGCAGAGAGAATGAGAGAGAGCAGAGGGTTTCTCGCGGAGGAAGAAGAGAAGAACGAAGAATAAGGGGAAGAGAAGCAGTTCACGCTTCTTAAGTGGCATAATTTTACAATTTTGCTATTTGCAGACACCCTTCCTCTAAGGACACCCCCTCTTCTCTTATTTTTTTTTTTCTACAACTTACGGAACTTACGTAAATGTTCCAAAAATCTCACAATAACACTATAAATTTAAATTTAATTTCCTTTTATGGTATTTATCAAACACTTAATATACGTTACGAAAAATCACAGTGTTACAATTCTCTCCAACAAGAAAATTTCTAATTAAATCTCTCACTTTCATACTTATTGGGTTTTAATTTTCGGGGTGTTACAATACTCCCCTCCTTTTAGGAATTTCGTCCCTGAAATTCACAAAACATAAGGTAAAATTAAACTAGGGCCATAATCCTCTTTGTCTACTCAACATTGAAGATTTAAAGTTAATGTATCCTATACAAGTTGTAGGCAAACTACTAGGTAGGCCTCTAGGACAAGAACAAGTCTTTCACCTAAGGATTTCCTTTGAATTTAACTTTCTAAGAGGTGATTTTGGGAAGCAACCCTATGATACAGTCATCTTTTCTTATTCAAACCCAAAAACAGATTTATTTCACTTAAAAACAAGATCGTGAGTTTTAGTTTCATCCAAATCGGAGTTACGGTTTGAAAACTACACACGTTTTAAGTTTGCAGTTTTAAGGAATTCTAGAAAACAGTTTTCTACGCCAATTGAGCTACAAAGCTCAAAATCCTTTGGAACTTGAAAACAGATTTAATATGCATTAAATTTGACCTAATGGCTTTGGTTTGACTCAAAAACTCCAAGCGGTTTGGAAATGGCGCACGTTTCAAGTTTCGGGTCAAAAACGGCTTAGAAAATACATGGTTTTCAAAGGTGAATCTAAAATTCAGAGGGAGAAACTTTGTAAATCCTCAAAACAGATTTTATAAACCTAAAAATAGGATTGTAGGAATTGGTCTCACCCCAAAATTCATCTCGGATCAAAATCTAGGCTTTTTGGATCATTTAAGAAACTAGTTTTGGGTCAAAATGAACCTAGGGGTCCAAAATGATCTAGGTAAGTCCAATGGCTATGAAATTTTGTGGAGAACTAGACTTTGGTAATACAAAACTGTAGAAAAAGGTTTCATTCCGAAACTCATCCTATACAAGGAGTTATGTAATGCCAAAGTTCGCACTTTTACCATTTCGGGTCATGTCTTTTGTACCTAAACTGTGCAGTTTTGACTCTTGTCATCTTGTTTTAGTTTTACTAGCTAGCACTCACCAATTTGAGTATGGCATGATACTAAAACACAATGCTTAGCTATGGATTAAGGATATTGATGTTCTACTCCAATTCTAGGCTTACCTAAGCACTTGTTAAGGTAAATCTAGTGATTTTGGCTAAGTCTTTAAACTATACTTACAAGATTCATCTAGTGGAGTCACATGGAGATACATGCTACTTTGTTTTAAACAATGGCCACAATTCTTAGCTTAAAGGTGCTTCCAACACCCTTTAATCATGTTTAGACCTCAACTTTCTATGTCTAAACACTACCAAAGACTTTTCCTATAATTTTCTCACATTTTTCTCTTCATATAAGGTATTCTAAATATGATTTAAGTCTCTAACTTACAGCTACATCCTATTATCATAATTCCAACCAAATCACCATTTGGATGATTTCTAAATTGTCTCAAACCATTCCAATCTACTATCACCAATTTAATCACTTATTGAATTCGACTTTTAACATCCAAATCACACTTTCAAACTTTGCAATCACTTACTTCCCCATCTTAAACACTCTGCTATTATTCTAGCATTTGTATCTTATTTCACCCACTAAATCATGACCTAATCATCAAGGACCATCGTGCTTACACACTACGCTTCCGCCACGTACTCTGATTCTACAAACTCGGAGTTTTGGACCTTCTTTCCCAACCACCTCAAGGATACGAACTCATACTCTCAGAACATGAAGAACAAGGACAACAACACAACTTAGACAATATTTCAAGAAATTTAGTAATAGGAGGGAAAGTCATCTCGACAGAGTCCTGAGTGCGCATCTCACAACTCTATCACGAATCATTTCTTCCTTGAAAGTTTCCATCTTGCTCGAATGCAAGAAAGATAGAAGAAGCAACTCCTCCATGTGGATCAAAAGACTCATAAGACTTGAGAACAACACATCCCCATGAAGTAAATGACTCTCAATGGGATTAAAGACAACTCAATCACCATTGATATAATTTCTCAGAACACGATCAATAAATTTATTTCCACTGGAAACATAGACACTGAAAGAAGCTCAGGTTACCACATGATTAAAAGAAACATCATGTGCAATGCATCATTCATACGAAATGAATGACCCTTCTAAGAATTGAGATATTTCATTTACATGAATAGTAGGCTACTCAAAAGTAGACTACTTGAAACATGTCCAATCGACTCATTCTTACAAGAAGAGCAATGATAAAATAAAATATCCAACATCACTATACAACTTGGAAGAGAATAGAATGCATAAGGCATTTACTCATAAGAAGTCAAAACAACTTGATAACAAGAGGGACAACTCATGCATAATGCATAGACTTCTCTATCACACTCAATCCATTATCCCACTATAGATGCCAAGGTCTTAAGGATTCCTTAAGGCAAAGCACAGTCTAGAGAAATAACCTTGTCCCTTAGTGTTTTTTTTTTTTTTTTTTTTTTTTTTTTTTTTTTTTTTTTTTTTTGATGTCTAACTAATCTCAATTCTATTGGCAATTCTATGGACTATTACACATCCTTAAGATGTCGGCATTTCCTTTTAACGACATTGCATCAACGATCTCACATGCCTATAATCTAACTAATCATACATTGCCACCACAGTAGTTAATGCAAGATTACGCTGTTACAAACAACTTCATATCTTACACCACCACCCACACATAGTAGGAGTAAGATTACACAACATATAGCATACAATGTTTCTTTCACCACTATTAAACAACAGTCGGTGCAAAAGCAAGCAGCTCAATCAATTCATCCTACATTGCTATTAAAGAATAGTCAATGTGGAATCACACAACATCAAACAATTCATCAATACTGTCATTAAGCGACAGCCAAACCAATCACACACAGCACAAACAATGGTTAAGTCCACACCCCAGTCTTGGTAGGACGAACTGCTCTGATACCATTATTGTAACGACCCGTCTTCGTTACAGATTTGTTATACTAAAGATTTTATTTCATTAAATTTTAAAAACTCTCTAATTAGTTTATTGATAAAATATTGGATAATTTTTTTTTTCCGCGATTCCCAAAACTGACAGATAAAATTTAAAGCTTAATTTATAAATATCTCTTATACAAAACTTAACTAAATAAAACTATGTGTACATACATCTTTTCACATGATAAATACATAATACCCCTAACTGGTTCATTTTATACATAAGACCAAACAAAGAAATGGAAAGAAATGATAATGTCTTCAATCCCTCGTATGCTCTATCCACAAACTCTCCAAGAGAAAGATCCACCTAAAAACCATCTGCTCCCCCGAACACGATGTCCGAGATCATCACAGGCACGGACCACATGTGCAAACATTGCAAGGGTAAGCTTACCAAACAAAACTATACATATAAGAAAATAAGTGAATTTCCAATTATTAAGGAAAAGGACGAAAAACTAGATTTTGTATACTTCAAAATACTATATATAATAACTGAAAATGTTATACAAAACTTAGTTCATAAACATATTTATAACATGAATCATCAACAAGATCAACCACATACACCATCACCACTAATCACAATGAGTCATAACATCATAAGTCACACAATTAAAACAATTGCAGTATGATTTATGCAAATGCAGTTTTGACTCAAAATCATTTTGACCCTGCTCCATGGAGACTTCCCCTTTGAGTGTTTAGTAAGTAACTGGCCTACCATTACCTCATGTAATTCAGCTATCAGCCCATACTAAACGCGAATAAACTAAACAGAATTAGGAGGTCAGGATACCCGGAAGGCCACCACGACAGTATCTGCACTCCAGATTACGGTCCTCTGTGGAATTGCCAATATCCTTCACCCCACAGACTATATAATCACAGACTATACAGCCCTGTCTAACTTATTCTGCTCACCCCAAAGATTCAATTCTCAAATCATATTCCTTTCACATGACTACCGCAGTCCCGGTTAGTCAACAAAATCATTTCTCAATCATTTTCATTTCACATGACTACCGCAGTCCCGGTTAGTCAACTAAATCATTTCTCATATATCAACTTGTTTCTCATGACTACCGCAGTCTCGGTTAGTCAACATTTAATCTTTCTTTTCTTTCTTTTCTTTTCTTTTCTTTCTTTTCATGGCTACCGCAGTCCCGGTTAGCCAACATCAATTATTTTTCACTTGAATCTTTGTAAAACCCCCAAAAAGACTCATGCATATGCAATATGTTAATAATCACAATTAAATAAGTAATTTTAAACAATCACCTACAAAAATATAAACATTCAACAATTTCCAACATCATTCACAACACAATCAAGCCAAATCAAGCAATTTCAATCCAACAATAAACCAACCAATCAATTTCAATCCATCAAAACACATCATCCAATCAATCAAACATGATTCCAAACAATTATTTCAAGCTTCTAATATCAATTATATAAATCAATTTAATCTTTTTATGGCTCTTGATCAAATCTTGAATCTAAACCTAACAACATGTTTTTCTACATTCCAAATGGTCTAAAATGAAATTAAATGCCATGATCCTTACATTCTTAGATACGGCATCTCAGTACCCGCCATCTCCAATGGCCAGACGAACCTAACAGCCACTGCCACTTTGTTTTGTGGTTTGATTTTCACATGCAAAGCTTATCAAATAATTTCAAGAAAATTTGGGCATGGTCTCCTTTGTTTTAGGAGCCTTTCCAAGTAATTTAGAGAATCAAAAACAAAAACAATCAGTCCATACACACTCACACAGCCACTGCCAGGAGAATCAAATACCCATTTTTCATCAATTTTAAATTCAACCACCAATCAACTCAACATAAACAGAAAAAGGGGCAGGCATGCTATATGTGATTGAGCCCCCTAACTCTCAACCACACTTAAACTGAAAATATAAATCACAATGAAGCTTCCCTTATCTTGAATCCTTTTTCTCCTTTTCTCCTTTGTCTTCTTTAAATTTTTGGATTTTTCTCCCAAATATTTCTCTCTGAATATAAGATCTCACTGATACAAGCAATTCACATGCACAACAATTTTCAGCACTCTTTGCCCGAGGATCACATTCCTCCCGGTCTCCAATTCACAGTTAATAACAGAACAATCATTAATAACCAATAATCCAATAACTCAAACTCAATCCATCACAAATCATTGCATTCATATTTCTATGGAAACTTCCCTTTTTAGGTGAAATTATTCCTTAACAAGTACAATTAAAGGCATTAAAACCAAATACACAATTAATATAATTAAATTTCATGTGGACACATAGAGCTGTACACACACACCAAAAATTATTTGATGCATCATATCAATTTTAAATTTCATGAGATTTTACAGAGAAACTATACATCATTCATATTTCATCATATAAATTTATCTCACGAAAATTCAACCCACAAATATTATTTTTGAATTAAAAACAGTGGCTGGACATACTCTGTCAAACACAATTCCATATTTTTAGAAAATAGCATATCAAATTCGTTTTATGTGAAATTTTACAGAGAATATCTCCAACATGTGGACCATCACATATAATTTCCTCAGTACCAAAAATCCACCAAAAATACCTTTTTTGAATTTCCAAATCATTATTTCTCCAGAACACAGTTTTCAATAAGAAAATGTAATTAATTACAAAAGGTACTTACAAAATTCTGAGAAAATCCATGGATATTCCACATGGTCAAAAAAGTATTACTAAATTTTCTCAAGACCAAATTCTCACAAAAAGTAATTTTCTACATTTAATTTCTCTACTGTCCAGCTTTTCGGTTTTTCCAACATTAAATCACTAAAAATACTTCCCAGGCTTTTCTGACCTTACAAAAATTCAGAGATGACCCTCATGATGCATAAAATGAACTCATGGTTCTAGTTTTCCAAAATCATGTCCCAAAATTCTTGTAAAAATCAAAACAGTCCCATTCTCAGAATCAACAGTTTTTAAAAATAATTCCGGTAAAAATAGTTACAGTGCTCAAAAAAATCTGAAAAAAATAGCATGATATCCAGAGGCATCAAAACATAAGAAAATGTATTTACATCCTCAAAAACCTGCACGAAAACCGAGACGAAAAATCCACATAGTCACAGGACCCAAATCTCAAGTAGCTTATTTCGGGTTTTCAAAATTATTTACAGACCATCAACAACAGCCACAATCCATATTTAACAAGAAAACAAGGAAATAGCTTAGAAAAAAAAAAAGAAACCCCTACATACCTCGATGAAATCGAAATCCAATCGGTTGGTTTTGAAGCTCTAGTCTCCCTCTATGATATATCCAATTTTAATCGGTAGAAACTTTGATTTGGAGACTCAAATATTAGAAAAAAGATGCAGAGAGAATGAGAGAGAGCAGAGGGTTTCTCGCGGAGGAAGAAGAGAAGAACGAAGAATAAGGGGAAGAGAAGCAGTTCACGCTTCTTAAGTGGCATAATTTTACAATTTTGCTATTTGCAGACACCCTTCCTCTAAGGACACCCCCTCTTCTCTTATTTTTTTTTCTACAACTTACGGAACTTACGTAAATGTTCCAAAAATCTCACAATAACACTATAAATTTAAATTTAATTTCCTTTTATGGTATTTATCAAACACTTAATATACGTTACGAAAAATCACAGTGTTACAATTCTCTCCAACAAGAAAATTTCTAATTAAATCTCTCACTTTCATACTTATTGGGTTTTAATTTTCGGGGTGTTACAAGGACCGTATAATTTGTGATTATATAGTCTGTGGGGATAAGGATATTGGCAATTCCATATGTGGCTGTAATCTGGACAGAGATGCGGTCGTGGTGGCCTTCCTGGGTATCCTGATCTCCTAATTCTGTTTAGTTTATTCGCGTTTAGTAGGGGCTGATGGCTGAATTGCTGTACGTAATGGTAGGCCAGTTACTTACTAAACACTCAAAGGGGAAGTCTCCATGGAGCAGGGTCAAAAATGAATTTGAGTCAAAAATTGCATTTGCATAAATCATACTGCATTTAATTATGTGTGTAATTAATTAAATTGTTATGATGTGTAATTGTTTGAAATTGTTTTATTCTATGAGAAATTAAATGCCTGATCCGGTAATGCTGTCCCCAGATACTAGGGGAGTGTGATTGCAGGTATAAAGAAGAATAATTAGAAGTCACAGATGCAGACATGTTCCAGAGCTATAGGAATATGGGTTTTTGGTTTTAGATACTTTTGTATTAATTAGAAATAATTTTGTACTAGTATTTTCTGTAAATTTTAATAATGTAAATGATAAAGGCAAACTTTGAACTTTAATGGATTGTATTTATTTTCCTTGGAAATTATATATATTTTTTTTATACGTATTAGATGTAAAATTAATTAATTTAGAAGGGGGTTACATTAGTGGTATCAGAGCTCTGGTTATGCATCTCTAGGATTTGTGAGTAATTGGTCTGTTATGTATTTTGCTGTGTTACTTTGATTGAAACTGGTTGTTTATGTGAATTGTTTGTTAGGAATATTATAGGAACAAGGGTAGTAACTGGATCAAAGACTCATTTTCTTTTAGACAGGTAGAGATGTCAGGAAGAGGAAGAGGAAGAGGAAGACCAGCTGCAAATCCCACAGTTGGAAATGATAATATAGCTGAGATGGCCAGAGCCATGAGGGATATGGCTAATGCAGTAACTCAGCAGACTGAGATGTTGGCTAATCAGACACTAGCTCAGCATCCACCTCCACTTGTTGACAGGACCACTTTAACAGATTTTAAGAGGCATGATCCACCTTACTTTAAGGGAGAGTATGATCCAGAGAAAGCTGAAGAGTGGATTCTGAATCTGGAGGATATTTTTGTGGCTATGGAGTGTCCTGATGAGAGGAGGGTGACACATGCAGCCTTTCAGTTACTGAGTGATGCTAGGTTGTGGTGGAAAGCTACCCAGAGGATGTGGGAGAACAGGGGAGAAGTGATCACCTGGGATATCTTCAAGACCTTATTCCTTGAGAAATATTTTCCAGAGACTGTGAGACAAGCCAAAGAGGAAGAGTTTATCAGTTTGACTCAGGGAAGTATGAGTATTCTTGAATATACTTCTAAATTTGAATCTTTGGCCAAATATTCTAAATACTTGCAGATCACTGGAAATGAGGAATGGAAGTGCAGGAGGTATGAAAAAGGCTTAAGATATGAGATTAAGGAAGCCATAGTTCCATTGAGGATTTCTGAGTTCCCTGAATTAATGGATCAGTGCAAAGTAATTGAAGATATGAAAAGGGAGCAAAGATCCAAAATGGCGGGATATGCAAGTAGGAGTAATTTTGGAAGAGGAGGTCCTATGCTAAAAGGAAGGAGTATTCAGCCACAGAAACCATATAGTAGACCCCCACAGTGGCGTCCTGGAGGAGCAGGAGGTACAGGTGGGTTTAGACCTATGGGAGGAGTAAGTGGAGCTGGGAATTCTCAAAAACCCCAGTTAGCAGTCAGGTGTTGGAAATGTGGAAAGGGACACTTGACCAAGGATTGCACTATATCTGGTCCAATCTGTTTTATTTGTGGGAAATTAGGTCATATGGCTAGGGAATGTTCTACACCTAGGAGGGATCAGACTGGGAGAACTGTACAGACTCAGAGACCTACAGCCAGTGGAAGAGTATTTACTTTGAGTGGTACTGAGGCCTCACGGTCTGCAGATCTGATTCAGGACAAGGGTCAAATGAAAGGTAAGTCCTTGACTGTGTTATTTGATTCAGGTGCTACCCATTCATTTATATCTGATGACTGTGTTGAGAATCTGAGCTTGGTTGTGTCACCATTACCCTATACTTTGTTTGTTTCTGTGCCTACATCTAAACCAATCCTAACCTCTCAAATATGTTTGAATTGTATGATAACCATAAGAGATAGACCATTTGTTGTGAATTTGATTTGTTTGCCTTTGACTAGCCTTGATGTGATATTAGGAATGGATTGGTTAGCAGCCAACCATATTCTAATAGACTGTGCCTCTAAATCTGTGATTTTCCCTGAACTTGATGTTTCTAGACTTAAACCTGTCCAACCCAAAGAAATATCATTTAAAAGTGAAATTCAAAAATACATGTTATCATCTCTTAGAACTAAAGAAGATAAAATTGAAATTGACTCTGTGCTAGTTGTAAATGAGTATCCTGAAGTTTTTCCTGATGATGTTCCTGGTTTACCTCCTGAGAGAGAGATAGAATTTAGCATTGACTTGATGCCTGGTACTAGACCAATCTCTATGCAACCCTATAGAATGGCACCATTGGAATTAACTGAATTAAAGAAACAATTGGAAGAGTTGCTAGAAAAACAATTTATAAGACCTAGTGTGTCACCATGGGGAGCCCCAGTGTTATTAGTTAAAAAGAAAGATGGGGGATCTAGGTTATGTATAGATTATAGACAATTAAATAAAGTAACTATAAAGAATAAATATCCTTTACCTAGAATAGATGATTTAATGGATCAACTTAAGGGAGCAACAATTTTTTCTAAAATAGATTTAAGGTCTGGGTACCATCAAATTAGAGTTAAAAAGGAAGACATACCCAAGACTGCTTTTCGGACTAGATATGGACATTATGAATATCAAGTGATGCCATTTGGAGTAACTAATGCACCAGCCGTGTTTATGGATTATATGAATAGGGTGTTTAGACAATATTTAGATAATTTTGTAGTAGTATTTATAGATGACATATTAATATATTCTAAAAATAAAGAAGAACATGAAAATCATCTCAGAATAATATTAGAAACTTTAAAAGATAGAAAATTATTTGCAAAAATGTCTAAATGTGAATTTTGGTTAGAGGAAGTAAAATTTTTGGGGCATGTAATTTCTAAAGAGGGAATAAGTGTAGATCCTTCTAAGGTAGAAGCGGTTTTGGAATGGGAGAGACCTAAAACAGTAACTGAGATTAGGAGTTTCTTAGGATTAGCTGGGTATTATAGAAGATTTATTGAAGGGTTTTCTAAGATAGCTGGACCATTAACTGAATTAACTAGGAAAAACCAACCTTTTGTGTGGAGTGAAAGTTGTGAGAAAAGTTTTCAAGAGTTGAAAGATAAATTGACTACCTCACCAGTTTTAATTTTACCTGACCCAAATGAACCCTATGATGTATATTGTGATGCTTCTTATCAAGGGTTAGGATGTGTGTTAATGCAGAATAGGAAAGTGGTAGCATATGTGTCTAGGCAGTTGAGACCACATGAGAGAAATTATCCTACACATGATTTAGAATTAGCTGCCATAGTGTTTGCTTTGAAAATTTGGAGACATTATTTGTATGGGTCTAAATTTAATGTGTATAGTGACCATAAGAGTTTAAAATATTTGTTTGATCAAAAGGAACTTAACATGAGACAAAGAAGATGGATGGAGTTTATTAAAGACTATGATTTTCAATTAATGTATCATCCAGGAAAAGCTAATGTAGTAGCAGATGCCTTAAGTAGGAAAATTGTACATGTGTCAACTATGATGATTAAAGAATTAGAATTAATAGAACAATTTAGAGATTTGAACTTGTGTACGGTTAGAGAAAAAGATAAAATTCAATTAGGAAGGATTACCATTGCTAATGATTTTTTGGAAGATATTAGGAAGAAACAAGATGTAGATACATTCATTCAAGAAAAGAAAGCGTTAATAGGAACAGATAAAGTAAAAGAATTTAATTTGGGAACAGATGGAATTATTAGATTTAAAAATAGAATTTGTGTACCTAATAACCAAGAATTAAAAGAATTAATTTTAGAAGAAGGACATAAAAGTAAATTAAGTATTCACCCTGGAACTACAAAAATGTACAAAGATTTAAAAGAAATGTTTTGGTGGCCTAAGATGAAGAAAGAGGTAACAGAATATGTAGCTAGATGTTTAACTTGTCAAAAAGCAAAAATTGAACATCAGAAACCCTCTGGCATGTTACAACCTTTAGAAATACCTGTGTGGAAATGGGATAGTATATCAATGGATTTTGTAGTAGGATTACCTAGAACTAATAAAAATTGTGATTCTATTTGGGTAATTGTAGATAGATTAACTAAATCAGCACATTTTCTTCCAATAAATATTAGGTATTCTTTAGAAAGATTGGCTCAATTGTATATAAAAGAAATAGTTAAATTACATGGGGTACCTACTAGTATAGTATCAGATAGAGATCCTAGATTTGTTTCTAAATTTTGGAGAGAATTTCAGAAAGCCTTAGGAAGTAGATTACATCTTAGTTCAGCATATCACCCTCAGACAGATGGCCAAACAGAAAGAACCATTCAATCATTAGAAGATCTTTTGAGAGCATGTACATTAGAAGAGAAAGGGAATTGGGAAGATATATTACCTCTAGTAGAATTTACATATAATAATAGTTATCATTCTAGTATAGGTATGGCTCCTTATGAAGCATTGTATGGTAGGAAATGTAGGACACCTTTGGTATGGTATCAGGATGGTGAGAATCTTTTGATAGGTCCAGACATTATTCAGCAAACCACTGAGAAAGTAAAATTTATTCAGGAGAAAATGAAAACTGCACAGAGTAGACAGAAAAATTATGCAGATAAAAGAAGAAAACCTTTGGAATTTCAGGAAAGTGAACATGTCTTTTTGAAAGTCACACCAACAACTGGGGTTGGCAGAGCAATAAAGTCTAAGAAACTAACTCCTAAATTTATTGGACCTTACCAAATTCTCAGAAAAATTGGACCTATGGCCTATCAAATAGCCTTACCACCCTTTTTGTCAAACCTCCATGATGTGTTCCATGTGTCACAACTAAGACAGTACATCTCAGATCCTTCACATGTCATTGAACCTGATCAAATACAGGTAAAGGAAAACCTAACATTTGAAACAAAGCCTGTTAAGATTGAGGACAAAAGGATTAAGTACCTGAGAGGTAAAGAAATTTCTCTGGTTAAGGTTATTTGGGATGATATCAGAGGTGATGCTACATGGGAGTTAGAGGAGAAAATGCGAGAAGCATATCCTCATTTGTTTGTATAGTTATTTAGTTGTATAGTTGTATGATTGTATATTTGTATTAGAAATTTCGAGGACGAAATTTTTATTAGTAGGGGAGAACTGTAACATCCTCATTTTACTATTTGTACGCATTTATATATGTACATTATGAACACTTATGCACTGTATTTTATAAAACTCTATGAACATATTTTCTTAATGAAATTAATACAGTTCTACTCAGAAGATTTTTCTGAATTTCTAAATGTCTTCGTTTTTGCTGAAATTAATTGTTGACTGGACTGCTATGTCAGACAGCTGTCCAGGATAAATTTTCAAGTATAGAATTTTGAACTCAATTATAACTTAAAAGAAAGGTAATAGAATATAGATTAAAAATATATACAGATAAAGAATTAAAATGCTTATTCAGAATTGTTAGGATTTTCTGAAAGTTAGAACTTTGAGAAATTATTACGGTAAAATTTTAAGACAGAAAATTTAGAGAAAATTCATAGGATATCTATAGAATTATCTAATAATTGTAATATACTTAGAATAATTATTAAAAATGTTTAACCAAGAAAAATTTAATTTAGAACCTTAACCAATCAAAAAGTGACAACTTAGGCTTTTCTAAGATCACTAAATTAAGCTAATTTGGCTTGGATTAAGAGATAAGTAAGACACTACCCCAAGGTTTTTGATAGTAAGGAATTCAATGGTGGTGTTATTTTCTTCAAATTCTAATTAGTTTGTAAGATAATTAACAGCCCTAAATTATTCTAGAAAATTCCATTAAATTACCTACAAATGTTGACTTTTGACCTTTTGGAAGGCAAGTCACTTGCTGCACTCCTTTGGCTGTCCAAGTGGATGGGGAAGCTTGGAGAACTGATCTCCCTTGGCCAATAGGGGCTGCTGGACGTGCAGGAGCTGCTGGATGTGAAGGAAACATCCAATTTGGTTAATTCTTGGTTTAATGAAGCAAATAACTTAAGAAAAAAGGCAAAAAGTCACAAAAGCTATTTTTCTCTCCAAAACAGAACCGTGAGACTCCAAAACCCAGCAGCTGCAGTTCTTCATTAAATTTCATCTTAACTTCACCATTTCAACTCAAATTAAGAAACCAAACCATCCAAACTTCCAAAACACAAAGCTAATTCGGCTAGTAGAGAAAGAATTGGAGAAAATCTCAAAAATTCCTACAAGACCAAGGAGTGAGGGAGAAAGGAATTCAAGGCTTTTTCTTCAATTAAAGAGTCTAAGGTAAGGATCTAGGCATTTAATTTCAATTAGAACCCTTGGAATTAGAAGAAAACATGTTGTAGGGTTAAATTCAATTTGTGACCTAGAATCATGAAAACTTGAAATTGATTTAGGGGTTTTGTGTTTTTGATGCTTGTGATTGTAATTCATGGATTGAAATGAGGTGTGATTCAATTTTGATGTGTTGTGATGGTTGAAATTTTGGTTGCTTGATTTTGATTGAAGTGTGATTTGATTGAATTTTGGTTGGAATTGGAGTTTGTAGCTTTGGAAGAATTGTTGAGAATGGCTTGTAGACCATTCGGCCAGCCCTAAATGCAAGGGATATTATGTGGAAATTTTTATAAAACCAAGGGCAAAATGGTCATTTTACATGTAGGGACACATTGGGTATTTTGGAAAAAGATTGAGGGCATTTTCGGAAATTATTAAAAATACTAATGTTATAATGTAAATTGCTTAAATTTTTATATCCTTGTATGTTAATGTGTACAAATTATTTATTTGATTGTGGTCATGAATAAAATTCATTAGCATGAGTCTTTTTGGGGGATTTATAAAAGTATCAAATGAGAAATGAATTGTTGACTAACCGGGACTGCGGTAGTCATGTGAAATGAAACTGATTGAGAAATGAATTGTTGACTAACCGGGACTGCGGTAGTCATGTGAAATGAAACTGGTTGAGAAATGAATTGTTGACTAACCGGGACTGCGGTAGTCATGTGAAATGAAAATGATTGAGAAAGGATTTTTGGGGTGAGTAGAATTTGTTAAACAGGATCGTATAATCTGTGATTATATAGTCTGTGGGGATAAGGATATTGGCAATTCCATATGTGGCTGTAATCTGGACAGAGATGCGGTCGTGGTGGCCTTCCTGGGTATCCTGATCTCCTAATTCTGTTTAGTTTATTCGCGTTTAGTAGGGGCTGATGGCTGAATTGCTGTACGTAATGGTAGGCCAGTTACTTACTAAACACTCAAAGGGGAAGTCTCCATGGAGCAGGGTCAAAAATGAATTTGAGTCAAAAATTGCATTTGCATAAATCATACTGCATTTAATTATGTGTGTAATTAATTAAATTGTTATGATGTGTAATTGTTTGAAATTGTTTTATTCTATGAGAAATTAAATGCCTGATCCGGTAATGCTGTCCCCAGATACTAGGGGAGTGTGATTGCAGGTATAAAGAAGAATAATTAGAAGTCACAGATGCAGACATGTTCCAGAGCTATAGGAATATGGGTTTTTGGTTTTAGATACTTTTGTATTAATTAGAAATAATTTTGTACTAGTATTTTCTGTAAATTTTAATAATGTAAATGATAAAGGCAAACTTTGAACTTTAATGGATTGTATTTATTTTCCTTGGAAATTATATATATTTTTTTTATACGTATTAGATGTAAAATTAATTAATTTAGAAGGGGGTTACATTTGGGAGGTGAAATAATAAAAAGATTATAACTTTTTTTGGTGAGATCTAGATAGATCATTCCTTTCCAAGTTGGCATAAAATGCGAGAGGACCCAAAAAAATAATTTCAGGATATCTCGTTTGATTTTATTAAAAAAAAGGCATACCTCCTCTCATTCATAACGGAAAGTATTATAAACGTTGTGATAAAAAAATAATAAAGGAAACTATCAATGTGATTGTTATCTTTTTAACCTGATTGGTAATTGTCGTAGAAATATCAAAATTTCATGATATGTTTGGGAGGTGAAATAATAAAAAGATTATAACTTTTTTTGGTGAGATCTAGAAAGATCATTCCTTTCCAAGTTGGCATAAAATGAGAGAGGACCTAAAAAATTAATTTCAGGATATCTCGTTTGATTTTATTAAAAAAAAGGCATACCTCCTCTCATTCATAACGGAAAGTATTATAAACATTGTGATAAAAAACTAATAAGGGAACTATCGTCGTGATTGTTATCTTTTTAACGTGATTGGTAATTGTCGTAGAAATATCAAAATTTCACAATATGTTTGGGAGGTGAAATAATAAAAAGATTATAACTTTTTTTGGTGAGATCTAGAACGATCATTCCTTTCCAAGTTGGTATAAAATGAGAGAGGCGCTAAAAAAATAATTTCAGGATATCTCGTTTGATTTTATTTAAAAAAGGCATACTTCCTCTCATTCATAACGGAAAGTATTATAAACGTTGTGATAAAAAAATAATAAAGGAAACTATCAATGTGATTGTTATCTTTTTAACCTGATTGGTAATTGTCGTAGAAATATCAAAATTTCACGATATGTTTGGGAGGTGAAATAATAAAAAGATTATAACTTTTTTTGGTGAGATCTAGAAAGATCATTCCTTTCCAAGTTGGCATAAAATGAGAGAGGACCTAAAAAATTAATTTCAGGATATCTCGTTTGATTTTATTAAAAAAAAGGCATACCTCCTCTCATTCATAACGGAAAGTATTATAAACATTGTGATAAAAAACTAATAAAGGGACTATCGTCGTGATTGTTATCTTTTTAACGTGATTGGTAATTGTCGTAGAAATATCAAAATTTCACAATATGTTTGGGAGGTGAAATAATAAAAAGATTATAACTTTTTTTGGTGAGATCTACAACGATCATTCCTTTCCAAGTTGGTATAAAATGAGAGAGGCCCTAAAAAAATAATTTCAGGATATCTCGTTTGATTTTATTTAAAAAAGGCATACCTCCTCTCATTCATAACGCAAATTATTATAAACATTGTGATAAAAAACTAATAAAGGAACTATCAACGTCATTTTTATCTTTTTAACGTGATTGGTAATTGTCGTAGAAATATCAAAATTTCACAATATGTTTGGGAGGTGAAATAATAAAAAGATTATAAATTTTTTTGGTGAGATCTAGAAAGATCATTCCTTTCCAAGTTGGCATAAAATGAGAGAGGACCTAAAAAAATAATTTCAGGATATCTCGTTTGATTTTATTAAAAAAAGGCATACCTCCTCTCATTCATAACGGAAATTATTATAAACGTTGTGATAAAAAACTAATAAAGGAACTATCAGCGTGATTTTTATCTTTTTAACGTGATTGATAATTGTCGTAGAAATATCAAAATTTCACGATATGTTTGGGAGGTGAAATAATAAAAAGATTATAACTTTTTTTGGTGAGATCTAGATAGATCATTCCTTTCCAAGTTGGCATAAAATGAGAGAGGACCTAAAAAAATAATTTCAGGATATCTCGTTTGATTTTATTAAAAAAAGGCATACCTCCTCCCATTCATAACGGAAAGTATTATAAACGTTGTGACAAAAAATTCATAAAGGAAACTATCAACGTGATTGTTATCTTTTTAACGTGATTATTCATTGTCGTAGAAATATCAAAATTTCACGATATGTTTGGGAGGTGAAATAATAAAAAGATTAAAACTTTTTTTGGTGAGATCTAGAAAGATCATTCGTTTCCAAGTTGGTATAAAATGAGAGAGGCCCTAAAAAAATAATTTCAGGATATCTCGTTTGATTTTATTTAAAAAAGGCATACCTCCTCTCATTCATAACGCAAATTATTATAAACGTTGTGATAAAAAAACTAATAAAGGAACTATCAGCGTGATTTTTATCTTTTTAACGTGATTGGTAATTGTCGAAGAAATATCAAAATTTCACGATATGTTTGGGAGGTGAAATAATAAAAAGATTATAACTTTTTTTGGTGAGATCTAGATAGATCATTCCTTTCCAAGTTGGCATAAAATGAGAGAGGACCTAAAAAAATAATTTCAGGATATCTCGTTTGATTTTATTAAAAAAAGGCATACCTCCTCCCATTCATAACGGAAAGTATTATAAACGTTGTGACAAAAAATTAATAAAGGAAACTATCAACGTGATTGTTATCTTTTTAACGTGATTATTCATTGTCGAAGAAATATCAAAATTTCACGATATGTTTGGGAGGTGAAATAATAAAAAGATTATAACTTTTTTTGGTGAGATCTAGAAAGATCATTCCTTTCCAAGTTGGTATAAAATGAGAGAGGCCCTAAAAAAATAATTTCAGGATATCTCGTTTGATTTTATTTAAAAAAGGCATACCTCCTCTCATTCATAACGCAAATTATTATAAACGTTGTGATAAAAAACTAATAAAGGAACTATCAGCGTGATTTTTATCTTTTTAACGTGATTGGTAATTGTCGAAGAAATATCAAAATTTCACGATATGTTTGAGAGGTGAAATAATAAAAAGATTATAACTTTTTTGGGTGAGATCTAGAAAGATCATTTCTTTCCAAGTTGGCATAAAATGTGAGAGGACCTAAAAAAAATAATTTCAGGATATCTAGTTTGATTTTATTAAAAAAAAAGCATACCTCCTCTCATTCATAACGGAATTTGTTATAAACATTGTGATAAAAAACTAACAAAGGAACTATCAGGGTGATTGTTATCTTTTTAACGTGATTGGTAATTGTCGAAGAAATATAAAAATTTCACGATATGTTTGGGAGGTGAAATAATAAAAAGATTATAACTTTTTTTGGTGAGATCTAGATAGATCATTCCTTTCCAAGTTGGCATAAAATGAGAGAGGACCTAAAAAAATAATTTCAGGATATCTCGTTTGATTTTATTAAAAAAAGGCATACCTCCTCTCATTCATAACGGAAATTATTATAAACGTTGTGATAAGAAACTAATAAAGGAACTATCAGTGTGATTGTTATCTTTTTAATGTGATTGGTAATTGTCGTAGAAATATCAAAATTTCACGATATGTTTGGGAGGTGAAATAATAAAAAGATTATAACTTTTTTTGGTGAGATCTAGATAGATCATTCCTTTCCAAGTTGGCATAAAATGAGAGAGGACCTAAAAAAATAATTTCAGGATATCTCGTTTGATTTTATTAAAAAAAGGCATACCTCCTCCCATTCATAACGGAAAGTATTATAAACATTGTGACAAAAAATTAATAAAGGAAACTATCAACGTGATTGTTATCTTTTTAACGTGATTATTCATTGTCGTAGAAATATCAAAATTTCACGATATGTTTGGGAGGTGAAATAATAAAAAGATTATAACTTTTTTTGGTGAGATCTAGAAAGATCATTCCTTTCCAAGTTGGTATAAAATGAGAGAGGTCCTAAAAAAAAATTTCAGGATTTCTCGTTTGATTTTATTTAAAAAAGGCATACCTCCTCTCATTCATAACGCAAATTATTATAAACGTTGTGATAAAAAACTAATAAAGGAACTATCAGCGTGATTTTTATCTTTTTAACGTGATTGGTAATTGTCGAAGAAATATCAAAATTTCACGATATGTTTGAGAGGTGAAATAATAAAAAGATTATAACTTTTTTGGGTGAGATCTAGAAAGATCATTCCTTTCCAAGTTGGCATAAAATGTGAGAGGCCCTAAAAAAAATAATTTCAGTATATCTAGTTTGATTTTATTAAAAAAAAGCATACCTCCTCTCATTCATAACGGAATTTGTTATAAACATTGTGATAAAAAACTAACAAAGGAACTATCAGCGTGATTGTTATCTTTTTAACGTGATTGGTAATTGTCGAAGAAATATCAAAATTTCACGATATGTTTGGGAGGTGAAATAATAAAAAGATTATAACTTTTTTTGGTGAGATCTAGATAGATCATTCCTTTCCAAGTTGGCATAAAATGAGAGAGGACCTAAAAAAATAATTTCAGGATATCTCGTTTGATTTTATTAAAAAAAGGCATACCTCCTCTCATTCATAACGGAAATTATTATAAACGTTGTGATAAAAAACTAATAAAGGAACTATCAGCGTGATTGTTATCTTTTTAACGTGATTGGTAATTGTCGTAGAAATATCAAAATTTCACGATATGTTTGGGAGGTGAAATAATAAAAAGATTATAACTTTTTTTGGTGAGATCTAGATAGATCATTCCTTTCCAAGTTGGCATAAAATGAGAGAGGACCTAAAAAAATAATTTCAGGATATCTCGTTTGATTTTATTAAAAAAAGGCATACCTCCTCCCATTCATAACGGAAAGTATTATAAACATTGTGACAAAAAATTAATAAAGGAAACTATCAACGTGATTGGTATCTTTTTAACGTGATTATTCATTGTCGTAGAAATATCAAAATTTCACGATATGTTTGGGAGGTGAAATAATAAAAAGATTATAACTTTTTTTGGTGAGATCTAGAAAGATCATTCGTTTCCAAGTTGGTATAAAATGAGAGAGGCCCTAAAAAAATAATTTCAGGATGTCTCGTTTGATTTTATTTAAAAAAGGCATACCTCCTCTCATTCATAACGCAAATTATTATAAACGTTGTGATAAAAAACCAATAAAGGAACTATCAGCGTGATTTTTATCTTTTTAACGTGATTGGTAATTGTCGTATTTATATATGTATATTATGAACACTTATGCACTGTATTTTACAAAACTTTATGAACATATTTTCTTAATGAAATTAATACAGTTCTACTCAGAAGAATTTTCTGAATTTACAAATCTCTTTGTTTTTGCTAAAATTGATAGTTGACTGGACTGCTATGTCAGACAGCTGTCCAGGATAGATTTTCAAGTGTGGAATTTTGGACTAATCTGTAACTTAATAAAAAGGTAATTGAATATGGATTAAAAATATATATAGTTAAAGAATTAAAATGCTAATTTCAAATTGTTAGAATTTTATGAAAGTTAGAACTCTAAGAAATTCTTACGATAAAATTCTAAGGCAGAAAATTAAGAGAAAATTCGTATGACATCTATGGAATTATCTAATAATTTTAATATACTTAGAATAATTATTAAAAATGTTTAACCAAGAAAAATTAAATTTAGAGCATTAACCAATCAAAGGGTGACAACTCAAATTTTCTAATGTCACTAAATTAAGCTAATTAGACTTGGATTAAGAGATAAGTGATACACTACCCCAATGTTTTTGATAGTGAGGAATCCAATGGTGGTATTAGTTTCTTCAAATTCTAATTAGTTTGTAAGATAATTAAGAGCCCTAAAAATATTCTAGAAAAGTCTACATCTTTGACCTATTGACCAAGCTAGTTGGAAGGTCACACAAGGCACAATTTTGGGACGTTCAAGTGGGGCTGGAAATTTAGCCAAATTGGCTGCCTCATTGTTACGTGAATTACTACCCTTGGACAGCAGCTGGATGGGAAGATTTAATTAAATTGAGTGAAGAAGAAAAGTCTACAAAATTGCCTACAATTATTGACTTTTGGCCAAGCAAATGGCAAGTCACGTAGGGAACTTTCTTGGCTGTCCAAGTGGGCTGGAGACTTAGCTAAATTGGCTGCCCCATTCTCACGTAAGTGACTGCCTTTGGCCAGCAGCTGGACGTGAAACACTAATTAAATAGGGTGCAGAAAAATTAATTAAAATATAAGAAATCAACACAAAGGAAAAAGCAAGCAAAGCTAGCTCTCAAAAACTCTCCACCCGTGAGCTCTCTGTCCAGCAGCCCCTTCATTTTCTTTTCACCTTTTCTTCTAAAAATCAAGAGAGAAACCAATCTAAACCTCACAAAATTTAAACCACCTTCAACCAAAGAGAAGAGAATTAGGAGAAAAAGCTCAAAATTCCAAAAGACAAGAAGACCAAGGAGGAAGGGAGTAAAAGGATTCAAGGGTTTTTCATCAAAATAAGGATTCAAGGTAAGGATCTAGGCATTTAATTTCAATTAGAACCCTTGGAATTAGAAGAAAACATGTTGTAGGCTTAGATTAAAATTTTGACCTAGAATCATGAAAACTTGAAATTGATTTAGGGGTTTTGTGTTTTTTATGCTTGTGATTGCAATTCATGGATTGGAATGATGTTTGATTGAATTTTAAGGTGTTGTAATGGTTGAAATTTGGTTTGTTGAATTTTGATTGAATTTGTGATTTGATTGAATTTTGGTTGGAATTGGAGTTTGTAGCTTTGGAAGAATTGTTGAGAATGGCTTGTAGACCATTCGGCCAGCCCTAAATGCAAGGGATATTATGTGGAAATTTTTATAAAACCAAGGGCAAAATGGTCATTTTACATGTAGGGACACATTGGGTATTTTGGAAAAAGATTGAGGGCATTTTCGGAAATTATTAAAAATACTAATGTTATAATGTAAATTGCTTAAATCTTTGTATCCTTGTATGTTAATGTGTACAAATTATTTATTTGATTGTGATCATGAACAAAATTCATTAGCATGAGTCTTTTTGGGGGATTTATAAAAGTATCAAATGAGAAAGAATTATGTTGACTAACCAGGACTGTGGTAGTCATGAAAATTGAGTTGATCTATGAGAAATGACTTTTGTTGACTAACCGGGACTGCGGTAGTCATGTGAAATGAAACTGATTGAGAAATGAATTGTTGACTAACCGGGACTGCGGTAGTCATGTGAAATGAAAATGATTGAGAAAGGATTTTTGGGGTGAGTAGAATTTGTTAAACAGGACCGTATAATCTGTGATTATATGGTCTGTGGGGATAAGGATATTGGCAATTCCATATGTGGCTGTAATCTGGACAGAGATGCGGTCGTGGTGGCCTTCCTGGGTATCCTGATCTCCTAATTCTGTTTAGTTTATTCGCGTTTAGTAGGGGCTGATGGCTGAATTGCAGTATGTAATGGTAGGTCAGTTACTTACTAAACACTCAAAGGGGAAGTCTCCATGGAGCAGGGTCAAAAATGAATTTGAGTCAAAAATTGCATTTGCATAAATCATACTGCATTTAATTATGTGTGTAATTAATTAAATTGTTATGATGTGTAATTGTTTGAAATTGTTTTATTCTATGAGAAATTAAATGCCTGATCCGGTAATGCTGTCCCCAGATACTAGGGGAGTGTGATTGCAGGTATAAAGAAGAATAATTAGAAGTCACAGATGCAGACATGTTCCAGAGCTATAGGAATATGGGTTTTTGGTTTTTAGATACTTTTGTATTAATTAGAAATAATTTTGTAATAGTATTTTCTGTAAATTTTAATAATGTAAATTATAATGACAAACTTTGAACTTAATGGATTGTATTTATTTTCCTTGGAAACTATTCTTTTTTTATATATTAGAGGTAAAATTAATTAATTAGAAGGGGGTTACATAACGCAAATTATTATAAATGTTGTGATAAAAAACTAATAAAGGAACTATCAGCGTGATTTTTATCTTTTTAACGTGATTGGTAATTGTCGTAGAAATATCAAAATTTCACGATATGTTTGGGAGGTGAAATAATAAAAAGATTATAACTTTTTTTGGTGAGATCTAGATAGATCATTCCTTTCCAAGTTGGCATAAAATGAGAGAGGACCTAAAAAAATAATTTCAGGATATCTCGTTTGATTTTATTAAAAAAAGGCATACCTCCTCCCATTCATAACGGAAAGTATTATAAACATTGTGACAAAAAATTAATAAAGGAAACTATCAACGTGATTGTTATCTTTTTAACGTGATTATTAATTGTCGTAGAAATATCAAAATTTCACGATATGTTTGGGAGGTGAAATAATAAAAAGTTTATAACTTTTTTTGCTGAGATCTAGAAATATCATTCCTTTCCAAGTTGGCATAAAATGAGAGAGGACCTAAAAAAATAATTTTAGGATATCTCGTTTGATTTTATTAATAAAAGGCATACCTCCTCTCATTCATAACGGAAATTATTATAAATGTTGTGATAAAAAACTAATAAAGGAACTATCAGCGTGATTTTTATCTTTTTAACGTGATTGGTAATTGTCGTAGAAATATCAAAATTTCACGATATGTTTGGGAGGTGAAATAATAAAAAGATTATAACTTTTTTTGGTGAGATCTAGAAAGATGATTCCCTTCCAACTTGGCATAAAATGAGCGAGGACATCAAAAAATAATTTCAGGATATCTCGTTTGATTTTATTATAAAAAGGGATACGTCCTCTCATTCAAAACGGAAAGTATTATAAACATTGTGACAAAAAATTAATAAAGGAAACTATCAACGTGATTGTTATCTTTTTAACGTGATTATTCATTGTCGTAGAAATATCAAAATTTCACGATATGTTTGGGAGGTGAAATAATAAAAAGATTATAACTTTTTTTTGGTGAGATCTAGAAAGATCATTCCTTTCCAAGTTGGTATAAAATGAGAGAGGCCCTAAAAAAATAATTTCAGGATATCTCGTTTGATTATATTTAAAAAAGGCATACCTCCTCCCATTCATAACGCAAAGTATTATAAACATTGTGACAAAAAACTAATAAAGGAACTATCAGCGTGATTTTTATCTTTTTAACGTGATTATTCATTGTCGTAGAAATATCAAAATTTCACGATATGTTTGGGAGGTGAAATAATAAAAAGATTATAACTTTTTTTGGTGAGATCTAGATAGATCATTCCTTTCCAAGTTGGCATAAAATGAGAGAGGACCTAAAAAAATAATTTCAGGATATCTAGTTTGATTTTATTAAAAAAAAGCATACCTCCTCTCATTCATAACGGAATTTGTTATAAACATTGTGATAAAAAACTAACAAAGGAATTATCAGCGTGATTGTTATATTTTTAACGTGATTGGTAATTGTCGAAGAAATATCAAAATTTCACGATATGTTTGGGAGGTGAAATAATAAAAAGATTATAACTTTTTTTGGTGAGATCTAGATAGATCATTCCTTTCCAAGTTGGCATAAAATGCGAGAGGACCCAAAAAAATAATTTAAGGATATCTCGTTTGATTTTATTAAAAAAAAGGCATACCTCCTCTCATTCATAACGGAAAGTATTATAAACGTTGTGATAAAAAAATAATAAAGGAAACTATCAATGTGATTGTTATCTTTTTAACCTGATTGGTAATTGTCGTAGAAATATCAGAATTTCACGATATGTTTGGGAGCTGAAATAATAAAAAGATTATAACTTTTTTTGGTGAGATCTAGAAAGATCATTCCTTTCCAAGTTGGCATAAAATGAGAGAGGACCTAAAAAATTAATTTCAGGATATCTCGTTTGATTTTATTAAAAAAAAAAAGGCATACCTCCTCTCATTCATAACGGAAAGTATTATAAACATTGTGATAAAAAACTAATAAAGGAACTATCGTCGTGATTGTTATCTTTTTAACGTGATTGGTAATTGTCGTAGAAATATGAAAATTTCACAATATGTTTGGGAGGTGAAATAATAAAAAGATTATAACTTTTTTTTGTGAGATGTAGAACGATCATTCCTTTCCAAGTTGGTATAAAATGAGAGAGGCCCTAAAAAAATAATTTCAGGATATCTCGTTTGATTTTATTTAAAAAAGGCATACCTCCTCTCATTCATAACGCAAATTATTATAAACATTGTGATAAAAAACTAATAAAGGAACTATCAACGTCATTTTTATCTTTTTAACGTGATTGGTAATTGTCGTAGAAATATCAAAATTTCACAATATGTTTGGGAGGTGAAATAATAAAAAGATTATAACTGTTTTTGGTGAGATCTAGAAAGATCATTCCTTTCCAAGTTGGCATAAAATGAGAGAGGACCTAAAAAAATAATTTCAGGATATCTCGTTTGATTTTATTAAAAAAAGGCATACCTCCTCTCATTCATAACGGAAATTATTATAAATGTTGTGATAAAAAATTAATAAAGGAACTATCAGCGTGATTTTTATCTTTTTAACGTGATTGGTAATTGTCGTAGAAATATCAAAATTTCACGATATGTTTGGTAGGTGAAATAATAAAAAGATTATAACTTTTTTTGGTGAGATCTAGAAAGATCATTCCTTTCCAAGTTGGCATAAAATGAGAGAGGACCTAAAAAAATAATTTCAGGATATATTGTTTGATTTTATTAAAAAAAGGCATACCTCCTCCCATTCATAACGAAAAGTATTATAAACGTTGTGACAAAAAATTAATAAAGGAAACTATCAACGTGATTGTTATCTTTTTAACGTGATTATTCATTGTCGTAGAAATATCAAAATTTCACGATATGTTTGGGAGGTGAAATAATAAAAAGATTATAACGTTTTTTTGGTGAGATCTGTAACGACCCATCTTCGTTACATATTTGTTATACTAAAACATTCTGTTAAATATTATTATATGAAATTACGTAGAAATTTTTCACATTTAACACATATTATATGTACCTACTTTACTACATATAATATACATCATCACACCATAAAAGTATTAAGTCTAGCTTTACAAAACTTAAATATATATATGTACATACAATACCAAAAAGAGTCCTCTTATAAAGGACATTCACAACAATCTAAGTATTTATACATATGTCCTAAGCTGGTCCCCATACTATGTACATATATACTATAACATATCCAAAAAGAGGGATCTCATCCCATCTTCAATATCTACATCCGCTTCAGTCATGAGCGGCCTAAGAACCTGCAACATCATCACGCTCTGCTCCCGTGCCAACCACACGATCATTGCAGTAAAACAACACAAACACAAAATGCAAGGGTAAGCTTATTTACAAAAGAATGATAGGATTTGATCAAAGGAAAATTTAGAATAAATCAACAATAATAATTCAGATCACATCACACATCAATACATACATCAATTTTATATACAATTTCATTATGCAATGTCATGCTGACTCGACTCCATGGAGATTTCTACAACTTTTGGGCGGTCCCCCTAGGCCCCATCCCCTACCATAGTCTCACTTTTGACCATTCAGGGAGTCCCTTGAGCTACCATGTGGAGGAAGTGTGGATTTAATCGAATATAGACAAGTGTTGGTATTGGCTTACCTCTGTCAGGTTTGCAAAACCTTCCATCTATAGGAATTCGCCCACTTGTCTATTCTATAGGCCCACCGTTGGCCACCACGAAAACCTCCGGCACTAGGTTGAGAGCCTACCTAGCACCCTCAACTTACGTGCCTACCCATATGCAATGTAATGTTACAAGCCAAACAACTTTGATTGCCACAAGTTCCCTCTATGTTATAAATTCACAATTTTTCTCAAATTCTGCTTATCAACCCATCTAGCAATTCAATAGGCTCAAGTAAGGTATTCTCACACTTTGAATAATTACTCACAACACAACACTTAAAAATGTGAATTTCCTAACATAGCTCTAGAACTAAAGTTGTGGCCTATCCAACATCATCATTCAACATTAATAACTCTAATAATTATATCACATTAACAAAATTGACCAAATGAGGTCGATTTCTCTTTGACAGTACTGAATGTGACTTTCCAGTGAACATGGTTCAAAGAAAGTAAGTTTTCTAACACTTCCAAAACTTGTTTTGAGCTGAAATTTTTACAGGATAAAGATAACACATTTCTATTTCAAAATTGATATCCCATGTCCTCAAATTCGTTCCCAATTGTTCCCAGTAAAATTTCTCTAACAGCCTAAATTTCAGACTCCAAACAGAGCTCCAAACCCTTGCCCTGTTCCTTTTCAAAAATTTAATTTAGGAATTGGACATGATAATTTTTGTAAATTACACAGTTAAAAACCTTGTTTTGTCTAGTTTTTAATAGCACAAAAACGAAAACAAAACATTAAGTGTACAATTAGGAATTTAAGAAAAACCGAGACATGTTCCAGGGGAACTCGAAAAACAGAACAGCCACTTTGTGGGTCACAGATGAACCCTGAGATGAGGTTTTCTCTTCAAGATGTCAAAATAAAAGTTTCTCCATTTCGAGTCTATTTGCATTCAAAACAAATTTCGTGAAAAACCAACGGTTAGATCTTCCAAAAATCACAAAATCGTGGGGACTGTCCAGAGCTGGACGAACCAAACAGCCACTGCCACTTTTATTTTTGGGTAAATCTCACATTGAAAACCTTGTCAAACAATTTTAATAAAATTTGGGCATGGTCTCCTTTGTTTTAGGAGCCTTTCCAAGTAATTTAGATAGTCAAAAACAAAAAAAAATAATCAGTTCATATACACTCACACAGCTACTGCCTGGAAATCAACTACCCATTTTACATCAATTTCAAACTCAATCAAGCAACTCAACATAAACAACAATAGGGGCAGTCATGCTATATGTGGTTGAGCCCCCTAACTCTCAACCACATTTGAACTGAAAATATAATTTCACAAGCAAGCTTCCCTTACCTAAAATTTTGACTGAAAACCTTGAAGAAATTAGGGAGGAGACTTGGTGATTCAAGGAGGATCTCTACCCAACTTTGGCTATGGAATCAACTAGAGAACACCTAATTCAATTCCAAAATAAGCTTCAATCAAATTTTCATCCACCAACAAAAGTTTTACATGAGACCCATTTCATTTCTTGGTAGGAGAAGAAAATGAATTGAAGAGATCAAAGGAGAAGAGAAGAGGTGCTTACCAACTAGAAATCAATCAAAGGAAACTCTAGACAAGGAGAAAAGTCCTTCAATGATGTAGGAATTCAAACTTCCATTAAAGGGAAAGAGAGGTTTCGGAAGAGGAAGGAGGAAGAATTGGAGAAAAGGGAAGAATGAAAGTTCACGGCTGAAATTGGTTTTAATTTACAAAAATTACTTTTGGCACCTATCTCCCTCTAAGGACACCCCCCCTTTCTCTTATTTTTTTTTTTTTTTTTTTTACAACTTACGAAACTTACGTAAAAGTCTCAAAAATCTCGTAATAACCCTATGACACATAACAAAACATAGAACTTAAGTTAATTATTCTATTAATCAATGTAATTTAAATTTAATTTACTCTTGCATTATTAATCACACACTTAATCATACAATTAGGAAAATCACAACATTACAAGATCTAGAAAGATCATTCCTTTCCAAGTTGGTATAAAATGAGAGAGGCCCTAAAAAAATAATTTCAGGATATCTCGTTTGATTTTATTTAAAAAAGGCATACCTCCTCTCATTCATAACGCAAATTATTATAAACGTTGTGATAAAAAACTAATAAAGGAACTATCAGCGTGATTTTTATCTTTTTAACGTGATTGGTAATTGTCGTAGAAATATCAAAATTTCACGATATGTTTGGGAGGTGAAATAATAAAAAGATTATAACTTTTTTTGGTGAGATCTAGATAGATCATTCCTTTCCAACTTGGCATAAAATGAGAGAGGACCTAAAAAAATAATTTCAGGATATCTAGTTTGATTTTATTAAAAAAAAAGCATACCTCCTCTCATTCATAACGGAATTTGTTATAAACATTGTGATAAAAAACTAACAAAGGAATTATCAGCGTGATTGTTATATTTTTAATGTGATTGGTAATTGTCGAAGAAATATCAAAATTTCACGATATGTTTGGGAGGTGAAATAATAAAAAGATTATAACTTTTTTTGGTGAGATCTAGATAGATCATTCCTTTCCAAGTTGGCATAAAATGCGAGAGGACCCAAAAAAATAATTTAAGGATATCTCGTTTGATTTTATTAAAAAAAAGGCATACCTCCTCTCATTCATAACGGAAAGTATTATAAACGTTGTGATAAAAAAATAATAAAGGAAACTATCAATGTGATTGTTATCTTTTTAACCTGATTGGTAATTGTCGTAGAAATATCAGAATTTCACGTTATGTTTGGGAGGTGAAATAATAAAAAGATTATAACTTTTTTTGGTGAGATCTAGAAAGATCATTCCTTTCCAAGTTGGCAGAAAATGAGAGAGGACCTAAAAAATTAATTTCAGGATACCTCGTTTGATTTTATTAAAAAAAAAGGCATACCTCCTCTCATTCATAACGAAAAGTATTATAAATATTGTGATAAAAAACTAATAAAGGAACTATCGTCGTGATTGTTATCTTTTTAACGTGATTGGTAATTGTCGTAGAAATATGAAAATTTCAAAATATGTTTGGGAGGTGAAATAATAAAAAGATTATAACTTTTTTTTGTGAGATCTAGAACGATCATTCCTTTCCAAGTTGGTATAAAATGAGAGAGGCCCTAAAAAAATAATTTCAGGATATCTCGTTTGATTTTATTTAAAAAAGGCATACCTCCTCTCATTCATAACGCAAATTATTATAAACATTGTGATAAAAAACTAATAAAGGAACTATCAACGTCATTTTTATCTTTTTAACGTGATTGGTAATTGTCGTAGAAATATCAAAATTTCACAATATGTTTGGGAGGTGAAATAATAAAAAGATTATAACTTTTTTTGGTGAGATCTAGAAAGATCATTCCTTTCCAAGTTGGCATAAAATGAGAGAGGACCTAAAAAAATAATTTCAGGATATCTCGTTTGATTTTATTAAAAAAAGGCATACCTCCTCTCATTCATAACGGAAATTATTATAAACGTTGTGATAAAAAATTAATAAAGGAATTATCAGCGTGATTTTTATCTTTTTAACGTGATTGGTAATTATCGTAGAAATATCAAAATTTCACGATATGTTTGGGAGGTGAAATAATAAAAAGATTATAACTCTTTTTTGGTGAGATCTAGAAAGATCATTCCTTTCCAAGTTGGTATAAAATGAGAGAGGCCCTAAAAAAATAATTTCAGGATATCTCGTTTGATTTTATTTAAAAAAGGCATACCTCCTCTCATTCATAACGCAAATTATTATAAAAGTTGTGATAAAAAACTAATAAAGGAACAATCAGCGTGATTTTTATCTTTTTAACGTGATTGGTAATTGTCGAAGAAATATCAAAATTTCACGATATGTTTGAGAGGTGAAATAATAAAAAGATTATAACTTTTTTTGGTGAGATCTAGAAAGATCACTCCTTTCCAAGTTGGCATAAAATGAGAGAGGACCTAAAAAAAATAATTTCAGGATATCTAGTTTGATTTTATTAAAAAAAGGCATACCTCCTCTCATTCATAACGGAATTTGTTATAAACGTTGTGATAAAAAAACTAACAAAGGAACTATCAGCGTGATTGTTATCTTTTTAACGTGATTGGTAATTGTCGTAGAAATATGAAAATTTTATGATATGTTTGGGAGGTTAAATAAAAAAAAGATTATAACTTTTTTTGGTGAGATCTAGATAGATCATTCCTTTCAAAGTTGGCATAAAATGAGAGAGGACCTAAAAAAATAATTTCAGGATATCTCGTTTGATTTTATTAAAAAAAGGCATACCTCCTCTCATTCATAACGAAAATTATTATAAACGTTGTGATAAAAAACTAATAAAGGAACTATCAGCGTGATTTTTATCTTTTTAACGTGATTGGTAATTGTCGTAGAAATATCAAAATTTCACGATATGTTTGGGAGGTGAAAAAATAAAAAGATTATAACTTTTTTTGGTGAGATCTAGAAAGATCATTCCTTTCCAAGTTGGCATAAAATGAGAGAGGACCTAAAAAAATAATTTCAGGATATCTCGTTTGATTTTATTAAAAAAAAGGCATACCTCCTCTCATTCATAACGGAAAGTATTATAAATGTTGTGATAAAAAAATAATAAAGGAAACTATCAATGTGATTGTTATCTTTTTAACCTGATTGGTAATTGTCGTAGAAATATCAAAATTTCACGATATGTTTGGGAGGTGAAATAATAAAAAGATTATAACTTTTTTTGGTGAGATCTAGAAAGATCACTGCTTTCCAAGTTGGTATAAAATGAGAGAGGCCCTAAAAAAATAATTTCAGGATATCTCGTTTGATTTTATTTAAAAAAGGCATACCTCCTCTCATTCATAACGCAAATTATTATAAACGTTGTGATAAAAAACTAATAAAGGAACTATCAGCGTGATTTTTATCTTTTTAACGTGATTGGTAATTGTCGAACAAATATCAAAATTTCACGATATGTTTGGGAGGTGAAATAATAAAAAGATTATAACTTTTTTTGGTGAGATCTAGATAGATCATTCCTTTCCAAGTTGGCATAAAATGCGAGAGGACCTAAAAAAATAATTTCAGGATATCTCGTTTGATTTTATTAAAAAAAGGCATACCTCCTCTCATTCATAACGAAAAGTATGATAAACGTTGTGATAAAAAAATAATAAAGGAAACTATGAATGTGATTGTTATCTTTTTAACCTGATTGGTAATTGTCGTAGAAATATCAAAATTTCACGATATGTTTGGGAGGTGAAATAATAAAAAGATTATAACTTTTTTTGGTGAGATCTAGATAGATCATTCCTTTCCAAGTTGGCATAAAATGCGAGAGGACCTAAAAAAATAATTTCAGGATATCTCGTTTGATTTTATTAAAAAAAGGCATACCTCCTCTCATTCATAACGAAAAGTATGATAAACGTTGTGATAAAAAAATAATAAAGGAAACTATGAATGTGATTGTTATCTTTTTAACCTGATTGGTAATTGTCGTAGAAATATCAAAATTTCACGATATGTTTGGGAGGTGAAATAATAAAAAGATTATAACTTTTTTTCGTGAGATCTAGATAGATCATTCCTTTCCAAGTTGGCATAAAAAGCGAGAGGACCTAAAAAAATAATTTCAGGATATCTCGTTTGATTTTATTAAAAAAAAGGCATACCTCCTCTCATTCATAATGGAAAGTATTATAAACGTTGTCATAAAAAAATAATAAAGGAAACTATCAATGTGATTGTTATCTTTTTAACCTGATTGGCAATTGTCGTAGAAATATCAAAATTTCACGATATGTTTGGGCGGTGAAATAATAAAAAGATTATAACTTTTTTTGGTGAGATCTAGATAGATCATTCCTTTCCAAGTTGGCATAAAATGAGAGAGGACCTAAAAAAATAATTTCAGGATATCTCGTTTGATTTTATTAAAAAAAGGCATACCTCCTCTCATTCATAACGGAAAGTATTATAAACGTTGTGACAAAAAATTAATAAAGGAAACTATCAACGTGATTGTTATCTTTTTAACGTGATTATTAATTGTCGTAGAAATATCAAACTTTCACGATATGTTTGGGAGGTGAAATAATAAAAAGATTATAACTTTTTTTTGGTGAGATCTAGAAAGATCATTCCTTTCCAAGTTGGTATAAAATGAGAGAGGCCCTAAAAAAATAATTCCAGGATATCTCGTTTGATTTTATTTAAAAAAGGCATACCTCCTCTCATTCATAACGCAAATTATTATAAAAGTTGTGATAAAAAACTAATAAAGGAACAATCAGCGTGATTTTTATCTTTTTAACGTGATTGGTAATTGTCGAAGAAATATCAAAATTTCACGATATGTTTGAGAGGTGAAATAATAAAAAGATTATAACTTTTTTGGGTGAGATCTAGAAAGATCATTCCTTTCCAAGTTGGCATAAAATGAGAGAGGACCTAAAAAAAATAATTTCAGGATATCTAGTTTGATTTTATTAAAAAAAGGCATACCTCCTCTCATTCATAACGGAATTTGTTATAAACGTTGTGATAAAAAAACTAACAAAGGAACTATCAGCGTGATTGTTATCTTTTTAACGTGATTGGTAATTGTCGTAGAAATATGAAAATTTTATGATATGTTTGGGAGGTTAAATAATAAAAAGATTATAACTTTTTTTGGTGAGATCTAGATAGATCATTCCTTTCCAAGTTGGCATAAAATGAGAGAGGACCTAAAAAAATAATTTCAGGATATCTCGTTTGATTTTATTAAAAAAAGGCATACCTCCTCCCATTCATAATGGAAAGTATTATAAACGTTGTGACAAAAAATTAATAAAGGAAACTATCAACGTGATTGTTATCTTTTTAACGTGATTATTAATTGTCGTAGAAATATCACAATTTCACGATATGTTTGGGAGGTGAAATAATAAAAAGATTATAACTTTTTTTTGCTGACATCTAGAAAGATCATTCCTTTCCAAGTTGGTATAAAATGAGAGAGGCCCTAAAAAAATAATTTCAGGATATCTCGTTTGAATTTATTTAAAAAAGGCATACCTCCTCTCATTCATAACGCAAATTATTATAAACGTTGTGATAAAAAACTAATAAAGGAACTATCAGTGTGATTTTTATCTTTTTAACGTGATTGGTAATTGTCGAAGAAATATCAAAATTTCACGATATGTTTGGGAGGTGAAATAATAAAAAGATTATAACTTTTTTTCGTGAGATCTAGATAGATCATTCCTTGCCAAGTTGGCATAAAAAGCGAGAGGACCTAAAAAAATAATTTCAGGATATCTCGTTTGATTTTATTAAAAAAAAGGCATACCTCCTCTCATTCATAATGGAAAGTATTATAAACGTTGTGATAAAAAAATAATAAAGGAAACTATCAATGTGATTGTTATCTTTTTAACCTGATTGGCAATTGTCGTAGAAATATCAAAATTTCACGATATGTTTGGGCGGTGAAATAATAAAAAGATTATAACTTTTTTTGGTGAGATCTAGATAGATCATTCCTTTCCAAGTTGGCATAAAATGAGAGAGGACCTAAAAAAATAATTTCAGGATATCTCATTTGATTTTATTAAAAAAAGGCATACCTCCTCTCATTCATAACGGAAAGTATTATAAACGTTGTGACAAAAAATTAATAAAAGAAACTATCAACGTGATTGTTATCTTTTTAACGTGATTATTAATTGTCGTAGAAATATCAAAATTTCACGATATGTTTGGGAGGTGAAATAATAAAAAGATTATAACTTTTTTTTGGTGAGATCTAGAAAGATCATTCCTTTCCAAGTTGGTATAAAATGAGAGAGGCCCTAAAAAAATAATTCCAGGATATCTCATTTGATTTTATTTAAAAAAGGCATACCTCCTCTCATTCATAACGCAAATTATTATAAAAGTTGTGATAAAAAACTAATAAAGGAACAATCAGCGTGATTTTTATCTTTTTAACGTGATTGGTAATTGTCGAAGAAATATCAAAATTTCACGATATGTTTGAGAGGTGAAATAATAAAAAGATTATAACTTTTTTTGGTGAGATCTAGAAAGATCATTCCTTTCCAAGTTGGCATAAAATGAGAGAGGACCTAAAAAAAATAATTTCAGGATATCTAGTTTGATTTTATTTAAAAAAGGCATACCTCCTCTCATTCATAACGCAAATTATTATAAACGTTGTGATAAAAAACTAATAAAGGAACTATCAGCGTGATTTTTATCTTTTTAACGTGATTGGTAATTGTCGAACAAATATCAAAATTTCACGATATGTTTGGGAGGTGAAATAATAAAAAGATTATAACTTTTTTTGGTGAGATCTAGATAGATCATTCCTTTCCAAGTTGGCATAAAATGCGAGAGGACCTAAAAAAATAATTTCAGGATATCTCGTTTGATTTTATTAAAAAAAGGCATACCTCCTCTCATTCATAACGAAAAGTATGATAAACGTTGTGATAAAAAAATAATAAAGGAAACTATGAATGTGATTGTTATCTTTTTAACCTGATTGGTAATTGTCGTAGAAATATCAAAATTTCACGATATGTTTGGGAGGTGAAATAATAAAAAGATTATAACTTTTTTTGGTGAGATCTAGATAGATCATTCCTTTCCAAGTTGGCATAAAATGCGAGAGGACCTAAAAAAATAATTTCAGGATATCTCGTTTGATTTTATTAAAAAAAGGCATACCTCCTCTCATTCATAACGAAAAGTATGATAAACGTTGTGATAAAAAAATAATAAAGGAAACTATGAATGTGATTGTTATCTTTTTAACCTGATTGGTAATTGTCGTAGAAATATCAAAATTTCACGATATGTTTGGGAGGTGAAATAATAAAAAGATTATAACTTTTTTTCGTGAGATCTAGATAGATCATTCCTTTCCAAGTTGGCATAAAAAGCGAGAGGACCTAAAAAAATAATTTCAGGATATCTCGTTTGATTTTATTAAAAAAAAGGCATACCTCCTCTCATTCATAATGGAAAGTATTATAAATGTTGTCATAAAAAAATAATAAAGGAAACTATCAATGTGATTGTTATCTTTTTAACCTGATTGGCAATTGTCGTAGAAATATCAAAATTTCACGATATGTTTGGGCGGTGAAATAATAAAAAGATTATAACTTTTTTTGGTGAGATCTAGATAGATCATTCCTTTCCAAGTTGGCATAAAATGAGAGAGGACCTAAAAAAATAATTTCAGGATATCTCGTTTGATTTTATTAAAAAAAGGCATACCTCCTCTCATTCATAACGGAAAGTATTATAAACGTTGTGACAAAAAATTAATAAAGGAAACTATCAACGTGATTGTTATCTTTTTAACGTGATTATTAATTGTCGTAGAAATATCAAACTTTCACGATATGTTTGGGAGGTGAAATAATAAAAAGATTATAACTTTTTTTTGGTGAGATCTAGAAAGATCATTCCTTTCCAAGTTGGTATAAAATGAGAGAGGCCCTAAAAAAATAATTCCAGGATATCTCGTTTGATTTTATTTAAAAAAGGCATACCTCCTCTCATTCATAACGCAAATTATTATAAAAGTTGTGATAAAAAACTAATAAAGGAACAATCAGCGTGATTTTTATCTTTTTAACGTGATTGGTAATTGTCGAAGAAATATCAAAATTTCACGATATGTTTGAGAGGTGAAATAATAAAAAGATTATAACTTTTTTGGGTGAGATCTAGAAAGATCATTCCTTTCCAAGTTGGCATAAAATGAGAGAGGACCTAAAAAAAATAATTTCAGGATATCTAGTTTGATTTTATTAAAAAAAGGCATACCTCCTCTCATTCATAACGGAATTTGTTATAAACGTTGTGATAAAAAAACTAACAAAGGAACTATCAGCGTGATTGTTATCTTTTTAACGTGATTGGTAATTGTCGTAGAAATATGAAAATTTTATGATATGTTTGGGAGGTTAAATAATAAAAAGATTATAACTTTTTTTGGTGAGATCTAGATAGATCATTCCTTTCCAAGTTGGCATAAAATGAGAGAGGACCTAAAAAAATAATTTCAGGATATCTCGTTTGATTTTATTAAAAAAAGGCATACCTCCTCCCATTCATAATGGAAAGTATTATAAACGTTGTGACAAAAAATTAATAAAGGAAACTATCAACGTGATTGTTATCTTTTTAACGTGATTATTAATTGTCGTAGAAATATCACAATTTCACGATATGTTTGGGAGGTGAAATAATAAAAAGATTATAACTTTTTTTTGCTGACATCTAGAAAGATCATTCCTTTCCAAGTTGGTATAAAATGAGAGAGGCCCTAAAAAAATAATTTCAGGATATCTCGTTTGAATTTATTTAAAAAAGGCATACCTCCTCTCATTCATAACGCAAATTATTATAAACGTTGTGATAAAAAACTAATAAAGGAACTATCAGTGTGATTTTTATCTTTTTAACGTGATTGGTAATTGTCGAAGAAATATCAAAATTTCACGATATGTTTGGGAGGTGAAATAATAAAAAGATTATAACTTTTTTTCGTGAGATCTAGATAGATCATTCCTTGCCAAGTTGGCATAAAAAGCGAGAGGACCTAAAAAAATAATTTCAGGATATCTCGTTTGATTTTATTAAAAAAAAGGCATACCTCCTCTCATTCATAATGGAAAGTATTATAAACGTTGTGATAAAAAAATAATAAAGGAAACTATCAATGTGATTGTTATCTTTTTAACCTGATTGGCAATTGTCGTAGAAATATCAAAATTTCACGATATGTTTGGGCGGTGAAATAATAAAAAGATTATAACTTTTTTTGGTGAGATCTAGATAGATCATTCCTTTCCAAGTTGGCATAAAATGAGAGAGGACCTAAAAAAATAATTTCAGGATATCTCATTTGATTTTATTAAAAAAAGGCATACCTCCTCTCATTCATAACGGAAAGTATTATAAACGTTGTGACAAAAAATTAATAAAAGAAACTATCAACGTGATTGTTATCTTTTTAACGTGATTATTAATTGTCGTAGAAATATCAAAATTTCACGATATGTTTGGGAGGTGAAATAATAAAAAGATTATAACTTTTTTTTGGTGAGATCTAGAAAGATCATTCCTTTCCAAGTTGGTATAAAATGAGAGAGGCCCTAAAAAAATAATTCCAGGATATCTCATTTGATTTTATTTAAAAAAGGCATACCTCCTCTCATTCATAACGCAAAATTATTATAAAAGTTGTGATAAAAAACTAATAAAGGAACAATCAGCGTGATTTTTATCTTTTTAACGTGATTGGTAATTGTCGAAGAAATATCAAAATTTCACGATATGTTTGAGAGGTGAAATAATAAAAAGATTATAACTTTTTTTGGTGAGATCTAGAAAGATCATTCCTTTCCAAGTTGGCATAAAATGAGAGAGGACCTAAAAAAAATAATTTCAGGATATCTAGTTTGATTTTATTTAAAAAAGGCATACCTCCTCTCATTCATAACGCAAATTATTATAAACGTTGTGATAAAAAACTAATAAAGGAACTATCAGCGTGATTTTTATCTTTTTAACGTGATTGGTAATTGTCGAACAAATATCAAAATTTCACGATATGTTTGGGAGGTGAAATAATAAAAAGATTATAACTTTTTTTGGTGAGATCTAGATAGATCATTCCTTTCCAAGTTGGCATAAAATGCGAGAGGACCTAAAAAAATAATTTCAGGATATCTCGTTTGATTTTATTAAAAAAAGGCATACCTCCTCTCATTCATAACGAAAAGTATGATAAACGTTGTGATAAAAAAATAATAAAGGAAACTATGAATGTGATTGTTATCTTTTTAACCTGATTGGTAATTGTCGTAGAAATATCAAAATTTCACGATATGTTTGGGAGGTGAAATAATAAAAAGATTATAACTTTTTTTGGTGAGATCTAGATAGATCATTCCTTTCCAAGTTGGCATAAAATGCGAGAGGACCTAAAAAAATAATTTCAGGATATCTCGTTTGATTTTATTAAAAAAAGGCATACCTCCTCTCATTCATAACGAAAAGTATGATAAACGTTGTGATAAAAAAATAATAAAGGAAACTATGAATGTGATTGTTATCTTTTTAACCTGATTGGTAATTGTCGTAGAAATATCAAAATTTCACGATATGTTTGGGAGGTGAAATAATAAAAAGATTATAACTTTTTTTCGTGAGATCTAGATAGATCATTCCTTTCCAAGTTGGCATAAAAAGCGAGAGGACCTAAAAAAATAATTTCAGGATATCTCGTTTGATTTTATTAAAAAAAAGGCATACCTCCTCTCATTCATAATGGAAAGTATTATAAATGTTGTCATAAAAAAATAATAAAGGAAACTATCAATGTGATTGTTATCTTTTTAACCTGATTGGCAATTGTCGTAGAAATATCAAAATTTCACGATATGTTTGGGCGGTGAAATAATAAAAAGATTATAACTTTTTTTGGTGAGATCTAGATAGATCATTCCTTTCCAAGTTGGCATAAAATGAGAGAGGACCTAAAAAAATAATTTCAGGATATCTCGTTTGATTTTATTAAAAAAAGGCATACCTCCTCTCATTCATAACGGAAAGTATTATAAACGTTGTGACAAAAAATTAATAAAGGAAACTATCAACGTGATTGTTATCTTTTTAACGTGATTATTAATTGTCGTAGAAATATCAAACTTTCACGATATGTTTGGGAGGTGAAATAATAAAAAGATTATAACTTTTTTTTGGTGAGATCTAGAAAGATCATTCCTTTCCAAGTTGGTATAAAATGAGAGAGGCCCTAAAAAAATAATTCCAGGATATCTCGTTTGATTTTATTTAAAAAAGGCATACCTCCTCTCATTCATAACGCAAATTATTATAAAAGTTGTGATAAAAAACTAATAAAGGAACAATCAGCGTGATTTTTATCTTTTTAACGTGATTGGTAATTGTCGAAGAAATATCAAAATTTCACGATATGTTTGAGAGGTGAAATAATAAAAAGATTATAACTTTTTTGGGTGAGATCTAGAAAGATCATTCCTTTCCAAGTTGGCATAAAATGAGAGAGGACCTAAAAAAAATAATTTCAGGATATCTAGTTTGATTTTATTAAAAAAAGGCATACCTCCTCTCATTCATAACGGAATTTGTTATAAACGTTGTGATAAAAAAACTAACAAAGGAACTATCAGCGTGATTGTTATCTTTTTAACGTGATTGGTAATTGTCGTAGAAATATGAAAATTTTATGATATGTTTGGGAGGTTAAATAATAAAAAGATTATAACTTTTTTTGGTGAGATCTAGATAGATCATTCCTTTCCAAGTTGGCATAAAATGAGAGAGGACCTAAAAAAATAATTTCAGGATATCTCGTTTGATTTTATTAAAAAAAGGCATACCTCCTCCCATTCATAATGGAAAGTATTATAAACGTTGTGACAAAAAATTAATAAAGGAAACTATCAACGTGATTGTTATCTTTTTAACGTGATTATTAATTGTCGTAGAAATATCACAATTTCACGATATGTTTGGGAGGTGAAATAATAAAAAGATTATAACTTTTTTTTGCTGACATCTAGAAAGATCATTCCTTTCCAAGTTGGTATAAAATGAGAGAGGCCCTAAAAAAATAATTTCAGGATATCTCGTTTGAATTTATTTAAAAAAGGCATACCTCCTCTCATTCATAACGCAAATTATTATAAACGTTGTGATAAAAAACTAATAAAGGAACTATCAGTGTGATTTTTATCTTTTTAACGTGATTGGTAATTGTCGAAGAAATATCAAAATTTCACGATATGTTTGGGAGGTGAAATAATAAAAAGATTATAACTTTTTTTCGTGAGATCTAGATAGATCATTCCTTGCCAAGTTGGCATAAAAAGCGAGAGGACCTAAAAAAATAATTTCAGGATATCTCGTTTGATTTTATTAAAAAAAAGGCATACCTCCTCTCATTCATAATGGAAAGTATTATAAACGTTGTGATAAAAAAATAATAAAGGAAACTATCAATGTGATTGTTATCTTTTTAACCTGATTGGCAATTGTCGTAGAAATATCAAAATTTCACGATATGTTTGGGCGGTGAAATAATAAAAAGATTATAACTTTTTTTGGTGAGATCTAGATAGATCATTCCTTTCCAAGTTGGCATAAAATGAGAGAGGACCTAAAAAAATAATTTCAGGATATCTCGTTTGATTTTATTAAAAAAAGGCATACCTCCTCTCATTCATAACGGAAAGTATTATAAACGTTGTGACAAAAAATTAATAAAAGAAACTATCAACGTGATTGTTATCTTTTTAACGTGATTATTAATTGTCGTAGAAATATCAAAATTTCACGATATGTTTGGGAGGTGAAATAATAAAAAGATTATAACTTTTTTTTGGTGAGATCTAGAAAGATCATTCCTTTCCAAGTTGGTATAAAATGAGAGAGGCCCTAAAAAAATAATTCCAGGATATCTCATTTGATTTTATTTAAAAAAGGCATACCTCCTCTCATTCATAACGCAAATTATTATAAAAGTTGTGATAAAAAACTAATAAAGGAACAATCAGCGTGATTTTTATCTTTTTAACGTGATTGGTAATTGTCGAAGAAATATCAAAATTTCACGATATGTTTGAGAGGTGAAATAATAAAAAGATTATAACTTTTTTTGGTGAGATCTAGAAAGATCATTCCTTTCCAAGTTGGCATAAAATGAGAGAGGACCTAAAAAAAATAATTTCAGGATATCTAGTTTGATTTTATTAAAAAAAGGCATACCTCCTCTCATTCATAACGGAATTTGTTATAAACGTTGTGATAAAAAAACTAACAAAGGAACTATCAGCGTGATTGTTATCTTTTTAACGTGATTGGTAATTGTCGTAGAAATATGAAAATTTTATGATATGTTTGGGAGGTTAAATAATAAAAAGATTATAACTTTTTTTGGTGAGATCTAGATAGATCATTCCTTTCCAAGTTGGCATAAAATGAGAGAGGACCTAAAAAAATAATTTCAGGATATCTCGTTTGATTTTAATAAAAAAAGGCATACCTCCTCCCATTCATAACGGAAAGTATTATAAACGTTGTGACAAAAAATTAATAAAGGAAACTATCAACGTGATTGTTATCTTTTTAACGTGATTATTAATTGTCGTAGAAATATCAAAATTTCACGATATGTTTGGGAGGTGAAATAATAAAAAGATTATAACTTTTTTTTGGTGAGATCTAGAAAGATCATTCCTTTCCAAATTGGTATAAAATGAGAGAGGCCCTAAAAAAATAATTTCAGGATATCTCGTTTGATTTTATTTAAAAAAGGCATACATCCTCTCATTCATAATGTAACATCCTCATTTTTACTATTTGTATGCATTTATATATGTACATTATGAACAATTATGCAATGTATTTCATAGAACTTTATGAACATATTTTCTTAATGAAATTAATACAGTTGTACTCAGAAGAATTTTCCGAATTTGCAAATGTCTTTGTTTTTGCTGAAATTGATAGTTGACTGGACTGCTATGTCAGACAGCTGTCCAGGATAAATTTTCAAGTATAGAATTTTGAACTCATTTATAACTTAAAAGAAAGGTAATAGAATATATATTAAAAATATATACAGATAAAGAATTAAAATGCTTATTCAGAATTGTTAGGATTTTCTGAAAGTTAGAACTTTGAGAAATTATTATGGTAAAATTTTAAGACAGAAAATTTAGAGAAAATTCATAGGATATCTATAGAATTATCTAATAATTGTAATATACTTAGAATAATTATTAAAAATGTTTAACCAAGAAAAATTTAACTTAGAACCTTAACCAATCAAAAAGTGACAACTTAGGCTTTTCTAAGATCACTAAATTAAGCTAATTAGGCTTGGATTAAGAGATAAGTAAGACACTACCCCAAGGTTTTTGATAGTGAGGAATCCAATGGTGATGTTATTTTCTTCAAATTCTAATCACATTGTAAAATAATCAGCAGCCCTAATTACCTTCTAGAATTTTCTACAAACTTCTTGAAACTTTGACTTTTGGGGTAGGCAAGTGGCAAGTCACCAATGCAAGCCTCCTTGGTTGTCCAAGTGGATTGGTGACTGATTTCCCTTGGTCAATAAGAGTGGCTGGACGTGCAGGGGCTGCTGGAACTGAAGGGAGAATTCAATTTAATTAATTACTTGATTTAAGAAACATTAAACTTAAGAAAAAGGAAAAAGTCACAAAAGCTAACCTTTGCTCAAAACAGAACCGTAAGTTCCTCCACAGCAGCTGCAGCTCCTTCATTTCAATTTCTTCTTAACTTCATCATTTCAACTCAAATTAAGAAACCAAACCATCCAAACTTCACCCTACCTCACATAATTCGGCTAGTAGAGAAAGAAATTGGAGAAAATCTCAAAAATTCCTACAAGACCAAGGAGTGAGGGAGAAAGGAATTCAAGGCTTTTTCTTCAATTAAAGAGTCTAAGGTAAGGATCTAGGCATTTAATTTCAATTAGAACCCTTGGAATTAGAAGAAAACATGTTGTAGGGTTAGATTAAAATTTTGGCCTAGAATCATGAAAACTTGAAATTGATTTAGGGGTTTTGTGTTTTTGATGCTTGTGATTGAAATTCATGGATTGGAATGATGTTTGATTGAATTTTTAAGGTGTTGTAATGGTTGAAATTTGGTTTGTTGAATTTTGATTGAATTTGTGATTTGATTGAATTTTGGTTGGAATTGGAGTTTGTAGCTTTGGAAGAATTGTTGAGAATGGCTTGTAGACCATTCGGCCAGCCCTAAATGCAAGGGATATTATGTGGAAATTTTTTTAAAACCAAGGGCAAAATGGTCATTTTACATGTAGGGACACATTGGGTATTTTGGAAAAAGATTGAGGACATTTTCGGAAATTATTAAAAATACTAATGTTATAATGTAAATTGCTTAAATTTTTGTATCCTTGTATGTTAATGTGTACAAATTATTTATTTGATTGTGATCATGAAAAAAATTCATTAGCATGAGTCTTTTGGGTGGATTTATCAAAGTATCAAATGAGAAAGAATTATGTTGACTAACCAGGACTGTGGTAGTCATGAGAATTGAGTTGATTTATGAGAAATGGCTTTTGTTGACTAACCGGGACTGCGGTAGTCATGTGAAATGAGATTGATGGAGAAATGAATTGTTGACTAACCGAGATTACGGTAGTCATGTGAAATGAGAATGATTGAGAAAGGATTTTTGGGTTGAGTAGAATTTGTTAGACAGGACCGTATAATCTGTGATTATATAGTCTGTGGGGTGAAGGATATTGGCAATTCCACATGTGGCTGGAAACTGGACTGAGTTGCGGTCGTGGTAGCCTTCCGGGTATCCTAATCTCCTAATTCTGTTTAGCTTATTCGCGTTTAGTAGGGGCTGATAGCTGAATTGCAGTATGTAATGGTAGGCCAGTTACTTACTAAACACTCAAAGGGGAAGTCTCCATGGAGCAGAGTCAAAAATGATTTTGAGTCAAAACTGCATTTGCATAAATCATACTGCATTTAATTATGTGTGTAACTAATTAATTTGTTATGATATGTATTTGTTTGAAATTGTTTTATTGTTTGAGAAATTAAATGCCTGATCCGGTAATGCTGTCCCCAGATTCTAGGGGAGTGTGATTGCAGGTATTTGGAGGATTAATTAGAAGTCACAGATGCAGACATACTCCAGAGCTATAGGAATAGGGGTTTTTGGCTTTAGATACTTTTGTATTAATTAGAAATAATTTTGTAATAGTATTTTCTATAAATTTTAATAATGTAAATTATAAAGACAAACTTTAAACTTAATGTAATGTATTTATTTTATTTGTAAAATTTCGTGTTTATGGATTTTATATAGAAATTAAGTAATTAAAAAAAAAAAAAAAAAGGGGTTACATTAGTGGTATCAGAGCTCTGGTTATGCATCTCTAGGAGTTGTGAGTAATTGGTCTGTTATGTATTTTGCTGTGTTACTTTGATTGAAACTGGTTGTTTTATATGAATTGTTTGTTTTGATTGAAATTGGTTGTTTTCTATGAATTGGTTGCTTAGTTGTTTGTTAGGAATATTATAGGAACAAGGGTAGTAACTGGATCAAAGATTATTTTTTTTAGACAGGTAGAGATGTCAGGAAGAGGAAGAGGAAGAGGAAGACCAGCTGCAAATCCCACAATTGGAAATGATAATATAGCTGAGATGGCCAGAGCCATGAGGGATATGGCTAATGCAGTAACTCAGCAGACTGAGATGTTGGCTAATCAGACACTAGCTCAGCATCCACCTCCACTTGTTGACAGGACCACTTTAACATATTTTAAGAGGCATGATCCACCTTACTTTAAGGGAGAGTATGATCCAGAGAAAGCTGAAGAGTGGATTCAGAATCTGGAGGATATTTTTGTGGCTATGGAGTGCCCTGATGAGAGAAGGGTGACACATGCAGCCTTTCAGTTACTGAGTGATGCTAGGTTGTGGTGGAAAGCTACCCAGAGGATGTGGGAGAACAGGGGAGAAGTGATCACCTGGGATATCTTCAAGACCTTGTTCCTTGAAAAATATTTTCCAGAGACTGTGAGACAAGCCAAAGAGGAAGAGTTTATCAGTTTGACTCAGGGAAGTATGAGTATTCTTGAATATACTTCTAAATTTGAATCTTTGGCCAAATATTCTAAATACTTGCAGATCACTGGAAATGAAGAATGGAAGTGCAGGAGGTATGAAAAAGGCTTGAGATATGAGATTAAGGAAGCCATAGTTCCATTGAGGATTACTGAGTTCCCTGAATTAATGGATCAATGCAAAGTAATTGAAGATATGAAAAGGGAGCAAAGATCCAAAATGGCGGGATATGCAAGTAGGAGTAGTTTTGGAAGGGGAGGTCCTATGATGAAAGGGAAAAATATTCAGCCTCAAAGACCATATAGTAGACCACCACCAGGACGCTTTGGAGGAGGAGTAGGTACAGGTGGTTTTAGACCAATGGGAGGAGTAGGTGGGGCTGGAAATTTTCAAGGATCTCATTTGGTAGTTAAATGCTGGAAGTGTGGAAAGGGACACATGGCAAAGGATTGTCCTATAACAGGTCCTGTTTGCTTCAACTGTGGAAAACCAGGTCATGTATCTAGGGATTGTTATGCACCTAGAAGGGATCAAGCTGGTAGAACTTTACAGACCCAGAAACCTACAGCTAGTGGAAGAGTATTTACCTTGAGTGGTACTGAGGCTTCACGGTCTGCAGATCTTATTCAGGACAAGGGTCAAATGAAAGGTAAGTCCTTGACTGTGTTATTTGATTCAGGTGCTACCCATTCATTTATATCTGATGACTGTGTTGAGAATCTGAGCTTAGTTGTGTCACCATTACCCTACACCTTGCTTGTTTCTGTGCCTACATCTCAACCAATCCTAACCTCTCAAATATGTTTGAATTGTATGATAACCATCAGAGATAGACCATTTGTTGTGAATTTGATTTGTTTGCCTTTGACTAGCCTTGATGTGATATTAGGAATGGATTGGTTAGCAGCCAACCATATTCTAATAGACTGTGCCTCTAAATCTGTGATTTTCCCTGAACTTGATGTTTCTAGACTTAAACCTGTCCAACCTAAAGAAATATCATTTAAAAGTGAAATTCAAAAATACATGTTATCATCTCTTGGAACTAAAGAAGATAAAATTGAAATTGACTCTGTGCTAGTTGTAAATGAGTATCCTGAAGTTTTTCCTGATGATGTTCTTGGTTTACCTCCTGAGAGAGAAATAGAATTTAGCATTGACTTGATGCCTGGTACTAGACCAATCTCTATGCAACCCTATAGAATGGCACCATTAGAATTAACTGAATTAAAGAAACAATTGGAAGAGTTGCTAGAAAAACAATTTATAAGACCTAGTGTGTCACCATGGGGAGCCCTAGTGTTATTAGTTAAAAAGAAAGATGGGGGATCTAGGTTATGTATAGATTATAGACAATTAAATAAAGTAACTATAAAGAATAAATATCCTTTACCTAGAATAGATGATTTAATGGATCAACTTAAGGGAGCAACAATTTTTTCTAAAATAGATTTAAGGTCTGGGTACCATCAAATTAGAGTTAAAAAGGAAGACATACCCAAGACTGCCTTTCGGACTAGATATGGACATTATGAATATCAAGTGATGCCATTTGGAGTAACTAATGCACCAGCCGTGTTTATGGATTATATGAATAGGGTGTTTAGACAATATTTAGATAATTTTGTAGTAGTATTTATAGATGACATGTTAATATATTCTAAAAATAAAGAAGAACATGAAAATCATCTTAGAATAATATTAGAAACTTTAAAAGATAGAAAATTATTTGCAAAGATGTCTAAATGTGAATTTTGGTTAGAGGAAGTAAAATTTTTGGGGCATGTAATTTCTAAAGAGGGAATAAGTGTAGATCCTTCTAAGGTAGAAGCGGTTTTGGAATGGGAGAGACCTAAAATAGTGACTGAGATTAGGAGTTTCTTAGGATTAGCTGGGTATTATAGAAGATTTATTGAAGGGTTTTCTAAGATAGCTGGACCATTAACTGAATTAACTAGGAAAAACCAACCTTTTGTGTGGAGTGAAAGTTGTGAGAAAAGTTTTCAAGAGTTGAAAGATAAATTGACTACCTCACCAGTTTTAATTTTACCTGACCCAAATGAACCCTATGATGTATATTGTGATGCTTCTTATCAAGGGTTAGGATGTGTGTTAATGCAGGATAGGAAAGTTGTAGCATATGTGTCTAGGCAGTTGAGACCACATGAGAGAAATTATCCTACACATGATTTAGAATTAGCTGCCATAGTTTTTGCTTTGAAAATTTGGAGACATTATTTGTATGGGTCTAAATTTAATGTGTATAGTGACCATAAGAGTTTAAAATATTTGTTTGATCAAAAGGAACTTAACATGAGACAAAGAAGATGGATGGAGTTTATTAAAGACTATGATTTTCAATTAATGTATCATCCAGGAAAAGCTAATGTAGTAGCAGATGCCTTAAGTAGGAAAATTGTACATGTGTCAACTATGATGATTAAAGAATTAGAATTAATAGAACAATTTAGAGATTTGAACTTGTGTACAGTTAGAGAAAAAGATAAAATTCAATTAGGAAGAATTACTATTGCTAATGATTTTTTGGAAGATATTAGGAAGAAACAAGATGTAGATACATTCATTCAAGAAAAGAAAGCTTTAATAGGAACAGATAAAGTAAAATAATTTAATTTGGGAACAGATGGAATTATTAGAATTAAAAATAGAATTTGTGTACCTAATAATCAAGAGTTAAAAGAATTAATTTTGGAAGAAGGACACAAAAGTAAATTGAGTATTCACCCTGGAACTACAAAAATGTACAAAGATTTAAAAGAGATGTTTTGGTGGCCTAGGATGAAGAAAGATGTGGCAGAATATGTAGCTAGATGCTTAACTTGTCAAAAAGCAAAGATTGAACATCAAAAACCCTCTGGCATGTTACAACCTTTAGAAATACCTGTGTGGAAATGGGATAGTATATCAATGGATTTTGTAGTGGGATTACCTAGAACTAATAAAAATTGTGATTCTATTTGGGTAATTGTAGATAGATTAACTAAATAAGCACATTTTCTTCCAATAAATATTAGGTATTCTTTAGAAAGATTGGCTCAATTGTATATAAAAGAAATAGTTAAATTACATGGGGTACCTACTAGTATAGTATCAGATAGAGATCCTAGATTTGTTTCTAAATTTTGGAGAGAATTTCAGAAAGCCTTAGGAAGTAGATTACATCTTAGTTCAGCATACCACCCTCAGACAGATGGTCAAACAGAAAGAACCATTCAATCATTAGAAGATCTTTTGAGAGCTTGTACATTAGAAGAGAAAGGGAATTGGGAAGATATATTACCTCTAGTAGAATTTACATATAATAATAGTTATCATTCTAGTATAGGTATGGCTCCCTATGAAGCATTGTATGGTAGGAAATGTAGGACACCTTTGGTATGGTATCAGGATGGTGAGAATCTTTTGATAGGTCCAGACATTATTCAGCAAACCACTGAGAAAGTAAAATTTATTCAGGAGAAAATGAAAACTGCACAGAGTAGACAGAAAAATTATGCAGATAAAAGAAGAAAACCTTTGGAATTTCAAGAAAGTGAACATGTCTTTTTGAAAGTCACACCAACAACTGGGGTTGGCAGAGCAATAAAGTCTAAGAAACTAACTCCTAAATTTATTGGACCTTACCAAATTCTCAGAAAAATTGGACCTATGGCCTATCAAATAGCATTACCACCCTTTTTGTCAAACCTCCATGATGTGTTCCATGTGTCACAACTAAGACAGTACATCTCAGATCCTTCACATGTCATTGAACCTGATCAAATACAGGTAAAGGAAAACCTAACATTTGAAACAAAGCCTGTTAAGATTGAGGACAGGAGGATTAAGTATCTGAGAGGTAAAGAAATTTCTCTGGTTAAGGTTATTTGGAATGATATCAGAGGTGATGCTACATGGGAGTTAGAGGAGAAAATGCGAGAAGCATATCCTCATTTGTTTGTATAGTTATTAGTTGTATATTTGTATTAGAAATTTCGAGGACGAAATTTTATTAGTAGGGGAGAATTGTAACATCCTCATTTTTACTATTTGTATGCATTTATATATGTACATTATGAACAATTATGCAATGTATTTCATAGAACTTTATGAACATATTTTCTTAATGAAATTAATACAGTTCTACTCAGAAGAATTTTCCGAATTTGCAAATGTCTTTGTTTTTGCTGAAATTGATAGTTGACTGGACTGCTATGTCAGACAGCTGTCCAGGATAAATTTTCAAGTATAGAATTTTGAACTCATTTATAACTTAAAAGAAAGGTAATAGAATATATATTAAAAATATATACAGATAAAGAATTAAAATGCTTATTCAGAATTGTTAGGATTTTCTGAAAGTTAGAACTTTGAGAAATTATTATGGTAAAATTTTAAGACAGAAAATTTAGAGAAAATTCATAGGATATCTATAGAATTATCTAATAATTGTAATATACTTAGAATAATTATTAAAAATGTTTAACCAAGAAAAATTTAACTTAGAACCTTAACCAATCAAAAAGTGACAACTTAGGCTTTTCTAAGATCACTAAATTAAGCTAATTAGGCTTGGATTAAGAGATAAGTAAGACACTACCCCAAGGTTTTTGATAGTGAGGAATCCAATGGTGATGTTATTTTCTTCAAATTCTAATCACATTGTAAAATAATCAGCAGCCCTAATTACCTTCTAGAATTTTCTACAAACTTCTTGAAACTTTGACTTTTGGGGTAGGCAAGTGGCAAGTCACCAATGCAAGCCTCCTTGGTTGTCCAAGTGGATTGGTGACTGATTTCCCTTGGTCAATAAGAGTGGCTGGACGTGCAGGGGCTGCTGGAACTGAAGGGAGAATTCAATTTAATTAATTACTTGATTTAAGAAACATTAAACTTAAGAAAAAGGAAAAAGTCACAAAAGCTAACCTTTGCTCAAAACAGAACCGTAAGTTCCTCCACAGCAGCTACAGCTCCTTCATTTCAATTTCTTCTTAACTTCATCATTTCAACTCAAATTAAGAAACCAAACCATCCAAACTTCACCCTACCTCACATAATTCGGCTAGTAGAGAAAGAAATTGGAGAAAATCTCAAAAATTCCTACAAGACCAAGGAGTGAGGGAGAAAGGAATTCAAGGCTTTTTCTTCAATTAAAGAGTCTAAGGTAAGGATCTAGGCATTTAATTTCAATTAGAACCCTTGGAATTAGAAGAAAACATGTTGCAGGGTTAGATTAAAATTTTGGCCTAGAATCATGAAAACTTGAAATTGATTTAGGGGTTTTGTGTTTTTGATGCTTGTGATTGAAATTCATGGATTGGAATGATGTTTGATTGAATTTTTAAGGTGTTGTAATGGTTGAAATTTGGTTTGTTGAATTTTGATTGAATTTGTGATTTGATTGAATTTTGGTTGGAATTGGAGTTTGTAGCTTTGGAAGAATTGTTGAGAATGGCTTGTAGACCATTCGGCCAGCCCTAAATGCAAGGGATATTATGTGGAAATTTTTTTAAAACCAAGGGCAAAATGGTCATTTTACATGTAGGGACACATTGGGTATTTTGGAAAAAGATTGAGGACATTTTCGGAAATTATTAAAAATACTAATGTTATAATGTAAATTGCTTAAATTTTTGTATCCTTGTATGTTAATGTGTACAAATTATTTATTTGATTGTGATCATGAAAAAAATTCATTAGCATGAGTCTTTTGGGTGGATTTATCAAAGTATCAAATGAGAAAGAATTATGTTGACTAACCAGGACTGTGGTAGTCATGAGAATTGAGTTGATTTATGAGAAATGGCTTTTGTTGACTAACCGGGACTGCGGTAGTCATGTGAAATGAGATTGATGGAGAAATGAATTGTTGACTAACCGAGATTACGGTAGTCATGTGAAATGAGAATGATTGAGAAAGGATTTTTGGGTTGAGTAGAATTTGTTAGACAGGACCGTATAATCTGTGATTATATAGTCTGTGGGGTGAAGGATATTGGCAATTCCACATGTGGCTGGAAACTGGACTGAGTTGCGGTCGTGGTAGCCTTCCGGGTATCCTAATCTCCTAATTCTGTTTAGCTTATTCGCGTTTAGTAGGGGCTGATAGCTGAATTGCAGTACGTAATGGTAGGCCAGTTACTTACTAAACACTCAAAGGGGAAGTCTCCATGGAGCAGAGTCAAAAATGATTTTGAGTCAAAACTGCATTTGCATAAATCATACTGCATTTAATTATGTGTGTAACTAATTAATTTGTTATGATATGTATTTGTTTGAAATTGTTTTATTGTATGAGAAATTAAATGCCTGATCCGGTAATGCTGTCCCCAGATTCTAGGGGAGTGTGATTGCAGGTATTTGGAGGATTAATTAGAAGTCACAGATGCAGACATACTCCAGAGCTATAGGGGATCTAGGTTATGTATAGATTATAGACAATTAAATAAAGTAACTATAAAGAATAAATATCCTTTACCTAGAATAGATGATTTAATGGATCAACTTAAGGGAGCAACAATTTTTTCTAAAATAGATTTAAGGTCTGGGTACCATCAAATTAGAGTTAAAAAGGAAGACATACCCAAGACTGCCTTTCGGACTAGATATGGACATTATGAATATCAAGTGATGCCATTTGGAGTAACTAATGCACCAGCCGTGTTTATGGATTATATGAATAGGGTGTTTAGACAATATTTAGATAATTTTGTAGTAGTATTTATAGATGACATATTAATATATTCTAAAAATAAAGAAGAACATGAAAATCATCTCAGAATAATATTAGAAACTTTAAAAGATAGAAAATTATTTGCAAAGATGTCTAAATGTGAATTTTAATTACATCAAATATTTCAAAATACTAAAGAAAACATCAAGAAAGAACAATGACAATATGATAAATCTATCATCGATTATTTTAAAAGAAAACTCATTTTACATATAGTACTGATCTAAGAGGTCACTAGTTCTCAACACACTCTATCTAAGGTAAACTATTGGTTTAAGGGATCTTGATCCCACTCTGTTCTTTGTCTACTCAAACCTTGTTAGTCATCGTCCACCATCAGATCAAGTATTACATTCCACTATGGATTTCCAATGGCAGATACTGGTAAGAATCCCCAGGGAAACAACACTTGAGTGACTCACAAGCAACAATTATTTCCTCCAGGGAAATAACCACACTCAAACATACAACAATTACCAAGCCACTAATATCCTAGGAGAATCAAGTGAACATGGCTCAACAACCAATGGTCATTTTCCTAAAAATCAACAATTTCAAGTAAACCACACTAAGCACAAAATATTCCCATTCACATCAATAAGAAGCACATACACTAAAACATCCTAGTCTTACACATTCTAGCATCCAAGCAACAACCAAGAAGTTGAAAACAACTATACATCCTTCTCACATAAGAAAATAATAATTTTTTTTTTTTAAACATGCACACAACCAAGGAAGTTCAAGAAAAATTTCTCTTGATCTCATTCTTCGCTTGCCATAATATCCTACTCGCGTCACACAAAGTATTGAGATGGCCAGTCTCAATATTTCATGACAACACATCTAGGATGTATGGTATAACGAACAACCAACACACTTCAACAATGTCAAGCAATTTCACACAATGCACATAGAAAACACAGGGGACACATAACTCACAGTCCGGTTTGAATCGAACTGCTCTGATACCATTATTGTAACGACCCATCTTCATTACATATTTGTTATACTAAAGATTTTATTTCATTAAATTTTAAAAACTCTCTAATTAGTTTATTGATGAAATATTGGATAATTTTTTTCGCGATTCCCAAAACTGACAAATAAAATTTAAAGCTTAATTTATAAATATCTCTTATACAAAACTTAACTAAATAAAACTATGTGTACATACATCTTTTCACATGATAAATACATAATACCCCTAACTGGTTCATTTTATACATAAGACCAAACAAAGAAATAGAAAGAAATGATAATGTCTTCAATCCCTCGTATGCTCTATCCACAAACTCTCCAAGAGAAAGATCCACCTAAAAACCATCTGCTCCCCCGAACACGATGTCCGAGATCATCACAGGCACGAACCACATGTGCAAACATTGCAAGGGTAAGCTTACCAAATAAAACTATACATATAAGAAAATAAGTGAATTTCCAATTATTAAGGACAAGGATGAAAAACTAGATTTTGTATACTTCAAAATACTATACATAATAACTGAAAATGTTATACAAAACTTAGTTCATAAACATATTTATAACATGAATCATCAACAAGATCAACCACATAAACCATCACCACTCATCACAATGAGTCATAACATCATAAGTCACATAATTAAAACAATTGCAGTATGATTTATGCAAATGCAGTTTTGACTCAAAATCATTTTGACCCTGCTCCATGGAGACTTCCCCTTTGAGTGTTTAGTAAGAAACTGGCCTACCATTACGCACTGCAATTCAGCTATCAGCCCCTACTAAACACGAATAAACTAGACAGAATTAGGAGATCAGGATACCCGGAAGGCCACCACGACCGCAACTCAGTCCAGTTTCCAGCCACATGTGGAATTGCCAATATCCTTCACCCCACAGACTATATAATCACAGACTATACAGTCCTGTCTAACTTATTCTGCTCACCCCAAAGATTCAATTCTCAAATCATATTCATTTCACATGACTACCGCAATCCCGGTTAGTCAACAAAATCATTTCTCATATATCAACTCGTTTCTCATGACTACCGCAGTCCCGGTTAGTCAACATTTATTCTTTCTTTTCTTTCTTTTCTTTTCTTTTCTTTTCTTTCTTTTTCATTTTCATGGCTACTGCAGTCCCGGTTAGCCAACATCAATTATTTTTCACTTGAATCTTTGTAAAACCCCCAAAAAGACTCATGCATATGCAATGTGTTAATAATCACAATTAAATAAGTAATTTTAAACAATCGCTTACAAAAATATAAACATTCAACAATTTCCAACATCATTCACAACACAATCAAGCCAAATCAAGCAATTTCAATCCAACAACAAACCAACCAATCAATTTCAATCCATCACAACATATCATCCAATCAATCAAACATGGTTCTAAACAATTATTTCAAGCTTCTAATATCAATTATATAAAAACTCAAAATCAATTTCATCTTTTCATGGTTCTTGATCAAATATTGAATCTAAACTTAACATGTTTTTCTACATTCCAAATGGTCTAAAATGAAATTAAATGCCATGATCCTTACATTCTTAGATACGGCACCTCAGTACCCACCATCTCTAATGGCCAGACTTACGGCTCCAAATACATCTCAATAATAAATAATGTTCTCAACAAAATTTTAAGCACCTCAATCAACAATATAATAATCTCAACAACAAAGTCATTTGCTCATAGAATAAACTTACTTACAAAATTCACACCTCAATAACAAACATCACCATTCTAATAATTATATCATATTAACCAAATTGACCAAATAAAGTCGATTTCTCTTTGGCAGTACCGAATGTGAGCTCTCATTGATTATAGCAAATGACCTTGGAATTAAAAACTTTTTATATCAAATCGAAGCTCTTGAAATATATTTTACAGAAAGGTATCCCACTTATAAAATCAACATCTAGAAAATTCTATAAAAATTTCCAAAGTCAGCAGCCCTGAATTTTTGAATGTTCACTGAACATAGCTCAAAGAAATGTAAATTTCTCCCACTTTCCAAACTTGTTTTGAGCTGTACTTTTTACATTAAAAAGTTAACATCTTAATATTTCTAAAAAGTTAATCCTTACCCCCAAATTCTTTCCCTACTGTTCCCAGTAAATTTATTTCTAACATCCTAAGTTTCAGACTCAAAACAGAGCCCAAAACCCTTGCCCTGTTTCTTTTTAAAAGTTTAATATAGAAATTGGACATGATAATTTTTGTAATTTATATGGTTAAAACCCTTGTTTTGTCTAGTTTTTAATGGTGCAAAAACGAAAAAGAAACATTAAGCACACAAGTAGGAATTTGAGAAAAACTGAGACATGTTCCAGGGAAAACTCGAAAACAGAACAAACATTTTGAGAGCCATGGATGAACTCCGAGATGAAATTTTATCTCCAAGGTGTCAAAATGAAAGTTGTTCCATTTCGTGTCTATTTTCATTCAAAACAAATTTCGTAAAAAACCAACGGTTAGATCTTCCAAAAATCATAAAATCGTGGGGGCTGTCCAGGGCTGGACGAACCAACAGCCACTGCCACTTTTATTGTTAGGATAAATTTCACATTGAAAACCTTGTCAAACAATTTTAATAAAATTTGGGCATGGTCTCCTTTGTTTTAGGAGTCTTTTAAAATAATTTAGAGAGTCAAAAACTAAAATAATAAATTCATACACACTCACACAGCCACTGCCAGAAAAATCACAAATACTCAAACACAACACAAACAACAAGAGGGGCAGACATGCTGTATGTGGTTGAGCCCCCTAGCTCTCAACCACACTTAAACTGAAAATAGAGAAACTTCCCTTACCTTTCAGGTTTAGCTCCAGCCACGTACAGAGAGGAAGAGATGAAAAGGAAAAAGAAATTTGATCGGGATGGTGAAGAGATGATGCTCTGGCTTGCATACAAATCTTAAAGCAACCAACAAAAATGACTTTTTTTAGCCCTTTGTGTGCCACGGACATGGAAGGAGGAGACAGAGCTAGAGGCTTCCGGGGAGAAAGGAAGAGGAGAATAAAGAAAAATGAGAGAAAGAAGCTTCTCCACGTTTTTATTTGAGATAAAGTTGAACTTTTACTAGTTGCACCCACCGTTCCTCTAAGTGCACCCCTCTTTTTTTTTTTTTTTAACTCACGGAACTTACGAAACACACGTAAAAGTTCTAAAAATCTCACAATAATATTGGCACATAACAAAACAATCTATTTATTAAATTCTTTTATACATATCATGAATTTAAATTTAATTTCCTCTTACATTATTAATTAAATAACTTATTATACATTACGTAAAATCATAGTGTTACAAAAGCTGTGATGAAAAACTAATAAAGGAACTATCAGCGTGATTGTTATCTTTTTATCGTGATTGCTAACTGTCGTAGAAATATCAAAATTTCACGATATGTTTGGGAGGTGAAATAATAAAAAGATTATAACTTTTTTTGGTGATATCTAGAAAGATCATTCCCTTCCAAGTTGGCATAAAATGAGAGAGGACCTAAAAAAATAATTTCAGGATATCTCGTTTGATTTTATTAAAAAAGGCATACCTCCTCTCATTCATAACGGAAATTATTATAAACGTTGTGATAAAAAACTAATAAAGGAACTATCAGCGTGATTTTTATCTTTTTAACATGATTGGTAATTGTCGTAGAAATATCAAAATTTCACGATATGTTTGGGAGGTGAAATAATAAAAAATTATAACTTTTTTTGGTGAGATCTAGATAGATCATTCCTTTCCAAGTTGGCATAAAATGAGAGACGACCTAAAAAAATAATTTCAGGATATCTCGTTTGATTTTATTAAAAAAAGCCATACCTCCTCTCATTCATAACGGAAATTATTATAAACGTTGTGATAAAAAAATAATAAAGGAAACAATCAACGTGATTGTTATCTTTTTAACCTGATTGGTAATTGTCGTAGAAATATCAAAATTTCACGATATGTTTGGGAGGTGAAATAATAAAAAGATTATAACTTTTTTTTGGTGAGATCTAGAAAGATCATTCCTTTCCAAGTTGGTATAAAATGAGAGAGGCCCTAAAAAAATAATTTCAGGATATCTCGTTTGATTTTATTTAAAAAAGGCATACCTCCTCTCATTCATAACGCAAATTATTATAAACGTTGTGATAAAAAACTAATAAAGGAACTATCAGCGTGATTTTTATCTTTTTAACGTGATTGGTAATTGTCGAAGAAATATCAAAATTTCACGATATGTTTGAGAGGTGAAATAATAAAAAGATTATAACTTTTTTGGGTGAGATCTAGAAAGATCATTCCTTTCCAAGTTGGCATAAAATGAGAGAGGACCGAAAAAAAATAATTTCAAGATATCTAGTTTGATTTTATTAAAAAAAAAGCATACCTCCTCTCATTCATAACGGAAATTATTATAAGCGTTGTGATAAAAAACTAATAAAGGAACTATCAGCGTGATTGTTATCTTTTTAACGTGATTGGTAACTGTCGTAGAAATATCAAAATTTCACGATATGTTTGGGAGGTGAAATAATAAAAAGATTATAACTTTTTTTGGTGATATCTAGAAAGATCATTCCCTTCCAAGTTGGCATAAAATGAGAGAGGACCTAGAAAAATAATTTCAGGATATCTCGTTTGATTTTATTAAAAAAAGGGATACCTCCTCTCATTCATAACAGAAATTATTATAAAAGCTGTGATGAAAAACTAATAAAGGAACTATCAGCGTGATTGTTATCTTTTTATCGTGATTGCTAACTGTCGTAGAAATATCAAAATTTCACGATATGTTTGGGAGGTGAAATAATAAAAAGATTATAACTTTTTTTGGTGAGATCTAGATAGATCATTCCTTTCCAAGTTGGCATAAAATGCGAGAGGACCTAAAAAAATAATTTCAGGATATCTCGTTTGATTTTATTAAAAAAAGGGATACCTCCTCTCATTCATAACGGAAATTATTATAAACGCTGACATAAAAAACTAATAAAGGAACTATCAGCGTGATTGTTATCTTTTTAACGTGATTGGTAACTGTCGTAGAAATATCAAAATTTCACGATATGTTTGGCAGGTGAAATAATAAAAAGATTATAACTTTTTTTGCTGATATCTAGAAAGATCATTCCCTTCCAAGTTGGCATAAAATGAGAGAGGACCTAAAAAAATAATTTCAGGATATCTCGTTTGATTTTATTAAAAAAGGCATACCTCCTCTCATTCATAACGGAAATTATTATAAACGTTGTGATAAAAAACTAATAAAGGAACTATCTGCGTGATTTTTATCTTTTTAACGTGATTGGTAATTGTCGTAGAAATATCAAAATTTCACGATATGTTTGGGAGGTGAAATAATAAAAAATTATAACTTTTTTTGGTGAGATCTAGATAGATCATTCCTTTCCAAGTTGGCATAAAATGAGAGACGACCTAAAAAAATAATTTCAGGATATCTCGTTTGATTTTATTAAAAAAAGCCATACCTCCTCTCATTCATAACGGAAATTATTATAAACGTTGTGATAAAAAAATAATAAAGGAAACAATCAACGTGATTGTTATCTTTTTAACCTGATTGGTAATTGTCGTAGAAATATCAAAATTTCACGATATGTTTGGGAGGTGAAATAATAAAAAGATTATAACTTTTTTTTGGTGAGATCTAGAAAGATCATTCCTTTCCAAGTTGGTATAAAATGAGAGAGGCCCTAAAAAAATAATTTCAGGATATCTCGTTTGATTTTATTTAAAAAAGGCATACCTCCTCTCATTCATAACGCAAATTATTATAAACGTTGTGATAAAAAACTAATAAAGGAACTATCAGCGTGATTTTTATCTTTTTAACGTGATTGGTAATTGTCGAAGAAATATCAAAATTTCACGATATGTTTGAGAGGTGAAATAGTAAAAAGATTATAACTTTTTTGCGTGAGATCTAGAAAGATCGTTCCTTTCCAAGTTGGCATAAAATGAGAGAGGACCTAAAAAAAATAATTTCAAGATATCTAGTTTGATTTTATTAAAAAAAAGCATACCTCCTCTCATTCATAACGGAATTTGTTATAAACGTTGTGATAAAAAACTAATAAAGGAACTATCAACGTGATTTTTATCTTTTTAATGTGATTGGTAATTGTCGTAGAAATATTAAAATTTCACGATATGTTTGGGAGGTAAAATAATAAAAAGATTATAACTTTTTTTGGTGAGATCTAGATAGATCATTCCTTTCCAAGTTGGCATAAAATGAGAGAGGACCTAAAAAAATAATTTCAGGATATCTCGTTTGATTTTATTATAAAAAGCCATACCTCCTCTCATTCATAACGGAAAGTATTATAAACGTTGTGACAAAAAATTAATAAAGGAAACTATCAACGTGATTGTTATCTTTTTAACGTGACTATTAATTGTCGTAGAAATATCAAAATTTCACGATATGTTTGGCAGGTGAAATAATAAAAAGATTATAGCTTTTTTTGGTGAGATCTAGAAAGATCATTCCTTTCCAAGTTGGTATAAAATGAGAGAGGCCCTAAAAAAATAATTTCAGGATATCTCGTTTGATTTTATATAAAAAAGGCATTCCTCCTCTCATTCATAACGCAAATCATTATAAACGTTGTGATAAAAAAATAAAAAAGGAAACTGTCAACGTGATTGTTATCTTTTTAACGTGATTGGTAATTGTCGTAGAAATATCAAAATTTCACGATATGTTTGGGAGGTGAAATAATAAAAAGAATATAACTTTTTTGGGTGAGATCTAGAAAGATCATTCCCTTCCAAATTGGTATAAAATGAGAGAGGACCTAAAAAAATAATTTCAGGATATCTCGTTTGATTTTATTAAAAAAAGGCATACCTCCTATCATTCATAACGGAAATTATTATAAATGTTGTGATGAAAAACTAATAAAGGAACCTATCAATTTGATTGTTATCTTTTTAACGTGATTGGTAATTGTCGTAGAAATATCAAAATTTAACGATATGTTTGGGAGGCGAAATAATAAAAATATTAAGACTTTTTTTTTGTGAGATCTAGAAAGATCATTCCCTTCCAAGTTGGCATAAAATGAGAGAGGACCTAAAAAAATAATTTCAGGATATCTTGTTTGATTTTATTAAAAAAAGGGATACCTCCTCTCATTCATAACGGAAATTATTATAAACGCTGTGATAAAAAACTAATAAAGGAACTATCAGCGTGATTGTTATCTTTTTATCGTGATTGCGAACTGTCGTAGAAATATCAAAATTTCACGATATGTTTGGGAGGTGAAATAATAAAAAGATTATAACTTTTTTTTGGTGAGATCTTGAAAGATCATTCCTTTCCAAGTTGGTATAAAATGAGAGAGGCCCTAAAAAAATAATTTCAGGATATCTCGTTTGATTTTATTTAAAAAAGGCATACCTCCTCTCATTCATAATGCAAATTATTATAAAAGTTGTGATATAAAACAAATAAAGGAACAATCAGCGTGATTTTTATCTTTTTAACGTGATTGGTAATTGTCGAAGAAATATCAAAATTTCACGATATGTTTGAGAGGTGAAATAATAAAAAGATTATAACTTTTTTGGGTGAGATCTAGTAAGATCATTCCTTTCCAAGTTGGCATAAAATGAGAGAGGACCTAAAAAAAATAATTTCAGGATATCTAGTTTGATTTTATTAAAAAAAGGCATACCTCCTCTCATTCATAACGGAATTTGTTATAAACGTTGTGAAAAAAAAACTAACAAAGGAACTATCAGCGTGATTGTTATCTTTTTAACGTGATTGGTAATTGTCGTAGAAATATGAAAATTTTATGATATGTTTGGGAGGTTAAATAATAAAAAGATTATAACTTTTTTTGGTGAGATCTAGATAGATCATTCCTTTCCAAGTTGGCATAAAATGCGAGAGGACCTAAAAAATAATTTCAGGATATCTCGTTTGATTTTATTAAAAAAAGGCATACCTCCTCTCATTCATAACGGAAAGTATTATAAACGTTGTGACAAAAAATTAATAAAGGAAACTATCAACGTGATTGTTATCTTTTTAACGCGATTATTAATTGTCGTAGAAATATCAAAATTTCACGATATGTTTGGCAGGTGAAATAATAAAAAGATTATAACTTTTTTCTGGTGAGATCTAGAAAGATCATTCCTTTCCAGGTTGGTATAAAATGAGAGATGTAACCCCCTTTTTCTTATAAAACATAATTTAACTATTTAATTTATTTTATATAATTTTTTCAAAGTTCTGATACATTATCTTACAATCCAAAATATGTTCTGTAATTTACATCATCAAAATTTATATAAACACTGCTACAAAATAATTCTAACTACTACAAATTATTGTCTACCCAAAATAGTCCCATCCTATATGCTCTGGAATTTCTGCATCTTCATCATTTAACTATATCTTCAGACACCTGCAATTCACACTCCCCTAGAATCTGGGGACAGCATTACCGGATCAGGCATTTAATTTCTCATAGAATTAAAACAATTTCAAACAAATACATATCATAACAAATTAATTAGTTACACACATAATTAAATGCAGTATGATTTATGCAATGCAGTTTTTGACTCAAATTCGTTTTGACCCTGCTCCATGGAGACTTCCCCTTTGAGTGTTTAGTAAGTAACTGGCCTACCATTACGTACAGCAATTCAGCCATCAGCCCCTACTAAACGCGAATAAACTAAACAGAATTAGGAGATCAGGATACCCGGAAGGCCACCACGACAGTATCTGCACTCCAGATTACGGTCCTCTGTGGAATTGCCAATATCCTTCACCCCACAGACTATATAATCACAGACTATACGGTCCTGTCTAACTTACTCTGCTCACCCATTTCTCAGGACTATCATATTCTCTGTTCATAATCTCAATCATATTTTCAAATACATGACTACCGCAGTCCGGTCAGTCAACACAGTTCTCTGTTCATAATCTCAATCAAATTTTCAAATACATGACTACCGCAGTCCGGTCAGTCAACACAGTCCTGGAAATCAATTCCCCCATAAATACTCATTTCTCATTTGAAATCTTTGTATTTTCTAAGAACTCAAGCTTATGCAATATGACAATGATGCTAATAAACAAATAATTAATATTAAGCAATCACATAAAAATTATAAAAATTCACTATTAGGTAAAGTTACTAAAATACCCTTAATCTTTTCTAGAATTCCATCTATGTCCTAAATTTTGAAATGACCAAATTACCCTTGCTCTTTTTCAAAAATTCCCATTTTGTCCCTACATGTAAAATGACCATTTTGCCCTTGGTTTTATAAAAATTTCCACATAATATCCCTTGCATTTAGGGCTGGCCGAATGGTCTACAAGCCATTCTCAACAATTCTTCCAAAGCTACAAACTCCAATTCCAACCAAAATTCAATCAAATCACAATTTCAATCAAAATTCAACAAATCAAATTTCAACCATTACAACACCTTAAAAATTCAATCAAACATCATTCCAATCCATGAATTACAATCACAAGCATCAAAAACACAAAACCCCTAAATCAATTTCAAGTTTTCATGATTTTTGTTCAAATTTTTAATCTAAGCCTACAACATGTTTTCTTCTAATTCCAAGGGTTCTAATTGAAATTAAATGCCTAGATCCTTACCTTAGACTCTTTAATTGAAGAAAAAGCCTTGAATTCCTTTCTCCCTCACTCCTTGGTCTTGTAGGAATTTTTGAGATTTTCTCCAATTCTTTCTCTACTAGCCGAATTAGCTTTGTGTTTTGGAAGTTTGGATGGTTTGGTTTCTTAATTTGAGTTGAAATGGTGAAGTTAAGATGAAATTTAATGAAGAACTGCAGCTGCTGGGTTTTGGAGTCTCACGGTTCTGTTTTGGAGAGAAAAATAGCTTTTGTGACTTTTTGCCTTTTTTCTTAAGTTATTTGCTTCATTAAACCAAGAATTAACCAAATTGGATGTTTCCTTCACATCCAGCAGCTCCTGCACGTCCAGCAGCCCCTATTGGCCAAGGGAGATCAGTTCTCCAAGCTTCCCCATCCACTTGGACAGCCAAAGGAGTGCAGCAAGTGACTTGCCTTCCAAAAGGTCAAAAGTCAACATTTGTAGGTAATTTAATGGAATTTTCTAGAATAATTTAGGGCTGTTAATTATCTTACAAACTAATTAGAATTTGAAGAAAATAACACCACCATTGAATTCCTTACTATCAAAAACCTTGGGGTAGTGTCTTACTTATCTCTTAATCCAAGCCTAATTAGCTTAATTTAGTGATCTTAGAAAAGCCTAAGTTGTCACTTTTTGATTGGTTAAGGTTCTAAATTAAATTTTTCTTGGTTAAACATTTTTAATAATTATTCTAAGTATATTACAATTATTAGATAATTCTATAGATATCCTATGAATTTTCTCTAAATTTTCTGTCTTAAAATTTTACCGTAATAATTTCTCAAAGTTCTAACTTTCAGAAAATCCTAACAATTCTGAATAAGCATTTTAATTCTTTATCTGTATATATTTTTAATCTATATTCTATTACCTTTCTTTTAAGTTATAATTGAGTTCAAAATTCTATACTTGAAAATTTATCCTGGACAGCTGTCTGACATAGCAGTCCAGTCAACAATTAATTTCAGCAAAAACGAAGACATTTAGAAATTCAGAAAAATCTTCTGAGTAGAACTGTATTAATTTCATTAAGAAAATATGTTCATAGAGTTTTATAAAATACAGTGCATAAGTGTTCATAATGTACATATATAAATGCGTACAAATAGTAAAATGAGGATGTTACACGAAACGTGACAGAGGAACCATAAACAAATTTAAGGGATCTCCGGCTGGGCCGCGATTGTGGCCGGCTGGGCTAGAATTTGATATTTGTTTAAATTCTCTTAAAATATTTCCCTTTTTGAGTATTTAAATTATTTTAAATGTTTATGCAAATGATGATATGTTTATCTTTTTCTCTACATGAGTCACTTAGACTTGTGTTTTCTTATGAAAATATAGTGATGTGATATTAAAGAAATTATGTTGTTTTGAGGTGTTTAGATTATTGTATGGTAGTTGTATTTGTGATGTTATGCTTGCACCCTTATTGCAATCATGTGGTTGTTGCATACGCTTGTGATTGTATGTTACGATAAACCCTATTTAATAAAAGATACATAAAACACTTAAGACTATACCTAAGCCTCTTAGTAAAAAGATGGGGAGTTACCCCTAAGTTTCAGAAAAGGCTTTTAAGCAAAGTTTACAGTTTCAAGAAAGGTTTTTTTAGAAAAAGATATCGCCTCAGTGACATAAGATGGAACCTTCCCCGGTACCAGTCACGTTCGAGAGCCGCACGCTCAGCGTACAACGGTGTGCAAAGGGCTAAGGATCCTTTATGTCACCAAGGAGTGATGAGTTTCAGAATGGTTATGAAAAGGATTATTTATGAAAAGGTTTTATGAAAGAGTTTTTCAAGGAAAGTTATGATCCCAATAAAGGGAATAAGTTATGTTTTAAGGCTAAGAGGCCCCCAGGGTGAGAGACGGGGACCGTCACCCTAACACCCATGGGGAAAACAACCTTCTTCATAGGGAGAAGGGGTTCTTCATAGAGAAGAACAAGTTAGAAAAGAGACTCCTCCTTATAACGGAGATGTAGTCAACCCACTTGGACCGGTGGGGATTAATTAAAGGTTGTTTCAAGAGGGACACCTCTTGTTGGCTAGAGCTCAGCCAAATTAATAAAATAGGCGGTGAAAGTGAAATTTAAATAAAGAGATAATGCAAACCACACAGTTGTAGAAACAAACTAGGATATATTGATGTGCTTGATGTATGTATGTTCTATGTTAGAACATGAGAGGAGTCATGAGCCTAGTTGTAGGTGAGTGATGTAAGACAAGCCTAGACATTAGTTGAGGACGTGTGTAATTGTATACTACCTTTGAGGTAAGAGAGGAGTTATACCCATAGAAAGTTAATGTAAGCTACCGAGAGAGGTATGCAAGATGTTATGCCTTACAGAGAGAGGCGATGTAAGCCCAAGTTGGGCAGGTCAGAGGAAGGAAAGATTATGCACGTTCCCATCCGATGCTATAGCAAAGTGAGACCCTAGTGAGTGGTCAAGAGTAACAGAAAGATGTTTAGGTGCCTTAGTGCACTAGTGGCCCTAGATTTGGCATAGGAGGCCAACTCTATGTGCCTCAGCAAAGGTCAAGGTATGATCCTAAGAAATAGTAACGTAGAGGTAATGAGGTTATAGTTGTGAGTGTGAGCATCTATAAAAGAAAAGATAAGCCATGAGAGTTAAGAAAAGGATCTCTAGAATAGAGAGTCAGCCTAGAGTCCTTGGAACACTCACTGAGACATTATGTCTCATCCCGTTTAGTTTCCATGTTTTTACAGGTTAGCAGGTGGACACCTTGTGGGAAGAGCTTGGAGCATAGAGCTGCTTTCCCGGAGGAAGATGTTGTTAGTATAGTTTTTGTATAATTCCCAATGGATGGGAATTTAGTTTATGTTTTATGTATATTGCTTATGACTTGTACGGAACATAAGTGCCAAGAGCTTTGTACTAGATTTATTTCATGTAATATAAGTTTAAGTTTTAATTTCCGCATTCTTAACTCTGATATTCTTATATGCTAATTTCTATTAATTTAGCAATATAAGGAGAAAAAGGTAATATCCTCTAGGGTGTTACATCGATTTTATAAGTGGGATACCTTTCTATAAAATAGATTTCAAGAGCTTCGATTTGATATAAAAAGTTTTAAATTCCGAGATCATTTGCTTGTATCAGTGAGAGCTCATATTCAGTACTGTCAAAGAGAAATATTTGGGAGAAAAACCCACTAAAAATTTCAAGAAGACAAAGGAGAAAAGGAGAAAAGGGATTCAAAGGTTTCTCCATCAAACTAAGGATTCAAGGTAAGGATCAAGGCATTTAATTTCATTTTAGACCATTTGGAATGTAGAAAAACATGTTGTTAAGTTTAGATTCAATATTTGATTAAGAACTATGAAAAGATGAAATTGATTTTGGGTTTTTATATAATTGATATTAGAAGCTTGAAATAATTGTTTGGAAACATGTTTGATTGATTGGATGATGTGTTGTGATGGATTGAAATTGATTGGTTGGTTTGTTGTTGGATTGAAATTGCTTGATTTGGCTTGATTGTGTTGTGAATGATGTTGGAAATTGTTGAATGTTTATATTTTTGTAGATGATTGTTTAAAGTTACTTATTTAATTGTGATTATTAACATATTGCATATGCATGAGTCTTTTTGGGGGATTTATAAAGATTCAAGTGAAAAATAATTGATGTTGGCTAACCGGGACTGCGGTAGCCATGAAAAGAAAGAAAAGAAAAGAAAAGAAAGAAAAGAAAGAATAAATGTTGACTAACCGGGACTGCGGTAGTCATGAGAAACAAGTTGATATATGAGAAATGATTTTGTTGACTAACCGGGACTGCGGTAGTCATGAGAAACGAGTTGATATATGAGAAATGATTTTGTTGACTAACCGAGACTGCGGTAGTCATGTGAAATGAATATGATTTGAGAATTGAATCTTTGGGGTGAGCAGAATAAGTTAGACAGGGCTGTATAGTCTGTGATTATATAGTCTGTGGGGTGAAGGATATTGGCAATTCCACATGTGGCTGGAAACTGGACTGAGTTGCGGTCGTGGTGGCCTTCCGGGTATCCTGATCTCCTAATTCTGTTTAGTTTATTTGCGTTTAGTAGGGGCTGATAGCTGAATTGCAGTGCGTAATGGTAGGCCAGTTTCTTACTAAACACTCAAAGGGGAAGTCTCCATGGAGCAGGGTCAAAATGATTTTGAGTCAAAACTGCATTTGCATAAATCATACTGCATTTGCTTATGTATGTGATTGATTAATTATTATATGAAATGTACATGGTTGATATGGATTCTAATTGTATGAGAAATTAAATGCCTGATCCGGTAATGCTGTCCCCAGATTCTAGGGGAGTGTGAATTGCAGGTATTTTGAAGATTAATTAGAAGTTAAAGATGCAGATATTTTCCAGAGCATATAGGAGGGGACTATTTTGGGTAGACAATAATTGTAACCCCCCCTTCTAATTAATTAATTTCCATCTAAAATCCATAAAAAGAATTTACCATTAAAATAAATACATTCCATTAAAATTTAAAGTTTGTCATTATAATTTACATTATTAAAATTTACAGAAAATGTTACTACCAATTTATTTCTAATTAATACAAAAGTATCTAAAGCCAAAAACACCCATTCCTATTGTAACCCCCCTTCTAATTAATTAATTTCCATCTAAAATCTATAAAATGAATTTACCATTAAAATAAATACATTCCATTAAAATTTAAAGTTTGTCATTATAATTTACATTATTAAAATTTAAAGAAAATGCTACTACCAATTTATTTCTAATTAATACAAAAGTATCTAAAGCCAAAAACACCCATTCCTATAGCTCTGGAAAATATCTGCATCTTTAACTTCTAATTAATCTTCAAAATACCTGCAATTCACACTCCCCTAGAATCTGGGGACAGCATTACCGGATCAGGCATTTAATTTCTAATACATAGAAAAACAATCACAATCAATGACATTTCATTTCATAACTAAGAATTCACATAAATAATGCAAATGCAGTATGCTTTATGAAAATGCAAGTTTATAAAGCAGATGCAGTTTTGACTCAAAATCCTTTTGACTCAAAATCATTTTGACCCTGCTCCATGGAGACTTCCCCTTTGAGTGTTTAGTAAGTAACTGGCCTACCATTACGCACTGTAATTCAGCTATCAGCCCCTACTAAACGCGAATAAACTAGACAGAATTAGAAGATCAGGATACCCGGAAGGCCACCACGACCGCAACTCAGTCCAGTTTCCAGCCACATGTGGAATTGCCAATATCCTTCACCCCACAGACTATATAATCACAGACTATACAGTCCTGTCTAACTTACTCTGCTCACCCATTTCTCAGGACTATCATATTCTTTATTCATATTCTCAATCATCTTTTCAAATACATGACTACCGCATTCCGGTCAGTCAACACAGTTCTCTGTTCATAATCTCAATCATCTTTTCAAATACATGACTACCGTAGTCCGGTCAGTCAACACAGTCCTGGAAATCAATTCCCCCAAACATACTCATTTTTCATGACTACCGCAGTCCCGGTTAGTCAACAAAATCATTTCTCATTTGAAAACTCATTTCTCATTTGAAATCTTTGTATTTTCCAAGAACTCAGACTTATGCAATATGATAATGATGCTAATAAACAAATAATTAATATTAATCAATCACATAAAAATTATAAAAATTCACTAATTAACATTATAACATCAATACCTTAATAAAATACTAACTAGTCCTTTACTAGCAAAAATTACTAAACTTTTACTAAAATTACCAATTATTCTTTTCTATGGAAATTACTAAAATACCCCTATCTTTTTCTAAAATTCCAATTTTGCCCTCAAAGGGTAAAATTACCAAATTATCCTTACTATTTTCTAAAATTTCCCATTTTGCCCTTGATCTTTTTATGAAATTCCAAATATGTCCCTAATTGTTCTAGAATCTATGAAATTACCTAATTATCCTCAATCTTTTTATAAAATTCCAATTGTATCCTCTAAATGTGAAATTACCTAATTACCCTTATACTTTTTAATTATTGCCGAAAATGCCCTTAAACTTTTTCTAAAATTCCCAATGGGTCCCTACATGTCAAATGACTATTTTACCCTTGGTCATTTGAAAAATTTCCACCTAGCACCCTTTCAATTCCTTCATGGCCGTGAATGATTTTTTCTCAAAATTTCCAACATCTCAAAATCAACCAAGCAATTTCAATCACAAACAAACCAATCAAAGTTCAATTCAATCATAACACATCATCAATATCAATCAAACATTACATCAAACACCAATTTCACACTTCTAACATCAAATTTATATAAGCCCCAAATTCAATTTCATGGCTCTTGATCAATTCTTGAATTTAAACATCAAGACATATTTTTCTACATTCCAAGTGGTCTAAATTGAAATTAAATGCCATGATCCTTACCTAAAATCCTTAGTTTGATGGAGAAACCCTTTAATCCCTTTTTTCCCTTTCTCCTTGTCTTCTTGAAATTTTAGAGTTTTTCTTCTAATTCCTTCTCTTTGGCCTAAGGCATACTGAAATTTGAGAGGTTTTGGTTGGTTTAATTCTTGATTTGGGAAGAAAGGATGAAGAGAAATGGAGAGGGAAGCAGCTGCAGAACTCACGGGTTTGGGTTGGTGAGAAGTTAACTTTGTTGCCTTTTCTTTTACTTTGAATTTCTTATGTTTTTAATTAAGAAATCTTCACTCAATTTAATCAAGCATTCACGTCCACCTCCTTAGACTTTGGCAGTCCAAAAGCTGGAGATTTGGCAGCCAATTGGACAGCCAATTAAGTCCCCAACGTTAGCCAATTGAGTCTCCTACGTTTCTTGCCAATTGGTGTGGTTAAAAGTCAACATTGGTAGGAATTTAATGGAATTTTCTAAAATAATTTAGGGCTTTTAATTATCTTACAAACTAATTAGAATTTGAAGAAACTAACACCACCATTGGATTCCCCAATATCAAAAACCTTGGGGTAGTGTCTTACTTATCTCTTAATCCAAGTCTAATTAGCTTAATTAAGTGACATTAGAAACTTTGATTTGTCACCTTGTGATTGGTTAATACTCTAAATTTAATTTTTCTTGGTTAAACATTTTTAATAATTATTCTAAGTATATTACAATTATTAGATAATTCTATAGGTGTCATACAAATTTTCTCTGAATTTTCTGCCTTAGAATTTTATCGTAAGAATTTTTCAGAGTTCTAACTTTTAGAAATTTCTAAGAATTTGAAATTAACATTTTAATTTCTTATCTGTATATATTCTTAATCTATATTCAATTATCTTTTTATTAGGTTACAGATTTATCCAAAATGCTACACTGGAGAATTTATCCTGGACAGCTGTCTGACACACTGTCCAGTCAACAAGTAATTTCATTTCTCAACTGTATATATTTTAAATCTACATTAAATTCTTGATTTATTAGAGTACAGTTTAATCCAAAATGTTATACTGAAAATCTTATCCTGGACAGCTGTCTAACACAACTGTCCGGTCAACAAGAAAGTTAGGCATAAACAAAAGTATTAAAAGACTTAGAAAATTTTACTGAATAGAACTGTACTAATTTTGTTATGAAAATATGTACAAAAAGTTTCTATAAAATACAGTACATAATTTCTACTATCCGGTCAACAAGAACTTGAGACCTAAACAAATGTATCAAAAGACTTAGAAAATTTTGCTGAGTAGAACTGTATAATTTTTAATATGAAAATATGTACAGAAAATATTCTCTAAATGCAGTACATAATTTCTTATAATATTTATAGAAAAATATTCATAAATAGTAAAATAAAAATGAGGGTGTTACACCTATAGCTCTGAAAAATATCTGCATCTTTAACTTCTAATTAATCTTCAAAATACCTGCAATTCACACTCCCCTAGAATCTGGGGACAGCATTACCGGATCAGGCATTTAATTTCTCATACAATAAAACAATTTCAAACAAATACATATCATAACAAATTAATTAGTTACACACATAATTAAATGCAGTATGATTTATGCAAATGCAGTTTTTGACTCAAATTCATTTTTGACCCAGCTCCATGGAGACTTCCCCTTTGAGTGTTTAGTAAGTAACTGGCCTACCATTACGTACTGCAATTCAGCTATCAGCCCCTACTAAACGCGAATTAGCTAAACAGAATTAAGAGATCAGGATACCCGGAAGGCCACCACGACCGCAACTCAGTCCAGTTTCCAGCCACATGTGGAATTGCCAATATCCTTCACCCCACAGACTATATAATCACAGACTATACAGCCCTGTCTAACTTATTCTGCTCACCCCAAAGATTCAATTCTCAAATCATATTCATTTCACATGACTACCGCAGTCTCGGTTAGTCAACAAAATCATTTCTCATATATCAACTCGTTTCTCATGACTACCGCAGTCCCGGTTAGTCAACAAAATCATTTCTCATATATCAACTTGTTTCTCATGACTACCGAAGTCCCGGTTAGTCAACATTTTTTCTTTCTTTTCTTTTCTTTCTTTTCTTTTCTTTTCTTTCTTTTCTTTTCTTTCTTTTCATGGCTACCGCAGTCCCGGTTAGCCAACATCAATTAATTTTCACTTGAATCTTTATAAATCCCCCAAAAAGACTCATGCATATGCAATATGTTAATAATCACAATTAAATAAGTAATTTTAAACAATCACCTACAAAAATATAAACATTCAACAATTTCCAACATCATTCACAACACAATCAAGCCAAATCAAGCAATTTCAATCCAACAATAAACCAACCAATCAATTTCAGTCCATCATAACACATCATCCAATCAATCAAACATGATTCCAAACAATTATTTCAAGCTTCTAATATCAATTATATAAATCAATTTCATCTTTTTATGGCTCTTGATCAAATCTTGAATCTAAACCTAACAACATGTTTTTCTACATTCCAATTGGTCTAAAATGAAATTAAATGCCATGATCCTTACCTAGAATCCTTAGTTTGATGGAGAAACCTTTGAATCCCTTTTCTCCTTTTCTCCTTTGTCTTCTTGAAATTTTTAGTGGGTTTTTCTCCCAAATATTTCTCTTTGACAGTACTGAATATGAGCTCTCACTGATACAAGTAAATGATCTCAGAATTTAAAACTTTTTATATCAAATCGAAGCTCTTGAAATCTATTTTATAGAAAGGTATCCCACTTCTAAAATAAACATCTAGAAAATTTTATAAAAATTTTCTAAGTCAGCAGCCCTGAATTTTGAGTGATTACTGAACATAGCTCAAAGAAATGTAAATTTCTCCCACTTCCAAAACTTGTTTTGAGCTGAAATTTTTACAGTATAAAGGTGACATCTTTATCTTTCTAAAAAGGTAACCCTTTTTCCAAAATTCGTTACCTACTATTCCCAGTAAATTTATTTCTAACAGCCTACGTTTCAGACTCAAAACAGGGCTCAAAAACCCTTGCCCTGTTTCTTTTAAAAAAGTTAATTTAGAAATTGTGCATGATAATTTTCGTAATTTATATGGTTAAAAACCTTGTTTTGTCTAGTTTTTAATGGTGTAAAAACTAAAAATAAACATTAAGAAAAAAAGTGGAATTTTGAGAAAAACCGAGACATGTTCCAGGGGAAACTCGAAAACAGAACAACCATTTTGAGAGCCATGGATGAACTTCAAAAAGAGGTTTTCTCTCCATGGTGTCAAGATAGAAGTTGTTTATTTTTGTGTCTATTTTCATTCAAAAAAATTTCGTGAAAAACCAACGGTTAGATCTCCCAAAAATCACAAAATCGTGGAGGCTGTCCAGGGCTGGACGAACCAAACAGCCACTGCCACTTTGTTTTGTGGTTTGATTTTCACATGCAAAGCTTATCAAATAATTTCAAGAAAATTTGGGCATGGTCTCCTTTGTTTTAGGAGCCTTCCCAATCAATTTCAAAAATCAAAACACTCAAGGACAGTACATACAATCTCCCACACAGCCACTGCCAAACGAATCAAATACCCATTTTTATCAATTTCAAACAAAACAAACACAACAGCCAAAGAGGGGCATGCATGCATTAGGTGATTGAGTCCCCTAACTCTCAACCACACTTAAACTGAAATTAGAGAAATAACTTAGGGAAGAAGAAAATTCCTCCATACCTCAATGAAATCAAAATTCAATCGGTAGGTTTTGAAGCTCTTGAACTCCTCTATAACATATCCGAATTTAATCGGTGAAAACTTTGATTTGAATACTTAAATCTTAGAAAGAGTGCAAAATTTTAGAGAGAAGAAGGAGAGCTACAGGAGGAGAATGAAGAATGAAGATAATTTTTTTAGAAAGAAGGAAGCTGAATCACGTCTATATGTAGGAAAATTTTGAGATTTTGCTATTTGTAGCCACCCTTCCTCTAAGGACACCCCCTATTTGCTATTTGCATTAATAACGGAAATTATTATAAACGTTGTGATAAAAAAACTAATAAAGGAAATTATCAAAGTGATTGTTATCTTTTTAACGTGATTGGTAATTGTTGTAGAAATATCAAAATTTCACGATATGTTTGGGATGTGAAATAATAAAAAGACTACAACTTTTTTTGGTGAGATCTAGAAAGATCATTCCCTTCCAAATTGACATAAAATGAGAGAGGACCTTAAAAAACTAAATTAAGGATATCTCGTTTGATTTTATTTAAAAAAGGCATACCTCCTCTCATTAATAACGGACATTATTATAAACATTGTGATAAAAAACTAATAAAGGAAACGATCAACGTGATTGTTATCTTTTTAACGTGATTGGTAATTGTCGAAGAAATATCAAAATTTCATGATATGTTTGGGATGTGAAATAATAAAAAGATTATAACTTTTTTTGGTGAGATCTAGAAAGATCATTCCCTTCCAAATTGACATAAAATGAGAGAGGACCTTAAAAAACTAATTTCAGGATATCTCGTTTGATTTTATTTAAAAAAAGGCATACCTCCTCTCATTAATAACGGAAATTATTATAAACGTTGTGATAAAAAACTAATAAAGGAAATTATCAACGTGATTGTTATCTTTTTAACGTGATTGGTAATTGTCGTAGAAATATCAAAATTTCACGATATGTTTGGGAGGTGAAATAATGAAATGATTATAACTTTTTTTTGTTAGATGTAGAAAGATCATTCCCTTCCAAGTTGGCATAAAATGAGAGAGGAACTAAAAAAATAATTTCAAGATATCTCGTTTCATTTTATTAAAAAAAAGCCATACCTCCTCTCATTAATAACGGAAATTATTATAAACGTTGTGATAAAAAACTAATAAAGGAAACTATGAACGTGATTGTTATCTTTTTAACTTGATTGCTAATTGTCGAAGAAATATCAAAATTTCACGATATGTTTGGGAGGTGAAATAATAAAAACATTATAACTTTTTTTGGTGAGATCAAGAAAGATCATTCCCATCCAAATTGGCATAAAATGAGAGGGGACGTAAAGAAATAATTTCAGGATATCCCGTTTCATTTTATTAAAAAAAAGGCATACCTCCTCTCATTAATAACGGAAATTATTATAAACATTGTGATAAAAAACTAATAAAGGAAACTATCAATGTGATTGTTATGTTTTTAACGTGATTGCTAATTGTCGAAGAAATATCAAAATTTGACGATATGTTTGGGAGGTGAAATAAGAAAAAGACTATAACTTTTTTTTGTGAGATCTAGAATGATCATTCCCTTCCAAGTTGGCATAAAATGAGAGAGGACCTAAAAAAATAATTTCAGGATATCTCGTTTCATTTTATTAAAAAAAGGCATACCTACTCTCAATAATAACGGAAATTATTATAAAAGTTGTGATAAAAAATTAATAAAGGAAACTATCAACTTGATTGTTATCTTTTTAACGTGATTGGTAATTGTCGTAGAAATATCAAAATTTCACGATATGTTTGGGAGGTGAAATAATAAACAGATTATAACTTTTTTTTGTGAGATCTAGAAATATCATTCCCTTCCAAGTTGGCATAAAAGGAGTGAGGACCTAAAAAAATAATTTCAGGATATCTCGTTTGATTTTATTAAAAAAAAAAGGCATGCCTCCGGTAATTAATAAAGTAAATCATTATAAACGTTGTGATAAAAAACTAATAAAGGAAACAATCAACGTGATTGTTATCTTTTTAACGTGATTGGTAATTGTCGTAGAAATATCAAAATTTCACGATATGTTTGGGAGGTTAAATAATAAAAAGATTATTACTTTTTTTTGTGAGATCTAGAAAGATCATTCCCTTCCAAGTTGGCATAAAATGAGAGAGGACCTAAAAAAACTAATTTCAAGATATCTCGTTTGATTTTATTTAAAAAAAGGCATACCTCCTCTCATTAATAACGGAAATTATTATAAATGTTGTGATAAAAAACTAATAAAGGAAATTATCAACGTGATTGTTATCTTTTTAACGTGATTGGTAATTGTCGTAGAAATATCAAAATTTCACGATAGGTTTGGGAGGTGAAATAATAATAAGTTTATAACCTCTTTTGGTGTGATCTAGAAAGATCATTCCCTTCCAAGTTGGTATAAAATGAGAGAGGACCTAAAAAAATAATTTCAGGATATCTCGTTTCATTTTATTAAAAAAAGGCATACCTCCTCGCATTAATAACGGAAATTATTATAAACGATGTGATAAAAAACTAATAAAGGAAACTATCAACGTGATTGGTAATTGTCGAAGAAATATCAAAATTTGACGATATGTTTTGGAGGTGAAATAATAAAAAGATTATAACTTTTTTTGGTGAGATCAAGAATGATCATTCCCCTCGAAGTTGTCATAAAATAAGAGAGGAACTAAAAAAATAATTTCAGCTTATGTCGTTTCATTTTATTAAAAAAAAGCCATCTCTCCTCTCATTAATAACGGAAATTATTACAAACGTTGTGATAAAAAACTAAAATAGGAAACTATCAACGTGATTGTTATCTTTTTAACATGATTGGTAATTGTCGAAGTAATATCAAAATTTAACGATATGTTTGGGATGTGAAATAATAAAAAGATTATAACTTTTTTTGGTGAGATCTAGAAAGATCATTCCCTTGCAAATTGGCATAAAATGAGAGAGGACCTTAAAAAACTAATTTCAGGACATCTCGTTTGATTTTATTTAAAAAAGGCTTACCTCCTCTCATTAATAACGGAAATTATTATAAACGTTGTTATAAAAAACTAATAAAGGAAATTATCAACGTGATTGTTATCTTTTTAACATGATTGGTAATTGTCGTAGAAATATCAAAATTCCACGATATGTTTTGGAGGTGAAATAATAAAAAGATTATAACTAATTTTTGTGAGATCTAGAAAGACCATTCCTTCCAAATTGGCATAAAATGAGAGAGGACCTCAAAAAATAATTTCAGGATATCTCGTTTGATTTTATTAAAAAAAGGCATACCTCCTCGCATTAATAACGGAAATTATCAAAAACGTTGAGATAAAAAATTAATAAAGGAAACTATCAACGTGATTGTTGTCTTATTAATGTGATTGGTAATTGTCGTAGAAATATCAAAATTTCACGATATGATTGGGAAGTGAAATAATAAAAAGATTATAACTTTTTTATGTAAGATGTAGAAAGATCATTCCCTTCCAGGTTGGCATAAAATGAGAAAGGAACTAAAAAAATAATTTCAGCATATCTCGTTTGATTTTATTAAAAAAAAGCCATACCTCCTCTCATTAATAACGGACATTATTATAAACATTGTGATAAAAAACTAATAAAGGAAACTATCAACGTGAATGTTATCTTTTTAACGTGATTGGTAATTGTCGAAGAAATATCAAAATTTCATGATATGTTTCGGATGTGAAATAATAAAAAGATTATAACTTTTTTTGGTGAGATCTAGAAAGATCATTCCCTTCCAAATTGACATAAAATGAGAAAGGACCTTAAAAAACTAATTTCAGGATATCTCGTTTGATTTTATTTAAAAAAAGGCATACCTCCTCTCATTAATAACGGAAATTATTATAAACGTTGTGATAAAAAACTAATAAAGGAAATTATCAACGTGATTGTTATCTTTTTAACGTGATTGGTAATTGTCGTAGAAATATCAAAATTTCACGATATGTTTGGGAGGTGAAATAATGAAATGATTATAACTTTTTTTTGTTAGATGTAGAAGGATCATTCCCTTCCATGTTGGCATAAAATGAGAGAGGAACTAAAAAAATAATTTCAGGATATGTCGTTTCATTTTATTAAAAAAAACACGTACCTCCTCTCATTAATAACGGAAATTATTAAAAACGTTGTGATAAAAAACTAATATAGGAAACTATCAACGTGATTGTTATCTTTTTAACATGATTGGTAATTGTCGAAGAAATATCAAAATTTAACGATATGTTTGGGATGTGAAATAATAAAAAGATTATAACTTTTTTTGGTGAGATCTAGAAAGATCATTCCCTTGCAAATTGGTATAAAATGAGAGAGGACCTTAAAAAACTAATTTCAGGATATCTCGTTTGATTTTATTTAAAAAAGGCTTACCTCCTCTCATTAATAACGGAAATTATTGTAAACGTTGTGATAAAAAACTAATAAAGGAAATTATCAACGTGATTGTTATCTTTTTAACGTGATTGGTAATTGTCGTAGAAATATCAAAATTCCACGATATGTTTTGGAGGTGAAATAATAAAAAGATTATAACTAATTTTTGTGAGATCTAGAAAGACCATTCCTTCCAAATTGGCATAAAATGAGAGAGGACCTCAAAAAATAATTTCAGGATATCTCGTTTGATTTTATTAAAAAAAGGCATACCTCCTCGCATTAATAACGGAAATTATCAAAAACGTTGAGATAAAAAGTTAATAAAGGAAACTATCAACATGATTGTTGTCTTATTAATGTGATTGGTAATTGTCGTAGAAATATCAAAATTTCACGATATGATTGGGAAGTGAAATAATAAAAAGATTATAACTTTTTTATGTAAGATGTAGAAAGATCATTCCCTTCCAGGTTGGCATAAAATGAGAAAGGAACTAAAAAAATAATTTCAGCATATCTCGTTTGATTTTATTAAAAAAAAGCCATACCTCCTCTCATTAATAACGGAAATTATTATAAACGTTGTGATAAAAAAACTAATAAAGGAAATTATCAAAGTGATTGTTATCTTTTTAACGTGATTGGTAATTGTTGTAGAAATATCAAAATTTCACGATATGTTTGGGATGTGAAATAATAAAAAGACTACAACTTTTTTTGGTGAGATCTAGAAAGATCATTCCCTTCCAAATTGACATAAAATGAGAGAGGACCTTAAAAAACTAAATTAAGGATATCTCGTTTGATTTTATTTAAAAAAGGCATACCTCCTCTCATTAATAACGGACATTATTATAAACATTGTGATAAAAAACTAATAAAGGAAACTATCAACGTGATTGTTATCTTTTTAGCGTGATTGGTAATTGTCGAAGAAATATCAAAATTTCATGATATGTTTCGGATGTGAAATAATAAAAAGATTATAACTTTTTTTGGTGAGATCTAGAAAGATCATTCCCTTCCAAATTGACATAAAATGAGAGAGGACCTTAAAAAACTAATTTCAGGATATCTCGTTTGATTTTATTTAAAAAAAGGCATACCTCCTCTCATTAATAACGGAAATTATTATAAACGTTGTGATAAAAAACTAATAAAGGAAATTATCAACGTGATTGTTATCTTTTTAACGTGATTGGTAATTGTCGTAGAAATATCAAAATTTCACGATATGTTTGGGAGGTGAAATAATGAAATGATTATAACTTTTTTTTGTTAGATGTAGAAGGATCATTCCCTTCCATGTTGGCATAAAATGAGAGAGGAACTAAAAAAATAATTTCAGGATATGTCGTTTCATTTTATTAAAAAAAACCCGTACCTCCTCTCATTAATAACGGAAATTATTAAAAACGTTGTGATAAAAAACTAATATAGGAAACTATCAGCGTGATTGTTATCTTTTTAACATGATTGGTAATTGTCGAAGAAATATCAAAATTTAACGATATGTTTGGGATGTGAAATAATAAAAAGATTATAACTTTTTTTGGTGAGATCTAGAAAGATCATTCCCTTGCAAATTGGTATAAAATGAGAGAGGACCTTAAAAAACTAATTTCAGGGTATCTCGTTTGATTTTATTTAAAAAAGGCTTACCTCCTCTCATTAATAACGGAAATTATTGTAAACGTTGTGATAAAAAACTAATAAAGGAAATTATCAACGTGATTGTTATCTTTTTAACGTGATTGGTAATTGTCGTAGAAATATCAAAATTCCACGATATGTTTTGGAGGTGAAATAATAAAAAGATTATAACTAATTTTTGTGAGATCTAGAAAGACCATTCCTTCCAAATTGGCATAAAATGAGAGAGGACCTCAAAAAATAATTTCAGGATATCTCGTTTGATTTTATTAAAAAAAGGCATACCTCCTCGCATTAATAACGAAAATTATCAAAAACGTTGAGATAAAAAGTTAATAAAGGAAACTATCAACGTGATTGTTGTCTTATTAATGTGATTGGTAATTGTCGTAGAAATATCAAAATTTCACGATATGATTGGGAAGTGAAATAATAAAAAGATTATAACTTTTTTATGTAAGATGTAGAAAGATCATTCCCTTCCAGGTTGGCATAAAATGAGAAAGGAACTAAAAAAATAATTTCAGCATATCTCGTTTGATTTTATTAAAAAAAAGCCATACCTCCTCTCATTAATAACGGAAATTATTATAAACGTTGTGATAAAAAAACTAATAAAGGAAATTATCAAAGTGATTGTTATCTTTTTAACGTGATTGGTAATTGTTGTAGAAATATCAAAATTTCACGATATGTTTGGGATGTGAAATAATAAAAAGACTACAACTTTTTTTGGTGAGATCTAGAAAGATCATTCCCTTCCAAATTGACATAAAATGAGAGAGGACCTTAAAAAACTAAATTAAGGATATCTCGTTTGATTTTATTTAAAAAAGGCATACCTCCTCTCATTAATAACGGACATTATTATAAACATTGTGATAAAAAACTAATAAAGGAAACTATCAACGTGAATGTTATCTTTTTAACGTGATTGGTAATTGTCGAAGAAATATCAAAATTTCATGATATGTTTCGGATGTGAAATAATAAAAAGATTATAACTTTTTTTGGTGAGATCTAGAAAGATCATTCCCTTCCAAATTGACATAAAATGAGAGAGGACCTTAAAAAACTAATTTCAGGATATCTCGTTTGATTTTATTTAAAAAAAGGCATACCTCCTCTCATTAATAATGGAAATTATTATAAACGTTGTGATAAAAAACTAATAAAGGAAATTATCAACGTGATTGTTATCTTTTTAACGTGATTGGTAATTGTCGTAGAAATATCAAAATTTCACGATATGTTTGGGAGGTGAAATAATGAAATGATTATAACTTTTTTTTGTTAGATGTAGAAGGATCATTCCCTTCCATGTTGGCATAAAATGAGAGAGGAACTAAAAAAATAATTTCAGGATATGTCGTTTCATTTTATTAAAAAAAACCCGTACCTCCTCTCATTAATAACGGAAATTATTAAAAACGTTGTGATAAAAAACTAATATAGGAAACTATCAACGTGATTGTTATCTTTTTAACATGATTGGTAATTGTCGAAGAAATATCAAAATTTAACGATATGTTTGGGATGTGAAATAATAAAAAGATTATAACTTTTTTTGGTGAGATCTAGAAAGATCATTCCCTTGCAAATTGGTATAAAATGAGAGAGGACCTTAAAAAACTAATTTCAGGATATCTCGTTTGATTTTATTTAAAAAAGGCTTACCTCCTCTCATTAATAACGGAAATTATTGTAAACGTTGTGATAAAAAACTAATAAAGGAAATTATCAACGTGATTGTTATCTTTTTAACGTGATTGGTAATTGTCGTAGAAATATCAAAATTCCACGATATGTTTTGGAGGTGAAATAATAAAAAGATTATAACTAATTTTTGTGAGATCTAGAAAGACCATTCCTTCCAAATTGGCATAAAATGAGAGAGGACCTCAAAAAATAATTTCAGGATATCTCGTTTGATTTTATTAAAAAAAGGCATACCTCCTCGCATTAATAACGGAAATTATCAAAAACGTTGAGATAAAAAGTTAATAAAGGAAACTATCAACATGATTGTTGTCTTATTAATGTGATTGGTAATTGTCGTAGAAATATCAAAATTTCACGATATGATTGGGAAGTGAAATAATAAAAAGATTATAACTTTTTTATGTAAGATGTAGAAAGATCATTCCCTTCCAGGTTGGCATAAAATGAGAAAGGAACTAAAAAAATAATTTCAGCATATCTCGTTTGATTTTATTAAAAAAAAGCCATACCTCCTCTCATTAATAACGGAAATTATTATAAACGTTGTGATAAAAAAACTAATAAAGGAAATTATCAAAGTGATTGTTATCTTTTTAACGTGATTGGTAATTGTTGTAGAAATATCAAAATTTCACGATATGTTTGGGATGTGAAATAATAAAAAGACTACAACTTTTTTTGGTGAGATCTAGAAAGATCATTCCCTTCCAAATTGACATAAAATGAGAGAGGACCTTAAAAAACTAAATTAAGGATATCTCGTTTGATTTTATTTAAAAAAGGCATACCTCCTCTCATTAATAACGGACATTATTATAAACATTGTGATAAAAAACTAATAAAGGAAACTATCAACGTGAATGTTATCTTTTTAACGTGATTGGTAATTGTCGAAGAAATATCAAAATTTCATGATATGTTTCGGATGTGAAATAATAAAAAGATTATAACTTTTTTTGGTGAGATCTAGAAAGATCATTCCCTTCCAAATTGACATAAAATGAGAGAGGACCTTAAAAAACTAATTTCAGGATATCTCGTTTGATTTTATTTAAAAAAAGGCATACCTCCTCTCATTAATAACGGAAATTATTATAAACGTTGTGATAAAAAACTAATAAAGGAAATTATCAACGTGATTGTTATCTTTTTAACGTGATTGGTAATTGTCGTAGAAATATCAAAATTTCACGATATGTTTGGGAGGTGAAATAATGAAATGATTATAACTTTTTTTTGTTAGATGTAGAAGGATCATTCCCTTCCATGTTGGCATAAAATGAGAGAGGAACTAAAAAAATAATTTCAGGATATGTCGTTTCATTTTATTAAAAAAAACCCGTACCTCCTCTCATTAATAACGGAAATTATTAAAAACGTTGTGATAAAAAACTAATATAGGAAACTATCAACGTGATTGTTATCTTTTTAACATGATTGGTAATTGTCGAAGAAATATCAAAATTTAACGATATGTTTGGGATGTGACATAATAAAAAGATTATAACTTTTTTTGGTGAGATCTAGAAAGATCATTCCCTTGCAAATTGGTATAAAATGAGAGAGGACCTTAAAAAACTAATTTCAGGGTATCTCGTTTGATTTTATTTAAAAAAGGCTTACCTCCTCTCATTAATAACGGAAATTATTGTAAACGTTGTGATAAAAAACTAATAAAGGAAATTATCAACGTGATTGTTATCTTTTTAACGTGAATGGTAATTGTCGTAGAAATATCAAAATTCCACGATATGTTTTGGAGGTGAAATAATAATAAGATTATAACTAATTTTTGTGAGATCTAGAAAGACCATTCCTTCCAAATTGGCATAAAATGAGAGAGGACCTCAAAAAATAATTTCAGGATATCTCGTTTGATTTTATTAAAAAAAGGCATACCTCCTCGCATTAATAACGGAAATTATCAAAAACGTTGAGATAAAAAATTAATAAAGGAAACTATCAACATGATTCTTGTCTTATTAATGTGATTGGTAATTGTCGTAGAAATATCAAAATTTCACGATATGATTGGGAAGTGAAATAATAAAAAGATTATAACTTTTTTATGTAAGATGTAGAAAGATCATTCCCTTCCAGGTTGGCATAAAATGAGAAAGGAACTAAAAAAATAATTTCAGCATATCTCGTTTGATTTTATTAAAAAAAAGCCATACCTCCTCTCATTAATAACGGAAATTATTATAAACGTTGTGATAAAAAAACTAATAAAGGAAATTATCAAAGTGATTGTTATCTTTTTAAAGTGATTGGTAATTGTTGTAGAAATATCAAAATTTCACGATATGTTTGGGATGTGAAATAATAAAAAGACTACAACTTTTTTTGGTGAGATCTAGAAAGATCATTCCCTTCCAAATTGACATAAAATGAGAGAGGACCTTAAAAAACTAAATTAAGGATATCTCATTTGATTTTATTTAAAAAAGGCATACCTCCTCTCATTAATAACGGACATTATTATAAACATTGTGATAAAAAACTAATAAAGGAAACTATCAACGTGATTGTTATCTTTTTAGCGTGATTGGTAATTGTCGAAGAAATATCAAAATTTCATGATATGTTTCGGATGTGAAATAATAAAAAGATTATAACTTTTTTTGGTGAGATCTAGAAAGATCATTCCCTTCCAAATTGACATAAATTGAGAAGGACCTTAAAAAACTAATTTCAGGATATCTCGTTTGATTTTATTTAAAAAAAGGCATACCTCCTCTCATTAATAACGGAAATTATTACAAACGTTGTGATAAAAAACTAATAAAGGAAATTATCAACGTGATTGTTATCTTTTTAACGTGATTGGTAATTGTCGTAGAAATATCAAAATTTCACGATATGTTTGGGAGGTGAAATAATGAAATGATTATAACTTTTTTTTGTTAGATGTAGAAGGATCATTCCCTTCCATGTTGGCATAAAATGAGAGAGGAACTAAAAAAATAATTTCAGGATATGTCGTTTCATTTTATTAAAAAAAACCCGTACCTCCTCTCATTAATAACGGAAATTATTAAAAACGTTGTGATAAAAAACTAATATAGGAAACTATCAACGTGATTGTTATCTTTTTAACATGATTGGTAATTGTCGAAGAAATATCAAAATTTAACGATATGTTTGGGATGTGAAATAATAAAAAGATTATAACTTTTTTTGGTGAGATCTAGAAAGATCATTCCCTTGCAAATTGGTATAAAATGAGAGAGGACCTTAAAAAACTAATTTCAGGATATCTCGTTTGATTTTATTTAAAAAAGGCTTACCTCCTCTCATTAATAACGGAAATTATTGTAAACGTTGTGATAAAAAACTAATAAAGGAAATTATCAACGTGATTGTTATCTTTTTAACGTGATTGGTAATTGTCGTAGAAATATCAAAATTCCACGATATGTTTTGGAGGTGAAATAATAAAAAGATTATAACTAATTTTTGTGAGATCTAGAAAGACCATTCCTTCCAAATTGGCATAAAATGAGAGAGGACCTCAAAAAATAATTTCAGGATATCTCGTTTGATTTTATTAAAAAAAGGCATACCTCCTCGCATTAATAACGGAAATTATCAAAAACGTTGAGATAAAAAGTTAATAAAGGAAACTATCAACGTGATTGTTGTCTTATTAATGTGATTGGTAATTGTCGTAGAAATATCAAAATTTCACGATATGATTGGTAAGTGAAATAATAAAAAGATTATAACTTTTTTATGTAAGATGTAGAAAGATCATTCCCTTCCAGGTTGGCATAAAATGAGAAAGGAACTAAAAAAAATAATTTCAGCATATCTCGTTTGATTTTATTAAAAAAAAGCCATACCTCCTCTCATTAATAACGGAAATTATTATAAACGTTGTGATAAAAAAACTAATAAAGGAAATTATCAAAGTGATTGTTATCTTTTTAACGTGATTGGTAATTGTTGTAGAAATATCAAAATTCCACGATATGTTTGGGATGTGAAATAATAAAAAGACTACAACTTTTTTTGGTGAGATCTAGAAAGATCATTCCTTTCCAAATTGACATAAAATGAGAGAGGACCTTAAAAAACTAAATTAAGGATATCTCGTTTGATTTTATTTAAAAAAGGCATACCTCCTCTCATTAATAACGGACATTATTATAAACATTGTGATAAAAAACTAATAAAGGAAACTATCAACGTGATTGTTATCTTTTTAGCGTGATTGGTAATTGTCGAAGAAATATCAAAATTTCATGATATGTTTCGGATGTGAAATAATAAAAAGATTATAACTTTTTTTGGTGAGATCTAGAAAGATCATTCCCTTCCAAATTGACATAAAATGAGAGAGGACCTTAAAAAACTAATTTCAGGATATCTCGTTTGATTTTATTTAAAAAAAGGCATACCTCCTCTCATTAATAACGGAAATTATTACAAACGTTGTGATAAAAAACTAATAAAGGAAATTATCAACGTGATTGTTATCTTTTTAACGTGATTGGTAATTGTCGTAGAAATATCAAAATTTCACGATATGTTTGGGAGGTGAAATAATGAAATGATTATAACTTTTTTTTGTTAGATGTAGAAGGATCATTCCCTTCCATGTTGGCATAAAATGAGAGAGGAACTAAAAAAATAATTTCAGGATATGTCGTTTCATTTTATTAAAAAAAACCCGTACCTCCTCTCATTAATAACGGAAATTATTAAAAACGTTGTGATAAAAAACTAATATAGGAAACTATCAACGTGATTGTTATCTTTTTAGCGTGATTGGTAATTGTCGAAGAAATATCAAAATTTCATGATATGTTTCGGATGTGAAATAATAAAAAGATTATAACTTTTTTTGGTGAGATCTAGAAAGATCATTCCCTTCCAAGTTGGCATAAAATGAGAGGGGACGTAAAAAAATAATTTCATCATATCTCGTTCGATTTTATTAAAAAAAGGCATACCTCCTCGCATTAATAATGGAAATTATTAAAAATGTTGAGATAAAAAATTAATAAGGGAAACTATCAACGTGATTGTTATCTTATTAACGTGATTGGTAATTGTCGTAGAAATATCAAAATTTGACGATATGTTTGGGAGGTGAAATAAGAAAAAGATTATAACTTTTTTTTGTGAGATCTAGAATGATCATTCCCTTCCAAGTTGGCATAAAATGAGAGAGGACCTAAAAAAATAATTTCATGATATCTCGTTCATTTTATTAAAAAAAGGCATACCTCCTCTCATTAATAAGGGAAATTATTATAAACGTGGTGATAAAAAACTAATAAAGGAAACTATCAACGTGATTGTTATGTTTTTAACGTGATTGCTAATTGTCGATTAATTATCAAAATTTCATGATATGATTGGAAGGTGAACTAATAAAAAGATTACAACTTTTTTTTGTGAGATCTAAAAAGATCATTCCCTTCCAAGTTTGCATAACATGAGAGAGGACCTCAAAGAATAATTTCAGGATATCTCGTTTGATTTTAATAAAAAATGGCATACCTCCTCGCATTAATAATGGAAATTATTAAAAATGTTGAGATAAAAAATTAATAAGGGAAACTGTCAACGTGATTGTGATCTTATTAACGTGATTGGTAATTGTCGTAGAAATATCAAAATTTCACGATATGTTCGGGAGGTGAAATAAGAAAAAGTTTATAACTTTTTTTTGTGAGATCTAGAATGATCATTCCCTTCCAAGTTGGCATAAAATGAGAGAGGACCTAAAAAAATAATTTCATGATATCTCGTTAATTTTATTCAAAAAAGGCATACCTCCTCTCATTAATAACGGAAATTATTATAAACGTGGTGATAAAAAAACTAATAAAGGAAACTATCAAAATGATTGTTATATTTTTAACGTGATTGGTAAGTGTCGAAAAAATATCAAAATTTCACGATTTGTTTGGGAGGTGAAATAATAAAAAGATTATAACTTTTTCTGGTGAGATCTAGAAAGATCATTCCCTTCCAAGTTGGCATAAAATGAGAGGGGATGTAAAAAAATAATTTCAGAATATCTCGTTTCATTTTATTAAAAAAAGGCATACCTCCTCTCATTAATAACGGAAATTATAATTGTAACATCCTCATTTTACTATTTGTACGCATTTATATATGTACATTATGAACACTTATGCAATGTATTTTATAGAACTTTATGAACATATTTTCTTAATGAAATTAATACAGTTCTATTCAGAAGAATTTTCTGAATTTCCAAATGTCTTTGTTTTTGCCGAAATTGATTGTTGACTGGACTGCTATGTCAGACAGCTGTCCAGGATAAATTTTCAAGTATAGAATTTTGAACTCAATTATAACTTAAAAGAAAGGTAATAGAATATAGATTAAAAATATATACAGATAAAGAATTAAAATGCTTATTCAGAATTGTTAGGATTTTCTGAAAGTTAGAACTTTGAGGAAATATTACGGTAAAATTCTAAGACAGAAAATTAAGTGAAAATTTGTAGGGCATCTATAAAATTATTTAATAATTGTAATATACTTAGAATAATTATTAAAAATGTTTAACCAAGAAAATTTTAATTTAGAACCTTAACCAATCAAAAAGTGACAACTTAGGCTTTTCTAAGATCACTAAATTAAGCTAATTAGGCTTGGATTAAGAGATAAGTAAGACACTACCCCAAGGTTTTTGATAGTGAGGAATCCATTGGTGATGTTATTTTCTTCAAATTCTAATCACATTGTAAAATAATTAGCAGCCCTAATTACCTTCTAGAACTTTCTACAAAGTGCTTGAAATGTTGACTTTTGGGGTAGGCAAGTGACTTGGAACTCCTTGGCTGTCCAAGTGGGCTGGAAAGGCTTGGCAAGTGGATTTCCCTTGGTCCAAATGAGCTGCTGGACGTGCAGGGCAGCAGCTGGACTTGAAGGCAAAGTCCAATTTAGTTAATAATTTGTTTTAAGAAGCATTTAACTTAAGTAAAAGGAGAAAAAGTCACAAAAAGCTATTTCTCTCAAAACTGAACCTTGAGCTCTCCAAACCCAGCAGCTGCAGTTTTCATTTCAATTTCATCTTAACTTCATCATCTCATCCCAAATTAAGAAACCAAACCATCCAAACTTCCTAAACCCTAAGCTAATCGGCAAAAAGGAAAAGAAATTGGAGGAAATCTCAAAAAATTCATACAAGACCAAGGAGTGAGGGAGAAAGGAATTCAAGGCTTTTTCTTCAATTAAAGAGTTTAAGGTAAGGATCTAGGCATTTAATTTCAATTAGAACCCTTGGAATTAGAAGAAAACATGTTGTAGGCTTAGATTAAAATTTTGAACTAGAATAATGAAAACTTGAAATTGATTTAGGGGTTTTGTGTTTTTGATGCTTGTGATTACAATTCATGGATTGGAATTGTAACCCCCTTTTTTTTTATAAAACATAATTTAACTATTTAATTCATTTTATATATTTATTTCAAAGTTCTGATACGATCTCTTACAATCCAAAATATGTTATGTAATTTACATCATTAAAATTTATATAAACACTGCTACAAAATAATTCTAACTACTACAAATTATTGTCTACCCAAAATAGTCCCATCCTATATGCTCTGGAATTTCTACATCTTCATCATTTAACTATATCTTCAAGCACCTGCAATTCACACTCCCCCTAGAATCTGGGGACAGCATTACCGGATCAGGCATTTAATTTCTCATAAAATTAAAACAATTTCAAACAAATACATATCATAACAATTTAATTAGTTACACACATAATTAAATGCAGTATGATTTATGCAATGCAGTTTTTGACTCAAATTCATTTTGACCCTGCTCCATGGAGACTTCCCCTTTGAGTATTTAGTAAGTAACTGGCCTACCATTACGCACTGCAATTCAGCTATCAGCCCCTACTAAACGCGAATAAACTAAACAGAATTAGGAGATCAGGATATCCAGGAAGGCCACCACGACAGCAATCTCGTTCCGGATTACGGTCACATGTGGAATTGCCAATATCCCTCACCCCACAGACTATATAATCACAGACTATACAGCCCTGTCTAACTTATTCTGCTCACCCCAAAGATTCAATTCTCAAATCATATTCATTTCACATGACTACCGTAGTCTCGGTTAGTCAACAAAAATCATTTCTCATATATCAACTCGTTTCACATGACTACCGCAGTCCCGGTTAGTCAACAAAATCATTTCTCATATATCAACTTGTTTCTCATGACTACCGCAGTCTCGGTTAGTCAACATTTATTCTTTCTTTTCTTTCTTTTCTTTCTTTTCTTTTCTTTTCTTTTCTTTTCTTTCTTTTCTTTTCTTTTCTTTCTTTTCATGGCTACCGCAATCCAGGTTAGCCAACATCAATTATTTTTCACTTGAATCTTTATAAGTCCCCCAAAAAGACTCATGCAATGAATTATGTTCATGATCACAATTAAATAAATAATTTGTACACATTAACATACAAGAATACAAAAATTAAGCAATTTACCTTATAACATTAGTATTTTAGTAAATTATCAATTAAATCACTATTAGGTAAAGTTACTAAAATACCCTTAATCTTTTCTAAAATTCCATCTATGTCCTAAATTTTAAAATGACAAAATTACCCTTACTCTTTTTCAAAAATTCCCATTTTGTCCCTACATGTAAAATGACCATTTTGCCCTTGATTTTACAAAAATTTCCACATAATATCCCTTGCATTTAGGGCTGGCCGAATGGTCTCACTACCATTCTCAACATATTTTCCAAAGCAACAAACTCCAATTCCAACCAAAAATCAACCAAATCACAAATTCAATCAAAATTCAACAAACCAAATTTCAACCATCACAACACATCAAAAATTCAATCAAACATCATTCCAATCCATGAATTACAATCACAAGCATCAAAAACACAAAACCCCTAAATCAATTTCAAGTTTTCATGATTCTAGGTCAAAATTTTAATCTAAGCCTACAACATGTTTTCTTCTAATTCCAAGGGTTCTAATTGAAATTAAATGCCTAGATCCTTACCTTAAACTCTTTAATTGAAGAAAAAGCCTTGAATTCCTTTCTCCCTCACTCCTTGGTCTTGTAGGAATTTTTGAGATTTCCTTCAATTTCTTTCTCTACTAGCCGAATTATGTGAGGTAGGGTGAAGTTTGGATGGTTGGGTTTCTTAATTTGAGAAGAAAATATGAAGCTAAGCTGAAGAGAAAATGGAGACTGCAGCTGCTGTCCAGGTTCACGGTTCTGTTTTATGGGAAGCTAGCCTTGGTGCTTTTTCCTTTTAGTTTAATGCTTTATTTTACACTTAATTCACCAAATTGAATTTTTTCTTCAAGTCCACTGCCCTGCACGTCCAGCAGCCTCTATTGGCCAAGGGAGATCAGTTCTCCAAGCTTCCCCATCCACTTGGACAGCCAAAGGAGTGCAGAAAGTGACTTGCCTTCCAAAAGGTCAAAAGTCAACATTTGTAGGTAATTTAATATAATTTTCTAGAATAATTTAGGGCTGTTAATTATCTTACAAACTAATTAGAATTTGAAGAAAATAACACCACCATTGGATTCCTCACTATCAAAAACCTTGGGGTAGTGTCTTACTTATCTCTTAATCCAAGCCTAATTAGTTTAATTTAGTGACATTAGAAAAGCCTAAGTTGTCACTTTTTGATTGGTTAAGGTTCTAAATTAAAATTTTCTTGGTTAAACATTTTTAATAATTATTCTAAGTATATTACAATTATTAGATAATTCTATAGATATCCTATGAATTTTCTCTAAATTTTCTGTCTTAAAATTTTACCGTAATAATTTCTCAAAGTTCTAACTTTCAGAAAATCCTAACAATTCTGAATAAGCATTTTAATTCTTTATCTGTATATATTTTTAATCTATATTCTATTACCTTTCTTTTAAGTTATGAATGAGTTCAAAATTCTATACTTGAAAATTTATCCTGGACAGCTGTCTGACATAGCAGTCCAGTCAACTATCAATTTCGGCAAAAACAAAGACATTTGGAAATTCAGAAAATTCTTCTGAATAGAACTGTATTAATTTCATTAAGAAAATATGTTCATAAAGTTTCTATAAAATACAATGCATAAGTGTTCATAATGTACATATATAAATGCGTACAAATAGTAAAATGGGGATGTTACAGGAATGATGTTTGATTGAATTTTTAAGGTGTTGTAATGGTTGAAATTTGGTTTGTTGAATTTTGATTGAAATTGTGATTTGATTGAATTTTGGTTGGAATTGGAGTTTGTAGCTTTGGAAGAATTGTTGAGAATGGCTTGTAGACCATTCGGCCAGCCCTAAATGCAAGGGATATTATGTGGAAATTTTTATAAAACCAAGGGCAAAATGGTCATTTTACATGTAGGGACACATTGGGTATTTTGGAAAAAGATTGAGGGCAATTTCGGAAATTATTAAAAATACTAATGTTATAATGTAAATTGCTTAAATTTTTATATCCTTGTATGTTAATGTGTACAAATTATTTATTTGATTGTGATCATGAACAAAATTCATTAGCATGAGTCTTTTTGGGGAATTTATAAAAGTATCAAATGAGAAATGAATTGTTGACTGACCGGGACTGCGGTAGTCATGTGAAATGAAACTGATTGAGAAATGAATTGTTGACTAACCGGGACTGCGGTAGTCATGTGAAATGAAAATGATTGAGAAATGATTTTTGGGGTGAGTAGAATTTGTTAAACAGGACCGTATAATCAGTGATTATATAGTCTGTGGGGATAAGGATATTGGCAATTCCATATGTGGCTGTAATCTGGACAGAGATGCGGTCGTGGTGGCCTTCCTGGATATCCTGATCTCCTAATTCTGTTTAGTTTATTCGCGTTTAGTAGGGGCTGATAGCTGAATTGCAGTGCGTAATGGTAGGCCAGTTTCTTACTAAACACTCAAAGGGGAAGTCTCCATGGAGCAGGGTCAAAAAAATGAATTTGAGTCAAAAATTGCATTTGCATAAATCATACTGCATTTAATTATGTGTGTAATTAATTAAATTGTTATGATGTGTATTTGTTTGAAATTGTTTTATTCTATGAGAAATTAAATGCCTGATCCGGTAATGCTGTCCCCAGATTTTAGGTGAGTGTGATTGCAGGTATTTGGAAGATTAATTAGAAGTTACAGATGCAGACATGGTCCAGAGCTATAGGATGGGGACTATTTTGGGTAGACAATAATGTTGTAGTAGTTAGAATTATTTTGTAGCAGTGTTTATATAAATTTTAATGATGTAAATTACAGAACATATTTTGGATTGTAATAGAACATATCAGAACTTTGAAATAATTATATAAAATAATTAAATAGTTAAATTATGTTTTATATGAAAGGGGGGGTTACAATTATAAACGTGGTGATAAAAAACTAATAAAGGAAACTATCAACGTGATTGTTATCTTTTTAACGTGATTGCTAATTGTCAAAGAAATATCAAAATTTCACGATATGTTTTGGAGGTGAAATAATAAAAAGATTATAACTTTTTTTGGTAAGATCAAGAAAGATCATTCCCTTCCAAATAGGCATAAAATGAGAGGGGACGTAAAGAAATAATTTCAGGATATCCCGTTTCATTTAATAAAAAAAAAAAGGCATACCTCCTCTCATTAATAACGGAAATTATTATAAATGTTGTGATAAAAAACTAATAAAGGAAACTATCAACGTGATTGTTATCTTTTTAACTTGATTGCTAATTGTCGAAGAAATATCAAAATTTCACGATATGTTTGGGAGGTGAAATAATAAAAACATTATAACTTTTTTTGGTGAGATCAAGAAAGATCATTCCCATCCAAATTGGCATAAAATGAGAGGGGACGTAAAGAAATAATTTCAGGATATCCCGTTTCATTTTATTAAAAAAAAGGCATACCTCCTCTCATTAATAACGGAAATTATTATAAACGTTGTGATAAAAAACTAATAAAGGAAACTATCAATGTGATTGTTATGTTTTTAACGTGATTGCTAATTGTCGAAGAAATATCAAAATTTGACGATATGTTTGGGAGGTGAAATAAGAAAAAGATTATAACTTTTTTTTGTGAGATCTAGAATGATCATTCCCTTCCAAGTTGGCATAAAATGAGAGAGGACCTAAAAAAATAATTTCATGATGTCTCGTTCATTTTATTAAAAAAAGGCATACCTCCTCTCATTAATAACGGAAATTATTATAAACGTGGTGATAAAAAACTAATAAAGGAAACTATCAACATGATTGTTTTGTTTTTAACGTGATTGCTAATTGTCGAATAATTATCAAAATTTCACGATATGATTTGAAGGTGAACTAATAAAAAGATTATAACTTTTTTTTGTGAGATCTAAAAAGATCATTCCCTTCCAAGTTTGCATAACATGAGAGAGGACCTCAAAGAATAATTTCAGGATATCTCGTTTGATTTTAATAAAAAAAGGCATACCTCCTCGCATTAATAATGGAAATTATTAAAAATGTTGAGATAAAAAATTAATAAGGAAAACTATCAACATGATTGTTATCTTATTAACGTGATTGGTAATTGTCGTAGAAATATCAAAATTTCACGATATCTTTGGGAGGTGAAATAAGAAAAAGTTTATAAATTTTTTTTGTGAGATCTAGAATGATCGTTCCCTTCCAAGTTGGCATAAAATGAGAGAGGACCTAAAAAAATAATTTCATGATATCTCGTTAATTTTATTAAAAAAAAGGCATACCTACTCTCATTAATAACAGAAATTATTATAAACGTGGTGATAAAAAACTAATAAAGGAAACTATCAACGTGATTGTTATAGTTTTAACGTGATTGGTAAGTGTCAAAAAAATATCAAAATTTGACGATATGTTTGGGAGGTGAAATAATAAAAAGATTATAACTTTTTTTGGTGAGATCTAGAAAGATCATTCCCTTCCAAGTTGGCATAAAATGAGAGGGGACGTAAAAAAATAATTTCATCATATCTCGTTCGATTTTATTAAAAAAAGGCATACCTCCTCGCATTAATAATGGAAATTATTAAAAATGTTGAGATAAAAAATTAATAAGGGAAACTATCAACGTGATTGTTATCTTATTAACGTGATTGGTAATTGTCGTAGAAATATCAAAATTTGACGATATGTTTGGGAGGTGAAATAAGAAAAAGATTATAACTTTTTTTTGTGAGATCTAGAATGATCATTCCCTTCCATGTTGGCATAAAATGAGAGAGGACCTAAAAAAATAATTTCATGATATCTCGTTCATTTTATTAAAAAAAGGCATACCTCCTCTCATTAATAACGGAAATTATTATAAACGTGGTGATAAAAAACTAATAAAGGAAACTATCAACGTGATTGTTATGTTTTTAACGTGATTGCTAATTGTCGATTAAGTATCAAAATTTCACGATATGATTGGAAGGTGAACTAATAAAAAGATTACAACTTTTTTTTGTGAGATCTAAAAAGATCATTCCCTTCCAAGTTTGCATAACATGAGAGAGGACCTCAAAGAATAATTTCAGGATATCTCGTTTGATTTTAATAAAAAAAGGCATACCTCCTCGCATTAATAATGGAAATTATTAAAAATGTTGAGATAAAAAATTAATAAGGGAAACTATCAACGTGATTGTTATGTTATTAACGTGATTGGTAATTGTCGTAGAAATATCAAAATTTGACGATATGTTTGGGAGGTGAAATAAGAAAAAGATTATAACTTTTTTTTGTGAGATCTAGAATGATCATTCCCTTCCAAGTTGGCATAAAATGAGAGAGGACCTAAAAAAATAATTTCAGGATATCTCGTTCATTTTATTAAAAAAAGGCATACCTCCTCTCATTAATAACGGAAATTATTATAAACGTGGTGATAAAAAACTAATAAAGGAAACTATCAACATGATTGTTATATTTTTAACGTGATTGGTAAGTGTCGAAAAAATATCAAAATTTCACGATTTGTTTGGGAGGTGAAATAATATAAAGATTATAACTTTTTTTGGTGAGATCTAGAAAGATCATTCCCTTCCAAGTTGGCATAAAATGAGAGGGGATGTAAAAAAATAATTTCAGAATATCTCATTTCATTTTATTAAAAAAAGGCATACCTCCTCTCATTAATAACGGAAATTATTATAAACGTGGTGATAAAAAACTAATAAAGGAAACTATCAACGTGATTGTTATGTTTTTAAAGTGATTGCTAATTGTCGAAGAAATATCAAAATTTCACGATATGTTTTGGAGGTGAAATAATAAAAAGATTATAACTCATTTTGGTAAGATCAAGAAAGATCATTCCCTTCCAAATAGGCATAAAATGAGAGGGGACGTAAAGAAATAATTTCAGGATATCCCGTTTCATTTAATTAAAAAAAAGGCATACCTCCTCTCATTAATAACGGAAATTATTATAAACGTTGTGATAAAAAACTAATAAAGGAAACTATCAACGTGATTGTTATCTTTTTAACTTGATTGCTAATTGTCGAAGAAATATCAAAATTTCACGATATGTTTGGGAGGTGAAATAATAAAAACATTATAACTTTTTTTGGTGAGATCAAGAAAGATCATTCCCATCCAAATTAGCATAAAATGAGAGGGGACGTAAAGAAATAATTTCAGGATATCCCGTTTCATTTTATTAAAAAAAAGGCATACCTCCTCTCATTAATAACGGAAATTATTATAAACATTGTGATAAAAAACTAATAAAGGAAACTATCAATGTGATTGTTATGTTTTTAACGTGATTGCTAATTGTCGAAGAAATATCAAAATTTGACGATATGTTTGGGAGGTGAAATAAGAAAAAGATTATAACTTTTTTTTGTGAGATCTAGAATGATCATTCCCTTCCAAGTTGGCATAAAATGAGAGAGGACCTAAAAAAATAATTTCATGATGTCTCGTTCATTTTATTAAAAAAAGGCATACCTCCTCTCATTAATAACGGAAATTATTATAAACGTGGTGATAAAAAACTAATAAAGGAAACTATCAACGTGATTGTTATGTTTTTAACGTGATTGCTAATTGTCGATTAAGTATCAAAATTTCACGATATGATTGGAAGGTGAACTAATAAAAAGATTACAACTTTTTTTTGTGAGATCTAAAAAGATCATTCCCTTCCAAGTTTGCATAACATGAGAGAGGACCTCAAAGAATAATTTCAGGATATCTCGTTTGATTTTAATAAAAAAAGGCATACCTCCTCGCATTAATAATGGAAATTATTAAAAATGTTGAGATAAAAAATTAATAAGGGAAACTATCAACGTGATTGTTATCTTATTAACGTGATTGGTAATTGTCGTAGAAATATCAAAATTTCACGATATGTTTGGGAGGTGAAATAAGAAAAAGATTATAACTTTTTTTTGTGAGATCTAGAATGATCATTCCCTTCCAAGTTGGCATAAAATGAGAGAGGACCTAAAAAAATAATTTCAGGATATCTCGTTCATTTTATTAAAAAAAGGCATACCTCCTCTCATTAATAACGGAAATTATTATAAACGTGGTGATAAAAAACTAATAAAGGAAACTATCAACATGATTGTTATATTTTTAACGTGATTGGTAATTGTCGAAAAAATATCAAAATTTCACGATTTGTTTGGGAGGTAAAATAATATAAAGATTATAACTTTTTTTGGTGAGATCTAGAAAGATCATTCCCTTCCAAGTTGGCATAAAATGAGAGGGGATGTAAAAAAATAATTTCAGAATATCTCATTTCATTTTATTAAAAAAAGGCATACCTCCTCTCATTAATAACGGAAATTATTATAAACGTGGTGATAAAAAACTAATAAAGGAAACTATCAACGTGATTGTTATGTTTTTAAAGTGATTGCTAATTGTCGAAGAAATATCAAAATTTCACAATATGTTTTGGAGGTGAAATAATAAAAAGATTATAACTCATTTTGGTAAGATCAAGAAAGATCATTCCCTTCCAAATAGGCATAAAATGAGAGGGGACGTAAAGAAATAATTTCAGGATATCCCGTTTCATTTAATTAAAAAAAAGGCATACCTCCTCTCATTAATAACGGAAATTATTATAAACGTTGTGATAAAAAACTAATAAAGGAAACTATCAACGTGATTGTTATCTTTTTAACTTGATTGCTAATTGTCGAAGAAATATCAAAATTTCACGATATGTTTGGGAGGTGAAATAATAAAAACATTATAACTTTTTTTGGTGAGATCAAGAAAGATCATTCCCATCCAAATTAGCATAAAATGAGAGGGGACGTAAAGAAATAATTTCAGGATATCCCGTTTCATTTTATTAAAAAAAAGGCATACCTCCTCTCATTAATAACGGAAATTATTATAAACATTGTGATAAAAAACTAATAAAGGAAACTATCAATGTGATTGTTATGTTTTTAACGTGATTGCTAATTGTCGAAGAAATATCAAAATTTGACGATATGTTTGGGAGGTGAAATAAGAAAAAGATTATAACTTTTTTTTGTGAGATCTAGAATGATCATTCCCTTCCAAGTTGGCATAAAATGAGAGAGGACCTAAAAAAATAATTTCATGATGTCTCGTTCATTTTATTAAAAAAAGGCATACCTCCTCTCATTAATAACGGAAATTATTATAAACGTGGTGATAAAAAACTAATAAAGGAAACTATCAACGTGATTGTTATGTTTTTAACGTGATTGCTAATTGTCGATTAAGTATCAAAATTTCACGATATGATTGGAAGGTGAACTAATAAAAAGATTACAACTTTTTTTTGTGAGATCTAAAAAGATCATTCCCTTCCAAGTTTGCATAACATGAGAGAGGACCTCAAAGAATAATTTCAGGATATCTCGTTTGATTTTAATAAAAAAAGGCATACCTCCTCGCATTAATAATGGAAATTATTAAAAATGTTGAGATAAAAAATTAATAAGGGAAACTATCAACGTGATTGTTATCTTATTAACGTGATTGGTAATTGTCGTAGAAATATCAAAATTTCACGATATGTTTGGGAGGTGAAATAAGAAAAAGATTATAACTTTTTTTTGTGAGATCTAGAATGATCATTCCCTTCCAAGTTGGCATAAAATGAGAGAGGACCTAAAAAAATAATTTCATGATATCTCGTTCATTTTATTAAAAAAAGGCATACCTCCTCTCATTAATAACGGAAATTATTATAAACGTGGTGATAAAAAACTAATAAAGGAAACTATCAACGTGATTGTTATGTTTTTAACGTGATTGCTAATTGTCGATTAAGTATCAAAATTTCACGATATGATTGGAAGGTGAACTAATAAAAAGATTACAACTTTTTTTTGTGAGATCTAAAAAGATCATTCCCTTCCAAGTTTGCATAACATGAGAGAGGACCTCAAAGAATAATTTCAGGATATCTCGTTTGATTTTAATAAAAAAAGGCATACCTCCTCGCATTAATAATGGAAATTATTAAAAATGTTGAGATAAAAAATTAATAAGGGAAACTATCAACGTGATTGTTATCTTATTAACGTGATTGGTAATTGTCGTAGAAATATCAAAATTTCACGATATGTTTGGGAGGTGAAATAAGAAAAAGATTATAACTTTTTTTTGTGAGATCTAGAATGATCATTCCCTTCCAAGTTGGCATAAAATGAGAGAGGACCTAAAAAAATAATTTCAGGATATCTCGTTCATTTTATTAAAAAAAGGCATACCTCCTCTCATTAATAACGGAAATTATTATAAACGTGGTGATAAAAAACTAATAAAGGAAACTATCAACATGATTGTTATATTTTTAACGTGATTGGTAATTGTCGAAAAAATATCAAAATTTCACGATTTGTTTGGGAGGTAAAATAATATAAAGATTATAACTTTTTTTGGTGAGATCTAGAAAGATCATTCCCTTCCAAGTTGGCATAAAATGAGAGGGGATGTAAAAAAATAATTTCAGAATATCTCATTTCATTTTATTAAAAAAAGGCATACCTCCTCTCATTAATAACGGAAATTATTATAAACGTGGTGATAAAAAACTAATAAAGGAAACTATCAACGTGATTGTTATGTTTTTAAAGTGATTGCTAATTGTCGAAGAAATATCAAAATTTCACGATATGTTTTGGAGGTGAAATAATAAAAAGATTATAACTCATTTTGGTAAGATCAAGAAAGATCATTCCCTTCCAAATAGGCATAAAATGAGAGGGGACGTAAAGAAATAATTTCAGGATATCCCGTTTCATTTAATTAAAAAAAAGGCATACCTCCTCTCATTAATAACGGAAATTATTATAAACGTTGTGATAAAAAACTAATAAAGGAAACTATCAACGTGATTGTTATCTTTTTAACTTGATTGCTAATTGTCGAAGAAATATCAAAATTTCACGATATGTTTGGGAGGTGAAATAATAAAAACATTATAACTTTTTTTGGTGAGATCAAGAAAGATCATTCCCATCCAAATTGGCATAAAATGAGAGGGGACGTAAAGAAATAATTTCAGGATATCCCGTTTCATTTTATTAAAAAAAAGGCATACCTCCTCTCATTAATAACGGAAATTATTATAAACATTGTGATAAAAAACTAATAAAGGAAACTATCAATGTGATTGTTATGTTTTTAACGTGATTGCTAATTGTCGAAGAAATATCAAAATTTGACGATATGTTTGGGAGGTGAAATAAGAAAAAGATTATAACTTTTTTTTGTGAGATCTAGAATGATCATTCCCTTCCAAGTTGGCATAAAATGAGAGAGGGCCTAAAAAAATAATTTCATGATGTCTCGTTCATTTTATTAAAAAAAGGCATACCTCCTCTCATTAATAACGGAAATTATTATAAACGTGGTGATAAAAAACTAATAAAGGAAACTATCAACGTGATTGTTATGTTTTTAACGTGATTGCTAATTGTCGATTAAGTATCAAAATTTCACGATATGATTGGAAGGTGAACTAATAAAAAGATTACAACTTTTTTTTGTGAGATCTAAAAAGATCATTCCCTTCCAAGTTTGCATAACATGAGAGAGGACCTCAAAGAATAATTTCAGGATATCTCGTTTGATTTTAATAAAAAAAAGGCATACCTCCTCGCATTAATAATGGAAATTATTAAAAATGTTGAGATAAAAAATTAATAAGGGAAACTATCAACGTGATTGTTATCTTATTAACGTGATTGATAATTGTCGTAGAAATATCAAAATTTCACGATATCTTTGGGAGGTGAAATAAGAAAAAGTTTATAATTTTTTTTTGTGAGATTTAGAATGATCATTCCCATCCAAGTTGGCATAAAATGAGAGAGGACCTAAAAAAATAATTTCATGATATCTCGTTAATTTTATTAAAAAAGGCATACCTCGTCTCATTAATAACGGAAATTATTATAAAGGTGGTGATAAAAAACTAATAAAGGAAACTATCAACGTGATTGTTATATTTTTAACGTGATTCGTAAGTGTCGAAAAAATATCAAAATTTCACGATTTGTTTGGGAGGTGAAATAATAAAAAGATTATAACTTTTTTTGGTGAGATATAGAAAGATCATTCCCTTCCAAGTTGGCATAAAATGAGAGGGGACGTAAAGAAATAATTTCAGGATATCCCGTTTCATTTGATTAAAAAAAAGGCATACCTCCTCTCATTAATAACGGAAATTATTATAAACGTGGTGATTAAAAACTAATAAAGTATCTACGTGATTGTTATGTTTTTAATGTGATTGCTAATTGTCGAATAATTATCAAAATTTCACGATATGATTGGAAAGTGAACTAATAAAAAGATTATAACTTTTTTTTGTGAGATCTAAAAAGATCATTCCCTTCCAAGTTTGCATAACATGAGAGAGGACCTCAAAGAATAATTTCAGGATATCTCGTTTGATTTTATTAAAAAAGGCATACCTCCTCGCATTAATAATGGAAATTATTATAAATGTTGTGATAGAAAACTACTAAAAGAAACTATCAACGTGATTGTTATCTTTTTATAGTGATTGGTAATTGTCGAAGAAATATCAAAATTTGACGATATGTTTTGGAGGTGAAATAATAAAAGATTATAACTTTTTTTGGTGAGATCAAGAAAGATCATCCCCTTCCAAATTGGCACAAAATGAGAGGGGAGGTAAAAAAATAATTTCAGGATATCTCGTTTCATTTTATTAAAAAAAAGGCATACCTCCTCTCATTAATAACGGAAATTATTATAAACGTTGTGATAAAAAACTAATAAAGTAAACTATCAACGTGATTGTTATCTTTTTAACTTGATTGCTAATTGTCGAAGAAATATCAAAATTTGACGATATGTTTGGGAGGTGAAATAATAAAAAGATTATAACTTTTTTTGGTGAGATCAAGAAAGATCATTCCCTTCCAAATTGGCATAAAATGAGAGGGGACGTATAAAAATAATTTCAGCATATCTCGTTTGATTTTATTAAAAAAAGGCATACCTCCTCTCATTAATAACGGAAATTATTATAAACGCCGTGATAAAAAACTGATAAAGGAAACTATCAACATGATTGTTAACTTTTTAACGTGGTTGGTAATTGTCGTAGAAACATCAAAATTTCATGATATGTTTGGGAGGTGAAATAAGAAAAAGATTATAACTTTTTTTTGTGAGATCTAGAATGATCATTCCCTTCCAAGTTGGCATAAAATGAGAGAGGACCTAAAAAAATAATTTCATGATATCTCGTTTAATTTTATTAAAAAAAGGCATACCTCCTCTAATTAATAACGGAAATTATTATAAACGATGTGATAAAAAACTAATAAAGGAAACTATCAACGTGATTGTTATGTTTTGATCGTGATTGCTAATTGTCGAAGAAATATCAAAATTTCACGATATGTTTGGGAGGTGAAATAATAAAAACATTATAACTTTTTTTTTGTGAGATCTAGAAAGATCATTCCCTTCCAAGTTTGCATAAAACGAGAGAGGACGTAAAAAAACAATTTCAGGATATCTCATTTCATTTTATTAAAAAAAAGGCATACCTCCTCTCATTAATAACGAAAATTATTATAAACGTTGTGATAAAAAAACTAATAAAGGAAACTATCAACATGATTGTTATCTTTTTAATTTGATTGGTAATTGTCAAAGAAGTATCAAAATTTGACTATATGTTTTGGAGGTGAAATAATAAAAAGATTATAACTTTTTTTGGTGAGATCAAGAAACATCATTCCCTTCCAAATTGGCATAAAATGAGAAGGGACGTATAAAAATAATTTCAGCATATCTCGTTTGATTTTATTAAAAAAAGGCATACCTCCTCTCATTAATAACGGAAATTATTATAAACGTCGTGATAAAAAACTGATAAAGGAAACTATCAACATGATTGGTAACTTTTTAACGTGATTGGTAATTGTCGTAGAAACATCAAAATTTCATGATATGTTTGGGAGGTGAAATAAGAAAAAGATTGTAACTTTTTTTTGTGAGATCTAGAAAGATCATTCCCTTCCAAGTTGGCATAAAATGAGAGGGGATGTAAAAAAATAATTTCAGAAAATCTCATTTCATTTTATTAAAAAAAGGCATACCTCCTCCCATTAATAACGGAAATTATTATAAACGTGGTGATAAAAAACTAATAAAGGAAACTATCAACGTGATTGTTATGTTTTTAACGTGATTGCTAATTGTCGAAGAAATATCAAAATTTCACGATATGTTTGGGAGGTGAAATAATAAAAACATTACAACTTTTTTTTTGTGAGATCTAGAAAGATCATTCCCTTCCAAGTTGGCATAAAATGAGAGAGGACGTAAAAAAGCAATTTCAGGATATCTCGTTTCATTTTATTAAAAAAAAGGCATACCTCCACTCATTAATAACGGAAATTATTATAAACGTTGTGATAAAAAAACTAATAAAGGAAACTATCAACATGATTGTTATCTTTTTAATTTGATAGGTAATTGTCAAAGAAATATCAAAATTTGACTATATGTTTTGGAGGTGAAATAATAAAAAGATTATAACTTTTTTTGGTGAGATCAAGAAAGATCATTCCCTTCCAAATTGGCATAAAATGAGAGGGGATGTATAAAAATAATTTCAGCATATCTCGTTTGATTTTATTAAAAAAAGGCATACCTCCTCTCATTAATAACGGAAATTATTATAAACGTCGTGATAAAAAACTGATAAAGGAAACTATCAACATGATTGGTAACTTTTTAACGTGATTGGTAATTGTCGTAGAAACATCAAAATTTCATGATATGTTTGGGAGGTGAAATAAGAAAAAGATTGTAACTTTTTTTTGTGAGATCTAGAAAGATCATTCCCTTCCAAGTTGGCATAAAATGAGAGGGGATGTAAAAAAATAATTTCAGAAAATCTCATTTCATTTTATTAAAAAAAGGCATACCTCCTCCCATTAATAACGGAAATTATTATAAACGTGGTGATAAAAAACTAATAAAGGAAACTATCAACGTGATTGTTGTAACACCCCGAAAATTAAAACCCAATAAGTATGAAAGTGAGAGATTTAATTAGAAATTTTCTTGTTGGAGAGAATTGTAACACTGTGATTTTTCGTAACGTATATTAAGTGTTTGATAAATACCATAAAAGGAAATTAAATTTAAATTTATAGTGTTATTGTGAGATTTTTGGAACATTTACTTAAGTTCCATAAGTTGTAGAAAAAAAAAAAATAAGAGAAGAGGGGGTGTCCTTAGAGGAAGGGTGTCTGCAAATAGCAAAATTGTAAAATTATGCCCCTTAAGAAGCGTGAACTGCTTCTCTTCCCCTCATTCTTCGTTCTTCTCTTCTTCCTCCGCGAGAAACCCTCTGCTCTCTCTCATTCTCTCTGCATATTTTTTCTAATATTTGAGCCTCCAAATCAAAGTTTCTACCGATTAAAATTGGATATATCATAGAGGGAGACTAGAGCTTCAAAACCAACCGATTGGATTTCGATTTCATCGAGGTATGTAGGGATTTCTTTTTTTTTCCTAAGCTATTTCCTTGTTTTCTTGTTAAATATGGATTGTGGCTGTTGTTGATGGTCTGTAAATAATTTTGAAAACCCGAAATAAGCTACTTGAGATTTGGGTCCTGTGACTGTGTGGATTTTTCGTCTCGGTTTTCGTGCAGGTTTTTGAGGATGTAAATACATTTTCTTATGTTTTGATGCCTCTGGATATCATGGTATTTTTTTCAGATTTTTTTGAGCACTGTAACTATTTTTACCGGAATTATTTTTAAAAACTGTTGATTCTGAGAATGGGACTGTTTTGATTTTTACAAGAATTTTGGGACATGATTTTGGAAAACTGGAACCATGAGTTCATTTTATGCATCATGAGGGTCATCTCTGAATTTTTGTAAGGTCAGAAAAGCCTGGGAAGTATTTTTAGTGATTTAATGTTGGAAAAACCGAAAAGCTGGACAGTAGAGAAATTAAATGTAGAAAATTACTTTTTGTGAGAATTTGGTCTTGAGAAAATTTAGTAATACTTTTTTGACCATGTGGAATATTCATGGATTTTCTCAGAATTTTGTAAGTACCTTTTGTAATTAATTACATTTTCTTATTGAAAACTGTGTTCTGGAGAAATAATGATTTGGAAATTCAAAAAAGGTATTTTTGGTGGATTTTTGGTACTGAGGAAATTATATGTGATGGTCCACATGTTGGAGATATTCTCTGTAAAATTTCACATAAAACGAATTTGATATGCTATTTTCTAAAAATATGGAATTGTGTTTGACAGAGTATGTCCAGCCACTGTTTTTAATTCAAAAATAATATTTGTGGGTTGAATTTTCGTGAGATAAATTTATATGATGAAATATGAATGATGTATAGTTTCTCTGTAAAATCTCATGAAATTTCAAATTGATATGATGCATCAAATAATTTTTGGTGTGTGTGTACAGCTCTATGTGTCCACATGAAATTTAATTATATTAATTGTGTATTTGGTTATGATGCCTTTAATTGTACTTGTTAAGGAATAATTTCACCTAAAAAGGGAAGTTTCCATAGAAATATGAATGCAATGATTTGTGATGGATTGAGTTTGAGTTATTGGATTATTGGTTATTAATGATTGTTCTGTTATTAACTGTGAATTGGAGACCGGGAGGAATGTGATCCTCGGGCAAAGAGTGCTGGAAATTGTTGTGCATGTGAATTGCTTGTATCAGTGAGATCTTATATTCAGAGAGAAATATTTGGGAGAAAAATCCAAAAATTTAAAGAAGACAAAGGAGAAAAGGAGAAAAAGGATTCAAGGTAAGGGAAGCTTCCTTGTGATTTATATTTTCAGTTTAAGTGTGGTTGAGAGTTAGGGGGCTCAATCACATATAGCATGCCTGCCCCTTTTGCTGTTTATGTTGAGTTGATTGGTGGTTGAATTTAAAATTGATGAAAAATGGGTATTTGATTCTCCTGGCAGTGGCTGTGTGAGTGTGTATGGACTGATTGTTTTTGTTTTTTATTCTCTAAATTACTTGGAAAGGCTCCTAAAACAAAGGAGACCATGCCCAAATTTTCTTGAAATTATTTGATAAGCTTTGCATGTGAAAATCAAACCACAAAACAAAGTGGCAGTGGCTGTTAGGTTCGTCTGGCCATTGGAGATGGCGGGTACTGAGATGCCGTATCTAAGAATGTAAGGATCATGGCATTTAATTTCATTTTAGACCATTTGGAATGTAGAAAAACATGTTAGGTTTAGATTCAAGATTTGATCAAGAGCCATAAAAAGATTAAATTGATTTATATAATTGATATTAGAAGCTTGAAATAATTGTTTGGAACCATGTTTGATTGATTGGATGATGTGTTGTGATGGATTGAAATTTATTGGTTGGTTTGTTGTTGGATTGAAATTGCTTGATTTGGCTTGATTGTGTTGTGAATGATGTTGAAAATTGTTGAATGTTTATATTTTTGTAGGTGATTGTTTAAAATTACTTATTTAATTGTGATTATTAACATATTGCATATGCATGAGTCTTTTTGGGGGTTTTACAAAGATTCAAGTGAAAAATAATTGATGTTGGCTAACCGGGACTGCGGTAGCCATGAAAAGAAAGAAAAGAAAAGAAAAGAAAGAAAAGAAAGATTAAATGTTGACTAACCGAGACTGCGGTAGTCATGAGAAACAAGTTGATATATGAGAAATGATTTAGTTGACTAACCGGGACTGCGGTAGTCATGTGAAATGAAAATGATTGAGAAATGATTTTGTTGACTAACCGGGACTGCGGTAGTCATGTGAAAGGAATATGATTTGAGAATTGAATCTTTGGGGTGAGCAGAATAAGTTAGACAGGGCTGTATAGTCTGTGATTATATAGTCTGTGGGGTGAAGGATATTGGCAATTCCACAGAGGACCGTAATCTGGAGTGCAGATACTGTTGTGGTGGCCTTCCGGGTATCCTGACCTCCTAATTCTGTTTAGTTTATTCGCGTTTAGTAGGGGCTGATAGCTGAATTACATGAGGTAATGGTAGGCCAGTTACTTACTAAACACTCAAAAGGGAAGTCTCCATGGAGCAGGGTCAAAATGATTTTGAGTCAAAACTGCATTTGCATAAATCATACTGCAATTGTTTTAATTGTGTGACTTATGATGTTATGACTCATTGTGATTAGTGGTGATGGTGTATGTGGTTGATCTTGTTGATGATTCATGTTATAAATATGTTTATGAACTAAGATTTGTATAACATTTTCAGTTATTATATATAGTATTTTGAAGTATACAAAATCTAGTTTTTCGTCCTTTTCCTTAATAATTGGAAATTCACTTATTTTCTTATATGTATAGTTTTGTTTGGTAAGCTTACCCTTGCAATGTTTGCACATGTGGTTCGTGCCTGTGATGATCTCGGACATCGTGTTCGGGGGAGCAGATGGTTTTTAGGTGGATCTTTCTCTTGGAGAGTTTGTGGATAGAGCATACGAGGGATTGAAGACATTATCATTTCTTTCCATTTCTTTGTTTGGTCTTATGTATAAAATGAACCAGTTAGGGGTATTATGTATTTATCATGTGAAAAGATGTATGTACACATAGTTTTATTTAGTTAAGTTTTGTATAAGAGATATTTATAAATTAAGCTTTAATTTTTATCTGTCAGTTTTGGGAATCGCGGAAAAAAAAAATTATCCAATATTTTATCAATAAACTAATTAGAGAGTTTTTAAAATTTAATGAAATAAAATCTTTAGTATAACAAATCTGTAACGAAGATGGGTCGTTACAATTGTTATGTTTTTAACGTGATTGCTAATTGTCGAAGAAATATCAAAATTTCACGATATGTTTGGGAGGTGAAATAATAAAAACATTACAACTTTTTTTTTTTGTGAGATCTAGAAAGATCATTCCCTTCCAAGTTGGCATAAAATGAGAGAGGACGTAAAAAAGCAATTTCAGGATATCTCGTTTCATTTTATTAAAAAAAAGGCATACCTCCACTCATTAATAACGGAAATTATTATAAACGTTGTGATAAAAAAACTAATAAAGGAAACTATCAACATGATTGTTATCTTTTTAATTTGATAGGTAATTGTCAAAGAAATATCAAAATTTGACTATATGTTTTGGAGGTGAAATAATAAAAAGATTATAACTTTTTTTGGTGAGATCAAGAAAGATCATTCCCTTCCAAATTGGCATAAAATGAGAGGGGATGTATAAAAATAATTTCAGCATATCTCGTTTGATTTTATTAAAAAAAGGCATACCTCCTCTCATTAATAACGGAAATTATTATAAACGTCGTGATAAAAAACTGATAAAGGAAACTATCAACATGATTGGTAACTTTTTAACGTGATTGGTAATTGTCGTAGAAACATCAAAATTTCATGATATGTTTGGGAGGTGAAATAAGAAAAAGATTGTAACTTTTTTTTGTGAGATCTAGAAAGATCATTCCCTTCCAAGTTGGCATAAAATGAGAGGGGATGTAAAAAAATAATTTCAGAAAATCTCATTTCATTTTATTAAAAAAAGGCATACCTCCTCCCATTAATAACGGAAATTATTATAAACGTGGTGATAAAAAACTAATAAAGGAAACTATCAACGTGATTGTTATGTTTTTAACGTGATTGCTAATTGTCGAAGAAATATCAAAATTTCACGATTTGTTTGGGAGGTGAAATAATATAAAGATTATAACTTTTTTTGGTGAGATCTAGAAAGATCATTCCCTTCCAAGTTGGCATAAAATGAGAGGGGATGTAAAAAAATAATTTCAGAATATCTCATTTCATTTTATTAAAAAAAGGCATACCTCCTCTCATTAATAACGGAAATTATTATAAACGTGGTGATAAAAAACTAATAAAGGAAACTATCAACGTGATTGTTATGTTTTTAAAGTAATTGCTAATTGTCGAAGAAATATCAAAATTTCATGATATGTTTGGGAGGTGAAATAAGAAAAAGATTATAACTTTTTTTTGTGAGATCTAGAAAGATCATTCCCTTCCAAGTTGGCATAAAATGAGAGGGGATGTAAAAAAATAATTTCAGAAAATCTCATTTCATTTTATTAAAAAAAGGCATACCTCCTCCCATTAATAACGGAAATTATTATAAACGTGGTGATAAAAAACTAATAAAGGAAACTATCAACGTGATTGTTATGTTTTTAACGTGATTGCTAATTGTCGAAGAAATATCAAAATTTCACGATATGTTTGGGAGGTGAAATAATAAAAACATTACAACTTTTTTTTTGTGAGATCTAGAAAGATCATTCCCTTCCAAGTTGGCATAAAATGAGAGAGGACGTAAAAAAGCAATTTCAGGATATCTCGTTTCATTTTATTAGAAAAAAGGCATACCTCCACTCATTAATAACGGAAATTATTATAAACGTTGTGATAAAAAAACTAATAAAGGAAACTATCAACATGATTGTTATCTTTTTAATTTGATAGGTAATTGTCAAAGAAATATCAAAATTTGACTATATGCTTTGGAGGTGAAATAATAAAAAGATTATAACTTTTTTTGGTGAGATCAAGAAAGATCATTCCCTTCCAAATTGGCATAAAATGAGAGGGGATGTATAAAAATAATTTCAGCATATCTCGTTTGATTTTATTAAAAAAAGGCATACCTCCTCTCATTAATAACGGAAATTATTATAAACGTCGTGATAAAAAACTGATAAAGGAAACTATCAACATGATTGGTAACTTTTTAACGTGATTGGTAATTGTCGTAGAAACATCAAAATTTCATGATATGTTTGGGAGGTGAAATAAGAAAAAGATTGTAACTTTTTTTTGTGAGATCTAGAAAGATCATTCCCTTCCAAGTTGGCATAAAATGAGAGGGGATGTAAAAAAATAATTTCAGAAAATCTCATTTCATTTTATTAAAAAAAGGCATACCTCCTCCCATTAATAACGGAAATTATTATAAACGTGGTGATAAAAAACTAATAAAGGAAACTATCAACGTGATTGTTATGTTTTTAACGTGATTGCTAATTGTCGAAGAAATATCAAAATTTCACGATATGTTTGGGAGGTGAAATAATAAAAACATTACAACTTTTTTTTTGTGAGATCTAGAAAGATCATTCCCTTCCAAGTTGGCATAAAATGAGAGGGGATGTAAAAAAATAATTTCAGAAAATCTCATTTCATTTTATTAAAAAAAGGCATACCTCCTCCCATTAATAACGGAAATTATTATAAACGTGGTGATAAAAAACTAATAAAGGAAACTATCAACGTGATTGTTATCTTTTTAATTTGATAGGTAATTGTCGAAGAAATATCAAAATTTCACGATATGTTTGGGAGGTGAAATAATAAAAACATTACAACTTTTTTTTTGTGAGATCTAGAAAGATCATTCCCTTCCAAATTGGCATAAAATGAGAGGGGATGTATAAAAATAATTTCAGCATATCTCGTTTGATTTTATTAAAAAAAGGCATACCTCCTCTCATTAATAACGGAAATTATTATAAACGTCGTGATAAAAAACTGATAAAGGAAACTATCAACATGATTGGTAACTTTTTAACGTGATTGGTAATTGTCGTAGAAACATCAAAATTTCATGATATGTTTGGGAGGTGAAATAAGAAAAAGATTGTAACTTTTTTTTGTGAGATCTAGAAAGATCATTCCCTTCCAAGTTGGCATAAAATGAGAGGGGATGTAAAAAAATAATTTCAGAAAATCTCATTTCATTTTATTAAAAAAAGGCATACCTCCTCCCATTAATAACGGAAATTATTATAAACGTGGTGATAAAAAACTAATAAAGGAAACTATCAACGTGATTGTTATGTTTTTAACGTGATTGCTAATTGTCGAAGAAATATCAAAATTTCACGATATGTTTGGGAGGTGAAATAATAAAAACATTACAACTTTTTTTTTGTGAGATCTAGAAAGATCATTCCCTTCCAAGTTGGCATAAAATGAGAGGGGATGTAAAAAAATAATTTCAGAAAATCTCATTTCATTTTATTAAAAAAAGGCATACCTCCTCCCATTAATAACGGAAATTATTATAAACGTGGTGATAAAAAACTAATAAAGGAAACTATCAACGTGATTGTTATGTTTTTAACGTGATTGCTAATTGTCGAAGAAATATCAAAATTTCACGATATGTTTGGGAGGTGAAATAATAAAAACATTACAACTTTTTTTTTGTGAGATCTAGAAAGATCATTCCCTTCCAAATTGGCATAAAATGAGAGGGGATGTATAAAAATAATTTCAGCATATCTCGTTTGATTTTATTAAAAAAAGGCATACCTCCTCTCATTAATAACGGAAATTATTATAAACGTCGTGATAAAAAACTGATAAAGGAAACTATCAACATGATTGGTAACTTTTTAACGTGATTGGTAATTGTCGTAGAAACATCAAAATTTCATGATATGTTTGGGAGGTGAAATAAGAAAAAGATTGTAACTTTTTTTTGTGAGATCTAGAAAGATCATTCCCTTCCAAGTTGGCATAAAATGAGAGGGGATGTAAAAAAATAATTTCAGAAAATCTCATTTCATTTTATTAAAAAAAGGCATACCTCCTCCCATTAATAACGGAAATTATTATAAACGTTGTGATAAAAAACTAATAAAGGAAACTATCAACGTGATTGTTATGTTTTTAACGTGATTGCTAATTGTCGAAGAAATATCAAAATTTCACGATATGTTTGGGAGGTGAAATAATAAAAACATTATAACTTTTTTTGGTGAGATCTAGAAAGATCATTCCCTTCCAAGTTGGCATAAAATGAGAGGGGACGTAAAAAAATAATTTCAGAATATCTCGTTTCATTTTATTAAAAAAAGGCATACCTCCTCTCATTAATAACGGAAATTATTATAAACGTTGTGATAGAAAAACTAATAAAGGAAACTATCAACATGATTGTTATCTTTTTAATTTGATTGGTAATTGTCAAAGAAATATCAAAATTTGACTATACGTTTTGGAGGTGAAATAATAAAAACATTATAACTTTTTTTTTGTGAGATCTAGAAAGATCATTCCCTTCCAAGTTGGCATAAAAAGAGAGAGGACGTAAAAAAGCAATTTCAGGATATCTCATTTCATTTTATTAAAAAAAAGGCATACCTCCACTCATTAATAACGGAAATTATTATAAACGTTGTGATAAAAAAACTAATAAAGGAAACTATCAACATGATTGTTATCTTTTTAATTTGATAGGTAATTGTCAAAGAAATATCAAACTTTGACTATATGTTTTGGAGGTGAAATAATAAAAAGATTATAACTTTTTTTGGTGAGATCAAGAAAGATCATTCTGTAACCCCCTCTTTCTTATAAAACATAATTTAACTATTTAATTCATTTTATATATTTATTTCAAAGTTCTGATACGATCTCTTACAATCCAAAATATGTTCTGTAATTTACATCATTAAAATTTATATAAACACTGCTACAAAATAATTCTAACTACTACAAATTATTGTCTACCCAAAATAGTCCCATCCTATATGCTCTGGAATTTCTGCATCTTCATCATTTAACTATATCTTCAAGCACCTGCAATTCACACTCCCCTAGAATCTGGGGACAGCATTACCGGATCAGGCATTTAATTTCTCATACAATTAAAACCCATATCAACCATGTACATTTCATATAATAATTAATCAATCACATACATAAGCAAATGCAGTATGATTTATGCAAATGCAGCTTTGACTCAGAATCATTTTGACCCTGCTCCATGGAGACTTCCCCTTTGAGTGTTTAGTAAGAAACTGGCCTACCATTACGATCTGTAATTCAGCTATCAGCCCCTACTAAACGCGAATAAACTAAACAGAATTAGGAGGTCAGGATACCCGGAAGGCCACCACGGCAGCATCTCTGTCCAAATTACAGCCACATGTGGAATTGCCAATATCCCTCACCCCACAGACTATATAATCACAGACTATACAGTCCTGTCTAACTTACTCTGCTCACCCATTTCTCAGGACTATCATATTCTCTGTTCACAATCTCAATCATCTTTTCAAATACATGACTACCGCAGTCCGGTCAGTCAACACAGTTCTCTGTTCATATTCTCAATCATATTTTCAAATACATGACTACCGCAGTCCGGTCAGTCAACACAGTCCTGGAAATCAATTCCCCCATAAATACTCATTTCTCATTTGAAATCTTTGTATTTTCCAAGAACTCAAGCTTATGCAATATGACAATGATGCTAATAAACAAATAATTAATATTAAGCAATCACATAAAAATTATAAAAATTCACTATTAGGTAAAGTTACTAAACTACCCTTAATCTTTTCTAAAATTCCATCTATGTCCTAAATTTTGAAATGACCAAATTTCCCTTACTCTTTTTCAAAAATTCCCATTTTGTCCCTACATGTAAAATGACCATTTTGCCCTTGATTTTACAAAAATTTCCACATAATATCCCTTGCATTTAGGGCTGGCCGAATGGTCTCACTACCATTCTCAACATATTTTCCAAAGCAACAAACTCCAATTCCAACCAAAATTCAATCAAATCACAAATTCAATCAAAACTCAACAAACCAAATTTCAACCATCACAACACATCAAAAATTCAATCAAACATCATTCCAATCCATGAATTACAATCACAAGCATCAAAAACACAAAACCCCTAAATCAATTTCAAGTTTTCATGATTCTAGGTCAAAATTTTAATCTAAGCCTACAACATGTTTTCTTCTAATTCCAAGGGTTCTAATTGAAATTAAATGCCTAGATCCTTACCTTAAACTCTTTAATTGAAGAAAAAGCCTTGAATTCCTTTCTCCCTCACTCCTTGGTCTTGTAGGAATTTTTGAGATTTCCTCCAATTTCTTTTCCTTTTTACCGATTAGCTTAGGGTTTAGGGAGTTTGGATGGTTTGGTTTCTTAATTTGAGATGAGATGATGAAGTTAAGATGAAATTGAAATGAAAACTGCAGCTGCTGGGTTTGGAGACTCATGGTTCTGTTTTTGAGTTTTTTGGTGATTTTTTTCTCCTTTTACTTAAGTTAAATGCTTCTAAAAAATTTTATTAACCAAATTGGACTTTGCCTTCAAGTCCAGCTGCTGCCTGCACGTCCAGCAGCTCAATTGGACCAAGGGAAGTCCACTTGCCAAGCCTTTCCAGCCCACTTGGACAGCCAAGGAGTTCCAAGTCACTTGCCTACCCCAAAAGTCAACATTTCAAGCACTTTGTAGAAAATTCTAGAAGGTAATTAGGGCTGCTAATTATTTTACAATGTGATTAGAATTTGAAGAAAATAACATCACCAATGGATTCCTCACTATCAAAAACCTTGGGGTAGTGTCTTACTTATCTCTTAATCCAAGCCTAATTAGCTTAATTTAGTGACATTAGAAAAACCTAAGTTGTCACTTTTTGATTGGTTAAGGTTCTAATTTAAATTTTTCTTGGTTAAACATTTTTAATAATTATTCTAAGTATATTACAATTATTAGATAATTCTATAGATATCCTATGAATTTTCTCTAAATTTTCTGTCTTAAAATTTTACCGTAATAATTTCTCAAATTTCTAACTTTCAGAAAATCCTAACAATTATGAATAAGCATTTTAATTCTTTATCTGTATATATTTTTAACCTATATTCTATTACCTTTCTTTTAAGTTATAAATGAGTTCAAAATTCTATACTTGAAATTTTATCCTGGACAGCTGTCTGACATAGCAGTCCAGTCAACTATCAATTTCAGCAAAAACAGAGACATTTACAAATTCAGAAAATTCTTCTGAGTAGAACTGTATCAATTTCATTAAGAGAATATGTACATAAGGTTTCTATAAAATATAGTGCATAAATGTTAATAATATACATATATAAATGCGTACAATTAATAAAATGAGGATGTTACACATTCCCTTCCAAATTGGCATAAAATGAGAGGGGACGTATAAAAATAATTTCCGCATATCTCGTTTGATTTTATTAAAAAAAGGCATACCTCCTCTCATTAATAACGGAAATTATTATAAACGTCGTGATAAAAAACTGATAAAGGAAACTATCAACATGATTGTTAACTTTTTAACGTGATTGGTAATTGTCGTAGAAACATCAAAATTTCATGATATGTTTGGGAGGTGAAATAAGAAAAAGATTATAACTTTTTTTTGTGAGATCTAGAATGATCATTCCCTTCCAAGTTGGCATAAAATGATAGAGGACCTAAAAAAATAATTTCATGATATCTCGTTTAATTTTATTAAAAAAAGGCATACCTCCTCTAATTAATAACGGAAATTATTATAAACTGTTGTATTTTTTGAGTTTTGGAGAGTATTACAAAAGGCAAAGTCCCACATTGCCTAGGATAGCTTTCCCTCACTAGTTTATATATCCTTTTGTGTTTATAGCTTCCAAAGAGGCTAGTAAGAGGTGGAAGCCTCGCGCGCATGAGTTTGGGCCTCATGGGCCTTTCGTAGTGCAAATCCGTCGATTTGCCCCCCCCCTGCGCGTGCGAGAATGGGCTCTGTACTGTTTTTACACTGTGATTTAATAAAATTATTTATTTTCGGTTTAAGTTTATTTAAATTTAAAGCTTATCCGAAAATCATGTTTTTCATGTTACCGTTTTATTAAGTTATGTGGTTACGGAAAATAAGGGATTTTATTTTTGTGACCGTTTTATGTGACCATTTTCTGATCCGTTTATGAACGTTTTAATATGTACGATTGTATCTGTTTTTTACCATTTTATCTGTACGATCGTATCAGTTTATGACCGTTTTAAATTTACGATCGTATCTGTTTTTTACCGTTTGAAGATATTATCGTATATTTGGTTTAACGTTCATTTTTATTAACGTTTTAATTTTTACGCTTTTAAATACCCATTCGTGCTACACGTTTGGGGAGTACCGAAATTACACCCTCTTCGTCTTTTCTTCCTCTTCTGCTCCTGGGTAAAACTTTTTCTTGCCAGTTCTGTGCCTCAGTGCATTCTGAGAAGTTCCTGTTGTATCCTGGGGGGCTTGCGCGGTGATCCGCGGATAAGTCCTTTAGGGCAGTGCTCTTGCACGCCTCAGGAAGTGTGTTTCGTCTAAAAGTGGCTACAATCTAAAGGACTTATGGCTGATAAAAACAAATCCGTAGCCGCTGACACGTCCCAGCCTTCTTCTCCGGCCAACAACAATGTTGGTTCGATCCCCGCCAACTATGCAAAGCCATTGCCGGACGTCTCAAAGATCGAAGTGTTCTCTGGACAGAACTTCCGCCGGTGGCAGGAGCGTGTCTCCACTTTGTTGGACATGCATGGAGTAGTTTTTGCTCTCACCACTCCGAAGCCAGAATCCACTGCAACTGCTAAATAGATTGATGACTGGACTCAGGCCAATAAGGTATGTCATCACACTTTGCTCAGTGCCCTATCTAACGATTTGTTCGATGTCTATTGTTCCTACAAGGAGGCCAAAGAGATATGGGATTCTATTCTCCTGAAGTACACTGCCGAAGATGTTGTCAGACAGAGGTTCATTATTGGCAACTACTACCGCTGGGAAATGATCGAAGGCAAGGACATCAAGGTTCAGATAAATGAATACCACAAGCTGATTGAAGATCTCAAAGCAGAAAACATCAACCTTCCAGATGAGTTTGTATCTGATTTGCTGATTGAAAAATTGCCTGCATCTTTGACTGACTACAAGCAACAGTTGAAGCACAAGCATAAGCAAATGTCACTATCAGAGCTGATCACGCATATCATTATTGAAGACACCAACAGAAAGGAGTGTGCTGCAGCAAGGGCAAAAGCATTATCTGCCAAGGCAAACGTGGTACAGGACAAACCAAATAAGAAAAGGTACGAGCAGAAACCTGATCACAAAAATAAATTTAAAAATAATATCTCACATTCTTCTAACCCAACCTTCAAGAAGAAGGGAAACTGTTTTGTTTGTGGAAAGCCAGGACACTATGCACCTCAGTGCAGGTTTCGCATCATGAGAAACGACAACCCTCCTAAGCCTAGGGTCAACCTGGCTGAAGGGGATGATGTTATAGCTGCGGTTGTTTCTCAAGTGAATGTGGTGACCGATGTGAGTAAATGGGTGGTAGATTCTGGGGCTACCCGACATATCTGTGCAAACAGAAATGCGTTTACCTCCTACAATATTGTGGAGGATGAAGAAGAACATGTGTATCTTGGTGATTCTAGGACCACTCCGGTTCTAGGAAAAGGAAAAGTTCTTCTGAAGCTCACATCTGGGAAGACTCTGGCTTTGACTGATGTGCTACATGTGCCCTCTATTAGAGTCAATTTAGTTTCTGTAGCACTTTTGGGAAAGGTTGGGGTGAAAGTGTCCTTTGAATCGGACAAAATTGTTATGACAAAGAACAATGTGTTTGTGGGTAAAGGGTATTGTGATCAGAGACTCTTTGTACTCAATGTTTCTGAAGTTATGAATAAAATTGCATCTACTTCTGCTTATATGGTTGATTCTTATGATATGTGGCATGCTAGATTAGGACATGTGAATTCCTCGTATGTTATAAAATTGCAACGACTAGGCCTAATCAACATGCATGATAAACAAAGTAGAAAATGCAATATATGTGTTGAATCTAAATTAACAAAGAAAACATGTTCTGTTGTGCAACGTGAAACTGAACCTCTTAGCTTAATTCATTCTGATCTTGCTGATTTGAAACAAACTATGACTAGAGGAGGTAAAAGTTATTTTATAACCTTTATAGATGATTTCTCTAGATATACTAAAGTTTATTTGATTAGACATAAAGATGAAGCATTTAACATGTTTTTGTCTTATAAAGCTGAAGTGGAAAATCAGTTAAATAGAAAAATTAAAAGAATAAGATCCGATAGGGGTGGTGAGTACACTTTGTTTAATGACTTTTGTGAAAAGGAAGGTATAATCCACGAGGTAACCCCACCATATTCACCTGAGTCAAATGGAGTAGCTGAGAGAAAAAATAGAACCCTTAAGGAGATGATGAATGCTCTGCTTATTAGTTCCTCTGCACCTGACAACCTTTGGGGAGAAGCCCTTTTGACGGCTTGTTTCTTGCAAAATAGGGTTCCACATAAGAAAACAGGGAAAACACCTTATGAGTTATGGAAAGGATATACACCAAACCTGAAATACTTAAGAGTGTGGGGGTGCTTAGCTAAAGTGATGTTACCAGATCCTAAGAAAAGGAAAATAGGACCTAAGACTTCTGATTGCATGTTTATTGGTTATGCGGAACATAGTGCTGCCTATAGGTTTCTTGTCCTCAAGAGTAATGTGCTTGATTGCAATACCATAGTAGAGACTAAGAATGCTGAATTCTTTGAGGACTCTTTTCCCTTGAGGTCTACCTGTGATTCTGAACAACCTGTAGAAATTTCTAGTGAAACTATGATTGAGGATTTGAGGAGGAGTAAGAGACAAAGGAAAGAGACATCGTTTGGAGATGATTTCTACACATATCTTGTTGAGGATGACCCGTTGAGTTTTTCGGAAGCTGTTACTTCTTCTGATGCTAACCTTTGGAAACAAGCTATTAAGACTGAGATTGATTCTATTGTGAAAAATCATACTTGGACTCTAGTAGATTTACCACAAGGAGCAAAGCCTATTGGATGCAAGTGGATCTTTAAGAAAAAGTATAATCCTGATGGATCAATAGATAAGTATAAGGCTAGATTGGTAGCTAAAGGGTTCACTCAAAAGGAAAACATAGATTTCTTTGATACCTTTGCGCTTGTTACCAGGATTTCCTCTATTAGAGTTTTGATAGCCTTAGCGGCAATTCATAAGTTAGTCATTCACCAAATGGATGTGAAGACAGCTTTCTTGAATGGTGATCTAGAGGAAGAGATTTATATGACTCAACCTGAAGGGTGTGTGGTTCATGGTCATGAAAACAAAGTGTGCAAACTTTTGAAATCCCTATACGGTTTAAAACAGGCACCAAAACAATGGCATGAAAAGTTTAATGAGACTTTACTTGATTATGGCTTTTTTGCTAGTGATGCTGATAGATGCGTGTATACAAAATCTGAGAATGGTGATTGTGTCATTATATGCCTGTATGTGGATGACATGCTGATTTTTGGTACATGCAATGATATAGTTTTGAGAACTAAATCCTTTTTGGCATCTAAATTTGATATGAAAGACATGGGTGAAGCAAGTGTAATTTTGGGAGTTAAAATCATAAGGAAGGGAGATAGTATATTACTATCCCAAGGACATTATGTTGAGAAACTTCTAAGGAAGTTTGGATATTATGACTCTAAGTCAGTGAGTACCCCTTATGATGCTAACTCTCAATTGAAGAAAAATAGAGGAGAACCAATTGATCAAACTCAATATGCCCAAATCATTGGGAGCTTACTGCATTTGATGAATTTCTCTAGACCTGACATTGCATATGCAGTAGGTAGATTGAGTAGATACACTCATAGTCCTAATCACGACCATTGGGATGCACTTGCGAGACTCATGAGATACTTGAGAGGTACCATGGACTATGGTATTGAATATAGTGGATTTCCCGCTGTACTGGAAGGGTACAGTGATGCTAACTGGATCTCTGATTCAGATGAGACAAAATCCACTAGTGGTTATGTATTTACACTTGGTGGTGGTTGTAACATCCTCATTTTATTAATTGTACGCATTTATATATGTATATTATTAACATTTATGCACTATATTTTATAGAAACCTTATGTACATATTCTCTTAATGAAATTAATACAGTTCTACTCAAAAGAATTTTCTGAATTTCCAAATGTCTTTATTTTTGCCGAAATTAATAGTTGACTGGACTGCTATGTCAGACAGCTGTCCAGGATAAATTTTCAAGTATAGAATTTTGAACTCAATTATAACTTAAAAGAAAGGTAATAGAATATAGATTAAAAATATATACAGATAAAGAATTAAAATGCTTATTCAGAATTGTTAGGATTTTCTGAAAGTTAGAACTTTGAGGAAATATTACGGTAAAATTCTAAGACAGAAAATTAAGTGAAAATTTGTAGGGCATCTATAAAATTATTTAATAATTGTAATATACTTAGAATAATTATTAAAAATGTTTAACCAAGAAAATTTTAATTTAGAACCTTAACCAATCAAAAAGTGACAACTTAGGTTTTTCTAAGATCACTAAATTAAGCTAATTAGGCTTGGATTAAGAGATAAGTAAGACACTACCCCAAGGTTTTTGATAGTGAGGAATCCAATGGTGATGTTATTTTCTTCAAATTCTAATCACATTGTAAAATAATTAGCAGCCCTAATTACCTTCTAGAACTTTCTACAAAGTGCTTGAAATGTTGACTTTTGGGGTAGGCAAGTGACTTGGAACTCCTTGGCTGTCCAAGTGGGCTGGAAAGGCTTGGCAAGTGGACTTCCCTTGGTCCAAATGAGCTGCTGGACGTGCAGGGCAGCAGCTGGACTTGAAGGCAAAGTCCAATTTAGTTAATAATTTGTTTTAAGAAGCATTTAACTTAAGTAAAAGGAGAAAAAGTCACAAAAAGCTATTTTCTCTCAAAATAGAACCTTGAGCTCTCCAAACCCAGCAGCTGCAGTTTTCATTTCAATTTCATCTTAACTTCATCATCTCATCCCAAATTAAGAAACCAAACCATCCAAACTTCCTAAACCCTAAGCTAATCGGCAAAAAGGAAAAGAAATTGGAGGAAATCTCAAAAATTCATACAAGACCAAGGAGTGAGGGAGAAAGGAATTCAAGGCTTTTTCTTCAATTAAAGAGTTTAAGGTAAGGATCTAGGCATTTAATTTCAATTAGAACCCTTGGAATTAGAAGAAAACATGTTGTAGGCTTAGATTAAAATTTTGACCTAGAATCATGAAAACTTGAAATTGATTTAGGGGTTTTGTGTTTTTGATGCTTGTGATTGTAATTCATGGATTGGAATGATGTTTGATTGAATTTTTGATGTGTTGTGATGGTTGAAATTTGGTTTGTTGAATTTTGATTGAATTTGTGATTTGGTTGATTTTTGGTTGGAATTGGAAGTTGTTACTTTGGAAAATATGTTGAGAATGGTAGTGAGACCATTCGGCCAGCCCTAAATGCAAGGGATATTATGTGGAAATTTTTGTAAAATCAAGGGCAAAATGGTCATTTTACATGTAGGGACAAAATGGGAATTTTTGAAAAAGAGCAAGGGTAATTTGGTCATTTCAAAATTTAGGACATAGATGGAATTCTAGAAAAGATTAAGGGTATTTTAGTAACTTTACCTAATAGTGAATTTTTATAATTTTTATGTGATTGCTTAATATTAATTATTTGTTTATTAGCATCATTGTCATATTGCATAAGCTTGAGTTCTTAGAAAATACAAAGATTTCAAATGAGAAATGAGTATTTATGGGGGAATTGATTTCCAGGACTGTGTTGACTGACCGGACTGCGGTAGTCATGTATTTGAAAATATGATTGAGATTATGAACAGAGAACTGTGTTGACTGACCGGACTGCGGTAGTCATGTATTTGAAAATATGATTGAGATTATGAACAGAGAACTGTGTTGACTGACCGGACTGCGGTAGTCATGTATTTGAAAAGATGATTGAGATTATGAACAGAGAATATGATAGTCCTGAGAAATGGGTGAGCAGAGTAAGTTAGACAGGACTGTATAGTCTGTGATTATATAGTCTGTGGGGTGAGGGATATTGGCAATTCCACATGTGGCTGTAATTTGGACAGAGATGCTGCCGTGGTGGCCTTCCGGGTATCCTGACCTCCTAATTCTGTTTAGTTTATTCGCGTTTAGTAGGGGCTGATAGATGAATTACAGATCGTAATGGTAGGCCAGTTTCTTACTAAACACTCAAAGGGGAAGTCTCCATGGAGCAGGGTCAAAACGAATTTGAGTAAAAAAAATTGCATTGCATAAATCATACTGCATTTAATTATGTGTGTAACTAATTAAATTGTTATGATATGTATTTGTTTGAAATTGTTTTAATTCTATGAGAAATTAAATGCCTGATCCTGTAATGCTGTCCCCAGATTCTAGGGGAGTGTGAATTGCAGGTGCTTGAAGATATAGTTAAATGATGAAGATGCAGAAATTCCAGAGCATATAGGATGGGACTATTTTGGGTAGACAATAATTTGTAGTAGTTAGAATTATTTTGTAGCAGTGTTTATATAAATTTTAATGATGTAAATTACAGAACATATTTTGGATTGTAAGAGATTGTATCAGAACTTTGAAATAAATATATAAAATGAATTAAATAGTTAAATTATGTTTTATAAAAAAAGGGGGGGTTACATTAGTGGTATCAGAGCTCTGGTTATGCATCTCTAGGACTTGCGAGTAGTGGGTCTATTAGGTGTTTTGCTGTGTTACCCTGATTAGAATTGTTTGTTTGTTAAGAATATTATGGGAAAAAGGGTAGTAACTAGATCTGAAATTTTAAGACATGTAGAAATGAGAAGAGGAAGGCTAGTTATAAATCCTAGAGTTGAAACTAATAGTATAGCTGAGATGGCAGAAAGGAAGAAAGGAAATCTTGATAGAGTTGTGAGGGTGCACACTCAGGACTCAGTCGAGATGACTTTCTCTCCTAATGCTTAAAATTTTATTCTTATTAGTATTGTTCAAGTTGGGTTATTTTCCATGTTACTTATATTGTGAATTTAAGACTTATAATCTTGAGTTAGTTGAGAAAGGAGATCTAAAGACCTGAGTTCGTAGATCAAGGTTGAGAATAGAGGTCCAAATATTTGAGTTTATAGGATAATAGTTGAGTTTGACAAAAGAAAGAAAACAAAGTTTTGAAGGTACCTTGAAGTTTGGAATATGATGAGATGTTGAAAGTATGGTTATTGCCATATTGTTCTAATGGATGTTTTCATGTGTTTTGAAGGCTGAAACAGTGTATCGTAGTATAAATTTGTCACAGGATTGATATCTTAACTATTAGGATTTGAAATTTTGTGTTTTAGACATGAATTAGAACCAAAATAGTGCATTTTTCTGGTGCAGTAAAATAGCCTGCGGGTTTAATATATTTTATTACATTCCCATGGTGTAAGTGATGATTTAAGACTTGTATAATTGAAGTTATCAAGGATCCATGTTGTAGGTCTTAGTTGGTAGGTATATATATATGAGAATTCTTGATGGTCAAACCTTGATTAATAGGGTAGAATAGGACCCAAATGCTAAGTTAGTAGCAGTTGACCTAAGAATTTTTAAAGTTGAAAGAGTAAGTAATTGGAAGGCCTAAAGGTATGTGTATTGATGTTGGAAATTAAGCCTAAGTAACAATTAAATTGGTAGTAGTGAATTGGAGTAATTTGAGGTACTTTGAAAGTCATTCTAATGGTGACTTGTTGGAATTATAGTTCTAAAGTACAACTATAAGTTGAGGATGCTAATTATGTTTAAAATACCCTATACCTTGCTTGTTTCTGTGCCTACACCTAAACCAATCCTAACCTCTCAAATATGTTTGAATTGTATAATAACCATCAGAGATAGACCATTTGTTGTGAATTTGATTTGTTTGCCTATGACTAACCTTGATGTGATATTAGGAATGGATGGGTTAGCAGCCAACCATATTCTAATAGACTGTGCCTCTAAATCTGTGATTTTCCTTGAACTTGATGTTTCTAGACTTAAGCCTATCCAACCTAAGGAAATATCATTTAAAAGTGAAATTCAAAAAAATACATGTTATCATCTCTTGGAACTAAGGAGATAAAATTGAAATAGACTCTGTGTTAGTTGTAAATGATTATCCTGAAGTTTTTCCTGATGATGTTTCTGGTTTGTCTCCTGAAAGAGAAATAGAATTTAGTATAGATTTGATGTCTGGTACTAGACCAATTTCTATGCAACCATATAGAATGTCATTATTGAAATTAATTGAGTTAAAGAAACAATTGGAAGAATTATTAGAAAAACAGTTTGTAAGGCCTAGTGTGTCCATATGGTGAGTGTAACGACCCGTCTTCGTTACAGATTTGTTATACTAAAGATTTTATTTCATTAAATTTTAAAAACTCTCTAATTAGTTTATTGATAAAATATTGGATAATTTTTTTTTTCCGCGATTCTCAAAACTGACAGATAAAATTTAAAGCTTAATTTATAAATATCTCTTATACAAAACTTAACTAAATAAAACTATGTGTACATACATCTTTTAACATGATAAATACATAATACCCCTAACTGGTTCATTTTATACATAAGACCAAACAAAGAAATGGAAAGAAATGATAATGTCTTCAATCCCTCGTATGCTCTATCCACAAACTCTCCAAGAGAAAGATCCACCTAAAAACCATCTGCTCCCCCGAACACGATGTCCGAGATCATCACAGGCACGAACCACATGTGCAAACATTGCAAGGGTAAGCTTACCAAACAAAACTATACATATAAGAAAATAAGTGAATTTCCAATTATTAAGGAAAAGGACGAAAAACTAGATTTTGTATACTTCAAAATACTATATATAATAACTGAAAATGTTATACAAAACTTAGTTCATAAACATATTTATAACATGAATCATCAACAAGATCAACCACATACACCATCACCACTAATCACAATGAGTCATAACATCATAAGTCACACAATTAAAACAATTGCAGTATGATTTATGCAAATGCAGTTTTGACTCAAAATCATTTTGACCCTGCTCCATGGAGACTTCCCCTTTGAGTGTTTAGTAAGAAACTGGCCTACCATTACGTACTGCAATTCAGCTATCAGCCCCTACTAAACGCGAATAAACTAGACAGAATTAGGAGATCAGGATACCCGGAAGGCCACCACGACCGCAACTCAGTCCAGTTTCCAGCCACATGTGGAATTGCCAATATCCTTCACCCCACAGACTATATAATCACAGACTATACAGCCCTGTCTAACTTATTCTGCTCACCCCAAAGATTCAATTCTCAAATCATATTCCTTTCACATGACTACCGCAGTCCCGGTTAGTCAACAAAATCATTTCTCAATCATTTTCATTTCACATGACTACCGCAGTCCCGGTTAGTCAACTAAATCATTTCTCATATATCAACTTGTTTCTCATGACTACCGCAGTCTCGGTTAGTCAACATTTAATCTTTCTTTTCTTTCTTTTCTTTTCTTTTCTTTCTTTTCATGGCTACCGCAGTCCCGGTTAGCCAACATCAATTATTTTTCACTTGAATCTTTGTAAAACCCCCAAAAAGACTCATGCATATGCAATATGTTAATAATCACAATTAAATAAGTAATTTTAAACAATCACCTACAAAAATATAAACATTCAACAATTTCCAACATCATTCACAACACAATCAAGCCAAATCAAGCAATTTCAATCCAACAATAAACCAACCAATCAATTTCAATCCATCAAAACACATCATCCAATCAATCAAACATGATTCCAAACAATTATTTCAAGCTTCTAATATCAATTATATAAATCAATTTAATCTTTTTATGGCTCTTGATCAAATCTTGAATCTAAACCTAACAACATGTTTTTCTACATTCCAAATGGTCTAAAATGAAATTAAATGCCATGATCCTTACATTCTTAGATACGGCATCTCAGTACCCGCCATCTCCAATGGCCAGACGAACCTAACAGCCACTGCCACTTTGTTTTGTGGTTTGATTTTCACATGCAAAGCTTATCATATAATTTCAAGAAAATTTGGGCATGGTCTCCTTTGTTTTAGGAGCCTTTCCAAGTAATTTAGAGAATCAAAAACAAAAACAATCAGTCCATACACACTCACACAGCCACTGCCAGGAGAATCAAATACCCATTTTTCATCAATTTTAAATTCAACCACCAATCAACTCAACATAAACAGCAAAAGGGGCAGGCATGCTATATGTGATTGAGCCCCCTAACTCTCAACCACACTTAAACTGAAAATATAAATCACAAGGAAGCTTCCCTTACCTTGAATCCTTTTTCTCCTTTTCTCCTTTGTCTTCTTTAAATTTTTGGATTTTTCTCCCAAATATTTCTCTCTGAATATAAGATCTCACTGATACAAGCAATTCACATGCACAACAATTTCCAGCACTCTTTGCCCGAGGATCACATTCCTCCCGGTCTCCAATTCACAGTTAATAACAGAACAATCATTAATAACCAATAATCCAATAACTCAAACTCAATCCATCACAAATCATTGCATTCATATTTCTATGGAAACTTCCCTTTTTAGGTGAAATTATTCCTTAACAAGTACAATTAAAGGCATTAAAACCAAATACACAATTAATATAATTAAATTTCATGTGGACACATAGAGCTGTACACACACACCAAAAATTATTTGATGCATCATATCAATTTGAAATTTCATGAGATTTTACAGAGAAACTATACATCATTCATATTTCATCATATAAATTTATCTCACGAAAATTCAACCCACAAATATTATTTTTGAATTAAAAACAGTGGCTGGACATACTCTGTCAAACACAATTCCATATTTTTAGAAAATAGCATATCAAATTCTTTTTATGTGAAATTTTACAGATAATATCTCCAACATGTGGATCATCACATATAATTTCCTCAGTACCAAAAATCCACCAAAAATACCTTTTTTGAATTTCCAAATCATTATTTCTCCAGAACACAGTTTTCAATAAGAAAATGTAATTAATTACAAAAGGTACTTACAAAATTCTGAGAAAATCCATGGATATTCCACATGGTCAAAAAAGTATTACTAAATTTTCTCAAGACCAAATTCTCACAAAAAGTAATTTTCTACATTTAATTTCTCTACTGTCCAGCTTTTCGGTTTTTCCAACATTAAATCACTAAAAATACTTCCCAGGATTTTCTGACCTTAAAAAAATTCAGAGATGACCCTCATGATGCATAAAATGAACTCATGGTTCCAGTTTTCCAAAATCATGTCCCAAAATTCTTGTAAAAATCAAAACAATCCCATTCTCAGAATCAACAGTTTTTAAAAATAATTCCGGTAAAAATAGTTACAGTGCTCAAAAAAATCGGAAAAAAATACCATGATATCCAGAGGCATCAAAACATAAGAAAATGTATTTAGATCCTCAAAAATCTGCACGAAAACCGAGACGAAAAATCCACACAGTCACAGGATCCAAATCTCAAGTAGCTTATTTCGGGTTTTCAAAATTATTTACAGACCATCAACAACAGCCACAATCCATATTTAACAAGAAAACAAGGAAATAGCTTAGGAAAAAAAAGAAACCCCTACATACCTTGATGAAATCGAAATCCAATCGGTTGGTTTTGAAGCTCTAGTCTCCCTCGATGATATATCCAAGATTAATCGGTAGAAACTTTGATTTGGAAGCTCAAATATTAGAGAGAAGATAATATTTAGAGAGAAGGAGAGAGAGCAGCAGGTTTCTCGCGAGGAAGAATGAAGAATGCGGGGAAAAGAAGCAGTTCACGTCTCTTATTTGGGAAAGTTTTACAATTTTGCTATTTGCAGCCACCCTTCCTCTAAGGACACCCCCTCTTCTCTTATTATTATTTTTTTTTTTTTACAACTTACGGAACTTACGTAAAAGTCCCAAAAATCTCACAATAACACTATGAATTAATTTAATTTCCTTTTACGGTATTTATCAAACACTTAATATACGTTACGAAAAATCACAGTGTTACAATTCTCTCCAACAAGAAAATTTCTAATTAAATCTCTCACTTTCATACTTATTGGGTTTTAATTTTCGGGGTGTTACAATACTCCCCTCCTTTTAGGAATTTCGTCCCTGAAATTCACAAAACATAAGGTTAAATTAAACTAGGGCCATAATCCTCTTTGTCTACTCAACATTGAAGATTTAAAGTTAATGTATCCTATACAAGTTGTAGGCAAACTACTAGGTAGGTCTCTAGGTCAAGAACAAGTCTTTCACCTAAGGATTTCCCTTGAATTGAGCTTTCTAAGAGGTGATTTTGGGAAGCAATCTTATCATACAGTGATCCTTTCATTTTAAAATCCAAAAACAGATTAAGTTAACTTAAAAACAAGATTGTGAGTTCTGGTTTCATCCAAGTCGGAGTTACGGTTTGAAAACTACGCGCATTTTAAGTTTGCGATTTTAAGGAATTGTAGAAAACGGTTTTCTACGCCAATTGAACTAAAGAACTTGAAATCCTTTGGGACTTGAAAACAGATTTAATATGCATTTAATGTGACCTAATGGCTTTGGTTTGACTCAAAAACTCAAAGCGGTTTGGAAATGGTGCACATTATAAGTTTGCAAAATGCATGTTTCTAGAAAATGGGTTTTTCTACCAAATTCATTGTATAATGCTTAAACTCATGTGGGACCTCAAAACAGATTTAGAGGGTACTAAAACAAGGTTGTGGGCTTTGGTTTCACTCTAAAAGCTCGAACGGTTTGAAAATGGCGTACGTTTCAAGTTTCAGGTCAAAAACGGCTTAGAAAAGAGGTGGTTTTCAAAGGTGAATTCAAAATCCATAGGGAGAAACTTTGTAAATCCCAAAAACAGATTTTATAAACCTAAAAATAGGATTGTAGGAATTGGTCTCACCTCAAAATTCATCTCGGATCAAAATCTAGGCATTTCGAGTCACTTAAGGAACTAGTTTTGGGTCAAAATGAACCTAGGGATCCAAAATGAGCTACATAAGTCCAATGGCTATGAAATTTTGTGGAGAACTAGACTTTGGTAATACAAAATTGTGGAAAAAGGTTTCGTTCCGAAAATCATCCTATACAAGGAGTTATGCAGTGCCAAAATTGGCCTTTTTACCATTTCGGGTCATTTCTAAGGTACCTAAAATGTGCAATTTTGACTCTTATCATTTTGTTTTGGTTTTGATAGTTTAAACTCACTATTTTGAGCATGGTATGATACTAAAACACAATGCTTAGCTATGGATTAAGGATATTGATGTTCTACTCCAATTATAGGCTTACCTAAGCACTTGTTAAGGTAAATCTAGTGATTTTGGCTAAGTATTTAAACTATACTTACTAAGTTCATCTAGATGGGTTACTTGCTACTTTGTTTTTGAATAATGACTATAATTCTTAGCTCAACGACTCTTCCAACACCCTTCATACATGTCTAGACCTCAACTTTCTATGTCTAAACACTACCAAAGACTTTTCCTATAATTTTTTCACATTTTTCTCTTCATAGAAGGTATTCTAAATATGATTTAAGTCTCTAACTTACAGCTACATCCTATTATCATAATTCCAACCAAATCACCATTTGGATGATTTCTAAATTGTCTCAAACCATTCCAATCTACTATCACCAATTTAATCACTTATTGAATTCGACTTTTAACATCCAAATCACACTTTCAAACTTTGCAATCACTTACCTCCCCATCTTAAACACTCTGCTATTATTCTAGCATTTGTATCTTATTTCACCCACTAAATCATGACCTAATCATCAAGGACCATCGTGCTTACACACTACGCTTCCGCCACGTACTCTGATTCTACAAACTCGGAGTTTTGGACCTTCTTTCCCAACCACCTCAAGGATACGAACTCATACTCTCAGAACATGAAGAACAAGGACAACAACACAACTTAGACAATATTTCAAGAAATTTAGTAATAGGAGGGAAAGTCATCTCGACAGAGTCCTGAGTGCGCATCTCACAACTCTATCACGAATCATTTCTTCCTTGAAAGTTTCCATCTTGCTCGAATGCAAGAAAGATAGAAGAAGCAACTCCTCCATGTGGATCAAAAGACTCATAAGACTTGAGAACAACACATCCCCATGAAGTAAATGACTCTCAATGGGATTAAAGACAACTCAATCACCATTGATATAATTTCTCAGAACACGATCAATAAATTTATTTCCACTGGAAACATAGACACTGAAAGAAGCTCAGGTTACCACATGATTAAAAGAAACATCATGTGCAATGCATCATTCATACGAAATGAATGACCCTTCTAAGAATTGAGATATTTCATTTACATGAATAGTAGGCTACTCAAAAGTAGACTACTTGAAACATGTCCAATCGACTCATTCTTACAAGAAGAGCAATGATAAAATAAAATATCCAACATCACTATACAACTTGGAAGAGAATAGAATGCATAAGGCATTTACTCATAAGAAGTCAAAACAACTTGATAACAAGAGGGACAACTCATGCATAATGCATAGACTTCTCTATCACACTCAATCCATTATCCCACTATAGATGCCAAGGTCTTAAGGATTCCTTAAGGCAAAGCACAGTCTAGAGAAATAACCTTGTCCCTTAGTTTTTTTTTTTTTTTTTTTTGATGTCTAACTAATCTCAATTCTATTGGCAATTCTATGGACTATTACACATCCTTAAGATGTCGGCATTTCCTTTTAACGACATTGCATCAACGATCTCACATGCCTATAATCTAACTAATCATACATTGCCACCACAGTAGTTAATGCAAGATTACGCTGTTACAAACAACTTCATATCTTACACCACCACCCACACATAGTAGGAGTAAGATTACACAACATATAGCATACAATGTTTCTTTCACCACTATTAAACAACAGTCGGTGCAAAAGCAAGCAGCTCAATCAATTCATCCTACATTGCTATTAAAGAATAGTCAATGTGGAATCACACAACATCAAACAATTCATCAATACTGTCATTAAGCGACAGCCAAACCAATCACACACAGCACAAACAATGGTTAAGTCCACACCCCAGTCTTGGTAGGACGAACTGCTCTGATACCATTATTGTAACGACCCGTCTTCGTTACAGATTTGTTATACTAAAGATTTTATTTCATTAAATTTTAAAAACTCTCTAATTAGTTTATTGATAAAATATTGGATAATTTTTTTTTTCCGCGATTCCCAAAACTGACAGATAAAATTTAAAGCTTAATTTATAAATATCTCTTATACAAAACTTAACTAAATAAAACTATGTGTACATACATCTTTTAACATGATAAATACATAATACCCCTAACTGGTTCATTTTATACATAAGACCAAACAAAGAAATGGAAAGAAATGATAATGTCTTCAATCCCTCGTATGCTCTATCCACAAACTCTCCAAGAGAAAGATCCACCTAAAAACCATCTGCTCCCCCGAACACGATGTCCGAGATCATCACAGGCACGAACCACATGTGCAAACATTGCAAGGGTAAGCTTACCAAACAAAACTATACATATAAGAAAATAAGTGAATTTCCAATTATTAAGGAAAAGGACGAAAAACTAGATTTTGTATACTTCAAAATACTATATATAATAACTGAAAATGTTATACAAAACTTAGTTCATAAACATATTTATAACATTAATCATCAACAAGATCAACCACATACACCATCACCACTAATCACAATGAGTCATAACATCATAAGTCACACAATTAAAACAATTGCAGTATGATTTATGCAAATGCAGTTTTGACTCAAAATCATTTTGACCCTGCTCCATGGAGACTTCCCCTTTGAGTGTTTAGTAAGAAACTGGCCTACCATTACGTACTGCAATTCAGCTATCAGCCCCTACTAAACGCGAATAAACTAGACAGAATTAGGAGATCAGGATACCCGGAAGGCCACCACGACCGCAACTCAGTCCAGTTTCCAGCCACATGTGGAATTGCCAATATCCTTCACCCCACAGACTATATAATCACAGACTATACAGCCCTGTCTAACTTATTCTGCTCACCCCAAAGATTCAATTCTCAAATCATATTCCTTTCACATGACTACCGCAGTCCCGGTTAGTCAACAAAATCATTTCTCAATCATTTTCATTTCACATGACTACCGCAGTCCCGGTTAGTCAACTAAATCATTTCTCATATATCAACTTGTTTCTCATGACTACCGCAGTCTCGGTTAGTCAACATTTAATCTTTCTTTTCTTTCTTTTCTTTTCTTTTCTTTCTTTTCATGGCTACTGTAACGCCCCCTTCTTATAAAACATAATTTAACTATTTAGTTTACTTTATATATATTTATTTCAAAGTTCTGGTACGTTCTCTTACAATCCAAAATATGTTCTATAATTTACATCATTAAAATTTATATAAACACTGCTACAAAATAATTCTAAAAAATAATTCTAAGTACTACAAATTATTATCTACCCAAAATAGTCCCATCCTATATGCTCTGGAATTTTTGCATCTTCATCATTTAACTATATCTTCAGACACCTGCAATTCACACTCCCCTAGAATCTGGGGATAGCATTACCGGATCAGGCATTTAATTTCTCATACAATTAAAATCCATATCAACCATGTACATTTCATATAATAATTAATCAATCACATACATAAGCAAATGCAGTATGATTTATGCAAATGCAGCTTTGACTCAAAATCATTTTGACTCTGCTCCATGGAGACTTCCCCTTTGAGTGTTTAGTAAGTAACTGGCCTACCATTATATACTGCAATTCAGCTATCAGCCCCTACTAAACGCGAATAAACTAAACAGAATTAGGAGATCAGGATACCCGGAAGGCCACCACGACCGCATCTCTGTCCAGATTACAGCCACATATGGAATTGCCAATATCCTTCACCCCACAGACTATATAATCACAGACTATACAGCCCTGTCTAACTTATTCTGCTCACCCCAAAGATTCAATTCTCAAATCATATTCATTTCACATGACTACCGCAGTCCCGGTTAGTCAACAAAATCATTTTTCACTTGAATCTTTATAAATCCCCCCAAAAAGACTCATGCATATGCAATATGTTAATAATCACAATTAAATAAGTAATTTTAAACAATCACCTACAAAAATATAAACATTCAACAATTTCCAACATCATTCACAACACAATCAAGCCAAATCAAGCAATTTCAATCCAACAACAAACCAACCAATCAATTTCAATCCATCACAACACATCATCCAATCAATCAAACATGATTCCAAACAATTATTTCAAGCTTCTAATATCAATTATATAAAAACTCAAAATCAATTTCATCTTTTCATGGTTCTTGATCAAATCTTGAATCTAAACTTAACAACGTGTTTTTTCTACATTTCAAATGGTCTAAAATGAAATTAAATGCCATGATCCTTACCTAGAATCCTTAGTTTGATAGAGAAACCTTTGAATCCCTTTTCTCCCTTTCTCCTTTGTCTTGAAATTTTAGGATTTATGAGCTCTCACTGATACAAGCAAATGATCTCGGAATTTAAAACTTTTTATATCAAATTGAAGCTCTTGAAATCTATTTTATAGAAAGGTATCCCACTTATAAAATCAACATCTAGAAAATTCTATAAAAATTTCCAAAGTTAGCAGCCCTGAATTTTTGAGTGCTCACTGAACATAGCTCAAAGAAATGTAAATTTCTCCCACTTCCTAAACTCTTTTTGAGCTAAACTTTTTACAGTAGAAAGGTAACATCTTTATCTTTCTAAAAAGGTAACCCTTGCTCTCAAATTCGTTACCTAATGTTCCCAGTAAATTTATTTCTAACAGCCTATGTTTCAGACTCAAAACAGAGCTCCAAACCCTTGCCCTGTTACTTTTCAAAAAGTTAATTTAGGAATTGTACATGTTAATTTTTGTAAATTACACAGTTAAAAAGCTTGTTTTGTCTAGTTTTTAATAGCACAAAAACGGAAACAAAATATTAAGTGTACAATTAGGAATTTAGGAAAAACCGAGACATGTTCCAGGGGAAACTCGAAAACAGAACAACCATTTTAAGAGCCATGGATGAACTTCAAAACGAGGTTTTCTCTCCATGGTATTAAAATAAAAGTTGTTCCTTTTTATGTCTATTTTTATTCAAAGCAAATTTCATGAAAAACCAACGGTTAGATCTTCCAAAAATCACAAAACCGTGGGAGCTGTCCGGGGACACGCGAATCTGACAGTCACTGTTACATTGGTTTTGAGTTTGTTTTTCACATGCAAAGCTTATCAAATAATTTCAAGAAAATTTGGGCATGGTCTCCTTTGTTTTAGGAGCCTTCCCAATCAATTTCAAAGATTAAAACACTCAAGGACAGTACATACAATCTCCCACACAGCCACTGCCAAATGAATCAAATACCCATTTTTATCAATTTCAAACAAAACAAACACAACAGCCAAAGAGGAGCATGCATGCATTAGGTGATTGAGTCCCCTAACTCTCAACCACACTTAAACTGAAATTAGAGAAATAACTTAGGGAAGAAGAAAATTCCTCCATACCTCAATGAAATCAAAATTCAATCGGTAGGATTTGAAGCTCTAGTCTCCCTCTATGATATATCCAATTTTAATCGGTAGAAACTTTGATTTGGAGGCTCAAATATTAGAGAGATGCAAAATATCTAGAGAGAAGAAGAGAGACAGCAGAGACCATGCGGGAGAATGAAGAAAAGTTTTGGAAGAAAGAAGCTTGTTCACGTATATATTTGGGTAAAATTTCATATTTTGCTATTTGCAGCCACCCTTCCTCTAAGGACACCCCCTCTTCTCTTATATTATTTTTTTTTTTCTACAACTTACGAAACTTACGTAAAAGTCCCAAAAATCTCACAATAACACTATGAATTAATTTAATTTCCTTTTACGGTATTTATCAAACACTTAATATACGTTACGAAAAATCACAGTGTTACAATTCTCCCCAACAAGAAAATTTCTAATTCAATCTCTCACTTTCATACTTATTGGGTTATAATTTTCAGGATGTTACAATACTCCCCTCCTTTTAGGAATTTCGTCCCTGAAATTCACTGAGTGTAAGGTTAAGCTAACCTAGGGCTATAATCATCTTTGCTTACTCTCATGCCAATCTATTTTTCTATAACCATTCTTAGACTTTTGCCATAAGGAAGTATTCCTCTTAAGGGGCTCGTTTCTAACTTACTATCTCTTTCTCCAACACAAAGCATAGATAAGGTCGTTCACAAAAGGTATATATGGTTTTCATCTAAGCAGATTCACTCTCAAGGCTATAGGCTCACTAACATAGAGTGGATTCGATAGAAATTTATCTAAGCTACTAGGTAGACAGTATAGCTATCTTCAAGGCAATACTTAAATCTACTCAACATTGAAGATTTAGAGTTAATTTATCCTATATAAGTTGTAGGCAAACTACTAGGTAGGTCTCTAGGTCAAGAACAAGTCTTTCACCTAAGGATTTCCCTTGAATTGAGCTTTCTAAGAGGTGACTTTGGGAAGCAACCCTATCATACAGTGATCCTTTCATTTTAAAACCCAAAAACAGATTAAGTTAACTTAAAAACAAGATTGTGAGTTTTGGTTTCATCCAAGTCGGAGTTACGGTTTGAAAACTACGCGCATTTTAAGTTTGCAGTTTTAAGGAAGTATAGAAAACGGTTTTCTACGCCAATTGAGCTACAGAACTTGAAATCCTTTGGGACTTGAAAACAGATTTAATATGCATTAAATTTAACCTAATGGTTTTGGTTTGACTCAAAAACTCAAAGCAGTTTGGAAATGGCGCACACTATAAGTTTGCAAAATGCATGTTTCTAGAAAACGGATTTTTCTACCAAATTCATTGTATAATGCTTAAACTCATGTGGGACCTCAAAACAGATTTAGAGGGTACTAAAACAAGGTTGTGGGCTTTGGTTTCACTCTAAAAGCTCGAACGGTTTGAAAATGGCGTACGTTTCAAGTTTCAGGTCAAAAACGGCTTACAAAAGAGGTGGTTTTCAAAGGTGAATTTAAAATCCATAGGGAGAAACTTTGTAAATCCCAAAAACAGATTTTATATACCTAAAAATAGGATTGTAGGAATTGGTCTCACCTCAAAATTCATCTCGGATCAAAATCTAGGCTTTTTGGGTCACTTAAGGAACTAGTTTTGGTTCAAAATGAACTTAGGGATCCAAAATGAGCTACATAAGTCCAATGGCTATGAAATTTTGTGGAGAACTAGACTTTGGTAATACAAAACTGTAGAAAAAGGTTTCATTCCGAAACTCATCCTATACAAGGAGTTATGCAATGCCAAAGTTCGCACTTTTACCATTTCGGGTCATGTCTTTTGTACCTAAACTGTGCAGTTTTGACTCTTATCATTTTGTTTTAGTTTTACTAGCTAGCACTCACCAATTTGAGTATGGCATGATACTAAAACACAATGCTTAGCGATGGATTAAGGATATTGATGTTCTACTCCAATTCTAGGCTTACCTAAGCACTTGTTAAGGTAAATTTAGTGATTTTGGCTAAATCTTTAAACTATACTTACTAAGTTCATCTAGATGGGTTACTTGCTACTTTATTTTTGAATAATGACTATAATTCTTAGCTCAACGACTCTTCCAACACCCTTCATACATGTCTAGACCTCAACTTTCTATGTCTAAACACTACCAAAGACTTTTCCAATAATTTTCTCACATTTTTCTCTTCATAGAAGGTATTCTAAATATGATTTAAGTCTCTAACTTACAGCTACATCCTATTATCATAATTCCAACCAAATCACCATTTGGATGATTTCTAAATTGTCTCAAACCATTCCAATCTACTATCACCAATTTAATCACTTATTGAATTTGACTTCTAACATCCAAATCACACTCTCCAACTTTGCAATCACTTACTTTCCCATCTTAAACACTCTGCTATTATTCTAGCATTTGTATCTTATTCTACTCACTAAATTATAATTTAACCATCAACAACCCTCACATATACCTACCAATTCAATTCTACAACGTGGGTAATTGATAACCTCAATTATACAGGCCTTAAATCACCATATATTACTATGGTCCATAACGTGACCCCGTTACTAATATCATATATTTGAGTAGATAATTGGGAGCCAAGAATTCCATACCATAATACCTTCCTTTTGTATATAACTAAGTGCCTTATGCTCAATAGCCGCTCAAAAGGAATATGCTCAACCAATTGTAGTAATATTCAATAATCAATCCCCATACTAATAGCCTCATAATTATACATATATATTTATAAAATTCATATAATAACTAAGAGAATGTATCTAATCTCAAGTTTCATAATCCCTCCGGAAAATCCGGCAGAGTTTGCTCTATTTTTCAGTACTTTCCCTCATACCCCTTTTTCAAAAGGTATGGAAACAAACCACAACAGAAACCTGGTAATCAATTCACAACATAATAAACCTCAACATCACCCATTATATCAAACATTCTAAATTTATTCATCATAACTTTTTGGTCAAATATAAGGTAGCTTTCAAACTCACCATCTATCAATCAATTCTCTTTACCAATTCAAATACAATCAAGTAAATCTAAACTTGTAATTATAAATCAATTACATACAGATACATTCATTACATCACATTAAATATTAACTATTCTTTATCTACTCTTAAGCTTCAATTTCGAAACACTCATTTTATATATTAAAATATTTAGTTTTCATCAAGACGATGTATAAATTCATAATCACATATTATTTCCTAAGCCATTTAAATATCACTCGTAAACATCCAACCACACAATATAATATGATTCATTTTTCACTTTCTATAAACATTTTCAAGTCACAAAACTTCACCAAACCTTGCCCAAACTTTCACCAACCTTTCATACAACTTTGCTAAAACTTAAAACATGATTTTTATTTGTTAAAATTCTGCAATAACAGAATTATGCAGCAGCAGAGATATCCCCTGTTATAACAGTAAAATCATGATACAAAATGGCACTAAATCATCACCAAAATCTCTCTAATTAATGTCCAGACTTCCTTAAATTTTAACACAATTTTGCCAAGACCCAAACCATAAATTATAACACGTCAAAACGTATAAATTTTGCATTATGCAGGAACAGAGAGTCCCCTGCTGTCTGCTGTATATCTATGACAGTTTTGGTCTTAATTCTCGCACAAAGCTCATACTGTCATAATACAACACTTTAGGGTTCAAATCACATCATTTTAACTAGCTAATTTTACCAAAATAAGGCTTAAGCGGTATATGGCAGCAGACTAATGTGAACAGTAATTAGATTCCCAAATCAACATTTAATCAAAGAAATATGGCAATAACATGCAATCCTATGGAGAGATAATGGAATTCTATCAATTCTAACATCAAAGGCAATATATCCATTAGAACAATAAGGCAATAACCATACTCTCAACATCTTATCATCCTCCAAACATCAAGGTACCTTCAAAACTTTGTTTCCTTTCCTTTGTCAAACTCACCCTTATCCTATAAACTCAATTATTTGGACCTCTATTCTCAACCTTGATCTACGAACTCGGATCTTTGGATCTCCTTCCTCAACTTAACTCAAGGTATAACTCGTAACTTCACAATATAAGGAACATGGAAAATAACATAACTTGGACAATATTTCAATTTAGCATTAGGAGGGAAAAGTCATCTCGACTGAGTCCTGAGTGTGCACCCTCACAACTCTATCAAGATTTTCCTTTCTTCCTTTCTGCCATCTCAACTATACTATTAGTTTTAACTCTAGGATTTATAACTAGCCTTCCTCTTCTTATTTCTACAAGTCTTAAAATTTTCAGTTCTAGTTACTACACTTTTTCCCATAATATTCTTAACAAACAAACAATTCTGATCAGGGTAACACAGCAAAACACCTAATAGACCCACTACTCGCAAGTCCTAGAGATGCATAACCAGAGCTCTGATACCACTAATGTAACGCCCCCTTCTTATAAAACATAATTTAACTATTTAATTTACTTTATATATATTTATTTCAAAGTTCTGGTACGTTCTCTTACAATCCAAAATATGTTCTATAATTTACATCATTAAAATTTATATAAACACTGCTACAAAATAATTCTAAAAAATAATTCTAAGTACTACAAATTATTATCTACCCAAAATAGTCCCATCCTATATGCTCTGGAATTTTTGCATCTTCATCATTTAACTATATCTTCAGACACCTGCAATTCACACTCCCCTAGAATCTGGGGATAGCATTACCGGATCAGGCATTTAATTTCTCATACAATTAAAATTCATATCAACCATGTACATTTCATATAATAATTAATCAATCACATACATAAGCAAATGCAGTATGATTTATGCAAATGCAGCTTTGACTCAAAATCATTTTGACTCTGCTCCATGGAGACTTCCCCTTTGAGTGTTTAGTAAGTAACTGGCCTACCATTACATACTGCAATTCAGCTATCAGCCCCTACTAAACGCGAATAAACTAAACAGAATTAGGAGATCAGGATACCCGGAAGGCCACCACGACCGCATCTCTGTCCAGATTACAGCCACATATGGAATTGCCAATATCCTTCACCCCACAGACTATATAATCACAGACTATACAGCCCTGTCTAACTTATTCTGCTCACCCCAAAGATTCAATTCTCAAATCATATTCATTTCACATGACTACCGCAGTCCCGGTTAGTCAACAAAATCATTTTTCACTTGAATCTTTATAAATCCCCCCAAAAAGACTCATGCATATGCAATATGTTAATAATCACAATTAAATAAGTAATTTTAAACAATCACCTACAAAAATATAAACATTCAACAATTTCCAACATCATTCACAACACAATCAAGCCAAATCAAGCAATTTCAATCCAACAACAAACCAACCAATCAATTTCAATCCATCACAACACATCATCCAATCAATCAAACATGATTCCAAACAATTATTTCAAGCTTCTAATATCAATTATATAAAAACTCAAAATCAATTTCATCTTTTCATGGTTCTTGATCAAATCTTGAATCTAAACTTAACAACGTATTTTTTCTACATTTCAAATGGTCTAAAATGAAATTAAATGCCATGATCCTTACCTAGAATCCTTAGTTTGATAGAGAAACCTTTGAATCCCTTTTCTCCCTTTCTCCTTTGTCTTGAAATTTTAGGATTTATGAGCTCTCACTGATACAAGCAAATGATCTCGGAATTTAAAACTTTTTATATCAAATTGAAGCTCTTGAAATCTATTTTATAGAAAGGTATCCCACTTATAAAATCAACATCTAGAAAATTCTATAAAAATTTCCAAAGTTAGCAGCCCTGAATTTTTGAGTGCTCACTGAACATAGCTCAAAGAAATGTAAATTTCTCCCACTTCCTAAACTCTTTTTGAGCTAAACTTTTTACAGTAGAAAGGTAACATCTTTATCTTTCTAAAAAGGTAACCCTTGCTCTCAAATTCGTTACCTAATGTTCCCAGTAAATTTATTTCTAACAGCCTATGTTTCAGACTCAAAACAGAGCTCCAAACCCTTGCCCTGTTACTTTTCAAAAAGTTAATTTAGGAATTGTACATGTTAATTTTTGTAAATTACACAGTTAAAAAGCTTGTTTTGTCTAGTTTTTAATAGCACAAAAACGGAAACAAAATATTAAGTGTACAATTAGGAATTTAGGAAAAACCGAGACATGTTCCAGGGGAAACTCGAAAACAGAACAACCATTTTGAGAGCCATGGATGAACTTCAAAACGAGGTTTTCTCTCCATGGTATTAAAATAAAAGTTGTTCCTTTTTATGTCTATTTTTATTCAAAGCAAATTTCATGAAAAACCAACGGTTAGATCTTCCAAAAATCACAAAACCGTGGGAGCTGTCCGGGGACACGCGAATCTGACAGTCACTGTTACATTGGTTTTGGGTTTGTTTTTCACATGCAAAGCTTATCAAATAATTTCAAGAAAATTTGGGCATGGTCTCCTTTGTTTTAGGAGCCTTCCCAATCAATTTCAAAGATTAAAACACTCAAGGACAGTACATACAATCTCCCACACAGCCACTGCCAAATGAATCAAATACCCATTTTTATCAATTTCAAACAAAACAAACACAACAGCCAAAGAGGAGCATGCATGCATTAGGTGATTGAGTCCCCTAACTCTCAACCACACTTAAACTGAAATTAGAGAAATAACTTAGGGAAGAAGAAAATTACTCCATACCTCAATGAAATCAAAATTCAATCGGTAGGATTTGAAGCTCTAGTCTCCCTCTATGATATATCCAATTTTAATCGGTAGAAACTTTGATTTGGAGGCTCAAATATTAGAGAGATGCAAAATATCTAGAGAGAAGAAGAGAGACAGCAGAGACCATGCGGGAGAATGAAGAAAAGTTTTGGAAGAAAGAAGCTTGTTCACGTATATATTTGGGTAAAATTTCATATTTTGCTATTTGCAGCCACCCTTCCTCTAAGGACACCCCCTCTTCTCTTATATTATTTTTTTTTCTACAACTTACGAAACTTACGTAAAAGTCCCAAAAATCTCACAATAACACTATGAATTAATTTAATTTCCTTTTACGGTATTTATCAAACACTTAATATACGTTACGAAAAATCACAGTGTTACAATTCTCCCCAACAAGAAAATTTCTAATTCAATCTCTCACTTTCATACTTATTGGGTTGTAATTTTCAGGATGTTACAGCTACCGCAGTCCCGGTTAGCCAACATCAATTATTTTTCACTTGAATCTTTGTAAAACCCCCAAAAAGACTCATGCATATGCAATATGTTAATAATCACAATTAAATAAGTAATTTTAAACAATCACCTACAAAAATATAAACATTCAACAATTTCCAACATCATTCACAACACAATCAAGCCAAATCAAGCAATTTCAATCCAACAATAAACCAACCAATCAATTTCAATCCATCAAAACACATCATCCAATCAATCAAACATGATTCCAAACAATTATTTCAAGCTTCTAATATCAATTATATAAATCAATTTAATCTTTTTATGGCTCTTGATCAAATCTTGAATCTAAACCTAACAACATGTTTTTCTACATTCCAAATGGTCTAAAATGAAATTAAATGCCATGATCCTTACATTCTTAGATACGGCATCTCAGTACCCGCCATCTCCAATGGCCAGACGAACCTAACAGCCACTGCCACTTTGTTTTGTGGTTTGATTTTCACATGCAAAGCTTATCAAATAATTTCAAGAAAATTTGGGCATGGTCTCCTTTGTTTTATGAGCCTTTCCAAGTAATTTAGAGAATCAAAAACAAAAACAATCAGTCCATACACACTCACACAGCCACTGCCAGGAGAATCAAATACCCATTTTTCATCAATTTTAAATTCAACCACCAATCAACTCAACATAAACAGCAAAAGGGGCAGGCATGCTATATGTGATTGAGCCCCCTAACTCTCAACCACACTTAAACTGAAAATATAAATCACAAGGAAGCTTCCCTTACCTTGAATCCTTTTTCTCCTTTTCTCCTTTGTCTTCTTTAAATTTTTGGATTTTTCTCCCAAATATTTCTCTCTGAATATAAGATCTCACTGATACAAGCAATTCACATGCACAACAATTTCCAGCACTCTTTGCCCGAGGATCACATTCCTCCCGGTCTCCAATTCACAGTTAATAACAGAACAATCATTAATAACCAATAATCCAATAACTCAAACTCAATCCATCACAAATCATTGCATTCATATTTCTATGGAAACTTCCCTTTTTAGGTGAAATTATTCCTTAACAAGTACAATTAAAGGCATTAAAACCAAATACACAATTAATATAATTAAATTTCATGTGGACACATAGAGTTGTACACACACACCAAAAATTATTTGATGCATCATATCAATTTGAAATTTCATGAGATTTTACAGAGAAACTATACATCATTCATATTTCATCATATAAATTTATCTCACGAAAATTCAACCCACAAATATTATTTTTGAATTAAAAACAGTGGCTGGACATACTCTGTCAAACACAATTCCATATTTTTAGAAAATAGCATATCAAATTCGTTTTATGTGAAATTTTACAGATAATATCTCCAACATGTGGACCATCACATATAATTTCATCAGTACCAAAAATCCACCAAAAATACCTTTTTTGAATTTCCAAATCATTATTTCTCCAGAACACAGTTTTCAATAAGAAAATGTAATTAATTACAAAAGGTACTTACAAAATTCTGAGAAAATCCATGGATATTCCACATGGTCAAAAAAGTATTACTAAATTTTCTCAAGACCAAATTCTCACAAAAAGTAATTTTCTACATTTAATTTCTCTACTGTCCAGCTTTTCGGTTTTTCCAACATTAAATCACTAAAAATACTTGCCAGGCTTTTCTGACCTTAAAAAAATTCAGAGATGACCCTCATGATGCATAAAATGAACTCATGGTTCCAGTTTTCCAAAATCATGTCCCAAAATTCTTGTAAAAATCAAAACAGTCCCATTCTCAGAATCAACAGTTTTTAAAAATAATTCTGGTAAAAATAGTTACAGTGCTCAAAAAAATATGAAAAAAATACCATGATATCCAGAGGAATCAAAACATAATAAAATGTATTTACATCCTCAAAAATCTGCACGAAAACCGAGACGAAAAATCCACACAGTCACAGGACCCAAATCTCAAGTAGCTTATTTCGGGTTTTCAAAATTATTTACAGACCATCAACAACAGCCACAATCCATATTTAACAAGAAAACAAGGAAATAACTTAGGAAAAAAAAAGAAACCCCTACATACCTCGATGAAATCAAAATCCAATCGGTTGGTTTTGAAGCTCTAGTCTCCCTCGATGATATATCCAAGATTAATCGGTAGAAACTTTGATTTGGAAACTCAAATATTAGAGAGAAGATAATATTTAGAGAGAAGGAGAGAGAGCAGCAGGTTTCTCGCGAGGAAGAATGAAGAATGCGGGGAAAAGAAGCAGTTCACGTCTCTTATTTGGGAAAGTTTTATAATTTTGCTATTTGCAGCCACCCTTCCTCTAAGGACACCCCCTCTTCTCTTATTATTATTATTTTTTTTTTTACAACTTACGGAACTTACGTAAAAGTCCCAAAAATCTCACAATAACACTATGAATTAATTTAATTTCCTTTTACGGTATTTATCAAACACTTAATATACGTTACGAAAAATCACAGTGTTACAATTCTCTCCAACAAGAAAATTTCTAATTAAATCTCTCACTTTCATACTTATTGGGTTTTAATTTTCGGGGTGTTACAGTGAGCCCCAGTATTATTAGTTAAAAAGAAAGATGGAGGATCTAGGTTATGTATAGATTATAGACAATTAAATAAAGTAACTATAAAGAATAAATATCCTTAATCTAGAATAGATGTTATATTAATATATTCTAAAAATAAAGAAGAACATGAAAATCATCTTAGAATAAAATTAGAAATTTTAAAAGATAGAAAATTATATGCTAAATTGTTTAAGTGTGAATTTTGGTTGGAGGGAGTGAAAATTTTAGGACATGTAATTTCTAAAGATGGAATAAGTGTAGATTTTTCTAAGGTAGAAGCAATTTTAGTATGGGAAAGGCCTAAGACAGTAACTGAGATTAGTAGTTCTTAAGATTTGATGGATATTATAGAAGATTGATTGAAGGATTTTCTAAGATAGCTGAACCCTTAATAGAATTTTATTTGGAGTGAGAGTTGTGAGAAAATTTTGAAGAATTGAAACATAAATTGACTACCTCACTAGTTTTAGTTTTACCCGACCCAAATGAATCCTATGAGGTATACTGTGATGTTTCATCTCTAGGGTTAAGATGTGTGTTGATATAAAATAAGAAAGTGGTAGCTTATGCATCTAGGCGGTTGAAATCACATGAGAGAAATTATCCTACTCATGATTTGGAGTTAGCAGCTATAGTTTTTACTTTGAAGATTTGGAGACATTATTTATATGGATCAATATTTGATGTATATATAGTGATCATAAGAGTTTAAAATATTTGTTTTAAAAAAAAAAAAATTGGAAAGGAGAAAAAGAAGATGGATGGAGTTTATTAAAGATTATGATTTTCAATTAAGGTATCATCCAAGAGAGGCTAATGTAGTAGAAGATGCTTTAAGTAGGAAAATTGTGCATATGTCAACTATGAGGATTAAAGAATTAGAGTTAATAGAATAATTTAGAGATTTAAATCTATGTACAGTTAGGAAAAAGGATAAAATTCCATTTGGAATTATTACCATCACTAATGAATTTTTGGAAGAAATTAGGAAGAAACAAGATGCAGATGAATGTATTCCAGAAAAGAAAGGATTAATGGGATCAGGTAAGGAAAAAGAATTTAATTTAGGAATGGATATAATTATTAGGTTTAAAATAGAATTTGTGTACCTAATGATCAAGAATTTAATGAATTAATTTTGGAGGAAGGGCACAAAAGTAAACTTAGTATTCATCCAAGAACAACAAAAATATATAAAGATTTAAAGGGAATGTTTTGGTGGTCTAGGATGAAGAGAGATGTAGCAGAATATGTGGCTAGATGTTTAACATGTTAGAAAGCAAAGATTGAATATCAGAAACCCTTTGATCTGTTACATCCTTTAGAGATATCTATATGGAAACAGAATAGTAAATCAATAGATTTTGTGGTAGGATTACCTAGAACACATAGGAATTTTGATACCATTTGAGTAATTGTAGATAGATTAACTAAATTAGTACATTTTGCTTTCAATAAATATTAGGTATTCTTTAGAAAAATTAGCTTAATTGTACTTAAAGGAAATAATTAGATTATCTGGAGTACCTACTAGTATAGAGTCTAATAAAGACCCTAGCTTTGTTTTTAAATTTTTGGAAAGATTTTCAGAACGCTTTAAGAAGTAAAATTTTATCTTAGTTTAGTATAACACCCTAAGATTGATGGTCAAACAGAAAGGACTATTCGGACATTAGAAGATCTCTTAAGAGCCTGTACATTAGAAGAGAAAGGAAAACCTAACATTTGAAACAAAGCCTATTAAGATTGAGGACAGAAGGATTAAGTACCTGAGAGGTAAAGAAATTTCTCTAGTTAAGGTTATTTGGGATGATATCAGAGGTGATGCTACATGAGAGTTAGATGAAAAAATGAAAGAAACATATCCTCATTTGTTTGTATAGTTATTTTGTTGTATAGTTGTATGGTTATATATTTGTATTAGAAAATTCGAGGACGAAATTTTTATTAGTAGGGGAGAATTGTAACATCCTCATTTTATTAATTGTACGTATATGTATATTATTAACATTTATGCACTATATTTTATAGAAACCTTATGTACATATTCTCTTAATGAAATTAATACAGTTCTACTCAAAAGAATTTTCTGAATTTCCAAATGTCTTTATTTTTGCCGAAATTAATAGTTGACTGGACTGCTATGTCAGACAGCTGTCCAGGATAAATTTTCAAGTATAGAATTTTGAACTCAATTATAACTTAAAAGAAAGGTAATAGAATATAGATTAAAAATATATACAGATAAAGAATTAAAATGCTTATTCAGAATTGTTAGGATTTTCTGAAAGTTAGAACTTTGAGGAAATATTACGGTAAAATTCTAAGATAGAAAATTAAGTGAAAATTTGTAGGGCATCTATAAAATTATTTAATAATTGTAATATACTTAGAATAATTATTAAAAATGTTTAACCAAGAAAATTTTAATTTAGAACCTTAACCAATCAAAAAGTGACAACTTAGGCTTTTCTAAGATCACTAAATTAAGCTAATTAGGCTTGGATTAAGAGATAAGTAAGATGTAACACCCTCATTTTTATTATTTTACCATTTGTAAATATTTTTATATAAATATTATGAGAAATTATATACTGTATTTTATAGAAACTTTTTGTACATATTTTCATAATAAAATTAATACAAATCTATTCAGTAAAATTTTCTAAGTCTTTTAATACTTTTGTTTATACCTAAATTTCTTGTTGATCGGACAGTTGTGTCAGATAGCTGTCCAGGATAAGATTTTCCAGTATAACATTTTGGATTAAACTGTAGTCTAATAAATAAAGAATTTAATGTAGATTTAAAATATATACAGTTGAGAAATGAATTACTTGTTGACTGGACCGTTGTGTCAGACAGCTGTCCAGGATGAATTTTTCAGTGTAAAATTTTGGACTAATCTGCAACCCAATAAAAAGGTAATTGAATATAGATTAAAAATATATACAGTTAAAGAATTAAAATGATAATTCCGAATTGTTAGAATTTTCTGAAAGTTAGAACTTTGAGAAATTCTTACGATAAAATTCTAAGGTGGAAAATTAAGAGAAAATTCGTATGACATCTATGGAATTATCTAATAATTGTAATATACTTAGAATAATTATTAAAAATGTTTAACCAAGAAAAAAAAATTAAATTTAGAGTATTAACCAATCAAAGTGTGACAACTCAAAATTTCTAATCTAGTTAAATTAAGCTAATTAGACCTTGATTAAGAGATAATTAAGACACTACCATAAGGTTTTTGATAGTGAGGAATCCAATGGTGATATTAGTTTCTTAAAATTCTAATTAGTTTGTAAGATAATTAAAATCCTAAACACCCTTCTAGAAGACTCCACCAAATTCAACAACTTTGACCCATTGACCAAGCAATTGGCAAGTTACGTTTGGGACTTGTCTTGGACGTCCAAGTGGCTGTAGAAGCTTGGTCAAGTTGGCTGCTGGAGACCAAGGGCTGGACGTGTGAGTGGGATCCAATTTGGTGAAGAAAATTTAATTAAAAACATAAGAAACTAAAGCAAAAAGGAAGCACAAAAAAGCTAACTCTCCAAAACCCATAAACCCGTGAGCTTGGGCAGCTGCACCCCTCCATTTTCACTTCATCTTAGCTTCTAAATTTAAGAAATAAACCAACCAAAATCTCACAAATTTCAACATACCTTCAATCAAAGAGAAAAGAATTGGGAGAAAAGCTTAAAAATTTCAAGAAATCAAAAGAGAAAGGAAGAAGAGGATTCAAGAGTTCTTCTTCAAACTAAGGATCTAAGGTAAGGATCTTGGCATTTAATTTCAATTTAAACAAATTGGAAGTAGGAGAAACATGTCCTTAGGGTTAATTTCAAGATTTGATCAAGAAACATTAAAAGATGAAATTAAATTAGGGCTTTTATATCTTTGATAAAATAAGTTGAAATTTGATGGTTGAATGAATGTTTTGGTTGATATCATGATGTATTGTGATTGATTGAACCTTGAATTGATTTGTTCTTGATTGAAATTGGCTTGGTTGTGTTGAATTTGATGTTGGAACTTTGAGAAAAATTGTTGGAAATGGTATCAAGACCATACGGCCATGGTTAGTTTGCAAGGGATAATATGTGGAAATTTTCAATTAACCAAGGGCAAAATAGTCATTTCACATGTAGGGACACATTGGGAATTTTAGAAAAAGTTTAAGGGCATTTTCGGCAATAATTAAAAAGTATAAGGGTAATTAAGTAATTTCACATTTTGAGGACACAATTGGAAATTTATAAAAAGATTGAGGGTAATTAGGTAATTTCATAGATTCTAGAAGAATTAGGGACACATTCGGAAATTTATAAAAAGATCAAGGGTAAAATGGGAAATTTTAGAAAATAGTAAGGGTAATTTAGTAATTTCACCTTCGAGGGCAAAATTGGAAATTTATAAAAAGATAGGGGTATTTTAGTAATTTTCCATATTAAAGACTTAATTGGTATTTTAGTAAAAGTTTAATAATTTACATAGTAAATACATAATTATTATTTTAGTAAAAGTTTAGTAATTTTACCTAATAAAGGACTAGTTAGTAATTTATTAAGGTATTGATGTTATAATGTTAATTAGTGAATTTTATAATTTTAATGTGATTGATTAATATTAATTATTTGTTTATTAGCATCATTATCATATTGCATAAGTCTGAGTTCTTGGAAAATACAAAGATTTCAAATGAGAAATGAGTTTTAAATGAGAAATGATTTTGTTGACTAACCGGGACTGCGGTAGTCATGAAAAATGAGTATGTTTGGGGGAATTGATTTCCAGGACTGTGTTGACTGACCGGACTGCGGTAGTCATGTATTTGAAAAGATGATTGAGATTATGAACAGAGAACTGTGTTGACTGACCGGAATGCGGTAGTCATGTATTTGAAAAGATGATTGAGAATATGAACAGAGAATATGATAGTCCTGAGAAATGGGTGAGCAGAGTAAGTTAGACAGGACTGTATAGTCTGTGATTATATAGTCTGTGGGGTGAAGGATATTGGCAATTCCACATGTGGCTGTAATCTGGACAGAGATGCTGCCGTGGTGGCCTTCCGGGTATCCTGATCTCCTAATTCTGCTAGCTTATTCGTGTTTAGTAGGGGCTGATAGCTGAATTGCAGTACGTAATGGTAGGCCAGTTACTTACTAAACACTCAAAGGGGAAGTCTCCATGGAGCAGGGTCAAAATGATTTTGAGTCAAAAGGATTTTGAGTCAAAACTGCATGTGCTTTATAAACTTGCATTTTCATAAAGCATACTGCATTTGCATTATTTATGTGAATTCTTAGTTATGAAATGAAATGTCATTGATTGTGATTGTTTTTCTATGTATTAGAAATTAAATGCCTGATCCGGTAATGCTGTCCCTAGATTCTAGGGGAGTGTGAATTGCAGGTATTTTGAAGATTAATTAGAAGTTAAAGATGCAGATATTTTCCAGAGCTATAGGAATGGGTGTTTTTCTCGCTTTAGATACTTTTGTATTAATTAGAAGTAAATTGGCAGTAGTATTTTCTGTAAATTTTAATAATGTAAATTATAATGACAAACTTTAAATTTTAATGGAATGTATTTATTTTAATGGTAAATTCTTTTTATGGATTTTAGAAGGAAATTAATTAATTAGAAGGGGGGTTACATTAGTGGTATCAGAGCTCTGGTTATGCATCTCTAGGATTTGTGAGTAGTGGGTCTATTAGGTGTTCTGTTGTGTTACCCTGATTAGAATTGTTTGTTTGTTAAGAATATTATGGGAAAAAGAAAAAGTGTAGTAACTAGAACTGAAAATTTTAAGACTTGTAGAAATGAGAAGAGGAAGGCTAGTTATAAACCTTAAGAGTTGAAACTAATAGTATAGTTGAGATGGCAGAAAGGAAGAAAGGAAATCTTGATAGAGTTGTGAGGGTGCACACTCAGGACTCAGTCGAGATGACTTTTCCCTCCTAATGCTAAATTTTTAATATTGTCTAAGTTGTGTTATTTTCCAGGTTCTTTATAGTGTGAATTTAAGAGTTATACCCTTGAGTTTGTTGAGGAAGGAGATCCAAAGATCTGAGTTAATAGATCAAGGTTGAGAACAGAGGTTCAAATATTTGAGTTATAGAATAAGGATGAGTCAGACAAAGGAAAGAAAACAAAGTTTTGAAGGTACCTTGATATTTGGAATATGATGAGATGTTGAAAGTATGGTTATTGCCATATTGTTCTAATGGATGTTTCATGTGTTTTGAAAGCTGAAACAATGTATCGTAGTATGAATTTGTTGTAGGATTGATATCTTAACTATTAGGACTTGAAATTTTGTGTTTTAGACATGATTTAGAACCAAATTAGTGCTTTTTTCTGGTGCAGTGAAATAGCCTGCGGGTTTAATATGTTTTAGTACATTCCCATTGTGTAAGTGATGATTTAAGACTTGTATCATTGAGGTTATCAATGATCCATGTTGTAGATTTTAGTTGATAGGTATGTGTGAGGGTTCTTAATGGTTAAACCTTGATTAAGAGAGTAGCATAGGACCCAAATGCTAAGTTAGTAACAATTGTACTAAGAAATTTAAAAAAAAAAAAAAATTCAGAATATTAATTATGTTTAAAATACCCTATACTTTACTTGTTTCTGTACCTACTTCTAAATCAATACTAACCCCTAGAATATAGTTGAATTGTGTGATAACCATTAGGAATAGACTAATTGTTGCGAAGTTGATTTGTTTGCCTTTAACCGATCTTGATGTGATATTAGGATATGGTTGGTTTATTCTAATAGATTGTGTCTCTAAAACTTTGATTTTCCTGAACCCTATGTTTCTAGACTTAAGCCTATCAAACCTAAAGAAATATCATTAAAAAAAAAAAATTCAAAAATACATATTATCATCTCTTGAAACTAAGGAAGATAAATAAATTGAAATAGACTCTGTGCCAGTTGTAAATCTGAAGTTCTTCTGATGATGTGCCTGGTTTGCTCTTGAAAGAGAATTAGAATTTAGTATAGACTTGATGCCTGGTATTAGACAAATTTCTATGCAACCATATAGGATGTAACCATTGGAATTAACTGAGTTAAAGAAACAATCAGAAGAAATATTAGAAAAACAATTTATAAGGCCTAGTGTGTCCCCATGGTGAGCCCCAGTATTATTAGTTAAAAAAAGAAAGATGGAGGATCTAGGTTATATGTAGATTATAGACAATTAAATAAAGTAACTATAAAGAATAAATATCTTTTACCTAGAATAGATGATTTAATGGATCAACTTAAAGCAGTAACAATTTTATCTAAAATAGATTTAAGGAATGGGTATCATCAAATTAGAGTTAGAAAGAAGGATATACCCAAGATTACTTTTAGGACTAGGTATGGACATTATGAATATCAAGTGATGCCATTTGGAGTGACTAATGCACCAGTAGTATTTATGAATTATAGGAATAGGATGTTTGGACCATGCTCAGATAATTTTGTAGTAGAATTTATAGATGATATATTAATATATTATAAGAATAAAGAAAAACATGAAAATCATCTTAGGATAATATTAAAAACTTTAAAAGACAGAAAATTATATGTTAAGATGTTTAAATGTGAATTTTGGTTAGAGGCAGAAAAATTTTTAGGACATGAAATTTTTAATGAAGGAATAGGTGTAGATCTTTCTAAGGTAGAATGGGAAAGGCCTAAGACAGTAACTGAGATTAGTAGTTCTTAGTATTTGATGGATATTATAGAAGATTGATTGAAGGATATTCTAAGATAGCTGGACCCTTAATAGAATTTTATTTGGAGTGAGAGTTGTGAGAAAATTTTCCAAGAATTGAAACATAAATTGACTACCTCACTAGTTTTAGTTTTAACCAACCCAAATGAATCCTATGAGGTATACTGTGATGTTTCATCTCTAGGGTTAGGATGTGTGTTGATGTAAAATAAGAAAGTAGTAGCTTATGCATCTAGGCGGTTGAAATCATATGAGAGAAATTATCTTACTCATGATTTGGAGTTAGCAGCTATAGTTTTTACTTTGAAGATTTGGAGACATTATCTATATGGATCAAGACTTGATGTATATAGTAACCATAATAGTTTAAAATATTGGTTTGATTAAAAGGAATTGAATATGAGAGAAAGAATATGGATGGGGTTTATTAAAGATTATGATTTTCAGTAATGTATCATTCGGGAAAAGCTAATGTAGTAGCAGATGCTTTAAGCAGAAAAATTGGACATAGGTCAACCATGATGATTAAAGAATTAGAATTAATAGAACAATTTAGAGATTTGAATTTATGTACAGTAGGAAGAAGGATAAAATTCAATTAGGAATGATTACTATCACTAATGATTTCTTGGAAGAAATTAGAAAGAAACAAGATGTAGATACATTTATTTAGGAAAAGAAAGGAATAATAAGAACAGATAAAGTAAAAGAATTTAATTTAGGAATAGATGGAATTATTAGATTTAAAAATAGAATTTGTGTACCTAATAATCAAGAATTAAAGGAATTAATTTTGGAAGAAGGACACAAAAGTGAATTTAGTATTCAACCTAGAAATACAAAAATGTATAAAGATTTAAAGGAGATGTTTTGGTGGCCTAGGGTGAAGAGAGATGTAGCAGAATATGTAGCTAGATGTTTAACGTGTCAGAAAGTAAAGATTGAACATCAGAAACCATCTGGCATGTTATAACTTTGAAGATACCTATATGGAAATGGGATAGTATATCAATAGATTTTGTGGTAGGATTACCTAGAACAAATAGGAAATGTGATATTATTTGAGTAATTGTAGATAGATTAACTAAATCAGTACATTTTGCTTTCAATAAATATTAGGTATCACTCTCTATGAAGCTTTGTATGGTAGAAGAGGTAGGACATCAGTGGTAAGGTATCAAGATGGTGAAAATCGGTTGATAGGACCAGACATCATCTAGCAATCAATTGAAAAAGTAAAATTTATTAAGGAGAAAATAAAAACTGCACAGAGCAAACAAACAAACTATGTAGATAAAAGAAGAAAGCCATTAAAAATTTCAATAAGGTGATCAGATATTTTTGAAAGTCACATCAATAACTGATAAAGGAAAAACCTAACTATAGAAATAAGGTCTGTTATGATTGAGGACAAAAGCATTAAATACTTGAGAGGTAAAAATCTTCCTTTGGTTAAAGTTATCTGGAAGGATATCAGAGGTAATGACACTTGGGAATTAGAAGAGAAAATGAAAAAAAAAATCTTCAATTTGTTTATATAGTTATATTAGAAATTTCGAGGACGAAATTATTATTAGTAGGGGAGAATTGTAACACCCTCATTTTTATTATTTTACCATTTGTAAATATTTTTATATAAATATTATGAGAAATTATATACTGTATTTTATAGAAACTTTTTGTACATATTTTCATAATAAAATTAATACAAATCTATTCAGTAAAATTTTCTAAGTCTTTTAATACTTTTGTTTATACCTAAATTTCTTGTTGATCGGACAGTTGTGTCAGATAGCTGTCCAGGATAAGATTTTCCAGTATAACATTTTGGATTAAACTGTAGTCTAATAAATAAAGAATTTAATGTAGATTTAAAATATATACAGTTGAGAAATGAATTACTTGTTGACTGGACCGTTGTGTCAGACAGCTGTCCAGGATGAATTTTTCAGTGTAAAATTTTGGACTAATCTGCAACCCAATAAAAAGGCAATTGAATATAGATTAAAAATATATACAGTTAAAGAATTAAAATGATAATTCTGAATTGTTAGAATTTTCTGAAAGTTAGAACTTTGAGAAATTCTTACGATAAAATTCTAAGGTGGAAAATTAAGAGAAAATTCGTATGACATCTATGGAATTATCTAATAATTGTAATATACTTAGAATAATTATTAAAAATGTTTAACCAAGAAAAAAAAATTAAATTTAGAGTATTAACCAATCAAAGTGTGACAACTCAAAATTTCTAATCTAGTTAAATTAAGCTAATTAGACCTTGATTAAGAGATAATTAAGACACTACCATAAGGTTTTTGATAGTGAGGAATCCAATGGTGATATTAGTTTCTTAAAATTCTAATTAGTTTGTAAGATAATTAAAATCCTAAACACCCTTCTAGAAGACTCCACCAAATTCAACAACTTTGACCCATTGACCAAGCAATTGGCAAGTTACGTTTGGGACTTGTCTTGGACGTCCAAGTGGCTGTAGAAGCTTGGTCAAGTTGGCTGCTGGAGACCAAGGGCTGGACGTGTGAGTGGGATCCAATTTGGTGAAGAAAATTTAATTAAAAACATAAGAAACTAAAGCAAAAAGGAAGCACAAAAAAGCTAACTCTCCAAAACCCATAAACCCGTGAGCTTGGGCAGCTGCACCCCTCCATTTTCACTTCATCTTAGCTTCTAAATTTAAGAAATAAACCAACCAAAATCTCACAAATTTCAACATACCTTCAATCAAAGAGAAAAGAATTGGGAGAAAAGCTTAAAAATTTCAAGAAATCAAAAGAGAAAGGAAGAAGAGGATTCAAGAGTTCTTCTTCAAACTAAGGATCTAAGGTAAGGATCTTGGCATTTAATTTCAATTTAAACAAATTGGAAGTAGGAGAAACATGTCCTTAGGGTTAATTTCAAGATTTGATCAAGAAACATTAAAAGATGAAATTAAATTAGGGCTTTTATATCTTTGATAAAATAAGTTGAAATTTGATGGTTGAATGAATGTTTTGGTTGATATCATGATGTATTGTGATTGATTGAACCTTGAATTGATTTGTTCTTGATTGAAATTGGCTTGGTTGTGTTGAATTTGATGTTGGAACTTTGAGAAAAATTGTTGGAAATGGTATCAAGACCATACGGCCATGGTTAGTTTGCAAGGGATAATATGTGGAAATTTTCAATTAACCAAGGGCAAAATAGTCATTTCACATGTAGGGACACATTGGGAATTTTAGAAAAAGTTTAAGGGCATTTTCGGCAATAATTAAAAAGTATAAGGGTAATTAAGTAATTTCACATTTTGAGGACACAATTGGAAATTTATAAAAAGATTGAGGGTAATTAGGTAATTTCATAGATTCTAGAAGAATTAGGGACACATTCGGAAATTTATAAAAAGATCAAGGGTAAAATGGGAAATTTTAGAAAATAGTAAGGGTAATTTAGTAATTTCACCTTCGAGGGCAAAATTGGAAATTTATAAAAAGATAGGGGTATTTTAGTAATTTTCCATATTAAAGACTTAATTGGTATTTTAGTAAAAGTTTAATAATTTACATAGTAAATACATAATTATTATTTTAGTAAAAGTTTAGTAATTTTACCTAATAAAGGACTAGTTAGTAATTTATTAAGGTATTGATGTTATAATGTTAATTAGTGAATTTTATAATTTTAATGTGATTGATTAATATTAATTATTTGTTTATTAGCATCATTATCATATTGCATAAGTCTGAGTTCTTGGAAAATACAAAGATTTCAAATGAGAAATGAGTTTTAAATGAGAAATGATTTTATTGACTAACCGGGACTGCGGTAGTCATGAAAAATGAGTATGTTTGGGGGAATTGATTTCCAGGACTGTGTTGACTGACCGGACTGCGGTAGTCATGTATTTGAAAAGATGATTGAGATTATGAACAGAGAACTGTGTTGACTGACCGGAATGCGGTAGTCATGTATTTGAAAAGATGATTGAGAATATGAACAGAGAATATGATAGTCCTGAGAAATGGGTGAGCAGAGTAAGTTAGACAGGACTGTATAGTCTGTGATTATATAGTCTGTGGGGTGAAGGATATTGGCAATTCCACATGTGGCTGTAATCTGGACAGAGATGCTGCCGTGGTGGCCTTCCGGGTATCCTGATCTCCTAATTCTGCTAGCTTATTCGCGTTTAGTAGGGGCTGATAGCTGAATTGCAGTACGTAATGGTAGGCCAGTTACTTACTAAACACTCAAAGGGGAAGTCTCCATGGAGCAGGGTCAAAATGATTTTGAGTCAAAAGGATTTTGAGTCAAAACTGCATGTGCTTTATAAACTTGCATTTTCATAAAGCATACTGCATTTGCATTATTTATGTGAATTCTTAGTTATGAAATGAAATGTCATTGATTGTGATTGTTTTTCTATGTATTAGAAATTAAATGCCTGATCCGGTAATGCTGTCCCTAGATTCTAGGGGAGTGTGAATTGCAGGTATTTTGAAGATTAATTAGAAGTTAAAGATGCAGATATTTTCCAGAGCTATAGGAATGGGTGTTTTTCTCGCTTTAGATACTTTTGTATTAATTAGAAGTAAATTGGCAGTAGTATTTTCTGTAAATTTTAATAATGTAAATTATAATGACAAACTTTAAATTTTAATGGAATGTATTTATTTTAATGGTAAATTCTTTTTATGGATTTTAGAAGGAAATTAATTAATTAGAAGGGGGGGTTACATAAGACACTACCCCAAGGTTTTTGATAGTGAGGAATCCAATGGTGATGTTATTTTCTTCAAATTCTAATCACATTGTAAAATAATTAGCAGCCCTAATTACCTTCTAGAACTTTCTACAAAGTGCTTGAAATGTTGACTTCTGGGGTAGGCAAGTGACTTGGAACTCCTTGGCTGTCCAAGTGGGCTGGAAAGGCTTGGCAAGTGGACTTCCCTTGGTCCAAATGAGCTGCTGGACGTGCAGGGCAGCAGCTGGACTTGAAGGCAAAGTCCAATTTAGTTAATAATTTGTTTTGAGAAGCATTTAACTTAAGTAAAAGGAGAAAAAGTCACAAAAAGCTATTTTCTCTCAAAACAGAACCTTGAGCTCTCCAAACCCAGCAGCTGCAGTTTTCATTTCAATTTCATCTTAACTTCATCATCTCATCCCAAATTAAGAAACCAAACCATCCAAACTTCCTAAACCCTAAGCTAATCGGCAAAAAGGAAAAGAAATTGGAGGAAATCTCAAAAATTCATACAAGACCAAGGAGTGAGGGAGAAAGGAATTCAAGGCTTTTTCTTCAATTAAAGAGTTTAAGGTAAGGATCTAGGCATTTAATTTCAATTAGAACCCTTGGAATTAGAAGAAAACATGTTGTAGGCTTAGATTAAAATTTTGACCTAGAATCATGAAAACTTGAAATTGATTTAGGGGTTTTGTGTTTTTGATGCTTGTGATTGTAATTCATGGATTGGAATGATGTTTGATTGAATTTTTGATGTGTTGTGATGGTTGAAATTTGGTTTGTTGAATTTTGATTGAATTTGTGATTTGGTTGATTTTTGGTTGGAATTGGAAGTTGTTACTTTGGAAAATATGTTGAGAATTGTAGTGAGACCATTCGGCCAGCCCTAAATGCAAGGGATATTATGTGGAAATTTTTGTAAAATCAAGGGCAAAATGGTCATTTTACATGTAGGGACAAAATGGGAATTTTTGAAAAAGAGCAAGGGTAATTTGGTCATTTCAAAATTTAGGACATAGATGGAATTCTAGAAAAGATTAAGGGTATTTTAGTAACTTTACCTAATAGTGAATTTTTATAATTTTTATGTGATTGCTTAATATTAATTATTTGTTTATTAGCATCATTGTCATATTGCATAAGCTTGAGTTCTTAGAAAATACAAAGATTTCAAATGAGAAATGAGTATTTATGGGGGAATTGATTTCCAGGACTGTGTTGACTAACCGGACTGCGGTAGTCATGTATTTGAAAATATGATTGAGATTATGAACAGAGAACTGTGTTGACTGACCGGACTGCGGTAGTCATGTATTTGAAAAGATGATTGAGATTATGAACAGAGAATATGATAGTCCTGAGAAATGGGTGAGCAGAGTAAGTTAGACAGGACTGTATAGTCTGTGATTATATAGTCTGTGGGGTGAGGGATATTGGCAATTCCACATGTGGCTGTAATTTGGACAGAGATGCTGCCGTGGTGGCCTTCCGGGTATCCTGACCTCCTAATTCTGTTTAGTTTATTCGCGTTTAGTAGGGGCTGATAGCTGAATTACAGATCGTAATGGTAGGTCAGTTTCTTACTAAACACTCAAAGGGGAAGTCTCCATGGAGCAGGGTCAAAACAAATTTGAGTCAAAAAAACTGCATTGCATAAATCATACTGCATTTAATTATGTGTGTAACTAATTAAATTGTTATGATATGTATTTGTTTGAAATTGTTTTAATTCTATGAGAAATTAAATGCCTGATCCTGTAATGCTGTCCCCAGATTCTAGGGGAGTGTGAATTGCAGGTGCTTGAAGATATAGTTAAATGATGAAGATGCAGAAATTCCAGGGCATATAGGATGGGACTATTTTGGGTAGACAATAATTTGTAGTAGTTAGAATTATTTTGTAGCAGTGTTTATATAAATTTTAATGATGTAAATTACAGAACATATTTTGGATTGTAAGAGATCGTATCAGAACTTTGAAATAAATATATAAAATGAATTAAATAGTTAAATTATGTTTTATAAAAAAAGGGGGGTTACAGTGGTGCGATTGCATGGAGATCAGCCAGACAAACTATTATAGCTAGATCAACAATGGAGTCAAAGTTTGTTGCTCTAGAAATGGCTGGTAGTGAGGCTGAGTGGTTGAAAAACTTCTTAGCTAATATTCCTTTGGGAATGAAACCAACCCCATCAGTGTCTATGCATTGTGACTCTCAATCAGCAATAGCTGTAGCTAAAAACAAAATCTTCAATGGGAAAAATAGACATATACAATTGAGACATAATGTAGTAAAGCAGCTGCTAAAGGATGGAATAATTTCCATAGACTATGTGAAGTCAGAAGGAAATTTAGCAGATCCTCTGACAAAACCCCTGGGGAGGAACATGATATTAGAAACATCGAGGGGAATGGGACTTAAGCCAATTGAAAACAAACAAGTGATGGTAACCCAACCTTTGTGATTGGAGATCCCATGAATAAGGTTCATATGGGTAAGAACAAGTCACTTGTCAGTTCTGCTAGCACTAAAATTGATTTTAATCAATTTTTTTATTTTCTGTCCCTTCCTATGGTGTGAGAAAGTGCTAGATACTGCATTATTGAGAGGCTAAACTTTATAGTTAAGCTTTACGTGGTTGTGAGAAAGCTTAACAAATTATAAAGTTTTTAATGACTTTCATATCCCTTATGGGTGGTGTATGATTTGCAGCATACACTTGATGGAATCACCTATATGAGTGTCAAGTGGGGCCGCTTGTATGAGATCCTGGCAAAATCTCTAGAGCACTCATGAATACCGGGCACGCGCATGGCCTAGTAGCGCAACACAGCGATAACGGCAACTATTGTGGGGGTGTACTGTGATTGGTAGACCGCTAATACACGTCAAGTGTTTTTGGTTCATATAGCTTGCTACACCAACTACACTGTGTGTTAAGTCTTATCAGTCTACGTCTGGTTCATATAGCTTGCTACACCAGGTCTGACGCATTACATCCCATGTAATAACCCAGGAATTCTTTTCTTCTTTCTTTAAAAATTGTTTTTTTTTGCCTTTTGTAATATGTGGGGGATTGTTGTATTTTTTGAGTTTTGGAGAGTATTACAAAAGGCAAAGTCCCACATTGCCTAGGATAGCTTTCCCTCACTAGTTTATATATCCTTTTGTGTTTATAGCTTCCAAAGAGGCTAGTAAGAGGTGGAAGCCTCGCGCGCATGAGTTTGGGCCTCATGGGCCTTTCGTAGTGCAAATCCGTCGATTTGCCCCCCCCTGCGCGTGCGAGAATGGGCTCTGTACTGTTTTTACACTGTGATTTAATAAAATTATTTATTTTCGGTTTAAGTTTATTTAAATTTAAAGCTTATCCGAAAATCATGTTTTTCATGTTACCGTTTTATTAAGTTATGTGGTTACGGAAAATAAGGGATTTTATTTTTGTGACCGTTTTATGTGACCGTTTTCTGATCCGTTTATGAACGTTTTAATATGTACGATCGTATCTATTTTTTACCGTTTTATCTGTACGATCGTATCAGTTTATGACCGTTTTAAATTTACGATCGTATCTGTTTTTTACCGTTTGAAGATATTATCGTATATTTGGTTTAACGTTCATTTTTATTAACGTTTTAATTTTTACGCTTTTAAATACCCATTCGTGCTACACGTTTGGGGAGTACCGAAATTACACCCTCTTCGTCTTTTCTTCCTCTTCTGCTCCTGGGTAAAACTTTTTCTTGCCAGTTCTGTGCCTCAGTGCATTCTGAGAAGTTCCTGTTGTATCCTGGGGGGCTTGTGCGGTGATCCGCGGATAAGTCCTTTAGGGCAGTGCTCTTGCACGCCTCAGGAAGTGTGTTTCGTCTAAAAGTGGCTACATTATAAACGTTGTGATAAAAAACTAATAAAGGAAACTATCAACGTGATTGTTATGTTTTTAACGTGATTGCTAATTGTCGAAGAAATATCAAAATTTCACGATATGTTTGGGAGGTGAAATAATAAAAACATTATAACTTTTTTTGGTGAGATCTAGAAAGATCATTCCCTTCCAAGTTGGCATAAAATGAGAGGGGACGTAAAAAAATAATTTCAGAATATCTCGTTTGATTTTATTAGAAAAAGGCATACCTCCTCTCATTAATAACGGAAATTATTATAAACGTTGTGATAAAAAATTGATAAAGGAAACTATCAACTTGATTGTTATCTTTTTAACATGATTGGTAATTGTCGTAGAAATATCAAAATTTCACGATATGTTTGGGAGGTGAAATAATAAAAAGATTATAACTTTTTTTTGTGAGATCTTGAAAGATCATTCCCTTCCAAGTTGGCATAACATGAGAGAGGACCTCAAAGAATAATTTCAGGATATCTCGTTTGATTTTAATAAAAAAAGGCATACCTCCTCGCAATAATATTGGAAATTATTAAAAATGTTGAGATAAAAAATTAATAAGGGAAACTATCAACGTGATTGTTATCTTATTAACGTGATTGGTAATTGTCGTAGAAATATCAAAATTTCACGATATGTTTGGGAGGTGAAATAAGAAAAAGTTTATAACTTTTTTTGTGAGATCTAGAATGATCATTCCCCATCCAAGTTGGCATAAAATGAGAGGGGACGTATAAAAATAATTTCAGCATATCTCGTTTGATTTTATTAAAAAAGGCATACCTCCTCTCATTAATAACGGAAATTATTATAAATGTCGTGATAGAAAAACTAATAAAGGAAACTATCAACATGATTGTTAACTTTTTAACGTGATTGGTAATTGTCGTAGAAATATCAAAATTTCATGATATGTTTGGGAGGTGAAATAAGAAAAAGATTATAACTTTTTTTTGTGAGATCTAGAATGATCATTCCCTTCCAAGTTGTCATAAAATGAGAGAGGACCTAAAAAAATAATTTCATCATATCTCGTTTAATTTTTTTAAAAAAAGGCATACCTCCTCTAATTAATAACGAAAATTATTATAAACGTGGTGATAAAAAACTAATAAAGGAAACTATCAACGTGATTGTTATGTTTTTAACGTGATTGCTAATTGTCGAAGAAATATCAAAATTTCACGATATGTTTGGGAGGTGAAATAATAAAAACATTATAACTTTTTTTTTTGTGAGATCTAGAAAGATCATTCCCTTCCAAGTTGGCATAAAGTGAGAGAGGACGTAAAAAAACAATTTCAGGATATCTCGTTTCATTTTATTAAAAAAAAAGGCATACCTCCTCTCATTAATAACGGAAATGATTATAAACGTTGTGATAGAAAAACTAATAAAGGAAACTATCAACATGATTGTTATCTTTTTAATTTGATTGATAATTGTCAAAGAAATATCAAAATTTGACTATATGTTTTGGAGGTGAAATAATAAAAACATTATAACTTTTTTTTGTGAGATCTAGAAAGATCATTCCCTTCCAAGTTGGCATAAAATGAGAGAGGACGTAAAAAAGCAATTTCAGGATATCTCGTTTCATTTTATTAAAAAAAAGGCATACCTCCTCTCATTAATAACGGAAATTATTATAAACGCCGTGATAAAAAACTGATAAAGGAAACTATCAACATGATTGTTAACTTTTTAACGTGATTGGTAATTGTCGTAGAAACATCAAAATTTCATGATATGTTTGGGAGGTGAAACAAGAAAAACATTATAACTTTTTTTTGTGAGATCTAGAAAGATCGTTCCCTTCCAAGTTGGCATAAAATGAGAGGGGACGTATAAAAATAATTTCAGCATATCTCGTTTGATTTTATTAAAAAAAGGCATACCTCCTCTCATTAATAACGGAAATTATTATAAACGTCGTGATAAAAAACTGATAAAGGAAACTATCAACGTGATTGTTAACTTTTTAACGTGATTGGTAATTGTCGAAGAAATACAAAAATTTCACGATATGTTTGGGAGGTGAAATAAGAAAAAGATTATAACTTTTTTTTGTGAGATCTAGAATGATCATTCCCTTCCAAGTTGGCATAAAATGAGAGAGGACCTAAAAAAATAATTTCATGATATCTCGTTTAATTTTATTAAAAAAAGGCATACCTCCTCTAATTAATAACGGAAATTATTATAAACGTTGTGATAAAAAACTAATAAAGGAAACTATCAACGTGATTGTTATGTTTTTAACGTGATTGCTAATTGTCGAAGAAATATCAAAATTTCACGATATGTTTGGGAGGTGAAATAATAAAAACATTATAACTTTTTTTGGTGAGATCTAGAAAGATCATTCCCTTCCAAGTTGGCATAAAATGAGAGGGGACATAAAAAAATAATTTCAGATTATCTCGTTTCATTTTATTAAAAAAAGGCATACCTCCTCTCATTAATAACGGAAATTATTATAAACGTGGTGATAAAAAACTAATAAAGGAAACTATCAACGTGATTGTTATGTTTTTAACGTGATTGCTAATTGTCGAATAAATATCAAAATTTCACGATATAATTGGAAGGTGAACTAATAAAAAGATTATAACTTTTTTTTGTGAGATCTAAAAAGATCATTCCCTTCCAAGTTTGCATAACATGAGAGAGGACCTCAAAGAATAATTTCAGGATATCTCGTTTGATTTTAATAAAAAAAAGGCATACCTCCTCGCAATAATATTGGAAATTATTAAAAATGTTGAGATAAAAAATTAATAAGGGAAACTATCAACGTGATTGTTATGTTATTAACGTGATTGGTAATTGTCGTAGAAATATCAAAATTTGACGATATGTTTGGGAGGTGAAATAATAAAAACATTATAACTTTTTTTGGTGAGATCTAGAAAGATCATTCCCTTCCAAGTTGGCATAAAATGAGAGAGGACCTAAAAAAATAATTTCATGATATCTCGTTTAATTTTATTAAAAAAAGGCATACCTCCTCTAATTAATAACGAAAATTATTATAAACGTGGTGATAAAAAACTAATAAAGGAAACTATCAACGTGATTGTTATGTTTTTAACGTGATTGCTAATTGTCGAAGAAATATCAAAATTTCACGATATGTTTGGGAGGTGAAATAATAAAAACATTATAACTTTTTTTTTGTGAGATCTAGAAAGATCGTTCCCTTCCAAGTTGGCATAAAGTGAGAGAGGATGTAAAAAAACAATTTCAGGATATCTCGTTTCATTTTATTAAAAAAAAGGCATACCTCCTCTCATTAATAACGGAAATTATTATAAACGTTGTGATAAAAAAACTAATAAAGGAAACTATCAACATGATTGTTATCTTTTTAATTTGATTGGTAATTGTCAAAGAAATATCAAAATTTGACTATATGTTTTGTAGGTGAAATAATAAAAAGATTATAACATTTTTTGGTGAGATCAAGAAAGATCATTCCCTTCCAAATTGGCATAAAATGAGAGGGGACGTATAAAAATAATTTCAGCATATCTCGTTTGATTTTATTAAAAAAAGGCATACCTCCTCTCATTAATAACGGAAATTATTATAAACACCGTGATAAAAAACTGATAAAGGAAACTATCAACATGATTGTTAACTTTTTAACGTGATTGGTAATTGTCGTAGAAATATCAAAATTTCATGATATGTTTGGGAGGTGAAATAAGAAAAAGATTATAACTTTTTTTTGTGAGATCTAGAATGATCATTCCCTTCCAAGTTGGCATAAAATGAGAGAGGACCTAAAAAAATAATTTCATGATATCTCGTTTAATTTTATTAAAAAAAGGCATACCTCCTCTAATTAATAACGGAAATTATTATAAACGTTGTGATAAAAAACTAATAAAGGAAACTTTCAACGTGATTGTTGTGTTTTTAACGTGATTGCTAATTGTCGAAGAAATATCAACATTTCACGATATGTTTGGGAGGTGAAATAATAAAAACATTGTAACTTTTTTTTTGTGAGATCTAGAAAGATCATTCCCTTCCAAGTTGGCCTAAAATGAGAGAGGACGTAAAAAAACAATTTCAGGATATCTCGTTTGATTTTATTAAAAAAGGCATACCTCCTCGCATTAATAACGGAAATTATTATAAACGTTGTGATAGAAAACTAATGAAGGAAACTATCAACGTGATTGTTATCTTTTTAACGTGATTGGTAATTGTCGAAGAAATATCAAAATTTGACGATATGTTTTGGAGGTGAAATAATAAAAAGATTATAACTTTTTTTGGTGAGATCAAGAAAGATCATTCCCTTCCAAATTGGCAAAAAATGAGAGGGGATGTAAAAAAATTATTTTAGGATATCTCGTTTCATTTTATTAAAAAAAAGGCATACCTCCTCTCATTAATAACGGAAATTATTATAAACGTTGTGATAAAAAACTAATAAAGGAAACTATCAACATGATTGTTATCTTTTTAACATGATTGCTAATTGTTGAAGAAATATCAAAATTTCACGATATGTTTGGGAGGTGAAATAATAAAAAGATTATAACTTTTTTTGGTGAGATCTAGAAAGATCATTCCCTTCCAAATTGGCATAAAATGAGAGAGGACCTAAAAAACTAATTTCAGGATATGTCATTTGATTTTATTTAAAAAAGGCATACCTTCTCTTATTAATAACGGAAATTATTATAAACGTTGTGATAAAAAACTAATAAAGGAAACTATCAACGTGATTGTTATCTTTTTAATGTGATTGGTAATTGTCGTAGAAATATCAAAATTTCACGATATGTTTGGGAGGTGAAATAATAAAAAGATTATAACTTTTTTTTGTAAGATCTAGAAAGATCATTCCCTTCCAAGTTGGCATAAAATGAGAGAGGAACTAAAAAAATAATTTCAGGATATCAAGTTTGATTTTCTTAAAAAAAAGCCATACCTCCTGTAACACCCTCATTTTCGCTTTCTATAATTAATGGTTTGTTTATTCTTAATTATGTTTTTGAGAATTGATGAGCCCAAATAGGATAATAAAATATTAAATCACATTATTGTAACTGATATTTTATATTCTATATAATTGAAAATTTTAATAATTAGTCCAGATGAAAATCTAAAATAACTATTAGAACGACAATTATACAGGATAATCAATGTTTGTGGCAAACATGAGGATAAGTCTCAAATAATTACGAAATGATTATTTGAAATTAAAATCGTATTTTATAGGTTTAAATATGGTTAGGGTAATTTTCTTAGAAATTTTAGAGACTTCTGAGAAAATTTCACAAAACATCTTAGACAAACTGCTAATAAGTCAACCTGTATAGGATTAATATCAAAACTTGATGAAACTGACAAAGTCAGTTCATTTTTAAGTCACACATATAAAAATATAATTTCTGATAAAATTTGGGAATTTATATAGCTAAAATGAAATTACTGTGAATTATTAACTGAAAATATCTAATTAATTCAATTAATTTGAAAATAATTATAAAATTTAAATTTTTAGTTATGATAATTAATAATAGAAATAAATTAAGTTTACTAAAAAGTTTCGATTAAAAAATAAAATTGTTTGATCCAAAAGTTAAAAATTAAGCGTATAAATTTATATTGGCAGTATAAGAAAACGTAAATTTTTATCTACGAAAAATTCTCTCTCAAGTAGCTGGTGCTAATCTCTCACGTGATCTTCACCTAACCACTCACATCAATTTCATTTTCTATAATAATAAAAACAGTTGTGATGCAGGAGACCCCATACCATCACCGTTTCCGTGAATTTTCCCACTCTCACGTAGCAATTCTTCACTCATCTAATTCTATAAATAACTACCTACCCCACAATTATAACTCACTCCTCTCTCTTTATTTTCTACGGAGAACACTCTCCTCCCTCTATCTTGCACGATCCTTTCTCTCTTTCAACACTCCCATCTGGTTTCTTTCCTTCTCTTCTCCCACCTTCTCCGTCACTTTTTCTCACAAAAGCCTCCTAAGCTTCACTCCCAACATCAACTAAGCTTCAAAGCTTTGAAGGATCTCTCTTCCTCTCCTTCCCTTGAAGCTGCACGTACACTCTCCTAGGTAAGGGGGGAGTGAGGTCTTGATTCAGTAGTATTTTATCTGTTCTTGTTATTTTAATGTTGTATTTTGATTCTATTTCTTAATTCCTGTGTTGCTATTGTTGTTCTGTAAAGTCTACCTTAAGGGGACTTCTTGTTGAGTGTCCTTCAATTTTTGGTTCTTAAACATCTTAAGAATGAATCTAACATTTTTAAACTGTAAGAGGGGATGCGTTTTATTTTATTAACTCCTGGATCTCTCTTTTAAAACACGGTTTGATCATCTAATTAACACAAAGTTTTAGTGCTAGAAAATAACAAGTAAAATCGTTCTCTCATTTTCATTTTCGTTTCTATCAACTAATAAGGGAAACCAGTTTTGTTTTAATAGACATCAACATATTTTATGTCTTAAAAAGGAAAACAAATAAGGGAAGGGACCACAAAAGCAAGAGCAAGAGCTTGTTCTTTTTCCATTTTAAGTCAAGGTTCTACTACTAAAAGTTGAAAAAAATAATAAATAAATAAATAAATAAATAAATAAAAAGGGGCAACTTTGAAGTCTCCACTGTGTGTGTGTCAGTTTTGAGTTTCAGGGGGTAATAAGGAGTTAACAGTTTAAAGTGAAATTTGGAAGGGAGGGTGGTAGTTAGCTTCACTGATGGGAGTTATAAGTTGATTTTATTTTGTGTAGGTGTGTTCCGGGTTCTAAGGAAATGAAGGAGATTCTAATTTATTTATTTATTTTAACAAATAACCCTCTGTCACTATTAATGTTATCCTTATCAATTTAAAATTATTTGACAAAAGAAATTATATATTTAAAATTGTTTGAATCCTTTACTCATTATAAAAAGCTCTCGGCCTTTCTTTTTCTTTAGAACCAGTGGAATTTTTAACTTATATATAAACATATATGTAAATTTCTTATACTAACGTGAATCCATAATAAGTATATATATGTATATATGAAAACTTATATTTTGAGATTTCAAATTAAAACTTGATTTAAGATTCAAAAATAGTACTATTAATTAATATTCTAAGATTAACCCTCACATATTAATATTAAGCACTTTGTTGATTAACCCTCACACATTAATATTAAGCACTTTGTTATATTTTTAATCAAGCTATATATTGTTAAATAAATAAAATTATGATCACTCCTTTGTATATATAGCTCACGACCTTTATCATAGAAACCAAGAAGTTTTAATCAAATTTCCAAATTAAAATATAAGTTATGGTAAATTAATTCTTGAGACAAACTATCTTTTCTTTCAAATAAATTAAGTTTTTAAATTTAATAGAATAAAATCCGGAGTATGCTATGTGGTTGAAGTTTTATCTGAACTTCCACATCAGAAAAAGGATTTTCTTACTACTAGTTTTATTTAAACTTAGTCTATGGAAAATTCTAAGTATGCTCTGTGGTTGTAGTCTAATATGATCTTCCACATCAGAAAGGAATTTTTCAATAGTAAAAATCTATTATTTTTCTACAAGAAAATATTTTATAATAATAGAAAGCTCAAAGTATGCTATGTGGTTATAGTCTAATATGATCTTCCACAATAGAAAGGAATTTTTCAATATTAAAAATTTATTTAAGCTTGTACAAGAAATACTTTATTTAATGACAAAGGAAAAGATAAAACAAATAAATTTAACTTGATAAGTTTTAAATAATAAGATTTAATACAAATAGAATTAGCTAAATTTAATTAATGATTAGAAAAATTAAAAATTAAGTATCTAATGTATTACTTTAATGCCTTGTAATATTACACAAATCTTTATATTAGATACTTAATATATGATAAGATGCCTTGATGTGTTGACATGATATGATGATTGTATTCTGGCAATGTTATTTATCTATCTGTAAGACAGAAGTGTTCTTACCTGTACTGGTGCTCAGTGAAGGAGACCAGTGATGTTAGATGTGATATAGTGAATGATGACGTATACTGGATATATATTGTTTATCTGTCTGAGGGACAGAGATGTTATGCCAAATGATGATGAGTAAAGTGAATTGTACTCTAGTGTGAGTACTGTTAAGAGAGGAACATGCAGCAACATGTTGCCTATTGTGGAAGACACTGCCTGGCAAGCTGAGGAATGAAAGGCAGGGACTCACTGACGGAAGTCTAGGGGGTATGGTGTTGAGTGATGAAGTAACTAAAGGCCAGGAGAGCACCCTGTGTCGGGGACTTCATCTGACCAAGCTTGGCAACCCCAACAACTGCTCAGCATTCCATTGATTGGTGCGAGAGTATGCCTGAGTTATATATAGGACTGTGGATGTCCTGAATTGAGATAATTTGAGTTCATCTGTGGAAGATGAAAGTTTTGCCATGGGTTGAGGCGTATGTACTCCCAATCACTTCCAATCGGGGAGTATGGATCCATACTGCGTCTAGAGGTTTGAGTTATTAGGAGTTGGGACGTTATGACTAGATGAATACTAGGTTCCCCCGCTATTATTAATTGACGGTAGTTATACCATTAGTAATACATATATATATATATATATATAATATTAGAATCAAGTCTCACTCCTTTCTCTTTCTTGTTGTGTATGTACTTGTTGATTGGATACGTGAAGATGATGGTCATGCCCAATGATCGAGCTCTCCTGCAGACACGGTTATTCCAAAGATTGCGGAGACTGACGAGAAGATACGAAACTTAAAGGCTAATTTTATTCATTCCTGTTTTTGGGTAGAAATTGTGTACTGCTCTGACTAGGATTATTTGATGTATGGGTTGGGATTAGCTAGTACATAATTTCTCTATATTTATTTTGTGATGTGAACTGATGTTTATTTAAAAGAAGATCATGGTTCTTTATAAAATATTTTTTGTATGCTAAATATGGCTCACAATTTATTTAAACGCGAAAAATTTATCCTCATTTTATAACTAAAATAATTAAAAATATTAGTGTGGTTTATGTCTAATGTAACGGGGTGTTACACCTCCTCTCATTAATAACGGAAATTATTATAAACATTGTGATAAAAAACTAATAAAGGAAACTATCAACGTGATTGTTATCTTTTTAATGTGATTGGTAATTGTCGTAGAAATATCAAAATTTCACGATATGTTTGGGAGGTGAAATAAAAAAAAGATTATAATTTTTTTTTGTAAGATCTAGAAAGATCATTCCCTTCCAAGTTGGCATAAAATGAGTGAGGAACTAAAAAAATAATTTCAGGATATCTCGTTTCATTTTATTAAAAAAAAGCCATACCCCCTCTCATTAATAACGGAAATTATTATAAACATTGTGATATAAAACTAATAAAGGAAACTATCAAGGTGATTGTTATCTTTTTAACGTGATTCTTAATTGTCAAAGAAATATCAAACTTTCAAGATATGCTTGGGAGGTGAAATAATAAAAAGGTTATAACTTATTTTTGTGAGATCTAGAAAGATGATTCCCTACCAAATTGGCATAAAATGAGAGAGGAGCTAAAAAATAATTTAAGGATATCTCATTTCATTTTATTAAAAAAAGGCATACCTCCTCTCATTAATAACAGAAATTATTATAAACGTTAAGATAAAAAATTAATAAAGGAAACTGTCAACGTGATTGTTATCTTTTTAACGTGATTCGTAATTGTCATAGAAATATCAAAATTTCACGATATGTTTGCGAGGTGAAATAATAAAAACATTATAACTTTTTTTTTGTGAGATCTAGAAAGATCATTCCCTTCCAAGTTGGCATAAAATCATAGAGGACCTAAAAAAATAATTTCAGGATATCTCATTTGATTTTATTAAAAAAAGGCATACCTCCTCTCATTTATAACGGAAATTATTATAAACGTTGTGATAAAAAACTAATAAAGGAAACTATCAACGTGATTATTATCTTTTTAACGTGATTGGTAATTGTCGAAGAAATATCAAAATTTCACGATATGTTTGGGAAGTGAAACAATAAAAGATTATAACTTTTTTTTGTGAGATCTAGAAAGATCATTCCCTTCCAAGTTGGCATAAAATGTGAGAGGACCTAAAAAAATAATTTCAGGATATCTCATTTCATTTTATTAAAAAAAGGCATACCTCCTCTCATTAATAACGGAAATTATTATAAACGTTGAGATAAAAAACTAATAAAGGAAACTATCAACGTGATTATTATCTTTTTAACGTGATTGGTAATTGTCGAAGAAATATCAAAATTTCACGATAAGTTTGGGAGGTGAAATAATAAAAAGATTATAACTTTTTTTGGTGAAATCTAGAAAGATCATTCCCTTCCAAATTGGCATAAAATGAGAGAGGACCTAAAAAACTAATTTCAGGATATCTCGTTTGATTTTATTAAAAAGAGGCATACCTACTCTCATTAATAACGGAAATTATTATAAATGTTGTGATAAAAAAACTAATAAAGGAAACTATCAACGTGATTGTTATCTTTTTAACGTGATTGGTAATTGTCGTAGAAATATGAAAATTTCATGATATGTTTGGGAGGTGAAATAATAAAAAGATTATAACTTTTTTTTTGTAAGATCTAGAAAGATCATTCCCTTCCAAGTTGGCATAAAATGAGTGAGGAACTAAAAAAATAATTTCAGGATATCTCGTTTCATTTTATTAAAAAAAAGCCATACCTCCTCTCATTGATAACGGAAATTATTATAAACGTTGTGATATAAAACTAATAAAGGAAACTATCAAGGTGATTGTTATCTTTTTAACGTGATTGGTAATTATCGTAGAAATATCAAAATTTCATGATATGTTTGGGAGGTGAAATAATAAAAAGATTATAACTTTTTTTTGTAAGATCTAGAAAGATCATTCCCTTCCAAGTTGGCATAAAATGAGTGAGGAACTAAAAAATAATTTCAGGATATCTCGTTTCATTTTATTAAAAAAAAGCCATACCTCCTCTCATTGATAACGGAAATTATTATAAACGTTGTGATATAAAACTAATAAAGGAAGCTATCAAGGTGATTGTTGTCTTTTTAACGTGATTCTGAATTGTCGAAGAAATATCAAAATTTCACGATATGTTTGGGAGGTGAAATAATAAAAAGATTATAACTTATTTTTGTGAGATCTAGAAAGATCATTCCCTTCCAAGTTGGCATAAAATGAGAGAGGAGCTAAAAATATAATTTAAGGATATCTCGTTTCATTTTATTAAAAAAAGGCATACCTCCTCTCATTAATAACGGAAATTATTATAAACGTTGTGATAAAAAACTAATAAAGGAAACTATCAACGTGATTATTATCTTTTTAACGTGATTGGTAATTGTCGTAGAAATATCAAAATTTCACGATATGTTTGGGAGGTGAAATAATAAAAAGATTATAACTTTTTTTTTGTGAGATCTAGAAATATCATTCCCTTCCAAGTTGGCATAAAATGAGAGAGGACCTAAAAAACTAATTCCAGGATATCTCGTTTGGTTTTATTAAAAAGAGGCATACCTACTCTCATTAATAACGGAAATTATTATAAACGTTGAGATAAAAAAACTGATAAAGGAAACTATCAACATGATTGTTATCTTTTTAACGTGATTGGTAATTGTCGTAGAAATATCAAAATTTCACGATATGTTTGGGAGGTGAAATAATAAAAAGATTATAACTTTTTTTTGTGAGATCTAGAAAGATCATTCCCTTCCAAGTTGGCATAAAATGAGAGAGGACCTAAAAAAATAATTTCAGGATATCTCGTTTCATTTTATTAAAAAAAGGCATACCTCCTCTCATTAATAACGGAAATTATTATAAACGTTGTGATAAAAAACTAATAAATGAAACTATCAACGTGACTATTATCTTTTAAACGTGATTGGTAACTGTCGAACAAAAATCAAAATTTCACGATATGTTTGGGAGGTGAAACAATAAAAAGATTATAACTTTTTTTGTGAGATCTAGAAAGATCATTTCCTTCCAAGTTGGCATAAAATGAGAGAGGACCTAAAAAAATAATTTCAGGATATCTCGTTTCATTTTATTAAAAAACGGCATACCTCCTCTCATTAATAACGGAAATTATTATAAACGTTGAGATAAAAAATTAATAAAGGAAACTATCAACGTGATTGTTATCTTTTTAACGTGATTGGTAATTGTCGTAGAAATATCAAAATTTCACGATATGTTTGGGAGGTGAAATAATAAAAATATTATAACATTTTTTTGTAAGATCTAGAAAGATCATTCCCTTCCAAGTTGACATAAATGAGTGAGGAACTAAAAAAATAATTTCAAGATATCTCGTTTCATTTTATTAAAAAAAAGCCATACCTCCTCTCATTAATAACGAAAATTATTATAAACGTTGTGATAAAAAACTAATAAAGGAAACTATCAACGTGATTATTATCTTTTAAACGTGATTGGTAACTGTCGAACAAAAATCAAAATTTCACGATATGTTTGGGAGGTGAAACAATAAAAAGATTATAACTTTTTTTGTGAGATCTAGAAAGATCATTCCCTTCCAAATGTAATTTTTGAGAGAGGACCTAAAAAAATAATTTCAGGATATCTCGTTTCATTTTATTAAAAAAAGGCATACCTCCTCTCATTAATAACGGAAATTATTATAAACGTTGAGATAAAAAATTAATAAAGGAAACTATCAACGTGATTGTTATCTTTTTAACGTGATTGGTAATTATCGTAGAAATATCAAAATTTCACGATATGTTTGGGAGGTGAAATAATAAAAAGATTATAACTTTTTTTTTTGTGGGATCTAGAAATATCATTCCCTTCCAAGTTGGCATAAAATGAGAGAGGACCTAAAAAACTAATTCCAGGATATCTCGTTTGGTTTTATTAAAAAGAGGCATACCTACTCTCATTAATAACGGAAATTATTATAAACGTTGAGATAAAAAAACTGATAAAGGAAACTATCAACATGATTGTTATCTTTTTAACGTGATTGGTAATTGTCGTAGAAATATCAAAATTTCACGATATGTTTGGGAGGTGAAGTAATAAAAAGATTATAACTTTTTTTTGTAAGATCTAGAAGGATCATTCCCTTCCAAGTTGGCATAAAATGAGTGAGGAACTAAAAAAATAATTTCAGGATATCTCGTTTCATTTTATTAAAAAAAAGCCATACCTCCTCTCATTAATAACGGAAATTATTATAAACATTGTGATATAAAACTAATAAAGGAAACTATCAAGGTGATTGTTATCTTTTTAACGTGATTCTTAATTGTCAAAGAAATATCCAACTTTCACGATATGCTTGGGAGGTGAAATAATAAAAAGATTATAACTTATTTTTGTGAGATCTAGAAAGATGATTCCCTTCCAAATTGGCATAAAATGAGAGAGGAGCTAAAAAAATAATTTAAGGATATCTCATTTCATTTTATTAAAAAAAAGGCATACCTCCTCTCATTAATAACAGAAATTATTATAAACGTTAAGATAAAAAATTAATAAAGGAAACTGTCAACGTGATTGTTATCTTTTTAACGTGATTCGTAATTGTCGTAGAAATATCAAAATTTCACGATATGTTTGCGAGGTGAAATAATAAAAACATTATAACTTTTTTTTTGTGAGATCTAGAAAGATCATTCCCTTCCAAGTTGGCATAAAATCATAGAGGACCTAAAAAAATAATTTCAGGATATCACATTTGATTTTATTAAAAAAAGGCATACCTCCTCTCATTAATAACGGAAATTATTATAAACGTTGTGTGTAACACCCCGAAAATTAAAACCCAATAAGTATGAAAGTGAGAGATTTAATTAGAAATTTTCTTGTTGGAGAGAATTGTAACACTGTGATTTTTCGTAACGTATATTAAGTGTTTGATAAATACCATAAAAGGAAATTAAATTTAAATTTATAGTGTTATTGTGAGATTTTTGGAACATTTACGTAAGTTCCGTAAGTTGTAGAAAAAAAAAAAAATAAGAGAAGAGGGGGTGTCCTTAGAGGAAGGGTGTCTGCAAATAGCAAAATTGTAAAATTATGCGTGAACTGCTTCTCTTCCCCTTATTCTTCGTTCTTCTCTTCTTCCTCCGCGAGAAACCCTCTGCTCTCTCTCATTCTCTCTGCATCTTTTCTCTAATATTTGAGTCTCCAAATCAAAGTTTCTACCGATTAAAATTGGATATATCATAGAGGGAGACTAGAGCTTCAAAACCAACCGATTGGATTTCGATTTCATCGAGGTATGTAGGGGTTTCTTTTTTTTTCCTAAGCTATTTCCTTGTTTTCTTGTTAAATATGGATTGTGGCTGTTGTTGATGGTCTGTAAATAATTTTGAAAACCCGAAATAAGCTACTTGAGATTTGGGTCCTGTGACTGTGTGGATTTTTCGTCTCGGTTTTCGTGCAGGTTTTTGAGGATGTAAATACATTTTCTTATGTTTTGATGCCTCTGGATATCATGGTATTTTTTTCAGATTTTTTTGAGCACTGTAACTATTTTTACCGGAATTATTTTTAAAAACTGTTGATTCTGAGAATGGGACTGTTTTGATTTTTACAAGAATTTTGGGACATGATTTTGGAAAAATGGAACCATGAGTTCATTTTATGCATCATGAGGGTCATCTCTGAATTTTTTAAGGTCAGAAAAGCCTGGGAAGTATTTTTAGTGATTTAATGTTGGAAAAACCGAAAAGCTGGACAGTAGAGAAATTAAATGTAGAAAATTAATTTTTGTGAGAATTTGGTCTTGAGAAAATTTAGTAATACTGTTTTGACCATGTGGAATATCCATGGATTTTCTCAGAATTTTGTAAGTACCTTTTGTAATTAATTACATTTTCTTATTGAAAACTGTGTTCTGGAGAAATAATGATTTGGAAATTCAAAAAAGGTATTTTTGGTGGATTTTTGGTACTGAGGAAATTATATGTGATGGTCCACATGTTGGAGATATTCTCTGTAAAATTTCACATAAAACGAATTTGATATGCTATTTTCTAAAAATATGGAATTGTGTTTGACAGAGTATGTCCAGCCACTGTTTTTAATTCAAAAATAATATTTGTGGGTTGAATTTTCGTGAGATAAATTTATATGATGAAATATGAATGATGTATAGTTTCTCTGTAAAATCTCATGAAATTTCAAATTGATATGATGCATCAAATAATTTTTGGTGTGTGTGTACAGCTCTATGTGTCCACATGAAATTTAATTATATTAATTGTGTATTTGGTTTTAATGCCTTTAATTGTACTTGTTAAGGAATAATTTCACCTAAAAAGGGAAGTTTCCATAGAAATATGAATGCAATGATTTGTGATGGATTGAGTTTGAGTTATTGGATTATTGGTTATTAATGATTGTTCTGTTATTAACTGTGAATTGGAGACCGGGAGGAATGTGATCCTCGGGCAAAGAGTGCTGAAAATTGTTGTGCATGTGAATTGCTTGTATCAGTGAGATCTTATATTCAGAGAGAAATATTTGGGAGAAAAATCCAAAAATTTAAAGAAGACAAAGGAGAAAAGGAGAAAAAGGATTCAAGGTAAGGGAAGCTTCATTGTGATTTATATTTTCAGTTTAAGTGTGGTTGAGAGTTAGGGGGCTCAATCACATATAGCATGCCTGCCCCTTTTTCTGTTTATGTTGAGTTGATTGGTGGTTGAATTTAAAATTGATGAAAAATGGGTATTTGATTCTCCTGGCAGTGGCTGTGTGAGTGTGTATGGACTGATTGTTTTTGTTTTTGATTCTCTAAATTACTTGGAAAGGCTCCTAAAACAAAGGAGACCATGCCCAAATTTTCTTGAAATTATTTGATAAGCTTTGCATGTGAAAATCAAACCACAAAACAAAGTGGCAGTGGCTGTTAGGTTCGTCTGGCCATTGGAGATGGCGGGTACTGAGATGCCGTATCTAAGAATGTAAGGATCATGGCATTTAATTTCATTTTAGACCATTTGGAATGTAGAAAAACATGTTGTTAGGTTTAGATTCAAGATTTGATCAAGAGCCATAAAAAGATTAAATTGATTTATATAATTGATATTAGAAGCTTGAAATAATTGTTTGGAATCATGTTTGATTGATTGGATGATGTGTTTTGATGGATTGAAATTGATTGGTTGGTTTATTGTTGGATTGAAATTGCTTGATTTGGCTTGATTGTGTTGTGAATGATGTTGGAAATTGTTGAATGTTTATATTTTTGTAGGTGATTGTTTAAAATTACTTATTTAATTGTGATTATTAACATATTGCATATGCATGAGTCTTTTTGGGGGTTTTACAAAGATTCAAGTGAAAAATAATTGATGTTGGCTAACTGGGACTGCGGTAGCCATGAAAAGAAAGAAAAGAAAAGAAAAGAAAGAAAAGAAAGATTAAATGTTGACTAACCGAGATTGCGGTAGTCATGAGAAACAAGTTGATATATGAGAAATGATTTAGTTGACTAACCGGGACTGCGGTAGTCATGTGAAATGAAAATGATTGAGAAATGATTTTGTTGACTAACCGGGACTGCGGTAGTCATGTGAAAGGAATATGATTTGAGAATTGAATCTTTGGGGTGAGCAGAATAAGTTAGACAGGGCTGTATAGTCTGTGATTATATAGTCTGTGGGGTGAAGGATATTGGCAATTCCACATGTGGCTGGAAACTGGACTGAGTTGCGGTCGTGGTGGCCTTCCGGGTATCCTGATCTCCTAATTCTGTCTAGTTTATTCGCGTTTAGTAGGGGCTGATAGCTGAATTGCAGTACGTAATGGTAGGCCAGTTTCTTACTAAACACTCAAAGGGGAAGTCTCCATGGAGCAGGGTCAAAATGATTTTGAGTCAAAACTGCATTTGCATAAATCATACTGCAATTGTTTTAATTGTGTGACTTATGATGTTATGACTCATTGTGATTAGTGGTGATGGTGTATGTGGTTGATCTTGTTGATGATTCATGTTATAAATATGTTTATGAACTAAGTTTTGTATAACATTTTCAGTTATTATATATAGTATTTTGAAGTATACAAAATCTAGTTTTTCGTCCTTTTCCTTAATAATTGGAAATTCACTTATTTTCTTATATGTATAGTTTTGTTTGGTAAGCTTACCCTTGCAATGTTTGCACATGTGGTTCGTGCCTGTGATGATCTCGGACATCGTGTTCGGGGGAGCAGATGGTTTTTAGGTGGATCTTTCTCTTGGAGAGTTTGTGGATAGAGCATACGAGGGATTGAAGACATTATCATTTCTTTCCATTTCTTTGTTTGATCTTATGTATAAAATGAACCAGTTAGGGGTATTATGTATTTATCATGTGAAAAGATGTATGTACACATAGTTTTATTTAGTTAAGTTTTGTATAAGAGATATTTATAAATTAAGCTTTAAATTTTATCTGTCAGTTTTGGGAATCGCGGAAAAAAAAAAATTATCCAATATTTTATCAATAAACTAATTAGAGAGTTTTTAAAATTTAATGAAATAAAATCTTTAGTATAACAAATCTGTAACGAAGACGGGTCGTTACAATAATGGTATCAGAGCAGTTCGTCCTACCAAGACTGGGGTGTGGACTTAACCATTGCTTGTGTTATGTGTGATCTGGTATGTACTGTTGCTTGACAGTAGTATGGATGAATTGTGTGTTCTTGCATCATCTGTGGAAGACAGTGATGGGAGATAGAAATTTCTTCTGTTGATTGCTTTGTATCTGCCATCGAAAGATGGAGGTGTGAAATGGGAATTGTATGTTGTGTGAGTTTGCATTGATTATTCAGTGGTAGTGGTGTAAAGTGTAAAACTGTTTGTGACAAGGTGTTCTTGCATTGACTACTAGGGTAGAAATGTGAGATTATTTAGACTGTGTGTGAAATTAGTTTGATACAACGTCGTTTAAAAGAAATGCCGACATCTTAAGGATGTATTAGTATCCCTTGGAATTGTCAATAGAAGTGTGAGATTAGTTAGATGTTGTGAAGCTAAGAGATAAAGTTGTTTCGTTAGACTATACCTTATCTTGAGAAATTCTCAGGATCTTACCATCTATAGTGGGATAATGGATTGAGTGTGATAGAGAAGTCTATGCATTATGCATGAGTTGTCCCTCTGGTTATCAAGTTGTTTTAACTCCGCATGAGTAAATGCTTTATGCATTCTATTCTCTTGCAAGTTGTACAATGATATTGGATATTTTATTTTATCTTTCTTGTAAGAATAAGTCGATTGGACATGTTTCAAGTAGTCTACTATTGAGTAGCCTACTATTCTTGTAAATGAAATATTTCAATTCTTAGTAGGGTCATTCATTTCGTATGAATGATGCCTTGCACACGATTTTTTTTTTATCATGTGGTAACTTGAACTTCTTTCAGTGTCTATGTCTCCAGTGGAAATAAATTTATTGATCGTGTTCTGAGAAACTATATCAATCGTAATTGAGTTGTCTTCAATCCCAATGAGAGTCATTTACTCCATGGGAATGTGTTGTTTTCAAGTCTTATGAGTTGTTTGATCCACATGGAGAAATTGTTTCTTCTATCTTTCTTGCTTTTGAAGCAAGGTGGATGTTTTGAAGGAAGAAATGATTCGTGATAGAGTTGTGAGATGCGCACTCAGGACTCCGTCAAGATGATTTTCCCTTCTAATACTAAATTTCTTGAAATATTGTCTAAGTTGTGTTGTTGTCCTTGTTCTTCATATTCTGAGAGTATGAGTTCGTATCCTTGAGGTGGTTGAGAAAGAAGGTTCAAAACTCCGAGTTTGTAGAATCAGAATACGTAGCGGAAGCGTGGTGTGGAAGCATAATGGTTCTTGATGGTTAAATTAAGATTTAGTGGGAAGAATAAGATACAAATGCTTGAATAGTGGCAGAGTGTTTAAGATGGGGAAGTAAGTGATTGCAAAGTTTGAGAGTGTGATTGGATGTTAGAAGTCGAATTCAATAAGTGATTAAATTGGTGATAGTAGATTGGAATGGTTTGAGACAATTTAGAAGACATCCAAATGGTGAATTGGTTGGAATTATGATAATAGGATGTAGCTGTAAGTTAGAGACTTAAATCATATTTAGAATACCTTCTATGAAGAGAAAAATGTGAGAAAATGATAGGAAAAGTCTTTGGTAGTGTTTAAACATAGAAAGTTGATGTCTAGATATGTATAAAGGGTGTTGGAAGTGTTGTTGAGCTAAGTATTGTGTTTTAGTATCATGTCATACTCAAATTTGTGAGTGCTAGCTAGTGAAACTAAAACAAGATGATAACAAGTTAAAACTGCACATTCTAGGTACCATAGAAATGACCCGAAATGGTAAAAGTGCGAACTTTGACATTGCATAACTCCTTGTATAGGATGAGTTTCAGAATGAAACCTTTTTCTACAGTTTTGTATTACCAAAGTCTAGTTCTCCACAAAATTTCATAGCCATTGGACTTACCTAGATCATTTTGGACCCCTAGGTTCATTTTGACCCAAAACTAGTTTCTTAAATGATCCAAAAAGCCTAGATTTTGATCCGAGATGAATTTTGGGGTGAGACCAATTCATACAATCCTATTTTTAGGTTTATAAAATCTGTTTTGAGGATTTACAAAGTTTCTCCCTCTGAATTTTAGATTCACCTTTGAAAACCATGTATTTTCTAAGCCATTTTTGACCCGAAACTTGAAACGTACGCCATTTTCAAACTGTTCTAGTTTTTCAAGTGAAACCAAAGCCCACAACTTTGTTTTAGTACCCTCTAAATCTGTTTTGAGGTCCCACATAAGTTTAAGCATTATACAATGAATTTGGTAGAAAAACCCATTTTCTAGAAACGTGCATTTTGCAAACTTATAATATGCGCCATTTCCAAACTGCTTGGAGTTTTTGAGTCAAACCAAAGCCATTAGGTCAAATTTAATGCATATTAAATCTGTTTTCAAGTTCCAAAGGATTTTGAGCGTTGTAGCTCAATTGGCGTAGAAAACTGTTTTCTAGAATTCCTTAAAACTGCAAACTTAAAACGTGTGTAGTTTTCAAACCGTAACTCCGATTTGGATGAAACTAAAACTCACGATCTTGTTTTTAAGTGAAATAAATCTGTTTTTGGGTTTGAATAAGAAAAGATGACTGTATCATAGGGTTGCTTCCCAAAATCACCTCTTAGAAAGTTAAATTCAAAGGAAATCCTTAGGTGAAAGACTTGTTCTTGTCCTAGAGGCCTACCTAGTAGTTTGCCTACAACTTGTATAGGATACATTAACTTTAAATCTTCAATGTTGAGTAGACAAAGAGGATTATGGCCCTAGTTTAATTTAACCTTATGTTTTGTGAATTTCAGGGACGAAATTCCTAAAAGGAGGGGAGTATTGTAACACCCCGAAAATTAAAACCCAATAAGTATGAAAGTGAGAGATTTAATTAGAAATTTTCTTGTTGGAGAGAATTGTAACACTGTGATTTTTCGTAACGTATATTAAGTGTTTGATAAATACCATAAAAGGAAATTAAATTTAAATTTATAGTGTTATTGTGAGATTTTTGGAACATTTACGTAAGTTCCGTAAGTTGTAGAAAAAAAAAAAAAATAAGAGAAGAGGGGGTGTCCTTAGAGGAAGGGTGTCTGCAAATAGCAAAATTGTAAAATTATGCCACTTAACAAGCGTGAACTGCTTCTCTTCCCCTTATTCTTCGTTCTTCTCTTCTTCCTCCGCGAGAAACCCTCTGCTCTCTCTCATTCTCTCTGCATCTTTTCTCTAATATTTGAGTCTCCAAATCAAAGTTTTTACCGATTAAAATTGGATATATCATAGAGGGAGACTAGAGCTTCAAAACCAACCGATTGGATTTTGATTTCATCGAGGTATGTAGGGGTTTCTTTTTTTTTCCTAAGCTATTTCCTTGTTTTCTTGTTAAATATGGATTGTGGCTGTTGTTGATGGTCTGTAAATAATTTTGAAAACCCGAAATAAGCTACTTGAGATTTGGGTCCTGTGACTGTGTGGATTTTTCGTCTCGGTTTTCGTGCAGGTTTTTGAGGATGTAAATACATTTTCTTATGTTTTGATGCCTCTGGATATCATGGTATTTTTTTCAGATTTTTTTGAGCACTGTAACTATTTTTACCGGAATTATTTTTAAAAACTGTTGATTCTGAGAATGGGACTGTTTTGATTTTTACAAGAATTTTGGGACATGATTTTGGAAAAATGGAACCATGAGTTCATTTTATGCATCATGAGGGTCATCTCTGAATTTTTTAAGGTCAGAAAAGCCTGGGAAGTATTTTTAGTGATTTAATGTTGGAAAAACCGAAAAGCTGGACAGTAGAGAAATTAAATGTAGAAAATTAATTTTTGTGAGAATTTGGTCTTGAGAAAATTTATTAATACTGTTTTGACCATGTGGAATATCCATGGATTTTCTCAGAATTTTGTAAGTACCTTTTGTAATTAATTACATTTTCTTATTGAAAACTGTGTTCTGGAGAAATAATGATTTGGAAATTCAAAAAAGGTATTTTTGGTGGATTTTTGGTACTGAGGAAATTATATGTGATGGTACACATGTTGGAGATATTCTCTGTAAAATTTCACATAAAACGAATTTGATATGCTATTTTCTAAAAATATGGAATTGTGTTTGACAGAGTATGTCCAGCCACTGTTTTTAATTCAAAAATAATATTTGTGGGTTGAATTTTCGTGAGATAAATTTATATGATGAAATATGAATGATGTATAGTTTCTCTGTAAAATCTCATGAAATTTCAAATTGATATGATGCATCAAATAATTTTTGGTGTGTGTGTACAGCTCTATGTGTCCACATGAAATTTAATTATATTAATTGTGTATTTGGTTTTAATGCCTTTAATTGTACTTGTTAAGGAATAATTTCACCTAAAAAGGGAAGTTTCCATAGAAATATGAATGCAATGATTTGTGATGGATTGAGTTTGAGTTATTGGATTATTGGTTATTAATGATTGTTCTGTTATTAACTGTGAATTGGAGACCGGGAGGAATGTGATCCTCGGGCAAAGAGTGCTGAAAATTGTTGTGCATGTGAATTGCTTGTATCAGTGAGATCTTATATTCAGAGAGAAATATTTGGGAGAAAAATCCAAAAATTTAAAGAAGACAAAGGAGAAAAGGAGAAAAAGGATTCAAGGTAAGGGAAGCTTCATTGTGATTTATATTTTCAGTTTAAGTGTGGTTGAGAGTTAGGGGGCTCAATCACATATAGCATGCCTGCCCCTTTTTCTGTTTATGTTGAGTTGATTGGTGGTTGAATTTAAAATTGATGAAAAATGGGTATTTGATTCTCCTGGCAGTGGCTGTGTGAGTGTGTATGGACTGATTGTTTTTGTTTTTGATTCTCTAAATTACTTGGAAAGGCTCCTAAAACAAAGGAGACCATGCCCAAATTTTCTTGAAATTATTTGATAAGCTTTGCATGTGAAAATCAAACCACAAAACAAAGTGGCAGTGGCTGTTAGGTTCGTCTGGCCATTGGAGATGGCGGGTACTGAGATGCCGTATCTAAGAATGTAAGGATCATGGCATTTAATTTCATTTTAGACCATTTGGAATGTAGAAAAACATGTTGTTAGGTTTAGATTCAAGATTTGATCAAGAGCCATAAAAAGATTAAATTGATTTATATAATTGATATTAGAAGCTTGAAATAATTGTTTGGAATCATGTTTGATTGATTGGATGATGTGTTTTGATGGATTGAAATTGATTGGTTGGTTTATTGTTGGATTGAAATTGCTTGATTTGGCTTGATTGTGTTGTGAATGATGTTGGAAATTGTTGAATGTTTATATTTTTGTAGGTGATTGTTTAAAATTACTTATTTAATTGTGATTATTAACATATTGCATATGCATGAGTCTTTTTGGGGGTTTTACAAAGATTCAAGTGAAAAATAATTGATGTTGGCTAACTGGGACTGCGGTAGCCATGAAAAGAAAGAAAAGAAAAGAAAAGAAAGAAAAGAAAGATTAAATGTTGACTAACCGAGATTGCGGTAGTCATGAGAAACAAGTTGATATATGAGAAATGATTTAGTTGACTAACCGGGACTGCGGTAGTCATGTGAAATGAAAATGATTGAGAAATGATTTTGTTGACTAACCGGGACTGCGGTAGTCATGTGAAAGGAATATGATTTGAGAATTGAATCTTTGGGGTGAGCAGAATAAGTTAGACAGGGCTGTATAGTCTGTGATTATATAGTCTGTGGGGTGAAGGATATTGGCAATTCCACATGTGGCTGGAAACTGGACTGAGTTGCGGTCGTGGTGGCCTTCCGGGTATCCTGATCTCCTAATTCTGTCTAGTTTATTCGCGTTTAGTAGGGGCTGATAGCTGAATTGCAGTACGTAATGGTAGGCCAGTTTCTTACTAAACACTCAAAGGGGAAGTCTCCATGGAGCAGGGTCAAAATGATTTTGAGTCAAAACTGCATTTGCATAAATCATACTGCAATTGTTTTAATTGTGTGACTTATGATGTTATGACTCATTGTGATTAGTGGTGATGGTGTATGTGGTTGATCTTGTTGATGATTCATGTTATAAATATGTTTATGAACTAAGTTTTGTATAACATTTTCAGTTATTATATATAGTATTTTGAAGTATACAAAATCTAGTTTTTCGTCCTTTTCCTTAATAATTGGAAATTCACTTATTTTCTTATATGTATAGTTTTGTTTGGTAAGCTTACCCTTGCAATGTTTGCACATGTGGTTCGTGCCTGTGATGATCTCGGACATCGTGTTCGGGGGAGCAGATGGTTTTTAGGTGGATCTTTCTCTTGGAGAGTTTGTGGATAGAGCATACGAGGGATTGAAGACATTATCATTTCTTTCCATTTCTTTGTTTGATCTTATGTATAAAATGAACCAGTTAGGGGTATTATGTATTTATCATGTGAAAAGATGTATGTACACATAGTTTTATTTAGTTAAGTTTTGTATAAGAGATATTTATAAATTAAGCTTTAAATTTTATCTGTCAGTTTTGGGAATCGCGGAAAAAAAAAAATTATCCAATATTTTATCAATAAACTAATTAGAGAGTTTTTAAAATTTAATGAAATAAAATCTTTAGTATAACAAATCTGTAACGAAGACGGGTCGTTACATTGTGATAACAAACTAATAAAGGAAACTATCAACGTGATTGTTATCTTTTTAACGTGATTGGTAATTGTCGTAGAAATATGAAAATTTCATGATATGTTTGGGAGGTGAAACAATAAAAAGATTATAACTTTTTTTTTGTAAGATTTAGAAAGATCATTCCCTTCCAAGTTGGCATAAAATGAGAGAGGAGCTAAAAAAATAATTTCAGGATATCTCACTTCATTTTATTAAGAAAAGGCATACCTCCTCTCATTAATAACGGAAATTATTATAAACGTTGTGATAAAAAACTAATAAAGGAAACTATCAACGTGATTGTTATCTTTTTAACGTGATTGGTAATTGTCGTAGAAATATCAAAATTTCACGATATGTTTGGGAGGTGAAATAATAAAAAGATTATAACTTTTTTTTGTAAGATCTAGAAAGATCATTCCCTTCCAAGTTGGCATAAAATGAGTGAGGAACTAAAAAAATAATTTCTGGATATCTCGTTTCATTTTATTAAAAAAAAGCCATACCTCCTCTCATTAATAACGGAAATTATTATAAACATTGTGATATAAAACTAATAAAGGAAACTATCAAGGTGATTGTTATCTTTTTAACGTGATTCTTAATTGTCAAAGAAATATCCAACTTTCACGATATGCTTGGGAGGTGAAATAATAAAAAGATTATAACTTATTTTTGTGAGATCTAGAAAGATGATTCCCTTCCAAATTGGCATAAAATGAGAGAGGAGCTAAAAAAATAATTTAAGGATATCTCATTTCATTTTATTAAAAAAAGGCATACCTCCTCTCATTAATAACAGAAATTATTATAAACGTTAAGATAAAAAATTAATAAAGGAAACTGTCAACGTGATTGTTATCTTTTTAACGTGATTCGTAATTGTCGTGGAAATATCAAAATTTCACGATATGTTTGCGAGGTGAAATAATAAAAACATTATAACTTTTTTTTTGTGAGATCTAGAAAGATCATTCCCTTCCAAGTTGGCATAAAATCATAGAGGACCTAAAAAAATAATTTCAGGATATCACATTTGATTTTATTAAAAAAAGGCATACCTCCTCTCATTAATAACGGAAATTATTATAAACGTTGTGATAAAAAACTAATAAAGGAAACTATCAACGTGATTATTATCTTTTTAACGTGATTGGTAATTGTCGAAGAAATATCAAAATTTCACGATATGTTTGGGAAGTGAAACAATAAAAGATTATAACTTTTTTTTGTGAGATCTAGAAAGATCATTCCCTTCCAAGTTGGCATAAAATGAGAGAGGACCTAAAAAAATAATTTCAGGATATCTCATTTCATTTTATTAAAAAAAGGCATACCTCCTCTCATTAATAACGGAAATTATTATAAACGTTGAGATAAAAAACTAATAAAGGAAACTATCAACGTGATTATTATCTTTTTAACGTGATTGGTAATTGTCGAAGAAATATCAAAATTTCACGATAAGTTTGGGAGGTGAAATAATAAAAAGATTATAACTTTTTTTGGTGAAATCTAGAAAGATCATTCCCTTCCAATTTGGCATAAAATGAGAGAGGACCTAAAAAACTAATTTCAGGATATCTCGTTTGAATTTATTAAAAAGAGGCATACCTACTCTCATTAATAACGGAAATTATTATAAATGTTGTGATAAAAATACTAATAATGGAAACAATCAACGTGATTGTTATCTTTTTAACGTGATTGGTAATTGTCGTAGAAATATGAAAATTTCATGATATGTTTGGGAGGTGAAATAATAAAAAGATTATAACTTTTTTTTTGTAAGATCTAGAAAGATCATTCCCTTCCAAGTTGGCATAAAATGAGAGAGGAGCTAAAAAAATAATTTCAGGATATCTCACTTCATTTTATTAAGAAAAGGCATACCTCCTCTCATTAATAACGGAAATTATTATAAACGTTGTGATAAAAAACTAATAAAGGAAACTATCAACGTGATTGTTATCTTTTTAACGTGATTGGTAATTGTCGTAGAAATATCAAAATTTCACGATATGTTTGGGAGGTGAAATAATAAAAAGATTATAATTTTTTTTTGTAAGATCTAGAAAGATCATTCCCTTCCAAGTTGGCATAAAATGAGTGAGGAACTAAAAAAATAATTTCAGGATATCTCGTTTCATTTTATTAAAAAAAAGCCATACCCCCTCTCATTAATAACGGAAATTATTATAAACATTGTGATATAAAACTAATAAAGGAAACTATCAAGGTGATTGTTATCTTTTTAACGTGATTCTTAATTGTCAAAGAAATATCAAACTTTCAAGATATGCTTGGGAGGTGAAATAATAAAAAGATTATAACTTATTTTTGTGAGATCTAGAAAGATGATTCCCTACCAAATTGGCATAAAATGAGAGAGGAGCTAAAAAAATAATTTAAGGATATCTCATTTCATTTTATTAAAAAAGGCATACCTCCTCTCATTAATAACAGAAATTATTGTAAACGTTAAGATAAAAAATTAATAAAGGAAACTGTCAACGTGATTGCTATCTTTTTAACGTGATTCGTAATTGTCATAGAAATATCAAAATTTCACGATATGTTTGCGAGGTGAAATAATAACAACATTATAACTTTTTTTTTGTGAGATCTAGAAAGATCATTCCCTTCCAAGTTGGCATAAAATCATAGAGGACCTAAAAAAATAATTTCAGGATATCACATTTGATTTTATTAAAAAAAGGCATACCTCCTCTCATTAATAACGGAAATTATTATAAACGTTGTGATAAAAAACTAATAAAGGAAACTATCAACGTGATTGTTATCTTTTTAACGTGATTGGTAATTGTCGTAGAAATATGAAAATTTCATGATATGTTTGGGAGGTGAAATAATAAAAAGATTATAACTTTTTTTTTGTAAGATCCTGAAAGATCATTCCCTTCCAAGTTGGCATAAAATGAGTGAGGAACTAAAAAAATATTTTCAGGATATCTCGTTTCATTTTATTAAAAAAATGCCATACCTCCTCTCATTGATAACGGAAATTATTATAAAGGTTGTGATATAAAACTAATAAAGGAAACTATCAAGGTGATTGTTATCTTTTTAACGTGATTCTTAATTGTCGAAGAAATATCAAAATTTCACGATATGTTTGGGAGGTGAAACAATAAAAGATTATAACTTTTTTTTGTGAGATCTAGAAAGATCATTCCCTTCCAAGTTGGCATAAAATGAGAGAGTAGCTAAAAAAATAATTTAAGGATATCTCGTTTCATTTTATTAAAAAAAGGCATACCTCCTCTCGTTAATATCGGAAATTATTATAAACGTTGAGATAAAAAATTAATAAAGGAAACTGTCAACGTGATTGTTATCTTTCTAACGTGATTGGTAATTGTCGTAGAAATATCAAAATTTCACGATATGTTTGGGAGGTGAAATGATAAAAAGATTATAACATTTTTTTGTAAGATCTAGAAAGATCATTTCCTTCCAAGTTGGCATAAAATGAGTGAGGAACTAAAAAAATAATTTCAGGATATCTCGTTTCATTTTATTAAAAAGAGGCATACCTACTATCATTAATAACGGAAATTATTATAAACGTTGTGATAAAAAAACTAATAAAGGAAACTATCAACGTGATTGTTATCTTTTTAACGTGATTGGTAATTGTCGTAGAAATATCAAAATTTCACGATATGTTTGGGAGGTGAAATAATAAAAAGATTATAACATTTTTTTGTAAAATCTAGAAAGATCATTCCCTTCCAACTTGGCATAAAATGAGTGAGGAACTAAAAAAATAATTTCAGGATATCTCGTTTCCTTTTATTAAAAAGAGGCATACCTACTATCATTAATAACGGAAATTATTATAAACGTTGTGATAAAAAAACTAATAAAGGAAACTATCAACGTGATTGTTATCTTTTTAACGTGATTTGTAATTATCATAGAAATATCAAAATTTCATGATATGTTTGGGAGGTGAAATAATAAAAAGATTATAACTTATTTTTGTGAGATCTAGAAAGATCATTCCCTTCCAAGTTGGCATAAAATGAGAGAGGAGCTAAAAAAATAATTTAAGGATATCTCGTTTCATTTTATTAAAAAAAGGCATACCTCCTCTCATTAATAACGGAAATTATAATAAATGTTGTGATAAAAAACTAATAAAGAAAACTATCAACGTGATTGTTATCTTTTTAACGTGATTGGTAATTGTCGTAGAAATATCAAAATTTCACGATATGTTTGGGAGGTGAAATAATAAAAAGATTATAACATTTTTTTGTAAGATCTAGAAAGATCATTCCCTTCCAAGTTGACATAAAATGAGTGAGGAACTAAAAAAATAATTTCAAGATATCTCGTTTCATTTAATTAAAAAAAAGCGATACCTCCTCTCATTAATAACGGAAATTATTATAAACATTGTGATAAAAAACTAATAAAGGAAACTATCAACGTGATTGTTATCTTTTTAACGTGATTCTTAATTGTCGAAGAAATATCAAAATTTCATGATATGTTTGGGAGGTGAAATAATAAAAAGATTATAACTTATTTTTGTGAGATCTAGAAAGATCATTCCCTTCCAAAATTGGCATAAAATGAGAGAGGAGCTAAAAAAATAATTTAAGGATATCTCGTTTCATTTTATTAAAAAAAGGCATACCTCCTCTCATTAATAACGGAAATTATTATAAACGTTGAGATAAAAAATTAATAAAGGAAACTATCAACGTGATTGTTATCTTTTTAACGTGATTGGTAATTGTCGTAGAAATATCAAAATTTCACGATATGTTTGGGAGGTGAAATAATAAAAAGATTATAACTTTTTTTTTGTGAGATCTAGAAATATCATTCCCTTCCAAGTTGGCATAAAATGAGAGAGGACCTAAAAAACTAATTCCAGGATATCTCGTTTGGTTTTATTAAAAAGAGGCATACCTACTCTCATTAATAACGGAAATTGTAACCCCCTTTTTTTTCTATAAAACATAATTTAACTATTTAATTCATTTTATATATTTATTTCAAAGTTCTGATACGTTATCTTACAATCCAAAATATGTTCTGTAATTTACATCATTAAAATTTATATAAACACTGCTACAAAATAATTCTAACTACTACAAATTATTGTCTACCCAAAATAGTCCCATCCTATATGCTCTGGAATTTCTGCATCTTCATCATTTAACTATATCTTTAGACACCTGCAATTCACACTCCCCTAGAATCTGGGGACAGCATTACCGGATCAGGCATTTAATTTCTCATAGAATTAAAACAATTTCAAACAAATACATATCATAACAAATTAATTAGTTACACACATAATTAAATGCAGTATGATTTATGCAATGCAGTTTTTGACTCAAATTCGTTTTGACCCTGCTCCATGGAGACTTCCCCTTTGAGTGTTTAGTAAGAAACTGGCCTACCATTACGATCTGTAATTCAGCTATCAACCCCTACTAAACGCGAATAAACTAAACAGAATTAGGAGATCAGGATACCCGGAAGGCCACCACGGCAGCATCTCTGTCCAGATTACAGCCACATGTGGAATTGCCAATATCCCTCACCCCACAGACTATATAATCACAGACTATACAGTCCTGTCTAACTTACTCTGCTCACCCATTTCTCAGGACTATCATATTCTCTGTTCACAATCTCAATCATCTTTTCAAATACATGACTACCGCAGTCCGGTCAGTCAACACAGTTCTCTGTTCATAATCTCAATCATATTTTCAAATACATGACTACCGCAGTCCGGTCAGTCAACACAGTTCTCTTTTCATAATCTCAATCATATTTTCAAATACATGACTACCGCAGTCCGGTCAGTCAACACAGTCCTAGAAATCAATTCCCCCATAAATACTCAGTTCTCATTTGAAATCTTTGTATTTTCCAAGAACTCAAGCTTATGCAATATGACAATGATGCTAATAAACAAATAATTAATATTAAGCAATCACATAAAAATTATAAAAATTCACTATTAGGTAAAGTTACTAAACTACCCTTAATGTTTTCTAAAATTCCATCTATGTCCTAAATTTTGAAATGACCAAATTACCCTTGCTCTTTTTCAAAAATTCCCATTTTGTCCCTACATGTAAAATGACCATTTTGCCCTTGATTTTACAAAAATTTCCACATAATATCCCTTGCATTTAGGGCTGGCCGAATGGTCTCACTACCATTCTCAACATATTTTCCAAAGTAACAACTTCCAATTCCAACCAAAAATCAACCAAATCACAAATTCAATCAAAATTCAACAAACCAAATTTCAACCATCACAACACATCAAAAATTCAATCAAACATCATTCCAATCCATGAATTACAATCACAAGCATCAAAAACACAAAACCCCTAAATCAATTTCAAGTTTTCATGATTCTTGTTCAAATTTTTAATCTAAGCCTACAACATGTTTTCTTCTAATTCCAAGGGTTCTAATTGAAATTAAATGCCTAGATCCTTACCTTAAACTCTTTAATTGAAGAAAAAGCCTTGAATTCCTTTCTCCCTCACTCCTTGGTCTTGTAGGAATTTTTGAGATTTCTTCCAATTCTTTCTCTACTAGCCGAATTAGCTTAGGGTTTTGGAAGTTTGGATGGTTGGGTTTCTTAATTTGGGATGAAATGATGAAGTTAAGATGAAAAGAAAAATGGAACTGCAGCTGCTGTAGAAGGGAACCCACGGTTCTGTTTTGGAGAAAATATTAGCTTTTGTGACTTTTTGCCTTTTACTTAAGTTATTTGCTTCATTAAACAAGGAATTACCCAAATTGGATGTTTCCTTCACATCCAGCAGCTCCTGCACGTCCAGCAGCCCCTATTGGCCAAGGGAGATCAGTTCTCCAAGCTTTCCCATCCACTTGGACAGCCAAAGGAGTTCCAAGTCACTTGCCTACCCCAAAAGTCAACATTTCAAGAACTTTGTAGAAATTTCTAGAAGGTAATTAGGGCTGCTAATTATTTTACAATGTGATTAGAATTTGAAGAAAATAACATCACCATTGGATTCCTCACTATCAAAAACCTTGGGGTAGTGTCTTACTTATCTCTTAATCCAAGCCTAATTAGCTTAATTTAGTGATCTTAGAAAAGCCTAAGTTGTCACTTTTTGATTGGTTAAGGTTCTAAATTAAATTTTTCTTGGTTAAACATTTTTAATAATTATTCTAAGTATATTAGAATTATTAGATAATTCTATAGATATCCTATGAATTTTCTCTAAATTTTCTGTCTTAAAATTTTACCGTAATAATTTCTCAAAGTTCTAACTTTCAGAAAATCCTAACAATTCTGAATAAGCATTTTAATTCTTTATCTGTATATATTTTTAATCTATATTCTATTACCTTTCTTTTAATTTATAATTGAGTTCAAAATTCTATACTTGAAAATTTATCCTGGACAGCTGTCTGACATAGCAGTCCAGTCAACAATTAATTTCAGCAAAAACGAAAACATTTAGAAATTCAGAAAATTCTTCTGAGTAGAACTGTATTAATTTCATTAAGAAAATATGTTCATAGAGTTTTATAAAATACAGTGCATAAGTGTTCATAATGTACATATATAAATGCGTACAAATAGTAAAATGAGGATGTTACAGAAATTATTATAAACGTTGAGATAAAAAAACTGATAAAGGAAACTATCAACATGATTGTTATCTTTTTAACGTGATTGGTAATTGTCGTAGAAATATCAAAATTTCACGATATGTTTGGGAGGTGAAATAATAAAAAGATTATAACTTTTTTTTGTGAGATCTAGAAAGATCATTCCCTTCCAAGTTGGCATAAAATGAGAGAGGACCTAAAAAAATAATTTCAGGATATCTCGTTTCATTTTATTAAAAAAAGGCATACCTCCTCTCATTAATAACGGAAATTATTATAAACGTTGAGATAAAAAAACTGATAAAGGAAACTATCAACATGATTGTTATCTTTTTAACGTGATTGGTAATTGTCGAAGAAATATCAAAATTTCACGATATGTTTGGGAGGTGAAATAATAAAAAGATTATAACTTATTTTTGTGAGATCTATAAAGATCATTCCCTTCCAAATTGGCATAAAATGAGAGAGGAGCTAAAAAAATAATTTAAGGATATCTCGTTTCATTTTATTAAAAAAAGGCATACCTCCTCTCATTAATAACGGAAATTATTATAAACGTTGAGATAAAAAATTAATAAAGGAAACTGTCAACGTGATTGTTATCTTGTTAACGTGATTGGTAATTGTCGTAGAAATATCAAAATTTCACGATATGTTTGGGAGGTGAAATAATAAAAAGATTATAACTTTTTTTTTGTGAGATCTAGAAATATCATTCCCTTCCAAGTTGGCATAAAATGAGAGAGGACCTAAAAAAATAATTTCAGGATATCTCATTTCATTTTATTAAAAAAAGGCATACCTCCTCTCATTAATAACGGAAATTATTATAAACGTTGTGATAAAAAACTAATAAAGGAAACTATCAACGTGACTATTATCTTTTAAACGTGATTGGTAACTGTCGAACAAAAATCAAAATTTCACGATATGTTTGGGAGGTGAAGCAATAAAAAGATTATAACTTTTTTTGTGAGATCTAGAAAGATCATTCCCTTCCAAATGTAATTTTTGAGAGAGGACCTAAAAAAATAATTTCAGGATATCTCGTTTCTTTTTATTAAAAAAAGGCATACCTCCTCTCATTAATAACTGAAATTATTATAAACGTTGAGATAAAAAATTAATAAAGGAAACTATCAACGTGATTGTTATCTTTTTAACGTGATTGGTAATTGTCGTAGAAATATCAAAATTTCACGATATGTTTGGGAGGTGAAATAATAAAAAGATTATAACTTTTTTTTTTGTGGGATCTAGAAATATCATTCCCTTCCAAGTTGGCATAAAATGAGAGAGGACCTAAAAAACTAATTCCAGGATATCTCGTTTGGTTTTATTAAAAAGAGGCATACCTACTCTCATTAATAATGGAAATTATTATAAACGTTGAGATAAAAAAACTGATAAAGGAAACTATCAACATGATTGTTATCTTTTTAACGTGATTGGTAATTGTCGTAGAAATATCAAAATTTCACGATATGTTTGGGAGGTGAAATAATAAAAAGATTATAACTTTTTTTTGTAAGATCTAGAAAGATCATTCCCTTCCAAGTTGGCATAAAATGAGTGAGGAACTAAAAAAATAATTTCAGGATATCTCGTTTCATTTTATTAAAAAAAAGCCATACCTCCTCTCATTAATAACGGAAATTATTATAAACATTGTGATATAAAACTAATAAAGGAAACTATCAAGGTGATTGTTATCTTTTTAACGTGATTCTTAATTGTCAAAGAAATATCCAACTTTCACGATATGCTTGGGAGGTGAAATAATAAAAAGATTATAACTTATTTTTGTGAGATCTAGAAAGATGATTCCCTTCCAAATTGGCATAAAATGAGAGAGGAGCTAAAAAAATAATTTAAGGATATCTCATTTCATTTTATTAAAAAAAGGCATACCTCCTCTCATTAATAACAGAAATTATTATAAACGTTAAGATAAAAAATTAATAAAGGAAACTGTCAACGTGATTGTTATCTTTTTAACGTGATTCGTAATTGTCGTAGAAATATCAAAATTTCACGATATGTTTGCCAGGTGAAATAATAAAAACATTATAACTTTTTTTTTGTGAGATCTAGAAAGATCATTCCCTTCCAAGCTGGCATAAAATCATAGAGGACCTAAAAAAATAATTTCAGGACATCACATTTGATTTTATTAAAAAAAGGCATACCTCCTCTTATTAATAACGGAAATTATTATAAACGTTGTGATAAAAAACTAATAAAGGAAACTATCAACGTGATTATTATCTTTTTAACGTGATTGGTAATTGTCGAAGAAATATCAAAATTTCACGATATGTTTGGGAAGTGAAACAATAAAAGTTTATAACTTTTTTTTGTGATATCTAGAAAGATCATTCCCTTCCAAGTTGGCATAAAATGAGAGAGGACCTAAAAAAATAATTTCAGGATATCTCATTTCATTTTATTAAAAAAAGGCATACCTCCTATCATTAATAACGGAAATTATTATAAACGTTGAGATAAAAAACAAATAAAGGAAACTATCAACGTGATTATTATCTTTTTAACGTGATTGGTAATTGTCGAAGAAATATCAAAATTTCACGATAAGTTTGGGAGGTGAAATAATAAAAAGATTATAACTTTTTTTGGTGAAATCTAGAAAGATCATTCCCTTCCAATTTGGCATAAAATGAGAGATGACCTAAAAAATTAATTTCAAGATATCTCGTTTGAATTTATTAAAAAGAGGCATACCTACTCTCATTAATAACGGAAATTATTATAAATGTTGTGATAAAAAAACTAATAAAGGAAACTATCAACATGATTGTTATCTTTTTAACGTGATTGGTAATTGTCGTAGAAATATGAAAATTTCATGATATGTTTGGGAGGTGAAACAATAAAAAGATTATAACTTTTTTTTTTGTAAGATCTAGAAAGATCATTCCCTTCCAAGTTGGCATAAAATTAGAGAGGAGCTAAAAAAATAATTTCAGGATATCTCACTTCATTTTATTAAGAAAAGGCATACCTCCTCTCATTAATAACGGAAATTATTATAAACGTTGTGATGAAAAACTAATAAAGGAAACTATCAACGTGATTGTTATCTTTTTAACGTGATTGGTAATTGTCGTAGAAATATCAAAATTTCACGATATGTTTGGGAGGTGAAATAATAAAAAGATTATAACTTTTTTTTGTAAGATCTAGAAAGATCATTCCCTTCCAAGTTGGCATAAAATGAGTGAGGAACTAAAAAAATAATTTCAGGATATCTCGTTTCATTTTATTAAAAAAAAGCCATACCTCCTCTCATTAATAACGGAAATTATTATAAACATTGTGATATAAAACTAATAAAGGAAACTATCAAGGTGATTGTTATCTTTTTAACGTGATTCTTAATTGTCAAAGAAATATCCAACTTTCACGATATGCTTGGGAGGTGAAATAATAAAAAGATTATAACTTATTTTTGTGAGATCTAGAAAGATGATTCCCTTCCAAATTGGCATAAAATGAGAGAGGAGCTAAAAAAATAATTTAAGGATATCTCATTTCATTTTATTAAAAAAAGGCATACCTCCTCTGATTAATAACAGAAATTATTATAAACGTTAAGATAAAAAATTAATAAAGGAAACTGTCAACGTGATTGTTATCTTTTTAACGTGATTCGTAATTGTCGTAGAAATATCAAAATTTCACGATATGTTTGCCAGGTGAAATAATAAAAACATTATAACTTTTTTTTTGTGAGATCTAGAAAGATCATTCCCATCCAAGTTGGCATAAAATCATAGAGGACCTAAAAAAATAATTTCAGGATATCACATTTCATTTTATTAAAAAAAGGCATACCTCCTCTCATTAATAACGGAAATTATTATAAACGTTGTGATAAAAAACTAATAAAGGAAACTATCAACGTGATTATTATCTTTTTAATGTGATTGGTAATTGTCGAAGAAATATCAAAATTTCACGATATGTTTGGGAAGTGAAACAATAAAAGATTATAACTTTTTTTTCTGAGATCTAGAAAGATCATTCCCTTCCAAGTTGGCATAAAATGAGAGAGGACCTAAAAAAATAATTTCAGGATATCTCATATCATTTTATTAAAAAAAGGCATACCTCCTCTCATTAATAACGGAAATTATTATTAACGTTGAGATAAAAAAACAAATAAAGGAAACTATCAACGTGATTATTATCTTTTTAACGTGATTGGTAATTGTCGAAGAAATATCAAAATTTCACGATAAGTTTGGGAGGTGAAATAATAAAAAGATTATAACTTTTTTTGGTGAAATCTAGAAAGATCATTCCCTTCCAATTTGGCATAAAATGAGAGAGGACCTAAAAAACTAATTTCAGGATATCTCGTTTGAATTTATTAAAAAGAGGCATACCTACTCTCATTAATAACGGAAATTATTATAAATGTTGTGATAAAAAAACTAATAAAGGAAATTATCAACGTGATTGTTATCTTTTTAACGTGATTGGTAATTGTCGTAGAAATATGAAAATTTCATGATATGTTTGGGAGGTGAAACAGTAAAAAGATTATAACTTTTCTTTTGTAAGATCTAGAAAGATCATTCCCTTCCAAGTTGGCACAAAATGAGAGAGGAGCTAAAAAAATAATTTCAGGATATCTCGTTTCTTTTTATTAAAAAAAAGCCATACCTCCTCTCATTAATAACGGAAATTATTATAAACGTTGTGATCAAAAACTAATAAAGGAAACTATCAACATGATTGTTATCTTTTTAACGTGATTGGTAATTGTCGTAGAAATATCTAAATTTCACGATATGTTTGGGAGGTGAAATAATAAAAAGATTATAACTTTTTTTTGTAAGATCTAGAAAGATCACTCCCTTCCAAGTTGGCATAAAATGAGTGAGGAACTAAAAAAATAATTTCAGGATATCTCGTTTCATTTTATTAAAAAAAAGCCATACCCCCTCTCATTAATAACGGAAATTATTATAAACATTGTGATATAAAACTAATAAAGGAAACTATCAAGGTGATTGTTATCTTTTTAACGTGATTCTTAATTGTCAAAGAAATATCAAACTTTCAAGATATGCTTGGGAGGTGAAATAATAAAAAGATTATAACTTATTTTTGTGAGATTTAGAAAGATGATTCCCTACCAAATTGGCATAAAATGAGAGAGGAGCTAAAAAAATAATTTAAGGATATCTCATTTCATTTTATTAAAAAAGGCATACCTCCTCTGATTAATAACAGAAATTATTATAAACGTTAAGATAAAAAATTAATAAAGGAAACTGTCAACGTGATTGTTATCTTTTTAACGTGATTCGTAATTGTCATAGAAATATCAAAATTTCACGATATGTTTGCGAGGTGAAATAATAAAAACATTATAACTTTTTTTTTGTGAGATCTAGAAAGATCATTCCCTTCCAAGTTGGCATAAAATCATAGAGGACCTAAAAAAATAATTTCAGGATATCTCGTTTCATTTTATTAAAAAAAGGCATACCTCCTCTCATTAATAACGGAAATTATTATAAACGTTGAGATAAAAAACTAATAAAGGAAACTATCAACGTGATTATTATCTTTTTAACGTGATTGGTAATTGTCGAAGAAATATCAAAATTTCACGATATGTTTGGGAAGTGAAACAATAAAAGATTATAACTTTTTTTTGTGAGATCTAGAAAGATCATTCCCTTCCAAGTTGGCATAAAATGAGAGAGGACCTAAAAAAATAATTTCAGGATATCTCGTTTCATTTTATTAAAAAAAGGCATACCTCCTCTCATTAATAACGGAAATTATTATAAACGTTGAGATAAAAAATCAATAAAGGAAACTATCAACGTGATTGTTATCTTTTTAACGTGATTGGTAATTGTCGTAGAAATATCAAAATTCCACGATATGTTTGGAAGGTGAAATAATAAAAAGATTATAACTTTTTTTGTTGTGAGATCTAGAAATATCATTCCCTTCCAAGTTGGCATAAAATGAGAGAGGACCTAAAAAACTAATTCCAGGATATCTCGTTTGGTTTTATTAAAAAGAGGCACACCTACTCTCATTAATAATGGAAATTATTATAAACGTTGAGATAAAAAAACTGATAAAGGAAACTATCAACATGATTGTTATCTTTTTAACGTGATTGGTAATTGTCGTAGAAATATCAAAATTTCACGATATGTTTGGGAGGTGAAATAATAAAAGGATTATAACTTTTTTTTGTAAGATCTAGAAAGATCATTCCCTTCCAAGTTGGCATAAAATGAGTGAGGAACTAAAAAAATAATTTCAGGATATCTCGTTTCATTTTATTAAAAAAAAGCCATACCTCCTCTCATTGATAACGGAAATTATTATAAATGTTGTGATATAAAACAAATAAAGGAAACTATCAAGGTGATTGTTATCTTTTTAACGTGATTCTGAATTGTCGAAGAAATATGAAAATTTCACGATATGTTTGGGAGGTGAAATAATAAAAAGATTATAACTTTTTTTTTGTGAGATCTAGAAAGATCATTCCCTTCCAAGTTGGCATAAAATGAGAGAGGACCTAAAAAACTAATTCCAGGATATCTCTTTTGGTTTTATTAAAAAGAGGCATACCTACTCTCATTAATAACGGAAATTATTATAAACGTTGAGATAAAAAAACTGATAAAGGAAACTATCAACATGATTGTTATCTTTTTAACGTGATTGGTAATTGTCGTAGAAATATCAAAATTTCACGATATGTTTGGGAGGTGAAATAATAAAAAGATTATAACTTTTTTTTGTAAGATCTAGAAAGATCATTCCCTTCCAAGTTGGCATAAAATGAGTGAGGAACTAAAAAAATAATTTCAGGATATCTCGTTTCATTTTATTAAAAAAAAGCCATACCTCCTCTCATTGATAACGGAAACTATTATAAACGTTGTGATATAAAACTAATAAAGGAAACTATCAAGGTGATTGTTGTCTTTTTAACGTGATTCTGAATTGTCGAAGAAATATCAAAATTTCACGATATGTTTGGGAGGTGTAATAATAAAAAGATTATAACTTATTTTTGTGAGATCTAGAAAGATCATTCCCTTCCAAATTGGCATAAAATGAGAGAGGAGCTAAAAAAATAATTTAAGGATATCTCGTTTCATTTTATTAAAAAAAGGCATACCTCCTCTCATTAATAACGGAAATTATTATAAACGTTGTGATAAAAAACTAATAAAGGAAACTATCAACGTGATTATTATCTTTTTAACGTGATTGGTAATTGTCGAACAAAAATCAAAATTTCACGATATGTTTGGGAGGTGAAACAATAAAAAGATTATAACTTTTTTTTGTGAGATCTAGAAAGATCATTCCCTTCCAAGTTGCCATAAAATGAGAGAGGACCTAAAAAAATAATTTCAGGATATCTCGTTTCATTTTATTAAAAAAAGGCATACCTCCTCTCATTAATAACGGAAATTATTATAAACGTTGAGATAAAAAATTAATAAAGGAAACTATCAACGTGATTGTTATCTTTTTAACGTGATTGGTAATTGTCGTAGAAATATCAAAATTCCACGATATGTTTGGAAGGTGAAATAATAAAAAGATTATAACTTTTTTTGTTGTGAGATCTAGAAATATCATTCCCTTCCAAGTTGGCATAAAATGAGAGAGGACCTAAAAAACTAATTCCAGGATATCTCGTTTGGTTTTATTAAAAAGAGGCATACCTACTCTCATTAATAATGTAACACCCCTTTCTTATAAAACATAATTTAACTATTTAATTTATTTTATATATTTATTTCAAAGTTCTGATACGTTCTATTACAATCCAAAATATGTTCTGTAATTTACATCATTAAAATTTATATAAACACTGCTACAAAATAATTCTAACTACTACAACATTATTGTCTACCCAAAATAGTCCCCATCCTATAGCTCTGGACCATGTCTGCATCTGTAACTTCTAATTAATCTTCCAAATACCTGCAATCACACTCCCCTAGAATCTGGGGACAGCATTACCGGATCAGGCATTTAATTTCTCATAGAATTAAAACAATTTCAAACAATTACACATCATAACAATTTAATTAATTACACACATAATTAAATGCAGTATGATTTATGCAAATGCAATTTTTTTGACTCAAATTCATTTTTGACCCTGCTCCATGGAGACTTCCCCTTTGAGTGTTTAGTAAGTAACTGGCCTACCATTACGTACAGCAATTCAGCCATCAGCCCCTACTAAACGCGAATAAACTAAACAGAATTAGGAGATCAGGATACCCGAAAGGCCACCACGGCAGCATCTCTGTCCAAATTACAGCCACATGTGGAATTGCCAATATCCCTCACCCTGTAACATCCTCATTTTTACTATTTGTATGCATTTATATATGTACATTATGAACACTTATGCAATGTATTTTATAGAACCTTATGAACATATTTTCTTAATGAAATTGATACAGTTCTACTCAGAAGAATTTTCTGAATTTGCAAATGTCTTTGTTTTTACTGAAATTGATAATTGACTGGACTGCTATGTCAGACAGCTGTCCAGGATAAATTTTCAAGTATAGAATTTTGAACTCATTTATAACTTAAAAGAAAGGTAATAGAATATAGATTAAAAATATATACAGATAAAGAATTAAAATGCTTATTCAGAATTGTTAGGATTTTCTGAAAGTTAGAACTTTGAGAAATTATTACGGTAAAATTTTAAGACAGAAAATTTAGAGAAAATTCATAGGATATCTATAGAATTATCTAATAATTGTAATATACTTAGAATAATTATTAAAAATGTTTAACCAAGAAAAATTTAAATTAGAACCTTAACCAATCAAAAAGTGACAACTTAGGCTTTTCTAATGTCACTAAATTAAGCTAATTAGGCTTGGATTAAGAGATAAGTAAGACACTACCCCAAGGTTTTTGATAGTGAGGAATCCAATGGTGATGTTATTTTCTTCAAATTCTAATCACATTGTAAAATAATCAGCAGCCCTAATTACCTTCTAGAATTTTCTACAAACTTCTTGAAACTTTGACTTTTGGGGTAGGCAAGTGGCAAGTCACCAAGGCAAGCCTCCTTGGCTGTCCAAGTGGCTTGGTGACTGATTTCCCTTGGTCAATAAGGGTGGCTGGACGTGCAGGGGGCTGCTGGAACTGAAGGGAGAATTCAATTTAATTAATTACTTGATTTAAGAAACATTAAACTTAAGAAAAAGGAAAAAGTCACAAAAGCTAACCTTTGCTCAAAACAGAACCGTAAGTTACTCCATAGCAGCTGCAGCTCCTTCATTTCAATTTCTTCTTAACTTCATCATTTCAACTCAAATTAAGAAACCAAACCATCCAAACTTCACCCTACCTCACATAATTCGGCTAGTAGAGAAAGAAATTGGAGAAAATCTCAAAAATTCCTACAAGACCAAGGAGTGAGGGAGAAAGGAATTCAAGGCTTTTTCTTCAATTAAAGAGTCTAAGGTAAGGATCTAGGCATTTAATTTCAATTAGAACCCTTGGAATTAGAAGAAAACATGTTGTAGGGTTAGATTAAAATTTTGGCCTAGAATCATGAAAACTTGAAATTGATTTAGGGGTTTTGTGTTTTTGATGCTTGTGATTGAAATTCATGGATTGGAATGATGTTTGATTGAATTTTTAAGGTGTTGTAATGGTTGAAATTTGATTTGTTGAATTTTGATTGAAATTGTGATTTGATTGAATTTTGGTTGGAATTGAAGTTTGTTGCTTTGGAAAATATGTTGAGAATGGTAGTGAGACCATTCGGCCAGCCCTAAATGCAAGGGATATTATGTGGAAATTTTTATAAAACCAAGGGCAAAATGGTCATTTTACATGTAGGGACACATTGGGTATTTTGGAAAAAGATTGAGGGCATTTTCGGAAATTATTAAAAATACTAATGTTATAATTTAAATTGCTTAAATTTTTGTATCCTTGTATGTGAATGTGTACAAATTATTTATTTGATTGTGATCATGAAAAAAATTCATTAGCATGAGTCTTTTTGGGGGATTTATAAAAGTATCAAATGAGAAAGAATTATGTTGACTAACCAGGACTGTGGTAGTCATGAGAATTGAGTTGATTTATGAGAAATGACTTTTGTTGACTAACCGGGACTGCGGTAGTCATGTGAAATGAGATTGATTGAGAAATGAATTGTTGACTAACCGAGATTACGGTAGTCATGTGAAATGAGAATGATTGAGAAAGGATTTTTGGGTTGAGTAGAATTTGTTAGACAGGACCGTATAATCTGTGATTATATAGTCTGTGGGGTGAAGGATATTGGCAATTCCACATGTGGCTGGAAACTGGACTGAGTTGCGGTCGTGGTAGCCTTCCGGGTATCATGATCTCCTAATTCTGTTTAGCTTATTCGCGTTTAGTAGGGGCTGATAGCTGAATTGCAGTACGTAATGGTAGGCCAGTTACTTACTAAACACTCAAAGGGGAAGTCTCCATGGAGCAGGGTCAAAATGAATTTGAGTCAAAAACTGCATTGCATAAATCATACTGCATTTAATTATGTGTGTAACTAATTAATTTGTTATGATATGTATTTGTTTGAAATTGTTTTAATTCTATGAGAAATTAAATGCCTGATCCGGTAATGCTGTCCCCAGATTCTAGGGGAGTGTGATTGCAGGTACTTGGAAGATTAATTAGAAGTCACAGATGCAGACATACTCCAGAGCTATAGGAATAGGGGTTTTTGGCTTTAGATACTTTTGTATTAATTAGAAAAAAATTTGTAATAGTATTTTCTGTAAATTTTAATAATGTAAATTATAAAGACAAACTTTAAACTTAATGGAATGTATTTATTTTATTTGTAAATTTTCGTGTTATGGATTTTATATAGAAATTAAGAAAAAAAAAAAAGGGGGTTACATTAGTGGTATCAGAAAAATATTTATATAGAAATAGGATTGGAATTAATTGATTGACTTGTTCTTGATTGGAAATTGAAATTTGTTCTTGATTGAGATTTCTTGATTTGGTTGATTATTGATTGGAAAGTTGCTTGGTTGTTTTTGAAATGTTGTTGGAAATGTGAAGGAGGCCATACGGCCATGATGAGAATGATAGGGATATCATGTGGAATTTTTCAAATGACCAAGGGTAAAATAGTCATTTCACATGTAGGGACACATTGGGAATTTTAGAAAAAGTTTAAGGGCATTTTCGGCAATAATTAAAAAGTATAAGGGTAATTAGGTAATTTCACATTTAGAGGATACAATTGGAATTGTATAAAAAGATTGAGGTTAATTAGGTAATTTCACATTTAGAGGATGCAATTGGAATTGTATAAAAAGATTGAGGTTAATTAGGTAATTTCACATTTAGAGGATGCAATTGGAATTGTATAAAAAGATTGAGGTTAATTAGGTAATTTCACATTTAGAGGACACAATTGGAAATTTATAAAAAGATTGAGGGTAATTAGGTAATTTCATAGATTCTAGAAGAATTAGGGACACATTCGGAAATTTATAAAAAGATCAAGGGTAAAATGGGAAATTTTAGAAAATAGTAAGGGTAATTTAGTAATTTCACCTTTGAGGGCAAAATTGGAAATTTATAAAAAGATAGGGGTATTTTAGTAATTTTCCATATTAAAGACTTAATTGGTAATTTAGTAAAAGTTTAGTAATTTTCATAGTAAATACATAATTATTATTTTAGTAAAAGTTTAGTAATTTTACCTAGTAAAGGACTAGTTAGTAATTTATTAAGGTATTGATGTTATAATGTTAATTAGTGAATTTTATAATTTTAATGTGATTGATTAATATTAATTATTTGTTAATTAGCATCATTATCATATTGCATAAGTTTGAGTTCTTGGAAAATACAAAGATTTCAAATGAGAAATGAGTTTTTAAATGAGAAATGATTTTGTGGACTAACCGAGACTGCGGTAGTCATGAAAAATGAGTATGTTTGGGGGAATTGATTTCCAGGACTGTGTTGACTGACCGGACTGCGGTAGTTGTAACATCCTCATTTTTACTATTTGTATGCATTTATATATGTACATTATGAACACTTATGCAATGTATTTCATAGAACTTTATGAACATATTTTCTTAATGAAATTAATACAGTTCTACTCAGAAGAATTTTCTGAATTTGCAAATGTCTTTGTTTTTACTGAAATTGATAGTTGACTGGACTGCTATGTCAGACAGCTGTCCAGGATAAATTTTCAAGTATAGAATTTTGAACTCATTTATAACTTAAAAGAAAGGTAATAGAATATAGATTAAAAATATATACAGATAAAGAATTAAAATGCTTATTCAGAATTGTTAGGATTTTCTGAAAGTTAGAACTTTGAGAAATTATTACGATAAAATTTTAAGACAGAAAATTTAGAGAAAATTCATAGGATATCTATAGAATTATCTAATAATTGTAATATACTTAGAATAATTATTAAAAATGTTTAACCAAGAAAAATTTAAATTAGAACCTTAACCAATCAAAAAGTGACAACTTAGGCTTTTCTAATGTCACTAAATTAAGCTAATTAGGCTTGGATTAAGAGATAAGTAAGACACTACCCCAAGGTTTTTGATAGTGAGGAATCCAATGGTGATGTTATTTTCTTCAAATTCTAATCACATTGTAAAATAATCAGCAGCCCTAATTACCTTCTAGAATTTTCTACAAACTTCTTGAAACTTTGACTTTTGGGGTAGGCAAGTGGCAAGTCACCAAGGCAAGCCTCCTTGGCTGTCCAAGTGGCTTGGTGACTGATTTCCCTTGGTCAATAAGGGTGGCTGGACGTGCAGGGGGCTGCTGGAACTGAAGGGAGAATTCAATTTAATTAATTACTTGATTTAAGAAACATTAAACTTAAGAAAAAGGAAAAAAGTCACAAAAGCTAACCTTTGCTCAAAACAGAACCGTAAGTTACTCCATAGCAGCTGCAGCTCCTTCATTTCAATTTCTTCTTAACTTCATCATTTCAACTCAAATTAAGAAACCAAACCATCCAAACTTCACCCTACCTCACATAATTCGGCTAGTAGAGAAAGAAATTGGAGAAAATCTCAAAAATTCCTACAAGACCAAGGAGTGAGGGAGAAAGGAATTCAAGGCTTTTTCTTCAATTAAAGAGTCTAAGGTAAGGATCTAGGCATTTAATTTCAATTAGAACCCTTGGAATTAGAAGAAAACATGTTGTAGGGATAGATTAAAATTTTGGCCTAGAATCATGAAAACTTGAAATTGATTTAGGGGTTTTGTGTTTTTGATGCTTGTGATTGAAATTCATGGATTGGAATGATGTTTGATTGAATTTTTAAGGTGTTGTAATGGTTGAAATTTGATTTGTTGAATTTTGATTGAAATTGTGATTTGATTGAATTTTGATTGGAATTGGAGTTTGTTGCTTTGGAAAATATGTTGAGAATGGTAGTGAGACCATTCGGCCAGCCCTAAATGCAAGGGATATTATGTGGAAATTTTTATAAAACCAAGGGCAAAATGGTCATTTTACATGTAGGGACACATTGGGTATTTTGGAAAAAGATTGAGGGCATTTTCGGAAATTATTAAAAATACTAATGTTATAATTTAAATTGCTTAAATTTTTGTATCCTTGTATGTGAATGTGTACAAATTATTTATTTGATTGTGATCATGAAAAAAATTCATTAGCATGAGTCTTTTTGGGGGATTTATAAAAGTATCAAATGAGAAAGAATTATGTTGACTAACCAGGACTGTGGTAGTCATGAGAATTGAGTTGATTTATGAGAAATGAATTGTTGACTAACCGAGATTACGGTAGTCATGTGAAATGAGAATGATTGAGAAAGGATTTTTGGGTTGAGTAGAATTTGTTAGACGGGACCGTATAATCTGTGATTATATAGTCTGTGGGGTGAAGGATATTGGCAATTCCACATGTGGCTGGAAACTGGACTGAGTTGCGGTCGTGGTAGCCTTCCGGGTATCATGATCTCCTAATTTTGTTTAGCTTATTCGCGTTTAGTAGGGGCTGATAGCTGAATTGCAGTACGTAATGGTAGGCCAGTTACTTACTAAACACTCAAAGGGGAAGTCTCCATGGAGCAGGGTCAAAATGAATTTGAGTCAAAAACTGCATTGCATAAATCATACTGCATTTAATTATGTGTGTAACTAATTAATTTGTTATGATATGTATTTGTTTGAAATTGTTTTAATTCTATGAGAAATTAAATGCCTGATCCGGTAATGCTGTCCCCAGATTCTAGGGGAGTGTGATTGCAGGTACTTGGAAGATTAATTAGAAGTCACAGATGCAGACATACTCCAGAGCTATAGGAATAGGGGTTTTTGGCTTTAGATACTTTTGTATTAATTAGAAAAAAATTTGTAATAGTATTTTCTGTAAATTTTAATAATGTAAATTATAAAGACAAACTTTAAACTTAATGGAATGTATTTATTTTATTTGTAAATTTTCGTGTTATGGATTTTATATAGAAATTAAGGAAAAAAAAAAGGGGTTACATTAGTGGTATCAGAGCTCTGGTTATGCATCTCTAGGATTTGTGAGTAATTGGTCTGTTATGTAATTTGCTGTGTTACTTTGATTGAAACTGGTTGTTTTATATGAATTGTTTGTTTTGATTGAAATTGGTTGTTTTCTATGAATTGGTTGCTTAGTTGTTTGTTAGGAATATTATAGGAATAAGGGTAGTAACTGGATCAAAGATTATTTTTTTTAGACAGGTAGAGATGTCAGGAAGAGGAAGAGGAAGAGGAAGACCAACTGCAAATCCCACAGTTGGAAATGATAATATAGCTGAGATGGCCAGAGCCATGAGGGATATGGCTAATGCAGTAACTCAGCAGACTGAGATGTTGGCTAATCAGACACTAGCTCAGCATCCACCTCCACTTGTTGACAGGACCACTTTAACAGATTTTAAGAGGCATGATCCACCTTACTTTAAGGGAGAGTATGATCCAGAGAAAGCTGAAGAGTGGATTCAGAATCTGGAGGATATTTTTGTGGCTATGGAGTGTCCTGATGAGAGAAGGGTAACACATGCAGCCTTTCAGTTACTGAGTGATGCTAAGTTGTGGTGGAAAGCTACTCAGAGGATGTGGGAGAACAGGGGAGAAGTGATCACCTGGGATATCTTCAAGACCTTGTTCCTTGAGAAATATTTTCCAGAGACTGTGAGACAAGCCAAAGAGGAAGAGTTTATCAGTTTGACTCAGGGAAGTATGAGTATTCTTGAATATACTTCTAAATTTGAATCTTTGGCCAAATATTCTAAATACTTGCAGATCACTGGAAATGAAGAATGGAAGTGTAGGAGGTATGAAAAAGGCTTGAGATATGAGATTAAGGAAGCCATAGTTCCATTGAGGATTGCTGAGTTCCCTGAATTAATGGATCAGTGCAAAGTAATTGAAGATATGAAAAGGGAGCAAAGATCCAAAATGGCGGGATATGCAAGTAGGAGTAGTTTTGGAAGAGGAGGTCCTATGATGAAAGGGAAAAATATTCAGCCTCAGAGACCATACAGTAGACCACCACCAGGGCGCTTTGGAGGAGGAGTAGGTACAGGTGGTTTTAGACCAATGGGAGGAGTAGGTGGGGCTGGAAATTTTCAAGGATCTCATTTGGTAGTTAAATGCTGGAAGTGTGGAAAGGGACATATGGCAAAGGATTGTCCTATAACTGGTCCTGTTTGCTTCAACTGTGGAAAACCAGGTCATGTATCTAGGGATTGTTATGCACCCAGAAGGGATCAGGCTGGTAGAGCTTTGCAGACCCAGAAACCTACAGCTAGTGGAAGAGTATTTACCTTGAGTGGTACTGAGGCTTCACGGTCTGCAGATGTTATTCAGGACAAGGGTCAAATGAAAGGTAAGTCCTTGACTGTGTTATTTGATTCAGGTGCTACCCATTCATTTATATCTGATGACTGTGTTGAGAATCCGAGCTTAGTTGTGTCACCATTACCTTATACTTTGCTTGTTTCTGTGCCTACATCTAAACCAATCCTAACCTCTCAAATATGTTTGAATTGTATGATAACCATCAGAGATAGACCATTTGTTGTGAATTTGATTTGTTTGCCTTTGACTAACCTTGATGTAATATTAGGAATGGATTGGTTAGCAGCCAACCATATTCTAATAGACTGTGCCTCTAAAGCTGTGATTTTCCCTGAACTTGATGTTTCTAGACTTAAACCTGTCCAACCCAAAGAAATATCATTTAAAAATGAAATTCAAAAATACATGTTATCATCTCTTAGAACTAAAGAAGATAAAATTGAAATTGACTATGTGCTAGTTGTAAATGAGTATCCTGAAGTTTTTCCTGATGATGTTCCTGGTTTACCTCCTGAGAGAGAGATAGAATTTAGCATTGACTTGATGCCTGGTACTAGACCAATCTCTATGCAACCCTATAGAATGGCACCATTGGAATTAACTGAATTAAAGAAACAATTGGAAGAGTTGCTAGAAAAACAGTTTATAAGACCTAGTGTGTCACCATGGGGAGCCCCAGTGTTATTAGTTAAAAAGAAAGATGGGGGATCTAGGTTATGTATAGATTATAGACAATTAAATAAAGTAACTATAAAGAATAAATATCCTTTACCTAGAATAGATGATTTAATGGATCAACTTAAGGGAGCAACAATTTTTTCTAAAATAGACTTAAGGTCTGGGTACCATCAAATTAGAGTTAAAAAGGAAGACATACCCAAGACTGCTTTTAGGACTAGATATGGACATTATGAATATCAAGTGATGCCATTTGGAGTAACTAATGCACCAGCCGTGTTTATGGATTATATGAATAGGGTGTTTAGACAATATTTAGATAATTTTGTAGTAGTATTTATAGATGACATATTAATATATTCTAAAAATAAAGAAGAACATGAAAATCATCTCAGAATAATATTAGAAACTTTAAAAGGTAGAAAATTATTTGCAAAGATGTCTAAATGTGAATTTTGGTTAGAGGAAGTAAAATTTTTGGGGCATGTAATTTCTAAAGAGGGCATAAGTGTAGATCCTTCTAAGGTAGAAGCGGTTTTGGAATGGGAGAGACCTAAAACAGTAACTGAGATTAGGAGTTTCTTAGGATTAGCTGGGTATTATAGAAGATTTATTGAAGGGTTTTCTAAGATAGCTGGACCATTAACTGAATTAACTAGGAAAAACCAACCTTTTGTGTGGAGTGAAAGTTGTGAGAAAAGTTTTCAAGAGTTGAAAGATAAATTGACTACCTCACCAGTTTTAATTTTACCTGACCCAAATGAACCTTATGATGTATATTGTGATGCTTCTTATCAAGGGTTAGGATGTGTGTTAATGCAGAATAGGAAAGTGGTAGCATATGTGTCTAGGCAGTTGAGACCACATGAGAGAAATTATCCTACACATGATTTAGAATTAGCTGCCATAGTTTTTGCTTTGAAAATTTGGAGACATTATTTGTATGGGTCTAAATTTAATGTGTATAGTGACCATAAGAGTTTAAAATATTTGTTTGATCAAAAGGAACTTAACATGAGACAAAGAAGATGGATGGAGTTTATTAAAGACTATGAATTTCAATTAATGTATCATCCAGGAAAAGCAAATGTAGTAGCAGATGCCTTAAGTAGGAAAATTGTACATGTGTCAACTATGATGATTAAAGAATTAGAATTAATAGAACAATTTAGAGATTTGAACTTGTGTACAGTTAGAGAAAAAGATAAAATTCAATTAGGAAGGATTACTATTGCTAATGATTTTTTGGAAGATATTAGGAAGAAACAAGATGTAGATACATTCATTCCAGAAAAGAAAGCATTAATAGGAACAGATAAAGTAAAAGAATTTAATTTGGGAACAGATGGAATTATTAGATTTAAAAATAAAATTTGTGTACCTAATAATCAAGAATTAAAAGAATTAATTTTAGAAGAAGGACATAAAAGTAAATTAAGTATTCACCCTGGAACTACAAAAATGTACAAAGATTTAAAAGAGATGTTTTGGTGGCCTAGGATGAAGAAAGATGTGGCAGAATATGTAGCTAGGTGCTTAACTTGTCAAAAAGCAAAGATTGAACATCAGAAACCCTCTGGCATGTTACAACCTTTAGAGATACCTGTGTGGAAGTGGGATAGTATATCAATGGATTTTGTAGTAGGATTACCAAGAACTAATAAAAATTGTGATTCTATTTGGGTAATTGTAGATAGATTAACTAAATCAGCACATTTTCTTCCAATAAATATTAGGTATTCTTTAGAAAGATTGGCTCAATTGTATATAAAAGAAATAGTTAAATTACATGGGGTACCTACTAGTATAGTATCAGATAGAGATCCTAGATTTGTTTCTAAATTTTGGAGAGAATTTCAGAAAGCCTTAGGAAGTAGACTACATCTTAGTTCAGCATACCACCCTCAGACAGATGGCCAAACAGAAAGAACCATTCAATCATTAGAAGATCTTTTGAGAGCTTGTACATTAGAAGAGAAAGGGAATTGGGAAGATATATTACCTTTAGTAGAATTTACATATAATAATAGTTATCATTCTAGTATAGGTATGGCTCCCTATGAAGCATTGTATGGTAGGAAATGTAGGACACCTTTGGTATGGTATCAGGATGGTGAGAATCTTTTGATAGGTCCAGACATTATTCAGCAAACCACTGAGAAAGTAAAATTTATTCAGGAGAAAATGAAAACTGCACAGAGTAGACAGAAAAATTATGCAGATAAAAGAAGAAAACCTTTGGAATTTCAAGAAAGTGAACATGTCTTTTTGAAAGTCACACCAACAACTGGGGTTGGCAGAGCAATAAAGTCTAAGAAACTAACTCCTAAATTTATTGGACCTTACCAAATTCTCAGAAAAATTGGACCTATGGCCTATCAAATAGCCTTACCACCCTTTTTGTCAAACCTCCATGATGTGTTCCATGTGTCACAACTAAGACAGTACATCTCAGATCCTTCACATGTCATTGAACCTGATCAAATACAGGTAAAGGAAAACCTAACATTTGAAACAAAGCCTGTTAAGATTGAGGACAGAAGGATTAAGTACCTGAGAGGTAAAGAAATTTCTCTGGTTAAGGTTATTTGGGATGATATCAGAGGTGATGCTACATGGGAGTTAGAGGAGAAAATGCGAGAAGCATATCCTCATTTGTTTGTATAGTTATTTAGTTGTATAGTTGTATGGTTGTATAATTGTATTAGAAATTTCGAGGACGAAATTTTTATTAGTAGGGGAGAATTGTAACATCCTCATTTTTACTATTTGTATGCATTTATATATGTACATTATGAACACTTATGCAATGTATTTCATAGAACTTTATGAACATATTTTCTTAATGAAATTAATACAGTTCTACTCAGAAGAATTTTCTGAATTTGCAAATGTCTTTGTTTTTACTGAAATTGATAGTTGACTGGACTGCTATGTCAGACAGCTGTCCAGGATAAATTTTCAAGTATAGAATTTTGAACTCATTTATAACTTAAAAGAAAGGTAATAGAATATAGATTAAAAATATATACAGATAAAGAATTAAAATGCTTATTCAGAATTGTTAGGATTTTCTGAAAGTTAGAACTTTGAGAAATTATTACGGTAAAATTTTAAGATAGAAAATTTAGAGAAAATTCATAGGATATCTATAGAATTATCTAATAATTGTAATATACTTAGAATAATTATTAAAAATGTTTAACCAAGAAAAATTTAAATTAGAACTTTAACCAATCAAAAAGTGACAACTTAGGCTTTTCTAATGTCACTAAATTAAGCTAATTAGGCTTGGATTAAGAGATAAGTAAGACACTACCCCAAGGTTTTTGATAGTGAGGAATCCAATGGTGATGTTATTTTCTTCAAATTCTAATCACATTGTAAAATAATCAGCAGCCCTAATTACCTTCTAGAATTTTCTACAAACTTCTTGAAACTTTGACTTTTGGGGTAGGCAAGTGGCAAGTCACCAAGGCAAGCCTCCTTGGCTGTCCAAGTGGCTTGGTGACTGATTTCCCTTGGTCAATAAGGGTGGCTGGACGTGCAGGGGGCTGCTGGAACTGAAGGGAGAATTCAATTTAATTAATTACTTGATTTAAGAAACATTAAACTTAAGAAAAAGGAAAAAAGTCACAAAAGCTAACCTTTGCTCAAAACAGAACCGTAAGTTACTCCATAGCAGCTGCAGCTCCTTCATTTCAATTTCTTCTTAACTTCATCATTTCAACTCAAATTAAGAAACCAAACCATCCAAACTTCACCCTACCTCACATAATTCGGCTAGTAGAGAAAGAAATTGGAGAAAATCTCAAAAATTCCTACAAGACCAAGGAGTGAGGGAGAAAGGAATTCAAGGCTTTTTCTTCAATTAAAGAGTCTAAGGTAAGGATCTAGGCATTTAATTTCAATTAGAACCCTTGGAATTAGAAGAAAACATGTTGTAGGGATAGATTAAAATTTTGGCCTAGAATCATGAAAACTTGAAATTGATTTAGGGGTTTTGTGTTTTTGATGCTTGTGATTGAAATTCATGGATTGGAATGATGTTTGATTGAATTTTTAAGGTGTTGTAATGGTTGAAATTTGATTTGTTGAATTTTGATTGAAATTGTGATTTGATTGAATTTTGATTGGAATTGGAGTTTGTTGCTTTGGAAAATATGTTGAGAATGGTAGTGAGACCATTCGGCCAGCCCTAAATGCAAGGGATATTATGTGGAAATTTTTATAAAACCAAGGGCAAAATGGTCATTTTACATGTAGGGACACATTGGGTATTTTGGAAAAAGATTGAGGGCATTTTCGGAAATTATTAAAAATACTAATGTTATAATTTAAATTGCTTAAATTTTTGTATCCTTGTATGTGAATGTGTACAAATTATTTATTTGATTGTGATCATGAAAAAAATTCATTAGCATGAGTCTTTTTGGGGGATTTATAAAAGTATCAAATGAGAAAGAATTATGTTGACTAACCAGGACTGTGGTAGTCATGAGAATTGAGTTGATTTATGAGAAATGAATTGTTGACTAACCGAGATTACGGTAGTCATGTGAAATGAGAATGATTGAGAAAGGATTTTTGGGTTGAGTAGAATTTGTTAGACGGGACCGTATAATCTGTGATTATATAGTCTGTGGGGTGAAGGATATTGGCAATTCCACATGTGGCTGGAAACTGGACTGAGTTGCGGTCGTGGTAGCCTTCCGGGTATCCTGATCTCCTAATTCTGTTTAGCTTATTCGCGTTTAGTAGGGGCTGATAGCTGAATTGCAGTACGTAATGGTAGGCCAGTTACTTACTAAACACTCAAAGGGGAAGTCTCCATGGAGCAGGGTCAAAATGAATTTGAGTCAAAAACTGCATTGCATAAATCATACTGCATTTAATTATGTGTGTAACTAATTAATTTGTTATGATATGTATTTGTTTGAAATTGTTTTAATTCTATGAGAAATTAAATGCCTGATCCGGTAATGTTGTCCCCAGATTCTAGGGGAGTGTGATTGCAGGTACTTGGAAGATTAATTAGAAGTCACAGATGCAGACATACTCCAGAGCTATAGGAATAGGGGTTTTTGGCTTTAGATACTTTTGTATTAATTAGAAAAAAATTTGTAATAGTATTTTCTGTAAATTTTAATAATGTAAATTATAAAGACAAACTTTAAACTTAATGGAATGTATTTATTTTATTTGTAAATTTTCGTGTTATGGATTTTATATAGAAATTAAGAAAAAAAAAAAAAAGGGTTACAGTAGTCATGTATTTGAAAAAATGATTGAGATTATGAACAGAGAACTGTGTTGACTGACCGGAATGCGGTAGTCATGTATTTGAAAAGATGATTGAGAATATGAATAGAGAATATGATAGTCCTGAGAAATGGGTGAGCAGAGTAAGTTAGACAGGACTGTATAGTCTGTGATTATATAGTCTGTGGGGTGAAGGATATTGGCAATTCCACATGTGGCTGGAAACTGGACTGAGTTGCGGTCGTGGTGGCCTTCCGGGTATCCTGATCTTCTAATTCTGTCTAGTTTATTCGCGTTTAGTAGGGGCTGATAGCTGAATTACAGTGCGTAATGGTAGGCCAGTTTCTTACTAAACACTCAAAGGGGAAGTCTCCATGGAGCAGGGTCAAAATGATTTTGAGTCAAAAAAATGAATTTGAGTCAAAAACTGCATTTGCATAAATCATACTGCATTTAATTATGTGTGTAACTAATTAATTTGTTATGATATGAATTTGTTTGAAATTGTTTTAATTGTATGAGAAATTAAATGCCTGATCCGGTAATGCTGTCCCCAGATTCTAGGGGAGTGTGAATTGCAGGTGTCTGAAGATATAGTTAAATGATGAAGATGCAGAAATTCCAGAGCATATAGGATGGGACTATTTTGGGTAGACAATAATTTGTAGTACTTAGAATTATTTTGTAACAGTGTTTATATAAATTTTAATTATGTAAATTACAGAACATATTTTGGATTGTAAGAGAACGTATCAGAACTTTGAAATAAATATATAAAATAAATTAAATAGTTAAATTATGTTTTATAAGAAAAGGGGGTTACATTAGTGGTATCAGAGCTCTGGTTATGCATCTCTAGGACTTGCGAGTAGTGGGTCTATTAGGTGTTTTGCTGTGTTACCCTGATTATAATTGTTTGTTTGTTAAGAATATTATGGGGAAAAGCATAGTAACTAGATCTGAAATTTTAAGACATGTATAAATGAGAAGAGGAATGCTAGTTATAAATCCTAGAGTTGAAAGCAATAGTATAACTGAGATGGCAGAAAGGAAGAAAGGAAATCTTGATAGAGTTGTGAGGGTGCACACTCAGGACTCAGTCGAGATGACTTTCCCTCCTAATGCTAAATTTTTATTATTATTAGTGTAACATCCCGAAAATTACAACCCAATAAGTATGAACGTGAGAGATTTAATTAGAAATTTTCTTGTTGGGGAGAATTGTAACACTGTGATTTTTCGTAACGTGTATTAAGGGTTTGATAAATACCATAAAAGGAAATTAAATTTAAATTTATAGTGTTATTGTGAGATTTTTGGAACATTTACGTAAGTTCCGTAAGTTGACGAAAAAAAAAGGGAAGGGGGTGTACTTAGAGGAATGGTGGTGCAGATAGCAAAATATCAAAATTTATACTCCCTCTTAGCGTGAACGACTTGGCTTCTTTCATTCATTTTTTCATTTTCCTTTCATCCGCTGTCTTCTCCCTGCTCCTGTAAATATTCTGTATCTTCTCTTTAATATTTGAGCATCCAAATCAAAGTTTCTACCGATTAAAATTGGATATATCATAGAGGGAGACTAGAGCTTCAAAATCAACCGATTGGATTTCGATTTCATCGAGGTATGGAGGGGTTTCTTTTTTTCTCCTAAGCTATTTCCTTATTTTCTTGTTAAATATGGATTGTGGCTGTTGTTGATGGTATGTAAATAATTTTGAAAACCCGAAATAAGCTACTTGTGATTTGGGTCCTGTGACTGTCTGGATTTTTCGTCTCGGTTTTCGTGCAGGTTTTTGAGGATGTAAATACATTTTCTTATGTTTTGATGCCTCTGGATATCATGGTTTTTTTTTCAGATTTTTTTTGAGCACTGTAACTATTTTTACCGGAATTATTTTTAAAAACTGTTGATTCTGAGAATGAGACTGTTTTGATTTTTACAAGAATTTTGGGACATGATTTTGGAAAACTGGAACCATGAGTTCATTTTATGCATCATGAGGGTCATCTCTGAATTTTTGTAAGGTCAGAAAAGCCTGGGAAGTATTTTTAGTGATTTAATGTTGGAAAAACCGAAAAGCTGGACAGTAGAGAAATTAAATGTAGAAAATTACTTTTTGTGAGAATTTGGTCTTGAGAAAATTTAGTAATACTGTTCTGACCATGTGGAATATCCATGGATTTTCTCAGAATTTTGTAAGTACCTTTTGTAATTAATTACATTTTCTTATTGAAAACTGTGTTCTGGAGAAATAATGATTTGGAAATTCAAAAAAGGTATTTTTGGTGGATTTTTGGTACTGAGGAAATTATATGTAATGGTCCACATGTTGGAGATATTCTCTGTAAAATTTCACATAAAACGAATTTGATATGTTATTTTCTAAAAATATGAAATTGTGTTTGACAGAGTATGTCCAGCCACTGTTTTTAATTCAAAAATAATATTTGTGGGTTGAATTTTCGTGAGATAAATTTATATGATGAAATATGAATGATGTATAGTTTCTCTGTAAAATCTCATGAAATTTCAAATTGATATGATGCATCAAATAATTTTTGGTGTGTGTGTACAGCTCTATGTGTCCACATGAAATTTAATTATATTAATTGTGTATTTGGTTTTAATGCCTTTAATTGTACTTGTTAAGGAATAATTTCACCTAAAAAGGGAAGTTTCCATAGAAATATGAATGCAATGATTTGTGATGATTGAGTTTGAGTTATTGGATTATTGGTTATTAATGATTGTTCTGTTATTAATTGTGAATTGGAGACCGGGAGGAATGTGATCCTCGGGCAAAGAGTGCTGGAATTTGTTGTGCATGTGAATTGCTTGTATCAGTGAGATCTTATATTCAGAGAGAAATATTTGGGAGAAAAATCCTAAAATTTAAAGAAGACAAAGGAGAAAAGGAGAAAAAAGATTCAAGGTAAGGGAAGCTTCCTTGTGATTTATATTTTCAGTTTAAGTGTGGTTGAGAGTTAGGGGGCTCAATCACATATAGCATGCCTGCCCCTTTTGCTGTTTATGTTGAGTTGATTGGTGGTTGAATTTAAAATTGATGAAAAATGGGTATTTGATTCTCCTGGCAGTGGCTGTGTGAGTGTGTATGGACTGATTGTTTTTGTTTTTGATTCTCTAAATTACTTGGAAAGGCTCCTAAAACAAAGGAAACCATGCCCAAATTTTCTTGAAATTGATTTTGGGTTTTAATATAATTGATATTAGAAGCTTGAAATAATTGTTTGGAACCATGTTTGATTGATTGGATGATGTGTTGTGATGGATTGAAATTTATTGGTCGGTTTGTTGTTGGATTGAAATTGCTTGATTTGGCTTGATTGTGTTGTGAATGATGTTGAAAATTGTTGAATGTTTATATTTTTGTAGGTGATTGTTTAAAATTACTTATTTAATTGTGATTATTAACATATTGCATATGCATGAGTCTTTTTGGGGTATTTATAAAGATTCAAGTGAAAAATAATTGATGTTGGCTAACCGGGACTGCGGTAGCCATGAAATGAAAAAAAAGAAAAGAAAGAAAAGAAAAGAAAAGAAAGAAAAGAAAAGAAAGAAAAGAAAGAATAAATGTTGACTAACCGGGACTGCGGTAGTCATGAGAAACAAGTTGATATATGAGAAATGATTTTGTTGACTAACCGGGACTGCGGTAGTCATGAGAAACAAGTTGATATATGAGAAATGATTTTGTTGACTAACCGAGACTGCGGTAGTCATGTGAAATGAATATGATTTGATAATTGAATCTTTGGGGTGAGCAGAATAAGTTAGACAGGGCTGTATAGTCTGTGATTATATAGTCTGTGGGGTGAAGGATATTGGCAATTCCATATGTGGCTGTAATCTGGACAGAGATGCGGTCGTGGTGGCCTTCCGGGTATCCTGATCTCCTAATTCTGTTTAGTTTATTCGCGTTTAGTAGGGGCTGATAGCTGAATTGCAGTATGTAATGGTAGGCCAGTTACTTACTAAACACTCAAAGGGGAAGTCTCCATGGAGCAGGGTCAAAATGATTTTTGAGTCAAAACTGCATTTGCATAAATCATACTGCAATTGTTTTAATTGTGTGACTTATGATGTTATGACTCATTGTGATTAGTGGTGATGGTGTATGTGGTTGATCTTGTTGATGATTCATGTTATAAATATGTTTATGAACTAAGTTTTGTATAACATTTTCAGTTATTATATATAGTATTTTGAAGTATACAAAATCTAGTTTTTCGTCCTTTTCCTTAATAATTGGAAATTCACTTATTTTCTTATATGTATAGTTTTGTTTGGTAAGCTTACCCTTGCAATGTTTGCACATGTGGTTCGTGCCTGTGATGATCTCGGACATCGTGTTCGGGGGAGCAGATGGTTTTTAGGTGGATCTTTCTCTTGGAGAGTTTGTGGATAGAGCATACGAGGGATTGAAGACATTATCATTTCTTTCCATTTCTTTGTTTGGTCTTATGTATAAAATGAACCAGTTAGGGGTATTATGTATTTATCATGTGAAAAGATGTATGTACACATAGTTTTATTTAGTTAAGTTTTGTATAAGAGATATTTATAAATTAAGCTTTAATTTTTATCTGTCAGTTTTGGGAATCGCGGAAAAAAAAATTATCCAATATTTTATCAATAAACTAATTAGAGAGTTTTTAAAATTTAATGAAATAAAATCTTTAGTATAACAAATCTGTAACGAAGATGGGTCGTTACAATTAGTATTATCCAAGTTGGGTTATTTTCCATGTTTCTTATTTCGTGAATTTAAGAATTATAATCTTGAGTTAGTAGAGGAAGGAGATCCAAAGATCTGAGTTCATAGATCAAGGTTGAGAATAAAGGTTCAAATATTTGAGTTTATAGTATAAGGATGAGTTTGACAAAGGAAAGAAAATAAAGTTTTGAAGGCTGAAACAGTGTATCGTAGTATAAATTTGTCGCAGGATTGATATCTTAACTATTAGGACTTGAAATTTTGTGTTTTGGACATGATTTAGAACCAAAATAGTGCATTTTTCTGGTGCAGTAAAATAGCCTGCGGGTGTAACATTGTTAAATTACATTCCCATGGTGTAAGTGGTGATTTAAGGCTTGTATAATTGGGGTTATCAATGATCCATGTTATATGACTTAGTGGGTAGGTATAAGTGAAGGTTCTTGATGGTTAAACCTTGATTAAGAGAGTAGAATAAGACCCAAATGCTAAGTTAGTAGCAGTTGTCCTAAGAATTTTTTTTAAAAAGTTAAGGATGTTAATTACGTTTAAATTACCCTATACTTTGCTTGTTTATGCGCCTACTTCTAAACCAATCCTAACCTTTAAAATATATATGAATTGTATTATAACCATCCGAAATAGACCAATTGTTGTGAACTTGAGTTAGTTGCTTTTAATTGACCTTAATGTGATATTAGGAATGAATTATTTAGCAGTCAACCATATTCTAATAGATTGTGCCTCTAAAACCCTGATTTTTCCTGAACCTGATGTTTCTAGACTTAAGCCTGTCAAACCTAAAGAAATATCATTTAAAAATGAAATTCAAAAATACATATTATCATCTCTTGAAACTAAGGAAGATAAAAAAATTGAAATAGACTCTGTGCCAGTTGTAATCCTGAAGTTCTTCTGATGATGTGCCTTGTTTGCTCTTGAAAGGGAATTAGAATTTAGTATAGATTTGATGCCTGGTATTAGACCAATTTTTATGCAACCATATAGGAGGTCACCATTGGAATTAGCTAAGTTAAAGAAATAATTGGAAGAATTATTAGAAAAACAGTTTATAAGACCTAGTGTGTCACCATGGGGAGCCCCAGTATTATTAGTTTAAAAGAAAGATGGAGGATCTAGGTTATATGTAGATTATAGACAATTAAATAAAGTAACTATAAAGAAGAAATATCTTTTACCTAGAATAGATGATTTAATGGATCAACTTAAAGCAGTAACAATTTTATCTAAAATAGATTTAAGGAATGGGTATCATCAAATTAGAGTTAGAAAGAAGGATATACCCAAGATTACTTTTAGGACTAGGTATGGGCATTATGAATATCAAGTGATGCCATTTGGAGTGACTAATGCCCCAGCAGTATTTATGAATTAGATGGATAATGTGTTTAGACCATACTTAGATCCTTTTGTAGTAGTATTTATAGATGATATATTAATATATTCTAAAAATAAAGAAGAACATGAAAATCATCTTAAAATAACATTGCAAACTTTGAAAGATAGAAAATTATATGCTAAATTGTTTAAGTGTGAATTTTGGTTGGAGGAAGTAAAATTTTTAGGAGATGTAATTTCTAAAGATGGAATAAGTATGGATCTTTCTAAGGTAGAAGCAGTTTTAGAATGGGAAAGGTCTAAAACAGTAACTGAGATTAGGAGTTTCTTAGGATTGGCTGGATATTATAGAAAATTTATTGAAGGATTTTCTAAGATAGCTGGACCCTTAATAGAATTTTATTTGGAGTGAGAGTTGTGAGAAAATTTTCCAAGAATTGAAACATAAATTGACTACCTCAATAGTTTTAGTTTTACCCAACCCAAATGAATCCTATGAGGTATACTCTGATGTTTCATCTCTAGGGTTAGGATGTGTGTTGATGTAAAATAGGAAAGTGGTAGCTTATGCATCTAGGCGGTTGAAATCATATGAGAGAAATTATCCTACTCATGATTTGGAGTTAGCAGCTATAGTTTTTACTTTGAAGATTTGGAGACATTATTTATATGGATCTAGATTTAATGTATATAGTGACCATAAGAGTTTAAAATATTTGTTTGATTAAAAGGAATTGAATATGAGACAAAGAATATGGATGGAGTTTATTAAGGATTATGATTTTCAGTAATGTATCATTCAGGAAAAGCTAATGTAGTAGCAGATGCTATAACTAGGAAAATTGTACATAGGTCAACCATGATGATTAAAGAATTAGAATTAGTAGAACAATTTAGAGATTTGAATTTATGTACATTAGGAAAAGGATAAAAAGAAAAATTCAATTAGGAATGATTATTATCACTAATGAATTTTTGAAAGAAATTAGGAAGAAACAAGATGTAGATGAATTTAAAAAAAAAAAAAGGATTAATAAGAACAGATAAAGTAAAAGGATTTAATTTAGGAATAGATGGAATTATTAGATTTAAAAATAGAATTTGTATACCTAATAATCAAGAATTAAAGGAATTAATTTTGGAAGAAGGACACAAAAGTAAATTAAGTATTCACCTTGGAACTACAAAAATATATAAAATTTAAAGGAAATGTTTTGGTGGCCTAGGATGAAGAAAGATGTGGTAGAATATGTAACTGGATGTTTAACATGTCAGAAAGCAAACATTGAACATCAAAAACCATTTGGCATGTTACAACCTTTGGAGATATCTGTAAATAAATGGTATAGTATATCAATGGACTTGGTGGTAGGATTACCTATGACAAATAAGAATTTTGATACTAATTGGGTAAATATGGATAGATTAACTAAATCAACACATCTTCTTCCAATAAATATTAGGTATTATTAGAAGACTTCTTAAGAGCTTGTACATGGGAAGAAAAAGAAAATTGAGAAGATATATGACCTTTAAGATATATGACCTTTAGTAGAAATCTTATATAGAAATAATTACCAATCTAGTATAGGTATGGTTTCCTATGCAGCTTTATAAGGCAGAGAATGTAGGACATCACTGGTACAATATCAGGAGAGTGAGAAATTATTGATAAAGCCAAACATCATTCAGTAAACAATTGAATAATTAAAATTTACTCAAGAGAAAATGGAAACTACACAGAGCCAACAGAAAAGTTATGCATATAAAAGAAGAATATTCTAAAAATCTTTATATAATTATATTAGAAATTTCGAGGACGAAATTTTTATTAGTAGGGGAGAACTGTAACACCCTAAATTTTTATTTTACTATTTATAAATAATTTTCTATAAATGTTATAGGAAATTATGTACTGTATTTTATAGAAAACTTATGTACATATTTTCATAATAAATATTATACATTTCTATTCAGTAAATTTTTTTGAGTCTTTTGATATCTTTATTTTAGTTTAAATTGATTGTTGACTGGACAGTTGTGTTAGGCAGCTGTCCAGGATAAATTTTCCACTGTAGAATTTTAGAGTAAATTGTATCTTAATAAAAAGACAATTGAATGTAGATTTAAAATATATACGGTTGAGGAGTTAAATTGACAGTTGACTGGACAGTTATGTCAGGCAGCTGTCCAGGATAAGTTTTCAACTGTAGAATTTTAGGATAATCTGTACCTCAATAAAAAGGTAATTGAATGTAGATTTAATATATATACAGTTAAAGGATTAAAATGCTAGTTTCGAATTACTAGAAATTTCTGAGAGTTAGAACTCTGATAAATTATTACGGTAAAATCTTAAGATAGAAAATTAAGATAGAATTTATATGACATCTATGGAATATTCTATTAATTATAACATACTTAGAATAATTATTAAAATTGTTTAACTAAGAAAAATAAAATTACAAACTCTTAGCCAATCAAATTGTGACAAATTGACATTTCTAGAGTGATAAAATTAAGCTAATTAGACCTTGATTCAGAGATCAGTAAGACACTACCCCAAGGTTTTTGACAGTGAGGAATTCAATGGTGGTGTTATTTTCCTCAAATTCTAATTAGTTTGTAAAATAATTAAAAAGCTCCACAATATTCTAGAAAAATCCATATTTTTCCTACAATTTTTGACTTTTGGAACACTTGGTTGGCTAGTCTCCTAAGGCAACTATTTTGGCCGTCCAAGTGGACTGTGATTTTGGCCAAATGGACTGCCTTGGGCAGCTTCAGCTGGACGTGAGATTGCTCTTAAAATGGGTGAAGAAAATTTTTTCTATAAATACATAAGTAATCAAGCAAAATTGAAAAAAAAAAAAACCTAGCTTTCTCTACATCAAAACCGTGAGCTTAAAGACCAGCTGCAGCCCTCTCCATTTCACTTCTTCTTAACATCTATTTCACTTCATCTTAGCTTCTAAATTCAAGAAAGAAACCAATCCTAATCTCACCTACATCCACAAATATTCGGTCAAATAGAAGGAAATTGGGAGAAAAGCTTAGAAAATTCAAGAAGACAAGGTAGAAGGGAGAAAAGAGATTCAAGGGTTCCTACATCAAACTAAGGATTCTAGGTAAGGATCTTGGCATTTAATTTCAATTTAAACCAATTGGAGTTAATAGAAACATGTTCTTAGGTCTAATTTCAAGATTTGATCAAGATTCAATAAAAGATGAAATTGATTTAGGGCTTTTAGATGATTGATGTTAGAAGCTTGAAATTGTTGTTTGAATCCATGTTTGATTGAATTCATGATGTGTTGTGATGGATTGGAATTAATTGATTGACTTGTTCTTGATTGGAAATTGAAATTTGTTCTTGATTGAGATTTCTTGATTTGGTTGATTATTGATTGGAAAGTTGCTTGGTTGTTTTGGAAATGTTGTTGGAAATGTGAAGGAGGCCATACGGCCATGATGAGAATGATAGGGATATCATGTGGAATTTTTCAAATGACCAAGGGTAAAATAGTCATTTCACATGTAGGGACACATTGGGAATTTTAGAAAAAGTTTAAGGGCATTTTCGGCAATAATTAAAAAGTATAAGGGTAATTAGGTAATTTCACATTTAGAGGATACAATTGGAATTGTATAAAAAGATTGAGGTTAATTAGGTAATTTCACATTTAGAGGATACAATTGGAATTGTATAAAAAGTTGTTCATATTCTGCTCACAGACTATATAATCACAGACTATACAGTCCTGTCTAACTTACTCTGCTCACCCATTTCTCAGGACTATCATATTCTCTGTTCATAATCTCAATCATCTTTTCAAATACATGACTACCGCAGTCCGGTCAGTCAACACAGTTCTCTGTTCATAATCTCAATCATATTTTCAAATACATGACTACCGCAGTCCGGTCAGTCAACACAGTTCTCTGTTCATAATCTCAATCATATTTTCAAATACATGACTACCGCAGTCCGGTCAGTCAACACAGTCCTGGAAATCAATTCCCCCATAAATACTCATTTCTCATTTGAAATCTTTGTATTTTCTAAGAACTCAAGCTTATGCAATATGACAATGATGCTAATAAACAAATAATTAATATTAAGCAATCACATAAAAATTATAAAAATTCACTATTAGGTAAAGTTACTAAAATACCCTTAATCTTTTCTAGAATTCCATCTATGTCCTAAATTTTTAAATGACCAAATTACCCTTGCTCTTTTTCAAAAATTCCCATTTTGTCCCTACATGTAAAATGACCATTTTGCCCTTGATTTTACAAAAATTTCCACATAATATCCCTTGCATTTAGGGCTGGCCGAATGGTCTCACTACCATTCTCAACATATTTTCCAAAGTAACAAACTCCAATTCCAACCAAAATTCAATCAAATCACAAATTCAATCAAAATTCAACAAACCAAATTTCAACCATTACAACACCTTAAAAATTCAATCAAACATCATTCCAATCCATGAATTTCAATCACAAGCATCAAAAACACAAAACCCCTAAATCAATTTCAAGTTTTCATGATTTTAGGTCAAAAATTGAATTTAACCCTACAACATGTTTTCTTCTAATTCCAAGGGTTCTAATTGAAATTAAATGCCTAGATCCTTACCTTAAACTCTTTAATTGAAGAAAAAGCCTTGAATTCCTTTCTCCCTCACTCCTTGGTCTTGTAGGAATTTTTGAGATTTCCTCCAATTTCTTTTCCTTTTTGCCGATTAGCTTAGGGTTTAGGGAGTTTGGATGGTTTGGTTTCTTAATTTGAGATGAGATGATGAAGTTAAGATGAAATTGAAATGAAAACTGCAGCTGCTGGGTTTGGAGACTCATGGTTCTGTTTTTGAGTTTTTGGTGATTTTTTTCTCCTTTTACTTAAGTTAAATGCTTCTAAAAAAATTTTATTAACCAAATTGGACTTTGCCTTCAAGTCCAGCTGCTGCCTGCACTTGCCAAGCCTTTCCAGCCCACTTGGACAGCCAAGGAGTTCCAAGTCACTTGCCTACCCCAAAAGTCAACATTTCAAGCACTTTGTAGAAAATTCTAGAAGGTAATTAGGGCTGCTAATTATTTTACAATGTGATTAGAATTTGAAGAAAATAACATCACCAATGGATTCCTCACTATCAAAAACCTTGGGGTAGTGTCTTACTTATCTCTTAATCCAAGCCTAATTAGCTTAATTTAGTGACATTAGAAAAACCTAAGTTGTCACTTTTTGATTGGTTAAGGTTCTAATTTAAATTTTTCTTGGTTAAACATTTTTAATAATTATTCTAAGTATATTACAATTATTAGATAATTCTATAGATATCCTATGAATTTTCTCTAAATTTTCTGTCTTAAAATTTTACCGTAATAATTTCTCAAAGTTCTAACTTTCAGAAAATCCTAACAATTCTGAATAAGCATTTTAATTCTTTATCTGTATATATTTTTAATCTATATTCTATTACCTTTCTTTTAAGTTATAAATGAGTTCAAAATTCTATACTTGAAATTTTATCCTGGACAGCTGTCTGACATAGCAGTCCAGTCAACTATCAATTTCAGCAAAAACAGAGACATTTACAAATTCAGAAAATTCTTCTGAGTAGAACTGTATTAATTTCATTAAGAGAATATGTACATAAGGTTTCTATAAAATATAGTGCATAAATGTTAATAATATACATATATAAATGCGTACAATTAATAAAATGAGGATGTTACAATTCTCCCCTACTAATAAAAATTTCGTCCTCGAAATTTCTAATACAAATATATAACCATACAACTATACAACAAAATAACTATACAAACAAATGAGGATATGTTTCTTTCATTTTTTCCTCTAACTCCCATGTAGCATCACCTCTGATATCATCCCAATTAACCTTAACTAGAGAAATTTCTTTACCTCTCAGATACTTAATCCTTCTGTCCTCAATCTTAATAGGCTTTGTTTCAAATGTTAGGTTTTCCTTTCTCTTCTAATGTACAGGCTCTTAAGAGATCTTCTAATGTCCGAATAGTCCTTTTTGTTTGACCATCAATCTTAGGGTGTTATACTAAACTAAGATATAATTTTACTTCTTAAAGCTTTCTGAAAATCTTTCCAAAAATTTAAAAACAAAGCTAGGGTCTTTATTACACTCTATACTAGTAGGTACTCCAGAAAATCTAATTATTTCCTTTAAGTACAATTAAGCTAATTTTTCTAAATTAAGCTAATCTTTCTAAAGAATACATAATATTTATTGAAAGCAAAATGTACTAATTTAGTTAATCTATCTACAATTACTCAAATGGTATCAAAATTCCTATGTGTTCTAGGTAATCCTACCACAAAATCCATTGATATACTATTTCGTTTCCATATAGGAATCTCTAAAGGATGTAACAGATCAAAGGGTTTCTGATATTCAATCTTTGCTTTCTAACATGTTAAACATCTAGCCACATATTGTGCTACATCTCTCTTCATCCTAGACCACCAAAACATTCCCTTTAAATCTTTATATATTTTTGTTGTTCTAGGATGAATACTAAGTTTACTTTTGTGCCCTTCCTTCAAAATTAATTCCTTAAATTCTTGATTATCAGGTACACAAATTCTATTTTTAAATCTAATAATTCCATCTGTTCCTACGTTAAATTCTTTTACTTTATTTGTTCCTATTAATGCTTTCTTTTCTTGAATAAATATATCTACATCTTGTTTCTTCTTAATTTCTTCCAAAAATTCATTAGTGATGGTAATAATTCCAAATGGAATTTTATCCTTTTTCCTAACTGTACATAGATTTAAATCTCTAAATTATTCTATTAACTCTAATTCTTTAATCCTCATAGTTGACATATGCACAATTTTCCTACTTAAAGCATCTTCTACTACATTAGCCTCTCTTGGATGATACCTTAATTGAAAAATCATAATCTTTAATAAACTCCATCCATCTTCTTTTTCTCCTTTCCAATTTTTTTTTTTTTTAAACAAATAATTTAAACTCTTATGATCACTATATACATCAAATATTGATCCATATAAATAATGTCTCCAAATCTTCAAAGCAAAAACTATAGCTACTAACTCCAAATCATGAGTAGGATAATTTCTCTCATGTGATTTCAACCGCCTAGATGCATAAGCTACCACTTTCCTATTTTACATCAACACACATCTTAACCCTAGAGATGAAACATCACAGTATACCTCATAGGATTCATTTGGGTCGGGTAAAACTAAAACTAGTGAGGTAGTCAATTTATGTTTCAATTCTTGGAAAATTTTCTCAAAACTCTCACTCCAAATAAAATTATATTAAGGGTCCAGCTATCTTAGAAAATCCTTCAATCAATCTTCTATAATATCCATCAAATCCTAAGAACTACTAATCTCAGTTACTGTCTTAGGCCTTTCCTATTCTAAAACTGCTTCTACCTTAGAAAAATCTACACTTATTCCATCTTTAGAAATTACATGTCCTAAAATTTTCACTTCCTCCAACCAAAATTCACACTTAGACAATTTAGCATATAATTTTCTATCTTTTAAAATTTGCAATGTTATTCTAAGATGATTTTCATGTTCCTCTTTATTTTTAGAATATATTAATATATCATCTATAAATACTACTACAAAATGATCTAAGTATGGTCCAAACACCCTATTCATATAATCCAACACTGTTGGGGCATTAGTCACTCCAAATGGCATCACTTGATATTCATAATGTCCATATCTAGTCCTAAAAGCAGTCTTGGGTATATCCTCCTTTTTACTGTAATTTGTTGGTACCCAGACCTTAAATCTATTTTAGAGAAAATTGTTGCTCCTCTAAATTGGTCCATTAAATCATTTATTCTAGGTAAAGGATATTTATTCTTTATAGTTACTTTATTTAATTTTCTATAATCTACACATAACCTAGATCCTCCATCTTTCTTTTTAACTAATAATACTGAGCTCACCATATGGACACACTAGGCCTTACAAACTGTTTTTCTAATAATTCTTCCAATTGTTTCTTTAACTCAATTAATTTCAATAATGACATTCTATATGGTTGCATAGAAATTGGTCTAGTATCAAGCATCAAATCTATACTAAATTCTATTTCTCTTTCAGGACGCAAACCAGAAACATCATTAGGAAAAACTTCAGGATACTCATTTACAACTAGCACAGAGTCAATTTCAATTTTTATCTTCTTTAGTTCCAAGATATGATAACATGTATTTTTGAATTTCACTTTTAAATGATATTTCCTTAGGTTGGATAGGCTTAAGTCTAGAAACATCAAGTTCAGGGAAAATCACAGATTTAGAGGCACAATCTATTAGAATATGGTTGGTTGCTAACCAATCCATTCCTAATATCACATCAAGGTCAGTTAAAGGCAAACAACTCAAGTTCACAACAAATGATCTATCTCTGATGGTTATCACATAATGCAAACATATTTTAGAGGTTAGGATTGGGTTAGATGTAGGCACAGAAACAAGCAAGGTATAGGGTATGTTAAACATGATTAACATCCTCAAATTACTCCAATTCACTACTACCAAATTTTTTTTATTTTTTTATTTTTTTATTTTTTTTTATTTTTTTTTTTGTTTTTTTTTATTTTTTTTTATTTTTTTACTTGGGCTCAATATCCAACATCAAGACACACACCCTTAGGCCTTCCAATCACTTACTCTTTCAACTAAAAATATTCTTAGGACAACTTCTACTAACTTAGTATTTGGGTCCTATTCTACTCTCTTAATCAAGGTTTGACCAACAAGAATTCTCATATATATATACCTACCAACTAAGACCTACAACATGGATCCTTGATAACCTCAATTATACAAGTCTTAAATCATCACTTACACCATGGGAATGTAATTAAACATATTAAACCCGCAGGCTATTTTACTGCACCAGAAAAATGCACTATTTTGGTTCTAATTCATGTCTAAAACACAAAATTTCAAATCCTAATAGTTAAGATATCAATCCTGTGACAAATTTATACTACGATACACTGTTTCAGCCTTCAAAACTTTATTTTCTTTCCTTTGTTAAACTCATCCTATAAACTCAAATATTTGGACCTCTATTCTCAATCTTGATCTATAAATAGATCTCCTTCCTCAACTAACTCAAGATTATAACTCTTAAATCCACAAAATAAGAAACATGGAAAATAACCCAACTTGAACAATACTAATAATAATAAAATTTTAAGCATTAGGAGAGAAAGTCATCTCGACTGAGTCCTGAGTGTGCACCCTCACAACTCTATCAAGATTTCCTTTCTTCCTTTTTTCCATCTCAGCTTACTATTAGTTTGAACTCTAGGATTTATAACTAGCATTCCTCTTCTCATTTCTACATGTCTTAAATTTTCAGATCTAGTTACTACCCTTTTTCCCATAATATTCTGAACAAACAAACAATTCTAATCAGGGTAACACAGCAAAACACCTAATAGACCCACTACTCGCAAGTCCTAGAGATGCATAACCAGAGCTCTGATACCACTAATGTAACACCCCGAAAATTAAAACCCAATAAGTATGAAAGTGAGAGATTTAATTAGAAATTTTCTTGTTGGAGAGAATTGTAACACTGTGATTTTTCGTAACGTATATTAAGTGTTTGATAAATACCATAAAAGGAAATTAAATTTAAATTTATAGTGTTATTGTGAGATTTTTGGAACATTTACGTAAGTTCCGTAAGTTGTAGAAAAAAAAAAAATAAGAGAAGAGGGGGTGTCCTTAGAGGAAGGGTGTCTGCAAATAGCAAAATTGTAAAATTATGCCGCTGCTTCTCTTCCCCTTATTCTTCGTTCTTCTCTTCTTCCTCGCGAGAAACCCTCTGCTCTCTCTCATTCTCTCTGCATCTTTTTTCTAATATTTGAGTCTCCAAATCAAAGTTTCTACCGATTAAAATTGGATATATCATAGAGGGAGACTAGAGCTTCAAAACCAACCGATTGGATTTCGATTTCATCGAGGTATGTAGGGGTTTCTTTTTTTTTTCCTAAGCTATTTCCTTATTTTCTTGTTAAATATGGATTGTGGCTGTTGTTGATGGTCTGTAAATAATTTTGAAAACCCGAAATAAGCTACTTGAGATTTGGGTCCTGTGACTGTGTGGATTTTTTGTCTCGGTTTTCGTGCAGGTTTTTGAGGATGTAAATACATTTTCTTATGTTTTGATGCCTCTGGATATCATGGTATTTTTTTCAGATTTTTTTTGAGCACTGTAACTATTTTTACCGGAATTATTTTTAAAAACTGTTGATTCTGAGAATGGGACTGTTTTGATTTTTACAAGAATTTTGGGACATGATTTTGGAAAACTGGAACCATGAGTTCATTTTATGCATCATGAGGGTCATCTCTGAATTTTTGTAAGGTCAGAAAATCCTGGGAAGTATTTTTAGTGATTTAATGTTGGAAAAACCGAAAAGCTGGACAGTAGAGAAATTAAATGTAGAAAATTACTTTTTGTGAGAATTTGGTCTTGAGAAAATTTAGTAATACTGTTTTGACCATGTGGAATATATATGGATTTTCTCAGAATTTTGTAAGTACCTTTTGTAATTAATTACATTTTCTTATTGAAAACTGTGTTCTGGAGAAATAATGATTTGGAAATTCAAAAAAGGTATTTTTGGTGGATTTTTGGTACTGAGGAAATTATATGTGATGGTCCACATGTTGGATATATTCTCTGTAAAATTTCACATAAAACGAATTTGATATGCTATTTTCTAAAAATATGGAATTGTGTTTGACAGAGTATGTCCAGCCACTGTTTTTAATTCAAAAATAATATTTGTGGGTTGAATTTTCGTGAGATAAATTTATATGATGAAATATGAATGATGTATAGTTTCTCTGTAAAATCTCATGAAATTTCAAATTGATATGATGCATCAAATAATTTTTGGTGTGTGTGTACAGCTCTATGTGTCCACATGAAATTTAATTATATTAATTGTGTATTTGGTTTTAATGCCTTTAATTGTACTTGTTAATGAATAATTTCACCTAAAAAGGGAAGTTTCCATAGAAATATGAATGCAATGATTTGTGATGATTGAGTTTGAGTTATTGGATTATTGGTTATTAATGATTGTTCTGTTATTAATTGTGAATTGGAGACCGGGAGGAATGTGATCCTCGGGCAAAGAGTGCTGGAATTTGTTGTGCATGTGAATTGCTTGTATCAGTGAGATCTTATATTCAGAGAGAAATATTTGGGAGAAAAATCCTAAAATTTAAAGAAGACAAAGGAGAAAAGGAGAAAAAAGATTCAAGGTAAGGGAAGCTTCCTTGTGATTTATATTTTCAGTTTAAGTGTGGTTGAGAGTTAGGGGGCTCAATCACATATAGCATGCCTGCCCCTTTTGCTGTTTATGTTGAGTTGATTGGTGGTTGAATTTAAAATTGATGAAAAATGGGTATTTGATTCTCCTGGCAGTGGCTGTGTGAGTGTGTATAGACTGATTGTTTTTGTTTTTGATTATCTAAATTACTTGGAAAGGCTCCTAAAACAAAGGAGACCATGCCCAAATTTTCTTGAAATTGATTTTGGGTTTTAATATAATTGATATTAGAAGCTTGAAATAATTGTTTGGAACCATGTTTGATTGATTGGATGATGTGTTGTGATGGATTGAAATTGATTGGTTGGTTTGTTGTTGGATTGAAATTGCTTGATTTGGCTTGATTGTGTTGTGAATGATGTTGGAAATTGTTGAATGTTTATATTTTTGTAGGTGATTGTTTAAAATTACTTATTTAATTGTGATTATTAACATATTGCATATGCATGAGTCTTTTTGGGGGATTTATAAAGATTCAAGTGAAAAAAAAAATAATTGATGTTGGCTAACCGGGACTGCGGTAGCCATGAAATGAAAAAAAAAAAAAAAAAAGAAAAGAAAGAAAAGAAAAGAAAGAAAAGAAAGAATAAATGTTGACTAACCGGGACTGCGGTAGTCATGAGAAACAAGTTGATATATGAGAAATGATTTTGTTGACTAACCGGGACTGCGGTAGTCATGAGAAACAAGTTGATATATGAGAAATGATTTTGTTGACTAACCGAGACTGCGGTAGTCATGTGAAATGAATATGATTTGAGAATTGAATCTTTGGGGTGAGCAGAATAAGTTAGACAGGGCTGTATAGTCTGTGATTATATAGTCTGTGGGGTGAAGGATATTGGCAATTCCATATGTGGCTGTAATCTGGACAGAGATGCGGTCGTGGTGGCCTTCCGGGTATCCTGATCTCCTAATTCTGTTTAGTTTATTCGCGTTTAGTAGGGGCTGATAGCTGAATTGCAGTATGTAATGGTAGGCCAGTTACTTACTAAACACTCAAAGGGGAAGTCTCCATGGAGCAGGGTCAAAATGATTTTGAGTCAAAACTGCATTTGCATAAATCATACTGCAATTGTTTTAATTGTGTGACTTATGATGTTATGACTCATTGTGATTAGTGGTGATGGTGTATGTGGTTGATCTTGTTGATGATTCATGTTATAAATATGTTTATGAACTAAGTTTTGTATAACATTTTCAGTTATTATATATAGTATTTTGAAGTATACAAAATCTAGTTTTTCGTCCTTTTCCTTAATAATTGGAAATTCACTTATTTTCTTATATGTATAGTTTTGTTTGGTAAGCTTACCCTTGCAATGTTTGCACATGTGGTTCGTGCCTGTGATGATCTCGGACATCGTGTTCGGGGGAGCAGATGGTTTTTAGGTGGATCTTTCTCTTGGAGAGTTTGTGGATAGAGCATACGAGGGATTGAAGACATTATCATTTCTTTCCATTTCTTTGTTTGGTCTTATGTATAAAATGAACCAGTTAGGGGTATTATGTATTTATCATGTGAAAAGATGTATGTACAAATAGTTTTATTTAGTTAAGTTTTGTATAAGAGATATTTATAAATTAAGCTTTAATTTTTATCTGTCAGTTTTGGGAATCGCGGAAAAAAAATTATCCAATATTTTATCAATAAACTAATTAGAGAGTTTTTAAAATTTAATGAAATAAAATCTTTAGTATAACAAATCTGTAACGAAGATGGGTCGTTACAATAATGGTATCAGAGCAGTTCGTCCTACCAAGACTGGGGTGTGGACTTAACCATTGTTTGTTCTGTGTGTGATTGGTTTGGCTGTCGCTTAATGACAGTATTGATGAATTGTTTGATGTTGTGTGATTCCACATTGAATATTCTTTAATAGCAATGTAGGATGAATTGATTGAGCTGCTTGCTTTTGCACCGACTGTTGTTTAATAGTGGTGAAAGAAACATTGTATGCTATATGTTGTGTAATCTTACTCCTACTATGTGTGGGTGGTGGTGTAAGATATGAAGTTGTTTGTAACAGCGTAATCTTGCATTAACTACTGTGGTGGCAATGTATGATTAGTTAGATTATAGGCATGTGAGATCGTTGATGCAATGTCGTTAAAAGGAAATGCCGACATCTTAAGGATGTGTAATAGTCCATAGAATTGCCAATAGAATTGAGATTAGTTAGACATCAAAAAAAAAAAAAAAAAAAAAAAAAACTAAGGGACAAGGTTATTTCTCTAGACTATGCTTTGCCTTAAAGAATCCTTAAGACCTTGGCATCTATAGTGGGATAATGGATTGAGTGTGATAGAGAAGTCTATGCATTATGCATGAGTTGTCCCTCTTGTTATCAAGTTGTTTTGACTTCTTATGAGTAAATGCCTTATGCATTCTATTCTCTTCCAAGTTGTATAGTGATGTTGGATATTTTATTTTATCATTGCTCTTCTTGTAAGAATGAGTCGATTGGACATGTTTCAAGTAGTCTACTTTTGAGTAGCCTACTATTCATGTAAATGAAATATCTCAATTCTTAGAAGGGTCATTCATTCCGTATGAATGATGCATTGCACATGATGTTTCTTTTAATCATGTGGTAACCTGAGCTTCTTTCAGTGTCTATGTCTCCAGTGGAAATAAATTTATTGATCGTGTTCTGAGAAATTATATCAATGGTGATTGAGTTGTCTTTAATCCCAATGAGAGTCATTTACTTCATGGGGATGTATTGTTCTCAAGTCTTATGAGTCTTTTGATCCACATGGAGGAGTTGCTTCTTCTATCTTTCTTGCATTCGAGCAAGATGGAAACTTTCAAGGAAGAAATGATTCGTGATAGAGTTGTGAGATGCGCACTCAGGACTCTGTCGAGATGACTTTCCCTCCTATTACTAAATTTCTTGAAATATTGTCTAAGTTGTGTTGTTGTCCTTGTTCTTCATGTTCTGAGAGTATGAGTTCGTATCCTTGAGGTGGTTGGGAAAGAAGGTCCAAAACTCCGAGTTTGTAGAATCAGAGTACGTGGCGGAAGCGTAGTGTGTAAGCACGATGGTCCTTGATGATTAGGTCATGATTTAGTGGGTGAAATAAGATACAAATGCTAGAATAATAGCAGAGTGTTTAAGATGGGGAGGTAAGTGATTGCAAAGTTTGAAAGTGTGATTTGGATGTTAAAAGTCGAATTCAATAAGTGATTAAATTGGTGATAGTAGATTGGAATGGTTTGAGACAATTTAGAAATCATCCAAATGGTGATTTGGTTGGAATTATGATAATAGGATGTAGCTGTAAGTTAGAGACTTAAATCATATTTAGAATACCTTCTATGAAGAGAAAAATGTGAAAAAAATTATAGGAAAAGTCTTTGGTAGTGTTTAGACATAGAAAGTTGAGGTCTAGACATGTATGAAGGGTGTTGGAAGAGTCGTTGAGCTAAGAATTATAGTCATTATTCAAAAACAAAGTAGCAAGTAACCCATCTAGATGAACTTAGTAAGTATAGTTTAAATACTTAGCCAAAATCACTAGATTTACCTTAACAAGTGCTTAGGTAAGCCTATAATTGGAGTAGAACATCAATATCCTTAATCCATAGCTAAGCATTGTGTTTTAGTATCATACCATGCTCAAAATAGTGAGTTTAAACTATCAAAATCAAAACAAAATGATAAGAGTCAAAATTGCACATTTTAGGTACCTTAGAAATGACCCGAAATGGTAAAAAGGCCAATTTTGGCACTGCATAACTCCTTGTATAGGATGATTTTCGGAACGAAACCTTTTTCCACAATTTTGTATTACCAAAGTCTAGTTCTCCACAAAATTTCATAGCCATTGGACTTATGTAGCTCATTTTGGATCCCTAGGTTCATTTTGACCCAAAACTAGTTCCTTAAGTGACCCGAAATGCCTAGATTTTGATCCGAGATGAATTTTGAGGTGAGACCAATTCCTACAATCCTATTTTTAGGTTTATAAAATCTGTTTTTGAGATTTACAAAGTTTCTCCCTCTGAATTTTAGATTCACCTTTGAAAACCATGTATTTTCTAAGCCGTTTTTGACCCGAAACTTGAAACGTACGCCATTTTCAAACTGTTCTAGTTTTTCAAGTGAAACCAAAGCCCACAACTTTGTTTTAGTACCCTCTAAATCTGTTTTGAGGTCCCACATAAGTTTAAGCATTATACAATGAATTTGGTAGAAAAACCCATTTTCTAGAAACGTGCATTTTGCAAACTTATAATATGCGCCATTTCCAAACCGCTTGGAGTTTTTGAGTCAAACCAAAGCCATTAGGTCAAATTTAATGCATATTAAATCTGTTTTCAAGTTCCAAAGGATTTTGAGCTTTGTAGCTCAATTGGCGTAGAAAACTGTTTTCTAGAATTCCTTAAAACTGCAAACTTAAAACGTGTGTAGTTTTCAAACCGTAACTCCGATTTGGATGAAACTAAAACTCACGATCTTGTTTTTAAGTGAAATAAATCTGTTTTTGGGTTTGAATAAGAAAAGATGACTGTATCATAGGGTTGCTTCCCAAAATCACCTCTTAGAAAGTTAAATTCAAAGGAAATCCTTAGGTGAAAGACTTGTTCTTGTCCTAGAGGCCTACCTAGTAGTTTGCCTACAACTTGTATAGGATACATTAACTTTAAATCTTCAATGTTGAGTAGACAAAGAGGATTATGGCCCTAGTTTAATTTAACCTTATGTTTTGTGAATTTCAGGGACGAAATTCCTAAAAGGAGGGGAGTATTGTAACACCCCGAAAATTAAAACCCAATAAGTATGAAAGTGAGAGATTTAATTAGAAATTTTCTTGTTGGAGAGAATTGTAACACTGTGATTTTTCGTAACGTATATTAAGTGTTTGATAAATACCATAAAAGGAAATTAAATTTAAATTTATAGTGTTATTGTGAGATTTTTGGAACATTTACGTAAGTTCCGTAAGTTGTAGAAAAAAAAAAAATAAGAGAAGAGGGGGTGTCCTTAGAGGAAGGGTGTCTGCAAATAGCAAAATTGTAAAATTATGCCGCTGCTTCTCTTCCCCTTATTCTTCGTTCTTCTCTTCTTCCTCGCGAGAAACCCTCTGCTCTCTCTCATTCTCTCTGCATCTTTTTTCTAATATTTGAGTCTCCAAATCAAAGTTTCTACCGATTAAAATTGGATATATCATAGAGGGAGACTAGAGCTTCAAAACCAACCGATTGGATTTCGATTTCATCGAGGTATGTAGGGGTTTCTTTTTTTTTTCCTAAGCTATTTCCTTATTTTCTTGTTAAATATGGATTGTGGCTGTTGTTGATGGTCTGTAAATAATTTTGAAAACCCGAAATAAGCTACTTGAGATTTGGGTCCTGTGACTGTGTGGATTTTTTGTCTCGGTTTTCGTGCAGGTTTTTGAGGATGTAAATACATTTTCTTATGTTTTGATGCCTCTGGATATCATGGTATTTTTTTCAGATTTTTTTTGAGCACTGTAACTATTTTTACCGGAATTATTTTTAAAAACTGTTGATTCTGAGAATGGGACTGTTTTGATTTTTACAAGAATTTTGGGACATGATTTTGGAAAACTGGAACCATGAGTTCATTTTATGCATCATGAGGGTCATCTCTGAATTTTTGTAAGGTCAGAAAATCCTGGGAAGTATTTTTAGTGATTTAATGTTGGAAAAACCGAAAAGCTGGACAGTAGAGAAATTAAATGTAGAAAATTACTTTTTGTGAGAATTTGGTCTTGAGAAAATTTAGTAATACTGTTTTGACCATGTGGAATATATATGGATTTTCTCAGAATTTTGTAAGTACCTTTTGTAATTAATTACATTTTCTTATTGAAAACTGTGTTCTGGAGAAATAATGATTTGGAAATTCAAAAAAGGTATTTTTGGTGGATTTTTGGTACTGAGGAAATTATATGTGATGGTCCACATGTTGGATATATTCTCTGTAAAATTTCACATAAAACGAATTTGATATGCTATTTTCTAAAAATATGGAATTGTGTTTCACAGAGTATGTCCAGCCACTGTTTTTAATTCAAAAATAATATTTGTGGGTTGAATTTTCGTGAGATAAATTTATATGATGAAATATGAATGATGTATAGTTTCTCTGTAAAATCTCATGAAATTTCAAATTGATATGATGCATCAAATAATTTTTGGTGTGTGTGTACAGCTCTATGTGTCCACATGAAATTTAATTATATTAATTGTGTATTTGGTTTTAATGCCTTTAATTGTACTTGTTAATGAATAATTTCACCTAAAAAGGGAAGTTTCCATAGAAATATGAATGCAATGATTTGTGATGATTGAGTTTGAGTTATTGGATTATTGGTTATTAATGATTGTTCTGTTATTAATTGTGAATTGGAGACCGGGAGGAATGTGATCCTCGGGCAAAGAGTGCTGGAATTTGTTGTGCATGTGAATTGCTTGTATCAGTGAGATCTTATATTCAGAGAGAAATATTTGGGAGAAAAATCCTAAAATTTAAAGAAGACAAAGGAGAAAAGGAGAAAAAAGATTCAAGGTAAGGGAAGCTTCCTTGTGATTTATATTTTCAGTTTAAGTGTGGTTGAGAGTTAGGGGGCTCAATCACATATAGCATGCCTGCCCCTTTTGCTGTTTATGTTGAGTTGATTGGTGGTTGAATTTAAAATTGATGAAAAATGGGTATTTGATTCTCCTGGCAGTGGCTGTGTGAGTGTGTATAGACTGATTGTTTTTGTTTTTGATTATCTAAATTACTTGGAAAGGCTCCTAAAACAAAGGAGACCATGCCCAAATTTTCTTGAAATTGATTTTGGGTTTTAATATAATTGATATTAGAAGCTTGAAATAATTGTTTGGAACCATGTTTGATTGATTGGATGATGTGTTGTGATGGATTGAAATTGATTGGTTGGTTTGTTGTTGGATTGAAATTGCTTGATTTGGCTTGATTGTGTTGTGAATGATGTTGGAAATTGTTGAATGTTTATATTTTTGTAGGTGATTGTTTAAAATTACTTATTTAATTGTGATTATTAACATATTGCATATGCATGAGTCTTTTTGGGGGATTTATAAAGATTCAAGTGAAAAAAAAAATAATTGATGTTGGCTAACCGGGACTGCGGTAGCCATGAAATGAAAAAAAAAAAAAAAAAAGAAAAGAAAGAAAAGAAAAGAAAGAAAAGAAAGAATAAATGTTGACTAACCGGGACTGCGGTAGTCATGAGAAACAAGTTGATATATGAGAAATGATTTTGTTGACTAACCGGGACTGCGGTAGTCATGAGAAACAAGTTGATATATGAGAAATGATTTTGTTGACTAACCGAGACTGCGGTAGTCATGTGAAATGAATATGATTTGAGAATTGAATCTTTGGGGTGAGCAGAATAAGTTAGACAGGGCTGTATAGTCTGTGATTATATAGTCTGTGGGGTGAAGGATATTGGCAATTCCATATGTGGCTGTAATCTGGACAGAGATGCGGTCGTGGTGGCCTTCCGGGTATCCTGATCTCCTAATTCTGTTTAGTTTATTCGCGTTTAGTAGGGGCTGATTGTAACGACCCGTCTTCGTTAAAGATTTGTTATACTAAAGATTTTATTTCATTAAATTTTAAAAACTCTCTAATTAGTTTATTGATAAAATATTGGATAATTTTTTTTTTCCGCGATTCCCAAAACTGACAGATAAAATTTAAAGCTTAATTTATAAATATCTCTTATACAAAACTTAACTAAATAAAACTATGTGTACATACATCTTTTCACATGATAAATACATAATACCCCTAACTGGTTCATTTTATACATAAGACCAAACAAAGAAATGGAAAGAAATGATAATGTCTTCAATCCCTCGTATGCTCTATCCAAAAACTCTCCAAGAGAAAGATCCACCTAAAAACCATCTGCTCCCCCGAACACGATGTCCGAGATCATCACAGGCACGAACCACATGTGCAAACATTGCAAGGGTAAGCTTACCAAACAAAACTATACATATAAGAAAATAAGTGAATTTCCAATTATTAAGGAAAAGGACGAAAAACTAGATTTTGTACACTTCAAAATACTATATATAATAACTGAAAATGTTATACAAAACTTAGTTCATAAACATATTTATAACATGAATCATCAACAAGATCAACCACATACACCATCACCACTAATCACAATGAGTCATAACATCATAAGTCACACAATTAAAACAATTGCAGTATGATTTATGCAAATGCAGTTTTGACTCAAAATCATTTTGACCCTGCTCCATGGAGACTTCCCCTTTGAGTGTTTAGTAAGAAACTGGCCTACCATTACGTACTGCAATTCAGCTATCAGCCCCTACTAAACGCGAATAAACTAGACAGAATTAGGAGATCAGGATACCCGGAAGGCCACCACGACCGCAACTCAGTCCAGTTTCCAGCCACATGTGGAATTGCCAATATCCTTCACCCCACAGACTATATAATCACAGACTATACAGCCCTGTCTAACTTATTCTGCTCACCCCAAAGATTCAATTCTCAAATCATATTCCTTTCACATGACTACCACAGTCCCGGTTAGTCAACAAAATCATTTCTCAATCATTTTCATTTCACATGACTACCGCAGTCCCGGTTAGTCAACTAAATCATTTCTCATATATCAACTTGTTTCTCATGACTACCGCAGTCTCGGTTAGTCAACATTTAATCTTTCTTTTCTTTCTTTTCTTTTCTTTTCTTTCTTTTCATGGCTACCGCAGTCCCGGTTAGCCAACATCAATTATTTTTCACTTGAATCTTTGTAAAACCCCCAAAAAGACTCATGCATATGCAATATGTTAATAATCACAATTAAATAAGTAATTTTAAATAATCACCTACAAAAATATAAACATTCAACAATTTCCAACATCATTCACAACACAATCAAGCCAAATCAAGCAATTTCAATCCAACAACAAACCAACCAATCAATTTCAATCCATCAAAACACATCATCCAATCAATCAAACATGATTCCAAACAATTATTTCAAGCTTCTAATATCAATTATATAAATCAATTTAATCTTTTTATGGCTCTTGATCAAATCTTGAATCTAAACCTAACAACATGTTTTTCTACATTCCAAATGGTCTAAAATGAAATTAAATGCCATGATCCTTACATTCTTAGATACGGCATCTCAGTACCCGCCATCTCCAATGGCCAGGCGAACCTAACAGCCACTGCCACTTTGTTTTGTGGTTTGATTTTCACATGCAAAGCTTATCAAATAATTTCAAGAAAATTTGGGCATGGTCTCCTTTGTTTTAGGAGCCTTTCCAAGTAATTTAGAGAATCAAAAACAAAAACAATCAGTCCATACACACTCACACAGCCACTGCCAGGAGAATCAAATACCCATTTTTCATCAATTTTAAATTCAACCACCAATCAACTCAACATAAACAGCAAAAGGGGCAGGCATGCTATATGTGATTGAGCCCCCTAACTCTCAACCACACTTAAACTGAAAATATAAATCACAATGAAGCTTCCCTTACCTTGAATCCTTTTTCTCCTTTTCTCCTTTGTCTTCTTTAAATTTTTGGATTTTTCTCCCAAATATTTCTCTCTGAATATAAGATCTCACTGATACAAGCAATTCACATGCACAACAATTTTCAGCACTCTTTGCCCGAGGATCACATTCCTCCCGGTCTCCAATTCACAGTTAATAACAGAACAATCATTAATAACCAATAATCTAATAACTCAAACTCAATCCATCACAAATCATTGCATTCATATTTCTATGGAAACTTCCCTTTTTAGGTGAAATTATTCCTTAACAAGTACAATTAAAGGCATTAAAACCAAATACACAATTAATATAATTAAATTTCATGTGGACACATAGAGCTGTACACACACACCAAAAATTATTTGATGCATCATATCAATTTGAAATTTCATGAGATTTTACAGAGAAACTATACATCATTCATATTTCATCATATAAATTTATCTCACGAAAATTCAACCCACAAATATTATTTTTGAATTAAAAACAGTGGCTGGACATACTCTGTCAAACACAATTCCATATTTTTAGAAAATAGCATATCAAATTCGTTTTATGTGAAATTTTACAGAGAATATCTCCAACATGTGGACCATCACATATAATTTCCTCAGTACCAAAAATCCACCAAAAATACCTTTTTTTGAATTTCCAAATCATTATTTCTCCAGAACACAGTTTTCAATAAGAAAATGTAATTAATTACAAAAGGTACTTACAAAATTCTGAGAAAATCCATGGATATTCCACATGGTCAAAACAGTATTACTAAATTTTCTCAAGACCAAATTCTCACAAAAAGTAATTTTCTACATTTAATTTCTCTACTTTCCAGCTTTTCGGTTTTTCCAACATTAAATCACTAAAAATACTTCCCAGGCTTTTCTGACCTTACAAAAATTCAGAGATGACCCTCATGATGCATAAAATGAACTCATGGTTCCAGTTTTCCAAAATCATGTCCCAAAATTCTTGTAAAAATCAAAACAGTCCCATTCTCAGAATCAACAGTTTTTAAAAATAATTCCGGTAAAAATAGTTACAGTGCTCAAAAAAATCTGAAAAAAATACCATGATATCCAGAGGCATCAAAACATAAGAAAATGTATTTACATCCTCAAAAACCTGCACGAAAACCGAGACGAAAAATCCACACAGTCACAGGACCCAAATCTCAAGTAGCTTATTTCGGGTTTTCAAAATTATTTACAGACCATCAACAACAGCCACAATCCATATTTAACAAGAAAACAAGGAAATAGCTTAGGAAAAAAAAAGATACCCCTCCATACCTCGATGAAATTGAAATCCAATCGGTTGGTTTTGAAGCTCTTGAACTCTTCTATAACATATCCGAATTTAATCGGTGAAAACTTTGATTTGAATACTTAAATCTTAGAAAGAGTGCAAAATTTTAGAGAGAAGGAGAGAGACAGCAGAGGTTTCTGGCGAGAAGAACGAAGAATAATGGGAAGAGAAGCAGTTCACGCTACCTATGTGGCATAATTTTTCAATTTTGCTATTTGCAGCCACCCTTCCTCTAAGGACACCCTCTCTTCTCTTATTATTTTTTTTTTCTACAACTTACGAAACTTACGTAAAAGTCCCAAAAATCTCACAATAACACTATGAATTAATTTAATTTCCTTTTACGGTATTTATCAAACACTTAATATACGTTACGAAAAATCACAGTGTTACAATTCTCCCCAACAAGAAAATTTCTAATTAAATCTCTCACGTTCATACTTATTGGGTTGTAATTTTTGGGATGTTACAATACTCCCCTCCTTTTAGGAATTTCGTCCCTGAAATTCACAAAACATAAGGTTAAATTAAACTAGGGCCATAATCCTCTTTGTCTACTCAACATTGAAGATTTAAAGTTAATGTATCCTATACAAGTTGTAGGCAAACTACTAGGTAGGCCTCTAGGACAAGAACAAGTCTTTCACCTAAGGATTTCCTTTGAATTTAACTTTCTAAGAGGTGATTTTGGGAAGCAATCTTATCATACAGTGATCCTTTCATTTTAAAACCCAAAAACAGATTTATTTCACTTAAAAACAAGATCGTGTGTTTTGGTCTCATCCAAATTGGAGTTACAGTTTGAAAACTACGCGCAATTTAAGTTTGCGATTTTAAGGAATTGTAGAAAACGGTTTTCTACGCCAATTGAGCTACAGAACTTGAAATCCTTTGGGACTTGAAAACAGATTTAATATGCATTAAATTTGACCTAATAGTTTTGGTTTGACTCAAAAACTCCAAGCGGTTTGGAAATGGCGCATATTATAAGTTTGCAAAATGCACGTTTCTAGAAAATGGGTTTTTCTACCAAATTCATTGTATAATGCTTAAACTTATGTGGGACCTCAAAACAGATTTAGAGGGTACTAAAAAAAAGTTGTGGGCTTTGGTTTCACTTGAAAAACTAGAACAGTTTGAAAATGGCGTACGTTTCAAGTTTCGGGTCAAAAACGGCTTAGAAAATACATGGTTTTCAAAGGTGAATCTAAAATTCAGAGGGAGAAACTTTGTAAATCCTCAAAACAGATTTTATAAACCTAAAAATAGGATTGTAGGAATTGGTCTCACCCCAAAATTCATCTCGGATCAAAATCTAGGCTTTTTGGATCATTTAAGAAACTAGTTTTGGGTCAAAATGAACCTAGGGGTCCAAAATGATCTAGGTAAGTCCAATGGCTATGAAATTTTGTGGAAAACTAGACTTTGGTAATACAAAACTGTAGAAAAAGGTTTCATTCCGAAACTCATCCTATACAAGGAGTTATGCAATGCCAAAGTTCGCACTTTTACCATTTCGGGTCATGTCTTTTGTACCTAAACTGTGCAGTTTTGACTCTTGTCATCTTGTTTTAGTTTTACTAGCTAGCACTCACCAATTTGAGTATGGCATGATACTAAAACACAATGCTTAGCTATGGATTAAGGATATTGATGTTCTACTCCAATTCTAGGCTTACCTAAGCACTTGTTAAGGTAAATCTAGTGATTTTGGCTAAGTCTTTAAACTATACTTACAAGATTCATCTAGTGGAGTCACATGGAGATACATGCTACTTTGTTTTAAACAATGGCCACAATTTTTAGCTTAAAGGTGCTTCCAACACCCTTTAATCATGTCTAGACCTCAACTTTCTATGTCTAAACACTACCAAAGACTTTTCCTATAATTTTCTCACATTTTTCTCTTCATATAAGGTATTCTAAATATGATTTAAGTCTCTAACTTACAGCTACATCCTATTATCATAATTCCAACCAAATCACCATTTGGATGATTTCTAAATTGTCTCAAACCATTCCAATCTACTATCACCAATTTAATCACTTATTGAATTCGACTTTTAACATCCAAATCACACTTTCAAACTTTGCAATCACTTACTTCCCCATCTTAAACACTCTGCTATTATTCTAGCATTTGTATCTTATTTCACCCACTAAATCATGACCTAATCATCAAGGACCATCGTGCTTACACACTACGCTTCCGCCACGTACTCTGATTCTACAAACTCGGAGTTTTGGACCTTCTTTCCCAACCACCTCAAGGATACGAACTCATACTCTCAGAACATGAAGAACAAGGACAACAACACAACTTAGACAATATTTCAAGAAATTTAGTAATAGGAGGGAAAGTCATCTCGACAAAGTCCTGAGTGCGCATCTCACAACTCTATCACGAATCATTTCTTCCTTGAAAGTTTCCATCTTGCTCGAATGCAAGAAAGATAGAAGAAGCAACTCCTCCATGTGGATCAAAAGACTCATAAGACTTGAGAACAACACATCCCCATGAAGTAAATGACTCTCAATGGGATTAAAGACAACTCAATCACCATTGATATAATTTCTCAGAACACGATCAATAAATTTATTTCCACTGGAAACATAGACACTGAAAGAAGCTCAGGTTACCACATGATTAAAAGAAACATCATGTGCAATGCATCATTCATACGAAATGAATGACCCTTCTAAGAATTGAGATATTTCATTTACATGAATAGTAGGCTACTCAAAAGTAGACTACTTGAAACATGTCCAATCGACTCATTCTTACAAGAAGAGCAATGATAAAATAAAATATCCAACATCACTATACAACTTGGAAGAGAATAGAATGCATAAGGCATTTACTCATAAGAAGTCAAAACAACTTGATAACAAGAGGGACAACTCATGCATAATGCATAGACTTCTCTATCACACTCAATCCATTATCCCACTATAGATGCCAAGGTCTTAAGGATTCCTTAAGGCAAAGCACAGTCTAGAGAAATAACCTTGTCCCTTAGTTTTTTTTTTTTTTTGATGTCTAACTAATCTCAATTCTATTGGCAATTCTATGGACTATTACACATCCTTAAGATGTCGGCATTTCCTTTTAACGACATTGCATCAACGATCTCACATGCCTATAATCTAACTAATCATACATTGCCACCACAGTAGTTAATGCAAGATTACGCTGTTACAAACAACTTCATATCTTACACCACCACCCACACATAGTAGGAGTAAGATTACACAACATATAGCATACAATGTTTCTTTCACCACTATTAAACAACAGTCGGTGCAAAAGCAAGCAGCTCAATCAATTCATCCTACATTGCTATTAAAGAATAGTCAATGTGGAATCACACAACATCAAACAATTCATCAATACTGTCATTAAGCGACAGCCAAACCAATCACACACAGCACAAACAATGGTTAAGTCCACACCCCAGTCTTGGTAGGACGAACTGCTCTGATACCATTATTGTAACGACCCGTCTTCGTTAAAGATTTGTTATACTAAAGATTTTATTTCATTAAATTTTAAAAACTCTCTAATTAGTTTATTGATAAAATATTGGATAATTTTTTTTTTCCGCGATTCCCAAAACTGACAGATAAAATTTAAAGCTTAATTTATAAATATCTCTTATACAAAACTTAACTAAATAAAACTATGTGTACATACATCTTTTCACATGATAAATACATAATACCCCTAACTGGTTCATTTTATACATAAGACCAAACAAAGAAATGGAAAGAAATGATAATGTCTTCAATCCCTCGTATGCTCTATCCAAAAACTCTCCAAGAGAAAGATCCACCTAAAAACCATCTGCTCCCCCGAACACGATGTCCGAGATCATCACAGGCACGAACCACATGTGCAAACATTGCAAGGGTAAGCTTACCAAACAAAACTATACATATAAGAAAATAAGTGAATTTCCAATTATTAAGGAAAAGGACGAAAAACTAGATTTTGTACACTTCAAAATACTATATATAATAACTGAAAATGTTATACAAAACTTAGTTCATAAACATATTTATAACATGAATCATCAACAAGATCAACCACATACACCATCACCACTAATCACAATGAGTCATAACATCATAAGTCACACAATTAAAACAATTGCAGTATGATTTATGCAAATGCAGTTTTGACTCAAAATCATTTTGACCCTGCTCCATGGAGACTTCCCCTTTGAGTGTTTAGTAAGAAACTGGCCTACCATTACGTACTGCAATTCAGCTATCAGCCCCTACTAAACGCGAATAAACTAGACAGAATTAGGAGATCAGGATACCCGGAAGGCCACCACGACCGCAACTCAGTCCAGTTTCCAGCCACATGTGGAATTGCCAATATCCTTCACCCCACAGACTATATAATCACAGACTATACAGCCCTGTCTAACTTATTCTGCTCACCCCAAAGATTCAATTCTCAAATCATATTCCTTTCACATGACTACCACAGTCCCGGTTAGTCAACAAAATCATTTCTCAATCATTTTCATTTCACATGACTACCGCAGTCCCGGTTAGTCAACTAAATCATTTCTCATATATCAACTTGTTTCTCATGACTACCGCAGTCTCGGTTAGTCAACATTTAATCTTTCTTTTCTTTCTTTTCTTTTCTTTTCTTTCTTTTCATGGCTACCGCAGTCCCGGTTAGCCAACATCAATTATTTTTCACTTGAATCTTTGTAAAACCCCCAAAAAGACTCATGCATATGCAATATGTTAATAATCACAATTAAATAAGTAATTTTAAATAATCACCTACAAAAATATAAACATTCAACAATTTCCAACATCATTCACAACACAATCAAGCCAAATCAAGCAATTTCAATCCAACAACAAACCAACCAATCAATTTCAATCCATCAAAACACATCATCCAATCAATCAAACATGATTCCAAACAATTATTTCAAGCTTCTAATATCAATTATATAAATCAATTTAATCTTTTTATGGCTCTTGATCAAATCTTGAATCTAAACCTAACAACATGTTTTTCTACATTCCAAATGGTCTAAAATGAAATTAAATGCCATGATCCTTACATTCTTAGATACGGCATCTCAGTACCCGCCATCTCCAATGGCCAGGCGAACCTAACAGCCACTGCCACTTTGTTTTGTGGTTTGATTTTCACATGCAAAGCTTATCAAATAATTTCAAGAAAATTTGGGCATGGTCTCCTTTGTTTTAGGAGCCTTTCCAAGTAATTTAGAGAATCAAAAACAAAAACAATCAGTCCATACACACTCACACAGCCACTGCCAGGAGAATCAAATACCCATTTTTCATCAATTTTAAATTCAACCACCAATCAACTCAACATAAACAGCAAAAGGGGCAGGCATGCTATATGTGATTGAGCCCCCTAACTCTCAACCACACTTAAACTGAAAATATAAATCACAATGAAGCTTCCCTTACCTTGAATCCTTTTTCTCCTTTTCTCCTTTGTCTTCTTTAAATTTTTGGATTTTTCTCCCAAATATTTCTCTCTGAATATAAGATCTCACTGATACAAGCAATTCACATGCACAACAATTTTCAGCACTCTTTGCCCGAGGATCACATTCCTCCCGGTCTCCAATTCACAGTTAATAACAGAACAATCATTAATAACCAATAATCTAATAACTCAAACTCAATCCATCACAAATCATTGCATTCATATTTCTATGGAAACTTCCCTTTTTAGGTGAAATTATTCCTTAACAAGTACAATTAAAGGCATTAAAACCAAATACACAATTAATATAATTAAATTTCATGTGGACACATAGAGCTGTACACACACACCAAAAATTATTTGATGCATCATATCAATTTGAAATTTCATGAGATTTTACAGAGAAACTATACATCATTCATATTTCATCATATAAATTTATCTCACGAAAATTCAACCCACAAATATTATTTTTGAATTAAAAACAGTGGCTGGACATACTCTGTCAAACACAATTCCATATTTTTAGAAAATAGCATATCAAATTCGTTTTATGTGAAATTTTACAGAGAATATCTCCAACATGTGGACCATCACATATAATTTCCTCAGTACCAAAAATCCACCAAAAATACCTTTTTTTGAATTTCCAAATCATTATTTCTCCAGAACACAGTTTTCAATAAGAAAATGTAATTAATTACAAAAGGTACTTACAAAATTCTGAGAAAATCCATGGATATTCCACATGGTCAAAACAGTATTACTAAATTTTCTCAAGACCAAATTCTCACAAAAAGTAATTTTCTACATTTAATTTCTCTACTTTCCAGCTTTTCGGTTTTTCCAACATTAAATCACTAAAAATACTTCCCAGGCTTTTCTGACCTTACAAAAATTCAGAGATGACCCTCATGATGCATAAAATGAACTCATGGTTCCAGTTTTCCAAAATCATGTCCCAAAATTCTTGTAAAAATCAAAACAGTCCCATTCTCAGAATCAACAGTTTTTAAAAATAATTCCGGTAAAAATAGTTACAGTGCTCAAAAAAATCTGAAAAAAATACCATGATATCCAGAGGCATCAAAACATAAGAAAATGTATTTACATCCTCAAAAACCTGCACGAAAACCGAGACGAAAAATCCACACAGTCACAGGACCCAAATCTCAAGTAGCTTATTTCGGGTTTTCAAAATTATTTACAGACCATCAACAACAGCCACAATCCATATTTAACAAGAAAACAAGGAAATAGCTTAGGAAAAAAAAAGATACCCCTCCATACCTCGATGAAATTGAAATCCAATCGGTTGGTTTTGAAGCTCTTGAACTCTTCTATAACATATCCGAATTTAATCGGTGAAAACTTTGATTTGAATACTTAAATCTTAGAAAGAGTGCAAAATTTTAGAGAGAAGGAGAGAGACAGCAGAGGTTTCTGGCGAGAAGAACGAAGAATAATGGGAAGAGAAGCAGTTCACGCTACCTATGTGGCATAATTTTTCAATTTTGCTATTTGCAGCCACCCTTCCTCTAAGGACACCCTCTCTTCTCTTATTATTTTTTTTTTCTACAACTTACGAAACTTACGTAAAAGTCCCAAAAATCTCACAATAACACTATGAATTAATTTAATTTCCTTTTACGGTATTTATCAAACACTTAATATACGTTACGAAAAATCACAGTGTTACAATTCTCCCCAACAAGAAAATTTCTAATTAAATCTCTCACGTTCATACTTATTGGGTTGTAATTTTTGGGATGTTACACTGATAGCTGAATTGCAGTATGTAATGGTAGGCCAGTTACTTACTAAACACTCAAAGGGGAAGTCTCCATGGAGCAGGGTCAAAATGATTTTGAGTCAAAACTGCATTTGCATAAATCATACTGCAATTGTTTTAATTGTGTGACTTATGATGTTATGACTCATTGTGATTAGTGGTGATGGTGTATGTGGTTGATCTTGTTGATGATTCATGTTATAAATATGTTTATGAACTAAGTTTTGTATAACATTTTCAGTTATTATATATAGTATTTTGAAGTATACAAAATCTAGTTTTTCGTCCTTTTCCTTAATAATTGGAAATTCACTTATTTTCTTATATGTATAGTTTTGTTTGGTAAGCTTACCCTTGCAATGTTTGCACATGTGGTTCGTGCCTGTGATGATCTCGGACATCGTGTTCGGGGGAGCAGATGGTTTTTAGGTGGATCTTTCTCTTGGAGAGTTTGTGGATAGAGCATACGAGGGATTGAAGACATTATCATTTCTTTCCATTTCTTTGTTTGGTCTTATGTATAAAATGAACCAGTTAGGGGTATTATGTATTTATCATGTGAAAAGATGTATGTACAAATAGTTTTATTTAGTTAAGTTTTGTATAAGAGATATTTATAAATTAAGCTTTAATTTTTATCTGTCAGTTTTGGGAATCGCGGAAAAAAAATTATCCAATATTTTATCAATAAACTAATTAGAGAGTTTTTAAAATTTAATGAAATAAAATCTTTAGTATAACAAATCTGTAACGAAGATGGGTCGTTACAACTAATGTAACACCCCTTTCTTATAAAACATAATTTAACTATTTAATTTATTTTATATATTTATTTCAAAGTTCTGATACGTTCTATTACAATCCAAAATATGTTCTGTAATTTACATCATTAAAATTTATATAAACACTGCTACAAAATAATTCTAACTACTACAACATTATTGTCTACCCAAAATAGTCCCCATCCTATAGCTCTGGACCATGTCTGCATCTGTAACTTCTAATTAATCTTCCAAATACCTGCAATCACACTCCCCTAGAATCTGGGGATAGCATTACCGGATCAGTCATTTAATTTCTCATAGAATTAAAACAATTTCAAACAATTACACATCATAACAATTTAATTAATTACACACATAATTAAATGCAGTATGATTTATGCAAATGCAATTTTTTTGACTCAAATTCATTTTTGACCCTGCTCCATGGAGACTTCCCCTTTGAGTGTTTAGTAAGTAACTGGCCTACCATTACGTACAGCAATTCAGCCATCAGCCCCTACTAAACGCGAATAAACTAAACAGAATTAGGAGATCAGGATACCCGGAAGGCCACCACGGCAGCATCTCTGTCCAAATTACAGCCACATGTGGAATTGCCAATATCCCTCACCCCACAGACTATATAATCACAGACTATACAGTCCTGTCTAACTTACTCTGCTCACCCATTTCTCAGGACTATCATATTCTCTGTTCATAATCTCAATCATCTTTTCAAATACATGACTACCGCAGTCCGGTCAGTCAACACAGTTCTCTGTTCATAATCTCAATCATATTTTCAAATACATGACTACCGCAGTCCGGTCAGTCAACACAGTCCTGGAAATCAATTCCCCCATAAATACTCATTTCTCATTTGAAATCTTTGTATTTTCTAAGAACTCAAGCTTATGCAATATGACAATGATGCTAATAAACAAATAATTAATATTAAGCAATCACATAAAAATTATAAAAATTCACTATTAGGTAAAGTTACTAAAATACCCTTAATCTTTTCTAGAATTCCATCTATGTCCTAAATTTTTAAATGACCAAATTACCCTTGCTCTTTTTCAAAAATTCCCATTTTGCCCTTGATTTTACAAAAATTTCCACATAATATCCCTTGCATTTAGGGCTGGCCGAATGGTCTCACTACCATTCTCAACATATTTTCCAAAGTAACAAACTCCAATTCCAACCAAAATTCAATCAAATCACAAATTCAATCAAAATTCAACAAACCAAATTTCAACCATTACAACACCTTAAAAATTCAATCAAACATCATTCCAATCCATGAATTTCAATCACAAGCATCAAAAACACAAAACCCCTAAATCAATTTCAAGTTTTCATGATTTTAGGTCAAAAATTGAATTTAACCCTACAACATGTTTTCTTCTAATTCCAAGGGTTCTAATTGAAATTAAATGCCTAGATCCTTACCTTAAACTCTTTAATTGAAGAAAAAGCCTTGAATTCCTTTCTCCCTCACTCCTTGGTCTTGTAGGAATTTTTGAGATTTCCTCCAATTTCTTTTCCTTTTTGCCGATTAGCTTAGGGTTTAGGGAGTTTGGATGGTTTGGTTTCTTAATTTGAGATGAGATGATGAAGTTAAGATGAAATTGAAATGAAAACTGCAGCTGCTGGTTTTGGAGACTCATGGTTCTGTTTTTGAGTTTTTGGTGATTTTTTTCTCCTTTTACTTAAGTTAAATGCTTCTAAAAAAATTTTATTAACCAAATTGGACTTTGCCTTCAAGTCCAGCTGCTGCCTGCACGTCCAGCAGCTCAATTGGACCAAGGGAAGTCCACTTGCCAAGCCTTTCCAGCCCACTTGGACAGCCAAGGAGTTCCAAGTCACTTGCCTACCCCAAAAGTCAACATTTCAAGCACTTTGTAGAAAATTCTAGAAGGTAATTAGGGCTGCTAATTATTTTACAATGTGATTAGAATTTGAAGAAAATAACATCACCAATGGATTCCTCACTATCAAAAACCTTGGGGTAGTGTCTTACTTATCTCTTAATCCAAGCCTAATTAGCTTAATTTAGTGACATTAGAAAAACCTAAGTTGTCACTTTTTGATTGGTTAAGGTTCTAATTTAAATTTTTCTTGGTTAAACATTTTTAATAATTATTCTAAGTATATTAAAATTATTAGATAATTCTATAGATATCCTATGAATTTTCTCTAAATTTTCTGTCTTAAAATTTTACCGTAATAATTTCTCAAAGTTCTAACTTTCAGAAAATCCTAACAATTCTGAATAAGCATTTTAATTCTTTATCTGTATATATTTTTAATCTATATTCTATTACCTTTCTTTTAAGTTATAAATGAGTTCAAAATTCTATACTTGAAATTTTATCCTGGACAGCTGTCTGACATAGCAGTCCAGTCAACTATCAATTTCAGCAAAAACAGAGACATTTACAAATTCAGAAAATTCTTCTGAGTAGAACTGTATTAATTTCATTAAGAGAATATGTACATAAGGTTTCTATAAAATATAGTGCATAAATGTTAATAATATACATATATAAATGCGTACAATTAATAAAATGAGGATGTTACAAATAACAGAAATTATTATAAACGTTGAGATAAAAAAACTGATAAAGGAAACTATCAACATGATTGTTATCTTTTTAACGTGATTGGTAATTGTCGTAGAAATATCAAAATTTCACGATATGTTTGGGAGGTGAAATAATAAAAAGATTATAACTTTTTTTTGTAAGATCTAGAAATATCATTCCCTTCCAAGTTGGCATAAAATGAGTGAGGAACTAAAAAAATAATTTCAGGATATCTCATTTCATTTTATTAAAAAAAAGCCATACCTCCTCTCATTGATAACGGAAATTATTATAAATGTTGTGATATAAAACTAATAAAGGAAACTATCAAGGTGATTGTTATCTTTTTAACGTGATTCTGAATTGTCGAAGAAATATCAAAATTTCACGATATGTTTGGGAGGTGAAATAATAAAAAGATTATAACTTTTTTTTTGTGAGATCTAGAAATATCATTCCCTTCCAAGTTGGCATAAAATGAGAGAGGACCTAAAAAACTAATTCCAGGATATCTCGTTTGGTTTTATTAAAAAGAGGCATACCTACTCTCATTAATAACGGAAATTATTATAAACGTTGAGATAAAAAAACTGATAAAGGAAACTATCAACATGATTGTTATCTTTTTAACGTGATTGGTAATTGTCATAGAAATATCAAAATTTCACGATATGTTTGGGAGGTGAAATAATAAAAAGATTATAACTTTTTTTTGTAAGATCTAGAAAGATCATTCCCTTCCAAGTTGGCATAAAATGAGTGAGGAACTAAAAAAATAATTTCAGGATATCTCCTTTCATTTTATTAAAAAAAAGCCATACCTCCTCTCATTGCTAACGGAAATTATTATAAACGTTGTGATATAAAACTAATAAAGGAAACTATCAAGGTGATTGTTGTCTTTTTAACGTGATTCTGAATTGTCGAAGAAATATCAAAATTTCACGATATGTTTGGGAGGTGAAATAATAAAAAGATTATAACTTATTTTTGTGAGATCTAGAAAGATCATTCCCTTCCAAATTGGCATAAAATGAGAGAGGAGCTAAAAAAATAATTTAAGGATATCTCGTTTCATTTTATTAAAAAAAGGCATACCTCCTCTCATTAATAACGGAAATTATTATAAACGTTGTGATAAAAAACTAATAAAGGAAACTATCAACGTGATTATTATCTTTTTAACGTGATTGGTAATTGTCGAACAAAAATCAAAATTTCACGATATGTTTGGGAGGTGAAACAATAAAAAGATTATAACTTTTTTTTGTGAGATCTAGAAAGATCATTCCCTTCCAAGTTGGCATAAAATGAGAGAGGACCTAAAAAAATAATTTCAGGATATCTCGTTTCATTTTATTAAAAAAAGGCATAACTCCTCTCATTAATAACGGAAATTATTATAAACGTTGAGATAAAAAATTAATAAAGGAAACTATCAACGTGATTGTTATCTTTTTAACATGATTGGTAATTGTCATAGAAATATCAAAATTCCACGATATGTTTGGAAGGTGAAATAATAAAAAGATTATAACTTTTTTTGTTGTGAGATCTAGAAATATCATTCCCTTCCAAGTTGGCATAAAATGAGAGAGGACCTAAAAATCTAATTCCAGGATATCTAGTTTGGTTTTATTAAAAAGAGGCATACCTACTCTCATTAATAACGGAAATTATTATAAACGTTGAGATAAAAAAACTGATAAAGGAAACTATCAACATGATTGTTATCTTTTTAACGTGATTGGTAATTGTCGTAGAAATATCAAAATTTCACAATATGTTTGGGAGGTGAAATAATAAAAAGATTATAACTTTTTTTTGTAAGATCTAGAAAGATCATTCCCTTCCAAGTTGGCATAAAATGAGTGAGGAACTAAAAAAATAATTTCAGGATATCTCGTTTCATTTTATTAAAAAAAAAGCCATACCTCCTCTCATTGATAACGGAAATTATTATAAACGTTGTGATATAAAACTAATAAAGGAAACTATCAAGGTGATTGTTGTCTTTTTAACGTGATTCTGAATTGTCGAAAAAATATCAAAATTTCACGATATGTTTGGGAGGTGAAATAATAAAAAGATTATAACTTTTTTTTGTAAGATCTAGAAAGATCATTCCCTTCCAAGTTGGCATAAAATGAGTGAGGAACTAAAAAATAATTTCAGGATATCTCGTTTCATTTTATTAAAAAAAAGCCATACCTCCTCTCATTGATAACGGAAATTATTATAAACGTTGTGATATAAAACTAATAAAGGAAACTATCAAGGTGATTGTTGTCTTTTTAACGTGATTCTGAATTGTCGAAGAAATATCAAAATTTCACGATATGTTTGGGAGGTGAAATAATAAAAAGATTATAACTTATTTTTGTGAGATCTAGAAAGATCATTCCCTTCCAAATTGGCATAAAATGAGAGAGGAGCTAAAAAAATAATTTAAGGATATCTCGTTTCATTTTATTAAAAAACGGCATACCTCCTCTCATTAATAACAGAAATTATTATAAACGTTGTGATAAAAAACTAATAAAGGAAACTATCAACGTGATTATTATCTTTTTAACGTGATTGGTAATTGTCGAACAAAAATCAAAATTTCACGATATGTTTGGGAGGTGAAACAATAAAAAGATTATAACTTTTTTTTTGTGAGATCTAGAAAGATCATTCCCTTCCAAGTTGGCATAAAATGAGGGAGGACCTAAAAAAATAATTTCAGGATATCTCATTTCATTTTATTAAAAAAAGGCATACCTCCTCTCATTAATAACAGAAATTATTATAAACGTTGTGATAAAAAACTATTAAAGGAAACTATCAACGTGATTGTTATCTTTTTAACGTGATTGTTAATTATCGTAGAAATATCAAAATTTCATGATCTGTTTGGGAGGTGAAATAATAAAAAGATTATAACTTTTTTTTTGAAATATCTAGAAAGATCATTTCCTTCCAAGTTTGCATAAAATGAGTGAGGAACTAAAAAATAATTTCAGGATATCTCGTTTCATTTTATTAAAAAGAGGCATACCTACTCTCATTAATAACGGAAATTATTATAAACATTGTGATTAAAAAACTAATAAAGGAAACTATCAACGTGATTGTTATCTTTTTAACGTGATTGGTAATTATCGTAGAAATATCAAAATTTCATGATATGTTTGGGAGGTGAAATAATAAAAAGATTATAACTTTTTTTTGTAAGATCTAGAAAGATCATTCCCTTCCAAGTTGGCATAAAATGAGTGAGGAACTAAAAAATAATTTCAGGATATCTCGTTTCATTTTATTAAAAAAAAGCCATACCTCCTCTCATTGATAACGGAAATTATTATAAACGTTGTGATATAAAACTAATAAAGGAAACTATCAAGGTGATTGTTGTCTTTTTAACGTGATTCTGAATTGTCGAAGAAATATCAAAATTTCACGATATGTTTGGGAGGTGAAATAATAAAAAGATTATAACTTATTTTTGTGAGATCTAGAAAGATCATTCCCTTCCAAATTGGCATAAAATGAGAGAGGAGCTAAAAAAATAATTTAAGGATATCTCGTTTCATTTTATTAAAAAAAGGCATACCTCCTCTCATTAATAACGGAAATTATTATAAACGTTGTGATAAAAAACTAATAAAGGAAACTATCAACGTGATTATTATCTTTTTAACGTGATTGGTAATTGTCGAACAAAAATCAAAATTTCACGATATGTTTGGGAGGTGAAACAATAAAAAGATTATAACTTTTTTTTGTGAGATCTAGAAAGATCATTCCCTTCCAAGTTGGCATAAAATGAGGGAGGACCTAAAAAAATAATTTCAGGATATCTTATTTCATTTTATTAAAAAAGGCATACCTCCTCTCATTAATAACAGAAATTATTATAAACGTTGTGATAAAAAACTATTAAAGGAAACTATCAACGTGATTGTTATCTTTTTAACGTGATTGTTAATTGTCGTAGAAATATCAAAATTTCATGATCTGTTTGGGAGGTGAAATAATAAAAAGATTATAACTTTTTTTTTGAAAGATCTACAAAGATCATTTCCTTCCAAGTTTGCATAAAATGAGTGAGGAACTAAAAAATAATTTCAGGATATCTCGTTTCATTTTATTAAAAAGAGGCATACCTACTCTCATTAATAACGGAAATTATTATAAACATTGTGATTAAAAAACTAATAAAGGAAACTATCAACGTGATTGTTATCTTTTTAACGTGATTGGTAATTATCGTAGAAATATCAAAATTTCATGATATGTTTGGGAGGTGAAATAATAAAAAGATTATAACTTTTTTTTGTAAGATCTGGAAAGATCATTCCCTTCCAAGTTGGCATAAAATGAGTGAGGAACTAAAAAATAATTTCAGGATATCTCGTTTCATTTTATTAAAAAAGGGCATACCTCCTCTCATTAATAACAGAAATTATTATAAACGTTGTGATAAAAAACTATTAAAGGAAACTATCAACGTGATTGTTATCTTTTTAACGTGATTGTTAATTGTCGGAGAAATATCAAAATTTCATGATCTGTTTGGGAGGTGAAATAATAAAAAGATTATAACTTTTTTTTTTAAAGATCTAGAAAGATCATTTCCTTCCAAGTTTGCATAAAATGAGTGAGGAACTAAAAAATAATTTCAGGATATCTCGTTTCATTTTATTAAAAAAGGGCATACCTCCTCTCATTAATAACGGAAATTATTATAAACATTGTGATTAAAAAACTAATAAAGGAAACTATCAACGTGATTGTTATCTTTTTAACGTGATTGGTAATTATCGTAGAAATATCAAAATTTCATGATATGTTTGGGAGGTGAAATAATAAAAAGATTATAACTTTTTTTTGTAAGATCTAGAAATATCATTCCCTTCCAAGTTTGCATAAAATGAGTGAGGAACTAAAAAATAATTTCAGGATATCTCGTTTCATTTTATTAAAAAGAGGCATACCTACTCTCATTAATAACGGAAATTATTATAAACATTGTGATTAAAAAACTAATAAAGGAAACTATCAACGTGATTGTTATCTTTTTAACGTGATTGGTAATTATCGTAGAAATATCAAAATTTCATGATATGTTTGGGAGGTGAAATAATAAAAAGATTATAACTTTTTTTTGTAAGATCTAGAAAGATCATTCCCTTCCAAGTTGGCGTAAAATGAGTGAGGAACTAAAAAATAATTTCAGGATATCTCGTTTCATTTTATTAAAAAAAAGCCATACCTCCTCTCACTAATAACGGAAATTATTATAAACTTTGTGATATAAACTAATAAAGGAAACTATCAAGGTGATTGTTATCTTTTTAACGTGATTCTTAATTGTCGAAGAAATATCAAAATTTCACGATATGTTTGGCAGGTGAAATAATAAAAAGATTATAACTTATTTTTGTGAGATCTAGAAAGATCATTCCCTTCCAAATTGGCATAAAATGAGAGAGGAGCTAAAAAAATAATTTAAGGATATCTCGTTTCATTTTATTAAAAAAAGGCATACCTCCTTTCATTAATAAAGGAAATTATTATAAACGTTGAGATAAAAAATTAGTAAAGGAAACTGTCAAGGTGATTGTTATCTTTTTAACGTGATTTGTAATTGTTGTAGAAATATAAAAATTTCACGATACGTTTGGGAGGTGAAATAATAAAAAGATTATAACTTTTTTTTGTGAGATCTAGAAATATCATTCCCTTCCAAGTTGGCATAAAATGAGAGAGGACCTAAAAAAATAATTTCAGGATGTCTCATTTCATTTTATTAAAAAAAGGCATACCTCCTCTCATTAATAACAAAAATTATTATAAACGTTGTGATAAAAAACTAATAAAGGAAACTATCAATGTGATTATTATCTTTTTAACGTGATTGGTAATTGTCGAAGAAATATCAAAATTTCACGATATGTTTGGGAGGTGAAATAATATAAAGATTATAACTTTTTTTGGTGAGATCTAGAAAGATCATTCCCTTCCAAATTGGCATAAAATGAGAGAGGACCTAAAAAACTAATTTCAGGATATCTCGTTTGGTTTTATTAAAAAGAGGCATACCTACTCTCATTGATAACGGAAATTATTATAAACGTTGTGATATAAAACTAATAAAGGAAACTATCAAGGTGATTGTTATCTTTTTGACGTGATTCTTAATTATCGAAGAAATATCAAAATTTCACGATATGTTTGGGAGGTGAAATAATAAGTAGCTGATAACTTATTTTTGTGAGATCTAGAAAGATCATTTCCTTCCAAGTTGGCATAAAATGAGAGAGGAGCTAAAAAAATAATTTAAGAATATCTCGTTTCATTTTATTAAAAAAAGGCATACCTCCTCTCATTAATAACGGAAATTATAATAAACGTTGTGATAAAAAACTAATAAAGGAAACTATCAACGTGATTGTTATCTTTTTAACGTGATTGGTAATTGTCGTAGAAATATCAAAATTTCACGATATCTTTGGGAGGTGAAATAATAAAAAGATTATAACATTTTTTTGTAAGATCTAGAAAGATCATTCCCTTCCAAGTTAGAATAAAATGAGTGAGGAACTAAAAAAATAATTTCAGGATATCTCGTTTCTTTTTATTAAAAAAAAGCCATACCTCCTCTCATTAATAACAGAAATTATTATAAACGTTGTGATCAAAAACTAATAAAGGAAATTATCAACATGATTGTTATCTTTTTAACGTGATTGGTAATTGTCGTAGAAATATCTAAATTTCACGATATGTTTGGGAGGTGAAATAATAAAAAGATTATAACTTTTTTTTGTAAGATCTAGAAAGATCATTCCCTTCCAAGTTGGCATAAAATGAGCGAGGAGCTAAAAAAATAATTTCAGGATATCTCGTTTCATTTTATTAAAAAAAAGCCATACTTCCTCTCATTGATAACGGAAATTATTATAAACGTTGTGATATAAAACTAATAAACGAAACTATCAAGGTGATTGTTATCTTTTTAACGTGATTCTTAATTGTCGAAGAAATATCAAAATTTCACGATAAGTTTGGGAGGTAAAATAATAAAAAGATTATAACTTATTTTTGTGAGATCTAGAAAGATTATTCCCTTCCAAATTGGCATAAAATGAGAGAGGACCTAAAAAAATAATTTCAGGATATCTCATTTCATTTTATTAAAAAAAGGCATACCTCCTCTCATTAATAACAGAAATTATTATAAACGTTGTGATATAAAACTAATAAAGGAAACTATCAAGGTGATTGTTATCTTTTTAACGTGATTGGTAATTGTCGAAGAAATATCAAAATTTCACGATATGTTTGGGAGGTGAAACAATAAAAAGATTATAACTTTTTTTTGTGAGATCTAGAAAGATCATTCCCTTCCAAGTTCGCATAAAATGAGAGAGGACCTAAAAAAATAATTTCAGGATATCTCATTTCATTTTATTGAAAAAAGGCATACCTCCTCTCATTAATAACAGAAATTATTATAAAGGTTGTGATATAAAACTAATAAAGGAAACTATCAAGGTGATTGTTATCTTTTTAACGTGATTCTTAATTGTCGAAGAAATATCAAAATTTCACGATATGTTTGGGAGGTGAAATAATAAAAAGATTATAACATTTTTTTGTAAGATCTAGAAAGATCATTCCCTTCCAAGTTACAATAAAATGAGTGAGGAACTAAAAAAATAATTTCAGGATATCTCGTTTCTTTTTATTAAAAAAAGTCATACCTCCTCTCATTGATAACGGAAATTATTATAAACGTTGTGATATAAAACTAATAAAGGAAACTATCAAGGTGATTGTTATCTTTTTAACGTGATTGGTAATTGTCGTAGAAATATCTAAATTTCACGATATGTTTGGGAGGTGAAATAATAAAAAGATTATAACTTTTTTTTGTAAGATCTAGAAAGATCATTCCCTTCCAAGTTGGCATAAAATGAGCGAGGAACTAAAAAAATAATTTCAGGATATCTCGTTTCATTTTATTAAAAAAAAGCCATACTTCCTCTCATTGATAACGGAAATTATTATAAACGTTGTGATATAAAACTAATAAACGAAACTATCAAGGTGATTGTTATCTTTTTAACGTGATTCTTAATTGTCGAAGAAATATCAAAATTTCACGATAAGTTTGGGAGGTAAAATAATAAAAAGATTATAACTTATTTTTGTGAGATCTAGAAAGATTATTCCCTTCCAAATTGGCATAAAATGAGAGAGGACCTAAAAAAATAATTTCAGGATATCTCATTTCATTTTATTAAAAAAAGGCATACCTCCTCTCATTAATAACAGAAATTATTATAAACGTTGTGATATAAAACTAATAAAGGAAACTATCAAGGTGATTGTTATCTTTTTAACGTGATTGGTAATTGTCGAAGAAATATCAAAATTTCACGATATGTTTGGGAGGTGAAACAATAAAAAGATTATAACTTTTTTTTGTGAGATCTAGAAAGATCATTCCCTTCCAAGTTCGCATAAAATGAGAGAGGACCTAAAAAAATAATTTCAGGATATCTCATTTCATTTTATTGAAAAAAGGCATACCTCCTCTCATTAATAACAGAAATTATTATAAAGGTTGTGATATAAAACTAATAAAGGAAACTATCAAGGTGATTGTTATCTTTTTAACGTGATTCTTAATTGTCGAAGAAATATCAAAATTTCACGATATGTTTGGGAGGTGAAATAATAAAAAGATTATAACATTTTTTTGTAAGATCTAGAAAGATCATTCCCTTCCAAGTTACAATAAAATGAGTGAGGAACTAAAAAAATAATTTCAGGATATCTCGTTTCTTTTTATTAAAAAAAGTCATACCTCCTCTCATTGATAACGGAAATTATTATAAACGTTGTGATATAAAACTAATAAAGGAAACTATCAAGGTGATTGTTATCTTTTTAACGTGATTCTTAATTGTCTAAGAAATATCAAAATTTCACGATATGTTTGGGAGGTAAAATAATAAAAAGATTATAACTTTTTTTTGTGAGATCTAGAAAGATCATTCCCTTCCAAGTTCGCATAAAATGAGAGAGGACCTAAAAAAATAATTTCAGGATATCTCATTTCATTTTATTAAAAAAAGCCATACCTCCTCTCATTGATAACGGAAATTATTATAAACGTTGTGATATAAAACTAATAAAGGAAACTATCAAGGTGATTGTTATCTTTTTAACGTGATTGGTAATTGTCGAAGAAATATCAAAATTTCATGATATGTTTGGGAGGTGAAATAATATAAAGAGTATAACTTTTTTTGGTGAGATCTAGAAAGATCATTCCCTTCCAAATTGGTATAAAATGAGAGAGGACCTAAAAAACTAATTTCAGGATATCTCGTTTGGTTTTATTAAAAAGAGGCATACCTACTCTCATTAATAACGGAGATTATTATAAACGTTGTGATATAAAACTAATAAAGGAAACTATCAAGGTGATTGTTATCTTTTTCACGTGATTCTTAATTGTCGAAGAAATATCAAAATTTCAAGATATGTTTGGGAGGTGAAACAATAAAAAGATTATAACTTTTTTTTGTGAGATCTAGAAAGATCATTCCCTTCCAAGTTTGCATAAAATGAGAGAGGACCTAAAAAAATAATTTCAGGATATCTCATTTCATTTTATTGAAAAAAGGCATACCTCCTCTCATTAATAACAGAAATTATTATAAAGGTTGTGATATAAAACTAATAAAGGAAACTATCAAGGTGATTGTTATCTTTTTAACGTGATTCTTAATTGTCGAAGAAATATCAAAATTTCACGATATGTTTGGGAGGTGAAATAATAAAAAGATTATAACATTTTTTTGTAAGATCTAGAAAGATCATTCCCTTCCAAGTTACAATAAAATGAGTGAGGAACTAAAAAAATAATTTCAGGATATCTCGTTTCTTTTTTTTAAAAAAAAGCCATACCTCCTCTCATTAATAACGGAAATTATTATAAACGTTGTGATGAAAAACTAATAAAGGAAATTATCAACATGATTGTTATCTTTTTAACGTGATTGGTAATTGTCGTAGAAATATCTAAATTTCACGATATGTTTGGGAGGTGAAATAATAAAAAGATTATAACTTTTTTTTGTAAGATCTAGAAAGATCATTCCCTTCCAAGTTGGCATAAAATGAGCGAGGAACTAAAAAAATAATTTCAGGATATCTCGTTTCATTTTATTAAAAAAAAGCCATACTTCCTCTCATTGATAACGGAAATTATTATAAACGTTGTGATATAAAACTAATAAACTAAACTATCAAGGTGATTGTTATCTTTTTAACGTGATTCTTAATTGTCGAAGAAATATCAAAATTTCACGATAAGTTTGGGAGGTAAAATAATAAAAAGATTATAACTTATTTTTGTGAGATCTAGAAAGATTATTCCCTTCCAAATTGGCATAAAATGAGAGAGGACCTAAAAAAATAATTTCAGGATATCTCATTTCATTTTATTAAAAAAAGGCATACCTCCTCTCATTAATAACAGAAATTATTATAAACGTTGTGATATAAAACTAATAAAGGAAACTATCAAGGTGATTGTTATCTTTTTAACGTGATTGGTAATTGTCGAAGAAATATCAAAATTTCACGATATGTTTGGGAGGTGAAACAATAAAAAGATTATAACTTTTTTTTGTGAGATCTAGAAAGATCATTCCCTTCCAAGTTCGCATAAAATGAGAGAGGACCTAAAAAAATAATTTCAGGATATCTCATTTCATTTTATTGAAAAAAGGCATACCTCCTCTCATTAATAACAGAAATTATTATAAAGGTTGTGATATAAAACTAATAAAGGAAACTATCAAGGTGATCGTTATCTTTTTAACGTGATTCTTAATTGTCGAAGAAATATCAAAATTTCACGATATGTTTGGGAGGTGAAATAATAAAAAGATTATAACATTTTTTTGTAAGATCTAGAAAGATCATTCCCTTCCAAGTTACAATAAAATGAGTGAGGAACTAAAAAAATAATTTCAGGATATCTCGTTTCTTTTTATTAAAAAAAGTCATACCTCCTCTCATTGATAACGGAAATTATTATAAACGTTGTGATATAAAACTAATAAAGGAAACTATCAAGGTGATTGTTATCTTTTTAACGTGATTCTTAATTGTCTAAGAAATATCAAAATTTCACGATATGTTTGGGAGGTAAAATAATAAAAAGATTATAACTTATTTTTGTGAGATCTAGAAAGATTATTCCCTTCCAAATTGGCATAAAATGAGAGAGGACCTAAAAAAATAATTTCAGGATATCTCATTTCATTTTATTAAAAAAAGGCATACCTCCTCTCATTAATAACAGAAATTATTATAAACGTTGTTATATAAAACTAATAAAGGAAACTATCAAGGTGATTGTTATCTTTTTAACGTGATTGGTAATTGTCGAAGAAATATCAAAATTTCATGATATGTTTGGGAGGTGAAATAATATAAAGAGTATAACTTTTTTTGGTGAGATCTAGAAAGATCATTCCCTTCCAAATTGGTATAAAATGAGAGAGGACCTAAAAAACTAATTTCAGGATATCTCGTTTGGTTTTATTAAAAAGAGGCATACCTACTCTCATTAATAACGGAGATTATTATAAACGTTGTGATATAAAACTAATAAAGGAAACTATCAAGGTGATTGTTATCTTTTTCACGTGATTCTTAATTGTCGAAGAAATATCAAAATTTTACGATATGTTTGGGAGGTGAAATAATAAAAAGATTATAACTTCTTTTTGTGAGATCTAGAAAGATCATTCCCTTCCAAGTTTGCATAAAATGAGAGAGGACCTAAAAAAATAATTTCAGGATATCTCATTTCATTTTATTGAAAAAAGGCATACCTCCTCTCATTAATAACATAAATTATTATAAAGGTTGTGATATAAAACTAATAAAGGAAACTATCAAGGTGATTGTTATCTTTTTAACGTGATTCTTAATTGTCGAAGAAATATCAAAATTTCACGATATGTTTGGGAGGTGAAATAATAAAAAGATTATAACATTTTTTTGTAAGATCTAGAAAGATCATTCCCTTCCAAGTTACAATAAAATGAGTGAGGAACTAAAAAAATAATTTCAGGATATCTCGTTTCTTTTTTTTAAAAAATAGCCATACCTCCTCTCATTAATAACGGAAATTATTATAAACGTTGTGATAAAAAACTAATAAAGGAAATTATCAACATGATTGTTATCTTTTTAACGTGATTGGTAATTGTCGTAGAAATATCTAAATTTCACGATATGTTTGGGAGGTGAAATAATAAAAAGATTATAACTTTTTTTTGTAAGATCTAGAAAGATCATTCCCTTCCAAGTTGGCATAAAATGAGCGAGGAACTAAAAAAATAATTTCAGGATATCTCGTTTCATTTTATTAAAAAAAAGCCATACTTCCTCTCATTGATAACGGAAATTATTATAAACGTTGTGATATAAAACTAATAAACGAAACTATCAAGGTGATTGTTATCTTTTTAACGTGATTCTTAATTGTCGAAGAAATATCAAAATTTCACGATAAGTTTGGGAGGTAAAATAATAAAAAGATTATAACTTATTTTTGTGAGATCTAGAAAGATTATTCCCTTCCAAATTGGCATAAAATGAGAGAGGACCTAAAAAAATAATTTCAGGATATCTCATTTCATTTTATTAAAAAGAGGCATACCTCCTCTCATTAATAACAGAAATTATTATAAACGTTGTGATATAAAACTAATAAAGGAAACTATCAAGGTGATTGTTATCTTTTTAACGTGATTGGTAATTGTCGAAGAAATATCAAAATTTCACGATATGTTTGGGAGGTGAAACAATAAAAAGATTATAACTTTTTTTTGTGAGATCTAGAAAGATCATTCCCTTCCAAGTTCGCATAAAATGAGAGAGGACCTAAAAAAATAATTTCAGGATATCTCATTTCATTTTATTGAAAAAAGGCATACCTCCTCTCATTAATAACAGAAATTATTATAAAGGTTGTGATATAAAACTAATAAAGGAAACTATCAAGGTGATTGTTATCTTTTTAACGTGATTCTTAATTGTCGAAGAAATATCAAAATTTCACGATATGTTTGGGAGGTGAAATAATAAAAAGATTATAACATTTTTTTGTAAGATCTAGAAAGATCATTCCCTTCCAAGTTACAATAAAATGAGTGAGGAACTAAAAAAATAATTTCAGGATATCTCGTTTCTTTTTATTAAAAAAAAGTCATACCTCCTCTCATTGATAACGGAAATTATTATAAACGTTGTGATATAAAACTAATAAAGGAAACTATCAATGTAACACCCTCAATTTTATTATTTTACCATTTGTAAATATTTTTATATAAATATTATGAGAAATGATATACTGTATTTTATAGCAACTTTCTGTACCTATTTTCATAATAAAATTAATGCAGTGCTATTCAGTAAAATTTTCTAAGTCTTTTAATACTTTTGTTTATACCTAAATTTCTTGTTGACCGGACAGTTGTGTCAGACAGCTGTCCAGGATAAGATTTTTCAGTATAACATTTTGGATTAAATTGTACTCTAATAAATCACGAATTTAATGTAGATTTAAAATATATACAGTTGAGAAATGAATTACTTGTTGACTGGACCGTTGTGTCTGACGGCTGTCCAGGATAAATTTTCAAGTGTAAAATTTTGGACTAATCTGTAACTTAATAAAAAGGTAATTGAATATAGATTAAAAATATATACAATTAAAGAATTAAAATGCTAATTCCGAATTGTTAGAATTTTCTGAAAGTTAGAACTTTGAGAAATTCTTACGATAAAATTCTAAGGTGGAAAATTAAGAGAAAATTCGTATGACATCTATGGAATTATCTAATAATTGTAATATACTTAGAATAATTATTAAAAATGTTTAACCAAGAAAAAAATAAATTTAGAGTATTAACCAATCAAAGTGTGACAACTCAAATTTTCTAATGTCACTAAATTAAGCTAATTAGACTTGGATTAAGAGATAAGTAAGACACTACCCCAAGGTTTTTGATAGTGAGGAATCCAATGGTGGTGTTAGTTTCTTCAAATTCTAATTAGTTTGTAAGATAATTAAAACCCTAAACAACCTTCTAGAAGACTCCACCAAATTCAACAACTTTGACCCATTGACCAAGCAATTGGCAAGTTACGTTTGGGACTTGTCTTGGACGTCCAAGTGGGCTGAGAAGCTAGGCCAATTGGCTGCCCAAGGACTGCAGCTGGACGTGTGAGGGTTATTCAATTTGGTGGAGAAAATGCTTTATTAAAGACATAAGAAATTAATATAAAAAAAAAACACAAAACCTTAACTTCAAGAAACCCCAAACCGTAAGCTTTCCATACAGCAGCCCCTCCATTTTCACTTCAGCCTTTCTTCTAAAATTAAGAATTTAACCAACCAAAACCTTTCAAATTTCAATATAGCTTAGGCCAAAGAGAAGAGAATTAGGAGAAAAAGCTCAAAATTTCAAGAAGCCAAGGAAAAAGAGAGAAAAGGGGGAAAAGGAAATTCAAGAGTTCTCCATCAAATTAAGGATCTAAGGTAAGGATCTTGGCATTTAATTTCAATTTAAACCAATTGGAGTTAATAGAAACATGTTCTTAGGTCTAATTTCAAGATTTGATCAAGATTCAACAAAAGATGAAATTGATTTAGGGCTTTTAGATGATTGATGTTAAAAGCTTGAAATTGTTGTTTGAATCCATGTTTGATTGAATTCATGATGTGTTGTGATGGATTGGAATTGATTGATTGGCTTGTTCTTGATTGGAAATTGAAATTTGTTCTTGATTGAGATTTCTTGAATTGATTTGATTTTGATTGGAATTTGGATTGGTTGTTTTGAGAAAATTGTTGGAAATGTGAAGGAGGCCATACGGCCATGATGAGAATGATAGGGATATCATGTGGAATTTTTCAAATGACCAAGGGTAAAATAGTCATTTCACATGTCGGGACACATTGGGAATTTTAGAAAAAGTTTAAGGGCATTTTCGGCAATAATTAAAAATTATAAGGGTAATTAGGTAATTTCACATTTAGAGGATACAATTGGAATTTTATAAAAAGATTGAGGTTAATTAGGTAATTTCACATTTAAAGGATACAATTGGAATTTTATCAAAAGATTGAGGGTAATTAGGTAATTTCATAGATTCTAGAACAATTAGGGACATATTCGGAATTTCATAAAAAGATCAAGGGCAAAATTGGAATTTTAGAAAATATCAAGGATAATTTAGAAATTTTACATAGTAATGAACTAGTTGGTATTTTATTAAAGTGTTAATGTTATAATGTTAATTATTAAATTTCTATAATTATTATGTGATTGTTTAATAATAATTATTTACTTATTGGCATCATTATCATATTGCATGATCATGAGTCTTTTGAGCGAAAAATAAAGATTTTTAAACGAGTTTGATAAATGAGAATTGAGTATTTATGGGGGAATTGATTTCCAGGACTGTGTTGACTGACCGGACTACGGTAGTCATCTATTTGAAAATATGATTGAGATTATGAACAGAGAACTGTGTTGACTGACCGAACTGCGGTAGTCATGTATTTGAAAATATGATTGAGATTATGAACAGAGAACTGTGTTGACTGACCGGACTGCGGTAGTCATGTATTTGAAAAGATGATTGAGATTATGAACAGAGAATATGATAGTCCTGAGAAATGGGTGAGCAGAGTAAGTTAGACAGGACTGTATAGTCTGTGATTATATAGTCTGTGGGGTGAGGGATATTGGCAATTCCACATGTGGCTGTAATCTGGACAGAGATGCTGCCGTGGTGGCCTTCCGGGTATCCTGATCTCCTAATTCTGTCTAGTTTATTTGCGTTTAGTAGGGGCTGATAGCTGAATTACATGAGGTAATGGTAGGCCAGTTACTTACTAAACACTCAAAGGGGAAGTCTCCATGGAGCAGGGTCAAAATGATTTTGAGTCAAAAAAATGAATTTGAGTCAAAAACTGCATTTGCATAAATCATACTGCATTTAATTATGTGTTTAACTAATTAATTTGTTATGATATGTATTTGTTTGAAATTGTTTTAATTGTATGAGAAATTAAATGCCTGATCCGGTAATGCTGTCCCCAGATTCTAGGGGAGTGTGAATTGCAGGTATTTTGAAGATTAATTAGAAGTTAAAGATGCAGATATTTTCCAGAGCTATAAGAATGGGTGTTTTTGGCTTTAGATACTTTTGTATTAATTAGAAATAAATTGGTAGTAGCATTTTCTGTAAATTTTAATAATGTAAATTATAATGACAAACTTTAAATTTTAATGGAATGTATTTATTTTAATGGTAAATTCATTTTATGGATTTTAGATGGAAATTAATTAATTAGAAGGGGGGTTACAATCAAGGTGATTGTTATCTTTTTAACGTGATTCTTAATTGTCGAAGAAATATCAAAATTTCACGATATGTTTGGGAGGTAAAATAATAAAAAGATTATAACTTATTTTTGTGAGATCTAGAAAGATTATTCCCTTCCAAATTGGCATAAAATGAGAGAGGACCTAAAAAAATAATTTCAGGATATCTCATTTCATTTTATTAAAAAAAGGCATACCTCCTCTCATTAATAACAGAAATTATTATAAACGTTGTGATATAAAACTAATAAAGGAAACTATCAAGGTGATTGTTACCTTTTTAACGTGATTGGTAATTGTTGAAGAAATATCAAAATTTCATGATATGTTTGGGAGGTGAAATAATATAAAGAGTATAACTTTTTTTGGTGAGATCTAGAAAGATCATTCCCTTCCAAATTGGTATAAAATGAGAGAGGACCTAAAAAACTAATTTCAGGATATCTCGTTTGGTTTTATTAAAAAGAGGCATACCTACTCTCATTAATAACGGAGATTATTATAAACGTTGTGATATAAAACTAATAAAGGAAACTATCAAGGTGATTGTTATCTTTTTCACGTGATTCTTAATTGTCGAAGAAATATCAAAATTTCACGATATGTTTGGGAGGTGAAATAATAAAAAGATTATAACTTCTTTTTGTGAGATCTAGAAAGATCATTCCCTTTCAAGTTCGCATAAAATGAGAGAGGACCTAAAAAAATAATTTCAGGATATCTCATTTCATTTTATTGAAAAAAGGCATACCTCCTCTCATTAATAACAGAAATTATTATAAACGTTGTGATATAAAACTAATAAAGGAAACTATCAAGGTGATTGTTATCTTTTTAACGTGATTTGTAACATCCTCATTTTATTAATTGTACGCATTTATATATGTATATTATTAACATTTATGCACTATATTTTATAGAAACCTTATGTACATATTCTCTTAATGAAATTAATACAGTTCTACTCAGAAGAATTTTCTGAATTTCCAAATGTCTTTATTTTTGCCGAAATTAATAGTTGACTGGACTGCTATGTCAGACAGGTGACCAGGATAAATTTTCAAGTATAGAATTTTGAACTCATTTATAACTTAAAAGAAAGGTAATAGAATATAGATTAAAAATATATACAGATAAAGAATTAAAATGCTTATTCAGAATTGTTAGGATTTTCTGAAAGTTAGAACTTTGAGGAAATATTACGGTAAAATTCTAAGACAGAAAATTTAGAGAAAATTCATAGGATATCTATAGAATTATCTAATAATTGTAATATACTTAGAATAATTATTAAAAATGTTTAACCAAGAAAATTTTAATTTAGAACCTTAACCAATCAAAAAGTGACAACTTAGGCTTTTCTAAGATCACTAAATTAAGCTAATTAGGCTTAGATTAAGAGATAAGTAAGACACTACCCCAAGGTTTTTGATAGTGAGGAATCCATTGGTGATGTTATTTTCTTCAAATTCTAATCACATTGTAAAATAATTAGCAGCCCTAATTACCTTCTAGAACTTTCTACAAAGTGCTTGAAATGTTGACTTTTGGGGTAGGCAAGTGACTTGGAACTCCTTGGCTGTCCAAGTGGGCTGGAAAGGCTTGGCAAGTGGATTTCCCTTGGTCCAAATGAGCTGCTGGACGTGCAGGGCAGCAGCTGGACTTGAAGGCAAAGTCCAATTTAGTTAATAATTTGTTTTAAGAAGCATTTAACTTAAGTAAAAGGAGAAAAAGTCACAAAAAGCTATTTCTCTCAAAACTGAACCTTGAGCTCTCCCAAAACAGCAGCTGCAGTTCCAATTTTCTTTTCATCTTAACTTCATCCTTTCATCCCAAATTAAGAAACCAAACCATCCAAACTTCCTAAACCCTAAGCTAATCGGCAAAAAGGAAAAGAAATTGGAGGAAATCTCAAAAATTCCTACAAGACCAAGGAGTGAGGGAGAAAGGAATTCAAGGCTTTTTCTTCAATTAAAGAGTTAAGGTAAGGATCTAGGCATTTAATTTCAATTAGAACCCTTGGAATTAGAAGAAAACATGTTGTAGGGTTAAATTCTATTTTTGACCTAAAATCATGAAAACTTGAAATTGATTTAGGGGTTTTGTGTTTTTGATGCTTGTGATTGAAATTCATGGATTGGAATGATGTTTGATTGAATTTTTAAGGTATTGTAATGGTTGAAATTTGGTTTGTTGAATTTTGATTGAATTTGTGACTTGATTGAATTTTGGTTGGAATTGGAGTTTGTTACTTTGGAAAATATGTTGAGAATGGTAGTGAGACCATTCGGCCAGCCCTAAATGCAAGGGATATTATGTGGAAATTTTTGTAAAATCAAGGGCAAAATGGTCATTTTACATGTAGGGACAAAATGGGAATTTTTGAAAAAGAGCAAGGGTAATTTGGTCATTTCAAAATTTAGGACATAGATGGAATTCTAGAAAAGATTAAGGGTATTTTAGTAACTTTACCTAATAGTGAATTTTTATAATTTTTATGTGATTGCTTAATATTAATTATTTGTTTATTAGCATCATTGTCATATTGCATAAGCTTGAGTTCTTAGAAAATACAAAGATTTCAAATGAGAAATGAGTATTTATGGGGGAATTGATTTCCAGGACTGTGTTGACTGACCGGACTGCGGTAGTCATGTATTTGAAAATATGATTGAGATTATGCAAAGAGAATTGTGTTGACTGACCGGACTGCGGTAGTCATGTATTTGAAAATATGATTGAGATTATGAACAGAGAACTGTGTTGACTGACCGGACTGCGGTAGTCATGTATTTGAAAAGATGATTGAGATTGTGAACAGAGAATAAGATAGTCCTGAGAAATGGGTGAGCAGAGTAAGTTAGACAGGACTGTATAGTCTATGATTATATAGTCTGTGGGGTGAGGGATATTGGCAATTCCACATGTGGCTGTAATTTGGACAGAGATGATGCCGTGGTGGCCTTCCGGGTATCCTGACCTCCTAATTCTGTTTAGTTTATTCGCGTTTAGTAGGGGCTGATAGCTGAATTGCAGTACGTAATGGTAGGCCAGTTACTTACTAAACACTCAAAGGGGAAGTCTCCATGGAGCAGGGTCAAAACGAATTTGAGTCAAAAAAACTGCATTGCATAAATCATACTGCATTTAATTATGTGTGTAACTAATTAAATTGTTATGATATGTATTTGTTTGAAATTGTTTTAATTCTATGAGAAATTAAATGCCTGATCCTGTAATGCTGTCCCCAGATTCTAGGGGAGTGTGAATTGCAGGTGCTTGAAGATATAGTTAAATGATGAAGATGTAGAAATTCCAGAGCATATAGGATGGGACTATTTTGGGTAGACAATAATTTGTAGTAGTTAGAATTATTTTGTAGCAGTGTTTATATAAATTTTAATGATGTAAATTACAGAACATATTTTGGATTGTAAGAGATCGTATCAGAACTTTGAAATAAATATATAAAATGAATTAAATAGTTAAATTATGTTTTATAAAAAAAGGGGGGTTACATGATTCTTAATTGTCGAAGAAATATCAAAATTTCACGATATGTTTGGGAGGTGAAATAATAAAAAGATTATAACATTTTTTTGTAAGATCTAGAAAGATCATTCCCTTCCAAGTTACAATAAAATGTGTGAGGAACTAAAAAAATAATTTCAGGATATCTCGTTTCTTTTTATTAAAAAAAAGCCATACCTCCTCTCATTAATAACGGAAATTATTATAAATGTTGTGATAAAAAACTAATAAAGGAAATTATCAACATGATTGTTATCTTTTTAACGTGATTGGTAATTGTCATAGAAATATCTAAATTTCACGATATGTTTGGGAGGTGAAATAATAAAAAGATTATAACTTTTTTTTGTAAGATCTAGAAAGATCATTCCCTTCCAAGTTGGCATAAAATGAGTGAGGAACTAAAAAAATAATTTCAGGATATCTCGTTTCATTTTAATAAAAAAAAGCCATACTTCCTCTCATTGATAACGGAAATTATTATAAACGTTGTGATATAAAACTAATAAAGGAAACTATCAAGGTGATTGTTATCTTTTTAACGTGATTCTTAATTGTCGAAGAAATATCAAAATTTCACGATATGTTTGGGAGGTAAAATAATAAAAAGATTATAACTTATTTTTGTGAGATCTAGAAAGATTATTCCCTTCCAAATTGGCATAAAATGAGAGAGGACCTAAAAAAATAATTTCAGGATATCTCATTTCATTTTATTAAAAAAAGGCATACCTCCTCTCATTAATAACAGAAATTATTATAAACGTTGTGATATAAAACTAATAAAGGAAACTATCAAGGTGATTGTTATCTTTTTAACGTGATTGGTAATTGTTGAAGAAATATCAAAATTTCATGATATGTTTGGGAGGTGAAATAATATAAAGAGTATAACTTTTTTTGGTGAGATCTAGAAAGATCATTCCCTTCCAAATTGGTATAAAATGAGAGAGGACCTAAAAAACTAATTTCAGGATATCTCGTTTGGTTTTATTAAAAAGAGGCATACCTACTCTCATTAATAACGGAGATTATTATAAACGTTGTGATATAAAACTAATAAAGGAAACTATCAAGGTGATTGTTATCTTTTTCACGTGATTCTTAATTGTCGAAGAAATATCAAAATTTCACGATATGTTTGGGAGGTGAAATAATAAAAAGATTATAACTTCTTTTTGTGAGATCTAGAAAGATCATTCCCTTCCAAGTTCGCATAAAATGAGAGAGGACCTAAAAAAATAATTTCAGGATATCTCATTTCATTTTATTAAAAAAAGGCATACCTCCTCACATTAATAACAGAAATTATTATAAACGTTGTGATATAAAACTAATAAACGAAACTATCAACGTGATTCTTATCTTTTTAACGTGATTCTTAATTGTCGAAGAAATATCAAAACTTCACGATATGTTTGCGAGGTGAAATAATAAAAAGATTATAACATTTTTTTGTAAGATCTAGAAAGATCATTCCCTTCCAAGTTCGCATAAAATGAGAGAGGACCTAAAAAAATAATTTCAGGATATCTCATTTCATTTTATTGAAAAAAGGCATACCTCCTCTCATTAATAACAGAAATTATTATAAAGGTTGTGATATAAAACTAATAAAGGAAACTATCAAGGTGATTGTTATCTTTTTAACGTGATTCTTAATTGTCGAAGAAATATCAAAATTTCACGATATGTTTGGGAGGTGAAATAATAAAAAGATTATAACATTTTTTTTGTAAGATCTAGAAAGATCATTCCCTTCCAAGTTACAATAAAATGAGTGAGGAACTAAAAAAATAATTTCAGGATATCTCGTTTCTTTTTATTAAAAAAAAGCCATACCTCCTCTCATTAATAACGGAAATTATTATAAACGTTGTGATAAAAAACTAATAAAGGAAATTATCAACATGATTGTTATCTTTTTAACGTGATTGGTAATTGTCGTAGAAATATCAAAATTTCACGATATGTTTGGGAGGTGAAATAATAAAAAGATTATAACTTTTTTTTGTAAGATCTAGAAAGATCATTCCCTTCCAAGTTGGCATAAAATGAGTGAGGAACTAAAAAAATAATTTCAGGATATCTCGTTTCATTTTATTAAAAAAAAGCCATACCTCCTCTCATTGATAATGGGAATTATTATAAACGTTGTGATATAAAACTAACAAAGGAAACTATCAAGGTGATTGTTATCTTTTTAACGTTATTCTTAATTGTCGAAGAAATATCAAAATTTCACGATATGTTTGGGAGGTAAAATAATAAAAAGATTATAACTTATTTTTGTGAGATGTAGAAAGATCATTCCCTTCCAAATTGGCATAAAATGAGAGAGGACCTAAAAAAATAATTTCAGGATATCTCATTTCATTTTATTAAAAAAAGGCATACATCCTCTCATTAATAATAGAAATTATTATAAACATTGTGATATAAAACTAATAAAGGAAACTATCAAGGTGATTGTTATCTTTTTAACGTGATTGGTAATTGTCGAAGAAATATCAAAATTTCACGATATGTTTGGGAGGTGAAACAATAAAAAGATTATAACTTTTTTTTGTGACATCTAGAAAGATCATTCCCTTCCAAGTTCGCATAAAATGAGAGAGGACCTAAAAAAATAATTTCAGGATATCTCATTTCATTTTATTAAAAAAAGGCATACCTCCTCTCATTAATAACAGAAATTATTATAAACGTTGTGATATAAAACTAATAAAGGAAACTATCAACGTGATTGTTATCTTTTTAACGTGATTCTTAATTGTCGAAGAAATATCAAAACTTCACGATATGTTTGCGAGGTGAAATAATAAAAAGATTATAACATTTTTTTGTAAGATCTAGAAAGATCATTCCCTTCCAAGTTCGCATAAAATGAGAGAGGACCTAAAAAAATAATTTCAGGATATCTCATTTCATTTTATTAAAAAAAGGCATACCTCCTCACATTAATAACAGAAATTATTATAAACGTTGTGATATAAAACTAATAAACGAAACTATCAACGTGATTCTTATCTTTTTAACGTGATTCTTAATTGTCGAAGAAATATCAAAACTTCACGATATGTTTGCGAGGTGAAATAATAAAAAGATTATAACATTTTTTTTGTAAGATCTAGAAAGATCATTCCCTTCCAAGTTCGCATAAAATGAGAGAGGACTTAAAAAAATAATTTCAGGATATCTCATTTCATTTTATTAAAAAAAGTCATACCTCCTCTCATTAATAACGGAAATTAATATAAACGTTGTGATAAAAAACTAATAAAGGAAACTATCAACGTGATTATTATCTTTTTAACGTGATTGGTTATTGTCGACGAAATATCAAAATTTCATGATATGTTTGGGAGGTGAAATAATATAAAGAGTATAACTTTTTTTGGTGAGATCTAGAAAGATCATTCCCTTCCAAATTGGTATAAAATGATAGAGGACCTAAAAAACTAATTTCAGGATATCTCGTTTGGTTTTATTAAAAAGAGGCATACCTACTCTCATTAATAACGGAGATTATTATAAACGTTGTGATATATAATTAATAAAGGAAACTATCAAGGTGATTGTTATCTTTTTCACGTGATTCTTAATTGTCGAAGAAATATCAAAATTTCACGATATGTTTGGGAGGTGAAATAATAAAAAGATTATGACTTATTTTTGTGAGATCTAGAAAGATCATTCCCTTCCAAGTTGGCATAAAATGAGAGAGGAGCTAAAAAAATAATTTAAGGATATCTCGTTTCATTTTCTTAAAAAAAGGCATACCTCCTCTCATTAATAACGGAAATTATAATAAACGTTGTGATAAAAAACTAATAAAGGAAACTATCAACGTGATTGTTATCTTTTTAACGTGATTGGTAATTGTCGTAGAAATATCAAAAATTTAACGATATGTTTGGGAGGTGAAATAATAAAAAGATTATAACATTTTTTTGTAAGATCTAGAAAGATCATTCCCTTCCAAGTTGCAATAAAATGAGTGAGGAACTAAAAAAATAATTTCAGGATATCTCGTTTCTTTTTATTAAAAAAAAGCCATACCTCCTCTCATTAAAAATGGAAATTATTATAAACATTGTGATAAAAAACTAATAAAGGAAACTATCAACGTGATTGTTATCTTTTTAACGTGATTGGTAATTGTCGTAGAAATATCAAAATTTCACGATATGTTTGGGAAGTGAAATAATAAAAAGATTATAACTTTTTTTTGTAAGATCTAGAAAGATCATTCCCTTCCAAGTTGGCATAAAATGAGTGAGGAACTAAAAAAATAATTTCAGGATATCTCGTTTCATTTTATTAAAAAAAAGCCATACCTCCTGTCATTAATAACGGGAATTATTATAAACTTTGTGATATAAAACTAATAAAGGAAACTATCAAGGTGATTGTTATCTTTTTAACGTGATTGATAATTGTCGTAGAAATATCAAAATTTGACGATATGTTTGGGAGGTGAAACAATAAAAAGTTTATAACTTTTTTTTGTGAGATCTAGAAAGATCATTCCCTTCCAAATTGGCATAAAATGAGAGAGGACCTAAAAAAATAATTTCAGGATATCTCTTTTCATTTTATTAAAAAAAGGCATACCTCCTCTCATTAATAACATAAATTATTATAAACGTTGTGATATAAAACTAATAAAGGAAACTATCAAGGTGATTGTTATCTTTTTAACGTGATTGGTAATTGCCGTAGAAATATCAAAAATTCACGATATGTTTGGGAGGTGAAATAATAAAAAGATTATAAGTTTTTTTTGTAAGATCTAGAAAGATCATTCCCTTCCGAGTTGGCATAAAATGAGTGAGGAACTAAAAAAATAATTTCAGGATATCTCGTTTCATTTTATTAAAAAAAACCATACCTCCTCTCATTAATAACGGGAATTATTATAAACGTTGTGATATAAAACTAATAAAGGAAACTATCAACGTGATTGTTATCTTTTTAACGTGATTGGTAATTGTCGAAGAAATATCAAAATTTCACGATATGTTTGGGAGGTGAAATAATAAAAAGATTATAAGTTTTTTTTGTAAGATCTAGAAAGATCATTCCCTACCAAGTTGGCCTAAAATGAGAGAGCAACTAAGAAAATTATTTCAGGATATCTCGTTTCATTTTATTAAAAAAAAGCCATAGCTCTTCTCATTAATAACAGAAATTATTATAAACGTTGAAATAAAAAACTAATAAAGGAAACTATCAACGTGATTGTTATCTTTTTAACGTGATTGGTAATTGTCGTAGAAATATCAAAATTTCACGATATGTTTGGGAGGTGAAACAATAACATGATTATAACTTTTTTTTTGTGTGATCTAGAAAGATCATTCCCTTCCAAGTTGGCATAAAATGAGAGAGGAACTAAAAAAATTATTTCAGGATATCTCGTTTCATTTTCTTAAAAAAAAGCCATACCTCCTCTCATTAATAACGGAAATTATTATAAACGTTGTGATACAAAACTAATAAAGGAAACTATGAACGTGATTGTTATCTTTTTAAGGTGATTGGCAATTGTTGTAGAAATATCAAAATTTCACGATATGTTTGGGAGGTGAAATACTAAAAAGATTATAACTTTTTTTGGTGAGATCTAGAAAGGTCATTCCCTTCCAAAATGGCATAAAATGAGAGAGGACCTAAAAAACTAATTTCAGGATATCTCGTTTGATTTTATTAAAAAGAGGCATACCTACTCTCATTAATAACGGAAATTATTATAAACGTTGTGATAAAAAAACTAATAAAGCAAAACTATCAACGTGATTGTTATCTTTTTAATGTGATTGGTAATTGTTATAGAAATATCAAAGTTTGACGATATGTTTGGGAGGTGAAATAATAAAAAGTTTATAACTTTTTTTTGTAAGATCTAGAAATATCATTCCCTTCCAAGTTGGCATAAAATGAGAGAGGAACTAAAAAAATTATTTCAGGATATCTCGTTTCATTTTCTTAAAAAAAAAGCCATACCTCCTCTCATTAATAACGGAAATTATTATAAACGTTGTGATAAAAAACTAATAAAGGAAACTATCAACGTGATTGTTATCTTTTTAACGTGATTGCTAATTGTCGACGAAATATCAATATTTCACGATATGTTTGGGAGGTGAAATAATTAAAAGATTATAACTTTTTTGGTGAGATCTTGAAAGATCATTCCCTTCCAAATTGGCATAAAATGAGAGAGGACCTAAAAATCTAATTTCAGGATATCTCGTTTCATTTTATGAGGAAAAGGCATACCTCCTCTTATCAATAACGGAAATTATTATAAACGTTGTGATAAAAAAACTAATAAAGGAAACTAGCAATTTGATTGTTATCTTTTTAACGTGATTGGTAATTGTCGTAGAAATATCAAAATTTCACGATATGTTTGGGAGGTGAAACAATAAAAAGATTATAACTTTTTTTTTTGTGAGATCTAGAAAGATCATTCCCTTCCAAATTGGCATAAAATGAGATAGGACCTAAAAAAATAATTTCAGGATATCTCTTTTCATTTTGTTAAAAAAAGGCATACCTCCTCTCATTAATAACGGAAATTATTATAAACGTTGTGATAAAAAATTAATAAAGGAAACTATCAACGTGATTGTTATCTTTTTAACGTGATTGGTAATTGTCGTAGAAATATCAAAATTTCATGATATGTTTGGGAGGTGAAATAATAAAAAGATTATAAGTTTTTTTTGTAAGATCTAGAAAGATCAATCCCTTCCAAGTTGGCATAAAATGAGAGAGCAACTAAGAAAATTATTTCAGGATATCTCGTTTCATTTTCTTAAAAAAAAGCCATACCTCCTCTCGTTAATAACAGAAATTATTATAAACGTTGAAATAAAAAACTAATAAAGGAAATTATCAATGTGATTGTTATCTTTTTAACGTGATTGGTAATTGTCGTAGAAATATCAAAATTTCACGATATGTTTGGGAGGTGAAACAATAAAAAGATTATAACTTTTTTTTTGTGAGATCTAGAAAGATCATTCCCTTCCAAGTTGGCATAAAATGAGAGAGGAACTAAAAAAATTATTTCAGGATAACTCGTTTCATTTTCTTAAAAAAAAGCCATACCTCCTCTCATCAATAACGGAAATTATTATTGTAACATCCTCATTTTATTAATTGTACGCATTTATATATGTATATTATTAACATTTATGCACTATATTTTATAGAAACCTTATGTACATATTCTCTTAATGAAATTAATACAGTTCTACTCAGAACAATTTTCTGAATTTCCAAATGTCTTTATTTTTGCCGAAATTGATAGTTGACTGGACTGCTATGTCAGACAGCTGTCCAGGATAAATTTTCAAGTATAGAATTTTGAACTCAATTATAACTTAAAAGAAAGGTAATAGAATATAGATTAAAAATATATACAGATAAAGAATTAAAATGCTTATTCAGAATTGTTAGGATTTTCTGGAAGTTAGAACTTTGAGGAATTATTACGGTAAAATTCTAAGACAGAAAATTTAGAGAAAATTCATAGGATATCTATAGAATTATCTAATAATTGTAATATACTTAGAATAATTATTAAAAATGTTTAACCAAGAAAATTTTAATTTAGAACCTTAACCAATCAAAAAGTGACAACTTAGGCTTTTCTAAGATCACTAAATTAAGCTAATTAGGCTTGGATTAAGAGATAAGTAAGACACTACCCCAAGGTTTTTGATAGTGAGGAATCCAATGGTGATGTTATTTTCTTCAAATTCTAATCACATTGTAAAATAATTAGCAGCCCTAATTACCTTCTAGAAATTTCTACAAAGTGCTTGAAATGTTGACTTTTGGGGTAGGCAAGTGACTTGGAACTCCTTGGCTGTCCAAGTGGGCTGGAAAGGCTTGGCAAGTGGACTTCCCTTGGTCCAAATGAGCTGCTGGACGTGCAGGGCAGCAGCTGGACTTGAAGGCAAAGTCCAATTTAGTTAATAATTTGTTTTAAGAAGCATTTAACTTAAGTAAAAGGAGAAAAAGTCACAAAAAGCTATTTTCTCTCAAAACAGAACCTTGAGCTCTCCAAACCCAGCAGCTGCAGTTTTCATTTCAATTTCATCTTAACTTCATCATCTCATCCCAAATTAAGAAACCAAACCATCCAAACTTCCTAAACCCTAAGCTAATCGGCAAAAAGGAAAAGAAATTGGAGGAAATCTCAAAAATTCATACAAGACCAAGGAGTGAGGGAGAAAGGAATTCAAGGCTTTTTCTTCAATTAAAGAGTTTAAGGTAAGGATCTAGGCATTTAATTTCAATTAGAACCCTTGGAATTAGAAGAAAACATGTTGTAGGCTTAGATTAAAATTTTGACCTAGAATCATGAAAACTTGAAATTGATTTAGGGGTTTTGTGTTTTTGATGCTTGTGATTGTAATTCATGGAGTGGAATGATGTTTGATTGAATTTTTGATGTGTTGTGATGGTTGAAATTTGGTTTGTTGAATTTTGATTGAAATTGTGATTTGGTTGATTTTGGTTGGAATTAGAAGTTGTTACTTTGGAAAATATGTTGAGAATGGTAGTGAGACCATTCGGCCAGCCCTAAATACAAGGGATATTATGTGGAAATTTTTGTAAAACCAAGGGCAAAATGGTCATTTTACATGTAGGGACACATTGGGTATTTTGGAAAAAGATTGAGGGCATTTTCGGAAATTATTAAAATACTAATGTTATAAGGTAAATTGCTTAATTTTTGTATTCTTGTATATTAATGTGTACAAATTATTTATTTAATTGTGATCATGAACATAATTCGTTGCATGAGTCTTTTTGGGGGATTTATAAAGATTCAAGTGAAAGATAATTGATGTTGGCTAACCGGGATTTCGGTAGCCATGAAAAGAAAGAAAAGAAAAGAAAAGAAAAGAAAGAAAAGAAAAGAAAAGAAAAGAAAGAAAAGAAAGAATTATGTTGACTAACCGGGACTGCGGTAGTCATGTGAAATGAAAATGATTGAGAAAGAATTATGTTGACTAACCGAGACTGCGGTAGTCATGAGAATTGAGTTGATCTATGAGAAATGATTTTGTTGACTAACCGAGACTGCGGTAGTCATGTGAAATGAATATGATTTGAGAATTGAATCTTTGGGGTGAGCAGAATAAGTTAGACAGGACTGTATAGTCTGTGATTATATAGTCTGTGGGGTGAGGGATATTGGCAATTCCACATGTGGCTGTAATTTGGACAGAGATGCTGCCGTGGTGGCCTTCCGGGTATCCTGACCTCCTAATTCTGTTTAGTTTATTCGCGTTTAGTAGGGGCTGATAGCTGAATTACAGATCGTAATGGTAGGCCAGTTTCTTACTAAACACTCAAAGGGGAAGTCTCCATGGAGCAGGGTCAAAACGAATTTGAGTCAAAAACTGCATTGCATAAATCATACTGCATTTAATTATGTGTGTAACTAATTATATTGTTATGATATGTATTTGTTTGAAATTGTTTTAATTCTATGAGAAATTAAATGTCTGATCCTGTAATGCTGTCCCCAGATTCTAGGGGAGTGTGAATTGCAGGTGCTTGAAGATATAGTTAAATGATGAAGATGCAGAAATTCCAGAGCATATAGGATGGGACTATTTTGGGTAGACAATAATTTGTAGTAGTTAGAATTATTTTGTAGCAGTGTTTATATAAATTTTAATGATGTAAATTACAGAACATATTTTGGATTGTAAGAGATCGTATCAGAACTTTGAAATAAATATATAAAATGAATTAAATAGTTAAATTATGTTTTATAAAAAAAAAAGGGGGTTACAATTATAAACGTTGTGATACAAAACTAATAAAGGAAACTATGAACGTGATTGTTATCTTTTTAAGGTGATTGGCAATTGTTGTAGAAATATCAAAATTTCACGATATGTTTGGGAGGTGAAATACTAAAAAGATTATAACTTTTTTTGGTGAGATCTAGAAAGATCATTCCCTTCCAAAATGGCATAAAATGAGAGAGGACCTAAAAAACTAATTTCAGAATATCTCGTTTGATTTTATTAAAAAGAGGCATACCTACTCTCATTAATAACGGAAATTATTATAAACGTTGTGATAAAAAAACTAATAAAGGAAACTATCAACGTGATTGTTATCTTTTTAATGTGATTGGTAATTGTTATAGAAATATCAAAATTTGACGATATGTTTGGGAGGTGAAATAATAAAAAGTTTATAACTTTTTTTTGTAAGATCTAGAAAGATCATTCCCTTCCAAGTTGGCATAAAATGAGAGAGGAACTAAAAAAATTATTTCAGGATATCTCGTTTCATTTTCTTAAAAAAAAGCCATACCTCCTCTCATTAATAACGAAAATTATTATAAACATTGTGATAAAAAACTAATAAAGGAAACTATCAACGTGATTGCTAATTGTTGAAGAAATATCAAAATTTCACGATATGTTTGGGAGGTGAAATAATTAAAAGATTATAACTTTTTTGGTGAGATCTTGAAAGATCATTCCCTTCCAAATTGGCATAAAATGAGAGAGGACCTAAAAATCTAATTTCAGGATACATCGTTTCATTTTATGAAAAAAAGGCATACCTCCTCTTATCAATAACGGAAATTATTATAAACGTTGTGATAAAAAACTAATAAAGGAAACTATCAATGTGATTGTTATCATTTTAACGTGATTGGTAATTGTCGTAGAAATTTCAAAATTTCACGATATGTTTGGGAGGTGAAATAATAAAAAGATTATAACTTTTTTTTTCTAAGATCTAGAAAGATCATTCCCGTCCAAGTTGGCATAAAATGAGAGAGCAACTAAAAAAATTATTTCAGGATATCTCGTTTCATTTTCCTAAAAAAAAGCCATACCTCCTCTCATTAATAACAAAAATTATTATAAACGTTGAAATAAAAAAACTAATAAAGGAAACTATCAACGTGATTGTTATCTTTTTAACGTGATTGGTAATTGTCGTAGAAATATCAAAATTTCACGATATGTTTGGGAGGTGAAACAATAAAAAGATTATAACTTTTTTTTTTTGTGAGATCTAGAAAGATCATTCCCTTCCAAATTGGCATAAAATGAGATAGGACCAAAAAAAATAATTTTAGGATATCTCTTTTCATTTTATTAAAAAAAGGCATACCTCCTCTCATTAATAACGGAAATTATTATAAACGTTGTGATAAAAAATTAATAAAGGAAACTATCAACGTGATTGTTATCTTTTTAACGTGATTGGTAATTGTCGTAGAAATATCAAAATTTCACGATATGTTTGGGAGGTGAAATAATAAAAAGATTATAACTTTTTTTTTGTGAGATATAGAAATATCATTCCCTTCCAAGTTGGCATAAAATGAGAGATGTAACACCCTCATTTTTATTATTTTACCATTTGTAAATATTTTTATATAAATATTATGAGAAATTACATACTGTATTTTATAGAAACTTTTTGTACATATTTTCATAATAAAATTAATACAAATCTATTCAGTAAAATTTTCTAAGTCTTTTAATACTTTTGTTTATACCTAAATTTCTTGTTGATCGGACAGTTGTGTCAGATAGCTGTCCAGGATAAGATTTTCCAGTATAACATTTTGGATTAAACTGTAGTCTAATAAATAAAGAATTTAATGTAGATTTAAAATATATACAGTTGAGAAATGAATTACTTGTTGACTGGACCGTTGTGTCAGACAGCTGTCCAGGATGAATTTTTCAGTGTAAAATTTTGGACTAATCTGCAACCCAATAAAAAGGTAATTGAATATAGATTAAAAATATATACAGTTAAAGAATTAAAATGATAATTCCGAATTGTTAGAATTTTCTGAAAGTTAGAACTTTGAGAAATTCTTACGATAAAATTCTAAGGTGAAAAATTAAGAGAAAATTCATATGACATCTATAGAATTATCTAATAATTGTAATATACTTAGAATAATTATTAAAAATGTTTAACCAAGAAAAAATTAAATTTAGAGTATTAACCAATCAAAGTGTGACAACTCAAATTTTCTAATCTAGTTAAATTAAGCTAATTAGACCTTGATTAAGAGATAATTAAGACACTACCATAAGGTTTTTGATAGTGAGGAATCCAATGGTGATATTAGTTTCTTAAAATTCTAATTAGTTTGTAAGATAATTAAAACCCTAAACACCCTTCTAGAAGACTCCACCAAATTCAACAACTTTGACCCATTGACCAAGCAATTGGCAAGTTACGTTTGGGACTTGTCTTGGACGTCCAAGTGGCTGTAGAAGCTTGGTCAAGTTGGCTGCTGGAGACCAAGGGCTGGACGTGTGAGTGGGATCCAATTTGGTGAAGAAAATTTAATTAAAAACATAAGAAACTAAAGCAAAAAGGAAGCACAAAAAAGCTAACTCTCCAAAACCCATAAACCCGTGAGCTTGGGCAGCTGCACCCCTCCATTTTCACTTCATCTTAGCTTCTAAATTTAAGAAATAAACCAACCAAAATCTCACAAATTTCAACATACCTTCAATCAAAGAGAAAAGAATTGGGAGAAAAGCTTAAAAATTTCAAGAAATCAAAAGAGAAAGGAAGAAGAGGATTCAAGAGTTCTTCTTCAAACTAAGGATCTAAGGTAAGGATCTTGGCATTTAATTTCAATTTAAACAAATTGGAAGTTGTAACGACCCATCTTCGTTACAGATTTGTTATACTAAAGATTTTATTTCATTAAATTTTAAAAACTCTCTAATTAGTTTATTGATAAAATATTGGATAATTTTTTTTCCGCGATTCCCAAAACTGACAGATAAAAATTAAAGCTTAATTTATAAATATCTCTTATACAAAACTTAACTAAATAAAACTATTTGTACATACATCTTTTCACATGATAAATACATAATACCCCTAACTGGTTCATTTTATACATAAGACCAAACAAAGAAATGGAAAGAAATGATAATGTCTTCAATCCCTCGTATGCTCTATCCACAAACTCTCCAAGAGAAAGATCCACCTAAAAACCATCTGCTCCCCCGAACACGATGTCCGAGATCATCACAGGCACGAACCACATGTGCAAACATTGCAAGGGTAAGCTTACCAAACAAAACTATACATATAAGAAAATAAGTGAATTTCCAATTATTAAGGAAAAGGACGAAAAACTAGATTTTGTATACTTCAAAATACTATATATAATAACTGAAAATGTTATACAAAACTTAGTTCATAAACATATTTATAACATGAATCATCAACAAGATCAACCACATACACCATCACCACTAATCACAATGAGTCATAACATCATAAGTCACACAATTAAAACAATTGCAGTATGATTTATGCAAATGCAGTTTTGACTCAAAATCATTTTGACCCTGCTCCATGGAGACTTCCCCTTTGAGTGTTTAGTAAGAAACTGGCCTACCATTACGTACTGCAATTCAGCTATCAGCCCCTACTAAACGCGAATAAACTAAACAGAATTAGGAGATCAGGATACCCGGAAGGCCACCACGACCGCATCTCTGTCCAGATTACAGCCACATATGGAATTGCCAATATCCTTCACCCCACAGACTATATAATCACAGACTATACAGCCCTGTCTAACTTATTCTGCTCACCCCAAAGATTCAATTCTCAAATCATATTCATTTCACATGACTACCGCAGTCTCGGTTAGTCAACAAAATCATTTCTCATATATCAACTTGTTTCTCATGACTACCGCAGTCCCGGTTAGTCAACAAAATCATTTCTCATATATCAACTTGTTTCTCATGACTACCGCAGTCCCGGTTAGTCAACATTTATTCTTTCTTTTCTTTCTTTTCTTTTCTTTTCTTTCTTTTCTTTTCTTTTCTTTTTTTTCATTTCATGGCTACCGCAGTCCCGGTTAGCCAACATCAATTATTTTTCACTTGAATCTTTATAAATCCCCCAAAAAGACTCATGCATATGCAATATGTTAATAATCACAATTAAATAAGTAATTTTAAACAATCACCTACAAAAATATAAACATTCAACAATTTTCAACATCATTCACAACACAATCAAGCCAAATCAAGCAATTTCAATCCAACAACAAACCAACCAATAAATTTTAATCCATCACAACACATCATCCAATCAATCAAACATGGTTCCAAACAATTATTTCAAGCTTCTAATATCAATTATATTAAAACCCAAAATCAATTTCAAGAAAATTTGGGCATGGTCTCCTTTGTTTTAGGAGCCTTTCCAAGTAATTTAGAGAATAAAAAACAAAAACAATCAGTCCATACACACTCACACAGCCACTGCCAGGAGAATCAAATACCCATTTTTCATCAATTTTAAATTCAACCACCAATCAACTCAACATAAACAGCAAAAGGGGCAGGCATGCTATATGTGATTGAGCCCCCTAACTCTCAACCACACTTAAACTGAAAATATAAATCACAAGGAAGCTTCCCTTACCTTGAATCCTTTTTCTCCTTTTCTCCTTTGTCTTCTTTAAATTTTTGGATTTTTCTCCCAAATATTTCTCTCTGAATATAAGATCTCACTGATACAAGCAATTCACATGCACAACAATTTCCAGCACTCTTTGCCCGAGGATCACATTCCTCCCGGTCTCCAATTCACAGTTAATAACAGAACAATCATTAATAACCAATAATCCAATAACTCAAACTCAATCCATCACAAATCATTGCATTCATATTTCTATGGAAACTTCCCTTTTTAGGTGAAATTATTCCTTAACAAGTACAATTAAAGGCATTAAAACCAAATACACAATTAATATAATTAAATTTCATGTGGACACATAGAGCTGTACACACACACCAAAAATTATTTGATGCATCATATCAATTTGAAATTTCATGAGATTTTACAGAGAAACTATACATCATTCATATTTCATCATATAAATTTATCTCACGAAAATTCAACCCACAAATATTATTTTTGAATTAAAAACAGTGGCTGGACATACTCTGTCAAACACAATTCCATATTTTTAGAAAATAGCATATCAAATTCGTTTTATGTGAAATTTTACAGAGAATATCTCCAACATGTGTACCATCACATATAATTTCCTCAGTACCAAAAATCCACCAAAAATACCTTTTTTGAATTTCCAAATCATTATTTCTCCAGAACACAGTTTTCAATAAGAAAATGTAATTAATTACAAAAGGTACTTACAAAATTCTGAGAAAATCCATGGATATTCCACATGGTCAAAACAGTATCACTAAATTTTCTCAAGACCAAATTCTCACAAAAAGTAATTTTCTACATTTAATTTCTCTACTGTCCAGCTTTTCGGTTTTTCCAACATTAAATCACTAAAAATACTTCCCAGGCTTTTCTGACCTTACAAAAATTCAGAGATGACCCTCATGATGCATAAAATGAACTCATGGTTCCAGTTTTCCAAAATAATGTCCCAAAATTCTTGTAAAAAATCAAAACAGTCCCATTCTCAGAATCAACAGTTTTTAAAAATAATTCCGGTAAAAATAGTTACAGTACTCAAAAAAATCTGAAAAAAATACCATGATATCCATAGGCATCAAAACATAAGAAAATGTATTTACATCCTCAAAAACCTGCACGAAAACCGAGACGAAAAATCCAGACAGTCACAGGACCCAAATCACAAGTAGCTTATTTCGGGTTTTCAAAATTATTTACAGACCATCAACAACAGCCACAATCCATATTTAACAAGAAAACAAGGAAATAGCTTAGGAAAAAAAAAGAAACCCCTACATACCTCGATGAAATCGAAATCCAATCGGTTGGTTTTGAAGCTCTAGTCTCCCTCTATGATATATCCAATTTTAATCGGTAGAAACTTTGATTTGGAGGCTCAAATATTAGAGAGAAGATGCAGAGAGAAGGAGAGAGAGCAGAGGGTTTCGGGGAAGAGAAAGCAAAAATGAAGAGAATCAGAAAGAAAGAAGGTTGATCACGGTTTTATTTGGGCAAATTTTGAAACTTTTCTATTTGCAGATACCTTTCCTCTAAGAACACCCCCTTCCATTATTTTTTTTTTCTACAACTTACGGAACTTACGTAAAAGTCCCAAAAATCTCACAATAACACTATGAATTAATTTAATTTCCTTTTACGGTATTTATCAAACAATTAATATACGTTACGAAAAATCACAGTGTTACAATTCTCTCCAACAAGAAAATTTCTAATTAAATCTCTCACTTTCATACTTATTGGGTTTTAATTTTCGGGATGTTACAATACTCCCCTCCTTTTAGGAATTTCGTCCCTGAAATTCATTGAATGTTGGGTTAAGCTAAGCTAGGGCTATAATCATCTTTGCCTACTCTCAGGCCAATCTATTTTTCTATAGCTAATCTTAGACTTCTGCCATAAGGAAGTGTTCCTCTTAAGGGCTCGTTTCTAACTTACTATCTCTTTCTCCAACACAAAGCATAGATAAGGTCGTTCACAAAGGGTATATATGGTTTTCATCTAAGCAGATTCACTCTCAAGGCTATAGGCTCACTAACATAGAGTGGATTCGATAGAAATTTATCTAAGTTACTAGGTAGACAGTATAGCTATCTTCAAGGCAATACTTAAATCTACTCAACATTGAAGATTTAGAGTTAATGTATCCTATATAAGTTGTAGGTAAACTACTAGGTAGGCCTCTAGGACAAGAACAAGTCTTTCACCTAAGGATTTCCTTTGAATTGAGCTTTCTAAGAGGTGATTTTGGGAAGCAACCCTATGATACAGAATTGTTTTCACTTTAGAACCCAAAAACAGATTTATTTCACTTAAAAACAAGATTGTGAATTTTGGTTTCATCCAAGTCGGAGTTACGGTTTGAAAACTACGCGCATTTTAAGTTTGCAGTTTTAAGGAATTGTAGAAAACGGTTTTCTACGCCAATTGAGCTACAGAACTTGAAATCCTTTGGGACTTGAAAATAGATTTAATATGCATTAAATGTGACCTAATGGTTTTGGTTTGACTCAAAAACTCAAAGCAGTTTGGAAATGGCACACACTATAAGTTTGCAAAATGCATGTTTCTACAAAACTGGTTTTTCTACCAAATTCACTGTATAATGCTTAAACTCATGTGGGACCTCAAAACAGATTTAGAGGGTACTAAAACAAGGTTGTGGGCTTTGGTTTCACTCTAAAATCTCAAACGGTTTGAAAATGGCGTACGTTTCAAGTTTCAGGTTAAAAACGGCTTAGAAAAGAGGTGGTTTTCAAAGGTGAATTTAAAATCCATAGGGAGAAACTTTGTAAATCCCAAAAACAGATTTTATAAACCTAAAAATAGGATTGTAGGAATTGGTCTCACCTCAAAATTCATCTCGGATCAAAATCTAGGCTTTTTGGATCATTTAAGAAACTAGTTTTGGGTCAAAATGAACCTAGGGGTCCAAAATGATCTACATAAGTCCAATGGCTATGAAATTTTGTGGAGAACTAGACTTTGGTAATACAAAATTGTGGAAAAAGGTTTCGTTCCGAAAATCATCCTATACAAGGAGTTATGCAGTGCCAAAATTGGCCTTTTTACCATTTCGGGTCATTTCTAAGGTACCTAAAATGTGCAGTTTTAACTCCTACTGTCTTGACTTGATTTTACTAGCTAGCACCCACTAATATGAGTATGGCATGATACTAAAAGACATGATCTAGCAATGGATTAAGGATATTGATGTTCTACTCCAATTATAGGCTTACCTAAGCACTTGTTAAGGTAAATCTAGTGATTTTGGCTAAGTATTTAAACTATACTTACTAAGTTCATCTAGATGGGTTACTTGCTACTTTGTTTTTGAATAATGACTATAATTCTTAGCTCAACGACTCTTCCAACACCCTTCATACATGTCTAGACCTCAACTTTCTATGTCTAAACACTACCAAAGACTTTTCCTATAATTTTTTCACATCTTTCTCTTCATAGAAGGTATTCTAAATATGATTTAAGTCTCTAACTTACAGCTACATCCTATTATCATAATTCCAACCAAATCACCATTTGGATGATTTCTAAATTGTCTCAAACCATTCCAATCTACTATCACCAATTTAATCACTTATTGAATTCGACTTTTAACATCCAAATCACACTTTCAAACTTTGCAATCACTTACCTCCCCATCTTAAACACTCTGCTATTATTCTAGCATTTGTATCTTATTTCACCCACTAAATCATGACCTAATCATCAAGGACCATCGTGCTTACACACTACGCTTCCGCTACGTACTCTGATTCTACAAACTCGGAGTTTTGGACCTTCTTTCCCAACCACCTCAAGGATACG